>CM062817.1:866744224-871544224 GCA_031772625.1 Pinus tabuliformis
GGGCAATATCGAGCTCCTACAAGTGAAAAAAGAGGTGTATATTTTTTAAATTTTTGGCTTAAGCTTGTTTGAAATGTTTTTTGAAGGAATTCAAAGGGCATAGTAGAGCATTATTATTGGTAACTGATGCCCCGAGGAAAGAAAATGAAAACACCTAGTAAGGAACCTGAAAGCTCTAGCATGACTCATGAAGAAGAGGAAGAAATGCTACATGATATATCAAAATTACAAGAACAAGTGCAACAAATGTCACGCTCACAAAAGTTAACAGATGCTAAGATAATGGCGTGGAAGCTAAGATGAATGGCGTGGAAGCTAAGATGGACAATTTGAAGATAGATTTGAACACAAATTTGAAGACAGGCATGGCAGATTTGAAGACAGATTTGACTAATTCTCTACAAGAAATACTTACTAATGGTGAAAAGGTAGTAAAGGAAACTCATGATGAGAACAAAAGAAATTTTAATCATGATTCCATAGACGCTAATGTTGGATTGAAGAATCACCACATTCCAAAAATCGATATGAGGAAGTTTGATGGCAAGGATCCCGCCACATGGATATTACAGATGGAGCAATTCTTCGATCTCAATAATGTGCAAAACACACAAAAGGTACGTATGGCAACTTTATATTTGGAACCAAATCAGTTTGTATGGTATCAATGGCTTTGTTCTCGTAAATAATTTATCACTTGGGCAATTTTTACGGAAGAATTGATAGCACATTATGAGGATACGAAAAGCAACACTTTTTTTAGCCAATTGATAAGTCTCAAACAAAAGGGTTCAATAATGGAGCACATTGAGGAGTTCCAAAAATTGAACATAAGGGTAAAAGATATTCCAGAGGAGCATAGGATTGATGTGTTCATAGGGTCTTTAAAGGATAATATCCAACATGATGTGCGCCTTTGGGAACCTGATTCATTAGAGAAGGCATTCAGGTTAGCAAGAAAAATCGAAAGCAAAATTATGGCAACTAGGAAGCATACCATTCACAACTATAAAGACGGAAGTGTTGTTGCCCATAGTCTTCCACAACCTACAAGGTTGACACCACAACAATTGGAAGAAAAAAGAGCAAAAGGGCTTTGTTACAATTGTGATAGCAAATACAGAAAAGGTCATAAGTGTGTTGAGAAGAAATTATTCTACATAGATTGTGAAGAGGAAGAAGAGAAGGAGCAAGAAAGGTCAAAAGAAGAGAATATATTCCAGGAACAAAGCCTAGATGAAGAACAAATAAATCCGACCATATCTTGTAATGCATTGGCGGGAATTACCACTCCTCAAACCATCAAGATAGAAGGACAAATCAAGAAGAAAAAGGTAATAGTGTTGATTGATTCAGGAAGCACCCACAATTTTACTCATTGTAGGGTAGCAAAAGAATTGAATTGCTTCCTATATCCAGCACCAGAGTGTCAAGTGATGATTGCAAATGGAGGAACAATAAATTGTTCTGGAAAGTGCCATAATATCAAGCTATCCATGGGAGAATATGTATTGACTAGCCCAATGCTTTCCATTCCAATGGGAGGTGCTGATGTTGTACTAGGAGTCCAATGGCTACAATCCTTGGGTACAATAGCTTTTAATTTTCAAGAACTTTTCATGAAATTTTCTGTGGAAGGGAAGGAAGTTGAATTAAGGGGTATTGCAGGGAAACCAGGAAAGATAATCAGCTCTAATGGCATGACAAAGCTTCTAAAAAAGTAGCAAAGAGGTGTAATTGCACAATTATGTTCGCTAGATGTTTCCACATTGGAATCATCTATTTTCCAGATCTCCAAAAAGTCTTGGACAATCATTCCAAGGTATTTGAGACTCCCAAAGGTCTCCCACCTATGCGTGATCATGATCATGCTATTCATCTGATTCCAGGAAGTGTTCCTCCAAAAATCAGGCCGTACAGATATATATGTCAAAATATGTCCAAAAAAAAAATTGAACGTATGGTTGCAGAAATGCTAGAGGCTGGTATAATTCAACCGAGTTAAAGTTCTTTCTCAGCTCCAGTAGTATTGGTGCACAAGAAGGATGGATCATGGCGCATGTGTCCAGATTATAGGGGGCTCAACAAGCTCACTATTAAAGATAAGTTTCCATTCCTGTCATTGATGAATTACTGGATGAATTGCATGGATCAATTTACTTCACCAAGTGGATCTTCGTTCGGGATATCATCAAATCAGAATGAAGATTGAAGACATTCAGAAAACGGCATTTAGAACTCATGAGGGTCATTATGAATTTTTGGTCATGCCTTTTGGCCTTACCAATGCACCTTCAACATTTCAAGGTTTGATGAATTCAATTTTCAAACCATTCCTTAGAAAATTTGTGTTGGTATTTTTTGATGATATACTAATCTACAGCAAGTCTTGGAAGGATCATGTTGAACATGTTGACAAGGTGCTACAACTATTGGAGGAGAAACAATTATATGCAAAAAGATCCAAATGTCTCTTTGGAGTCCAGGAGGTGGAATATTTGGGTCATATTGTATCTCATGAAGGAGTTAAGGTAGACCCTAGCAAAATTAAAGCCATTAAGGAATGGAAAATCCCCACATCCATAAAGCATTTGCGAGGATTTCTTGGGTTGACAGGGTATTATCGCAATTTTGTTAATAATTATGGGAGAATAGCAGCACCTCTAACAACATTATTGAAGAAAGATTCATTTTCATGGACTCTGGAAGCAACAAAGGCCTTTAAACATCTTAAAGAGGCAATGTGCCAAGCACCGGTCTTAGCTACACCGGACTTCACAAACACCTTTATTATGGAATGTGATGCTTCAGGAAATGGAATTGGTGCTGTTCTAATGCAAGATGAAAGACCCATTGCTTTTGAAAGTCGTCCAATCAAGGGAAATTTTTTAAGCAAAGCTATTTATGAGAAGGAAATGTTGGCAATACTCCATGCACTTAATAAATGGCGACCCTACCAAATGGGAAGACACTTGAAGGTAAAAACGAATCATGATAGCCTTAAATACTTTTTAGAACAAAGATTATCCTCTGAAGAGCAACAAAAGTGGGTCACAAAGATGTTGGGTTATGACTTTGAAATCATCTACAAAAAAGGGAAGCAAAATGTGGTGGCAAATGCACTCTCAAGAAAGGATGAGGATATGGAAGCATTGTTGTGTGCCATTTCTATTATCCAACCAGATTAGATAAACAAAGCAAAGGAGGAATGGAAGAATGACGAAGAAGTGTGGGCACTTATTCGAAAGCTACAACAAGATTCCAGTACTTCTGATACATTTAGCTGGCAAAATGATTCGTTATGGTACAAAGATCGCTTATACCTCTGTAAGAATTCCCAGCTAAAACAAAAGATTCTTATGGAATTGCACACTTCTCCCTTAGGAGGGCACTCAGGATTTTTAAACTTACCACAGGGTTAAGAAGCAATTTTTTTGGATGGCCTTAAATCAGATATTCAAAAGTTTGTGGTGGAATGCTTGGTTTTCCAACAAAATAAAGTTGAAACAATTAAGACACTGGGTCTATTACAACCTTTATCCATTCCAAGCCAACGTTGGGAGGAGGTTTCAATGGATTTTATCACAGGTTTACCCCAAGTCTGAGGGGAAGAGTGTCATCATGGTGGTAGTTGACAGACTTACCAAGTATGCACACTTTTGTGCATTATCACATCCATTTAAAGCCAGTACAGTTTCTACTGCATTTATGGAAACAGTTCAAAAGCTACATGGAAACCCAAAGATTATTGTAAGTGACAGAGATCCCATTTTCACTGGAAATTTTTGGACGGAATTATTTTCTTGTCTAGGTACTCAGTTAGCTCATAGCTCATCTTATCATCCTCAATCTGATGGGCAAACTGAGATAGTAAACAAATGTTTGGAAGGATATCTTCGTTGCTTTGTATCTGATAAACAGACACAATGGGTCAAATGGTTGCCTCTGGCTGAATGGTGGTATAACACTTCCTTCCATACAACAACAAAAATGACCCCATTTATGGCACTTTATGGGTACCAACCACCATCAATCACATCATATTTAAGAGAAAATTCTAAGGTTCAAGCAATGGAACATCACATCGAACATCAACAACAAGTCCTCGAACTCTTAAAGGATAACCTCGTGTTGGCACAAAATAGAATGAAACAACAGGCAGATCAACATCGCAGTGAAAGAAGTTTTGATGTAGGTGATTGGGTATTCCTACAGCTATAACCATATAAGCAAATGTCCCTAAAGCAAGCTAAGAAGGATAATAAATTATCACCAAAGTATTATGGTCCGTACAAGGTGTTGGAAAAGATTGGTACTATGGCATACAAATTGGAGCTTCCTACAGCTTCTCGATTGCACCCAGTTTTCCATGTTTCATGTTTAAAGAAGGTTATAGGCGACAAGCTCCCAGTTCAAAAAATATTGCCAGAACTTGACGAGGAAGGAAAAATTATATTGGAACCGGAAGCAGTCACAGAAACAAGAACTCGATAGCTACGAAATCGATCAATTTCAGAGTATCTTATCAAGTGGAAGAACTTATCCGCTGAAGATTCCACATGGGAGGATGAGAATTTTATGCAGAAGTATCCAAAACTACTCAAGTGTTGAGGACAACACTTTTTTGAAGGAGAGGGGCATGTTGGGTCCCTATAATACTAGTGATTACCCCATTACTATTGTAGTTATACCCCTTATTCATATTGTTGTGCCCCTATTACCCCCATATTATTATTTCTGTGCCCCATAGAATCCCTCTATTGCTATTTTTGTGGCTTTATATTATTATTGTTAGGTCGGCTGGATTATATTGTGACTCCTTAGACTCCTATATATAGAAAGGAGGTTTTGTCATTTGTATCATCCAAGAATTGTTCATTTATGTAATGTAAAGGAGGTTGCCCCCTCGAAGAGGCTGAATTCTAAGGCGTTGATCTATCTTTTCTATCTTTTCTTGAGCTGGTTTCATAACATGCTAAGACAGGAGAAGTCGAGAAGCAAAAGGAGAGACTAGGTGAGCAAAAAGCTACTGCGGAAATTAGCTGAGGTAGCCTTTAGGGTTGCTTGAAGTTCAAGTGAAAAGCCAGAGAAATAAAGGTTGGAGAAAGCCAAGAGCCAGAGCTGAGAGTGAGAGCGAGAGCCAAGAGCCAGAGCTGAGAGCCATAGCGAGAGCTAAGAGCCAAATCCAAGAGCCAGAGCCGAGAGCGAGAGCGAGAGCCGAGAGCTAGAAGAGCCGAGAGCTTCAAGAGCCAGGGATAAAATGGTGTCTAAACCCATTGTTTCTATGTAAAACAATGGAGTTGAGCCAAGAGGTTGTAAAAGGACTTTGCCATAATCCCAGAGAGCCTAGTTGAGTTGACTAGAACTCATGGAGATGTAGCCCAAGAGTTTTGGGTGAACTCCATATTAAGTTGTTGCCTTATGTGTTTGTTATTTGCTGTATTGTTTGCACTGTTACATGTATTTACATATCAGCACAAACAACTTATTTTAAAGCACATAAACAATTAAAATAATCATAAGCATTCACCTTACTTTCAAGCACATATTTAATTCCGCATTGGTTAATCATTTGTGACTTGGGAATGTTTAAGCTTTGGGAGTGGGAGAGGTTCTTATAAATGAGACTAGAAGCCGAAGTGCCCCATTTTCAGATCAGGTGGTATCAGAGCTTGAGATTGGTTAACCTCATCTTTGAAGAAGGTTATATCAGTATGGTTGATTGACAGAGCAAAGATTGCTTGTCTAAAGGTGTTTAAACAACCAGAGGTTGATTGTATGCTTGTTTTTCAGATTGACTATTGTTTGAGTTTGTAGAGGTGAAGGGAAAGCTATTGATAGCTCAGTCTAGGAAGGACAAAAGGAAGAAGGGCTGAAGGCATTCTTCTATCCCAAAGGACTTCAAAGCAATCCTTGAAGCACAAGAGGTTTTTGGCCAAAGGTTACTTGAATAAGCTCTTTGTTAATCTTGTTTGAAGTTCTTTTGTTCATTGGTATAATGACAACTTCTACAAGTGATTCCTCAAATTCCTCCTTCATCACAAGACTCTATGATGGAGACTTGAAGCAAGACTTGTTCATCGTGATGGACAAGGTGAGAGAAATGTATGAGGATGAAAAGAAGAGTCGCATACTTAGAGAGCAATTGAATTCCATGAAGGAAGAGAAGCAGTTGCTTTCTCATAGACTGCAGGAAATGGAGAGGCAACTTCATATTGCAAATATGTACTTGAAGAGAATGCATGAGTTGGAGTCACAACTCTTTGTTGCCAAAGAAGCCTTGGTCAAGTATTAGCTTGAAGAAGAGGTAAACCATTCCAGTTTGTCTTCAAATTCTTCAAAGAATGCTTATATTGGTTCTTTTGAAAAACATACTGGAGGCATAGGATCCAAGCTAATGTTCAATATGGGCTGTGAAGGAAAGGGCTTGGGAAAGCCTGCACAAGTTATTGTTGAACCAATAATGATTGAGTAAAGACCTAAGTATTTGCGTCTTGGCTTGGACAGTCTTATGGAGAAAGTTCTAAAGCTGCCATGAAGGCCATTGAAACAGCTCCAAGAGGGAGTTGCATTGCAGGTGTGCAGAAGCACACACTTTAACCAGGGATTTGTGGAAACTCTAACAGCCTTGAAGAGATTGATGGTGTTCCAAAGGGAGCCACTTCTTCATTTGCTTCACCTCCTCATGAAGGCAATAAAGGTGAAAGAGGCAGGTATAAATCTGGTTCTAATCATATTCCTTTTGATTTTGCAAAGCATGGTAAATTTCCATGTAAGCATGGGAAAGGAATTTCATCCTTGACTACGCAATGTCCAGGCAAGTGAAGTGCTTACACATCTTTGGCAATTCACTAGTGGTTATTGATTGGTTCTTGGGGATTGATACTTTACACAACTTTTCCCCGAGTCATTGGCAACAAAGAATGTGCCGATTATAGGAATTTTTTGAGGAGTTGGACATATCACATACATATGACATATCCAAAGGGAACAAAATTTCGATGCGGACATAAGATCAAAGGAAGCATTACCCCAAGTTGTAGGACATTTAGTGATTACAAAAAAAGTTTTTATGTCCTTACAATGCCAACTAATTTTGTAACTGAAGTTGTTGTAATTGTTGGAACCTACCAAGTTTTCATTTTGATTGTCATATGTTTCGGATTGGTAGAATGTTGTAATTGAAAAGTAATTTACATACTTTCATTTAAATGAAATAACAAGTATGAGATATTTTTTTGGGAAAAGAAACTCCTAAAGTGGGATGATTTTGTAGGTCAAATTTATATATATATATATATATATAATATATATATATATATATATATATATATATAATATATATATATAGTAAACACATGATTTAATGTCAAAACCTATCCGAATATGCATATGTGGTGTGAGAAAACTTATAGAGATTTAATACCTAATCCGTCTAAAAAATTTACAAGTTAAAACATAATTTAAATTATAAAATTAATCAATTAGGTTTTATTTCAATTTCAATTTTTATTTCTTTTTCTTTTAAAACATATGATTTTACCATAAATTTATAATTTTTATAGAAATGGAATTGTATATTTTTTTATTATAAATATTCAATTTAGTTTTCCAAAATTTATAATAATACAAATGAAAAAATTAATTTTACATTAAACTTAAATAAAACATGTATTAAATATATAAAAAAACTTAAAAATCTACTGTATATAAAAAAAATACTTAAAAATAAATAAAATTCAATTTATACCCGAAAAAATATAAATAAATAAATATATAATATATTAAAACATCCACTTACACACCACAATTTTATCTTCCCTTTAAAATAATTAATTAAATATTTAATGCAAATTTATAAAATATTAACTAATTAATAATTAATTATCTCTTATAAATTTGATCTAGACATCTAACCATATATTCTAAAATTATTTAACCTATATAAAAATAATAATATTTAAAAAAGTTTCAGGAATATAAAACTATTTGAAAAAATCTCACAATTATCTCAAACAAATATGGACATTCTAAAAAATTATACTAACATTCTAAAAAGATTATATTAACGAAATATAAAATTATTTTAAAACTTTTTAGAGGTAGAATACAATCTTAAAACAATCTCACAAATATAAAACTATCAAAAAAAATATTTACTGGATATTAAATATAGTAAAAAGAGGTTGAAATTACATCTATACCTACTTAAGTTGAAATTACATATATACATAAATGCTTCAAATTTATCATCCTGTCGAAAACAATTAATTAATAGTATACGAATAGTTGTCCTTTGGCGAGATGGTGGATATTCTTCCCGTTGTTCCGTCAACAGAAGCATATTCAAGTCAACTGCAATTGCTTCCTCAACATAACCATATCCAAATTATGAGCTCTTGTAAAATGAAAAACGGGGTGCAGATGAACGGAAATTAATGAGCTCTTGTCAGGGGTAGTGAGGGATGCAATTCCGAAATTAATGAGCCCTTGTCAGGGGTAGTGCGGGATGCAATTCCCGAAATTAATGAGGCCTTGTCAGGGGTAGTGCGGGATGCGGTTAACCACTTTGGAGATTTGTTGCCCACGATCATGCAATCTAAATTAAAGGAGTAATGTATGATCCCTTTCCAAACAATTAATAGTATCTGAGTAGTTGTTCGTGGAGAGGGCGCAGTGGGGGTGTGCGTATCCAATTCAACTGCAACTGCAACTGCCTACTTATATCATTCCTCAACCCGTGAAGAGTGAAAAACGGGGAGAGGAAGATGCGAAATTAATGGAGGGCGGGTTGAAGTTGCCGACCATCATGGAACCATATATTATTCCTCATCACCGTGTATATATGTGTGTCTCTCTCTACAGCCTAACCACAGATAAATCGGCAACTTTGAGAATACAAATCAGAGATATTATTTGTACTGTGAGAATGGAAATGATGAGGCAGCAGATTTTAATCTGTCCAGAGATTGAAATCAAAATTTGGTTGCCCCAACAAAACATATGCAGGCCCCTCAGTTTGATAAACAAGTACTACAACCACCAAGTTGGAAAGGAAGAAAAGCAGTGCTCGTCCGTAAATATTCAGAGAATCAACGCACCGGCGAGCGCAGTGTGGTCGGTTATTCGAAGGTTCGATAAACCTGAAACGTACAAGCCCTTCGTCAGCAGCTGCTCCGTCAAGGGAGATGTCAAGGTGGGATGCTTCAGGGAAGTCAAACTCGTATCGGGGCTTCCAGCGAAGAACAGCATTGAGCGCCTCGAGATTCTGGACGAGGAGAAGCACATTCTCAGTTTCAGGGTGTTGGGAGGAGAGCACCGCCTTCGGAATTATCAATCCGTGACGACATTGAACGAGTTCGTGGAGGAGGGAAGTGTTTGGACTAATGTTGTGGAATGTTATGTGACAGATATTCCAGAGGGGAATTCTAGAGAAGATACATGCACCTTCATAGATACCATCGTCAGATGCAACCTGCAGTCCTTGTCAAAGTTATTCCCACGGCCCACGTCTCAACAGTCCTTGTAAATAATTGTTTTTATATACGTCTCAACAGATTAATAAATAATTGTTTTTATATTATGATAGCAAAGAACAAATTGCATTATTTTTTATTTGTTACCGGAAATCTGCACTCTCTGAAACATAATGGTTATGGCCAAAGATATTTTAGTTGAAATTAGCAAAATTTTAACTTTAATAATCGGGAGATATTTTCCACATTACACTGGACTGTAAAATAACCTCTAAACTTAATCTCAAAAATATATTAAGATATGACAAAAATCTCTTTTTACTTTTTATCCAAATCTGTTGCGTTTTAATTTTATAACTTTAAAATCTATCTCCATAGAAGTTTTTGCAATTTTTCAATTTATAATTCGATGGCAGTTTTAATTTCATAGCTTTCAAATCTCTCTCCATAGAAGTTTTTGTAAATTTTCAATTTATAATTCAATCGCAGTGGCCTGCCACGATTGCCCAGGATTCTCCGTACAACTCCAAGTCTGCACGCAACGCTTCCCTTCTTAATAAGCGTAGGCCCTTCTTCATTCCTTTGACATTTCATTTCACAAATTAAAACAACCTTTGGAGATTATCACCGTAAGTCGGAGGTCGGCCATAACTTCCAAGACAGTGGTCACTAAAATCGAGAAGAGACCATGGTCATGAGATTGTTATATTTCACTATGATCATCACCGAAGATAGCAGAGGTATCTGAAGTCCTTTTTCCCACAAAAAATCCGGGAGAAACCTAAGATTATGTGTCACTGTGCTTGCCCGAGATTTCAGAGATCTTATGCAAAAATGTCACTATGCTTATCACTGAGATACTCTACCTTACTGTGCCATCAAAGTTTCAGAGTGATCCGAAGTTATGTCCTCTTATGATTACTCCAACTGTGTATTTATGGATGCTAGTACATGTATGCAAGTTGACATGAACTTCATGAACCGTTGCATCGTTTTATTGAGCTGACGTGTCTCTATATATGCTTTGAAGCCAACTTGACTGTCTTTCACACTGTTTTGTTGACAATATTCTTCTTTGGAGGATGGTGGTTGTCTTGGAGGGCTACTTGACACTAGGTTGACGCATATTCATGCTCAAGAAGAGCTCTTTAACATGAATTTGATTCTTTGACTTTCCTAGAACTATGAAATGAGCAAGAAACTCATTATTATAATTTACAAAAATAATATTTCTTTTTCTTAACAAGTACAAAAATCAAAATTACATTTGTAAATATCGAACCTAGTTACACTTTCTTCAACACTCCCTCTTAACTAGGGAGGTACTTATAATGGTACTTGGTCATTCTCAATCCAAAGAATTTCTCATAAGAAGAATTAGATTGGTAACCCATCTGTATAGCATCATAGTAACCAACATTTTTTATAGCAAGGCCTTGACTAACAGCACTATCTCTCATAAGATTAGAGCACAATGCTGGCGAGTATAGGCACCTTTATCATTGTCTCTCAAGGTACATACCCACCCGGGTGTTCATCGAGTATGAAATAGAAGGAATGATCCATGTTACCTGCAACCGTATGACATGACATTATAATATTAAACACAAGAATACATACCTTATTTTACCTTCAGGTCATCGAAGTTTCTTGCAGTAGCTTCCTTGATTGAAAATATCTTCAATCCCTTGATCTACTTCATGTCATATAATCATTTCATGGATTCCGTAAGTTGGATTTTTTGTTGAAACACTTACTTCCTCTCTAGATTAGTGAACCCTACAATGAGGATTCCATTAGAGAATTTTGAGGATCTTGTATATCCCCAACTGGCAAATGTTTCCCTTTTGTATGATGAGCCTTATATTACTCCTTTCCTTCCTTCAATGTCCATTGAGGTTCCCAAGAGCTATATACCCTACATGTTTGTTTGTCATGGATCTTTTCCTTCATGATTCCCATGGTGATGTCACGAGCTCTTGTTTATGATGCTTCCATGATGCCATGATGCATCTTATTATCATTTTCATATATTATAACACAAGATTTAAGAGCTTATGATAATACCCTTTTGTAAGGGATACTATCTTACTCAAAGGAGAGATTTGTTACTCCCTCTATCATTGGTCCTTTTCTTCATCTTCCTCCATCTTTCATTGATATGAGCTTCCAAAATATTTCTATGGCGTTGAAGCTTAGCTATTAATACTTATTCTGTCTTACTTGACGACCAACCTTGCCTTCCCTTTCTGTACATGGTTGAGTTATTTTAACCTTCAATATTTTTTTCATCAACTTGTCTTTCACTATCTATCATAGAGACCATAAGTTGTGGAATGAGGTAACTCATAGATATTTGTTACCTTGATTATCTGTTAGTGCATTATAGATCAGTGATGGTTATCTTCCTTCCTCGATCTTATTGATGGGACCTTATGAAGGTATCCTTCATCCTTTGATACCTTTGCTTCCATGTAGATAAAATTTCATGTGACCTTCTTCATTGCACATTCAGAGAATGAGTCTATCTTATAGATTTTATTTTATGTCTCCAATATTTCTATATGAGGGGATCTTATAAGTATCCATTTCCATAAATTTAGAGCAATAATTCTGCTCTGTTCAGATTTTGATAAGAGCCCATTGCTTTTTGGTATCAAAGCCTGCAGGATCACTGTGTAATAATCCTATATCTTTTAAATCTTTCTCCCTCGAAGTTTCTGTAAATTCTCAATTCCTATAATATATTAGTTTTTCTCCCCTTTCCTCGTACAAGTTTCTTAAATTCTCTGTAAATTCTCAATTCCTATAATATATTAGTTTTTTTCTCCCCTTTCCTCGCTCGCATGATGTTCGTTCCGCCGTTTAATTTACAGGTTATGATATATCAGTTTCTGTTCTCTTTGCATGCAAATTTTATTTTTGTTATCTTAGAAAGAAGTTTTTATTTATTTATAATATATTAGATTTTTCGGTTTCCTTGTTATTTTTTTATTTTTTTACTAATTTTTTGGTTTACTATTATATTAAGATTTACAGCAACAGCAAAATATGAGTCTCAAAACTTTTCTTATGAGTTTTACGTTTTATAAAAGAAATAATTTATACTAAGAAAGATATGGGTGTTTTTTTATAGATTTTACATTTTATTAAAAAAATGACTATATTAATATTGAGATAAGTTTTTGGGATTAATCATATTGTTAGTATTTTGTGGACATTTCGAACCAACTAATGTGGTTCATCCTCACCTTGTCCTGAGGATGAACCACATTAGTTGGTTTGAAACCTCGACCAAATCCTAACAATGTGTTTAATCCCATATATTTATCTCTACATTATGGATCACAAAAGTCTTAGATCTAATATATTAATATCTTAGAATTTTCGGGTGTTCTAAAGTGTTATAGTTATTTCATTCATTAGAGTAATCCTTACAATATTTTGAAATTTTTTATTATTTAGTTTATTCTCTTACATTGTAAATTTATCATTAGTAACCTCAATGCTCAATGAAAATGAAATAACAACCAAAAGAACATGTGATCCCATGAGGAAAGCTAGGGAGAAGGTGAGGCATATGCTTTTCTCTCTTTTATTTACTTATGAAAATGCAAACACAAAGTAAGAGGCACTCACTATAAAGTTTAAGACTATGGCGTAGTTTCCTACTACAAAATCTGCATCTTCTTGTGTTATGCTCTCAAATCTAACTCCTAGAAGCTTTGTTCAACCATGGAACAAGTGTGATACTAAATAATCGAACCTCCTCTCGTTCTAGGAGCCTAGTATTAACATAGCATGATAGATATATAGGAATTAGTGATTTTGCATCTCTCAACCCTAAATTAGTGCTAGGCTTTGGAATTTCTACAATCCTTTTGAAAGACCACATGCAAGTACTCTGCATGAGTGAGTGATGGGCGCTAACAGGGCATCTACTCCGTACCATGGTGATCAAATAGTTAGTCAACTTGTTGGAGGCATAGCACATGAATATAGATTTCTACTAAAGTTGATACCACACTATTTAAAAAATCTGAGTGTGTAGAATGTTGTTAAGGGGCTAAGAGCTATGTCGAGAAAGCTTTGACCCCATAAGTGTTGTTTGATGGCTCAAAATGCCTCTGGAGGGCTTCTACCATAAACTTCTAATTGAATTACCACAAAATTGGGACATGCAAGAAAGTTCCACCAAACTTTCCGTGACAAAGCACAAATATAGATGAAAAATTATACAACAACCCTTTTTGGATTGTTCGGAGATGGTGGAAACTCTTTTACACATCAAAAGTTCTAATTTTTTATTATCATAAATCATTAAAATTAGTCAAAAGATAACCTTAAAAGGAATAATAACAAGTCTCCATTTGCTATAAAATCTATCTTGGATGTGTTAATATTTTACTATATTCCTGGTGCCACAATGGATGCTTGGGACACTTTGCAAGCTATCTACCAAGTATTAGACATGCTCAAATAGTAAAGCTTTTTTGTAGCCCCTACCACAACCCTCTTCAATTCCTCTCATTGCCTTAGGTCTAGATAGAAATTAGGGGCCAACCGTTTCAAATAATTTCGGAGGACATTTGGAAAAACCTATCCAACATTTGTGTATTATGGTCATCCCTACAATGACATAAGATAACATAGGAAAACTAATGAGTTTGAATGAGGCTTTTTTAACGATCTAGTGGCACAAAGGAACCTTCCAACTCTTAGCATATTGAGGTAATCCTTAGCGAAAATCTTTATTTCAGCGTCCTTGCAAGTTTTAAGTGCTTTTAAACCTTTTGTAGCACAACATTGATCCTCTTCCTAGTGTTGTAGCACATCAATAACCCTTAATGTAGAGTTAAATTTTGTAATCCTAGCCAAAATTTGATGTTTTCCCTCAAATTTTACCATTTTTAGCCTCTATAGTGCTATATTGACCCTCTATGTAGTCCTATATCATAGAACTCAACCTCAAGGATGTGATATAACACTTCCCTAATCTCTTACTCAGCTCCATATCATTATCTTGGCCTTCTTCGCAACATTATGAGGTCAAAATTGCACTCAAGGCTTAATTTTAGCCTCTTCAAATCTTTGTAGTCTAGTTTCATGTAGAAATTATGATGTAAACTTGCAACTGCTCAACAATTTTTAATCAAAATCACAAGACACAAACCTACTCTACTACTTTGTGGAAATTAATTCAAAATTTAGAACATCAATCACAAACATGCAATGAGAAATAACACACATGCACACAATAATTTTCTCGGGGAAAGTAATCTGCTAAAAATCCCAATACATATTTGCAATAATATGATGAGTATAGATGTATTACAATTAATTTTCTCAACTTAGCACACCCTGCAAGTGAATAACCTATCTCTCTACTCACTGAGAACTAGTTTAACTACACATAACTTAATATAACTTAATTAAATTGCTACAAATTAAGAATCACTCATGCTTAATTGAACTCAAGCTCTCCAACTCAAATTAACTGAGTTAACTGAGTGGCAAGTGGCATGTTACCTCGATTAACTACATCCATGATTTCCGCTGATGTGGAAATTTTAATTTTCTCTAGTTTGACTAAGCCAAAGTCAAACTGAGATTTTATTGTTGCGTTTTCAACACTCCCTCTCACCAAGAAAGGGATTATCAACCACCCTTATCCTGCACCTGTGGAATGTAATACATGCAACACTTCACATCGTTGTTGCTGCTAATGCAACACCAACAACTGAGAAGCATAAAAATAAACATAACAAAAAAAAATTTGAATCAACTGTGTCTGCAACTATCTACTAGGAAACTTGTGCTACTACTAACTCTGCTACTCAGCCTCCTTCTCTACTGTCAACACTCCTCTGCACTCCTTAGTATCTGACTGAAATTGATCATCCTACTACCGAATATTGTGGCCCCCTTTTAGAGAGGTAATGATCCATGAGGAGAATGCCTCAATGGACCCTGCCCAAATTTATGCAACTCTTGGACTAAGGATCTACATCATTCCACCTCACTCCTGGAGTTATGGCCGAATGTTCTCCCTCTTCCCACTTGGATCAAACTCCACCCCTACCGGAGGTATTTTCTTTAGTGGATGTCTCCAGTCTGCATCCTCTCTAGCTCTCCATTTTTGGATGCTCTGCAACTTCAAGAGGCTCCTTCTGAGGCTCCATTTTTAGAGATCTAACATGCTCTCTCTCAACCATCATGTCTAGTCTCTACCTTGCTCCTCAATGTTGTGCATGCATCTTCTACCTCAAGGAAATACAAGTTTTTGACTTGAACCCCAATCTGCTTCACCTATCCCGTGGCTATGTGTCTGAGGAATGCCTTTCCTTTGCTCAAGATCACATCATAACCAAGGTATTCCAAAACTACTACTGAGGTGATATTTTTCACTAGGCCTGGAACAAACATGATATTATTGAGTCAAAGAGGGGATACTGACTCCCTCTGAAAGGTGACAATACCAATCTCGGTCGTGTTTTATCTTCCGTCGTCCCCAAAATCAATAATCATATGGAGATCTTTCTCCTCCAGGTCACTGAAAAATATCTACAGCATGTCATGTGGAATGAGGCACCCGAATCCAAGTACCACACACTCCCCATCACATTTTTGGCCATGAATACAATAAGGGTGAAATCTAGCTCAAACTGTGAAGCCAAAGCTTCAATTGATGTTGCTACTGTAGACTCCGTCTTGCTATAATTTTTGTGTGGACACTTTGTAGCATAGTGCCATAATTCATGACAATTGAAGCCCTTTATTTTGGACAAGACTTTCTTCTTACCCTCTTGGATGGATTCAACCTCACATTGGGACTTCTTGTTGAAAAAGTGTAATTAGGTTTAGTCTTCATAATGAAATATATTTGTGTTTTTATGTAAAGACCTGAAAAGAAGAAAAATAAAATTATTGTAATGCTTCCATCGTGGGTTTCATGAGAAAGATATTTTATTTTTGAGTCAAGACTCCCATTGAGAGCCTTTAGGAATTTTGTGATCTAGTCATAAAATAATAAAAGAGTCATTGTCATGTTACACATTGTAAAGAGTCACACTTGTCTATGTAAAGTCATCCTCCAAGACCTTGTCAGTAGCCCTCATGATGTCGACCTACAAGAAAGAGATGTATCTAGAGGAAGAAGTCGACTTCCCTCTTAGAAGCCCTCATTTTCTTTAGTGGATGTATCCACTCTGCATCCTCTCTAGCTCTCCATTTTTGGATTCTCCACAACTTCAATAGGCTCCTTCTGAGGCTCCAATTTTAGACATCTAACATGCTCTCTCTCAACCATCCTATCTCTAGTCTCTACCTTGCTCCTCAATGTTGTGCATGCATCTTCTACCTCAAGGAAATACAAGTTTTTGACTCGAACCCCAATCTGCTTCACCTATCCCATGGCTATGTGTCTCAGGGATGCCTTTCCTTTGCTCAAGATCACATCATAACCAAGGTATTCCAAAACTACTACTGAGGTGATATTTTTCATTAGGCCTGGAAAAAACATGACATTCTTGAGTCAAAGAGGGGATCCTGACTCCCTATGAAAGGTGACTATACCAATCTCGGTCGTGTTGTATCTTCCGTCGTCTCGAAACTCAATAATCATATGGAGAGATTTGTTACCCCCTCTTTCCTTGGTCCTTTTCTTCATCTTCCTCCATCTTTCATTGATATGAGCTTCCAAAATCTTTCTATGGCGTTGAATCTTAGCTATACTTATTCTGTCTTGCTTGACGACCAACCTTGCCTTTCCTTTCTGTACATGGTGGAGTTATTTTAACCTTCAATATTTTTGTCATCAACTTGTCTTTCACTATCTATCATAGAGACCATAAGTTGTTGAATGAGGTAACTCATAGATATTTGTTACCTTGATTATCTGTTAGTGCATTATAGATCAGTGATGGTTATCTTCCTTCCTCGATCTTATTTATGGGACCTTATGAAGGTATCCTACATCCTTTCATACCTTTGCTTCCATGTAGATAAAATTTCATGTGACCTTCTCCATTGCACATTCAGAGAATGAGTCTATCTTATAGATTTTCTTTGATGTCTCCAATATTTCTATATGAGGGGATGTTATAAGTATCCATTTCCATAAATTTAGAGCAGACCTTTTAGTGACTTTAGCTTCTTAGAGGACTATCACTATCCTTCTTCTCCATGCAAGGGATATTGATGACCCATCAACTTATAGATGTCCTTGCAATTCATGAAGTCATTTAACAAAATTTATAAATTGAAAAGATTCATTTTTTCCAGTGGAAAAATCGGTAACTTTTTATTTAAAAAATGAAAAGTTACACTAGCAGATGCTTGAAGCATTTCCATAAGACGCCCATTGGTCTCGAGTGCTTTCGCACCCCACGCAATGTTACAAAGCTAACGTGCAGATGAAGAAGAAGAAAGGGAAAGAAGAGAAAAATGGAGGAGGCAAGAAAAACTGAGTTCGGTAGTGAGTAAAAACTCACACTTTACGTTTTTCTTCCCTTTTTCTTTTCGACCTTGCGCCACTCGCCTTGGGTGGGCTCGATCGAATCTATGACTAGCTGTGTTTCTGCTTTCTGAGATCCTGCTTCCTTGTCTGAATCCGAAGTATCTGAGTGGTGATGCCGTTTGATCCCTCCCATGCTTTGATCCTCGTTTACCTTCTCTGCCTGATTTGGGTGAAGCTGTGAAGCCTTGTTGTCTGATGTAGTTTCTTTCTGTTTCTCCTTTTCTTGGGATACCTCAGCATTCTCTGCGGGGGTATCTTCCTCTTCTGCTTCTGATTCTTCATCTTCTGAGTTGGGGGGGAAAATTGCCATCCTTTCCTCTGCTTCCCTTTCTGGCTTCTTTTACTGTTTGCTTTCTTGGCTTCTGGACATGTGCTTTGCAGGTGTCCTGTTTGCCTGCATAGCCTGCATCTGAAAGCTATATTTTCATAGTCTAGTGCTTGCAACCAATTTTGTTGTTTGTAGATCAGCCTTATGTTGTCTGGCAGCCCTTTACTTAGATCTACTTCCACACAAATGCGTGCAAAAGTGTAGACCCTTTCATCAATCCTTTCCAGATCTGTTTTGATGTATTTCCCTATGCTGTTCCCAATTCCTTCCAAAAATCGTTCACTCCAAAAGTGAAGGGGAAGGTTGTATAGACGGACCCAGACCGGCACTTTGGATACAGTCATTTTGTTTGGATCGAAATCTGGAAACCATGGAGTCATGAACAACCCCGACGTTCCCCAGAACCAAGGTCCAGCACTGATGATTGTGTCTCTGACTGCCCTGGATGCAAATCTAACTATGAAAAACCCCTTGGAGCATAAATGTATATCACATTCCATGGTCCAACTGGTGAAAATCCAGTGAAATAGATCTGATGGTTTTGGCCAAAAACTGTTGAAGCGACAGATTAGGGCCTGCGTTTCATAAGACTTAACGAAATCATCAAGCCCTGTAGAATCAAAGTTAAGGGCTGGAGTTTGCCCTAGCTGATCTACTATGTATGGCCTAGGTGTATATCCGCCTTGGTCCGGAGAGGACCCTGAATCTCTGTTACCTTGTAGAATGTTTTTGTAGGAGAACCCTCCCTTGGGTTGATGCTGAGATGCTGTCTTTTTCCCCTTGTCTCCTCCTGAGAAGCTTGGTTGTCCCTGAGGCAGAGCCCCTCCTCTCAGCCTAAGGTTTAAAACAATGGTTTTTTCTAGACTAATCTCGTAACTTTCCAAAGTTCTACTGTCCTGGAGAGACCGCCTACCACTGACCAAATGTTGTATCTGAACAGGATATCCCGTCAGTGCCCAAATTTGTTGTTTCAGCTGCATGATAGTGCTTCCTGCATGTACCCATACTATATAGGATTTCCCCTCAGGGGTTTTAATAAAAATCTGAAAATGAGTTGTTGTTACCTGAAGTCTGGGTTTTGGCTGAGTTCCTGATCTGCCTAAGCCGATGTCGCTGCTAATTGCCATGTGCTCTGGTTGTAGGTATTCTTCCAGATCTAACCTCTTATTGGGTCGATCTTCCATTTGCATGTTAAGATCTGCATCCCCTCTGCTCGATCGTTACAAATTGCCACCGATCTGCTCCCTGGGTTCTGGGTGTTCTCGAATATTGGTCAAACCGGATGGATCCAGCCCTGATCTGCAGTATTTGTGCCAATCCATTGTGAGAGGGAGCAGATCTGCAACATGCAGTTCCCCTTCTTTGAATGCAACAACTGAATCATTATAAAAAATTGCAATCCCCAACCCTGTCACTCCCAGGTTCCTTCTATTCTTCCCCTCGTGCCATTGATCCACGCATTCGGGGCCTTTTCATCTTCTTTTTCCTGCCAAAGTTCGTATATTTTAATGGAGCCTTCATCAAGGAGGCCTTGAGGAAGAGCGAAAGCATAGCTTTTGCCGGTTCCCGATCTGAGGCAGATTTGCTGGTCGTCAAAAGTAAGATGACTGTAATTGCAAGAGATATTGTGCGGCTTGATGAGGGTTGTATGCCGACCAAGAAACTT
The DNA here is from genome assembly GCA_031772625.1 of Pinus tabuliformis. Lineage (NCBI taxonomy): Eukaryota > Viridiplantae > Streptophyta > Pinopsida > Pinales > Pinaceae > Pinus > Pinus tabuliformis. The sequence continues at coordinate 866,764,213 of CM062817.1, forward strand.
CGCGGCCTGCAGAAAAATTGTCGTTTGCATTCTTTGCTTCTTTTCCCACTCTCCCAGCGCCGGATACGACCCACGAACCATCAAGATCTGACCCCATTGCGTGAAGAATCGAAACCTGCGCCTCATATTTACCTTGCGGATGAAAGGTGAGGGATCGAATCCTTTGCTTGCCATTGATACAGCCCTCTCCGTGCTCCGAGATCAATCCCCAAAAAATATCTATCTTTTCCAATTCTAATTCAGTCAAATTGAAAAGATTCTTACTTGTCATGTGAAGATGAAATATTCACCTTGATCATGTTGGTGAAGGTTGAAGAATATGTATGAGGGATTCTTCTTGGATGATCTTCTTTCAAGTGAGAAAGCCTTACCTTAAATGGAAAAGGTTTCTCCCTTTTGATGAGGATGATTAGTTGCTTCCTCAGATGGTCTTCTTCTAGGGAAAGGATACGATCCTTGCTTGATTTTATAAACTTGGAGATGATAGTGCCTTCAATATGATTTTCCTTATTTTGTAGATCACGGTTGTTGCTAAGGTTTCAACTTTCTCCAAGTTGATGTGATCTTCATTTTCAAATCCTTCGAGTTGTCTTTTTTTGTAGACATATTGATGAGGGTCTTGGTGGCCTTTTGATGAGGACTATGGAGACACAAGTTCTTGTTGTTGTAGACTGCCTCCTTGATTGTAAAGACAAACTTGCTGATGTAGACTGTTGTTGTAGATTTCTAGGGTTTGATCAATATCAGGGTTTGTTTCTTTAATGCAAACCTTGATGTCCTTTAGATTTCTTTGATGCACTGCTAGAAGATTGATCCTTGAAATGTCTCTTTTCTTCCCTTCCTTTGATTGTAACCATAGCTCTGAAACCATGTTGAAGAATCTAGGGAAAATGTAGTTTATATGATTCTTCTTCACATGATAACTATGTGTGAGTTATTTTAACAATTTTCTTATTAGCACAATCTTATCTTGATACCATTAGTATGTTTATTTCTTATTTCATCAAACAATTATCCAAATACAAGAGACAAGAACACAAGATGTTGGCTTTCTGCTAGGACCAAAACCTCTCCCTCTTGGAGAGGAAAACCTGTAAAAAATTATTCTTATAGCGATTCCAATTGACGAATACCAAGACCTTACAACATAAGATGGATCTAGGCTATTTATTATACCAATAATAATATATAATGAATAAACTCATAAACAAACAATGGTATATTTATTCTAATCAAATAGGTAACTTTTACATTACATAGGATTAGAAATTAAGAAAAATGAAATGCTAAAGTACATAATTAATTTTAAATATAAATTATTTATTTTGTATCAAATGTCATGAAAAAAATGTTAGAGCTGAGAAAAACCCTCACACAATCCATGAAAAATAAATATATAAATATGAAAACATTTTAATATCACTATAACAAAAGAAATGAAAAAGCTTTAATATCACTATAAATGTTTATTAAATTTGTATAAATCAAGTCCACCCGGTATCAAATTTCCAAATGCACTAAGTGGTAGAAAATTTAGCATAAAAGCATATTTTACTGTAACTTTCTAGTAGAGTAGTTTCAATGCAAAATTTTGAAGGGAGGCACTCCTTGCCAAGTCGTACATTGAGATCCTCGCAACACCACCATATTTTGATCAACCACTGACCCCCTTGGGTTATGGGAAACTTGGGGATGAGAGTCAATAGGCACAAAAATTAAACATCAATGGATATGGTCTATTATCCATAAATATAATATCTTGCTTTGATGTTAGACATACTAATATGATTTAATTGATTCCTACTAAGAGCTACTTTCAGGCGCCTAGTGTGTATTGCTATTGTTGTGCCTAGTAGTCGCATGTTTGGCCTATTCATGGTTACTAATTGGTTTGACATTACTAAAAATATTTTTATACTATTGTATCTTAAGTTAATATGGTGATTTCACCCAAAGGCACTATACAACCCAATATGGTAGGACCCCATGTAAACATTGATGCCCATAAATGTCAACTTTTACTAGGATATGGAGAGGTTTGCATTGAATTTTTAGGTCATAAAGTAGTTAAGATAAGTTTGAGGCAATCATTTTATGGGTTTATCGATGATGGTTTACAAGTCCATGGTATTCCATAGACCATGATATTTTCTAGTGGTGTTCGTTATGATAAACCCTATTTAAAGGATTGGGGAAATATATTATAGAATGCAAGAGTACCAGCTTAGATACATCTTAACTTTGGACTTGATCATTCTTGGAACTTGGTAGATTTGGATTTAAGATGGATCTAGGTTGGTTTACAAAATAATTAATGTTTATGAAGTCCCTATAATATAATTTTTCCAAATTGAATGTTTCTATAATTTCTATCTTATAATTGGTTTTCATTGTTAAAAGAAAAAAGTTAAACATAACATGAGTCTTATATAATATTTTCTCTCGTCAATAATAAAATGTTATCGACCTCCTAATATAATAAGATATGATACTCAATGCAAACAAAATTTTCGATAATACCTAGAATTAAATTTTTTACGATAACACACATATTGGTATAATTCTATTATTAAATACGTTTTATTGACACTTCAAAAATGTGCCAACCTTATACTAGAATATTAAATCAACACAGACAATATGGTAGTTTCTATATCAAATTATAACCAAACTAGTTCATAATACTAATATACATAATTATTATCCTTTTCACATAAAAATATTAACGAAATTTTTAATAGGAATGGTAAATAACATTAGAAGAAATAATGTAAGGTGTCCTATATTAAGATTCCAAAGATTTGTTTTTGCAAGTTTATAAAAATTTGTTTTATATAATCTATGATGAAAATTTTATTGAAAAAAATGATGAATAGATATATTCAAACTAGCGAACTAAACATAGTCTAGTTAAAGTTCTAAATTCTATATCCACTATATAATTCCAAATTTAATGAAATATGTTTATTGTTGAAGTCGTTGTAATATAATTTTTCCAATTTTAGTGAAACATGTGTTATAGGATAAAATACGAGAGTTTCAATAACTGGCAAGAAATTGGATAACTTTGATTTTTCTTCCTCAGACAATGATAGTGAACCGAAACCAATGAACTCGATGGACTCTGTAATAGAGTAATGCCCAAGTGAACCTGATGTTTCAAGATAAGTTACTTTTATGGCACTTCCATCGTCATGTCTATTGTCTTGTGTTTTTGGTACTTTGTATAGTCTAAAAGACAATCTAGTAGCCTATGAGATATGCAACTATAAAATTTTGAGCTTATGCGACTGGTATGGTATCCCAAGCGGTATAATAGTAGCTTGCACTACTTTTGTCTATAATTTTTTTATAGTAATATAAAAGACATAATATTAAAAAAAACGCGAACAATTTTAAAACCAAAAAAAAAAATTAAAATGTTGCTAAGTTATCATTGAATTAGGCACACATAAATTCATTTAAATAGTTGTGTAGGAGGTGCCACAATGTCAAATATTGCATCCATGGCGACATCAAGTTTAAAGGAACTGACATATTCTCACCTAGGTCATAGTGTATTCTCTCATAACATCTGTATATGCTAAAAAATTAATAGTGAAAAGAAGTATTTTAAGGTTACATTTATTGAATATTTGTCAATTGTACAATTAAATATATAACCAATGACTTTAAATCAAATAAAAACTTTGCGAAGATGATTCATAAGACTTCCATGGATAGGATCCTCCATCGATCCATTACAATTATGCCTACAATGAGAGCATAAATACAGTGCTACTCGACTTGAATCATAATCATTAGCCTACCAACGTGGAGTTGATGGTCTATAATCGATGTGTCCTAAAGAGTTGACACCTACAACTTTAAGATGATCCTTTGATGTATCTCATTTGGAGGCTACACAAGTGAACTATATTACACTATACTACATGTGAGACATGTTATCATAGTGCTTGTGTCATCAAAAAAATCCAAATGCTTAAGTGCCTATGGGGGGTTGGGAATACACCTAGGAGTAGGCAGCCCTATGAATGGATTATGCCTAACATTTGGTTGATTCTAAGGGGAGCCAAGACAAACCCATTGTAAATCACTAATGTTAAAATAGTGCACATGGAGGTTAATCGTAAACATAGCCTATTATTTGCAAAGATAATACAATGGTACCTTTGTATTATAAAAAATTGGTTAAAAAAAACATAAACGATTGATTCATTTAGTTCTCTTTCCATGTACCAAATGCACACCAACCATTTCAAATACATCTTTTCCTAGGATCATAGGGTTGGTTGAATCTTGGTTCAATAAATAACCCCACGATTTTTTGTTTGGTGATATTGGAATCTTTAACTTATCGTTCAATGATACCAGTGAGCGTAATTCTCTCATCTTACTCCTATATTGAATAATAATTTTCAATTGATGATGGGCATGGTCAACAGAGGTAATAATGAGGTTAAGGGATGTAGCTAATAAAACTAGTGATGGTTCCCTCTTGTTATAAAGCTTTTCAATCAATAGTTTTAATTTATTTAAATATTCTATAATTTGTGTTTGTTGTTTGGTATTTTTCTCCAAGTTAATGTTTTCTTGTGACTCTATTATTGGATTGGTTTTTTATTTGTATTTAAGTTTTCAACTAGTACAATGATATAAATTATATTTTCAATTAAAAAAAACCATTTAAAATTTTGATTTTTTTAATCGAACAAAAAATATGACTTACCTCTAAAGCTAAATGGCCATAGAATATTTGAAGCCTTTAGAGTTGGAAACCCTTAATAGATGAGTTGATAACCTTTACGAAGGACATTCTTGCATTACATCTATATTGGAAACTGGTTTTCCAATGGAAATCCTGGTCCGTGAAATAATGAGACGTCATATATATTTTTTTATGCATAGAAAAGTGCGTACATGTTATTTTTAGAACCAAGTGTGCATTAGTTTAAAATAAGTGTGTTAATTTTTAAGCCACTTGGTACCATGCATCCTCATAAATACCCTAGTGGGCCAAGAATAGTAATATTTCTAGACCATGGGAAATCCTTGTAGAGGTCACTACAAGACTATTTAAGAAATTGTGTCAAGAATATCTGGTTGAACCAAAATCTCAAAAGTGCCATAGTATTCCAAGAGGTATAATAGTAACTTGCACTACTTTTGTCTATAATAGTAATTCTTGCAACATAAGTATCTCATATCACAAACAACTAAACTGAATTCATATCTCTTTGCACTCTCGTAAAAGTAGTAATAGAAAAAATACATATAAATTAGAATAACTATCTAATAAGTATTTTTTAAATTTTAAATTTAATTAACAAACACAAAAGATTTAATAATAACAACAAAATTACAATATGGCCCGTCTTTTAACCATGTTTGGTTGCTCCCTCCCGAGGAAAAAACATATAGTAGATAGCGTGATTAAAGGAACCTATGTAATTGCTCCCTCAAGATGAGAAGCATATCCAAGTGAAATGCAGCTACCCAATTATATTGATGTGCAGAGTGAAAAACAGGGTGCGAATGATTGGGAGTGTACGTGTAAGGACCTGCGGTCCTTGGCACACCCACCGGCACAAGTGCGACGAGTTGGTTCAACAACCGGGCGCCGAGTTAACAAACATGAAGTGTGAAGGTTGGCTAGGGACAAAGTGCGCAAAAACAAGTGAACATGGTGAAGGCATGCGTGTGAAATGTGAAGGCAAACCATGTGTTTATACGATGGATGAGCATGGGCATCCATATAGCAAGCTGATAGTAGAGGATTGTGTTTTGGGGCCTGTTGGTCGATGGGCCAACCAACCACAAACATTAAAAAAGGCGTTGGTTGAGGTAAAATGATAGTCGGCCGAGAGGTGGCACGACCACTCCATGAAGGCATATAAGTTAGCAAGGCGTGGAGCTCATTTGGCATCGAACAACTTCGCTTATCATCTAATGTAGAAGAGGAGTGCACAGATCTTGTGTAGCCGCAGTAATAGAAGGGAATGCACAGGTTTGGTGATGTGCCTGCCCTTGGGCAAGGTCGCACGAAGGTAGCACGACTTCTTGGTTTTGGGTGAGGGCGTGGGTAGGAGTAACTGCTAGTTGGTAAAAGGTGGAGACTTGGTGGAGTCGCCCGCCGGTGTGAAGTTGGTGAACGGTGGAACATTGTGAAGCCCTGTGCACGGTGGAACATTGGTGAAGCCGGTTGTGCGAAGGGGTGTCTTGGTGACTTGGTGGAGTCACCCACCCGTCGTACACAAAAACAAGGTTCGGTTGTGAAGTGCAGAAAGGCAGCTCGTGTGAGGGCGCGCTCGCCTGCCTTGGCCAAGGAAATCTTGGTTATCACACGGAGGTGTGATGAAGTTGTAAAATTGGCTAACTATGAAACTTGGTGTTTCCAAGTATACTTGTAAAGCTTTGTAATATCGAAAGACTGTATAATATATTATTCGGGCAGACTCATTGTTCAAGGAGTTGCCCCTCCCTTTATACTGTGCAATTGTGTTCTCTTGTATAATTGTTGTTGATAATGAATGTGAGTGGGTGTTCATTGATATAAAGGAGCAAAACACAAACTAAGTAGGATAAGTGGTTAAGCGTAGTCCACGAACATAAGTATTTGTGAAAAGAAAGTGTTTGGTGGTGCCACACCTCGCCAAGCGCGGTTGAAAGACTACCGCTGACCTGGGGGAGTGACAAGTGGTATCGGAGCTAGCAGTTGATTCGGGCATTGAAGGTTGAAGCTGCTACACACCTACACTAAAGTGCAGGTGGTATCAGAGCAAGGTTGCTCGTGACGAAGTGACAAGTGGTATACACTTGGAAGTTGGTGACAGTGAAGCAGGTACTTGTAGGTGAAGGAAGCTATTTCACATACAAGTGGAACAAGAGCTGGTTCGTGGTGGCAGGCAACTTGTTGAAGCTGTTGGATGGTCGAAACCAGATCACAAAGAAGAAGGAAACTGTTAGCAATGGTAGGTGAATCTCAGGTTGGGTCTAGTCATGGAGCGAAGGATGCTACTATGGCATTCATTGAAAAAGTGTTGGAAAGGATGGAGGACTTAGAGGCTTACTGGACTAAGAAGATGGACTTGGTCAAGAAGGATCAAGAGGCCAATTCGAAGATGAGGGAAGAGCTTGATGAACTTCGGACTCACCACGAGTACACTGATCTTTTGTGTACACAACTTAAAGTAAAGGTCAAGGAGATTGAAGAGGCAAGAGATCAGGGTCTGGCAGAGATCATGAACTTGCAGAAATCTCTTGATGAAGCAAGAGATGAGATCGCAGTGTTGAAGAAGGCTGTGAGGCATAACTCAGGTGGAGGAGTGCCTCATGTGAAAGTCAAAGAACTGGAATCTTATGACGATACAAGGAGTGCAAAGACTCTTGGAAACTTTCTATGGGATATGGAGCAATACTTGGAACGCATGGGTCTATCTGATGATGAGATGAAGGTGAAGGTAGCTACTCAGTTCTTGACAAAGGATGCTAAGATGTGGTGGCGAAGGAGGATGGATCAGATTGCCAATGGCAGTGCTGGTGACATTACTTCATGGGAGGAGATGAAGAAAGCTTTGCAGACCCATTTTAGTCCTTAGGATGAAACATGGGAAGCAAGGATGAAGATTAAGTTCATAAAGTAGACAAGGAACCTACAGACATATCAGCGGGAGTTTGCAAGTGCACTTCTGGAACTTCTTGACATGGCAGAGAGGGACAAGGTGTTCAATCTCATTATTGGATTGAAACCTTGGGCACACAATGAAGTGAAGAGGCAGAAGATTAAAACACTTGAGGAAGCTTTTGCTGTTGTGGACATGTTGGTAGAGCATTATGATGAGACTTATGATGATAGGAAGAAGAAGTCTGATAAACCAAAAGAGAAGAAGAAGGATGATGCTTCGAAATCGGATGATAAGTCGAAGACGAAGAAAGCCTTGAAGTGTTAGATATGTGTTGAACCACATACGGTGAAGAATTGTCCTTCTAGATCCAAAGTGGCTGCTATTGCACACTCTAATACGAAGAATGAAGAAGCTTCTATGGGGATGATGTAGATTCTTGGAGCTGCTACTGCTACAGAGGTGTTCTCTTGGAGAGACCCTGAGAGGAACAATTTGGAGTATGTTCAGATGAAGATTGGGAGTGCTGATATACTCACTATGGTGGATAATGGGGCTACTCACAACTTCATGAGTGAAGATACTACGAGAAGAATTGGGCTGAAGTTTGTATCGGTAAAGGCACAAATGAAGACAGTGAATTCTCCTCCTGATTGTGTTCTTGGTGTAGCTGAAAAAGTGGACAAAACACTAGGTGAGTGGATCGAGAAAGTCGACTTCACTATAGTGCAAATTGATGACTATGAAGCTGTGTTGGGGATGGAATTCTTGAAACAATTTGATGCTATGAATGTTCCACATTTGAAGAAGCTGTACATTTACGATGGAAGGGAAGATGTACCCATTGCTGTTCCAACCATTGGTGTGACAAAGCTTGATTGTAAGTTGGCAGTGATGAAAATGGAGGATGAGAAGCTCATGGAAGACATGAGTAAGTGGTTGTCTACTGTTGAGACAAAACTTACCGAGCAATCATTGGTAAACATGACACCATCTGATAGTATCTTGGATTTGTCAAGAAGGATAGAAGTGGTTAAGGATGATGATGATGAGGGGGCTTATGTGAGGCCGAATGTCCGAGAGGAGGATGGGTCACTTATTTACAGAGGATGGAGATAGAGAATCCTGACAGATGGATTGAGGTGATTAGAGAGGGTGAGCCTTCAGGCTCTACTCCCTTTACATCTTCTTAGGTGACATAGAAGATGGGGCTCATTGTTAGCTGCTCATGGCAGTGAGTCCTTAAAACAAGTTGAGAAGACATGACAGATGGTGCAGGGATGGCTTGGCATCAAGCATCACGACATGTTGCAGATGGGATGGAGTTTCCATGGACCTGAGCATGGGAGAGATTCTTGGTGAGTCCAGGATGTGGTAAAATCTGAGATAGGCTTGTGAAGGCATAAGGATGGCCATTCTTATGATTTGAGCATGACAGTTGGACTGATCACCCGACCAGTTCAAGTCATGAGGGCTAGCAGTGTACCAGAGAGATGTTGGGATTAGGCAGGCAAGACGGAGGATAGTTCACAGGATGGGACATGTCATGCCCCCAGGCTGGCGGTAGTCTTTCAACCGCTCTTGGAGAGGTGCGGCACCACTGAACACTTTCTTTTCACCAACACTTTTGTTCATGGACTATGCCTAACCATTAGTCTACTTAGTTTGTTTTTTGCAACCAAGTAATTATTATGTTTCCTTTATACCAATGAACACCCATACACATTCATTATCATCAGCAATTATAAACGAAGAACACAATTGCACAGTATAAAGGGAGGGGCAACTCCCTGAACAATGAGTGTGCCTAAATACAATATATTATAATGTTTACAAAGCTTTAGAAATATATTTGGAAACACTAAGTTTCATACTTAGCCAATTTTACCTCAAGGCCACACCTTCGTGTGCCAACCAAGTTCCTTGCCCGAGTTGGGCGGGCGCGTCATCAAACTAGACCGCCAACCGCACTCCTCAACCGAACTTTTTTAACCTTGCACGACAGGCGGGAGACCTACCCGAGTCACCTGAGTCACCTTCGTTTGCTCCTACACGGTGGGCGGGCGACCTCACCCGAGTCCCCGTTCACCTCCGCGTTTAGCCTTACACGACGGGCGGGCACTCACTCGAGCTACCAAAGACACCCTCGTTTACTCCTTTGCATGGTGGGTTCACCAAAGCTTCCACCGTTTTACTTCACACACCGGGCCGGTGACTCACCTGAGTCTCCACCCATGCTCTTCGTCCGAACGACGAGCACTCCTACCCGCATCCTCACTCAACATCCAAGTCTTTTGTGCGATCAATGTGCGCTGCTGCCTGAGAATGGGCGCATAGACCTGCACCTCCTCTCAGCCTTCTAACACCTCTTTGCACCATTTAACTTGATGTTCGAATGATGAAGTTCAAATCACTTGCCTTCAAGCTCCAACGGCTTGCAATATATATATCCATCGTGAGCGGTCATGCCACCCTTGGCTGACCTGCATTTTATGTTTAGTCGATGCCCTCACATGTTAATTCGGTTGTCTTTCAATTCGGTCGGCCCATCCAACCTTGCCCGAATTGTTATCACATGAGGTTGGCCTATTCGAACGATGCCCAGCTCGCTCCCATATAAATACATGGCTCTCTCTTCACTTTCCCACGCATGCAACAAGTGTCTCACTATGCCATAAAACTCATCCAAGCGTGAGCTCATTTTCCTTTTCTAACTCCTCGCGTTTGCCTGGAAATGATGCCTTGGACCGTAGGTCCTTACATCCTCCCCCACTTGAAATCATTGTCGTCCTAGACAATATCTCGTCTTGACAACCATCTGTCACCAAGATCACCATACCAAGGTATACACCCCATCAGTATGTCATATCTCGGAAATCATCTCAATCATGATCATCAACCATCTTGTCGCAATCTCCACATGCTGCTCCCCATCGTGGAAGGCTGGCCCTTCCATCTAAGCTACATGCTTTCTGCAACATCTCATGTCAATCTCATCATGTTTCGTCCTCGTGTGAACTGCTGCCATGATACTCCAACACAATGCTAACACATCTCTGTACACTTCGCAACCCCATGTTTGAACTAGTCGAGTGATCAGTCCAACTGTCACGCTCAAACCATGAGAACGAACATCCTCATGCCACGATCAGTTTTTTCTCAGAACATCTTGTCACATCCTCAACTTGATCGAGAATCCATCTCCATATAAGTGTAAACCATGCTTAGGTCCATGAAGTAGTCCTCATCTCATCTGCAACATGTTGTCCATGATGTTTGGTGTCAATGTGCTGCATAAAATCAGCCACATCTATCCCAACATCATCATCCATCTGCAAAAAAACCATCTCCTCAAAGTGAAGAGATCATCTCATCAACGTCCGACTTTCGATGTGCCACATCTAGGCCCATGAAGCAACCTCCATCATATCTGCAATGTGCCATCCCTCAAGTCTGCCATAGAAACAAGTATGCACCTGTCTCATCTATCCATGTGCTACCCATGATCATAGATCAATCAGCTCCCATGTGTCAAAAGTGGTTAAGTCTCGGCTCAACCCATGCCCAGGTGTTGCCACTAAGGCATCATCATCGTTGTAACTCCATGACTCCAAAGTCCATGGAATTGTTGTACATAAGTGCACAACCTCTCCATTGGCTCATAAGTAAAAAATATCCATGTCACTTCAGCAAATCTACCTACACAACATCCCTACCTTGGCACTCCTCATTGGATGCCCATAAGTGACACCTCTACAAGTGCTCCTGCACAATGTCCCTGCATAAGACTGCCATGCTCCATGTTTCCAACCTGATGTCCATGACTAAGTTGCCCATGTAGTCCAACTAGGTAGACCCATCACAACAATCGGTCATCCCCATCCAAGATGCAATATTCGGTTTAGTGAACTTGGTCACCCAACCATATCATCATCACATCATGAGTCTCTCCCATCATAGCTCCCCCACTAAAGGTTCCACCAAGACTATCTCTTGGTCTCAGCCATGAGAAGTCCACCCAAGTATCATCATACCCAAGTGTGTGCCCTCCAATCTGTCCATGAGTCACATCGGACACTTAGCCAATTCTACATGTGGCTAAAGCATGACCCATTCTTCCGTAATGATCATTATGTTCCTCCCTTGTGACGGGCCTTTGTACCTTCTACCATAAGGTCACAAACAACCCCAACAAGTCCTGCAACAATCAACAATCCTTGCTTCTCCATACAAGGTCTCATCATAGACATCCATGGTAAGATGCCCCCTTGCATTGGCAAACTGGCTTTGCCCTTCCCTGCATACGGTTCATCTACCAAGTGCTCATGTGAAACACAAGTATTAATAGTACTTACGTCATCATCATGAGGCTCCTCCATGTGAGTATTCTCATCCATCCATGTCTGCAAACTGCACGATCCTGGCCCAACTTGATCAATTTCAAGTTCATCCTCCATCGTTGTCATATCTGCAACATCCTCCATCATCACAACTTCCTCTTCCTTGTTAGCACAATCTACAACTTCATCCTGCTCCATTGTCCAACCAAGTTGAAGAAGTTCGTCTTCAACATTATTTTTTAAGACTTCAAGTTCCTTTCGAATCCGGGGATTCTCTTCCTTCTTTGTGATCTAGTATAGACCATCCACCAGCTTCACAAGGTTCCCTGCAATCATGGACTAGTCATTGTTCTGCTTCTATGTGAAACCATCTTCCTTCACCTGCAAGTAATTGTTTCCACTATCATCAACTGTCAAGCTTCTTCAACCCTGAATCAACTTCAATACCATCACTAGCTCCCCGGCACTAGCTCTAATACTACCTGTCACGCCCCCAGGCCAGCGGTAGTCTTTCAACCGCTCTTGGCGAGGTGTGGAACCACCAAACACTTTCTTTTCACCAATACTTATGTTCATGGACTACGCCTAACCATTAGTCTACTTAGTTTTTTTTTTGCAACCAAGTAATTATTATGTTTCCTTTATACCAATGAACACTCATACACATTCATTATCATCAGCAATTATAAATGAAGAACACAATTTCACAGTATAAAGGTAGGGGAAACTCCCTGAACAATGAGTCTGCCCGAATACAATATATTATAATGTTTACAAAGCTTTACAAGTATACATGGAAACACCAAGTTTCATACTTAGCCAATTTTACATCAAGGCCACACCTTCGTGTGCCAACCAAGTTCCTTGCCCGAGTTGGGCGGGCACGTCCTCACACCGGACCACCAACCGCACTCCTCAACCAAACTTTTTTCACCTTACACAACGGTCGGGTGACCTACCCGAGTCATTCAAGTCACCTTCATTTGCTCCTACACAGTGGGCGAGCGACCTCACCTGAGTCCCCGTTCACCTCCGTGTTTAACCTTACACGATGGGCAGACGCTCACTCGAGCTACCCAAGACACCCTCGTTTACTCCTTCGCACGGTGGGTTCACTAAAGCTTCCACTGTTTTACTTTACATGTCAAGCGGGCAACTCACCCGAGTCTCCACCCGCGCTCTTCGTCTGCATGACGGGAGCTCCTACCCGCGTCCTCACCCAACATCCAAGTCTTTTGTGCGATCACCGTGCACTGCTGCCCGAGAATGGGCGCATAGACCTGCACCTCCTCTCGGCCTTCTAACACCTCTTCGCACCTCTTAAATTGATGCTCAAATGATGAAGTTCGAATGACTTGCGTTCGAGCTCCAACGCCTTGCAATATATATATCCATCGTGAGGTGTCATGCCACCCTTGGCTGACCTGCATATTATGTTCAGCCGACGCCCTCACATGTTAATTCGATTGTCTTTCAATTCGGTCAGCCCATCCAACCTTGCCTGAATTGTTATCACATGAAGTCGGTCTGCTCGAACGATGCCCAGCTCACTCCCATATAAATACATGGCTCGCTCTTCACTTTCGCACACATGCAACAAGTGTCTCGCTCTGCCACTCAACTTGTCCAACCGCGCGCTGTCGCATTTGCCCAGTGGTGATGCCTTGGACCACAGGTCCTTATAGGACGACACATGATGGAGATGGGAATTCTACATATGTTGCAGGGATGTTTGCAGTATGTGGAGTAGTTGACATCATGGACCAAGGATGAGACAGTTGTTGATGTCAATCTTGGTGGATGGCTACCAGGATGGTATGTTGTCGAGGACAACAATGATTTCAGGTGGAGGAGGATGTAAGGACCTGCAGTCTTTGGCATGCTCACCGGCACAAGTGCGATGAGTTGGTTCAACAAGCGGGCGCGCGAGTGAACAAACATGAAGTGCGAAGGTTGGCTAGATACAAAGTGTGCACAAACAAGTGAGCATGGTGAAGGCATGCGTGCAAAATGTGAAGGAAAACCATGTGTTTATACGGTGGATGAGCATGGGCATCCACATAGCAAGCCGACGGTAGAGGATTGTGTTTGGGGTGCATTAGTCGATGGGCCGACCAACCACAAACATTAACAAAGGTGTTGGTTGAGGTAAACTGATAGTCGGCCGAGAGATGGCACGACCACTCCATGAAGGTGTATAAGTTAGCAAGGCATGGAGCTCATTTGGCATCGAACAACTTTTCTCATCATCGAATGTAGAAGAGGAGTGCACAGATTTGTGTAGCCACAAAAATAGAAGGGAAGGCGTAGGTTTGGTGATGCACCTGCTCTTGGGCAAGGCGACATGAAGGTAGCACGACTTCTTGGTTTTGGGTGAGGGCGCGGGTAGGAGTAACCGTCGGTTGGTAAACAGTGGATACTTGGTGGAGTTGCCCGTTGGTGCGAAGTTGGTGAACGGTGGAACATTGTGAAGCCAGGTGCACGGTGGAACGTTGGTGAAGCCGGTTGTGTGAAGGGGTGTGTCACGCCCCTACACCTGTGGTAGTCTTTCAACCGCTTATAGCGAGGTGCAGCACTACCAATCACTTTCTTTTCACCAATACTTACGATTGTAGACTACCCCTAACATTCCACTTATCCTACTTAGTTTTTGTTTCGCAACCAAGTATTATTAATGTGCTCCTTTATACAAGTGAAATACCATAACATTCACATAAACATCATTATACAAGAGAAACACACAATAGTATAAAGGGAGGGGCAACTCCCTGCAATATGAGTCTACCCGAATCAATATATTATACAATCTTCGATGTTACAAAGCTTTACAAGTTAAATCTTGGGAAACCCCAAATTTACACTTAGTCAATTTTCCAACATCGGCAAACACGGTTGCCCAGCTTGTCAGCACCTCCGCACGGTCGCTGCATGACTCACCAACCCTTCGTTCACCTTGTCGCACGATCGTGTTGTTTGCCCAACTTGGGAGTGCCTCGTCGTAACCAAGTCACCACACACGGGAACCTCCGCACGAGTCAAACCTTCATTCACAATCTCAACACTTCACCGTTTCCACCATTTCATCGTGCATGGTGTGCCCTCACCGGTCTCCCCTCTACACGATTCTTCGTTTCGGCATGCACGGCGCACCCTCGCCCGGCCAACCCTCTGCACGTCCACCTATTCACCAACTCATTCACCTGAGCTCGTTCACCCGAGTCACCACACGATTTCACCCAGTTCACCCCAACGACCTCACCCGGGTCACCACACGACTTCACCTGGGTCACCCGAACGACCTCACCCAGGTCATCACACGACCTCGCCTGGGTCGCCTGAACGACCTCGCCCGAGTTCTACCCGAACGACTTTTCTGAATGACTTTCCTGAATGACTTCTCGAACGACTTTCTCGAACGAATTCTTGAATGAATTCTCGAACGAATTCTCTAACGAACTTCTCAAACGAATTCTTGAACGACTTCCTCAAACGAATTCTCGAACGACTTTCTCGAACAAATTCTCGAACGACTTCCTCGAATGAATTTCTTGAATGACTTCTCGAACGACTTTCCGAACGAGTTTTACACCCGAGTTCTGCCTGTCGTGCGAGATCGTCCACACACTGCAGAACTCCTTGTTCGAAATCGTGTGATCAAATGATGGTCGTTTGCCTCCAAACGCCCTCTAATATATACAGGCGGGTGGCGGGTTATGTCACCCGGCCGACCCACACCAAACGCCCAAGCCGACTCATTCAACATGTGTTGTCTCGCCCAAGAGGAGGGTCGGCCTGCCCAACTTGTGGGACCACCCGCTCAACTCGCCCAACTCTTTATAAACTCGTTTCTTGGCTCGTTTTGTTTCATATTTCGCACGTCCTTCACACGGTGGAGTCACCCTGCCCGTCGCACGGACCGCAGGTCCTAACATCCTCCCCCACTGGAAGTCATTGTCGTCCTCGACAATATCTCATCTCGGAAACCATCTGTCACCAAGGTCACCATACCAAGGTATACACCCCATCGGTATGTCATACATCGGAAATCATCTCAATCCATGACCATCGACTACCCTGTCACAATCTCCACATGCTGCTCCCCATCGTGGAAGGCTGGTCCCTCCATCTCAAGCTACATGCCCACTACAACATCACGTGTTGACCCCATCATGTGTCGTCCTCATGTGAACTGCTGCCATGATACTCCAACAAATGCTAACACATCTCTGTACACTTCCGGACCCCATGTTTGAACTAGTCAGGTGATCAGTTCAACTGTCACGCTCAAACCATGAGAGTGAACATCCTCATGCCATCATCAGCTGTTTCTCAGAACATCCCATCACATCCTCAACTCGATCAAGAATCCATCTGCATATAAGTGTAAGCCATGCTCAGGTCCATGAGTAGCCATCATCTCATCTGCAACATGCTATCCATGATGTTTTCTATCCAACATCATCATCGATAAAATATCCATCTTCTCAAAGTCAATAGATCATCTCATCAAACTCCTACTCTCGATGTGCCACATCCAGGTCCATGAAGCAACCTCCATCATATCTGCAATGTGCCGTCCCTCAAGTCTGCCATAGAAATAAGTATACACCTATCTCATCTATCCATGTGCTACCCATGATCATAGATCAATCAGCTCCCATGTGTCAAAAGTGGTTAAGTCTAGGCTCAACCCATGCCCAAGTGTTGCCACCAAGGCATCATCGTCACTGTAACACCATCCTCCAAAGTGTCTCATATCGATCCTCCACATAAAGTCACTCTTTCAAGCCATTCCCATACATGTACTTGAAAGTATGCACCCCATCCTGCATCAAAGTCTCTCACCTCAGCTTCTGAATGCATTAGATCCTCCAAGTCCACCATATATGAAGTCCCTAAAAGTCACAACCTCATGTCATCATGAGCTCTATGAGTCATCTCCAACCAACGTCTAGCAATCATACATGTCTCAGCCCAAAGGTCTCTGCAAGATGCATCAACTCTCCATGTAGTAAGAATGCTCCATAGTCTCCTCAAAAATCCATCCGAGTCCATGGCCTTGTTGTACATAAGTGCACAACCTCTCCATTGGCTCATAAGTAAAACATCTCCATGTCACATCAGTAAATCCACCTTCACAACATCCCTGCCTTGGCACTCCTCATTGGAGCCCATAAGTGACATCTCTACAAGTGCTCCTGCACAATGTCCCTGCATAAGACTGCCATGCTCCATGTGTCCAACCTGATGTCCATGACTAAGTTGCCCATGTAGTCCAAGTAGACCCATCAGAACAATCGGTCATCCTCATCCAAGTCTGCAATCTTCGGTCTAGTGAACTCAGTCACTCAACCATATCATCATCATCACGAGTCCCTTCCATCATAGCTCCCCCACTAAAGGTTCCACCAAGTCTATCTCTTGGTCTCGGCCATGATAAGTCCACCCAAGCATCATCATACCCAAGAAACTAAAGTTTGTTCCCTCTTCAATCTATCCATGAGTCATGTCGGGCACTTAGCCGATTCTCCATGTGGCTAAAGCATGACCCAATCCTCCACAACGATCATCATGTTCCTCCCTTGTCACGAGCCTTTGTACCTTCTATCAGAAGGTCAAAAACAACCCCAACAAGTCCTGCAATGGTCAACAATCTTTTCTTCTCCATGCAAGGTCTCATCATAGACATCCATGGTAAGATCCTCCCTAGCATCAGCAAACTGATTTTTCCCTTCCCTGCATACAGTCCATCTACCAAATGCTCAAGTGAAACACAAGTATCAAAACTTACTTCATCATCATCATGAGGCTCCTCCATGTGAGTATCCTCATCCATCCATGTCTGCAAACTGCATGATCCTAGTCCAACTTGATCAATCTCAAGTTCATCCTCCATCATTGTCACATCTGCAACATCTTCAATCATCACAGCTTCTTCTTCCTTGTCAGCACAATCTGCAACTTCATCCTACTCCATTGTCCATCCAAGTTGAAGAAGTTCATCTTCAACATTCTTTTCCAAGACTTCAAGTTCCTTTCGAATCTGGGTCATGTTGTATCTTTCGTTGTCTCGAAACTCAATAATCATATGGAGATATTTCTCCTCCAAGTCACTGAAAAAATCGCTACAGCCTGTCATGTGGAATGAGGCACCCGAATCCAAGTACCACACACTCGCCATCACAGTTTTGGCCATGCATACAATAAGGGTGAAATCTAGCTGAAACTGTGAAGCCAAATCTTCGCTTGATGCTACTACTGCAAACTCCTTCTTGATAGACTTTTTGTGTGGACACTTTGTAGCATAGTGCCTAAATTCATGACAATTGAAGCATTTTATTTTGGACAAGTCTTTCTTCTTCCCCTCTTGGATGGATTCAACCTCACCTTGGGACTTCTTGTTGAAAAAGTATAACTAGGTCCAGTCTTCATAATAAAATATATTTGTGTTTTTATGTAAAGAGCTGAAAAGAAGAAAAATAAAATTATTGTAATGCTTCTATCGTGGGTTTCCTGAGCAAGATATTTTATTTTTGAGTCAAGGCTCCTATTGAGAGCCTTTAGGAATTTTGTGATCTAGTCATAAAAGAATAAAAGAGTCATTGTCATGTTACACATTGTAAAGAGTCACACTTGTCTATGTAAAGTCATCCTCCAAGACCTTGTCACTAGCCATCATGATGTCGACCTACAAGAAAGAGATGTATCTATAAGAAGAAGTTGGCTTCCCTCCAAGAGATCCTGTCAACCTAGAGGTCATGATCAAACTTGTATATATACCCTTACTCGGCCTCATTTGGAGACAACAAATTCAGTGAAGCAAGTTGATCTGAATGGGAAAGTTAGTGTTTGTTGTGCTAAATTCCAATTTAGAATATAAACAAGTGCTTGAGGATTATGAGGTAAATCACAAGTTAACCAAGAGGTTTTATATGTTTTTATGTAAATTTCATGAGAAAATTAACAAAATTGAAACAATGAACACCAACATATATCGGGCATAAACATCACCATAAAAAGTAACACAACAACACATGATGAAGGAGTTCACCCCTCCTGGGCTACGTCTCCTTGGTCCATATTCCAATGGCTTGGCCCTCTCCAATTATGCTCAAAAGTGTGAATACGTACATGTAAGTGCTCAAATGCCTCTGAAACCTATTCCAATGGGTTCAGAAGACCCAAAAATGGTTGTCTAACCTCTTCCTCCTCCCAAATTGGACAAAAACGCAACAAGTTCTGAGTTTCCCTAGCTTGGCTATCATTCGCTCTACAAATTCCCAAAAATTCAGCACCAGTCCTACAATTTTGACCTAAATTATTTTAACAGAGCGTCAGTTTAGTCGAAATTCAGAAAAAAACGTAGGTGCATTAAAACGGCCGCCAAGCCATTAACTCCAAAAAATAGGTCATGTAGGGGCCATGTGCCTGGGGCTAAGGCTAATGGCCTACCACTATCGTTCGAGCTCCCACTCTTTTGTCTACCATTTTTTTGACACGTCATATGGCCGAGGTTAGCCCCTCATGGCTGGCTCCTCTACATTTGGCCCTTGATCGCAGTAGTGTTCACATGGAAACTTTTAATGGGTGATTGGGACTAAGCCCTGGCCCCTTCCCCCAACACCTCCTCTGATTTCAATTTAAAATATGTTTTTGTCATATGGTTAACAAGGACCATGGTTAGCATGAGTGGTTAGGGTGCGATGCTATTTTTCTGAAAGGTCATGGTATCGATCCCTGAGGAGTTGAGTTCAAACATGACCCAAAATTTTGGCAGCCCTCGTGCTGCCACGTGGCAGCTTCCGGTTGGGCCACATGGCAGCATGTGGTTGGCCAACATACCACCAATAAAACATTGCCACATCAATGCCAACCAAACCAATAAAATCATGCCAAGTGGTGCGACCTGATTGGTCCGACGAACCAGTTAACCAAGTCAATCATGCCCAGTCAGTAGGCCACGTCAGCAGTATAGATTGCTAACTAGGTTGTCACAATTTTTCCAAATTCGCTTATTTTGGAAAACAAACAGAACATGTTTTCGGGAGCATATGGAGTTTGTTTCGCGTGAAATGCATTGCACTAGATTTGGAACGATGAGCACTACACAGTCATTTAGGTTCCGCACCAATCTGACAACTTTTAATTTTGAGAAAATTTTGGGGCATGTGATCAGTCCTCCCCACTAGAAGCTTTTGGAACCAAAATATCACTTTTAGTTGTCCAACAGGTGAGATTATAGTTCCCTCACCTTTATAATCTCAATCCACTTAGCCTTGGAAGAATTTATTCCTTTGAGCCCCACTCGAAGGTAGTCCACACTCCCTCGTTTTGAAGAGCTTGTTCTTCTATCAAGAATGGTGTCTTGTTGTAGTTCATCAAGGTATTCAGGAGAAAAATCCTCAATGGAAGAAATTTGGGCATTCTCTCCTTGATATTCAATCAAAGTAGGCTCATACAAGCTTAAGTTCTCAACATTAACAACAACATAAATTTGCATATATGAAGGCAAATCCAACGTGAAGGCATTATCACCAATCTTTTCCAGAATTCTGAAAGGATCTTAATGAGTTGGTTTTAGTTTTTTACCTTCTCCTTGGAGCCTCTCTTTGTTAATGTGAATCCAAACTTCATCACTTAATTGGAACTTGTGGTCTACCCAATGCTTGTTGTGCCTTGTTGTGTACTTGCCTTGGCTTTTTTCAAGCTGATCTTGAACTACTTGAGGTGCCATTTGGAATCGTTCAATGAACTTCTTGTCTTTTTCCATGTTACCATCAATAGAAACATCTTTCTTACCAATATGGTACAACAAATTATGACACCAATGGTAATCAAATTCCCCTACTTGGTTCTCTTGACTCAAGCTTAAATGTACATTTTTAAAGTATGCATATTGTTGATCATAACTTTCCTACAAAAAAAAATTATGATTGATTAAAGTAATTGCACTAACAACAGACCTAGAAAGCATATCATTGACCTTGTTGTATATATATTTCTTATACCTGCTGACCAAGTGGAATTGTTGTAAGGAACCCATCCATCGAAAGTGCCTTGATTGTTGCAACATTGTCACTGCACCATTGAAAATTTTTGAATGACATGAAATGGGCTTGCCATATTGCATGAGGAGTGCGCCCATGGCATAGTCACTTGCAAGTACATGAGTTGAATTGATCTTTTCTTTCAAGACATCAAATTCCTTTTTTTGCTTGCCTACCCACTGGAAAACCTTTTCCACACTAGTCAATGAATGAAAATGAGTTGCGATAGAAGAAAAGTTAGCAATAATCTTTCTCCAATATTGGGCCTCTCCCAGAAAACTTATTACTCTAGTGATAGTCTTGGGCGTTGGCCAATTCATCATGAAATCGACCTTGGAGGGATCTATCTTCAACTCACCTCCTCCAACAATATGCCCCAAGCACAACAAAGAAGTTTTATCGAATTCACACTTTGACATCTTGTAAAATAACTGTTATTTCTTTAAGAAATCAAGTACTTTTCTCACATGCATGACATGTTGATCAAGAGATTTTCTGAAAACTAAGATGTCATCTAAATAGACTATCTCACCTAGAAATGGCTCTAATACATCATTCATCATACACACGAAAGCAGTAGGAGCATGGAAAAGACAAAAAGACTAAGTAGCCATTCAAACAAACCTTTCTTTGTTTTAAATTTCGTCTTCAATGTGTCTCCTTCAACAATTCTACTTTGATGATAGCCACTCCTTAAGTTGCACTTAGTGAAATGCTTTCCATTATTCTTGGTGATCAGGTGCTCAAAAATTATGCTCAAAAATTAAAGTTTCATAATCTCGTTAAACTCAAATTCAGATCAAAGAGTTTGTCATTTTGAATCCAACGGTGCAAACAGAACGCAAATTTGAGCTTGTATGTAGAAGTTGGGGGAAGTAAAAGTTCAAGTTTGACTTGTCTACATGGCAGGATTGGATGACATGACAAAGCCCTTCATAAAATGAGGAGGTGCCAAGTGGCAGTCCGTCATTGGCCCCCGTATTTCACAAATCATAAGTTGCAGGCGAAAAATGTGTTACAAATCGGCCCTAGTAGGTACCAGGTTATGATTTGATGGATCGCAAATAGTAATCACATATCACAGGTAAACACAAGTTCCACTTTATTTGATGATTATCCGCCGTTTGCGAAATGCGAAAAGTTTCAGATGCGAGATGTTATGAATTGTAGTTTAATATCCCGTCAGGTCCACGATATCATATCGCAAAATCGTCGCTGAGTTAGCAAGGCCTTAATCCCACCAAAATTTGACGATTGTGATTTGTGATACGACTGATAGGTTATAGCCTGCCACGCGTTGAAATTTTCACCGAGTTAGCATTTTTGGGGCTAATTTGTAGGATCATGCCGGTTTTCGAGCAATTTGTGGAACAAATAGTGGGAGAACTAGGAGAAGTCATAAATTCTTCAGTTATTATCCAAATTGGATGAAAAAAGAGTCTAGATAGCCAGGTTTTGATTCGATGGATCGTGGATCGCAATCTCATATCGTAGATAAACACAAGTTCCTCTTTATGACTGTCGATGGTTATCTGCTAATTGCGAAATGCGATAAGTTTCGAATGCGAGATGTTATGAATTGTAATTTAATGTCTCATAGGGTCCACGATATCTTTATCGCACCATCATCACTGAGTTAACAAGGCCTTAAGCCCACCAAACCTCGCCAATAGTGATTTGCGATACGACTGACATGTTATAGCCCACCACGCGGTGAAATTTTTGTCCAGTTAGGATTTTTGGGGCTAATTTGTAGAATCATGTTGGTTTTGGAGAAATTTGTGGAACAAATAGTGGGAGAACTAGGAGAAGTCATAACTTCTTAAGTTATTATTGAAATTGGATGCAAAAAGAGTTTAGATAGCCATTTTTGAGTAATATGAACTCATTGAAATAGGTTTCAGAGGGATTTTAAGCATTTTAAACACACTTTTATTGTAATTTTGAGCATAATAGAGAGGCCCAAGAATTGGAAGCTAGACCAAGGAGACATAGCCTAGGAGGGGTGAAGTCCTCATCAATTCTATGTGTTGTGTGTTGTATTTTGATGTTTATTTTTTGTTATTTTGCTGTTGTTCAGCATATGTTTTATGTTAAAATTATTTATAACATTTACATAAGAAACTCCCATGGGAATAAGTTAATTAGCAAAAATGGTGAATCCTTAAGCACTTGATAAGAAAATGATAAGCATATTGGGTTTTATTCTAAATGGGGAATGAGCACAACATTACTAATCTGCTCCATTTCATATGACGTTGGTATCAGAGGACTGGTTTTTGCTTATTAGATTTTCTTGTTCAAAGAAGGAGTATTGTTTGCTAGTTTTGTGTCATGGTAACAAGGTTAAAACTCAAAAGAGGTGAAGGAAAGATGGTTGAAACCCCTATAGTTGGCTCATGGGGAAGAAGAGCAAGGTTCCCAAAGTCCTCTTCACTAATACATCCTCAAGTTGTAGAAGTTATAGTTGAGTCTTCAGAGACCATGTCTCATGAAGGAGAACCTATCGTGACAGAAGATGGGAAGTGTTTCAGAAAGTCTTTCTTTGATATGACAGATATCGTGAAGGTCCTCTATGAAAAGAGGAATAGTAGATTGCAAGGAGAAAGTTCCAAACCTCCCAAAGGATAAGGCTCTTCAGGAGGAGGTAATGGAAATGTAGACAAACCTCCACCCCTCCCCCATATTCTTCATCTTCTACTTCAAAAGCATCTTCACATTCTTCCACTAAAACAACCCTTACTCATACTCATCAACATTCTACAAAAGGAACTAGTAAATCACCTTTTCTAAAGCTTGATGTTAATTTGAGTTGCCCATGTATAATGGTGAAGTGAATGCAGAGAAGCTTGATAACTGGATTTGTCAGTTGGAGGTGTATTGTAGAATTCAAATCCTTCAAGAGGATGATATCAAAATTTAGTTGGCTTCATTGAGAATGGAGGGTGCAACACTCATTTGGTGGGAAGAAAGGACTCAAGATGAGATCAAAAAACATGGTAAGGTCTCTATTACTTGTTCTGATTTCATTGCTGCTATAAAAAGACAATTCTACCATCTATCCCATATGCAAAAATCTACCATGAATTGGAAAAATTTCAGACAGCTAAAAGGTCAAAATGTGCAAGAGTATACTCATGAGTTTAGGAGAAGAGCTCTTATGATAGGAGTGGACTTGCAGTCACAAGATACTTTGTTGAAATATATAGGATGTTTGCATAGCTATCTTCGACACACCATTCTTATGTTTAATCCCACGAATCTTGATGAAGTTTGTGTTCAAGCTACACACCTCAAAGAAAGAGGGAAAAATGTACCATAAGAGGGTAAGAAGAATCCATTCCAAAGTCGTGCAAAAGGAAATAATTTAAAAGGGGTTTTCGTAGTGCATTATATTAGATACCATTTTTTGGGATTCAACTGCATTAAGTAAGTCATTCATCTATGACCATTTCCATGAGAGGTAGTAGTAATTGACTAATTTCTCATGATTTTTGAATAGTCCACTAAGCACTCATTACATCGGGTGATGCTCACAGGGGTCAAGAAGTGGGATTGAAACTAGTGCAATGAATCATATAGCATCAATGATCACTTCCAAGGATTGCACCCAGTAACTTGGACTTCCATGGAGGTCACCCATCCCAGATTGCCTCTAGCCCAAGCGCGCTTAACTATGGAGTGTTCCCCACAATTAAGTCCAATTGGCTTGCTACCCCATTTTCAAAACCTTAGCAAGTATTGTGCATCATGAACCATTCAATTAGAGTTCCCTTCACTCTTTTGAATTTAAGTATTGAGGGGTTTTTGCAGTGCATTATATTAGATATCACTTTTTTTGATTCAACTGCATTAATTAATTCATTCATATATGACCATTTCCATGAGAGGTAGTCGTAACTCGCTAATTTCTCATGATTTTCGAATATTCCACTTAGCACTCATTGGATCGTGTGATGCTCACACAGGTGAAGAAGTGGGATAGAAACTAGTGAAATGAATCACATAGAATCAATCATCACTTCTGGGGCTTGCATCTGGTAACGAGGATTCCCTGGGAGGTCACCCATCCCAGATCGCCTCTCGCTCAAGCGCGCTTAAATATGGATTTTTCCCCACAATCAATCCCACTTAGCTTTCTACCCCATTTACAAAACCTTAACAAGTATTGTGCCTCATCAACCATCCAAGTAAAGTTCCCTTCACTCTTTTGAATTTAAGTATTGAAGGATTTCCACAGTGCATTATATTAGATATTATTTTTTGGGATTCAACTACGTTAAGGAAGTCATTCATTATTAACCATTTCCATGAGAGGTAGTCGTAACTGACTAATTTCGCATATTAGCTTGTGATGTGATTTATGCTCATGTGTTTTTTTCAAGCTGCGTAAGTCTATTACAAGACTTTGAGGGGCTCACTTGTTTTACCTTCCGTGTGGTAGAACCTTCATGCATCACACTTGACTCTTCCCAAGGTCACTCACTTGTTCTCACCAAAGTCATCATACTTCAGTCTATTCATTATTGTAGCCAAGATACATCATTAAAACCCACTTGATTTGCAACCAGGCCGTATTCCAGATGGGATTACTACACTAAATAGTGTGAGGCCTAATTGGGACTTCATATAGGGAAAATCACCCATGAGGTCAGTTTGAACTTTCCACACTCATTAATGGACTCTCCCCAAATCACAACCCTGACATCTTTTTCTAGAACCACAAATATGAAAGTGCTATCGAGAGTCAATGATGACTTGTCAAATCTTAAATTCAATGGTGAGGGTGAAACAAACTTTTTCGAGCACACCTTTTGTTTTCTAGATTTTTGCACAAAAACATTATTGACTATGATTATGTTGCCTGTAGGTTTTTCATTCTCACGTTTGAAGGGCACATAAGGGGATCGAGTCACACATTTCCTGTCGCCTCTATACACTCTTTCGAACACCTTTCCATAGAGCTTTACCGCACCTTTGATAGGTATGATTATAAATCTATGTTCGAGAGAATTATGCAATTGTGAAAAGCACCTATTGAATCTCTTGATGACTTTTATGATCATTTCTTTCATTTTTGTTTTGAATTTTCTGGAGATGATGTTGATTGGCCCTTATTGAAAGTCACATTCAAATTTCTTGTTCACATTTCGATGAATCTGCATGA
Source organism: Pinus tabuliformis (assembly GCA_031772625.1). Lineage (NCBI taxonomy): Eukaryota > Viridiplantae > Streptophyta > Pinopsida > Pinales > Pinaceae > Pinus > Pinus tabuliformis. Next base: position 866,790,389 of record CM062817.1, read on the forward strand.
ATATGAATCTTTCGAAAGTCTCTCAACATACCTCATATTAGAACTTCTAAATCTGTGGTAGACAAGGTTGTTGTACCAAGTGACTCTCCCTCTGCTCTAATAAAACAACTCCATTTCCATGGGTGGAGGTAGGATAGGTTTAGAATTCATCCATTAATTTACCACCATCTTCTCCCACCCCACATACTCAGAATTCTAGCACAAGTTTGAACTATGAATTTGATGTTTGCGATGGTGTTATCTCCTCATCCTCCATCCTTTGGTTCCTTTTGTCCTCCGGATTGTGAGTTGTTGTGTCACCCATTTCAAATGTTTCTTTTGATGTTCATGAGGATCAAGTTCTGGATGGAGTTGGTGTTGAGAACCAAACTTGCGATATCATTTACGATGACTATGAGTGGGAGTCCATATCTGAACAAGAATCTGCGATGAAAGTTGATTATTTTCTTTCCACAGCTCTCCCTCATTATCCATAAATTTTTCACAATTATGTCATTCCTGTTGAATATTGCGAAGAATTACCTTTTGATGATATTATTACTTTCGATCACTCTTAGAACTCATGGAATGTTAGTTTTTCAGCCGAATTCAAATAGGATAAATTTTCTCTTTTTTCTCTTCCTAATCTATCATCTCATCATTTTGAAGAAATGAAGGGTGAAATTTCTTATTTTCAATCTTCCCCTCTTTATGATTCATCAGATCATGAGGATGCCTCTTAGTTTTTCAGCCGAATTCAAACAGGATAAATTTTCTCTTTTTTCTCTTCCTAATCTATCATCTCATCATTTTGAAGAAATGAAGGGTGAAATTTCTTATTTTCAATCTTCCCCTCTTTATGATTCATCAGATCATGAGGATGCCTCTATTTCTCATTTGGAACTTTCTGATCGTGTTTTTCATGACCTTTTAACCCATTCATCTCGTAAAGGCTCTAATTTTTCCATTGTTCATTTTTCTAAGCCACTGGTCTATGATGACCTATCATATGATGATTTGGAACTTCCACAAGCTGTCGAGGCACTTCAGCCCAAGATGATGGTTATGTCAGATACTCATAGTCTTGAGACTAGTTCCAATTCTAATCAGAATAGAAACATATTTTTAAAGGCTCATCATCACTCTTCCACACAAATTGAAAATCATTTTGTTTCACAATTTTTGCACACTCAATCTGATTCGCATGATCCTATCATTTAGTCATTGGAGGATTCATACCTAGTGAGAACTATTGAAAAGTGCAATTTTTCTTATTTCTTCATGTTCACCCATTTTCAAAGTTCAAAAGTTTTTCTTTGTATGCCTTTGAGTCGCAATGTTTCTGACCATGATAATGCATCCACACAATGCTTCACATGTGGTTTTCTTTCATACTTTTTTGCGTGCATTTTAAAAATTAGAATTTCTTGGTATGTATTGCCTTATATTTATTTTTTATGCTATTCTTGACTATATTTCTTGATACTAATCCCTCACTTACATAGTCTAACCGATGCATCAGTGGTTACATTGGAAATTTCATTTTACGTAGGCCTCGCCTATTCTTGGTTAGTTTAGGAGTAGGAGTATTTTTGTTTGTTTTCGTTGTTTTGTTTTGTTTTAATTTACTTTCTTCTCCACTCTTTTCTTTCATTTCTTTTTAGTTGTAGGCTAGCTTCTGCATGAGACTGTGTTTGGTTTTTGGAGCACGCATGGTGAAGTCCAAGATGAAATTGTGCTACTATCAACGCTTGGTTAACTGTTTATTCCCTCTCTTTGTGTGAATCTTGCATTATTTTAGTCGATTATACTTCGATGGAATCATGATAGTGGAATGCATTGTTTCTTGGATAAAACCATATTGGAATCACGATGCTTGAACCTATAACTGGTACCACATACTCTTATCGATATTTTATTTTCAATTCATTTTCACCTAAATATATACAACTAGAGTAAGGAGGGGAGGAAAAATTTAACAAGTGTGTTAGAGGTCTATATAAATATCCTTCTCTGGAGGGACAACCTCTTTTTCTATCAATAAGTTAGGATCCATCTTCCACCTCATTAAATAAATAAGTGTCGATGCACAGTTCTTTGAAAAAATGAAAAAATGAAAAGAATTAAAATAAGGGTGAAAGAAGAGAAATTATTCTTACATAGAGAGGAAAATCAAGAAAATCTATCGTGGTATTCTCCAAGGTCACTGGCATCGAAGAAATGTTTGTGTTCCTACAGTGACTCCGTTGGGGTATTGCCAAGGCCTACTAGTAGCAGAGCAACACCAAAGATGAAAACTAAGACTTAGACAATTTTTTTCACTTATGTATTTATATACTCCTCATCCCCAATTGAAACAACTTAGTTTTACTTGGCTTAGTTAAGTGTGTCATCGATGAAGAGAATAGTAAGGACTATATCTTTAACGCAAGCTAATTGAAGAAGCTATGGTATTTAATAAACTGAAAAATACTTCCATAAGTGTTAGACATGTTCTCCATGAGACAAGGGCCATACATAGAGTTTGGTTTCTGCCAATGTTGTGCCAAGTGTTGTATATACTACAACAACCCTCCAAAATATTTCCTATGCTTTGATTTTAAAGCCTCCCCTTTTGTTCATAGGATCTTGTCTTTTATTGTCGTCAAGTATTCATGATTTGATCAAGACTTATTCTTTTCATCAGTGCTTATGTTTTCTTGTTTTCATACCTATCTAAATTTTTCATGTCACAAGCTAACCTTATGACTTGACCTTGCAGCAGTACTGGGCTTGCCTCTATAAACTGCACAATCTTGCAAGGCAAGCCAACCTTGATGATGGAAACTGTGCAGTTAGAATGGTAGCTCAGGCTTGAGCTTGAGAATTGTGTAGTCATGGATGGAAACCCAGCACTAAGCTCAGAAACTATGCAATCCATCCCCTGTGCTCAGAAATTGTGCAATGCACTGAGCCAAGAAGTTGCCAAGTTCCCCGGAATTGTGCACTATTCATTGGCAGTGTGCATGGAAAGTTTCCCATAAATAAAAAAAATAAAAAAGTGAAAAAAGTAATCTCTATAAATGATTAGGTGTTCAAAATTAGGCTCAAAAATAAAAGTCTCATAGTCTTGTTAAACTTAGCTTCAAATCAAAGAGCTCTTCATTCTGATTCCAATGGTGAGAACGACACTCAAATCTGAGCTCGTATGCAGAAGTTAGAATAAGTCATAGTTCAAGTTTGACTTGCTCACATGGAAGGATTGGATGATGTGGCAAGGTGCTTCAGTGAATGAGGAGGCACCAAGTGGCAAGCCACCATTAGCCCCAACATGTCGCAAATAGCAATCACATGGATGTCATTGTTAAAATCAGCCTGAAAGCAAGGGAAGGGTATGATGCGATAAGGCAAGAAGGAAGGTTTTCAAGAATCGACCGAAGGCACGATGCGACGGATTGCAATCGCATATCAGCAAAGGGTCCATGTTATAGAATCGGCCCCCAGTAGTTACTGGGTTCTGATGCAATCTCACAATCACAAATTGTGGCATGCTGCAAAGCCCCACATATCCAAGACCCCAGTTTTCCGCTAATTGCGATATCTTGGATGCAATAAGGTTATAGGATGCAATTAATGTTCCATTGGGTCTGTTGTATCACAATCACACATCGCTCACTATTTTCACAGACCATAAGAACCACGAGACTTTGCTGATTGTGATTTGCGATGGATAGTCGTTGCCGAAAATTTATGGCCCGCCGCGCAGCAGAATCTCGCTCAGTTCGCCCATTTTTTTAGCGAAATCATGGGTTCATGTTTGATGTGGAGCAATTTGTGGAATGAATAGTGGGAGAACTAGGAGAAGTCATAACTTCATCAGTTTTCCACCAAATTGGATGCAAAAAGAACCTAGATGGCCATTTTTTTGTATGTTGGACTGATTGGAGCAGGTTTCAGAAGCATTTGAGGATTGTAAACACATATTTTTACACTTTTGAGCATAATAGAGAGGCCCAAGCCATTAGAAGCTGGACCAAGGAGGCATAGCCCATGAGGGGTGAACTCTTCATTTTACTTGCAAAAATTCATGAATCCTTAAGCACAAAGAAAGCATTTTGTTTATAATCTGAGGAAGATCTTAGCACTGGAAACTAATATTCTAAATCATATCAATTTGGAATTAGAGCACTAGGTTTTCTTTGTGAAAGAAGGATTTAATTGTTTGCAATTTTATGTCATGCTTACAAGGTTAAAACTCAAAAGAGGTGAAGGAAAGCTGGTTGGAAGCCTTGAAGTTGGGTCAAGGGGAAGAAGAGCAAGGTTGCCACACTCTCCAACACCAGTTCAGCATCAAGTTGCAGTTAAGACTCCAAAGATCGTGTCTCATGAAGGAGAACCTATAAACATGACAGAAGATGAGAATACCTTCATAAAGGCTTTCTTTTATGTGACATAGATGGTGAATGTCCTCTATGAAGAGAGAAATAATAGGTTGCAAGAAGAAAGTTCCAAACCTCTCAACGGAGAAGGCTCTTCAAGAGGAGGTAATGGAAATGGAGAAAAACCTCTACCCTCTCCACCATATTCTTCATATTCTTCTTTACATGCATATTCACACTCTTCCACTAATACAACCCTTACTCATACTCATCATCATTTTTCAAAAGGAACTCGTAAATCACCTTTTTAAAACTTAATGTTAAATTTGAGTTGCGCATGTATAATGATGAAGTGAATACAGAGAAGCTTGATAATTAGATTCTTCAGTTAGAGGTCTATTGCAGGATTCAAAACCTTCAAGAGGATGACATATAGATTCAGTTAGTTTCCTTGAGAATGAAGGGTGCAACACTAGTATGGTGTGAATCAAAGACCCAAGAGGAGACTATAAAACATGGTAAGATCTCAATTTCTTGTAATGATTTCATTGCTGCAATTAAAATAGAAGTTTGACCTATAGCTTATATGCAGAAAGCCATTATGAGTTGGGAAAACTTTAGACCACTTAAAAGTCAAACTGTGCAAGATTACACCCAAGAATTTAGAAAAAGCTCTCTCATGTTAGGTGTAGATTTGCAGTCATAGGACACTTTGCTGAAGTACATAGGGGGTTTACACAATTACCTTAGGAATATTATCTTAATGTTTAATCCAAACAATATAGATGATGTGTGTGCGTAAGCCACTAATCTTCAGGCAAGAGGGAAAAACACCTCAGAAGAAGGTAGTAAAAAGCCATTTAAGAGTAAGGGAAAAGAAAAGGCTTTCAAAGGAAAGGCCAAGAAAACTGCATCTATCAAGAAAGAAGGAGAGAAAGTTACATGCAAAAACTATTCCAGAGAGGCTCAAAATGAAGCTCACTATTGGAAGCTTCATCCCGAAATGAAGCCAAAAAGAAACAACAAGGGAAAACAAAAGACAATTGCAACCACTCAGCAAGATTTGGGATCCACTACAGGTGATGAAACTAAAATCACAGTCATGGGGTTAAAAGGGAAAGAATCCATTGCCAACACTAGTTCTTCAGACTCACAAAATGAAACTCGAAATGAAAAGAGGAGAATAGAACTATTTGACATAAGGCCGATCTCAAAACATAACAAGATTGATTCGTTGTTCGATAGCGGCTCTCAAGCCAATCTTATCTATGAAAACATTGTCAAGAGTTTAAATATGGAAATTGTTCCACATCATAAACCATATCGAATTGCATGAGTATGTGACTATGCACAATTGCAGGTTACGAGAAAGTGTAAACTAAAATTCACTATCACTGCAAAATTCATTGATGAGGTGGAGCTTGACGTTGTGCCGTTAGATATCTGTGGCATCGTTTTGGGCAGCCCGTAGCTGTATGAAAGAAACACTATCTTCCATCGACATGAAAACATAATTTATTAAAAAATGGACTAGAATATATTATGAGAGCTCACAACAAGAAAACAAATATTTCACTTGTTAATGCAGGGCAGATGAAAAGACTAGCGATTTCGAGCAAAAATTTTGTGCTTTTCATGATCAAACCCAAAAATGATGTTGATAATGAAGGTTTTAAAGGTTGTGATTCGAATTTGAAATTTGAACTGGTTGACGTAGTTAACCAATATGATGAAATGATGCATGAACCAAAGGGATTACCTCCCAAGAGAGGAATCCAACACGAGATACTCTTACAAAAGGATTGTCCTCTTCCTAAGATAGGCATGTACAAGATGGCAGTGATGGAAAGTGTAGAAATTAAGACACAAATCCAAGATTTGTTGAATAAAGAGATCACCAGACCATATTCCTCACTTTGTGGTTCACCTATTGTCTTGGTGTCAAAGAAGGATGGAACATGGCACATGTGTGTGGACTTTCATGAATGAAACAAAATTACGGTAAAGAACCCTTACCCACTACCTTCAATAAATGATTTACAAGACCAATTGAAATATGCAAAGTATTTTACTAAGATGGAATTAAGAAGTGGCTACCATCAAATTATATTAGTTGAAGGAGACATTTGGAAGAGAACATTCAAAACAAAATAGGGTTTGTTTGAATGGCTAGTTATGCCGTTTGTTTTATGTAATGTTCCCGCTACATTCATGCATGTGATGAATGATGTGTTGAGGCCATTTATTCATGAATTTGTCATAGTCTGCCTAGATGACATCTTAATTTTCAGTAAATCCTGTGTTGAACATGTCACGCATGTAAGAAAAGTACTTGATGTCTTGAAAAAAGAAAAGTTGTATTTGAAGATGTCAAAATGTGAGTTTGGAAAGACTTATTTAGTTTACTTGTGTCATATTGTTGGAGGAGGTGAGTTGAAAATAGATCCCTCAAGGTTGATGTCATTGTGAATTGGCCAAGGCCCAAGACAATTACAGAGGTAAGAAGTTTTCTAGGAGAAACCCAATATTGGAGGAAATTCATTGCTAATTTCTCTCTTATAACAACTCCTTTGTATGTGTTGACCAATGTGAAAAAAGAATTTTCAGTGGGGAGGAAAACAGAAAAAGGCCTTTGATGCATTGAAGGAAAATACTAGTACATCTACCGTACTCATACTTCGAGACTTGAGACAATCATTTGAGATTCAAACAGATGTTAGTGACTAGGATATGGCTACAGTCCTCACACAAAATGGTAAGCCTATCTGTTTTTATTCAGAAACTTTTAATGGTGCAGTGATTAACTATCCTACATATGACAAGGAATTGTATGCATTGGTGAAAATTGTGAAAAAATGGAAACACTACCTGATGGGTAAGGAAATAGTCATTCACATTGATCATCAACCATTGCAATACTTCCAATCTCAATCAAAGTTGGCACTTCCAATGGATGGGTTTCCTTCAAAAATATCACTTGTTAATCAGGTATAAGAAAGGTATCTACAATAAAGTTGTTGATATTCTTTCTAGGCCGATTGTTAGTGTAGCTACTTTACTCAAGCATAATTCTGTTTTACATTAAAGTTATATTAAGCAATATGCATTAGATAATGACTTTCAAGATGTTTATGCAAGCTTGAGTCATGGTGGCCAAGTAGAGGAATTGGATTATCATTTGCATTATAATTTATTATACCATCTTGGCAAGCTTTATATTCCTTAGGGAGAAAGACTTAACATCAAAAGAGAGGCGCACACTTCTCTTATTGCTGGTTATTTCAGTGTATGTAAGATGGTGGCACATCTACAAAGGTATGTTTATTGGCCTCGTATGCTTGAAGGTTTGTCTCATTTTATTAAAGGATGTTCACTATGTGTAATCAGTAAGCCTAGAATAGGAAGTTAGGATTGTACATACCACTTCCGGTTCCTTCACGGCCGTGGGAGAGTGTTTCTATGGATTTTGTAGGAGGTCTTTCATTGTAAAAAAAAGGTCATGATTATTTGTATGAAGTTGTGGATAGGTTCAGAAAAATGGAATTTTGATGCCATGTAAAAAGCAAGTTACTGTCGAACAAACTACTCAGTTATTCTTTCAAAATGTGTGGGTGCATTTTGGATTGCCCACATCCATTGTTAGTGATCGAGATTCTCACTTTGTGGGAAATTTTTGGTCAAACTTGTGGGGATTCATGGACACAAATTAATAAAGAGTATAACCTTTGATCCAAAAACAGATGGTCAAACAAAGGTAGTGAATAGAACAATGATACATCTTTTGCGTGGGTATTACAGCAAGCATCCTAAGTTGTGGGATGAACAGTTGCACTATATTCAACATGCTTACAACTGAGCCAAGCACTCTTCCACTCAAACTTCACCATTTGAGGCATGCATGGGCTACTTTCCTAAATCTCCTTTCAATTTTATTTTTGGGAAAGGTGCTGCTATTGAAGGCCATAGAGACATAGACAAAGAAAGAAAGTTCATTGAAAAAATACAATTAGTACACCAAAAGGTTCAAGAACAGCTTGAGACAAGACAAGGAAAATTCAAAGCGAGTCACGACAAGCATCATCAAGATTACAAGTTCCAAGTTGGTGATGAAGTTTGGATTCACATTAACAAAGAGAGGCTCCGAGGAGAAGGTAAAAATCTCAAACCAATTAGATATGGTTCATTCAGAATTTTGGAAAAGATTGGTAAAAATGCCTTTAGGATGGATTTTCCTTCATATATGCAAATTTATCCTGTTGTTAATGTTGAGAATATAAGGTTGTATGAGCTTCCTCTAACTGAATATCAAGGAGAGAATATTCAAATTCCAACTATTGAAGACTTTTCTCCATAATTCCTTGATGTGCTTCAGTAAGACACTATACTTGACATAAGAATAAGGACATCAAAAAGGGGAATTATTGATTATCTTCGAATGGGGCTCAAGGGTACAATTCCTTCAAAAGAAAAATGGATAGAGGTTAGAAAGGTGAGGGAACTGTACCCTCACCTACTGAACATTTCAAAGTGATCCTTTTCGGCTCCAAAAGGCTTCCAGCGGGGAGGAGTAATCAGGTGCTCAAAATTAGGCTCAAAAATAAAAGTTCCATAATCTTGTTAAACTTAGCTTCAGTTCAAAGAGCTCATCATTCTAATTCCAACGGTGTGAACAACACTCAAATTTGAGCTCGTATACAGAAGTTATCATATCTCAAAGTTCATGTTTGACTTGCTCACATGGCAGGATTGGATGATGTGGAAAGGTCCTTCAGTGAATGAGGAGGCGCCAAGTGATAAGCCACCCTAGGCCCCCGCATGTCGTAAATCGAAATTGCAAGTAGGTTAGTGTTAAAAATTAGCCCCCGAGCAGGGAAGGGTGCAATGCGATCAGGCAGGCGAACAGGTTTTCAAGAATCTATTAAAGGCATAATGTGATGGATCGCAATTGTAGATGAGCGAAGGGCTAGCATTACAGAATTGGCCCCTGATAGGTACTATGTTGTGATGCGATCTCGCAATCGGAAATCACAACACGCCAAAAGACCTGCATATCCAAGACCCCAATTTTTTGTTGATTGAGATATCCTAGATGCGATAAGGTTATAGGCTGCACTTAATGTTTTGTCGGGTCTATTGTATCACAGTCGCACATCGCTCACCGCATTCATAGACCATAAGACCCACTAGAGTTAGTCGATTGTGATTTGTGATGGACAATCGGTGCCGACAAATTATGGTCCGCTCTGCAGCAAAATTATCGCTCGGTTAGCGGATTTTTTGAGCGAAATTGTGGGTTCCTGTCGGATGTGGAGCAATTTGTGGAACGAATAGTGGGAGAACTAGGAGAAGTCATAAATTCTTCATTTTTCCACCAAATTGGATGCAAAAAGAGGCTATATGGCCATTTTTTAGTATTCTAGACTGATTGAAGTAGGTTTCAGAAGCATTTGAGCATTGTAAACACAAATTCTTACACTTTTGAGCATAATAGAGAGGCCCAAGCCATTGGAAGCTGGAACAAGGAGACGTAGCCCACGAGGGGTGAGCTCCTTTATCATGTTCTTGTTGTAATGGCTTTTTTATGATGTTTTGTACCCGTTTATGCTACTGTTCAGTTTCTGGTTTATGTTAAATGTTTCATAAAATTAACATAAAAACTCTTCATTTTACTTACAAAAATTCATGAATCCTTAAGCACAATGAAAGCATTTTGTTTATAATATGAGGAAGATATTAGCACTACAAACAAATATTCTAAATCAGATCAATAATATAGGGATTCATCATTAATTTCCTAAAGGTGGAAGAATCATTATTTTTATAAATTTCCACCAAGTGTTACTTTTTCCTTGATTTTAGACATGCATGTCATAAACCCTAATCCACCCAAATCTATTTAATTGAAACTTCTAGATATTATTTGAACATTTGACCTTGGAGCTATAGAAATCCCAAGGAGATCAAGGGGCCTTCACTGGAGATTATGTCACTTTTCTAGGTGAGTTTTTCTTTTATCATCTTTTGCCTTTTTTTTGTCACTTTTTGTCTTTCGCTTCTATGAGTGTTGTTTTTCTTGTTTCTATTCATTATTTCTCTAATAATTTTAACTTATATTAGATTTTAGAAGTGTTGATTTAGTTTTTCGTTCACCTTTCATAAGTGTTGCATCAAGTTTCTTTTTTTGCACACCAGTGATCACCGTTTCGATGACTCTCCTTGAAAATTTGTTTTTCCTTCTATTCGTTGAGTTTCTGCACTTGATTCACATTGATCTATACATACTTAGTCATATATTCACTTTAAATTTCATTATCACTTAGATATTCTTATTTCATACACCCTCACTGGGCAGATCTGCACTTCACTTGGCCATGCACTGCCTTGCCCAACTAGTCATTGCACAAGTCCAAGGCTCAAGCTGAGAGCTTGGCCTCTGAGACTATGAAATGTCCATTATAGGCTATCCCAACTGTGCATTGTGCAGTCCCAAAGCTTAGTCCTTCCACCTTTTCCACTAAGACTGCACAATGCACAATCTCTCCCTCTCACTTCCCAGGATGAACTGTGCATTGCACAGTTTCAAGCCTCAGGATGCATCGTTGGCTATTGAGACTACACAATGCATAGTTCCCTCAGCCAATCTCCCTCCCTTCCTCATGAGAATTGTGTAATCTCTCTCATTATTCCGTGTGTTTTCTGCTTGATCTTACTTTGAAAGTTGATTTGCAAAACCTAATGTAATGATGCAATGAGTTCCTTTTCCTCCTATAGGTATCACGATTGTTGAGCACTTCTCTCTAGCAAGCACTGTTATCATAGAACCCAAGAGAGTTGCTTCAAAAGGTACCAAAAAAAGAGATATCGAGGAATCTTTTGAGAGCATGCAAGTAAACTTGCCAGTATAGTGAGACTCTCAAATCTTTGTGGTAAAGGAATTAGATCTTACATGGCATAAATTGAACGAGTATTTTTCAGGAAAGAGCTCCAAGCAGATCTAGAGGATTGGCAGGTATACATTAATGTCCAGAAATTAGGTCTACATGGGGTTTCATGCAGATAACCAACCTTCCCATGTGAATATGTTATCAACTAAATTGCTTCACATATTGATGTGAAAACTATGACTTTGAACAAAGCCAACGGATAAAATCTGCTGCTTTTTTGGTAGAAAAATATCGACTTATGTACCATTTTCCCTAGCCAGAAACACTCATGGATTCATTGTTCTATGCCACCAACAATTATGTGGGCACGAAAGACATTGTTAAAGTTTGGTTTAAAGAGCTATCAAAGTTTTAATGAACATCCACCAAAAAAAACAAGACAAAATCTCTTGTGAGGGCCTATCAATTGTTTATCGTTGTAGCTTGCATAATCTATAGTTAGTGGAGCATGGAGACCTCTCCTGAAGGGTGGGAAATCTTATTGAACCAGGTTGTGAATGAGGGGAAGTTATTCAACTGGTTAGACTTGTTGGCTCGATAGTTAAGTATTCATGTAGCAAACACCCTAAATCCTCGCTAGGGCGAGAAAGAGAGATTTTACATGTTTGCATATTTACTGGATGCAATCTATGCACATAATGCATTTCATGGCATGAAATGGACTTCAACACCTAGAGACCCTATCATGCACATTCAATTCAAATTGCTTTCAGCTTTAGCCACAGAGGAATAATGGAGAAGTTAGCTAACCACTTCCTCTTTCCTCTATATAAGACGATCTTTGAGGAAGAACCACCATTCATGTCACATGGGGAAATGGAAGCAATATTAGAGATTGCAGATTGGTTTTCCTCACGTGATGGCACATTCGTTAGAGTGTTTAGCGATCAGAATTTACTACAAGTTTGTCATGCAAGAAGTTTGATATCATCTGTCCACAAGGTTGTTAGAAGATTTATACAGGAAGAAGAAAGAACCTTGGCCAACTCTTCCAATGAAAGTTGGATTGTATGAGATCAAGAACCTAAAAGTCATAGATAGCAAAGGAAAGGAAATAGACAATTTTGCATTCAGTACTTTGGACTTTAATCCATATGATCTCCATGGTATTTGCAGAGACCATTGTGTGAGAATTCACTTCCAGTGGCTTAGCAGGACATTTCACTGACCGAAGCAGGATCTATTGAAGAATTTTTATAATGCATCTAAGTCCCATGACCCAGTCAATTTTGTAGGAACTTCACAGGTGACTACATAGAAAAAATCTACTCGAGAAGCAGTTCTAGAAGAAGGGAGAAACCCCGCATAGGATAAGGATAAGAGAAAGGTTTCTTATATTCCAGGGGGAGAATGAAGTCAAAATATGAAAGCGGATCCAACTATTATGAAAGTAGCTTTAGTAACAGAGGAAAAGAGGAAACATAGGATGCAAATAGAAGAACGAAGGAAGAGGGAAGAAAAAAGGAGATTGGAGGAAGAAAAGTAGAAGAAAAAAAACAAGAAAAGGAGAAGCAAGAAGAAGAAGAAAGGTGAAGAGAAATAACATAAAAAACAGCATAGAAAAATGTTGGAGAGCAAGAACAAAACCGACAACCAGTAGAGGAGGAGAACGGAAAAAGCAGGACATGAAGTTTGCTCAACATTTTGAAGAGTGGATAGAGATCATAGACATGGAGGAGGAACTAGAGTTGCATAATCAAGATGTTGACCTAATTCTAAGAACACAATAGTTCACCGTTGAGTCTCCACCACCTTCAACAACAGAGTCAACTCCAAGTGAGGAAGGGGAAGTTATTCCTCTTGATGATGATCCAATTATAGACACGTATAATCTTTCGTACTATGAACTCCAAAAGAATATTGTACAAGCGCATAAGAAGCATTTTCTGGATGAGAACATCTTCTAGATTCATTAGAGAAAGGGTGATTGTGGCAAACACTGGGAAGAATCCCAATGCCATTTTCGCAACCAACTTGGCATTCGCAAGTGCAGAAAAGTGGAACACTAAATATTTGATGGCCAAGAACAAGAAATTGGAAAATAAATTGTTGGGTGCTAGGCAAGAGGTTGAACAACTCCGCACAACAACTCATACTGAAAATTCCACAGAGGTCCATCTCGAGGAAATGAGGTAATCGATACTGGGTGAAGTATTATCACATGTAGAGACCATGCCGAATCTTTATGAGGAGATTGTTACCATGCATAAGGAAATTGTTCACTTGCATGGCTTGTAGCAACATTGTAAATATACTGTCAAAACTCTCAGGAATGTGCAAGCTACAATCACTATCATGCATGAATGGTTAATGATATACAAAAGGGCACTGCTTGACTTGGTCAAGAAAATGAAGCAAGAGTTGGAGCTACAGAAAGCAAGAGTTCAAATGCTAATATAAAAAAATAAATAACTCACCTCATTCATTGGTAACATTCATGCCTCATATGCATGGTTATACAGCGGTATGGATTTCTTGGTGAAGTCCCACATGATCCCATCAATTGGCTCACTCACTGAAGCTGATCTTAGGAATCAGGTTAGGATGGAGATAGAAGAATACTTGGAAAAGCTTAGACAGGTCACCACTAAGGAATATTTAGACGTGAATAGACAGAATATGTATAACTAAATTAGTGTCCATATCCAAGTGAGAACAATGTTTCTCATGTTCTAGAAGGAAGTTCAAACTGGTTCCAAATCATTGTGCACAGATGTCATGGAGGCTAGAGTCTACTTCCAGCCAGAAACCATCAGATAGTTTGGGGATGTCATCACATTGTACCAAGCTTGGCACCAATACATGAATGAAAGACATCAAGTGGAAATTGTTGAGCTAGACTTTCCCCAAACTCAAGCATGATAGTGTTTTGTCTTATTAGGCTATCTAGTTGACTCTACTGAATTTTGTCTTATATGGGTACAAGTGTAAATTGTAATATTGTTTTGTAAATAATTTGTAAGTGGAATTCAGAGTTTCAATATTGGAATGTGAAGAGTCATGATGTAATGTAATGAGTCATTTTGTAAAGAAGTTTAAGATTCATGAGGGAAGTGCAAGAGTCACAAGGGGAGTTAAAGAGTCACCCCCTCTTGTTATAAATATAACCTCATAACTCATGTAAAGGGATTTTGGGAGCCAAGATTTTGGCTAGGCTTAGGCTTAAAATCAGGAGCTTAGGAGTTTGTGAGAGCTTTAGATTCTCTGTAGCATAGACGAAGTATATCTATTTGGAGGAGCAAGTGATGTCGACTTCACGTTCCACTATTAGAACTAGCGGCCTGCTAATGGAATATGAATGACTGGAACTTTCACATAATAAAAAGCTCAGAGCCGACACATTTTCATGCATATGTTGTAAATATAGTAGGACTATTCTTGTTATGTTTTCAATGTATGTTATTTAATTGATGCTTATGCTTATGAACTATTTCATTTTCATTGGTATGAATCTTGTTGAATGTGTGTTGTAGTTTTAATTCATCACTACTAACTTGTGAAATATTTCTCATATTAGCTTTTGATGTCATTTATGCTCATGTGTTCCTTTCAAGTTGCATACTATTAGCGGATTTTAAGGGGCTCACCTACTTTCCATTCTGTGTGGTAGGACCTTCATGCATCACACTTGAATATGTGTAGGGTCACACATGTATTATCACGAAAGTCATCATACATCACACTATGCGTTATTGTATCCAAAGCACATCATTAAAACCCACTGCATCAACAACCGGGATGTATTCCAGATGGGAATCCTACAGTAAACGGCTTGAGGTCTAATTGGGACTTCATATCAGGGAGATCCCCTGAATATTGGTGGGTCTAGCACTATCAACACTTGTAAATTGAACTTATTTCAGTAAAATATCACATGAAATTTTTTGAGTCTATGTGTTTTGAACCATCTAGTGTGGTTCATCATTAGGACAAAGATGATGAACCACACTGGATGGTTTGAAACATGTAGAATAAAAAAATTTCATGTGATTTTTTAACAAAATAATTTGAATTTACAAATACATTATTCTCATAAAATAATTCCTACATATTTAGTTTCTTAAAAATAGGATCTTTAACTAAAGATGTCCATTGCTACAAAATAGGATCCTCATAATATTTTAGACAAAAAATAAATGAACTAATTTTTAAAAGGATGTTTAGAGGGAAAAAACCTACTCTTTTGAATCATCTTGTTCATCTCCATCATTCTCTTCAAAAGTCACACCCTCAATTTCATCTACCATCCTCCCAACATTCGTGGCAACAGGAAGTCTAATCTATGGTGATTCTATTCTTGGAAATGATGACGATGAACATCTAGTAACCTTACCCATATTCTTTATTGGCCATTCAAACCATCTTGACCATTCTCGTCCTCGGAGTTTGGCAAGAGCAATTGAGACAATCCAAGCATCCAACCAATAAAAAAACCAATTGAAAAGAACAGTCTTAAAAGTTTCTTGTGGCCTGAAGTTATCAATGAAAAATGGAATATAGATATGAAAAAAAAAACATGTATATTGGGATCTTTGTAAATGGATCTGACATCATACAACAAATTCAAAATTAACAAGACAAAGCTATTTGATGAAATAAACTCACATTAACTAGCAGCCAATAATACTAACTAACAGAACATATTTTAAATTTACTTATCAACATATGATGTATCCAAATGGTATAGGGAAGGAGAAAAAAACATTGCAAGTTTGATTGGTAGGAATATGAAAAAGATAATCAATCTTCCATAAAAAACAAGATCCTTCGTGCATGTTTATGTATTAGATCATTAATGAGATCTTGGAATGGATTATAGTTTCGATCAGTAGGATTTATGAGAAAGTATAGGACACTAGGATGAAGTACTTGTTGATTAATAAATCAAACAAGAATGTTATTTGATACTTGAAATATGTAATATAGTGTTAATCACAACGCATCAGTCTTTTTGCACGATGTAAAGACATCTACATAAAAATTAAAAGTAAATAAATTTAACTTCTTCTACAAAATTACACCATGAAGAACACAATTTCCTTAGAGAGAATGAGAAAACCTCTCAGAGAAGGTTGACAAAGATATTTATTTGTAACATATACAAAATCCAAACAAGCCAGTGAAGGAATGAACTTCTTAAATGTGACTCCCAGGAAAATCTCGCCATATGAGACAATGTTGTTCCAGTAATTCTAATGGTGGACACATCCAACCACCAACCACATAATATTGGTAAAAATCCAATCTCCATTAATGAAATAAAAGAAACATTCACCATGGTGAAAAAGTATTTTCCTCTAGATAGCAACAACCTTGTAAGAGGAGTAGAAACCTGTGCCACCAAAGCTATACAATAGATCCTACTCACTGTCAAATGCTCAACTTTATTGTAACATATCAAGGTTATTAAGCCAAGATAACATAAAACATAAAGAAAAATAACCATGTAATTAATAGAAAGATTTGCAGATAAGAAACTTGTAAGGAAGAAAGAAAGACTTTTGTCAATACTTCCATTGATCCCCCAGTTTTAGTAAAATTTGAACCACTGTTAGATTGAAGGGCACCAGTGCTCATATTCCTTTGAAGAAACCCCTTGGTCAAGGCACTTGTTGACATATTTTCAACTGAATTGGGAATATTCTTTAAAGTGATGTTGAAGAGAGCCAAATCTAACCCTGAAGCACTAGACATTCTTGGTGTAAGTAATGCACTAGATGTAGTGATGACAAGTTGAGATGTAATGGAAAGAACTTTCCATCCTAGTTGAAAAGGTAGAAATATTACAACGCCAAGAAATATCGTGTTACTAGCCAACACTTGCAAGGTAAACATCTCAACAAAATTATTTAACCAAAAATGCTAAGCAAAGAAAATTGTCATTTAAAAAAGATCTAACTCATATAGGGGAAATATATGAAATTTAATGGGACATGTAAACTTTCCCAAAATAATTAAATTTAACAACCTTCACATAAGGGAAATGGACTCACTTTTATTCCATTTTCAATCAAATGAAACACAATACCTTGCATCCCCACAATTTCAACAAATAGCACATCCTCAATACCATATGCAACATCTCCACCATTAAACATTTTCTCAACATGTTCCTCAAGCCATGCAACTTGCGCTTCCACATGAGCCACTACATTTTTTGCATTTCTCCTAATCAATTTCCCAACACCAGTGTTTTCCTAGCCATCTCCACCAGCCTCACCATTTCCCCCAAGAATATGAGCTCCATCTAGTACAGGTAGATGTCTTCCTACTTTTTCCCCATTTTTCCAGTTGATGCCATGTTATCTTCCCACTAAGGGTTTTTCCTCTCAATTTCATGAAGATGTCTAAAGAACTCACGTAGATAGGTTGCACACAAAAATATAAAAGCAATTAAAGCTAACATAACGAATACATGCAAACAATCTATAAATAAAAGAGCTGGAGAAATATCTTTCTTGGAGATACGAGTTAGAAATAGTTTCTCAGCCTCCCCAAGGCTCCTCATAAATGACATTTGCCAGATATAGAAATATATGAATGGTATACAAATGATCCATATAGAAAGTACATAGGAAAGCCACAAAATGAAGTGCAAGTCATGCCATGCTTTTGATGTTGTACCAAATAAAACCTCTTTGAAAGGTAATCTTGTTGGCACATTTTCAGCATAAATAGGAGAAACAAAGGAACCGGTGGTTGTAAACCTACACATAAATATCCAAAAAAATATATCAGAAGAAAATAACACTATAATGATACAAGAATATAACATAAAAGTATTACACTCAACCAAACGTTTATGCCAATACCCAACAACAAAAAGTGGTTCAATTCTGCATTAAAATATAGCTGCAATCTTAAAGGAGAATGTAAAACCTATTTCACTATTGACCTATTTTCCAAAAGGGACTACACAAATAAGACTCTAAAACTTTCTAAAAAATTAAACAAAATATGCCAGTTATCAAGGATGAACTCATGATAATGTCAAAAGGTTGGCAACAACACTGTAAGAGAAGCTAGAGACTACTAGTACCCAAACGAATAATTTTCCTCATCAAACGAAATGAAACTCAGCAAAATACCTCAACCTTGACTATAATCTACCCTTGCAAAGTAAAAAAAATAATAAAAAAAAATTCTTAGGCCTCAATTTTATTGAGAAAATTCTAATTTATATCGCTGAAGGAAGGGACCTCACCATATTATGTTTCTTGTTTTAAAATAATCAAAGACAATTTACAAATATTTATCATTTTTTATATGTATTAGAGCTAAATTTTGTTAAAAGGTAAGATTACGAATTCAACTAAGTACCTACCCAAAGACAACGATCTTCTCTACCACCGAGCTTCTTAGAGTGTCTCAATTTATAATTAGACGCTAGTGTCCTGCCACGATTGCCAAGGATTCTCTGTACAACTCCAAATCTGCATGTAGTGCTTCTCTTCTTAATAAGTGTAGGCCCTCCTTTCTTTGGTGATTTCCAATTAAACTCACTCTTCCTCTTTAAATCTTTTTTCCCTCAACGATGGAACTTCTATTCTCAATTCAATATTGACGCAATTCCAAAAGTTGGACTAGCCCTTCTTGATTCCTTTGGTATTTCATTTCACAAATTAAAACAACCTTTGGATATTATTGTCGTAAGTCAGAGGTCGGCCATAACTTCCAAGATAGTAGTCACTAAAATCGAGAGGAGAACATGGTCATGAGACTGTTATATTCCACTGTCATCATCACCGAAGATAGCAGAGGTATCCGAAGTCATTTTTCCCACAAAAAATCTGAGAGAAACCTAAGATTATGTGTCACTGTGCTTGCCCGAGATTTCAAAGATCTTATGCAAAAGTGTCACTATGCTTATCACCGAGATACTCTAATTTACTGTACCATCAAAGTTTCAGAGTGATCTAAAGTTATTTTGTCCGCGATTACTCCAACTATCTATCTATAGGTGCTGGTCCATGTATGCTAATGTGAACTTAGCGAACCGTTGCGTTCCTTTTTTGAGCCGACGTGTCATCTATATATACTTTGAAGTCCACTTGACTGTATTTCACATTGTTTTGCTGGCAGTCTTCTTCTTTGGAGGATGGTGCTTGTCTTGGAGCGCTACTTGACACTTGGTTGACGCATATTCATGCTCAAGAAGAGCTCTTTAACATGACCTTGATTCTTTCACTTTCCTAGACCTATGAAATGAGCAAGAAACTCATTCTTATAATTTACAAAAATAATATTTCTTTTTCTTGACAAGTACAACGATCAAAATTACATTTGTAAATATCAAGCCTAGTTACACTTTCTTCAACACTCCCTCTTAACTAGGGAGGTATTTATAATGGTACTTGGTCATTCTCAATCCAAAGAATTTCTCATAAGAAGAATTGGATTGGTAACCCATCTGTATAGCATCATAGTAACCAACATTGTTCATAGCAAGGCCTTGAGTAACAACACTATCTTTCATAAGATCAGAGCACAATGTTGGGGAGTATAAACACCTTTATCATTGTCTCTCAAGGTACTTACCCACCTGGGTGTTCATCAAGTATGACCTTCTAGGACTATTCTTATCTTGGGTTCCCAGCCCTCAAATAATATCGGTCCTCTTACCTATTATTATCTTGGATGCCCTACGCATTGTCAAAGAACATCAGATGCTAAATGATTAACCAACCCTCCATTCTTTCTTCCAAAGTGATGACAAGAATGTTGTGTCTATCATGTGTCTACATTTCCATTCATGCCCTTAACCTATAATTATGGCTGTTAGTCCTCGTCTAGTGCATGACACATGAAATCGAAAAACACAACCATCACTCCTTTTTAATCAGGGGTGATCCAATTCAAGGTCCCTCTTGATTAGGGACCTATCAGATCTCCCTCTTAGCCTGGGACTCTTCTATATATCAACAACTTCTTTCTTTGTGATTCCTTCAGCTGCTTGATCAACTTCTCTCCTAGATGTCATGAAAATCAATTGACCTTCTTCCTTGCAGGGATACAACCATCGATCACTTTCCTCCTTATTTCATCATGTCATTCCTTTCTTCATGGAAAGTGGCCTTCTTCATATCTGGAACCTTCGTTATATGACTACTTCTTTCTCGTCATGCTTCTTCCATCCACCACGTGAATGCTAGTTGTACTTGTATTTACAACTCTTGTTTGAGTAGCCCTGCATTATCCAAATATTACTCAAGAAATCGAAACATCATATTAAATTAAATCATACCTTACGAGATGGATCTTCATCATGACATCTTCTTGTAGGTATCAACATCCTGCACACATATTGACACATCTCCCATAGATATCCATTTTCAAGAGTTTTCATTTTATACTTTCATCATAATCTCCATATCTTTTTGGGAGATTTCCTAGTCAAATCTTCTTGGTCTTTGGGATGTTGATTTCCTTCATCATGGTTTCATATCTCATGATCTATTCCTTCCCCACACATTTCATTCCCATTAGTTTTCAATCAGAGTTTCTTCATTGTAGTCAACCATCTCGTACTTTGTATGAGGACATATTATGTTGATTTCATTTAGTGTGACTTATGCCTTCCTGCATCCTTTCAGAGGAGGAAATGCTTTTTCTTCTTGATCATGCTTCTTAAGATATAAGCAGTGATTCATGTTACCTGCAACTGTATGACATGACATTATAATATTGCACACAAGCATACATACCTTATTTTACCTTCAAGTCATCGAAGTTTCTTGCAGTAGCTTCCTTGATTGAAAATATCTTCAATCCATTGATCTACTTCACGTCATCATATCATCATCTCATGGATTCCATAAGTTGGAATGTTTGTTGAAACACTTACTTCCTCTCTATATTAGTGAACCCTATGATGAGGATTCCATTAGATAATTTTGAGGATCTTGTATATCCCCAACTGGAAGATGTTTCCCTTTTGTATGATGAGCCTTAGATTACTCCTTTCCTTCCTTCAATGTCCATTAAGGTTCCCAAGAGCTATATATCTTACATGTTTGTCTGCCATTGATCTTGTCCTTCATGATTCCCATGGTGATGTCATGATCTCTTGTTTATGATGCTTCCATGATGCCATGATGCATCTTATTATCATTTTCATATCTTATAACACAAGATTTAGGAGCTTATGATAAGACCCCTTTGTATGGGATACTATCTTACTCATATGAGAGATTTGTTACTCCCTCTTTCCTTGGTCCTTTTCTTCAGCTTCCTCCATCTTTCATTGATATGAGCTTCCAAAATATTTCTATAGCATTGAATCTTAGCTATACTTATTCTGTCTTTCTTGATGACCAACCTTCCCTTTCCATTTTGTACATGGTTGAGTTATTTTAACCCTCAATATTTTTGTCATAAACTTGTCTTTCTCTATCTATCATAGAGACCATAAGTTGTCGGATGAGGTAACTCATAGATATATCTATTAGTGCATTATAAATCATTGATGGTTATCTTCCTTCCTCGATCTTGTATATGGGACCTTATGAAGATATCCTACATCCTTTGATACCTTTGCTTCCATGTAGATAAAATTTCATGTGACCTTCTTCATTGCACATTCAAAGAATGAGTCTATCTTATACATTTTCTTTGATGTCTCCAATATTTCTATATGAGAGGAACCTATAAGTATCCATTTCCATAAATTTAGAGCAGATCTTTTAGTGACTTCAGCTTCTTCTCCATGCAAGGGATCTTGATGACCCATCAACTTATAGATGTCCTTGAAATTCATGAATTCATTTAACAAAATTTATAATTTGAAAAGATTGTTACTTGTCATGTGAAGACGAAATATTCACCTTGGTCATGTTGGTGAAGGTTGAAGAAGATATATGAGGGATTCTTCTAGGACGATCTTCTTTCAAGTGAGAAAGCCTTTCTTTAAATGGAAAAGGTTGCTCCCTTTTGATGAGGATGATTAGTTGCTTCCTTGGATGGTCTTCTTCTAGGGAAAGGAGAGGATCCTTTCTTGATTTCACAACCTTGGAGATGATAATGCCTTCAATATGATTTCCCTTATTTTGTAGATCAGGATTTTTTCTAGGGTTTCAACTCTTTCCAAGCTGATGTGATCTTCATTTTCAAATCCTTCGAGTTGTCTTGTTTTGTAGACATATTGATGAGGGTCTTGGTGGCCTTTTGATGAGGATTGTGGAGACACAAGTTCTAGCTATTGTAGAATGTCACCTTGATTGTATAGAAAAACTTGCTGATGTAGACTATTGTTGTAGATTTCTAGGGTTTGATCAATATCCGGTTTGTTTCTTTAATGCAGACCTTGATGTCCTTTAGCTTGCTTTGATGCCCTACTAGAAGATTGATCCTTGAAATGATCCAAAATGGATTTTGGATAAACTCCTAAGTCTAAGTGTTCCTCACAGAGGAAAAATGAAAGTCCAAGGAAGTTCCTGAAAATAGCCCCATTGTAGAGATCGTCTCATTCTGAATCTGTTGTAACTTGAATGGGAAAAAATGGACTTAGTATGCAGAAGTTATCGTAGAAAGAAGATGCCCTTTACTCTTTGGAAAAAGAGGCAAATCTTCAAAAAAATGGCCTAAAAGGCTTTATGGAGAAAAATCACATCAGAGGAGGTCAAAGGTAGACTTAGGCAAAAAGGGGAAGAAATTGCCGATTGTCGATCCCCAACAAATGGGGTCGGAGGAAGGCACATGGACATATAACATAAGGTGAGGACCCCCGGGCCGATGCGATATGTCGATCGCTGATATCGGTGGATCGGCATCAACGGTGGCATGGGGCTTAAGGCGGGACCCCGTGCCGAGCGATATTGTGATCGCTGATATCGGCGGATTGCAATCAGCGCTGGCATAGGCCATGCCATATGGAAAGACCCTGGGACTATGTGATTGCGATATCACAATATCGCATCAGAACTATATAAAAGAGCGGGGGTTGATACATATGCTACTTGCGATAAAGCTGGACCCGACAGGTATTATGGGTCAAAGTATATATATTTTGAAGTTCATAAAAAGGTGTTTTTCCAATGTAAAATCGAGTTTCGTTAAATAAACAAAATACAAAAGGAATGCGCCTAATACGATGAATCCGGACCTGAAAGGGTGTATAAATGTTGTTGTATAGTATTTGAAGTCAGCCATAAAGCCATTCGTTGGTATTTCAGTGTTTTAATGTATTTTTCAAATACAAAGGGAAACCACAAAATGAGCGGGATTTTGGGCAGGCCGTAGGCGGTAAGTGGTTTTGGCTGGGTTTCGCCTGAGCCCATACACTAGATGCCACGTGGCTAGGCATTAGAGAGGGAAAACCACCCTTTTCAGGTGGGTAATCCTCGTGCGCGTTAGCCACCCGAAATCAATCACAGGCGTTGATGAATGTCACTTGCGATCGTGCCCAAAGACAGATCCGAAGGGAATATAGGGTAGAACTAACGACTTTTGAACTCTGATAGACCTCCTTTGGGTGAATTTTCCTTGTATTTGCGTATTTCTCTATGTAAACAGACAATGACCACTTTTGGGATTTCCAAGGAACCGATGGTCCATTCCGTTACAGAATAGGTGGCCACCATCTCTGAAGGCGTTTAGCAATGATTGCTAATACTCAGTGGGGGATTCGAGTGGACAGACGCTAGGAGCCAGAGAGCCCGAGAAGGGGAAATGAACAAACAATGCCGATTGGCTTTAAAGCCACAGACTGATAGAGATAGAGATAAGCAGTGCTAAGACAGGAGAAGTCGAGAAGCAAAAGGAGAGACTAGGTGAGAAAAAAGCTACTGCGGAAATTAGCTGAGGTAGCCTTTGGGGTTGCTTGAAGTTGAAGTGAAAAGCCAGAGAAATAAAGGTTGCAGAAAGCCAAGAGCCAGAGCTAAGAGCCAGAGTTGAGAGTGAGAGCGAGAGCCAAGAGCTGGAGCCAAGAGCCAGACCTGAGAGCAATAGCGAGAGCTAAGAGCCAAATCCAAGAGCCAGAGCCGAGAGCGAGAGCGAGAGCCGAGAGCTAGAAGAGCCGAGAGCTTCAAGAGCTAGGGATAAAATGGTGTCTAAACCCATTGTTTCTATGTAAAACAATGGAGTTGAGCCAAGAGGTTGTAAAAGGACTTTGCCATAATCCTAGAGAGCCTAGTTGAGTTGACTAGAACTCATGGAGATGTAGCCCAAGAGTTTTGGGTGAGCTCCATATTAAGTTGTTGCCTTATGTGTTTGTTATTTGCTGTATTGTTTGCACTGTTACATGTATTTACATATCAGCACAAACAACTTATTTTAAAGCACATAAACAGTTAAAATAATCATAAGCATTCACCTTACTTTCAAGCACATATTTAATTCCGCATTGGTTAATCATTTGTGACTTGGGAATGTTTAAGCTTTGGGAGTGGGAGAGGTTCTTATAAATTAGACTAGAAGCCGAAGTGCCCCATTTTCAGATCAGGTGGTATCAGAGCTTGAGATTGGTTAACCTCATCTTTGAAGAAGGTTATATCAGTATGGTTGATTGACAGAGCAAAGATTGCTTGTCTAAAGGTGTTTAAACAACCAGAGGTTGATTGTATGCTTGTTTTTCAGATTGACTATTGTTTGAGTTTGTAGAGGTGAAGGGAAAGCTATTGATAGCTCGGTCTAGGAAGGACAAAAAGGAAGAAGGGCTGAAGGCATTCTTCTATCCCAAAGGACCTCAAAGCAATCCTTGAAGCACAAGAGGTTTTTGGCCAAAGGTTTCTTGAATAAGCTCTTTGTTAATCTTGTTTGAAGTTCTTTTGTTCATTGGTATAATGACAACTTCTACAAGTGATTCCTCAAATTCCTCCTTCATCACAAGACTCTATGATGGAGACTTGAAGCAAGACTTGTTCATCGTGATGGACAAGGTGAGAGAAATGTATGAGGATGAAAAGAAGAGTCGCATACTTAGAGAGCAATTGAATTCCATGAAGGAAGAGAAGCAGTTGCTTTCTCATAGACTGCAGGAAATGGAGAGGCAACTTCATATTGCAAATATGTACTTGAAGAGAATGCATGAGTTGGAGTCACAACTCTTTGTTGCCAAAGAAGCCTTGGTCAAGTATTAGCTTGAAGAAGAGGTAAACCATTCCAGTTTGTCTTCAAATTCTTCAAAGAATGCTTATATTGGTTCTTTTGAAAAACATACTGGAGGCATAGGATCCAAGCTAATGTTCAATATGGGCTGTGAAGGAAAGGGCTTGGGAAAGCCTGCACAAGTTATTGTTGAACCAATAATGATTGAGTAAAGACCTAAGTATTTGCGTCTTGGCTATGGACAGTCTTATGGAGAAAGTTCTAAAGCTGCCATGAAGGCCATTGAAACAGCTCCAAGAGGGAGTTGCATTGCAGGTGTGCAGAAGCACACACTTTAACCAGGGATTTGTGGAAACTCTAACAGCCTTGAAGAGATTGATGGTGTTCCAAAGGGAGCCACTTCTTCATTTGCTTCACCTCCTCATGAAGGCAATAAAGGTGAAAGAGGCAGGTATAAATCTGGTTCTAATCATATTCCTTTTGATTTTGCAAAGCATGGTAAATTTCCATGTAAGCATGGGAAAGGAATTTCATCCTTGACTACGCAATGTCCAGGCAAGTGAAGTGCTTACACATCTTTGGCAATTCACTAGTGGTTATTGATTGGTTCTTGGGGATTGATACTTTACACAACTTTTCCCCGAGTCATTGGCAACAAAGAATGTGCCGATTATAGGAATTTTTTGAGGAGTTGGACATATCACATACATATGACATATCCAAAGGGAACAAAATTTCGATGCGGACATAAGATCAAAGGAAGCATTACCCCAAGTTGTAGGACATTTAGTGATTACAAAAAAAGTTTCTTATGTCCTTACAATGCCAACTAATTTTGTAACTGAAGTTGTTGTAATTGTTGGAACCTACCAAGTTTTCATTTTGATTGTCATATGTTTCGGATTGGTAGAATGTTGTAATTGAAAAGTAATTTACATACTTTCATTTCAATGAAATAACAAGTATGAGATATTTTTTTTGGGAAAAGAAACTCCTAAAGTGGGATGATTTTGTAGGTCAAATTTATATATATATATATATATATATATATATAGTAAACACATGATTTAATGTCAAAACCTATCCGAATATGCATATGTGGTGTGAGAAAACTTATAGAGATTTAATACCTAATCCGTCTAAAAAATTTACAAGTTAAAACATAATTTAAATTATAAAATTAATCAATTAGGTTTTATTTCAATTTCAATTTTTATTTCTTTTTCTTTTAAAACATATGATTTTACCATAAATTTATAATTTTTATAGAAATGGAATTGTATATTTTTTTATTATAAATATTCAATTTAGTTTTCCAAAATTTATATAATACAAATGAAAAAATTAATTTTACATTAAACTTAAATAAAACATGTATTAAATATATAAAAAAAACTTAAAAATCTACTGTATATAAAAAAATACTTAAAAATAAATAAAATTCAATTTATACCCGAAAAAATATAAATAAATAAATATATAATATATTAAAACATCCACTTACACACCACAATTTTATCTTCCCTTTAAAATAATTAATTAAATATTTAATGCAAATTTATAAAATATTAACTAATTAATAATTAATTATCTCTTATAAATTTGATCTAGACATCTAACCATATATTCTAAAACATTATTTAACCTATATAAAAATAATAATATTTTAAAAAAGTTTCAGGAATATAAAACTATTTGAAAAAATCTCACAATTATCTCAAACAAATATGGACATTCTAAAAAATTATACTAACATTCTAAAAAGATTATATTAACGAAATATAAAATTATTTTAAAACTTTTTAGAGGTAGAATACAATCTTAAAACAATCTCACAAATATAAAACTATCAAAAAAAATATTTACTGGATATTAAATATAGTAAAAAGAGGTTGAAATTACATCTATACCTACTTAAGTTGAAATTACATATATACATAAATGCTTCAAATTTATCATCCTGTCGAAAACAATTAATTAATAGTATACGAATAGTTGTCCTTTGGCGAGATGGTGGATATTCTTCCCGTTGTTCCGTCAACAGAAGCATATTCAAGTCAACTGCAATTGCTTCCTCAACAGAACCATATCCAAATTATGAGCTCTTGTAAAATGAAAAACGGGGTGCAGATGAACGGAAATTAATGAGCTCTTGTCAGGGGTAGTGAGGGATGCAATTCCCGAAATTAATGAGCCCTTGTCAGGGGTAGTGCGGGATGCAATTCCCGAAATTAATGAGGTCTTGTCAGGGGTAGTGCGGGATGCGGTTAACCACTTTGGAGATTTGTTGCCCACGATCATGCAATCTAAATTAAAGGAGTAATGTATGATCCCTTTCCAAACAATTAATAGTATCTGAGTAGTTGTTCGTGGAGAGGGCGCAGTGGGGGTGTGCGTATCCAATTCAACTGCAACTGCAACTGCCTACTTATATCATTCCTCAACCCGTGAAGAGTGAAAAACGGGGAGAGGAAGATGCGAAATTAATGGAGGGCGGGTTGAAGTTGCCGACCATCATGGAACCATATATTATTCCTCATCACCGTGTATATATGTGTGTCTCTCTCTACAGCCTAACCACAGATAAATCGGCAACTTTGAGAATACAAATCAGAGATATTATTTGTACTGTGAGAATGGAAATGATGAGGCAGCAGATTTTAATCTGTCCAGAGATTGAAATCAAAATTCTGGTTGCCCAACAAAACATATGCAGGCCCCTCAGTTTGATAAACAAGTACTACAACCACCAAGTTGGAAAGGAAGAAAAGCAGTGCTCGTCCGTAAATATTCAGAGAATCAACGCACCGGCGAGCGCAGTGTGGTCGGTTATTCGAAGGTTCGATAAACCTGAAACGTACAAGCCCTTCGTCAGCAGCTGCTCCGTCAAGGGAGATGTCAAGGTGGGATGCTTCAGGGAAGTCAAACTCGTATCGGGGCTTCCAGCGAAGAACAGCATTGAGCGCCTCGAGATTCTGGACGAGGAGAAGCACATTCTCAGTTTCAGGGTGTTGGGAGGAGAGCACCGCCTTCGGAATTATCAATCCGTGACGACATTGAACGAGTTCGTGGAGGAGGGAAGTGTTTGGACTAATGTTGTGGAATGTTATGTGACAGATATTCCAGAGGGGAATTCTAGAGAAGATACATGCACCTTCATAGATACCATCGTCAGATGCAACCTGCAGTCCTTGTCAAAGTTATTCCCACGGCCCACGTCTCAACAGTCCTTGTAAATAATTGTTTTTATATACGTCTCAACAGATTAATAAATAATTGTTTTTATATTATGATCGCAAAGAACAAATTGACTTTCCTAGAACTATGAAATGAGCAAGAAACTCATTCTTATAATTTACAAAAATAATATTTCTTTTTCTTAACAAGTACAAAAATCAAAATTACATTTGTAAATATCGAACCTAGTTACACTTTCTTCAACACTCCCTCTTAACTAGGGAGGTACTTATAATGGTACTTGGTCATTCTCAATCCAAAGAATTTCTCATAAGAAGAATTAGATTGGTAACCCATCTGTATAGCATCATAGTAACCAACATTTTTTATAGCAAGGCCTTGACTAACAGCACTATCTCTCATAAGATTAGAGCACAATGATGGCGAGTATAGGCACCTTTATCATTGTCTCTCAAGGTACATACCCACCCGGGTGTTCATCGAGTATGAAATTCTAGCACTATTCTTATCTTGGGTTCCTAGCCCTCAAAGAATATCGGTCCTCCTGCCTACTGTTATCTTGGATGCCCTACATATCCTCAAAGAGCATTAGATGTTAGATCATTATCCAACCCTCCATTCTTCTTCCAAAGTGTGACAAGAATGTTGTGTCTATCATGTGTCTACATTTCCATTCACGGCCTTAACCTATAATTATGGTTGTTAGTCCTGGTCTAGTGCATGACACATGAAATCGAAAAACACAATCGTCACTCCTTTTTAATCGGGGGTGATCCAATGCAAGGTCCCTCTTGAGCAGGGACCTGTCAGATCTCCCTCTTAGCTTGGGCTCTTCTATATATCAGAAACTTCTTTCTTCGTGGGTCCTTCAGCTGCTTGATCAACTTCTCTCCTTGACTTCATGAAAATTAGTTGACCTTCTTCCTTGCAGGGATACAACCATTGATCACTTTCCTCATTAGTTTATCATGTCATTCCTTTCTTCATGGAAAGTGGCCTTATTTATATATGGAACCTTCATTATATGACTACTTTCTCATCATGCTTCTTCCGTCCACCACGTGAATGCTAGTTGTACTTGTATTTACAACTCTTGTTGGAGTAGCCCTGCATTATCTAGATATTATTCAGGAAATCGAAACATCATATTAAATTAAATCATACCTTACGAGATGGATCTTCATCATGACATCTTATTGTAGGTGTTAGCATCCTACAAAGATATTGACACATCTCCCAAAGATATCCATTTTCAAGGGTCTTCATTTTTAGACTTTCATCAGAATCTTCATATCTTTTCGGTAGGTTTCCTAGTCGAATCTTCTTGGTCTTTGGGATGTTGATTTCCTTCATCATGGCTACATATCTCATGATCTCTTCCTTCCTCACACATTTCATTCCCATTAGCTCTCAATCAAAGTTTCTTCATTATAGTCAACCATCTCGTACTTCGTATGAGGACATATTATGTTGATTTCATTTAGTGTGACTTATACCTTCCTGCATCCTTTTAGAGGAGGAAATCATTTTTCTTCTTGATCATGCTTCTTAAGATAGAAAGAATGATCCATGTTACCTACAACCGTATGACATGACATTATAATATTAAACACAAGAATACATACCTTATTTTACCTTCAGGTCATCGAAGTTTCTTGCAGTAGCTTCCTTGATTGAAAATATCTTCAATCCCTTGATCTACTTCATGTCATCATATCATCATTTCATGGATTCCGTAAGTTGGATTTTTTGTTGAAACACTTACTTCCTCTCTAGATTAGTGAACCCTACAATGAGGATTCCATTAGAGAATTTTGAGGATCTTGTATATCCCCAACTGGCAAATGTTTCCCTTTTGTATGATGAGCCTTATATTACTCCTTTCCTTCCTTCAATGTCCATTGAGGTTCCCAAGAGCTATATACCCTACATGTTTGTTTGTCATGGATCTTTTCCTTCATGATTCCCATGGTGATGTCACGAGCTCTTGTTTATGATGCTTCCATGATGCCATGATGCATCTTATTATCATTTTCATATATTATAACACAAGATTTAAGAGCTTATGATAAGACCCTTTTGTAAGGGATACTATCTTACTCAAAGGAGAGATTTGTTACTCCCTCTATCATTGGTCCTTTTCTTCATCTTCCTCGATCTTTCATTGATATGAGCTTCCAAAATATTTCTATGGCGTTGAAGCTTAGCTATTAATACTTATTCTGTCTTACTTGACGACCAACCTTGCCTTCCCTTTCTGTACATGGTTGAGTTATTTTAACCTTCAATATTTTTTTCATCAACTTGTCTTTCACTATCTATCATAGAGACCATAAGTTGTGGAATGAGGTAACTCATAGATATTTGTTACCTTGATTATCTGTTAGTGCATTATAGATCAGTGATGGTTATCTTCCTTCCTCGATCTTATTGATGGGACCTTATGAAGGTATCCTACATCCTTTGATACCTTTGCTTCCATGTAGATAAAATTTCATGTGACCTTCTTCATTGCACATTCAGAGAATGAGTCTATCTTATAGATTTTATTTTATGTCTCCAATATTTCTATATGAGGGGATCTTATAAGTATCCATTTCCATAAATTTAGAGTAGACCTTTTAGTGACTTCAGCTTCTTAGAGGACTATCACTATCCTTCTTCTCCATGCAAGAGATCTTGATGACCCATCAACTTATAGATGTCCTTGCAATTCATGAAGTCATTTAACAAAATTTATAAATTGAAAAGATTCTTACTTGTCATGTGAAGATGAAATATTCACCTTGATCATGTTGGTGAAGGTTGAAGGATATGTGTGAGGGATTCTTCTCAGATGATCTTCTTTCAAGTGAGAAAGCCTTTCCTTAAATGGAAAAGGTTGCTCCCTTTTGATGAGGATGATTAGTTGCTTCCTCAGATGGTCTTCTTCTATGGAAAGGATATGATCCTTGCTTGATTTTATATCCTTGGAGATGATAGTGCCATTAATATTATTTTCCTTATTTTGTAGATCACAATTGTTGCTAGGGTTTCAACTTTCTCCAAGTTGATGTCATCTTCATTTTCAAATCCTTGGAGTTGCCTTGTTTTGTAGACATATTGATGAGGGTCTTGGTGGCCTTTTTATGAGGACTGTGGAGACACAAGTTCTTGTTGTTGTAGACTGCCTCCTTGATTGTATAGACAAACTTGCTGATGTAGACTGTTGTTGTAGATTTCTAGGGTTTGATCAATACCAGGGTTTATTTCTTTAATGCAGACCTTGATGTCCTTTAGCTTGATTTGATGCCCTACTAGAAGATTGATCCTTGAAATGTCTCTTTTCTTCCCTTCCTTTGATTGTAACCATAGCTCTGAGACCATGTTGAAGAATCTAGGGAAAATGTAGTTTATATGATTCTTCTTCACATGATAACTATGTGTGAGTTATTTTAACATTTTTCTTATTAGCTAAATCTTATCTTGATACCATTAGTATGTGTATTTCTTATTTCATAGAACAATTATCCAAATACAAGAGACAAGAACACAAGATGTTGGCTTTCTGCTACGACCAAAACCTCTCCCTCTTGGAGAGGAAAACCTGTAAAAAATTATTCTTATAGCGATTCCAATTGACGAATACCAAGACCTTAGAACATAAGATGGATCTAGGCTATTTATTATACCAATAATAATATATAATGAATAAACTCATAAACAAACAATGGTATATTAACTAATTTCTTCTAATCAAATAGGTAACTTTTACATTACATAGGATTAAAAATTAAGAAAAATGAAATGCTAAAGTACATAATTAATTTTAAATATAAATTATTTATTTTGTATCAAATATCATGAAAAAAATGTTAGAGCTGAGAAAAACCCTCACACAATCCATGAAAAATAAATATATAAATAAGAAAACATTTTAATATCACTATAACAAAAGAAATGAAAATGTTTTAATATCACTATAAATGTTTATTCAATTAGTATAAATCAAGTCCACCAGGTATCAAATTTCCAAATGCACTAAGTGGTAGAAAATTTAGCATAAAAACATATTTATTTGTAACTTTTTAGTAGAGTAGTTTCAATGCAAAATTTTCAAGGGAGGCACTCCTTGCCAAGTCGTACATTGAGATCCTCGCAACACCACCATATTTTGATCAACCACTGACCCCCTTGGGTTATGGGAAACTTGGGGATGAGAGTCAATAGGCACAAAAATTAAACATCAATGGATATGGTCTATTATCCATAAATATAATATCTTGCTTTGATGTTAGACATACTAATATGATTTAATTGATTCCTACTAAGAGCTACTTTCAGGGGCCTAGTGTGTATTGCTATTGTTGTGCCTAGTAGTCCCATGTTTGGCCTATTCATGGTTACTAATTGGTTTGACATTACTAAAAATACTTTTATACTATTGTATATTAAGTTAATATGGTGATTTCACCCAAAGGCACTATACAACCCAATATGGTAGGACCCCATGTAAACATTGATGCCCATAAATGTCAACTTTTACTAGGATATGGAGAGGTTTGCATTGAAGTTTTAGGTCATAAAGTAGTTAAGATAAGTTTGAGGCAATCATTTTATGGGTTTATCGATGATGGTTTACAAGTCCATGGTATTCCATAGACCATGATATTTTCCAATGGCGTTCATTATCATAAACCCTATTTAAAGGATTGGGGAAATATATTATAGAATGCAAGAGTACCAGCTTAGATACATCTTAACTTTGGACTTGATCATTCTTGGAACTTGGTAGATTTGGATTTAAGATGGATCTAGGTTGGTTTACAAAATAATTAATGTTTAAGAAGTCCCTATAATATAATTTTTCCAAATTGAATGTTTCTATAATTTCTATCTTATAATTGGTTTTCATTGTTAAAAGAAAAAAGTTAAACATAATATGAGTCTTATATAATATTTTCTCTTGTCAATAATAAAATTTTATCGACCTCCTAATATAATAAGATATGATACTCAATGCAAACAAATTTTTTGATAATACCTAGAATTAAAGTTTTTACGATAACACACATATTGGTATAATTCTATTATTAAATACGTTTTATTGACACTTCAAAAATGTGCCAACCTTATACTAGAATATTAAATCAACACAGACAATATGGTAGTTTCTATATCAAATTATAACCAAACTAGTTCATAATACTAATATACATAATTATTATCCTTTTCACATAAAAATATTAACGAAATTTTTAATAGGAATGGTAAATAACATTAGAAGAAATAATGTAAGGTGTCCTAGATTAAGATTCCAAAGATTTGTTTATGCAAGTTTATAAAAATTTGTTTTATATAATCTATGATGAAAATTTTATTGAAAAAATTGATGAATAGATATATTCAAAGTAGCGAACTAAACATAGTCTAGTTAAAGTTCTAAATTCTATATCCACTATATAATTCCAAATTTAATGAAATATGTTTATTGTTGAAGTCTTTGCAATATAATTTTTCCAATTTTAGTGAAACATGTGTTATAGGATAAAATACGAGAGTTTCAATAATTGGCAAGAAATTGGAAAACTTTGATTTTTCTTCCTCAGACAATGACAGTGAACCGAACCCAATGAACTCGATGGACTCTGTAATAGAGTAATGCCCAAGTGAACCTGATGTTTCAAGATAAGTTACTTTTATGTCACTTCCATCGTCATGTCTATTATCTTGTGTTTTTTTGGTACTTTGTATAGTCTAAAAGACAATCTAGTAGCCTATGAGATATGCAACTATAAAATTTTGAGCTTATGCGACTGGTATGGTATCCCAAGCGGTATAATAGTAGCTTGCACTACTTTTGTCTATAATTTTTTTATAGTAATATAAAAGACATAATATTAAAAAAAACACGAAAAATTTTAAAACCAAAAAAAAAAAAAAAATCTTGCTAAGTTATCATTGAATTAGGCACACATAAATTCATTTAAATACTTGTGTAGGAGGTGCCACAATGTCAAATATTGCATCCATGGCGACATCAAGTTTAAAGGAACTGACATATTCTCACCTAGGTCATAGTGTATTCTCTCATAACATCTGTATATGCTAAAAAAATAATAGTGAAAAGAAGTATTTTAAGGTTACATTTATTGAATAATTGTCAATTGTACAATTAAATATATAACCAATGACTTAAAATCAAATAAAAACTTTGCGAAGATGATTCATAAGACTTCCATGGATAGGATCCTCCATTGATCCATTACAATTATGCCTACAATTAGAGCATAAATACAGTGCTACTCGACTTGAATCATAATGATTAGCCTACCAATGTGGAGTTGATGGTCTATAATCGATGTGTCCTAAATAGTTGACACCTACAACTTTAAGATGATCCTTTGATGTATCTCATTTGGAGGCTACACAAGTGAACTATATTACACTATACTACATGTGAGACATGTTATCATAGTGCTTGTGTCATCAAAAAAATCCAAATGCTTAAGTGCCTATGGGGGGTTGGGAATACACCTAGGAGTAGGCGGCCCTATGAATGGATTATGCCTAACATTTGGTTGATTCTAAGGGGAGCCAAGACAAACCCATTGTAAATCACTAATGTTAAAATAGTGCACATGGAGTTTAATTGTAAACATGGCCTATTATTTGCAAAGATAATACAATGGTACCTTTGTATTATAACAAATTGGTTAAAAAAAAACATAAACGATTGATTCATTTAGTTCTCTTTCCATGTACCAAATGCACACCAACCATTTCAAATACATCTTTTCCTAGGATCATAGGGTTGGTTGAATCTTGGTTCAATAAATAACCCCACGATTTTTTGTTTGGTGATATTGGAATCTTTAACTTATCGTTCAATGATACCAGTGAGTGTAATTCTCTCATCTTACTCCTATATTGAATAATAATTTTCAATTGATGATGGGCATGGTCAACAGAGGTAATAATGAGGTTAAGGGATGTAGCTAATAAAACTAGTGATGGTTCCCTCTTGTTATAAAGCTTTTCAATCAATAGTTTTAATTCATTTAAATATTCTATAATTTGTGTTTGTTGTTTGGTATTTTTCTCCAAGTTAATGTTTTCTTGTGACTCTATTATTGGATTGGTTTTTTATTTGTATTTATGTTTTCAACTAGTACAATGATATAAATTATATTTGCAATTAAAAAAAACCCTTTAAAATTTTGATTTTTTTAATCGAACAAAATATATGACTTACCTCTAAAGCTAAATGGCCATAGAATATTCGAAGCCTTTAGAGTTGGAAACCCTTACTAGATGAGTTGATAACCTTTACGAAGGACATTCTTGCATTACATCTATATTGGAAACTGGTTTTCCAATGGAAATCCTGGTCCGTGAAATAATGAGACGTCATATATATTTTTTTATGCATAGAAAAGTGCGTACATGTTATTTTTAGAACCAAGTGTGCATTAGTTTAAAATAAGTGTGTTAATTTTTAAGCCACTTGGTACCATGCATCCTCATAAATACCCTAGTGGGCCAAGAATAGTAATATTTTTAGACCATGGGAAATCCTTGTAGAGGTCACTACAAGACTATTTAAGAAATTGTGTCAAGAATATATGGTTGAACCAAAATCTCAAAAGTGCCATAGTATTCCAAGAGGTATAATAGTAACTTGCACTAATTTTGTCTATAATAGTAATTCTTGCAACATAAGTATCTCATATCACAAACAACTAAACTGAATTCATATCTCTTTGCACTCTCGTAAAAGTAGTAATAGAAAAAAATACATATAAATTAGAATAATTATCTAATAAGTATTTTTTAAATGTTAAATTTAATTAATAAACACAAAAGATTCAATAATAAGAACAAACTTACAATATGGCCCGTCTTTTAACCATGTTTGGTTGCTCCCTCCCGAGGAACAAACATATAGCAGATAGCGTGATTAAAGGAACCTATGTAATTGCTCCCTCAAGATGAGAAGCATATCCAAGTGAACTGCAACTACCTAATTATATTGATGTGCAGAGTGAAAAACAGGGTGCGGATGATTGGGAGTGTACGTGTAAGGACCTGCGGTCCTTGGCACACCCACCGGCACAAGTGCGACGAGTTGGTTCAACAACCGGGCGCCGAGTTAACAAACATGAAGTGTGAAGGTTGGCTAGGGACAAAGTGCGCAAAAACAAGTGAACATGGTGAAGGCATGCGTGCGAAATGTGAAGGCAAACCATGTGTTTATATGGTGGATGAGCCTGGGCATCCATATAGCAAGCTGATAGTAGAGGATTGTGTTTTGGGGCGTGTTGGTCGATGGGCCGACCAACCACAAACATTAACAAAGGCGTTGGTTGAGGTAAAATGATAGTCGGCCGAGAGGTGGCACGACCACTCCATGAAGGCATATAAGTTAGCAAGGCATGGAGCTCATTTGGCATCGAACAACTTCGCTTATCATCTAATGTAGAAGAGGAGTGCGCAGATCTTGTGTAGTTGCAGTAATAGAAGGGAAGGCACAGGTTTGGTGATGCGCCTGCCCTTGGGCAAGGCCGCACGAAGGTAGCACGACTTCTTGGTTTTGGGTGAGGGCGTGGGTAGGAGTAACTGCTAGTTGGTAAAAGGTGGAGACTTGGTGGAGTCGCTCGCCAGTGAGAAGTTGGTGAACAGTGGAACATTGTGAAGCCCTGTGCACGGTGGAACATTGGTGAAGCCGCTTGTGCGAAGGGGTGTCTTGGTGACTTGGTGGAGTCACCCACCCGTCGTACACAAAAACAAGGTTCAGTTGTGAAGTGCAGAAAGGCAGCACGTGTGAGGGCGTGCTCGCCTACCTTGGGCAAGGAAATCTTGGTTATCACACGGAGGTGTGATGAAGTTGTAAAATTGGCTATGTATGAAACTTGGTGTTTCCAAGTATACTTGTAAAGCTTTGTAATATTGAAAGAATGTATAATATATTATTCGGGCAGACTCATTGTTCAAGGAGTTGCCCCTCCCTTTATACTGTGCAATTGTGTTCTCTTGTATAATTGTTGTTGATAATGAATGTGTGTGGGTGTTCATTGATATAAAGGAGCAAAACACAAACTAAGTAGGATAAGTGGTTAGGCGTAGTCCACGAACATAAGTATTTGTGAAAAGAAAGTGTTTGGTGGTGCCACACCTCGCCAAGCGCGGTTGAAAGACTACCGCTGACCTGGGGGAGTGACAAGTGGTATCAGAGCTAGCAGCTGATTCGGGCATTGAAGGTTGAAGCTGCTACACACCTACACTAAAGTGCAGGTGGTATGAGAGCAAGGTTGCTCGTGACGAAGTGACAGGTGGTATACACTTGGAAGTTGGTGACAGTGAAGCAGGTACTTGTAGGTGAAAGAAGCTATTTCACATACCAGTGGAACAAGAGCTGGTTCGTGGTGGCAGGCAACTTGTTGAAGTTGTTGGATGGTCGAAACCAGATCGTAAAGAAGAAGGAAACTGTTAGGAATGGCAGGTGAATCTCACGTTGGGTCTAGTCATGGTGCGAAGGATGCTACTATGGCATTCATTGAAAAAGTGTTGGAAAGGATGGAGGACTTAGAGGCTTACTGGACTAAGAAGATGGACTTGGTCAAGAAGGATCAAGAGGCCAATTCGAAGATGAGGGAAGAGCTCGATGAACTTCGGATTCAACACGAGTACACTGATCTTTTGTGTACACAACTTAAAGTAAAGGTCAAGGAGATTGAAGAGGCAAGAGATCAGGGTCTGGCAGAGATCGTGAACTTGCAGAAATCTCTTGATGAAGCAAGAGATGAGATCGCAGTGTTGAAGAAGGCTGTGAGGCATAACTCAGGTGGAGGAGTGCCTCATGTGAAAGTCAAAGAACTGGAATCTTATGACGGTACAAGGAGTGCAAAGACTCTTGGAAACTTTCTATGGGATATGGAGCAATACTTGGAACGCATGGGTCTATCTGATGATGAGACGAAGGTGAAGGTAGCTACTCAGTTCTTGACAAAGGATGCTAAGATGTGGTGGTGAAGGAGGATGGATCAGATTGCCAATGGCAGTGCTGGTGACATTACTTCGTGGGAGGAGATGAAGAAAGCTTTGCAGACCCATTTCAGTCCTTAGGATGAAACGTGGGAAGCAAGGATGAAGATTAAGTTCATAAAGTAGACAAGGAACCTACAGACATATCAGCGGGAGTTTGAAAGTGCAGTTCTGGAACTTCCTGACATGGCAGAGTGGGACAAGGTGTTCAATCTCATTATTGGATTGAAACCTTAGGCACACAATGAAGTGAAGAGGCAGAAGATTAAAACACTTGAGGAAGCTTTTGCTGTTGTGGACAGGTTGGTAGAGCATTATGATGAGACTTCTGATGATAGGAAAAAGAAGTCTGATAAACTGAAAGAGAAGAAGAAGGATGATGCTTCGAAATCGGATGATAAGTGGAAGACGAAGAAAGCCTTGAAGTGTTAGATATGTGCTGAACCACATACGGTGAAGAATTGTCCTTCTAGATC
Source organism: Pinus tabuliformis (assembly GCA_031772625.1). Lineage (NCBI taxonomy): Eukaryota > Viridiplantae > Streptophyta > Pinopsida > Pinales > Pinaceae > Pinus > Pinus tabuliformis. The sequence continues at coordinate 866,829,410 of CM062817.1, forward strand.
CAAAGTGGCTGCTATTGCACACTCTAATACGAAGAATGAAGAAGCTTTTATGGGGATGATGTAGATTCTTGGAGCTGCTGCTGCTACAGAGGTGTTCTCTTGGAGAGACCCTGAGAGGAACAATTTGGAGTATGTTCAGATGAAGATTGGGAGTGCTGATATACTCACTATGGTGGATAGTGGGGCTACTCACAACTTCATGAGTGAAGATACTACGAGAAGAATTGGGCTGAAGTTTGTATCGGTAAAGGCACAAATGAAGACAGTGAATTCTCCTCCTGATTGTGTTCTTGGTGTAGCTGAAAAAGTCGACACAACACTAGGTGAGTGGATCGAGAAAGTCGACTTCACTATAGTGCAAATTGATGACTATGAAGCTGTGTTGGGGATGGAATTCTTGAAACAATTTGATGCTATGATTGTTCCACATTTGAAGAAGCTGTACATTTACAATGGAAGGGAAGATGTACCCATTGCTGTTCCAACCATTGGTGTGACAACGCTTGATTGTAAGTTGGCAGTGATGCAAATGGAGGATGAGAAGCTCATGGAAGACATGAGTAAGCGGTTGTCTACTATTGAGACAAAGCTTACCGAGCAATCATTGGTAAACACGACACCATCTGATAGTATCTTGGATTTGTCAATAAGGCTAGAAGTGGTTAAGGATGATGATGATGAGGGGACCTATGTGAGGCCGAATGTCCGAGAGGAGGATCGGGTCACTTATTTACAGAGGATGGAGATAGAGAATCTTGACAGATGGATTGAGATGATTAGAGAGGGTGAGCCTTCAGGCTCTACTCCCTCTACATCTTCTTAGGTGACATAGAAGATGGGGCTCATTGTTAGCTGCTCATGGCAGTGAGTCCTTAAAACAAGTTGAGAAGGTATGGCAGATGGTGCAAGGATGGCTTGGCATCAAGCATCACGACATGTTGTAGATGGGATGGAGTTTCCATGGACCTGAGCATGGGAGAGATTCTTGATGAGTCCAGAATGTGGTAAAATCTGAGATAGGCTGGTGAAGGCATAAGGATAGTCATTCTTATGATTTGAGCATGACAGTTGGACTGACCACCCGACTAGTTCAAGTCATGAGGACTAGCAGTGTACCAGAGAGATTTTGGCATTAGTCAGGCAAGAAGGAGGATAGTTCACAGGATGGGACATGTCATGCCCCCAGGCTGGTGGTAGTCTTTCAACCGCTCTTAGAGAGGTGCGGCACCGCTGAACACTTTCTTTTCACCAACACTTTTGTTCATGGACTACGCCTAACCATTAGTCTACTTAGTTTGTTTTTTGCAACCAAGTAATTATTATGTTTCCTTTATACCAATGAACACCCATACATATTCATTATCATCAGTAATTTATAAAAGAAGAACACAATTGCATAGTATAAAGGGAGGGGCAACTCCTTGAACAATGAGTCTGCCTGAATACAATATATTATAATGTTTACAAAGCTTTAGAAGTATATTTGGAAACACTAAGTTTCATACTTAGCCAATTTTACCACAAGGCCACACCTTCGTGTGCCAACCAAGTTCCTTGCCCGAGTTGGGCGGGCGCGTCCTCACAGTAGACCGCCAACCGAACTCCTCAACCGAACTTTATTAACCTTGCACGACAGGCGGGTGACCTACCCGAGTCACCTGAGTCACCTTCGTTTGCTCCTACACGGTGGGCGGGTGACCTCACCCGAGTCCCTGTTCACCTCCGTGTTTAGCCTTACACAATGGGCGGGCGCTCACTCGAGCTACCCAAGACACCCTAGTTTACTCCTTCACATGGTGGGTTCACCAAAGCTTCCACCGTTTTACTTTACACGCCGGGCCGGCGACTCACCTGAGTCTCCACCCACGCTCTTCGTCCGAACGACGGGCGCTCCTACCCGCATCCTCACTCAACATCCAAGTCTTTTGTGCGATCAATGTGCGTTGCTACCTGAGAATGGGCGCATAGACCTGCACCTCCTCTCAGCCTTCTAACACCTCTTTGCACCTCTTAACTTGATGTTCGAATGATGAAGTTCAAATCACTTGCCTTCAAGCTCCAACGCCTTGCAATATATATATCCATCGTGAGCAGTCATGCCACCCTTGGCCGACTTGCATTTTATGTTTAGTCGATGCCCTCACATGTTAATTCGGTTGTCTTTCAATTCGGTCGGCCCATCCGACCTTGCCCGAATTGTTATCACATGAGGTTGGCCTATTCGAACGATGCCAGCTCGCTCCCATATAAATACATGGCTCGCTCTTCACTTTCGCATGCATGCAACAAGTGTCTCGCTATGCCATAAAACTCGTCCAAGCGCGAGCTCGTTTGGCTTTTCTAACTCCTCGCGTTTGCCTGGCAGTGATGCCTTGGACCGTAGGTCCTTACATCCTCCCCCACTTGAAATCATTGTCGTCCTCGACAATATCTCGTCTTGACAACCATCTGTCACCCAGATCACCATACCAAGGTATACACCCGATCAGTATGTCATAACTCGAAAATCATCTCAATCCATGATCATCAACCATCTCGTCGCAATCTCCACATGCTGCTCCCCATCGTGGAAAGCTGACCCTTCCATCCAAGCTACATGCTTTCTACAACATCTCATGTCAATCTCATCATGTTTCATCCTCATGTGAATTGCTGCCATGATACTCCAACGCAATGCTAACACATCTCTGTACACTTCGCAAACCCATGTTTGAACTAGGCGAGTGATCAGTCCAACTGTCACTCTCAAACCATGAGAATGAACATCCTCATGCCACCATCAGTTTTTTCTCAGAACATCTTGTCACATACTCAACTTGATCAAGAATCCATTGGCGGGCTCCAGTATTGTAGCAATAATGCTACAACTCCTGGAACTCCCTTCTTTAATTTTATCAACCCAGTAGTTCGTAACAAACTTGGAAGCGACGGTGCTGTATGCACAAGTACTAGCTCTTGCCGCAGCTGTCACTTGGTCAGCTGGCACAAGTCCAGTAGGAGCTTAAGCCAACTTCTATGAGCTCTTAGAAGAATCTTTTTAATTGATGGATGAAAGCTAACTCGAAGGAAGCTAATCTAATTGAAAAAAAGAATTTGAAAGCCAAAAAGAAACGCAAACCCTAGCAAACCCTAATTCTACCATCTAGTCCTACTGACGCAAAGGAGAGCATGCAAACTACTGAAAGAGATGCCATTACTTCTATGAAGGTAAAATACATGTGTCTAGACTACCTCTATCTGAAGAAAACATCTTTTTGTATTTTTGATTAAGTTGTTGGAATTATCATGCATGTGCTTTTAACTATTTTTGCCTGTGCAGAGGTGGATCAAGGAAGAGAAATGCTTGGGAAAGGTTGGGAAGGTTCAGAGAGGGTCTAAGGGGTCCCTAACACCCTTCCAGAGAGTCTCACAAAGTTTGGCTGCCAAGAAACCGTGTTTATGAGCTTCTACAGGAAGTCTACAGGGGTTCTACAGGTAGTTCAGGATTTCTACAGGATGTTCTGTAATTCTTCTACAGGATGTTTCGAAATGGGATTTTGGAGCATGGATGGAGGGAAAAAGATGGAGGAATGAGTATGGAGGTGAAATAGGGGTGTGAAGAGGTCTAGGACTTGGTGGATGAGGCTAAGGAGCGATTTGATTTGTTCAAGGATGGAGGAAGCGATGATGCACAAGAATGTAGGAATTAGGGCAAGGTGGGGAAAGTATGGCAAATGAAGGGTACAAATCATGGACTAAGGGTTGGAGCAGATTATCTGATGGAGTATAGGTAGATAGAGAAGGATAACAGGTGCTCTGCAAGTTATTTTTCGAATTTAACAAAAGAAAACTTGAAAATCAAGAACCTAATTACCTTGACCTAATCTGACCTAGATAATAGCAAAAGAAATGGAACAGAAGTTTATTTGCACAAAATCATATGAACTAACTATGCAACTAAGAAATCATAACCCTAAGCATGCAGTCAAAACTGATATCAAGTTTGACAACTAAGAATCCAACACTAATACTTGCATGGTGAAGCAAAACAGCGTTTTTGTTGGCAACAAGGTCACCTTTGTCCCAACTCATGATCCCACTGAGGGAGAGGTAAGATCAGAGGTGCTTGAGCCCCTTTTTCAAAGGATCCTTTATGTTATTAATCTATCCAAATCAATCTGAACATGAGAATCTACTTTAATCATCAAAAGAAACCTAAATAACGCAACAAGTTTTAAATCTAAATAGCAGATTTTACTCTAAGAATGCAGCAAAGACACATGAAAGTAAACAAAGGAGGTACTGGGCGATTGAGATGGGCCCAACCCCAAGAGCTACAGCCTCCTAAGAGAGATTTAGAGCTGGTGCAAAGCTGGATTCATCTTTATTGATCAAGAAATGAAGAGTTACATCAAAACTGTCCACAAGGAGAACTTGAAAATGAGCTGATAGCAAAACTAATCTATTGCCTAAAAATCGAACTACAAAATGACTACAACAAGACTATGAAATGACTAACTACCATATAACCCCCAATGAGGCCCTAAGCCTTCTTATTTATACAAATTGAGGACCCCAACATTCCTCCTAAACTTTAGGGACTCGGCTGCCCAAGACTTGTAGTTAACAGCAGTCCTACTTGACTTGCTTGGCTGCCCTTGTGCTGATTGACTTGGTGGCCCTTGAACTCTGAGCTGATGGTGGAGAATTCGAGGTAAGGGCCCATAAATGAAGGGAACACCTTCCTAAAAATACTCTCCACGAATTTGGCTGCCAAGTGCTCATTTCAACCATTGATTTTGTCTCCAAATTGACCAAAAAGGCTACACAAAGCACACATTAGACTTGTTGGCATAATGACTAACCCAATTCACTCTATTAGCATAAATATAATAAAAAACATGCAATAAACTAATGAGAATGGTGGATTAAGTCGAATTAGGAGGTTGAATGAGCCCAAATAATTATCCATTTTTGGGGCTCATCATCACCCCCCTACTGAAAGTGTTGCTCATCCTCTGAGCAACCAATATATCTCCTCATCTTTGATGGCCCTGGTGGCCTCCCTGTCATGCCAAGATTCTGAAGTGATGTCCTCTTCTCTGTCATGAAACCATGCTTCTTTGTTCTTCCCACTGCCTGTGCTCCTTTTCCTAGAGAAGTTTCATCTTTGGTATGATTGTGAAAGTATATTCAATCTGATGGTGGCAATGGTGGTGAAAGGAGATGAAATCAGTGGAGGATGGAAGAAAAGAGTGGTTGCATGCCTCCTCAACAAACTTCAAGCTTCAAATCCCTCTCCATACTTGATTCTGGCCTGCCCAAAGGCTTCTACAGGATGTTTCTGGTAAAAATACAGAACTTCCTGTAGAAAGTCCTGTAGCTTCCTGTAGAAGGTTGAACCATGACCAGATTGTGTCCGAACCTTGAAAAAATGAGTGTTCATGGAGGGGATGGATGTGCTTAGGGTGGCTAGCACAGGTGCTGCCTCCCTAGCTAAAATCTTGGCCAATTTCTCCTTCTGCCGCCCTCTCCCCAAACTTCCTTGTATGCCAATCCCAAACAACGCAAAGCCTTTGAACTCATTTGATGAAACTTCCTCAAGAGTAATTCCCTTGATGCATCATCTAATTCAACAACTGATCCATCTGCAAGTTGTTGAAAAGCACTCCTTTCAAGCAAATTTTCCATGGCGCCCTTCACTAGCAGACGATTTTGTCCCATTGGTTCCGTGACAATAACACCCATGGATTTTCGATCACAATCAAACTCCAATAAAGCTCGGCTCTTTGATCTTTGTATCCACCAATCACAATTGCCCAATTTCACTGTGCCACTGTTGAGAATGGCACTTGTATCACCTGCCATTGGGTCTGGAACCCCCATTTTTTCAACCAATACCTTCAAGGCTGCCTCAGTGGGAATACCAGTAGCATGGAACTGGTGACCTTGACAAGATATCCCTGCATCATTGCAAACTGCAGCAACTTCTGCCATAGTTTCTAAATTTTCCCCCATATTATGTGCAGGCAAATCCAATATTTTTCCATCGTCAGGATTATATGTTGTTCCTTCAACAGTACTCTCTATGTGAACCAGCACTGTGCCCTATGGCTATACTCACTGACAGACATCTGATTGGTTGTAAGAGTACCTGTCTTATCAGAGCAAATCACTGTGGTGCAACCCAAAGTCTCCACGCTCGGTAACTTACGCACAATAGCATTCTTTTGTGCCATCTTACGAGTGCCAAGAGCCAAACATGTAGTAATCACAGCAGGCAATCCCTCTGGTATAGCAGCAACTGCTAGAGCAACAACAATCTTAAAGTAGTACGTACATTTCTCAAAGGAAAACCTGATATTTTTTTGGCCACCCATCTATGACTTCCCATGAAAGAAAATATTTGTAGTTCATGATCCAAACAAGAATACAAATGGCACCAATCACTGCTGTCAGTCTTTCACCAAATTCATATAACTTTCTTTTCAAAGGGGTATCATGACATTCCATTGAAGCTTCCTGAATTTGTGCCTGAATTTTACCTATTTTTGTAAACATGCCAGTGCCCACAACAATGCATGTGCAGCAGCCATTGGTAACTGTAGTTCCTGCAAACACCATGCATTCTTTTGACTGCAACTCACAGTCACACAAGGTGGCTGGATATGTTCTTTTGACCACAGGCATGCTCTCTCTGGTCAGGGAGCTCTGCTCCATCATAAAGGTGGATGTCTTGAGGGACACAATTCTCATGTCTGCAGGAACCTTGTCTCCCACCTTCAGTTCCACTATATCTCCTGGAACAAGTTCTCTGGAGGGAAGATCTACAACATAATGTCCATCTCTCAAGACCTTTGCATGATCAGATTGCATTTCTTTGAGAGCTTCCAAAGCCTTCTCAGAATTATTCTCCTGCCATACTCAAACAATGGCATTGAGGATGAGAATTAGGAGAATGACCAGGGGCTCTACATAGGCTGTTATGCCCTCCTCAGAAGACACATTATCACGAAAGTAGGCGAGAAGAAATGAAATGCCAGCTGCCAGCAGAAGTATTTTAACAACCGTATCATCAAATTGCTCAACTACAAGCTTCCACAAAGGTGTACCATTTTTCTTCTGGAGCTCATTCCATCCATATATTTGACGGCGTTTTTCCACTTCATGAGAATTTAAACCATTCTCTAAGCTCACATCATATTCTTCTAAGAATTCTTCAACAGTTTTAGACCAAGCAGGGAATATCTTGTCCTCCATGGACTATGAAATAGATGATCAGATTCTGAATTCAAACAGATTGCTCCACCATTAACAGATCTATAATGCGTTTGAAAAACTCCAAAATCAATACTTTCAAGAACCCTGGTAACCTTGGACACGAGCTTTAACTACTTTTCTCATTTCAAGCTTTAATTTTGACAAGAATCTCGGGCTTTCCTTCTGCAGAGCTGTTTTCTTCATTTCCTGTAGACGACTTCCTGTAGAAACGCCTGTAGAGTGCCCCTGCACCTCTAAGTGAGCCTGATACGCTGGAGAATTGTGAACCAGGCCACAAAGCTGAATGGAGGACGATGGGTTAATCATTTTGTGGAATCAGAGGATGCATACTTCAGTTGAAAATGTTGCAAGTGCAAGTTAACAGTGGTCTGTGAGTTTCAGCTGAGCGTTCGTTAATTTCTGCGTGATTTGTGGTGAAGGAGTGAAGTGGCCAAGTGTACGTGGCCACATGCAATTGGAAGTGTTGTTCCTGAACTGTGTGTTTTCCCCCTGTAATCACTGCCATGAATTGAACTGAAGTTTAAACGGCCAACACTCTTGGTTGCTTTAATTTTCACGTAAGTCAATTTTCCATGTGTACTGCGTGACTTCCAGTTGAGCGCTAGAGAAGGCAATCGGCTTAACCTTGCTAATTCGTGGCTTAATCCCACCATTCCATTAATTCATGCAGTTTTTAAATTAAATTTGTGCAATAGAAGAACGAGTTTCAGTCACGTACCTGAAGTCAAATGGCTGCTATGAGGTGTTGTGGCTAGTCATTGCTGCATGCAGTGGTTTCTTTGGTTGCATGAGGGCTTGGCTGATGATTTTTGGTTGTTTTCCTTATGCAGGTGTCCTCTGGTTGGATGCATGCTGCAGGAGTTCATTTCCACGTCCAGATCTGCACCTTCAAGCTGCTGCTGCTGAATTTTCACAGGACCAGAACTTGTTTTCGCCATTCCTCCCAAACGGTAAACCGGATCGATCTGAAAATTTCTGAGCATGTTCCTATCATCATGATGCACCTCCCATAGAAAAATCGTGATCAATGGATGCACAGATTTCGAGAAAAATGGAAAATGGCTGAAGATTTCAGAGATCAATTTCTCAGAAACCGTGCATCAGAATTGGCTGAAACTGCTTGGGTAGGCTACTATCACCCATGTGCATCTCCCCATGAAATAGGTTTTGAAACAGACACACGGATATGGAGAAAATGCAAAAAATGGCTGATGGTGATGGAGGCTAATTTCTTGGAAACCGTGCACCGGAATTGGCTGAAACTGCTCAAGCATGTTGCCATCACCCCTGTATGATTCCCCATAAAATGGTTTTTCAAATGGATGCATGGTTTTCAAGTTAGGGCAAAAACAAATTTTGTTCTAGGTATTTTTGCTTCAAGGCATTCTGCAGTTTTGTTGCATGGTAAGAAAAATGAACTTGGGTTGTGATGCAGGCATGGAGATGATGGAGGAGGAGTTTGAAAAGTGCAGGAGGACTTCTGAACCCTTGAGGAAGCTACCATGTTCGCCAAACCACCTTTTTGAAATCCATTTCTAGCTTCCTACAATTTCTACAGGAACTTCCTGTAGAAGCACAATGAAGAAGCACAATGAGGTGGAAAGGATGATGGAAAAGGGTGAGGAATGGTAACATGCATGCTTGCAAGCATAACCAATGGATTCCAAGCTTTAGATCCCCTTCCAAAATTGAATCTGGCTCGCTTGAAGGTTCTACAGGATGTTTCCTGTAGAAATATAGAACTTCCTCTAGAAGGCACAAAAACTCCTTTGTCTTTGTTTTGAGTGATCCTCCTGACCTGCAATGTCATTGCTGCAACCTGAAATTATTCAATGAAAATTAGATTTATTTTTCGTTTTCTTTTTCTCTTTTTTTTTTTGAAAAACAACTAGGGCGCCTCATGGAGGTTTTCACCCTAATTGCCTGCCCTGGGCGCCTCCAAGGGAGGTTTTCACCCAGAGATCTTATTCTCTTTTCTCTCTTTTTTCCCAACCCATTGACTGCCTCATGGAGGTTTTCAATCAATGAGCCAATATAAGGCGCCTCCGAGGAGGTTTTCACCTTAGATTTCTATTTCCCTCTTTTTTCGTTTTTTTTTTTTTCTTTTTTTTCTTTTTTTCTTTTTTTCTTTTTTCTTTTTTCTTTTTTCTACCCTACCCTACTTGAAAAACAAAATCGTTCTCAAGTATAAGAATACTTCCAATGGAGCCATGTGCACATCGAGATTAGAGATAAACTGATGTGGAGGCTTGAAATGAATGCTTTGACAGCTATCCGGATCTCAGAGACCAAATGATTTGACTTTGAAGGGACCAAACATAGCTGAAGAAGAGAGCACTGCTGCAACTTAGTGACCGTCTGAAACCATATCTCCATATAGCTCTGATATCCTTGGTTCTTTTGCTGATCTAGATCATGTTTCATGTCACCTTCTAACATGACTTCCTCATCTTCCTCTTTTTGCTGATCTTTCTCTTGAATACATGGAAGATTTGATGGTAACCATGAAGGAACTCTCTTGGTCTCTGATTCTGATCTCTTCTCTTCACCAAGTACAACCCATGGTTCTCTGATCTTTTCTTTTGAATCTTCTTCTGCTGGATTTGGTCCTTCAATGCTTGCAATATAGTCTCTTTTTTGCAATACTCTTCCTGAGCTATGGTGAAGATCATTGAGCTCAAGAGGAGTTGTTCGTACATGTTGTGTCTCAGCTTTGCAATTGGGTTGAGCTGCTCCATGGTATGGTTTTGGAAATGGTGGTACGGGTAGCTGAGTGGGGGCGTAGATTTGAGATGGATGTGGATGGGGTTGTGGTTGGGAAGGCATTTGGTGCTGCCTTGGTGGAGAAGGAGGCGATGGTTGTGGATGAGCAGGTGGTGGAGGAAAAGAAGCGGGAGGAGTGTTGTATTGGGGCCTCCACCCCTGATGAGGTGCATTCCACTGAGGCTGTGGCTGAGCATAAGAGTGAAACAGATGAGCAACTGGTTGGGCATAATATGGATCTGTGAAGGAACAAGGACGAGGTGTGAACCAGGAAGGATGAGCAGGGGGACCCCAAGAAGGCATGAAAGTGGCTTGATAGGGGTCATAATAGGTCTCAGATGTCCCTTGCAGTTCCTGCTGGTAAGATCTAGGTCCATGCGGCCTCCTTTGGTTCATATAATGGAGTGGTTCAGTGGCTCCTTTGGCTCTCTGATATGCAACTTTAAGTCCAGGCAAGGAAGGGCACTGATTTGTAGGATGGTATTCTTCACAGATGAAACACACTTCTAGGGAGTGCATTGGACATTCGTTCCTAGGATGCTTTCTAGTGCACCTAGGACAAAAGATGACCAAAGCGCTCTTGGCTCCCTCTTGCTTCCTTTGGATCTGTAAGGTATCCAGTTGCATGGCAATAAACTGCCTCATATCACTCTTGAAATCTTCCATTTGAGTTGCAAACTCATTCTTGGACAAGGTATTGCTCCCAAAATTTCTACTTGTAGCCATTTTCTCCAGAGGAATGTTTTCTTCTTCTTCTCCCCTAGAGGTTCTTCGGATATGTCTTGATGTCCACCCAGGGGTTCTTCTTAGTCACAACCATCGAAGAAGAGAGAAGATTGGCTGTGTGAAGCAAAGGGGGGTGTTGTGAAAATATTTTTCTAACTTATCTCTACTCCTACCAGGAATGAAAGGAAATCTTTTTGGTTGATTTTTGTTTTTTCTACTTCTACCTGCAAAACTGAAATAGATTGAACTGCAACTAACTATCTTGCTAAAATGAAAATGCGGAATTGAAATGAAAGCAGGAAAGGACTAATCTATTTTGCTCAAATGAAATTGCAGGAATGAAATGCTAGTCTATGCTTGCAGAATTGAAATGCTAATCTACGCTTGCAGAAATGAAATTGCAGAATTGAAATGCTAATCTATGAAAGCGGGAAAGGCTAATCTACTTTTGCATAAACGAAATTGCATAATGGAAATGAAATAAACTACTTAGCAGAAGATTGTAGTGGAAAATAGAAGAAAAGCGGAAATCACCAATACTCTGACGCTTCCCCGGCAACGGCGCCAAAAAGATGGTGGGCTCCAGTATTGTAGCAATAATGCTACAACTCCTGGAACTCCCTTCTTTAATTTTATCAAACCGGTAGTTCGTAAGAAACTTGGAAGCGACGGTGCTGTATGCACAAGTACTAGCTCTTGCCGCAGCTGTCACTTGGTCAGCTGGCACAAGTCCAGTAGGAGCTTAAGCCAACTTCTATGAGCTCTTAGAAGAAGCTTTTTAATTGATGGATGAAAGCTAACTCGAAGGAAGCTAATCTAATTGCAAAAAGAAACTGAAAGCCAAAAAGAAACGCAAACCCTAGCAAACCCTAATTCTACCAGCTAGTCCTACTGAAGCAAAGGAGAGCATGAAAACTACTGAAAGAGATGCCATTACTTCTATGAAGGTAAAATACATGTGTCTAGACTACCTCTATCTGAATAAAACATCTTTTTGTATTTTTGATTAAGTTGTTGGAATTATCATGCATGTGCTTTTAACTATTTTTGACTGTGCAGAGGTGGATCAAGGAGGAGAAATGCTTGGGAAAGGTTGGGAAGGTTTAGAGAGGGTCTAAGGGGTCCCTAACACCCTTCCAGAGAGTCTCACAAAGTTTGGCTGCCAAGAAACCGTGTTTATGAGCTTCTACAGGAAGTCTGCAGGGGTTCTACAGGTAGTTCAGGATTTCTACAGGATGTTCTGTAATTCTTCTACAGGATGTTTCGAAATGGGATTTTAGAGCATGGATGGAGGGAAAAAGATGGAGGAATGAGTATGGAGGTGAAATAGGGGTGTGAAGAGGTCTAGGACTTGGTGGATGAGGCTAAGGAGCGATTGGATTTGTTCAAGGATGGAGGAAGCGATGATGCCCAAGAATGTAGGAATTAGGGCAAGGTGGGGAAAGTATGGAAAATGAAGGGTACAAATCATGGACTAAGGGTTGGAGCAGATTATCTGATGGATTATAGGTAGATAGAGAAGGATAACAGGTGCTCTGCAAGTTATTTTTTGAATTTAACAAAAGAAGACTTGGAAAATCAAGAACCTAATTACCTTGACCTAATCTGACCTAGATAATAGCAAAAGAAATGGAACAGAAGTTTATTTGCACAAAATCATATGAACTAACTATGCAACTAAGAAATCATAACCCTAAGCATGCAGTCAAAACTGATATCAAGTTTGACAACTAAGAATCCAACACTAATACTTGCATGGTGAAGCAAAACAACGTTTTTGTGGGCAACAAGGTCACCTTTGTCCCAACTCACGATCCCACTGAGGGAGAGGTAAGATCAGAGGTGCTTGAGCCCCTTTTTCCAAGGATCCTTTATGTTATTAATCTATCCAAATCAATCTGAACATGAGAATCTACTTTAATCATCAAAAGCAACCTAAATAACGCAACAAGTTTTAAATCTAAATAGCAGATTTTACTCTAAGAATGCAGCAAAGACACATGAAAGTAAACAAAGGAGGTACTGGGCACTTGAGATGGGCCCAACCCCAAGAGCTACAGCCTCCTAAGAGAGATTTAGAGCTGGTGCAAAGCTGGATTCATCTTTATTGATCAAGAAATGAAGAGTTACATCAAAACTGTCCACAAGGAGAACTTGAAAATGAGCTGACAGCAAAACTAATCTATTGCCTAAAAATCGAACTACAAAATGACTACAACAAGACTATGAAATGACTAACTACCATATAACCCCCAATGAGGCCCTAAGCCTTCTTATTTATACAAATTGAGGACCCCAACAGTCCTCCTAAACTTTAGGGACTCGGCTGCCCAAGACTTGTAGTTAACAGCAGTCCTACTTGACTTGCTTGGCTGCCCTTGTGCTGATTGACTTGGTGGCCCTTGAACTCCGAGATGATGGTGGAGAATTCGAGGTAAGGACCCATAAATGAATGGAACACCTTCCTAAAAATACTCTCCACGAATTTGGCTGCCAAGTGCTCATTTCAACCATTGATTTTGTCTCCAAATTGACCAAAAAGGCTACACAAAGCACACATTAGACTTGTGGGCATAATGACTAACCCAATTCACTCTATTAGCATAAATATAATCAAAAACATGCAATAAACTAATGAGAATGGTGGATTAAGTCGAATTAGGAGGTTGAATGAGCCCAAATAATTATCCATTTTTGGGGCTCATCATCCATCTCCATATAAGTGTAAACCATGCTCAGGTCCATGAAGTAGTCCTCATCTCATCTGCAACATGTTGTCCATGATGTTTGGTGTCAATGTGCTGCATAAAATCAGCCACATCTATCCCAACATCATCATCCATCTGCAAAAAAACCATCTCCTCAAAGTGAAGAGATCATCTCATCAACGTCCAACTTTCGATTTGCCACATCCAGGCCCATGAAGCAACCTCCATCATATCTGCAATGTGCCATCCCTCAAGTCTGCCATAGAAACAAGTATGCACCTGTCTCATCTATCCATGTGCTACCCATTATCATAGATCAATCAGCTCCCATGTGTCAAAAGTGGTTAAGTCTCGGCTCAACCCATGCCCAAGTGTTGCCACTAAGGCATCATCATCGTTGTAACTCCATGACTCCAAAGTCCATGGCATTGTTGTACATAAGTGCACAACCTCTCCATTGTCTCATAAGTAAAAAATCTCCATGTCACATCAGAAAATCTACCTACACAACATTCCTACCTTGGCACTCCTCATTGGATGCCCATAAGTGACACCTCTACAAGTGCTCCTGCACAATGTCCCTGCATAAGACTGCCATGCTCCATGTTTCCAACCTGATGTCCATGACTAAGTTGCCCATGTAGTCCAACTAGGTAGTGTCATGCAGAAAGAGTCAATTTTGCGGACAAAACCGACCTCCCTAAAACTAAGGTGTTTTCTAGTGACAAACAAAACAATCAAGCACTATCTTTCCCTAAATATGAATTTAAAATAAAAGCAACCAGGTGTTCAAGTCTTACCTTTAGTCCAACGTTGTTTGTAGCAGCCAAGCCTCTTCGATCCAGATGAGCTCCTTCTCCTTGAAGCCTGCATTCACTAACAAGAAAACGATTACATAGCACCTGAATAACTCATATAATAAAACATATTCATCATAAAGACCAAGGAGTTTATGAAACAAATTATATATAACAACTTGTTGAGAAAAATGAACTTTATTGTATTAATTGGAAACAAAAGAAACCTTACAACCAGTGCCTTGGTGTTGTGCAGGTCCCTCCCAGGGTCCAGCAAGAGTTCTCCTCTACTTTGATCAGCTCACCCACTTCCAAATGAAGCTAAGAAAGGAATGGAATCTCTCCTCTCAAGCTCTATAAGGGAGTCCTAATTTCAGCAGCATCTACCCTTAGGAATGTTCAGCTTTCAACCTCTCCTCCCTCTGGCCTAATGCCTCTATTTATAATGCTTTGGAGGAAGTTAAACAGGTCCACCATGAATGGGATAAGCCCCTCTTTCAAAGGGATAGCTCCCCTCTTCATGGGATAAGTTCCTCTTTCTTTGGGATGCATGAACCATCTGGAGGTGCTCAATCCACGTCAAACCATCTTCTAGAATGCTCTAGAATCGACCGCAAGTAAGTTTTTTGAAGTAAAACTTGTGCCTTTTGACCTTTACAGGAGTACGCACCCACCCCTTTACAGACAGAGCATACAAGTACGCAGGTATTATGTACTTGAGGTGCATACACGCAGGTAAGAGTAAGAGAAACTGCGTAACCAGAGTTATATTGACTTTTAAAGGCTTTCTCTCTTTTTTGGAGTTTGACATGAGGAGCAGAGGTATAAGACTTGCAAAGGAGGACAGTATGGTTATTGATGGAGCCATACTGACTGCAATATTCGGTTTAGTGAACTTGGTCACCCAACCATGTCATCATCACATCATGAGTCTCTCCCATCATAGCTCCCCCACTAAAGGTTCCACCAAGACTATCTCTTGGTCTCAGCCATGAGAAGTCCACCCAAGTATCATCATACCCAAGTGTGTGCCCTCCAATCTGTCCATGAGTCACGCCGGCACTTAGCCAATTCTACATGTGGCTAAAGCATGACCCATTCTTCCGTAATGATCATTATGTTCCTCCCTTGTGACGAGCCTTTGTACCTTCTACCATAAGGTCACAAACAACCCCAACAAGTCCTGCAACAATCAACAATCCTTCCTTCTCCATACAAGGTCTCATCATAGACATCCATGGTAAGATGCTCCCTTGCATTGGCAAACTGGCTTTGCCCTTCCCTGCATACGGTTCATCTACCAAGTGCTCATGTGAAACACAAGTATTAATAGTACTTACATCATCATCATGAGGCTCCTCCATGTGAGTATTCTCATCCATCCATGTCTGCAAACTGCACGATCCTGGCCCAACTTGATCAATTTCAAGTTTATCCTCCATCGTTGTCATATCTGCAACATCCTCCATCATCACAACTTCCTCTTCCTTGTTAGCACAATCTACAACTTCATCCTGCTCCATTGTCCAACCAAGTTGAAGAAGTTCGTCTTCAACATTATTTTTTAAGACTTCAAGTTCCTTTCGAATCCGGGGATTCTCTTCCTTCTTTGTGATCTAGTATAGACCATCCACCAGCTTCACAAGGTTCCCTGCAATCATGGACTAGCCATTGTTCCACTTCTATGTGAAACCATCTTCCTTCACCTGCAAGTACTTGTTTCCACTGTCATCAACTGTCAAGCTTCTTCAACCCTGAATCAACTTCAATACCATCACTAGCTCCCCAGCACTAGCTCTAATACTACCTGTCACACCCTCAGGCCGGCGGTAGTCTTTCAACCGCTCTTGGCGAGGTGCGGAACCACCAAACACTTTCTTTTCACCAATACTTATGTTCATGGACTACGCCTAACCATTAGTCTACTTAGTTTGTTTTTTGCAACCAAGTAATTATTATGTTTCCTTTATACCAATGAACACTCATACACATTCATTATCATCAGCAATTATAAACGAAGAACACAATTTCACAGTATAAAGGGAGGGGCAACTCCCTGAACAATGAGTCTACCCGAATACAATATATTATAATGTTTACAAAGCTTTACAAGTATACATGGAAACACCAAGTTTCATACTTAGCCAATTTTACATCAAGGCCACACCTTCGTGTGCCAACCAAGTTCCTTGCCCGAGTTGGGCGGGCACGTCCTCACACCGGACCACCAACCGCACTCCTCAACCAAACTTTTTTCACCTTACACAACGGTCGGGCGACCTACCCGAGTCATTCAAGTCACCTTCATTTGCTCCTACACGGTGGGCGGGCGACCTCACCTGAGTCCCCGTTCACCTCCGTGTTTAGCCTTACACGATGGGCAGACACTCACTCGAGCTACCCAAGACTCCCTCGTTTACTCCTTCACACAGTGGGTTCACTAAAGCTTCCACTGTTTTACTTTACATGTCGAGCGGGCAACTCACCCGAGTCTCCACCCGCGCTCTTCGTCTGCATGACGGGAGCTCCTACCCGCGTCCTCACCCAACATCCAAGTCTTTTGTGCGATCACCGTGCACTGCTGCCCGAGAACAGGCGCATAGACCTGCACCTCCTCTCGGCCTTCTAACACCTCTTCGCACCTCTTAAATTGATGCTCAAATGATGAAGTTCGAATGACTTGCATTCGAGCTCCAACGCCTTGCAATATATATATCCATCATGAGCGGTCATGCCACCCTTGGCTGACCTGCATATTATGTTCAGCCGATGCCCTCACATGTTAATTCGATTGTCTTTCAATTCGGTCGGCCCATCCAACCTTGCCTGAATTGTTATCACATGAGGTCGGCCTGTTCGAACGATGCCCAGCTCACTCCCATATAAATACATGGCTCGCTCTTCACTTTCGCACACATGCAACAAGTGTCTCGCTCTGCCACTCAACTTGTCCAACCGCGCGCTGTCGCGTTTGCCCAGTGGTGATGCCTTGGACCACAGGTCCTTACAGGACGACACATGATGGAGATGGGAATTCTACATATGTTGCAGGGATGTTTGCAGTATGTGGAGTAGTTGACATCATGGACCGAGGATGAGACAGTTGTTGATGTCGATCTTGGTGGATGGCTACCAGGATGGTATGTTGTCGAGGACAACAACGATTTCAGGTGGAGGAGGATGTAAGGACCTGCGGTCTTTGGCATGCCCACCGGCACAAGTGCGATGAGTTGGTTCAACAAGCGGGCGCGCGAGTTAACAAACATGAAGTGCGAAGATTGGCTAGATACAAAGTGTGCACAAACAAGTGAACATGGTGAAGGCATGCGTGCAAAATGTGAAGGCAAACCATGTGTTTATACGGTGGATGAGCGTGGGCATCCACATAGCAAGCCGACAGTAGAGGATTGTGTTTAGGGTGCATTAGTCGATGGGCCGACCAACCACAAACATTAACAAAGGCGTTGGTTGAGGTAAACTGATAGTCGGCCGAGAGATGGCACGACCGCTCCATGAAGGTGTATAAGTTAGCAAGGCGTGGAGCTCATTTGGCATCGAACAACTTTGCTCATCATCGAATGTAGAAGAGGAGTGCACAGATCTTGTGTAGCCACAGCAATAGAAGGGAAGGTGTAGGTTTGGTGATGCACCTGCTCTTGGGCAAGGCGGCACGAAGGTAGCACGACTTCTTGGTTTTGGGTGAGGGCGCGGGTAGGAGTAACCGTCGGTTGGTAAACAGTGGATACTTGGTGGAGTTGCCCGCTGGTGCGAAGTTGGTGAACGGTGGAACATTGTGAAGCCGGGTGCATGGTGGAACGTTGGTGAAGCCGGTTGTGTGAAGGGGTGTGTCACGCCCCTACACCTGTGGTAGTCTTTCAACCGCTTATAGCGAGGTGCGGCACTACCAATCATTTTCTTTTCACCAATACTTACGATTGTAGACTACCCCTAACATTCCACTTATCCTACTTAGTTTTTGTTTCGCAACCAAGTATTATTAATGTGTTCCTTTATACAAGTGAAATACCATAACATTCACATAAACATCATTATACAAGAGAAATGCACAATAGTATAAAGGGAGGGGCAACTCCCTGCAATATGAGTCTACCCAAATCAATATATTATACAATCTTCGATGTTACAAAGCTTTACAAGTTAAATCTTGGGAAACCCCAAATTTACACTTAGTCAATTTTCCAACTTCGGCAAACACGGTTGCCCAGCTTGTCGGCGCCTCCGCACGGTCACTGCATGACTCACCAACCCTTCGTTCACCTCGTCGCACGATCGTGTTGTTTGCCCAACTTGGGCGTGCCTCGTCGTAACCAAGTCACCACACACGGGCACCTCCGCACGAGTCAAACCTTCGTTCACAATCTCAACACTTCACCATTTCCACCATTTCGTCGTGCATGGTGCGCCCTCACCGGGTCACCCATCTACATGATTCTTTGTTTCAGCGTGCACGGCGCACCCTCGCCCGGCCACCCCTCTGCACGTCCACCTGTTCACCAACTCATTCACCTGAGCGCGTTCACCCGAGTCACCACATGATTTCACCCAGTTCACCCGAACGACCTCACCCGGGTCACCACACGACTTCACCTGGGTCACCGGAACGACCTCACCCAGGTCATCACATGACCTCGCCTGGGTCGCCTGAACGACCTCGCCCGAGTTCTACCCGAACGACTTTTCTGAATGACTTTCCTGAATGACTTCTCAAACGACTTTCTCGAACGAATTCTTGAATGAATTCTCGAACGAACTTCTCGAACGAATTCTCGAACGAACTTCTCAAACGAATTCTCGAACGACTTCCTCGAACGAATTCTCGAACGACTTTCTCGAACGAATTCTCGAACGACTTCCTCGAATGACTTTCTTGAATGACTTCTCGAACGACTTTCCGAACGAGTTTTACACCCGAGTTTCGCCTGTCGTGCGGGCTCATCCACACACTGCAGAACTCCTTGTTCGAACTCGTGTGATCGAATGATGGTCGTTTGCCTCCAAACGCCCTCTAATATATATGGGCGAGTGGCGGGTTATGTCACCCGACCGACCCACACCAAATGCCCAAGCCGACTCATTCAACATGTGTTGTCTCGCCCAAGAGGAGGGTCGGCCCGCCCAACTCGTGGGACCACCCCCTCAACTCGCCCAACACTTTATAAACTCGTTTCTTGGCTCGTTTTGTTTCATATTTCGCACGTCCTTCGCACGGTGGAGTCGCCCTGCCCGTCGCACGGACCGCAGGTCCTAACATCCTCCCCCACTGGAAGTCATTGTCGTCCTCGACAATTTCTCATCTCGGAAACCATCTGTCACCAAGGTCACCATACCAAGGTATACACCCCATCGGTATGTCATACATCAGAAATCATCTCAATCCATGACCATCGACTACCCTGTCACAATCTCCACATGCTGCTCCCCGTCGTGGAAGGTTGGTCCCTCCATCTCAAGCTACATGCCCACTACAACATCACGTGTTGACCCCATCATGTGTCGTCCTCATGTGAACTGCTGCCATGATACTCCAACAAATGCTAACACATCTCTGTACACTTCCGGACCCCATGTTTGAACTAGTCAGGTGATCAGTTCAACTGTCACGCTCAAACCATGAGAGTGAACATCCTCATGCCATCATCAGCTGTTTCTCAGAACATCCCGTCACATCCTCAACTCGATCAAGAATCCATCTCCATATAAGTGTAAGCCATGCTCAGGTCCATGAAGTAGCCCTCATCTCATCTGCAACATGCTATCCATGATGTTTTCTATCCAACATCATCATCCATAAAATATCCATCTCCTCAAAGTCAATAGATCATCTCATCAAACTCCGACTCTCGATGTGCCACATCCAGGTCCATGAAGCAACCTCCATCATATCTGCAATGTGCCATCCCTCAAGTCTGCCATAGAAACAAGTATACACCTATCTCATCTATCCATGTGCTACCCATGATCATAGATCAATTAGCTCCCATGTGTCAAAAGTGGTTAAGTCTAGGCTCAACCCATGCCCAAGTGTTGCCACCAAGGCATCATCGTCACTGTAACTCCATCCTCCAAAGTGTCTCATATCGATCCTCCACATAAAGTCACTCTTTCAAGCCATTCTCATACATGTACTTGAAAGTATGCACCCCATCCTGCATCAAAGTCTCTCACCTTAGCTTCTGAATGCATTAGATCCTCCAAGTCCACCATATATGAAGTCCCTAAAAGTCTCTGCAAGATGCATCAGCTGTCCATGTAGTAAGAATGCTCCATAGTCTCCTCAAAAATCCATCCAAGTCCATGGCCTTGTTGTACATAAGTGCACAACCTCTCCATTGGCTCATAAGTAAAACATCTCCATGTCACATCAGTAAATCCACCTTCACAACATCCCTGCCTTGGCACTCGTCATTGGAGCCCATAAGTGACATCTCTACAAGTGCTCCTGCACAATGTCCCTGCATAAGACTGCCATGCTCCATGTGTCCAACCTGATGTCCATGACTAAGTTGCCCATGTAGTCCAAGTAGACCCATCACAACAATCGGTCATCCTCATCCAAGTCTGCAATCTCCGGTCTAGTGAACTCAGTCACTCAACCATATCATCATCATCACGAGTCCCTTCCATCATAGCTCCCCCACTAAAGGTTCCACCAAGTCTATCTCTTGGTCTCGGCCATGAGAAGTCCACCCAAGCATCATCATACCCAAGAAACTAAAGTTTGTGCCCTCTTCAATCTGTCCATGAGTCATGTCGGGCACTTAGCCAATTCTCCATGTGGCTAAAGCATGACCCAATCCTCCACAACGATCATCATGTTCCTCCCTTGTCACGGGCCTTTGTACCTTCTATCAGAAGGTCACAAAGAACCCCAACAAGTCCTGCAACGGTCAACAATCTTTTCTTCTCCATGCAAGGTCTCATCATAGACATCCATGGTAAGATCCTCCCTAGCATCGGCAAACTGATTTTGCCCTTCCCTGCATACAGTCCATCTACCAAATGCTCAAGTGAAACACAAGTATCAACACTTACTTCATCATCATCATGAGGCTCCTCCATGTGAGTATCCTCATCCATCCATGTCTGCAAACTGCATGATCCTGGTCCAACTTGATCAATCTCAAGTTCATCCTCCATCGTTGTCACATCTGCAACATCTTCAATCATCACAGCTTCCTCTTCCTTGTCAGCACAATCTGCAACTTCATCCTGCTCCATTGTCCATCCAAGTTGAAGAAGTTTGTCTTCAACATTCTTTCCAAGACTTCAAGTTCCTTTCGAATCTGGGTCATTTTGTATCTTTCGTTGTCTCGAAACTCAATAATCATATGGAGATATTTCTCCTCCAAGTCACTAAAAAAATCCCTACAGCCTGTCATGTGGAATGAGGCACCCGAATCCAAGTACCACACATTCGCCATCACAGTTTTGGCCATGCATACAATAAGGGTGAAATCTAGCTGAAACTGTGAAGCCAAAGCTTCGCTTGATGCTGCTACTGCAAGCTCCTTCTTGATAGACTTTTTGTGTGGACACTTTGTAGCATAGTGCCTAAATTCATGACAATTGAAGCATTTTATTTTGGACAAGTCTTTCTTCTTCCCCTCTTGGATGGATTCAACCTCACCTTGGGACTTCTTGTTGAAAAAGTATAACTAGGTCCGGTCTTCATAATAAAATATATTTGTGTTTTTATGTAAAGAGCTGAAAAGAAGAAAAATAAAATTATTGTAATGCTTCTGTCGTGGGTTTCCTGAGCAAGATATTTTATTTTTGAGTCAAGGCTCCTATTGAGAGCCTTTAGGAATTTTGTGATCTAGTCATAAAAGAATAAAAGAGTCATTGTCATGTTACACATTGTAAAGAGTCACACTTGTCTATGTAAAGTCATCCTCCAAGACCTTGTCACTAGCCATCATGATGTCGACCTACAAGAAAGAGATGTATCTATAAGAAGAAGTTGGCTTCCCTCCAAGAGATCCTGTCGACCTAGAGGTCATGATCAAACTTGTATATATACCCTTACTCGGCCTCATTTGGAGACAACGAATTCAGTGAAGCAAGTTGATCTGAATGGGAAAGTTAGTGTTTGTTGTGCTAAATTCCAATTTAGAATATAAACAAGTGCTTGAGGATTATGAGGTAAATCACAAGTTAACCATGAGGTTTTATATGTTTTTATGTAAATTTCATGAGAAAATTAACACAATTGAAACAATGAACAACAACATATATCAGGCATAAACATCACCATAAAAAGTAACACAACAACACATGATGAAGGAGTTCACCCCTCCTGGGCTACGTCTCCTTGGTCCATATTCCAATGGCTTGGCCCTCTCCAATTATGCTCAAAAGTGTGAATACGTACATGTAAGTGCTCAGATGCCTCTGAAACCTATTCCAATGGGTTCAGAAGACCCAAAAATGGTTGTCTAACCTCTTCCTCCTCCCAAATTGGACAAAAACTCAACAAGTTCTGAGTTTCCCTAGCTTGGCTATCATTCGCTCTACAAATTCCCAAAAATTCAGCACCAGTCCTACAATTTTGACCCAAATTATGTTAACAGAGTGTCAATTTAGTCGAAATTCAGCAAAAAACGTAGGTGCATTAAAACGGCCGCCAAGCCATTAACTCCAAAAAATAGGTCATGTAGGGGCCATGTGCCCGGGGCTAAGGCTAATGGCCTACCACTATCATTCGAGCTCCCACTCCTTTGTCTGCCATTTTGTTGACACGTCATATGGCCAAGATTGGCCCCTCATGGCTGGCCCCTCTACATTTGGCCCTTGATCGCAGTAGTGTTCACATGGCAACGTTTAATGGGTGATTGGGACTAAGCCCTGGCCCCTTCCCCCAACACCTCCTCTGATTTCAATTTAAAATATGTTTTTGTCATATGGTTAACAAGGACCATGGTTAGCATGAGTGGTTAGGGTGCGACGCTATTTTTCTGAAAGGTCATGGTATCGATCCCTGAGGAGTCGAGTTCAAACATGACCCAAAATTTTCGCAGCCCTCGTGCTGCCACGTGGCAGCTTCCAGTTGGGCCACATGGTAGCATTTGGTTGGCCAACATACCACCAATAAAACATTGCCACATCAATGCCAACCAAACCAATAAAATCATGCCAAGTGGTGCGACCCGATTGGTCCGACGAACCAGTTAACCAAGTCAACCATGCCCAGTCAGTAGGCCACGTCAGCAGTATGGATTGCTAACTAGGTTGTCACAATTTTTCCAAATTCGCTTATTTTGGAAAACAAACAGAACATGTTTTTGGGAGCATATGGAGTTTGTTTCGCGTGAAATGCGTTGCACTAGATTTGGAACGACGAGCACTACACAGTCATTTAGGTTCCACACCAATCTGACAACTTTTAATTTTGAGAAAATTTTGGGGCACGTGATCAGTCCTCCCCACTAGAAGCTTTTGGAACCAAAATATCACTTTTAGTTGTCCAACAAGTGAGATTATAGTTCCCTCACCTTTATAATCTCAATCCACTTAGCCTTGGAAGAATTTATTCCTTTGAGCCCCACTCGAAGGTAGTCCACACTCCCTCGTTTTGAAGACCTTGTTCTTCTATCAAGAATGGTGTCTTGTTGTAGTTCATCAAGGTATTCAGGAGAAAAATCCTCAATGGAAGAAATTTGGGCATTCTCTCCTTGATATTCAATCAAAGTAGGCTCATACAAGCTTAAGTTCTCAACATTAATAACAACATAAATTTGCATATATGAAGGCAAATCCAACTTGAAGGCATTATCACCAATCTTTTCCAGAATTCTGAAAGGATCTTAATGAGTTGGTTTTAGTTTTTTACCTTCTCCTTGGAGCCTCTCTTTGTTAATGTGAATCCAAACTTCATCACTGAATTGGAACTTGTGATCTACCCGATGCTTGTTGTGCCTTGTTGTGTACTTGCCTTGGCTTTTTTCAAGCTGATCTTGAACTACTTGAGGTGCCATTTGGAATCGTTCAATGAACTTCTTGTCTTTTTCCATGTTACCATCAATAGAAACATCTTTCTTACCAATATGGTACAACAAATTATGACACCAATGGTAATCAAATTCCCCTACTTGGTTCTCTTGACTCAAGCTTAAATGTACATTTTTAAAGTATGCATATTGTTGATCATAACTTTCCTACAAAACAAAATTATGATTGATTAAAGTAATTGCACTAACAATAGACCTAGAAAGCATATCATTGACCTTGTTGTATATATATTTCTTATACCTGCTGACCAAGTGGAATTGTTGTAAGGAACCCATCCATCGAAAGTGCCTTGATTGTTGCAACATTGTCACTGCACCATTGAAAATTTTTGAATGACATGAAATGGGCTTGCCATATTGCATGAGGAGTGCGCCCATGGCATAGTCACTTGCAAGTACATGAGTTGAATTGATCTTTTCTTTCAAGACATCAAATTCCTTTTTTTGCTTGCCTACCCACTGGAAAACCTTTTCCACACTAGTCAATGCATGAAAATGAGTTGCGATAGAAGAAAAGTTAGCAATAAACTTTCTCCAATAATGGGCCTCTCCCAAAAAACTTATTACTCTAGTGATAGTATTGGGCGTTGGCCAATTCATCATGAAATCGACCTTGGAGGGATCTATCTTCAACTCACCTCCTCCAACAATATGCCCCAAGCACAACAAAGAAGTTTTACCGAATTCACACTTTGACATCTTGTAAAATAACTGTTATTTCTTTAAGAAATCAAGTACTTTTCTCACATGCATGACATGTTGATCAAGATATTTTCTGAAAACTAAGATGTCATCTAAATAGACTATCTCACCTAGAAATGGCTCCAATACATCATTCATCATACGCACGAAAGCAGTAGGAGCATTGAAAAGACAAAAAAGCCTAAGTAGCCATTCAAACAAACCTTTCTTTGTTTTAAATTTCGTCTTCCATGTGTCTCCTTCAACAATTCTACTTTGATGATAGCCACTCCTTAAGTTGCACTTAGTGAAATGCTTTCCATTATTCTTGGTGATCAGGTGCTCAAAAATTAAAGTTTCATAATCTTGTTAAACTCAACTTCAGATCAAAGAGTTTGTCATTTTGAATCCAACGGTGCAAACAGAACGCAAATTCGAGCTTGTATGCAGAAGTTGGGGGAAGTAAAAGTTCAAGTTTGACTTGTCTACATGGCAGGATTGGATGACATGGCAAAGCCCTTCAGAAAATGAGGAGGTGCCAAGTGGCAGTCCGTCATTGGCCCCCGTATTTCACAAATCATAAGTTGCAGGCGAAAAATGTGTTACAAATCGGCCCTAGTAGGTACCAGGTTACGATTTGATGGATCGCAAATAGTAATCGCATATCGCAGGTAAACACAAGTTCCACTTTATGAATTTTGATGATTATCCGCCATTTGCGAAATGCGAAAAGTTTTGGATGCGAGATGTTATGAATTGTAGTTTAATATCCCGTCAGGTCCACGATATCATATCGCAAAATCGTCGCTGAGTTAGCAAGGCCTTAAGCCCACCAAAATTTGACGATTGTGATTTGTGATACGACTGATAGGTTATAGCCTGCCACGCGTTGAAATTTTCGCCGAGTTAGCATTTTTGGGGCTAATTTGTAGGATCATGCCGGTTTTCGAGCAATTTGTGGAACAAATAGTGGGAGAACTAGGAGAAGTCATAAATTCTTCAGTTATTATCCAAATTGGATGAAAAAAGAGTCTAGATAGCTAGGTTTTGATTCGATGGATCGTGGATCGCAATCTCATATCATAGATAAACACAAGTTCCTCTTTATGGTTGTCGATGGTTATCTGCTAATTGCGAAATGCGATAAGTTTCGAATGCGAGATGTTATGAATTGTAATTTAATGTCGCATAGGGTCCACGATATCTTTATCGCACCATCATCACTGAGTTAACAAGGCCTTAAGCCCACCAAACCTCGCCGATAGTGATTTGCGATACGACTGACATGTTATAGCCCACCACGCGTGAAATTTTTGTCCAGTTAGGATTTTTGGGGCTAATTTGTAGAATCATGTTGGTTTTGGAGAAATTTGTGGAACAAATAGTGGGAGAACTAGGAGAAGTCATAACTTCTTAAGTTATTATCGAAATTGGATGCAAAAAGAGTTTAGATAGCCATTTTTGAGTAATATGAACTCATTGAGATAGGTTTTAGAGGGATTTTAAGCATTTTAAACACACTTTTATTGTAATTTTGAGCATAATAGAGAGGACCAAGAATTGGAAGCTAGACCAAGGAGACATAGCCTAGGAGGGGTGAAGTCCTCATCAATTCTATGTGTTGTGTGTTGTATTTTGATGTTTATTTTTTGTTATTTTGTTGTTGTTCAGCATATGTTTTATGTTAAAATTATTTATAACATTTACATAAGAAACTCCCATGGGAATAAGTTAATTAGCAAAAATGGTGAATCCTTAAGCACTTGATAAGAAAATGATAAGCATATTGGGTTTTATTCTAAATGGGGAATGAGCACAACATTACTAATCTGCTCCATTTCATATGAGGTTGGTATCAGAGGACTGGTTTTTGCTTATTAGATTTTCTTGTTCAAAGGAGTATTGTTTGCTAGTTTTGTGTCATGGTAACAAGGTTAAAACTCAAAAGAGGTGAAGGAAAGATGGTTGAAAGCCCTATAGTTGGCTCATGGGAAGAAGAGCAAGGTTCCCAAAGTCCTCTTCACTAATACATCCTCAAGTTGTAGAAGTTATAGTTGAGTCTTCAGAGACCATGTCTCATGAAGGAGAACCTATCGTGACAGAAGATGGGAAGTCTTTCAGAAAGTATTTCTTTGATATGACAGATATCATGAAGGTCCTCTATGAAAAGAGGAATAGTAGAATGCAAGGAGAAAGTTCCAAACCTCCCAAAGGATAAGGCTCTTCAGGAGGAGGTAATGGAAATGTAGACAAACCTCCACCCCCTCCCCCTTCTTCTTCATCTTCTACTTCAAAAGCATCTTCACATTCTTCCACTAAAACAACCCTTACTCATACTCATCAACATTCTACAAAAGGAACTGGTAAATCACCTTTTCTAAAGCTTGATGTTAAATTTGAGTTGCCCATGTATAATGGTGAAGTGAATGCAGAGAAGCTTGATAACTGGATTTGTCAGTTGGAGGTGTATTGTAGAATTCAAAACCTTCAAGAGGATGATATCAAAATTTAGTTGGCTTCATTGAGAATGGAGGGTGCAACACTCATTTGGTGGGAAGAAAGGACTCAAGACGAGATCAAAAAACATGGTAAGGTCTCTATTACTTGGTCTGATTTCATTGCTGCTATAAAAAGACAATTCTACCATCTATCCCATATGCAAAAATCTACCATGAATTGGAAAAATTTCAGACAGTTAAAAGGTCAAAATGTGCAAGAGTATACTCATGAGTTTAGGAGAAGAGCTCTTATGATAGGAGTGGACTTGCAGTCACAAGATACTTTGTTGAAATATATAGGATGTTTGCATAGCTATCTTCGACACACCATTCTTATGTTTAATCCCACGAATCTTGATGAAGTTTGTGTTCAAGCTACACACCTCAAAGAAAGAGGGAAAAATGTACCATAAGAGGGTAAGAAGAATCCATTCCAAAGTCGTGGAAAAGGAAATAATTTAAAAGGGGTTTTCGTAGTGCATTATATTAGATACCATTTTTTGGGATTCAACTGCATTAAGTAAGTCATTCATCTATGACCATTTCCATGAGAGGTAGTAGTAATTGACTAATTTCTCATGATTTTTGAATAGTCCACTAAGCACTCATTACATCGGGTGATGCTCACAGGGTGCAGAAGTGGGATTGAAACTAGTGCAATGAATCAGATAGCGTCAATGATCACTTCCAAGGATTGCACCCAGTAACTTGGACTTCCATGGAGGTCACCCATCCCAGATTGCCTCTAGCCCAAGCGTGCTTAACTATGGAGTGTTCCCCACAATTAGGTCCAATTGGCTTGCTACCCCATTTGCAAAACCTTAGCAAGTATTGTGCATCATGAACCATTCAATTAGAGTTCCCTTCACTCTTTTGAATTTAAGTATTGAGGGGTTTTTGCAGTGCATTATATTAGATATCACTTTTTTGGATTCAACTGCATTAATTAAGTCATTCATATATGACCATTTCCATGAGAGGTAGTCGTAACTCGCTAATTTCTCATGATTTTCGAATATTCCACTTAGCACTCATTGGATCGTGTGATGCTCACACAGGTGAAGAAGTGGGATAGAAACTAGTGAAATGAATCACATAGCATCAATCATCACTTCTGGGGCTTGCATCTGGTAACGAGGATTTCCTGGGAGGTCACCCATCCCAGATCGCCTCTTGCTCAAGCGCGCTTAAATATGGATTTTTCCCCACAATCAATCCCACTTAGCTTTCTACCCCATTTACAAAACCTTAACAAGTATTGTGCCTCATCAACCATTCAAGTAAAGTTCCCTTCACTCTTTTGAATTTAAGTATTGAGGGATTTCCACAGTGCATTATATTAGATATTATTTTTTGGGATTCAACTACGTTAAGGAAGTCATTCATTATTGACCATTTCCATGAGAGGTAGTCGTAACTGACTAATTTCGCATATTAGCTTGTGATGTGATTTATGCTCATGTGTTTTTTTCAAGCTACGTAAGTCTATTACAAGACTTTGAGGGGCTCACTTGTTTTACCTTCCGTGTGGTAGAACCTTCATGCATCACACTTGACTCTTCGCAAGGTCACTCACTTGTTCTCACCAAAGTCATCATACTTCAGTCTATTCATTATTGTATCCAAGATACATCATTAAAACCCACTTGATTTGCAACCAGGCCGTATTCCAGATGGGATTACTACACTAAAAAGTGTGAGGCCTAATTGGGACTTCATATTGGGAAAATC
This sequence comes from Pinus tabuliformis, assembly GCA_031772625.1. NCBI lineage: Eukaryota > Viridiplantae > Streptophyta > Pinopsida > Pinales > Pinaceae > Pinus > Pinus tabuliformis. The sequence continues at coordinate 866,858,602 of CM062817.1, forward strand.
ACCAAAATGTTGGCGGGTTCAGAACTATCAACATTTATGGTGCTAGAAGGAGGGTCAGATGACAAGCTCAGCCCATGAGGTCAGTTTGAACTTTCCACACTCATTAATGGATTCTCCCCAAATCACAACCCCGACATCTTTTTCTAGAACCACAAATATGAAAGTGCTATCGAGAATCAATGATGACTTGTCAAATCTTAAATTCAACGGTGAGGGCGAAACAAACTTTTTCGAGCACACCTTTCATTTTCTAGATTTTTGCACAAAAACATTATTGACTGTGATTATGTTGCCTGTAGGTTGTTCATTCTCACGTTTGAAGGGCACATAAGGGAATCGAGTCACACATTCCCTGTCACCTCTATACACTCTTTCGAACACCTTTCCATAGAGCTTTACCGCACCTTTGATAGGTATGATTATAAATCTATGTTTGAGAGAATTATGCAATTGTGAAAAGCACCTATTGAATCTCTTGATGACTTTTACAATCATTTCTTTCATTTTTTTTTGAATTTTCTGGAGATGATGTTGATTGGCCCTTATTGAAAGACACATTCAAATTTCTTGTTCACATTTCGATGAATCTGCATGAATATGAATCTTTCGAAAGTCTCTCAACATACCTCATATTAGAACTTCTAAATCTGTGGTAGACGAGGTTGTTGTACCAAGTGACTCTCCCTCTGCTCTAATAAAACAACTCCATTTCCATGGGTGGAGGTAGGATAGGTTTAGAATTCATCCGTTAATTTACCACCATCTTCTCCCACCCCACATACTTAGAATTCTAGCACAAGTTTGAACTATGAATTTGATGTTTGCGATGGTGTTATCTCCTCATCCTCCATCCTTTGGTTCCTTTTGTCCTCCGGATTGTGAGTTGTTGTGTCACCCATTTCAAATGTTTCTTTTGATGTTCATGAGGATCAAGTTCTGGATGGAGTTGGTGTTGAGAACCAAACTTGCGATATCATTTACGATGACTATGAGTGGGAGTCCATATCTGAACAAGAATCTGCAATGAAAGTTGATTATTTTCTTTCCACAGCTCTCCCTCATTATCCAGAAATTTTTCACAATTCTGTCATTCCTGTTGAATCTTGCGAAGAATTACCTTTTGATGATATTATTACTTTCGATCACTCTTAGAACTCATGGAATGTTAGTTTTTCAGCCGAATTCAAACAGGATAAATTTTCTCTTTTTTCTCTTCCTAATCTATCATCTCATCATTTTGAAGAAATGAAGGGTGAAATTTCTTATTTTCAATCTTCCCCTCTTTATGATTCATCAGATCATGAGGATGCCTCTGTTTCTCATTTGGAACTTTCTGATCATGTTTTTCATGACCTTTTAACCCATTCATCTCGTAAAGGCTCTAATTTTTCCACTGTTCATTTTTCTAAGCCACTGGTCTATGATGACCTATCATATGATGATTTGGAACTTCCACAAGCTGTCGAGGCACTTCAGCCCAAGATGATGGTTATGTCAGATACTCATAGTCTTGAGACTAGTTCCAATTCTAATCAAAATAGAAACATATTTTTAAAGGCTCATCATCACTCTTCCACACAAATTGAAAATCATTTTGTTTCACAATTTTTGCACACTCAATCTGATTAGCATGATCCTATCATTTAGTCATTGGAGGATTCATACCTGGTGAGAACTATTGAAAAGTGCAATTTTTCTTATTTCTTCATGTTCACCCATTTTCAAAGTTCAAAAGTTTTTCTTTGTATGCCTTTGAGTCGCAATGTTTCTGACCATGATAATGCATCCACACAATGCTTCACATGTGGTTTTCTTTCATACTTTTTTGCGTGCATTTTCAAAATTAGAATGTCTTGGTATGTATTGCCTTATATTTATTTTTTTATGCTATTCTTGAATATATTTCTTGATAGTAATCCCTCACTTACATAGTCTAACCGATGCATCAGTGGTTACACTGCAAATTTCATTTTACGTAGGCCTCGCCTATTCTTGGTTAGTTTAGGAGTAGGAGTATTTTTGTTTGTTTTCGTTGTTTTGTTTTGTTTTAATTTACTTTCTTCTCCACTCTTTTCTTTCATTTCTTTTCAGTTGTAGGCTAGCTTCCGCATGAGACTGTGTTTGGTTTTTGGAGCACGCATGGTGAAGTCCAAGATGAAATTGTGCTACTATCAACGCTTGGTTAACTGTTTATTCCCTCTCTTTGTGTGAATCTTGCATTCTTTTAGTCGATTATACTCCGATGGAATCACGATAGTGGAATGCATTGTTTCTTGGATAAAACCATATTGGAATCACGATGCTTGAACCTATAACTGGTACCGCCTACTCTTGTCGATCTTTTATTTTCAATTCCTTTTCACCTAAATATATACAACTAGAGTAAGGAGGGGAGGAAAAATTTAACAAGTGTGTTAGAGGTCTATATAAATATCCTTCTCTGGAGGGACAACCTCTTTTTCTATCAATAAGTTAGGATCCATCTTCCACCTCATTAAATAAATAAGTGTCGATGCACAGTTCTTTGAAAAAGGAAAAAATGAAAAGAATTAAAATAAGGGTGAAAGAAGAGAAATTCTTCTTGCATAGAGAGGAAAAGCAAGAAAATCTATCGTGGTATTGTCCAAGGTCACTGGCATCGAAGAAATGTTTGTGTTCCTACAGTGACTCCGTCGGGGTATTGCCAAGGCCTACTAGTAGCAGAGCAACACCAAAGATGAAAACTAAGACTTAAACAATTTTTTTCACTTATGTATTTATATACTCCTCATCCCCAATTGAAACAACTTAATTTTACTTGGCTTAGTTAAGTGTGTCATCGATGAAGAGAATAGTAAGGACTATATCTTTAACGCAAGCTAATTGAAGAAGCTATGGTATTTAATAAACTAAAAAATACTTCCAGAAGCGTTAGACATGTTCTCCATGAGACAAGGGCCATACATAGAGTTGGGGTTCTGCCAATGTTGTGCCAAGTGTTGTAGATACTACAACCACCCTCCAAAATATTTCCTATGCTTTGATTTTAAAGCCTCCCCTTTTGTTCATAGGATCTTGTCTATTATTGTCGTCAAGTATTCATGATTTGATCAAGACTTATTCTTTTCATCAGTGCTTATGTTTGCTTGTTTTCATACCTATCTAAATTTTTCATGTCACAAGCTAACCTTATGACTTGACCTTGCAGCAGTACTGGGCTTGCCTCTAGAAACTGCACAATCTTGCAAGGCAAGCCAACCTTGATGATGGAAACTGTGCAGTCAGAATGGTAGCTCAGGCTTGAGCTTGAGAATTGTGTAGTCATGGATGGAAACCCAGCACTAAGCTCAGAAACTGTGCAATCCATCCCCTGTGCTCAGAAATTGTGCAATGCACTGAGCCAAGAAGTTGCCAAGTTCCCCGGAATTGTGCACTATTCATTGGCAGTGTGCATGGAAAGTTTCCCATAAATAAAAAAAATAAAAAAGTGAAAAAAGTAATCTCTATAAATGATTAGGTGTTCAAAATTAGGCTCAAAAATAAAAGTCTCATAGTCTTGTTAAACTTAGCTTCAAATCAAAGAGCTCTTCATTCTGATTCCAATGGTGAGAACGACACTCAAATCTGAGCTCGTATGCAGAAGTTAGAGTAAGTCAAAGTTCAGGTTTGACTTGCTCACATGGAAGGATTGGATGATGTGGCAAGGTGCTTCAGTGAATGAGGAGGCACCAAGTGGCAAGCCACCATTAGCCCCAACATGTCGCAAATAGCAATCACATGGATGTCATTGTTAAAATCAGCCTGAAAGCAAGGGAAGGGTATGATGCGATAAGGCAAGAAGGAAGGTTTTCAAGAATCGACCGAAGGCACGATGCGACAGATTGCAATCGCATATCAGCAAAGGGTCCATGTTATAGAATCGGCCCCCAGTAGTTACTGGGTTCTGATGCAATCTCACAATCGCAAATTGCGGCATGCTGCAAAGTCCCACATATCCAAGACCCCAGTTTTCCGCTAATTGCGATATCTTGGATGCGATAAGGTTATAGGATGCAATTAATGTTCCATTGGGTCTGTTGTATCACAATCGCACATCACTCACTATGTTCACGACCATAAGAACCACGAGACTTTGCTGATTGTGATTTGCGATGGATAGTTGTTGCCGAAAATTTATGGCCCGCCGCGCAGCAGAATCTCGCTCAGTTCGCCCATTTTTTTAGCGAAATCATGGGTTCATGTTTGATGTGGAGCAATTTGTGGAATGAATAGTGGGAGAACTAGGAGAAGTCATAACTTCATCAGTTTTCCACCAAATTGGATGCAAAAAGAGCCTAGATGGCCATTTTTTTGTATGTTGGACTGATTGGAGCAGGTTTCAAAGCATTTGAGGATTGTAAACACATATTTTTACACTTTTGAGCATAATAGAGAGGCCCAAGCCATTAGAAGCTGGACCAAGGAGGCATAGCCCATGAGGGGTGAACTCTTCATTTTACTTGCAAAAATTCATGAATCCTTAAGCACAAAGAAAGCATTTTGTTTATAATCTGAGGAAGATCTTAGCACTGGAAACTAATATTCTAAATCATATCAATTTGGAATTAGAGCACTAGGTTTTCTTTGTGAAAGAAGGATTTAATTGTTTGCAAGTTTATGTCATTCTTACAAGGTTAAAACTCAAAAGAGGTGAAGGAAAGCTGGTTGGAAGCCCTAAAGTTGGGTCAAGGGGAAGAAGAGCAAGGTTGCCACACTCTCCAACACCAGTTCAGCGTCAAGTTGCAGTTAAGACTCCAAAGATCGTGTCTCATGAAGGAGAACCTATAAACATGACAGAAGATGAGAAGACCTTCATAAAGGCTTTCTTTTATGTGACATAGATGGTGAATGTCCTCTATGAAGAGAGGAATAATAGGTTGCAAGAAGAAAGTTCCAAACCTCTCAATGGAGAAGGCTCTTCAAGAGGGGGTAATGGAAATGGAGAAAAACCTCTACCCTCTCCACCATATTCTTCATATTCTTCTTTACATGCATATTCACACTCTTCCACTAATACAACCCTTACTCATACTCATCATCATTTTTCAAAAGGAACTCGTAAATCACCTTTTTTAAAACTTGATGTTAAATTTGAGTTGCGCATGTATAATGATGAAGTGAATACAGAGAAGCTTGATAATTAGATTCTTCAGTTAGAGGTCTATTGCAGGATTCAAAACCTTCAAGAGGATGACATATAGATTCAGTTAGTTTCCTTGAGAATGAAGGGTGCAACACTAGTATGGTGTGAATCAAAGACCCAAGAGGAGACTATAAAACATTGTAAGACCTCAATTTCTTGTAATGATTTCATTGCTGCAATTAAAATAGAAGTCTGACCTATAGCTTATATGCAGAAAGCCATTATGAGTTGGGAAATCTTTAGACCACTTAAAGGTCAAACTGTGCAAGATTACACCCAAGAATTCAGAAAAAGCTCTCTCATGTTAGGTGTAGATTTGCAGTCATAGGACACTTTGCTGAAGTACATAGGGGGTTTACACAATTACCTTAGGAATATTATCTTAATGTTTAATCCCAATAATATAGATGATGTGTGTGCGTAAGCCACTCATCTTCAGGCAAGAGGGAAAAACACCTCAGAAGAAGGTAGTAAAAAGCCATTTAAGAGTAAGGGAAAAGAAATGGCTTTCAAAGGAAAGGCCAAGAAAAATGCATCTATCAAGAAAGAAGGAGAGAAAGTTACATGCAAACACTATTCTAGAGAGGCTCAAAATGAAGCTCACTATTGGAAGCTTCATCCCGAAATGAAGCCAAAAAGAAACAAAAGGGAAAACAAAAGACAACTGCAACCACTCAGCAAGATTTGGGATCCACTACAGGTGATGAAACTAAAATCATAGTCATAGGGTTAAAAGGGAAAGAATCCATTGCCAACACTAGTTCTTCGGACTCACAAAATGAAACTCCAAATGAAAAGAGGAGAATAGAACTATTTGACATAAGGGCGATCTCAAAACATAACAAGATTGATACGTTGTTCGATAGCGGCTCTCAATCCAATCTTATCTATGATAACATTGTCAAGAGTTTAAATATGGAAATTGTTCCACATCATAAACCATATCTAATTGCATGAGTATGTGACTATGCACAATTGTAGGTTATAAAAGAGTGTAAACTAAAATTCACTATCACTGCAAAATTCATCGATGAGGTGGAGCTTGACGTTGTGCCGTTAGATATCTGTGGCATCGTTTTGGGCAGCCCGTAGCTGTATGAAAGAAACACTATCTTCCATCGACATGAAAGCAAATATAATTTATTAAAAAATGGACTAGAATATATTGTGAGAGCTCACAGCAAGGAAACAAATATTTCGCTTGTTAATGCAGGGCAGATGAAAAGACTGGTGATTTCGAGCAAAAATTTTGTGTTTTTCATGATCAAACCCAAAAATGATGTTGATAATGAAGGTTTTAAAGGTTGTGATTCGAATTTGAAACTGAATTGGTTGACGTAGTTAACCAATATGATGAAATGATGCATGAACCAAAGGGATTACCTCCCAAGAGAGGAATCCAACACGAGATACAGTTACAAAAGGATTGTCCTCTTCCTAAGATAGGCATGTACAAGATGTCAGTGATGGAAAGCGCAAAAATTAAGACACAAATCCAAGATTTTTTGAATAAAGAGATCATCAGACCATATTCCTCACTTTGTGGTTCACCTATTGTCTTGGTGTCAAAGAAGGATGGAACATGGCACATGTGTGTGGACTTTCATGAATTAAACAAAATTATGGTAAAGAACCCTTACCCACTACCTTGAATAAATGATTTACAAGACCAATTGAAATATGCAAATTATTTTACTAAGATGGAATTAAGAAGTGGCTACCATCAAATTATATTAGTTGAAGGAGACATTTGGAAGAGAACATTCAAAACAAAATAGGGTTTGTTTGAATGGCTAGTTATGCCGTTTGGTTTATGTAATGTTCCCGCTACATTTGTGCGTGTGATGAATGATGTGTTGAGGCCATTTATTCATGAATTTGTCATAGTCTACCTAGATGACATCTTAATTTTCAGTAAATCCTGTGTTGAACATGTCACGCATGTAAGAAAAGTACTTGATGTCTTGAAACAAGAAAAGTTGTATCTGAAGATGTCAAAATGTGAGTTTGGAAAGACTTATTTAGTTTACTTGTGTCATATTTTCAGAGGAGGTGAGTTGAAAATAGATCCCTCAAGGTTGATGTCATTGTGAATTGGCCAAGGCCCAAGACAATTATAGAGGTAAGAAGTTTTCTGGGAGAAACCCAATATTGGAGGAAATTCATTGCTAATTTCTCTCTTATAACAGCTCCTTTGTATGTGTTGACCAATGTGAAAAAAGAATTTTCAGTGGGGAGGAAAACAGAAAAAGGCCTTTGATGCATTGAAGGAAAATACCAGTACATCTACCGTACTCGCACTTCGAGAGTTGAGACAATCATTTGAGATTCAAACAGATGTTAGTGACTAGGCTATGGTTACAGTCCTCACGAAAAATGGTAAGCCTATCTATTTTCATTCAGAAACTTTTAATGGTGTAGTGATTAACTATCCTACATATGACAAGGAATTGTATGCATTGGTGAAAATTGTGAAAAAATGGAAACACTACCTGATGGGTAAGGAAATAGTCATTCACACTGATCATCAACCATTGCAACACTTCCAATATCAATCAAAGTTGGCACTTCCGATGGATGGGTTTCCTTCAAAAATATCACTTGTTAATCAGGTATAAGAAAGGTATCTACAATAAAGTTGTTGATATTCTTTCTAGGCCGATTGTTAGTGCAGCTACTTTACTCAAGTATAATTCTGTTTTACATTAAAGTTATATTAAGCAATATGAATTAGATAATGACTTTCAAGATGTTTATGCAAGCTTGAGTCATGGTGTCCAAGTAGAGGAATTGGATTATCATTTGCATTATAATTTATTATACCATCTTGGCAAGCTTTTTAATCCTTAGGGAGAAAGACTTAACATCAAAAGAGAGGCGCACACTTCTCTTATTGCTGGTTATTTCAGTGTAAGTAAGATGGTGGCACATCTACAAAGGTATGTTTATTGGCCTCGTATGCTTGAAGGTTTGTCTCATTTTATTAAAGGATGTTCATTATGTGCAATCAGTAAGCCTAGAATAGGAAGTTAGTATTGTACATACCACTTCCGGTTCCTTCACGGCCGTGGGAGAGTGTTTCTATGGATTTTGTAGGAGGTCTTTCATTGTAAAAAGAAGGTCATGATTATTTGTATGAAGTTGTGGATAGGTTTAGAAAAATGGAATTTTGATGACATGTAAAAAGCAAGTTACTGCTGAACAAACTGCTCAGTTATTCTTTCAGAATGTTTGGGTGCATTTTGGATTGCCCACATCCATTGTTAGTGATCGAGATTCTCACTTTGTGGGAAATTTTTGGTCAAACTTGTGGGGATTCATGGACACAAATTAATAAAGAGTATAACCTTTGATCCAAAAATAGATGGTCAAATAAAGGTAGTGAATAGAACAGTGATACATCTTTTGCGTGGGTATTGCAGCAAGCATCCTAAGTTGTGGGATGAATAGTTGCACTATATTCAACATGCTTACAACTGAGCCAAGCACTCTTCCACTCAAACTTCACCATTTGAGGCATTTATGGGATACTTTCCTAAATCTCCTTTCAATTTTATTTTTGGGAAAGGTGCTACTATTGAAGGCCATAGAGGCATAGACAAAGAAAGAAAGTTCATTGAAAAAATACAATTAGTACACCAAAAGGTTCAAGAACAGCTTGAGACAAGACAAGGAAAATTCAAAGCAAGGCACGACAAGCATCATCAAGATTACAAGTTCCAAGTTGGTGATGAAGTTTGGATTCACATTAACAAAGAGAGGCTCCCAGGAGAAGGTAAAAATCTCAAACCAATTAGATATGGTTCATTCAGAATTTTGGAAAAGATTGGTAACAATGCCTTTAGGATGCATTTGCCTTCATATATGCAAATTTATCCCGTTGTTAATGTTGACAATATAAGGTTGTATGAGCTTCCTCTGATTTAATATCAAGGAGAGAATATTCAAATTCCATCTATTGAAGACTTTTCTCCATAATTCCTTGATGTGCTTCAGTAAGACACTATACTTGACATAAGAACAAGGACATCAAAAAGGGGAATTATTGATTATCTTCGAATGGGGCTCAAGGGTACAATTCCTTCAAAATAAAAATGGATAGAGGTTGGAAAGGTGAGGGAACTGTACCCTCACCTACTGAACATTTCAAAGTGATCCTTTTGGGCTCCAAAAGGCTTCCAGTGGGGAGGAGTAATCAGGTGCTCAAAATTAGGCTCAAAAATAAAAGTTCCATAACCTTGTTAAACTTAGCTTCAGTTCAAAGAGCTCATCATTCTAATTCCAACGGTGTGAACAACACTCAAATCTGAGCTCGTATACAGAAGTTATCATATGTCAAAGTTCAAGTTTGACTTGCTCACATGGCAGGATTGGATGATGTGGAAAGGTCCTTCAGTGAATGAGGAGGTGCCAAGTGGTAAGCCACCTTAGGCCCCCGCATGTCACAAATCGAAATTGCAAGTAGGTCAGTGTTAAAAATCAGCCCCCGAGCAGGGACGGGTGTGATGCGATCGGGCAGGCGAACAGGTTTTCAAGAATCTATTGAAATCATAATGCGATGGATTGCAATCATAGATGAGCGAAGGGCTAGCATTACAGAATTGGCCCCCGACAGGTACTAGGTTGTGATGTGATCTTGCAATCGCAAATCACAGCACGCCGAAAGACCTGCATATCCAAGACCCTAATTTTCTGCTGATTGAGATATCCTAGATGTGATAAGGTTATAGGCTGCACTTAATGTTTTGTCGGGTCTATTGTATCATAGTCGCACATCGCTCACTGCATTCACAGACCATAAGACCCATTAGAATTTGTCAATTGCGATTTGTGATGGACAATCGGTGCCGAAAAATTATGGTCCGCTGTGCGGCAAAATTATCGCTCGGTTAGCGGATTTTTTGAGCGAAATTGTGGGTTCCTGTCGGATGTGGAGCAATTTGTGGAATGAATAGTGGGAGAACTAGGAGAAGTCATAAATTCTTCATTTTTCCACCAAATTGGATGCAAGAAGAGGCTAGATGGCCATTTTTTAGTATTCTAGATTGACTGGAGTAGGTTTCAGAAGCATTTGAGCATTGTAAACACAAATTTTTATACTTTTGAGCATAATAGAGAGGCCCAAGCCATTGGAAGCTGGACCAAGGAGACGTAGCCCACGAAGGGTGAGCTCCTTTATCATGTTATTGTTGTAATGCCTTTTTTATGATGTTTTATACCCGTTTATGCTACTGTTCAGTTTTTGGTTTATGTTAAATGTTCCATAAAATTAACATAAAAACTCTTCATTTTACTTGCAAAAATTCATGAATCCTTAAGCACAATGAAAGCATTTTGTTTATAATATGAGGAAGATCTTAGCACTACAAACAAATATTATAAATCAGATCAATAATATAGGGATTCATCATTAGTTTCCTAAAGGTGGCAGAATCAATATTTTTATAAATTTCCGCCAAGTGTTACTTTTTCCTTGATTTTAGACATGCACGTCATAAACCCTAATCCACCCAAATCTATTTAATTGAAACCTCTAGATATTATTTGAACATTTGACCTTGGAGCTCTAGAAATCCCAAGGAGATCAAAGAGCCTTCGCTGGAGTTTATGTCACTTTTCTGGGTGAGTTTTTCTTTTATCATCTTTGCCTTTTTTTGTCACTTTTTGTCTTTCGCGTTTATGAGTGTTGTTTTTCTTGTTTCTATTCATTATTTCTCTAATAATTTTAACTTATATTAGATTTTAGAAGAGTTGATTTAGTTTTTCGTTCACCTTTCATAAGTGTTGCATCAGGTTTCTTTTTTGCACACCAGTGATCACCGTTTCGATGACTCTCCTTGAAAATTTGTTTTTCCTTCTATTTGTTGAGTTTCTGCACTTGATTCACATTGATATATACATACTTAGTCATATATTCACTTTAAATTTCATTATCACTTAGATATTATTATTTCATTCACCCTCACCGGGCAGATCTGCACTTCACATGGCCATGCACTGCCTTGCCCAACTGGTCATTGCGCAAGTCCAAGGCTCAAGCTGAAGTTCTTCCACCTTGTCCACTGAGACTACATAATGCACAATCTCTCCCTCTCACTTCCCAGGATGAACTATGCATTGCACAGTTTCAAGCCTCAGGCTGCATCATTGGCTATTGAGACTACACAATGCATAGTTCCCTCAGCCAATCTCCCTCCCTTCCTCATGAGAATTGTGTAATCTCTCTCATTATTCCGTGTGTTTGCTGCCTGATCTTACTTTGAAAGTTGATTTGCAAAACCTAATGTAATGATGAAATGACTTCCTTTTCCTCCTAAAGGTATCATGATTGTTGAGCACTTCTCTCTAGCAAGCACTGTTATCATGGAACCCAAGAGAGTTGCTTCAAAAGGTACCACAAAAAGAGATATCGAGGAAGCTTTTGAGAGCATGCAAGTAAACTTGCCAGTATAGTCAGACACTCAAATCTTTGTGGTAAAGGAATTAGATCTTACATGGCATAAATTGAACGAATCTTTTTCAGGAAAGAGCTCCAAGCAGATCTAGAGGATTGGCAGGTATACATTGATGTCCAGAAATCAGGTCTACATGGGGTTTCATGCAGATATCCAACCTTCCCATGTGAATATGTTATCAGCTAAATTGCTTCACATATTGATGTGAAAACTATGACTTTGAAGAAAGCCAACAGATAAAATCTGCTGCTTTTTTGGTAGAAAATTATTGACTTATGTACCATTTTCCCCAGCCAAAAACACTGGATTCATTGTTCTATGCCACCAACAATTATGTGGGCACGAAAGACATTGTTAAAGTTTGGTTTAAAGAGCTATCAAAGTTTTGAGAAACATCCACCAACAAATACAAGACAAAATCTCTCGGGAGGGCTTATCAATTGTTTATCATTGTAGCTTGCATAATCTATAGTTAGTGGAGCATGGAGACCTTTCCTGAAGGGTGGGAAATCTTATTGAACCAAGTTGTGAACGAGGGGAAGTTATTCAACTGGTTAGACTTGTTGGCTCGATAGTTAAGTATTCATGTAGCAAACACCCTATATCCTCCCTAGGGCGAGAAAGAGAGATTTGACATGTTTGCATATTCACTGGATGCAATCTGTGCACATAATGCATTTCATGGCATGAAATGGACGTGGACACCTAGAGACCCTATCATGCACATTCAATTCAAATTGCTTTCAGCTTGTAGCCATAGAGGAATTATGGAGAAGTTAACTAACCACTTCTTCGTTCCTCTATATAAGACGATCTTTGAGGAAGAACCACCATTCATGTCACATGGGGAAATGGAAGCAATATTAGAGATCGAAGATTGGTTTGCCTCACGTGATGGCACATTCGTTAGAGTGTTTAGCGATCAGAATTTAATACAAGTTTGTCATGCAAGAAGTTTGATCTCATCTATCCATAGGGTCGTTAGAAGATTTATATAGGAAGAAGAAAGCACCTTGGCCAACTCTTCCAATGAAAGTTGGATTGTACGAGATCAAGAACCTAAAAGTCATAGATAGCGAAGGAAAGGAAATAGAGAATTTTGCATTTAGTACTTTGGACTTTAATCCGTACGATCTCCATGGTATTTGCAGAGACCATTGTGTGAATTCAATTCCAGTGGCTTAGCAGGACGTTTCACTGGCTGAAGCAAGATCTATGGAAGAATTTTTATAATGCATCTAAGTCCCACGAGCCAGTCACTTTTGTAGGAACTTCACAGTTGACTGCATAGAAAAAATCTACTCGAGAAGCAGTTCCAGAAGAAGGGAGAAACCCCGCGTAGGATAAGGATAAGAGAAAGGTTTCTTATATTCTAGGGGGAGAATGAAGTCAAAATATGAAAGCGGATCCAACTATTATGACAGTAGCTTTAGTAACAGAGGCAAAGAGGAAACATAGGATGCAAATAGAAGAACGAAGGAAGAGGGAAGAAAAAAGGAGATTGGAGGAAGAAAAGTAGAAGCAAAAAAAACAAGAAAAGGAGAATCAAGAAGAAGAAGAAAGGCGAAGAGAAATAACAGAAAAAACAACATAGAAAAATGTTGGAGAGCAAGAACAAAACTGACAACCAGCAGAGGAGGAGAGAGGAAAAATGCAGGACATGAAGTTTACTCAACATTTTGAAGAGTGGATAGAGATCATAGACATGGAGGAGGAACTAGAGTCACATAATTTAGATGTTGACCTAATTCTAAGAACACAATAGGTCACCGTTGAGTCTCCACCACCTCCAAAAAGAGAGTCAACTCCAAGTGAGAAAGGGGAAGTTATTCCTCTTGATGATGATCCAATTATAGACACGTATAATCTTTCGTACTATGAACTCCAAAAGAATATTGTACAAGCGCATAAGAAGAATTTTCTGGATGACCTAACATCTCCTGGATTCATTAGAGAAAGGGTGATTGTGGCAGACACTGGGAAGAATCCCAATGCCATTTTTGCAACCAACTTGGTGCAAGTGGAGAAAAGTGGAACACTAAATATTTGATGGCCAAGAACAAGAAATTGGAAAATAAATTGTTGGGTGCTAGGCAAGAGGTTGAACAACTCCGCACAACAACTCAGACTGAAATTTCCACAGAGGTCCATCTGGAGGAAATGAGGGAATCAATACTGGGTGAAGTATCAACACATGTAGAGACCATGCCGAATCTTTATGAGGAGATTGTTACCATGCATAAGGAAATTTTTCACTTGCATGGCTTGTAGCAACATCGTAAATATACTGTCAAAACTCTCAGGAATGTGCAAGCTACAATCACTATCATGCATGAATGGTTAATGCAATACAAAAGGGCACCGCTTGACTTGGTCAAGAAAATGAAGCAAGAGTTGGAGCTACAGAAAGCAAGAGTTCAAATGCTAATATAGAAAAATAAACAATTCACCTCATTCATTGATAACATTCATGCCTCATATGCATGGTTATACAGTGGTATGGATTTCTTGGTGAAGTCCCGCATGATCCCATCAATTGGCTCACTCACTGAAGCTGATCTTAGGAATCAGGTTAGGATGGAGATAGAAGAATACTTGGAAAATCTTAGACAGATCACCACTAAGGAATATTTGGATGTCAATAGACAGAATATGTATAACTAAATTAATGTCCATATCCAAGTGAGAACAATGTTGCTCATGTTCCAGAAGGAAGTTCAAACTAGTTCCAAATCATTGTGCACAGATGTCATGGAGGCTAGAGTCTACTTCCAGCCAGACACCATCAGATAGTTTGGGGATGTCATCACATAGTACCAAGCTTGGCACCAATACATGAATGAAAGACATCAAGTGGAAGTTGTTGAGCTAGAGTTTTCCCAAACTCAAGCATGATAGTGTTTTGTCTTATTAGGCTATCTAGTTGACTCTACTGAATTTTGTCTTATATGGGTACGAGTGCAAATTGTAATATTGTTTTGTAAATAATTTGTAAGTGGAATTCAGAGTTTCAATATTGGAATGTGAAGAGTCATGATGTAATGTAATGAGTCATTTTGTAAAGAAGTTGAAGAGTCATGAGGGAAGTGCAAGAGTCACAAGGGGAGTTAAAGAGTCACCCCCTCTTGTTATAAATATAACCTCATAACTCATGTAAAGGGATTTTGGGAGCCAAGATTTTGGCTAGGCTTAGGCTTAAAATCAGGGGCTTAGGAGTTTGTGAGAGCTTTAGATTCTCTGTAGCATAGACGAAGTATATTTATTTGGAGGAGAAAGTGATGTTGACTTCACGTTCCACTATTAGAACTAGCAGCCTGCCAATGGAATATGTATGACTGGAACTTTCACATAATAAAAAGCTGAGAGCCGACAAATTTTCATGCATATGTTGTAAATATAGTAGGACTATTCTTGTTATGTTTTCAATGTATGTTATTTAACTGATGCTTATGCTTATGAACTATTTCATTTTCATTGGTATGAATCTTGTTGAATGTGTGTTGTAGTTTTAATTCATCACTATTAACTTGTGAATTATTTCTCATATTAGCTTTTGATGTCATTTACGCTCATGTGTTCCTTTCAAGTTGCGTACTATTAGAGGATTTTAAGGGGCTCACCTACTTTCCCTTCTGTGTGGTAGGACCTTCATGCATCACACTTGAATATGTGTAGGGTCACACACGTATTATCACGAAAGTCATCATACATCACACTATGCATTATTGTATTCAAAGCACATCATTAAAACCCACTGCATCGACAACCGGGACGTATTCCAGATGGGAATCCTACACTAAACAGCTTGAGGTCTAATTGGGACTTCATATCAGGGAGATCCCCTGAATGTTGGTGGGTCTAGCACTATCAACACTTGTAAATTGAAATTATTTCAGTAAAATATCACATGAAATTTTTTGAGTCTATGTGTTTTGAACCATCTAGTGTGGTTCATCATTAGGACAAAGATGATGAACCACACTGGATAGTTTGAAACATGTAGAATAAAAAAATTTCATGTGATTTTTTACTGAAAGAATTTGAATTTACAAATACATTATTCTCAGAAAATAATTCCTACATATTTATTTTCTTAAAAATATGATCTTTAACTAAGGATGTCCATTGCTACAAAATAGGATCCTCATAATATTTTAGACAAAAAATAAATGAAATAATTTTTAGAAGGATGTTTAGATGGAAAAAGCCTACTCTTTTGAATCATCTTGTTCATCTCCATCATTCTCTTCAAAAGTCGCACCCTCAATTTCATCTACCATCCTCCCAACATTCGTGGCAACAGGAAGTCTAATCTATGGTGATTCTATTCTTGGAAATGATGACGATGAACATCTAGTAACCTTACCCATATTCTTTATTGACCATTCAAACCATCTTGACCATTCTCATCCTCGGGGTTTGGCAAGAGCAAGTCAAACAATCCAAGCATCCAACCAATAAAAAAAACCAATGGAAAAGAACAGTCTTAAAATTTTCTTTTGGCCTGAAGTTATCAATGGAAAATGGAATATAGATATGAAAAAGAAAACATGTCTATTGGGATCTTTGTAAATGGATCTGACATCATACAACAAATTCAAAATTAACAAGACAAAGCTATTTGATGAAATAAACTAACATTAACCAGCAACCAATAATACTAACTAACAAAACATATTTTAAATTTGTAGAGCTGAGGCTTTTGTGATCCATAACAAGTTTGTGAGTGATTTTTCGGCGAAAATCACATGAGAAACCATTTGTCGACGCGTTTCGAACCAACCAGTGTGGTTCATCGTCAGGACAAGTTGAAGAAACAGATCCAACTTAGCATTTTAAATAGTTTGAGCAGAGACTCCAACGGCTAAATCGACCAACGGCTAATTTTGACCTATGGTCCATAGGTCAAATACTATTCAATAATTTATTATTATTATTATTATTATTATTATTATATTATATATATATATATATATATATATATATATATATATATATATATTTTAATACATAAATTATTTTTATTGGTTAGTTATAAAAATTAATTAATTAATTAATATATATATATATATATATATATATATATATATTAAAGTTATAATATTAGGTTAATAATACAAGTTAGGATCCAAAATAAATAAAATATTATAAGTGGTTAGTTTAAGAGGATAATTCGCTTATTTATTTAAAATATCCACTGATTATTGTTGATAAAAAAATATATATATATCATATAGTTAAGGTTAAAATTAGTTAGAAAAGGTAAATTATTTAATTTAATAATATAAGTAATTTTTGTTTAATTAAGTTATTTATTTTAATTATCATAAAAATAATAATTTTATGATAATAGTTAGTTAAAAATATTAATAAATAATTAAAATATTATGTAAAAATTAAATCATGATAATAGTTAGTTAAAAATAAATAATTAAAATCTATTATATTTAAGGGAAAAATTTTTCCTAAGGGGACCAATCCCTTAAAATAAATTAAATAAAAATAATATTATGATAAAAGTTAAATAAAAAAAAAATATTATTAATAAATAATTTTATGATAATAGTTAGTTAAAAATATTAATAAATAAATGAAACGTTATGTTAAATTAGTAATTAAAATAATTCATGAAAGTAGTTAGTTAAAAATAAATAATTAAAAATTATATTTAAGGGCAAAAAAAAAAAAAAAAAAAGAGTATTACCCTAGGGGATCAATCCCTTCAAATAAAATAAAATAAATAAATGATAATATTTAGTTAAAAATTATTAATAAATAAGTAAAATATAGATATATATTTTTATTTATTTATTATTATTATTATTATTATTATTATTATTATTATTTTAAAATAAATAATTAAAAATAATAAGTTAAATTAGATTAGAGGAAATAAAAACATGACTATTTTTATATAAATGAATATAAAAGAAAGAGAAGGTATGAAAGAAAAATTAATATAAGTCAAATTAATATATATATATATATATATATATATATATATATATATATATATATATTAAAAAAAATAAAAATAAATAAATAAAAATAAAAAATAAATAAAATAAAAAATAAATAAATAAATAAATAAAATAAAAATAAATAAGTAAAAATAAATAAATAGGAATAAATAAATAAAAACCAAAATCAAAATCAAATAAACTAAACTAAAATAATAATAATAATCAATAAATAAATAAAAGTATCAAAAAAAAAAGGACGACTAGGATGAGAGTGTTGGGACCCAACACCGACTGATTTTCCAGCCATCATCTCTATTGAGATTACTTGGCCTCTTTTCAATCTCAAGCGCCTCCCTAAATTTCCGATGATGGAAGTGCGAAACCTTAGCAATAACACTAGCTTCCTCAATACAAACATGATGATTGGTTTTCTCAGCATGCTCAGCTAAAGCGGAAGACTTAGTTCGCCTATGCTTAAGGTCTGCAGCATGCTCACTAATCCTCTGATTAATGGAGCGACCAGTTTCCCCAATGTAGGGGGTCCCACAGGAACAGGGGATCAAGTACACACCTTTCATATCTTTAGGGTCGATAGGACCTTTCATATTTTAAATTTACTTATCAACATATGATGTATCCAAATGGTATAGGGAAGGAGGAAAAAACATTGCAAGTTTGATTGGTAGGAATATGAAAAAGACAATCAATCTTCCATAAAAAACAAGATCCTTCGTGCATGTTTATGTATTAGATCATTAATGAGATCTTGGAATGGATTATAGTTTCGATCAGTAGGATTTATCAGAAAGTATACGACACTAGGATGAAGTACTTGTTGATTAATAAATCAAACAAGAATGTTATTTGATACTTGAAATATGTAATATAGTGTTAATCACAACGCATCAGTCTTTTTGCACGATGTAAAGACATCTACATAAAAATTAAAAGTAAATAAATTTAACTTCTGCTACAAAATTACACCATGAAGAACACAATTTCCTTAGAGAGAATGAGAAAACCTCTCAAATAAGGTTGAAAAAGATGTTTATTTGTAACATATACAAAATCCAAACAAGCCAGTGAAGGAATGAACTTCTTAAATGTGACTCCCAGGAAAATCTCACCCTATGAGACAATGTTGTTCCAGGAATTCTAATGGTGGACACATCCAACCACCAACCACATAATAAAAGTAAAAATCCAATCTCCATTAATGAAATAAAAGAAACATTCACCATGGTGAAAAAGTATTTTCCTCTAGATAGCAACAACCTTGTAAGAGGAGTAGAAACATGTGCCACCAAAGCTATACAATAGATCCTACTCACTGTCAAAGGCTCACCTTTATTGTAGCATATCAAGGTTATTAAGCCAAGATAACATAAAACATAAAGAAAAATAACCATGTAATTAATAGAAAGAGTTGCAGATAAGAAACTTGTAAAGAAGAAAGAAAGACTTTTGTCAATACTTCCACTGATCCCCCAATTTTAGTAAAATTTGAACCACTGTTAGATTGAAGGACACCAGTGCTCATATTCCTTTGAAGAAACCCCTTGTTCAAGGCACTTGTTGACATATTTTCAACTGAATCGAGAATATTCTTTAAAGTGATGTTGAAGAGAACCAAATCTAACCCTAAAGCACTAGACATTCTTGGTGTAAGTAATTCACTAGATGTAGTGACGACAAGTTGAGATGTAATGGAAAGAACTTTCCATCCTAGTTGAAAAGGTAGAAATATTACAACACCAAGAAATATCCTGTTACTAGCCAACACTTGCAAGCTAAACATCTCAACAAAATTATTTAACGAAAAATGCTAAGCAAAGAAAATTGTCATTTAAAAACGATCTAAATCATATAAGGGAAATATATGAAATTTAATGGAACATGTAAACTTTCCCAAAAGAATTAAATTTAATAACCTTCTCATAAGGGAAATGGACTCACTGTTATTCCATTTTCAATCAAATGAAACACAATACCTTGCATCCCCACAATTTCAACAAATAGCACATCCTCAATACCATATGCAACATCTCCACCATTAAACATTTTCTCAACATGTTCCTCAAGCCATGCAACTTGCGCTTCCACACGAGCCACTACATTTTTTGCATTTCTCCTAATCAATTTCCCAACACCAATTTTTTCCTAGCCATCTCCACCAGCCTCAACATTTCCCCCAAGAATATGAGCTCCATCTAGTACAGGTAGATGTCTTCCTACTTTTTCCCATTTTTCAAGTTCATGCCATTATCTTCCCACTAAGGGTTTTTCCTCTCAATTTCATGAAGATGTCTAAAGAACTCACGTAGATAGATTGCACACAAAAATATAAAAGAAATTAAAGCTAACATAACGAATACATGCAAACAATCTATAAACAAAAGAGCTGGAGAAATATCTTTCTTGGAGATACGAGTTAGAAATAGTTTCTCAGCCTCCCCAAGGCTCCTCATAAATGACATTTGCCAGATATAGAAATTTATGAATGGTATACAAATGATCCATATAGAAAGTACAAAGGAAAGCCACAAAATGAAGTGCAAGTCATAACATGCTTTTGATGTTGTACCAAATAAAACCTCTCTGAAAGGTAATCTTGTTGGCACATTTTCAGCATAAATAGGAGAAACAAAGGAACCGGTGGTTGCAAACCTGCACATAAATATCCAAAAAAATATATCCGAAGAAAATAACACTATAATGATACAATAATACAACATAAAAGTATTACACTCAACCAAACGTTTATGCCAATACCCAACAACAAAAAGTGGTTCAATTCTGCATTAAAATATAGCTGCAATCTTAAAGGAGAATGTAAAACCTATTTCACTATTGACCTATTTTGCAAAAGGGACTACACAAATAAGACTCTAAAATTTTCTAAAAAATTAAACAAAATATGCCAGTTATCAAGGATGAACTCATGATAATGTCAAAAGGTTGGCAACAACACTATAAGAGAAGCTAGAGACTACTAGTACCCAAACAAATAATTTTCCTCATCAAACGAAATAAAACTCAACAAACTACCCCAACCTTGACTATAACCTACCCTTGCAAAATAAAAAAAATAATAAAAAAAAATTTCTTAGGCCTCAACTTTATTGAGAAAATTCTAATTTATATCCTTGAAGGAATATTGTTCCAAGGTTCAACACACGCATTATAATTTTTTTTTGAACTCTCAATATTATCTAATTAAATTACAAATTCCTAGCAAAAGAGCATGTTGTGCATCCAACATCAGGATCACTTTGAACAATTTAAAAACCTTTAACAACCGAATACACTCCAAATTTTCTCCTACCATAAGTTTGGTCTCTCAAGGCGAGAGATGATAGAGTTGTTAATTATTAGCCTGTTACTACTGACTCATTGAACTAACATATTTATAATGAACCAAAATTAACAAATATAGAAATTCAAATTTCCATTTCATATATTTTTTTAATTATACCTTGTTTCCCCCCACTCTATCACATGGTCATGGTGTATTCGCTGCACACTTTTTCTATACAACTTTTTTTTTAATTCTGTGGGACCTCACCATATTATGTTTCTTGTTTTAAAATAATCATAGACAATTTAAAAATATTTATCATTTTTTATATGTATTAGAGCTAAATTTTGTTAAAAGGTAAGATTACGAATTCAACTAAGTACCTACCCAAAGACAACGAGCTTCTCTACCACTGAGCTTCTTAGAGTGTCTCAATTTATAATTAGACGCCAGTGTCCTGCCATGATTGCCCAGGATTCTCTGTACAACTCCAAATCTGCATGTAGTGCTTCTCTTCTTAATAAGCGTAGGCCCTCCTTTCTTTGGTGATTTCCAATTAAACTCAGTCTTCCTCTTTAAATCATTTTTTCCTCAATGATGGAACTTCTATTCTCAATTCAATATTGACGCAATTCCAAAAGTTGGACTAGCCCTTCTTGATTCCTTTGGTATTTCATTTCACAAATTAAAACAACCTTTGGATATTATTGTCGTAAGTCAGAGGTCGGCCATAACTTCCAAGATAGTAATCACTAAAATTGAGAGGAGAACATAGTCATGACACTGTTATATTCCACTATCATACTCACCGAAGATAGCAGAGGTATCAGAAGTCATTTTTCCCACAAAAAATCTGAGAGAAACCTAAGATTATGTGTCACTGTGCTTGCCCGAGATTTCAAAGATCTTATGCGAAAGTGTCACTATGCTTATCACCGAGATACTCTAATTTACTGTACCATCAAAGTTTCAGAGTGATCTGAAGTTATTTTGTCCACGATTACTCCAACTGTGTATTTATAGGTGCTGGTCCAAGTATGCAAGTTAACGTGAACCTAGCGAACCATTGCATTCCTTTTTTGAGCCGACGTGTCATCTATATATACTTTGAAGTCCACTTGACTGTATTTCACATTGTTTTGCTGGCAGTCTTCTTCTTTGGAGGATGGTGCTTGTCTTGGAGCACTACTTGAAACTTGGTTGATGCATATTCATGCTCAAGAAGAGCTCTTTAACATGACCTTGATTCTTTCACTTTCCTAGACCTATGAAATGAGCAAGAAACTCATTCTTATAATTTACAAAAATAATATTTATTTTTCTTGACAAGTACAGAGATCAAAATTACATTTGTAAATATCAAGCCTAGTTACACTTTCTTCAACACTCCCTCTTAACTAGGGAGGTATTTATAATGGCACTTGGTCATTCTCAATCCGAAGAATTTGTCATAAGAAGAATTAGATTGGTAACCCATCTGTATAGCATCATAGTAACCAACATTGTTCATACCAAGGCCTTGACTAACAACACTATCTTTCATAAGATCAGAGCACAATGTTGGGGAGTATAAACACCTTTATCGTTGTCTCTCAAGGTACATACCCACCTGGGTGTTCATCAAGTATGACCTTCTAGGACTATTCTTATCTTGGGTTCCCAGCCCTCAAAGAATATCGGTCCTCTTGCCTATTATTATCTTGGATGCCCTTCGCATTGTCAAAGAACATCAGATGCTAGATGATTAGCCAACCCTCCATTCCTTCTTTCAAAGTGATGACAAGAATGTTTTGTCTATCATGTGTCTACATTTCCATTCATGCCCTTAACCTATAGTTATGGCTGTTAGTCCTAGTCTAGTGCATGACACATGAAATCGAAAAACACAACCATCACTCCTTTTTAATTAGGGGTGATCCAATCCAAGTTCCCTCTTGATTAGGGACCTATCAGATCTCCCTCTTAGCCTGGGACTCTTCTATATATCAACAACTTCTTTCTTCGTGATTCCTTCAGCTGCTTAATCAACTTCTCTCCTTGATGTCATGAAAATCAGTTGACCTTCTTCCTTGCAGGGATACAACCATCGATCACTTTCCTCCTTATTTCATCATGTCATTCCTTTCTTCATGGAAAGTGGCCTTCTTCATATCTGGAACCTTTGTTATATGACTACTTCTTTCTCGTCATGCTTCTTCCATCCACCACGTGAATGCTAGTTGTACTTGTATTTACAACTCTTGTTCGAGTAGCCTTGCATTATCCAAATATTATTCAAGAAATCAAAACATCATATTAAATTAAATCATACCTTACGAGATGGATCTTCATCATGACATCTTCGTGTAGGTATCAACATCCTGCACACATATTGACACATCTCCCATAGATATCCATTTTCAAGAGTTTTCATTTTTATAATTTCATCAGAATCTCCATATCTTTTTGGGAGATTTCCTAGTCAAATCTTCTTGGTCTTTGGGATGCTGATTTCCTTCATCATGGTTTCATATCTCATGATCTATTCCTTCCCCACACATTTCATTCCCATTAGCTTTCAATCAGAGTTTCTTCATTGTAGTCAACCATCTCGTACTTTGTATGAGGACATATTATGTTAATTTCATTTAGTGTGACTTATGCCTTCCTGCATCCTTTAAGAGAAGGAAATCCTTTTTCTTCTTGATCATGCTTCTTAAGATATAATAAGTGATCCATGCTACCTGCAACTGTATGACATGACATTATAATATTGCACACAAGCATACATACCTTATTTTACCTTCAGGTCATCGAAGTTTCTTGCAGTAGCTTCCTTCATTGAAAATATCTTCAATCTATTGATCTACTTCACGTCATCATATCATCATCTCATGGATTCCATAAGTTGGAATGTTTGTTGAAACACTTACTTCCTCTCTATATTAGTGAACCCTATGATGAGGATTCCATTAGATAATTTTGAGGATCTTGTATATCCCCAACTGGCAGATGTTTCCCTTTTGTATGATGAGCCTTAGATTACTCCTTTCCATCCTTCAATGTACATTAAGGTTCCCAAGAGCTATATATCTTACATGTTTGTCTGCCATTGATCTTGTCCTTCATGATTCCCATGGTGATGTCACAATCTCTTGTTTATGATGCTTCCATGATGCCATGATGCATCTTATTATCATTTTCATATCTTATAACACAAGATTTAAGAGCTTATGATAAGACCCCTTTGTATGGGATACTATCTTACTCATAGGAGAGATTTGTTACTAGCTCTTTCCTTCATCCTTTTCTTCAGATTCCTCCACCTTTCATTGATATGAGCTTCCAAAATATTTCTATATCATTGAATCTTAGCTATACTTATTCTGTCTTTCTTGACGACCAACCTTCCCTTTCCGTTCTGTACATGGTTGAGTTATTTTAACCTTCAATATTTTTGTCATAAACTTGTCTTTCTCTATCTATCATAGAGACCATAAGTTGTCGGATGAGGTAAATCATAGATATATCTATTAGTGCATTATAGATCATTGATGGTTATCTTCCTTCCTCGATATTGTATATGGGACCTTATGAAGATATCCTACATCCTTTGATACCTTTGCTTCCATGTAGATAAAATTTCATGTGACCTTCTTCATTGCACATTCAAAGAATGAGTCTATCTTATACATTTTATTTAATGTCTCCAATATTTCTATATGAGAGGAACCTATAAGTATCCATTTCCATAAATTTAGAGCAGATCTTTTAGTGACTTCAGCTTCTTAGAGGACTGTCACGATCCTTCTTCTCCATGCAAGGGATTTTGATGACCCATCAACTTATAGATGTCCTTGCAATTCATGAATTCATTTAACAAAATTTATAAATTGAAAAGATTGTTACTTGTCATGTGAAGACAAAATATTCACCTTGATCATGTTGGTGAAGGTTGAAGAAGATGTATGAGGGATTCTTCTGGGATGATCTTCTTTCAAGTGAGAAAGCCTTTCCTTAAATGGAAAATGTTGCTCCCTTTTGATGAGGATGATTAGTTGCTTCCTTGGATGGTCTTCTTCTAGGGAAAGGAGAGGACCCTTTCTTGATTTCAGAACCTTGGAGATGATAGTGCCTTCAATATGATTTTCCTTATTTTGTAGATTAGGATTTTTGCTAGGGTTTCAACTCTTTCCAAGCTGATGTGATCTTCATTTTCAAATCCTTTGAGTTGTCTTGTTTTGTAGACATATTGATGAGGGTCTTGGTGGCCTTTTGATGAGGATTGTGGAGACACAAGTTCTTGCTATTATAGAATGTCTCCTTCATTGTATAGACAAACTTGCTGATGTAGACTGTTGTTGTAGATTTATAGGGTTTGATCAATATCAGGGTTTGTTTCTTTAATGCAGACCTTGATGTCCTTTAGCTTGCTTTGATGCCCTGCTAGAAGATTGATCCTTGAAATGATCCAAAATGGATTTTGGATAAACTCCTAAGTCTAAGTGTTCCTCATAGAGGAAAAATGAAAGTCCAAGGAAGTTCCTGGAAATAGCCCCATTGTAGAGATCGTCTCGTTTTGAATCTGTTGTAACATGAATGGGAAAAAATGGACTTAGTATGCAGAAGTTATCATAGAAATAAGATGCCCTTTATTCTTTGGAAAAAGAGGCAAATCTTCAAAAAATGGCCTAAAAGGCTTTATGGAGAAAAATCGCATCGGAGGAGGTCAAAGGCAGACTTAGGCAAAAAGGGAAAGAAATTCCCGATTGTCGATCCCCAACAAATGGGGTCGGAGGAAGGCACATGGACATATAACATAAGGTGAGGACCCCCGGGCCGATGCGATATGTCGATCGCTGATATCAGTGGATCGGCATCAACAGTGGCATGGGGCTTAAGGCGGGACCCCGTGCCAAGCGATATTCATTTAAATACTTGTGTAGGAGGGGTGCCACAATGTCAAATATTGCATCGATGGCGACATCAATTTTAAAGGAACTGACATATTCTCACCTAGGTCATAGTGTATTCTCTCATAACATCTGTATATGCTAAAAAAATAATAGTGAAAAGAAGTATTTTAAGGTTACATTTATTGAATATTTGTCAATTGTACAATTAAATATATAACCAATGACTTAACATCAAATAAGAAATTTACGAAGATGATTCATAAGACTTCCATGGATAGGATCCTCCATCGATCCATTACAATTATGCCTACAATGAGAGCATAAATACAGTGCTACTCGACTTGGATCATAGTCATTAGCCTACCAATGTGGAGTTGATGGTCTATAATCGATGTGTCCTAAAGAGTTGACACCTACAACTTTAAGATAATCCTTTGATGTATCTCATTTAGAGGCTACAGAAGTGAACTATATTGCACTATACTACATGTGAGACATGTTATCATAGTGCTTGTGTCGTCAAGAAAATCCAAATTCTTAAGTGCCTATGGGGGGTTGGGAATACACCTAGGAGTAGGCGGCCCTATGAATGGATTATGCCTAACATTTGGGTGATTCTAAGGGGAGCCAAGACAAACCCATTGTAAATCACTAATGTTAAAATAGTGCACATGGAGGTTAATTGTAAACATGGCCTATTATTTGCAAAGATAATACAATGGTACCTTTGTATTATAACAAGTTGATTTAAAAAAAACATAAACGATTGACTCATTTAGTTCTCTTTCCATGTATCAAATGCGCACCAACCATTGCAATTACATCTTTTCCTAGGATCATAGGGTTGGTTGAATCTTGGTTCAACAAATAACCCCACGACTTTTTGTTTTGTGATATTCAAATCTTTAACTTATCGTTCAATGATACCAGTGAGTGTAATTCTCTCATCTTACACCTATATTCAATAATAATTTTCAATTGATGATGGGCATGGTCAACATAGGTAATAATGAGGTTAAGGGATGTAGCTAATAAAACTAGTGATGGTTCCCTCTTGTTATAAAGCTCTTCAATCAATAGTTTTAATTCATTTAAATATTCTATAATTTGTGTTTGTTGTTTGGTATTTTTCTCCAAGTTAATGTTTTCTTGTGACTCTATTATTGGGTTGGCTTTTTATTTGTCTTTATGTTTTCAGCTAGTACAATGATATAAATTATATTTGCAATTAAAAAAACCCTTTAAAATTTTGAGTTTTTTAATAGAACAAAAAATATGACTTACCTCTAAAGCTAAATGGCCATAGAATATTTGAAGCGTTTAGAGTTGGAAACCTTTACCAGATGAGTTGATAACCTTTACGATCGACATGCTTGCATTACATCTATATTGGAAACTGGTTTTCCAATGGAAATCCTGGTCCGTGAAATAATGAGACGTCATATATATTTTTTTACTTTTAGAAAAGTGCGTACATGTTATTTTTAGAACCAAGTGTGCATTAGTTTAAAATAAGTGTGTTAATTTTTAATCCACTTGGGACCATGTATTCTCATAAATATCCTAGTGGGCCAAGAATAGTAATATTTTTAGACCATGGGAAATCCTTGTAGAGGTCACTACAAGACTATTTAAGAAATTGTGTCAAGAATATATGGTTGAACCAAAATCTCAAAAGTGCTGAAGTAGTAATAGCAAAAATACATATAAATTAAAATAATTATCTATAAATATTTTTAAAATTTTAAATTTAATTAATAAACACATAAAAAAAATTAATAATCACAACAAACTTACAATATGACCGTTCTTTTAGGCTGCTCCCTCCCGAGGAACAAACATAGAGCAGATAGCGTGATTAAAGGAACAAACATATTCTCAAGATGAGAAGCATATCCAAATGAACTGCAGCTACCTAATTATATTGATGTGCAGAGTGAAAAACGGGGTGCGGATGATTGGGAGCGTACGGGAGGGGAAAGCGGGATGCAATCACCCAAATTAATGGGCACAGGGGAGGGGGACTGCGGGATGCGGTTAACGACTTTGGAGCATCATGGAACATTGGTTGAGAAGCCACCATTCCTCATGTGTATATATATATGTCTGTACAGCCAACCCAATTAGAGAAGCCGCCATTCCTCGTGTCTGTACAGCCTAACCACAGATAAATTGGTAACTGTGAGAATATAAATCAGAGATATTATTTGTACTGTGAGAATGGAGATTGAAATCAAAATTCCGGATGGCAGCCCCTTCAGTTTGAAAAACCACGAATGCTACAACATGAAGGGTGGTGTTTTGGCGTCTCACCACATGGACCAGGAAGATAAGCAGTGCTCGTCCGTTAATATTCAGAGAATCAACGCCCCCGCGAGAGCAGTGTGGTCGGTTGTTCGAAGGTTCGATAAACCTGAAACGTACAAGCCCTTCATCACCAGCTGCTCCGTGAAGGGAGATGTCAAGGTGGGATGCGTCAGGGAAGTCAAAGTCGTATCGGGGCTTCCAGCGAACAACAGCATTGAGCGCCTCGAGATTCTGGACGAGGAGAAGCGCATTCTGAGTTTCAGGGTGTTGGGAGGAGAGCACCGCCTTCGGAATTATCAATCCGTGACGACATTGAATGAGTTCGTGGAGGAGGGAAGTGTTTGGACTAATGTTGTGGAATGTTATGTGACAGATATTCCAGAGGGGAATAGTAGAGAAGATACGTGCACCTTCATAGATACCATCGTCAGATGCAACCTGCACTCCTTGTCAACGTTATTCCCACGGCCCACGTCTCAACAGAAGCGGAGTAAACTGCCTCTGCAATTAGAATCTTCCCGGGGCTGTGTTACAATCCCTGTAATTAGCGCTCTGCAGCCCCGGATTGGTTGTGATCGCAACTAAGACGCCGAATAGCATGAAAAAGAGGGCTTCTAAGGGAAAATAGTTATTTTATTTTGCATTAATTTTTGTCGTTAAACCAACTACAGTAACTTTTACGGCAAATCTGCGCTCTCTGAGATATAATTGTTGTTGCAGAAACCTGCACCTTCATAGATACCATCGTTAGATGCAACCTGCAGTCCTTGTCAAAGTTAATCCCACGGCCCACGTCTCAACAGTACTTGTCAAAGTTATTCCCACGGCAGAAACCATGCTTATTTGTATTCATTCGTGAAGTGGCCGAGGATGGTTGAGTAATTAAGTTCACAAATGTAAACTTGGCATTGAATTTTGTTTTATAAAAGTCACTGTTTCCGGGACGATTATAACAATAGATTTGTTTGCATAACTCTTCTTCCATCAAATTGAAAGTGGGAGGCAAAGTAGAGATATAGATGCCTGCGAAATTTTCGTATTGTATTTATGCTACTTTGATTTTCAATCATTCTGCTCTGTTCAGATTTTGATAAGAGCCCATTGCTTTTTGGTATCAAAGCCTGCAGGATCACTGTGTAATAATCCTATAACTTTTAAATCTTCCTCCCTCGAAGTTTCTGTAAATTCTCGATTCCTATAATATATTAGTTTTGTCTCCCCTTTCCTCGTACAAGTTTCTTAAATTCTCTGTAAATTCTCAATTCATATAATATATTAGTTTTTTTCTCCCTTTTCCTCGCTCGCATGATGTTCGTTCCGCCGTTTAATTTACAGGTTATGATATATCAGTTTCTGTTCTCTCTTTGCATGCAAATTTTATTTTTGTTATCTTAGAAAGAAGTTTTTATTTATTTATAATATATTAGATTTTTCGGTTTCCTTGTTATTTTTTTTTTACTAATTTTTTGGTTTACTATTATATTAAGATTTACAGCAACAGCAAAATATGAGTCTCAAAACTTTTCTTATGAGTTTTACGTTTTATAAAAGAAATAATTTATACTAAGGGGGTGTTTTTGTTATAGATTTTACATTTTATTAAAAAATGACTCTATTAATATCGAGATAAGTTTTTGGGATTAATCACATTGTTAGTATTTTGTGGACTTTTCGAACCAACTAATGTGGTGCATCCTCACTTTGTCCTAAGGATGAACCACATTAGTTGGTTTGAAACCTCCACCAAATCCTAACAATGTGTTTAATCCCAAATACTTATCTCTACATTATGGATCACAAAAGTCTTAGATCTAATATATTAATATCTTAGAATTTTCGGGTGTTCTAAAGTGTTATAGATATTTCATTCATTAGAATAATCCTTACAATATTTTGAAATTTTTTATTATTTAGTTTATTCTCTTACATTGCAAATTTATCATTAGTAAGCTCAATGCTCAATGAAAATGAAATAACAACCAAAAGAACATGTGATCCCAAGAGGAAAGCTAGGGAGAAGGTGAGGCATATGCTTTTCTCTCTTTTATTTACTTATGAAAATACAAACACAAAGTAAGAGGCACTCACTATAAAATTTAAGACTATGGCTTAGTTTCCTACGACAAAATCTGCATCTTCTTATGTTATGCTCTCAAATCTAACTCCTAGAAGCTTTGTTCAACCATGGAACAAGTATGATACTAAATAATCGAACCTCCTCTCCTTCTAGGAACCTAGTATTAACATAGCATGATAGATATATAGGAATTAGTGATTTTGCATCTCTCAACCCTAAATTAGTGCTAGGCTTTGGAATTTCTACAATCCTTTTGAAAGACCACATGCAAGTACTCTGCATGAGTGAGTGATGGGCGCTAACAGGGCATCTACACGGTACCATGGTTATCAAATAGTTAGTTCAACTTGTTGGAGGCATAGCACATGAATATAGATTTCTACTAAAGATGATACCGCACTATTTAAAAAATTTGAGTGTGTAGAATGTTGTTAAGGGGCTAAGAGCTATGTTGAGAAAGCTTTGACCCCATAAGTGTTGTTTGATGGCTCAAAATGCCTCTAGAGGGCTTCTAACGTAAACTTCTAATTGAATTACCACAAAAATGGGACATGCAAGAGAATTCCACCAAAATTTTCCGTGACAAAGCACAAATATAGATGAAAAATTATACAACAACCCTTTTTGGATTGTTTGGAGATGGTGGACACTCTTTTACGCATCAAAATTTCTAATTTTTTATTATCATAAATCATTAAAATTAGTCAAAAGATAACCTTAAAAAGAATAATAACAAGTCTCCATTTGCTATAAAATCTATCTTGGATGTGTTAATATTTTACTATATTCCTGGTGCCACAATGGATGCTTGGGACACTTTGCAAGCTATCTACCAAGTATTAGACATGCTCAAATAGTAAAGCTTTTTTGTAGCCCCTACCACAACCCTCTTCAATTCCTCTCATTGCCTTAGGTCTAGACAGAAATTAGGGGCCAATCGTTTCAAATAATTTCAGAGGACACCTGGAAACACCTATCCAACATTTGTGTATTATGGTCATCCCTACAATGACATAAGATAAC
Organism: Pinus tabuliformis; assembly: GCA_031772625.1. Classification (NCBI taxonomy): domain Eukaryota; kingdom Viridiplantae; phylum Streptophyta; class Pinopsida; order Pinales; family Pinaceae; genus Pinus; species Pinus tabuliformis. The sequence goes on from CM062817.1 coordinate 866,889,781, forward strand.
ATAGGAAAACTTATGAGTTTGAATGAGGCTTTTTTAACGATCCAGTGGCACAAAGGAACCTTCCAACTCTTAGCATATTGAGGTAATCCTTAGCGAAAATCTTTATTTTAGCTTCCTTGCAAGTTTTAAGTGCTTTAAAACCTTTTGTAGCACAACATTGATCCTCTTCCTAGTGTTGTAGCACATCACTAACCCTTAATGTAGAGTTAAATTTTGTAATCCTAGCCAAAATTTGATGTTTTCCCTCAAATTTTACCATTTTTAGCCTCTATAGTGCTATATTGACCCTCTATGTAGTCCTATATCATAGAACGCAACCTCAAGGATGTGATATAACACTTCCCTAATCTCTTACTCAGCTCCATATCATTATCTTGGCCTTATTCGCAACATTATGAGGTCAAAATTGCACTCAAGGCTTAATTTTAGCCTCTTCAAATCTTTGTAGTGTAGTTTCATGTAGAAATTATGATGTAAACTTGCAACTGCTCAATAATTTTTAATCAAAATCACAAGACACAAACCTAATCTACTACTTTGTGGAAATTAATTCAAAATTTAGAACATCAATCACAAACATGCAATGAGAAATAACACACATGCACACAATAACTTTCTCAGGGAAAGTAATCTGCAAAAAATCCCAATACATGTTTGCAATAATATGATGAGTAGAGATGTATTACAATTAATTTTCTCAACTTAGCACACCCTGCAAGTGAATAACCTATCTCTCCGCTCACTGAGAACTAGTTTAACTACACATAACTTAATATAACTTAATTAAATTGCTACAAATTAAGAATCACTCATGCTTAATTGAACTCAAGCTCTCGAACTCAAATTAACTGAGTTAACTGAGTGGCAAGTGGAATGTTACCTCAGTTAACTACATCAATGATTTCTGCTGATGTGGAAATTTTAATTTTCTCTAGTTTGACTAAGCTAAAGTCAAACTGAGATTTTTTTTGTTGCGTTTTCAACACTCCCTCTCACCAAGAAAGGGATTATCAACCACCCTTATCCTGCACCCGTGGAATGTAATGCATGCAACACTTCACATCGTTTTTGCTGCTAATGCAACACCAACAATTGAGAAGCATAAAAATAATCATAACAAAAAAAAAATGAATCAACTGTGTCTGCAACTATCTACTAGGAAACTTGTGCTGCTACTAACTCTGCTACTCAGCCTCCTTCTCTACTATCAACACTCCTCTGCACTCCTTAGTATCTGACTGGAATTGATCATCCTACTACCGAATATTGTGGCCCCCTTTTAGAGAGGTAATGATCCATGAGGAGAATGCCTCAATGGACCCTGCCCAAATTTATGTAACTCTTGGACTGAGGATCTACATCATTCCACCTCTCTCCTAGAGTTATGGCTACATGTTCTCCCTCTTTCCACTTGGATCGAACTCCACCCCTACCGGAGGTATTTTCTTCAGTGGATGTCTCCAGTCAGCATCCTCCCTAGCTCTCCATTTTTGGATGCTCTGCAACTCCAATAGGCTCCTTCTGAGGCTCCATTTTTAGAGATCTAACATTCTCTCTCTCAACCATCATGTCTAGTCTCTACCTTGCTCCTCAATGTTGTGCGTGCATCTTCTACCTCAAGGACATACAAGTTTTTGACTTGAACCCCAATCTGCTTCACCTATCCCGTGGCTATGTGTCTGAGGAATGCCTTTCCTTTGCTCAATATCACATCATAACCAAGGTATTCCAAAACTACTACTAAGGTGATATTTTTCACTAGGCCTGAAACAAACATGATATTATTGAGTCAAAGAGGGGATACTGACTCCCTCTGAAAGGTGACAATACCGATCTCGGTCATGCTGTATCTTCTGTTGTCCCCAGAATCAATAATCATATGGAGATATTTCTCCTCCAGGTCACTGAAAAATCTCTACAACATGTCATGTGGAATGAGGCACTCGAATCCAAGTACCACACACTCCCCATTACATTTTTTGCCATGAATACAATAAGGGTGAAATCTAGCTCAAACTGTGAAGCCAAAGCTTCAATTGATGTTGCTACTGTAGACTCCTTCTTGCTAGAATTTTTGTGTGGACACTTTGTAGCATAGTGCCTGAATTCATGACAATTGAAGCCCTTTATTTTGGACAAGACTTTCTTCTTACCCTCTTGGATGGATTCAACCTCACATTGGGACTTCTTGTTGAAAAAGTGTAATTAGGTTTAGTCTTCATAATGACATATATTTGTGTTTTTATGTAAAGACCTGAAAATAAGAAAAATAAAATTATTGTAATGCTTCCATCGTCGGTTTCATGAGAAAGATATTTATTTTTGAGTCAAGAATCCCATTGAGAGCCTTTAGGAATTTTGTGATCTAGTCATAAAATAATAAAAGAGTCATTGTCATGTTACACATTGTAAAGAGTCACCTGTCTATGTAAAGTCATCCTTCAAGACCTTGTTAGTAGCCCTCATGATGTCGACCTACAAGAAAGAGATGTTTCTAGAGGAAGAAGTCGACTTCCCTCTTAGAAGCCCTCATTTTATTTAGTGGATGTATCCACTCTGCATCCTCTCTAGGTCTCCATTTTTGGATTCTCCACAACTTCAAGAGGCTCCTTCTGAGGCTCCAATTTTAGAGATCTAACATGCTCTCTCTCAACCATCCTATCTCTAGTCTCTACCTTTCTCCTCAATGTTGTGCATGCATCTTCTACCTCAAGGAAATATAGGTTTTTGACTTGAACCCCAATCTGCTTCACCTATCCCGTGGCTATGTGTCTTAGGAATGCCTTTCCTTTGCTCAAGATCACATCATAACCAAGGTATTCCAAAACTACTACTAAGATGATATTTTTCATTAGGCCCGAAACAAACATGACATTCTTGAGTCAAAGAGGGGATCCTGACTCCCTATGAAAGGTGACTATACCAATCTCGGCCGTGTTTTATCTTCCATCGTCTCAAAACTCAATAATCATATGGAGAGATTTGTTACCCCCTCTTTCCTTGGTCCTTTTCTTCATCTTCCTACATCTTTCATTGATATGAGGTTCCAAAATCTTTCTATGGTGTTGAATGTTAGCTATACTTATTCTATCTTGCTTGACGACCAACCTTGCCTTTCCTTTCTATACATGGTTGAGTTATTTTAACCTTCAATATTTTTGTCATCAACTTGTCTTTCACTATCTATCATAGAGACCATAAGTTGTTGAATGAGGTAACTCATAGAAATTTGCTACCTTGATTATCTTTTAGTGCATTATAGATCAGTGATGGTTATCTTCCTTCCTCGATCTTATTGATGGGACCTTATGAGGGTATCCTACATCCTTTGATACATTTGCTTCCATGTAGATAAAATTTCATGTGACCTTCTTCATTGCACATTCAGAGAATGAGTCTATCTTATAGATTTTCTTTGATGTCTCCAATATTTCTATATGAGGGGATCTTATAAGAATCCATTTCCATAAATTTAGAGCAGACCTTTTAGTGACTTCAGCTTCTTAGAGGACTATCACTATCCTTCTTCTCCATGCAAGGGATCTTGATGACCCATCAACTTATAGATGTCCTTGCAATTCATGAAGTCATTTAACAAAATTTATAAATTGAAAAGATTCTTACTTGTCATGTGAAGATGAAATATTCACCTTGATCATGTTGGTGAAGGTTGAAGAATATGTATGAGGGATTCTTCTTGGATGATCTTCTTTCAAGTGAGAAAGCCTTTCCTTAAATGGAAAAGGTTGCTCCCTTTTGATGAGGATGATTAGTTGCTTCCTCAGATGGTCTTCTTCTAGGGAAAGGATACGATCCTTGCTTGATTTTATAACCTTGGAGATGATAGTGCCTTCAATATGATTTTCCTTATTTTGTAGATCACGATTGTTGCTAAGGTTTCAACTTTCTCCAAGTTGATGTGATCTTCATTTTCAAATCCTTCGAGTTGGCTTTTTTTGTAGACATATTGATGAGGGTCTTGGTGGCCTTTTGATGAGGAATATGGAGACACAAGTTCTTGCTATTGAAGACTGCCTCCTTGATTGTATAGACAAACTTGCTGATGTAGACTGTTGTAAATTTCTAGGATTTGATCAATATGAGGGTTTGTTTCTTTAATGCAGACCTTCATGTCCTTTAGCTTGCTTTGATGCCCTGCTAGAAGATTGATCCTTGAAATGTCTCTTTTCTTCCCTTCCTTTGATTGTAACCATAGCTTTGAAACCATGTTGAAGAATCTAGGGAAAATGTAGTTTATATGATTCTTCTTCACATGATAGCTATGTGTGAGTTATTTTAATGTTTTTTTTATTAGCACAATCTTATCTTGATACCATTAGTATGTGTATTTATTATTTCATCAAACAATTATCCAAATACAAGAGACAAGAACACAAGATGTTGGCTTTCTGCTAGGACCAAAACCTCTCCCTCTTGGAGAGGAAAACCTGTAAAAAATTATTCTTATAGCTATTCCAATTGACGAATACCAAGACCTTACAACATAAGATGGATCTAGGCTATTTATTATACCAATAATAATATATAATGAATAAACTCATAAACAAACAATGGTATATTAACTAATTTCTTCTAATCAAATAGGTAACTTTTACATTACATAGGATTAAAAATTAAGAAAAATGAAATGCTAAAGTACATAATTAATTTCAAATATAAATTATTTATTTTGTATCAAATGTCATGAAAAAAATGTTAGAGCTGAGAAAAACCCTCACACAATCCATGAAAAATAAATATATAAATAAGAAAACATTTTAATATCACTATAACAAAAGAAATGAAAACGCTTTAATATCACTATAAATGTTTATTAAATTTGTATAAATCAAGTCCACCCGGTATCAAATTTCCAAATGCACTAAGTGGTAGAAAATTTAGCATAAAAACATATTTTACTGTAACTTTCTAGTAGAGTAGTTTCAATGCAAAATTTTCAAGGGAGGCACTCCTTGCCAAGTCATACATTGAGATCCTCGCAACACCATCATATTTTGATCAACCACTGACCCCCTTGGATTATGGGAAACTTGGGGGTGAGAGTCAATAGGCACAAAAATCAAACATCAATGGATATGGTCTATTATCCATAAATATAATATCTTGCTTTGATGTTAGACATACTAATATGATTTAATTGATTCCTACTAAGAGCTACTTTCAGGCGCCTAGTGTGTATTGCTATTGTTGTGCCTAGTAGTCCCATGTTTGGCCTATTCATGGTTACTAATTGGTTTGACATTACTAAAAATATTTTTATACTATCGTATCTTAAGTTAATATGGTGATTTCACCCAAAGGCACTATACAACCCAATATGTTAGGACCCCATGTAAACATTGATGCCCATAAATGTCAACTTTTACTAGGATATGGAGAGGTTTGCATTGAATTTTTAGGTCATAAAATAGTTAAGATAAATTTGAGGCAATCATTTTATGGGTTTATCGATGATGGTTTACAATTCCATGGTATTCCATAGACCATGATATTTTCCAGTGGCGTTCGTTATGATAAACCCTATTTAAAGGATCGGGGAAATATATTATAGAATGCAAAAGTACCAGCTTAGATACATCTTAACTTTGGACTTGATCATTCTTGGAACTTGGTAGATTTGGATTTAAGATGGATCTAGGTTGGTTTACAAAATAATTAATGTTTATGAAGTCCTTGTAATATAATTTTTCCAAATTGAATGTTTCTATAATTTCTATCTTATAATTGGTTTTCATTGTTAAAAGAAAAAGGCTAAACATAATATGAGTCTTATATAATATTTTCTCTTGTCAATATAAAATGTTATCGACCTCCTAATATAATAAGATATGATACTCAATGCAAACAAAATTTTCGATAATACCTAGAATTAAAGTTGTTACAATAACACACATATTGGTATAATTCTATTATTAAATACGTTTTATTGACACTTCAAAAAAATTGTGCCAACCTTATAACGAAATTATTAAATGCGTTTTATTTTCACATAAAAATATTAACGAAATTTTTAATAGGAACTGTAAATAACATTAGATGAAATAATGTAAGGTGTCCTAGATTAATATTCCAAAGATTTGTTTATGCAAGTTTATAAAAATTTGTTTTATATAATCTATGATGAAAATTTTATTGAAAAAAATGATGAATAGATATATTCAAAGTAGCGAACTAAACATAGTCTAGCTAAAGTTCTAAATTCTATATCCACTATATAATTCCAAATTTAATGAAATATGTTTATTGTTGAAGTCGTTGTAATATAATTTTTCAAATTTTAGTGAAACATGTGTTATAGGATAAAATACGAGAGTTTCTATATTTGGCAAGAAATTGGAAAACTTTGATTTTTCTTCCTCACACAATGACAGTGAACCGAACCCATTGAACTCGATGGACTCTGTAATAGAGTAATGACCAAGTGAACCTGATGTTTCAAGATAAGTTACTTTTATGGCACTTCCATTGTCATGTCTATTATCTTGTGTTTTTTTTTGGTACTTTGTATAGTCTAAAAGACAATCGAGTAGCCTATGAGATATGCAACTATAAAATTTTGAGCTTATGCGACTGGTATGGTATCCCAAGCGGTATAATAGTAGCTTGCACTACTTTTGTCTATAATTTTTTTATAGTAATATAAAAGACCTAATATTAAAAAAAACGCGAACAATTTTAAAACCAAAAAAAAAAATTAAAATCTTGCTAAGTTATCATTGAATTAGGCACACATAAATTCATTTAAATACTTGTGTAGGAGGTGCCACAATGTCAAATATTGCATCCATGGCGACATCAAGTTTAAAGGAACTGACATATTCTCACCTAGGTCATAGTGTATTCTCTCATAACATCTGTATATTCTAAAAAAATAATAGTGAAAAGAAGTATTTTAAGGTTACATTTATTGAATATTTGTCAATTGTACAATTAAATATATAACCAATGACTTAACATCAAATAAAAACTTTGCGGAGATGATTCATAAGACATCCATGGATAGGATCCTCCATCAATCCATTACAATTATGCCTACAATGAGAGCATAAATATAGTGCTACTCGACTTGAATGATAATCATTAGCCTACCAATGTGGAGTTGATGGTCTATAATCGATGTGTCCTAAAGAGTTGACACCTACAACTTTAAGATGATCCTTTGATGTATCCCATTTGGAGGCTACACAAGTGAACTATATTACACTATACTACATGTGAGACATGTTATCATAGTGCTTGTGTCATCAAAAAAATCCAAATGCTTAAGTGCCTATGGGGGATTGGGAATACACCTAGGATTAGGTGGCCCTATGAATGGATTATGCCTAACATTTGATTGATTCTAAGGGGAGCCAAGACAAAACCATTGTAAATCACTAATGTTAAAATAGTGCACATGGAGGTTAATTGTAAACATGGCCTATTATTTGCAAAGATAATACAATGGTACCTTTGTATTATAACAAATTTGATCCGGATTTAAACAGGAACGCAACAAATTACAGAGATAACCATATACACAAAGATGCAGCGGAAATAATACTTCATTTCATTAATGGAAAATACTGAAATATGCTTACAATCAGAAATGGAAATAAACCAGCTAGGGCGATGGTAGCTTATCTCTGAGAAGAGATGTGATGGCTACATCCTCTGAACTGTCTTACAATGAGGCTCGAAGGGCTATTTATTGTTGAGAAACAATGGAAAACCCTTAACATTCCAAAACCTAACCCTAGGAGATGAAACGCCAAACTATGGGCCCCGTTTGGGGGTAAGTTGGTACATCAACTTCCCGGGGTCGTAACTTTGGCACATGATCTCCGTTTGACGCGTACAATAGCTCATTAGAAAGATCTATCCGAGCACTATCATTGTTGGAACAGGCAACATCGGTCCATTCCATGGACCCATGTTGCCCCCGGATTCCCCAAAAAACATCGTTTAGGGCCTCAAAACGGCTCCGGAAGTTCAGGACCCGAAAAACTGCTAAAAATAGTAAGTTGTGCTACAATTAAGGAAACTGAAAATGCTGAGAAAGACAATGGTAGGGGTCACGGTGGACTTGGCAGGTGGCCACCAATATCCACCTGGATCATTCCTCCCCCCTTAGGAAGCAATGGTCCCCATTGCGTTGAGTTCCTCCATGAGATGAGGAAACTTCTGCTGAACTTGTTCCCTGGTGAGCCACTTGCCCTGCTGAAGGAGTTGGCCTGCTTTGACAACTCGATACAGTTGGATATTCTGTTGGTGAGTGTTCTTGATCTGTGTGTCCATGATCCGATCAGTTGCAGCTTGTTCCATGCAATCTGGATTTAATTCTGTGGGTTTGAGCTATTCTGCAATGTCGGATGTGTCTAGCAATGGTGGAAAGTATGGCCGAAGGCGGTCCACATTGAACACTGGGTGCAGGCCAAGGAATGGGGGAATGCTGAGCTCAAATGCATTGTCTCCCATAGCCTTAGTAATGGTGTAAGGACCATATCGGAGTGGTCTCAATTTCCGATAGGCTCCAGTAAGGCGTTCCTTTTGCAAATGCAACCAGACTTTGTCGCCCACCTGAAACTTGTGTGGCACCCGATGTTGATCATGTCGCTGCTTGTACTTGGCATTTGATTTCTCAAGAATGTCATGGACCTGCTGGCGAATATGTTGGATGCACTCAATGAAGCTGGTGGCCTTATCTGTTTCGGACTGGACATGAGCTGAATTCATGTGAGTAGCTGCAAGTGGCATGGCCACATCAATGGGGCATAGTGGCTGGAATCCCAAACCCACCTAAAAAGGGATATGGCCAGTGGAGCTGTGAAGAGCTCGGCTGTAGCTGTGTTGAACATAGGCGAGGCTCTCGTCCCATGTGAGTGGATGCTTTGAGTTATACATGCGCAGAATGTGCACAATCATCCTATTGACAACCTCTGTCTGGCCGTCAGTTTGAGGATGGAAGGCTGTGGACTTCGTGAGTTTGGTGTCCAGCATTGACCAGAGACTGGACCAAAATGTGCTGAGAAACCGACTGTCCCGATCTGAGATGATAGACTGTGGGATCCCAAAGTGCACCCACATTCGTTCAAAGAAGAGTTTAGCAGTGGCTTCTTCTGTGATATTCTTCTTGCAGGCCACCATAATGGCCATCTTTGAGAACCTGTCGACGACCACAAAAACACAGTCATTTCCATGCTTAGTGGAAGGAAGGCCTGACATGTAATCCATGGAGATGGATTCCCAAGGTCGACTAGGGGTAGGCAACGGGGTATAGAGGCTGTGCTTCTTAATGGCCGGTTTGGCAATGGCACAGGCAATACATGATCAGATGTACTTCCCAACATCCTGTCGAAGATTCGGCCAATAGAAATAATGTTGCAGTACTGCCACTGTTTTCTCGACCCCGAAATGCCCAGCAACCCGACTGTAGTGTGCTTCCCAAATCATCTTGGCACGCTCGCTTGAAGGAACACAAAGGTGATCGAGGTGGCATAATAGGGCATCCTGGAGGTGAAAATCTGCAACCTGCCGACCCTCCAAGAGTGTCTGGTATGTGTGGCCGAATTCTGGGTCGCTTTTGTAGAGAAGTGGCCAATCAGAAGTCTCGTGCCCACAAGAGTTGAGCACGGTGGTTAGCGCCATGATCGGTGGTCGACTGAGGCAGTCTGCAACATTATTGGTGCTGCCCTTTTTATACTTGATATTCAAGTGAAACTGTTGCAGGTATGTAGACCACTTCTGATGGCGATCATTCTGCAATTTCCCTTGGGTCTGTATGAATGGCAGAGATCGGTGGTCTGTGTGGATGACCGTTTCCTTCCCCAATATGTAATGCTTCCATTGTCGGCAGGCCTGTACAATGGAATACATCTCTTTATCATAAGTGGGGTACTTCCGAACTGTGTCTGAAAGTGTTTCACTGTGATATGCTACTGGATGTCCATGTTGAGTAAGGACTGCCCCAATAGCATAGTCAGAGGCATCTGTCTCGACCTCAAATGGTTGTTGTAAATCTAGTAACGCGAGCACTGGTGCCGTGCAGAGGCGATCCTTCAACTCCCTGAATGCCTTCTGTTGAGATTCAGACCAAAAGAATTTTGCTTTCGCCCCGCCCTTGGTGACTTGACTCAAGGGCCAAGAAATATGAGAAAACCCCAACACAAACCTGCGGTAGAAGTTGGCAAGACCTAGAAAGCTGCGGAGCTCTGTTAGAGTGGTTGGAGAGGGCCAATCCCGAATGACTTGGATCTTGGCTGGATCGACATGCACCCCCTGTTCATCAATGATGTATCCCAGATACTGAACCTGGGTCATGCCAAAAGTGCATTTCTCCAAATTGGCACATAGCTTGTGTTGCCGCAGTGTTTGGAGAACCTGTCGGATGTGGTGGAGGTGCTCTTCCCAACTCTGGCTGAAGATCAGAATGTCATCCAAGTATACTACTACGAAGGAGTTGGTGAATGGCCGCAAGATGTCATCCATTAGCCTCATAAAGGTTGCAGGAGCATTTGTCAATCCGAAAGGCATGACCAACCATTCGAAGAGGCCCTCCTTGGATTTGAACGCAGTCCTCCACACATCGGAGGGTTTGATTGGTACCTGGTGATATCCCAACTTCAGGTCGATCTTGCTGAAATATTTCGCCCCCTTTAGTTGTTCTAGGAGGTCATCAATCCGCGGGATCGGGTACCTATTTCGGAAAGTGATCTTGTTTAGCGCCCGATAGTCAATACAGAGTCTCCACGTCCCATCCTTCTTCTGTACCAACACGATCGGGCTCCCACAGGGTGATGAACTCGGACGGATGTGACCTTTCTGCAGGAGCTCCTGAATCTGCCTCTTGATTTCATCGTTCTCCAGAATGGAGCGCCGATAAATTCGTCCATTGGGTAGCGGCGCACCTGGAATTAGATTGATGGAGTGCTTGACTTGACAGTGCAGAGGAACCCCTGCTGGGGAGGTGAAGATGTCCTCGTACTCCTCCACAATCTTGTCCATCTGTAGTTGTCATGCAGAGGGGCCCCATTTGGAGGCCGCGACCACTGTCTTCTTCTTTCCTTGAGGGCGTATCATCAGGAAAACAAATTTCCTGGTTTTGGAAATGATCTTACTGCATTGTTTTGTAGTAATCAAAGAGAGGGCAGCAGGTGGTGCTACCTCTGGTATCCTGAACAACTTATTTCTCAATGTAACAATAACAGCACGGGGCCTTGATTCATACACAGCATGTCACTTCCACAAGTATGGTTGTCCTAGTAATACATCACAAACTTCAAGGGGAGCAATGTCACACAATACCTCATCCGTGAAGGGCTTGATGTTGTATGGAAGGCGACACTGCTGGCTCACGCAAAGATCTCGTCCTTGGTGAAGCCACCCAATGGTGTATGGTTGTGGATGTGCTGTGGTCGGTAAGTCCAACCGCTTCACGACCTCTGCCGAAATGAGGTTCTTTTGACTCCCGCTATCAACAATGAACTGTATCGGGGAGCCCTTTACCCACTTCTGGGAGTGGAAGAGACGCTCCTCCTCCTCTGGATCTTCGGGTTCATTTTTCTGGATCTTTGCGGTAGCAACAGTGGCGCTGGGGTCCGCATCAATGATCTGCTTCCCTTTTTCATACCCCTTATCGGGTTCTGACTCAGCGTCGGAACATGCATCTGATTCTGAAACCTTTAGCTCAGCCACCAGTGACTGCTTGGCCCGACACTCACTCGTGTTGTGAGTGGAGCTCTTATGGAACTCGCACCATTTTTCAGTGTCCTTTCTCGGCTTCGCGGCGTTGTTCTTTGCTTGCAGCTTCGGCTGGTTGTCTTGGGCTGTCCCGCCTTGGCTTTGTCCTTTGTTCTGTGGTTTAGGGGCACCTTTCCCCTGCTTTGGATTCGCAGATCCAAAGTCTCGCTTCTTTTGTTTAAACTTTTGCTCGACCTTGACGGCATACCGGTATGCTACGCCGAGCGAGGGGATGTTTAGGAATTGTATTTCTTCCTGGATGTACTTGTCCAGGCAGCCACGGTATTTGAGTATCAAATGTTGCTCTGAATCCTTGATACCCAACTTTGTGCGAAGGGTATGGAAAAGATTGGTGAACTCCGGCACGTCTTGGTCCCTTCCCTGCCGCAGCGTGGTCCACTTTATGTATTCATCCTCATAGCTCCCGACAGGGTAGTACTGCTCCTTGATGGCATCCCGGAACGAATCCCAGGTGGGTGCGGCTGAAAATAGTGAGCCAGTACTTTCATCCTTCTGCTCGCAGTAGGTTTCCCACCAGTCCTTGACGTGGGGGGCTGCTTTGAGGAGAGCAAAAACAATCTTTTCCCGACTCGAAAATTCATGAACAAAAAATAACCCTCTAGAAGATTTAACCATTTATCTACGGCATCTGCATCTATCCGACCCTCGAATATGGGGATTTCAAAATTAACTTGTACCTTAAAGGGTGTGGCGTTTCCAGAGTAGCTGCTGGAAGCCGATGCGTTGCTTCTGGGTAGCCGCTGAAGGATCTAAGCAAAGCTGTCCATCATCGTGTTCCGTTGTCGCTCGAGGGCTTCTTCGAGCAAGATTTTGATGGGATCTCCTGCCCCCTCATCTTTCTTCTCGTCCGCCATGGGAGGCTGTTGGGATTTGCGAGGCTGGTCTTGCAAAGGTTCAACCAGTTCAAGCCCTAACTCCTTATATCCCAACCTTGTTGGGGACATGCAAAGAAAAACAGAGAAAAAGCAGACCGCTCTGATACCACTGATCCGGATTTAAACAGGAACGCAACAAATTACAGAGATAACCATATACATAAAGATGCAGTGGAAATAATACTTCATTTCATTAATGGAAAATACTGAAATATGCTTACAATCAGAAATGGAAATAAACCAGCTAGGGCGATGGTAGCTTATCTCTGAGAAGAGATGTGATGGCTACATCCTCTGAACTGTCTTACAATGAGGCTCAAAGGCCTATTTATTATTGAGAAACAATGGAAAACCCTTAACATTCCAAAACCTAACCCTAGGAGATGAAACGCCAAACTATGGGCCCCGTTTGGGGGTAAGTTGGTACATCAACTTCCCGGGGTCGTAACTTTGGCACATGATCTCCGTTTGACGCGTACAATAGCTCATTAGAAAGATCTATCCGAGCACTATCATTGTTGGAACAGGCAACATCGGTCCATTCCATGGACCCATGTTGCCCCCAGATTCCCCAAAAAACGTCGTTTAGGGCCTCAAAACAGCTCCGGAAGTTCAGGACCCGAAAAACTGCTAAAAATAGTAAGTTGTGCTACAATTAAGGAAACTGAAAATGCTGAGAAAGACAATGGTGGGGGTCACGGTGGACTTGGCAAGTGGCCACCAATATCCACCTGGATCAAAATTGGTTAAAAAAAACATAAATGATTGATTCATTTAGTTCTCTTTCCATGTATTAAATGCACACCAACCATTTCAAATACATCTTTTGCTAGGATCATAGGGTTGGTTGAATCTTGGTTCAATAAATAACCCCACAATTTTTTGTTTGGTGATATTGAAATCTTTAACTTATCGTTCAATGATACCAGTGAGTGTAATTATCTCATCTTACTCCTATATTGAATAATAATTTTCAATTGATGATGGGCATGGTCAACAGAGGTAATAATGAGGTTAAGGGATGTAGCTAATAAAACTAGTGATGGTTCCCTCTTGTTATAAAGCTTTTCAATCAATAGTTTTAATTCATTTAAATATTCTATAATTTCTGTTTGTTGTTTGGTATTTTTCTCCAAGTTAATGTTTTCTTGTGACTCTATTATTGGATTGGATTTTTATTTGTATTTATGCTTTCAGCTAGTACAATGATATAAATTATATTTGAAATTAAAAAAAAATCCTTTAAAATTTTGATTTTTTTAATAGAACAAAAAATATGACTTACCTCTAAAGCTAAATGGCCATAGAATATTTGAAGCCTTTAGAGTTGGAAACCCTTACTATATGAGTTGATAACCTTTATGAAGGACATTCTTGCATTACATCTATATTGGAAACTAGTTTTCCAATGGAAATCCTAATCCGTGAAATAATGAGACGTCATATATATTTTTTTATGCATAGAAAAGTGCGTACATGTTATTTTTAGAACCAAGTGTGCATTAGTTTAAAATAAGTGTGTTAACTTTTAAGCCACTTGGGACCATGCATCCCCATAAATACCCTAGTGGGCCAAGCATACTAATATTTTTAGACCATGGGAAATCCTTATAGAGGTCACTACAAGACTATTTAAGAAATTGTGTCAAGAATATATGGTTGAACCAAAATCTCAAAAGTGGCATAGTATTCCAAGAGGTATAATAGTAACTTGCACTACTTTTGTCTATAATAGTAATTCTTACAACATAAGTATCTCATATCACAAACAACTAAACTGAATTCATATCTCTTTGCACTCTCGTAAAAGTAGTAATAGCAAAAATACATATAAATTAAAATAATTATCTAATAAGAGTTTTTTAAATTTTAAATTTAATTAATAAACACAAAAAAATTTAATAATAACAACAAACTTACAATATGGCCCGTCTTTTAACCATGTTGGGCTGTTCCCTCCCGAGGAACAAACATATAGAAGATAGCGTGATTGTAAGGAACCTATGTAATTGCTCCCTCAAGATGAGAAGCATATCCAAGTGAACTGTAGCTACCTAATTATATTGGTGTGCAGAGTGAAAAACAGGGTGTGGATGATTTGGAGCGTACGTGTAAGGACCTGCGGTCCTTGGCACACCCACCGGCACAAGTGCGACAAGTTGGTTCAACAATCGGGCGCGCAAGTTAACAAACATGAAGTGTGAAGGTTGGCTAGCGACAAAGTGCACAAAAACAAATGAACATTGTGAAGGAATGTGTGTGAAATGTGAAGGCAAACCATGTGTTTATACAGTGGATGAGCATGGGCATCCATATAGCAAGCTGAGGGTAGAGGATTGTGTTTGGGGTGTGTTGGTCGATGGGCCGACCAACCACAAACATTAACAAAGGCGTTGGTTGAGGTAAAATGACAGTCGACCGAGAGGTGGCACGACCACTCCATGAAGGCGTATAAGTTAGCAAGGCGTGGAGCTCATTTGGCATCGAACAACTTCGCTTATCATCTAATATAGAAGAGGAGTGCGCAGATCTTGTGTAGCCACAGTAATAGAAGGGAAGGCGCAGGTTTGGTGATGTGCCTGCTCTTGGGCAAGGCTGCACGAAGGTAGCACGATTTCTTGGTTTTGGGTGAGGCCGTGGGTAGGAGTAACTGCTAGTTGGTAAAAGGTGGAGACTTGGTGGAGTCGCCCGCCGGTGCGAAGTTGGTGAACAGTGGAATGTTGTGAAGCCCTGTGCATGGTGGAACATTGGTGAAGCCAGTTGTTCGAAGGGGTGTCTTGGTGACTTGGTGGAGTCACCCACCCGTCGTGCACAAAAACAAGGTTCAGTTGTGAAGTGCAGAAAGGAAGCTCGTGTGAGGGCGCGCCCACCCGCCTTGGGCAAGGAAATCTTAGCTATCACACGGAGGGGTGATGAAGTTGTAAAATTGGCTAAGTATGAAACTTGGTGTTTCCAAGTATACTTGTAAAGCTTTGTAATATTGAAAGACTGTATAATATATTATGAAGTTATGAAACCAGCTCACAAAAAGATAGAAAAGAGAGATCCACGACTTAGAATTCAACCTCTTCGAGGGGGCAACCTCCTTTACATTACATAAATGAACAATTCTTGGATGATACAAATGAAAATACCTCCTTTCTATATATAGGAGTCTAAGTGGTCCCAATACAATCAAAGCCTACATAACAATAATATTGTAGGGCACAACAATAACAATAGTGGGCTTCTATGTGGCACAATAGTAACAATATGGGCACTACATGGGTACATCAATATAAATAAGGGGTATAACTACAATAGTAATGGGGTAATCACTAGTATTATAGGGACCCAACATGCCCCTCTCCTTCAAAAAAGTGTTGTCCTCAACGCTTGAGTAGTTCAGGATACTTCTGCATAAAATGCTCGTCCTCCCATGTGGAATCTTCAGCGGATAAGTTCTTCCACTTGATAAGGTACTCTGAAATTGATCGATTTCGTAGCTGTCGAGTTCTTGTTTCTATAACTGCTTCCGGTTCCAATATAATTTTTCCTTCTTCGTCAAGTTCTGGCAATATTGTTTGAACTGGGAGCTTGTCGCCTATAACCTTCTTTAAGCATGAAACATGGAAAACTGGGTGCAATCGAGAAGTTGCAGGAAGCTCCAATTTGTATGCCATAGTACCAATCTTTTGCAACACCTTGTACGGACCATAATACTTTGGTGATAATTTATTATCCTTCTTAGCTTGCTTGAGGGACATTTGCTTATATGGTTGTAGCCGTAGGAATACCCAATCACCTACATCAAAACTTCTTTCACTGCGATGTTGATCTGCTTGTTGTTTCATTCTATTCTGTGCCAACACAAGGTTATCCTTTAAGAGTTGGAGGACTTGTTGTTGATGTTCGATGTGATGTTCCACTGCCTGAACCTTAGAATTTTCTCTTAAATATGATGTGATGGATGGTGGTTGATACCCATAAAGTGCCATAAATGGGGTCATTTTTGTTGCTGTATGAAAGGAAGTGTTATACCACCATTCAGCCAGAGGCAACCATTTGACCCATTGTGTCTGTTTATCAGATACAAAGCAACGAAGGTATCCTTCCAAACATTTGTTTACTATCTCAGTTTGCCCATCAGATTGAGGATGATAAGATGAGCTATGAGCTAACTGAGTACCAAGACAAGAAAATAATTCTGTCCAAAAATTTCCAGTGAAAATGGGATCTCTGTCACTTACAATAATCTTTGGGTTTCCATGTAGCTTTTGAATTGTTTCCATAAATGCAGTAGAAACTGTACTGGCTTTAAATGGATGTGATAATGCACAAAAGTGTGCATACTTGGTAAGTCTGTCAACTACCACCATGATGACACTCTTTCCCTCAGACTTGGGTAAACCTGTGATAAAATCCATTGATACCTCCTCCCAACGTTGGCTTGGAATGGGTAAAGGTTGTAATAGACCCGGTGTCTTAATTGTTTCAACTTTATTTTGCTGGCAAACCAAACATTCTGCCACAAACTTATGAATATCTGATTTAAGGCCATCCCAAAAAAATTCCTTCTTCACCCTGTGGTAAGTTTTTAAAAATCCTGAGTGCCCTCCTAAGGGAGAAGTGTGCAATTCCATAAGAATCTTTTGTTTTAGCTGGGAATTCTTACAGAGGTATAAGCGATCTTTGTACCATAACGAATCATTTTTCCAGCTAAATGTATCAGACGTACTGGAATCTTGTTGTAGCTTTCGAATAAGTGCCCATACTTCTTCGTCATTCTTCCATTCCTCCCTTGCTTCATTTATCCAATCTGGTTGGATGATAGAAATAGCACACAACAATGCTTCCACATCCTCATCCTTCCTTGAGAGTGCATCTGCCACCACATTTTGCTTCCCCTTTTTGTAGATGATTTCAAAGTCATAACCCAACATCTTTGTGACCCACTTTTGTTGCTCTTCAGAGGATAATCTTTGTTCTAAAAAGTATTTAAGGCTATCATGATCTGTTTTTACCTTGAAGTGTCTTCCCATTAGGTAGGGTCGCCATTTCTTAAGTGCATGGAGTATTGCCAACATTTCCTTCTCATAAATAGCTTTTCTTAGAAACTTTCCCTTGATTGGACGACTTTCAAAGGCAATGGGTCTTTCATCTTGCATTAGAACAGCACCAATTCCATTTCCTGAAGCATCACATTCCACAGTAAAGGTTTTTGTGAAGTCCGGTGTAGCTAAGACCGGTGCTTGGCACATTGCCTCTTTAAGATGTTCAAAGGCCTTTGTTGCTTCCGGAGTCCATGAAAATGCATCTTTCTTCAATAATGTTGTTAGAGGTGCTGCTATTCTCCCATAATTCTTAACAAACTTGCGATAATACCCTGTCAACCCAAGAAATCCGCGCAAATGCTTTATGGATGTGGGGATTTTCCATTCCTTAATGGCTTTAATTTTGGCTAGGGTCTACCTTAACTCCTTCATGAGATACAATATGACCCAAATATTCCACCTCCTGGACTCCAAAGAAACATTTGGATCTTTTGGCATATAATTGTTTCTCTTCCAATAGTTGTAGCACCCTGTCGACATGTTCAACATGATCCTTCCAAGACTTGCTGTAGATAAGTATATCATCAAAAAATACTAACACAAATTTTCTAAGGAATGGTTTGAAAATTGAATTCATCAAACCTTGAAATGTTGAAGGTGCATTGGTAAGGCCAAAAGGCATGACCAAAAATTCATAATGACCCTCATGAGTTCTAAATGCCGTTTTCGGAATGTCTTCAATCTTCATTCTGATTTGATGATATCCTGAACGAAGATCCAACTTGGTGAAGTAAATTGATCCATGCAATTCATCCAGTAATTCATCAATGACAGGAATGGGGAACTTATCTTTAATAGTGAGCTTGTTGAGCTCCCTATAATCCGGACACATGCGCCATGATCCATCCTTCTTGTGCACCAATACTACTGGAGCAGAGAAAGAACTTTGACTCGGTTGAATTATACCAGCCTCTAGCATTTCTGCAACCATACGTTCAATTTCACTTTTTTGGACATAGGGATATCTGTACGGCCTGATGTTGGGGAACACTTCCTGGAATCAGATGAATAGCATGATCATGATCACGCATAGGTGGGAGACCTTTGGGAGTCTCAAATACCTTGGAATGATTGTCCAGGACTTTTTGGAGATCTGGAGAAATAGATGATTCTAATGTGGAAACATCTAGCGAACATAATTGTGCAATTACACCCCTTTGCTCCTTTTTTAGAAGCTTTGTCATACCATTAGAGCTGATTATCTTTCCTGGTTTCCCTGCAATACCCTTTAATTCAACTTCCTTTCCTTCCACAGAAAATTTCATGAAAAGTTCTTGAAAATTAAAAGCTATTGTACCCAAGGATTGTAGCCATTGGACTCCTAGTACAACATCAGCACCTCCCATTGGAATGGAAAGCATTGGGCTAGTCAATACATATTCTCCCATGGATAGCTTGATATTATGGCACTTTCCAGAGCAATTTATTGTTCCTCCATTTGCAATCATCACTTGACACTCTGGTGCTGGATATAGGAAGCAATTCAATTCTTTTGCTACCCTACAATGAATAAAATTGTGGGTGCTTCCTGAATCAATCAACACTATCACCTTTTTCTTCTTGATTTGTCCTTCTATCTTGATGGTTTGAGGAGTGGTAATTCCCGCCAATGCATTACAAGATATGGTCGGATTTATTTGTTCTTCATATAGGCTTTGTTCCTGGAATATATCCTCTTCTTTTGACCTTTCTTGCTCCTTTTCTTCTTCCTCTTCACAATCTATGTAGAATAATTTCTTCTCAGCACACTTATGACCTTTTGTGTATTTGCTATCACAATTGTAACAAAGCCCTTTTGCTCTTTTTTCTTCCAATTGTTGCGGTGTCAACCTTGTAGGTTGTGGAAGACTATGGGCAACAACACTTCCATCTTTATAGTTGTGAATGGTATGCTTCCTAGTTGCCATAATTTTGCTTTCCATTTTTCTTGCTAACCTGAATGCCTTCTCTAATGAATCAGGTTCCCAAAGGCGCACATCATGTTGGATATTATCCTTTAAAGACCCTATGAACACATCAATCCTATGCTCCTCTGGAATATCTTTTATCCTTATGTTCAATTTTTGGAACTCCTCAATGTGCTCCATTATTGAACCCTTTTGTTTGAGATTATCAATTGGCTAAAAAAAGTGTTGCTTTTTGTATCCTCATAATGTGCTATCAATTCTTCCGTAAAAATTGCCCAAGTGATAAATTGTTTACGAGAACAAAGCCATTGATACCATACAAACTGATTTGGTTCCAAATATAAAGTTGCCATACGTACCTTTTGTGTGTTTTGCACATTATTGAGATCGAAGAATTGCTCCATCTGTAATATCCATGTGGCGGGATCCTTGCCATCAAACTTCCTCATATCGATTTTTGGAACATGGTGAGTCTTCGATCCAGCATTAGAGTCTATGGAATCATGATTAACATTTCTTTTGTTCTCATCATGAGTTTCCTTTACTACCTTTTCACCATTAGTGACCCTTTCTTGTAGCAACTTCTTCAATTCATCCATCTTATCATCCATGCCATCAATTTTAGCGTCCATGCCATTCACCTTAGCTTCCATGCCATCCATCTTAGCTTCCATGCCGTCCATCTTAGCTTCCATGCCATCCATCTTAGCTTCCATGCCCTTTATCTTAGATTCCACGCCATTTACCTTAGATTCCACGCCATTTATCTTAGATTCTACGCCACTTATCTTAGCTTCTGTTAGCTTTTGTGAGCGTGACATTTGTTGCACTTGTTCTTGTAATTTTGATATATCATGTAGCATTTCTTCCTCTTCTTCATGAGTCATGCTAGAGCTTTCAGGCTCCTTACTAGGTGTTTGCATTTTCTTTCCTTGGGGCATCAGTTACCGATAATAATGCTTTACTATGCCCTTTGAATTCTGTTAAACCAAGCTTACACAAAAATTAAAAAAAAAACTACACACCTTTTTTCACTTTATAGAAGCCTGATATTGAATCTGCTGTATCTTTGCAATTTCGGATCATCCAGTTCTGAAATTGCTATCTGTAGTATCCTTCTGCGTCCTCTTTCCAATGCCACAAGTCTGAGCCAAATTGGATTCTCCAAGGAAGAGTTATGTGAAATCTCCCACAGTGACTTGCTTTTAGACTAGTTCAGTAGAGCGAAATTGTACGATGTACCACGAGTCACTGTTTCAACCTTTGAATCTGAAACTCACCCACAACAAACTACAGTCCGTCCTCTTTCTGTACCTTTTTACGAAATTTCAATCCGATCCTCAGAGAGAGAGTTATGACGATTTTCCCCAGGTCACCTGTTTTGAATGTAATTCAGGAGTCTGCAAAAAGGCCAAATTCCTCAGATCATATCTCCGAAAATATCGCGCTAAAATCTCTGAAATTCGGACCCGAGGTTCAGCGCCAATTCTTCTCAAATGGGTTTTTTTTGCGACTTCTGAAACGTCACAGAAAAAACATTATAGCGAAAATGCCACGATGACCTGTTTGGAGCAGCGAAACCCTAGAATCCAAAGCTCTGATACCAAATGTTATGAAACCAGCTCACAAAAAGATAGAAAAGAGAGATCCACGACTTAGAATTCAGCCTCTTCGAGGGGGCAACCTCCTTTACATTACATAAATGAACAATTCTTGGATGATACAAATGAAAATACCTCCTTTCTATATATAGGAGTCTAAGTGGTCCCAATACAATCAAAGCCTACATAACAATAATATTGTAGGGCACAACAATAACAATAGTGGGCTTCTATGTGGCACAATAGTAACAATATGGGCACTACATGGGTACATCAATATAAATAAGGGGTATAACTACAATAGTAATGGGGTAATCACTAGTATTATAGGGACCCAACAGAACCAAAATCTCAAAAGTGGCATAGTATTCCAAGAGGTATAATAGTAACTTGCACTACTTTTGTCTATAATAGTAATTCTTACAACATAAGTATCTCATATCACAAACAACTAAACTGAATTCATATCTCTTTGCACTCTCATAAAAGTAGTAATAGCAAAAATACATATAAATTAAAATAATTATCTAATAAGTATTTTTTAAATTTTAAATTTAATTAATAAACACAAAAAAATTTAATAATAACAACAAACTTACAATATGGCCCGTCTTTTAACCATGTTGGGCTGTTCCCTCCCGAGGAACAAACATATAGAAGATAGCGTGATTGTAAGGAACCTATGTAATTGCTCCCTCAAGATGAGAAGCATATCCAAGTGAACTGTAGCTACCTAATTATATTGGTGTGCAGAGTGAAAAACAGGGTGTGGATGATTTGGAGCGTACGTGTAAGGACCTGCGGTCCTTGGCACACCCACCGGCACAAGTGCGACAAGTTGGTTCAACAATCGGGCGCGCAAGTTAACAAACATGAAGTGTGAAGTTTGGCTAGGGACAAAGTGCACAAAAACAAATGAACATTGTGAAGGAATGTGTGTGAAATGTGAAGGCAAACCATGTGTTTATACAGTGGATGAGCATGGGCATCCATATAGCAAGCTGACGGTAGAGGATTGTGTTTGGGGTGTGTTGGTCGATGGGCCGACCAACCACAAACATTAACAAAGGCGTTGGTTGAGGTAAAATGACAGTCGACCGAGAGGTGGCACGACCACTCCATGAAGGCGTATAAGTTAGCAAGGCGTGGAGCTCATTTGGCATCGAACAACTTCGCTTATCATCTAATGTAGAAGAGGAGTGCGCAGATCTTGTGTAGCCACAGTAATAGAAGGGAAGGCGCAGGTTTGGTGATGTGCCTGCTCTTGGGCAAGGCTGCACGAAGGTAGCACGATTTCTTGGTTTTGGGTGAGGCCGTGGGTGGGAGTAACTGCTAGTTGGTAAAAGGTGGAGACTTGGTGGAGTCGCCCGCCGGTGCGAAGTTGGTGAACAGTGGAATGTTGTGAAGCCCTGTGCATGGTGGAACATTGGTGAAGCCAGTTGTTCGAAGGGGTGTCTTGGTGACTTGGTGGAGTCACCCACCCGTCGTGCACAAAAACAAGGTTCAGTTGTGAAGTGCAGAAAGGAAGCTCGTGTGAGGGCGCGCCCACCCGCCTTGGGCAAGGAAATCTTAGCTATCACACGGAGGGGTGATGAAGTTGTAAAATTGGCTAAGTATGAAACTTGGTGTTTCCAAGTATACTTGTAAAGCTTTGTAATATTGAAAGACTGTATAATATATTATTCGGGCAGACTCATTGTTCAAAAAGTTGCCCCTCCCTTTATACTATGCAATTGTGTTCTCTTGTATAATTGTTGTTGATATTGAATGTGTATGGGTGTTCATTGGTATAAAGGAGCAAAACACAAACTAAGTAGGATAAGTTGTTAGGCGTAGTCCACGAACATAAGTATTTGTGAAAAGAAAGTGTTTGGTGGTGCCGCACCTCGCCAAGCACGGTTGAAAGACTACCGCTGACCTCGAGGAGTGACAAGTGGTATCAGAGTTAGCAGCTAATTCGGGCATTGAAGGTTGAAGCTGCTACACACCTACACTGAAGTGCAGGTGGTATCAGAGCAAGGTTGCTCGTGACGAAGTGACAAGTGGTATACACTTGGAAGTTGGTGACAGTGAAGCGGGTACTTGTAGGTGAAGGAAGTTATTTCACATACAAGTGGAACAAGAGCTGGTTCGTGGTTGCAGGCAACTTGGTGAAGCTGTTGGATGGTCGAAACGAGATCGCAAAGAAGAAGGAAACTATTAGCAATGGCAGGTGAATCTCAGGTTGGGTCTAGTCATGGTGTGAAGGATGCTGCTGTGGAATTCATTGAAAAAGTGTTGGAAGGATGGAGGACTTAGAGGCTTACTGCACTAAGAAGATGGACTTGATCAAGAAGGATCAAGAGGCCAATTTGAAGATGAGGGAAGAGCTCGATGAACTCCAGACTCAACACGAGTACACCGATATTTTGTGTACACAACTTGAAGTAAAGGTCAAGGAGATTGAATAGGCAAGAGATCAGGGTCTGGCAGAGATCGTGAACTTGCAGAAATCTCTTGATGAAGCAAGAGATGAGATCGCGGTGTTGAAGAAGGCCGTGAGGCATAACTCATGTGGAGGAGTGCCTCATGTGAAAGTCAAAGAACCAGAATCTTATGACGGTACAAGGAGTGCAAAGACTCTTGGAAACTTTCTATGGGATATGGAGCAATACTTGGAATGCTTGGGTCTATCTGATGATGAGACGAAGGTGAAGGTAGCTACTCAGTTCTTGACAAAGGATGCTAAGATGTGGTGGCGAAGGAGGATGGATCAAATTGCCAATGGTAGTGCTGGTGACATTACTTCGTGGGATGACATGAAGAAAGCTTTGTAGACCCATTTCAGTCCTCAGGATGAAACGTAGGAAGCAAGGATGAAGATTAAGTTCATAAAGCAGATAGGGAACCTACAGACATATCAGTAGGAGTTTGAAAGTCTAGTTCTGGAACTTCCTGACATGGCGGAGAGGGACAAGGTGTTCAATTTCATTATTGGATTGAAACCTTGGGCACAGAATGAAGTGAAGAGGCAGAAGATTAAAACACTTGAGGAAGCTTTTGCTGCTGTGGACAGGTTGGTGGAGAATTATGATGAGACTTCTGATGATAGGAAGAAGAAGTCTGATAAAACGAAAGAGAAGAAGAAGGATGATATTTCGAAATCGGATGATAAGTCGAAGACGAAGAAAGCCTTGAAGTGTTAGATATGTGCTGAATCACATACGGTGAAGAATTGTCCTTCTAGATCGAAAGTGGCTGCTATTGCACAATCTAATATGAAGAATGAAGAAGCTTCTGTGGGGATGATGTAGATTCTTGGAGTTGTTGCTGCTACAGAGGTGGTCTCTTGGAGAGACCCTAAGAGGAACAATTTGGAGTATGTTCGGATGAAGATTGGGAGTGCTGATATACTCACTATGGTGGATAGTGGGGCTACTCACAACTTCATGAGTGAAGATACTGCGAGAAGAATTGGGCTGAAGTTTGTATCGGTAAAGGCACAAATGAAGACAGTAAATTCTCCTCCTAATTGTGTTCTTGGTGTAGCTGAAAAAGTGGACATAACACTAGGTGAGTGGATTGGGAAAGTCGACTTCACTATAATGCAAATTGATGACTATGAAGCTATGCTAGGAATGGAATTCTTGAAACAATTTGATGCTATGATTATTCCACATTTGAAGAAGCTGTACATTTACGATGGAAGGGAAGATGTACCCATTGGTGTTCCAACCATTGGCGTGACAAAGCTTGATTGTAAGTTGGCAGTGATGCAAATGGAGGATGAGAAGTGCATGGAAGACATGAGTAAGTGGTTGTTACTGTTGAGACAAAGCTTACAGAGCAATCATTGGTCAACACGACACTATCTGATAGTATCTTGGATTTGTCAAGAAGGCTAGAAGTGGTTAAGGATGATGATGACGAGGGGGCTTATGTGAGGCCGAATGTCCGAGAGGAGGATCGAGTCACTTATTTACAGAGGATGGAGATAGAGAATCCTAACAGATGGATTGAGATGATTAGAGAGGGTGAGCCTTCAAGCTCTACTCCCTCTACATCTTCTTAGGTGACATAGAAGATGGGGCTCATTGTTAGCTGCTCATGGCAGTGAGTCCTTAAAACAGGTTGAGAAGGTATGGCAGATGGTGCAGGGATGGCTTGGCATCAAGCATCACGACATGTTGTAGATGGGATGGAGTTTCCATGGACCTGAGCATGGGAGAGATTCTTGGTGAGTCCACGATGTGGTAAAATCTGAGATAGGATGGTGAAGGCATAAGGATGGTCATTCTTATGATTTGAGCATGACAGTTGGACTGATCATCCGACTAATTCAAGTCATGAGGGCTAGCAGTGTACCAGAGAGATGTTGGCATCAGGCAGGAAAGAAGGAGTATAGTTCATAGGATGGGACGTGTCAAGCCCCCAGGCCGGAGGTAGTCTTTCAACTGCTCTTGGCGAGGTGTGGCACCACCGAACACTTTCTTTTCACCAATACTTATGTTCATGGACTACGCCTAACCATTAGTCTACTTAGTTTGTTTTTTGCAACCAAGTAATTATTATGTTTCCTTTATACCAATGAACACCCATACACATTCATTATCATCAGCAATTATAAACGAAGAACACAATTGCACAGTATAAAGGGAGGGGCAACTCCCTGAACAATGAGTCTGCTTGAATACAATATATTATAATGTTTACAAAGCTTTACAAGTATACTTGGAAACACTAAGTTTCATACTTAGAAAATTTTACCTCAAGGCCACACCATCGTGTGCCAACCAAGTTCCTTGCCCGAGTTGGGCGGGCCCGTCCTCACACCGGACTGCCAACTGCACTCCTCAACCAAACTTTGTTAAACTTGCACGATGGGCAGGCGACCTACCCGAGTCACCTTAGTCACCTTCGTTTGCTCCTACACGGTGGGCAGGTGACCTCACTCATCCAAGCGTGTGCTCATTTGCCTTTGCTAATTCGTCGCGTTTGCCTGGCAGTGATGCCTTGGACCATAGGTCCTTACATCCTCCCCCACTTGAAATCATTGTCGTCCTCGACAGTATATCGTCTTGACAACCATCTGTCACCAAGATCACCATACCAAGGTATACACCCCATCGGTATGTCATATCTCAGAAATCATCTCAATCCATGATCATCAACCATCTCGTCGCAATCTCCACATGCTGCTCACCATCATGGAAGGCTGGCCCTTCCATCCAAGTTACATGCTTTCTGCAACATCTCATGTCAATCTCATCATGTGTCGTCCTCGTGTGAACTGCTGCCATGATACTCCAACACAATGCTAACACATCTATGTACACTTCGCAAACCCATGTTTGAACTAGTCGAGTGATCAGTCCAACTGTCACGCTCAAACCATGAGAATGAACATTCTCATGCAACCATCAGTTGTTTCTCAGAACATCCTGTCACATCCTCAACTTGATCGAGAATCCATCTCCATATAAGTGTAAACCATGCTCAGGTCCATGAAGTAGTCCTCATCTCATCTGCAACATGTTGTCCATGATGTTTGGTGTCAATGTGCTGCATAAAATCAGCCACATCTATCCCAACATCATCATCCATCTGCAAAAAAACCATCTCCTCAAAGTGAAGAGATCATCTCATCAACATCCGACTTTCTATGTGCCACATCCAGGCCCATGAAGCAACCTCCATCATATCTACAATGTGCCATCCCTCAAGTCTGCCATAGAAACAAGTATGCACTTGTCTCATCTATCCATGTGCTACCCATGATCATAGATCAATCAGCTCCCATGTGTCAAAAGTTGTTAATTCTCGGCTCAACCATGCCCAAGTGTTGCCAACAAGGCATCATCATCGTTGTAACTCCATGACTCCAAATTCCATGGCATTGTTGTACATAAGTGCACAACCTCTCCATCGGCTCATAAGTAAAAAATATCCATGTCACATTAGCAAATCTACCTACACAACATCCCTACCGTGGCACTCCTCATTGGATGCCCATAAGTGACACCACTACAAGTGCTCCTGTACAATGTCCCTGCATAAGGCTGCCATGCTCCATCTTTCCAACCTAATGTCCATGACTAAGTTGCCCATGTAGTCCAACTAGGTAGACCCATCACAACAATCAGTCATCCCATCTAAGATGCAATCTTCGGTTTAGTGAACTCGGTCACCCAACCATATCATCATCACATCATGAGTCTCTCCCATCATAGCTCCCCCACTAAAGGTTCCACCAAGACTATCTCTTGGTCTCAGCCATGAGAATTCCACCCAAGTATCATCATACCCAAGTGTGTGCCCTCCAATCTCTCCATGAGTCACGCCAGGCACTTAGCCAATTCTACATGTGGCTAAAGCATGACCCATTCTTCCATAATGATCATTATGTTCCTCCCTTGTCACGGGCCTTTGTACCTTCTACCATAAGGTCACAAACAACCCCAACAAGTCTTGCAACAATCAACAATCCTTGCTTCTCCATACAAGGTCTCGTCATAGACATCCATGATAAGATTCTCCCTTGCATTGGCAAACTGGCTTTGCCCTTCCCTGCATACGGTTCATCTACCAAATTCTCATGTGAAACACAAGTATTAATAGTACTTACATCATCATCATGAGGCTCTTCCATGTGAGTATTCTCATCCATCCATGTCTGCAAACTGCACGATCCTGGCCCAACTTGATCAATTTCAAGTTCATCCTCCATCGTTGTCATATCTGCAACATCCTCCATCATCCCAACTTCCTCTTCCTTGTTAGCACAATCTGCAACTTCATCCTTCTCCATTGTCCAACCAAGTTGAAGAAGTTCGTCTTCAACATTCTTTTCTAAGACTTCGAGTTCCTTTCGAATCCGGGGATTCTCTTCCTTCTTTGTGATCTAGTATAGACCATCCACCAGCTTCACAAGGTTCCCTGCAATCATGGACTAGCCGTTGTTCCACTTGTATGTGAAACCATCTTCCTTCACCTGCAAGTACTTATTTCCACTGTCATCAACTGTCAAGCTTCTTCAACCCTGAATCAGCTTCATTACCATCACTAGCTCCCCGGCACTAGCTCTAATACCACCTGTCACGCCCCCAGGCCGACGTTAGTCTTTCAACTACTCTTGGCAAGGTGCGGAACCACCGAACACTTTCTTTTCACCAATACTTATGTTCATGGACTACGCCTAACCATTAGTCTACTTAGTTTGTTTTTTGCAACCAAGTAATTATTATGTTTCCTTTATACTAATGAACACCCATACACATTCATTATCATCAACAATTATAAACGAAGAACACAATTGCACAGTATAAAGGGAGGGGAAACTCCCTGAACAATGAGTCTGCCCGAATACAATATATTATAATGTTTACAAAGCTTTACAAGTATACTTGGAAACACCAAGTTTCATACTTAGCCAATTTTACATCGAGGCCACACCTTCGTGTGCCAACCAAGTTCCTTGCCCGAGTTGGGCGGGCGCGTCCTCACACCGGACCACCAACCGCACTCTTCAACCAAACTTTTTTCACCTTGCACAATGGTCAGGCGACCTACCCGAGTCACTCAAGTCACCTTCATTTGCTCCTACACGGTGGGCGGGCGACCTCACCTGAGTCCCCGTTCACCTCCGCATTTAGCCTTACACGATGGGCAGATGCTCACTCGAGCTACCCAAGACACCCTCGTATACTCCTTCGCACGGCGGGTTCACCAAATCTTCCACTGTTTTACTTTACATGCCGGGCGGGCGACTCACCTGAGTCTCCACCCGCACTCTTTGTCCGCATGACGGGAGATCCTACCCGCATCCTCACCCAACATCCAAGTCTTTTGTGCAATCACCGTGCACTGCTGCCCGAGAATGAGTGCATAGACCTGCACCTCCTCTCGGCCTTCTAACACCTCTTCGCACCTCTTAAATTGATGCTCAAATGATGAAGTTCAAATGACTTGCCTTCAAGCTCCAACGCCTTGCAATACATATATCCATCGTGAGCGGTCGTGCCACCCTTGGCCGACCTGCATTTTATGTTCAGCCGACGCCCTCACATGTTAATTCGGTCGGCCCATCCAACCTTGCCCGAATTGTTATCACGTGAGGTCGGCCTGTTTGAATGATGCCCAACTCGCTCCCATATAAATACATGGCTTGCTCTTCACTTTCGCACACATACAACAACTGTCTCGCTCTGCCACTCAACTCGTCCAACCGCGTGCTGTCGCATTTGCCCGACGGTGATGCCTTGGACCACAGGTCCTTACAGGACGACACATGATGGAGATGGGAATTCTACATATGTTGCAGGGATGTTTGTAGTATGTGGAGGAGTTGACATCATGGATCGAGGATGAGATAGTTGTTGATGTCGATCTTGGTGGATGGCTACCAGGATGGTATGTTGTTGAGGACAATAACGATTTCAGGTGGAGGAGGATGTAAGGACCTACGGTCTTTGGCATGCCCAACGGCACAAGTGCGATGAGTTGGTTCAACAACTGGGCGCGCGAGTTAACAAACATGAAGTGCGAAGGTTGGCTAGATACAAAGTGCACACAAACAAGAGAACATGGTGAAGGCATGTGTGAAAATGTGAAGGCAAACCATGTTTTTATACGGTGGATGAGCGTGGGTATCCTCATAGCAAGCCGACCGTAGAGGATTGTGTTCGGGGTGCATTAGTCGATGGGCCGACCAACCACAAACATTAACAAAGGCGTTGGTTGAGGTAAACTGATAGTCGGCCGAGAGATGGCACGACCACTCTATGATGGTGTATAAGTTAGCAAGGCATGGAGCTCATTTGGCATCGAACAACTTCGCTCATCATCAAATGTAGAAGAGGAGTGCACAGATCTTGTGTAGCCACAGCAATAGAAGGGAAGGCGTAGGTTTGGTGATGCGCCTGCTCTTGGGCAAGGCCACACGAAGGTAGCACGATTTCTTGGTTTTGGGTGAGGGTGAGGGTAGGAGTAACCGTCGGTTGGTAAACAGTGGAGACTTGGTGGAGTCGCTCGATGGTGCGAAGTTGGTGAAAAGTGGAACATTTTGAAGCCGGGTGCACGGTGGAACGTTGGTGAAGCCGGTTGTGTGAAGGGGTGTGTCACGCCCTTACACCTGCGGTAGTCTTTCAACTGCTTATAGGGAGGTGCGGCACTACCAATCGTTTTCTTTTCACCAATACTTACGATTGTAGACTACCCCTAACATTCCACTTATCCTACTTAGTTTGTGTTTCGCAACCAAATATTATTAATGTGTTCCTTTATACAAGTGAAATACCATAACATTCACATAAACATCATTATACAAGAGAAATGCACAACAATATAAAGGGAGGGGCAACTCCCTGCAATATGAGTCTACCTGAATCAATATATTATACAATCTTCGATGTTACAAAGCTTTACAAGTTAAATCTTGGGAAACCCCAAATTTACACTTAATCAATTTTCCAACTTCGGCAAACTCGGTTTCCCAGCTCGTCAGCGCCACCACACGGTCGCTGCATGACTCACCAACGCTTCATTCATCTCATCGCACGATCGTGTTGTTTGCCCAACTTGGGCGCACCTCGTCGTAACCAAGTCACCACACATGGGCACCTCCGTACGAGTCACACCTTCGTTCACAATCTCAACACTCCACCATTTCCACCGTTTCGTCGTGCATGGCGCGCCCTCACCTGGTCGCCCGTCCGCACGATTCCTCGTTTCGGCGTGCACGGCGCACCCTCACCCAGCCACCCCTCTGCACGTCCACCCTTTCACCAACTTATTCGCCCGAGTCACCACACGACTTCACCCGGTTCGCCCGAACGACCTCACCTGGGTCACCACACGACTTCACCCGGGTCGCCCGAACGACCTCACCCAGGTCGCCACACGACCTCGCCTGGGTCGCCTGAACGACCTCACCTGAGTTCTACCCAAACGACTTTTCTGAACAAATTTCCTGAATGACCTCTCGAAGGAGTTTCTCGAATGAGTTCTCGAACGAATTCTCGAACGAACTTCTCGAACGAATTCTCAAACGACTTTCTCGAATGAATTCTCGAACGACTTCCTCGAATGACTTTCTCGAATGACTTCTAGAACGACTTTCCAAACGAGTTTTACACTCGAGTTCCGCCTGTCGTGCGGGCTCATCCACACACTGTAGAACTCCTTGTTCGAACTCGTGTGATCGAATGATGGTTGTTTGCCTCCAAACGCCGTCCAATATATACAGGCGGGTGGCGGGTTATGTCACCCAGCCGACCCACACCAAATGCCCAAGCTGACTCATTCAACATGTGTTGTCTCGCCCAATAGGAGGGTTGGCCCGCCCAACTTGTGGGACCACCCCCTCAACTCGCCCAACACTTTATAAACTCATTTCTTGGCTCGTTTCGTTTCATATTTCGCACATCCTTTGCACGGTGGAGTCGCCCTGCTCGTCGCACGGACCGAACGTCCTAACGTCCTCCCCCACTGGAAGTCATTGTCGTCCTCGACAATATCTCATCCTGGCAACCATCTGTCACCAAGGTCACCATACCAAGGTATAGACCCCATCGGTATGTCATACATCGGAAATCATCTCAATCCATGACCATCAACTACCCTGTCACAATCTCCACATGCTGCTCCCCATCATGGAAGGCTGGTCCCTCCATCTCAAGCTACATGCCCACTACAACATCACGTGTCGACCCCGTCATGTGTCTTCCTCGTGCGAACTCCTGCCATGATACTCCAACAAATGCTAACACATCTCTGTACACTTCCGGACCCCATGTTTGAACTAGTCAGGTGATCAGTTCAACTGTCACGCTCAAACCATGAGAGTGAACATCCTCATGCCATCATCAGCTGTTTCTCAGAACATCTGGTCACATCTTCAACTCGATCAAGAATCCATCTCCATATAAGTGTAAGCCATGCTCAGGTCCATGAAGTAGCCCTCATCTCATCTGCAACATCCTATCCATGATGTTTTCTATCCAACATCATCATCCATAAAATATCCATCTCCTCAAAGTCAAGAGATCATCTCATCAAACTCCGACTCTCGATGTGCCACATCCAGGTCCATGAAGAAACCTCCATCATATCTGCAATGTGCCATCCCTCAAGTCTGCCATAGAAACAAGTATACACCTATCTCATCTATCCATGTGCTACCCATGATCATAGATCAATCAGCTCCCATGTGTCAAAAGTGGTTAATTCTAGGCTCAACCCGTGCCCAAGTGTTGCCACCAAGGCATCATCGTCATTGTAACTCCATCCTCCAAAGTATCTCATATAGATCCTCCACATCAAGTCACTCTTTCAAGCCATTCCCATACATGTACTTGAAACTATGCACCCCATCCTACATGAAAGTCTATCACCTCAGCTTCTCAATGCATCAGATCCTCCAAGTCCAGCATATATGAAGTCCCTAAAGTCACAACCTCATGTCATCATGAGCTCTATGAGTCATCTCCAACCAACATCTAGCAAGCATACATGTCTCGGCCCAAAGGTCTCTGCAGGATGCATCAGCTCTCCATGTAGTGAGAATGCTCCATAGTCTGCTCACAACTCCATCCAAGTCCATGGCCTTGTTGTACATAAGTGCACAACCTCTCCATTGGCTCATAAGTAAAACATCTCCATGTCACATCAGTAAATCCACCTTCACAACATCCCTGCCTTGGCACTCCTCATTGGATTCCCATAAGTGACATCTCTACAAGTTCTCCTGCAGAATTTCCCTGCATAAGACTGCCATGGTCCATGTCTCCAACCTGATGTCCATGACTAAGTTGCCCATGTAGTCCATGTAGACCCATCACAACAATCGGTCATCCTCATCCAAGTCTGCAATCTCTAGTCTAGTGAACTCAATCACTCAACCATATCATCATCATCACGAGTTCTTTCCATCATAGCTCCCCCACTAAAGGTTCCACCAAGTCTATCTCTTGGCCTCGCCCATGAGAAGTCCACCCAAGCATCATCATACCCAAGAAACTAAAGTGTGTACCCTCTTCAATCTGTCCATGGGTCATGCTGGGCACTTAGCCAATTCTCCATGTGGCTAAAGCATGACCCAATCCTCCACAACGATCATCATGTTCCTCCCTTGTCACGGGCCTTTGTACCTTCTATCATAAGGTCACAAACAACCCGAACAAGTCCTGCAATGGTCAACAATCCTTGCTTCTCCATACAAGGTCTCATGATAGACATCCATGGTAAGATCCTCCCTAGCATCGACAAACTGATTTTTCCCTTCCCTGCATACAGTCCATCTACCAAATGCTCAAGTGAAACACAAGTATCAACACTTAATTCATAATCATCATGAGGCTCCTCCATGTGAGTATCCTCATCCATCCATGTATGCAAACTGCACGATCCTGGTCCAACTTGATCAATCTCAAGTTCATCATCCATTGTTGTCACATCTGCAACATCTTCAATTATCACAACTTCCTCTTCCTTGTCAGCACAATCTACAACTTCTCCATTGTCCAACCAAGTTGAAGAAGTTCGTCTTCAACATTCTTTTCCAAGACTTCAATTTCCTTTCGAATCTGGGGGTTCTCTTCTTTCATTCACTTCAACCTGTATAAGGTAAGCAAGAGCATCCCTTCGCATTCTTCCAAACTTGCCATGCCTTGTCGTTCAGGTTGGCCCAAGCACGAAGCTTCTCCTCTGCTAAACTTGTTTCACCATTCACCTGAATCACCCTGATATCCCACTTGTCACCTGCAAAACTTGAACTCCCTTTCAAGTCTTTGGTCTTTGTAGAATCAGCTCCTTGATTCAGTTCACCAAGTTTCCTGCAAAACTTGGAGCAGGCTCCAATACCACCTGTCATGAAGTCCAGGTGTGTATCAGCTTCAATGCTTCAACACCAGCACCAGCTCCCCGACACTAGCTCTTCGTCATACACCGGCTTCACCCACTGTGGACCTGCTCTGATACCACCTGTCATGCCCCTAAACCTGTGGTAGTCTTTCAATCGCTTATAGCGAGGAGTGGCACTACCAATCGTTTTCTTTTCACCAATACTTACGATTGTAGACTACGCCTAATATTTCACTTATCCTACTTAGTTTGTGTTTCGCAACCAAGTATTATTAATGTGTTCCTTTATACAAGTGAAAGCCCATAACATTCACATAAACATCATTATACAAGAGAAATGCACAACAGTATAGAGGGAGGGCCAACTCCCTGCAATATGAGTCTGCCCAAATCAATATATTATAGAATCTTCGATGTTACAAAGCTTTACAAGTTAAATCTTGGGAAACCCCAAATTTACACTTAGCCAATTTTCCAACTTCGACAAACTCGGTTGCCCAGCTCGTCGGTGTCTCTGCACGGTCGCCGCACGACTCACCAACCCTTCATTCACCTCGTCGCATGATCATGTTGTTTGCCCAACTTGGGCGTGCCTCGTCGTAACCAAGTCGCCACACACGGGCGCCTCCGCATGAGTCACACCTTCGTTCACAATCTCAACACTTCACCGTTTCCACCATTTCATCATGCACGGCGCGCCCTCACCCGGTCGCCCATCCACATGATTCTTTGTTTCGGCGTGCACCGCGTGCCCTCGCCCGGCTGCCCGTCCACACGTCCACCCATTCACCAACTCGTTCACCCGAGTCGCCACACGACTTCACCCGATTAGCCCGAACGACCCCGCCTGGGTCGCCACACGACTTCACCGGGGTCACCTGAATGACCTCACCTGGGTCGCCACACGATCTCACCCGGGTCCCCGAATGACCTCGCACGAGTTCTGCCCGAACGACTTTTCTGAATGACTTTCCTGAACGACTTCTCGAATGACTTCTCGAACGACTTCCTCAAACGAATTCTCGAATGACTTCCTCGAACGAATTCTTGAACGACTTTCTTGAACAAATTCTCAAATGACTTCCTCGAATAAGTTTCTCGAACGAGTTTTACACCCGAGTTCCGCCCGTCATGTGGGCTCATCCACGCACTGCAGAACTCCTTGTTCAAACTCGTGTGGTCGAATGATGGTCGTTTGCCTCCAAACACCCTACAATATATATGGGCGGGTGGCGGGTTATGTCACCTGGCCGACCCACACCAAACGTCCAAGCCGACTCATTCAACATGTGTTGTCTCGCCCAAGAGGAGGGTCGGCCTGCTCAACTCGTGGGACCGCCCCCTCAACTCACCCAACACCTTATAAACTCTTTTCTTGGCTTGTTTCGTTTCATATTTCACACGTCCTTCGCACGGTGGAGTCGCCCTGCCCGTCGCACGGACCGCAGGCCCTAACAAGGTGTCTTGGTGACTTGGTGGAGTCACCCGCCCGTCATGCACGAAAACAAGGTTCGGTTGTGGAGTGTGGAAAGGTAGCTCGTGTGAGGGCACACCCGCCTGCCTTGGGCAAGGAAATCTTGGTTATCACACGGAGGTGTGATGAAGTTGTAAAATTGGCTAAGTATGAAACTTGGTGTTTCCAAGTATACTTGTAAAGCTTTGTAATATCGAAAGACTGTATAATATATTATTCGGGCAGACTCATTGTTCAGGTAGTTGCCCCTCCCTTTATACTGTGCAATTATGTTCTCTTTTATAATCGTTGTTGATAATGAATGTGTATGGGTGTTCATTGGTATAAGGGAAACATTAATAGTACTTTGTTGCAAAACACAAACTAAGTAGTATAAGTGGTTAGGCGTAGTCCACAAACATAAATATTGGTGAAAATAAAGTGTTCGGTGGTGCCGCACCTCGCTGAGCGCAGTAGAAAGACTACCGCCGGCCTGGGGGCTTGACAGTACAAGAGGGGAAAGCGGGATGCAATCACCCAAGTTAATGGGCACATGGGAGGGGGACTACGGGATGCGGTTAACGACTTTGGAGCATCAAGGAACATTGGTTGAGAAGCCACCATTCCTCAGGTGTATATATATATATATGTTTGTACAGCCAACCCAATTAGAGAAGCCACCATTCCTCATGTGTATGTATATATGTCTGTGTGTCTGTACAGCCTAACCACATATAAATTGGTAAGTGTGAGAATATAAACGTGAGATATTATTTGTACTGTGATAATTGAGATTGAAATCAAAATTCGGGATGGAAGCCCCTTCAGTTTGAAAAACCACGAATGCTACAACATGAAGGGTGGTGTTTTGCGTCTCACCACATGGACCAAGAAGATAAGCAGTGCTCCTCCGTAAATATTCAGAGAATCAACGCCCCCGCGAGCACAGTGTTGTCAGTTGTTCGAAGGTTCGATAAACCTGAAACGTACAAGCCCTTCATCAGCAGCTGCTCCGTGAAGGGAGATGTCAAGGTGGGATGCCTCAGGGAAGTCAAAGTCGTATCGGGGCTTCCAGCGAAGAATAGCATTGAGCGCCTCGAGATTCTGGATGAGGAGAAGCGCATTCTGAGTTTCAGGGTGTTGGGAGGAGAGCACCGCTTTCAGAATTATCAATCCATGACGACATTGAATGAGTTCGTGGAGGAGGGAAGCGTTTGGACTAATGTTGTGGAATGTTCTGTGACAGATATTCCAGAGGGGAATAGTAGAGAAGATACGTGCACCTACTACATAGATACCATCGTCAGATGCACCCTGCAGTCCTTGTCAAAGTTATTCCCACAACCCACGTCTCAACAGAAGCGGAGTTAACTACCTCTGTAATTAGAATCCCTGTAATTAGCGCTCTAATTAGAATCTTCCCGGGGCTGTGTTAGAATCTCTGTAATTAGCGCTCTGCAGCCCCGGATTGTTTGTGATCGCAACTAAGATGCCGAATAGTATGGAAAAGAGGGCTTCTAAGGGAAAATATTTATTTTACTTTGTATTAATTTTTGTCGTTAAACGAACTACAGTAACTTTTATGGCAAATCTGCGCTCTCTGAGATATAGTTGTTGTTGCAGAAACCTGCACCTTCATAGATACTATCGTCAGATGCAACCTGCAGTCCTTGTCAAAGTTATTCCCACGGCCCACGTCTCAACAGTACTTATCAAAGTTATTCCCACGTCTCAACAGTCCTTGTCAAAGTTATTCCCACGGCAGAAACCATGCTTATTTGTATTCCTTCGTGAAGTGGCCGAGGATGGTTGAGTAATTAAGTTCACAAATGTAAACTTGGCATTGAATTTTGTTTTGTAAAAGTTACTGTTTCTGGGACGATTATAACAATAGATTTGTTTGCATAACTCTTCTTCCATCAAATTGAAAATGAAAGACAAAGTAGAGATATAGATGTCTCCCTCGAGGTTTCTGTAAATTCTCGATTCCTATAATATATTATTTTTTTCTCCCCTTTCATCGTACAAGTTTCTTAAATTCTCTGTAAATTCTCAATTCTTATAACATATTAGTTTTTTTCTCCCCTTTCCTCGCTCGCATGATGTTCGTTCCGCCGTTTAATTTACATATTATGATATATCAGTTTTTGTTCTCTCTTGGCATGCAAATTTTATTTTTGTTATCTTAGAAAGAAGTTTTTATTTATTTATGATATATTAGATTTTTCGGTTTCCTTGTTATTTTTTTCTTTACTAATTGTTTGGTTTACTATTATATTAAGATTTACAGCAACAGCAAAATATGAGTCTCAAAACTTTTCTCATGAGTTTTACGTTTTATAAAAGAAATAATTTATAGTAAGAAAGATATGGGTGTTTTTGTTATAGATTTTACATTTTATAAAAAAAAATGACTATATTAATATCGAGATAAGTTTTTGGGATTAATCATATTGTTAGTATTTGGTGGACGTTTCGAACCAACTAATGTGGTTCATCCTCACCTTGTCTTGAGGATGAACCACATTAGTTGGTTTGAAACCTCGACCAAATCCTAACAATGTGCTTAATCCCAAATACTTATCTCTACATTATGGATCACAAAAGTCATAGATCTAATATATTAATATCTTAGAATTTTTGGGTGTTCTAAAGTGTTATAGATATTTCATTCATTAGAATAATCCTTACAATATTTTGAATTTTTTTATTATTTAGTTTATTGTCTTACATTGCAAATTTATCATTAGTAACCTCAATGCTCAATGAAAATGAAATAACAACCAAAAGAACATGTGATCCCAGGAGAAAAGCTAGGGAGAAGGTGAGGCATATGCTTTTCTCTCTTTTATTTACTTATGAAAATGCAAACACAAAGTAAGAGGCACTCACTATAAAGTTTAAGACTATGGCTTAGTTTCCTACTACAAAATCTTCATCTTCTTGTGTTATGCTCTCAAATCTAACTCCTAGAAGCTTTGTTCAACCATGGAACAAGTATGATACTAAATAATCGAACCTCTCTCCTTCTAGGAGCTTAGTATTAACATAGCATGATAGATATATAGGAATTAGTGATTTTGCATCTCTCAACCCTAAATTAGTGCTAGGCTTTGGAATTTCTACAATCCTTTTGAAAGACCACATGCAAGTACTCCGCATGAGTGAGTGATGGGCGCTAACAGGGCATCTACTCGGTACCATGGTGATCAAACAGTTAGTTCAACTTGTTGGAGGCATAGCACATGAATATAGATTTCTACTAAAGTTGATACCACACTATTTAAAAAATTTGAGTGTGTAGAATGCTGTTAAGGGGCTAAGACCTATGTTGAGAAAGCTTTGACCCCATAAGCGTTGTTTGATGGCTCAAAATGCCTCTAGAGGGCTTCTAACATAAACTTATACTTGAATTACCACAAAAATGGGACATGCAAGCAAATTCCACCAAAATTTTCCGTGACAAAGCACAAATATAGATGAAAAATTATAGAACAACCCTCTTTGGATTGTTTGAAGATGGTGGACACTCTTTTACACATCAAAATTTATAACTTTTTATTATCATAAACCATTAAAATTAGTCAAAAGATAACCTTAAAAAGAATAATAACAAGTCTCCATTTGCTATAAAATCTATCTTGGATGTGTTAATATTTTCCTATATTCTTGGTGCCACAATAGCTGCTTGGGACACTTTGCAAGCTATCTACCAAGTATTAGACATGCTCAAATAGTAAAGCTTTTTCGTAGCCCCTATCACAACCGTCTTCAATTCCTCTCATTGCCTCAGGTCTAGTCGAAACTTAGGGGCCAACTGTTTCAAGTAATTTCAAAGGACAACTAGAAAAGCCTATCCAACATTTGTGTATTATGATCATCCCTACAATGAATTAAGATAACATAGGAAAACTTATGAGTTTGAATGAGGCTTTTTGAACTATCTAGTGGCACAAAGGAACCTTCCAACTCTTAGGATATTGAGGTAATCCTTAGCGAAAATCTTTATTTCAGCTTCCTTGCAAGTTTTAAGTGCTTTTAAACCTTTTGTAGCACAACACTGATCCTCTTCCTAGTGTTGTAGCACATCACTAACCCTTAATGTAGAGTTACATATGTAATCCTAGCCAAAATTTGATATTTTACCTCAA
This sequence comes from Pinus tabuliformis, assembly GCA_031772625.1. NCBI lineage: Eukaryota > Viridiplantae > Streptophyta > Pinopsida > Pinales > Pinaceae > Pinus > Pinus tabuliformis. The sequence continues at coordinate 866,929,458 of CM062817.1, forward strand.
ATTTTACCATTTTCAGCCTCTATAGTGCTATATTGACCCTCTATGTAGTCCTATATCATAGAATGCAACCTCAAGGATGTGATATAACACTTCCATAATCTCTTACTCAGCTACATATCACTATCTTGGCCTTCTTCGCAACATTACGAGGTCAAAATTGCACTCAAGGCTTAATTTTAGCCTCTTCAAACCTTTGTAGTGTAGTTTCATGTAGAAATTATGATGAAAACTTGCAACTTCTCAATAATTTTTAATAAAAATCACAAGACACAAATCTACTCTACTACTTTGTGGAAATGAATTCAAAATTTAGAACATCAATCACAAACATGCAATGAGAAATAACACACATGCACACAATATTTTTCTCGGGGAAAGTAATCTACTAAAAATCCCAATACATGTTTGCAATAATATGATGAATAGAGATGTATTACAATTAATTTTCTCAATTGAGCACACCCTGCAAGTGAATAACCTATCTCTTTGCTCACTAAGAACGTATTTAACTACACATAACTTAATATAACTTAATTAAATTGCTACAAGTTAGGAATCACTCATGTTTAATTGAACTCAAGCCCTCCAGCTCAAATTAACTGAGTTAACTGAGTGGCAAGTGGCATGTTACCTTGGTTAACTACATCCATGATTTCTACTGATGTGGAAATTTTAATTTTCTCTAGTTTGACTAAGCCAAAGTCAAACTGAGATTTTCTTGTTGCATTTTCAACACTCCCTCTCACCAAGAAAGGGATTATCAACCACCCTTATCCTGCACTTATGGAATGTAATGCATGCAACAGTTCACACCGTTGTTGCTGCTAATGCAACACCAACAACTGAGAAGCATAAAAATAAACATAACAAAAGAAAAATTGAATCAACTATGTCTGCAACTATCTACTAGGAAACTTGTGCTGCTACTAACTCTGCTACTCAGCCTCCTTCTCTGTTGTCAACACTCCTCTGCACTCCTTAGTATGTGACTGAAATTGATCCTCCTACTACAAAATATTGTGGCCCCCTTGTAGAGAGGTAATGATCCATGAGGAGAATGCCTCAATGGACCCTACCCAAATTTATATAACTCTTGGACTAAGGATCTACATCATTCCACCTCCCTCCTGGAGTTATAACTGCATGTTCTCCCTCTTCCCACTTGGATCGAACTCCACCCCTATAGGAGATATTTTATTTAGTGGATGTCTCCACTCTGCATCCTCTCTAGCTCTCCATTTTTGGATGCTCTGCAACTTCAAGAGGCTCCTTATGAGGCTCCATTTTTAGAGATCTAACATGCTCTTTCTCAACCATCATGTCTCTAGTCTCTACCTTGCTCCTCAATGTTGTGCATCCATCTTCTACCTCAAGGACATACAGGTTTTTGACTCAAACCCTAATATGCTTCACCTATCCCATGGCTATGTGTCTGAGGAATGCCTTTCCTTCGCTCAAGATCACATCATAACTAAGGTATTCCAAAACTACTACTGAGGTGATATTTTTCACTAGGCCTGGAACAAACATGAGATTATTGAGTCAAAGAGGGGATAGTGACTCCCTCTAAAAGGTGAGTATACCAATCTCGGTCGTGCTGTATCTTCCATCGTCCCCAAACTCAATAATCATATGGAGATCTTTCTCCTGCAGGTCACTTAAAAAATCTCTACAGCATGTCATGTGGAATGAGGCACCCAAATCCAATTGCCACACACTCCGCATCTCATTTTTGGCCATGAATACAATAAGGGTGAAATCTAACTCAAACTGTGAAGCCAAAGCTTCAATTGATGTTGCTACTGTAGACTCCTTGCTGGAATTTTTGTGTGGACACTTTGTAGCATAGTGCCTGAATTCATGACAATTGAAGCCTTTTATTTTGGACAAGACTTTCTTCTTACCCTCTTGGAGGGATTCAACCTCACATTGGGACTTCTTGTTGAAAAAGTGTAATTAGGTTTAGTCTTCATAATGACATATATTTTTGTTTTTATCTAAAGATCTGAAAAGAAGAAAAATAAAATTATTATAATGCTTCAGTCGTGGGTTTCATGAGAAAGATATTTTATTTTTGAGTGAAGGCTCCCATTGAGATCCTTTAAGAATTTTGTGATCTAGTCATAAAATAATAAAAGAGTCATTGTCATGTTACACATTGTAAAGAGTCACACTTGTCTATGTAAAGTCATCCTCCAAGACCTTCTCAGTAACCCTCATGATGTCGACCTACAAGAAAGAGGTGTATCTAGAAGAAGAAGTCGACTTCCCTCTTAGAAGCCCTCATTTTATTTAGTGGATGTCTCCACTCTGGATCGTCTCTAGCTCTCCATTTTTGGATTCTCCACAACTTCAAGAGGCTCGCCACAAGATCCATTTTAGAGATCTAACATGCTCTCTCTCAACCACCATGTCTCTAGTCTCTACCTTGCTCCTCAATGTTGTGCATGCATCTTCTACCTCAAGGAAATATAGGTTTTTTACTCGAACCCCAATCTGCTTCACCTATCCCTTGGCTATGTGTCTCAGGAATGCCTTTCCTTTGCTTAAGATCACATCATAACCAAGGTATTCCAAAACTACTACTGAAGTGATATTTTTCATTAGGCTTGGAAAAAACATGACATTATTGAGTCGAAGAGGGGATCCTGACTCCCTATGAAAGGTGACTATACCAATCTCGGTCATGTTGTATCTTCCGTCATCTCGAAACTCAACAATCATATGGAGATATTTCTCCTTCAAGTCACTGAAAAAATCCCTACAGCATGTCATGTGGAATGAGGCACCCGAATCCAAGTACCACACACTCCCCATCACAGTTTTGGCTATGCATACAATAAGGGTGAAATCTAGCTCAGACTATGAAGTGAAAGCTTCACTTGATGCTACTACTGCAAACTCCTTCTTGATAGACTTTTTGTGTGGACACTTTGTAGCATAGTGCCTAAATTCATGACAATTGAAGCATTTTATTTTGGACAAGTCTTTCTTCTTCCCCTCTTGGATGGATTCAACCTCACCTTGGGACTTCTTGTTGAAAAAGTATAACTAGGTTTAGTCTTCATAATAAAATATATTTGTGTTTTTATGTAAAGAGCTGAAAAGAAGAAAAATAAAATTATTGTAATGCTTCTGTCGTGGGTTTCATGAGCAAGATATTTTATTTTTGAGTCAAGGCTCCCATTGAGAGCCTTTAGGAATTTTGTGATCTAGTCATAAAAGAATAAAAGAGTCATTGTCATGTTACACATTGTAAAGAGTCACACTTGTCTATGTAAAGTCATCCTCCAAGACCTTGTCACTAGCCCTCATGATGTCGACCTACAAGAAAGGGATGTATCTATAAGAAGAAGTTGGCTTCCCTCCAAGAGATCATGTCGACCTAGAGGTCATGATCAAACTTGTATATATACCCTTACTCGGCCTCATTTGGAGACAACGAATTCAGTGAAGCAAGTTGATCTGAATGGGAAAGTTAGTGTTTGTTGTGCTAAATTCCAATTTAGAATATAAACAAGTGCTTGAGGATTATGAGGTAAATCACAAGTTAACCATGAGGTTTTATCTGTTTTTATGTAAATTTCATGAGAAAATTAACATAATTGACACAATGAACAACAACATATATCAGGCATAAACATCACCATAAAAAGTAACACAACAACACATGATGAAGGAGTTCACCCCTCCTGGGCTACATCTCCTTGGTCCATATTCCAATGGGTTTGCCCTCTCCGATTATGCTCGAAAGTGTGAATACGTACATTTAAGTGCTCAAATGCCTCTGAAACCAATTCCAATGGCTTCAAAAGACCCAAAAATGGTTGTCTAACCTCTTCCTCCTCCCAAATTGGACAAAAACTCAACAAGTTCTGAGTTTCCCTACCTTGGCTATTATTCGCTCTACAAATTCCCAAAAATTCAGCACCACTCCTACAATTTCAACCCAAATTATGTTAACAGAGCGTCAATTTAGCTGAAATTCAACGAAAAACGTAGGTGCATTAAAATGGCCGCCAAGCCATTAACTCCAAAAAATAGGGTCATGTCGGGGCCATGTTCCCGAGGCTAAGGCTAATGGCCTACCACTATCATTCGAGCCCCCACTCCTTTGTCTGCCATTTTTTTGACACATCATATGGCCGAGATTGGCCCCTCATGGCTGGCCCCTCTACATTTGGCCCTTGGTTACGGTTTTGTTCACATGGCAACGTTTAATGGGTGATTGGGGCTAAGCCTTGGCCCCTTCCCCCAACACCTCCTCTGATTTGAATTTAAAATATGTTTTTGTCATATGGTTAAAAAGGACCATGGTTAGCATGAGTGGTTAGGGTGCGACGCTATTTTTCTGAAAGGTCATGGTATCGATCCCTGAGGAGTCGAGTTCAAACATGACCCAAAATTTTGGCAGCCCCCATGCTGCCACGTGGAAGCTTCCGGTTGGGCCACGTGGCAGCATGTGGTTGGCCAACATACCACCAATAAAACATTGCCACATCAATGCCAACCAAACCAATAAAATCATGCCAAGTGGTGCGACCCGATTGGTCCGACAAACCAGTTAACCAAGTCAACCATGCCCAGTCAGTAGGCCACGTTAGCAATATGGATTGCTGACTGGGTTGTCACAGTCTTGCCAAATTTGCTTATTTTGGAAAACGAACAGAACATGTTTTTGGGAGCATATGGATTCTGTTTCCCGTGAAACGAGTTGCACTAGATTTGGAACGACGAGCACTACGCAGTCATTCTGGTTCCACACCGATCTGACAACTTTTAATTTTGAGAAAAATTTTGGGCACGTGATTAGTCCTCCCCACTAGAAGCTTTTGGAACCAAAATATCACTTTTACTTGTCCAACAGGTGAGAGTATAGTTTCCTCACCTTTCTAATCTCAATCCACTTAGCCTTGGAAGAATTTATTCCTTTGAGCCCCACTCGAAGGTAGTCCACACTCCCTCGTTTTGAAGACCTTGTTCTTCTGTCAAGAATGACATCTTGTTGTAGTTCATCAAGGTATTCAAGAGAAAAATCCTCAATGGAGGCAATCTGGGCATTCTCTCCTTGATATTAAATCAAAGTAGGCTTATACAATCTTAAGTTCTCAACATTAACAACAACATAAATTTGCATATATGAAGGCAAACCCAACTTGAAGGCATTATCACCAATATTTTCCAGAATTCTAAAAGGATATTAACAAGTTGGTTTTAGTATTTTACCTTCTCCTTGGAGCCTCTCTTTGTTAATGTGAATCCAAACTTCATCACCGAATTGGAACTTGTGATCTACCCGATGCTTGTTGTGCCTTGTTTTGTACTTGCCTTGGCTTTTTTCAAGCTGATCTTGAACTACTTGAGGTGCCATTTGGAATCGTTGAATGAAATTCTTGTCTTTTTCCATGTTACCATCAATAGAAACATCCTTCTTACCAATATGGTACAACAAATTATGACACAAATGGTAATCAAATTCCCCTACTTCGTTCTCTTGACTCAAGCTTAAATGTACATTTTTAAAGTATGCATATTGTTGATCATAACTTTCCCGCAAAACAAAATTATGATTGATTAAAGTAATTGCACTAACAATAGACCTGGAAAGCATATCATCAACCTTGTTGTACATATCTTTCTTATACCTGCTGACCAAGTGGAATTGTTGTAAGGATCCCATCCATCGAAAGTGCCTTGATTGTTGCAACATTGTCACTGCACCATTGAAACTTTTTGAATGACATGAAATGGGATTGCCATATTGCATGACGAGTGCGCCCATGGCATAGTCACTTGCAAGTACATGAGTTGAATTGATCTTTTCTTTGAAGACATCAAATTCCCTTTTTTGCTTGCCTACCCACTAGAAAACCTTTTCCACACTAGTCAATGCATGAAAATGAGTTACGATAGAAGAAAAGTTAGCAATAAACTTTCTCCAATATTGGGCCTCTCCCAAAAAACTTATTACTCTAGTGATAGTCTTGGGTGTTGGCCAATTCATCATGAAATCGACCTTGGAGGGCTTTATCTTCAACTCACCTCCTCCAACAATATGCCTCAAGCACAACAAAGAAGTTTTACCGAATTCACACTTTGATATCTTCTAGAATAACTGTTATTTCTTTAATAAATCAAGTACTTTTCTCACATGCATGACATGTTGATCAAGAGATTTTCTGAAAACTAAGATGTCATCTAAATAGAATATCTCACCTAGAAATGGCTCCAATACATCATTCATCATACGCACGAAAGCAGTAGGAGCATGGAAAAGACAAAAAAGCCTAAGTAGCCATTCAAACAAACCTTTCTTTGTTTTAAATTTCGTCTTCCATATGTCTCCTTCAACAATTCTACTTTGATGATAGCCACTCCTTAAGTTGCACTTAGTGACATGTTTTCCATTATTCTCGGTGATCAGGTGCTCAAAAATTAAAGTGCCTTAATCTTGTTAAACTCAGCTTCAGATCAAAGAGTTTGTCGTTTTGAATCCAACGGTGCAAACATAACTCAAATTCGAGCTTGTATGAAGAAGTTGAGGGAGGTAAAAGTTAAAGTTTGACTTGTCTACATGGCAGGATTGGATGACATGGCAAAGCCCTTCAGCAAATGAGGAGGTTCCAAGTGGCAGTCCGTCATTGGCCTCCGTATTTCACAAAACAAAAGTTGCAGGCGGAAAAGGTGTTACAAATCGGCCCCCAACATGTTCAGGGTTTCGATGCGATCGCATATCGCATATCACAAACATGTCAGAGCCCTAGTAGGTACCAGGTTACGATTCTATGGAACGCAGATCGTAACCGCATATCGCAGGTAAACACAAGTTCCACTTTATGAATTTTGATGATTATCCGCCGTTTGCAAAATGCGAAAAGTTTCGAATGCGAGCTGTTATGAATTGTAGTTTAATATCCCATAGGGTCCATGATATGGCTATCGCAAAATCATCGCCGAGTTAGCAAGGCATTAAGCCCACCAAAATTCGATGATTGTGATTTGTGATATGATTGACAGGTTATAGCCCGCCACGTATTGAAATTTTCATGAGTTAGCATTTTTTGGGCTAATTTGTATGATCATGCCGGTTTTCGAGCAATTTGTGGAACAAATAGTTGGAAAACTAGGAGAAGTCATAACTTCTTCAATTATTATCCAAATTGGATGAAAAAAGAGCCTTGATAGCCAGGTTTCGATTTGATGGATCGCGGATCACAATCTCATATCATAGATAAACACAAGGTCCTCTTTATGACTGTCGATGGTTATCTTCTAATTGCGAAATGCGATAAGTTTCAAATGTGAGATGTTATGAATTGTAATTTAACGTCTCATAGGGTCCACGATATCTTTATCACATCATCATCACTGAGTTAACAAGGCCTTAAGCCCACCAAACCTCACGGATAGTGATTTGCGATACAAATGACAGGTTATAGCCCACCATGCGGTGAAATTTTCGTCCAGTTAGCATTTTTGGGGCTAATTTGTAGAATCATGTTGGTTTTGGAGAAATTTGTGGAACAAATAGCGGTAGAACTAGGAGAAGTCATAACTTCTTAAGTTATTATCCAAATTGGATTCAAAAAGAGTTTAGATAGCCATTTTTGAGTATTATGAACTCATTGAGATAGGTTTCAGAGGGATTTTAGGCATTTTAAACACACTTTTATTGTAATTTTGAGCATAATAGAGAGGCCCAAGAATTGGAAGCTAGACCAAGGAGACGTAGCCTAGGAGGGTGAAGTCCTCATCAATTCTATGTGTTGCATGTTGTATTTTGATGTTTATTTTTTGTTATTTTGTCGTTGTTCAGCATATGTTTTATGTTAAAATTATTTATAACATTTACATAAGAAACTCCCATGGGAATAAGTTAATTAGCAAAAATGGTGAATCCTTAAGCACTTGATAAGAAAATGATAAGCATATTGGGTTTTATTCTAAATCGGAAATGAGCACAACATTACTAATCTGCTCCATTTCATATGAGGTTGGTATCAAAGGACTGGTTTTTTCTTATTAAATTTTCTTGTTCAAAGAAGGAGTATTGTTTGTTAGTTTTGTGTCATGGTAACAAGGTTAAAACTCAAAAGAGGTGAAGGAAAGATGGTTGAAAGCCCTATAGTTGGCTCATGGGGAAGAAGAGCAAGGTTCCCAAAGTCCTCTACACCAATACATCCTCAAGTTGTAGAAGTTACAGTTGAGTCTTCAGAGACCTTGTCTCATGAAGGAGAACCTATCGTGACAGAAGATGGGAAGTCTTTCAGAAAGTCTTTCTTTGATATGAAAGATATCATGAAGGTCCTCTATGAAAAGAGGAATAGTAGATTGCAAGGAGAAAGTTCCAAACCTCCCAAAGGATAAGGCTCTTTAGGAGGAGGTAATGGAAATGGAGACAAAAATCCACCCCCTCCCCCATCTTCTTCATCTTCTACTTCACAAGAATCTTCACATTCTTCCACTAAAACAACCCTTACTCATACTCATCAACATTCTACAAAAGGAACTGGTAAATCACCTTTTCTAAAGCTTGATGTTAAATTTGAGTTGCCCATGTATAATGGTGAAGTGAATGCAGAGAAGCTTGATAACTGGATTTGTCAGTTGGAGGTGTATTGTAGAATTCAAAACCTTCAAGAGGATGATATCAAAATTTAGTTGGCTTCATTGAGAATGGAGGGTGCAACACTCATTTGGTGGGGAAAAAGGACTCAAGATGAGATCAAAAAACATGGTAAGATCTCTATTACTTGCTCTGATTTCATTGCTGCTATAAAAAGACAATTCTACCATCTATCCCATATGCAAAAAGCTACCATGAATTGGAAAAATTTCAGATAGTTAAAAGGTCAAAATGTCCAAGAGTATACTCATGAGTTTAGGAGAAGAGCTCTTATGATAGGAGTGGACTTGCAGTCACAAGATACTTTGTTGAAATATATAGGAGGTTTGCATAGCTATCTTTGACACACCATTCTTATGTTTAATCCTGCAAATCTTGATGAAGTTTGTGTTCAAGCTACACACCTCAAAGAAAGAGGGAAAAATGTACCATAAGAGGGTAAGAAGAATCCATTCCAAAGTCGTGGAAAAGGAAATAATTTTAAAGGGGTTTTCGTAGTGCATTATATTAGATACCATTTTTTGGGATTCAACTGCATTAAGTAAGTCATTCATCTATGACCATTTCCATGAGAGGTAGTAGTAACTGACTAATTTCTCATGATTTTTGAATAGTCCACTAAGAACTCATTACATCAAGTGATGCTCATAGCGGTGAAGAAGTGGGATTGAAACTAGTGCAATGAATCAGATTGCGTCAATGATCACTTCCAGGGATTGCACCCAGTAACTAGGACTTCCCTGGAGGTCACCCATCCCAGATTGCCTCTAGCTCAAGCGCGCTTAACTATGGAGTGTTCCCCACAATTAGGTCCAATTGGCTTGCTACCCCATTTGCAAAACCTTAGCAAGTATTGTGCATCATGAACCATTTAGTTAGAGTTCCATTCACTCTTTTGAATTTAAGTATTGAGGGGTTTTAGCAGTGCATTATATTAGATATCATTTTTTGGGATTCAACTCCATTAATTAAGTCATTCATATATGACCATTTCCATGAGAGGTAGTCGTAACTCGCTAATTTCTCATGATTTTCGAATATTCCACTTAGCACTCATTGGATCGTTTGATGCTCACATGGGTGAAGAAGTGGGATAGAAACTAGTGAAATGAATCACATAGCATCAATCATCACTTCTGGGGCTTGCACCTGGTAACGAGGATTTCCTGGGAGGTCACCCATCCCAAATCGCCTCTCGCTCAAGCGCGCTTAAATATGGATTTTTCCCCACAATCAATCCCACTTAGGTTTCAACCCCATTTAGGTTTCAACCCTTCACTCTTTTGAATTTAAGTATTGAGGGATTTCCACAGTGCATTATATTAGATATTATTTTTTGGGATTCAGCTACGTTAAAGAAGTCATTCATCAATGACCATTTCCATGAGAGGTAGTCGTAAATGACTAATTTCGCATATTAGCTTGTGATGTGATTTATGCTCATGTGTTTTTTTCAAGCTGCGTAATTCTATTACAAGACTTTGAGGGGCTCACTTGTTTTACCTTCTGTGTGGTAGAACCTTCATGCATCACACTTGACTCTTCGCAAGGTCACTCAGTTGTTCTCACCAAAGTCATCAAACTTCAATCTACTCATTATTGTAGCCAAGATACATCATTAAAACCCACTTGATTTGCAACCAGACCGTATTCCAGATGGGATTACTACACTAAATAGTGTGAGGTCTAATTGGGACTTCATATTGGGAAAATCACCAAAATGTTGGTGGGTTCAGAATTGTCGACATTTATGGTGCTAGAAGGAGGGTCAGATCACAAGCTGAGCCCATGAGGTCAGTTTGAACTTTCCACACTCATTAATGGATTCTCCTCAAATCACAACCCCGAAATATTTTTCTAGAACCACAAATATGAAAGTGCTAGCGAGAATCAACGATGACTTGTCAAATCTTAAATTCAATGGTGAGGGCGAAACAACCTTTTTCGAGCACACCTTTTGTTTTCTTGATTTTTGCACAAAAACATTATTGATTGCGACTATGTTGCCTGTAGGTTGTTCATTCTCACGTTTGAAGGGCACATAAGGGAATCGAGTCACACATTGCCTGTCGCCTCTATACACTCTTTCGAACACCTTTCCATTGAGCTTTATCGCACCTTTGATAGGTATGATTATAAATCTATGTTCAAGAAAATTATGCAATTGTGAAAAGCACCTATTGAATCTCTTGATGACTTTTATGATCATTTCATTCATTTTTGTTTTGAATTTTCTGGAGATGATGTTGATTGGCCCTTATTGAAAGACACATTCAAATTTCTTGTTCACATTTCGATGAATCTGCATGAATATGAATCTTTCAAAAGTCTCTCAACATACCTCATATTAGAGCTTCTAAATCTCCGACAGACGAGGTTGTTGTACCAAGTGACTCTCCCTCTGCTCTAATAAAACAACTCCATTTCCACGGGTGGAGGTAGGATAAGTTTAGAATTCATCCATTGATTTACCACCATCTTCTCCCACCCCACATACTCAGAATTCTAGCACAAGTTTGAACTGTGAATTTGATGTTTGCGATGGTGTTATCTCTTCATCCTCCATCCTTTGGTTCCTTTTGTCCTCTAGATTGTGAGTTGTTGTGTCACCAATTTCAAATGTTTCTTTTGATGTTCATGAGGATCAAGTTCTGGATGGAGTTGGTGTTGAGAACGAAACTTGCAATATCATTTACGATGACTATGAGTGGGAGTCCATATCTGAACAAGAATCTGCGATGAAGGTTGATTATTTTCTTTCCATGCCTCTCCCTCATTATCCAAAATTTTTTCACAATTCTATCATTCCTGTTGAATCTTGCGAAGAATTACCTTCTGATGATATTATTACTTTCGATCACTCTCAGAACTCATGGAATGTTAGTTTTTCAGTCTAATTCAAACATGATAACTTTTCTCTTTTTTCTCTTCCTAATCTATCATCTCATCATTTTGAAGAAATGAAGGGTGAAATTTCTTATTTTCAATCTTCCCCTCTTTATGATTCATCAGATCATGAGGATGCCTCTGTTTCTCATTTGGAACTTTCTGATCGTGTTTTTCATGACCTTTTAACCCATTCATATTGTAAAGGCTCTAATTTTTCCACTATTCATTTTTCTAAGCCACTAGTCTATGATGACCTATCATATGATGATTTGGAAGTTCCACAAGCTGTCAATGCACTTCAGCCCAAGATGATGGTTATGTCAGGTACTCACAGTCTTGAGACTAGTTCCAATTCTAATAAGAATAGAAACATATTTTTAAAGGCTCATCATCACTCTTCCACACAAATTGAAAATCATTATGTTTCAAAATTTTTGCACACTCAATTTGATTAGCATGATCCTATCATTCAGTCATTGGAGGAGTCATACCTGGTGAGAACTATTGAAAAGTGAAATTTTTCTTATTTCTTCATGTTCACCCATTTTCAAAGTTCAAAAGTTTGTCTTTGCATGCCTTTGAGTCGCAATGTTTCTGACCACCATAATGCATCCACACAATGTTTCACATGTGGTTTTCTTTCATACTTTTTTGCGTGCATTTTCAAAATTAGAATGTCTTGGTATGTATTTCCTTATATTTAATTTTTTATGCTATTCTTGAATATATTTCTTGATATGTAATCCCTCGCTTACATAGTGTCGGCCAGATAAGTCATTCTTGCAGACAAGATCGACCTCCCTAGTATCTAATGATATCTAGTGACAAGCAAACCAGACAAATTCTATCTTTCTCTAAATATGCAATTTATAAATAAAGGCAAATAGGTGTTTTAGGCCTACCTTGGGTCCAGTGCAAGTTTGTGGAAGCCACGCTCCGTTGATCCAAATGAGCTCCCTTGTAAAGAATCTGCAAACACAAACAAGAACACACATTAAATAGCACCTGAAAAGCCAATATAACAAAGCATATTTATCATGATGATCAAGGAATTCATGAAACAAACCATATAATACAATTTGTTGAGAAAAATGAATCTAATTGTATTAACTTTAATCAAAGAAGAACTTTACAACCTTGGTGCCTTAATGCTGTACAAGCTCCTCCCGAGGTCCAGCAAGAATCTCCTCTACTTTGACAAGTTTCACTCTCTTCCCAATGAAGCTAAAAGGTATGTAATCTCTCCTCTCAAGCTTAACTAGTAAGTCTCAATTCCAACAGCATTTACCCTAAAAAATGTTCAGCTTCTAACCTCTCTAGCAACTAGCTTACTGCCTTAATTTATAGTGCAATGGAGGGAAGTTACTAGGACCACCTTCAAAGGGATAAAGCCCTCCTTCAAAGGGATAAGCTCCTCTCATCAAGGGATTAGATCCTTTACTTTTGGGATGCATGAACCACCTAGGAGTGAACCATCCATGTCAAGATTCCTTCTAGAATCATCCAGAATTAACCCAAAGTGAGTTTTTAAGAATAAACTTGCACCTTTTTGACTTTCACAGGGGTCCGCAACCACTCCTTTAGAGACAGAGCGGGTAGGTCCGCAGGTAACATGACCATGGGTTGTGGGACCGTAGGTAACAATAAGAGAAAGTAAGGAACTAGAGCTTTATTGATTTTTAAGGACTTTCTCTCATTTTTAAAGCTTGACATGAAGAGCTGGGGTTTGAGACTTGCTAAGGAGGACAGTATGAATGATGATAGACCCATACTGACTACAAATAGTCATGGTGACAATATTTTGTGTAACACATAGTCTAACCGATGCGTTAGTGGTTACACTGCAAATTTCATTTTACGTAGGCCTCCCCTATTCTTGGTTAGTTTAGGAGTAGGAGTATTTTTGTTTGTTTTCGTTGTTTTGTTTTGTTTTAATTTACTTTCTTCTCCACTCTTTTCTTTCATTTCTTTTCAGTTGTAGGCTAGCTTCCGCATGAGACTGTGTTTGGTTTTTGGAGCAAGCATGGTGAAGTCCAAGATGAAATTGTGCTACTATCAACACTTGGTTAACTGTTTATTCCCTATCTTTGTGTGAATGATCTGGATTTAAACAGGAACGCAATAGATTATAGAGATAACCATAAATACAGAGATGCGATAACCATAAATACAGAGATGCAGCGGAAATAATACTTCATTTCATTACTATAAAATAATGAAATTTGCTTACAAACAGAAATGGAAATAAACCAGCTAGGGCGATGGTAGCTTATCTCTGAGAAGAGATGTGGCGGCTACATGCCTCTGAACTGTTCCGAACTGTGTTACAATGAGGCTCGAAGGTCTATTTATTGTTGAGAAACAATGGAAAACCCTTAACATTCCGAAATCTAACCCTAGAAGATGAAACGCCAAATTATGGGCCCCGTTTGGGTAAATTGGTACATCAATTTCCTGGGGTCGTAACTTTGGCATACGATCTCCGTTTGACACGTACGATAGCTCGTTAGAAAGATCTATCTGAGTACTACCACTTTCGCAGTCAACATTGGTCCATAGACCCTTGTTGCCCCAGATTCCCAAAAAAACATCGTTTAGGGCCTCAAAACGGCTCCGGAAGTTCAGGACCCGAAAAACTGCTAAAAATAGTAAACTGTGCTACAATTTAGGAAACTGAGAAAGCTAAAAGAGATAGTTGTGGGGGTCCAAATGGGATAGGTGGGTGGCCACCAACATCCACTTGGATCATTCCTCCCCCCTTAGGAAGTAATGGTCCCCATTGCGTTGAGTTCCTCCATCCGCTGAACTTGTCCTGCAATCTCTGATGTGTCCGATAATGGTAGGAAGCATGGTTGACAATGGTCCATATTGAACACTTGGTGCAGGCAAAGGAATGGAGGAATGATGTGCTCCAAAGCATTATTCCCCACAGCCTTGGTACTATTGTAAGGACCATGTCGGAGTGGTTTGAGCTTCTGATGGGTTCTGGTAAGGCGTTCTCTCTGCAGATGCAACCAGACTTTGTTGCCCACCTGAAACTTGTGTGGTATCTCTATGGGTGAGGAGAAGTTGTCCCTGTGTTCTGTCATGACTGTATCCCTTTGCTGCCGCTGCTGCATGGAGGAACCCTTTGCAGGGGTCATGGAGGTAGCAACGATCTTCCCCTTACTCTGGGAGTGAACCAGACAGATGAATTTCCTGGTCTGTGATATGAGCTTGCTGCCTTTCTTAGCGGTGATCAAAGATGTGGCGGTAGGTGGGGCTACCTCCGGTATCCTGTATAATGAATTATTCAAAGAAATAATGACAGCACGAGGCCTGGAATCATACACAGCCTCCACAAGTATGGTTGGCCTAATAATACATCACAAACATCCAGAGGTGTAACATCACACAATACCTCGTCTGTGAAGCGCTTGATGCTGTAGGGAAGGTGGCACTGCTGGCGAACTTTGAGATCTCGTCCTTCATGAAGCCACCCGATACTGTACAGCTGTGGGTGTGGTGTAGTCGGTAGGCCCAACCGCTTCACGACCTCTGCTGAAATGAGGTTCTTTTGGCTGCCACTGTCGACAATGAATTGTAGCAGCGAACCCTTCACCCACATCTGTGAGTGGAAAAGACGCTCCCCTTCCTCTGGATTTTCGGGCTCATCTTTCTGGATCTTGGCGGTGGCAACAGTGGCGCTGGGATCTGCATCAATGATTTGCTTCCCTTTGCCATTCCCCTTGTCGGGTTCTGGCTCAGGGTCAGAACATGCATCTGATTTGGAAGCCTTCAACTCGGCCACAAGCGACTGCTTGGTCCGACACTCACTTGTGTTATGAGTGGGACTCTTGTGGAACTCACACCACTTTCCTGTGTCCTTCTTCAGCTTCGTGGTGTTGTTCTTTTCTTGCGGCTTCGATGGGTTGTCTTGGGTCACCCCGCCTTGGCTTTGTCCTTTGGGTTTTGGATTTGCAGATCCAACGTCTCGCTTCTTCTGTTTGAACTTTTGCTCGATTTTGACAGCATATCGGTATGCTGTGCCAAGTGAGGAGATGTTCAAGAACACCATCTCTTCCTGGATGTACTTGTGCAAGCAGCCACGGTATTTGAGTACCAGATGCAGCTTAGAATCTTTGATACCCAACTGTGTGCGAAGGGTATGAAAAATGTTTGTGAACTCCGGCACATCTTGGTCTCGTCCCTGCCGCAGTGTGGTCCATTTGATGTATTTGTCCTCATAGCTTCCGACAGGGTAGTACTGCTCTTTGATGGCATCCCGGAAGTCATTCTAAGTGGGTGCGGCTAAAAATAGTGAGCCTGTACTTTCATCCTTCTGCTCGCAGTAGGTTTCCCACCAGTCCTTGACGTGGGGGGCTGCTTTGAGAAGAGCAAAAACAATCTTTTCCCGACTTGAAAATTCGTGAACAGAAAAATACCCCTCTAGCAGACTTAACCATTTATCTACGACATCTGCGTCTATTTGACCCTCGAAGATGGGGATTTCAAAATTAACTTGTACCTTAAACGGTGTGGCGTTTCCAGAGTCGATGTTGGAAGCCGATGCGTCGCCTCTGGGTAGCCGCTGAAGGATCTGCACAAACCTATCCATCATCGCGTTCCTTTGCCGCTCGAGCGCTTTTTCGAGCAAGATTTTGATAGGATCTCCTGCCCCCTCGTCTTTCTTCTCATCCGCCATGGGAGGCCGTTGGGATTTGCGAGGCTGGTCTTGTAAAGGTTCGACCAGTTCAAGCCCTAACTCCTTATATCCCGACCTCGTTGGGGACATGCAAAGAAAAACAGAGAAAAAGCAGACCGCTCTGATACCACTGATCCGGATTTAAACAGGAACACAATAGATTACAGAGATAATCATAAATACAGAGATGTGATAACCATAAATACAGAGATGCAGTGGAAATAATACTTCATTTCATTACTGTAAAATACTGAAATATGCTTACAAACAGAAATGGAAATAAACCAGCTAGGGCGATGGTAGCTTATCTCTGAGAAGAGATGTGGCGGCTACATGCCTCTGAACTGTTCCGAACTGTGTTACAATGAGGCTCGAAGGCCTATTTATTGTTGAGAAACAATGGAAAACCCTTAACATTTCGAAATCTAACCCTAGAAGATGAAACGCCAAATTGTGGGCCCCGTTTGGGTAAATTGGTACATCAATTTCCCGGGGTCGTAACTTTGTAATACGATCTCTGTTTGACGCGTACGATAGCTCGTTAGAAAGATCTATCCGAGTGCTACCACTTTGGGAGGTAACATCGGTCCATGGACCCATGTTGCCCCAGATTCCCAAAAAAACATCGTTTAGGGCCTCAAAACGGCTCCGGAAGTTCAGGACCCGAAAAACTGCTAAAAATAGTAAACTGTGCTACAATTTAGGAAACTGAAAAAGCTGAAAGAGACAGTTTTGGGGGTCCAAATGGGATAGGTGGGTGGCCACCAACATCCACTTGGATCAGTGAATCTTGCATTATTTTAGTCGATGATACTCCGATGGAATCACAATAGTGGAATGGATTCTTTCTGGGAAAAAACCATAGTGGAATCATGATGCTTGAACCGATAACTGGTACCGCCTACTCTTGTCGATCTTTTATTTTCAATTCCTTTTCACCTAAATATATACAAGTAGAGTAAGGAGGGGAGGAAAAATTTAACAAGTGTGTTAGAGGTATACATAAATATCCTTCTCTAGAGGGACAACCTATTTTTCTATCAATAAGTTAGGATCCATCTTTCGCCTCATTAAATAAATAGGTGCCGATGCACAGTTCTTTGAAAAAAATGAAAAAATGAAAAGAAATAAAATAAGGGCAAAAGACGAGAAATTCTTCTTGCACAGAGAGGAAAAGCAAGAAAATCTATCGTGGTATTGTCCAAGGTCACTGGCATCAAAGAAATGTTTGTGTTCCTACAGTGACTCCGTCGGGGTATTGCCAAGGCCTACTAGTAGCAGAGCAACACCAAAGATGAAAACTAAGACTTAGAAAAAAAAATTCACTTATGTATTTATATAATCCTCATCCCCAATTGAAACAACTTAGTTTTACTTGGCTTAGTTAAGTGTGTCATCGATGAAGAGAATGGTAAGGACTATATCTTTAACGCAAGATAATTGAAGAAGTTATGGTATTTAATAAACTGAAAAATACTTCCAGAAGCGTTAGACATGTTCTCCATGAGACAAGGGCCATACACAGAGTTGGGGTTCTGCCAATGTTGTGCCAAGTGTTGTACATACTACAACCACCCTCCAAAATATTTCCTATGCTTTGATTTTAAAGCCTCTCCTTTTGTTCATAGGATTTTGTCTTTTATTGTCATCAAGTATTCATGATTTTATCAAGACTTATTCTTTTCATCGGTGCTTATGTTTGCTTGTTTTCATACCTATCTAAATTTTTCATGTCACAAGCTAACCTTATGACTTGACCTTGCAACAGTACTGGGCTTGCCTCTAGAAACTGCACAATCTTGCAAGGAAAGCCAGCCTTGATGATGGAAACTGTGCAATCAGAATGGTAGCTCAGGCTTGAGCTTGAGAATTGTGTAGTCATGGATGGAAACCCAACACTAAGCTCAAAAATTGTGCAATCCATCCCCTGTGCTCAGAAATTGTGCAATGCACTAAGCCGAGAAGTTGCCAAGTTCCACGGAATTGTGCACTATTCATTGGTAGTGTGCATGGAAAGTTTCCCATAATAAAAAAAAAAAGTGAAACAGGTAATCTCTATAAATGATTAGGTGTTCAAACTTAGGCTTAAAAATAAAGGTCTCATAATATTGTTAAACTTAGCTTCAGATTAAAGAGCTCATCATTCTGATTCCAATGGTGTGAATGACACTCAAATCTGAGATCATATGTAGAAGTTAGAGTAAGTCAAAGTTGAGGTTTGACTTGCTCACATGGCAGGATTGGATGATGTGGGAAGGTGCTTCAGTGAATGAGGAGGCACCAAGTGGCAAGCCACCATTAGCCACAACATGTCAAAAATCGCAATCACATGGATGTTGGTGTTAAAAATCAGCCCCAAAGCAAGGGAAGGGTGTGATGCGATAAGGCAAGAAGGAAGGTTTTCAAGAATCGACCAAAGGCACGATGTGATGGATTGCAATTGCATATCAGCAAAGGGTCCATGTTATAGAATCGGCCCCCGATAGGTATTGGGTTCCGATGCGATCTCACAATCGCAAATTGCAGCACGCTGCAAAGCCCCGCATATCTAAGAGCCCAGTTTTCCGCCAATTGCGATAATCTTGGACGTGATAAGGTTATAGGCTGCAATTAATGTTCCATCAGGTTTGTCGTATCAAAATCGCACATCGCTCACCGCGTTCGTAGACCATAAGGACCACGAGACTTTGCTGATTGCGATTTGCGATGGATAATCATTGCCAAAAATTTATGGCCCACCGCGCAGTAGAATTCTCACTCAGTTAGCAGATTTTTTTAGTGAAATCATGGGTTCGTGTCTGATGTGGAGCAATTTGTGGAATGAATAGTGGGAGAACTAGGAGAAGTCATAACTTCATCAGTTTTCCACCAAATTGAATGCAAAAAGAGCCTAGATGGCCACTTTTTAGTATGTTGGACTGATTGGAGCAGGTTTCAGAAGCATTTGAGGATTGTAAACACATACTTTTACACTTTTGAGCATAATAGAGAGGCCCAACCCATTGGAAGCTAGACCAGGGAGACATAGCCCATGACGGGTGAACTCTTCATTTTACTTGCAAAAATTCATGAATCCTTAAGCACAATGAAAGCATTTTGTTTATAATCTGAGGAAGATCTTAGCACTGCAAACTAATATTCTAAATCATATCAATTTGGTATTAGAGCACTAGGTTTTCTTTGTGAAAGAAGGATTTAATTGTTTGCAAGTTTATGTCATGCTTACAAGGTTAAAACTCAAAAGAGGTGAAGGAAAGCTGGTTGGAAGCCCTGAAGTTGGGTCAAGGGGAAGAAGAGCAAGGTTGCCACAATCTCCAACACCAGTTCAGCCTCAAGTTGTAGTTGAGACTCCAAAGATCGTGTCTCATGAAGGAGAACCTACAAACATGACAGAAGATGAGAAGACCTTCATAAAGGCTTTCTTTTATGTGACATAGATGGTGAATGTCCTCTATGAAGAGAGGAATAATAGGTTGCAAGGAGAAAGTTCCAAACCTCTCAACGGAGAAGGCTCTTTAGGAGGAGGTAATGCAAGAGGAGGTAAAGGAAATGGAGAAAAACCTCCACCCTCTCCACCATATTCGTCATCTTCTTCTTTACAAGCATATTCACACTCTTCCACTAATACAACCCTTACACATACTCATCATCGTTTTTCAAAAGGAACTGGTAAATCACCTTTTTTAAAACTTGATGTTAAATTCGAGTTGCGTGTGTATAATGATGAAGTGAATATAGAGAAGCTTGATAATTGGATTCTTCAGTTAGAGGTCTATTGCAGGATTCAAAACCTTCAAGAGGATGACATAAAGATCCAGTTAGTTTCCTTGAGAATGAAGGGTGCAACACTAGTATTTTGTGAATCAAAGACCTAAGAGGAGATTAAAAAACATGGTAAGATCTCAAATTCTTGTAATGATTTCATTGCTGCAATTAAAATAGAAGTCTACCCTATAGCTTA
The DNA here is from genome assembly GCA_031772625.1 of Pinus tabuliformis. Lineage (NCBI taxonomy): Eukaryota > Viridiplantae > Streptophyta > Pinopsida > Pinales > Pinaceae > Pinus > Pinus tabuliformis. Next base: position 866,949,618 of record CM062817.1, read on the forward strand.
TATGCAGAAAGCCGTTATGAGTTGGGAAAACTTTAGACAACTTAAAGGTCAAACTGTGCATCACACCCAAGAATTCAGAAAAATGTATCTCATGTTAGGTGTAGAATTGTAGTCACAAGACACTTTGCTGAAGTACATAGGGGTTTACACAATTACCTTAGGAATATTATCTTAATGTTTAATCCCATTAATATAGATGATGTGTGTGCACTGTGCGTAAGCCACTCATCTTGAGGCAAGAGGGAAAAACACCTTAGAAGAAGGTAGTAAAAAGCCATTTAAGAGTAAGGGAAAAGAAAAGGCTTTCAAAGGAAAGGCCAAGATAAATGCGTCTATCAAAAAAGAAGTAGAGAAAGTTACATGCAAACACTATTCAAGAGAGGGTCAAAATGAAGCTCACTATTGGAAGCTTCATCCCGAAATGAAGCCAAAAAGAAACAACAACGGAAAACAAAAGACAAATGCAACCACTTAGCGAGATTTGGGATCCACTATAGGTGATGAAACTAAAATCACAGTCATGAGGTTAAACGGGAAAGAATCCATTGCCAGCACTAGTTCTTCAAACTCGCAAAATGAAACTCCAAATGAAAAGAGGAGAATAGAACTATTTCACATAAGGGCGATCTCAAAACATAGCACGATTGATACATTGTCCGATAGCAGCTCGCAAGCCAATCTTATCTATGAAAAAATTGTCAAGAGTTTAAATATGGAAACTGTTCCACATCATAAACCATATCAAATTGCATGAGTATGTGACTATGCGCAATTGCAAGTTACGAGAAAGTGTAAACTGAAATTCACTATCACTGCAAAATTCATAGATGAGGTGGAGCTTGACGTTGTGTCGTTAGATATCTGTCGCATCGTTTTGGGCAGCCCGTAGCTATATGAAAGAAACACTATCTTCCATCGACATGAAAAAAAATATAATTTATTAAAAAATGGACTAGAATATATTGTGAGAGCTCACAACAAGAAAACAAATATTTTGCTTGTTAATGCAGGGCAGATGAAAAGACTGGTGATTTCAAGCAAGAATTTTTTTCTTTTCATGATCAAACCCAAAAATGATGTTGATAATGAAGGTTTTAAAGTTTTTGATTCGAATTCTAGAATGAATTGGTTGACGTAGTTAACCAATATGATGAAATGATGCATGAACCAAAGGGATTACCTCCCAAGAGAGGAATCCAACATGAGATACAATTACAAAAAGATTTTCCTCTTCCTAAGATAGGCATGTACAAGATGTCAGTGATGGAAAGCATAGAAATTAAGACACAAATCCAAGATTTGTTGAGTAAAGGGATCATCAGACCATATTCCTCACTTTGTGGTTCACCTATTGTCTTGGTGTCAAAGAAGGATGGAACATGGCACATGTGTGTGGACTTTTGTGGATTAAACAAAATTACAGTAAAGAACCGTTACCCACTACCTTGAATAAATGATTTACAAGATCAATTGAAAGATGCAAAGTATTTTACTAAGATGGAATTAAGAAGTGGCTACCATCAAATTATATTAGCTGAAGGAGACATTTTCAAGAGAACATTCAAAATAAAATAGGGTTTGTTTGAATGGCTAGTTATGTCGTTTGGTTTATGTAATGTTCCTGCTACATTCATGCGTGTGATGAATGATGTGTTGAGGCCATTTATTCATGAATTTGTCATAGTCTACCTAGATGACATCTTAATTTTCAGTAAATCTTGTGTTGAACATGTCATGCATGTCAGAAAAGTACTTGATGTCTTGAAAAAATAAAAGTTGTATATGAAGATGTCAAAATGTGAGTTTGGAAAGACTTATTTAGTTTACTTGTGTCATATTGTTGGAGGAGGTGAGTTGAAAATAGATCCCTCAAGGTTGATGTCATTGTGAATTGGCCAAGGCCCAAGACAATTATAGAGTTAAGAAGTTTTATCGAAGAAAACCAATATTGGAGGAAATTCGTTGCTAATTTCTCTCTTATAGTAGCTCCTTTGTATGTGTTGACCAATGTGAAAAAAGAATTTTCAGTGGGGAGGAAAACAGAAAAAGGCCTTTGATGCATTGAAGGAAAATACCAGTACATCTACCGTACTCGCATTTCATGACTTGAGACAATCATTTGAGATTCAAACAGATGTTAGTGACTAGGCTATGGCTGTAGTCCTCATGCAACATGGTAAGCCTATTTTTTTTCATTCAGAAACTTTTAATGGTGAAGTGATTAACTATCCTACATATGACAAGGAATTGTATGCATTGGTGCAAATTGTGAAAAAATGAAAATGCTACCTGATGGGTAAGGAAATAGTCATTCACACTGATCATCAACCATTGCAATACAATCTCAATCAAAGTTGGCACTTCCGATAGATGGGTTTCCTTCAAAAATACCACTTGTTAATCAGGTATAAGAAAGGTATCTACAATAAAGTTGTTGATATTCTTTCTAGACCGATTGTTAGTGTAGCTACTTTACCCAAGCATAATTCTGTTCTACATTAAAGTTATATTGAGCAATATGCATTAGATAACGACTTTCAAGATGTTTATGCAAGCTTAAGTCAAGGTAGCCAAGTAGAGGAATTGGATTATCATTTGCATTATAATTTATTATACCATCTTGGCAAGCTTTTTATTCCTTAGGGAGAAAAACTTAACATCAAAAGAGAGGCACATACTTCTCTTATTGTTGGTCATTTCAGTGTAAGTAAGAAGGTGGCACATCTACAAAGGTATGTTTATTGGCCACATATGCTCAAAGGTTTGTCTCGTTTTATTAAATGATGTTCATTATGTGCAATCAATAAGCCTAGAATAGGAAGTTAGGATTGTACATACCACTTCTGGTTCCTTCACGGCTGTGGGAGAGTGTTTCTATGGATTTTGTAGGAGGTCTTCCATTGTAAAAAAGAGGTCATGATTATTTGTATGAAGTTGTGGATAGGTTCAGAAAAATGTGTATTTTGATGCCATGTAAAAAGCGAGTTACTCCTAAACAAATTGCTTAGTTATTATTTTAGAATGTTTGGGTACATTTTGGATTGCCCACATCCATTGTTAGTGATCAAGATTCTCACTTTGTGGGAAATTTTTGGTCAAACTTGTGGGGATTCGTGGACACCAAATTAATAAAGAGTATAACCTTTGATCCAAAAACAGATGGTCAAACAAAGGTAGTGAATAGAATAGTGATACATCTTTTGCGTGGGTATTGCAACAAGCATCCTAGTAAGTTGTGGGATGAACAGTTGCACTACATTCAACACACTTACAACCGATCCAAGCACTCTTCCACTCAAACTTCACCATTTGAGGCATGCATGGGATACTTTCCTAAATCTCATTTCAATTTTATTTTTGGAAAAGGTTCTGCTATTGAAGGCCATAGAGACATAGACAAAGAAAGAAAGTTCATTGAAAAAATACAATTAGTACACCAAAAGGTTCAAGAACAGCTTGAGAAAAGACAAGGAAATTTCAAAGCAAGGCACGACAAGCATCATCAAGATCACAAGTTCCATGTTGGTGATGAATTTTAGATTCACATTAACAAAGAGAGGCTCCCAGGAGAAGGTAAAAATCTCAAACCAATTAGATATGGTTCATTCAGAAATTTGGAAAATAATGTTAACAATGCCTTTAGGATGGATTTGCCTTCATATATGCAAATTTATGCTATTGTTAATGTTGAGAGTATAAGGTTTTATGAGCTTCCTCTGATTGAATATCAAGGAGAGAATATTCAAATTCCATCTATTGAAGACTTTTCTCCATAATTCCTTGATGTGCTTCATTAAGACACTATACTTGACATAAGAACAAGGACATCAAAAAGGGGAATTATTGATTATCTTTGAATGGGGCTAAAGGGTACAATTCCTTCAAAAGAAAAATGGATAGAGGTTGGAAAGGTGAGGGAACTCTACCCTCACCAGGTGAACAATTAAAAGTGATCCTTTTGGGGTCCAAAAGGCTTCCAGTGGGGAGGAGTAATCAGGTGCTCAAGATTAGGCTCAAAAATAAAAGTTCCACAATCTTGTTAAACTTAGCTTCAGTTCAAAGAGCTCAGCATTCTAATTCCAACGGTGTGAGCAACACTCAAATCCGAGCTCGTACACAGAAGTTATCGTAAGTCAAAGTTCAAGTTTGACTTTCTCACATGGCAGGATTGGATGATGTGGAAAGGTCCTTCAGTGAATGAGGAGGTGCCAAGTGGTAAGCCACCCTAGGCCGCTGCATGTCACAAATCAAAATTGCAAGTAGGTTGGTGTTAAAAATCAGCCCTCGAGCAGGGAAGGGTGTGATGCGATTAGGAAGGCAGACAGGTTTTCAAGAATCTATTGAAGGCATAATGTGATGGATCGCAATTGTAGATCAGAGAAGGGTTAGCATTACAGAATTGGCCCCCAGCAGGTCTAGGTTATGATGCGATCTTGCAATCGCAAATCGCAGCACGCCGAAAGACCTGCATATCCAAGACCCAAATTTTCCGCCGATTGAGATATCCTAGATGCGATAAGCTTATAGGATGCACTTAATGTTCTGTCGGGACTATTCTATCACAGTTGCACATTGCTCACTGCGTTCACAGACCATAAGACCCACTAGACTTTGTCGATTGCAATTTGTGATGGACAATCGATGCCGACAAATTATGGTCCGCTGCGCGGCAAAGTTATCGCTCGGTTAACGGATTTTTGGAGCAAAATGGTGGGTTCCTGTCGGATGTGGAAAAATTTGTGGAACGAATAGTTGGAGAACTAGGAGAAGTCATAAATTCTTCATTTTTCCACCAAATTGGATGCAAAAAGAGGCTAGATGGCCATTTTTTAGTATTCTGGACTGATTGGAGTAGGTTTTAGAAGCATTTGAGCATAATAGAGAGGCCCAAGCCATTGTAAGTTGGAACAAGGAGACGTAGCCCATGAGGGGTGAGCTCCTTTATCATGTTCTTGTTGTAATGCATTTTTTATGATGTTTCATACCCGTTTATGCTACTGTTCAGTTTCTGGTTTATGTTCAATGTTTCATAAAATTAACAAAAAAACTCTTTATTTTACTTGCAAAAATTCATGAATCCTTAAGCACAATGAAAGCATTTGGTTTATAATATGAGGAAGATCTTAGCATTGCAAACAAATATTCTTAATCAGATCAAGAATATAGGGATTCATCCTTAGTTTCCTAAAGGTGGCACAATCATTAATAAAATTTCCACCAAGTGTTACTTTTTCCTTGATTTTAGACATGCACGTCATAAACCCCAATCCACCCAAATCTATTTAATTGAAACCTCTAGATATTTTTTGAACAGTTGACCTTGGAGCTCTAGAATTCCCAAGGAGATCAAGGAGCCTTGAGTGGAGTTTATGTCTTTTGCCTTTTTTTGTCGCTTTTTGTCTTTCGCTTCTATGAGTGTTGTTTTTATTGTTTCTATTCATTATTTCTCTAATAATTTTAACTTATATTAGCTTTTAGAAGTGTTGATTTAGTTTTTCGTTCACATTTCATAAGTGTTGCATCAGGTTTCTTTTTTTTTGCACACCAGTGATCACCATTTCGATGACTCTCCTTGAATTTATTTTTTTTCCTTCTATTTTTTGAGTTTATACACTTGATTCACATTGATCTATACATACTTAGTCATATATTCACTTTAAATTTCATTATCACTTAGATATTCTTATTTCCTACACCCTCACCAGGCAGATCTGCACTTCACTTGGCCATGCACTGCCTTGCCCAATTGGTCATTGCACAAGTCCAAGGCTCAAGCTGACAGCTTGGCCTCTAAGACTGTGAAATGTCCATTATAGGCTATCCCAATTGTGCATTGCATAGTCCCAGAGCTTAGTCCTTCCACCTTATCCACTGAGACTGCACAATGCACAATCTCTCCCTCTCACTTCCCAGGATGAACTGTGCATTGCATAGTTTCAAGCCTCAGGTTGCATCGTTGGCTATTGAGACTATGCAATTCATAGTTCCCTCGGCCAATCTCCCTCCCTTCCTCATGAGAATTGTGTAATCTCTCTCATTATTCCGTGTGTTTGCTACTTGATCTTGCTTTGAAAGTTGATTTGAAAAACCTAATGTAATCATGCAATGAGTTCCTTTTCCTCCTAAAGGTATCACAATTGTTGAGCACTTCTCTCTAGCAAGCACTGTTATCATGGAACCCAAGAGAGCTGCTTCAAAAGGTACCACAAAAAGAGATATCGAGGAAGATTTTGAGAGCATGCAAGTAAACTTGCCAGTATAGTCAGACACTCAAATCTTTGTGGTAAAGGAATCAGATATTACATGGAATAAATTGAATGAATCTTTTTCAGGAAAGAGCTCCAAGTAGATCTAGAGGATTGTTAGGTATACATTAACGTCCAGAAATCAGGTCTGCATGGGGTTTCATGCAGATATCCAACATTCCCATGTGAATATGTTATCAGCTAAATTGCTTCACATATTGATGTGAGAACTATGACTTTGAAAAAAGCCAACAAATAAAATCTGCTACTTTTTTGGTAGAAAATTATGGACTTATGTACCATTTTCCCCAGCCAGAAACACTCATGGATTCATTGTTCTATGCCACCAACAATTATGTGGGCATGAAAGACATTGTTAAAGTTTGGTTTAAAGAGCCATCAAAGTTTTGAGAAACATCCACCAACAAATACAAGACAAAATCTCTCGGGAGGGCCTATCAATTGTTTATCATCGTAGCTTGCATAATCTATGGTTAGTGGAGCATGGAGACCTTTCCTGAAGGGTGGGAAATCTTATTGAACCGGGTTGTGAACGAGGGGAGGTTATTCAACTGGTTAGACTTGTTGGCTCGATAGTTAAGTATTCATGTAGCAAATGCCCTAAATCCTCCCAAGGGCGAGAAAGAGAGATTTTACATGTTTGCATATTTACTGGATGCAATATGAGCACATAATGCATTTCATGGCATGAAATGGACTTGGACACCTAGAGACCCTATCATGCACATTCAATTAAAATTGCTCTCAGCTTATAGCCACAGAGGAATTATGGAGAAGTAAACTGACCACTTCCTCATTCCTTTATACAAGACGATCTTTGAGGAAGAACCACCATTGATGTCACATGGGGAAATGGAAGCAATATCAGAGATCGCAGATTGGTTTGCCTCACGTGATGGCACATTCGTTAGAGTGTTTAGTGATCATAATTTACTACAAGTTTGTCATGCAAGAAGTTTGATATCATCTGTCCATAGGGTCGTTAGAAGATTTATACAGGAAGAAGAAAGCACCTTGGCCAACTCTTCCAATGAAAGTTGGATTGTACGAGATCAAGAACCTAAAAGTCATAGATAGCGAAGGAAAGGAAATAGAGAATTTTGCATTCGGTACTTTGGACTTTAATCCGTACGATCCCTGTGGTATTTGCAGAGACCATTGTGTGAGAAGTCACTTCCAATGGCTTAGCAGGACATTTCACTAGCTGAAGAAGGATATATGGAAGAATTTTTATAATGCCTCTAAGTCCCACGAGCCAGTCACTTTTGCAAGAACTTTACAGGTGACTGCGTAGAAAAAATCTATTGAAGAAGCAGTTCCAGAAGAAGGGAGAAACACCGCATAGGATAAGGATAAGAGAAAGGTTTCTTATATTCCAGGGGGAGAATGAAGTCAAAATATGAAAGCGGATCCAACTATTATGAAAGTAGCTTTAGTAACAGAGGCAAAGAGGAAACATAGGATGCAGATAGAAGAACGAAGGAAGAGGGAAGAAAAAATGAGAGTGGAGGAAGAAAAGTAGAAGCAAAAAAAAACAATAAAATGGGAAGCAAGAAGAAGAAGAAAAGTGAAGAGAAATAACAGAAGAAACAACATAAAAAAATGTTGAAGAGAAAGAACAAAACCGACAACTAGCAGAGGAGGAGAGCAGAAAATGCAGGACGTGAAGTTTGCTCAACATGTTGAGTGGATAGAGATCATAGACATGGACTAGAGCCGCATAATCAAGATGTTGACCTAATTCTAAGAACACAATAGGTCATTGTTGAGTCTCCACCACCTCCAACAATAGAGTCAACTCCAAGCGAGAAAGGGTAAGTTATTCCTCTTGATGATGATCCAATTATAGACACGTATAATCTTTCGTACTATGAACTCCAAAAGAATATTGTACAAGTGCGTAAGAAGCATTTTCTAGATGACCTCACATATCCTGGATTCAGTAGAGAAAGGGTGATTGTGGCAGACACTGGGAAGAATCCGAATGCCATTTTTGCAACCAACTTGGCATTCGCAAGTGCAGAAAAGTGGAACACTAAATATTTGATGGCCAAGAACAAGAAATTGGAAAATAAATTGTAGGGTGCTAGGTAAGAGGAGGAAAAACTCTGCACAACAACTTAGACTGAAACTTCCGCAGAGGTCCATCTAGAGGAAATGAGGGAATTGATACTGGGTGAAGTATCAACACATGTAGACACAATGCTGAATCTTTATGAGGATATTGTTACCATGCATAAGGAAATTGTTCACTTGCATGGCTTGTAGCAACATTGTAAATACATTGTCAAAGCTCTCAGGAATGTGTAAGCTACAATCGTTATCATGCATGAATGGTTAATGAAATATAAAAAGGCACTTCTTGACTTGGGAAAGAAAATGAAGCAAGAGTTGGAGCTACAGAAAGCAAGAGTTCAAATGCTAATATAGAAAAATAAACAACTCACCTCATTCATTGGTAACATTCATGCCTCATATGCATGGTTATACAATGCTATCGATTTCTTCGTGAAGTCCCACATGATCCCATCAATTGGCTCACTCACTGAAGCCGACCCCGGGAATCAGGTTAGGAACGAGATAGAAGAATACTTGGAAAAGCTTAGACATATCACCACTAAGGAATATTTGGATGTGAATAGACAGAATATGTATAACTAAATTAGTGTCCATATCCAAGTGAGAATAATGTTGCTCATGTTCCAGAAGGAAGTTCAAACTGGTTCCAAATCATTGCGCATAGATGTCATGGAGGCTAGTGTCTGCTTCCAGCCAGACACCATCAGACAGTTTGGGGATGTCATCACATAGTACCAAGCTTGGCACCGATACATGAATGAAAGACATCAAGTGGAAGTTTTTGAGCTAGAGTTTCCCCAAACTCAAGCATGATAGTGTTTTGTCTTATTAGGCTATTTAGTTGACTCTACTGAATTTGGTCTTATATGGGTATGAGTGCAAATTGTAATATTCTTTTGTCAATAATTTGTAAGTGGAATTCAAAGTTTCAATATTGGAATGTGAAGAGTCATGATGTAATGTAATGTGTCATTTTGTAAAGAAGTTGAAGAGTCATTAGGGAAGTGCAAGCGTCACAAAGGGGAGTTAAAGAGTCACCCCCTCTTGTTATAAATATAACCTCATAACTCATGTAAAGGGATTTTGGGAGCCAAGATTTTGGCTAGGCTTAGGCTTAAAATCAGGAGCTTGGGAGTTTGTGAGAGCTTTAGATTCTCTGTAGCATAGAGGAAGTATATTTATTTCGAGGAGCAAGTGATGCTGACTTCACGTTCCACTATTGGAACTAGTGGCCTGCCAGTGGAATATGTATGACTGCAACTTTCACTTAATAAAAAGCTCAGAGCCGACACATTTTCATGCATATGTTGTAAATATAGTAGGAATATTCTTGTTATGTTTTAAATGTATGTTATTTAACTGATGCTTATGCTTATGAACTATTTCATTTTCATTGTTATGAATCTTGTTGAATGTGTGTTGTAGTTTTAATTCATCACTATTAACTTGTGAATTATTTCTCGTATTAGCTTTTGATGTCATTTACACTCATGTGTTCCTTTCAAGTTGCGTACTATTAGAGGATTTTAAGGGGCTCACCTACTTTCCCTTCTGTGTGGTAGGACCTTCATGCATCGCACTTGAATCTGTGTAGGGTCACACACGTATTGTCACGAAAGTCATCATACATCACACTATGCATTATTATATCCAAAGCACATCATTAAAACCCACTGCATCAACAACCGGGACGTATTCCAGATGGGACTCGTACACTAAATGGTTTGAGGTCTAATTGGGACTTCATATCAGGGAGATCGCTTGAATGTTGGTGGGTCTAGCACTATCAACACTTGTAAATTGAAATTATTTCAGTAAAATATCACATGAAATGAGTCTATGCGTTTTGAACCATCTAGTGTGGTTCATCATTAGGAAAAATATGATGAACCACACTGGATGGTTTGAAACATGTAGAATAAAAAAATTTCATGTGAATTTTTACCAAAAGAATTGAATTTACAAATACATTATTGTCAAAAAATAATTCCTACATATTTAGTTTCTTAAAAATATGATCATTAACTATGGATGCCAATTTCTACAAAATAGGATCCTCATAATATTTTAGACAAAAAATAAATGAACTAATTTTTAAAAGGATGTTTAGAGGGGAAAAACCTACTCTTTTGAATCATCTTGTTCATCTCCATCAATCTATTCAAAAGTCGCACCCTCAATTTCATGTACCATCCTCCCAACATTTGTGGCAACAGGAAGTCTAATCTATGGTGATTCTATTCTTGGAAGTGATGACGATGAACATCTTGTAACCTTACCCATATTCTTTATTAATCATTCAAACCATCTCTACCATTCTCATCCTCGGGGTTTGGCAAGAGGAAGTCAGACAATCCAAGCATCCAAACAATTAAAAAAACCAGTGGAAAAGAACAGTCTTAAAAGTTTCTTGTGGCTTGAAGTTATCAATGGAAAATGGAATATAGATATGAAAAAAAAAACATGTCTATTGGGATATTTGTAAATGGATCTGACATCATAAAACAAATTCAAAACTAACAAGTCAAAGCTATTTAATGAAATAAACTCACATTAACCAGCAACCAATAATATTAACTAACAAAACATATTTTAAATTTACTTATCAACGTACGATGTATCCAAATGGTATAGGGAAGGAGAAAAAAACATTGCAAGTTTGATTGGTAGGAATGTGAAAAAGACAATCAATCTTCCATAAACAACAAGATCCTTCCTGCATGTTTATGTATTATATCATTAATGAGATCTTGGAATGGATTATAGTTTCGATCAGTAGGATTTATGAGAAAGTATACAACACTAGGATGAAGTACTTGTTGATTAATAAATCAAACAAGAATGTTATTTGATACTTGAAATATGTAATATAGTGTTAATCACAATGCATTAGTCTTTTTGCACGATGCAAAGACATCTACATAAAAATTAAAAGTAAATAAATTTAACTTCTGCTACAAAATTACAGCATGAAGAACACAATTTCCTTAGAGAGAATGAGAAAACCTCTCAAAGAAGGTTGACAAAGATGTTTATTTGTAACATATACAAAATCCAAACAAGCCAGTGAAGGAATGAACTTCCTAAATGTGACTCCCAGGAAAATCTCACCCTATGAGACAATGTTGTTCCAGGCATTCTAATGGTCGACACATCCAACCAACAACCACATAATAAAGGTAAAAATCCAATCTCCACTAATGAAAGAAAAGAAACATTCACCATAGTGGAAAAGTATTTTCCTCTATATAGCAACAACCTTGTAAGAGGAGTAGAAACCTGTGCCACCGAAGCGATACAATAGATCCTATTCACTGTCAAAGGCTCACCTTTATTGTAGCATATCAAGGTTATTATGCCAAGATAACATAAAACATAAAGAAAAATAACCATGTAATTAATAGAAAGAGTTGCAAATAAGAAACTTATAAAGAAGAAAGAAAGACTTTTATCAATACTTCCACTGATCCCCCAATTTTAGTAAAATTTGAACCACTGTCAGATTGAAGGACACCAATGCTCATATTCCTTTGAAGAAACTCCTTGGTGAAGGCACTTGTTGACATATTTTCAACTGAATCGAGAATATTCTTAAAATTGATGTTGAAGAGAGCCAAATCTAACCCTGAAGCACTAGACATTCCTGGTGTAAGTAATGCATTAGATGTAGTGACGACAAGTTGAGATGTAATAGCAAGAACTTTCCGTCCTAGTTGAAAAGGTAGAAATATTACAACACCAAGAAATATCGTGTTACTAACCAACTGTTGCAAGGTAAACATCTCAACAAAATTATTTAACCAAAAATGCTAAGCAAAGGAAATTGTCATTTAAAAAAGATCTAAATCATATAGGGAAATATATGAAATTTAATGGGACATGTAAACTTTCCCAAAAGAATTAAATTTAACAACCTTCTCACAAGGGAAATGGACTGTCTATTATTCCATTTTCAATCAAATGAAACACAATACCTTGCATCCCAACAATTTCAACAAATAGCACATCCTCAATACCATATGCAACATCTCCAACATTAGACATTTTCTCAGCATGTTCCTCAAGCCATGAAACTTGCACTTCCACAAGAGCCACTACATTTTTTGCATTTCTCCTAATCAATTTCCCAAAACGAATGTTTTCCTAGCCATCTCCACCACCCTCACCATTTCCCCCAAGAATATGAGCTCCATCTGGTATAGGTAGACGTCTTCCTACTTTTTCCCCATTTTTCCAGTTGATTCCATTATCTTCCCACTCAGGGTTTTTCCTTTCAATTTCATGAAGATGTCTAAAGAACTCACGTAGATAGGTTGCACACAAAGATATAAAAACAATTAAAGCTAACATAGGGAATCCATGCAAACAATCTATAAAAAAAAGAGCTGGAGAAATATCTTTCTTGGAGATATGAGTTAGAAATAGTTTCTCAGCCTCCCCAAGGCTCCTCATAAATGACATTTGCCAAATATAGAAATTTATGAATGGTATACAAATGATCCATATAGAAAGTACAAAGGAAAGCCACAAAATGAAGTGCAAGTAATGCCATGCTTTTGATGTTGTATGAAATAAAACCTCTTTGAAAGGTAATATTGTTGGCACATTTTCAGCATAAATAGGAGAAACAAAGGAACCGGTGGTTGCAAACCTACACATAAATATCCAAAAAATAGATCGGAACAAAATAACATTATAATGATATAAGAATACAACATAAAAGTATTACACTCAACCAAACGTTTATGCCAATACCCAACAACAAAAAGTGGTTCAATTCTGCATTAAAATATAGCTGCAATATTAACGGAGAAGGTAAAACCTATTTCACTATTGACCTATTTTCCAAAAGGTACTACACAAATAAGACTCTAAAATTTTCTAGAAAATTAAACAAAATATGCCAGTTATCAAGGATGAACTCATGATAATGTCAAAAGGATGGTAACAAACACTGTAAGAGAAGCTAGAGACTACTAGTACCCAAACGAATAATTTTCCTCATCAAACGAAATGAAACTCAACAAACTACCTCAACCTTGACTATAACCTACCCTTGCAAAATAAAAGAAAAATAATAAAAACAAATTCTTAGGCCTCAACTTTATTGATAAAATTCTAATTTATATCCTTGAAGGAATATTGTTCCAAGGTTCAACACACACATTATAATTTTTTTTTTGAACTCTCAATATTATCTAATTAAATTACAAATTCCTAGCAAAAGAGCATGTTGTGCATCCAACATCAGGATCACTTTGAACACTTTAAAAACCTTTAACATCCGAATACACTCCAAATTTTCTCCTACCATAAGTTTGGTCTCTCAAGGCGAGAGATGATAGAGTTGTTAATTATTAGCCTATTGCTACTGACTCATTGAACTAACATATTTATAATGAACCAAAATTAACAAATATAGAAATTTGAATTTCCATTTCATATATTTTTTTAGTTATACCTTGTTTCCTTCCACTCTATCACATGGTCATAGTGTATTCGCTGCACACTTTTTTCTATAGAACCTTTTCTTTTTTAATTCTATGGGACCTCACCATATTATGTTTCTTGTTTTAAAATAATCATAGATAATTTACAAATATTTATCATTTTTTATATGTATTAGAGCTAAATTTTGTTAAAAGGTAAGATTACAAATTCAACTAAGTACCTACCCAAAGACAACGAGCCTCTCTACCACTAAGCTACATACCACTTTCATGAAGGGCACCTTTAATGGTTTGATGTAGTCATTTTTGACATGCTACATCAAGCACTCCTTAAAGCATATAGATGAGGCTTCCTAGCCACCTAGATCTAATACTAAGTTAAAAATTGGAAAATAGAGGCATCAGACTCAAAGCTACGCCATATTACAAGGTTTCTCCACCACTAAGCTCCATTCTACTTTCATGTTAAGCACCCTTACTGAGTTTCTCTATAAGTGCGGTTTTCCAAATCCAACACTACACCTCAAGCAAAACATAATCCAAAGAGCCCTAGCCAACAAGCTCTCATGCCATGTTCAAAACTAGGCGAACTAGGATTCAAACTTAATGTAGTTACACATTTCGAAATAATGAGATGCTCTGCTAGCCAATAGGGTACTCTACTACTAAATTACATGTCCATTTTACAGTGGGAAGAATTAACAATTCATCATAGAAGTGTGAATTTCCATATCAAACACTTTTCTTAAGACACTATAGCTAATGTATCTAAGCCACTTAGCTTTGATGTGATGCTAAAAACTAGGCCATCTAGAAATCAAACCAGTGACTTGACTCTTACCATTGGGATTCTCTACCGCTTTCATGGTAAACACACTTAGAAATTAATTATATAAGTTCAAATTGATACATCCTACACTCTCCCCCAACCCACAAAATTCCTATGATACAATGTTGAAAACTAGACAAGTTTGGATTTGAACTAAGGACCTACCCGTGGACATTAGAATTCTCTACCACTAAGATACACATAGGACTTACCCCCCGCTAGAAATTCATTCTACCACTAAGAGTCACCCTTAAACCACACTTTGGGTTAGGACTCTCTTAGCCACATATCTTTGATACTGGAAAGGTTGGGGATTGAACCTAGGGCCTACCCCTAGCCAGTTTGCTCATCTTCCACTGAGATACACACAACCCCCATGTAGAAATTATTTTGCCACTAAGCCACATACACATTTCATAATAAGTAATAATTTGTTGTACAAGTGTGGATTGCCACATTCAACACTCCATGTCAAGGTAATACTTCCTATTCACCTAGCTCTAATACCATATTGAAACTACAAAGGCTATGAATCAAAACATGGATCTGCCTTAAGCCTATAAGCTTCTCTACCACTAAGCTACATATGTCATGCTTCCAGCTAGTGTACAAATCTACAATTGAGGTAAATTCCCATTTCATGATAAATGGCCTTACAACTTGAACACAAAAGTATATATGACCATATTCAATGAAATTTCACAAATATATGAAAGTAGAGCATAAACCTTAATTTTATTGTTCTCCTAGTTCATAAGGTAAGTCATCCCTTTTGACCAAAGCTCAAATAACCAACGGATTATGTTTTCTCAGAGATATTTTAGAGAAGTACATGCCATCTCCATGTTGGTCTTTAAAGTTCCATAAGTTTTCCTAAACTTCTATGCCATATTCCATATGATTATTTTCCCTTCAAGTATATTGATACCTTTTTCTATTTCAATATTTCTTGGGCATGATCTAGGAGCATCCTAGATCCATCTTATCTCTAGAAATACTAAGCACTCAGAGGGATCATATATCTCAAGATGGAAACCTCTTTTTGCGTGAAATAATATTTGATCCCTCTCAGTGCTTAGTATATCTGAACATAAGATGGATCTAGGCTAGTTATTATACCCATAATAATATATAATGAATAAACTGGTAAACAAATAATAGTATATTAACTAATTTCTTCTAATCAAATTGGTAGCTTTTACATTACATAGGATTTAAAATAAACCTATTAAAAACGATGAGAAATTATATTGAAAAATGAAATGCTAAAATACATAATTATTTTTGAATATAAATTATTTATTTTGTATCAAATGTCATGAAAAAAATGTTAGAGCTAAGGAAAACCCTCACACAATCCATGAAAAATAAATATATAAATAAGAAAACATTTTAATATCACTATAACAAAAGAAATGAAAACATTTTAATATCACTATAAATATTTATTAAATTTGTATAAATAAAGTCCACGGGGTAGCAAATTTCCAAATGCACTAAGTGGTAGAAAATTTAGCATAAAAACATATTTTACTATAACTTTCTAGTAGAGTAGTTTCAATGCAAAACTTTTGAGGGAGGCACTCCCCGCCAACTCTTACATTGAGATCCTCGTAACACCATCATATTTCGATCAACCACTAACCCCCTTGGGTTATGGGAAACTTGGGGGTGAGAGTAAATAGGCACAAAAATTGAACATCAATGTATACGTTCTATTATCCATAAATATAATACCTTTCTTTGATGTTAGACATACTAATATGATTTAATTGATTCCTACTAAGAGCTACTTTTAGGCACCTAGTGTGTATTGCTATTGTTGTGCCTAGTAGTCCCATGTTTGGCCTATTCATGGTTACTAATTGGTTTGACATTACTAAAAATATTTTTATACTATCGTATCTTAAGTTACTATGGTGATTTCACCCAAAGGCGCTATGCAACCCAATATCGTAGGACCCCATGTAAACATTGATGCACATAAATGTCAATTTTTACTAGGGTATGGGGAGGTTTGCATTAAATTTTCAGGTAATAAAATAGTTAAGATAAGTTTGAGGCAATCATTTGATGGGTTTATCGATGATGGTTTACAAGTCCATGGTATTCCATAGACCATGATATTTTCCAGTGGTGTTCGTTATGATAAATCATATTTAAAGGATTGGGGAAATACATTATAGAATGCAAGAGTACCAGCTTAAATACATCTTAACTCTGGACTTGATCATTCTTGGAACTTAGTAGATTTGGATTTAAGATGGATCTAGGTTGGTTTACAAAATAATTAATGTTTATGAAGTCCTTGTAATATAATTTTTCCAAATTGAATGTTTCTATAATTTCTATCTTATAATTGGTTTTCATTGTTAAAATAAAAAAGTTAAACATAATATGAGTCTTATATAATACTTTCTCTTGTCAATTATAAAATGTTATCGACCTCCTAATATAATAAGATATGATACTCAATGCAAACAAAATTTCCGATAATTCCTAGAATTAAAGTTGTTACGGTAACAGACATATTGGTATAATTCTATTAATAAATAAGTTTTATTGACACTTCAAAATTGTGCCAACCTTATACTAGAATATTAAATCGACACTGACTATATGGTATTTTCTATATCAAATTGTAACCAAACTAGTTCATAATACTAATATACATAATTATTATCCTTTTCATATAAAAAGATTAACAAAATTTTTAATAGGAACCGTAAATAATATTAGAAGAAATAATGTAAGGAGTCCTAGATTAAGATGCCAAAGATTTGTTTTTGTAAGTTTATATAAATTTGTTTTATATAATCTATGATGAGAATTTTATTGAAAAAAATGATGAATAGATATATTCAAAGTAGCAAACTAAACATAGTCTAGTTAAAGTTCTAAATTCTATATCCACTATATAATTCCAAATTTAATGAAATATGTTTATTGTTGAAGTCGTTGTAATATAATTTTTCCAATTTTAATGAAACATGTGTTATAGGATAAAAATAGGAGAGTTTCTTTAATTGGCAAGAAATTGGGAAACTTTGATTTTTCTTCCTCAGACAATGACAGTGAAACGAACCCAATGAACTTGACAGACTTTGTAATAGAGTAATGACCAAGTGAACCTGATGTTTCAAGACAAGTTACTTTTATGGCACCTCCATCATCATGTCTATTATCTTGTGTTTTTTTTTGGTGCTTTGTATAGTCTAAAAGACAATCTAATAGCCTATGAGATATGCAACTATAAAATTTTGAGCCTATGCGACTGATATGGTATCCCAAGTGGTATAATAGTAGCTTGCACTACTTCTGTTTATAATTTTTTTATAGTAATATAAAAGACCTAATATTAAAAAAAACGCGAACAATTTTAAAACAAAAAAAAATAAAATTAAAATCTTGCTAAGTTATCATTGAGTTAGGCACACATAAATTCATTTAAATACTTGTGTAAGAGGTGCCACAATGTCAAATATTGCATCCATGGCGACATCAAGTTTAAAGGAACTGACATATTCTCACCTAGGTCATAGTGTATTCTCTCATAACATTTGTATATGCTAAAAAAATAATAGTGAAAAGAAATATTTTAAGGTTACATTTATTGAATATCTGTCAATTGTACAATTAAATATATAACCAATGACTTAACATCAAATAAAAACTTTACGAATATGATTCATAAGACTTCCATGGATAGGATCCTCCATTTATCCATTACAATTATGCCTACAATGAGAGCATAAATACAGTGCTACTCAACTTGAATCATAATCATTAGCCTACCAATGTGGAGTTGATGGTCTATAATCGATGTGTCTTAAAGAGTCAACACCTACAATTTTAAGATAATCCTTTGATGTATCTCATTTGGAGGCTACACAAGTGAACTATATTACACTATACTACATGTGAGACATGTTATCGTAGTGCTTGTGTCATAAAAAAAATCCAAATGCTTAAGTGCCTATGGGGGGATGGGAATACACCTAGGAGTAGGCGGCCCTATGAATGGATTATGCCTAACATTTGGTTGATTCTAAGGGGAGCCAAGACAAACCCATTGTAAATCACTAATGTTAAAATAGTGCACATGGAGGTTAATTGTAAACATGGCCTATTATTTGCAAAGATAATAAAATGGTACCTTTGTATTATAACAAATTGGCTTAAAAAAACATAAACGATTGACTCATTTACTTCTCTTTCCATGTATCAAATGTGCACCAACCATTGCAAATACATCTTTTCCTAGGATCATAGGGTTGGTTGAATCTTGGTTCAATAAATAACCCCACGATTTTTTGTTTGGTGATATTCAAATCTTTAACTTATCGTTTAGTGATACCAGTGAGTGTAATTCTCTCATCTTACTCCTATATTGAATAATAATTTTCAATTGATGATGGGCATGGTCAATAGAGGTAATAATGAGGTTAAGGGATGTAGCTAATAAAACTAGTGATGGTTTCCTCTTGTTATAAAGCTATTCAATCAATAGTTTTAATTCATTTAAATATTCTATAATTTGTGTTTGTTGTTTGGTATTTTTCTCCAAGTTAATGTTTTCTTGTGACTTTATCATTGGGTTGGTTTTTTATTTGTCTTTATGTTTTCAGCTAGTACAATTATATAAATTATAATTGCAATTAAGAAAAACGCTTTAAAATTTTGATTTTTTTAATAGAACAAAAAATATGACTTACCTCTAAAGCTAAATGGCCATAGAATATTTGAAGCCTTTAGGGTTGGAAACCTTTACCAGATTACTAAGGACATGCTTGCATTGCATTACATCTATATTGGAAACTGGTTTTCCAATGGAAATCCTGGTTCGTGAAATAATGAGACGTCATATATTTTTTTTTATGCATAGAAAAGTGGGTACATGTTATTTTTAGAACCAAGTGTGCATTAGTTTAACCCGACTTTTAACCATGTTGGGCTGGTCCCTCCGGAGCAACAAACATATAGCAGATAGCGTAACCCGACTTTTAACCATGTTGGGCTGGTCCCTCCGGAGCAACGAACATATAGCAGATAGCGTGATTAAGGGAACCTATGTAATTGCTCCCTCAAGATGAGAAGCGTATCCTAATTATATTATGACCCGACTTTTAACCATGTTGGGCTGGTCCCTCCCGAGGAACAAACATATAGCAGATAGCGCGATTAAAGGAACCTATGTAATTGCTCCCTAAGATGAGAAGCAGAGTGAAAAACGGGGTGCGGATGATTGGGAGCGTACGGGAGGGGAAAGCGGGATGCAATCACCCAAATTAATGGGCGCATGGGAGGGGGACTGCGGGATGCGGTTAACGACTTTGGAGCATCATGGAACATTGGTTGAGAAGCCACCATTCCTCATGTGTATATATATATGTCTGTACAGCCAACCCAATTAGAGAAGCCACCATTCCTTATGTGTATGTATATATGTCTGTCTGTACAGCCTAACCACAGATAAATTGGTAACTGTGAGAATATAAATCAGAGATATTATTTGTACTGTGAGAATTGAGATTGAAATCAAAATTTCGGATGGCAGCCCCTTCAGTTTGAAAAACCACGAATGCTACAGCATGAAGCGTGGCGTTTTGGCGTCTCACTCAGCAGCTGCTCCATGAAGGGAGATGTCAAGGAGGGATGCCTCAGGGAAGTCAAAGTCGTATCGGGACTTCCAGCGAAGAACAGCATTGAGCGCCTTCTGAGTTTCAGGGTGCTGGGAGGAGAGCACCGCCTTCGGAATTATCAATCCATGACGACATTGAATGAGTTCGTGGAGGAGGGAAGTGTCCGGACTAATGTTGTGGAATGTTATGTGACAGATAATCCAGAGGGGAATAGTAGAGAAGATACGTGCACCTTTATAGATACCATCGTCAGATGCAACCTGCGGTGCTTGTCAAAGTTATTCGACCGAATTCTAACAATGTGTTTAATCCCATATACTTATCTCTACATTATGGATCAGAAAAGTCTTAGATTTAATATATTAATATGTTAGAATTTTGGGGTGTTATAAAGTGTTATAGATATTTCATTTATTAGAATAATCCTTACAATATTTTGAATTTTTTTATTATTTAGTTTATTCTCTTACATTGCAAATTTATCATTAGTAACCTCAATGCTCAATGAAAATGAAATAACAACCAAAAGAACATGTGATCCCAGGAGAAAAGCTAAGGAGAAGGTGAGGCATATGCTTTTCTCTCTTTTATTTACTTATGAAAATGCAAACACAAAGTAAGAGGCACCCACTATAAAGTTTAAGACTATGGCTTAGTTTCCTACTACAAAATCTTCATCTTCTTGTGTTATGCTCTCAAATTTAACTCCTAAAAGCTTTGTTCAACCATGGAACAAGTATGATACTAAATAATCGAACCTCCTCTCCTTCTAGGAGCCTAGTATTAACATAGCATGATAGATATATAGGAATTAGTGATTTTGCATCTCTCAACCCTAAATTAGTGCTAGGCTTTGGAATTTCTACAATCCTTTTGAAAGACCACATGCAAGTACTCTGCATGAGTGAGCGATGGGTGCTAACAGGGCATCTACTAGGTACCATGGTGATCAAACAGTTAGTTCAACTTGTTGGAGGCATAGCACATGAATATAGATTTTTACTAAAGTTGATACCACACTATTTAAAAAATCTGAGTGTGTAGAATGTTGTTAAGGGGCTAAGACCTATGTTGAGAAAGTTTTGACCCCATAAGTGTTGTTTGATGGCTCAAAATGCCTCTAGAGGGCTTCTAACATAAACTTCTACTTGAATTACCACAAATATGGGACATGCAAGAAAATTCCACCAAAATTTTCCGTGACAAAGCACAAATATAGATGAAAAATTATACAACAACCCTCTTTGGATTGTTCGGAGATGGTGGACACTCTTTTACACATCAAAATTTCTAATTTTTTATTATCATAAATCACTGAAATTAGTCAAAAGATAACCTTAAAAAGAATAATAACAAGTCTCCATTTGCTATAAAATCTATCTTGGATGTGTTAATATTTTCCTGTATTCCTGGTGCCGCAATGGATGCTTGGGACACTTTGCAAGCTATCTACCAAGTATTAGACATGCTCAAATAGTAAAGATTTTTTGTAGCCCCTACCACAACCCTCTTCAATTCCTCTCATTGCCGCCGGTCTAGACGGAACTTAGGGGCCAACTGTTTCAAATAATTTCATAGGACACTTGGAAAAGCCTATCCAACATTTGTGTATCATGATCATCCCTACAATGACTTAAGGTAACATAGGAAAACTTATGAGTTTGAATGAGGCTTTTTGAACGATCCAGTGGCACAAAGGAACCTTCCAGCGCTTAGCATATTGAGGTAATCCTTAGCGAAAATCTTTATTTCAGCTTCCTTGCAAGTTTTAAGTGCTTTTAAACCTTTTGTAACACAACATTGATCCTCTTCCTAGTGTTGTAGCACATCACTAACCCTTAATGTAGAGTTGCATATGTAATCCTAGGCAGAATTTGATGTTTTCCCTCAAATTTTACCATTTTCAGCGTCTATAGTGCTATATTGACCCTCTATGTAGTCCTATATCAGAGAACTCAACCTCAAGGATGTGATATAACACTTCCCTAATCTCTTACTCAGCTCCATATCACTATCATGGCCTTCTTCACAACATTACGAGGTCAAAATTGCACTCAAGGCTTAATTTTAGTCTCTTCAAATATTTGTAGTGTAGTTTCATGTAGAAATTATGATGAAAACTTGCAACTGCTCAATAATTTTTAATCAAAATCACAAGACACAAACCTACTCTACTAATTTGTGGAAATTAATTCAAAATTTAGATAAATCACAAACATGCAATGAGAAATAACACACATGCACACAATATTTTTCTTGGGGAAAGTAATTTGCTAAAAATCCCAATACATGTTTGCAATAATATGATGAATAGAGATGTATTGCAATTAATTTTCTCAACTGAGCACACCCTGCAAGTGAATAACCTATCTCTTTGCTCACTGAGAACTAGTTTAACTACACATAACTTAATATAACCTAATTAAATTGCTACAAGTTAGGAATCACTCATGCTTAATTGAACTCAAGCCCTCCAACTCAAATTAACTGAGTTAACTAAGTGGCAAGTGGCATGTTACCTCGGTTAACTATATCCATGATTTCTGCTGATGTGGAAATTTTAATTTTCTCTAGTTTGACTAAGCCAAAGTCAAACTGAGATTTTCTTGCTGCGTTTTAAACACTCCCTCTCACCAAGAAAGGGATTATCAACCACCCTGATCCTGCACCTGTGGAATGTAATGCATGCAACACTTCACACCATTGTTGCTACTAATGCAACACCAACAATTGAGAAGCATAAAAATAAGCATAACAAAAAAAAATTGAATCAACTGTGTCTGCAACTATCTACTAGGAAACTTGTGCTGCTACTAACTCTGATGTCAACACTCCTCTCCACTCGTTAGTATCTGACTGAAATTGATCCTCCTACTACTGAATATTGTGCCCCCCTTGTAGAGAGGTAATGATACATGAGGACAATGCCTCAATGGACCCTGCCCAAATTTCTGCAACTCTTGGAGTAAGGATCTACATCATTCCACCTCACTCCTGGAGTTATAGCTGCATGTTCTCCCTCTTCCCACTTGAATTGAACTCCACCCCTACCAAAGGTATTTTCTTTAATGGATGTCTCCAGTATGCATCCTCTCTAGCTCTCCATTTTTGGATGCTCTGCAACTTTAAGAGGCTCCTTCTGAGGCTCCATTGGTAGAGATCTAACATGCTCTCTCTCAACAAACATGTCTCTAGTCTCTACCTTCCTCCTCAATGCTATGGATGCATCTTCTACCTCAAGGACATATAGTTTTTTGACTCGAACCCAAATTTTCTTCACCTATCCCATGCATATGTGTCTCAGGAATGCCTTTCCTTTGCTCAAGATCACATCATAAACAAGGTATTCCAAAACTACTAGTGAGGTGATATTTTTCACTAGGCCTAGAAAAAACATCACATTATTGAGTCAAAGAGGGGATACTGACTCCCTCTGAAAGGTGACTATACCAATCTCGGTCGTGTTGTATCTTCTGTCGTCCCCAAACTCAGTAATCATATGGAGATATTTCTCCTCCAGGTCACTGAAAAAATCTCTACAGCATGTCATGTGGAATGAGGCACCCGAATCCAAGTACCACACACTCCCCATCACAGTTTTGGCCATGCATACAATAAGGGTGAAATCTAGCTTAAACTATGAAGCCAAAGCTTCAATTGATGTTGCTACTGCAGACTCCTTCTTGCTATAGTTTTTGTGTGGACACTTTGTAGCATAGTGCTTGAATTCATGACAATTGAAGCCTTTTATTTTGGACAAGACATTCTTCTTACCCTCTTGGATGGATTCAACCTCACATTGGGACTTCTTGTTGAAAAATAATAATTAGGTTTATTCTTCATAATGACATATATTTGTGTTTTTATGTAAAGAGCTGAAAATAAGAAAAATAAAATTATTGTAATGCTTCTGTCGTGGGTTTCATGAGAAAGATATTTTATTTTTGAGTCAAGGCTCCCATTGAGAGCCTTTAGGAATTTTGTGATCTAGTCATAAAATAATAAAAGTGTCATTGTCATGTTACACATTATAAAGAGTCACACTTGTCTATGTAAAGTCATCCTCCAAGACCTTGTCAGTAGCCCTCATGATGTCGACCTACAAGAAAGAGATGTATCTAGAAGAAGAGGTTGGCTTCCCTCTTAGAAACCCTCATTTTCTTTAGTGGATGTCTCCACTCCACATCCTCTCTAGCTCTCCATTTTCAGATTCTCCACAACTTCAAGAGGCTCCTTCCGAGGCTCCATTTTTAGAGATCTAACATGCTATCTCTCAACCACCATGTCTCTAGTCTCTACCTTGCTCCTCAATGTTGTGCATGCATCTTCTACCTCAAGGAAATACAGGTTTTTGACTCGAACCCCAATCTGCTTCACCTATCCCGTGGCTATGTGTCTCAGGAATGCCTTTCCTTTGCTCAAGATCACATCATAACCAAGGTATTCCAGAACTACTACTGAGGTGATATTTTTCATTAGGCCTGGAACAAACATGACATTCTTGAGTCGAAGAGGGGATCCTAACTCCCTATGAAAGGTGACTATACTAATCTTAGTGGTGTTGTATCTTTCGTCGTCTCGAAACTCAAGAATCATATGGAGATATTTCTCCTCCAAGTCACTGAAAAAATCCATATAGCCTGTCATGTGTAATGAGGCACCCGAATCCAAGTACCACACACTCCCCATCACAGTTTTTGCCATGCATACAATAAGGGTGAAATCTAGCTCAGACTGTGAAGCCAAAGCTTCGCTTGATGCTACTACTGCAAACTCCTTCTTGATAGACTTTTTGTGTGGACACTTTGCAGCAAGTGCCTGAATTCATGACAATTGAAGTGTTTTATTTTGGTCAAGTCTTTCTTCTTCCCTTCTTGTATGGATTCAACCTCACCTTGGGACTTCCTGTTGAAAAAGTGTAACTAGGTTTGGTCTTCATAATGACATATATTTGTGTTTTTATGTAAATTTCATGAGAAAATTAACATAATTGAAACAATGAACAACAACATATATCAAGCATAAACATCAGCATAAAAAGTAACACAAAAACACATGATCAAGGAGTTCACCCGTCCTAGGCTATGTCTCCTTGGTCCATCTTCCAATGGCTTGACCCTGTCCAATTATGCTGAAAAGTGTGAATACGTACATTTAAGTGCTCAGATGCCTCTGAAACCTATTCCAATGGCTTCAGAAGACCCAAAAATGGTTGTCTAACCTCTTCTTGCTCCCAAATTGGACAAATACTCAACAAGTTCTAAGTTTCCCTAGCTTGGTTGTTATTCGCTCTACAAATTCCAAAAAATTCAGCACGAGTCATACAATTTCAACCCAAATTATGTTAACAGAGCGTCAATTTAGCCAAAATTCAGTGAAAAACGTAGGTGCATTAAAATGGCCGCGAAGCCATTAACTCCAAAAAATAGGGTCATGTAGGGTCATGTAGGATCCTATCCATGGAAGTCTTATGAATCATCTTCGCAAAGTTTTTATTTGATGTTAAGTCATTGGTTATATATTTAATTGTACAATTGACAAATATTCAATAAATGTAACCTTAAAATACTTCTTTTCACTATTATTTTTTTAGCATATACAGATGTTATGAGAGAATACACTATGACCTAGGTGAGAATATGTCAGTTCCTTTAAACTTGATGTCGCCATGGATGCAATATTTGACATTGTGGCACCTCCTACACAAGTATTTAAATGAATTTATGTGTGCCTAATTCAACGATAACTTAGCAAGATTTTAATTTTTTTTTTTGGTTTTAAAATTGTTCGCGTTTTTTTTAATATTAGGTCTTTTATATTACTATAAAAAAATTATAGACAAAAGTAGTGCAAGCTACTATTATACCGCTTGGGATACCATACCAGTCGCATAAGCTCAAAATTTTATAGTTGCATATCTCATAGGCTACTAGATTGTCTTTTAGACTATACAAAGTACCAAAAAAAAACACAAGATAATAGACATGACGATGGAAGTGCCATAAAAGTAACTTATCTTGAAACATCAGGTTCACTTGGTCATTACTCTAATACAGAGTCCATCGAGTTCATTGGGTTCGGTTCACTGTCATTGTCTGAGGAAGAAAAATCAAAGTTTTCCAATTTCTTTGCCAATTATAGAAACTCTCGTATTTTATCCTATAACACATGTTTCACTAAAATTGGAAAAATTATATTACAACGACTTCAACAATAAACATATTTCATTAAATTTGGAATTATATAGTGGATATAGAATTTAGAACTTTAGCTAGACTACATTTAGTTCGCTACTTTGAATATATCTATTCATCATTTTTTTCAATAAAATTTTCATCATAGATTATTTAAAACAAATTTTTATAAACTTGCATAAACAAATCTTTGGAATATTAATCTAGGACACCTTACATTGTTTCTTCTAATGTTATTTACCGTTCCTATTAAAAATTTCGTTAATCTTTTTATGTGAAAAGGATAATAATTATGTATATTAGTATTATGAACTAGTTTGGTTATAATTTGATATAGAAACTACCATATTGTCTGTGTTGATTTAATATTCTAGTATAAGGTTGGCACAATTTTGAAGTGTCAATAAAACGTATTTAATAAGAGAATTATACCAATATGTGTGTTATCGTAACAACTTTAATTCTAGGTAATATCGAAAATTTTGTTTGCATTGAGTATCATATCTTATTATATTACGAGGTCGATAACATTTTATTATTGACAAGAGAAAATATTATATAAGACTCATATTATGTTTAACTTTTTTCTTTTAACAATGAAAACCAATTATAAGATAGAAATTATAGAAACATTCAATTTGGAAAAAGTATATTACAAGGACTTCATAAACATTAATTATTTTGTAAACCAACCTAGATCCATATTAAATCCAAATCTACCAAGTTCCAAGAATGATCAAGTCCAAAGTTAAGATGTATCTAAGCTGGTACTTTTGCATTCTATAATATATTTCCCCGATCCTTTAAATAGGGTTTATCATAACGAACGCCACTGTAAAATATCATGGTCTATGGAATACCATGGAATTGTAAACCATCATTGATAAACCCATAAAATGATTGCCTCAAATTTATCTTAACTATTTTATGACCTAAAAATTCAATGCAAACCTCTCCATATCCTAGTAAAAGTTGACATTTATGGGCATCAATGTTTACATGGCATCCTACCATATTGGGTTGTATAGTGCCTTTGGGTGAAATCACCATATTAACTTAAGATACGATAGTATAAAAATATTTTTAGTAATGTCAAACCAATTAGTAACCATGAATAGGCCAAACATGGGACTACTAGGCACAACAATAGCAATACACACTAGGCGCCTGAAAGTAGCTCTTAGTAGGAATCAATTAAATCATATTAGTATGTCTAACATCAAAGCAAGATATTATATTTATGGATAATAGACCATATCCATTGATGTTTGATTTTTGTGCCTATTGACTCTCACCCCCAAGTTTCCCATAATCCAAGGGGGTCAATGGTTGATCAAAATATGATGGTGTTGCGAGGATCTCAATGTACGACTTGGCAAGGAGTGCCTCCCTTGAAAATTTTGCATTGAAACTACTCTACTAGAAAGTTACAGTAAAATATGTTTTTATGCTAGATTTTCTACCACTTAGTGCATTTGGAAATTTGATACCGGGTGAACTCGATTTATACAAATTTAATAGACATTTATAGTGATATTAAAGCATTTTCATTTCTTTTGTTATAGTGATATTAAAATGTTTTCTTATTTATATATTTATTTTTCATGGATTGTGTGAGGGTTTTTCTCAGCTCTAACATTTTTTTCATGACATTTGATACAAAATAAATAATTTATATTTGAAATTAATTATGTACTTTAGCATTTCATTTTTCTTAATTTTTAATCCTATGTAATGTAAAAGTTACCTATTTGATTAGAAGAAATTAGTTAATATACCATTGTTTGTTTATGAGTTTATTCATTATATATAATTATTGGTATAATAAATAGCCTAGATCCATCTTATGTTGTAAGGTCTTGGTATTCGTCAATTGGAATCGCTATAAGAATAATTTTTTACAGGTTTTCCTCTCCAAGAGGGAGAGGTTTTGGTCGTAGCAGAAAGCCAACATCTTGTGTTCTTGTCTCCTGTATTTGGATAATTGTTTGATGAAATAAGAAATACACATACTAATGGTATCAAGATAAGATTGTGCTAATAAAAAAAACGTTAAAATAACTCACACATAGCTATCATGTGAATAAGAATCATATAAACTACATTTCGCTAGGTTCTTCAACATGGTTTCAAAGCTATGGTTACAATCAAAGGAAGGGAAGAAAAGGGACATTTCAAGGATCAATCTTCTAGCAGGACATCAAAGCAAGCTAAAGGACATCAAGATTTGCATTAAAGAAACAAACCCTGATATTGATCAAACCCTAGAAATTTACAACAACAGTCTACATCAGCAAGTTTGTCTATACAATCAAGGAGGCAGTCTACAACAACAAGAACTTGTGTCTCCATATTCCTCATCAAAAGGCCACCAAGACCCTCATCAATATGTCTACAAAAAAAGCCAACTCGAAGGATTTGAAAATGAAGATCACATCAACTTGGAGAAAGTTGAAACCTTAGCAACAATCGTGATCTACAAAATAAGGAAAATCATATTGAAGGCACTATCATCTCCAAGGTTATAAAATCAAGCAAGGATCGTATCCTTTCCCTAGAAGAAGACCATCTGAAGAAGCAACTAATCATCCTCATCAAAAGGGAGCAACCTTTTCCATTTAAGGAAAGGCTTTCTCACTTGAAAGAAGATCATCCAAGAAGAATCCCTCATACATATTCTTCAACCTTCACCAACATGATCAAGGTGAATATTTCATCTTCACATGACATGTAAGAATCTTTTCAATTTATAAATTTTGTTAAATGACTTCATGAATTGCAAGGACATCTATAAGTTGATGGGTCATCAAGATCCCTTGCATGGAGAAGAAGGATAGTGATAGTCCTCTAAGAAGCTGAAGTCACTAAAAGGTCTGCTCTAAATTTATGGAAATGGATACTTATAAGATCCCCTCATATAGAAATATTGGAGACATCAAAGAAAATCTCTAAGATAGACTCATTCTCTGAATGTGCAATGAAGAAGGTCACATGAAATGTTATCTACATGGAAGCAAATGTATCAAAGGATGTAGGATACCTTCATAAGGTCCCATCAATAAGATCGAGGAAGGAAGATAACCATCACTGATCTATAATGCACTAACAGATAATCAAGGTAACAAATATCTATGAGTTACCTCATTCAACAACTTATGGTCTCTATGATAGATAGTGAAAGACAAGTTGATGACAAAAATATTGAAGGTTAAAATAACTCAACCATGTACAGAAAGGAAAGGCAAGGTTGGTCGTCAAGCAAGATAGAATAAGTATAGCTAAGATTCAACACCATAGAAAGATTTTGGAAGCTCATATCAATGAAAGATGGAGGAAGATGAAGAAAAGGACCAAGGAAAGAGGGGGTAACAAATCTCTCCATATGATTATTGAGTTTCGAGACGACGGAAGATACAACACGACCGAGATTGGTATAGTCACCTTTCATAAGGAGTCAAGATCCCCTCTTTGACTCAAGAATGTCATGTTTGTTCCGGGCCTAATGAAAAATATCACCTCAGTAGTAGTTTTGGAATACCTTGGTTATGATGTGATCTTGAGCAAAGGAAAGGCATTCCTGAGACACATAGCCACGGGATAGGTGAAGCAGATTGGGGTTCAAGTCAAAAACCTATATTTCCTTGAGGTAGAAGATGAATGCATAACATTGAGGAGAAAGGTAGAGACTATAGATAGGATGGTTGAGAGAGAGCATGTTATATCTCTAAAATTGGAGCCTCAGAAGGAGCCTCTTGAAGTTGTGGAGAATCCAAAAATGGAGAGCTAGAGAGGATGCAGAGCGGATACATCCACTAAATAAAATTAGGGCTTCTAAGAGGGAAGTCGACTTCTTCCTCTAGATACATCTCTTTCTTGTAGGTCGACATCATGAGGGCTACTGACAAGGTCTTGAAGGATGACTTTACATAGACAAGTGTGACTCTTTACAATGTGTAACATGGCAATGACTCTTTTATTATTTTATGACTAGATCACAAAATTCCTAAAGGTTCTCAATGGGAGTCTTGATTCAAAAATAAATATCTTTCTCATGAAACCCACGATGGAAGCATTACAATAATTTTATTTTTCTTCTTTTCAGGTCTTTACATAAAAACACAAATATATGTCATTATGAAGACTAAACCTAATTACACTTTTTCAACAAGAAGTCCCAATGTGAGGTTGAATCCATCCAAGAGGGTAAGAAGAAAGTCTTGTCCAAAATAAAGGGCTTCAATTGTCATGAATTCAGGCACTATGCTACAAAGTGTCCACACAAAGATTCTAGCAAGAAGGAGTCTACAGTAGCAACATCAATTGAAGCTTTGGCTTCACAGTTTGAGCTAGATTTCAGCCTTATTGTATTCATGGCCAAAAATGTAATGGGGAGTGTGTGGTACTTGGATTCAGGTGCCTCATTCCACATGACATGTTGTAAAAAAATTTCAGTGACCTGGAGGAGAAAGATCTCCATATGATTATTGATTCTGGGGACAACAGAAGATACAACATGACCGAGATTGGTATTGTCACCTTTCAGAGGGAGTCAGTATCCCCTCTTTGACTCAATAATATCATGTTTATTCCAGGCCTAGTGAAAAATATCACCTCAGTAGTAGTTTTGGAATACCTTGGTTATGATGTGATATTGAGCAAAGGAAAGGCATTCCTCAGACACATAGCCACGGGACAGGTGAAGCAGATTGGGGTTCAAGTCAAAAACTTGTATGTCCTTGAGGTAGAAGATGCATGCACAACATTGAGGAGCAAGGTAGAGACTAGACATGATGGTTGAGAGAGAGCATGTTAGATCTCTAAAAATGGAGCCTCAGAAGGAGCCTATTGGAGTTGCAGAGCATCCAAAAATGGAGAGCTAGGGAGGATGCAGACTGGAGACATCCACTGAAGAAAATACCTCCGGTAGGGGTTGAGTTTGATCCAAGTGGGAAGAGGGAGAACATGCAGCCATAACTCCAAGAGAGAGGTGGAATGATGTTGATCCTCAGTCCAAGAGTTACATAAATTTGGGCAGGGTCCATTGAGGCATTCTCCTCATGGATCATTACCTCTCTAAAAGTGGGCCACAATATTCGGTAGTAGGATGATCAATTTCAGTCAGATACTAAGGAGTGCAGAGGAGTGTTGATAGTAGAGAAGGAGGCTGAGTAGCAGAGTTAGTGGCAGCACAAGTTTCTTAGTAGATAGTTGCAGACACAGTTGATTCAATTTTTTTTGGTTATGTTTATTTTTATGCTTCTCAGTTGTTGGTGTTGCATTAGCAACAACAACGATGTGAAGTGTTGCATGCATTACATTCCACGGGTGCAGGATAAGGGTGGTTGATAATCCCTTTCTTGGTGAGAGGGAGTGTTGTGCAAGAAAAAAAATCTCAGTTTGACATTAGCTTAGTCAAACTAGAGAAAATTAAAATTTCCACATCAGGAGAAATCATTGATGTAGTTAACTGAGGTAACATGCCACTTGCCACTCAGTTAACTCAGTTAATTTGAGTTCGAGAGCTTGAGTTCAATTAAGCATGAGTGATTCTTAATTTGTAGCAATTTAATTAAGTTATATTAAGTTATGTGTAGTTAAACTAGTTCTCACTGAGCAGAGAGATAGGTTATTCACTTGCAGGGTGTGCTAAGTTGAGAAAATTAATTGTAATACATCTCTACTCATCATATTATTGCGAACATGTATTGGGATTTTTAGCAGATTACTTTCCCCGAGAAAATTATTGTGTGCATGTGTGTTATTTCTCATTGCATGTTTGTGACTGATGTTCTAAATTTTGAATTAATTTCCACAAAGTAGTAGATTAGGTTTGTGTCTTGTGATTTTGATTAAAAATTATTGAGCAGTTGCAAGTTTACATCATAATTTCTACATGAAACTACACTACAAAGATTTGAAGAGGCTAAAGTTAAGCCTTGAGTGCAATTTTTACCTCATAATGTTGCGAAGAAGGCCAAGATAATGATATGGAGCTGAGTAAGAGATTAGGGAAGTGTTATATCACATCCTTGAGGTTGCATTCTATGATATAGGACTACATAGAGGGTCAATATAGCACTATAGAGGCTAAAAATGGTAAAATTTGAGGGAAAACATCAAATTTTGGCTAGGATTACAAAATTTAACTCTACATTAAGGGTTAGTGATGTGCTACAACACTAGGAAGAGGATCAATGTTGTGCTACAAAAGGTTTAAAAGCACTTAAAACTTGCAAGGAAGCTAAAATAAAGATTTTCGCTAGATTACCTCAATATGCTAAGAGTTGGAAAGTTCCTTTGTGCCACTGGATCATTAAAAAAGCCTCATTCAAACTCATAAGTTTTCCTATGTTATCTTATGTCATTGTAGAGATGACCATAATACAAAAATGTTGGATAGGTTTTTCCAGGTGTCCTCTGAAATTATTTGAAACGGTTGGCCCCTAATTTCCATCTAGACCTAAGGCAATGAGAGGAATTGAAGAGGGTTGTGGTAGGGGCTACAAAAAAGCTTTACTATTTGAGCATGTCTAATACTTGGTAGATAGCTTGTAAAGTGTCCCAAGCATCCATTGTGGCACCAGGAATATAGCAAAATATTAACACATCCAAGATAGATTTTATAGCAAATGGAGACTTGTTATTATTCTTTTTAAGGTTATCTTTTGACTAATTTTAATGATTTATGATAATAAAAAATTAGAAATTTTGATGTGTAAAAGAGTGTCCACCATCTCCGAACAATCCAAAAAGGGTTGTTGTATAATTTTTCATCTATATTTGTGCTTTGTCACGAAAAGTTTTGGTGGAATTTTCTTGCATGCCGCATTTTTGTGGTAATTCAATTAGAAGTTTATGTTAGAAGCCCTCTAGAGGCATTTTGAGCCATCAAACAACACTTATGGGGTCAAAGCTTTCTCAACATAGCTCTTAGCCCCTTAACAGCATTCTACACACTCAAATTTTTTAAATAGTGTGGTATCAACTTTAGTAGAAATCTATATTCATGTGCTATGCCTCCAACAAGTTGAACTAACTATTTGATAACCATGGTACCGTGTAGATGCCCTGTTAGCGCCCATCACTCACTCATGCAGAGTACTTGCATGTGGTCTTTCAAAAGGATTGTAGAAATTCCAAAGCCTAGCACTAATTTAGGGTTGAGAGATGCAAAATCACTAATTCCTATATATCTATCATGCATAACACAAGAAGATGCAGATTTTGTAGTAGGAAACTAAGCCATAGTCTTAAACTTTATAGTGAGTGCCTCTTACTTTGTGTTTGCATTTTCATAAGTAAATAAAAGAGAGAAAAGCATATGCCTCACCTTCTCCCTAGCTTTTCTCCTGGGATCACATGTTCTTTTGGTTGTTATTTCATTTTCATTGAGCATTGAGGTTACTAATGATAAATTTGCAATGTAAGAGAATAAACTAAATAATAAAAAATTTCAAAATATTGTAAGGATTATTCTAATGAATGAAATATCTATAACACTTTAGAACACCCGAAAATTCTAAGATATTAATATATTAGGTCTAAGACTTTTGTGATCCATAATGTAGAGATAAGTATTTGGGATTAAACACATTGTTAGGATTTGGTGGAGGTTTCAAACCAACTAATGTGGTTCATCCTCAGGACAAGGTGAGGATGAACCACATTAGTTGTTCTAAAAGTCCACAAAATACTAACAATGTGATTAATCCCAAAAACTTATCTCAATATTAATAGAGTCATTTTTTTAATAAAATGTAAAATCTATTGCAAAAACACCCATATCTTTCTTAGTATAAATTATTTCTTTTATAAAACGTAAAACTCATAAAAAAAAGTTTTGAGACTCATATTTTGCTGTTGCTGTAAATCTTAATATAATAGTAAACCAAAAAATTAGTAAAAAAAAAAATAACAAGGAAACCGAAAAATCTAATATATTATAAATAAATAAAAACTTCTTTCTAAAATAACAAAAATAAAATTTGCATGCAAAGAGAGAACAGAAACTGATATATCATAACCTGTAAATTAAACGGCGGAACGAACATCATGCGAGCGAGGAAAGGGGAGAATTTAAGAAACTTGTACGAGGAAAGGGGAGAAAAAACTAATATATTATAGGAATCGAGAATTTACAGAAACTTCGAGGGAGAAAGATTTAAAAGTTATAGGATTATTACACAGTGATCCTGCAGGCTTTGATACCAAAAAGCAATGGGCTCTTATCAAAATCTGAACAGAGCAGAATTATTGAAAATCAAAGTAGCATAAATACAATACGAAAGATTTCGCAGGCTCCGTGGAGGCATCTATATCTCTACTTTGCCTCCCACTTTCAATTTGATGGAAGAAGAGTTATGCAAACAAATCTATTGTTATAATCGTCCCGGAAACAGTGACTTTTATAAAACAAAATATAATGCCAAGTTTACATGTGTGAATCCTCGGCCACTTCACAAATGAATACAAATAAGCATGGCTTCTGCCGTGGGAATAACTTTGACAAGTACTGTTGAGACGTGGGCCGTGGGATTAACTTTGACAAGGACTGCAGGTTGCATCTAACGATGGTATCTATGAAGGTGCAGGTTTCTGCAACAACAATTATATCTCAGAGAGCGCAGATTTGCCGTAAAAGTTACTGTAGTTCGTTTAACGACAAAAATTAATACAAAATAAAATAACTATTTTCCCTTAGAAGCCCTCTTTTTCATGCTATTCGGCGTCTTAGTTGCGATCACAACCAATCCGTGGCTGCAGAGCGCTAATTACAGAGATTCTAACACAGCCCCGGGAAGATTCTAATTAGAGCGCTAATTACAGGGATTCTAATTGCAGAGGCAGTTTACTCCGCTTCTGTTGAGACGTGGGCCGTGGGAATAACGTTGACAAGGAGTGCAGGTTGCATCCGACGATGGTATCTATGAAGATGCACGTATCTTCTCTACTATTCCCCTCTGGAATATCTGTCACATAACATTCCACAACATTAGTCCAAACACTTCCCTCCTCCACGAACTCATTCAATGTCGTCACGGATTGATAATTCCGAAGGCGGTGCTCTCCTCCCAACACCCTGAAACTCAGAATGCGCTTCTCCTCGTCCAGAATCTCGAGGCGCTCAATGCTGTTGTTCGCTGGAAGCCCCGATACGACTTTGACTTCCCTGACGCATCCCACCTTGACATCTCCGTTAACGGAGCAGCTGCTGATGAAGGGCTTGTACGTTTCAGGTTTATCGAACCTTCGAACAACAGACCACACTGCTCTCGCGGGGGCGTTGATTCTCTGAATATTAACGGACGAGCACTGCTTATCTTCCTGGTCCATGTGGTGAGACGCCAAAACACCACCTTTCATGTTGTAGCATTCGTGGTTTTTCAAACTGAAGGGGCTGCCATCCGGAATTTTGATTTCAATCTCCATTCTCACAGTACAAATAATATCTCTGATTTATATTCTCACAGTTACCAATTTATCTGTGGTTAGGCTGTACAGACACAGAGACATTTATGCATACACATGAGGAATGGCGGCTTCTCTAATTGGGTTGGCTGTACAGACATATATATATACACATGAGGAATGGTGGCTTCTCAACCAATGTTCCATGATGCTCCAAAGTCGTTAACCGCATCCCGCAGTCCCCCTCCCATGTGCCCATTAATTTGGGTGATTGCATCCCGCTTTCCCCTCCCGTACGCTCCCAATCATCCGCACCCCGTTTTTCACTCTGCACATCAATATAATTAGGTATCTGCAGTTCATTTGGATATGCTTCTCATCTTGAGAATATGTTTGTTCCTTTAATCACGCTATCTGCTATATGTTTGTTCCTCGGGAGGGAGCAGCCTAAAAGAACGGCCGGCCATATGGTAAGTTTGTCGTGATTATTAAATTTTTTTATGTGTTTATTAATTAAATTTAAAATTTTAAAAATATTTATAGATAATTATTTTAATTTATATGTATTTTTGCTATTACTACTTCGGCACTTTTGAGATTTTGGTTCAACCATATATTCTTGACACAATTTCTTAAATAGTTTTGTAGTGACCTCTACAAGGATTTCCCATGGTCTAAAAATATTACTATTCTTGACCCACTAGGATATTTATGAGAATGCAAGGTCCCAAGTGGCTTAAAAATTAACACACTTATTTTAAACTCATGCACACTTGGTTCTAAAAATAACATGTAGGCACTTTTCTATACGTAAAAAAATATATATGACGTCTCATTATTTCATGGACCAGGATTTCCATTGGAAAACCAGTTTCCAATATAGATGTAATGCAAGCATGTCGATCGTAAAGGTTATCAACTCATCTGGTAAAGGTTTCCAACTCTAAAGGCTTCAAATATTCTATGGCCATTTAGCTTTAGAGGTAAGTCATATTTTTTGTTTTATTAAAAAAATCAAAATTTTAAAGGGTTTTTTTAATTGCAAATATAATTTATATCATTGTACTAGCTGAAAACATAAAGACAAATAAAAAGCCAACCCAATAATAGTCACAAGAAAACATTAACTTGGAGAAAAATACCAAACAACAAACACAAATTATAGAATATTTAAATGAATTAAAACTATTGATTGAAGAGCTTTATAACAAGAGGGAACCATCACTAGTTTTATTAGCTACATCCCTTAACCTCATTATTACCTATGTTGACCATGCCCATCATCAATTGAAAATTATTATTGAATATAGGTGTAAGATGAGAGAATTACACTCACTGGTATCATTGAACGATAAGTTAAAAATTTGAATATCACCAAACAAAAAGTCGTGGGGTTATTTGTTTAACCAAGATTCAACCAACCCTATGATCCTAGGAAAAGATGTAATTGCAATGGTTGGTGCGCATTTGATACATGGAAAGAGAACTAAATGAGTCAATCATTTATGTTTTTTCTAAATCAATTTGTTATAATACAAAGGTACCATTGTATTATCTTTGCAAACAATAGGCCATGTTTACAATTAACCTCCATTGCACTATTTTAACATTAGTGATTTACAATGGGTTTGTCTTGGCTCCCCTTAGAATCACCCAAATGTTAGGGATAATCCATTCATAGGGCCGCCTACTCCTAGGTGTATTCCCAACCCCCCATAGGCACTTAATAATTTGGATTTTCTTGACGACACAAGCACTATGATAACATGTCTCACATGTAGTATAGTGTAATATAGTTCACTTGTGTAGCCTCTAAATGAGATACATTAAAGGATTATCTTAAAGTTGTAGGTGTCAACTCTTTAGGACACATCGATTATAGACCATCAACTCCACATTGGTAGGCTAATGACTATGATTCAAGTCGAGTAGCACGGTATTTATGCTCTCATTGTAGGCATAATTGTAATGGATCGATGGAGGATCCTATCCATGGAAGTCTTATGAATCATCTTCGTAAAGTTCTTATTTGATGTTAAGTCATTGGTTATATATTTAATTGTACAATTGACAAATATTCAATAAATGTAACCTTAAAATACTTCTTTTCACTATTATTTTTTTAGCATATACAGATGTTATGAGAGAATACATGATGCAGGTCTACCCTGCAAACCCAGAATCTTCATTCTTATCATGCATAAAAATAAACATGCATCTCCAAACATTTGCCCAGATAAGACTCCTTCTGGCAATTTGTACACACTCAACTGCGGAAGCTTCTCAATTAAAAGTCATAAACTTAAGCATCTTCATTAGGGTAATCATTCTGTACCAATTTCTTACACGCAGAACAAATACACAGAGGGTCTGCAAATGATTGCTACCACGACGCCTTTGAGTTAATAATCAAACTGTGGACTATTAATTACCAATTCCAAATTAAATACGCCCAGCTCCATTTTGGCTCATACTTGTATGACTTACCAGTACATATCTCTTCCTTGGACGACCCTCATCTCTGGTACGCTTTTACTATAGTTCTCACCGAGGATTAACAACCTCTGCGTCCATCCTTTGTCATCATTCATCTTCACAATTTCATTCGATTCAACTTCATCATCGAAGGTCTGCTCATCATTTTCTCTGGTTCAAATTCTCTCATTTTGCCTTAATTTGTGAATCCACTAAACTGCTCTCGATTCTCCAGTTGGTTAATGCCAATCTGCATCGAACTTTAAATGAGTTCTTCTGCATTTCGATTGAACTGCGCCAATCCTTGAAATCGACTCTGTTTCCATTGTTTAAGTGTGCCCTTGCCTTTTTAACATGAACTTGACATTGGTTAAATAGCTAACCCATTCAACGTCGTAATAACCATCGCTCAGTTATCAATCTAAATCTTCGACTAGGTTCAACTTAATTAAGGACCAAAGCCCAATGTAAACAATGGTCTGGCCATTCAATTTACTCACCTCTCTTCCAACAATAATGCAGGATCTCAGCGCAACGTTATTCATCGATTTTCGGTGTCTGGTTTCACCTTTGACCACTGTGGAAGACTTTTCTCTACTTCCAGAACTCTCGACCATAAAACCCAGAATTCTTTCAAACCAGAACTATATTGCTGCTCAGTAATATGAAACATGAATCGATCCTATTTAAAATAGACAGAGCTTAAACAACTATGCGCCCTTTTAATGCAAACAGGGGTTTAAATTAACAATTACCCATCACTCCTTGATCCCTCATTCGATTCACATGAATTTGTCATTCAAGCCCCAGTTACAGTAGTTAAATACACAAATTCTGAATCAACCAATGCAGTTCTAAAACACAGGCTTCATATTAACAATGAAAAAATGCTTACAAAATTTGTCTTGGCCAGACATTCAAAATTCTTGGCCTTTTTAATTGCCTGGAGGCTTACAAGCTCTTTTTCTTTTTGGCTGTTCCAGCCTCCCTTCTCCTCTCCCTATTCTACTCTACCTCCAAAATGAAGTTATACATCAGTGATACCTAACTACTTCTTTCCACACAAGAAAGAATTAGCTATTTAGTTATAACTTCAACATTTAACTAAACTAGACCACTTTAACTACTTGCCCTTATTGAAATTAACACAAATTCAACAACTACGTCTTCCTCAAGTCTTGCATTTAGCCACAACATGTGACCACCCTGTCACACTGCTGGCCCGGTCTAGATGCTCCTGCATCAATACGCTATGACCTAGGTGAGAATATGTCAGTTCCTTTAAACTTGATGTCACCATCGATGTAATATTTGACACTGTGGCACCCCTCCTACACAAGTATTTAAATGAATTTATGTGTGCCTAATTCAATGATAACTTAGCAAGATTTTATTTTTATTTTTTTGGTTTTAAAATTGTTTGCATTTTTTTTAATATTAGGTATTTGATATTACTATAAAAAAAATTATAGACAAAAGTAGTGCAAGCTACTATTATACAGCTTGGGATACCATAATAGTCGCATAAGATCAAAATTTTATAGTTGCATATCTCATAGGCTACTAGATTGTCTTTTAGACTATACAAAGTACCAAAAAAAAAACACAAGATAATAGACATGAAGATGGAAGTGCCATAAAGGTAACTTGCCTTGAAACATCAGGTTCACTTGGTCATTACTCTATTACAGAGTCCATCGAGTTCATTGGGTTCGGTTCACTGTCATTGTCTGAGGAAGAAAAATCAAAGTTTTCCAATTTCTTGCCAATTATAGAAACTCCCCTATTTTATCCTATAACACATGTTTCATTAAAATTGGAAAAATTATATTACAACGACTTCAACAATAAACATATTTCATTAAATTTGGAATTATATAGTGGATATAGAATTTAAAACTTTAACTAGACTATGTTTAGTTTGCTACTTTGAATATATCTATTCATCATTTTTTTCAATAAAATTCTCATCATAGATTATATAAAACAAATTTATATAAACTAGCATAAACAAATCTTTGGCATCTTAATCTAGGACTCCTTACATTATTTCTTCTAATATTATTTACGGTTCCTATTAAAAATTTTGTTAATCTTTTAATGTGAAAAGGATAATAATTATGTATATTAGTATTATGAACTAGTTTGGTAATAATTTGATATAGAAAATACCATATTGTCTGTGTTGATTTAATATTCTATAATAAGGTTGGCACAATTTGGAAGTGTCAATAAAACATATTTAATAATAGAATTATACCAATATGTCTGTTACCGTAACAACTTTAATTCTAGGTATTATCGAAAATTTTGTTTGCATTGAGTATCATATCTTATTATATTAGGAGGTCAATAACATTTTATAATTGACAAGAGAAAATATTATATAAGACTCATATTATGTTTAACTTTTTTCTTTTAACAATGAAAACCAATTATAAGATAGAAATTATACAAACATTCAATTTGGAAAATTTATATTACAAGGACGTCATAAACATTAATTATTTTGTAAACCAACCTAGATCCATCTTAAATCCAAATCTACCAAGTTCCAAGAATGATCAAGTCCAAAATTAAGATGTATCTAAGCTGGTAGTCTTGCATTCTATAATATATTTCCCCAATCCTTTAAATAGGGTTTATCATATCGAACACCACTGGAAAATATCATGGTCTATGGAATACCATGGACTTATAAACCATCATCGATAAACCCATAAAATGATTGCCTCAAACTTATCTTAACTACTTTATTACCTAAAAATTCAATGCAAACCTCTCCATATCCTAGTAAAAAATGACATTTATGGGCATCAATGTTTACATGGAGTCCTACGATATTGGGTTGTATAGTGCCTTTAGGTAAAATCACCGTATTAACTTAAGATACGATAGTATAAAAATACTTTTAGTAATGTCAAACCAATTAGTAACCATGAATAGGCCAAACATGGGACTACTAGACACAACAATAGCAATACACACTAGGCGCCTAAAAGTAGCTCTTAGTAGGAATCAATTAAATCATATTAGTATGTATAACATCAAAGCAAGATATTATATTTATGGATAATAGACCATATACATTGATGTTTAATTTTTGTGCCTATTGACTCTCACCCCCAAGTTTCCCATAACCCAAGGGGGTCAGTGGTTGATCAAAATATGATAGTGTTGTGAGGATCTCAATGTAGGACTTGGCAGGGAGTGCCTCCTTTGAAAATTTTGCATTGGAACTACTCTACTAGAAAGTTACAAATAAATATGTTTTTATGCTAAATTTTCTACCACTTAGTGCATTTGGAAATTTGATACCGGGTGGACTTGATTTATACTAATTGAATAAACATTTATAGTGATATTAAAACATTTTCATTTCTTTTGTTATAGTGATATTAAAATGTTTTCTTCTTTATATATTTATTTTTCATGGATTGTGTGAGGGTTTTTCTCACCTCTAACATTTTTTTCATGATATTTGATACAAAATAAATAATTTATATTTAAAATTAATTATGTACTTTAGCATTTCATTTTTCTTAATTTTTAATCCTATGTAATGTAAAAGTTACCTATTTGATTAGAAGAAATTAGTTAATGTACGATTGTTTGTTTATGAGTTTATTCATTATATATTATTATTGGTATAATAAATAGCCTAGATCCATCTTATGTTCTAATGTCTTGGTATTCGTCAATTGGAATCGCTATAAGAATAATTTTTTACAGGTTTTCCTCTCGAAGAGGGAGAGGTTTTGATCGTAGCAGAAAGCCAACATCTTGTGTTCTTGTCTCTTGTATTTCAATAATTGTTTGATGAAATAATAAATACACATACTAATGGTATCAAGATAAGATTGTTCTAATAAGAAAAATGTTAAAATAACTCACACATAGTTATCATGTGAAGAAGAATCATATAAACTACATTTTCCCTAGATTCTTCAACATGGTTTCAGAGCTATGGTTACAATCAAAGGAAGGGAAGGAAAGAGACATTTCAAGGATCAATCTTCTAGCAGGGCATCAAAGCAAGCTAAAGGACATCAAGGTCTGCATTAAATAAACAAACCCTGATATTGATCAAACCCTAGAAATCTACAACAACAGTCTACATCAGCAAGTTTGTCTATACAATCAAGGAGGCAGTCTACAACAAGAAGAAATTGTGTCTCCACAGTCCTCATCAAAATGCCACCAAGAATATGTCTACAAAACAAGGCAACCCAAAGGATTTGAAAATGAAGATGACATCAACTTGGAGAAAGTTGAAACCCTAGAAACAATTGTGATCTACAAAATAAGGAAAATAATATTGATGGCACTATCATCTCCAAGGATATAAAATCAAGCAAGGATCATATCCTTTCCATAGAATAAGACCATCTGACGAACCAACTAATCATCCTCATCAAAAGGGAGCAACCTTTTCCATTTAAGGAAAGGCTTTTTCACTTGAAAGAAGATCATCTGAGAAGAATCCCTCACACATATTCTTCAACCTTCACCAACATGATCAAGGTGAATATTTCATCTTCACATGACAAGTAAGAATCTTTTCAATTTATAAATTTTGTTAAATGACTTCATGAATTGCAAGGACATCTATAAGTTGATGGGTCATCAAGATCCCTTGCATGGAGAAGAAGGCTAGTGATAGTCCTCTAAGAAGCTGAAGTCACTAAAAGGTCTACTCTAAATTTATGGAAATGGATACTTATAAGATCCCCTCATATAGAAATATTGGAGACATAAAATAAAATCTATAAGATAGACTCATTCTCTGAATGTGCAATGAAGAAGGTCACATGAAATTTTATCTACATGGAAGAAAAGGTATCAAAGGATGTAGGATACCTTCTTAAGGTCCCATCAATAAGATCGAGGAAGGAAGATAACCATCACTGATCTATAAGGCACTAACAGATAATCAAGGTAACAAATATCT
Organism: Pinus tabuliformis; assembly: GCA_031772625.1. Lineage (NCBI taxonomy): Eukaryota > Viridiplantae > Streptophyta > Pinopsida > Pinales > Pinaceae > Pinus > Pinus tabuliformis. The sequence goes on from CM062817.1 coordinate 866,992,912, forward strand.
ATGAGTTACCTCATTCCACAACTTATGGTCTCTATGATAGATAGTGAAAGACAAGTTGATGAAAAAAATATTGAAGGTTAAAATAACTCAACCATGTACAAAAAGGAAAGGCAAGGTTGGTCGTCAAGTAAGACAGAATAAGTATAGCTGGCTTCAATGCCATAGAAATATTTTGGAAGCTCATATCAATGAAAGATGGAGGAAGATGAAGAAAAGGACCAATGATAGAGGGAGTAACAAATCTCTCCTTTGAGTAAGATAGTATCCCTTACAAAAGGGTCTTATCATAAGCTCTTAAATCTTGTGTTATAATATATGAAAATGATAATAAGATGCATCATGGCATCATGGAAGCATCATAAACAAGAGCTCGTGACATCACCATGGGAATCATGAAGGAAAAGATCCATGAAAAACAAACATGTAGGGTATATAGCTCTTGGGAACCTCAATGGACATTGAAGGAAGGAAAGGAGTAATATAAGGCTCATCATACAAAAGGGAAACATTTGCCAGTTGGGGATATACAAGATCCTCAAAATTCTCTAATGGAATCCTCATTGTAGGGTTCACTAATCTAGAGAAGAAGTAAGTGTTTCAACAAAAAATCCAACTTACGGAATCCATGAAATGATGATATGCTGACATGAAGTAGATCAAGGGATTGAAGATATGTTCAATCAAGGAAGCTACTGCAAGAAACTTCGATGACCTGAAGGTAAAATAAGGTATGTATTCTTGTGTTTAATATTATAATGTCATGTCATACGGTTGCAGGTAACATGGATCATTCCTTCTATTTTAAGAAGCATGATCAAGAAGAAAAATGATTTCCTCCTCTGAAAGGATGCAGGAAGGCATAAGTCACACTAAATGAAATCAACATAATATGTCCTCATACGAAGTACGAGATGGTTGACTACAATGAAGAAACTCTGATTGAAAGCTAATGGGAATGAAATGTGTGAGGAAGGAAGAGATCATGAGATATGTAGCCATGATGAAGGAAATCAACATCCGAAAGACCAAGAAGATTTGACTAGGAAACCTACCGAAAGGATATGAAGATTCTGATGAAAGTCTAAAAATGAAGACACTTGAAAATGGATATCTTTGGGAGATGTGTCAATATCTGTGTAGGGTGATAATACCTACAAGATGATGTCATGATGAAGATCCATCTCATAAGGTATGATCTAATTTAATATGATGTTTCGATTTCCTGAATAATATCTAGATAATGCAGGGCTACTCGAACAAGAGTTGTAAATACAAGTACAACTAGCATTCACGTGGTGGATGGAAGAAGCATGATGAGAAAGAGGTAGTCATATAACGAAGGTTCCATATATAAAGAAGGGCACTTTCCATGAAGAAAGGAATGACATGATAAACTAAGGAGGAAAGTGATCAATGGTTGTATCCCTGCAAGGAAAAAGGTCAACTAATTTTCATGAAATCAAGGAGAGAAGTTGATCAAGCAGCTGAAGGACCCACGAAGAAAGAAGTTTCTGATATATAGAAGAGCCCAAGCTAAGAGGGAGATCTGACAGGTCCCTGCTCAAGAGGGACCTTGCATTGGATCACCCCTGATTAAAAAGGAGTGACGGTTGTGTTTTTCGATTTCATGTGTCATGCACTAGACCAGGACTAACAACCGTAATTATAGGTTAAGGGCGTGAATGGAAATGTAGACACATAATAGACACAACATTCTTTTCATCACTTTGGAAGAAAGAATGGAGGGTTGGATAATGATCTGACATCTGATGCTCTTTGAGGATATGTAGGGCATCCAAGATAACAGTAGGCAAGAGGACCGATATTCTTTGAGGGCTAGGAACCCAAGATAAGAATAGTGCTAGAAGTTCATACTCGATGAACACCCGGGTGGGTATGTACCTTGAGAGACAATGATAAAGGTGTCTATACTCGCCAGCATTGTGCTCTAATCTTATGAGAGATAGTGCTGTTAGTCAAGGCCTTGCTATAAACAATGTTGGTTAGTATGATGCTATACAGATGGGTTACCAATCTAATTCTTCTTATGAGAAATTCTTTGGATTGAGAATGACCAAGTACCATTATAAGTACCTCCCTAGTTAAGAGGGAGTGTTGAAGAAAGTGTAACTAGGTTCAATATTTACAAATGTAATTTTGATCTTTGTACTTGTTAAGAAAAAGAAATATTTGTTGGCATTATGATTTCTGGTATGGCTATATGTTACTGATGTTGTACTTGATGGCAACTCCCATGACAGGGCTCTCAATTTATGAAAAATTAAGAAAGACGCAGGATATCAGTTCAGAAGGTGCGTACCCACAGGTACACCATGCAGGGACTGCGTCCAGAGTCGCAGGCCAGCCTTTCAGGAGGTGCGTCCACCCAGTGCACACATTTCTAGGCAGAGAAAAGCCCACGTGGGGGTTTCTTGTGTTTTATTCTTGGTATCCGCCGACGGTATTGTTCCATGATTTGAGGAGGAGCTTGCCTATATAAAGCAAAGGAGATCATTTGGCTAGGTATGTCTTTGGTTGAATATCTTATTGGGTGAGATCTGGTCTAGATCTAAAAGGCGAATCTACTGAAGGACTGAGATCTCTTTGGCGCAAGATCAGATCTGTAGATCTGACTGTTTGGGTTACTCTTAAAGTCTTGAAATCATTCATACACGAAGGGACGCAGGTACAGTGAAAGGAAAGCGCGCCGAGACGCAGTGCAGAATCTGGAGATCTGCGTGGGGACGCAGGGCAGACGAAGTTCAGGTGCGTCTGTGACGCCGCTGAGTGACTGGAGATCTGCGTGGGGACGCAGGGCAGACGAAGTTCAGGTGCGTCTGGGACGCCGCTGAGTGACTAGAGATCTGCGTGGGGACGCAGAGCGATCAAGGTTCAGGTGCGTCTCTGAAGCAAAAGGACGCGGCGCGATAGTGTTTCTGGATGCGTCCCTGAAGCAACAGAACGCTAGGCAGTTAAAGGAACAGTGCGTGGGCACGCAGCGCAACAGAAGGATATCTGCGTGTGGACGCAGGGTAGCAGAAGGTTAATTGCGTCTGGTCGCAGACCACAGAGGGAAAAACTGCGTCTCTGTCTTAAGATGTTCTGTTGATTGAATTTCTCTGTTGATAAAGTGTTCTGGGTTAGTTCTGTTATTGCTGATCTGATATCTGTAGTGAACTGTAACTGTTATGTACTTGTTGATCATCTGATGCTTTATGAAAAGAAGTAGGGGGTTGTAGCTCCCTTCCAGGAGTAGACTGGAAAACGAGAAAGAGAGAGAGTTGTAGCTCTCTGCAGGTTGCAGCCTGCGTACTGGTAAAGGACTGCACCAGTACAAAATCATTGTAAAAGAAGTTTCTAATTTGAAAGAAGATAGAGACATATTGCAGCAGGTGGTTTTCACCCACATTGGGTTTCCACCTTACATCTTGTGTTCTTTGGTGTGACTATCTGTTTTCTTAGTTCATGCTCATTATTTTATGGTACTGACATGCAAAAATAATTGAAAGATCAAATAAGGAAGATTTATTAAATTGCTAGATAATACTGATTCACCCCCCCCCTCTCAGTATTATTTCCAATAATTGGTATCAGAGCAGGTCCTTCAGAGAAGCTTGATCGCTTGAAGGTAGATCGTTCATCATGAGCAACTACGAGAGAGAAGCATCAATCAGGCCACCGGTTTTTGATGGGACAAACTTCAATTATTGGAAGGTAAGAGTTACTGCATATCTTCAATCTCTTGGTACAGAAGTTTGGGACATTGTAGAAACAGGCTATGCTTTTCCTTCAGCTACTCCTACAGATCCAACTGAGAAAAAGAAGTATGAAACAAATGCAAAAGCAGTCAGTACTCTATTAGGAAGTATATCCCAAACGGAATTCATGAAGGTAATGCACTTCAAATCAGCAAAAGAGATATGGGACAAAATGGTCACGAGCTATGAAGGAGATGAACAGGTAAAGCGAGCTAAACTTCAAACTCTCAGGATTCAGTATGAGACTCTCAAGATGTATAATGATGAAAGTGTGGCTAATTATTTTCTTCGGGTAGATGAGATTGTTAATTGTATGAAAAATTTGGGTGAAGAAATAAAAGAGGCTATAGTAGTTGAAAAGATTCTAAGATCATTATCCCCCAAGTTTGAATCTAAAGTATCTGCAATAGAAGAAAAGGAAAATCTCTTAATTCTCACTATGTCTCAGCTACATGGAATTCTAACTGCTTATGAAATGAGAAAGGGAGGTCCATCAGACAGAAGGGAAGCTGCTTTCAAGGCATCAGGCAAAGAAGATTACTATGAAGCAAGCCATGTTCCAGAAGAAGAGGAAGAAGAATCAAATTTTGTCAGAAATCTTCAAAGGGGTTCTGGAAGGTTCAAAGGTAAGCTACCTTTCAAATGCTTTGCTTGTGGAAGAGTAGGTCATTATGCTGCAAAATGTCCTTATAAGGATAAAGGAAAGGAACCTGCTAGATGGAACAAGAAACAAAGTGCAAATAAGAAAAGCTACTACACCCATGAAGATAGTGATGGTCTATCAAACAGTGATGAAGATGAACGAGGTAATGAATATAAGTTATTAATGGCATTTGAAGATGATGATTATATGGATGCTATAGATGTGGATAACCTTTATGATGAAATCACTAGACTCAAGAGATGTATAGAAGAAAAGAATGTGATCATTGATACTCTACAATTTCAAATTGATGAAAAGGAAAAACATCTTGAAAAACTAGAAGGAGAAATTGTTGGTCTTAGAAAAGAGATTGAGAAAACAAAAGCTATTAATCTTAAGTTTGTCAAAGGATCTGAAACTTTGGATAAGATTATCAATGTGCAGCGGTCTCCTCTAAACAAGACAGGTCTGGGCTACAATGGAGAAACCTCTCAAGCATCCACCTCAAAGAGTTATCTTGATGCAGCAAGAAGAAATGAGCAAAAGAACAATGAAGATCATCAGGTAAAGCAGGGACGAATTACAAACAAAAACTATCAAGGGCAATCCATCTTAAGGGTGAACCAGCCACAGGTAAAATCTTCTCAATTTGGTCCAAGAATAGATGAAAATAGAAATTACAATCAGTTGGCTGGTAGATTCGATAACCGCAGAAGTTTCTTCAATGGACAATACTTTTCTTGTCATAACTTTGGTCACAAAGCAGCTCAATGTGTTGCATATAAAACAATCATGACTAGGGAAGCTCAAAAACAAAGAAGTATGACAGGGATTACAAAAAGGACCTATAACAACTTTTCGGTTCTTGAAAATGAAGTCGAATGTTCTATTTGCAATAACTTTGGTCATGAAGAATCTGAATGCAAGAGCAGGTTTCAGCAGAAAAAGGAGCAAGCCTCAAGCACCAAAACATGGAGAATAAAGGAACCTCAAACAAAAAGATGTGGAATAGCATTTTATGCAGAGGGACAGGAAAATCTATGGTACATTGACAGTGGATGTTCGAAGCATATGACAGGTGATAAAGAAAAACTTGAACCTTATTCTGCTCTAGAAAAGGGAAAGAAAGTCTCTTTTGGAAATGATACTCCTGCAACTATAAAAGGAAAAGGCATTGCTCAGTTAAAAGAAAAGGTCAAAGCTGGAAATGTTTTGTATGTTGATGGATTGAAGCATAATCTTCTAAGTGTCAGCCAGATGTGTGATCAAAGAACCGAGGTTATTTTCAGATCAAATGGATGTCTTGTTCGTGATCTTGATACAGGTAAAACAATACTCAAAGGCAAAAGAACTCCAAATAATCTGTACATATTTGAAGAAGGACAACAACAATGCTATCTGAGCAAGGATGAAGAGCACTGGTTATGGCATCGAAGGTTGGGACATATAAGCTTCTCACAAATAAGGAAAGCATGCAAATATCAGGTAGTTCGCGATCTTCCAGATATCAAAATTCCTGACAACACCATATGCAGATCATGTCAGTTTGGAAAACAAACCAGAACTAACTTTCCAGAGAAAGAAGGATCAGCTAGCATGCCTCTTGACCTAGTACATACAGATACATGTGGTCCATTCAGGAAAAGAACACCTAGAGGAGAGGAATACTTGATATTATTTATTGACGATTTCTCCAGGTTTGTCTGGTTAGGACTTATGAAGCACAAAGATGAAGCATTCGAAAAATTCAAATCCTTCAAAGCCTTGGTTGAAAATGAATCAGGTCACAAAATTAAGTGCCTCAGATCCGACAGAGGTGGGGAATTTACTTCAAATGAATTTTTCGATTTCTGTGATGAACATGGGATAAGGAGAGAATTCTCTACAGCTAGAACTCCTCAGCAAAATGGAGTTGTTGAAAGAATGAATAGAACAATCCAACAAATGGCTCGTGCTATGCTTGATGAATCAGGAACTCCCGCAACTTTCTGGGGTGAAGCTGCACATGCTGCGGTTGTTATTCTCAACAAAACAAATGTCCGGGTGAACAGCACTCAAACTCCTCATGAGCTTTGGAGTGGCAGGACTCCTTCGGTAAAGCACTTCAAAATCTTTGGGAGCAAATGCTATATCAAGAATACTGATGAGCAGCTTGGCAAACTTGAACCTAGAGCAGATGAAGGCATTCTTCTTGGTTACTCTCCATATAGCAAAGCATACAAGTGCTACAATAAAAGACTTGGCAGAATTGTTGACAGCATTGATGTAGTGGTTGATGAGAAGGGATACATTCCTAGGCAAGTCCATCATGAAGACATCAAAGAAGATGAAGGCTACCCTCAAAGACAGAATGATGAAGAAGAAGAACCTCAAGAAGAACCTCAGGAAGAGCCAGAGGAGAAAACAAGAATAGAAGAAAAGACTCCAACCAGATATGTTCAGAAGAATCATCCAGAATCTCAGATTGTGGGGCAGAAAGAAGCAGGTGTACAAACAAGAAGAACAGTTGCAGAAGCCTCAAGCTATTTGGCATTACTCTCCTCTACTGAACCACAAAATGTGAAAGAAGCATGCAAAGATGAATGTTGGGTGAAAGCAATGGATGAAGAACTTGAGCAAATCGAAAAGAACAACACTTGGGAGCTGGTTCCTAGACCAAAGGATAAGAATGTTATCGGAACAAAATGGGTCTTCAAAAATAAATTGAATGAAAATGGAGAAGTAATTAGAAACAAAGCCAGACTTGTTTGTAAAGGGTATGCGCAGCAAGAAGGAATAGACTTTGAAGAAACTTTTGCTCCTGTTGTAAGACTTGAGGCCATCCGAATGTTCCTTGCTCTCTCAAGTTTTCAAAACTTCAAAGTATTTCAAATGGACGTGAAATCAGCCTTTCTGAATGGAGACTTGGAAGAAGAAGTGTACATTGAACAGCCAGATGGGTTCATTCTTGGAAATGATCCAAATCTTGTATGCAGATTGAAAAAGGCTCTCTATGGTCTCAAACAAGCTCCAAGGGCTTGGTACTACCGGTTGGACAAATATCTTCATCAACAAGGTTTTTCAAAAGGTTCAGCAGATAGCAATCTTTATATAAAAGTTGAAAATGACAAATTGCTAATACTTGTTGTGTATGTAGATGACATTATTTTTGGCAGCAATGAAGAAGCTATGAGTCAAAGCTTTGCCTCGGTCATGCAGAAAGAATTTGAAATGTCCTTGCTAGGAGAACTGACATATTTCCTTGGTTTGCAAATCCAACAAAAAGAAGGAGGAATCTTTTTATCTCAAACCAAGTATCTCAAACAGATTTTGAAGAAATATGGCATGGAAGATGCAAAACCAGTATGTACACCCATGGTCACAGGATGTAGTCTCAGTGCAAATGATGAATCTGCAGCAGTACATCAACCAACCTACAGATCTATGATTGGAAGTTTACTATATTTGACAGGTACCCGACCAGACATCATGCATGCAGTTGGAATAGTTGGAAGATTTCAGGCAAATCCGAAGGAGACTCATCTTCAGGCAGTGAAGAGAATTTTCAAATATCTTCAAGGGACTCAAAATTATGGCTTATGGTATCCTAGAGATACAGATCTTACTCTTCATGCTTATACAGATGCAGATTGGGCCGGAAGTGTGGATGACAGGAAAAGCACAAGTGGTGGTGCGTTCTTTATGGGTTCCAGACTGGTATCTTGGTTCAGCAAGAAACAAAGTTCGATTGCCTTGTCTACAGCTGAAGCGGAATATGTTGCTACTGCATCTTGTTGCACCCAACTTCTTTGGATGATGCAGACTTTGCAGGATTTTCAAATCACTTGTACACCACCTATCCCCATCTTATGTGATAACACAAGTGCAATCAGCATCTCAAAGAATCCGGTTATGCATTCAAAAACCAAGCACATACCAATCAAGTATCATTTTCTCCGGGAACAAGTGCTTGAACAGAAGGTCAAGTTGGAGTATGTTCCTTCTAAGGAACAAGTTGCTGATATTCTCACCAAAACATTACCCAGGGACACTTTTGAGTACCTCAGGAAAAAGCTGGGGGTTGTTGATGCATCATCTTATTGTTGAACCTTTTCTGATTGATGGTACAGGTTCAGGGGGAGCATATAATGCATTGTTGGCATTATGGAGGATGGTCAGAAGGAGATCTTGGAAATAGCTGCAATATGTCTCTATCTCTTTCATGGAGGATTATGGTTCTTTGTTACAGATCTGGTTCGGGGGGAGCATAACCCTTTGCCCTTGATGTCAAAGGGGGAGAATGAAGCTGAAGTTTGTAAGGTTGCCATCAAGTCCAAAGGGGGAGATTGTTGGCATTATGATTTCTGGTATGGCTATATGTTACAGATGTTGTACTTGATGGCAACTCCCATGACAGGGCTCTCAATTTATGAAAAATCCAGCCATTCAGGAGGTGCGTCCACCCAGTGCACACATTTCTAGGCAGAGAACATCCCACGTGGGGGTTTCTTGTGTTTTATTCTTGGTATCCGCCGACGGTATTGTGTTATTATGGTGTCGGCTCGTGGTATTGTTCCATGATTTGAGGAGGAGCTTGCCTATATAAAGTAAAGGAGATCATTTAGCTCGGTATGTCTTTGGTTGAATATCTTATTGGGTGAGATCTGGTCTAGATCTAAAAGGCGAATCTACTGAAGGACTGAGATCTCTTTGGCGCAAGATCAGATCTGTAGATCTGACTGTTTGGGTTACTCTTAAAGTCTTGAAATCATTCATACCCGAAGGGACGCAGGTACAGTGAAAGGAGAGTGCGCTGGGACGCAGTGCAGAATCTGGAGATCTGCGTGGGGACGCAGGGCAGACGAAGTTCAGGTGCGTCTGGGACGCCGCTGAGTGACTGGAGATCTGCGTGGGGACGCAGGGCAGACGAAGTTCAGGTGCGTCTGGGACGCCGCTGAGTGACTAGAGATCTGCGTGGGGACGTAGAGCGATCAAGGTTCAGGTGTGTCTCTGAAGCAAAAGGACGCGGCGCGATAGTGTTTCTGGATGCGTCCCTGAAGCAACAGAACGCTGAGCAGTTAAAGGAATAGTGCATGGGCACACAGCGCAGCAAAAGGATATCTGCGTGTGGACGCAGGGTAGCAGAAGGTTAACTGCGTCTGGTCGCAGACCACAGAGGGAAAAACTGCGTCTCTGTCTTAAGATGTTCTGTTGATTGAATTTCTCTGTTGATAAAGTGTTCTGGGTTAGTTCTGTTATTGCCGATCTGATATCTGTAGTGGATTGTAACTGTTATGTACTTGTTGATCATCTGATGCTTTATGAAAAGAAGTAGGGGGTTGTAGCTCCCTTCCAGGAGTAGACTGGAAAACGAGAAAGAGAGAGAGTTGTAGCTCTCTGCAGGTTGCAGCCTGCGTACTAGTAAAGGACTGCACCAGTACAAAATAATTGTAAAAGAAGTTTCTAATTTGAAAGAAGATAGAGACATATTGCAGCAGGTGGTTTTCACCCACATTGGGTTTCCACCTTACATCTTGTGTTCTTTGGTGTGACTATCTGTTTTCTTAGTTCATGCTCATTATTTTATGGTACTGACATGCAAAAATAATTCAAAGATCAAATAAGGAAGATTTATTAAATTGCTAGATAATACTGATTCACCCCCCCCTCTCAGTATTATTTCCAACAATATTATTTTTGTAAATTATAAGAATGAGTTTCTTGCTCATTTCATAGTTCTAGGAAAGTCAAAGAATCAAATTCATGTTAAAGAGCTCTTCTTGAGCATGAATATGCGTCAACCTAGTGTCAAGTAGCCCTCCAAGACAACCACCATCCTCCAAAGAAGAAGATTTTCAGCAAAACAGTGTGAAAGACAGTCAAGTCGGCTTCAAAGCATATATAGAGACACGTCAGCTCAATAAAAGGATGCAACGGTTCACGAAGTTCACGTCAACTTGCATACATGTACTAGCATCCATAAATACACAGTTGGAGTAATCACAAGAGGACATAACTTCGGATCACTCTGAAACTTCGATGGCACAGTAAGGTAGAGTATCTCAGTGATAAGCATAGTGACATTTTTGCATAAGATCTCTGAAATCTCGGGCAAGCACAGTGACACATAATCTTAGGTTTCTCTCGGATTTTTTGTGGGAAAAAGAACTTCACATACCTCTGCTATCTTCGGTGATGATCATAGTGAAATATAACAGTCTCATGACCATGGTCTCTTCTCGATTTTAGTGACTACTGTCTTGGAAGTTATGGCCGACCTCCGACTTACGCTAATAATCTCCAAAGGTTGTTTTAATTTGTGAAATGAAATGTCAAAGGAATCAAGAAGGGCCAGTTCAAATTTTGGAATTGCGCCATATTGAATTGAGAATAGAAGCTCCATTGTTGAGGGAAAAAGGGTTGAAACAGGAAGAGTGAGTTTAATTGGAAATCACCAAAGAAAGGAGGGCCTACGCTTATTAAGAAGGGAAGCGTTGCTTGCAGACTTGGAGTTGTACGGAGGATCTTGGGCAATCGTGGCAGGCCACTGCGGTTGAATTATAAATTGAAAATTTACAAAAACTTCTATGGAGAGAGATTTGAAAGTTATGAAATTATAAATTGAAAATTTACAAAAACTTCTATGGAGAGAGATTTGAAAGTTATGAAATTATAAATTGAAAATTTACAAAAACTTCTATGGAGAGAGATTTGAAAGTTATGAAATTAAAACTGCCATCGAATTATAAATTGAAAATTTACAAAAACTTCTATGGAGATAGATTTGAAAGTTATGAAATTAAAACGCAATAGATTTGGATAAAAAGTAAAAAGATATTTTTGTCATATCTTAATATATTTTTGAGATTGAGATTAGAGGTTCATTTTACAGCCCAGTGTAATGTGGAAAATATCTCCCAGTTATTAAAGTTAAAATTTTGCTAATTTCAGCTAAAATATTTTTCACCATAACCATTATATTTCAGAGAGTGCAGATTTCGGGTAACAAATAAAAAATAATGCAGTTTGTTCTTTCCAATCATAATATAAAAACAATTATTTATTAATGTGTTGAGACGTATATAAAAACAATTATTTATTAATTTGTTGAGACGTGGGCCATGGGAATAACTTTGACAAGGACTGTTGAGACGTGGGCCGTGGGAATAACTTTGACAAGGACTGCAGGTTGCATCTGATGATGGTATCTATGAAGGTGCATGTATCTTCTCTAGAATTCCCCTCTGGAATATCTGTCACATAACATTCCACAACATTAGTCCAAACACCTCCCTCCTCCACGAACTCGTTCAATGTCGTCACCGATTGATAATTCCGAAGGCGGTGCTCTTCTCCCAACATCTTGAAACTGAGAATGTGCTTCTCCTCATCCAGAATCTCGAGGCGCTCAATGTTGTTCTTCGCTGGAAGCCCTGATACGAGTTTGACTTCCCTAAAGCATCCCACCTTGACATCTCCCTTGACGGAGCAGCTGCTGACGAAGGGCTTGTACGTTTCAGGTTTATCGAACCTTCGAATAACCGACCACACTGCACTCGTCGGTGCGTTGATTCTCTGAATATTTACGAACGAGCACTGCTTTTCTTCCTTTCCAACTTAGTGGTTGTAGTACTTGTTTATCAAACTAAGGGGCCTGCATATGTTTTGTTGGGCAACCAGAATTTTGATTTCAATCTCGCCAACGGGAAGAATATCCACCATCTCGCCAAGACCCAAATTTTTCGCCGATTGAGATATCCTAGATGCGATAAGCTTATAGGCTGCACTTAATTTTCTGTCGGGACTGTTGTATCACAGTTGCACATTGCTCACTGCGTTCACAGACCATAAGACGCACTAGACTTTGTCGATTCTGATTTGTGATGGACAATCGGCGCCGACAAATTATGGTCCGCTGCGCGGCAAAGTTATCGCTCGGTTAACGGATTTTTGGAGCAAAATGGTGGTTTCCTGTCGGATGTGGAAAAATTTGTGGAACGAATAGTTGGAGAACTAGGAGAAGTCATAAATTCTTCATTTTTCCACCAAATTGGATGCAAAAAGAGGCTAGATGGCCATTTTGTAGTATTCTAGACTGATTGGAGTAGGTTTTAGAAGCATTTGAGCATTGTAAGCACAAAGTTTTACACTTTTGAGCATAATAGAGAGGCCCAAGCCATTGTAAGTTGGACCAAAGAGACGTAGCCCATGAGTGGTGAGATCCTTTATCATGTTCTTGTTGTAATGCATTTTTTATGATGTTTCATACCCGTTTATGCTACTGTTTAGTTTCTGGTTTATGTTCAATGTTTCATAAAATTAACAAAAAAACTATTTATTTTACTTGCAAAAAATCATGAATCCTTAAGCACAATGAAAGCATTTGGTTTATAATATGAGGAAGATCTTAGCATTGCAAACAAATATTCTTAATAAGATCAATAATATAGGGATTCATCATTAGTTTCCTAAAGGTGGCACAATCATTATTAAAATTTCCACCAAGTGTTACTTTTTCCTTGATTTTAGACATGCACGTCATAAACCCTAATCCACCCAAATCTATTTAATTGAAACCTCTAGATATTTTTTGAACATTTGACCTTGGAGCTCTAGAATTCCCAAGGAGATCAAGGAGCCTTCAGTGGAGTTTATGTCTTTTGCCTTTTTTTGTCGCTTTTTGTCTTTTGCTTCTATGAGTGTTGTTTTTCTTGTTTCTATTCATTATTTCTCTAATAATTTTAACTTATATTAGCTTTTAGAAGTGTTGATTTAGTTTTTCGTTCACCTTTCATAAGTGTTGCATCAGGTTTCTTTTTTTTGCACACCAGTGATCACCATTTCGATGACTCTCCTTGAATTTTTTTTTTTCCTTCTATTTTTTGAGTTTATACACTTGATTCACATTGATCTATACATACTTAGTCATATATTCACTTTAAATTTCATTATCACTTAGATATTCTTATTTCCTAAACCCTCACCAGGCAGATCTGCACTTCACTTGGCCACGCACTGCCTTGCCCAACTGGTCATTGCACAAGTCCAAGGCTCAAGCTGAGAGCTTTGCCTCTAAGACTGTGAAATGTCCATTATAGGCTATCCCAATTGTGAATTCCGCAGTCCCAGAGCTTAGTCCTTCCACCTTATCCACTGAGACTGCACAATGCACAATCTCTCCCTCTCACTTCCCAGGATGAACTGTGCATTGCATAGTTTCAAGCCTCGGGCTACATCGTTGGCTATTGAGACTATGCAATTCATAGTTCCCTCAGCCAATCTCCCTCCCTTCCTCATGAGAATTGTGTAATCTCTCTCATTATTCCGTGTGTTTGCTACTTGATCTTGCTTTGAAAGTTGATTTGAAAAACCTAATGTAATCATGCAATGAGTTCCTTTTCCTCCTAAAGGTATCACAATTGTTGAGCACTTCTCTCTAGCAAGCAATGTTATCATGGAACCCAAGAGAGCTGCTTCAAAAGGTACCACAAAAAGAGATATCGAGGAAGATTTTGAGAGCATGCAAGTAAACTTGCCAGTATAGTCAGGCACTCAAATCTTTGTGGTAAAGGAATCAGATCTTACATGGAATAAATTGAATGAATCTTTTTTAGGAAAGAGCTCCAAGTAGATCTAGAGGATTGTTAGGTATACATTAAGATCCAGAAATCAGGTCTACATGGGGTTTCATGCAGATATCCAACCTTCCCATGTGAATATGTTATCAGCGAAATTGCTTCACATATTGATGTGAGAACTATGACTTTGAAAAAAGCCAACAAATAAAATCTGCTACTTTTTTGGTAGAAAATTATGGACTTATGTACCATCTTCCCCAGCCAGAAACACTCATGGATTCATTGTTCTATGCCACCAAAAATTATGTGGGCATGAAAGACATTGTTAAAGTTTGGTTTAAATAGCCATCAAATTTTTGACAAACATCCACCAACAAATACAAGAAAAAATCTCTCGGGAGGGCCTATCAATTGTTTATCATCGTAGCTTGCATAATCTATGGTTAGTGGAGCATGGAGACCTTTCCTGAAGGGTGGGAAATCTTATTGAACCGGGTTGTGAACGAGGGGAGGTTATTCAACTCGTTAGACTTGTTGGCTCGATAGTTAAGTATTCATGTAGCAAATACCCTAAATCCTCCCAAGGGCGAGAAAGAGAGATTTTACATGTTTGCATATTTACTGGATGCAATATGAGCACATAATGCATTTCATGGCATGAAATGGACTTGGACACCTAAATACCCTATCATGCACATTCAATTCAAATTTCTCTCAGCTTATAGCCACAAAGGAATTATGGAGAAGTAAACTGACCACTTCCTCATTCCTCTATACAAGACGATCTTTGAGGAAGAACCACCATTGATGTCACATGGGGAAATGGAAGCAATATCAGAGATCGCAGATTGGTTTGCCTCACGTGATGGCACATTTGTTAGAGTGTTTAGTGATCATAATTTACTACAAGTTTGTCATGCAAGAAGTTTGATATCATCTGTCCATAGGGTCGTTAAAAGATTTATACAGGAAGAAGTAAGCACCTTGGCCAACTCTTCCAATGAAAGTTGGATTGTACGAGATCAAGAACCTGAAAGTCATAGATAGCGAAGGAAAGGAAATAGAGAATTTTGCATTCGGTAGTTTGGACTTTAATCCGTACGATCCCCGTGGTATTTGCGGAGACCATTGTGTGAGAAGTCACTTCCAATGGCTTAGCAGGACATTTCACTAGCTGAAGCAGGATCTATGGAAGAATTTTTATAATGCCTCTAAGTCCCACGAGCCAGTCACTTTTGCAGGAACTTTACAGGTGACTGCATAGAAAAAATCTATTAAAGAAGTAGTTCCAGAAGAAGGGAGAAACACCGCATAGGATAAGGATAAGAGAAAGGTTTCTTATATTCCAGGGGGAGAATGAAGTCAAAATATGAAATCAGATCCAACTATTATGAAAGTAGCTTTAGTAACAGAGGCAAAGAGGAAACATAGGATGCAGATAGAAGAATGAAGGAAGAGGGAAGAAAAAATGAGATTGGAGGAAGAAAAGTAGAAGCAAAAAAAAACAAGAAAATGGGAAGCAAGAAGAAGAAGAAAAGTGAAGAGAAATAACAGAAGAAACAACATACAAAAATGTTGAAGAGAAAGAACAAAATCGACAACCAGCAGAGGAGGAGAGCAGAAACATGCAGGACGTGAAGTTTGCTCAACATGTTGAGTGGATAGAGATCATAGACATGGAGGAGGAACTAGAGCCGCATAATCAAGATGTTGACCTAATTCTAAGAACACAATAGGTCATTGTTGAGTCTCCACCACCTCCAACAACAGATTCAACTCCAAGCGAGAAAGGGGAAGTTATTCCTCTTGATGATGATCCAATTATAGACACGTATAATCTTTCATACTATGAACTCCAAAAGAATATTGTACAAGCGCGTAAGAAGCATTTTCTGGATGACCTCACATATCCTGGATTCAGTAGAGAAAGGGTGATTGTGGCAGACACTGGGAAGAATCCCAATGCCATTTTCGCAACCAACTTGGCATTCGCAAGTGCAGAAAAGTGGAACACTAAATATTTGATGGCCAAGAACAAGAAATTGGAAAATAAATTGTAGGGTGCTAGGTAAGAGGCTGAACAACTCCGCACAACAACTTAGACTGAAACTTCCGCAGAGGTCCATCTAGAGGAAATGAGGGAATTGATACTGGGTGAAGTATCAACACATGTAGAGACAATGCTGAATCTTTATGAGGATATTGTTACCATGCATAAGGAAATTGTTCACTTGCATGGCTTGTAGCAACATTGTAAATACATTGTCAAAACTCTCAGGAATGTGTAAGCTACAATCGTTATCATGCATGAATGGTTAATGCGATACAAAAGGGCACTGCTTGACTTGGGAAAGAAAATGAAGCAAGAGTTCAAATGCTAATATAGAAAAATAAACAACTCACCTCATTCATTGGTAACATTAATGCCTCATATTCATGGTTATAGAGTGCTATGGATTTCTTCGTGAAGTCCCACATGATCCCATCAATTGGCTCACTCACTGAAGCCGATCACGGGAATCAGGTTAGGAAAGAGATATAAGAAAACTTGGAAAAGCTTCGACAGATCACCACTAAGGAATATTTGGATGTGAATAGACAGAATATGTATAACTAAATTAGTGTCCATATCCAAGTGAGAATAATGTTGCTCATGTTCCAGAAGGAAGTTCAAACTGGTTCCAAATCATTGCGCATAGATGTCATGGAGGCTAGTGTCTGCTTCCAGCCAGACACCATCAGACAGTTTGGGGATGTCATCACATAGTACCAAGCTTGGCACCGATACATGAATGAAAGACATCAAGTGGAAGTTTTTGAGCTAGAGTTTCCCCAAACTCAAGAATGATAGTGTTTTGTCTTATTAGGCTATTTAGTTGACTCTACTGAATTTGGTCTTATATGGGTATGAGTGTAAATTGTAATATTGTTTTGTAAATAATTTGTAAGTGGAATTCAAAGTTTCAATATTGGAATGTGAAGAGTCATGGTGTAATGTAATGAGTCATTTTGTAAAGAAGTTGAAGAGTCATGAGGGAAGTGCAAGAGTCACAAAGGGGAGTTAAAGAGTCACCCCCTCTTGTTATAAATATAACCTCATAACTCATGTAAAGGGATCTTGGGAGCCAAGATTTTGGCTAGGCTTAGGCTTAAAATCAGGAGCTTGGGAGTTTGTGAGAGCTTTAGATTCTTTGTACCATAGAGGAAGTATATTTATTTCGAGGAGCAAGTGATGCTGACTTCACGTTCCACTATTGGAACTAGTGGCCTGCCAGTGGAATATGTATGACTGGAACTTTCACTTAATAAAAATCTCAGAGCCGACACATTTTCATGCATATGTTGTAAATATAGTAGGACTATTCTTGTTATGTTTTAAATGTATGTTATTTAACTGATGCTTATGCTTATGAACTATTTCATTTTCATTGTTATGAATCTTGTTGAATGTGTGTTGTAGTTTTAATTCATCACTATTAACTTGTGAATTATTTCTCCTATTAGCTTTTGATGTCATTTACGCTCATGTGTTCCTTTCAAGTTGCGTACTATTAGAGGATTTTAAGGGGCTCACCTACTTTCCCTTCTGTGTGGTAGGACCTTCATGCATCGCACTTGAATCTGTGTAGCGTCACACACGTATTGTCACGAAAGTCATCATACATCACACTATGCATTATTATATCCAAAGCACATCATTAAAACCCACTGCATCAACAACCGGGACGTATTCCAGATGGGACTCGTACACTAAATGGTTTGAGGTCTAATTAGGACTTCATATCAGGGAGATCCCTTGAATGTTGGTGGGTCTAGCACTATCAACACTTGTAAATTGAAATTATTTCAGTAAAATATCACATGAAATGAGTCTATGTGTTTTGAACCATCTAGTGTGGTTCATCATTAGGAAAAATATGATGAACCACACTGGATGGTTTGAAACATGTAGAATAAAAAAATTTCATGTGAATTTTTACCGAAAGAATTGAATTTACAAATACATTATTGTCAGAAAATAATTCCTACATATTTAGTTTCTTAAAAATATGATCTTTAACTATGGATTCCCATTGCTACAAAATAGGATCCTCATAATATTTTAGACAAAAAATAAATGAACTAATTTTTAAAAGGATGTTTAGAGGGGAAAAACCTACTCTTTTGAATCATCTTGTTCATCTCCATCATTCTCTTCAAAAGTCGCACCCTCAATTTCATGTACCATCCTCCCAACATTTGTGGCAACGGGAAGTCTAATCTATGGTGATTCTATTCTTGGAAATGATGACGATGAACATCTTGTAACCTTACCCATATTCTTTATTAACCATTCAAACCATCTTTACCATTCTCATCCTCAGGGTTTGGCAAGAGGAAGTCAGACAATCCAAGCATCCAACCAATTAAAAAAACCAATGGAAAAGAACAGTCTTAAAAGTTTCTTGTGGCTTGAAGTTATCAATGGAAAATGGAATATAGATATGAAAAAAAAAACATGTCTATTGGGATATTTGTAAATGGATCTAACATCATAAAACAAATTCAAAATTAACAAGTCAAAGCTATTTAATGAAATAAACTCACATTAACCAGCAATCAATAATACTAACTAACAGAACATATTTTAAATTTACGTATCAACGTACGATGTATCCAAATGGTATAGGGAAGGAGAAAAAAACATTGCAAGTTTGATTGGTAGGAATGTGAAAAAGACAATCAATCTTCCATAAACAACAAGATCCTTCCTGCATGTTTATGTATTATATCATTAATGAGATCTTGGAATGGATTATAGTTTCGATCAGTAGGATTTATGAGAAAGTATATGACACTAGGATGAAGTACTTGTTGATTAATAAATCAAACAAGAATGTTATTTGATACTTGAAATATGTAATATAGTGTTAATCACAATGCATTAGTCTTTTTGCACGATGCAAAGACATCTACATAAAAATTAAAAGTAAATAAATTTAACTTTTGCTACAAAATTACAACATGAAGAACACAATTTCCTTAGAGAGAATGAGAAAACCTCTCAAAGAAGGTTGAAAAAGATGTTTATTTGTAACATATACAAAATCCAAACAAGCCAGTGAAGGAATGAACTTCCTAAATGTGACTCCCAGGAAAATCTCACCCTATGAGACAATGTTGTTCCAGGCATTCTAATGGTGGACACATCCAACCAACAACCACATAATAAAGGTAATAATCCAATCTCCACTAATGAAAGAAAAGAAACATTCACCATAGTGAAAAAGTATTTTCCTCTATATAGCAACAACCTTGTAAGAGGAGTAGAAACCTGTGCCACCAAAGCTATACAATAGATCCTATTCACTATCAAAGACTCACTTTTATTGTAGCATATCAAGGTTTTTATGCCAAGATAACATAAAACATAAAGAAAAATAACCATGTAATTAATAGAAAGAGTTGCAGATAAGAAACTTGTAAAGAAGAAAGAAAGACTTTTATCAATACTTCCACTGATCCCCCAATTTTAGTAAAATTTGAACCACTGTCAGATTGAAGGACACCAGTGATCATATTACTTTGAAGAAACTCCTTGGTGAAGACACTTGTTGACATATGTTCAACTAAATCAAGAATATTCTTAAAATTGATGTTGAAAAGAGCCAAATCTAACCCTAAAGCACTAGACATTCCTGGTGTAAGTAATGCATTAGATGTAGTGACGACAAGTTGAGATGTAATGGCAATAACTTTCCGTCCTAGTTGAAAAGGTAGAAATATTACAACACCAAGAAATATCATGTTACTAACGAACTGTTGCAAGGTAAACATCTCAATAAAATTATTTAACCAAAAATGCTAAGCAAAGAAAATTGTCATTTAAAAAAGATCTAAATCATATAGGGAAATATATGAAATTTAATGGGACATGTAAACTTTCCCAAAAGAATTAAATTTAACAACCTTCTGATAAGGGAAATGGACTGACTATTATTCCATTTTCAATCAAATGAAACACAATACCTTGCATCCCAACAATTTCAACCAATAGCACATCCTCAATACCATATGCAACATCTCCAGCATTAAACATTTTCTCAGCATGTTCCTCAAGCCATGAAACTTGCACTTCCACAAGAGCCACTACATTTTTTGCATTTCTCCTAATCAATTTCCCAAAACCAATGTTTTCCTAGCCATCTCCACCACCCTCACCATTTCCCCCAAGAATATGAGCTCCATCTGGTACAGGTAGACGTCTTCCTACTTTTTCCCCATTTTTCGAGTTGATTCCATTATCTTCCCACTCAGGGTTTTTCCTCTCAATTTCATGAAGATGTCTAAAGAACTCACGTAGATAGGTTGCACACAAAGATATAAAAACAATTAAAGCTAACATAGGGAATCCATGCAAACAATCTATAAACAAAAGAGCTGGAGAAATATCTTTCTTGGAGATATGAGTTAGAAATAGTTTCTCAGCCTCCCCAAGGATCCTCATAAATGACATTTTCCAGATGTAGATATTTATGAATGGTATACAAATGATCCATATAGAAAGTACAAAGGAAAGCCACAAAATGAAGTGCAAGTCATGCCATGCTTTTGATGTTGTATGAAATAAAACCTCTTTGAAAGGTAATATTGTTGGCACATTTTCAGCATAAATAGGAGAAACAAAGGAACCGGTGGTTGCAAACCTACACATAAATATCCAAAAAATAGATCAGAACAAAATAACATTATAATGATACAAGAATACAACATAAAAGTATTACACTCAACCAAACGTTTATGCCAATACCCAACAACAAAAAGTGGTTCAATTCAGCATTAAAATATAGCTGCAATATTAAAGGAGAATGTAAAACCTATTTCACTATTGACCTATTTTCCAAAAGGTACTATACAAATAAGACTCTAAAACTTTCTAAAAAATTAAACAAAATATGCCAGTTATCAAGGATGAACTCATGATAATGTCAAAAGGTTGGTAACAAACACTGTAAGAGAAGCTAGAGACTACTAGTACCCAAACGAATAATTTTCCTCATCAAACGAAATGAAAATCAACAAACTACCTCAACCTTGACTATAACCTACCCTTGTAAAATAAAAGAAAAATAATAAAAACAAATTCTTAGGCCTCAACTTTATTGATAAAATTCTAATTTATATCCTTGAAGGAATATTGTTCCAAGGTTCAACACACGCATTATAATTTTTTTTTTGAACTCTGAATATTATTTAATTAAATTACATATTCCTAGCAAAAGAGCATGTTGTGCATCCAACATCAGGATCACTTTGAACACTTTAAAAACCTTTAACATCCCAATGCACTCCAAATTTTCTCCTACCATAAGTTTTGTCTCTCAAGGAGAGAGATGATAGAGTTGTTAATTATTAGCCTATTACTACTGACTCATTGAACTAACATATTTATAATGAACCAAAATTAACAAATATAGAAATTTGAATTTCCATTTCATATATTTTTTTAGTTATACCTTGTTTCCTTCCACTCTATCACATGGTCATAGTGTATTCGCTGCATACTTTTTCTATGCAACCTTTTCTTTTTTAATTCTATGGGACCTCACCATATTATGTTTCTTGTTTTAAAATAATCATAGATAATTTACAAATATTTATCATTTTTTATATGTATTAGAGCTAAATTTTGTTAAAAGGTAACATTACAAATTCAACTAAGTACCTACCCAAAGACAACGAGCCTCTCTACCACTAAGCTACATACCACTTTCATGAAGGGCACCTTTAATGGTTTGATGTAGTCATTTTTGACATGCTACATCAAGCACTCCTTAAAGCATATATATGAGGCTTCCTAGCCACCCAGATCTAATACTAAGTTAAAAATTGGAAAATAGAGGCATCAGACTCAAAGCTACGCCATATTACAAGGTTTCTCCACCGCTAAGCTCCATTCTACTTTCATGTTAAGCACCCTTACTGAGTTTCTCTATAAGTGTGGTTTTCCAACTCCAACACTACACCTCAAGCAAAACATAATCCAAAGAGCCCTAGCCAACAAGCTCTCATGCCATGTTCAAAACTAGGCGAACTAGGATTCAAACTTAATGTAGTTACACATTTTGAAATAATGAGATGCTCTGCTAGCCAGTAGGGTACTCTACTACTAAATTATGTGTCCATTTTACAGTGGGAAGAATTAACAATTCATCATAGAAGTGTGAATTTCCATATCGAACACTTTTCTTAAGACACTATAGCTAATGTATCTAAGCCATTTAGCTCTGATGTGATGCTAAAAACTAGGCCATCTAGAAATCAAACCAATGACTTGACCCTTACCATTGGGATTCTCTATCGCTTTCATGGTAAACACACTTAGAAATTCATTATATAAGTTCAAATTGATACATCCTACACTCTCCCCCAACCCACAAAATTCCTATGATACAATGTTGAAAACTAGACAAGTTGGGATCTGAATTAAGGACCTACCCATGGACATTAGAATTCTCTACCACTAAGATACACATAGGACTTACCCCCCGCTAGAAATTCATTCTACCACTAAGAGTCACCCTTAAACCACACTTTGGGTTAGGACTCTCTTAGCCACATATCTTTGATACTGGAAAGGTTGGGGATTGAACCTAGGGCCTACCCCTAGCCAGTTTGCTCATCTTCCACTGAGATACACACAACCCCCATGTAGTAATTATTTTACCACTAAGCCACATACACATTTCATAATAAGTAATAATTTGTTGTACAAGTGTGGATTGCCACATCCAACACTCCATGTCAAGGTAATACTTCCTATTCACCTAGCTCTAATACCTTATTGAAACTACAAAGGCTATGAATCAAAACATGGATCTGCCTTAAGCTTATAAGCTTCTCTACCACTAAGCTACATATGTCATGCTTCCAGCTAGTGTACAAATCTACAATTGAGGTAAATTCCCATTTCATGATAAATGGCCTTACAACTTGAACACAAAAGTATATATGACCATATTCAATGAAATTTCACAAATATATGAAAGTAGAGCATAAACCTTCATTTTATTGTTCTTCTAGTTCATAAGGTAAGTCATCCCTTTTGAGCAAAGCTCAGATAACCAATGGATTATTTTTTCTCAAAGATATTTTAGAGAAGTACATGCCATCTCCATGTTGGTCTTTAAAGTTCCATAAGTTTTCCTGAACTTCTATGCCATATTCCATATGATTATTTTCCCTTCAAGTATATTGATACCTTTTTCTATTTCAATATTTCTTGGGCATGATCTAGGAGCATCCTAGATCCATCTTATCTCTAGAAATACTAAGCACTCAAAGGGATCAAATATCTCAAGATGGAAACCTCTTTTTGCGTGAAATAATATCTGATCCCTCTCAGTGCTTAGTATATCTGAACATAAGATGGATCTAGGCTAGTTATTATATCCATAATAATATATAATGAATAAACTGGTAAACAAATAATAGTATATTAACTAAATTCTTCTAATCAAATTGGTAACTTTTACATTACATAGGATTTAAAATAAACCTATTAAAAACGATGAGAAATTATATTGAAAAATGAAATGCTAAAATACATAATTATTTTTAAATATAAATTATTTATTTTGTATCAAATGTCATGAAAAACATGTTAGAGCTAAGGAAAACCCTCACACAATCCATGAAAAATAAATATATAAATAAGAAAACATTTTAATATCACTATAAATATTTATTAAATTTGTATAAATAAAGTCCACGGGGTAGCAAATTTCCAAATGCACTAAGTGGTAGAAAATTTAGCATAAAAACATATTTTACTATAACTTTCTAGTAGAGTAGTTTCAATGCAAAACTTTTGAGGGAGGCACTCCCCGCCAACTCCTACATTGAGATCCTCGTAACACCATCATATTTCGATCAATCACTAACCCCCTTGGGTTATGGGAAACTTGGGGGTGAGAGTAAATAGGCACAAAAATTGAACATCAATGTATATGTTCTATTATCCATAAATATAATATCTTTCTTTGATGTTAGACATACTAATATGATTTAATTGATTCCTACTAAGAGCTACTTTTAGGCACCTAGTGTGTATTGCTATTGTTGTGCCTAGTAGTCCCATGTTTGGCCTATTCATGGTTACTAATTGGTTTGACATTACTAAAAATATTTTTATACTATCGTATCTTAAGTTACTATGGTGATTTCACCCAAAGGCGCTATGCAACCCAATATCGTAGGACCCCATCTAAACATTGATGCACATAAATGTCAATTTTTACTAGGGTATGGGGAGGTTTGCATTGAATTTTTAGGTAATAAAATAGTTAAGATAAGTTTGAGGCAATCATTTGATGGGTTTATCGATGATGGTTTACAAGTCCATGGTATTCCATAGACCATGATATTTTCCAGTGGTGTTCGTTATGATAAATCCTATTAAAAGGATTGGGGAAATACATTATAGAATGGAAGAGTACCAGCTTAAATACATCTTAACTCTGGACTTGATCATTCTTGGAACTTAGTAGATTTGGATTTAAGATGGATCTAGGTTGGTTTACAAAATAATTAATGTTTATGAAGTCCTTGTAATATAATTTTTCCAAATTGAATGTTTCTATAATTTCTATCTTATAATTGGTTTTCATTGTTAAAATAAAAAAGATAAACATAATATGAGTCGTATATAATATTTTCTCTTGTCAATTATAAAATGTTATCGACCTCCTAATATAATAAGATATGATACTCAATGCAAACAAAATTTTCGATAATACCTAGAATTAAAGTTGTTACGGTAACATACATATTGGTATAATTCTATTAATAAATAAGTGCTATTCACACTTCAAAATTGTGCCAACCTTATACTAGAATATTAAATCGACATTGACTATATGTATTTTCTATATCAAATTGTAACCAAACTAGTTCATAATACTAATATACATAATTATTATCCTTTTCATATAAAAAGATTAACAAAATTTTTAATAGGAACCGTAAATAATATTAGAAGAAATAATGTAAGGAGTCCTAGATTAAGATGCCAAAGATTTGTTTTTGTAAGTTTATATAAATTTGTTTTATATAATCTATGATGAGAATTTTATTGAAAAAAATGATGAATAGGTTTATTCAAAGTAGCGAACTAAACATAGTCTAGTTAAAGTTCTAAATTCTATATCCACTATATAATTCCAAATTTAATGAAATATGTTTATTGTTGAAGTCGTTGTAATATAATTTTTCCAATTTTAATGAAACATGTGTTATAGGATAAAAATAGGAGAGTTTCTTTAATTGGCAAGAAATTGGAAAACTTTGATTTTTCTTCCTCAGACAATGACAGTGAAACGAACCCAATGAACTTGACAGACTTTGTAATAGAGTAATGACCAAGTGAACCTGATGTTTCAAGACAAGTTACTTTTATGGCACCTCCATCATCATGTCTATTATCTTGTGTTTTTTTTTTGTGCTTTGTATAGTCTAAAAGACAATCTAATAGCCTATGAGATATGCAACTATAAAATTTTGAGCTTATGCGACTGATATGGTATCCCAAGTGGTATAATAGTAGCTTGCACTACTTCTGTTTATAATTTTTTAATAGTAATATAAAAGACCTAATATTAAAAAATAAACGTGAACAATTTTAAAACAAAAAATAAAATAAAATTAAAATCTTGCTAAGTTATCATTGAGTTAGGCACACATAAATTCATTTAAATACTTGTGTAAGAGGTGCCACAATGTCAAATATTGCATCCATGGCGACATCAAGTTTAAAGGAACTGACATATTCTCACCTAGGTCATAGTGTATTCTATCATAACATTTGTATATGCTAAAAAAATAATAGTGAAAAGAAATATTTTAAGGATACATTTATTGAATATCTGTCAATTGTACAATTAAATATATAACCAATGACTTAACATCAAATAAAAACTTTACAAATATGATTCATAAGACTTACATGGATAGGATCCTCCATTGATCCATTACAATTATGTCTACAATGAGAGCATAAATACAGTGCTACTCGACTTGAATCATAATCATTAGCCTACCAATGTGGAGTTGATGGTCTATAATCGATGTGTCTTAAAGAGTCAACACCTACAACTTTAATATAATCCTTTGATGTATCTCATTTGGAGGCTACACAAGTGAACTATATTACACTATACTACATGTGAGACATGTTATCGTAGTGCTTGTGTCATAAAAAACATCCAAATGCTTAAGTGCCTATGGGGGGATGGGAATACACATAGGAGTAGGCGGCCCTATGAATGGATTATGCCTAACATTTGGTTGATTCTAAGGGGAGCCAAGACAAACCCATTGTAAATCACTAATGTTAAAATAGTGCACATGGAGGTTAATTGTAAACATGGCCTATTATTTGCAAAGATAATACAATGGTACCTTTGTATTATAACAAATTGGCTTAAAAAAACATAAACGATTAACTCATTTAGTTCTCTTTCCATGTATCAAATGTGCACCAACCATTGCAAATACATCTTTTCCTAGGATCATAGGGTTGGTTGAATCTTGGTTCAATAAATAACCCCACGATTTTTGTTTGGTGATATTCAAATCTTTAACTTATCGTTTAGTGATGCCAGTGAGTGTAATTCTCTCATCTTACTCGTATATTCAATAATAATTTTCAATTGATGATGGGCATGGTCAATAGAGGTAATAATGAGGTTAAGGGATGTAGCTAATAAACTAGTGATGGTTTCCTCTTGTTATAAAGCTATTCAATCAATAGTTTTAATTCATTTAAATATTCTATAATTTGTGTTTGTTGTTTGGTATTTTTCTCCAAGTTAATGTTTTCTTGTGACTTTATCATTGGGTTGGTTTTTTATTTGTCTTTATGTTTTCAGCTAGTACAATTATATAAATTATATTTGCAATTAAGAAAAACCCTTTAAAATTTTGATTTTTTTAATAGAACAAAAAATATGACTTACCTCTAAAGCTAAATGGCCATAGAATATTTGAAGCCTTTAGGGTTGGAAACCTTTACCAGATTACTAAGGACATGCTTGCATTACATCTATATTGGAAACTGGTTTTCCAATGGAAATCCTGGTTCGTGAAATAATGAGACGTCATATATATTTTTTTATGCATAGAAAAGTGGGTACATGTTATTTTTAGAACCAAGTGTGCATTAGTTTAAAATAAATGTGTTAATTCTTAAGCCACTTGGGACCATGCATCCTCATAAATACTCTAGTGGGCAAAAAATAGTAATATTTTTAGACCATGGGAAATCCTTGTAGAGGTCACTACAAGACTATTTAAGAAATTGTGCCAAGAATATATGGTTGAACCAAAATCTCAAAAGTGCCATGGTATTCCAAGAGGTATAATAGTAACTTGAACTACTTTTGTCTATAATAGTAATTCTTGCAACATAAGTATCTCATATCACAAACGACTAAACTGAATTCATATCTCTCTGCACTTTCGTAAAAATAGTAATAGCAAAAATACCTATAAATTAAAATAATTATCTAATAAATATTTTTGAAATTTTAAATTTAATTAATAAACACAAAAATTTAATAATAACAACCACCTTACAATATAACCCGATAACCCGACTTTTAACCATGTTGGGCTGGTCCCTCCGGAGCAACAAACATATAGCAGATAGCGTAACCCGACTTTTAACCATGTTGGGCTGGTCCCTCCTGAGCAACAAACATATATCAGATAGCGTGATTAAGGGAACCTATGTAATTGCTCCCTCAAGATGAGAAGCATATCCTAATTATATTATGACCCGACTTTTAACCATGTTGGGCTGGTCCCTCCCGAGGAACAAACATATAGCAGATAGCGCGATTAAAGGAACCTATGTAATTTCTCCCTAAGATGAGAAGCAGAGTGAAAAACGGGGTGCGGATGATTGGGAGCGTACGGGAGGGAAAAGCGGGATGCAATCACCCAAATTAATGGGCGCATGGGAGGGGGACTGCGGGATGCGGTTAACGACTTTGGAGCATCATGGAACATTTGTTGAGAAGCCACCATTCCTCATGTGTATATATATGTCTGTATAGCCAACCCAATTAGAGAAGCCACCATTCCTCATGTGTATATATATATATGTCTGTACAGCCAACCCAATTAGAGAAGCCACCATTCCTTATGTGTATGTATATATGTCTGTCTGTACAGCCTAACCACAGATAAATTGGTAACTGTGAGAATATAAATCAGAGATATTATTTGTACTGTGAGAATTGAGATTGAAATCAAAATTCGGGATGGCAGCCCCTTCAGTTTGAAAAACCACGAATGCTACAGCATGAAGCGTGGTGTTTTGGCGTCTCACCACATGGACCAGGAAGATAAGCAGTGCTCGTCCGTAAATATTCAGAGAATCAACGCCTCCGCGAGCGCAGTGTGGTCCGTTGTTCGAAGGTTCGATAAATCAGCAGCTGCTCCATGAAGGGAGATGTCAAGGTGGGATGCCTCAGGGAAGTCAAAGTCGTATCGGGACTTCCAGCGAAGAACAGCATTGAGCGCCTTCTGAGTTTCAGGGTGCTGGGAGGAGAGCACCGCCTTCGGAATTATCAATCCATGACGACATTGAATGAGTTCGTGGAGGAGGGAAGTGTCCGGACTAATGTTGTGGAATGTTATGTGACAGATATTCCAGAGAAGATACGTGCACCTTTATAGATACCATCGTTAGATGCAACCTGCGGTGCTTGTCAAAGTTATTCGACCAAATTCTAACAATGTGTTTAATCCCATATACTTATTTCTACATTATGGATCAGAAAAGTCTTAGATTTAATATATTAATATTTTAGAATTTTGGGGTGTTATAAAGTGTTATAGATATTTCATTTATTAGAATAATCCTTACAATATTTTGAATTTTTTTATTATTTAGTTTATTCTCTTACATTGCAAATTTATCATTAGTAACCTCAATGCTCAATGAAAATGAAATAACAACCAAAAGAACATGTGATCCCAGGAGAAAAGCTAAGGAGAAGGTGAGGCATATGCTTTTCTCTCTTTTATTTACTTATGAAAATGCAAACACAAAGTAAGAGGCACCCACTATAAAGTTTAAGACTATGGCTTAGTTTCCTACTACAAAATCTTCATCTTCTTGTGTTATGCTCTCAAATCTAACTCCTAGAAGCTTTGTTCAACCATGGAACAAGTATGATACTAAATAATCGAACCTCCTCTCCTTCTAGGAGCCTAGTATTAACATAGCATGATAGATATATAGGAATTAGTGATTTTGCATCTCTCAACCCTAAATTAGTGCTAGGCTTTGGAATTTCTACAATCCTTTTGAAAGACCACATGCAAGTACTCTGCATGAGTGAGCGATGGGTGCTAACAGGGCATCTACTAGGTACCATGGTGATCAAACAGTTAGTTCAACTTGTTGGAGGCATAGCACATGAATATAGATTTTTACTAAAGTTGATACCACACTATTTAAAAAATCTGAGTGTGTAGAATGTTGTTAAGGGGCTAAGACCTATGTTGAGAAAGTTTTGACCCCATAAGTGTTGTTTGATGGCTCAAAATGCCTCTAGAGGGCTTCTAACATAAACTTCTACTTGAATTACCACAAATATGGGACATGCAAGAAAATTCCACCAAAATTTTCCGTGACAAAGCACAAATATAGATGAAAAATTATACAACAACCCTCTTTGGATTGTTCGGAGATGGTGGACACTCTTTTACACATCAAAATTTCTAATTTTTTATTATCATAAATCACTGAAATTAGTCAAAAGATAACCTTAAAAAGAATAATAACAAGTCTCCATTTGCTATAAAATCTATCTTGGATGTGTTAATATTTTCCTGTATTCCTGGTGCCACAATGGATGCTTGGGACACTTTGCAAGCTATCTACCAAGTATTAGACATGCTCAAATAGTAAAGCTTTTTTGTAGCCCCTACCACAACCCTCTTCAATTCCTCTCATTGCCGTCGGTCTAGACGGAACTTAGGGGCCAACTGTTTCAAATAATTTCATAGGACACTTGGAAAAGCCTATCCAACATTTGTGTATCATGATCATCCCTACAATGACTTAAGGTAACATAGGAAAACTTATGAGTTTGAATGAGGCTTTTTGAACGATCCAGTGGCACAAAGGAACCTTCCAGCTCTTAGCATATTGAGGTAATCCTTAGCGAAAATCTTTATTTCAGCTTCCTTGCAAGTTTTAAGTGCTTTTAAACCTTTTGTAACACAACATTGATCCTCTTCCTAGTGTTGTAGCACATCACTAACCCTTAATGTAGAGTTGCATATGTAATCCTAGCCAGAATTTGATGTTTTCCCTCAAATTTTACCATTTTCAGCGTCTATAGTGCTATATTGACCCTCTATGTAGTCCTATATCAGAGAACTCAACCTCAAGGATGTGATATAACACTTCCCTAATCTCTTACTCAGCTCCATATCACTATCATGGCCTTCTTCACAACATTACGAGGTCAAAATTGCACTCAAGGCTTAATTTTAGTCTCTTCAAATATTTGTAGTGTAGTTTCATGTAGAAATTATGATGAAAACTTGCAACTGCTCAATAATTTTTAATCAAATCACAAGACACAAACCTACTCTACTATTTTGTGGAAATTAATTCAAAATTTAGATAAATCACAAACATGCAATGAGAAATAACACACATGCACACAATATTTTTCTTGGGGAAAGTAATTTGCTAAAAATCCCAATACATGTTTGCAATAATATGATGAATAGAGATGTATTGCAATTAATTTTCTCAACTGAGCACACCCTGCAAGTGAATAACCTATCTCTTTGCTCACTGAGAACTAGTTTAACTACACATAACTTAATATAACCTAATTAAATTGCTACAAGTTAGGAATCACTCATGCTTAATTGAACTCAAGCCCTCCAACTCAAATTAACTGAGTTAACTAAGTGGCAAGTGGCATGTTACCTCGGTTAACTACATCCATGATTTCTGCTGATGTGGAAATTTTAATTTTCTCTAGTTTGACTAAGCCAAAGTCAAACTGAGATTTTCTTGCTGCGTTTTCAACACTCCCTCTCACCAAGAAAGGGATTATCAACCACCCTGATCCTGCACCTGTGGAATGTAATGCATGCAACACTTCACACCATTGTTGCTGCTAATGCAACACCAACAACTGAGAAGCATAACAAAAAAAAATTGAATCAACTGTGTCTACAACTATCTACTAGGAAACTTGTGCTGCTACTAACTCTGATGTCAACACTCCTCTCCACTCGTTAGTATCTGACTGAAATTGATCCTCCTACTACTGAATATTGTGGCCCCCTTGTAGAGAGGTAATGATACATGAGGACAATTCCTCAATGGACCCTGCCCAAATTTCTGCAACTCTTGGAGTAAGGATCTACATCATTCCACCTCACTCCTGGAGTTATAGCTGCATGTTCTCCCTCTTCCCACTTGAATTGAACTCCACCCCTACCGAAGGTATTTTCTTTAATGGATGTCTCCAGTATGCATCCTCTCTAGCTCTCCATTTTTGGATGCTCTGCAACTTTAAGAGGCTCCTTCTGAGGCTCCATTGTTAGAGATCTAACATGCTCTCTCTCAACAAACATGTCTCTAGTCTCTACCTTCCTCCTCAATGCTATGCATGCATCTTCTACCTCAAGGACATATAGTTTTTTGACTCGAACCCAAATTTGCTTCACCTATCCCATGCATATGTGTCTCAGGAATGCCTTTCCTTTGCTCAAGATCACATCATAAACAAGGTATTCCAAAACTACTAGTGAGGTGATATTTTTCACTATGTCTAGAAAAAACATGACATTATTGAGTCAAAGAGGGGATACTGACTCCCTCTGAAAGGTGACTATACCAATCTCGGTCGTGCTGTATCTTCCGTCGTCCCCAAACTCAGTAATCATATGGAGATATTTCTCCTCCAGGTCACTGAAAAAATCTCTACAGCATGTCATGTGGAATGAGGCACCCGAATCCAAGTACCACACACTCCCCATCACAGTTTTGGCCATGCATACAATAAGGGTGAAATCTAGCTTAAACTATGAAGCCAAAGCTTCAATTGATGTTGCTACTGCAGACTCCTTCTTGCTATAGTTTTTGTGTGGACACTTTGTAGCATAGTGCTTGAATTCATGACAATTGAAGCCTTTTATTTTGGACAAGACATTCTTCTTACCCTCTTGGATGGATTCAACCTCACATTGGGACTTCTTGTTGAAAAATTATAATTAGGTTTATTCTTCATAATGACATATATTTGTGTTTTTATGTAAAGAGCTGAAAATAAGAAAAATAAAATTATTGTAATGCTTCTGTCGTGGGTTTCATGAGAAAGATATTTTATTTTTGAGTCAAGGCTCCCATTGAGAGCCTTTAGGAATTTTGTGATCTAGTCATAAAATAATAAAAGTGTCATTGTCATGTTACACATTGTAAAGAGTCACACTTGTCTATGTAAAGTCATCCTCCAAGACCTTGTCAGTAGCCCTCATGATGTCGACCTACAAGAAAGAGATGTATCTAGAAGAAGAGGTTGGCTTCCCTCTTAGAAACCCTCATTTTCTTTAGTGGATGTCTCCACTCCACATCCTCTCTAGCTCTCCATTTTCAGATTCTCCACAACTTCAAGAGGCTCCTTCCGAGGCTCCATTTTTAGAGATCTAACATGCTATCTCTCAACCACCATGTCTCTAGTCTCTACCTTGCTCCTCAATGTTGTGCATGCATCTTCTACCTCAAGGAAATACAGGTTTTTGACTCGAACCCCAATCTGCTTCACCTATCCCGTGGCTATGTGTCTCAGGAATGCCTTTCCTTTGCTCAAGATCACATCATAACCAAGGTATTCCAGAACTACTACTGAGGTGATATTTTTCATTAGGCCTGGAACAAACATGACATTCTTGAGTCGAAGAGGGGATCCTAACTCCCTATGAAAGGTGACTATACTAATCTTAGTGGTGTTGTATCTTTCGTCGTCTCGAAACTCAAGAATCATATGGAGATATTTCTCCTCCAAGTCACTGAAAAAATCCATATAGCCTGTCATGTGTAATGAGGCACCCGAATCCAAGTACCACACACTCCCCATCATAGTTTTTTCCATGCATACAATAAGGGTGAAATCTAGCTCAGACTGTGAAGCCAAAGCTTCGCTTGATGCTACTACTGCAAACTCCTTCTTGATAGACTTTTTGTGTGGGCACTTTGCAGCAAGTGCCTGAATTCATGACAATTGAAGTGTTTTATTTTGGTCAAGTCTTTCTTCTTCCCTTCTTGTATGGATTCAACCTCACCTTGGGACTTCCTGTTGAAAAGTGTAACTAGGTTTGGTCTTCATAATGACATATATTTGTGTTTTTATGTAAATTTCATGAGAAAATTAACATAATTGAAACAATGAACAACAAAATATATCAAGCATAAACATCAGCATAAAAAGTAACACAAAAACACATGATGAAGGAGTTCACCCCTCCTAGGCTACGTCTCCTTGGTCCATCTTCCAATGGCTTGACCCTGTCCAATTATGCTAAAAAGTGTGAATACGTACATTTAAGTGCTCAGATGCCTCTGAAACCTATTCCAATGGCTTCAGAAGACCCAAAAATGGTTGTCTAACCTCTTCTTGCTCCCAAATTGGACAAATACTCAACAAGTTCTAAGTTTCCCTAGCTTGGTTGTTATTCGCTCTACAAATTCCAAAAAATTCAGCACCAGTCATACAATTTCAACCCAAATTATGTTAACAGAGCGTCAATTTAGCCAAAATTCAGTGAAAAACGTAGGTGCATTAAAATGGCCGCGAAGCCATTAACTCCAAAAAATAGGGTCATGTAGGGTCATGTAGGATCCTATCCATGGAAGTCTTATGAATCATCTTCGCAAAGTTTTTATTTGATGTTAAGTCATTGGTTATATATTTAATTGTACAATTGACAAATATTCAATAAATGTAACCTTAAAATACTTCTTTTCACTATTATTTTTTTAGCATATACAGATGTTATGAGAGAATACACTATGACCTAGGTGAGAATATGTCAGTTCCTTTAAACTTGATGTCGCCATGGATGCAATATTTGACATTGTGGCACCTCCTACACAAGTATTTAAATGAATTTATGTGTGCCTAATTCAACGATAACTTAGCAACATTTTAATTTTTTTTTTTGGTTTTAAAATTGTTCGCGTTTTTTTTTAAATTAGGTCTTTTATATTACTATAAAAAAATTATAGAGTGCAAGCTACTATTATACCGCTTGGGATACCATACCAGTCGCATAAGCTCAAAATTTTATAGTTGCATATCTCATAGGCTACTAGATTGTCTTTTAGACTATACAAAGTACCAAAAAAAAACACAAGATAATAGACATGACGATGGAAGTGCCATAAAAGTAACTTATCTTGAAACATCAGGTTCACTTGGTCATTACTCTATTACAGAGTCCATCGAGTTCATTGGGTTCGGTTCACTGTCATTGTCTGAGGAAGAAAAATCAAAGTTTTCCAATTTCTTGCCAATTATAGAAACTCTCGTATTTTATCCTATAACACATGTTTCACTAAAATTGGAAAAATTATATTACAACGACTTCAACAATAAACATATTTCATTAAATTTGGAATTATATAGTGGATATAGAATTTAGAACTTTAGCTAGACTATGTTTAGTTCGCTACTTTGAATATATCTATTCATCATTTTTTTCAATAAAATTTTCATCATAGATTATTTAAAACAAATTTTTATAAACTTGCATAAACAAATCTTTGGAATATTAATCTAGGACACCTTACATTGTTTCTTCTAATGTTATTTACCGTTCCTATTAAAAATTTCGTTAATCTTTTTATGTGAAAAGGATAATAATTATGTATATTAGTATTATGAACTAGTTTGGTTATAATTTGATATAGAAACTACCATATTGTCTGTGTTGATTTAATATTCTAGTATAAGGTTGGCACAATTTTGAAGTGTCAATAAAATGTATTTAATAAGAGAATTATACCAATATGTGTGTTATCGTAACAACTTTAATTCTAGGTATTATCGAAAATTTTGTTTGCATTGAGTATCATATCTTATTATATTACGAGGTCGATAACATTTTATTATTGACAAGAGAAAATATTATATAAGACTCATATTATGTTTAACTTTTTTCTTTTAACAATGAAAACCAATTATAAGATAGAAATTATAGAAACATTCAATTTGGAAAAAGTATATTACAAGGACTTCATAAACATTAATTATTTTGTAAACCAACCTAGATCCATATTAAATCCAAATCTACCAAGTTCCAAGAATGATCAAGTCCAAAGTTAAGATGTATCTAAGCTGGTACTTTTGCATTCTATAATATATTTCCCCGATCCTTTAAATAGGGTTTATCATAACGAACGCCACTGGAAAATATCATGGTCTATGGAATACCATGGAATTGTAAACCATCATTGATAAACCCATAAAATGATTGCCTCAAATTTATCTTAACTATTTTATGACCTAAAAATTCAATGCAAACCTCTCCATATCCTAGTAAAAGTTGACATTTATGGGCATCAATGTTTACATGGCATCCTACCATATTGGGTTGTATAGTGCCTTTGGGTGAAATCACCATATTAACTTAAGATACGATAGTATAAAAATATTTTTAGTAATGTCAAACCAATTAGTAACCATGAATAGGCCAAACATGGGACTACTAGGCACAACAATAGCAATACACACTAGGCGCCTGAAAGTAGCTCTTAGTAGGAATCAATTAAATCATATTAGTATGTCTAACATCAAAGCAAGATATTATATTTATGGATAATAGACCATATCCATTGATGTTTGATTTTGTGCCTATTGACTCTCACCCCCAAGTTTCCCATAATCCAAGGGGGTCAATGGTTGATCAAAATATGATGGTGTTGCGAGGATCTCAATGTACGACTTGGCAAGGAGTGCCTCCCTTGAAAATTTTGCATTGAAACTACTCTACTAGAAAGTTACAGTAAAATATGTTTTTATGCTAAATTTTCTACCACTTAGTGCATTTGGAAATTTGATACCGGGTGAACTCGATTTATACAAATTTAATAAACATTTATAGTGATATTAAAGCGTTTTCATTTCTTTTGTTATAGTGATATTAAAATGTTTTCTTATTTATATATTTATTTTTCATGGATTGTGTGAGGGTTTTTCTCAGCTCTAACATTTTTTTCATGACATTTGATACAAAATAAATAATTTATATTTGAAATTAATTATGTACTTTAGCATTTCATTTTTCTTAATTTTTAATCCTATGTAATGTAAAAGTTACCTATTTGATTAGAAGAAATTAGTTAATATACCATTGTTTGTTTATGAGTTTATTCATTATATATTATTATTGGTATAATAAATAGCCTAGATCCATCTTATGTTGTAAGGTCTTGGTATTCGTCAATTGGAATCGCTATAAGAATAATTTTTTACAGGTTTTCCTCTCCAAGAGGGAGAGGTTTTGGTCCTAGCAGAAAGCCAACATCTTGTGTTCTTGTCTCCTGTATTTGGATAATTGTTTGATGAAATAAGAAATACACATACTAATGGTATCAAGATAAGATTGTGCTAATAAAAAAAACGTTAAAATAACTCACACATAGCTATCATGTGAATAAGAATCATATAAACTACATTTTCGCTAGATTCTTCAACATGGTTTCAAAGCTATGGTTACAATCAAAGGAAGGGAAGAAAAGGGACATTTCAAGGATCAATCTTCTAGCAGGACATCAAAGCAAGCTAAAGGACATCAAGATTTGCATTAAAGAAACAAACCATGATATTGATCAAACCCTAGAAATTTACAACAACAGTCTACATCAGCAAGTTTGTCTATACAATCAAGGAGGCAGTCTACAACAACAAGAACTTGTGTCTCCATATTCCTCATCAAAAGGCCACCAAGACCCTCATCAATATGTCTACAAAAAAAGCCAACTCGAAGGATTTGAAAATGAAGATCACATCAACTTGGAGAAAGTTGAAACCTTAGCAACAATCGTGATCTACAAAATAAGGAAAATCATATTGAAGGCACTATCACCTCCAAGGTTATAAAATCAAGCAAGGATCATATCCTTTCCCTAGAAGAAGACCATCTGAGGAAGAAACTAATCATCCTCATCAAAAGGGAGCAACCTTTTCCATTTAAGGAAAGGCTTTCTCACTTGAAAGAAGATCATCCAAGAAGAATCCCTCATACATATTCTTCAACCTTCACCAACATGATCAAGGTGAATATTTCATCTTCACATGACAAGTAAGAATCTTTTCAATTTATAAATTTTGTTAAATGACTTCATGAATTGCAAGGACATCTATAAGTTGATGGGTCATCAAGATCCCTTGCATGGAGAAGAAGGATAGTGATAGTTCTCTAAGAAGCTGAAGTCACTAAAAGGTTTGCTCTAAATTTATGGAAATGGATACTTATAAGATCCCCTCATATAGAAATATTGGAGACATCAAAGAAAATCTATAAGATAGACTCATTCTCTGAATGTGCAATGAAGAAGGTCACATGAAATGTTATCTACATGGAAGCAAATGTATCAAAGGATGTAGGATACCTTCATAAGGTCCCATCAATAAGATCGAGGAAGGAAGATAACCATCACTGATCTATAATGCACTAACAGATAATCAAGGTAACAAATATCTATGAGTTACCTCATTCAACAACTTATGGTCTCTATGATAGATAGTGAAAGACAAGTTGATGACAAAAATATTGAAGGTTAAAATAACTCAACCATGTACAGAAAGGAAAGGCAAGGTTGGTCGTCAAGCAAGATAGAATAAGTATAGCTAAGATTCAACACCATAGAAAGATTTTGGAAGCTCATATCAATGAAAGATGGAGGAAGATGAAGAAAAGGACCAGGAAAGAGGGGGTAACAAATCTCTCCATATGATTATTGAGTTTCGAGACGACGGAAGATACAACACGACCGAGATTGGTATAGTCACCTTTCATAAGGAGTCAAGATCCCCTCTTTGACTCAAGAATGTCATGTTTGTTCCGGGCCTAATGAAAAATATCACCTCAGTAGTAGTTTTGGAATACCTTGGTTATGATGTGATCTTGAGCAAAGGAAAGGCATTCCTGAGACACATAGCCACGGGATAGGTGAAGCAGATTGGGGTTCAAGTCAAAAACCTATATTTCCTTGAGGTAGAAGATGAATGCAGAACATTGAGGAGAAAGGTAGAGACTAGAGATAGGATGGTTGAGAGAGAGCATGTTAGATCTCTAAAATTGGAGCCTCAGAAGGAGCCTCTTGAAGTTGTGGAGAATCCAAAAATGGAGAGCTAGAGAGGATGCAGAGCGGATACATCCACTAAATAAAATTAGGGCTTCTAAGAGGGAAGTCGACTTCTTCCTCTAGATACATCTCTTTCTTGTAGGTCGACATCATGAGGGCTACTGACAAGGTCTTGAAGGATGACTTTACATAGACAAGTGTGACTCTTTACAATGTGTAACATGGCAATGACTCTTTTATTATTTTATGACTAGATCACAAAATTCCTAAAGGTTCTCAATGGGAGTCTTGATTCAAAAATAAATATCTTTCTCATGAAACCCACGATGGAAGCATTACAATAATTTTATTTTTCTTCTTTTCAGGTCTTTACATAAAAACACAAATATATGTCATTATGAAGACTAAACCTAATTACACTTTTTCAACAAGAAGTCCCAATGTGAGGTTGAATCCATCCAAGAGGGTAAGAAGAAAGTCTTGTCCAAAATAAAGGGCTTCAATTGTCATGAATTCAGGCACTATGCTACAAAGTGTCCACACAAAAATTCTAGCAAGAAGGAGTCTACAGTAGCAACATCAATTGAAGCTTTGGCTTCACAGTTTGAGCTAGATTTCACCCTTATTGTATTCATGGCCAAAAATGTAATGGGGAGTGTGTGGTACTTGGATTCGGGTGCCTCATTCCACATGACATGTTGTAGAGATTTTTCAGTGACCTGGAGGAGAAAGATCTCCATATGATTATTGATTCTGGGGACAACAGAAGATACAACATGACCGAGATTGGTATTGTCACCTTTCAGAGGGAGTCAGTATCCCCTCTTTGACTCAATAATATCATGTTTATTCCAAGCCTAGTGAAAAATATCACCTCAGTAGTAGTTTTGGAATACCTTGGTTATGATGTGATATTGAGCAAAGGAAAGGCATTCCTCAGACACATAGCCACGGGACAGGTGAAGCAGATTGGGGTTCAAGTCAAAAACTTGTATGTCCTTGAGGTAGAAGATGCATGCACAACATTGAGGAGCAAGGTAGAGACTAGACATGATGGTTGAGAGAGAGCATGTTAGATCTCTAAAAATGGAGCCTCAGAAGGAGCCTATTGGAGTTGCAGAGCATCCAAAAATGGAGAGCTAGGGAGGATGCAGACTGGAGACATCCACTGAAGAAAATAACTCCGGTAGGGGTCGAGTTCGATCCAAGTGGGAAGAGGGAGAACATGCAGCCATAACTCCAAGAGAGAGGTGGAATGATGTAGATCCTCAGTCCAAGAGTTACATAAATTTGGGCAGGGTCCATTGAGGCATTCTCCTCATGGATCATTACCTCTCTAAAAGGGGGCCACAATATTCGGTAGTAGGATGATCAATTTCAGTCAGATACTAAGGAGTGCAGAGGAGTGTTGATAGTAGAGAAGGAGGCTGAGTAGCAGAGTTAGTGGCAGCACAAGTTTCTTAGTAGATAGTTGCAGACACAGTTGATTCAATTTTTTTTGGTTATGTTTATTTTTATGCTTCTCAGTTGTTGGTGTTGCATTAGCAGCAACAACGATGTGAAGTGTTGCATGCATTACATTCCACGGGTGCAGGATAAGGGTGGTTGATAATCCCTTTCTTGGTGAGAGGGAGTGTTGTGCAAGAAAAAAAATCTCAGTTTGACATTAGCTTAGTCAAACTAGAGAAAATTAAAATTTCCACATCAGGAGAAATCATTGATGTAGTTAACTGAGGTAACATGCCACTTGCCACTCAGTTAACTCAGTTAATTTGAGTTCGAGAGCTTGAGTTCAATTAAGCATGAGTGATTCTTAATTTGTAGCAATTTAATTAAGTTATATTAAGTTATGTGTAGTTAAACTAGTTCTCACTGAGCAGAGAGATAGGTTATTCACTTGCAGGGTGTGCTAAGTTGAGAAAATTAATTGTAATACATCTCTACTCATCATATTATTGCGAACATGTATTGGGATTTTTAGCAGATTACTTTCCCCGAGAAAATTATTGTGTGCATGTGTGTTATTTCTCATTGCATGTTTGTGACTGATGTTCTAAATTTTGAATTAATTTCCACAAAGTAGTAGATTAGGTTTGTGTCTTGTGATTTTGATTAAAAATTATTGAGCAGTTGCAAGTTTACATCATAATTTCTACATGAAACTACACTACAAAGATTTGAAGAGGCTAAAGTTAAGCCTTGAGTGCAATTTTGACCTCATAATGTTGCGAAGAAGGCCAAGATAATGATATGGAGCTGAGTAAGAGATTAGGGAAGTGTTATATCACATCCTTGAGGTTGCATTCTATGATATAGGACTACATAGAGGGTCAATATAGCACTATAGAGGCTAAAAATGGTAAAATTTGAGGGAAAACATCAAATTTTGGCTAGGATTACAAAATTTAACTCTACATTAAGGGTTAGTGATGTGCTACAACACTAGGAAGAGGATCAATGTTGTGCTACAAAAGGTTTAAAAGCACTTAAAACTTGCAAGGAAGCTAAAATAAAGATTTTCGCTAAGTATTACCTCAATATGCTAAGAGTTGGAAAGTTCCTTTGTGCCACTGGATCATTAAAAAAGCCTCATTCAAACTCATAAGTTTTCCTATGTTATCTTATGTCATTGTAGAGATGACCATAATACACAAATGTTGGATAGGTTTTTCCAGGTGTCCTCTGAAATTATTTGAAACGGTTGGCCCCTAATTTCCATCTAGACCTAAGGCAATGAGAGGAATTGAAGAGGGTTGTGGTAGGGGCTACAAAAAAGCTTTACTATTTGAGCATGTCTAATACTTGGTAGATAGCTTGCAAAGTGTCCCAAGCATCCATTGTGGCACCAGGAATATAGTAAAATATTAACACATCCAAGATAGATTTTATAGCAAATGGAGACTTGTTATTATTCTTTTTAAGGTTATCTTTTGACTAATTTTAATGATTTATGATAATAAAAAATTAGAAATTTTGATGTGTAAAAGAGTGTCCACCATCTCCGAACAATCCAAAAACGGTTGTTGTATAATTTTTCATCTATATTTGTGCTTTGTCACGAAAAGTTTTGGTGGAATTTTCTTGCATGTCCCGTTTTTGTGGTAATTCAATTAGAAGTTTATGTTAGAAGCCCTCTAGAGGCATTTTGAGCCATCAAACAACACTTATGGGGTCAAAGCTTTCTCAACATAGCTCTTAGCCCCTTAACAGCATTCTACACACTCAGATTTTTTAAATAGTGTGGTATCAACTTTAGTAGAAATCTATATTCATGTGCTATGCCTCCAACAAGTTGAACTAACTATTTGATAACCATGGTACCGTGTAGATGCCCTGTTAGCGCCCATCACTCACTCATGCAGAGTACTTGCATGTGGTCTTTCAAAAGGATTGTAGAAATTCCAAAGCCTAGCACTAATTTAGGGTTGAGAGATGCAAAATCACTAATTCCTATATATCTATCATGGATAACACAAGAAGATGCAGATTTTGTAGTAGGAAACTAAGCCATAGTCTTAAACTTTATAGTGAGTGCCTCTTACTTTGTGTTTGCATTTTCATAAGTAAATAAAAGAGAGAAAAGCATATGCCTCACCTTCTCCCTAGCTTTTCTCCTGGGATCACATGTTCTTTTGGTTGTTATTTCATTTTCATTGAGCATTGAGGTTACTAATGATAAATTTGCAATGTAAGAGAATAAACTAAATAATAAAAAATTTCAAAATATTGTAAGGATTATTCTAATGAATGAAATATCTATAACACTTTAGAACACCCGAAAATTCTAAGATATTAATATATTAGATCTAAGACTTTTGTGATCCATAATGTAGAGATAAGTATTTGGGATTAAACACATTGTTAGGATTTGGTGGAGGTTTCAAACCAACTAATGTGGTTCATCCTCAGGACAAGGTGAGGATGAACCACATTAGTTGGTTCTAAAAGTCCACAAAATACTAAAAATGTGATTAATCCCAAAAACTTATCTCAATATTAATAGAGTCATTTTTTTAATAAAATGTAAAATCTATAGCAAAAACACCCATATCTTTCTTAGTATAAATTATTTCTTTTATAAAACGTAAAACTCATAAGAAAAGTTTTGAGACTCATATTTTGCTGTTGCTGTAAATCTTAATATAATAGTAAACCAAAAAATTAGTAAAAAAAAAAATAACAAGGAAACCGAAAAATCTAATATATTATAAATAAATAAAAACTTCTTTCTAAAATAACAAAAATATAATTTGCATGCAAAGAGAGAACAGAAACTGATATATCATAACCATGGTCTAAAAATATTACTATTCTTGGCTCACTAGGGTATTTATGAGAATGCATGGTCCCAAGTGGCTTAAAAATTAACACACTTATTTTAAACTAATGCACACTTGGTTCTAAAAATAACATGTAGGCACTTTTCTATACATAAAAAAATATATATGACTTCTCATTATTTCACGGACCAGGATTTCCATTGGAAAACCAGTTTCCAATATAGATGTAATGCAAGCATGTCGATCGTAAAGGTTATCAACTCATCTCGTAAAGGTTTCCAACTCTAAAGGCTTCAAGTATTCTATGGCCATTTAGCTTTAGAGGTAAGTCATATTTTTTGTTCTATTAAAAAATCAAAATTTTAAAGGGTTTTTTTAATTGCAAATATAATTTATATCATTGTACTAGCTGAAAACATAAAGACAAATAAAAAGCCAATCCAATAATAGTCACAAGAAAACATTAACTTGGAGAAAAATACCAAACAACAAACACAAATTATAGAATATTTAAATGAATTAAAACTATTGATTGAAGAGCTTTATAACAAGAGGGAACCATCACTAGTTTTATTAGCTACATCCCTTAACCTCATTATTACCTATGTTGACCATGCCCATCATCAATTGAAAATTATTATTGAATATAGGTGTAAGATGAGAGAATTACACTCACTGGTATCATTGAACGATAAGTTAAAAATTTGAATATCACCAAACAAAAAGTCGTGGGGTTATTTGTTGAACCAAGACTCAACCAACCCTATGATCCTAGGAAAAGATGTAATTGCAATGGTTGGTGCGCATTTGATACATGGAAAGAGAACTAAATGAGTCAATCGTTTATGTTTTTTCTAAATCAATTTGTTATAATACAAAGGTACCATTGTATTATCTTTGCAAACAATAGGCCATGTTTACAATTAACCTCCATTGCACTATTTTAACATTAGTGATTTACAATGGGTTTGTCTTGGCTCCCCTTAGAATCACCCAAATGTTAGGCATAATCCATTCATAGGACCGCCTACTCCTAGGTGTATTCCCAACCCCCCATAGGCACTTAAGAATTTGGATTTTCTTGACGACACAAGCACTATGATAACATGTCTCACATGTAGTATAGTGTAATATAGTTCACTTGTGTAGCCTCTAAATGAGATACATTAAAGGATTATCTTAAAGTTGTAGGTGTCAACTCTTTAGGACACATCGATTATAGACCATCAACTCCACATTGGTAGGCTAATGACTATGATTCAAGTCGAGTAGCACTGTATTTATGCTCTCATTGTAGGCATAATTGTAATGGATCGATGGAGGATCCTATCCATGGAAGTCTTATGAATCATCTTCGTAAAGTTCTTATTTGATGTTAAGTCATTGGTTATATATTTAATTGTACAATTGACAAATATTCAATAAATGTAACCTTAAAATACTTCTTTTCACTATTATTTTTTTAGCATATACAGATGTTATGAGAGAATGCATGATGCAGGTCTACCTTGCAAACCCAAAATCTTCATTCTTATCATGCATAAAAATAAACACGCATCTCCAAACATTTTCCCAGATAAGACTCCTTCTGGCAATTTGTACACACTCAACTGCGGAAGCTTCTCAATTAAAAGTCATAAACTTAAGCATCTTCATTAGGGTACTCATTCTGTACCAATTTCTTACACGCAGAACAAATACACAGAGGGTCTGCAAATGACTGCTACCACGACGCCTTTGAGTTGATAATCAA
This sequence comes from Pinus tabuliformis, assembly GCA_031772625.1. NCBI lineage: Eukaryota > Viridiplantae > Streptophyta > Pinopsida > Pinales > Pinaceae > Pinus > Pinus tabuliformis. Next base: position 867,037,291 of record CM062817.1, read on the forward strand.
ACTGTGGACTATTAATTACCAATTCCAAAGTAAATACGCCCAGCTCCATTTTGGCTCATACTTGTATGACTTACCAGTACATATCTCTTCCTTGGACGACCCTCATTTCTGGTACGCTTTTACTATAGTTCTCACCGAGGATTAACAACCTCTGCGTCCATCCTTTGTCATCATTCATCTTCACAATTTCATTCGATTCAACTTCATCATCGAAGGTCTGCTCATCATATTCTCTGGTTCAAATTCTCTCGTTTTACCTTAATTTGTGAATCCACTAAACTGCTCTCGATTCTCCAGTCGGTTAATGCCAATCTGCATCGAACTTTAAATGAGTTCTTCTGCATTTCGATTAAACTGCGCCAATCCTTGAAATCGACTCTGTTTCCATTGTTTAAGTGTGCCCTTGCCTTTTTAACATGAACTTGACATTGGTTAAATAGCTAACCCATTCAACGCCGTAATAACCATCGCTCAGTTATCAATCTAAATCTTCGACTAGGTTCAACTTAATTAAGGACCAAAGCCCAATGTAAACAATGGTCTGTCCATTCAATTTACTCACCTCTCTTCCAACAATAACGCAGGATCTCAGCGCAACGCTATTCATCGATTTTCGGTGTCTGGTTTCACCTTTGACCACTGTGGAAGACTTTTCTCTACTTCCAGAACTCTCGACCATAAAACCCAGAATTCTTTCAAACCAGAACTATATTGCTGCTCAATAATATGAAACATGAATCGATCCTATTTAAAATAGACAGAGCTTAACAACTATGCGCCCTTTTAATGCAAACAGGGGTTTAAATTAACAATTACCCATCACTCCTTGATCCCTCATTCGATTCACATGAATTTATCATTCAAGCCCCAATTACAGTAGTTAAATACACAAATTCTGAATCAATCAATGCAGTTCTAAAACACAGGCTTCATATTAACAATGAAAAAATGCTTACAAACTTTGTCTTGGGCAGACATTCAACATTCTTGGCCTTTTTAATTGCCTGGAGGCTTACAAGCTCTTTTCCTTTTTGGTTGTTCCAGCATCCCTTCTCCTCTCCCTATTCTACTCTACCTCCAAAATGAAGTTATACATCAGTGATACCTAACTACTTCTTTCCACACAAGAAGGAATTAGCTATTTAGTTATAACTTCAACATTTAACTAAACTAGACCACTTTAACTACTTTCCCTTATTGAAATTAACACAAATATCAACAACTACGTCTTCCTCAAGTCTTGCATTTAGCCACAACTTGTGACCACCCTGTCACACTGTTGGCCCGGTCTAGATGCTCTTGCATCAATACACTATGACCTAGGTGAGAATATGTCAGTTCCTTTAAACTTGATGTCACCATCGATGTAATATTTGACACTGTGGCACCCCTCCTACACAAGTATTTAAATGAATTTATGAGTGCCTAATTCAATGATAACTTAGCAAGATTTTATTTTTATTTTTTTGGTTTTAAAATTGTTTGCATTTTTTTTAATATTAGGTATTTGATATTACTATAAAAAAAATTATAGACAAAAGTAGTGCAAGCTACTATTATACAGCTTGGGACACCATAATAGTCGCATAAGATCAAAATTTTATAGTTGCATATCTCATAGGCTACTAGATTGTCTTTTAGACTATACAAAGTACCAAAAAAAACACAAGATAATAGACATGAAGATGGAAGTGCCATAAAGGTAACTTGCCTTGAAACATCAGGTTCACTTGGTCATTACTCTATTACAGAGTCCATCGAGTTCATTGGGTTCGGTTCACTGTCATTGTCTAAGGAAGAAAAATCAAAGTTTTCCAATTTCTTGCCAATTATAGAACTCCCCTATTTTATCCTATAACACATGTTTCATTAAAATTGGAAAAATTATATTACAACGACTTCAACAATAAACATATTTCATTAAATTTGGAATTATATAGTGAATATAGAATTTAAAACTTTAACTAGACTATGTTTAGTTGGCTACTTTGAATATATCTATTCATCATTTTTTTCAATAAAATTCTCATCATAGATTATATAAAACAAATTTATATAAACTAGCATAAACAAATCTTTGGCATCTTAATCTAGGACTCCTTACATTATTTCTTCTAATATTATTTACGGTTCCTATTAAAAATTTCGTTAATCTTTTAATGTGAAAAGGATAATAATTATGTATATTAGTATTATGAACTAGTTTGGTAATAATTTGATATAGAAAATACCATATTGTCTATGTTGATTTAATATTCTATTATAAGGTTGGCACAATTTGGAAGTGTCAATAAAACATATTTAATAATAGAATTATACCAATATGTCTGTTACCGTAACAACTTTAATTCTAGGTATTATCGAAAATTTTGTTTGCATTGAGTATCATATCTTATTATATTAGGAGGTCAATAACATTTTATAATTGACAAGAGAAAATATTATATAAGACTCATATTATGTTTAACTTTTTTCTTTTAACAATGAAAACCAATTATAAGATAGAAATTATAGAAACATTCAATTTGGAAAAATTATATTACAAGGACGTCATAAAAATTAATTATTTTGTAAACCAACCTAGATCCATCTTAAATCCAAATCTACCAAGTTCTAAGAATGATCAAGTCCAAAGTTAAGATGTATCTAAGCTGGTACTCTTGCATTCTATAATATATTTCCCCAATCCTTTAAATAGGGTTTATCATATCGAACACCACTGGAAAATATCATGGTCTATGGAATGCCATGGACTTATAAACCATCATCGATAAACCCATAAAATGATTGCCTCAAACTTATCTTAACTACTTTATTACCTAAAAATTCAATGCAAACCTCTCCATATCCTAGTAAAAAATGACATTTATGGGCATCAATGTTTACATGGAGCCCTACGATATAGGGTTGTATAGTGCCTTTGGGTAAAATCACCGTATTAACTTAAGATACGATAGTATAAAAATACTTTTAGTAATGTCAAACCAATTAGTAACCATGAATAGGCCAAACATGGGACTACTAGACACAACAATAGCAATACACACTAGGCGCCTGAAAGTAGCTCTTAGTAGGAATCAATTAAATCATATTAGTATGTATAACATCAAAGCAAGATATTATATTTATGGATAATAGACCATATACATTGATGTTTAATTTTTGTGCCTATTGACTCTCACCCCCAAGTTTCCCATAACCCAAGGGGGTCAGTGGTTGATCAAAATATGATAGTGTTGTGAGGATCTCAATGTAGGACTTGGCAGGGAGTGCCTCCTTTGAAAATTTTGCATTGGAACTACTCTACTAGAAAGTTAGAAATAAATATGTTTTTATGCTAAATTTTCTACCACTTAGTGCATTTGGAAATTTGATACCGGGTGGACTTGATTTATACTAATTGAATAAACATTTATAGTGATATTAAAACATTTTCGTTTCTTTTGTTATAGTGATATTAAAATGTTTTCTTATTTATATATTTATTTTTCATGGATTGTGTGAGGGTTTTTCTCACCTCTAACATTTTTTTCATGATATTTGATACAAAATAAATAATTTATATTTAAAATTAATTATGTACTTTAGCATTTCATTTTTCTTAATTTTTGATCCTATGTAATGTAAAAGTTACCTATTTGATTAGAAGAAATTAGTTAATGTACCATTGTTTGTTTATGAGTTTATTCGTTATATATTATTATTGGTATAATAAATAGCCTAGATCCATCTTATGTTCTAAGGTCTTGGTATTCGTCAATTGGAATCGCTATAAGAATAATTTTTTACAGGTTTTCCTCTCCAAGAGGGAGAGGTTTTGGTCGTAGCAGAAAGCCAACATCTTGTGTTCTTGTCTCTTGTATTTCAATAATTGTTTGATGAAATAATAAATACACATACTAATGGTATCAAGATAAGATTGTGCTAATAAGAAAAATGTTAAAATAACTCACACATAGTTATCATGTGAAGAAGAATCATATAAACTACATTTTCCCTAGATTCTTCAACATGGTTTCAGAGCTATGGTTACAATCAAAGGAAGGGAAGGAAAGAGACATTTCAAGGATCAATCTTCTAGCAGGGCATCAAAGCAAGCTAAAGGACATCAAGGTCTGCATTAAAGAAACAAACCCTGATATTGATCAAACCCTAGAAATCTACAACAACAGTCTACATTAGCAAGTTTGTCTATACAATCAAGGAGGCAGTCTACAACAACAAGAAATTGTGTCTCCGCAGTCCTCATCAAAAGGCCACCAAGAATATGTCTACAAAACAAGGCAACCCAAAGGATTTGAAAATGAAGATGACATCAACTTGGAGAAAGTTGAAACCCTAGAAACAATTGTGATCTACAAAATAAGGAAAATAATATTGATGGCACTATCATCTCCAAGGATATAAAATCAAGCAAGGATCATATCCTTTACATAGAATAAGACCATCTGAGGAACCAACTAATCATCCTCATCAAAAGGGAGCAACCTTTTCCATTTAAGGAAAGGCTTTCTCACTTGAAAGAAGATCATCTGAGAAGAATCCCTCACACATATTCTTCAACCTTCACCAACATGATCAAGGTGAATATTTCATCTTCACATGACAAGTAAGAATCTTTTCAATTGATAAATTTTGTTAAATGACTTCATGAATTGCAAGGACATCTATAAGTTGATGGGTCATCAAGATCCCTTGCATGGAGAAGAAGGCTAGTGATAGTCCTCTAAGAAGCTGAAGTCACTAAAAGGTCTACTCTAAATTTAAGGAAATGGATACTTATAAGATCCCCTCATATAGAAATATTGGAGACATAAAATAAAATCTATAAGATAGACTCATTCTCTAAATGTGCAATGAAGAAGGTCACATGAAATTTTATCTACATGGAAGAAAAGGTATCAAAGGATGTAGGATACCTTCTTAAGGTCCCATCAATAAGATCGAGGAAGGAAGATAACCATCACTGATCTATAAGGCACTAACAGATAATCAAGGTAACAAATATCTATGAGTTACCTCATTCCACAACTTATGGTCTCTATGATAGATAGTGAAAGACAAGTTGATGACAAAAATATTGAAGGTTAAAATAACTCAACCATGTACAGAAAGGAAAGGCAAGGTTGGTCGTCAAATAAGACAGAATAAGTATAGCTAGGCTTCAACGCCATAGAAATATTTTGGAAGCTCATATCAATGAAAGATGGAGGAAGATGAAGAAAAGGACCAATGATAGAGGGAGTAACAAATCTCTCCTTTGACTAAGATAGTATCCCTTACAAAGGGTCTTATCATAAGCTCTTAAATCTTGTGTTATAATATATGAAAATGATAATAAGATGCATCATGGCATCATGGAAGCATCATAAACAAGTGCTCGTGACATCACCATGGGAATCATGAAGGAAAAGATCCATGACAAACAAACTTGTAGGGTATATAGCTCTTGGGAACCTCAATGGACATTGAAGGAAGGAAAGGAGTAATATAAGGCTCATCATACAAAAGGGAAACATTTGCTAGTTGGGGATATACAAGATCCTCAAAATTCTCTAATGGAATCCTCATTGTAGGGTTCACTAATCTAGAGAGGAAGTAAGTGTTTCAACAAAAAATCCAACTTACGGAATCCATGAAATGATGATATGATGACATGAAGTAGATCAAGGGATTGAAGATATGTTCAATCAAGGAAGCTACTGCAAGAAACTTCGATGACCTGAAGGTAAAATAACGTATGTATTCTTGTGTTTAATATTATAATGTCATGTCATACGGTTGCAGGTAACATGGATCATTCCTTCTATCTTAAGAAGCATGATCAAGAAGAAAAATGATTTCCTCCTCTTAAAGGATGCAGGAAGGCATAAGTCACACTAAATGAAATCAACATAATATGTCCTCATACGAAGTACGAGATGGTTGACTACAATGAAGAAACTCTGATTGAAAGCTAATGGGAATGAAATGTGTGAGGAAGGAAGAGATCATGAGATATGTAGCCATGATGAAGGAAATCAACATCCGAAAGACCAAGAAGATTTGACTAGGAAACCTACCAAAAGGATATGAAGATTCTGATGAAAGTCTAAAAATGAAGACACTTGAAAATGGATATCTTTGGGAGATGTGTCAATATCTGTGTAGGATGCTAATACCTACAAGATGATGTCATGATGAAGATCCATCTCGTAAGGTATGATTTAATTTAATATGATGTTTCAATTTCCTGAATAATATCTAGATAATGCAGGGCTACTCGAACAAGAGTTATAAATACAAGTACAACTAGCATTCACGTGGTGGATGGAAGAAGCATGATGAGAAAGAGGTAGTCATATAACGAAGGTTCCATATATAAAGAAGGGCACTTTCCATGAAGAAAGGAATGACATGATAAACTAAGGAGGAAAGTGATCAATGGTTGTATCCCTGCAAGGAAGAAGGTCAACTAATTTTCATGAAATCAAGGAGAGAAGTTGATCAAGCAGCTGAAGGACCCACGAAGAAAGAAGTTTCTGATATATAGAAGAGCCCAAGCTAAGAGGGAGATCTGACAGGTCCCTACTCAAGAGGGACCTTGCATTGGATCACCCCTGATTAAAAAGGAGTGACGGTTGTGTTTTTCGATTTCATGTGTCATGCACTAGACCAGGACTAACAACCGTAATTATAGGTTAAGGCCGTGAATGGAAATGTAGACACATGATAGACACAACATTCTTGTCATCACTTTGGAAGAAAGAATGGAGGGTTGGATAATGATCTGACATCTGATGCTCTTTGAGGATATGTAGGGCATCCAAGATAACAGTAGGCAGGAGGACCGATATTCTTTGAGGGCTAGGAACCCAAGATAAGAATAGTGCTAGAAGTTCATACTCGATGAACACCCGGGTGGGTATGTACCTTGAGAGACAATGATAAAGGTGTCTATACTCGCCAGCATTGTGCTCTAATCTTATGAGAGATAGTGTTGTTAGTCAAGGCCTTGCTATAAACAATGTTGGTTACTATGATGCTATACAGATGGGTTACCAATCTAATTCTTCTTATGAGAAATTCTTTGGATTGAGAATGACCAAGTACCATTATAAGTACCTCCCTAGTTAAGAGGGAGTGTTGAAGAAAGTGTAACTAGGTTCGATATTTACAAATGTAATTTTGATCTTTGTACTTGTTAAGAAAAAGAAATATTATTTTTGTAAATTATAAGAATGAGTTTCTTGCTCATTTCATAGTTCTAGGAAAGTCAAAGAATCAAATTCATGTTAAAGAGCTCTTCTTGAGCATGAATATGCGTCAACCTAGTGTCAAGTAGCCCTCCAAGACAACCACCATCCTCCAAAGAAGAAGATTGTCAGCAAAACAGTGTGAAAGACAGTCAAGTTGGCTTCAAAGCATATATAGAGACACGTCAGCTCAATAAAAGGATGCAACGGTTCACGAAGTTCACGTCAACTTGCATACATGTACTAGCATCCATAAATACACAGTTGGAGTAATCACAAGAGGACATAACTTCGGATCACTCTGAAACTTCGATGGCACAGTAAGGTAGAGTATCTCAGTGATAAGCATAGTGACATTTTTGCATAAGATCTCTGAAATCTCGGGCAAGCACAGTGACACATAATCTTAGGTTTCTCTCGGATTTTTTGTGGGAAAAAGAACTTCAGATACCTCTGCTATCTTCGGTGATGATCATAGTGAAATATAACAATCTCATGACCATGGTCTCTTCTCGATTTTAGTGACTACTATCTTGGAAGTTATGGCCGACCTCCGACTTATGCTAATAATCTCCAAAGGTTGTTTTAATTTGTGAAATGAAATGTCAAAGGAATCAAGAAGGGCCAGTTCAACTTTTGGAATTGCGCCATATTGAATTGAGAATAGAAGCTCCATTGTTGAGGGAAAAAGGGTTGAAACAGGAAGAGTGAGTTTAATTGGAAATCACCGAAGAAAGGAGGGCCTACGCTTATTAGGAAGGGAAGCGTTGCGTGCAGACTTGGAGTTGTACGGAGAATCTTGGGCAATCGTGGCAGGCCACTGCGATTGAATTATAAATTGAAAATTTACAAAAACTTCTATGGAGAGAGATTTGAAAGTTATGAAATTAAAACTGCCATCGAATTATAAATTGAAAATTTACAAAAACGTCTATGGAGATAGATTTGAAAGTTATGAAATTAAAACACAACAGATTTGGATAAAAAGTAAGAAGAGATTTTTGTCATATCTTAATATATTTTTGAGATTGAGATTAGAGGTTCATTTTACAGCCCAGTGTAATGTGAAAAATATCTCCCGGTTATTAAAGTTAAAATTTTGCTAATTTCAGCTAAAATATTTTTGACCATAACCATTATATTTCAGAGAGTGCAGATTTCGGGTAACAAATAAAAAATAATGCAGTTTGTTCTTTCCAATCATAATATAAAAACAATTATTTATTAATGTGTTGAGACGTATATAAAAACAATTATTTATTAATCTGTTGAGACGTGGGCCATGGGAATAACTTTGACAAGGACTGTTGAGACGTGGGCCGTGGGAATAACTTTGACAAGGACTGCAGGTTGCATCTGACGATGGTATCTATGAAGGTGCATGTATCTTCTCTAGAATTCCCCTCTAGAATATCTGTCACATAACATTCCACAACATTAGTCCAAACACCTCCCTCCTCCACGAACTCGTTCAATGTCGTCACCGATTGATAATTCCGAAGGCGGTGCTCTTCTCCCAACGCCCTGAAACTGAGAATGTGCTTCTCCTCGTCCAGAATCTCGAGGCGCTTAATTCTGTTCTTCGCTGGAAGCCCCGATACGAGTTTGACTTCCCCGAAGCATCCCACCTTGACATCTCTCTTGACGGAGCAGCTGCTGACGAAGGGCTTGTACGTTTCAGGTTTATCAAACCTTCGAATAACCGACCACACTGCGCTCGCCGATGCGTTGATTCTCTGAATATTTACGGACGAGCACTGCTTTTCTTCCTTTCCAACTTAGTGGTTGTAGTACTTGTTTATCAAACTGAGGGGCCTGCATATGTTTTGTTGGGCAACCAGAATTTTGATTTCAATCTCGCCAACGGGAAGAATATCCACCATCTCGCCAAGACCCAAATTTTCCTCCGGTTGAGATATCCTAGATGCGATAAGCTTATAGGCTGCACTTAATTTTCTGTCGGGACTGTTGTATCACAGTTGCACATTGCTCACTACGTTCACAGACCATAAGACCCACTAGACTTTGTCGATTGCGATTTGTGATGGACAATTGGTGCCGACAAATTATGGTCCGCTGCGCGGCAAAGTTATCGCTCGGTTAACGGATTTTTGGAGCAAAATGGTGGTTTCCTGTCGGATGTGGAAAAATTTGTGGAACGAATAGTTGGAGAACTAGGAGAAGTCATAAATTCTTCATTTTTCCACGAAATTGGATGCAAAAAGAGGCTAGATGGCCATTTTTTAGTATTCTAGACTGATTGGAGTAGGTTTTAGAAGCATTTGAGCATTGTAAACACAAAGTTTTACACTTTTGAGCATAATAGAGAGGCCCAAGCCATTGTAAGTTGGACCAAAGAGACGTAGCCCATGAGGGGTGAGCTCCTTTATCATGTTCTTGTTGTAATGCATTTTTTATGATGTTTCATACCCGTTTATGCTACTGTTCAGTTTCCGGTTTATGTTCAATGTTTCATAAAATTAACAAAAAAACTATTTATTTTACTTGCAAAAATTCATGAATCCTTAAGCACAATGAAAGCATTTGGTTTATAATATGAGGAAGATCTTAGCATTGCAAACAAATATTCTTAATCAGATCAATAATATAGGGATTCATCATTAGTTTCCTAAAGGTGGCACAATCATTATTAAAATTTCCACCAAGTGTTACTTTTTCCTTGATTTTAGACATGCACGTCATAAACCCTAATCCACCCAAATCTATTTAATTGAAACCTCTAGATATTTTTTGAACATTTGACCTTGGAGCTCTAGAATTCCCAAGGAGATCAAGGAGCCTTCAGTGGAGTTTATGTCTTTTGCCTTTTTTTGTCGCTTTTTGTCTTTTGCTTCTATGAGTGTTGTTTTTCTTGTTTCTATTCATTATTTCTCTAATAATTTTAACTTATATTAGCTTTTAGAATTGTTGATTTAGTTTTTCGTTCACCTTTCATAAGTGTTGCATCAGGTTTCTTTTTTTTTCACACCAATGATCGCCATTTCGATGACTCTCCTTGAATTTTTTCTTTTTTCCTTCTATTTTTTGAGTTTATACACTTGATTCACATTGATCTATACATAATTAGTCATATATTCACTTTAAATTTCATTATCACTTAGATATTCTTATTTCCTACACCCTCACCAGGCAGATCTGCACTTCACTTGGCCACGCACTGCCTTTCCCAATTGGTCATTGCACAAGTCCAAGGCTCAAGCTGAGAGCTTTGCCTCTAAGACTGTGAAATGTCCATTATAGGCTATCCCAATTGTGAATTCCGCAGTCCCAGAGCTTAGTCCTTCCACCTTATCCACTGAGACATCACAATGCACAATCTCTCCCTCTCACTTCCCAGGATGAACTGTGCATTGCATATTTTCAAGCCTCAGGCTACATCGTTGGTTATTGAGACTATGCAATTCATAGTTCCCTCAGCCAGTCTCCCTCCCTTCCTCATGAGAATTGTGTAATCTCTCTCATTATTCCGTGTGTTTGCTACTTGATCTTGCTTTGAAAGTTGATTTGAAAAAGCTAATGTAATCATGCAATGAGTTCCTTTTCCTCCTAAAGGTATCACAATTGTTGAGCACTTCTCTCTAGCAAGCAATGTTATCATGGAACCCAAGAGAGCTGCTTCAAAAGGTACCACAAAAAGAGATATCGAGGAATATTTTGAGAGCATGCAAGTAAACTTGCCAGTATAGTCAGGCACTCAAATCTTTGTGGTAAAGGAATCAGATCTTACATGGAATAAATTGAATGAATCTTTTTTAGGAAAGAGCTCCAAGTAGATCTAGAGGATTGTTAGGTATACATTAACATCCAGAAATCAGGTCTACATGGGGTTTCATGCAGATATCCAACCTTCCCATGTGAATATGTTATCAGCTAAATTGCTTCACATATTGATGTGAGAACTATGACTTTGAAAAAAGCCAACAAATAAAATCTGCTACTTTTTTGGTAGAAAATTATGGACTTATGTACCATTTTCCCCAGCCAGAAACACTCATGGATTCATTGTTCTATGCCACCAACAATTATGTGGGCATGAAAGACATTGTTAAAGTTTGGTTTAAATAGCCATCAAATTTTTGACAAACATCCACCAACAAATACAAGACAAAATCTCTCGGGAGGGCCTATCAATTGTTTATCATCGTAGCTTGCATAATCTATGGTTAGTGGAGCATGGAGACCTTTCGTGAAGGGTGGGAAATCTTATTGAACCGGGTTGTGAACGAGGGGAGGTTATTCAACTGGTTAGACTTGTTGGCTCGATAGTTAAGTATTCATGTAGCAAATACCCTAAATCCTCCCAAGGGCGAGAAAGAGAGATTTTACATGTTTGCATATTTATTGGATGCAATATGAGCACATAATGCATTTCATGGCATGAAATGGACTTGGGCACCTAAAGACCCTATCATTCACATTCAATTCAAATTTCTCTCAACTTATAGCCACAAAGGAATTATGGAGAAGTAAACTGACCACTTCCTCATTCCTCTATACAAGACGATCTTTGAGGAAGAACCACCATTGATGTCACATGGGGAAATGGAAGCAATATCAGAGATCGCAGATTGGTTTGCCTCACGTGATGGCACATTCGTTAGAGTGTTTAGTGATCATAATTTACTACAAGTTTGTCATGCAAGAAGTTTGATATCATCTGTCCATAGGGTCGTTAAAAGATTTATACAGGAAGAAGAAAGCACCTTGGCCAACTCTTCCAATGAAAGTTGGATTGTACGAGATCAAGAACCTGAAAGTCATAGATAGCGAAGGAAAGGAAATAGAGAATTTTGCATTCGGTACTTTGGACTTTAATCCGTACGATCCCCGTGGTATTTGCAGAGACCATTGTGTGAGAAGTCACTTCCAATGGCTTAGCAGGACATTTCACTAGCTGAAGCAGGATCTATGGAAGAATTTTTATAATGCCTCTAAGTCCCATGAGCCAGTCACTTTTGCAGGAACTTTACAGGTGGCTGCGTAGAAGAAATCTATTGAAGAAGTAGTTCCAGAAGAAGGGAGAAACACCGCATAGGATAAGGATAAGAGAAAGGTTTCTTATATTCCAGGGGGAGAATGAAGTCAAAATATGAAAGCGGATCCAACTATTATGAAAGTAGCTTTAGTAACAGAGGCAAAGAGGAAACATAGGATGCAGATAGAAGAATGAAGGAAAAGGGAAGAAAAAATGAGATTGGAGGAAGAAAAGTAGAAGCAAAAAAAAACAAGAAAATGGGAAGCAAGAAGAAGAAGAAAAGTGAAGAGAAATAACAGAAGAAACAACATACAAAATTGTTGAAGAGAAAGAACAAAATCGACAACCAGCAGAGGAGGAGAGCAGAAAAATGCAGGACGTAAGTTTGCTCAACATGTTGAGTGGATAGAGATCATAGACATGGAGGAGGAACTAGAGCCGCATAATCAAGATGTTGACCTAATTCTAAGAAAACAATAGGTCATTGTTGAGTCTCCACCACCTCCAACAACAGAGTCAACTCCAAGCGAGAAAGGGGAAGTTATTCCTCTTGATGATGATCCAATTATAGACACGTATAATCTTTCATACTATGAACTCCAAAAGAATATTGTACAAGCCCGTAAGAAGCATTTTCTGGATCACCTCACATATCCTGGATTCAGTAGAGAAAGGGTGATTGTGGCAGACCCTGGGAAGAATCCCAATGCCATTTTCGCAACCAACTTGGCATTCGCAAGTGCAGAAAAGTGGAACACTAAATATTTGATGGCCAAGAACAAGAAATTGGAAAATAAATTGTAGGGTGCTAGGTAAGAGGCTGAACAACTCCGCACAACAACTTAGACTGAAACTTCCGCAGAGGTCCATCTAGAGTAAATGAGGGAATTGATACTGGGTGAAGTATCAACACATGTAGAGACAATGCTGAATCTTTATGAGGATATTGTTACCATGCATAAGGAAATTGTTCACTTGCATGGCTTGTAGCAACATTGTAAATACATTGTCAAAACTCTCAGGAATGTGTAAGCTACAATCTTTATCATGCATGAATGGTTAATGCGATACAAAAGGGCACTGCTTGACTTGGGAAAGAAAATGAAGCAAGAGTTGGAGCTGTAGAAAGCAAGGGTTCAAATGCTAATATAGAAAAATAAACAACTCACCTCATTCATTGGTAACATTCATGCCTCATATGCATGGTTATAGAGTGCTATGGATTTCTTCGTGAAGTCCCACATGATCCCATCAATTGGCTCACTCACTGAAGCCGATCACGGGAATCAGGTTAGGAACGAGATATAAGAATACTTGGAAAAGCTTCGACAGATCACCACTAAAGAATATTTGGATGTGAATAGACAGAATATGTATAACTAAATTAGTGTCCATATCCAAGTGAGAATAATGTTGCTCATGTTCCAGAAGGAAGTTCAAACTGGTTCCAAATCATTGTGCGTAGATGTCATGGAGGCTAGTGTCTGCTTCCAGCCAGACACCATCAGACAGTTTGGGGATGTCATCACATAGTACCAAGCTTGGCACCGATACATGAATGAAAGACATCAAGTGGAAGTTTTTGAGCTAGAGTTTCCCCAAAATCAAGCATGATAGTGTTTTGTCTTATTAGGCTATTTAGTTGACTCTACTGAATTTGGTCTTATATGGGTATGAGTGTAAATTGTAATATTGTTTTGTAAATAATTTGTAAGTGGAATTCAAAGTTTCAATATTGGAATGTGAAGAGTCATGATGTAATGTAATGAGTCATTTTGTAAAGAAGTTGAAGAGTCATGAGGGAAGTGCAAGAGTCACAAAGGGGAGTTAAAGAGTCACCCCCTCTTGTTATAAATATAACCTCATAACTCATGTAAAGGGATTTTGGGAGCCAAGATTTTGGCTAGGCTTAGGCTTAAAATCAGGAGCTTGGGAGTTTGTGAGAGCTTTAGATTCTTTGTACCATAGAGGAAGTATATTTATTTCGAGGAGAAAGTGATGCTGACTTCACGTTCCACTATTGGAACTACTGGCCTGGCAGTGGAATATGTATGACTGGAACTTTCACTTAATAAAAAGCTCAGAGCCGACACATTTTCATGCATATGTTGTAAATATAGTAGGACTATTCTTGTTATGTTTTAAATGTATGTTATTTAACTGATGCTTATGCTTATGAACTATTTCATTTTCATTGTTATGAATCTTGTTGAATGTGTGTTGTAGTTTTAATTCATCACTATTAACTTGTGAATTATTTCTCGTATTAGCTTTTGATGTCATTTACGCTCATGTGTTCCTTTCAAGTTGCGTACTATTAGAGGATTTTAAGGGGCTCACCTACTTACCCTTCTGTGTGGTAGGACCTTCATGCATCGCACTTGAATCTGTGTAGCGTCACACACGTATTGTCACGAAAGTCATCATACATCACACTATGCATTATTATATCCAAAGAACATCATTAAAACCCACTGCATCAACAACCGGGACGTATTCCAGATGGGACTCGTACACTAAATGGTTTGAGGTCTAATTAGGACTTCATATCAGGGAGATCCCTTGAATGTTGGTGGGTCTAGCACTATCAACACTTGTAAATTGAAATTATTTCAGTAAAATATCACATGAAATGAGTCTATGCGTTTTGAACCATCTAGTGTGGTTCATCATTAGGAAAAATATGATGAACCACACTGGATGGTTTGAAACATGTAGAATAAAAAAATTTCATGTGAATTTTTACCGAAAGAATTGAATTTACAAATACATTATTGTCAGAAAATAATTCCTACATATTTAGTTTCTGAAAAATATGATCTTTAACTATGGATGCCCATTGCTACAAAATAGGATCCTAATAATATTTTAGACAAAAAATAAATGAACTAATTTTTAAAAGGATGTTTAGAGGGGAAAAACCTACTCTTTTGAATCATCTTGTTCATCTCCATCATTCTCTTCAAAAGTCGCACCCTCAATTTCATGTACCATCCTCCCAACATTTGTGGCAACAGGAAGTCTAATCTATGGTGATTCTATTCTTGGAAATGAGGACGATGAACATCTTGTAACCTTACCCATATTCTTTATTAACCATTCAAACCATCTTTACCATTCTCATCCTCAGGGTTTGGCAAGAGGAAGTCAGACAATCCAAGCATCCAACCAATTAAAAAAACCAATGGAAAAGAACAGTCTTAAAAGTTTCTTGTGGCTTGAAGTTATCAATGGAAAATGGAATATAGATATGAAAAAAAAAACATGTCTATTGGGATATTTGTAAATGGATCTAACATCATAAAACAAATTCAAAATTAACAAGTCAAAGCTATTTAATGAAATAAACTCACATTAACCAGCAACCAATAATACTAACTAACAGAACATATTTTAAATTTACGTATCAACGTACGATGTATCCAAATGGTATAGGGAAGGAGAAAAAAACATTGCAAGTTTGATTGGTAGGAATGTGAAAAAGACAATCAATCTTCCATAAACAACAAGATCCTTCCTGCATGTTTATGTATTATATCATTAATGAGATCTTGGAATGGATTATAGTTTCGATCAGTAGGATTTATGAGAAAGTATACGACACTAGGATGAAGTACTTGTTGATTAATAAATCAAACAAGAATGTTATTTGATACTTGAAATATGTAATATAGTGTTAATCACAATGCATTAGTCTTTTTGCACGATGCAAAGACATCTACATAAAAATTAAAAGTAAATAAATTTAACTTTTGCTACAAAATTACAACATGAAGAACACAATTTCCTTAGAGAGAATGAGAAAACCTCTCAAAGAAGGTTGAAAAAGATGTTTATTTGTAACATATACAAAATCCAAACAAACCAGTGATGGAATGAACTTCCTAAATGTGACTCCCAGGAAAATCTCACCCTATGAGACAATGTTGTTCCAGGCATTCTAATGGTGGACACATCCAACCAACAACCACATAATAAAGGTAATAATCCAATCTCCACTAATGAAAGAAAAGAAACATTCACCATAGTGAAAAAAGTATTTTCCTCTATATAGCAACAACCTTGTAAGAGGAGTAGAAACCTGTGCCACCGAAGCTATACAATAGATCCTATTCACTATCAAAGGCTCACCTTTATTGTAGCATATCAAGGTTATTATGCCAAGGTAACATAAAAAATAAAGAAAAATAACCATATAATTAATAGAAAGACTTGCAGATAAGAAACTTGTAAAGAAGAAAGAAAGACTTTTATCAATACTTCCACTGATCCCCCAATTTTAGTAAAATTTGAACCACCGTCAGATTGAAGGACACCAGTGCTCATATTCCTTTGAAGAAACTCCTTGGTGAAGGCACTTGTTGACATATTTCCAACTGAATCGAGAATATTCTTAAAATTGATGTTGAAGAGAGCAAAATCTAACCCTAAAGCACTAGACATTCCTGGTGTAAGTAATGCATTAGATGTAGTGACGACAAGTTGAGATGTAATGGCAAGAACTTTCCGTCCTAGTTGAAAAGGTAGAAATATTACAACACCAAGAAATATCGTGTTACTAAACAACTGTTGCAAGGTAAACATCTCAATAAAATTATTTAACCAAAAATGCTAAGCAAAGAAAATTGTCATTTAAAAAAGATCTAAATCATATAGGGAAATATATGAAATTTAATGGGACATGTAAACTTTCCCAAAAGAATTAAATTTAACAACCTTCTCATAAGGGAAATGGACTGACTATTATTCCATTTTCAATCAAATGAAACACAATACCTTGCATCCCAACAATTTCAACAAATAGCACATCCTCAATACCATATGCAACATCTCCAGCATTAAACATTTTCTCAGCATGTTCCTCAAGCCATGAAACTTGCACTTCCACAAGCGCCACTACATTTTTTGCATTTCTCCTAATCAATTTCCCAAAACCAATGTTTTCCTAGCCATATCCACCACCCTCACCATTTCCCCCAAGAATATGAGCTCCATCTGGTACAGGTAGACGTCTTCCTACTTTTTCCCCATTTTTCCAGTTGATTCCATTATCTTCCCACTCAGGGTTTTTCCTCTCAATTTCATGAAGATGTCTAAAGAACTCACGTAGATAGGTTGCACACAAAGATATAAAAACAATTAAAGCTAACATAGGGAATCCATGCAAACAATCTATAAACAAAAGAGCTGGAGAAATATCTTTCTTGGAGATATGAGTTAGAAATAGTTTCTCAGCCTCCCCAAGGCTCCTCATAAATGACATTTTCCATATATAGATATTTATGAATGGTATACAAATGATCCATATAGAAAGTACAAAGGAAAGCCACAAAATGAAGTGCAAGTCATGCCATGCTTTTGATGTTGTATGAAATAAAACCTCTTTGAAAGGTAATATTGTTGGCACATTTTCAGCATAAATAGGAGAAACAAAGGAACCGGTGGTTGCAAACCTACACATAAATATCCAAAAAATAGATCAGAACAAAATAACATTATAATGATACAAGAATACAACATAAAATTATTACACTCAACCAAATGTTTATGCCAATACCCAACAACAAAAAGTGGTTCAATTCTGCATTAAAATATAGCTGCAATATTAAAGGAGAATGTAAAACCTATTTCACTATTGACCTATTTTCCAAAAGGTACTACACAAATAAGACTCTAAAACTTTCTAAAAAATTAAACAAAATATGCCAGTTATCAAGGATGAACTCATGATAATGTCAAAAGGTTGGTAACAAACACTGTAAGAGAAGCTAGAGACTACTAGTACCCAAACGAATAATTTTCCTCATCAAACGAAATGAAAATCAACAAACTACCTTAACCTTGACTATAACCTACCCTTGTAAAATAAAAGAAAAATAATAAAAACAAATTCTTAGGCCTCAACTTTATTGATAAAATTCTAATTTATATCCTTGAAGGAATATTGTTCCAAGGTTCAACACACGCATTATAATTTTTTTTTTGAACTCTCAATATTATTTAATTAAATTACATATTCCTAGCAAAAGAGCATGTTGTGCATCCAACATCAGGATCACTTTGAACACTTTAAAAACCTTTAACATCCGAATACACTCCAAATTTTCTCCTACCATAAGTTTGGTCTCTCAAGGAGAGAGATGATCGAGTTGTTAATTATTAGCCTATTACTACTGACTCATTGAACTAACATATTTATAATGAACCAAAATTAACAAATATAGAAATTTGAATTTCCATTTCATATATTTTTTTAGTTATACCTTGTTTCCTTCCACTCTATCACATGGTCATAGTGTATTCGCTGCACACTTTTTCTATGCAACCTTTTCTTTTTTAATTCTATGGGACCTCACCATATTATGTTTCTTGTTTTAAAATAATCATAGATAATTTACAAATATTTATCATTTTTTATATGTATTAGAGTTAAATTTTGTTAAAAGGTAAGATTACAAATTCAACTAAGTACCTACCCAAAGACAACGAGCCTCTCTACCACTAAGCTACATACCACTTTCATGAAGGGCACCTTTAATGGTTTGATGTAGTCATTTTTGACATGCTACATGAAGCACTCCTTAAAGCATATAGATGAGGCTTCCTAGCCACCCAGATCTAATACTAAGTTAAAAATTGGAAAATAGAGGCATCAGACTCAAAGCTACGCCATATTACAAGGTTTCTCCACCACTAAGCTCCATTCTACTTTCATGTTAAGCACCCTTACTGAGTTTCTCTATAAGTGCGGTTTTCCAAATCCAACACTACACCTCAAGCAAAACATAATCCAAGGAGCCCTAGCCAACAAGCTCTCATGCCATGTTCAAAACTAGGCAAACTAGGATTCAAACTTAATGTAGTTACACATTTCGAAATAATGAGATGCTCTGCTAGCCAGTAGGGTACTCTACTACTAAATTACGTGTCCATTTTACAGTGGGAAGAATTAACAATTCATCATAGAAGTGTGAATTTCCATATCGAACACTTTTCATAAGACACTATAGCTAATGTATCTAAGCCACTTAGCTCTGATGTGATGCTAAAAACTAGGCCATCTAGAAATCAAACCAGTGACTTGACCCTTACCATTGGGATTCTCTATTGCTTTCATGGTAAACACACTTAGAAATTCATTATATAAGTTCAAATTGATACATCCTACACTCTCCCCCAACCCAAAAAATTCTTATGATACAATGTTGAAAACTAGACAAGTTGGGATCTGAAATAAGGACCTACCCATGGACATTAGAATTCTCTACCACTAAGATACACATAGGACTTACCCCCCGCTAGAAATTCATTCTACCACTAAGAGTCACCCTTAAACCACACTTTGGGTTAGGACTCTCTTAGCCACATATCTTTGATACTGGAAAGGTTGGGGATTGAACCTAGGGCCTACCCCTAGCCAGTTTGCTCATCTTCCACTGAGATACACACAACCCCCATGTAGAAATTATTTTACCACTAAGCCACATACACATTTCATAATAAGTAATAATTTGTTGTAAAAGTGTGGATTGCCACATCCAACACTCCATGTGAAGGTAATACTTCCTATTCACCTAGCTCTAATACCTTATTGAAACTACAAAGTCTATGAATCAAAACATGGATCTGCCTTAAGCTTATAAGCTTCTCTACCACTAAGCTACATATGTCATGCTTCCAGCTAGTGTACAAATCTACAATTGAGGTAAATTCCCATTTCATGATAAATGGCCTTACAACTTGAACACAAAAGTATATATGACCATATTCAATGAAATTTCACAAATATATGAAAGTAGAGCATAAACCTTCTTTTTATTGTTCTTCTAGTTCATAAGGTAAGTCATCCCTTTTGAGCAAATCTCAGATAACCAATGGATTATTTTTTCTCAAAGATATTTTAGAGAAGTACATGCCATCTCCATGTTGGTCTTTAAAGTTCCATAAGTTTTCCTGAACTTCTATGCCATATTCCATATGATTGTTTTCCCTTCAAGTATATTGATACCTTTTTCTATATCAATATTTCTTGGGCATGATCTAGGAGCATCCTAGATCCATCTTATCTCTAGAAATACTAAGCACTCAAAGGGATCAAATATCTCAAGATGGAAACCTCTTTTTGCGTGAAATAATATCTGATCCCTCTCAGTGCTTAGTATATCTGAACATAAGATGGATATAGGCTAGTTATTATATCCATAATAATATATAATGAATAAACTGGTAAACAAATAATAGTATATTAACTAAATTCTTCTAATCAAATTGGTAACTTTTACATTAAATAGGATTTAAAATAAACCTATTAAAAACGATGAGAAATTATATTGAAAAATGAAATGCTAAAATACATAATTATTTTTAAATATAAATTATTTCTTTTGTATCAAATGTCATGAAAAACATGTTAGAGCTAAGGAAAACCCTCACACAATCCATGAAAAATAAATATATAAATAAGAAAACATTTTAATATCACTATAAATATTTATTAAATTTGTATAAATAAAGTCCACGGGGTAGCAAATTTCCAAATGCACTAAGTGGTAGAAAATTTAGCATAAAAACATATTTTACTATAACTTTCTAGTAGAGTAGTTTCAATGCAAAACTTTTGAGGGAGGCACTCCCCGCCAACTCCTACATTGAGATCCTCGTAACACCATCATATTTCGATCAATCACTAACCCCCTTGGGTTATGGGAAACTTGGGGGTGAGAGTAAATAGGCACAAAAGTTGAACATCAATGTATATGTTCTATTATCCATAAATATAATATCTTTCTTTGATGTTAGACATACTAATATGATTTAATTGATTCCTACTAAGAGCTACTTTTAGGCACCTAGTGTGTATTGCTATTGTTGTGCCTAGTAGTCCCATGTTTGGCCTATTCATGGTTACTAATTGGTTTGACATTACTAAAAATATTTTTATACTATCGTATCTTAAGTTACTATGGTGATTTCACCCAAAGGCGCTATGCAACCCAATATCGTAGGACCCCATGTAAACATTGATGCACATAAATGTCAATTTTTACTAGGGTATGGGGAGGTTTGCATTGAATTTTTAGGTAATAAAATAGTTAAGATAAGTTTGAGGCAATCATTTGATGGGTTTATCGATGATGGTTTACAAGTCCATGGTATTCCATAGACCATGATATTTTCCAGTGGTGTTCGTTATGATAAATCCTATTAAAAGGATTGGGGAAATACATTATAGAATGCAAGAGTACCAGCTTAAATACATCTTAACTCTGGACTTGATCATTCTTGGAACTTAGTAGATTTGGATTTAAGATGGATCTAGGTTGGTTTACAAAATAATTAATGTTTATGAAGTCCTTGTAATATATTTTTTCCAAATTGAATGTTTCTATAATTTCTATCTTATAATTGGTTTTCATTGTTAAAATAAAAAAGTTAAACATAATATGAGTCTTATATAATATTTTCTCTTGTCAATTATAAAATGTTATCGACCTCCTAATATAATAAGATATGATACTCAATGCAAACAAAATTTTCGATAATACCTAGAATTAAAGTTGTTACGGTAACATACATATTGGTATAATTCTATTAATAAATAAGTGCTATTGACACTTCAAAATTGTGCCAACCTTATACTAGAATATTAAATCGACATTGACTATATGGTATTTTCTCTATCAAATTGTAACCAAACTAGTTCATAATACTAATATACATAATTATTATCCTTTTCATATAAAAAGATTAACAAAATTTTTAATAGGAACCGTAAATAATATTAGAAGAAATAATGTAAGGAGTCCTAGATTAAGATGCCAAAGATTTGTTTTTGTAAGTTTATATAAGTTTGTTTTATATAATCTATGATGAGAATTTTATTGAAAAAAATGATGAATAGGTATATTCAAAGTAGCGAACTAAACATAGTCTAGTTAAAGTTCTAAATTCTATATCCACTATATAATTCCAAATTTAATGAAATATGTTTATTGTTGAAGTCGTTGTAATATAATTTTTCCAATTTTAATGAAACATGTGTTATAGGATAAAAATAGGAGAGTTTCTTTAATTGGCAAGAAATTGGAAAACTTTGATTTTTCTTCCTCAGACAAAGACAGTGAAACGAACCCAATGAACTTGACAGACTTTGTAATAGAGTAATGACCAAGTGAACCTGATGTTTCAAGACAAGTTTCTTTTATGGCACCTCCATCATCATGTCTATTATCTTGTGTTTTTTTTTGGTGCTTTGTATAGTCTAAAAGACAATCTAATAGCCTATGAGATATGCAACTATAAAATTTTGAGCTTATGCGACTGATATGGTATCCCAAGTGGTATAATAGTAGCTTGCACTACTTCTGTTTATAATTTTTTAATAGTAATATAAAAGACCTAATATTAAAAAAAAAACGCGAACAATTTTAAAACAAAAAAAAATAAAATTAAAATCTTGCTAAGTTATCATTGAGTTAGGCACACATAAATTCATTTAAATACTTGTGTAAGAGGTGCCACAATGTCAAATATTGCATCCATGGCGACATCAAGTTTAAAGGAACTGACATATTCTCACCTAGGTCATAGTGTATTCTCTCATAACATTTGTATATGCTAAAAAAATAATAGTGAAAAGAAATATTTTAAGGTTACATTTATTGAATATCTGTCAATTGTACAATTAAATATATAACCAATGACTTAACATCAAATAAAAACTTTACGAATATGATTCATAAGACTTCCATGGATAGGATCCTCCATTGATCCATTACAATTATGCCTACAATGAGAGCATAAATACAGTGCTACTCGACTTGAATCATAATCATTAGCCTACCAATGTGGAGTTGATGGTATATAATCGATGTGTCTTAAAGAGTCAACACCTACAACTTTAATATAATCCTTTGATGTATCTCATTTGGAGGCTACACAAGTGAACCATATTACACTATACTACATGTGAGACATGTTATCGTAGTGCTTGTGTCATAAAAAACATCCAAATGCTTAAGTGCCTATGGGGGGATGGGAATACACATAGGAGTAGGCGGCCCTATGAATGGATTATGCCTAACATTTGGTTGATTCTAAGGGGAGCCAAGACAAACCCATTGTAAATCACTAATGTTAAAATAGTGCACATGGAGGTTAATTGTAAACATGGCCTATTATTTGCAAAGATAATACAATGGTACCTTTGTATTATAACAAATTGGCTTAAAAAAACATAAACGATTGACTCATTTAGTTCTCTTTCCATGTATCAAATGTGCACCAACCATTGCAAATACATCTTTTCCTAGGATCATAGGGTTGGTTGAATCTTGGTTCAATAAATAACCCCACGATTTTTTGTTTTGGTGATATTCAAATCTTTAACTTATTGTTTAGTGATGCCAGTGAGTGTAATTCTCTCATCTTACTCTTATATTCAATAATAATTTTCAATTGATGATGGGCATGGTCAATAGAGGTAATAATGAGGTTAAGGGATGTAGCTAATAAAACTAGTGATGGTTTCCTCTTGTTATAAAGCTATTCAATCAATAGTTTTAATTCATTTAAATATTCTATAATTTGTGTTTGTTGTTTGGTATTTTTCTCCAAGTTAATGTTTTCTTGTGACTTTATCATTGGGTTGGTTTTTTATTTGTCTTTATGTTTTCAGCTAGTACAATTATATAAATTATATTTGCAATTAAGAAAAACCCTTTAAAATTTTGATTTTTTTAATAGAAAAAAAAATATGACTTACCTCTAAAGCTAAATGGCCATAGAATATTTGAAGCCTTTAGGGTTGGAAACCTTTACCAGATTACTAAGGACATGCTTGCATTACATCTATATTGGAAACTGGTTTTCCAATGGAAATCCTGGTTCGTGAAATAATGAGACGTCATATATATTTTTTTATGCATAGAAAAGTGGGTACATGTTATTTTTAGAACCAAGTGTGCATTAGTTTAAAATAAATGTGTTAATTCTTAAGCCACTTGGAACCATGCATCCTCATAAATACTCTAGTGGGCAAAAAATAGTAATATTTTTAGACCATGGGAAATCCTTGTAGAGGTCACTACAAGACTATTTAAGAAATTGTGTCAAGAATATATGGTTGAACCAAAATCTCAAAAGTGCCATGGTATTCCAAGAGGTATAATAGTAACTTGCACTACTTTTGTCTATAATAGTAATTCTTGCAACATAAGTATCTCATATCACAAACAACTAAACTGAATTCATATCTCTCTGCACTTTCGTAAAAATAGTAATAGCAAAAATACATATAAATTAAAATAATTATCTAATAAATATTTTTGAAATTTTAAATTTAATTAATAAACACAAAAATTTAATAATAACAACCACCTTACAATATAACCCGACAACCCGACTTTTAACCATGTTGGGCTGGTCCCTCCGGAGCAACAAACATATAGCAGATAGCGTAACCCGACTTTTAACCATGTTGGGCTGGTCCCTCCGGAGCAACAAACATATAGCAGATAGCGTGATTAAGGGAACCTATGTAATTGCTCCCTCAAGATGAGAAGCATATCCTAATTATATTATGACCCGACTTTTAACCATGTTGGGCTGGTCCCTCCCGAGGAACAAACATATAGCAGATAGCGCGATTAAAGGAACCTATGTAATTGCTCCCTAAGATGAGAAGCAGAGTGAAAAACGGGGTGCGGATGATTGGGAGCGTACGGGAGGGGAAAGCGGGATGCAATCACCCAAATTAATGGGCACATGGGAGGGGGACTGCGGGATGCGGTTAACGACTTTGGAGCAGCATGGAACATTGGTTGAGAAGCCACCATTCCTCATGTGTATATATATATATATGTCTGTACAGCCAACCCAATTAGAGAAGCCACCATTCCTTATGTGTATGTATATATGTCTGTCTGTACAGCCTAACCACAGATAAATTGGTAACTGTGAGAATATAAATCAGAGATATTATTTGTACTGTGAGAATTGAGATTGAAATCAAAATTCCGGATGGCAGCCCCTTCAGTTTGAAAAACCACGAATGCTACAGCATGAAGCGTGGTGTTTTGGCGTCTCACCACATGGACCAGGAAGATAAGCAGTGCTCGTCCGTAAATATTCAGAGAATCAACGCCTCCGCGAGCGCAGTGTGGTCCGTTGTTCGAAGGTTCGATAAATCAGCAGCTGCTCCATGAAGGGAGATGTCAAGGTGGGATGCCTCAGGGAAGTCAAAGTCGTATCGGGACTTCCAGCGAAGAACAGCATTGAGCGCCTTCTGAGTTTCAGGGTGCTGGGAGGAGAGCACCGCCTTAGGAATTATCAATCCATGACGACATTGAATGAGTTCGTGGAGGAGGGAAGTGTCCGGACTAATGTTGTGGAATGTTATGTGACAGATATTCCAGAGGGGAATAGTAGAGAAGATACGTGCACCTTTATAGATACCATCGTCAGATGCAACCTGCCGTGATTGTCAAAGTTATTTGATCAAATTCTAACCATGTGTTTAATCCCATATATTTATCTCTACATTATGGATCAGAAAAGTCTTAGATTTAATATATTAATATCTTAGAATTTTGGGGTGTTATAAAGTGTTATAGATATTTCATTTATTAGAATAATCCTTACAATATTTTGAATTTTTTTATTATTTAGTTTATTCTCTTACATTGCAAATTTATCATTAGTAACCTCAATGCTCAATGAAAATGAAATAACAACCAAAAGAACATGTGATCCCAGGAGAAAAGCTAAGGAGAAGGTGAGGCATATGCTTTTCTCTCTTTTATTTACTTATGAAAATGCAAACTCAAAGTAAGAGGCACCCACTATAAAGTTTAAGACTATGGCTTAGTTTCCTACTACAAAATCTTCATCTTCTTGTGTTATGCTCTCAAATCTAACTCCTAGAAGCTTTGTTCAACCATGGAACAAGTATGATACTAAATAATCGAACCTCCTCTCCTTCTAGGAGCCTAGTATTAACATAGCATGATAGATATATAGGAATTAGTGATTTTGCATCTCTCAGCCCTAAATTAGTGCTAGGCTTTGGAATTTCTACAATCCTTTTGAAAGACCACATGCAAGTACTCTGCATGAGTGAGCGATGGGTGCTAACAGGGCATCTACTAGGTACCATGGTGATCAAACAGTTAGTTCAACTTGTTGGAGGCATAGCACATGAATATAGATTTTTACTAAAGTTGATACCACACTATTTAAAAAATCTGAGTGTGTAGAATGTTGTTAAGGGGCTAAGACCTATGTTGAGAAAGTTTTGACCCCATAAGTGTTGTTTGATGGCTCAAAATGCCTCTAGAGGGCTTGTAACATAAACTTCTACTTGAATTACCACAAATATGGGACATGCAAGAAAATTCCACCAAAATTTTCCGTGACAAAGCACAAATATAGATGAAAAATTATACAACAACCCTCTTTGGATTGTTCGGAGATGGTGGACACTCTTTTACACATCAAAATTTCTAATTTTTTATTATCATAAATCACTGAAATTAGTCAAAAGATAACCTTAAAAAGAATAATAACAAGTCTCCATTTGCTATAAAATCTATCTTGGATGTGTTAATATTTTCCTGTATTACTGGTGCCACAATGGATGCTTGGGACACTTTGCAAGCTATCTACCAAGTATTAGACATGCTCAAATAGTAAAGCTTTTTTGTAGCCCCTACCACAACCCTCTTCAATTCCTCTCATTGCCGTCGGTCTAGACAGAACTTAGGGGCCAACTGTTTAAAATAATTTCATAGGACACTTGGAAAAGCCTATCCAACATTTGTGTATCATGATCATACCTACAATGACTTAAGATAACATAGGAAAACTTATGAGTTTGAATGAGGCTTTTTGAACGATCCAGTGGCACAAAGGAACCTTCCAGCTCTTAGCATATTGAGGTAATCCTTAGCGAAAATCTTTATTTCAGCTTCCTTGCAAGTTTTAAGTGCTTTTAAACCTTTTGTAACACAACATTGATCCTCTTCCTAGTGTTGTAGCACATCACTAACCCTTAATGTAGAGTTGCATATGTAATCCTAGCCAGAATTTGATGTTTTCCCTCAAATTTTACCATTTTCAGCGTCTATAGTGCTATATTGACCCTCTATGTAGTCCTATATCAGAGAACTCAACCTCAAGGATGTGATATAACACTTCCCTAATCTCTTACAAAGCTCCATATCACTATCATGGCCTTCTTCACAACATTACGAGGTCAAAATTGCACTCAAGGCTTAATTTTAGTCTCTTCAAATATTTGTAGTGTAGTTTCATGTAGAAATTATGATGAAAACTTGCAACTGCTCAATAATTTTTAATCAAAATCACAAGACACAAACCTACTCTACTAATTTGTGGAAATTAATTCAAAATTTAGATAAATCACAAACATGCAATGAGAAATAACACACATGCACACAATATTTTTCATGGGGAAAGTAATTTGCTAAAAATCCCAATACATGTTTGCAATAATATGATGAATAGAGATGTATTGCAATTAATTTTCTCAACTGAGCACACCCTGCAAGTGAATAACCTATCTCTTTGCTCACTGAGAACTAGTTTAACTGCACATAACTTAATATAACCTAATTAAATTGCTACAAGTTAGGAATCACTCATGCTTAATTGAACTCAAGCCCTCCAACTCAAATTAACTGAGTTAACTAAGTGGCAAGTGGCATGTTACCTCGGTTAACTACATCCATGATTTCTGCTGATGTGGAAATTTTAATTTTATCTAGTTTGACTAAGCCAAAGTCAAACTGAGATTTTCTTGTTGCGTTTTCAACACTCCCTCTCACCAAGAAAGGGATTATCAACCACCCTGATCCTGCACCTGTGGAATGTAATGCATGCAACACTTCACACCATTGTTGCTGCTAATGCAACACCAACAACTGAGAAGCATAAAAATAAGCATAACAAAAAAAAATTGAATCAACTGTGTCTGCAACTATCTACTAGGAAACTTGTGCTGCTACTAACTCTGATGTCAACACTCCTCTGCACTCGTTAGTATCTGACTGAAATTGATCCTCCTACTACTGAGTATTGTGGCCCCCTTGTAGAGAGGTAATGATACATGAGGACAATGCCTCAATGGACCCTGCCCAAATTTCTGCAACTCTTGGAGTAAGGATCTACATCATTCCACCTCACTCCTGGAGTTATAGCTGCATGTTCTCCCTCTTCCCACTTGAATTGAACTCCACCCCTACCGAAGGTATTTTCTTTAATGGATGTCTCCAGTATGCATCCTCTCTAGCTCTCCATTTTTGGATGCTCTGCAACTTTAAGAGGCTCCTTCTGAGGCTCCATTTTTAGAGATCTAACATGCTCTCTCTCTCAACAAACATGTCTCTAGTCTCTACCTTCCTCCTCAATGCTATGCATGCATCTTCTACATCAAGGACATATAGGTTTTTGACTCGAACCCAAATTTTCTTCACCTATCCCATGCATATGTGTCTCAGGAATGCCTTTCCTTTGCTCAAGATCACATCATAAACAAGGTATTCCAAAACTACTAGTGAGGTGATATTTTTCACTAGGCCTAGAAAAAACATGACATTATTGAGTCAAACAGGGGATACTGACTCCCTATGAAAGGTGACTATACCAATCTCATTCGTGCTGTATCTTCCGTCGTCCCCAAACTCAGTAATCATATGGAGATATTTCTCCTCCAGGTCACTGAAAAAATCTCTACAGCATGTCATGTGGAATGAGGCACCTGAATCCAAGTACCACACACTCCCCATCACAGTTTTGGCCATGCATACAATAAGGGTGAAATCTAGCTTAAACTATGAAGCCAAAGCTTCAATTGATGTTGCTACTGCAGACTCCTTCTTGCTATAGTTTTTGTGTGGACACTTTGTAGCATAGTGCTTGAATTCATGACAATTGAAGCCTTTTATTTTGGACAAGACATTCTTCTTACCCTCTTGGATGGATTCAACCTCACATTGGGACTTCTTGTTGAAAAATTATAATTAGGTTTATTCTTCATAATGACATATATTTGTGTTTTTATGTAAAGAGCTGAAAATAAAAAAAATTATTGTAATGCTTCTGTCGTGGGTTTCATGAGAAAGATATTTTATTTTTGAGTCAAGGCTCCCATTGAGAGCCTTTAGGAATTTTGTGATCTAGTCATAAAATAATAAAAGTGTCATTGTCATGTTACACATTGTAAAGAGTCACACTTGTCTATGTAAAGTCATCCTCCAAGACCTTGTCAGTAGCCCTCATGATGTCGACCTACAAGAAAGAGATGTATCTAGAAGAAGAGGTCGGCTTCCCTCTTAGAAACCCTCATTTTCTTTAGTGGATGTCTCCACTCCACATCCTCTCTAGCTCTCCATTTTCAGATTCTCCACAACTTCAAGAGGCTCCTTCCGAGGCTCCATTTTTAGAGATCTAACATGCTATCTCTCAACCACCATGTCTCTAGTCTCTACCTTGCTCCTCAATGTTGTGCATGCATCTTCTACCTCAAGGAAATACAGGTTTTTGACTCGAACCCCAATCTGCTTCACCTATCCCGTGGCTATGTGTCTCAGGAATGCCTTTCCTTTGCTCAAGATCACATCATAACCAAGGTATTCCAGAACTACTACTGAGGTGATATTTTTCATTAGGCCTGGAACAAACATGACATTCTTGAGTCGAAGAGGGGATCCTAACTCCCTATGAAAGGTGACTATACTAATCTTAGTGGTGTTGTATCTTTCGTCGTCTCGAAACTCAAGAATCATATGGAGATATTTCTCCTCCAAGTCACTGAAAAAATCCATATAGCCTGTCATGTGTAATGAGGCACCCGAATCCAAGTACCACACACTCCCCATCACAGTTTTTGCCATGCATACAATAAGGGTGAAATCTAGCTCAGACTGTGAAGCCAAAGCTTCGCTTGATGCTACTACTGCAAACTCCTTCTTGATAGACTTTTTGTGTGGACACTTTGCAGCAAGTGCCTGAATTCATGACAATTGAAGTGTTTTATTTTGGTCAAGTCTTTCTTCTTCCCTTCTTGTATGGATTCAACCTCACCTTGGGACTTCCTGTTGAAAAAGTGTAACTAGGTTTGGTCTTCATAATGACATATATTTGTGTTTTTATGTAAATTTCATGAGAAAATTAACATAATTGAAACAATGAACAACAACATATATCAAGCATAAACATCAGCATAAAAAGTAACACAAAAACACATGATGCAGGAGTTCACCCCTCCTAGGCTACGTCTCCTTGGTCCATCTTCCAATGGCTTGACCCTGTCCAATTATGCTGAAAAGTGTGAATACGTACATTTAAGTGCTCAAATGCCTCTGAAACCTATTCCAATGGCTTCAGAAGACCCAAAAATGGTTGTCTAACCTCTTCTTGCTCCCAAATTGGACAAATACTCAACAAGTTCTAAGTTTCCCTAGCTTGGTTGTTATTCGCTCTACAAATTCCAAAAATTCAGCACCAGTCATACAATTTCAACCCAAATTATGTTAACAGAGCGTCAATTTAGCCAAAATTCAGTGAAAAACGTAGGTGCATTAAAATGGCCGCGAAGCCATTAACTCCAAAAAATAGGGTCATGTAGGGGCCACGTGCCCGGGGCTAAGGCTAATGGCCTACCCCTGTCATTCGAGCACCCACTCCTTTGTCTGCCATTTTGTTGACACATCATATGGTCGAGATTGGCCCCTCATGGCTAGCCCCTCTACATTTGGCCCTTGGTCACAGTAGTGTTCACATGGAAACGTTTAATGGGGGGTTGGGGCTAAGCCCTGGCCCCTTCCCCCAACACCTCCTCCGATTTCAATTTAAAATACGTTTTTGTCATATGGTTAACAAGGACCATGGTTAGTGTGAGTGGTTAGGGTGTGACACTATTTTTCTGAGAGGTCATGGTATCAATCCTTGAGGAGTCGAGTTCAAACATGACCCAAAATTTTGGCAGCCCCTGTGTTTCCAAGTGGCAGCATGTGGTTGGCCAACATACCACCAATAAAACATTGCCACATCAACACCAACCAAACCAATAAAATCATGCCAAGTGATGCGACTCGATTGGTCCGACGAACCAGTTAACCAAGTCAACCATGCCCATTAAGTAGGCCATGTTAGCAGTATGGATTGCTGACTGGGTTATCACAATTTTGCCAAATTTGCCTATTTTGGAAAATGAACAGAACATGTTTTTGGGAGCATATGGAGTTTGTTTCGCATGAAATGAGTTGCACTATATTTGGAATGACGAGCACTACGCGATTGTTCAGGTTCCACACCAATCTAACAAATTTTAATTTTGAGAAAATTTTTGGGCACGTGATCAGTCCTCCCCACTAGAAGCTTTTGGAACCAAAATATCACTTTCAGTTGTCCAACAAGTGAGGGTACAGTTCCCTCACCTTTCTAATCATGATCCACTTAGCCTTGGAAGACTTTATTCCTTTGAGCCCCACTCGAAGGTAGTGCACACTCCCTTGTTTTGAAGACCTTGTTCTTCTATCAAGAATGGTGTCTTGTTGTACTTCATCAAGGTATTCAGGAGAAAACTCCTCAATGGAAGCAATCTGGGCATTCTCTCCTTGATATTCAATCAAAGTAGGCTCATACAAGCTTAAGTTCTCAACATTAACAACAACATAAATTTGCATATATGAAGGAAAATCCAACTTGAAGGCATTATCACCAATCTTATCCAGAATTATGAAAGGATCTTAACGAGTTGGTTTTATTTTTTTACCTTCTCCTTGGAGCCTCTCTTTTTAATGTGAAGCCAAACTTCATCACAGATTTGGAACTTGTGATCTACCCGATGCTTGTTGTGCCTTGTTTTGTACTTGCCTTGGATTTTTTCAAGTTGATCTTGAACTACTTGAGGTGCCATTTGGAATCGTTCAATGAACTTCTTGTCTTTTTCCATGTCACCATCAATAGAAACATCCTTCTTACCAAGATGGTACAACAAATTATGACACAAATGGTAATCAAATTCCCCTACTTGGTTCTCTTGACTCAAGCTTAAATTTTCATTTTTAAAGTATGCATATTGTTGATCATAACTTTCCTGCAAAATTAAAATAATTGCACTAACAATAGACCTAGAAAGCATATCATCGACCTTGTTGTTTATATCTTTCTTATACATGCTGACCAAGTGGAATTGTTGTAAGGATCCCATTCGTCGAAAGTGCCTTGATTGTTGCAACATTGTCACTGCACCATTGAAAATTTTTGAATGACATGAAATGGGCTTGCCATATTGCATGAGGAGTGCGACCATGGCATAGTCACTTGCAAGTAGATGACTTGAACTAATCTTTTCTTTAAAGACATCAAATTCCTTTTGTTGCTTGCCTCCCCACTAGAAAACCTTTTCCACACTAGTCAATGCATGAAAATGAGTTGCGTTAGAAGAAAAGTTAGCAATAAAATTTCTCCAATATTGAGCCTCTCCCAAAAAATTTATTACCCTAGTGACAGTCTTGGGCGTTGGCCAATTCATCATGACATCAACCTTGGAGGGCTCTATCTTCAACTCACCTCCTCCAACAATATGCCTCAAGCACACCAAAGAAGTTTTACCGAATTCACACTTTGACATCTTCTAAAATAACTATTATTTCTTTAAGAAATCAAGTACTTTTCTCACATGCATGACATGTTGATTAAGAGATTTTTTGAAAACTAAGATGTCATCTAAATGGATTATCTCACCTAGAAATGGCTCCAATACATCATTCATCATACGCATGAAAGTAGTAGGAACATGGAAAAGACAAAAAAGCCTAAGTAGCCATTCAAACAAACCTTTCTTTGTTTTAAATTTCATCATCCATGTGTCTCCTTCAACAATTCTACTTTGATGATAGCCACTCCTTAAGTTGCAATTAGTGAAATGCTTTCCATTCTTCTTGGTGATCAGGTGCTCAAGAATTATGCTCAAAAATTAAAGTGTCATAATCTTGTTAAACTTAGCTTCAGATCAAAGAGCTTGTCATTCTGAATCCAACGTTGCAAACATAACTCAAATCCAAGCTCGTATGCAGAAGTTAGGGAAGTCAAAGTTCAAGTTTGACTTATCTACATGGTAGGATTGGATGACATGGCAAAGCCCTTCAGTGAATGATGAGGTGCCAAGTGGTAGTCCATCATTGGCCCCCGTATTTCACAAATCATAAGTTGCAGGCAAAATAGGTGTTACAAATCGGCCCCCGACATGTTCAGGGTTGCGATGCGATCGCATATCGCATATCACAAACATGTTAGAATTGACCCCAGCAGGTACCAGGTTACGATTTGATGGATCGTGGATCGTAATTGCATATCACAGGTAAACACAAGTTCCACTTTATTACTGTCGATGATTATCCACCGTTTGCGAAATGCGAAAAGTTTCGGATGCGAGATGTTATGAATTGTAGTTTAATGTCTCGTCGGGTCCGCGATATTGCTATCACAACATCATCGCTGAGTTAACAAGGCCTTAAGCCCAGCAAGCTTCAACGATTGTGATTTGTGATACGACTGACAGGTTATAGCTTGCTGCGCATTGAAAGTTTCGTCGAGTTAGCATTTTTGGCACTAATTTGTAGGATCATGCCGGTTTTTGAGCAATTTGTGGAACAAATAGTGGGAGAGCTAGGAGAAGTCATAACTTGTTCATTTATTATCTAAATTGGATGAAAGAAGAGTTTAGATAGCCAGGTTTCGATTCGATGGATCACAGATCATAATCTCATATCATAGATAAACACAATTTCCTCTTAATGACTGCCGATTGTTATCTGCTGATTGTGAAATGCGATAAGTTTCGAACGTGAGATGTTATGAATTGCAATTTAATGTCCTGTAGGTTCCACAATATCTCTATCGCACCATCTTCGCTAAGTTAACAAGGCCTTAAGCCTACCAAACTTTGCCGATTGTGATTTGCGATACGACTGATAGGTTATAGCCCGCCACGCAGAGAAATTTTTGTCCAGTTAGCATTTTTGGGGCTAATTTAAGAATCATGCCAGTTTTGGAGAAATTTGTGGAACAAATAGTGGGAGAACTAGGAGAAGTCATAACTTCTTAAGTTATTATCCAAATTGGATGCAAAAAGAGTCAACATAGCCATTTTTGAGTATTATGAACTCATTGAGATAGGTTTCAGAGGGATTTTGAGCATTTTAAACACACTTTTATTGTAATTTTGAGCATAATAGAGAGGCCCAAGAATTCGAAGCTAGAACAAGGAGACGTAGCCTAGGAGAGGTGAAGTCCTCATCAATTTTATGTGTTGTGTGTTGTATTTTGATGTTTATTTTTTGTTATTTTGTTGTTGTTCAGCATATGTTTTATGTTAAAATTATTTATAACATTTACATAAGAAACTCCCATGGGAATAAGTTAATTAGCAAAAATGGTGAATCCTTAAGCACTTGATAAGAAAATGATAAGCATATGGTTTCTATTCTAAATGGGGAATGAGCACAACATTACTAATATGCTCCATTTCATATGAAGTTGGTATCAGAGGACTGGTTTTTTCTTATTAGATTTTCTTGTTCAAAGGAGTATTGTTTGCTAGTTTTGTGTCATGGTAACAACGTTAAAACTCAAAAGAGGTGAAGGAAAGATGGTTGAAATCCATATAGTTGGCTCAAGGGGAAGAAGAGCAAGGTTCCCAAAGTCCTCTACACGCATACATCCTCAAGTTGCAAAAGTTGTAGTTGAGTCTTGAGAGACCATGTCTCATGAAGGAGAACCTATCATGAAAGAAGATGGGAAGTCCTTCAGAAAGGCTTTCTTTGATATGACAGATATGGTGAAGGTCCTCTATGAAAAGAGGAATAGTAGATTGCAAGGAGAAAGTTCCAAACCTCCCAAAGGATAAGGCTCTTCAGGAGGAGGTAATGGAAATGGAGACAAACCTCCACCCCCTCCCCCATCTTCTTCATCTTTTAATTCACAAGCATCTTCACATTCTTCCACTAAAACAACCCTTACTCATGCTCATCAACATTCTACAAAAGGAACTGGTAAATCACCTATTCTAAAGCTTGATGTTAAATTTGAGTTGCCCATGCATAATGGTGAAGTGAATGCAGAGAAGCTTGCTAACTGGATTCGTCAGTTGGAGGTGTATTGTAGAATTAAAAACCTTCAAGAGGATGATATCAAAATATAGTTGGCTACATTGAGAATGGAGGGTGCAACACTCATTTGGTGGGAAGAAAGGACTCAAGACGAGATCAAAAAACATGGTAAGGTCTCTATTACTTGGTCTGATTTCATTGCTGCTATAAAAATACAATTCTACCATCTATCCCATATGAAAAAAGCTATCATGAATTGGAAAAATTTCAGTCAGTTAAAAGGTCAAAATGTGCAAGAGTATACTCATGGGTCTAGGATAAGAGCTCTTATGAAAGGAGTGGACATGCAGTCACAAGATACTTTGTTGAAATATATAGGAGGTTTGCATAGCTATGTTTGACAAACCATTCTTATGTTTAATCCCATGAATCTTGATGAATTTTGTGTTCAAGCTACACACCTCGAAGAAAGAGGGAAAAATGTACTAGAAGAGGGCAAGAAGAATCCATTCCAGAGTCATGGAAAAGGAAATAATTTAAAGGGGCTTTCATAGTGCATTATATTAGATACCAATTTTTGGGATTCAACTGCATTAAGTAAGTCATTCATCTATGACCATTTCCATGAGAGGTAGTAGTAACTGACTAATTTCTCAAGATTTTTGAATAGTCCACTAAGCACTCATTACATTAGGTGATGCTCACAGGGGTGAAGAAGTGGGATTGAAACTAGTGAAATGAATCAGATAGCGTCAATGATCACTTCCAGGGATTTCACCCGGTAACTAGGACTTCCCTGGAGGTCACCCATCCCAGATTGCCTCTAGTTCAAGCACACTTAACTATGGAGTGTTCCACAAAATAAGGTCCAATTATCTTGCCACGCCATTTGCAAAACCTTAGCAAGTATTGTGCATCATGAACCATTCAATTAGAGTTCCCTTCACTCTTTTGAATTTAAGTATTGAGGGGTTTTCGCAGTGCATTATATTAGATATCATTTTTTGGGATTCAACTGCATTAATTAAGTCATTCATCTATGACCATTTCCATGAGAGGTAGTCGTAACTCGCTAATTTCTCATGTTTTTTGAATATTCCACTTAGCACTCATTGCATCGTGTGATGCTCACACAAGTGAAGAAGTGGGATTGAAACTAATGAAATGAATCACATGGCATCAATCATCACTTCTGGGGCTTGGACCTAGTAACGAGGATTTCCTGGGAGGTCACCCATCCCATATCACCTCTCACTCAAGCGCACTTAAATATGGGTTTTTCCCCACAATCAATCCCACTTAGCTTTCTACCCCATTTACAAAACCTTAAGAAGTATTGTGCCTCATCAACCATTCAAGTAGAGTTCCCTTCACTCTTTTGAATTTAAGTATTTAGGGCTTTTCACAGTGCATTATATTAGATATTATTTTTTGGGATTCAACTACGTTAAGGAAGTCATTCATCAATGACCATTTCCATGAGAGGTAGTTGTAACTGACTAATTTCGCATATTAGCTTGTGATGTGATTTATGCTCGTGCGTTCCTTTCAAGCTCCATAATTCTATTACAAGACTTTGAGGGACTCACTTGTTTTACCTTCCATGTGGTAGAACATTCATGTATCACACTTGACTCTTCGCAAGGTCACACACTTGTTCTCACCAAAGTCATCATACTTCAGTCTATTCATTATTGTAGCCAAGATACATCATTAAAACCCACTTGATTGGCAACCAGGCCGTATT
The DNA here is from genome assembly GCA_031772625.1 of Pinus tabuliformis. NCBI lineage: Eukaryota > Viridiplantae > Streptophyta > Pinopsida > Pinales > Pinaceae > Pinus > Pinus tabuliformis. The sequence goes on from CM062817.1 coordinate 867,074,404, forward strand.
CCAGATGGGATTACTACACTAAATAGTGTGAGGTCTAATTGGGATTTCATATTGGGAAGATCACCGAAATGTTGGTGGGTTCAGAACTGTCGACATTTATGGTGCTAGGAGGGTCAGATGAAAAGTTGAACCCATGAGGTCAGTTTGAACTTTCCACACTCATTAATGGATTCTCCCCAAATCACAACCTCGACATCTTTTTCTAGAACCACAAATATGAAAGTGGCAGCGAGAATCAATGATGACTTGTCAAATCTTAAATTTAGCGGTGAGGGTGAAACAACCTTTTTCGAGCACACCTCTTGTTTTCTCGACTTTTGCATAAAAACATTATTGACTGCGATTATGTTGCCTGTAGGTTGTTCATTCTCACGTTTGAAGCGCACGTAACGGAATTGAGTCACACATTTCCTGTCGCCTCTATACACTCTTTCGAACACCTTTGCACAAAGCTTTACAACACCTTTGATAGGTATGATTATAAATCTATGTTCAAGAAAATTATGCAATTGTGGAAAGCACCTATTGAATCTCTTGATGACCTTTATGATCATTTCATTCATTTTTGTTTTGAATTTTCCAGAGATGATGTTGATTGGCCCTTATTGAAAGACACATTCAAATTTCTTGTTCACATTTTGATGAATATGCATGATTATGAATCTTTCGAAAGTCTCTCAACATACCTCGTATTAGAGCTTCTAAATCTGTGATAGATGAGGTTGTTGTACCAAGTGACTCTCCCTCTCCTCTAATAAAACAACTCCATTTCCATGGGTTGAGGTAGGATAAGTTTAGAATTCATCCGTTGATTTACCACCATCTTCTCCCACCCACATACTAAGAATTCTAGCACAAATTTGAACTGCGAGTTTGATGTTTGCGACGGTGTTATCTCCTCGTCCTCCATCCTCCGGTTCCTTTCTTTCTCCGGATTGTGAGTTGTTGTGTCACTCATTTCGAATGTTTCTTTTGATGTTCATGAGGTTCAACTTCTCGATGGAGTTGGTGTTGAGAACCAAACTTGTGATATCATTTACGATGACTATGAGTGGGAGTCCAGATCTAAACAAGAATCTGCAATGAAGGTTGATTATTTTCCTTCCACGCCTCTCCCTCATTATCCAGAAATTTTTCATGATTCTATCATTCCTGTTGAATCTTGTGAAGAATTACCTTCTGATGATATTATTACTTTCAATCACTCAGAACTCATGGAATGTCAGTTTTTTAGCTGAATTCAAAGAGTATAAATTTTCTCTTTTTTCTCTTCCCAATCTATCGTCTCATCATTCTGAAGAAATGAAGGGTGAAATTTCTTGTTTTCAATCTTCCCCTCTTTATGATTCATCAGATCATGAGGATGCCTCTATTTCTCATTTGGAACTTTTCGATTGTGTTTTTCATGACCTCTTAACCCATTCATCTTGTAAAGGCTCTAATTTTTCCACTGTTCATTTTTCTAAGCCATTGGTCTATGATGACCTATCATATGATGATTTGGAACTTCCGCAAGCTGTCAAGGCATTTCAGCCCAAGATGATGGTTATGTCAGGTACTCGTAGTCTTGAGACTAGTTCCAATTCTAATTAGAATAGAAACATATTTTTAAAGGCTCATCATCACTCTTCCACACAAATTGAAAATCATTCTGTTTCATAATTTTGACACACTCAATCTGATTAGCACGATCCTATAACTTAGTCATTGGGGAAGTCATACCTAGTGAGAACTATTGAAAAGTGTAATTTTTCTTATTTCTTCATGTTCGCCCATTTTCAAAGTTCAAAAGTTTGTCTTTGCTTTCCTTTGAGTCGCAATGTTTATGACCACCATAATGCATCCACACAATGCTTCACATGCAGTTTTCTTTCATACTTTTTTGCATGCATTTTCAAAATTAGAATGTCTTGGTATGTATTGCCTTATTTTATTTTTTTATGCTATGCTCGAATATATTTCTTGATATGCAATCCCTCGCTTACATAGTCTAACCGATGCATCAGTGGTTACACTGCAAATTTCATTTTACGTAGGTCTCGCCTATTATTGGTTAGTTTAGGAGTAGGAGTATTTTTGTTTGTTTTCATTGTTTTGTTTTATTTTAATTTACTTTCTTTTCCACTCTTTTCTTTCATTTCTTTTCAGTTGTAGGCTAGCTTCCGCATGAGTCCGTGTTTGGTTTTTGGATCAAGCATGGTGAAGTCCAAGATGAAGTTGTGCTACTATCAATGCTTGGTTATCTATTTATTCCCTCTCTTTGTGTGAATCTTGTATTCTTTTAGTCGATGATACTCTAATGGAATCACAATAGTGGAATCACGATAGTGGAATGCATTCTTTCTCAGAGAAAACCATAGTGGAATCACAATGCTTGAACCTATAACTAGTGTCGCCTACTCTTGTCGATCTTTTATTTTCGATTCCTTATCACCTAAATATATACAAGTAGAGTAAGGAGGGGAGGAAAAATTTAACAAGTGTGTTAGAGGTATATATAAATATCCTTCTCTGGAGGGACAACCTATTTTTCTATCAATAAGTTAGGATCCATCTTCCGCCTCATTAAATAAATAAGTGCCTATGCACAATTCTTTGAAAAAGAAGAGAAATTCTTCTTGAGTAGAGAGGAAAAGCAAGAAAATCTGTCATGGTGTTGTCCAAGGTCACTGGCATCAGAGAAACGTTTGTATTCCTATAGTGACTCCGTCGGTGTATTACCAAGGCCTACTAGTAGCAGAGCAACACCAAAGATGAAAACTAAGACTCTGACAATTTTTGCACTTGTGTATTTATATACTTCTCATCCCCAATTGAAACAACTTAGTTTTACTTGGCTTAGTTAATTGTGTCATCGATGAAGAGAATGGTAAGGAATATATCTTTAACACAAGCTAATTGAAGAAGCTATGGTATTTAATAAACTGAAAAATACTTCTAGAAGTGTTAGACATGTTCTCCATGAGACAAGGGCCATACACAGAGTTGGGGTTCTGCCAATGTTGTGCCAAGTGTTGTAGATAATGCAACCACCCTCCAAAATATATCCTATTCTTTGATTTTATAGCCTCCCATTTTGTTCATAGGATCTTGTCTTTTATTATCATCAAGTATTCATGATTTGATCAAGATTTATTCTTTTCATCGGTGCTTATGTTTTCTTGTTTTCATACCTATCTAATTTTTTCATGTCACAAGCTAACCTTATGACTTGAACTTGCAGTAGTACTGGGCTTGCCTCCAGAAACTGCACAATCTTGGAAGGCAAGCCAACCTTAATGATAGAAACTGTGCAATAAGAATGATAACTCAGGCTTGAGCTTGAGAATTGCGTAGTCATGGATGGAAACCAAGCACTAAGCTCAGAAACTGTGCAATCCATCCCTTGTGCTCAGAAATTGTGCAATGCACTAAGCCGAGAAGTTGCCCAGTTCCTCGAAATTGTGCACTATTCATTGGCAGTGTGCATGGAAAGTTTCCAATAAATAAAAAAAATAAAAAAGTGAAAAGTAATCTCTATAAATGATTAGGTGCTCAAAATTAGGCTAAAAAATAAAAGTCTCATAATCTTCTTAAACCTAGCTTCAGATCAAAGAGCTCGTCATTCTGATTCTAATGGTGTGAATGACACTCAAATCTGAGCTTGTATGCAGAAGTTAGAGTAAGTCAAAGTTCAGGTTTGACCTTCTCACATGGCAGGATTGGATGATGTGGCAAGATGCTTCAGTGAATGAGGAGGCACCAAGTGGCAAGCCACCATTAGCCCCAGCATGTCGCAAATCGCAATAGCATGGATGTCGGTGTTAAAAATCACCCCCAAAGCAAGGGAAGGGTGCGATGTGATAAGGCAAGAAGGAAGGTTTTCAAGAATCGACCGAAGGCACGATGTGATGGATTGCAATCACATATCAGCAAAGGGTCCACGTTATAGAATCACCCCCGGGTAGGCACTGGGTTTCGATGCGATCTCACAGTCACAAATCGCAGCATGCTGCAAAGCCCCACATATCCAAGACCCAGTTTTCCGCCACCAATTGCATATCTTGGATGCGATAAGGTTATAGGCTACAATTAATGTTCCATCGGGTCTGTCATATCACAATTGCACATCGCTCACCACGTTCATAGACCATAAGAACCACGAGACTTTGCCCATTGCGATTTGCGATGGATAGTCGTTGTCGAAAATTTATGGCCCGCTGCGTAGCAGAATTTTCGCTCAGTTAGCGGATTTTTTTAGCGAAATCATGGGTTCATGTTTGATGTGGAGCAAATTGTGGAATGAATAGGTGGAGAACTAGGAGAAGTCATAACTTCATCAGTTTTCCACCAAACTGGATGCAAAAAGAGCCTAGATGGCCATTTTTTAGTATGTTGGACTGATTGGAGCAGGTTTCAGAAGCATTTGAGGATTGCAAACACATATTTTCACACTTTTGAGCATAATAGAGAGGCCCAAGCCATTGGAAGCTGGACAAAGGAGGCACAGCCCATGAGGGGTGAACTCTTCATTTTACTTGCAAAAATTCATGAATCCTTAAGCACAATGAAATCATTTTGTTTATAATCTGAGGAAGAGATCGTGTCTCATGAAGGAGAACCTACAAACATGACAGAAGATGAGAAGACCTTCATAAAGGCTTTCCTTTATATGACAGAGATTGTGAATGTCCTCTATGAAGAGAGGAATAACAGGTTGCAAGGAGAAAGTTCAAAACCTCTCAATAGAGAAGGCTCTTCTGGAGGAGGTAATGGAAGAGGAGGTAATGAAAATGGAGAAAAAACTCCACCCTCTCCACCATCTTCTTCTTTACAAGCATATTCACACTCCCACTAATACAACCCTCACTCATACTCATCATCATTTTTCAAAAGGAACTGGTAAATCACCTTTTTTAAAACTTGATGTTAAATTCGGGTTGCGCATGTATAATGATGAAGTGAATACAGAGAAGCTTGATAATTGGATTCATCAGTTAGAGGTCTATTGTAGGACTCAAAACCTTCAAGATGATGACATAAAGATTTAGTTAGTTTCCTTGAGAATGAAGGGTGCAACACTAGTATGGTGTGAATCAAAGACCTAAGAGGAGATTAGAAAACATGGTAAGATCTCAATTTCTTGTAATGATTTCATTGCTGCAATTAAAATAGAAGTCTACCCTATAGCTTATATGCAGAAAGCCATTATGGGTTGGGAAAAATTTAGACAACTTAAAGGTCAAACTATGCGAGATTACACCCAAGAATTCAGAAAAAACTCTCTCATGTTAGGTGTAGATTTGTAGTCATAGGACACTTTGCTGAAGTACATAGGGGGTTTAGACAATTACTTTAGGAATATTATCTTAATGTTTAATCCCAATAATATAGATGATGTGTGTGCGTAAGCCACTCAACCTGAAGCAAGAGGGAAAAACACCTCAAAAAAAGGTAGTAAAAAGCCATTTAAGAGTAAGGGAAAAGAAAAGGCTTTCAAAGGAAAGGCCAAGAAAAATGTGGCTATAAAAAAAGAAGGCGAGAAAGTTACATGCAAACATTGTTCCAGAGAGGATCAAAATGAAGCTCACTATTGCAAGCTTCATCCCGAAATGAAACCAAAAAGAAACAACAAGGGAAAATAAAAGACAACTGCAACCACTCAACAAGATTTGGGATCCACTATAGGTGATGAAACTAAAATCACAATCATCAGGTTAAAAGGGAAAGAATCCATTGCCAGCACTAGTTCTTCAGACTCGCAAAATGAAAATCCAAATGAAAAGCAGAGAATAGAACTGTTTCACATAAGGGCGATCTCAAAACATAACAATATAGATATTTTGTTCGATAGCGGCTCTCAAGCCAATCTTATCTATGAAAACATTGTCAAGAGTTTAAATATGGAAACTATTCCACATCATAAACCGTATCGAATTGCATGAGTATGTGACTATGTGCAATTGCAGGTTACGAGAAAGTGTAAACTGAAATTACCTATCACTGCAAAATTCATAGATGAGGTGGAGCTTGACATTGTGTCGTTAGATATCTGTGGCATCGTTTTGGGTATCCTGTAGCTGTATGAAAGAAACACTATCTTCCATCGAAATGAAAACAAATATAATTTATTAAAAATGGAGTAGAATATATTGTGAGAGCTCACAGCAAGAAAACAAATATTGCGCTTGCTAATGCAGGGAAGATGAAAAGACTGGTGATTTCAAGCAAGAATTTTGTGCTTTTCATGATCAAACCCAAAAATGATGTTGATAATGAAATTTTTAGAGGTTGTGATTCAAATTTTAAATCTGAATTGGTTGACGTAGTTAACCAATATGATGAAATGATGCATGAACCAAAGGGATTACCTCCCAAGAGAGGAATCCAACATGAGATATAGTTACAAAAAGATTGTCCTATTCCTAAGATAGGCATGTACAAGATGTCAGTGATGGAAAGCATAGAAATTAAGACATAAATCCAAGATTTTTTGAATAAAGGGAACATCAGACCATATTCCTCACTTTGTGGTTCACATATTGTCTTGGTGTCAAAGAAGGATGGAACATGGCACATGTCGTGGACTTTCATGCATTAAACAAAATTATGGTAAAGAACCGTTACCCACTACCTTGAATAAATGATTTACAAGATCAATTGAAAGATGCAAAGTATTTCACTAAGATGGAATTAAGAAGTGGCTACCATCAAATTATATTAGCTGAACGAGACATTTGGAAGAGAACATTCAAAACAAAATAGGGTTTGTTTGAATTGCTAGTTATGCCGTTTGGTTTATGTAATGTTCCCGCTACATTCATGCGTGTGATTAATGATGTGTTGATGCCATTTATTGATGAATTTGTCATAGTCTACCTAGATGACATCTTAATTCTCAGTAAATCCTGTGTTGAACATGTCACGCATGTAAGAAAAGTACTTGATGTCTTGAAAAAAGAAAAGTTGTATATGAAGATGTCAAAATGTGAGTTTGGAAAGACTTATTTAGTTTACTTGTGTCATATTGTCAGAGGAGGTGAGTTGAAAATAGATCCCTCAAGGTTGATGTCATTGTGAATTGGCCAAGGCCCAAGACAATTACATAGGTAAGAAGTTTTCTTGGAGAACCAAATATTGGAGGAAATTCGTTGCTAATTTCTCTCTTATAGCAGCTCATTTGTATGCGTTAACCAATGTGAAAAAATAATTTTCAATGGGGAGGAAAATAGAAAAAGGCCTTTGATGCATTGAAGGAAAATACCAGTACATCTACCGTACTCGCACTTTGAGACTTGAGACAATCATTTGAGATTCAAACAGATGTTAGTGACTTGGCTATCGCTGCAGTCCTCAGGCAACATGGTAAGCCTATCTGTTTTCATTCAGAAACTTTTAATGGTGCAGTGATTAACTATCCTACATATGACAAGGAATTGTATGCATTGGTGCAAATTGTGAAAAAATGGAAACACTACCTGATGGGTAAGGAAATAGTCATTCACATTGATCATCAACCATTACAATACTTGCAATCTCAACCAAAGTTGCAGTAATCAAGGCACTTCCGATGGATGGGTTTCCTTCAAAAATATCACTTGTTAATCGGGTATAAGAAAGGTATCTACAATGAAGTTGTTGATATTCTTTCTAGGCCGATTGTTAGTGCAGCTACTTTACTCAAGCATAATTTTATTTTACATTAAAGTTATGTTGAGCAATATGCATTAGATAACGACTTTCAAGATGTTTATGCAAGCTTGAGTCGAGGTAGCAAGTAGAGGAATTGGATTCTCATTTGCATTATAACTTATTATACCATCTTGGCAAGCTTTTTATTCCTTAGGGAGAAAAACTTAACATCAAAAGAGAGGCGCATACTTCTCTTATTGCTGGTCATTTCAATGTAAGTAAGATGGTGGCACATCTACAAAGGTATGTTTATTGGCCTCATATGCTTGAAGGTTTATCTCATTTTATTAAAGGATGTTCATTATGTGCAATCAGTAAGCCTAAAACAGGAAGTTAGGATTGTACATACCACTTCTGGTTCCTTGACGGCTGTGAGAGAGTGTTTCTATGGATTTTGTAGGAGGTCTTCCATTGTAAAAAAGATGTCATGATTATTTGTATGAAGTTGTGGATAGGTTCAGAAAAATGTATATTTTAATGCCATGTACAAACCAAGTTACTGCTGAACAAACTGCTCAGTTATTCTTTCAAAATGTTTGGGTGCATTTTGGATTGCCCATATCCATTGTTAGTGATCGGGATTCTCGCTTTGTGGGAAATTTTTGGTCAAAATTATGGGGATTCATGGACACCAAATTAATAAAGAGTATAACCTTTGATCCAAAAACAGAGGTTCAAAAAAAGGTAGTGAATAGAACAGTGATACATCTTTTGCGTGGGTATTGCAGCAAGCATCCTAAGTTGTGGGATGAACAGTTGCACTATATTCGACATGCTTACAGCTGAGCCAAGCACTCTTCCACTCAAACTTCACCATTTTAGGCATGCATGGGATACTTTCCTAAATCTCCTATCAATTTTATTTTTGGAAAAGGTGTTGCTATTGAAGGCCATAGAGACATAGAGAAAGAAATAAAATTCATTGAAAAAATACAATTAATACACCAAAAGGTTCAAGAACAGCTTGAGAAAAGACAAGGAAAATTCAAAGCACGGCACGACAAGCATCATCAAGATCACAAGTTCCAAGTTGGTGATGAAGTTTGGATTCAAATTAACAAATAGAGGCTCCCATGAGAAGGTAAAAATCTCAAACCAATTAGATATGGTTCATTCAGAATTTTGGAAATGATTGGTAACAATGCCTACAGGATGGATTTGCCTTCATGTATGCAAATTTATGCTGCTGTTAATGTTGAGAATATAAGATTGTATGAGCATCCTCTGATTGAATATCAAGGAGAGAATATTCAAATTCCATCTATTGAGAATTTTCTCCCTAATTCCTTGATGTGCTTCAGTAAGAAACTATACTTGACATAAGAACAAGGACATCAAAAAGGGGAATTATTGATTATCTACGAATGGGGCTCAAGGGTACAATTCATTCAAAAGAAAAAAGGATAGAGGTTTGAAAGGTGAGGGAATTGTACCCGCATCTACTGAACAATTAAAAGTGATCCTTTTGGGATCCAAAGGCTTCAAGCGAGGTGGAGTAATCAGGTGCTCAAAATTAGGCTCAAAAATAAAAGTTCCACAATCTTGTTAAACTTAGCTTTAGATCAAAGAGCTCATCATTCTGATTCCAATGGTGTGAATGACACTCAAATCTGAGCTCGTATACAGAAGTTATCGTAAGTCAAAGTTCAAGTTTGACTTGCTGACATGGCAGGATTGGATGATGTGGAAAGGTCCTTCAGTGAATGAGGAGGCGCCAAGTGGTAAGCCACCCTAGGCCCCCGCATGTCACAAATCAAAATCGCAAGTAGGTCGATGTTAAAAATCATTCCCTGAGTATGGAAGGGTGCGATGCGATGAGGCAAGTGGACAGGTTTTCAAAAATCTATTGAAGGCATAATGCGATGGATCGCAATCGCAGATCAGCGAAGGGTTAGCATTACATAATTGGCCCCCGGTAGGTAGTAGGTTGTGATATGATCTCGAAATCGCAAATTGCAGCACGCTGGAAAGACCTACATATCCAAGACCCTAATTTTCCACCGATTGAGATATCCTAGATGCGATAAGGTTATAGGCTACACTTAATGTTCTGTTGGGTCTGTTGTATCATAGTCGCACATCGCTCACCACGTTCACAGACCATTAGACCCACTAGAATTTGTCGATTGCGATTTCTGATCGATAATCGGTGCCGAAAAATTATGGTCTACTGCGAGGAAAAATTATCACTCGGTTAGCAGATTTTTTTGGTGAAATTGTGGGTTCCTGTCGGATGTGGAGCAATTTGTGGAATGAATAGTGGGAGAACTAGGAGAAGTCATAAATTCTTCATTTTTCCACCAAATTTGATGCAAAAAGAGGCTAGATGGCCATTTTTTAGTATTCTAGATTAATTGGAGTAGGTTTCAGAAGCATTTGAGCATTGGAAACACAAATTTTTACACTTTTGAGCATAATAGAGAGGCCCAAGCCATTGGAAGCTGGACCAAGGAGACGTATCCCATGAGGGGTGAGCTCCGTGATCATGTGCTTGTTGTAATGCATTTTTTATGATGTTTTATACCTGTTTATGCTACAGTTCAGTTTCTGGTTTATGTTAAATGTTTCATAAAATTAACATAAAAACTCTTCATTTTACTTGCAAAAATTCATGAATCCTTAAGAACAATGAAAGAATTTTGTTTATAATATGAGGAAGATATTAGCGCTGCAAACAAATATTCTAAATTAGATCAATAATATAGGGATTCATCATTAGTTTCCTAGACGTGGAACAATCATTATTTTTATAAATTTCCACCAAGTGTTACTTTTTCCTTGATTTTAGACATGCATGTCATAAACCCTAATCCACCCAAATTAATTTAATTGAAACCTCTGCATATTATTTGAACATTTGACCTTGGAGCTCTAGAATTCCCAAGGAGATCAAGGAGCCTTCAGTGGAGTTTATGTCACTTTTCTTGGTGAGTTTTTCTTTTATCGTCTTTTGCCTTTTTTTGACACTTTTTGTCTTTCGCTTATATGAGTGTTGTTTTTCTTGTTTCTATTCATTATTTCTCTAATAATTTTAACTTATATTAGCTTTTAGAAGTGTTGATTTATTTTTTCATTCACCTTTCATAAGTTTTGCATCAAGTTTCTTTTTTTTGCACACTGGTGATCACCATTCCGATGACTCTCCTTGAACATTTGTTTTTCCTTCTATTTGTTGAGTTTCTACACTTGATTCACATTCATCTATACATACTTAGTCATATACTCACTTTAAATTTCATTATCACTTAGATATTCTTATTCCCTACACCCTCACTGGGTAGATCTGCACTTCACTTGGCCGTGCACTGCCTTGCCCAACTGGTCATTGCTTGAGTCCAAGGCTGAAGCTGTGAGCTTGGCCTATGAGACTGTGAAATGTCCATTATAGGCTATCTCAACTGTGCATTGCGCAGTCCCAGAGCTTAGTCCTTCCACCTTGTCCACTGGGACTGCACAATGCACAATCTCTCCCACTCACTTCCCAGGATGAACTGTGCATTACACAGTTTCAAGCCTCAGGCTACATCGTTGGCTATTGAGATGATGCAATTCATAGTTCCCTCAGGCAATCTCCCTCCCTTCCTCATGAGAATTGTGTAATCTCTCTCATTATTCCGTGTGTTTGCTACCTGATCTTGCTTTGAAAGTTGATTTTCAAAACCTAATGTAATCATGCAATGAGTTCCTTTTCCTCCTAAATGTATCAGGATTATTGAGCACTTCTCTCTAGTAGGCATTGCGAACCTAAGAGAGTTGCTCCAAAAGGTACCCCAAAAAGAGATATCGAGGAAAATTTTGAGAGCATGCAAGTAAACTTTCCAGTATAGTCAGACACTAAAATCTTTTTGGTAAAGGAATCATATCTTACATGGCATAAATTGAACGAATCTTTTTCAGGAAAGAGCTCCAAGCAGATCTAGAGGATTGGCAGGTATACATTAATGTCCATAAATCAGGTCTACATGGGGTTTCATGCAGATATCCAACCTTCCCATGTGAATATGTTATCAGCTAAATTGCTTCACATATTGATGTGAAAACTATGACTTTGAATAAAGCCAACGGATAAAATCTGCTACTTTTTTGGTAGGAAATTATTGACTTATGTACCATTTGCCCCAGCCAGAAACACTCATGGATTCATTGTTCTATGCCACCAACAATTATGTGGGCATGAAAGACATTGTTAAAGTTTGGTTTAAAGAGCTATCAAAGTTTTGACAAACATACACCAACAAATACAAGACAAAATCTCTCGAGAGGGCCTATGAATTGTTTATCATCGTAGCTTGCATAATCTGTGGTTAGTGGAGCATGGACACCTTTCCTGAAGGGTGGGAAATATTATTGAACCAGGTTGTGAATGAGGAGAAGTTATTCAACTGGTTAGACTTGTTGGCTCGATAGTTAAGTATTCATCTAGCAAACACCCTAAATCCTCCCAAGGGTGAAAAAAAGAGATTTTACATGTTTGCATATTTACTGGATGCAATCTATGCACATAATTCATTTCATGGCATGAAATGGACTTGGACACCTAGAGAACCTACCATGCACATTAAATTCAAATTGGTCTTAGCTTGTAGCCACAGAGGAATTATGGAGAGGTTAACTAACCACTTCCTCATTCCTCTATACAAGACGATCTTTGAGGAAGAACCACCATTGATTTCACATGTGGAAACAGAAGCAATATCAGAGATCACAAATTGGTTTGCCTCACATGATGGCACATTCGTTAGAGTGTTTAGCAATAAGAATTTACAACAAGTTTGTCATGCAAGAAGTTTTATATAATCTGTCCACAGGGTTGTCAGAAGATTTATACAGGAAGAATAAAGCACCTTGGCCAACTCATCCAATGAAAGTTGGATTGTACGGGATCAAGAACCTAAAAGTCATAGATAGTGAAGGAAAGGAAACAGAGAATTTTGCATTCGAAACTTTGGACTTTAATCCGTATGATCCGTGGTATTTGCAGAGACCATTGTGTGAGAATTCACTTCCAGTGGCTTAGCGGGACATTTCACTGGGCGAAGCAGGATCTATGGAAGAATTTTTATAATGCCTCTAAGTCCCACGAGGTAGTCACTTTTGCAGGAACTTCACAGGTGACTGTGTAGAAAAAATCTACTCGAGAAGCAGTTCCAGAAGAAGGGAGAAACCCCGCATAGAATAAGGATAAGAGAAAGGTTTCTTATATTCCAGGGGGAGAATGAAGTCAAAATATGAAAGTGGATCCAACTATTATGAAAGTAGCTTTAGTAACAGAGGCAAAGAGGAAACATAGGATGCAGATAAAATAACAAAGGAAGAGGGAAGAAAAAAGGAGATTGGAGGAAGAAAATTAGAAGCAAAAAAAACAAGAAAAGGAGAAGCAAGAAGAAGAAGAAAGGTGAAGAGAAATGGCAGAAGAAACAACATAGAAAAATGTTGAAGAGAAAGAACAAAACCGACAACCAGCAGAGGAGGAGAGCGGAAAAATGCAGGACATGAAGTTTTCTCAACATGTTGAAGAGTGGATAGAGATCATAGACATGGAGGAGGAAATAGAGCCACATAATCAAGATGTTGACTTAATTCTAAGAACACAATAGGTCACTGTTGAGTCTCCACCACCTCCAACAACAGAGTCAACTCCAAGCGAGAAAGGGGAAGTTATTCCTCTTGATGATGATCCAATTATAGACACATATAATCTTTCGTACTATGAACTCCAAAAGAATATTGTACAAGCACGTAAGAAGCATTTTCTGGATGACCTCACATCTCCTGGATTCATTAGAGAAAGGGTGATTGTAGCAAACATTGGGAAGAATCCCAATGCCATTTTCGCGACCAACTTGGCATTCGCACATGCAGAAAAGTGGAACACTAAATATTTGATGGCCAAGAACAAGAAATTGGAAAATAAATTGTAGGGTGCTAGGAAAGAGGCTGAACAATTCCGCACAACAACTCAGACTCAAACTTCTGCAGAGGTCCATCTAGACGAAATCAGGGAATCGATACTGGGTGAAGTATCAACACATGTAGAGACCATGCCGAACCTTTATGAGGAGATTGTTACCATGCATAAGGAAAATGTTCACTCGCATGGCTTGTAGCAACATTTTAAATATACTGTCAAAACTCCCAGGAATGTGCAAGCTATAATCTCTATCATGCATGAATGGTAATGTGATACAAAAGGGCACTACTTGACTTGGGCAAGAAAATGCAGCAAGAGGTGCAGCTGGAGAAAGCAAGAGTTCAAATGTTAATATAGAAAAATAAACAACTCACCTCATTCATTGGTAACATTCATGCCTCATATGCATGGTTATACAACAGTATGGATTTCTTGGTGAAGTCCCACATGATCCCATCAATTGGGTCACTCACTGAAGCCAATCCCGAGAATCAGGTTAGGAAGGAGATAGAAGAATACTTGGAAAAGCTTAGACAGATCACCACTAAGGAATATTTGGATGTGAATAGACAGAATATGCATAACTAAATTAGTGTCCATATCCAAGTGAGAACAATGTTGCTCATGTTCCAGAAGAAAGTTCAAACTAGTTCCAAATCATTGTGCATATATGTCATGGAGGCTAGAGTGTGCTTCCAACCAGACACCATCAGACAGTTTGGGGATGTCATCACATAGTATCAAGCTTGACACCGATACATGAATGAAATACATCAAGTGGAAGTTGTTGAGCTAGAGTTTCCCCAAACTCAAGCATGATAGTGTTTTGTCTTATTAGGCTATCTAGTTGACTCTACTAAATATTGTCTTATATCGGTACGAGTGTAAATTGTAATATTGTTTTGTAAATAATTTGTAAGTGGAATTCAGAGTTTCAATATTGGAATGTGACGAGTCATGATGTAATGTAATGAGTCATTTTGTAAAGAAGTTGAAGAGTCATGAGGGAAGTGCAAGAGTCACAAAGGAGAGTTAAAGAGTCACCCCCTCTTGTTATAAATATAACCTCATAACTCATGTAAAGGAATTTTGGGAGCCAAGATTTTGGCTAGGCTTAGGGTTAAAATCAAGAGCTTGGGAGTTTATGAGAGCTTTAGATTCTCTCTAACATAGAGGAAGTATATTTATTTGGAGGAGCAAGTGATGCTGACTTGACGTTCCGCTATTGGAACTAGCGGCCTGCCAATGGAATATGTATGACTGGAACTTTCACTTAATAAAAAGCTCAGAGCCGACACGTTTTCATGCATATGTTGTAAATATAGTAGGACTATTCTTGTTATGTTTTCAATGTATGTTATTTAACTAATGCTTATGCTTATGAACTATTTCATTCTCATTGGTATGAATCTTGTTGAATGTGTGTTGTAGTTTTAATTCATCACTATTAACTTGTGAATTATTTCTCATATTAGCTTTTGATGTCATTTACGCTCATGTGTTCCTTTCAAGTTGTGTACTATTAGAGGATTTTAAGGGGCTCACCTACTTTCCCTTCCGTGTGGTAGAACCTTCATGCATCGCACTTGAATCTATGTAGGGTCACACGTGTATTGTCACGAAAGTCATCATACATCGCACTATGCATTATTATATCGAAAGCACATCATTAAAACCCACTGCATCGAAAACCGGGGCGTATTCCAAATGGGACTCCTACACTAAACGATCTGAGGTCTAATTGGGACTTCATATCCGGGAGATCCCCTGAATGTTAGTGGGTCGAGCACTATCAACACTTGCAAATTGAAATTCTTTCAGTAAAATATCACATGAAATTTTTTGAGTCTATGCGTTTTGAACCATCTAGTATGGTTCATCATTAGGACAAAGATGATGAACCACGCTGGATGGTTTGAAACATGTAGAATGAAAAAATTTCATGTGATTTTTTACAGAAAGAATTTGAATTTACAACTACATTATTGTCAGAAAATAATTCCTGTATATTTAGTTTCTTAAAAATATGATCTTTAATTAAGGATGTCCATTGCTACAAAATAGGATCCTCATAATATTTTAGACAAAAAAGAAATGAACTAATTTTTAAAAGGATGTTTAGAGGGAAAAAACCTACTCTTTTGAATCATCATGTTCATCTCCATCATTCTCTTCAAAAGTCACACCCTCAATTTCATGTCCCATCCTCCCAACATTCATGGCAACATGAAGCCTAATCTATGGTGATTCTATTCTTGGAAATGATGACGATGAACATCTTGTAACCTTACCCATATTCTTTATTAACCATTGAAACCATCTTGACCATTCTCGTCCTGGGGGTTTGGCAAGAGGAAGTCAGACAATCCAAGCATCCAACCAATAAAAAAAACCAGTGGAAAAGAACAGTCTTAAAAGTTTCTTGTGGCCTAAAGTTATCAATGGAAAATGGAATATAGATATGAAAAAAAAACATATCTATTGGGATCTTTTTAAATGGATCTGACATCATAAAACAAATTCAAAATTAACAAGTCAAAGCTATTTGATGAAATAAACTCACATTAACCAGCAACCAATAATACTAACTTACAAAACATATTTTAAATTTACTTATCAACATACAATGTATCGAAATGGTATAGGGAAGGAGAAAGAAACATTGCAAGTTTGATTGGTAGGAATATGAAAAAGACAATCAATCTTCCATAAACAACAAGATCCTTCCTGCATGTTTATGTATTAGATCATTAATGAGATCTTGGAATGGATTATAGTTTCGATCAGTAGGATTTATGAGAAAGTATACGACACTAGGATGAAGTACTTGTTGATTAGTAAATCAAACAAGAATGTTATTTGATACTTGAAATATGTAATATAGTGTTAATCACAATCAATCAGTCTTTTTGCACGATGCAAAGACATCTACATAAAAATTAAAAGTAAATAAATTTAACTTCTGCTACAAAATTACACCATGAAGAACACAATTTCCTTAGAGAGAATGAGAAAACCTCTCAAAGAAGGTTGACAAAGATGTTTATTTGTAACATATAAAAAATCCAAACAAGCCAGTGAAGGAATGAACTTCTTAAATGTGACTCCCAGGAAAATCCCACCCTATGAGACAATGTTGTTCTAGGAATTCTAGTGGTGGACACATCCAACCACCAATCACATAATAAAGGTAAAAATCCAATCTCCACTAATGAAAGAAAAGAAACATTCACCATGGTTAAAAAGTATTTTCATCTAGATAGTAACAACCTTGCAAGAGGAGTAGAAACCTGTGCCAGCAAAGCTATACAATAGACCCTACTCACTATCAAAGGCTCACCTTTATTATAGCATATCAAGGTTATTAAGCCAATGTAACATAAAACTTAAAGAAAACTAACCATGTAATTGATAGAAAGAGTTGCAGATAAGAAACTCGTAAAGAAGAAAGAAAGGATTTTGTCAATACTTCCACTCATCCCCCAGTTTTAGTAAAATTTGAACCACTATCAGATTGAAGGACACCAGTCCTCATATTCCTTTCAAGAAACTCCTTGGTCAAGGCACTTGTTGACATATTTTCAACTGAATCAATAATATTATTTAAAGTGATGTTGAAGAGAGCCAAATATAACCTTGAAGCACTAGAAATTCCTGGTGTAAGTAATGCACTAGATGTAGTGACGACAAGTTGAGATGTAATGGAAAGAACTTTCCATCCTAGTTGAAAAGGTAGAAATATTACAACACCAATAAATATGGTGTTACTAGCCAACACTTGCAAGGTAAACATCTCAACAAAATTATTTAACCAAAAAGTCTAAGAAAAGAAAATTGTCATTTAAAAAAGATCTAAATCATATAGGGAAATATATGAAATTTAATGGGACATGTAAAATTTCCCAAAAGAATTAAATTTAACAACCTTCTCATAAGGGAAATGGACTAACTATTATTCCATTTTCAATGAAATGAAACACAATACCTTGCATCCCCACAATTTCAACAAATAGCGCATCCTCAATACCATATGCAACATCTCCACCATTAAACATTTTCTCAACATGTTCCTCAAGCCATGCAACTTGCGCTTCCACACGAGCCACTACATTTTTTACATTTCTCCTAATCAATTTCCCAACACCAATGTTTTCCTAGACATCTCCACCACCCTCATAGTTTCCCACAAGAATATGAGCTCCATCTGGTACAGGTAGACATCTTCTTACTTTTTCCCAATTTTTCCAATTGATGCCATTATCTTCCCACTCAGGGTTTTTTCTCTCAATTTCATGAAGATGTCTAAAGAACTCACGTAGATAGGTTGCACACAAAAATATAAAAACAATTAAAGCTAACATAACGAATCCATGCAAACAATCTATAAACAAAAGAGTTGGAGAAATATCTTTCTGGGAGATATGAGTTAGAAATAGTTTCTCAGCCTCCCAAAGGCTCCTCATAAATGACATTTGCTAGATATAGAAATTTATGAATGGTATACAAATGATCCATATAGAAAGTACAAAGGAAAGCCACAAAATGAAGTGCAAGTCATGCCATGCTTTTGATGTTGTACCAAATAAAACATCTCTGAAAGGTAATGTTGTTGGCACATTTTCAACATAAATAGGAGAAACAAAGGAATCGGTGGTTGCAGACCTGCACATAAATATCCAACAAAATAGATCAGAAGAAAATAACATTATAATGATACAAGAATACAAAATAAAAGTATTACACTCAACCAAACGTTTATGCCAATACCCAACAACAAAAAGCAATTCTGTATTAAAATATAGCTGCAATCTTAAAGGAGAATGTAAAACCTATTTCACTATTGACCTATTTTCCAAAAGGGACTACACAAATAAGACTCTAAAATTTTCTAAAAAATTAAACAAAATATGCCAGTTATCATGGATGAACTCATGATAATGTCAAAAGGTTGGTAACAACACTGTAAGAGAAGCTAGAGGCCACTAGTACCCAAACGAATAATATTCCTCATCAAATGAAATGAAACTCAACAAACTACCTCAACCTTGACTATAACCTACCCTTGCAAAATAAAAATAAAAATAATTAAAACAATTTCTTAGGCTTATTGAGAAAATTCTAATTTATATACTTGAAGGAATATTGTTCCAAGGTTCAACACACGCATTATAAATTTTTTTTGGAACTCTCAATATTATCTAATTAAATTACAAATTGCTAGCAAAAATCACTTTTAACACTTTAAAATCCTTTAACAACCAAATACACTCCGAATTTTCTCCTACCATAAGTTTGGTCTCTCAAGGCGAGAGATGATAGAGTTGTTAATTATTAGCTGTTACTACTGACTCATTGAACTAACATATTTATAATGAACCAAAATTAACAAATATAGAAATTCGAAATTACATTTCATATATTTTTTTAATTATACCTTGTTTCCCCCACTCTATCACATGGTCATGGTGTATTCGCTGCACACTTTTTCTATACAACCTTTTTTAAAAATTCTGTGGGACCTCACCATATTATTTTTCTTGTTTTAAAATAATCATAGACAATTTACAAATATTTATCATTTTTTTATATGTATTAGAGTTAAATTTTGTTAAAAGGTAAGATTACGAATTCAGCTAAGTACCTACCCAAAGACAACGAGCTTCTCTACCACTAAGCTACATACCCCTTTCATGAAGGGCACCTTTAATGGTTTGATGTAGACATTTTTGACATGCCACATCAAGCACTCATTAAGGCATATAGATGAGGCTTCGTAGCCACCTATATCTAATACTAAGTTAAAAATTGAAAAATAGAGGCATCAGACTCAAAGCTACGCCCTATTAGAGGGTTTCTCCACTATTAAAAAAGGGTGTAATCCTAATGAGTATACAATATATGTATACTTTTGTATGTTGTAAAGGAGTAATGTATGATCCCTTTCCAAACAATTAATAGTATCTTAGTTGTTCGTGGAGAGGGCGCAGTGGGGGTGTGCGTATCCAATTCAACTGCAACTGCAACTGCCTACTTATATCATTCCTCAACCCGTGAAGAGTGAAAAACGGGGAGAGGAAGATGCGAAATTAATGGAGGGCGGGATGCAGTTGTCGACCATCATGGAACCATATGTTATTCCTCATCACCGTATATATATATGTGTCTCTCTCTACAGCCTAACCACAGATAAATCGGCAACTTTGAGAATACAAATCAGAGATATTATTTGTACTGTGAGAATGGAAATGATGAGGCAGCAGATTTTGAAGTTGCCGACCATCATGGAACCATATATTATTCCTCATCACCGTGTATATATGTGTGTCTCTCTCTACAGCCTAACCACAGATAAATTGGCAACTTTGAGAATACAAATCAGAGATATTATTTGTACTGTGAGAATGGAAATGATGAGGCAGCAGATTAAAATCTGTCCAGAGATTGAAATCAAAATTCTGGTTGCCCAACAAAACATATGCAGGCCCCTCAGTTTGATAAACAAGTACTACAACCACCAGGTTGGAAAGGAAGAAAAGCAGTGCTCGTCCGTAAATATTCAGAGAATCAACGCACCGGCGAGCGCAGTGTGGTCGGTTATTCGAAGGTTCGATAAACCTGAAACGTACAAGCCCTTCGTCAGCAGCTGCTCCGTGAAGGGAGATGTCAAGGTGGGATGCTTCAGGGAAGTCAAACTCGTATCGGGGCTTCCAGCGAAGAACAGCATTGAGTGCCTCGAGATTCTGGACGAGGAGAAGCACATTCTCAGTTTCAGGGTGTTGGGAGGAGAGCACCGCCTTCGGAATTATCAATCCGTGACGACATTGAACGAGTTCGTGGAGGAGGGAAGTGTTTGGACTAATGTTGTGGAATGTTATGTGACAGATATTCCAGAGGGGAATTCTAGAGAAGATACATGCACCTTCATAGATACCATCGTCAGATGCAACCTGCAGTCCTTGTCAAAGTTATTCCCACCGCCCACGTCTCAACAGTCCTTGTCAAAGTTGTTCACACAGCCCACGTCTCAACAGATTAATAAATATTTTTTTTATATTATGATCGGAAAGAACAAACTGCATTATTTTTTATTTGTTACAGGAAATTCTGCACTCTCTGAGATATAATTGTTATGGCAAAAAATATTTTAGCTAAATTATCAAAATTTTAACTTTAATAACGGGGAGACACTTTTCACATTACACCGGGCTGTAAAATGAACCTCTAAATTCAATCTCAAAAATATATTAAAATATGACAAAAATCTCTTTTTACTTTTTATCCAAATCTGCTGCGTTTTAATTCCATAACTTTGAAATCTCTCAATAGAAGTTTTTGTAAATTTTCAATTTATAATTCGATGGCAGTTTTAATTTCATAACTTTCAGATCTCTCTCCATAGAAGTTTTTGTAAATTTTCAATTTATAATTTTAAGGAACAAACTGCATTATAAATAATTGTTTTTATATTATGATAGTAAAGAACAAACTGCATTATTTTTTATTTTTTAATTTTTACGGGAAATCTGCACTCTCTGAGATATAATTGTTATGGCAGAAACATGTTAGTTGAGGAGAAAAATGTAAAATTAATAACAATTTTGTATTATAATTCAAAAACAATGTAAAATAAAATAACAATTTTATTTTTGAATTCAAGTTTTTGTTATCCATAATTTTTTTTATCATATGTTTTATAAAAAATCACTGTTTCCAAAACTAAAAAATGTTTTATAAAAATCACTATTTCCAAAGTAAAGAATATATAATAATAGTTTAGAACGTGACCTTCCTTCTCGCAAAATCTTTCGTATGCTACTTTGATTTTCAATAATTCTACAGATGCTCCAATTTCTCTACAACATCCTTCGTATGCTACTTTATTAGGATTTAAAGCCCTTCAAGATATGAAATATGAAATATATTTGAAAAATTATTTAATATAATTTAAAGATTTTAAATATAATAATACGTTTACAGATTATTGAATAAGTAATTATCATTATTGAGTAGAATGGTGTATGTGTAAATTTGAAATGACTACACTCTATTCATTGAGTAAAATGAAATTTTTATGTTGATAAGGTCTATGAATAAGGTTTAATTTGATGATTGAACAAATAATTATCATGATTGAGTAGAATGTAAATTTGAAATGACTGCACTCTCTTCATTGAGTAAAATGAAATTTTCATGTTGATAAGGGCCATGAATAAGGTTTAATTTGATATTGAACAAATAATTATCATTATTGAGTAGAATGGTGTATGTGAAAATTTGAAATGACCGCGCTCTATTCATTGAGTAAAATGGAATTTTCATGTTGATAAGGTCCATGAATAAGGTTTAATTTGATCATTAATTAAGTTTCTTTGCAAAATTTGAGATGTTAATAAGGGACATGATGGTGTCAAATTTTCATAAAACAATTTTTTCTTAAAATAAATGATATAGGAGAAATAACCACATTTAATTACATATATGCAATGTATGTACTTATATGCATAAATTTGTTTAGCATGTATTTATGTTTTATCAGTAACTTGTAAAAGACCAAACTCATATTTACCCAAAGCAATATTTACTTTCTTTTACTTTTATTATATGTGACTAGTAGTTTTGCAACTTTAATTATTGGACCATGGTATGTAATGTTTCGACTACAACATTGCAATATAAAAAAAATATAAAAAGTCCAACTATTGTCTCTCTAGAGACTATATGTCCATAATTCCAACTATTGTCTCTCTAGAGACTATATTTCCATAATTCCAACTATTGCCTCTCTAGAAACAATATAAAAAAATATTTTAAAAAAATAAACAAAAACATTTTAAATGTTCTTTTAAGGTGGTTTCAACATTCAAAGTTACCAAATAGTGATTTTAATTAGCTTAAATATGAGGTCTTAAATCTTCTTTATGGATAAGAAAAAAAAATTCCATTATTTTTAAATCTAGCAGCAAAGTCATTTTAAATCTAAATGAAAAACAATTATGGAAATCAACCTTGAAAATAATAAGGAAACACACTTATATTTGCTGAAAATACATTCATGTCATTTGAACATACAGGACCCTCACATAGAACTTCATTTTATGACATATTATGAGGCAAAAGAAAGATGTTCAAGATTTCTCCATCCTACAAGAGGGTTTACTTTCTAACGTATAAATCAAAAGCTTGAATCACATTAAATGGTGGAAATTAAATTCATATCCAATGGTTAAATCCACAATTTCAAGACCTTTGTATAATTGGAATTGGCTTCCTTGATAACAGAGAATTGTAAGAATGTATATGCATTTGAATCTACAATTGATTGGCAATCCTATCTTGATGAAGGTTTTACAAAAGATGGAAAATTGACACAGGTCCTGGCAACATGATATAGGCCAATTCTCAATCTATTGGTGATCTACAAAGTTATCTTCTCCACTACTCGCTTTCACAATTCGAGTTGGCTCCATCTCCTATTTGAAGCCCAAGAATTGTTGCAATGTGTGTCCAAATTGATGGTGATCTAGTTCCTCAGGAAGCTTCATATCCAATGAAACTAATTAAGGTAATGAAATATTTTGATCGACTTCATCACAAGCTGAAGTTGCAGAGAAGTCCCTATCACTAGCTTTTTTCTGGGCAGTTAATCAAACTACTGATCCTTCTTCCTGTATGTTAAGAATAAAATAATAAATTCCTGTAAGGCAAGTTTTATACCATTTCTCAACCATTTCAAAGAGAACTACTTACTAAAATAAAATAAAATAAATGTAGTGGGTAGCTGAAATAGAAATGTGTGCACTCATAGTATTTCTTCATTATCACTTTCCTTGCCTTGCCTGATTCCTCGGAGCACTTGCAAATGCAATAGTGGAGTCATTTCCAGGCTACCATGGCAATATTAGTTTTGAGAGATATGTTGGGTAAGTGTCATATCTATTCACAGTAAAGCCTATTTCATCTTATATACAGTCCATGTTAAAAAATGAAATTAGCATACCTACATAGCAGATTCTAGGTTGATATGAATATGATAAATAAACAATCAGTTGTGTATTTATGTGAAGATTAAGAAGAGAAACAAAGAGTTGATAAATGTGCACTTCTAATAGCAGAATGAATGTCAATAGGAAAAAAAGAAAGAGAGAGGAAAAGATAAAAGACACATATCTCTATTTACACCCAAAAAGCAGTGATTTACATTGATATGAAAACATTGAAGTTTGACATATTTTTGAAAAGAGTTTAATATCTATGGACATTTGATAAAATTCTGTATTATTGAAGCTAAAAAAAATGACTAGTGGAGTCAAAATTGTTGTATGAAGTAAATAAGAGCTAACTTTTTCATATGGAGTGGTTAAATATGTGATTCTTCAATGCTTTCTTCATGTAGGTATGTGAAATTTAGTGAGGTTACTGGAAGATAACTTTTCTACTATTTTTTGAAGTCAGAAAGAGCTCCAAAAAGTGATCTACTTCTTCTTTGGCTTACAACAGGTCTGAATTGCACGAGTTTCACTGGATTTGCCTATGAGATTGGTTAGCTATGAGAAATCTTGCTCTTATTGTTTGTTTCAATGCTCAAGATTACTATTTACTGAACGGATTTTGATATTTTATACATTTAATTTTGAAATTGAGTAATCTGGGAAATGGCCATGTGTAACTTCATTTTTGGCCATGTTATTGTAATTGGCACCCAAAAACCGAGTCAAATTCTATCATAGTTAGGTTTACACAATAGTAAGATATCATTATATTTTTTTGAATGGATTTTCCTAGGAGATCGGTTAACTATGGGAAATTTTTCGCTTAAGTTGTTTTTCCAGCTATTTGTCACTTGAAGACAACAGTGAAATTTTTATTTCAAATTATCTCTAGCAGCATAAAATCGAAAACATCTTCACATTACCTGTGGGCCAATTGTTGAAAATCGTCTTCAACCTCATCTTGCTCATAAGGGGCACTAGAAGATGGTGTTTGAGAGCTAGAAATTGCAAGTTGTTGTGGTAAAGGAGACCCTGAGGCTGTAGCATCATGTTTTGCAAGCACTCTCTCTAATTCATCATTTAATAAAAGACCTTGCCGAAGAAGCTCGTCATCTGTATGGTCATAATCAATAATATATTGTCAATAAATCAAATTAAAGTTTCACAGAAAAAATCTTAAAGAACTCAAAAAACTTCTTGGAGTGTCTCAATTTATAATTAGATGGTAGTGTCCTGCCACGATTGCCTAGGATTCTCGGTACAACTCCAAATCTGCATGCAGCACTTCCTTCTTAATAAGCGTATGCCCTCCTTTCTTCGGTGATTTCTAATTAAACTCACTCTTCCTCTTTAAATCCTTTTCCCTTCAACGATGGAACTTCTATTCTCAATTCAATATGGGCGCAATTCCAAAAGTTGGACTAGCCCTTCTTAATTCCTTTGGCATTTCATTTCACAAATTAAAACAACCTTTGGATATTATTGCTGTAAGTCAGAGGTTGGCCATAAATTCCAAGATAGTAGTCACTAAAATTGAGAAGAGAACATGGTCATGAGACTATTATATTCCACTGACATCATCATCGAAGATAGCAAAGGTATCCGAAGTCCTTTTTCCCATAAAAATTCCCAGAGAAACCTAAGATTATGTGTCTCTGTGCTTGCCTGAGATTTCAAAGATCTTATGCAAAAATGTCACTATGCTTATCACCGAGATACTCTAATTTACTGTACCTTCAAAGTTTTAGAGTGAGTTGAAGTTATTTCGTCTACGATTACTCCAACTGTGTATTTATAGGTGTCGGTCCATGTATGCAAGCTGCCATGAACTTAGTGAACCATTGCGTTCCTTTATTGAGCCGACGTGTCATCTATATATACTTTGAAGTCGACTTGACTGTATTTCACATTGTTTTGTTGGGAGTCTTCTTCTTTGGAGGATGGTGCTTGTCTTGGAGCGCTACTTGACACTTGGTTGACACATATTCATGCTCAAGAAGAGCTCTTTAACATGACTTTGATTCTTTGACTTTCCTAGACCTATGAAATGAGGAAGAAACTCATTCTTATAATTTACAAAAATAATATTTCTTTTTCTTGACAAGTACAAAGATCAAAATTACATTTGTAAATATCGAACCTCGTTACAGTTTCTTCAACACTCCCTCTTAAATAGGGAGGTATTTATAATGGTACTTGGTCAATCTCAATCCAAAGAATTTCTCATAAGAAGAATTAGATTGGTAACCCATCTGTATAGCATCATAGTAACCAAGATTGTTCATAGCAAGGCCTTGACTAACAACACTATCTCTCATAAGATCAGAGCACAATGTTGGGGAGTATAAACACCTTTATCATTGTCTCTCAAGGTACATACCCACCCAGGTGTTCATCAAGTATGACCTTCTAGGACTATTCTTATCTTGGGTTCCCAGCCCTCAACGAATATCGATCCTCTTGCCTACTATTATCTTCGATGCTCTAAACATTGTCAAAGAACATCGGATGCCAGATGATTACCCAACCCTCCATTCTTTCTTCCAAAGTGATGACAAGAATGTTGTGTCTATCCTGTTTCTACATTTCCATTCATGGCCTTAACCTATACTTATGGCTATTAGTCCTAGTCTAGTGCATGACACATGAAATAGAAAAACACAACCGTCACTCCTTTTTAATCAGGGGTGATCCAATCCAAGGTCCCCCTTGATCAGGGACCTATCCGATCTCCCTCTTAGCCTGGGACTCTTCTATATATCAACAACTTCTTTTTTTGTGAGTCCTTCAGCTACTTGATCAACTTCTCTCCTCGATGTCATGAAAATCAATTGACCTTCTTCCTTGCAAGGATACAACCATCGATCACATTCCTCCTTATTTCATCATGTCATTCCTTTCTTCATGGAAAGTGGCCTTATTCATATCTGGAACCTTCGTTATATGAATACTTTTTTCTCGTCATGCTTCTTCCATCCACCATGTGAATGCTAGTTTTACTTGTATTTACAACTCTTGTTCGAGTAGCCCTGCATTATCTAGATATTATTCAAGAAATCAAAACATCATATTAAATTAAATCATACCTTACGAGATGGATCTTCATCATGACATCTTCTTGTAGGTATCAGCATCCTGCACACATATTGACACATCTCCCAAAGATATCCATTCTCAAGGGTTTTCATTTTTAGACATTCATCAGAATCTCCATATCTTTTTGGGAGATTTCCTAGTCAAATCTTCTTGGTCCTTGGGATGTTGATTTCCTTCATCGTGGTTTCATATATCATGATCTCTTCCTTCCCCACACATTTCATTCCCATTAGCTTTCAATCAAAGTTTCTTCATCGTAGTCAACCATATCGTACTTTGTATGAGGACATATTATGTTGATTTCATTTAGTATGACTTATGCCTTCCTACATCCTTGTAGAGGAGGAAATACTTTTTCTTCTTGATCATGCTTCTTAAGATATAAGCAGTGATCCATGTTCCCTGCAACTGTATGACACGAAATTATAATATTGAACACAAGCATACATACCTTATTTTACCTTCAGGTCATTGAAGTTTCTTGTAGTAGCTTCCTTGATTGAAAATATCTTCAATCCATTGATCTACTTCATGTCATCATATCATCATCTCATGGATTCCATAAGTTGGAATGTTTGTTGAAACACTTACTTCCTCTCTATATTAGTGAACCCTATGATGAGGATTCCATCAAATAATTTTTAGGATCTTGTATATCCCCAACTGGCAGATGTTTCCCTTTTGTATGATAAGCCTTAGATTACTCCTTTCCTTCCTTCAATGTCCATTGAGGTTCCCAAGAGCTATATATCCTACATGTTGGTCTGCCATGGATCTTGTCCTTCATGATTCCCATGGTGATGTCACGATCTCTTGTTTATGATGCTTCCATGATGCCATGATGCATCTTATTATCATTTTCATATCTTATAACACAATATTTAGGAGCTTATGATAAGACCCTTTTGTATGGGATATTATCTTACTCAGAGAATAGATTTGTTACTCCCTCTTTCCTTGGTCCTTTTCTTCGTCTTCCTCCATCTTTCATTGATATGAGCTTCCAAAATATTTCTATAGCATTGAATATTAGCTATACCTATTCTGTCTTTCCTGATGACCAACCTTCCCTTTCCGTTTTGTACATGGTTGAGTTATTTAACCTTCAATATTTTTGTCATAAACTTGTCTTTCTCTATCTATCGTAGAGACCATAACTTGTCGAATGAGGTAACTCATAGATATATCTATTAGTGCATTATAGATCAGTGATGGTTATTTTCCTTCCTCGATCTTGTATATGGGACCTTATGAAGATATCCTACATCCTTTGATACCTTTTCTTCCATGTAGATAAAATTTCATGTGACCTTCTTCATTTCACATTCAAAGAATGAGTCTATCTTATACATTTTCTTTGATGTCTCCAATATTTCTATATGAGGGGAACCTATAAGTATCCATTTCCATAAATTTAGAGTAGAACATTTAGTGACTTCAACTTCTTAGAGGACTCTCACTATCCTTCTTCTCCATGTAAGGGATCTTGATGACCCATCAACTTATAGATGTCCTTGCAATTCATGAATTCATTTAACAAAATTTATAAATTCAAAAGATTGTTACTTGTCATGTGAAGATGAAATATTCACCTTGATCATGTTGGTGAAGGTTGAAGAAGATGTATGAGGGATTCTTCTCGGATGATCTTCTTTCAAGTGAGAAAGCCTTTCTTTAAATGGAAAAGGTTGCTCCCTTTTGATGAGGATGATTAGTTGCTTCCTCGGATTGTCTTCTTCTAGGGAAAGGAGATGATCCTTTTTTGATTTCATTACCTTGGAGATGATAGTGCCTTCAATATGATTTTCCTTATTTTGTAGATCAGGATTGTTGCTAGGGTTTCAACTTTTTCCAAGCTGATGTGATCTTCATTTTCAAATCCTTCGAGTTGTCTTGCTTTGTAGACATATTAATGAGGGTCTTGGTGGCCTTTTGAAGAGGATTGTGGAGACACAAGTTCTTTCTATCGTAGAATGTCTCCTTGATTGTATAGACAAACTTGCTGATGTAGACTGTTGTTGTAGATTTCTAGGGTTGATCAATATCAGGGTTTTTTTCTTTAATGCAGACCTTGATGTCCTTTAGCTTGCTTTGATGCCCTGCTAGAAGATTGATCCTTGAAATGATCAAAAATGGATTTTGGATAAACTCTTAAGTCTAAGTGTTCCTCACAGAGGAAAAATGAAAGTCCAAGGAAGTTCCTGGAAATATCCCCATTGCAGAGATCGTCTTGTTCTAAATCTGTTGCAACTTGAATGGGAAAAATGAACTTAGTATGCAGAAGTTATCGGAGAAAGAAGATGCCCTTTGTTCTTTGGAAAAAGAGGCATATCTTCAAAAAAATGGCCTAAAAGGCTTTATGGAGAAAAATCGCATTGGAGGAGGTCAAAGGCGGACTTAGGTGAAAAGGGGAAGAAACTCCCAATTGTCTATCCCTGACAAATGGGGTCAGAAGAAGGCACATGCACATATAACATAAGGTGAGGACCCCCAGGCAGATGCGATATGTCGATCATCGATATCAGTGGATCGGCATCAGTGGTGGCATGGCAGTTAGGCGGGACCCCGTGCCGAGCAATATTACGATCGCCGATATTGGCGAATTGCAATCGGCGTTGGCATATGCCATGCCATATGGAAAGACCCTAGGACTATGTGATTGTGATATCACAATATCGCATCAGAACTATATAAAAGAGTGGGGGTTGATACATATGCGACTTGTGATAAAGCTGGACCCGACAGGTATTATGGGTCTAAGTATATATATTTTGAAGTTCGTAAAAATGTGTTTTTTCAATGTAAAATCATGTTTCTTTAAATAAACCAAATACAAAAGGAATGCACCTGATACGATGAATTCGAACCCCAAAGGGTGTATAAATGCTGTTGTGTAGTATTTGAAGTCAGCTCCATAAAGCCATTTGTCGGTATTTCAGTGTTTTAATGTATTTTTCAAATACAAAGGGAAACCACGAAACGAGCGGGATTTTGAGTGGGCCGTAGGCAGTAAGTGGTTTTGGCTTGGCTCCGCCCGAGCCCATACATTGGATGCCACGTGGCTAGGTGCCGGAGAGGGAAAACCACCCTTTTCGGGTGGGTAATCCTCGTGCGCGTTAGCCTCCAGAAATCAATAATAGGCATTGATCAAAATCACTTATGATCACGCCCAAAGACAAATCCGAAGGGAATATAGGGCAGAACTAACAACTTTTGAAGTCCGATAGACCACGTTTGGATGAATTTTCCTTTGTATTTGCGTATTTCTCTGTGTAAGCAGAGAATGACCATTTTTGGGATTTCAAAGGCACTGATGGTCCGTTCCGTTACAGAACAGGTGGCCACCATCACTGAAGGCATCTAGCAATGATTTCTAATGCTCAGAGGGGGATTCGAGTAGACAGAGACCAGGAGCCAGAGAGCCCGAGAAGGGGAAACGAACAAACATCACCGCTTGGCTTTAAAGCCACAGACTGACAGGGACAAAGATAAGGAGTGCTAAGATAGGAGAAGTTGAGAAGCAAAAGGAGAGAGCAGGTGAGCAAAAAGCTACTATGGAAAGCAGCTGAGGGAGCCTTTGGGGTCACTTGAAGTTCAAGTGAAAAGCTAGAGAGCTAAAAGTTGTAGAAAGCCAAGAGCCAGAGCCGAGAGCGAGAGCGAGAACCAAGAGCCAGAGTCGAGAGCCATAGCGAGAGCCAAGAACTAGAGCCAAAAGCCAGAGCCGAGAGTGAGAGCAAGGGTCGAGAGCTAGAAGAGCTGAGAGCTTCAAGAGCCAGGGATAAAATAGTGTCTAAACCCATTATTTCTGTGTAAAACAGTGGACTTGATCCAAGAGCTTGTAAAAGGACTTTGCCATAATCCCAGAGAGCCTAGTTGAGTTGACTAGAACTCATGGAGACGTAGCCCAAGAGTTTTGGGTGAACTCCATATTAAGTAGTTGTCTTATGTGTTTGTTATTTGCTGCATTTTTTGCACTGTTACATGTATTTACATATCAGCACAAACAACATATTTTAAAGCACATAAACAATTAAAATAACCATAAGAATTCACCTTACTTTCAAGAACATATTTAATTCCGCATTGGTTAATCATTTGTGACTTGGGAATGTTTAAGCTTTTGGAGTGGGAGAGGTTCTTATAAATTAGACTAGAAGCCGAAGTGCCCCATTTTCAGATCAGGTGGTATCAGAGCTTGAGATTGGTTAACCTCACCTTTGAAGAATGTTATATCAGTATGGTTGATTGACAGAGCAAAGATTGCTTGTATAAAGGTGTTTAAACAACCAGAGGTTGATTGTATGCTTGTTTTACAGGTTGACTATTGTTTGAGTTTGCAGAGGTGAAGGGAAAGCTATTGATAGCTCAGTCTAGGGAGGACAAAAAGGAAGAAGGGTTGAAGGCATTCTTCTATCCCAAAGGACCTCAAAGAAATCCTTGAAGCACAATAGGTTTTTTGCCAAAGGTTACTTGAAAAATCTCTTTGTTAATCTTGTTTGAAGTTCTTTTTTTCATTGGTATAATGACAACTTCTATAAGTGAATCCTCAAATTCCTACTTCATCACAAGACTCTATGATGGAGACTTGAAGCAAGACTTGTTCATCATGATGGACAAGGTGAGAGAAATGTATGAGGATGGAAAGGAGAGCTGCATACTTAGAAAGCAGTTGAATTCCATGAAGGAAGAGAAGTAGTTTCTTTCTGACAGACTATAGGAAATGGAGAGGAAACTTCATATTGCAAATATGTACTTGAAGAGAATGCATGAGTTGGAGTCACAACTCTTTGTTGCCAAAGAAGCCTTGGTCAAGTATCATCTTGAAGAAGAGGGAAACCATTCCAGTTTGTCTTCAAATTCTTCTAAGAATGCTTATATTGGTTCTTTTGAAAAACATACTAGAGGCATAGGATCCAAGCTAATGTCCAAGATGGGGTGTGAAGGAAAGGGCTTGGGAAAGCCTGCACAAGTTATTGTTGAACAAATAATGATTTTGTGAATGTCTAAGTATTTGGATCTTAGGTATGGACAATCTTATGGAGAAAGTTCCAAAGTTTCCATGAAGGCCATTCAAATAGCTCCAAGGGGTAGTTGCATTGCAGGTGTGCAGAAGCACACACTTGAATCAGGGATTTGTGGAAACTCTAATAGCCTTGAAGAGATTGATGGTGTTCCAAAGGGAGCCACTTCTTCATTTGCTTCACCTCCTCATGAAGGCAATAAAGGTGAAAGAGGTAGGTATAAATCTGGTTCTAATCATATTCTTTTTTATTTTGCAAAGCATGGTAAATTTCCATGTAAGCATGGGAAAATAATTGCATGTTCCTTTTGTGGTTTGGATAACCATCATGTTTCTAGATGTTGGAAGAGAATGACCACATATAGGAAAGTTTTGAAGGAAAATAAGCAAAGAGCCAAAGGTCCATTGGACAAGGAAAATCGTGTTGTCAAGATGATGCACATGTGTTGCACTTACTACCATAAGCAAGGGCATCTTGCTGAAAGGTGTTGGACTCTGAATCCAACAATTCTTCCACAAAAGCTGAAGAAAGTGTAAAGAGAAGATGGTAGAAATGGAAATGAAGGTTCCATGGATGATGTGCTTCAAAATGATTCACATGTTGATGCTGTTGTGCAGACAAAGGAAAGACGTTTGAACTGGATTGGTAAGAAATGATAAGAAAGCCTAGCAAAAGACACACCCTTGGAAGAAAAAGTTTAATACCTCTTAGAACTTAAGTAATCTAGTGCTAAAGTTATATTGGCAGTGTGTGAATGGTCTATTTTCGATGAGCACATGCGGATCTTTTCTACAGTGATTTATTAGAATTCATATTGTAATAAAGTGATAACTAATGTCATCTTAGTTGTAGTATTTGGTTAGATAGTTAGACTGTGTAACTGTCCCGGTTGACTATATATATATATATATATATATATATAGACACACACACACACACACACACACAGAAAGAGAGAGAGAGAGAGAGATACCAATGCATCAGTTTTGATTTTGATTCGACTAATAATAAAGAAGATATCTTTGTGCGTTTGTTGATTCCCCATTATTGTGTCTCTATTACCTTTACTTATGCTTTTCATGTGATTTCCTGGTGTCTGTCTACTGGTAACAGTGTACGCTTTATGTTAGATTACATGAGGCCTTATTTGATGGTGCCAAAATTCATGTCAAGGATGTATGCAAATTGTGAATTGCATTTCACATGGAGAATCATCACACTTTCATTCTTAGTTTAGCATTGACGCCTAGAACTAATAATAAAGCAAATTTAATTGGGCTTTGGCTCATCCTTGACTATGCAATTTCTAGGCAAGTGAAGTGCTTACACATCTTTGGCAATTCATTAGTGGTTATTGATTGGTTCTTGGGGATTGGTACTTTACACAACCTTTCCCCGAGTCATTGGCAACAAAGAATGTGCCAATTATAGGAATTTTTTGAGGATTTGGACATATGACATAAATATGACATATGCAAAGGGAAGAGAATTTCGAAGCGGACATAAGATCAAAGGAAGCATTACTCCAACTTGTAGGACATTTAGTGATTACAAAAAAGGTTTCTTATGTCCTTATGGTGAATGCCAACAAATTTTGAAACTGAAGTTGTTGTAATTGTTGGAACCTACCAAGTTTTCATTTTGATTGTCATATGTTTTGGATTGGTAGAATGTTGTAATTGAAAAGTAATTTACATACTTTCATTTCAATGAAATAACAAGTATGAGATATTTTTTTTGGGAAAAGAAACTCCTAAAGTGGGATGATTTTGTAGGTCAAGTTTATATATATAGTAAACAGATGATTTAATGTCAAAACATAGGTGAATATGCATATGTGGCGTGAGAAAACTTATAGAGATTTAATACCTAATTTGTCTAAAAAATTTAAAAGTTAAAACATAATCTAAATTATAAAATTAATCAATTACGTTTTATTTCAATTTCAATTTTTATTTCTAAAAATAAACATATAATATATTGAAAAAAATATTAAATAAATAAATATTCTATTATAAATTTGAAATAAACATCTAACCATATATTCTAAAACATTATATAGCATATATATAAAAATATTTTAAAATAAATTCAGGAAAATAAAATTACTTAAAAAAATCTCACAACTATCTCATATACTTGATATGGATCACAGAAGCCTCAATTGAACAAATATTTACATTCTAAAAAATTATACTAACATTCTAAAAAGACTATATTAAAGGAAATAAAAACAAAAATATAAAATTATTTTAAAGGTATAATACAATTTTAAAACAATCTCACAAATATAATAATAATAATAATAATAATAATATCCATGACACTAAATTGGTGTATGAGACCCCCTTGTTTGTGATACAAGGGACCCACCTCCGCCCTGTGATTTGACTGGATTTGACTACTAAGTCTATGAAGGCATCCTATCTGTTCTCATTCCAATTGATCTTCCATTGGCAACAAAGAATGTGCCAATTATAGGAATTTTTTGAGTTGGACATATCACATAAATATGACATATGCAAAGGGAAGAGAATTTCGATGCAGACATAAGATCAAAGGAAGCATTACTCCAACTTGTAGGACATTTGGTGATTACAAAAAAAGTTTCTTATGTCCTTACGGTGAATGCCAACAAATTTTGAAACTAAAGTTGTTGTAATTGTTGGAACCTACCAAGTTTTCCTTTTGATTGTCATACGTTTCGGATTGGTAGAATGTTGTAATTGAAAAGTAATTTACATACTTTCATTTCAATGAAATAACAAGTATGAGATATTTTTTTGGGGAAAGAAACTCCTAAAGTGGGATGATTTTGTAGGTCAAATTTATATATATAGTAAACAGATGATTTAATGTCAAAACATAGGTGAATATGCATATGTGGTGTGAGAAAACTTATAGAGATTTAATACCTAATCAGTCTAAAAAATTTAAAAGCTAAAACATAATCTAAATTATAAAATTAATCAATTACTTTTTATTTCAATTTCAATTTTTATTTCTAAAAATAAATATATAATATATTGAAAAATATATTAAATAAATAAATAAATATTCTATTATAAATTTGAAATAAACATCTAACCATATATTCTAAAACATTATATAACATACATATATATATATATATATATATATATATATATATATATATATAGATTAAAATAAATTCAGGAAAATAAAATTACTTAAAAAAATATCACAACTATCTCATATACTTGATATGGATCATAGAAGCCTCAATTGAACAAATATTTACATTCTAAAAAATTATACTAACATTCTAAAAAGACTATATTAAAGGAAATAAAAACAAAAATATAAAATTATTTTAAAGGTATAATACAATTTTAAAACAATCTCACAAATATAATAATAATATCCATGACACTAAATTTGTGTATGAGACCCCCTTGTTTGTGATACAAGGGACCCACCTCCGCCCGACGATTTGACTGGATTTGACTACTAAGTCTACGAAGGCACACATACGCTACCCCCCTCCGGTTTTGAACATGTGACCTCTTAAGAGGAAACACATGCTCTTAACCATTAGACCCACTCAAACTATATTAAATATAAAACTATCAAAAAAATATTTACTAGATATTAAATATAGTAAAAATAGTAAAAAGAGATTGAAATTACATATATATTTCACATATATATAAATGCTTCAAATTTATCATCCCGTCGAAAACAATTAATAGTATACGATTGGCCGTCGTTTGGGGAGACGGTGGATATTCTTCCCCTTGTTCCGTGGTTAAAGGAACCTATGCAATTGCTTCCTCAACAGAACCATATCCAAATCAACTGCATCTACCTATTTAATGAGCTCTTTTAAAATGAAAAACGGGGTGCAGATGAACGGAAAACGGGATGCAATTCCCGAAATTAATGGGCCCTTCTCAGGGGTAGTGCGGTATGCGGTTAACCACTCTGGAGATTTTTTGCCCACGATCATGCAATCTAAATTAAAAAAGTTAAAAACCAGATCAATATCTATTAAATATAGGATAAAAAAGGGTGTAATCCTAATTAATGGTGATGAGTATACAATATATGTATACTTTTGTATGTTGTAAGGGAGTAATGTATGATCCCTTTCCAACAATTAATAGTATCTGAGTAGTTGTTCGTGGAGAGGGCGCAGTGGGGTCTGCGTATCCAATTCAACTGCAACTGCTTATATCATTCCTCAACTTGTGAAGAGTGAAAAACAGGGAGAGGAAGATGCGAAATTAATTGAGGGCAGGATGCAGTTATATTATTCCTCATCACCATATATATATATATATATATATATATATATATATTTTTGTGTGTGTCTCTATGGCCTAAGCACAGATAAATCGGCAACTTTGAGAATACAAATCAGAGATATTATCTGTACTGTGAGAATCGAAATGATGAGGTAGCAGATTAAAATTTGTCCAGAGATTGAAATCAAAATTATAGTTGCCTAACAAAACCTATGCAGCCCCCTTAGTTTGATAATCAAGTACTACAACCACCAGGTTGGAAAGGAAGAAGGCAATGCTCGTCCGTAAATATTCAGAGAATCAACGCACCAGCGAGCGCAATGTGGTCGGTTATTCGAAGGTTCGATAAACCTGAAACGTACAAGCCCTTCGTCAGCAGCTGCTCCGTCAAGGGAGATGTCAAGGTGGGATGCTTCAGGGAAGTAAAACTCATATCGGGGCTTCCAGCGAAGAACAACATTGAGCGCCTCGAGATTCTGGACGAGGAGAAGCACATTCTCAGTTTCAGGATGTTGGGAGGAGAGCACCGCCTTCGGAATTATCAATCCGTGACGACAATGAACGAGTTCGTGGAGGAGGGAAGTGTTTGGACTAATGTTGTGGAATGTTATGTGACAGGTGTTCCAGAGGGGAATTCTACAGAAGATACATGCACCTTCATAGATACCATCGTCAGATGCAACCTGTAGTCCTTGTCAAAGTTATTCGCATGGCCCACGTCTCACAGTCCTTGTTAAATTTATTCCCACAGCCGACTTCTCAACAGATTAATAAATAATTGTTTTTATAATTCGATGGCAGTGACCTGCTATGATTGCCCAGGATTCTCGGTACAACTCCAAATCTGCGAGCAGCACTTCCCTTCTTAATAAGCGTAGGCCCTCCTTTTTTCGGTGATTTCCAATTAAACTCACTCTTCCTCCTTCAACCCTTTTTTCCTCAACAATGGAACTTCTATTCTCAATTCAATATTGGCGCAATTCCAAAAGTTTAACTAGCCCTTCTTGATTCCTTTGACATTTCATTTCACAAATTAAAACAACCTTTAGAGATTATTAGCGTAAGTCAAAGGTCGGCCATAACTTCCAAGACAGTAATCACTAAAATCGAGAAGAGACCATGGTCATGACACTGTTATATTTCACTATGGTCATCACCAAAGATAGCAAAGGTATCTAAAGTCCTTTTTCCCACAAAAAATTCGAGAGAAACCTAAGATTATGTGTCACTGTGTTTGCCCGAGATTTCAGAGATTTTATGTGAAAATGTCACTATGCTTATCACTGAGATACTCTACCTCACTGTGCCATTAAAGTTTCAGAGTGATCTGAAGTTATGTCCTCTTTTGATTACTCCAACTGTGTATTTATAGGTGCTAGTCCATGTATGCAAGCTGACTTGAACTTAGTGAACCGTTGCATCCTTTCATTGAGCCGAGGTGTCATCTATATATACTTTGAAGTCGACTTGACTGTCTTTCACACTGTTTTGCTGAAAATCATCTTCGTTGGAGGATGGTGGTTGTCTTGGAGGGCTACTTGACACTAGGTTGATGCATATTCATGCTCAAGAAGAGCTCTTTAACATGACTTTGATTCTTTGACTTTCCTAGAACTATGAAATGAGCAAGAAACTCATTATTATAATTTACAAAAATAATATTTCTTTTTCTTGACAAGTACAAAGATCAAAATTACATTTGTAAATATTGAACCTAGTTACACTTTCTTCAACACTCCCTCTTAACTAGGGAGGTACTTATAATGGTACTTGGTCATTCTCAATCCAAAGAATTTCTCATAAGAAGAATTAGATTGGTAACCCATCTGTATAGCATCATATTAAGAAACATTGTTTATAGCAAGGCCTTGACTAATAGCACTATCTCTCATAAAATCAGAGCACGACGCTGGCGAGTATAGACACCTTTATCATTGTCTCTCAAGGTACATACCCACCTGGGTGTTCATCGAGTATGACCTTCTAGGACTATTCTTATCTTGGGTTCCTAGCCCTCAAAGAATATCAGTCCTCTTGCCTACTGTTATCTTGGATGCCCTACATATCCTCAAAGAGAATAGGATGGAAGATCATTAGCCAACCCTCCATTCTTTCTTCCAAAGTGATGACAAGAATGTCGTGTCTATCATGTGTCTACATTTCCATTCATGGCCTTAACCTATAATTACGGTTGTTAGTCCTGGTCTAGTGCGTGACACATGAAATCGAAAAACACAACTGTCACTCCTTTTTAATCAGGGGTGTTCCAATGCAAGGTCCCTCTTGATCAGGGACCTGTCAAATCTCCCTCTTAGCTTGGGACTCTTCTATATATCAGCAACTTCTTTCTTCGTGGGTCCTTCAACTGCTTGATCAACTTCTCTCCTTGATTTCATGAAAATTAGTTGACCTTCTTCCTTGCAGGGATACAACCATCGATCACTTTCCTTCTTAGTTTATCATGTCATTCCTTTCTTCATGGAAAGTGGCCTTCTTCATATATGGAACCTTCATTATATGACTACTTCTTTCTCATCATGCTTCTTCCATCCACCACGTGAATGCTAGTTGTACTTGTATTTACAACTCTTGTTCGAGTAGCCCTCCATTATCCAGATATTATTCAGGAAATCGAAACATCATATTAAATTAAATAATACCTTACGAGATGGATCTTCATCATGACATCTTCTTGTAGGTATCAGGATCCTACACAGATATTGACACATCTCCCAAAGATATCCATTTTCAAGGGTCTTCATTTTTAGACTTTCATCAGAATCTTCATATCTTTTTGGTAGATTTCCTAGTCAAATCTTCTTGGTCTTTGGGATGTTGATTTCCTTCATCATGGATACATATCTCATGATCTCTTTCTTCCTCACACATTTCATTCCCGTTAGCTTTCAATCAAAGTTTCTTCATTGTAGTCAACCATATCGTACTTCGTAGGAGGACATATTATGTTGATTTCATTTAGTGTGACTTATGCCTTCCTGCATCCTTTCAGAGGAGGAAATCCTTTTTCTTCTTGATCATGCTTCTTAAGATAGAAGGAATGATCCATGTTACCTGCAACCGTATGACATGACATTATAATATTAAACACAAGAATACATACCTTATTTTACCTTCAGGTCATCAAAGTTTCTTGCAGTAGCTTCCTTGATTGAAAATACCTTCAATCCCTTGATCTACTTCATGTCATCATATCATCATTTCATGGATTCCATAAGTTGGATATTTTGTTGAAACACTTACTTCCTCTCTAGATTAGTGAACCCTACGATGAGGATTCCATCAGAGAATTTTGAGGATCTTGTATATCCCCAACTGGCAGATGTTTCTCTTTTGTATGACGAGCCTTAGATTACTCCTTTCCTTCCTTCAATGTCCATTGAGGCTCCCAAGAGCTATATACCCTACATGTTCGTCTGTCATGGATCTTTTCCTTCATGATTCACATGGTGATGTCACGAGCTCTTGTCTATGATGCTTCCATGATGCCATGATGCATCTTATTATCATTTTCATATATTATAACACAAGATTTAAGAGCTTATGATAAGACCCTTTTGTAAGGGATACTATCTTACTCATAGGAGAGATTTTTTACTCCCTCTCTCCTTGGTCCTTTTCTTCATCTTCCTCTGTCTTTCATTGATATGAGCTTCCAAAATCTTTCTATGGCATTGAATCTTAGCTATACTTATTCTGTCTTGCTTGACGACCAACCTTGCCTTTCCTTTCTGTACATGGTTGAGTTATTTTAACCTTCAATATTTTTGTCATCAACTTGTCTTTCACTATCTATCATAGAGACCATAAGTTGTTGAATGTGGTAACTCATAGATATTTGTTACCTTGATTATCTGTTAGTGCATTATAGATCAGTGATTGTTATCCTCCTTCCTCGATCTTATCGATGGGACCTTATGAAAGTATCCTACATCCTTTGATACCTTTGCTTCCATGTAGATAAAATTTTGTGTGACCTTCTTCATTGCACATTCAGAGAATGAGTCTATCTTATAGATTTTCTTTGATGTCTCCAATATTTATATATGAGGGGATCTTATAAGTATCCATTTCCATAAATTTAGAGCATACCTTTTAGTGACTTCAGCTTCGTAGAGGACTATCACTATCCTTCTTCTCCATGCAGGGGATCCTGATGACCCATCAACTTCTAGATGTCCTTGCAATTCATGAAGTCATTTAACAAAATTTGTAAATTGAAAAGATTCTTACTTGTCATGTGAAGATGAAATATTCACCTTAATCATGTTTGTGAAGGTTTAAGAATATGTATGAGGGATTCTTCTCGGATGATCTTCTTTAAAGTGAGAAAGCCCTTCCTTAAATGGAAAAGATTTCTCCCTTTTGATGAGGATGGTTAGTTGCTTCCTTAGATGGTATTCTTCTAGGGAAAGGATACAATCCTTGCTTGATTTCATAACCTTGGAGATGATAGTGCCTTCAATATGATTTTCCTTATTTTGTAGATCACGATTGTTGCTAGGATTTCAACTTTCTCCAATTTGATGTGATTTTCATTTTCAAATCCATTGAGTTGTCTTGTTTGGTAGACATATTGATGAGGGTCTTGGTGGCCATTTGATGAGGACTGTAGAGACACAAGTTCTTGCTGTTGTAGACTGCCTCCTTGATTGTATAGACAAACTTGTTGATGTAGATTGTTGTTGTAGATTTCTAGGGTTTGATCAATATTAGGGTTTGTTTCTTTAATGCAGACCTTGATGTATTTTATCTTGCTTTGATGCCCTGCTAGAAGATTGATCCTTGAAATGTCTCTTTTCTTCCCTTCCCTTGTGTTAGTTTCAGTCTTTCCATCCTTCCTCCAGTGACCAAATATGCTCTTACAAAGTGGTCTCAGAGTGTCAAGGTCAAATTTTGTCATTTCAAAGAGTTTTCAAGCAAAATTTGGTCACTAGGCATTAGGTCTAGGGTTTGTTTTCACTACTTCTAAAGTTGTCCAAATGTCGATCCATGTCATCATTCAGCTGAGTCTATCATCATTCAAAGGGATGTCATCATCATGTCAAGTTCCATTGCGTCATTTTACACCTTGTTCATGCTTCAGTTGCACCTAGGCAAGGTCATTTCCCTCTCCTAGGGTTTTGAAGGCAATTTCTCTTGGACGGTCAAATCATCGGCAAAACTTGTATCTTGATGTTCATACACCTTCCCCTATCCTTAAAGTACCTTACCAAATGCTTCCCATCACTGAGATTCCCCAGATTCCTCATTTTTGCACAAACCCTAGTTTCTAGCTACAACCTGGCAATTTTCTAGGTTGGGCCTGTGTTTTTCCCTTTTGGACCTCTTCCCCTCACTCAATCTCTGAGATTCCACTTTCCCCTGCTTCCTAACATCCCTCCCTACTTCCAAAAATTTCCCAAGAATTTAGAAGCCTCTTATCCCCTTCATTTCGCTTCATTTCGACAAAATCCCTTGTTCCACACATCGGGATAAGTTTCACTCAAAAGCCGTTTCAGAGCAATCAAAGATGAATTTTGGGAAAATGAGAGATATTTTTTTCCACAACATGCCAAAGAAGAAAAACCTCCTTCACTTTTTCACAGGTGTCATGGTTTGAGAGAAATGTCAAGAATACCGTTGCCTCAGGAGAATCAAAGACACCTCTGAAGTGACCTTGGGAAAATCAAGTTTTCTCCTAGCTTGGTTGGCCAAATGATTTTCTTGATGGGTAAAATGATAACTAGACACAACGAGCTTCCCAATGAGCTATCATGAGCTGAATTTGGGGTTGAGGAAGGCATTCAAAAGTTGACTGCAACAGCACTCTTCCTTGAGGCAGCCTCATTTGGCACTTTTTGACCAGTCTTGGGAGATTTGATTTTTGACAGGGAAAATAAACTCCAAATTGAAAATTTCCAGTTGGGTTGGAATATAGACTCAAAGACCTTTCAAACGAGCTATCCTGCACCTGATTCCGACACTAGGAAGGCCTCCAAACGCCTCCTGCAAAAGCACGCGACCTGTCGGGTGCGCGCGACCTGTCACGGGGGTCTTACCAGTTGAAAAAATACACTGGTGCGACCTGTTGGGAAATCATCCACAAAAAATTGCTTGTGAACTACAAATTGACCCAAAATCTCTTCAAGGCTGCTGGTAAGCCTTTAATCATCAAGGTTTATTGCTTGCTAAAGCTTGCATGAGCATGAAAATGTGTTTTAATGCCATCAATTTGAAAGGAGAAGTTCATGTGTATTTTGTTTAAAAATGTCAAAGTGCAAGTAAAGCTAGGGTTTTGTTTTGCTGCTCTCAAGGTCATCCCTTTCACTCCCATTTTTTCCCCACATCCCAACCATCTCCCTTATCATTTTTACCTATTCTTCTTACCAAAAATATCAAAGTCCCCCTCCCTAACATCTCCCTTGTGTTTTTGTCCCCTTGGAGCAGCATTTAAACAGTCAAAACAGCAGGGTATCCCATGGGAGGATTTTATCTCTCGAGAGGCTATGCTTCTCCAGGTCAATGCTCATTTGGAGAGGCTGCTGGCTAAGGCCAACAAAGATAAGGACCTGCTCCGAAACATGAAAAACCACTATTGGGCCCGAATGCACGTATGCAAGGCGAAAATGAAGGTGATTCAAGGGTGGTTGGCCAAGGCACTAAAACGACGAAAAAATCCCGATCCCCTCC
Source organism: Pinus tabuliformis (assembly GCA_031772625.1). Classification (NCBI taxonomy): domain Eukaryota; kingdom Viridiplantae; phylum Streptophyta; class Pinopsida; order Pinales; family Pinaceae; genus Pinus; species Pinus tabuliformis. The sequence goes on from CM062817.1 coordinate 867,117,050, forward strand.
ACATCTTGGCTGAGGCTTCCTTGAAGGAGCATGATATTAAATGACCTCACTACAGCACAAATTTCAAAAAAATTTGAGCATTTTTGGTCACTTATGAATTTTTGGGCAAAAAACAGGTTTTTCTCCCTGATACGTCGCGCGCCGCGCGCGACCTATTCGATGGGCAACTTCATTTTTGGAAAACTCAGCATTTCTAGATTTTTCATGCAAATATACACCTGCTCAGCGATTACCAAGAGATTTCATCAAGTTTTGAGCCTCCAGAAGGTCAAAAAACATGCAAAAATTGACTTTCTGCCACCTTTTTGACAAACAGGGAGCAGTCTTGGGAGATTGCAATTTTGGAGGAGCAAATGGCCACCAAAATCAGAAATTCTAGTTGGGTTAGAAAGTAGACATCCATACCTTTCCAAAAAGCCCACTTTTTCCTCATTTGGACACCTGGAAGTGCCTCAAAAGGAGCTCCAAAGAAGCGCGACCTATCAGGCAATTTTCATAATTTTTCACCTACAGCTCAGGAATTCGCCCAGCTTTGGCCAGTTTTGACTTGGGATGGGATTTTTCACCCTCTTTGATGTAATTAATGTATTTTCATGTTGATATGACACTTATTTACCTATTCTATAAGATTCATTCATGAAATAGCAAACATTTAATGAATGAATTGGTTTCCTAGCTTATAGAGGCAAGTTGTTTTGACTGCCTAGATTTTAGTGCTCAGCTTAGAATTGGTTGAAACAACTCCTAGAAGGATGAGCTAGACCCCTAGAGGCAAGGAAATATGTTAGATTGCCTATATTATGTACTTTCTTGGTCATTTTCATGGTTGGACTCTTGAGGGAGAAAGCTCTATTGTATTATTCATTGTATCTCTGCAATTTTGGCAAAGGAAGAAAGACCAGGGTTTTGCAGTCCTTTTTGGGATTCCTGTGGTTACATGTATTGATGGTGTGCTTCTCTTTGTACTTGTAAGTGTGTTATGTGAAATCATCCTCTTTCTTTTTCTTCTGGAATTAGGAAAATGAAGTGTTAAAGTAGAATTCATGATTTCCATGCTCTGCTTTTAAATTTGCTTAATATCAATGTTTTCATCTGTTTAAGGAGAACTCAAGGTGATTGCTTGCTCTCCTTAGCTCCTCACCGGTTATTCCTACCCATTCACTTAATTTAAAGGCATAAATACAGTCTCCTACCTTGCCCCAAAGAAACCCCTGCAAAAAATGTGTCCAATCCCCGCACCCAAAATTGCTTTTCCCCGATTTTCCACCAAAATCCAAAAATCCCAAAACAAACTCTTTTATCAGTTTACTAGCCTAAAATCAGTGTTTCCTTATTGGTTATCTCGCCCGTTGAAGATCTGTACCGAGATATATCGGAGAGAGCCATCTCCTGCCCCGTAGGGCTAGCTACGAGGCTAAGTGGTTTGATGTTGCCTTGAAGTTTGCCTTTCTCAGCCTGAGGTGAAATTTCAAGCACTAACATATTGGCGACCATACTGGGGAGAACAACTTGTCTGTTGATTGATGTGTTTGTTTCATAATTCTTAGACGGATCCTGAAGTTATGCCAGGTAGCCTTCGAAATGCTTTTGCTTTGCATAAGCGGAAGTAGATAAACGCTGCTTCAGTCCATCTCCGTGAGCTTGTGAATACAACACTTCATTTTCATTTTACCCCAGTACATGTATCAAGTTCAAATCTGCTTGTTGATAGTGGACAACAATCAGACACTGACAAGGCTGAAATCATTCAATGGCGACTCCTTCACTGAAAACTCCAGAGATCAATGCTTCATGGTGACTTCACTGCAGAGAGATCAGTAGCTTTGAGCTTTTCAAGATGGACCGAATCACAAGAAGATATGCTCCCTTGAGCCGATATCACATCCCTGGTTTTCCAAATAAAATTCCAAAGGTAGATTGGTCAAGGAATCTGCCTATATTTAATGATGATGGTAAGAAGGATGCTGCTTTACATCTGGTTAGATTTCACATGCACATTCGCAAGTTGAAGGTGGATTTTCCTGAAGATTGCTTGATGAAGATATTCCTGGCCACTCTGGAAGGTGAAGCCCAATCCTGGTATGAAAGTTTGCCGCCTGCTTGTATTTACTGTTTAAAGGATTTTCATGCTATGTTCATTAAAAGATATCAAGCATCTTATCCATCATTAAATTTGGTTCATGACTGTTGCAAACATGCTTCTACTTTTATTGAAAGCCTTGAGAAATATTATGAAGATGATAATTTTATGGACGTTGAGATTATGGAGGCTCTGTATGAGAATCCATTTCAGCAGCACACAGAAAACTTAGAGGATACTTGTCAAGATCAACAGGCTGAAGATTTCCATATGGTTGAAAATGAGGAAAGAGCAAATGTTGTTTCAGATCTGTCCATAGAAGAAGACAGCATGCAGGTAACGCAGGAAAGTAATGTTCCAATCTCAGAAAGTGATGATGATAAATCAGATCGGGAGATAAATTGTGATGAGGCAAAACATGTTGTTTCAGATCTCATAAAAGAGAGTTGTATTGTCGCGACTGCCTCAAATGAAGAAAATGGAGTAGCAGACCTAAATGCTCTCATCTCACCAGCACTAGATCTTCATGAGGAGGTAGTTCATTGCCTCTGTGAAAAACAAGACAAGATCTTCGTTCAAGTAAGTGAAAATGTTTCTCTGGATGAATCTATGGTAGCTGATAGAAATGTTAGTGTTGGGTTTTACGAAACATCTGAAAATTGTTTTCTCATGATTGATGAATGTAATGAGAATTTGACTGTCATATCCTATGAGGATGACCTACCATATTGTCAGACTACCGAAGATCATAGCATACAGGATTACCTTTCAGATTCTTTATATGTTTCATGTGCTAAAATGCCTTTCCAAGAAGAGATCTGCCCATCCATTTGTTCAGAGTTTTTTGAAGCCCATGAGCATACTTTTACTGAAGTACATGATGAAGGCAGATCAGAATTTGAGGCAAAAGACACCTTGTTCTTTCAGCAGGCGGTGGCAGTGGCAAATCTTCATGTTTTTCACGATCCTCTGGCAACTTTGTTACAGTCAGCAGTGAAAGTGATTATTGTTGTGTTCAGTGATGAAGGAGATCATGGTCAGCTATGTTTTTGGATGCTCAGTTATAGGTTTGTACCGTTGACCAGAAGATCTGATAAGAAGAATCAATCAATAAGGCATCTGCTTGATTGGTTGCATTGGCATTTTGATATAGTTTGATGTATATTGTCTTGTAAGAAACACAGGTGGTTGTCATCATGATTTCAAATCTTGATGGACTGCTGCCCTTCAATAAGCTTTGTAAGTTCTTGTTTTAGTTAAGTCAGTCATGAGTCATTTGTGAGTCAGTTTTCAGTCATATCATAATTGAGTCGGTTAGAATCAAGTTTCAGTCAATAAATGAGTCAAGGTCTTGTATTGTTTGTCACATAATGACTCCATTGCCCAATGGTTGAAAGCACTGGTCTGCTCTCCCAGAGGTCTGAGGTTCTTGGCACCTCCAAGGAGCTACCATCCCCATTGGAGCCAATGTTAGTGTCAGTATTTCCAGCCTTCCTCCAGTGTTCAAATATGCTCTTACAAAGTGGTCTCAAAGTGTCAAGGACAAATTTTGTCATTTCAAATAGTTTTCAAGCAAAATTTGGTCACTAGGCATCAGGTCTAGGGTTTGTTTTCACTACTTCTAAAGTTGTCCAAATGTCGGTCCATGTCATCATTCAGCTGAGTCTATCATCATTCAGAGGGATTTCATCATCATGTCAAGTTCCATTGCGTCATTTTACACCTTGTTCATGCTTCAGTTGCACCTAGGCAAGGTCATTTCCCTCTCCTAGGGTTTTGAAGGCAATTTCTCTTGGACGGTCAAATCATCGGCAAAACTTGTATCCTGATGTTCATACACCTTCCCCTATCCTTAAAGTACCTTACCAAATGCTTCCCATCACTGAGATTCCCCAGATTCCTCATTTTCGCACAAACCCTAGTTTCTAGCCACAACCTGGCAATTTTCTAGGTTGGGCCTGTGTTTTGCCCTTTTGGACCTCTTCCCTTCACTCAATCTCTGAGATTCCATGTGTATTTTGTTTAAAAATGTCAAAGTGCAAGTAAAGCTAGGGTATTTCACATGCACATTCGCAAGTTGAAGGTGGATTTTCCTGAAGATTGCTTGATGAAGATATTCCTGGCCACTCTGGAAGGTGAAGCCCAATCCTGGTATGAAAGTTTGCCGCCTGCTTGTATTTACTGTTTAAAGGATTTTCATGCTATGTTCATTGAAAGATATCAAGCATCTTATCCATCATTAAATTTGGTTCATGACTGTTGCAAACATGCTTCTACTTTTATTGAAAGCCTTGAGAAATATTATGAAGATGATAATTTTATGGACGTTGAGATTATGGAGGCTCTGTATGAGAATCCATTTCAGCAGCACACAGAAAACTTAGAGGATAACACCTTGATTGTAACCATAGCTCTGAAACCATGTTGAAGAATCTAGGGAAATTGTAGTTTATATGATTCTTCTTCACATGATAAATATGTGTGAGTTATTTTAACATTTTTCTTATTAGCACAATCTTATCTTGATACCAATAGTCTGTGTATTTCTTATTTCATCAAACAATTATCAAAATACAAGAGACAAGAACACAAGATGTTGGCTTTCTGCTAGGACCAAAAACTCTCCCTCTTGGAGAGGAAAACCTGCAAAAAATTATTCTTATAGCGATTCCAATTGATGAATAGCAAGACCTTGACCCTTGACCTATTAGGCCAATCTAAGACCAAGACACCAATCCTCTTCTTTGTCATTGCTGAGTTCATCATCACTGGACCACTTATATTTTCCTTGCTACTGTCATCACTAAGAAAATTATTGTGCCTCTACTAAGATACTCATTATGACAATGAGATCATTGCTTCTACACCATTACTCCATCTTCACATAGATCATTGTTGCATTGTCTCAACTGCACCATCATTATTGTGTCATCTTGTTGCACCACCACAGATATCTTCTTGAGACCATGGTTGTGAATATACTTAGATCATGATTGTGTCTTGATGATATGCCGAGACTGTATGATCCTTTGCATCGTATATACATCAAGACTGCAAGATCAAGACTATGATTGTGTATATATATAAGCTGAGACAGACTATGATAGAGGTTCTTCATATGCATGTCGAGACTGTAACTTCTGAGATAGTAGTCACTGAAATTGAGAAGAGACCGTGGTCATGACACTGTTATATTTAACTGTCATCATCACTGAAGATAGCAGAGGTATTTGAAATCATTTTTCCCACAAAAATTCCCAGAGAAACCCGAGATTATGTGTCACTGTAGTTGCCCGATATTTTAGAGAGCTTATGTGAAAATTCCACTCTGCTTATCACAGAGATACTCTACCTTACTATGCCATCGAAGTTTCAGAGTGATCCGAAGTTATGTCCTCTTGTGATTACTCCAACTGTGTATTTATAGGTTCTATTCCATGTATGCAAGTTGACGTGAACATAGCAAACCGTTGTGTCCTTTTATTGAGTCGACGTGTCATCTATATATACTTTGAAGCCGACTTGACTGTATTTCACATTGTTTTGCTGGGAGTCTTCTTCTTTGGAGGATGGTGCTTGTCTTGGAGGACTACTTGACACTAGGTTGATGCATATTCATGCTCAAGAAGAGCTCTTTAACATGAATTTGATTCTATGACTTTCATAGACTTATGAAATGAGCAAGAAACTCATTCTTATAATTTACAAAAATAATATTTTTTTTTTCTTGACAAGTACAAAGTGTTGAAATATGGCAACAAGAATATTCCAATTTAATTTGTCCTTGAATTAAATTGTGAATTAAAATCGAATCTAGTCTTAACAGGTACTTGGAAATAATTAATTAATTTATTTTAAATTAACTCGTTGGAAAAATTCAAGTTAGAAGTCTTTTTGAAGTCATGCAAGAGTTATCCCTTAAATTAAGGAGAAAAGATTGAGTTATATTTGAGTTGTAATTAGTTAACTCAGTTTACTGAGTTAAGTCCAATTAAATTAGTTCCAAACTGTTTGAGGAACTAATAGAGGGTTAACATTCAGTTGATGCATGCATGCACTTAACTAGTGCTACTCCAGTTAGCTGAAGATTCCCTCATCAGAAACTCATGCATGCAGTCGATGATTTAATCCTTGAGGATTACACAGTTTTGGAGGAGATCATCCACTGGGTAGGAGGTTTTCCACTTGGCTGAAGGCAAATCATCCACAAGCAACAGTGTAAGGAAATAGGAGCTTGGAGGGTAGAGAGGAAGGCTGGAGAGAAGCCAAGATTTCCTGTGAGCATCTGTGAGGATTGTACTGAGAGCTGGCTAGCTGTGAGAGCTAAGGTTTTGTATAATTTCTATGTATTTCCACATGTATGATAATACAATAGTGTGGGGTTTTCAACAAAGGATTTCCCCAAAGTATTTTCATGCATATTATGCCATGGATTCTTCTTCTTTTGGTTATATTGTTTAGCACGAAATTGATAGTAGAAGTAGGTTATAGTCTTCTGCTTTGATTTATATTGCATTATCGGGTTAAGATACCATCATATTATCTACATGGTATCAGAGCTTGATTTGTGGAAATTATCTACTTGGTATTAGAGCTGTGAACAATATACTGAGAAGAGAATTCAAAGTTTGAATTTCGGGGTTTTAAGTGCAAATCAAATTCATATCATACTTCAAGGCTGGCCAATGGCGTTGTATGGATTGAGACTCGAGTATGCCTTGGAAGGTAGCTCGAATTACATAGCATGGAAAGATAGAATGGAGGTTGTATTAGAAGACAATGGCTTGAAGGAATTCATTGATCAAGAAATCCCAAAGCCAGCTTCAACTAATGCACAAGAGTTCGGTGAGTGGAGGAAGTGTGTGGCGAAGGAGAGACGGATCATCCTTGAGGGAGTTCAAGACCATATTGTCTCAATTCTCCATGGATACTCCATTTTCAATGTGGAAGACATTGAAGGACCTCTACCAAAATAGTAGCGACCAGAGGGAACTGGCACTCAAGGATAAGCTTCAAAGAATCAAGATGGAGAAGGGAGATACTATTTCCACATATCTAAACAAGCTCACCACCTGCAGATATGAGCTTGGAAGTGTGGGAATAACTACTGGCAATGATGATATGGTGAGTCTCACTTTCCTTGGCCTTCCAAAGAGTTGGAATATCTACCAAGACTCTTTGAATGGAAGGGAGAAACTGTCAAATTGGGAATGACTGTGGTCAGATCTTATGCAGGAGGAGCACACAAGATGGTTCTTCATCCAAGAATGATGATGAAGAAAATCTGGCCTTAGCAAGTAAGGCAAGGAAGGGGAAGGGGAAGGCTTCCCATTTCAAATCCAATTCTTCTCATGGAGGAAAGAAGGTGACATGTCTAAAGCAAGATGATTTAATTGTCACAAGATGGGTCATTATGCGACTAATTGCCCATCGAAGAACTCCAAGAAGGGATCCTCGAAAGGATTGGAAGGTGAGGCATTAGCCTCTCAGTTCGAGATGGACTTCACCCTCATCGCATGCACGTGCCATCGATGATGGGTTGTGTCTAGTATCTTGACAGTGGAGCCTCATTCCACATGACCGGTGATAAAAATTTATTTAGTGCCTTGGAGGAGAAAGACCTTAAGATGCGCATAGAGATGGGTGACGATGGAAGGTATAGTGTTTCAGGAGTGGGCACAATTTCTTTTGAGAGGGAGCATGGAGCCCCTCTCATCTTGATAGATGTGATGTATGTGCCTGGACTGAAGAAGAACTTGGTATCGGTCACGATGTTGGAGGACAAAGGCTATGATGTTGTTTTCAGTAAAAGAAAGGCATTCCTAAGACACATAGACATGGGTCAGACCAAGAGGATAGGGATTTGAGTGAAGAATCTCTATAAACTAGAGGTAGATGATTGTGCAGCATTGAGTACAAAAGAAGAATTGGTGCAAAGCCAAGACATTGGCGAGTTGTGGCATAGGCGGTTGGGCCATTTACATCATGGGGCTTTGAAGATAATGAAATAGATACCTACAGGACTTCCCAAAGGTAAACTTGAGAAAGTTGACACATGCAAAGGTTGTACCTTGGGAAAGTACACCAAGTCTTCCTTTCATGATCGAGACAGTCGAGTATACGCTATCTTAGAGTGAGTTCATATTGATTTGTGTGGACCATTCTCGACGGAATCCACAACGAAGCAAAGGTATTATGTGATTTTTATTGATGACTATTCTCGTAAATTTTGGATTTATTTCATGCAGAAGAAGGAACAAACTTTCACAAAGTTTTGTGAGTTCAAAGCTTTGGTCAAGAAAGAGTCAAGGAAGAAGATCAAGGCCTTGAGAAGCGACAATGCCGGAGAATATGTCTCTCAAGAGTTTAAGGACTTCTATGCAGTGGAAGGAATTAAACAAGAGTTGACAGAACCTCATAACCCACAACAAAATGGGGTGGCCGAGAGGAAGAACATAACAATTTTAGGGGCAGCACGGGCAATGCTGCATGACCAAGGCCTACCACTTCACTTGTGGGTTGAGGCAAGCAACACAACGATCTATTTGCAGAATAGAGGCCTACATTGCATAGTTCAGCTGAAGACACCAGATGAAGCTTTCTCCAGTAAGAGACCAGATGTGGGTCACTTCAAGATCTTTGGCTCATCGGTATATTGCCAAGTGAAAAAGGATGCATGGAAGAAGCTTTAGCCGATACTAGAGTTGGGGATATTTTTGGGGTACACTGATACACCTCACAACTATAGGGTGTACTTGCCTACTAGTCGGAGGACAGTGGTTCGCAAAGATCTCAAGTTTGATGAGCAGAAGCCCATGTGAGTTTCCGTTGAGAGGGAGCTCCAACTACAAGCTATGGAGGAAATGTTGGTTCCTAAGGAGGAGGAGCCTTAAACTGACACAGAGCAACCGCATGCAGAGGTTCCAGGAGTGGAGACATCCACTCAAGCAGAGTCTTCCAGAGATGGACGAAAGCACACAAGAGAAGCTGGAAAATTGTTGGAGGATGCGAGAGAGAATGTGGGAGCACCATCTTCTCAGCGCAGACAAAGGAATGTGTTGAGACCGAGCCATCTTCCTTTGAGGAAGCAGTGCAACAACCTATTTGGGTTGATGCTATGGTGGAGGAGTATGACTCCATAGTTCATAACAGTGTTTGGGATGTGGTTCCAAGATCGGAGAACAAGTCAATTGTAAGTTCCTGTTGGCTTTACAAGGTAAGGCAAGCTGCTGATGGTACTGTGGAGAAGCATAAGACAAATTTGTTACACGTGGCTTTTCACAGGTCCAGAGAATCATGTTGCTGCAGTATATTTCGACAAAGGAGCAAGATGCTGACATTTTAACAAAGGCATTGTCAAAGTCTAAATTTGAGTTCCATAGAGACAGGATCGGGGTGGCAGATAATCCTTTTATTGTTGAGAGTGAGTGTTGAAATATGGCAATAATAATATTCCAATTTAATTTTTCCTTGAATTAAATTGTGAGTTAAAATCAAATTTAGTCTTAACAACTACTTGGAATTAATTACTTAATTTATTTTAAATTAATTAGTTGGAGAAATTCAAGCTAGAAGTATTTTTGAAGTCATGCAAGAGTTATCCCTTAAATTAAGGAGATAGGATTGAGTTATATTTGAGTTGTAATTAGTAAACTCAGTTTACTGATTTAATTCCAGTTAAATTAGTTCCAAACTATTTGAGGAACTAATAGAGAGTTAACGGACAGTTGATGCATGCATGCACTCAACTAGTGCTACTCTAGTTAATTGAAGATTCCCTCATCAGAAACTCATGCATGTCTATTCTAAGAAAGACCGAGTTGAGATTAAAGTCAAGGACAATGTACTATCAAGTTCATGTGTTTTCTCAAAGAGAAAACTCATGCATGTAGTCAAGGATTTAATCCTTGATGATTGCACAGTTTTGGAGGAGACCATTTACTCGGTAGGAGGTTTTCCACTTGGTTAATGGCAGATCATCCACAAGGAACAGTGCAAGGAAATAGGAGCTTAGAGGGTAGAGAGGAAGGCTTGAGAGAAGCCAAGATTGCCTGTGAGCATCTGTGAGGATTGTATTGAGAGATGGCTAGCTGTGAGAGCTAAGGATTTGTATAATTCCTATGTATTTCCACATGTATGATAATACAATAGTGTGGGGTTTTTAGCTGAGGCTTTCCCCAAAGTATTTTCATGTTTATTGTGCCATCGATTCTTCTTCTTCTGGTTATATTGTTTAGCTTGATCTTTAAGCTTCCGCAAATTGATAGTAGAAGTAGGTATCAGATTTTCTACACAAAGATCAAAATTGCATTTCTAAATATCAAACCTAGTTACACTTTCTTCAACACATGAAAACCATAAACCTGTATTGACATGTCAAATACCATGGGAAAGGCACTTGGAGATCAAGTGGACACTCAATATGAAATGATAATCTACATGGTTGAACTAATGGAGAAAATGAGTATGCTAAATAGGAGAGCTTCTATAATTTCCAAGAAATTTGAACACATTGATTTGTCTACCTTGGATGATGACAGTGTGTCACAACCACCAAACCTGATGGACTATCTAATAGAGTAATGACCATGTGAGCCTGATGTGTCAAGAAAAGTTTATTTAATATCACTTCCATCATCATGTCTATTACCTTGTGGTTTATTTTATTTCGTAGTATTTTTTATAGTTTAAAATATAGTTTAGTAGCCTATGAGTTATGAAAGTATAATTTTTTTAACTTATGTTGCTAGTATGGTATCCCAAGTGGCATAGCAATAGCTTGCACTACTTATCTTTGTTATTCTTTTTTATAACAATATAAAACATCTAATTTTACAAAAAACACTTAGACATTTGTAAAACAATTTTTATAACCTTGCTAAGTTATTGTTGAAGAAGATACACATAAATTCATTTAAATAGCCATGGAAGGTGCCACAATGTCAAATGTGGTATCCATGGTTGCATCAATATTGGAGGAAATTAAATATTCACACCTCAATCATAGAGTATTCTCTCATATCATCTATATATGGTAAAAAACAAAAATAGTCAAAAAAAGTATTTTAAAGTTACATTTATTGAATATTTGGTAATTGTATAGTGTAATATATAATCATTGATTTAGCATGAATTAATTTTCTTACTAAACTCATCCAAACAACTTTCATGTATAAGATCCTCCATCGATCCATTGTGAATTTGCCTACAATGAGATCATAGATATAGTTCTACTTGAGTTAAATTAGAAACATCAACCCACCTATGTGGAGTTGATGGTCTGCTATAGGTGTCACCTAATTGCCCTACACCTTGAGGTCTAAAATAATCGTTCGATGTATCTCATTTGGAGGCTACCACAAATTAACTACTTTTCACTACACTACATGTGAGACATGCTATCATAGTGCTAGTGTCATCAATGCAATCCAAAATTTAAAATGTCTATATGGGGGTTATGCATACACCAAAGAGCAGGTGGCCCTCTCAATGGATTATGGCTAACATTTGGTTGATTGTGATAGGAGCCAATACAAACTTGTTGGAACTCACTAATGTTAAAATAGTTCACGTGGAGGCCAATAATGAACTTGGCCCATATTTTTCAATGACAATACAATGGTACCTCCTGATTATCATAAGGAGGTTTATCAAAAACAAAAAATCATTGACTCATTGTGTTCTCTTTCCATGGATCAAATGTGCATCAATTAGTGAAAATACATATCTTCCTAGGATCAATGCGTTGTTTGGATATTGGGTCAATAAGTATCCCCACAATCATTTTTTTGGTGATATTCAATCTTTTAACTTGTTGTTCAATGATACTAGTGAGTAGAATTCTCTCATCTTGGTCATATATTCAATTATTGTTTTCATCTGACCATAGGCATCGTCAATGGATGTAATAATTTTTGTTAAGGGATGTGACAAATGAAACTAGTGATGGTTCCCTTGTGTTCTTAATCCCTTCAATCAATATTTTTAATTCATTCACTAGTAAAAAAAGAGAGATTAGTGACTACGCAACTATACAAGTTAGTCACCACAATTATTTCAAGTAAATTACTACTAAATTTGATTAATTTTGAGTGACCCAATTGAAAAAGGCTAACTTAAATGACTAATATAGTTTAGAGATAAAATATAGGACTAGATAATAAGTGAACCAACCAAAAGCGACTAAATTAAATGACTAATTTACTCTAGCATTAAAATATATAACTAGATGATAAGTGACAAAATTAAAATGATTAATGTAAATGACTATTATAGTCTAAGAGTAAAAATATGACCAACTAACCAGTACCACAAGTATATGAATTAGTCATTTATCCTATTCATTTTAATTGTGTCACTCGGGAAATGGAAAATTGAAATTTTGATACTGAAGTGTTACATTTCACTCAATTTTAAAATTTGAAGACAAAGGGGTATCTGAATCCATCTATACTGTTAAAATTCAGAGACCCCTTTAAAGGTGTATTTAAATATGTCTGCAATGTTAAAATTTAGGTAGATGGACTCAACGACCCCCTTAAAGGGGTCTATGAATCCATCTATAATGGTAAAATTATAACAATTTTATACAATATAAAGTATAAGTTGGATATTTAGTATACTATTTCAGAGTTCACAACTTTAGAGTTATTTGCATGCAGTTCATAAAATCGCCTATGATGGTTCTAAGAAGTTGTATTCTTCTATCATTATGAGTGAGTTTTTTAGGTATTTTGTACATAATGTATTCTTTCAAGTTTCTTATTTCTATGTATAAGGATCTTGATATCTTATTTTAGATCACCGTGATATGTATTTTCATCGGAGTTTTCCCCTCGAAGAGACTAATTTTCAAGTTGTTGCTTTATATTTTATTCTATTTTTTATATGGTTACATAGCATTTGGTATTTGGATCTTAAGGTTTCGCTACTTCAAATAGGCCATACTGGAATTTTTGCTATAACTTATTTTCTACGAGGTTTTAGAAGCTAAAATTTCTACCACGTGGAGCAAAAATCATTGTGAACATCTTGTAAAAAATTCAAAACTTGGTTCACTATATTCTCAGAGATGTGATTCAAGGAAATTAGGGTATTTTTATGCTCTAGAATTCTTCCTCAAAGAGATGTATCTGCGAAAATCGTCATAACTTTTGTTTCAGGAATTCAAACTGAATTTTGTAAAGAGTGGTTGAAATTGCATAGATCATAGTTTCGTTGTACCATGTTCAGGTTAGAAGGTTTAAATAGTGACATGTGGCATTCCATACAAGTTTACTCTATTGAAACATGTTCAGTCACCGAATTCAGGGGAAGTTTGAAGGAGCTATTGATTCTTAGTGTGATGACTAAAGTGCTAGTGTTAAATAAAAGTTGAACATTTTTGTTTTTCTTTGTTCAGTTTTTTTTTTTGCATGTAATTAATTAACATATTAATTAATAGTGTTCCAAGTTCATCCCTCTCAAGAAATGTATTATAAAAAATTATATTAACATATTAACTTTTTTATAGTTGTGATTAGTCTCAATTTCTTTTGATAGTTGCAAAGTATTTAATGCCTTAGCCTTTCTTCACATGGGGTTTAGTAGTGTTCAAGTATTAATTGTTTTTATGTTTACTCTCAAATCTTAAAAATATATGTTTACTTTGGAATCCTAAAAATATTTAAGAATTGTATTTATTAATATTTCTTTTACTCCAAATATCTTATACATGTAATATTATGAATCTCAATTTTTGACTTTCATTTTGCAATTTAACTAGAAATAAAATTATTGTCTCCACTCTTCAGCTTGAAAAATTAGTTTTTTTTTTAAATCATTTCAAACAAATTTTAGTTTTACTATTTCCGAAACCAAAGTTATATAACAACCATGTATTCAACAACTTCTAATTTTAAATATCTAAAAGTTGAAATGCTTTTTAAAATTAAATATTTTTGTTTTAACTGATTTTTATTTATTTAAAATAAATTAAATTAAATACAATACCTTAGAGACATTTTCAGCAGAAAAAATAGAATGAGATAGAATGAGATATGAGATATATTGAGAAATTATTTAAGATGACGTAAAGATTTTAAATATAATAATATGTTTATAGATTATTATAAGGTTATTCAAAGGCTCGATAAACCTGAAACGTACAAGTCCTTCATCAGCGACTACTCTGTGAAGGGAGATGTCAAGGTGGGATGCCTCAGGGAAATCAAAGTCGTACCAGGGCTTCCAGCGAAGAACAACATTGAGTGCCTCGAGATTCTGGACGAGGAGAAGCACATTCTCCATTTTAGGTTGTTGGGAGGAGAGCACCGCCTTCGGAATTATCAATCAGTGACGACATTGAATGAGTTCATGGAGGAGGGAAGTTTTTGGACTAATGTTGTGGAATGTTATGTGACAGAAATTCCAAAGGGGAATTCTACAGAAGATACATGCCCCTTTATAGATACCATCGTCAGATGCAACCTGTAGTCCTTGTCAAATTTATTCCACGACCCATGTCTCAACAGATTAATAAATAATTGTTTTTATATTATGATCATAAAGAACAAACTGCATTATTTTTTATAGGAAATATGCACTCTCTTAGATATAATTGTTATTGCAGAAACCATGCCTAATTGCATTCATTCCTAAAGTTGCAGAGGCTAAGTTGAAAAATATAAAATTCAACATCAATTTTGTTTTTGAATTCAAGTTTTCGTGATCCATAAACATGTTGTATTATAAAAATTCAATTTATGTTTTTGTGATCCATAAATATTTTGTATTATAAAAATTCAAGTTTTTGTGATCTATAAAGATTTTGTTTTATAAAATTTATTGTTTCTTAAACGAATATAACAATAATTTTTTTTTGGCAATGGCCCTAGTCCAAAATGTTTAGAGCGTAACCTTCCTTCCATCAATTGAAAATGAAAGACAAAATAGAAATATAGATGCCTCCATAGATCTTGCAAAATCTCTGGTATTTCTACTACTTTGATTTTCAATAATTCTGCACATACTCCAATGTCTCTATAACATCCTTAGTATTGTACTTTATTAGGATGTGAGACCCGTCAACACACACAACAGGTTTAAATTCTATCCTGATAGAACTGAAACCAACGTTACAGGAATAGACGCTAGACTGAACAAGAAAGTAGACGCTATCCTGATAGAATTGAAACCAACGTTAATCACCTGTTCGAGACCCCATAGATCCCGAAAAAGATGAAGTATTATAGCCCTCTTTGAGAAACATTTTGAGTCACCGAATTCAAGGGAGGTTTGAAGGAGCTATTGATTCTGGTGATTAAGGCAATCTTAGCGTGATGACTAAAGCGGTTGTGTCAGACAAAAGCCGAACAAAAATCCGTTTAGTTTTTATTGTTTTCTAAGTTTATTTTTTTCAGGGAATGTATTATATAATTAGTATGGATGTATTTTAAATATGGATTTAATATGAGTTGAGAGGATCTAATTTTTTCTGTTGTATTTTAAAAAGAGGATCTAATTTCTTCTGTTGTATTTTTTTAATGGATATTATTTAAATATTTTATATAGTTATTTATTTATTTTTTATTTTACTTGATATTAACAAAATTTCAACTTTAATAATTGAAACACACGCTTACACATCATACTGAACTGTAAAATAAAGCTCTAAACTCAAACTCAAAAATATATTAACATAAAAAAAAGCAGTTGTCTATAATGGGACTTTTTGGAAGTCTTTCTGGTGGGTTTTTTCAGTCAAAATCCGGCAGCGATTTATTGGAATGGCAAGTTTGATAGCTAGTTTCTGCACAATCAAAGCGTCCCAGGGGTTTTCCAGGGTGCTGAATCCAAATATGCAGCTAAAAAACCATTTTAACTACAACAAATCAAGATTTAACCTCAATTTCTTCCGCCGGATTTAGTCACCAGAATCTCCAAAAAATCGCATTATAGATAACTCCTAAAAAAACCTTTTTACTTTTTATCTAAATCTGTAGAATCACTATGTTTTAATTTCATAAGTTTCAAATCTCTCCATAGATTATATTATCTTGGCCCTTTGAAAATTTTCGCGCTACGGGTCCCAAGAGAGCGTAAGTGGGAGGTCCTCTCTTCGTTCAGCCATTTCCAATTAAATTCACGTTTCGTCTTTCAATCTTCTTGATTCCTTTCACATTTCATTTGACAAATTAAAACAACCTTTGGATATTATATTATCTTGGCCCTTTGAAAATTTTCACGCTACGAGTCCCAACAGAGTGTAAGTGGGAGGCCGGCCCTGTTTCTTGAGCGGTTTCCCTACAGTTTCCCAACTCCTAACACTCTCAGATTATGCCGACTTGACTACGCTGACTTCACTTGTTACGTCAAAGGAGTCTTTTTTATTGGAATTGGGCATTTTAACCATTTTACTAATTAAAAAAATGATTTAAATTTAAAGATGCAATTATATTCTCGTTGTGGCTACAATATCAATGGATTGAATTCACACCACTAACTTACCTACATATTTATATTGCATGATTAAACTTTGTTTAAATTAATTTTTTATAAAGCTTCATTAAAATTTTACTATGTCATTTGTTAATTGATACCTATCACGATTAACCATAATGGGAAGACTACAAAATGTAACACACACCTTACACATACATTTGTCATAGTAGTGGAAAGGTGTATATACGAAAAGGATGATCATCAATTTCAAACCATTGGTACCCTGTGTCCAATTCTAAATAACAGGTGTCGGTAAGTTAAAAACCAACTTAGGAAGGTAAAAGCCTTTTATCTTAACAAGATGTTTAACACTTCCTTAAATTGCCTTGTAAAATAACCTATTATATATTTCCTTAGAAAGGAGAAATTTTCCTTAATCTCTTTCTTATTAAGCTTGAAAACTTCATTTAATCTTTTATGTTTTCCCTAGCAATAAAATTTGTGATTGTAACCATATTCAAAATCAGAATGCTGATGCTCTATCCAAGTGTGGCATCTCCATCTTTCCTGGGCTATTTTTTTTTATGAATAACTGCTCCACAATTTTGTTCATGGCGAAGGTTTTTTCAAGGTATAAGCATGCAGGTCGGCAATGCTCTGTTTTAGCAACAATGCGATGGAGGCTCTGTTTTGTTTTTCTGTTCTCTTTATATCTATTTTTAAAGTCACAACCTAAACTATCACCAAATTGATATGGAGGGTTGTGATCAGCTGGTCAGAAGAGAAAAGAAAAACGAACACCAAAAAAACAACCTAGAATAATGGCAGAAGTAAACATTAACAAATTGAAAGATGGGTGGTTTTCGTGGGGCCTGTCAAGGAAAGCTTGGAGTATGTGGGAGCAGGAGGCATACTATTTATTCAGGAAAACCATATAGATTGATTTGAAGACTGCACTGGGTGAAGGTACCATTAACTGTGGAGAGATGAACTGTCTATGGTTCTTGTTAAGGGTTGCTATTGAAAGAGGGGTAACAAAATTGCAGATTTCTTAAGAGCTGCAAAACATCACATTTTTGTGCCAGGTAAAAGAAGACAGATAAGGTTCACATTGTCAATGGCCCTAATGCTAGCAAGAGACCACAATATCTAAAAATTCCAAATTTCAATGGCATTCTTTTTATTTGTGGGTTTATTATTTAGTTTTCTTCTGCTGTGTATTTAGCTTTTATCATCACTGCCATAAGCAGTTTTCAGAACTTGGATTTTCTTTGCTACTTTGTCTCATGATGCTGCCTTCCTTGTGTGATTTAATTTATAAAGTTTTTACATGCATTTTTCCACAATTTGTTCTTCTTGAATTAGGAGTGTAAGATTCTGTCCCACTACAATTTTCCCCTGTTGATGAGCAGCATAATTATAATTTCTCAATCTGGCCGACTCTGAACAAAGAGCAGCATTATCTTTTTTCATTCTTGTCGGCAAATATCACAAGGCTTTTCAATGCCTTAGTTACATGACTTGGACTTTGGAATGACTTGACAAAGGCAAAGAGTAAGAGGCTCTAGAAAATTTCAGGGAAGACACCACATATTACTCCAGTTATAAAAAGACAAAATAATACTAGTTTTATCTATCAAAATGATAAACGTGGTCATATGTCAAATTTTCTCAGTGTTGGCAAGTTTGATCAGGTTTGATCATGAGACAAAGGGAGGCTGATGCGCCATAATAATTTTGTATATTTCCATATAGTTATCACTGCCAGGTAAAGGGAGGCTGATGCTCCTTGTGCTGCTAATAATAATAACAATAATGGGTATGCTAATGCTGCAAGTGTTGGTAGAGGAAGGAAGAATGGGTTGCCTGCTAAGAATCTTATGGCAGAGAGGAGGCGGAGGAAGAAGGTCAATGATCGCCTGTTAAAGCTTCGTTCTGTGGTGCCCAACGTCTCGAAGGTGATCTCATTTCCTTTTCATTGTCCCCCCTGCTTCTTTCCCTCTTCTGGTTTTCTCTGTTGAATCGGTTACAACACTTCAGTTAGAAAACTTAAGATGACTGAAGTTAGAATCACAGTATAAAAATATTGAGCCTGGCCAAAGATTCTGTTGAAATTCAAGGACTAATTTTGCTGGCATTTGGTTGAGATTTAGGGACCAAAACTCCATGCCTTCAGAAAGGCTCGGTGGTTATATTCAGATATTCGTTTTCAGATAAAAATAATATCCTTTCTTCCTTATTTCGAGCTTACTGTTAAAACATATAAGATATTGAAACTTGAAAGATTGTATTACTCATTTGGTAAATGGACAATTCATTTGACATAACTCGAAACTTAATCAAAGGAAACTAAAATACAGGGTTCAAATGCTCAGACTACAAAGGTATATTAATAAAAGCTCTCTTTCCTACCCTTGGGAGGATTTCAGAAGAGAGATTTTCAACAAGGCATTCCTTAAAGGAAAGATTCCTTTGACAACATGAACAGATGCAAAGATTTAGTTACAAAACCGTGTTTTCTGCTTACCTAACTCTGAAGCATCCCGCAGAAATTATTAAGTATTATAAAGAGAAGACACATGAAATGCAATGAAACAGTATAAATGAAATGCAGACGATGCCAGGAGAAAACCACGAAGAGATTCAAGCTTCTGGTACGAACAATGCTGATTCAAATTCTACACGAGAATTTGGAAAGAAAGGAATGGTTTTACCTTTTCAACCTCTGGCGATGGCTTTTGACAATGTCAATTACTTTGTAGACATGCCCTCAGTACGTTAAGCTTCCCATCCCTTTGAATTAATTACTATTAATACGAAAATATTGGAAAACCTTTCTGTTTTCCCTTGTAATGGCTGTTAATAATTTGATTTTAAAGCTTGTCAGTAACTTTTACTGCTGTACATATTACAGGAAATGAGGCAACAAGGAATTGAAGAACATAGACTCCAGTTATTGCGTGCAGTGAGTGGAACATTCAGGCCTGGTGTCCTCACTTGTTTAATGGGCGTGAGTGGAGCTGGAAAAACAACCCTAATGGATGTTCTTGCTGGAAGGAAAACTGGTGGATACATCGAAGGGTCCATCACCATCTCTGGTTATCCCAAAAAACAAGAAACCTTTGCTCGTATCTCGGGTTACTGCGAACAAACTGATATCCATTCTCCTTTCGTTACTGTTTATGAGTCACTTGTATACTCTGCCTGGCTTCGTCTCCCATCTGAGGTCGATACTGCATTAAGAAAGGTAATCCCTTTTCTCTAATATCGTCAAATCTCTAATTTAACAGCATTATCAAGTGTATTTATGTCGAAATGGAGTTCAATTGAACTGATGAGTATTGTATTCGAACATAAACAGACATTTGTGGATGAAGTTATGGATCTTGTGGAACGGAATAACCTGAGACAAGCTCTGGTCGGGCTTCCTGGAGTGAACGGCCTGTCCACGGAACAGCGGAAGAGATTGACAATAGCAGTTGAATTGGTTGCAAATCCTTCAATAATCTTCATGGACGAGCCAACATCAGGACTGGATGCAGAGCGTGATCGCGCCGGTTCGAAATGGTCACCCGCGCGCCATGAATTCCAGCTCATCGCTGATGGGTCAGGGATGTCAGGCGGTTCTGATTTTTTTGTCAGCGAATGTCAGGGCTGTCAGGGGAGGGTGGCGGAGAAAGAGGGTGGCGGAGCGAATGTCAAGGCTGTCAGGGGATGGTGGCGGAGAAAGAGGGTGGCGGAGCGGGGAGATGGTGGTGGAGGAGGGGAGTAGTCCCGATCGCCGGAGCCGGACGATTTTCCGGCCGGTGCCGGAAAAGGGGCCATTCTATAGCCTCCGTAGACTACTCCATTCTCGTTGTGGCTACAATATCAATGGATTGAATTCACACCACTAACTTACCTACATATTTATATCGCATGATTAAACTTTGTTTAAATTAATTTTTTATAAAGCTTCATTAAAATTTTACTATGTCATTTGTTAATTGATACCTATCATGATTAACCATAATGGGAAGACTACAAAATGTAACACACACCTTACACATACATTTGTCATAGTAGTGGAAAGGTGTATATACGAAAAGGATGATCATCAATTTCAAACCATTGGTACCCTGTGTCCAATTCTAAATAACAGGTGTCGGTAAGTTAAAAACCAACTTAGGAAGGTAAAAGCCTTTTATCTTAACAAGATGTTTAACACTTCCTTAAATTGCCTTGTAAAATAACCTATTATATATTTCCTTAGAAAGGAGAAATTTTCCTTAATCTCTTTCTTATTAAGCTCGAAAACTTCATTTAATCTTTTATGTTTTCCCTAGCAATAAAATTTGTGATTGTAACCATATTCACATTCTTTTAGGATCACAAGTTACAATGCTAATTAATTTGTATTTTTTTTAAGAAAGATTATTTCTAGTATGGAAAAGTTTTTTGGCATTGACTCATTTTATGAATCTCCTCATTTCAATTGAGGTTTAATAATTTCTTTTCTATTGATTTATAATTTTCATTATACCAACTATTACAAAATATCTTATTGTATATCTTTGTACCTATCTTGAAAGCGTTTTTTCTTTATCCATATCAAAAGATTTTATAAAATTGCATATATTGACACATAGGTAAATATCACTATTTTTCCATAATTTATTTTATATATATAATGTTTTTAGTAACTATTTTTTGTTTCATCTATCTTTAAAAAGAAAAATTTAACATTTTAAGAAATTTGAAAAGATTATCCCTAATTATTAAATTCACCATTTAATTAAATATTCTCTTCTATTACTTTCCAATAAATATAATCAGTTTATACTATATACAAATAGTCTAGAATCCCTTATTACTAAATTCCCCACTTAATTAAATATTATCTTATATTATTTTCCAATAAATATAATCACTTTGTACTATATACAAATAGTCTAGAAAACTTTAGATATACAATAATTAGACACACTATTAAAACACTCCAAGTATTAATTTATTGCAATTGCACTTTCTCTCTCCATGGGAACCTGCATAGTTCATTAGACTTATTCTGAATCGTTCTTGTGAAAATAATCTGTAGATTTATGGCATATAAATTATGCAATTATAAAATTACTTCAAATATAATATAAAATATAATTAGATATTGAGATAAACTAATGATGAAATATTGTGAATATGTAGATATTGGAATAAAATAATTAAGAAATGTGTTGAATATGCATATGTAGATATTGATATATTTTTATTTAAGCGGGTCCTTCTATTTAATTGTCTAAAAAAGTTACATAATGTACATTAAAAACAAAAGAGGTGTGGCCCACATAAATATCGAGCCAACCATAGCCTTTGTTACCGAGACAGCATCTCAAACAACGGGCCGAGGGCCCACAATACATTACAAAAAGTTTTCTGTAGACCTTGTGATCTTCCTCCAAAGATCTAGTGGTCGTGAAGCATTTCAGGTGGCAAACATGCCCACCCCTTATCCTCTAACTCGGCCCCGATGAGCCCAATGAACCAAATTTAACTATCATTTCAGGTCTGTGTAGGGATACATCCCTCAAGCCTTTACCTGCCCGAAATCCACCATATGCATGCGATCTCGATGAGGCTGTGCGACTAGCACAGTATTTAACCACTGAATCGGAACTGAAGCTAGATTAATATTCTGCCTAAGTAATTTCGGGTCTGATTTTCTGGTTAGCTTTCTTGATGTTATTCACGTGAAATTTTTGGGATTGCTGTGATTTCACTGACCTACTGCACTTTTATATGAATCCTTGTCCCAATTAATTAATGTAATTAGGGTCCATATTCTGATCTTAATGTAATTAGGGTCCATAAATGTATCCTTGGTCCAACTAATCCTGTTTATATTTATATTTTCTTGCCTAAGAACTATTAGTTTATATAGTTCCAGGAGCAATTTCCAGCCCAAAGGCCAAATGTAGACTTTGGAGGGGTCCCTGACCTCCTGCTCGCACCTTGCCATATACTACTTCCCCCTATGGAGCCAAATTCCTTTGTCTCCCTCAGTTTTCATCCTACTTATTTTCCTTGCTCTGATAGAGCTCTCTGTCCAAGGTCACCTGTCTAGAACATTCTTCCCTCAAATGTCCTTGGGAAATCCCTATCCAGTTATGTCTTATATTTCTTTTGGAACAGAGCACGCCTTCGTTTGCCAAAATATCCACTAATTTGTTGGCTATTATGCACACATGGATAAAACTAAGGGTTCTCATGTTTTGCAAGTATGATTGAATACATTGATAGACTTGCAGTAACCTCCAATGTCTCGACACTTTGTCTGGTGTTGAGCCATTTTTCTTGACCAAATTAATTATCAATTCGGAATTAGCTTCAATTATGATGTTATGTAAATTTGAGTCCCTCAAGATTTCTAGGCAATGTTCCATGGCCATGAGCTCTGCCATATTATTGGTGGCCTTCCCCAAATGACATTGAAAGATGGTTTTTATGATACCCCTTTCATCTCTTATGACGTCTCCATAACTAGCCATACCAGGGTTTCCTTTTGAAGCTCCATCTATATTGCATTTCATAAAACCCTGAGCTGGAGGTTGCCATAATTCCTTATCAGCTTTTATATGACTTACTTTCTTGTTTGTGCCCTGGGGGAAAGCCCCTGCGGTCCCAAATTTAGAAGTATCTCCTCATCTTGATCTTCAGGCTAGTTATCAGGTAGGCTTTTTAAAAGGGTTCCTACAGTCCCTTTGAGCTATCTTATGATCTGAGTCATGATGCTCTGGGGTGACCCAATCTTGTTCTTGAAGATTCTATTATTGCATTCTTTCAAGACATCCCAGATTATAAAGCCTGGAACCAAAGTCCACACTTTGTTGATTATTTCATTTGCAGAGAAATTTTTCCTCCAATTATTCAAAGTACTGGTGATGCTGCCAATATCCTTGTCTGTTTGTCTAAAGTTTAAAGCCACCCAATTCCATAAGGTGGAGGTGAATGGGCATAGGTTGAGAAGGTGTTCCATAGTTCCTTCTTGTGATTCACATCTAGTTGGCATCTAGATGGACCAGCTACCCCTCTTTTCCTAAGGTTTTCCCAAGTCAGAATTTTTTTATGCTGCAATAACCACATGAACAGTTTAATTTTCATCTAGTTTTGGTTCTGCCATAGGTCCTTCCATACCTTATTAGGGTCTGGGAAGTCGAGCCCCAGGGCTATTTGCTTGGCCTCTTTGAGGTTAAAATTGCCTTCATTGTTTTTACCCCATCTTAGTTTGTCTGAAGATATTGATTTCAGAATATTTCTCTAATCCAAGATGACTGTAAGAGCTTATGCCTGGGCTTTCAATGGGGAGTAATCACTGAAACCTAGGTTCTTCCATTTTCTCCATTTTCCTTCACTTCTTTCCTGGTCCCAAAATTCATTTACTCTGAGCATCCCTTTGTTGTCAGTTTCATTCTTGAAATTGACAAATTCTTCTATTAATAGTTTAGTTTCCTGTTGCCAATTATTCTCCCAAAACCAAGCAAGGTTTCCATCTCTGATCTCCCAGAAACTGTGTTTCTGAACTATGGCTCTATTCTCCCAAGCTTTGTTCCAAATGTGGGAGCCTTTGATGAGCCCAGACATCCTAATGTAATCCCTTTCTTGCCAATTTCTTGCATATTTCTGTTTCCATAATTTGGCCCAAGGGGAAACCGATTCTTTTAGCCATCTCCACCATAGTTTTTCCCCCAAGACTTTGTTTAGGGTTTTAGGGTCATCAAGTCCCAAACCTCCATGTATCTTTGGCTTACATATTTTATCCCAAGCTACCAAAGCCCATTTATTTTTCTCTTCCTCTTTTCCCCAAAGAAAATCCCTATGGAGATTTCTGATGTGTTGCATTACTCCATTAGGAGTTAGAAGGACTGATAGCATGAAGATGGGGACAGTTTGTAGGATAGCTATTGTAAGCCCTAGCCATCCTGCTATATTCAAAGACCTGTTGGTCCATTTCTGGATTTTGTCTTGTAGCTTATTAGCAACCGGCTCCCAAACTTCCTTGCTTAGAGGTTTGTCTGTTAGAGGTACTCCCATATATTTGGAGGGTAGCATATCTCTTTAGAAGCCTAGAATTTTGGTGAGGTTTCCCTGAATAGCAATATCAGTATTAAAAAAGAGAATTTTTTATTTCCTTAGGCTTATCTCTATCCCTGCAACCAAAGCAAAGTGGTTCAGGATTTGTTTGAAGGCTTGAGCTTCCTTGATCATGGGTGTACCCTGCAGCATGGTGTCATCCACAAATTGTTGATGGGTCAAGGCATCCCCATTTAAAGTGAGTTTGAGACACTGGATTTTGCCTTCTCCTTTGGCATATTTAATCGCATTGCCTAGCCCTTCCATCATGAGGATAAAGATGAAGGGTGAGAGTGGATCACCTTGTCTGAGTCCTCTCGAGGGCTTAAAGGTCTTGGATGGTGAGCCATTTAGTAGGATTGAAAGACTTGGGGTGGTTACAAGGGCCATTACCCATCTTATCCAGCTATGGTCAAATCCATATGCTATTAGTACTTCCTTAATGTAAGCCCCCCTTAGGTTATCATAAGCCTTTTCTAGGTCAAGCTAAATGATAATACTTGCCTTCTTATTGCTCTTATGTGAGTGAACCACCTCATGAGCTTGAATGATGCTATTAAGAATTTGTCTGCCTTCCACATATCCAATTTTATTCTAAGACACGAGAATTGGGAGCAGGGGCTTAAGTCTGTTCCCAATTACTTTTGAAATAATTTTATACACCACGTTCCATAATGCTATGTGTCTAAATTTGTCTGGTGTGATAGCATTCTCCTGCTTTGGAATCAGGGCTATGAAAGAGGTGTTGAGCACCTTAAGAACAATTTTGTTTTTCCTTGAGTCCTCCACCACATCGAGGATTTCTTGCTTGACTATTTCCCAGCATGCTTTGAAGAAGTCAACGTTGAAAACATCTGGACCTGGAGCTTTCCCATTTTGCATTTCTTTGATGACCTCGTTGATTTCCTCTTCATTCACTGGCTTGTTCAGATTATAATTGTCTTCTCTTGTCACTAGCTTAGGAATTTGTTTTTTGAAATCCTTGATAAATTGAGATCTGTCTATGAGAGTCTCCTCGGCTATGCCTTGGCGATGCTGAACTAGAACATTTTCTATTTTTTGCTGTGTAGTGAAATATTTTCATTGAGTATCTTTGATTTTTGAAATCTTGTTATGCACCCTATGATCCATGGTAGATTTGTGAAAAAACTTGTATTCCTTTCTCCTTCTTTTAACCATTGTAACCTTGATTTCTATTTCCAGAAAACCTCCTTTTTCTTGCATAAGCCTTCCCATTCTTGTTGAACATAATCCACTTGTTCCTTACTCTCCTTGGTGAAGCCCTCTAAAATGAGGGTTTGGTTAATTTCCTGTAGTTTCTATTCTGCTGCTTTTTTGGCTTCAAATATATTACCAAATTCATTCTTGTTCCAATCTTTAAGCCTTTGTTTGACGTGTTTCAATCTTTGATGTAGAAGGAACATTTTAGTACCCTGAACTTGGGTATCTTCTGTCCACCATCTTTCAATATTGCTGATGAAGTCAGGATGGGTAAGCCAAATGTTTTCAAACCTAAAAGGTCTATTTCTTGGAGTTCCTATAAAGGACGCTTCAAGTTGAATAGGCCAGTGGTCCGAGCCTCCAAAAGGAAGTATTGTTGCTACCAAGTTATGGCCTGTGAGGATGAGGTCCTCTAAGACAATGAATATGTCAAGTTTAGAGGCCACTTGAGATGCTCCTCCCCTCTTATTATTCCAAGTAAAGATGTCATTACTTGTCTCTATATCTACAAGTTTCATGTTGTTTATGAAATTTTGAAATGCTATAGAATCTTTGCCTAGTGATCTGGTCCCCCTTTTTTTTCCGATAGAGACCTGATCATATTGAAGTCTCCTCCCAGAATCTAGGGGATACCCAGATGTGTTCCTCTTAACTCCTCCAATGAGGTTATAAGTCTGAGTTTATCTTTCGACTTTTGTGGACCATAAACATTTGTGAGCAAATAAACTTCCTTGTCCCCCAAAGGTTGGATGACCACTGATAAATAGTTCCTGGATGGTTCAACATCTAGGTTACCAAGTTTCTGAGGGTTCCAAAGTGTGAGAATTCCTCTTACTGCGTTATCTACTTTAATTTCTAGATATTCATATTTGATAAGCCATTTACTATGTATCTCTATTATTTTGTCTACTGAACATTTTGTTTCCTGGATGAAAATCATATCTGATTTTTCTTCTTTCATTTTATTGCTAAGATTTCTTTGTTTCCTTTTACTTCCTAAACCCCTAATATTCCATGTTGTGAGCTTCATTAAGAAATATTTGTAAATGAGTAACTAGCTAGGTATTTCATCTTACCTGAATTGATCATGAGTTTTCCACACTCTATCAGCAGCTCATTCTATTTTTTTCTACCTCTTTTCTTGCTCGGGTTCCTAGGAGCTAGTCCTGATGTTACCTTCATTGTTTTAACCCCTTTGTTGTCCTGACTGTCATGGTTTATTTTGACCCCCGTACCTTTTACCTGAGTTCTCCACAAGAATAGTTGTTGCACTCTATTGACCTCCTCTTGAGGTAGCAAATCCATTCCTTTGGTAGTTCCCTGCTCCAGGAACTTTTCCATATCTACATGCTCCCTATCCTGAATATCTTACAGCTCATGATCCTCTGTTCCCACCTCACTCGGGGTCATTTCTTGGTTGCTATCAAGTTCCATAGTGTTCAGCAGATGCTCCATTTGTTGGTTGTTTTCAGGTAAATCCTCCATGCTATCTTCCTTTTCCTTCTCTGTACTGTTGTCCTCCAGTATTTGGTTCAATTTATTATGCACTTCTTCTTCTTATAATACCTTGAAACTATTTTGAATAAACTGCTTTTCCTCATTGGCTTTCTTCTAGTTCTTTCTCCCTCCTTTACCTCTGCTCCCCACTTTGTTAAAGCTTTTAGTTTCTTTCCCTGAGGTTGCTTTAGTTCTGCTTTCCATTTTTTTTAAGAGGCAGTCTCTGAATAGATGCCCGTGTTCATGGAATTTGCGGCATCCGAAAGGAACATGCTCATAGTCCACTTCTTGCACCCATCCTTCATCAAAAACTTCTAGAATTATTTCATCTAGTAGAGCTCTAGAAAGGTCCATCTCTATGCATATATAGGCAAAGGAGGCGTATTTTCCTCGCATTTTGGCCTCTGATATTTTTAAAAAATGTCCTAATTTATTTCTTATGGCTTTTAATGATTCTGGCTGCCAATAATCTAGAGGTAGGGAATAGAGCTTTACCCATACTGGCACCGAAGTGAACGTCTCACGCTCTGGGATAAAATTCATCACGCAAGGCCACATATAGAGGCCTGCAGTAGCATAGAAGTAAGGCCCTCCTTTAAACACCCTGTCTTTATCCTCTATGTTTGTAAAAACTACAGTGAAGAAACCCTTGGATCCAAGGTAAAGATCTATATCCCCCTTAGGTTTCCAATGATTCTTTATCCATGCATTTAAAGCCTTCTCCATTGGCATAGCCCCATGGATTTACAAATAACTGCATAAGTCACCATGTCTTCCCTATGCGCCTGTAGTGTTGGATCACTTAACACCACTCGGGGTGTGATGGTTGCCTTAGGCTTAGATGCTCCAATCCAATTTCTAGTGTCAGCATTTTGATGATCTCCTCCTATTCGCTTCTCTTGTCTGACTTCTTCCTGCGTATCTTCCTGCCTCTGTGAGCTTTTGTTCTCCTGTTTCCCTCTTCCTAAAACACCGGTTTCAGCCCCCAGTGGTTTCTTGAATCGATTAGAGATTGCTTGACTGTAGGAGGGAGTGGAATCCCCCCCTCTCGCCTGTCCATGGTACCTAACACTGATCTCCTGCTGCAAACCCTGGCTCTACGTGTTTTCTTCCAGCGCCTAGATCTTCATCCGTAGATATTGATATATAATGAGATGTCAATATATAATAATTTAATGATTATGAATTTTTTAAGGTGTTCGAAAATTTAATTTAAATGAAGGAAAAATTAATTTTTTAAATTAACTTTTGAGTTTATGGATGAACTAATATATTAATAAAAAATGACAAGGAATTTTTGATTAGGGTAAGATTAAAACAAAACAAAGGTTAAAGGTAATAGTATGTATATTTTTAATTATTTAAAAAATTTCAGTGATAAGAGGGATAGTGTGCATATTATTAATTATTTAAAAATTTTGAGTGATAAGAGGGATAGTGATAGTGATAGTGGTGAAAGATTTTTTTACCAATTTAAAATTTAGACATGAGAGTATAGTATATGCTTTTTCTTGGATTTAATAATCATGAATTTAATTTTGCTATTATTAATAGTCATATTCATCTTGGAGCAAAAATATTGGAGAATTATTAGTTACTTCGAAATGTATTGATAACTCTTTTCCAAAATAATAATAAAATTGGGGCCAACACAACCTACATCTTTCGGACATAGAATCCGTCATTACTCAATTCACCATTTATTAAAATATTCTCTTATATTATTTTCCAATAAATATAATCACTTTATAATATATACAAATAGTCCAGAAAGCTTTAGATAAACAATAATCAAATACACTATTAAAACACTCCAAATATCAATTTATAGCAATTACTCTTTCTCTCTCCATTGGAATATGCATAGTTCATTAGACTTATTTTGAATCATTCTAGTGAAAACAATATGTAGATTTGGAGCATATAAATTATGTAATTATAAAATTACTTCAAATATAATATAAAATATAATTAGATGTTGAGATAAACTAATGATGAAATATTGTGAATATGTAGATATTCGAATAAAATAATGAAGAAATGTGCTGAATATGCATATGTAGATATTGATATATAATGAGATGCCAATATATAATAATTTAATGATTATGAACTTTTTAAGTTGTTAGAAAATTTAATTTAAAGGAAGGACAAATTAATTTTTTAAATTAATTTTTGAGTTTATGGATGAACTAATATATTAATAAAAAATGATAAGGAGTTTTTATTTAGGGTAAGATTCAATGAAAATAAAGGTTAAAGGTAATAGTGTGTATATTTTTAACTATTTAGAAAATTTCAGTGATAAGAGGGATAATGTGTATATTATTAACTATTTAAGAATTTTGAGTGATAAGAGGGATAGTGATAGCGATAGTGATGAATATATTTTCTTTTATCAATTTAAAATTTAGATATGAAAGTATAGTATAGATATCTGGATTTAATTATCATGAATTTAATTTTGCTATTGTTAACAGTCATATTCATATTGGAGCAAAAAAATTGGAGGATTATTAGTTACTTCGAAATGTATTAATAGCTCTTTTCCAAAAGAATAATAGCATTGGGGCCAACACAACCTACATCTTTTGGAAATTCTTCTAGCTTATCAATGTATATGCCAAAAAAAAAAAGGTATAAGGGACACCCTTACTTGACTCCTGTATAGAATTTAATTTCTTCCAACCAACCCTTAGTAGTCCTAAGTTTAACATCAAATCTCAACTCAAAAAAAACCATTATCTCTTTGAGCTTCTTTGATAACTTTATCTTAAAACCTATGCAAAAAAATCAAAATCAGGTATATGAAAGATAATGAAACAATAGTTAGCCTACCTAATTATAAATAATGTATATGACATTTTTAAATAATGTTATTGTAATATTATAAACTTTGAAAAACGAATGTCATCCATTTATTTATAAATTATAATTATTATGATTAAATATATACCATTTAAACCTAAAATTTTCGCACCAAAAGAATTATGTTTGAGATTTCTTATGAAACATTGGCATCACTCTACATGGATCAATGAAGAAAAGGGATGGATTACATATTTTAAAAGTTAAAGTTCTTTAAAGGGAGAATTGTATGAAATTGAGAACTACATGAAATATCATAATTATTTTAAGGATCACTGTAATGTTAGAATTGTTCATATTTTTTTAGGAATCGAATAATTGTTCATATTTTGAGTAATGTTATTTTTATCTTTGGTTAATTGACACCTATCAAGATTAACCATAATGGGAAGACTACAAAATGTAAGGCACACCTTACACATGCACTTGTCATAGTAGTGGAAAGGTGTATTTCCAAATAAGATGTTCAGTCATTTCAAGCCATTGGTAATGTGTGTCCAATTCTAAATAACAAGTGTTGATAGTTTCGTTAAATTGTACATCAATTTCACCCTTTCATTTTGTTAACAATAACTCCAAAAAATAGGTGTCTGTAGTTTCATTAACTTTTCCATCCATTTCACCATTTCATGCTCTTAATACTAACTTCACCACTCCATCTATGATTGTAATATGGAGGAATAATAGAATAACTCCAACACTCCATCTCAGATTGTAACCTAGAGGAATAATAGAATAACTCTACCACTCCATCTGAGATTGTAACGTGGAGGAATAATAGCAACTTGAGCATTTAAAATTGTCATTAAATTTTATTGTACCTGTTA
Source organism: Pinus tabuliformis (assembly GCA_031772625.1). NCBI lineage: Eukaryota > Viridiplantae > Streptophyta > Pinopsida > Pinales > Pinaceae > Pinus > Pinus tabuliformis. Next base: position 867,148,067 of record CM062817.1, read on the forward strand.
TTCATCACCATTCCATCTATTATAAGCAAAGGCTTCATGGATGCATGCATATCTTAGTTCTTGGGTTGTTGGAATTGTTGAAGAATTACTCGAACGATTGTTGGAAGGATTACTGGAACGATTTGAAGGGGCTTCTCTCGACTTCTATCTGCTAAGAAAGGTGCACAATCTTTCAGAGCCTTCCTTTTCTCTAGCTAGTGTTTTTTCAAGGGTTTCCTTTCAAGATGTGTTGAAGGAACCCTTTGGGTTTAAAATGGTAATGGTAGCAGTAAGAAGTAAAAGTCATTTATCATGAGATTTCTTGAATATATGTATTGATTGTCTTTGTTGATATAGCCATTAGAATATTTCAATTTGAAGAAAATGGCTCTATGGTTAGACGTACCTTTCTTATTTTTTGTTGAAATGGTTTGATAACTTCTGTGATCAAAATCACATGCTGAATAATTTTGGTGTCATAAGTATGTAGATCCTGGTATATCTAGGAAAATGCATGTTAGTATTACTTACTTATTACTTATTACCTTGAGACATTCCACTTCCAAATCTAGCTTTCTTTACACTAAAAATTAGGGCTTCATATTTAGGGAAGTTGATAGTACATTCAAATTCGAAATGAAAGGACTTCATAGCCAACCCTAACTCACTATATACATAAAAAAATATGGTCTCATTACAATATAAAAGGAACTTATGGTCTCATTACAATATAAAAGAGACTGCATAGAATAATAACATGTTGCTGCTACAGTGACAGATGTTGACCTTCTCTTACAACAGGTTCTAAATCCAGGTCTATGACGAGGGGCATGTCAATCACTCAAATGCATTCCAAACACGTGAATGTCAAGGCGTCCAAAGTTGTATCGCTGAAAAGAGCCATATCCTAAGAGAGGAGCTACATGAGTAGAAGGTGATAGGGGGAGGTGGGGAAGAATCATAGTTTCACTCAGAGAGTCTTCTATGAAGTAACTCTGCCATGAAGTAACTCTGTCTGTCGATTCAAACAAACAAGGAAAGAAAAAGATGGAACTGTGATTTCAGAGTTTTGATATGTGAATACATACAATATTAATTACAATATACATATTAATTTTAATAAATTAATTAGGGCTCATTAGTACATTAATGCATTAATTATACATATTAATTTCAATAAACTAATTAGGGCTCATTAGTACATTAATGCATTAATTAGGGCTCATTAATGCTAACAAACCAAATTTATCAATATATCAATAAATTATATATATATATTCAAATTGTTAAACTAGCATTTGCATCAAAAAATGTTGCAAAGGAAATGTCGTAAGGCATAAATTGAGGAGCAATGGCAACATAGAAATAGGAAAATCTTAATAAGATAGAGAAATGTAACAGTTAACATGTCCTCCTTTAATAAAAGCTCTATCATGATGGTGCACATGCAAGCCTATGCAACTTGTACCAAATTTCAGTTCAAGATTGCGTTGACAACTAAGAGCGAGCTGGAAAAAATCTTTGTTTTTGTTTGAGTTAAAAATGTTTTCATGGCATACACCCAGTTTGGATACCAACTGTATAGAAGAGCACGTTTCATTGTATTTTCCTTCATTTCCGGTATAACCAAAATCACCACTGGAATTCACATGGAAAAGGAATTAAGTCTCTATCAACTCCATTAAATGCAATACACATATTAGATATAGATGCACAGTCTCTATCATCTCATGTTGGTAGAGGCCGTAAAAATGATCTCAATTATTGAGAAGTAAATCACTCATCTAATCCAATCTAGCAAAAAATTAGCACCCATGGCATCCATCAACATTATGGATTGGTTAAATTTGTAGGTATGGATCCTCCTATATTCTGCTATTTCATTACCCTTCACAGTTTAAAAAATTGATAGCTTTTGTAAGTTGTAATATTAGTAGCCAATCAAATTTGAAATGAATTAAGAAAATCAAATAAAATATGTAGCCCATGTTCTCTTTAAACACAATTTCAGGCTCTGGATTCATAATCCAAAGAAATTTGCAGGTCCAAAGGAGGCTCTTTGAAAATGCATTGATTGACTTTGTAAGTGTCGATATTCATTTGTTATTGTATTAAAAATGGTTGATTCGAACATGTCAATCCTCACTTTGGGTGTCATCATGTCTATTACATATGCAAATGGCAACTGATCCCGAGGATTAAAGATTTCTAACTCATTGAATAACAGGCAGGAAAATAGCTTCGTTGGAAGGGTGTGCTTTCTCAATATCAGTGCAGTATTAGGCACATCTGTAATGCCAACAACAACTCACAAAATCAAAAAATTAGTTAAAGAAAGAACCAATCTCAAAACAAATCTTAGATGCTTTCACACTAAAACTTCACCATAATTGAGCAAAGTTGAGTTCTCATACCACTATTGTAGGGAAGGACTGAAATTGGCTAATTGGCAGCGTAAACCATTACACAATAAGATTAGACAAGCAAAATTGTTGTCTAGAAATATTTCACTTTACAGATTATAGTTGGAGCCTTTATCACATCAACTATATTCTTGAAAACTAAAATGCACCATAAGTCCCGAAACGATGCAAATATATACCTTGGAGAACTTATTTCCATCCTCCTTGCCAACATGTTCAATGGATTTGTAGAATTGGCCATGACAATTGTCAGGCTTCCCGTGTTCTTCAAGCAATGGGATTTACTGTTCTATCCTGCATGGGCCTTCACTATTCCTACCTTTCTACTGAGAATTCCAATGTCAATGGTGGAGGCTAGAGTTTGGGTGTTGATAAATTATTATACCATTGGGTTTTCCCCTGAAGCTAGCAGGTAGTATCTGCAAATCAATCATTTATCAAAACTGTCTCCTTTAGTTACGGAAGCTTAATATTTTCATTACATTTTCTCCTTTTAAAAGACATCCATATTTCTACCCTAGTAGGTTCTTTCGACAATTTCTTATTATCTTCGAAGTTCATTAGATGGAATCATCCTTGTTCCATCTTATGGCAAGAATTTTTAGGACAATGAGGCTTTATAACTCTTCTACTTATATTCATTCTTGGAGGATTTTTTCTCCCTAGAGGTTAGCATTTTTATTTATTTCAAATTCACGGGCATTTAATCTCTCCACGAAATATTTAAGACTGGAATATAGAAAGTCTTTTTAAACAAGACAAGCTTTACTTGTCACTATAACCATATGCTAGGCTTCTAGTTTTAAACAGTGAAGTATAAGTTTATAGTAAGATTGACAATTGATTTCTGTGCTAGAGAACATCCCGAAATGGTGGATATGGGGCTACTGGTGTTCCCCTTTGATGTATGCAGAAAATGCAATTTCAGTGAATGAGATGCTTGCTCCTAGATGGATGATAGTAAGGCTTTAACCTTCTAATGCTTTAAGATTTCCATGAAATATTGTGGAAGGGGTCGAGTTTGCGTTCTTGGAGATCAAATCCTTAGAGTTATTTGTCTCTGTGCTTGGGCAACCACCAATAACAAACATCATACACATAGTTCTATATTTAACCTTTCACATTTTTATCCTCAAAACTAATTGTGACAAGTGACCCACTTATTACAACAAACTATTTGTGTTTGAAAAGTAATATCAATGTGTTCAGAATGAATGTCCACTATTCCTGAGTGACTGGGATAGAACATGATATGACACGAATGACAAGATCTTATATATTTGTGTCATAGTTCTCTCCTTCACATTTTTCAAGCTTTGGACCAGCAATGTAAACTAACTTTAAACTACTCATAAACATGACAAACAACAAAACAATATAACAACCCATGTATCATTAACATATCATCATCAAGGGCATCCCTTGAACATGTAAAACTGCACATTTTTCATCCATACAGTATATTCCCAAGTGACTGGGATAGAACAAGATATGAAAAAAATGACAAGATCTTATATAGTTTTGTCATAGTTCTCTCCTTCACATTTTTCAAGCTTTGGACCAGCAATGTAAACTGACTTTAAACTGCTCATAAACATGAGTATTAAACATGACAAACAACAAAATAATATAGCAACCCATGTATGATTAACATATCATCATCAAGGGCATCCCTTGAACATGTACAACTACAGATTTTTCATCCATACAGTAACCAATCCAACATTAACTAGGTCGTCTAATCAAGTCATAAGTTCTGCCAATATGTGCTTTACAAAGCATCATAATGCTCATAGGGATAGAGGACAACCATTAATATATATACTTTGAAAAACTCTAGTTGTTAGTATTAACCAAAACTCTTGCATTGCCTCAGATCAACTACAGGTACCATGTCAATGTTGAAATTTTTCTCCAGAGTTTTATGCAAATAGGCCTTGTAATTAAGAGCATGTGCCCTAAAGTTTGATGCCCACAATCCTGAAATTCAATGGTACATAGTTGAACAAAGCAAATGCAACAAACCTCAGATTCACTATCCTACGTATTGGCACAAACAAATACAACCAAACAGTTGCAATGATAGTCGCTTGAAATTTGAAGAAAACAGATAACTAACTTTAAACCGCTCATAAACATGACACACAACAAAATAATATAGAAACCCATCTATCATTAATATATCATCATCAAGGGCATCCCTTGAACATGTACAACTATACATTTTTCATCCATACAGTAACCAATCCAACATTCATGTCATGCATATAATCCTTCACCACATAGATCTCATTCAAGTAGCTCAAATCAACCAATGCATGGTGAGCAAGACAAGCTCACTCACATGCTGAAATGTATCCATGCACACAACTAGGCTGTCTAATCAAGTCATAAGTTCTGCCAATATGTTCTTTACAAACAGAATGCTCATACCTGGGGATCTACTACAAGAAAGAAGCTACAATGGCCTTGCTTGATGTATCTTATGTGAAGCAAATTAAGAAACAAACAATCACCTCATCCTCTCCGGCCCTTCACAATGCTGGTACTGAAAGAATATGAAGGTCTTATTGGCCTGAAGTATAAATTCCCTTGGCATTCTTCTCTTGAGCCTCATAAGGGATTTCACCTTAGGAAGGAGTTCGATGACTAGTTTTTTTCTTCCAAAATCATTTCCTCATATTCAACCCTAGAACCAATAAATATTCAAATAACCATGGTGAACTCATATCTTTCAAATTGATTTAATCATTGCTCTTGAAAAAGGAACTACTGGAATCCAAGTTCTCTACGACTCCTTAGTGATCCAATGGATGAAAGGGGATTTTGTGCTAAGAAATTTCATGCTTCAATAATTATTCCATGACATCGAGCACCTACAATCATATTTGTCTCGCACTTTTTCCCATGTATACAAATACAAATACTTTAAAACTAATACAATCCAACATTAACTAGGTCGTCTAATCAAGTCATAAGTTCTGCCAATATGTTCTTTACAAACCATCATAATGCTCATAGGGATAGAGGACAACCATTAATATGAATACTTTGCAAAACTCTAGTTGTTAGTATTGACCAAAACTCTTTCATTGCCTCAGATCAACTACAGGTACCATGTCAATGTTGAAATTTTTCTCCAGAGTTTTATGCAAATAGGTTTTGTAACTAAGAGCATGTGCCCTAATGTTTGATTCCCACAATCCTGAACTTCAATGGTACACAGTTGAACAAGGAAAATGAAACAAACCTCAGATTCACTAGCCTGCATATTGGCACAAACAAAGACAACCAATCAGTTGCAATGATAGTCATTTGAAATTTGAAGAAAATAGATAAGCGACTTTAAACTACTCATAAACATGACACACAACAAAATAATATAGAAACTCATGTATCATTAAGATATCATAAACAAGGGCATCCCTTGAACATGTACAGCTGCACATTTTTCATCCATACAGTAACCAATCCACCATTCATGTCATGCATATAATCCTTCACCACAGAGATCTCATTCAAGTAGCTCAAATCAACCAATGCATGGTGAGCAAGACAAGCTCACTCACATGCTGAAATGTATCCATGCACACAAATAGGTTGTCTAATCAAGTCATAAGTTCTACCAATATGTGTTTTACAAACCATCATAATGCTCATACCTGGAGATCTACTACAAGAAAGAAGCTACAATGGCCTTGCTTGATGTAGCTTATGTGAAGCAAATTAAGAAGAAAACAATCACCTCATCCTCTCCAACCCCTTCATAATGCTGGTACGGAAAGAATCTGAAGGTCTTATTGGCCTGAAGTATAAATGACAAGGGGATATAGTTAAAAAAACTTTAAGAAATTGGTACAAAGATAAGGATACAAAATCCTGCAAAGCCCTACATTTAACCTTGTCTTGGGGGATTTCATTAGAAAGAAGTGAAAAAAATTCAAGGGTAAGGACACCATGCTTTATGAATGTTCTTACCAAAGTATCAATATATTAAGTAATTTGCCTCCACCCCTCATCATGCTTGAAACTCTAATTTTAATATTAACATTTAAATTCCCTTGGCATTCTTTTATGGAGCCTCATAAGGGATTTCACCTTAGGAAGGAGTTCGGTGACTAGTTTTTTCTTCCAAAATCATTTCCTCAAATTCAACCCTAGAACCAATCAATCTTCAAATAACGATGGTGAACTCATATCCGTCAAATTGGTTTTAATCGTTGCTCTTGAAGAAGGAACTACTAGAATCCAAGTTCTCTACGAGTCCTTAGTGATCCAATGGATGGAAGGGGATTTTGTGCTAAGAAATTTCATGCTTCAATAATTATTCCATGACATGAAGCACCTACAATCGCATTTTCCTCGCACTTTTGCCCATGTATACAAGTACAAATACTTTAAAACTGATACAATATCCGAGGAAGGACTGGAGTTGAAAAATGCACCTAAGAGATCAAACAAGTACCAACCAATCAATAGTGATTTGCGACTAGAAGCAAGAATGCACATCATAAATATTATCTTCAATGTTATCTTCTTGATCAGTGGAAGAAGACACTAAAGAGGAAGCTCCAAACATAATGTTTTTCTCCCTTGCTTGATTGGCCTCCATAAGCGCCTTTTCCAACAAGAGCTTAGCCTCTGGATTGAGTTGAATTTTGAATTTCTAGTGTAGGCCAAACCAATTGTTCTGCAGAACTGGGATTCAATAAGGTTGAACAAGCAGAGTGTTTGTACTTAATGGTTACCCTATATGGGATGCGTCTGCCAAGCAAAACACATTAATCAAAAGTCTACGAAAATCTCTTTGTAAATTCTCTCTTTTTATCTCCTATTACAGTAGTCCTATTTGTAACAAACTAAACATATAATAAAGTTTGAGTAAACAGGACGAATGAAATTATGCCTTCGGAGAGAGTTAATGAAGTTCTCACCCAGACGCATCTCGCTGAATGCGATCAACACCCCAAGCCAACAATTCTCGTATAGAATCCAAGCAGCCTACTCGAGTAGCAAGGTGCAGAGACACGTTCCCTTATCGTCTGTAATGGAAAAAACATACAAACAAGGGTGGTTTTGATTAAATATTGAGTCGGAAGAAGCCTTGCCTATTCAGTCACAAACAACAAAAATACAAAGTTGACAAAATTTCCTTTCAAGTTCTGATAGAGCACATGTTGTTCAGGAAAGAAAGATCCATTTGGCACAAATTTTCAAGAAAAAAACCCAATTTTCACAAAAGAAGCATAATTGTTATTAAAATGAAGAGCAAGATTTTAGATGTAACAATTTTATTTTCAAGGATACAAAGAAACTAATTACAAAACTGGGTGTCTCTATCTCTTACTCGTGGCTCTATCTCTTACCCATGAGCTCGAGTGGTTGCACAAATAAAAGCTCCATTTCTGAATAACGATTGAACAACCCCTACATGTTTCATTTGGGCCGCAAGGTGTAATGAAGTGGCTCCAGCCCCATCTCTCGCATTTACAAACCGGGAAAATCCCCAAGAGTCTGCAACGAGAGTAGACTAGGCAGCTAAGAGAATGGCTTCCAAGCTATTAGTGTGGACAAACGAGGGCGGATTTGTTTAAATCTTGAGTTCTTTCCTATTCAGTCACAAACAACAAAAATACAAATTTAACAGAATTTCCTTTCAAGAAAGCAGCCTCTGCCCTTTGCAAATCCCCTTGTTAGATGACAGAGAAAAAGGCATTTTCATTGGAGACACTATAGGTCAGAGCCTGACCCATTTATTACGAAATCTTGCCTGCTGAATCCCCAATACCTTGAGCCCCTTATCAACACCTCTCAAACATTTGAATCCTTAAAAATCTAACTCTAGAGTCTCAAATAACTTACCAAACAACCCTTATAAAAGTTTCGTTTTGCCTTGCTGGTAGAATCTCTGTCTGTGGAATACCTTCAAGGTGTAGAATGTTGGTCTGTCGAATACCATGGTGGAGGCATTGATTCCTCAAATGAGACATTTCGAGTAGACCAAACCATCTCATGTCACCATGTCTCATTCCTGCACACCAAACCCTCTCATGTCGCAATAAGTAAAAGAATTTGTGTAAGGGAAAAAACATACAAACAAGGGTTGATTTGTTTAAATCTAGGCGGTGTGAATATGACCTATTCAGTCACAAACAACAAAAATAAAAAGTTAACAAAATTTCCTTTCGAGAGAGCAGCCTCCGCCCTTTGCACATCCCCTTGCTGGACGACAGAGTAAAAGGCATTTTCATTGGATACACTGCAGCTCAGAGCCTGACCCATTTATTACCAAATATTTCCCTGTTGAATCCCCAATGCATTGAGCCCCTTATCAACACCTCGCAAACATTTGAATCCTAAAAAATCTAACTCTAGAGTCTCAAATAACTTACCAGACAACCCTGATAAAATTTTTGTTTCACCTTGCCGGTAGAATCTCAGTCCGTGGAATACCAAGGTGTAGAATGTCGGTCCGTCTAATACCATGGTGGAGGTGTCGATTCCTTGAATGAGGCATTTCGAGCACACCAAACCCTATCATGCCGCCATGTCTCATTCCTGCACACCAAACCCTCTCATGCTACCATAAGCAAAAGAAAAAGATTAAGTTTCGATGGTTATTGTTTCAGTGAGAATGAGATTTTTGATTAACGGTCATAAACATTTTAATCATCTAACATTACGAGATTTTTGATTAATGGTCATAAACATTTTAATCATCTAACATTACATTAGATGGATTATAATAAGACACGTAATACAAGAGGGGAGTTCATTTCAAAGGGGAACGCCTTACGGCATAATTACAAAAACTAACACATACATTTATGTTCTGCTGATCTTTGACCTAAATAATCATCCACACCCACTGCATTGTCACTTAATGTAAAATTGATGGTACATGTCATATCAAATGGTTTTCAGGAAGCAAAAAAAATAAAAAATATCTACTCTCAAATTTCCATTCACTGCTATGTTCACTTAATGTAAAATTGATTGTACATGTCGTAGTAAATAGTTTTTAGGAAGCAAAAGAAATTAAAAATTATTTACTATCAAATTTCCATTCATAAACACAAATAAAAATTCTGATAAACGTAAATAGAAATTCTCAGACTTTTATCATAGTCCATAAACAAATATGCCAATTTTCTATGAAAAGAGGGTCTCTCTATTCCGCCTAGGGTGATTCTTTACATAGCATACATGCAGGGACCGAGGCACCATCCCATTGGTATATGGCACACAAGTTTTTTTACAGACATTTCGGTTGTTAAAATTCACAGGCACAATCTATACATTGTTTGATATTGCTACCTTATTTGCCAGATTTTAAGAACTCTTTATATAGTGTTTATTGCTGAATAAAAATTTGTATATTGCTAAATTTGTTTATTGCCAAATAAAATTTTGTATATTGCTGAATGAAATTTGTAAATTGTTGTATATTGCTGAATATTGCTAAATAGTATTTATACATCTGTATTGCTGAATAAAAAATTCATTGATTAATAAACAAATATGGGTTTGAAATTTAATGTAACACTCAATGATGCACTAATATTTACTTATTACCAATTTTTACTAATTACTATCAAGTTTTCTTTTTATTCTATTGTAACTTGGATTGTTAAAGAATTAGGCTGAAAATCCATAACATATTTTGTTAATTATTAATTAAGAGAAATTGATGAGTTTGTAAAAGAACTTAAGGATTAGTTAAATAACTCCTAAAATAGTTGTAAGAAGTTGCCTATCTTGTCTTTCAAAAAGGAAAATGACAGAACCCTATGGGGGTTGGAAAAAGGGAAGAAGGGGTTTGTTGTGGATAAACATCCTTGAGCTGGACAAATTAGCTAGTGGGAAGAGGTTGTGGATAATAGTCGAAGGGTACAAAACTTGAGGTTGGACACAGTCCTCACACCCATTCTACCAGACTTCCTTCATCCACTGACAGGAGTTGGAATAGCTCGGAGGGGGAGAGGTTGTGAATAACAGTCAAAGGGTACAAGACTTGAGGTTGGACACAGTCCTCACACCCAATGTACTAGACAATAGCTCGGAGGTGGAGAGGTTGTGGATAACAGTCAAAGGGTACAAGACTTGAGGTTGGACATAGTCCTCACACCCAATGTACTAGACTTCCTTCATCCACTGAAAGGAGTTGGAATAGCTCCGAGGGCGATTCTGGATGTAATTTCCAGATCCATGGTTAGGTGGTGAGACATTCTAGATGGAGGAAATAAATGCATGTTTATATTTACAGCAGGAAAAACAGATAAGTAATCACTAGTAAGAAAAGATTAAATTTTATTGTATCATGCAGTTAAATAGTTAGCATGTAATTTAATCACTGGAAGACTTTCATTGAAAGTTAATAAGTATATAGTCTGTGTCGCTATATTCCTAACATATTTATATTATTGCAAACATTGATGCATAATAGAGGTAATGACATTAGGGAATCTTTAACCACTGCAGAGTAACAGAAAAATGCACGAGCTATCTAAAGCAATAGTATAAGAATGAATTACTATAGAAAGAGTAATGTTCCTTTTTACTTTTTGAATACAAATTGTCTTACAAAAATGAAGAGCTCATTGAATAGTGAAACTAGAGTAGGCTTTCTGTCAATTCATAGAAATTCCTAAGCATTTCTCTATTCTAATAGTATTAGGAAAACACAAAATCAAGTGGCAGAAACATTAAAATTTCATTCAAATAGTAAGAGAAACAAAAAAATAAACAACCTGTGAAGGTGGTATGGCTCTCAGTCAGGTTCTGGGAGAACCCCCGCAAGCCTATTACCACGATAAACCACATATTAAACATACAAATATTTCTACTATGGAACAGTAGCAAAATGATTAGAGATAATCATAATTTAACATAAAATTCAGATATCGAGTATTCGTGAGACAAATACAAGATTTTAGGTACCCAACCCAACCCTAGGGATCAAGCTTTAACTGCAAAAAATTCACAAACATGAAACATAGAACTGTTGAAAATGGCATGATTACAAAATAAATATATAAGTCATTAACTTAAAACTATGTATCCACAGAACTCCACAAAAAAAACCCTTATCGACTGTTCAAAGTTTGATGACATCGTGTTTACGGCAGGTTCTTCAATTACGCATTAAATCTTCAATAATACAAGTGGAGTCGTAGCTTTCTAGCTGCTGTTAAACCCAAAAATCCTAATGCATTAAAATGGCACAATCCCTTAAGTAATGAGGCTTGTCGCCTGAAAACACAGTCACCAAATTAACCTGAAAGATTACCGACATAAAAATCAAATGCAACGACTATGGTAAGAGAGGGGTTTCATTTCGAATCCTCTTTGAACATAAATATTCATACCACAACCTGAAAGTACCTGTGAACCAGAGACACAATGGATTAAACATGGAAGTCAAATCAAAAGGACGAAATTAGAAGTAAAGTCCTCAGCAGAGAATAAATTACCTGAGAGAGGTTGTCGAGCGATGGAATGAAAAGTGTACCCGACAGAGCACAATGTTGTCATTAGGGTTTCGTTAGAGTAAATAAAACCTCGAGAGATCATCCTTAACATATTAATAAGTTACCTCTGGTCACAGAGTTAACCAATGTGTCCTTCTGGTGTAGAGATTCTAGCCATCAACGATTCGACCTCTTATATGGGATGAGGAGAATGAATCATATTTGTGTATCATATGAAGAAGGTTTAAAGAAAATCTATCAACGAGACTAGGGTGTCCACGTCAATTTTGTAATACCTGTGAAGCCTGTAGAAGTGGTCCTGGAGGGAGGTGGTGCCATACAACCATCTGGGTCACTCTCTGTCACAGAGTCGAACCTCAATATCATTGCATAACCAAAATGACACTAACCTTGCGCAAAGTGCATTAATCCGTAGGGTAATCCTTAAGTCACCAACACCGTGGATATTCTCTTATCCAACGATGAGGATGGGACCAGCTGTCGGGGTTTTTCCATCCAGTCTCATCAGCATTAAAATGAATACTGTTGTGTTAATGTATAGACCTTGGTTTCCCTCTGCTTTAATGGTGAGGTGTTTTCGGATGCATGCCATCCAGGTATGTTTTAATGGATAGGGGCGATTGCTCATTAACACCTACCCGCTAGCTAACCCCAGAGTACCACCATAATGTGAACAATGTAATGTTAATAAGAATTTTTTTATATTTATATATATTTATAGTTTCGTTTTTTATGTTAGTTTGTTACAAATGGTATCAGAGCAACATGTTTATACACATACTTCTGGGATCAATATAAACATAACATATACGAACAAAAAAAAATATAGAATATGTTTATATATAAATCTATAACACATAACTATGTAAGTGTGAATGTGCATAGAGAGAGAGATATACACCTTAAAGGTAGAAATGTAGAGGAGTTATGAAACATTAAACAAGCCAGAAGCAACATATGTAGGGACTAACCCAAACATATGGATACAGCTGTGGGAGGAGTCTCGCCAAGCCAATGTTGCTCAATTAGAAACACTTCAACAATTACATATAGAGATGACCAATTTAAGGATGGACAACGAATGACTAAGGCAGGAACAAGAAAGAATCCTCAAAAGTCTATCCAACCGACAAAATCAATGAGGACCAGATCCCAGTGCAGAGGATAGGGAAAGGATTCCAACAGCCCACCATGGTGAAGATAACACAGAATCAGCCAACGACCATGGAGAAGATGAGGAAGGACGTTCGGATAATGTTTGCGACCAACGTAAAACCAAGAAACCAAAAATGGAATTACAGGGTGAATTTAAAAGGATAAAACCATTGCTCTTAGAAGGAGAAATTGAAGAAGCAGCTGAAGCCTGGTTAATCGACATGAGCAAGTATTTCTAGATTTATGACTACACCGAGAAACTTAAAGCTCGGCTAGAAGTTTATCAACTAAGGGGTAAGGCCACACTTTGGTGGGAGGAAATCAAAACTGTGCGAAAAATTGATGAGGAATCAATTACATGGTAGGAATTTCAGAAGCATTTCAAGATAAGTATATAACGGAGTGGTACTATGACGAGAAGGCAAAGGAATTGCATGAACTAAGGTTGGGCAGGGACCTTGACCATGGATGAGTACATGAAGTGATTTACTTTCTTATTGCAATACGTTTCGTATATGCAAGAAGAAAAAGCCAAAATTCAACAATTTATTAGCAATCTACCTAATTTTATGAAGGAAACAATAGAATTTGACTAACCAAGGACAATGGATGATGTAGTTTGAAAATCCACATTATTACCAGCAAATGAGATAGAAGAATGAAGGGTCCAAAGTGCTATTAAGCAGAACAGGAAGTAATTTACCCTTAAGCAGACCAGCAAAGAACGCTAACGACAAGAATATTCAACAAAGGACATTCAACAAATTCCCATGGAACTAGCCAAAATTCCAGGCCTACATTGAGAATAGACAACTAGAGGGAGTGAGTAAACCTGTAATTGACCAGCAACCAAAAAAACCCCTGGAATGTTGTTGATGTGGAGAATGCCATTATTATAAAAAACTTCCTGCACAAGGCCAGAACAGAAGAACTTTCAAATATGCACGAGGCCTCCAAAATTGGAGAGTAGCAAGAAGCATGCCCAGAATTAATGCTGCTCTGGATGATCATCAAGCAGAATACCAGCCTACCATGATCGAATGTGAAAGTATGATTGTTGATCAACTCGTTTCTATTTTGTTTGATCCGGGTGCTAGCTTAAGCTATGTAAGTCCTAAAGTGGTAGAGAAATGCCACTGCAGAAAAGAAAATTTAAGAAACCTTGGTTAGTCCAACTAGCCACATGAATGAAAAGGAGAGTATCTGTGAAAACAGAACATTGTCCTATAATAGTTTCAGGATAGTCAATCCATGTGGACCTTGATGTACTCCCTTTAGGCTCCTATGATGTACTAATAGGGATGGATTGGCTGGAAGAGTGTTAGTCCCTAGTTGACTGTAGAAAGAAATATGTAAGTTATCTCACGGAATCAGGACAGAGAAGAGAAATATAAGGGATCATGAAAAATATTAAGTTACGCCCTATTTCTGCCAAACAATTGGGAAGATGTATTAGGAAGGGTTGTCAGGTGTATTCCATTCAAGTAGGATATACCAATTCAAAGAGTAATATGACCTCCCTAGAAGTTATTCCTGTAATCCAGGACTTCAGGGATCTATTTCCTGAATCCATTCCAGGTTTGCCACCCAATTGTGACATTGATTTCACCATTGAATTGATACTGGGAGCAGCTCCTGTTTCAAGAGCTCCTTACCATATGAGTATTCTTGAACTAACAGAACTCAAAATGCAGCTTCAACAACTTCTGGATAACAGATACATACACCCCAGTGTATCCCCTTAGGGAGTTGCTGTGTTGTTTGTGCGAATGAAGGATGGAACCTTGAGGTTATGTATTGATTATCGTGAGTTAAATAAAATTACTGTCAAAAATAAATATCCCTTACCACACATTGACGATATTTTTGACCAAGTGCAGGGAGCAAGTGTATTCTCAAAAATTGGCCTAAGGTCCAGCTACCACCAGATAAGGATAAAGGAGGAAGACATTTGCAAAACTGCATTTCGCACTCCTTATGCCCACTACGAGTTTGTAGTATTGCCTTTTGGCCTTACCAATGCTCCAACTACACTTATGAGTCTAATGCATAGTATTTTTCAGCCATATTTAGATAAACTTGTGCTGATTTTCATTGATGATATATTGATTTATTCTAAGAACCAGGAGGAGCATGAAAAGCACTTGAAAATAGTATTGCAGATTTTGAGGGATAACCAGCTATACACTAAGTATAGCAAGTAAGACTTTTTCAAAAGTCAAATACAATACCTGGGTCATGTGATTT
Source organism: Pinus tabuliformis (assembly GCA_031772625.1). Classification (NCBI taxonomy): domain Eukaryota; kingdom Viridiplantae; phylum Streptophyta; class Pinopsida; order Pinales; family Pinaceae; genus Pinus; species Pinus tabuliformis. The sequence continues at coordinate 867,163,362 of CM062817.1, forward strand.
TGACCAAGGTAATAGTGGTGAATCTAGAAAAGATCAAGACTATTATTGAATGGACCACCCCGAAGAATGTTGCTGACATTAGATCCTTTTTGGGCTTAGATGGCTACTACCATCAATTCAATAAAGGTTTTTCAAAAATAGCCTTTCCTATGACCTCTTTACAGAAAAAGGGGTGTACCTTCCAATGGACAGTGAAATGCCAATAAAGTTTTGAGCAGTTAAAACAATTACTTACTACTGCCCCTATCCTAAAAGTAGCACATCCAGAAAAGTCCTTTGTGGTCTGCACAGATGCAAGGAATGAGGGTGTGGGCAGGTACTAACTTAGGAAGGGAAATTTATATCTATGAATCACACAAATTAAAATAATATCAACATCAATATTATGCTTATGATCTTGAGTTGACAGCAGTACTGCATGCCCTCAAAATATGGCGACACTACCTCCGAGGGAATTTTTTTTTGTTGTTAACCGATCATAGCCACCTTACTAATTTCTTTAACCAGTCTAGTTTGAACACTTGATAGGGAAGATGGACCGTGTTCTTGAGCGAATTCAACTTTGATATGAAGCACCTTAAAGGGAAAGAAAACTGAGTGGTCGATGCTCTAAGCAGAAAATTGCATTGCATTTATGAAGTGCAATACAGTCAAGTACGATCTAATCTCTCGAATGTCATCATAGAAGCATCTCTCAAAGACCCCGAATATGCCTTTCTTTGGCAGCAACCCTTGGAAGCTCAGGGGAAAGGGGGATAATTATATTATGGTATTAATCTTGACAGAATGCTAAAATGTTGAAAGATAATATATATTTCTAACCGAAATTCTGTCAAGCAATTATAATTGGATGAGTTCCATAGGAAACCTTACGTCACTCACCCAAAATACCAGGAACTATTTTTTGCTATCAAAAAGTGTTATTTTTGGTCAGGTTTAAGGAAGGATGTGGCTGAGTATCTATCCAAATGCTTAGAATTCCAGTTGGTGAAGGTAGAACATCATCATCCTGCTGGTCTGTTGCAACCATTACGCATTCTTGAGTGGAAATGGGAGACAATCACCGTAGACTTTATCACCGGGTTACCTCGTACTAAGAAGCAACATGACTAAATCATGGTAGTGGTGGATAAGGTGAGAAAAACCACTCATTTCATACCCATGAGGTCCACCTAAAAGAAAATGGAGATCGCAGACATATTCATGAGGGATATTTTTCCGTTTCACGAGATACCCTAGGTAGTAATCTCTGACAGGGATGTAAAATCCACATCAACGTCCTGGAAAACCCTCTTCTCTAGATTAGGTACTCAGATTCATTTTAGCACAACTTACCACCCACAGACGAATGGCCAAATTGAGAGGGTAAATGAGGTTCTGGAGGACATGTTAAGAATGTTTGTTATGCAACAACCGTAGAAGTGGGAGGACTACATCCACCTGGTAGAGTTTGTCTACAACAACGGTTACCACGACTCCCTGGGCATGAGCCTTTTTGAAGTGTTATATGGGAGAAAGTGCAGGATACCCACAGATTGGAATAGCCCCGATAATAGATTGACACTGGGTCCTGATATGTTAGCTAAAATGGAGGACATAGTTAAAAAGGTCCGTAAGAATTTAAAAGCCACCCAGGATAGAGAAAAGATTTATGCGTATAAGAAGAGATCGCATAAGGAATTTCAGTTGAGGTATTATGTATATCTGAATGTCAAACCCCAGAAAAGTACCCTGGAGTGGAAAGGTTGTGCTAATTGGCACCCCTACTGTGGACAATTTCAAATCAGGGAATGGATTCAATCCGTAGCATACAAGCTAACATTCATAGGCCATATCCGAGTCCACAATGTTTTTCATGTCTCTTTCTTAAAAAAATATGTGTACGACCCTCGACATATTGTTAGTTGAGAGAATATACATGTAATAAGATAATAGAATCAGTAACTTATAAATCATTGTTTTGAAAATTTCTGACGGTAAATTATATTTGTACAGGTCGAACCTGAGGGAGAATTTCTGGCAGAGCCTCTTCGTATCGTCGATTGAAGAGAAACTATCTTGTAGAAATGAGCCATCCCCCAAGTTAAAGTGTAGTGGAAGAACTTCAGCCTGGATGGGAAGAGAAGGAAGCTATGTAGAAAGTGTATCTAACACTGTTTGCTTGAAAGCACCACTAGGGACAGTCTTCCTCTCAAGGGGAGGGAGTTGTAACACCCAATGATGCACCGATATTTACCTATTACCGTGTTTTACTAATTACTATCAAGTTTTCTTTTTATTATGTTATAACCTGGATTGTTAAATAATTAGGCTCAAAAGCCATAACTTATTTTGCTAATTATTAAGCAAAAGAAATTGATCAGTTTGTAAAAGAACTGAAGAATCAGTTAAATAACTCCTAAAATAGTTACAAGAAGTTGCCCATCTTGTCCTTCAAAAAGGAAAATGACATAACCCTCGGGGGGTTGGAAAAAGGGAAGAAGGGGTTTCTTGTGGATAAACTTCCTTGAGCTGGATGAATTAGCGAGTGGGAAGAGGTTGTGGATAATAGTCGAACTGCCTTCATCGACTGAGACGATTTTGGGATGTAATGGCCAGATCCATGGTTGGGTGGTGAGATCTTCCAGACAGAGGAAATAATTGCATGTATATTTACAGTAGGAAAAACAGATAAGTAATCACCAGTAAGAAAAGATTAATTGTTTTTGTATCATGTAGTTAAATAGTTAGAATGAAATTTAATTACTGGAAGACAGTATATACTGCTTCTTGCTATATTCCTAACATATTCAGATTATTGCAGACATTGATGCATAACAGAAGTAATGACATTAAGGAATCTTTAACCACTGCAGAACAACAAAAAGTGCACCAGCTATCTAAAGCAATAATATAAAAATGAATTACAGTAGAAAGAGTATTGTTCTTTTTTACTTTTTGAATACAAATTGCCTTACTAGAATGAAGATCTCATTAAATAATGAAACCAGAGTAGGCTTTCTATCAATTCATAGAAATTCCTAAAAATTTCTCTATTCTAATAGTATTAGGAAAACACAAAAACAAGTGGCAGAAAGATTGAAATTTCATTCAAACAGTGAGAGAAATGAAAAAATAAATAACCTATGAAGGTGGTATGGCTCTCGGTCGGGTTTTTGGAGAACCCCTACAAGCCTATTACCATGATAAACCACATATTAAGCATACAAAGATTGTTACTCTGGAACTGCAGCGGAATGATCTGAGATAATCATAATTTAACATAAAAGTCAGATATCGAGTATCCGTGAGATGAATACATGATTTCAGGTGGCCAACCCAACCCTAGGGATCAAACCCTAACCACAAAATCTTCGTAAACATGAAATAAAGAACTGTTGAAAATGACATGATGACAAAATAAATATATAAGTCATTAATTTAAAACTGTGTATCCACTGAACTCCAGAAAAAAACCCTTATCGACCGTTCAAAGTTTGATAAAATCGCGTTTATGACAGGTTCTTCAATTACCGATTAAATCTTCAGTAATGCAAGTGCAGCCGTAGCTTTCTAGCTGGCTTTAAACCCAAAAATCGTAATGCATTAAAATGGAACAGTCCCTCAAGTAATAAGATCTGTCGCCTGAAAACACAATCGCCAAGATCAACCTGAAAGAGTACCGACATGAAAATTGAATGCAATGACTGTTGTAAGAGAGGGGTTTCATTATGAATCCTCCTGGAACATAACTATTCATACCACAACATGAAAGTACCTGCGAATGAGAGACGTAGTGGATTAAACACGAAAGTCAAGCGAATTAGTAGTAAAGTCCTGAGAAGAGAATAAATTACCTGAGAGAGGTTGTCCAAGCGATGGAATGAAGAGTATACCTGAAAGAGCACAACGTTGTCATTAGGGTTTCTTTAGAAAAAATAAAACCATGAGAGATCATCCTTAACATCTTAACAAGTTACCTCTGGTTGTAGAGTGAACCAACGCGTCCTTCCGGTGTAGAGATTCCAGCCATCAACGATTCAACCTGCTAAATGGGACGAGGAGAATGAATCAGATTTGTGTACCAAATGAGGAAGGTTTAAAGAAAATCTATCAGATGAGACTGGGTGTCTAGGTCAGTTCCACCATACCTGTGAAACCCATAGAAGTGGTGCTGGCAGGAGGTGGTGCCATACAGCCATCCGGGTTGCTCTCTGTCGCAGAGCCGAACCCAAATATCATCGCATAACCCAAATGACCCTAACCTTGCCGTAAAGTGCATTAATCTGCAGTGTAATCCTCAAGTCACCGACACCGTGGATCTTCTCCAATCCAACGGTGAGGTTGGGATCAGTTGATGTGGTCGAGACTATTCCATCCAGTGTTATCAACATTAAAATGAATATTGTTGTGTCAGTGTACACAGCTCGGGTTCCCTCCACTTTAATGGTGAGGTTTTTTCGGATGCATGCATGTTAGGTAGATTTTAATGCATAGGCGTGATTACTCATTAACACCTACCCGCCAGCTAACCCTAGAGTACCACCCTAATGTGAACATTGTGAACAGTGTAATGTTAATAAGAAATTTTTTTATTTGTATATATATTTATAGTTTGGTATTGTGTGCTAGTTTGTTACATGTAATTGGTTGTTATTAATATTATAGGAATTTGGATAATGTATATATGTTTAGCTGGAATGTATTAATTTAAATAATTAAATGTACTTAATATGTTATTGAGAATTGTTTAAACATTTTTTTAACTCTTTTGAAATTAATAAAATTATATAATTGTATAAGAGAATAATGAAAAAAACCTCCTCATTGTATTAGGTACATATTATAATACGTTAGCAAAATAAGATATGGATTTTATAAAATTATATTATAAAAAGTTATATCAAATCTCTTAGTGTAACCTTTGTTTAATTGTTGCATAAATCATAGTTAAAAAAAAACCTTGTATAATAAAAATATATATAAGAATGGATTAATTAAATAAAAAAATCCTTTTAATTTTTTTAAATAAACCTTAAATACCTTACTTAATATATGTTTAAATTCATGTGTTCTTAGATTTTCTATTGTTTATAATTTGGCAACTATTGTTTGGAACTACAAGTAAATTTGAGTTGTAAACTCTTCACAATTAGAGTGTATGCACTCGAAAAACCATTTTAAACAATAAAAAATAAGATTTAGTCAACAAAAAATTGTCAAATTCTAACCAAAAATTCCTAAACATCTAGGTTTTAGACAACCCATTAAAAATATTTGTAAATACGTAAAATAAAAATAATAATTCAATTTTAAGATTAAGATCAACCTGCATATCATTATCTTTTTAAAACAATGGAGACATATAGAATTAATTATTTTACAAACAAATTTTCTTAATGGTTAATAACATTTAAATTATAATTATTATGATTACTTTATGATTATTTTTTTCATTATTAAATAAGACTATCTTAATAAATATTAAGAAATTCTAATAATTAAAAATTTTAGAAATATATAAAATTATGCTGAAAAATATCACAAACTTTAAACAAACTACATTTTTTATTATTTACATTTCCTAATATTTATTAATTTAACCTCCATATGCCACATAATCATAATCATGTAGATATTAATTTAGTCCATTAGAATGATTAAATCGTGATATTAATGCAGTCCATTACAAGGATTATCTTATGATATTAACAATATATTGTTTTATTAATAAACAAGTAAAATGATTTTAGATTAATTATAAATATGAATATATATATATATATATATATATATATATATATATATATATATATATAAGAATGTGTTGTTTTAGAAATTTAATAATATAATTTTAATTTGATATTGATTCATTTTGATTGAGTCAACAAAAATTTCAAATTCCAACCAAAATTTATTTAGGTGGTTATTACATCTTAAAGACTACTCCTTATTTAGGTGGTTATCTATGATTCACGTTACATTTATAATTAAAACATATAACTAAAATAAATTCTGATAATGTATATGTGTAATGTGGGTTTTAAATGTAATTGGTTGTTATTAATATTATAGGAATTTGGACAATGTATATGTGTTTAGTTGGAATGTATTAATTTAAATAATTAAATGTGTTTAATATGTTATTGAGAACTGTTTAAACATTTTTTTTTAATTTTTTGAAAGAAATAGAATTATACAACTATATAAGAGAATAATGAAAAAACTCTCCTCATTATATTACATACATATTATAATATGTTAGCAAAATAAGATATGGATTTTATAAAATTATATTATAAAAAGTTATATAAAATTATATTATAAAAAGTTATATTAAATCTCTTAGTGTAACTTTTTTTTTAATTGTTGCATAAATTATAATTACAAAAAAAAAATTGTATAATAAAAATTTGTATAAGAATAGATTAATTAAATAAAAAAAATCTTTTCAAATTTTTTTAAAATAAACTTTAAATACCTTAATATATGTTTAAATTCATGTGTTGTTAGATTTTCTATTATTTATAATTTGGCAAAGATTGTTTGGAATTACAAGTAAATTTGAGTTGTAAACTCTTCACAATCAAAGTGTATGCACTCAAAAAACCATTTTAAACAATAATAATTAATATTGAGTCAACAAAAAATTGTCAAATTCCAACCAAAAATTCCTAAACATATAGGTTTTAGACAACCCATTAAAAATATTTATAAATACATAAAACAAAAATAATAATTCATTCTTAAGATTAATATCGACCTATATGTCATTATTTTTTTAAAACAATGGAGACATATAGAATTAATTGTTTTAGAAACACATTTTCTTAATGGTTAGGAACCTTTAAATTATAATTATTATGATTACTGTGTGATTAAAAATTACATTATTAAATAAGAAAGACTATCTTAATAAATATTAGGAAATTCAAAAATTTTTAAAAAGTTATAAATATATAAAATTATGTTGAAAAATCTCACAAACTTAAAATAGGCTACATTTTTTATTATTTAAATTTCCTAATATTTATTAATTTAACCTCCATATGCTACATAATCATAATCATGTAGATATTAATGTAGTTCATTAGAATGATTAAGTTATGATATTAATGCAATCCATTACAAGGATTATATTATGATATTAACAATCTATTGTTTCGTTAATAAATAAGTAAAATGAATTTAGATTAATTCTAAATATGAAAAAAATTAATACATAAGAATGTGTTTTTTTAGACATTTAATAATATAATTTTAATTTGATATTTCTTGATTCATTATGATTGAGTCATTTTTCTTTGTCAAATTCCAACAAAAAAATATTTAGGTGGTTATTACACCTTAAAGGCTACTCCTTATTTAGGTGGTTATTACACCTAATCACAATTGGCAATAGTTAATTACGATTCACATTACATACATAATTAAAACACATAACTAAAATAAATTCACTACTATCAAAACAAGTAGCCATGTGATGTTGAATCTTGAAAAAAGACTAAGTTGTTCCCCAACTATTTTTTTTAGTTAAAAGTTCACTCTTACACAACCACTAACATTTTTTATCGTTAACACAATGGAAAATTGTGTAGTACAACAAAAAGATAACATGGTGTTTTCTAGGAAATTTCTTGTTGGCATTATGAATTAGGTGTTGTCCTTGATGGGAACCTACCTAATGAGTTGTTCTTATTTGATATTATAAATATATTTGTAGAAACATTATAGCATCAATATTAAACATATACCTTAATATAAACATAATTATAGGTTCACTAACATTAATAATCTTGAGATTATAGATATTAGATTTAAAAAATTGTTGAATTGTGTTTGGTGTTGTAATAATGTTATGGTCTCACATTTGATTTTATACAATGTGTATATGTGAAGTTTTTCTGTATGTGTAAATGGTAAATTATGTATATATGTTACTTTTAATTTTATTCAACATTAAATTGTTTTGTTGATATAAAATGTGTTTTTATTTTATTGTTAGGTGATTTCATTGTTTGATCATGGATCCATCTATTTGGAGTTGTCTTCCATTCAAAATTCTTGAAATTGTCTTCCTCTGGCTCCCTTTAATGGTTGTGATAATGTTTAGCACTGTTTGTAAGAAATGGAAGAATGTTTTGAAAAACCCTTCTTACTTGTTGGGTTGCAACCATGTCTCTACAAATGAATTTGGATTTCTGGTTCCTTTCCTCAATAATGAAGACAATTGTTTTGCTGCTCAATACCTTAATCAAAACGTGCATATATCTCAATTTCATTTGCGATTCATAGATTCATGATACAAAGTAGAGTCTATTGTAGGGCCAACAGTCTTTTTATCCTTAACAACAAAATGCTCCCATACACACAACTATTTTGTAACGTATCCATTTACAAAGGCATTTAAAAACCTATGGCTAATACGAATTGGAGACTCAGGATTCTTTTCATTATTGGAAAATGTAACCAACATAAAATATGACTAGGTTGTTCTAAAACATATGTATGACATAGTGCAGTTTAAATTTTATGTTTGCAGTAGTCTTGATATGGTATGGAAAAGTGTTGATGTTCCATTTGGTGGCAATTCACCCACTACGAATGTAGTATTTTATAAAAGTAAGTTGTTTTCCTATATTTGTACGACGAGTATGAATATTATCCTTGGTATGGGTATACAATATACTAGTTTGATGTAATAAAAAATGAATGGGGTTTTCATTTGTTCCAATCAGTGACATACAATGTATGTCGGTAGCAATATAGATGTATCAATTGATATGCCTTGTCAATGATGGGTACACTTCTATATGGTCAATTGAAGAATTAGATTATTTCCAATTTGGTAAACCATGTGTTGAACGAATAATTGACTACTTTGAAGATGATTGGGGTTTCAGATGGAAGTTTTTGGAAAAAATTTCTACAGATATAAATAGCAAATGTTCTAGTTATCTTCCATTTCGAACAGTCCTTTGTCTGGTTCTTATGTGCAACTGTAGCGAAGTTCCTTTCCTATTATATGACATGATGACTAACATTTGTTTTCCAATAGATATTGATAATTAAACTAATGAATAGATGTCTAGGTTTTGGTACCCAACATTAGAAGATTGCAATGATTTGATTGAGCATGGAAAAGTTTTTGTAATTTCTCCTCGTATAGATTTTTTTGATGAGATTCCACCATTGGATATGGATATGGATTCTTAGGATATTAGTATTATTAGGAGTTCCTATAAATATTTCCATTTTATATAGTCTCTATGGTTGTGGAAAATATTTCAATTTTTTTCTCTATACATACTATGGGTCTTTATGGTAATACTTTAAAATTATGTTTGTATCGATCTTTATGATGTAAAATATTTCATATTGTTTCCCCTAAAGTTTTCTTAATTACATGTAAATGTGTCTCGATGTTATGCATTTTTCTTTGTTTGTATAATTATAATTTCTATGAGTTATGTTATACATGTTATTTGTATTGGTTTTTGTCGTTGATTCTCAAACAATGTTATATGTTTATGTACATTTTAATATTTGCATTTATATTTTGATAGTATATAGTTCCAAATTTTTAGATATACTTCCAAGTCATATAATTCTTAGAGTATTGTGTCCCAATAGTATGGGTTTCATTTTGATTCTAATATGATACATGAAAATTTATACTTTTTGGTTTAAGCCATTTGGAAGAATTCATTTATGTTTTTAGCCATTTTGAAAAAATTATTTTTGTTTCTAGCCATTTGGAAAAAGCCTTATACATTTTGACAAGTTTATATGGTTGGAAAAAATAACATATACACTTTTTATGTTTTTTTATGACTTCGAAAAAAAAACGTGTGCCTTTTTCATTCTTTTGTGTTTGTTTATATTAGATATTTGCTATGTTACATATATATGATTCCATAACGAATATCTTATTATTCATTGTAGACATGTCATCCGAAGGCACAATCAAGCTTACAAGAAAATGAAATTTGTCACTAGAATCACATAAGAGGTCTAATGAAAGTCGTCGTTTATGGTATCAACAAAATACGAATGCCATAAATGAGCATAGGAGAGCTACATATCATAGAAAAACGAGTGAAGCCACTCTTGAAAATTATTTTATAATTCCTCATAGGTATCGTACTATGGATGATATAATGGAAAGAATATTTCCTGTTGATAGTTCATTATCAGGATATGCTCCTCATCAGCATAATCTTGTTGTTAAATGATCTCTTCAAAAATTTTATAGCATTGGGGAAACATCTTGCAATTGAGCAGAACGCCATATTGATATTGAGGATGCAAATGTCCACCATAACCCTTACGTGTGTCTAATTTCATGTTTTGATGGCCAAAGGTTGCAAGACATCCATCGTGGATGTAATGATGACATTACGTGTGATGATTTGGAGCCAGTTGCTCAAAGCATCGAATCTTCCAATCCCGCTTCTCAAAGTAATGTGGTCCCAACAATAGAATTAGTCATCCCTGAAAGCATTTCACATGGAACAATTGAGGTACCGCAATGATATTTTGATTTTCGCTACAATAGTGGTTTTTTATTACATTCCTATATTTACAAAGTTTTGTTTACTAAACTTATAAATTATTTTATTCTCTTGGAATAGGATACAACTCGCTTTAATAGAGGCCTAGAAATTAATTCCGAAATTGTTGCATATAATAATATGAGAAGTGAATATGAAGCATGTCATAACCTTCCTATGCATTCTCCTCGACGATCAAATTGCCAAACTAATGTAAATTTTCAATGTTTTTGATTTTCTTTTCATTTTTCAAATTTCTAGATTGGTTGGACATTGAATTTTATGGCATATTTTATTTTCGTCGGACATGACACAACTTATTTCAATAGAGGCATACAAATTAACTTTGTATATGTTACATCTACTTATGTTAGAAGTGAAGAGGAACCATCTCATAGTTCTCATCCACATCGCCAAACAAATGTAAATGTTGAGTGCATTTGATATTTTTCTCATTTTTACATTCATTGTTGCTTGGACATCGTATTTTGTAACCTTTTATGGAGAAAACATGATTTCATCTCATTAGGTTGGAGAATTGGAATACAAAACATCAAATCATAAAACTAATGTAGATGTTCAATGTATTTTATTTGTTTTCCATTTTTGAGCCTTTATTTCTTGGAAATTTAGTTTTATATGTATTTTATTTTTTTGAAACTAGAAACAACTCATTTGAATAGAGGCATAGAAACTAACTCCCAAAATGTTCCGTTCACTGATGTTAGAAGCCAAGAGAAACCATCTCATAACCTTCATCCACATTAAGACACAAATGTAAATTTTGAATGCATTTAATCATTTCTCATTTTTTTCATTTATAATTAGTTGGAAATTAAATTTTAAAATATTTTATGACAAAGAGACCTTTACATCCTCTTAGGTTCGCAAAATGCAGACCATAAATTTGGAGATACATTGTCATAGATCCATTCCATATGCTTCAAATTTACGAAGGGAATCTCATGTTCCTGAAGATGAAGTACATTTTAGAAGAAATTTTACTCTTCCAAATGGTTTTCAACATGGTTTCGCCAATAGGGATCATATTTATTTTGATGAAAACATGATTTCAGTGCATAAAATTTTTCGAGCAAAGATAGATAGCTTGTCAGTTGTCCAAATATGCCACATTTTCCAAGAATCATATCTTAAAATCTAGGTTTTGGGACATTCTGAAGGACCTGTTTGCAGACGATGTAAGAGTCAAAGAGGACCCCATCATTTTTGTCGATTTAACAACATGGATCCTTGTGAGAACCCTCATATTTTAAGAGTCCTTACTCAATTTGAAGAAATGCTAATAGCACGTGTGAATCCTATTTTGGAAATGACACATGCTCGAGGTGGGTGATATAAGTATAGTGGTCATACAATTAGATTCCCTCAAGATACTTCTACAATTGTACAAAGTCTTCCCCAACATGTTTAAGATATTCAATTTCTTATTGTGAGGAGACATGCCACACAATCTAAATATTATGAATGTTATGTCAAAATATCTGCAGTGATGGCTGCATTACTTTTCAAAATCCAACATGATAAATATTATCGAGATGTTGTAATTGACTATGATTCAGTGAATGCTCTGCCCGAAAGATCAATAGATGTCTCCTCCATGCTTAAATTTGTTAATTGTGATATTGAAGAATCTGAGATAAATGAAACTAATAATGAAGGGTTTCCTACTAAGCATTTTCCCTCTCATACTTCTTCTTTTGTTTCTCACCTACCAAATGAACGAAAAGAAGTGGAAGAAATTAGAGTATTTATTGATAATGTTGATTCTTCACATGTTCAATACATGGATTGGCCTAGTATTGGAACCTCTCCAGTGAATGAATATAATACAGAGGGGTTATTAGATATGACGTTCCCAACATTATTCCCCTTCGGTGATGCTAATTGGTTGCAACCATGTATTTGTACTATTACACTTCATGAGTATGCATTACATATATTAGGTACTATGATCATAGATTTGGAAGCCAACCTCGCTTTTGATATTACTTATTGAACATGATAACGAGGCATCAGAGCCAAGAAATTGCTACATTTTTTGTAAAGAAACATTTACATGATAACTAACCTACAACAATTGAAGAGTTGCTTCACCAACTATCAGACTTACCATATAATAATTTGGCTGAGCATCTTATACTGTTTGGTTCTTCTCTAAGAGGTACAAGGGCATACTGGACTAAGTGTCAAGCTAAATTGACTGACATGATTATTTAGTTAGGAAGTCCATCTTTATTTTTTACTTTGAGTGTAGCTGACACAAAGTGGCCAGTGTTGCATAACCTCATGCCCATACATTCACATTCTCATTCTCTAAATGAGCATCGTATGAAAATTGAGAATTTTATCTAGTATCCTCATATTTTTGCCACATTTATGCACCATAGATTCAATATATTTCGAGAGGAAGTTATCAAAAAATATCTTAAAGCTAAGGACTTCTGGTATAGGTTTGTGATGTTGAATTTGATTTCTATACTTCATCAACTTTTATTATGATTCTATTTATATTGTTTGTAGTAACTATATCTTCATTTTTTTAAGATATGAGTGGAAACATAGAGGTTCAACACATATCCATGGTTTCCTATGGTTAGAAGGCACTCCTGACATGAAAAGACTTGATTGGTCGAATGGTTCTGATGTACATCTTGCAAAGAGATTTTTTGACAAATATTTAACAGCATGGAATCCACATGACAGACATTGTTGCAACATTATGGTTCCATGAAGCCTCAATGATGACCCTTGCCTATTGAATACTGGTAAGATTTTCTCTTGTAATCCTCATAATGATTATGAATAATTCGTAAACCATGTCCAAAGGCACACAAAGTTTAATGTAGATTCTTGTTTGCACAAAAAGGGAACTATTCTAACATGTCGGTACAATTCTCCATGGGATATTTGTGACGAATCAAGATTGTTCATAGATGATCAAGGAAGAAAAAAATATGAGCTAGCAAGAAATGATGACAGAATTAATGTACATAACATTGACCTTCTAACAATGTGGCATGCAAATGTTGATTTCCAGCCAGTTCTTTCTCGCTATGTTGTCTTGAAATATATTGCTAAGTATGCATCAAAAGTAGAAAAAAGGTCTGAAAGTTACCATCATATGTCAACGATAATTTCGAATTCTATTGGCTATGAGGATCATGCTTTATGTGCATATAGAAGGTTTCTTGTAGAAACGATTATTGATTGTGACATTGGAGCACAACCAAAGTTCCATACGCTAATTAAGTTACCTCTTGTTGTTTGTAGTAGGAAATTCGTTTCCTTAAATGTTGGAAGAAAGGTTTTTAGGAAAATCTCAAGGGATGGCTTTTAATTTTCATCTGAGAGTACTTGTTTTCAACATTATTAGAAGAGACTTTTTTTCCTTGAACATCTATGTTTGATAGAAATAGCAAGATCTTGGACATTTGATAACAAGCGTAAACAAGATCCATGGAAACCTAGAGTTGTTCATGCTATTATTCAAGTTTTGCCACAAATTTATTCTTTTCCTTGTAAGGCTTCAGAGGAATTTGAAGACTTTTGTTGGACATGATTACTCTTGTACAAGCCATTTCGTGACATTCCTACATAAATTGGTTCACCTAAAATTATTATTGAAAATTGGAGGAATTTTTGATATCGAGCATGGTATGTTGATCGAAGTCTATAAATTATAGACAATATTGAAGATGAACAAGATGGTGATTTTTCTAACTAGGAATTGAACCTTGAGGATGATTTTCAAGAATGGTATATTTTCTCTCACTTGGTTTCACCAAATGATGTGAATAATTTTGATCTTCACACCCTTGGTCGAAGGGACTTTGATATATCCTTTGACTCAGAAAGTACAACTATTTTTGATAATGTTGCAGAAGAAGCTATTAATTTTATAAGCAATGCAAAATCAAGGGGTGATATTGTTGAACTTTCAAACAGAAAATTTGTATCTCTAGATTCTTTGTCAGAAAAACAACTACTTGTTTTTGAAATTGTTTTAAGGCACTTTGCTGAATATGAGATTCGTGAAGCTCTTCCTATGTTTGTTCGGGGCACTGCGGGCACTGGGAAGTCTTTCCTTATCCATTTCATTTTTGAAGCTCTTTATCATTCGTCAAGTAATGGTAGAAGCCCGTTGCTTATTCTTTCCCCAGTAGGAATATATGCTTTTAATATACATGCAAAAACAATACACTCAACTCTAAAAATTCCAATTAAATATATGCAACCACTACAGGGGAAGTCACTTGAAGTATTCCAAGAAGAAATGTGACATGTTATATATATATTGATTGATGAAATGAGCTTTCTAGGATCAAGGTTGTTTATGGAAATAGATGCTTGATTACGAGAAGAATTTGGTGGAAGATCCATCATCCTTGTGCGTGACCTTGGCAAACTGCCTCCTGTGAGAGATAAGCCTTTGTATGTAGGTAATACAATAGGGAAGGTCTTGTGGAACAAATTCAACATTTTTTTCACTCTTGACACAATATTTCTCCAGCAAGGGAATAATGAGAAACAATCTTGTTTTCGTAGAGTCCTCAATAACATAAGAATTGTAGAACCTGTTCTTGAAGATTGGGAGTTTCTTATGTCACGAGCTGATACGAGGTTGCATCCTAGAGAAAAGATTTATTTAATGTAGCAACTCACATGTTTCCAACAAATAATTTGGTCTCCTTCCATAATAGGCATCTGTTAAAATCATTAAATTCTCCAATTGCACAATGTATTGCTGAGCATTCAAGGTGTTCAAAAATCATTGGTGTTGATGATGATCAATTAGACTGTGATGTTTTGTTGTGTCATGGCCAGTGTGTTATGTTGACATTTAATTTATGGGTTGAAGCTGGCTTGGTGAATGGTGCACTTAGTTATGTTAAGGACATATTTTATACGCCTACCTCTAAGCCACCTCAACTTCCAATGTTCACATCTATTGTTTTTGATAAGTATGTTAGTGTTCCATTTGATGCAAGTAATCCAAACATTGTGCCTATCACACTAGTGACAAGAGGAAATCGAAAACAAATTCTTTTGAGTCTGGCATGGGCTCTTACAATCCACAAGTCACGGGGATTGACTTTAGAACGAGTGTCAGTTGATACCAGGAATAAAGAGCAGGAAGGCCTTACCTTCATAGCCATATCAAGTGTGAAATCAATCGATGGTTTACGGATTGCACCACCTTTCTCTTTTCAACGTTATGCCAAGATGAAAGATAGTGCATATGTTACGATCAGGGAGAAAGAAGAGGAGTGATTGAAGTCCATATCGCTATGGCATACAAATAATAACATTGTGACCTTATTTATAGTATGTTTTTTGAATTTATTTTATTGTCCTCTTGATTTACTTTTAATAAAATAATCATTTTCATATATTTATGAGATTAATAAATTCATCATATTCATAGTAATATTTGAGAAAGTTTTTTACATCGTTTTTCATGTTGTTCAATTTACTTTTTTTTTAAGTGCATATTGCTCGTTTGTTTGCAAGAAACCATTTAGACATAAACAACGAGTTATATGAACCAATCATTCAAAATCATTTTTATAACTATTTCATATTGATATTAATATTGTGGATTCATATTACCTCATGAAATGCAAAAATGGAGGTTTTGAATATTGGCCATCACCATGGCCAATATTCATTTTTTGAATATTGGCCATGGTTTTATTCTATTTCCATGGTTTTTTCTATTGTATTGTGAAATGAGGCTTATATCTGTAGAAATTATTATATCATTTGGTTCATCTAACACTAGATTATTTTTTTTCATGTAACATTATAACATTAAGTTTTTTAACATAAATACAAATGGGGCATTATGTTTATGCATATATATGTGTGTGTGTCCTTATTGGTTTTGATTTTGTTTTCTTGTCTTTCAAATTCATATATGGGCAATAATGATCTCATCTATTATTCCAGAACAGTGCACAATATTGCTAGAGCTATAGGTTTTCTTTCATATCTTCGGAACAAGTTTGATAGAAAACATGGGTTCCATCCTACTTTTATTGATGATCATATTCGTGTGCTAGATGAAATGAAAACACATGTAAAATACCTATTACATGTGCACCAAAGGGAGTCTGGGAGGAGAACAAGAAGGAATTGGTTGGAAAGTGTTAAGTATCATGATCATTATCCTGTTGATTTGAATTGGTGTTGGTTTTGTCATCAGTCTGGTTGTGTTTTGGAAGAGGCCATTCCATAGATTACTTTTGATGGAGTGTTTGAATTTCAATTTTGTAGTGGAATTATTTGATGTAAAGAAAACAAAAAATATATGTTAAGACTCAATGTTCTTTCTGTGGTTGCAATGTTGGTGAAATTGAATTTTTTTTCTCGTTATTGTTTTTATGTAGAAAAATGTATATCTTTAGTCTTAAAATGTCCTATTATGTTGTTCTTCTTTAAATCCAATGTGTGCAATTTATATGTTTTTTTTATTTATTTATGTTCCTTTGCTCAAATGGAAGTGTTACTATTTTATTTTGTTCTCTTGCATTTCTGATTTTTGTGGTCTTTTGTGTGGATCACTTCACTTTGTTCATGTCTTTCATAAATGAAAATATTGTTTACATTTATAATATTATTGTTGGGCTTTCATGTTCTAGCTGTTTATATCAATATTCTTGAGATTTATACTATTAATACATTCATGTATTGATATCAATGTATTTATGGCTTAAAATTTATTTATTGTTTATAATGTAGTGATATAAATTTGTTATTATTAATATGATGATGATTTTTCATGTTTTAATGCTTTATGATTTACAGTGTGGTTCTTATATTGGTTGTGGTTTACGTTTTTTATTACTGTTTTGTGTTATAGCATTATTTATGTTTATAATATTGATTCCATGGATTTATGGCTTAGGGGTTTTAAAATATTTAATATGACATCTATTCTCTCGTTTTCTAAACCAATCATCATGAGAATTGTCGAACATTGTGTTATAATGAATATTTTTTTCAGATGAAAACCATAATCAACCATCATGAATCATGGTCAACCATGGTCCAACGCTGCATTGTAACAAAGATTGTCTCAATATGAAAATCAAAGATGGTTAAGGATGGTCATTGATATTTATTTTTCAATTTATAATACATATCGTGGGGTTTAAACAACTTGGCTTTATAATATTAATCCATTGGGGTTAAAATATCAATCCTTTCCATTTTTAATATTGATCCCTTGCATTTTTTGATCCCTTAGGTTTATCCCTTGGGTTTATTAGTTCCTTGGGTTTATAAAATTTATAATCTATTTGGTTTATTAATCCCTTGAGTTTAAAATATTAATTCTTAGGGTTTACTAATCTCTTCAGTTCTTATATTGGTTTGTTGGGTATATTGATTTCTCAGGTTTATTAATCCTCTGTGTTTATAATATTATCTTGTTAGGTTTACTATTTCCCTTCTGTTTACTATTTCCTTGGGTTTATAATATTAAATGATTAGGTTTATTTGTTCGTTAAGTTTGTACTATTAATGATTCCTTGGGTTTATCATTTATTCTCTTTGGCTTATTAATCCCCAATATTAAGGTTTAAATAATAGTCCTAAGGTTTAATATTAATCCCTTACGTTTACAATGTTTATCCCTCCAATTTATTAACGTGTTGCTTTAATAATATTAACAAACCCTAGGGTTTATTAATCCCTTAGGCTTATAATATTCATAGTCACATGGGTTGATCAATCTATTGGGTTTAAAATATTAATTCCTATGTTTTCCCTTGCCATTTTTTATCCCTTGGGTTTATTAATTCCTTAGGTTTATAATATAAAATGCTTGGGTTTCTTCGTTCTTCAAGTTTTTAATATTAATAATTCCTTTGGTTTATCATTTAATCCCTTGGTTTTATTAATCTCGCGACCTTAAAATATTAATTCCCAGGGTTTATTAATCATTTGGGTTTTTAATATTAGCTCGTTGGGTTTATTGATTCCTTGGGTATATTGATCCCTTGCATTTATTAATCATTTGTTTCTATAATATTAATACCTTGGGTTTGTAATACTAATAGTCCCTTAGTCTTATAAAACCCCAATATTAAGGGTTAAATATCTGTCCAACTATTTATGATTATGTCAATATCACAATAGATTAATCTAATATGGAAATCAACTATGGTCAACCATGTTTATTTTAGGGTTTATAATAGTCATGTTAGGGTTTATATGCTTTGGGTTTATAAGTTTTATCACCTAGGTTTATTATTCCCTTGGGTTTATAATATCAACCCTTTCGGTTTATTGATCTAAGGGTTCATATTCCTAGGGTTTAATATTATTCAAAAATGGTCAACAATAAACAACCATGTTCAACCATGATCGACCATTGTCCAACATCAATCACTTGTGTTTATTATTCATTGGTCAGCGATGGCTTATTACGATGTCAACTATGGTAAACAATGGTCCAACATGGAATTGTGATAAGGATTTTCTTAATATGAAAAACAATGATGGTGAGTCATGTTTATTTTAGTGTTTATAGTGTTTTTCTTAAGGTTTATATACGTTGGGTTTATAATATTAGTCCGTTGGGTTTAATATCATTTCGTTGGGTTCATAATCCCTTGGGGTTTTAGTGTTAATCCCTTAGTTTTATTATTCCTTTGGGTTTATAATATCAATCCCTTAGGTTTATTATTCCCTTAGGTTTACTGTGGATGCACATGAACTCCGCGCTGAAATGTATGGTCAATAAGCATGTCTTGGGGGGAAAATTTGCAAATGGCTCTTAATGTTGGGGTGACATTATGTAGGAAGAACAATCGTGTAGAAGGTTCTCTACGTGGAAGCATTCAAAAAGGTATGCAATATGCTGAACAAGGTAGGAAATGCACAACGAAGTGATTGGGACCTAACTGTACCTGCAATATTATGGACTTATAGGACGACATGCAAGAAACTGACGGGACAGACACCTTTTACGATTTTCTATGGAGTGGAAGTCATAATGCCTATGGAATACATCGTGCCTAGTCTACACATAGCATCGCTCATAGGTATGATGGATCGCGGAGCCTTGGAGGAGAGGCTTGCACAATTGGAGGTGCTCGAAGAAGAATGGTTTTTAGCTGGATTCCACCACCACGTACAAAAGCACCGCAAAAAAGCCTGGAATGATCAACATATTAAGTTGTGCACCTTTAAAGTGAACGATTTGGTGTTGTTATATGATAATAAGTTTGACAAATTCCCAGGGAAGCTCATAAAGTAGTGGCTGGGATCGTATGTTATTAAGGAGATCACAGATGGTGGCACGATGCAGTTGGTAAAGTTAAATGGAGAACTCTTCCCAAGAAAAGTCCATATGACTAGCCAACAGAAGAGATACATAGGGGGCTCGGCCATCTGACTAGCCAACAGAAGCACAGTCTTAGCGCTCCAGGTAGCTGAAAGGAGGCGCGCGACTATAAACTACTATGCCTGGGAGCTGCGCGATGTCAGGACTGTGTGCAGTAGCGAAGTGTCACAGGGTCCGCGAGAACGCGAGGGTAGCTACGCTGTCACGCGAGTCAGATGGAAAGTGACCGCTACAGTCACTATTGATGATGTGATGTTTGGTTTGAGACCAAGTGGAGCGGGCGATAGGCATTTAAGGTGAACTTTATGGGCTATATTCTAAAAAATCTGCCGCCAATCGAGCATTAATGGACCGAATGTGGGGGGAATGGTTGATTTCAAATTGAAAAGGTGCTATAAATTACACAGGGATGTCCAACAAAAAACACTTAGCAATTTGAGAACTGAGTCATTGTGTGCACAGACATTCATGAACCCGGACTTGTTCAATCTTCTGAAGGCAAATTCATTGCTTGAGAAATTACCCGAGCCGTTAAGAGAATTATGGAATCGCACTATGGCAACACCTGACGAAGCCATGGATACCAGAGTAATGACCGCAGAGGAAGCATCGCAGGATATTATGGAAGTAGTAGCCCCTAAAAGTGTCGGGATAGTCGCAGAAATCCCTAAATCGCCATGCATGCCGAGACCCAAGAAAGACAAGTAGGCTCTGGTACCAGTGCGCGTATCCCCTAGGAATCCGTTAAGGACTAAGCTTACCATGGAAGAAAAGGGGAAGGCTATCAATTTGGAGGCTGATGACGAGGAAGAATTTGAAGAAATTCTTGTAGAGGAGGAGGACGTAGAAATAGAGGTTGAGACCCAAGGTGTCGACAGTCTCTCCAGGTTTCCCGCATATGTTCCTCTGCAGAAGGGTAAAGCAAAGGTGCCCAAAGATATAGATGAGAGAAAATGCTCACTGCAGACTCTGTTGTTCCTTGATGACTTTATTTTTAAAGGAGCACACCTGCTGTGAGTGCCTATACTGAAATTTGAATACGGGGATCTAACAGACTACGAGAAGTTCCTGCATCTCACGATTACACAGCTCATGCGCCAAAAGAAAGACGTGCCGATTGGAATCATAGAATTGGAGCCAGGTAAATGACTGAGAGGAGTTGTGAAAGTAGGGTTGTTAAACCTCCTCTGGGTGCCACATTACTATCGTGCCCTAGTGACCATTTTTCTCATCAGGAAGCTCCTCTGCTTGGTGCATAATGGGTGCTTCTGGTTGGAGGAGCCCATCCCCATCACAGACTATTTGATTCATAGAATTACCCGACTCCCTTGCAAAGGGGAGGATCCAACGAACATCTCAGAGGGCAAGAGTGATGACTTGGCGATTGTGGAGGCCATGAAGAAGAAGTTCAAGCTGGAAAAAAACAAGAGAGTGTATGCCATTTCTAACATCAACAACCCTGCATCAAAGTTTCGGTGCAGATGTTGGGAGGAAAGGTTATGTGGAAGTGTCATGTGGATGAGGTTGTTGGGGGCCCTCTCGGCACAGATATATGAGTTGCAGGTGCACACTCCACAGGTTGGCACTGTGTCAACCAGTCTCGCAGTAAGCATGTCAGAGGTAGAGGAAATGCTGCGCACTCCGATGACCAACACCATAGTGCTTCCAGATGAAGCACTTGTTACAAAAAATGAGGCCGACAGGTCTATGGTCAGCGGGTTGAAGGAATTGGGTTAAATGTGGCTGTGCTCCCTTGGGAGATTCTCTATGTTCTTCAGGATGGAATCACTGCAGAACTATGAGCCAGGGAGGGTCATGCGCTCCAGGTAATTAGCGAGCAATGCATCAACATGGAACAACTGAGCTTGTAGTGTGATGAGGTAGTGGTGCAGAACAGACAGATCATGCAAGTAGTGGAGGAAGCCTGCCAGATGGTCCCGGAGTTGGCCATCCAAGTAGAAGAACTAGTGGAGGTGCGCATCTAGAAATTAGTAGCAGTGGTATGCGAGGGAAAGGAAGAAATGCCAGGCTTCACCTGGAGCTAAACCTTAAGATAGATGAACTACAATTGAAGGCGAAGCCTTCAACTCTGCTAGAGGTTAAGGAATAGTGTGCCATCGTGATTACAACAGCAATAGCAGAAGTTAACAGTGTAGTGACAGACTGCACAAAGTTGTTTCAGCAGTCATTCGAGGTTCTCACTACCCTGTAGGAGGACCCAAACATACAGTGCCTAGAGACAGAGGCGCGCGAGCCACAACAGAAATATGATGAGGTAAAAGGGGCTGCATAGATGGTTTCCTTTACATAGAGTCTTGTGAGGATGTAGCAGGCGAAAGCACTCAAGGAATAGGTAGATGTTGCTCGACATAAGGAAGAAGTTTTGAAGGCACGCTTACAGACGTGGACTAATGAGGCATATATCATTACAACCTCCATTGAAGCAGACCTCCACAGCTGCAAGCAACATAGGAAAAGGATCAGGGTAGTAGTTCAGCCACAACAGTCTCTTAACAGTATGTCGAGGAAGTACAGTAGGCAGCTTCTCAGTGCGTTTCCAAACTTGTAGTGATCCAGGTAGAATTTGGAGGTCTTAGCACAAAGATCTCTGCACCAATCAAGGGTGAGTCACGATGTTTGTGTTAGGGGCCTGTTGGGCATGGGATCCCCCAATGGAAGTTTTGGGGCTTAGAGACCGGATTTTGGTCAAAAATAGTAACTCCAATGTAAAGACTCCGCATTTTGTGGGTATGGAGCACGTAGCTTGTAAAATAGTCATAGGGTTGTCCACCCTCAATTTTGTTAATTTAAATTTGGATTTTATAAATAGAGAGAGGCTCTAAGTAGTTAAAGCATCTAACAAATCTAATATAATCAGATCAAAAGAAGGATGAAGAGTTGAGTCATATCTATAGATTAAAGTCTAGTTTTGGGTCGTAGAGTAGGAGAAGGCGCTGCAACTGAGTGCGTAGAGGGCTAGTAGTCCATAGCTAAGTGCGCAGGGTGAGTTGAGTCTGTAATAGTAGGAAGTATTATTAAAGAGAAGTTTCACATTAATTCTATGTATTTATTTCCTATTTTATGCATTGAATATATTGGGTATAAATTTCACTTCTACTATTTATATGATGCACGAATAGATATGACTGTGTTGATTAAGTGAATGCGAGATAAAATAGTTGCTTATGCAAAGTTAACTAACATCTGTAAGAAGATAAGTAAGATACACGGTGTAGTTTCTAGAGATAGTGCAGTTCGCTGCCCTAGCAGCGCGGAAGCATCTCAGCCCCTAATTAGGGCTGCTCGAAAGATGATTATAATAGATCGCGAAGGTATTGAAGGTTGGAACAAGTGCGTGAAGAAACCTGTGTGAAGACAAATCTAGTTGGACTAAGTCAACATATCAAACATCTCAAGGGTGGGGAAACTTGGTTCTAGCATCCCCCCATACTGCTTCGGGTGATACTTCAGTCCGCGCACTGCGGGCTGATGCCAAAAGGGCCAGTAGTGTAGGGATTTGTTTGGCTAAATAAATCTGAACATGGGTCAGGCCCCCTCAGGCCAACAAGTGATGTTGGATGACTGTGTTTGATGTTCTATATATTTCATTTACTTAAAGTCACCAAGGAGTTCGAATCTTATCATAGTGGCCTCTCATCGCATGTTTACCCGGGTGGCTGATTGCTTGGGTAGATGTGGGTGGAGGGTGTTACAATAATTGCATGGGGTTTTAGTATTAATCTCTTGTGTTTGTTCTTCCTTTCAGTTTATAATACCAATTCCTTGGGTTTATTATTACCTTAGGTTTATAATATCAATGATGGTCAACCATTTTCAATTATAGCCAACCATGGTCAACCATGGTTGAATGTCGCATTGCGACAAGGATTGTCTCACCATGAAAATAAACCTGATTTATTTTAGTGTTTGTAATACTTATATTTGGGTTTACCAATGTTGGGTTTTTAATATTAGTCCCTTGGGTTTAATATTATTCGCTTGGGTTCATAATCCATTGAGTTTTAGTACTAATCCCTTGGATTTATGTTTCCCATGGGTTCATAATATAAATCCCTTGGGTTTATTATTAACCTTGGTTTATAATATCAATCATGGTCAACCACAACCAACCATGGTCAACTATAGTCAATCATGGTTGGATCTCACATTATGAAAAAAAATATCTCCACTTAGGGTTTATATACCTTGGGTTTATAATATTAGCCCCTTGGCTTTAATATTATTCCCTTAGGTTCATAATCCATTGGGGCTTTAGTATTAATCCCTTGGGTTTATTGTTCCTTGCATTTATAATATTAATAATCCCTTTGGTTTATTAATCCCTTGAGTTTAATATATTAATTCTTAGGGTTTATTAATTCAACAATTTTTATTTTAGTATTTTTAATATTTATCTTAGGGTTTTTATACCTTGGGTTTATAATATTAGTCCCTTTTGTTTAATATTATTCCCTCAGGTTCATAATCCCTTGGGATTTTAGTATTAATCCCTTGGGTTTATTGTTCTTTGGGTTTATAATATCAATCGCTTGGGTTTATTATTCCCCAGTCAACCATGGTTTATTATGATGTCAACCATGGTCTAGAATGGAATTGTGATAAGGGTTGTCTCAATATGAAAATCAACGACAGTCAATCATGTTTATTTTAGTGTTTATAATATTTATCTTAGGGTTTATATACGTTGGGTTTATAATATTAGTCCCTTGGGTTTAATATTATTCCCTTGGGTTCATAATCCCTTGGGGTTTTAGTATTAATCTGTTGGGTTTATTATTCCTTTGGGTTTCTAATATCAATCCCTTGGGTTTATTATTCCCTTAGGTTTATAATATCGATCATGGTCAACCATTGTCAATCATAGCCAACCATTGTCAAACATGGTTGAATGTCACATTTTGACAGGGATTGTCTCACCATGATAATAAACCTTATTTATTTTAGTGTTTGTGATACTTATATCTAGGTTTACCAATGTTGCGTTTTTAATATTAGTCGCTTGGTTTTAAAATTATTCGCTTGGGTTCATATTCCCTTGAGTATTAGTACTAATCCCTTGAGTTTATGTTTCCCATTGGTTCATAATGTCAATCCCTTGGGTCTATTATTAACCTGGGTTTATAATATCAATCATGGCCAACCATAACCAACCATGGTCAACTGTGGTCAATCGTGGTTCGATCTCACACTATGGAAAACACTATCTCCACTTAGTATTTATATACCTTGGGTTTATAATTTTAGTCGCTTGGATTTAATATTATTCCCTTAGGTCCATAATATATTGGGGATTTAGTATTAATGCCTTTGGTTTATTTCTCCTTGCGTTTATGATATTAATAATCCCTTTGGTTTATTAATCCCTTGAGTTTAATTTATTAATTCTTAGGGTTTATTAATTCAACAATGTTTATTTTAGTATTTTTAATATTTATCTTGGGTTTTTATACCTTGGGTTAATAATATTAGTCCCTTTTGTTTAATATTATTCGCTCGGGTTCATAATCCCTTGGGGTTTTAGTATTAATCCCTTGGGTTTATTCTTCTTTGGGTTTATAATATCAATCGCTTGGGTTTATTATTTCCTAGTCAACCATGGTTTATTAAGATGTCAACTATGGTCCAGCATGGAATTGTCATAAGCATTGTCTTAATATGAAAATCAAAGATCGTTAATCATGTTTATTTTAGTGTTTATAATATTTATCTTATGGTTTATATACATTAGGTTTATAATATTAGTCCCTTGGGTTTAATATTATTCCCTTGGGTTCATAATCCCTTGGGGTTTTAATATTAATCTGTTGGGTTTATTATTCCTTTGGGTTTCTGGTATCAATCCCTTGGGTTTATTATTCCCTTAGGTTTATAATATCGATCATGGTAAACCATTGTCAATCATAGCTGACTGTGGTCAACCATGGCTGAATGTCACACTGTGACAAGGTTTGTCTCGCCATGAAAATAAACCATCTTTACTTTAGTGTTTGTAATATTTGTATTTGGGTTTACGAATGTTGGGTTTGGGTGTATTACTCCCTTAGGTTTATAATATCAATCATGGTCATCCATTTTCAATCATAGCCAGCCATGGTCAACCATCTTTGAATGTTGCATTGTGACAAGGATTGTCTCACCATCAAAATAAACCATGTTTATCTTAGTGTTTGTAGTTTTTATATTTTGGTTTACCAATGTTGGGTTTATAATATTGGTCCCATGGGTTCATAATCCTGCTCGGGTTTTAGTATTAATCCCTTAGTTTTATTATTCCTTTTGGTTTATAATATCAATCCCTTGGGTTTATTATTCCCTTAGGTTTATAATATCAATGATGTGTGATCCAAAATGGATTTTTGATGACCTCCTAAGTCTAGTGGTCCTCATAGAGGAAAAATGAAACTCCAAGGAAATTCTTGGAAATAGCCCCATTGTAGAGATCTTTTCCTTTTGAATCTACTGCAACCTGAATGGGAAAAAACTGACTTAGGATGCAGAAGTTATCACAAAAAGAAGATGCCCAGTTTCTTTGGAAAAAGAGGCAAATCTTCAAAAAATGGTCTAAGAGGCCTTATGAAGAAAATCACATTGGAGGAGGTCCAAGGTAGACTTAACCGGAAAGGGGAAACATCCCCGATCGTCGATCCCGGACATATCAAGTCGGAGTTAGGTTTGTGTGCATATAACATAGGGACCAGGTCGAGTGATATACTGATCACTGATATCTACAGAATGACATCGACAGTGGCCATGCCATAGGGATTAAAGCAGGACCCCGGGCTAAGTGACATTGTGATCAGCGATGGCATAAGCCCTTCCATATGGACGGACCCATCTATGCAATATGCTATTAGCGACAAGTTGCAATTGCAACATCGCATCGAAGCATTTCAATGGAGCGTGCCCGATAATAACTATGGATGTGATAAACGGACCTGAAAGGGTTTGTGAATAAAGAAATATAATGTTCAAATCTGCATAAAGCCATTTTTGCAATATTTTAATGTATTTTAAAAAAAATAAAACAGGTAGGATTTCGGGAGGGCCGTGGGCAGTAAATGGTTTTGGCCGGGCTCCATCTGAACCAATACATTGGCTACCACATGTCCAGGCTGAGGAGAGAGAAAACCGCCCGATAACCCTCATATGAAAGGGCCGCCCAAAATGAACCACAGTCGTTGGATTTGGATCTCCCAAATCAACGGTTGAGATGCAATGTCGACATAAAGGCAGATCCGATAATCTTATAAAGTGGAATTAAGGACTTTTGAATTCCGAGAAATAGAGATTTGGTGATCTTTGCCATGTTTTACAACATTTCTCTATGTAAACAGGGAACGATTGTTTCTGGGGGATTTGAAGTGCCGATGTACTCTTCCATTGTAGAAAAGGTGGTCACCTCCCCTAAAGTCGTTAGCAATGATTATTTAATGCTCAGAGAGGGGATTTGAGTGGACCAAAGTAGGAAGCCAGAGAGCCCGAGAGGGAAAATGAACCGACAGTGTTGATTTGGCTTAAAAATCCATAGAACGATAGAGACAAGGGTTGTTGAAGGTTGTTGAAGGTTGTTGGGGGTTGTTGCTGAAAGCAAAGTGAAATCAGGAAGCTAAGGTGAAACAGAGATGAAAGAGGCAACGTAGAAGGAAAAATAAAAACCAAGGGAGTCACTTTGAAGTCAAGTGAAAAGCCAAGAGAGTTGTAAACTAATAGAGGGCCAAAGAAGCCAGAGCTGAAGAGCTAGAGCCAGAGCCAAGAGCCAAAACCAAGAGCCAAGAGCCAGAGCCAAGAGCCAGAGCTTCAAGAGCCAAGGAATGACATGGTGTCTAAACCCACTATTTTTGTGTAAAATAGTAGGAGTTGATCCAAGAGCTTGTAAAAGGACCTACCATAATCTCAGAGAACATAGTCAAGTTGACTAGAGCTCAAGGAGATGCAGCCTAAGAGTTTTGGGTGAACTCCAAATTAAATTGTTGTCCTATGTGCTTGTTTTACTGCTGCATTATTTACTGTTGTATGTATTTATATATCAGTTTCAGCACAATAATTTACAACACCTAAATATTTTAAAACAAATACCAGCATAAACCTTAATATCATGCACTTATTAATTCTGCATTGGTTAATCAATAAGACTTGGGAATATTTAAAGCTTTGGAAGTGGGAGAGGTTCTTGTAAGTTAGACAAGAAGACTAAGTGCTCCATTTTCATATCAATGGTAAACCATTGTCAATCATAGCCAACCATGGTAAACCTTGGTTGAATGACGCATATTGACAAAGATTGTCTCACCATGAAAATAAACCATGTTTATTTTAGTCATTGTAATATTTATATTTTGGTTTACCAATGTTTGGTTTCTAATATTAGTCCCTTGGGTTCATAATCCCTTGGGTTTATGTTTACCTTCGGTTCATAATATCAATCTCTTGGTTTTATTAGTAACTTGGTTTAAAATATCAATCATGGTCAACGATAACCAACCATGGTCAACTGTGGTCAATCATGGTTTGATATTACATTATGAAATGAATTCTCTCCACTAAGGATTTATATACCTTGGGCTTTTAATATTAGCCCCTTGAGTTTAATATTATTCACTTAGGTTCATAATCCCTTTGGGTTTTTTGTATTAATCCCTTGGGTTTATTGTTCCCTTGCATTTATAATATCAATCGCTTGAGTTTATTATTCTGCAGCCCACCATGGTTTATTATGAAGTCAACCATAGTCAACCATGGTCCAACGTGGAGTTGTGATAATGATTGTATCATTATGAAAAACAATGATGGTCAATCATGTTTATTTTAGTGTTTATAATATTTATCTTAGGGTGTATATACGTTTGGTTTATAATATTAGTCCCTTGGGTTTAATATTATTCCCCGAGGTTCATAATCCCTTAGGTTTTTAGTATTAATCCCTTGGGCTTATTATTCCTTTGGGTTTATAATATAAATTTCTTGGGTTTATTATTTCCTTAGGTTTATAATATCAATCATGGTCAACCATTGAAAATCATAACCAGCCATGGTTAGCCATGTTTGAATGTCACATTGTGACAAGGATTGTCTCACCATGAAAATAAACCATGTTTATTTTTTTAGTCTTTCTAATATTTATATTAGGGTTTACCAATGTTGGGTTATAATATTAGTCCCTTGGGTCTAATATTATTTCCTTCGGTTCATAATCCCTTGGGGTTTTAGTATTAATTCTTTGGGTTTATTATTAACTTGGGTTTATAATATCAATCATGGTGAGATTTATTAATCCCTTGTGTTTGTAATATCAATCCCTTGCGCTTTTTGATCCCTTAGGTTTTTAATACTTATCCCTTGGGTTCCTAATTCCATGGGTTTATAATATTAAACGATTGGGTTTATTGGTTCCTTGGGTTTGTAATATTAGTCCCTTTTGTTTAATATTATTCCCTCGGGTTCATAATCGCTTGGGAGTTTAGTATTAATCACTTGGGTAATAATATATAATAATATAATAATAAATATATTATATTATCATAATAATACAATAATAAATATATTGTATTATTATAATAATAATACAATAATAAATATATTGTATTATTATAATAATAATACAATATAATTGTTATTATTATTATTATTATTATTATTATTATTATTAAAATATAATATATTTATTATATTAGTATTATAATTATAATTATTATTATTATTTCACAGTTAACCATGGTTTATTATGAAGTCAACCACAATCAACCATGGTTCGACATGGAATTGTGATAACAATTGTCTCAATATGAAAATCAATGATGGTTAATCATGTTTATTTTAGTTTTTATAATATTTATCTTAGGGTTTATATATGTTGGGTTTATAATATTAGTCCCTTGGGTTTAATATTATTCCCCAAGTTTCATAATCCCTTGCGGTTTTAGTATTAATCCCTTGGGTTTATTATTCCTTTGGGTTTATAATATCAATCGCTTGGGTTTATTATTCCCTTAGGTTTATAATATCAATCATGGTCAACCATTGAAAATGATAGCCAGCCATGGTTAGCCATGTTTGAATGTCACATTGTGACAAGGATTGTCTCACCATGAAAACAAACCATGTTTATTTTAGTCTTTCTAATATTTATGTTAGGGTTGACCAATGTTGGGCTTATAATATTAGTCCCTTGGGTTTAATATTATTTCCTTGTGTTCATAATCCCTTGGAGTTTTACTATTAATCCTTTGGGTTTATTATTAACTTGGGTTTATAATATCAATCATGGTGAGCTTTACTAATCTATTGTGATTGTAATATCAATCCCTTGTGCTTCTTGATCCCTTAGGTTTTTAATATTTATCCCTTGGATTCACTAATTCCTTGGGTTTGTAATATTAAATGATTGGTTTTATTGGTTCCTTGGGTTTATAATATTATTCCCTTGGGTTCTTAATACCTTGGGTAATAATATAATAAATATATTATATTATAATAATAATAATAATACAATATAATTGTTATTATTATTATTATTATTATTATTATATTCATAATAATATAAACTCTATTTGGCATTTACATTGACAATCTAGAAGGTTTTTTAGAGGAAGCAGGTTGTGCTGGCACAATCTTAGCTGGGATAGTCATCATCCTTCCTCTCTATGCTCACGATATTGTTCTTCTCGCAAAGTTCCCATCTGATCTTGATAAGCAACTTAGACTTCTTCAGGATTTATGTCCTGCAATGGGTATGACTGTTAACACTGACAAAACAAAATCTATGATTATCAAGTCCATGAAGGACACTTGTGCTAATTTTATGTATGAAAATAGTAACGTGGAGCAAGTGTCTTCTTACAAGTACCTAGGAATTGATAATCATCACAAGCTCAGCTGGAACTATAGCAATGAGAAAATGATTAATGGCGGGTGGAAAGCTTATTTTGGTATTGAAAACAATTGTAAAATGGCAAACCTCGTAATGTGGGATAGAAAGAAGTTCCTCTTTGAAACTTTAGTCACTCATGTTATCTTATATGGATGTGAGGTTTAGGGTTGGAGCAGCATCTCTAGAGAATCCTTGAGAAAGATTGAGAAAATCTAGGAGCATTTTTATAATGTATAAGCTCAAAATTAAAATCAATACACCCTATCCTATTCTCCTTATAGAAGTGGATGTTTCCCCTATCGAGAGCCTAGCTATGACTAGGCTTCTATTATACAAGAACAAACTCAATAACATAGGAGATGATAGACTTCCTAAGATATCTTTAAATTCCAGCCAAAACCACAGAAAGCTCAAATGAGGTTAGTATAAAGACACCAGGGCCTATTTAAACCATTGGGATATCGACAAGAATTTTGCACTGCAAGACATTAATAACATTAAAAATATTGTTATTTCTAAGTTCAAATAAAAATTGTGGTGTGAGAAAGATTTAGCTGCTAGGTTTGATGATAGGTTTGATACTCACATATGTTGATTATCATGGTTGATGCTTATTAGATGTGGGATGTTAGAAAACTCCCTATTGATGATACATGGATGATATATTGAGGGTTCTTGTGGAAAGACCGTGCAGTTCTTTCTACAATGATGATGTTATGGTCATAGATGATGACTATGGTTATTTCAAATATATTTGATATGATGTGAATGGTTTTGTATTACTACTTGGATATATGACATAAGCTTAGTTGATTTGTGAAAACGTATGTTAAGGCTTTTTCTACTAAGGAAACAGAGAAAGTTGATATTGATAAGATCAAGGGGATGAGTTGATATCTATATGCGGCATACTTTGCCACAGTTTGATGATATTAAAAGATACATTGACTTATCTTGTGAACTGATGATGGACATATACATGTTGTTTTTCTCGATGTTCCTAACAGATGCTTATAGTACAGATCATATATGGTGGATGATATTTGCTAATAAATATCATGATCTTGTTTAGATCTTTGGTATTTGCTATAAATGTCATGTAAAACATTTTATGTAAAGGTCATATGGTGTAATAATATGTCTCTTTCTATCATAGTCTATTATGAACGAGTCCTTTTGGACATATGATGTAATTTGTACCCCCAGTATGCATGGGAAGGATGATGTAATAATTACAATTTTGAGACATGTATGAACATTTGGTGTATCACCACTTGGCTAGGTGATTGATGTATGTATGAGTCATTGGTGATAGGAAGGTCATACTCACATAGTTGAGTTATAGATTCATGTTATTCTTTTGAAAAATATTTATGCAAACTCTGCATGTGCTCAAGGGGAGCATGAAAAGTATAATGCATCTCATCATGTACTAAGGGGGATTTTGATTAGAGAATTCGTCATGTCCATAGGGGGAGCATGATTAGTGTTCATATTCAACAACTCATAAATGGAAGTCTTCATTTAACATTGGTGAGGCATTTTCCCTTGATGTCAAAGGGGCATAGTAGCTTGGTGTTTGGAGAGTACCTTGATGTTTTGAAAAGCTTAGTGCTTTTCTTGATGATATCTACAAGTTGTGGTGACCAAACACCAAAGTGGTTGTGATCAAGTCCAAAGGGGAAGATTGTTGGAATTATGATGCATGTGTTTTCCTTGATGGAAACTCACTTGTATATGTTAACTATATGAATCTACAGGATAGATCAGAGGTGATAAAATGATGGAACACAGAGATACCAAAAGTGACTAAATGATGGAAAATAGAGATATCAGAGGTGGCAGAATGATGGCATAGAATAATGGTTAAAGGTTTGATATAGGAAGACTCTGTTAGTGTTGTTATTGATAGACAACCTACTCGATCAATGGACTACTTGATAAAGATATAAACAGGATGTGATAGAATGCATCGCAATTATGTTTACAGATGTGACAAAATGTAGGGCAGTTAAGGGGAAGTAGTTCAGAAGTGATGTATGATGGCACTCAAATTGTAACAGGTCAATTCAGAGGTAAAAAAGTAAAGGCACAGAAGAACAGGATGATGGAACAAAGGACTAGAGATCAGAATCAAGCAATTGAATAGAAAGAAAGTTTTAAGTTGTATACAATGTTTCACCTAGCCTAATTAGCGTATACAAGCGGGTACATAGAACAAAATAAGCGTATACATATGCACACACTTTCACAAGAAGAAAAGTCTGTATGGGATGGAAAATTAAGGTTAAATAATACCAAGGGTCAATACCATGGTATTAGCCCATAACATTGAGCGGAATAACGGTTACTTAATCCCGTCTAAGAATACCACAGGTTCTAAGTGTTGTTTTGGTCTGAGGTATTGAAAAAGGCTCTAAGTATATAAGGATGAGAAGATCAAAGGGCTAAGCATGCAAGTAATGAATATCTTATGAATAGTTAGATAAAAATAAAATATGCATGTTATGGGTTTCTGATGCTTTTCTTGATCTAGACTAATTATGCACCTGAGTGCTTGATGATGGATGAGATCTAATGATGGATCGAGATCATAAGATCTTAAATGACTTATCATTATGTGATCTGATAATGGATAGGCTAGATTTGAGTGCTAGCAAATGTTTTTTCCTTTAAATGTTGTGATATGGTTATATCTAAAGTCTGGAATAGCTGCGAAGTTATAGGTTATTATTTGTAGATGTATATGATGGTTTTCCTTGGTGAAGGCACATATACACACTAGTTCAGCTCTTCCAAGTGGCATATGTAGAAGAAAAGTTTGTTGCTCAGAGATGACTAATCTATCTTATTAGTGTTTTTGTCTTACTGATGCTTGTCAATGATGTCTTCTTTGGATCTGAAAGTAAAACTGATTGTATAAGGATATTGAGTCTGGTTGATTGAATGATTGAGTAAGAAGGGTGATATGTATTGCCAACTATTTAGAACTCTGTAATATGACAATAGGTCTTCATAATGTCTCTCGTTAGTTCAACTTTTGGTTTCGAAGTTTGATGATTCAGTATATTTAGAGGTGTACGTAGGTTGGGCTACAGAAAGTAGTGTATACATGCAGGCTAACTTCATTGATGTAATGTATGCATTCTGACATATGATTTTTAAGGTTACAGTTGGTTCTGGTTGTTGATGCAATGTTCTGGGTTCAGATCTGTGTACTAGTTATAGTGATATGTCTATTCCATTTGATTCGTTCAATTTTTATTAAGTGTTGGTTGATTGAGTTTTCAATGATTTATTGATTCAGTTGTGGTTGATTCAGATATTGATGATTGGGTTTTAGTTATATTAGAGATTGATGATTGGGTTTTAGTGATTGGTTGATGAAGATGTATTTGATGGTTGTATAACAGTGGTGATTGATTTTGAGCTTCAATGCTACTAATGGGTCCAGTATGAAAATTTGATGAAACGTGGCCTACATATTATGTTGTTGTGTACCAGGAGTATCGAGTCTAGAAATTTATGAAATTTTGTCCCTAGAGGATACTAAGGGTTGGAGCCTTCAGTGAGGAAGTTGAATCTTCCTACCAGTAGTAGTTAGTGATTAAATTAGGGGCTTGGAGCTCCCTCCTGGTAGCAACTGGAAAACGAGTAAAGTTTGTAGCCTTCTATAGGTTGGTGCATACGTACTGGTAAACATATCATCCAGTACAAAAACTAGGGGGTTGTAGCTCCCTTCGAGTAGAAGATGGAGAAGGAAGGTTGTAGCCTTATGTAGATGGGTGTCTGCATATTGGTATGAGTCTGCACTGGTACAGTATTGTAAACATCTTATTCTTTATATTAAAAGGAAGACAGTGACAAAATCAGTAGGTGGCTTTTTCCCGCATTGGATTTCCACCTTAAATTTTGGTATTCATGTGTGTTGCTTATGTGTGATGGTTTGTTTATTAAAACACATGGTTAATGTTTATCTAATGGTTAATAAAGTACTAATGCACTAGCTGGAGACAAACATATGACGGGTTAAATGAATTGTAAGTTCACTGGATATACTCCCACAAAGTTGAATTCGACCAGGCAGTCAAACAATCTATAGATCCAATCCAAGAGGTTCCAATAGCATCCAAAAAAGCATTTGCTAAAGATATTCTAGTTATTTTTCCTTAATTTATTATTATTGTAACTTTTTATGTATTAAGAATATTTCTTTTAAGAAGCCAACAACATCTATTGTATAACCTTTTGGCAGTGTTAAAAAAAATTCTTAGTCTTTTTATATCACTTCAAATCTCCCCTTCTTCAGGACGAAGAAGGCTTGAGAGTGGGGGAGATGTTGGAGGGGCTAGTCAGCCTAGCCGAGTAGCCTAAGTTGATTCAAAAAATACATATTGTAATAAAGTGATAAGTAATTTCAGATTAATTGTAATATTTGGTTAGACAGTTAGGCAATGAAACTGTCCCGACTAACTATCTATCTATCTATATGTATATATATATATATATATATATATATATATATATATATATATATATATATATATATATATAGATATGTGTGTGTAGATATATATATATATAGATACATATATATATACATATCTACATATATATATATATATCTACACACACACACACACACACACACACACACACACACATATATATATATATACATATATTTATATATATATATATATATATATATATATATATATATATATATATATATATATATATAACAATGTATCAATTCTGATTCGACTAATAATAAAAAAGATATCTATGTGTGTTTGTTGATTCCCCATTATTGTGTCTATGTTATCTTTACTTATGCTTTTCATCTGATTACGTGATGTCTATCTACTGGTAACAATGTATGCTTTTCATTAGATTACAGCAAGCCTTCTTTGATGGAGCAAAAATTCATGTCAAGGATGTATGCAAACCATGAATTGCATTTCACCTGGAGAATCATCACACTTTCATTCTTAGTTTAGTGTTGAAGCCTAGAACTAATAATAAAGAAAATTTAGTTGGGCTTTGTCTCATCCTTCACTATGCAATGTTGAGGCAAGTGAAGTGCTTACAAATATTTGGCAATTCAATAGTGGTTATTGAATTGTTCTTTGGGATTGGTACGTTACACAAATTTTCCCTAAATCGTTGGCAAGAAATAATGTGCTAATTATAGGAATTTTTTGAGGAGCTGGTAAAGGTGTTGTTGGTAAAGGTTGATTCTTTGAAGAATGTTGCAGATGCATTAATGAAGTTTGTGACCATTGAGAAGTTTTCTTGGTGTAGAGAAACAATGGGCGTTGCAGGGTTGGACCAATGACTAAGCTCTCCTATGATCCCCTGTGTGGAAAAGAAAACAACAAGTGGGAAAATGTTGGGTGTGTTTTATATTCTTTCCATGATTAGCCCCCTGATATTAGTTGGGCAGACCTACCTATGGTTTTTTGCATGGGTTTCACACATGGTTTTAGGAAATATGGTTTTCTGCCTGTGGTATTTTGTAGATTCGGTCAAGGGACCTATGTTTATGTTCTAGTCCAGAATTTTATGAATTCTTCAACATGTGTATATATGTATTGTAACATTGAAAGGAATATAATGAAAAATCAATGTTGTAGTCCCAGTTTTGGGATGTAGGGGAAAATATCTTTGTATTTGTTTTGTGTTTCTCACTATTGTATATTTTCTGTTTTTTAAGAATTCGTTTGCAGGTAATTTCTATACAGTGTTAGAACCTACACCCTAACCCTTGGGAATTTTCCTGAGACCACCTCACCTCATTCCAAAATCTTCCGAAAATCCAAAGCTCAACCAAAAAATGAATCCCATAACACCATGGCTATCCAAGAACTGGAAAGGCAAGGTTGAAACCATTGTCAAACATGACAAAAACCATGCTAATGACAACAAATGAACCAAATACAGAAAGGCATGAACCATGCATTCACACCTCAACTAGGAAATCACACATGCAACCTATTACCTACAAAATCTTCCCATTAAAGCTGTTGATCAAACCTTATGCTTTCTTCCCTTTCTTGTCCTCTTCTTTCCTTTTAATTCGTTTGATTGCTTGCTCACTTTCGGCTCTTGGTTCTCTCTCTCTCTCTCTTGCTCTCTCTGTTCAATTTATCCAAGCTAAAACTAAAAAAATGTTGTGAAATGTTCCTTGGAAGCCTTTTTATCATTGAAGCCTCTATTTTCTTCATTTTTCCTTCAATTTCCCTCTCATGCAAATTTGTGTATCTTCACGTTCCTTTTCTCCTATTTTCGTTTATTCCTTATATAAAATGCCAATTGGTTCCACTTTGCCTTTGCCAATTTCTATAGCCAATAATTAACCAAAAGTGATTCCCACTAGAGTGATTTTCCCATCGTTCATCTTGGAATACATGTCCCGTGACCTTGGTGCCTTTATTAACCCTTATTACATGAAATTTTAACCTGAGATTGTTACAAAGACCACTCAAAGTGTGTCTAAATGAACCCAATGGTAGAAGGTACTTAAAGAAATCCATTTGAAAGTTCTTGAGCAACAAAAGAAACTTGGCAAAGCTATTCAAAAAATGTAGACCGAGGAAAAAAAATCAAGAAGACATGGAAGCCCAAAGCCCCATCAATTCAAGAAAAAATCAAGAATGTAATGTAGAATTCCAAAGGCATCTTTGCAGATAATATTAACCAGAAAATGAATGAGATATTCCTTAACTCACATAAGTGAAGGCATGAGTAGAATAGTACATCTTCCAGTAAGAATAATGGGACTTCTTCCATTAGGCCAAATGGCAACATTTAAAATGGTACCTCATATCAAAGTAATCAGGCCACTGGCACTCGGACTGATAAATCCACTACAATTGATCTAAGATGTGATACACCCGCCAAATATTTGATGCACATTTTAAATGAATAGAATTAGACATCGCAAAATTAGTTGAAACAAAATTAGTCAAAACAAAACTAGTTAGAGAAAAACCGGTCAGATCAACAAGATAATTTTGAAGTGAACTCACAAGATAATTTATTTGAGCGCACTTACTCTGATCAAACCATCAAATATTGGAACTTGCAAATGGCTAAGGTATCAATTGACCAACACCAGGAAAGAATGACTAAAGTACTAGTCACCAACCCACCAATCATGAACAATCCATTGATGACCAACCCAGTTTTAACCAGCATGACTTCTATAGTATTGTCTTCAACAAGCATGACGGGGGTCAAGGATAAAAGGGATATTAAGGATACCTCAACCAATATGACAACATCAAACTGGAAAGCAACGAACACATTTTTAAAGTTCTATAATATTTGTTTAAATCCACTGAGAATAGTTTGTAGAAGAGAAAGAATTTACAGAAATAGGACGGACTATTTCTTTCTGTGTATTCTTTTTAGGTTCGAAGGCCGTACATGTTCTATCTACTGAACCACTCTATAATTAGGCCATCGTAGGATATTTGGCATAACTCTTTATTGTAGAATCCAATATTGATAAGACTAGTGGGGTTATAAAGAGGACTCAGGGGGCTACCACAAGCCGAAATTTCAGAACTTGAAGATCTGAAATTACAGAGTTACAATGATTTATGTATTGAGCTCTAAAAAGAAAGAAAAATAATGACTCAAATCAAGAAAATAGAAACAGCTAGCGTAACATACCTCTTGAGCCTACTTGGGAATATAGCTACTAGGGTCTCATTTTGGTAAGTTTTCTTTGTTTATAGTTAAGGATTAGCCATCATGACAGGTCATATGGTATACTCCTCTTATGTTTTATTTATTCTCTGATAGGGACCCTTAGACTCATTTATATGTCCGTTATATGTGATCAACTGTTAAAACTAACAAGTATTAATGGACATTAATTCAAGTTTACTGTAGTTAGTATGGTTGTGTATCATGATCATAGTCCTGTACACATAGTGAGTATGTTACTGACCAACCCTTCATTCACATGCATAACTAGCTGGACTAGACTAAAAGGAGGTAGTATTAGGACATGCAAGAATAGATAATTTGAACCATTGGCCATACGCTGGGGAGCATTAAGAATTAACTCCACAATTGTTCCGCATGCATAAGCGTTTAATTTATCACATAACATTATAGGCAGATTATATTCCTTATTTAAATGTAAGATGTAGATTTCATAGCTATCTCACATATTCATATATGATCTCCTCTTAAACACCATTAGTATTTAAAACCACGTATCAAGCTTCCACTATGAACTTTGCTCTAGGATATAAAAGGAGTCACATGTATAACACATTATTATAAAAATCATTAACACAGGTAATCTACTTACGTATAATTGGCGCATGCAATTTCTACCATGAATTAGATAGCTCATGGGTAGAAGTATTGTCGCCCACTTTATACACTTCTATTGCTAACTTCACATGCACCATGCTTAATGAAAAACCATTATCTCCATAATAAATATAACCCTGGGATGATTGATTTAACAATTTCAAAGTAAGGATTAAGATAAATAACATACCATGCCAGTGACTCAGACTAGAAGGAAGTGAAACACCAGCAATCTATTCATAAGAATCAAATTCAATTCATTCATTCATGGCGAGGAAGCTTAAATCTTCTGATAGAAAAACTGGAACTATAATAGAGAGAGAAAGAGTAAGAATCATCATACAAACATCCCATGCCTGTGACACCAACTAAAACCTCACTTGGAGGGAGGAGCACCACCACCCAACCATGAATCACCTATGATTCCCCCCGAGCCAAAGATATTGCCAAGGATCAACTATCCTCAATTGGTCAATGCACTGGGTATTTAATACCCTCTTTCATGATTTAGTTTCCATTAGCGATGTACCACTTTTATGGATTTTTCCATTTGTCTAGGTCTTTTTCGAAAAAGATCGTCTTTACCTCCCATGATGCTTTTCCACATAAAATCTTGCCTTTATCTCCCGCAAAGCTTTTATATCCGATGGATATCCAATCCATCCAAGCTTATCTAGAATCACATCTAGAGGCTTTATCATTAAACATTCATCTCTATCCCATTCCCCATGGGATTTGGCAACAATCTCCTCTCTCTTGGTGCTCCACCTGCCAAGTGATTTATTTTATTAATTTAATTAATAACACATTTGCTTTTCATATTACATATCATCTAGCTTTCATTTGCTTAGGTTTAGAATAGTTTATCCCATAAAGGAGGGTATGACACCTAGCTTTAACCCAGCTTAGGTTTACAAACTTTAACGCACAACGGGGGATGTCACACATAGCTTTAACTTAGCTTAGGTTTACAATAATTTAGTACACAAGGGAGGGGTTTTACATACCCCCCCCTTATATTTTACACCATCCTCGGCGTATCACTACATCATGTCCTCGCCCACAGTTAGCTAGTTTCTGAATCAAGAGCTCTCATGGCTATGTCATCTGATCCAATTTTTCTAATGTACATCGGTCACAAGGAGTGCTCCCAGCACCTCTCCTTCCATGGATACATTGGTCTCAAGGAGTGCTCTCCTTTCATAGCTACCTGTAACATTTTTTTCAAACCATTTCTGAAAATTTAAAAATGCAAAATTTTAACTATGATAAATATCATGATCTATTTATTTATATTAATAAAGAAACTATTGATTATCATTTATTTTATCTGAAGAATGCATGTCTTCTACTTGTATTCTTTAAAGCCTTTGTTTTCTTGTCGAACACCTGCATCTTGCAGTCTCTTTGCATACCATACATCAGTTATCATATTTGCCACATTAATATGCCTACAAGGTTATACCAGATTAGTTCACATAACAATATATATTCATCGTAATTATATGTATGCCAACTACAATTAACCATTGTTAGTTATACCGATCTTACTTCCCTTTTTCTGTATAACCTCCAGGTTGGTCGTCTTTCGAGACATTTATCTAATGTCTTCATGCATATATACATAAATGTGTACTATACACACTGATATACATATCATATATAACACATGTAATCATATGGGTACTGTATGTACTATTGTACATAGTACCATCTGTGCTAATACCCATCATACAATTCCCATGGTATCACTTTCATGACAAAACTTTGTCCATATATTTTCCTACCATGTTAGTATCATACCAAACATTCT
Organism: Pinus tabuliformis; assembly: GCA_031772625.1. Lineage (NCBI taxonomy): Eukaryota > Viridiplantae > Streptophyta > Pinopsida > Pinales > Pinaceae > Pinus > Pinus tabuliformis. The sequence continues at coordinate 867,204,305 of CM062817.1, forward strand.
TTTATCTTTTTCTAGTAATTAAAACAATTGTTCTCAGTTGACAAGAAATTTTAGAGAAAGTTTTTTCAAGTGCATATCATTTCCAAATTTCATTTGGTTACAATATCAATAGTATAGTATTGTATTCATTCATAGTTTCATCATGCCTTCTTCTTATTTTCCTAAAGCAGACTATTAGCTCACAAATTATCAAATCATAATTCATCCCGTATGATTTAATATTGCCCTTTTTATGCCTCAACAACTTGTTGGCCATGCCTAATTTAGTGTAGTTATACCTTAAAGTTCTTAATACTTTCAATCCTACACCCCTTTTAGTTGTAACTTCTTATGATCTCAGGGTATTTACATGTTAGCTCATCTTTAACATTAAATCACCCTTAACCAAAAGATGTGTTATCTATTTTATGATTTCTTGTTTGAATTACGCAAAATTTCTTATGTTGTCCAACCACATTATCAATGCAATCCAATAGAAAACCTCTCAAAATTTCTTGGTACAAGTTATGATATCAATATCTTTAAATAGATTGTTAGATACCATTTAATTGACCCAGTGGTCCATACCATTTATGCTACTTCATCAAATTGCTATGGTTTGCACTCAAGGATACTTATAGATACTTATAGGTTCTATTATACATATCCATCGAAAGATGCATATGTTCTGGAAATCTGTTTAAGTTAAATTTCCCCTTAACCATACTTTCTTCTAACTGAAGAACAATTCACATTATATGTAGATGCATTAATCAAAGGATTAATTTGAATGACAATTTGTAAAAGTTATATAGTCTTATACTATAACATGTTCTCACCATCCTTTACTTTCATATAATACTTTCATAGAAATTATACCATTTATAAGATGTTTTATAGCACGATGACCATAGTTTAATCTCTAACCAGAATCATAGTCTAGTTTTATGATAATTGTAATTCTTGAATTCATGCAGGCAACATATGTAAATGTCCCACTCGAGTAATGATATCTTCCTCCCCCATGCATCACAAAATTAAACGACGTTACTTTTAAGGTATTTTCTTCATATTGCATGCCATAACAGCTTTAGTTATAAGGTTTTTCGTGTCAGTAAGATTAATAATCTTGAATTTCCTTGTCCAGCCTGACTCTTAACATAGTCATGCATATTTTTCCTATTTACTAGTGGCACATAACAACCCAAGCATGTATGCTAACGAAATATAGCTTTAATACAGTTCAAGAAACTCAAATCCCATGCATGGGGAAAAACCAAATTTCTACATGTTATGCATATCTATAAGCATTGATAGTAGCATAAAATTGATTCTACAGATCACAAACCACCAATCCTTGCTCAACACCACTATGCCCAACATCTAAGCAAAAAAACATACAATGTATCACAACACAACAACTCCACACTACTTTGCCAATATAATCATTAGATCAATCACACTCTTTCCTTCTACAAAACATACTCCCCTTTAAGAGGCATTGGGGTAACCAACATATTTATGATTGTTAATAAATTACTTTTACTTTCTTTCAACATGTAAGCAACTATCAATACCAGAATTCTTCAGAAAGTGCTTACATGGAAGATTCGTGTGACTCATTACTATGTATGGATATTAAGCACGATCCTTTTTAAAACATGTTTATCTGAATAACCACTCAGCTAGACTATGGTAACACATACAATTCATGACAATGCATAGGTATATGTATCATTACATAACAATACAACAATAATACAACCATAGTTTTCTTTATTATCTAATCTTCTTTTCCAGGGTTAGCTGATTTTATTTAGCCATGCATCTACACTGCAATTGTAGCAATCACTATTTAAATCTCTTACCTATTAGAACATCCAGTTCCAATATAATTTTCCACACGGTTCATCAACCAGTTCATGTCATGGTTTGGGATGTTGATCCAATGGTAGAAATTGTGTTAGAGGTTTTAAGCAAACTTTCTAATTTCTCTTTGTCATTCTTAATACCAATTTTTCCCAAGTTTCCTTTTATGTACATCTAGTTTCTATCATGCATATATATGTATTTTACCTTCACTTTCGATACCACAATCTCCACATGTTCAACCATGACCATTTTGGAGATTTACGTGAAAGAAATCAACCGAGTAAAATAACTAGAATTGCAGGTAGAAAACTATCTTTGCTTATATATAGAAACAATTACACATAAGGATTTAACTCTTCTATGAAATTCCAAATAAGCAGTTATTTTCTCAAGCTTACGCAACTAATTTGTCCCTGTAGGATTTTGAAGTCTTGCCAAAAGAGTTTTCACATTTATGTTGCACGTACCTCAACAATTCTAAATTGTGATATATCATTAAACAATTAATAAATTCATTCAATGAGCTTTATGCATAATTTTCTCTTACAAAGCAAAAATTTTTAGAAACAAATTCTTCATGTTTTACATGCTTGACCGTACCAGGGAAAAATTATATCAATATTTTAAAACAATGAAATACCATAGGATTTGGAGGCTCGTCATTTTTAATAACTCCCTTACATTCACAACTTCATGATTTGATACATTCCCAACTTCATAACTTGATGTAAAATAATTTCTCATTGTTTTTTCATAACATGATAACTTTCTCAACTCAAATTTATTTTTTTTGAACTTCCCCATATCACCATGAATAATACTATAAAGTTGAGATTGTGTTGGGCATCACTTTGACTTAAAAAAAAATCCACTTTAGAGTTTACTCACTTGCCCATTTTACTAATTCTGCCTATATGCACTTACATATCATATTACAATATATAATTATGTTGAGAATTGTGCTTTTACCATTCTACATTTCTCAATGTGTGTGCTTTTAAGTAGATAGTTCGTGTGACTCAAATAGAGGGTTTTGTTTTTCTAATTACCGAAAAATCTCAAGATACCCATTTCCCACTCGTCTCTGTTTCTCAGATCTGTGTAAGCGTGCATCCTAGAACAATATATATTCTTATCATTAATATTATTAAAGAATATATATCATATAATATTAAATTTAAATTAATATTATAGGTATAATATATATATATATATATATATATATATATATATATATATATATATATATATATATATATATATATATACTTTTTTTTATAAGAATATATTGGAATCAAGTTATTTACCTTAATGGGTCTTTATACTATCTGATTGAAAGTATCTTGTTATACAGACTTTATTTCTTTGTCATAATTGAAATTTCAGCAATCTGGCATTGAAGTTATTAAAATTGATATGGTTTTTCAATAGTCTGGTGGAGAATGACAACGTGCGGGGGGGGGAGTTTTGAGATTTCAGCGCGCGTGGGTCTACCCATACCCATAGTCATAGTCAACACCTACCAATATGGAGAGCTATCTATCTTGAAATAGAGTATGACACGAACAACATCTGAAATTAAGCGTTTTTTCATCACCCTAAAATCATTAACCTAATTCCCATGGCGATCTATACACAGTGGTGCGAGAGATGGAAAAGCCATCTTCCATATATAACCGCCCCCCAGGATATCTTTGATTACTTTTATATGTAAAGAAGCGAAGCAATTATTATTATTCAGATAACCTAAAAGAAGAAAAGTAGAAACTACTATTACTCATGGGCATAACAACCACATTTTTGGCGTACCACTACAACATGTGTTCCATTTTTGTTCTCACTATGATGATGGAAATGGGAAAGTCATCAGTGAATGGTTACTAGTGCAAACATGAATGTTATTGTTACCTATGTTGATGGATTTTTTTTGTCCCACACAATAAAGAAAGAAATGCAGTGGAGGTTGGTCCTCTTCAATTCCTTCATTCAGTTCTGTACAACGTTCACCACTATAAGTTCCCTATTAGGAACATTGGAAACTAGGTGTAATCCCTGTTCTTGGACCAAGGGAAGGGATTCTTGTAAAAAAAAACATTTAGTATTCTAATATCGTGAAAATATGCAGCCCGGGTTTTATTCCAAAATTTCTCAAATCAACACATTATCACATCCATGTTTCTTCCCAATAGTTCATTAATTTAAAAATAGGATATATATTTAGGATTCATTATTCTAACCAAACATAATTTTGCTACTTGCACATAACTGTTTGAATCACTAAATCCATGTATTTTACTGATATAAAAATTAAAAATACTACTTATACTTATAATTTAAGAAGAAAAATAATCCAGGTTCACTCGTTAAATAATTCGATTATTTTTTTTTCCCAATTTATGCATAAAAATAGTTAGGACACATCCTACATCATAATTAGTGTCTTTTTAAAATTTCTTCCAAAATTATCATACGTAGTAAAAATAATTCGTTGCATATATACATGGTCTAGATCCTCCTTAGCCGAAATGCAAAAGTAATACCATTTAGTGGTAAAACTTATTCCCTCTATTTTATTAATTTTACATCCGCTAAACATAACCATGAATGTATTTTCCTTTCTTGCTTTAATCAGGCCCATACATGTAGAATTATATTCATCAATAAATTATTTTAATATTTGAATAATCCTTGTATATTTCGCACTTATACCTTGGCCTATTAGTAAACTTCTTATTAATGCAAGGTCAATTTTAGGACCAGAACTTTTCATAACCTTCAACAAAAACACTACGAAGGTGGTTTATTCCATAGGCCTGAGTGTTTGAACCTATCTCTTTGATACCATTTGTAACATACCTCTTGATACTACTCGGGAATATAACTACTAGCCTCTCATTCTGATAAGTTTTCTTTATTTATAGTTAAGGATTAGCCATCATGACAAGGCATATCTCCGAATATTACATGACAAAATATTACCCAACATCAATTAGGGAGGCATATTATGGTATACTCCTCTTATGTTTTATTGGTTCTCTAATAGGGACCTTTAGATTCAGTTATATGTCTACTGTAGGTGATCAACCGTTAAAAATAATCATGGCATGCGTCCCATGAAACCCTTGGGTTAATCCCCACAAGAATTGATGGACATTAATTCAAGTTTACCGTAGTTAGTATGGTTGTGTATCATGATCATAGCCCTGTACACATAGTCAGTATGTTACTCACCAACCCTTCTTTCACATGCATAACTAGCTGGACTAGCCTAAAAGGAGGTAGTCTTAGGACATGCAAGAACATATAATTTGAATGATTGGCCATACACTTAGGACATGCAAGAACATATAATTTTAATCCTTTCTTAACACCACTATGCCCAACATGTAAGCAACAAAACATACAGTCTATCACAACACAAGAACAACTCCACACTACTTTACCAATATAATCATTAGATCAATCACGCTATTCCCTTCCACAGAACATAATCCCCTTTAATAGGCATTGGGGTAACCAACATATTTATGATTTTTGAGCAATGACTTTTACTTTCTTTCAACATGTAAGGGACTATCAATACTAGAATTCATAAGAAAGTGCTTACATGGAAGATTCATATGACTCATTACTATGTATGGATATTAAGCATAATCCTTTTCAAAACATGTTTATCCAAATAACCAGTCTGCCAGACTATGGTAACACATACAATTCATGACAATGCATAGGTATATGTATCATTACATAACAATACAACAGTAATACAACCATAGTTTTCTTTATTATCTAATCTTCTTTTTTAGGGTTTGGTGATTTTATTTAGCCATTCATCTACACCACAATTGTACCAATCACCATTTAAATCTCTTACCTATTGGAAAATTGAATTCCAATATAGTTTTCCACACGGTTCATCAACCGGTTCATGTTATGGTTTGGGATGTCCATCCAATGGTAGAAATAATGTTAGATGTTTTAAGCAAACTTTCTAATTCCTCTTCATCATTCTTAATACCAAATTTTCCCAAGTTTCCTTTTATGTACATCTAGTTGCTATCATGCATATATATGTATTTTACCTTCACTTTCGACACCACAATCTCCACATTCTCAATCATGACTATTTTGGAGATTTACGTGAAAGATATCAACCCACTAAAAAAAGTAGATTTGCAGATATAAAACTACCTTTGCTCATATACAAAAACAATTACACGTAAGGATTTAACTCTTCTATGAAATTCAAAATAAGCAGTTATTTTCTCAAGCTTATGCAACTAATTTTTCCCTGTAGTATTTCCAAGTATTTCCAAAAGAGATTTCACATCTCTATTGGATGCACCTCAACAATTCTAAATTACGATATATCATTAAACAATTAATAAATTTATTCATTGAGCTTTACGCAGAATTTTCTCTTACAAAGCACACATTTTTAGAAACAAATTCTTCATGTTTTACATGCATGACCATACGAGGGAGAAATAGTATCAATATTTTAAAAGAATGAAACATGATTGGATTTGAAGGTTGACCAATTTTAAACCTCCCTTACATTCACAACTTCATACTTTGATACATTCCCAACTTCATAACTTGATGTAAAATAATTTCCGATAGTTTTTCGTAACATGACAACTTTTTCGACTCATTTTTTTTTTTTTAACTTCTCCATATCACCATGAATAATACTATAAAGTTGGGATTGCATCGGGCATCACTTTGACTATAAAAAAAGAAGAAGGAATTTTTCCACTTTAGAATTTACTCACTTGCCCATTTTACTAATTCTACCATTTAATAAAAGTACATGCACTTACACATCATATTACAATCTATATTTACGTTGAGAATTGTGCTTTTACCATCCTACATTTCTCAATTTGTATGCTTTTAAGTAGAGAGTTCGTGTGACTCAAATAGAGGGTTTTGTTTTTCTAATTACCGAAAAATCTTAGGATACTGATTTCCCACTCGTCTCTGTTTATCAGATCTGTGTAAGCGTGCGTCCTATAACAATATACATTCTTATCACTAATATTATTAAAGAATACATATCATATAGTATTAAATTTAAATTAATATTATAGGTATAATATATATATATACCTTTTTTTATAAGAATATATTGGAATCGAGTTATTTACCTTAATGGGTCTTTATAGTATCTTATTGAAAGTATCTTGTTATACAAACTTTATTTCTCTGTCGTAATTAAAACTTCGGCAATCTCGCCTTGAAGTTATTAAAATTGATATGGTTGTTCAATACTCCGACGAAGAATGACAACGTGCGGGGGCAAGTTTTGAGATTTCAACGTGCATGGGTCTACGCATACCCATAGTCATAGTCATCACCTACCAATATGGAGAGCTATCTATTCTGAAATAGAGTAAGAGATGAACAACATGTGAAAGTAAGCATTTTTTCTTCGCCCTCATAATCATTAAGCTAATGCTCATGGCGATATATACACAGTGGTGTGAGACGTGGAGAAACCATCTTCCATATATAACCAAAAAACCATCTTCCATATATAACCACCCCCAAGGATAGCTTTGATTACTTTTATAAACCATCTTCCATATATAACCACCCCCAAGGATAGCTTTGATTACTTTTATATGCAAACAAGCAGAAGCAATTATTATTATTCAGATCATCTAAAAGAAGAAAAGTAGAGACTACTATTACTCATGGGCATAACAAGCACATTTTTGACGTACGACTGCAACATGTGTTGCATTTTTGTTCTCATTATGATGGTGGAAATGGGAAAGTCATCAGTGACTAGTGACTAGTGCAGACATGAATGTTATTTCCGCCTTTGTTGATGTATTTTTTTTGTCCTGCACAATAAAGCAATAAATGCAATGGAGGTTGGTCATCTTCAATTCCTTGATTCAATTCTATACAACATTCTCCACTGTAAGTTCCCTATTAGGAACATTGGAAACTAGGTGTAATCCCTATTTTTGGACTAGGGGAAGGGATTCTTGAAAAAAGACATTTAGTATTCCAATATCATGATAATATGTAGCCCGGGTTTTATTCCAAAATTTCTCAAATCGACACATCATCGCATCCTTGTTTCTTCCCAATTGTTTGTTAATTTAAATATAGGATATATATTTAGGATTCGTTATTCTAACCAAACATAATTTTGTTGTTCGCACATAACTGTTTGAATCACTAAATCCATCTATTTTACTGATATAAAAAATCCAAATATACTAGTTATACTTATAGTTTAAGAAAAAAAATAATCTAGGTTCACTCGTTAAATAACCCGATTAACTTTTTTCCTAGTTTATGCATAAAAAGAGTTAGGACACATCCTGTGTCATATTTAGTTACTTTTTAAAATTTCTTCGAGTTAACAATAATTGGTTGTATATATACATGGTCCAGATCCTCCTTAGCTGAAATGCAAAAGTAATACCATCCAGTGGTAAAACTTATTCCTTTTATTTTATTAATTTTACATCCACTAAATATTACAATGAATGTATTTTCCTTTCTTGCTTTAATCAGGCCCATACATGTAGAATTATATTCATCAATAAATTATTTTAATATTTGAAGAATCCTTGTATATTTGGCACTTATACCTCGGCCTATTAGTAAACTTCTTATTAGTGCAAGGTCAAATCTAGGACTTGAACTTTTCATAACCTTCAACAAAAACACTACGAAGGTGGTTTATTCCATAGGCCTCAATGTTTGAACCTATTGCTCTGATACCATTTGTAACGTACCTCTTGATCCTACTCGGGAATATAACTACTAGGCTCTCATTTTGATAAGTTTTCTTTGTTCATAGTTAAGGATTAACCATCATGGTAGGTCATATCTCCCAATATTACATGAGAAAATATTACCCAACATCAATTAGGGAGGCATAGTATGGTATACTCCTCTTATGTTTTATTGGTTCTCTAATAGGAACCCTTAGATTCAATTATATGTCTGTTGTAGGTGATAAACAGTTAAAAATAATCATGGCATGCGTCCTATGAAACCCTTGGGTTAATCCCCACAAGAATTAATGGACATTAATTCAAGTTTACTGTAGTTAGTAGGTTGTGTATCATGATCATAGCCCTGCTCACCAACCCTTCATTCACATGCATAACTACTTGGACTAGCCTAAAAGGAGGTAGTCTTAGGACATGCAAGAACATATAATTTGGACCATTGGCCATACACTTGGGACATGCAAGAACATATAATTTGAATCCTTGGTCAACACCACTATGCCCAACATCTAAGCAACAAAACATACAGTCTATCACAACACAAGAACAACTCCACACTACTTTACCAATATAATCATTAGATCAATCACACTATTTCCTTCCACAGAACATACTCCCCTTTAATAGGCATTGGAATAACCAACATCTTTATGGTTGTTGAGCAATGACTTTTACTTTATTTCAACATGTAAGGGACTATCAATACTAGAATTCATCAAAAAGTGCTTACATGGAAGATTCATATGACTCATTACTATGTATGGATATTAAGCATGATCCTTTTTAAAACATGTTTATCCGAATAACCACTCAGCCAGACTATGGTAACACATACAATTCATGACAATGCATAGGTATATGTATCGTTACATAACAATACAACAGTAATACAACCATAGTTTTCTTTATTATCTAATCTTCTTTTCCACGGTCAGGTCATTTTATTTAGCCATTCATTTACACCACAATTGTACCAACCACCATTTAAATCTCTTAGCTATTGGAAAATTTAATCCCAATATAGTTTTCCACACTGTTCATCAACCAGTTCATGTCATGGTTTGGGATGTTGATTTAATGGTAGAAATTGTGTTAGAGGTTTTAAGCAAACTTTCTAATTTCTCTTCGTCATTCTTAATACCAATTTTGCCCAAGTTTCCTTTTATGTACATCTAGTTGCTATCATGCATATATAAGTATTTTACCTTCATTTTCAATACCACAAACTCCACATGCTCAATCATGACTATTTTGGAGATTTATGTGAAAGATATCAACCCACTAAAATAAGTAGAGTTACAGGTAGAAAACTACCTTTGCTCATATACAAAAACGATTACACATAAGGATTTAACTCTTCTATGAAATTCCAAATAAGCAGTTATTTTCTCAAGCTTATGCAACTAATTTTTCCCTGCAGTATTTCCAAGTCTTGCCAAAAGAAGTTTCACATCTCTATTGGATGCACCTCAACAATTCTAAATTACGATATATCATTAAACAATTAATAAATTCATTCATTAAGCGTTATGCATAATTTTTTCTTACAAAGCAAACATATTTAGAAACAAATTCTCAATGTTTTACATGCTTGACCATATGAGGGAAAAATAGTATCATTATTTTAAAAGAATGAAACATGATTGGATTTGGAGGTTGACCATTTTTTAAACCTCCCTTACATTCACAACTTCATAATTTGATACATTCCAAACTTCATAACTTGATGTAAAATAATTTCCGATAGTTCTTTCGTAACATGATAACTTTTTCGACTCAATTTTCTTTTTTTATACTTCCCCTTATCACCATGAATAATACTTTAAAGTTGAGATTGTAGCGGGCATCACTTTGACTGTTAAAAAAAGAATTTCACCACTTTAGGATTTACTCACTTACCCATTTTACTAATTCTACCATTTAATATAAGTATATGCACTTACATATCATATTACAATCTATAATTATGTTGAGAATTGTGCTTTTACCATCCTACTTTTCTCAATTTGTATGCTTTTAAGTAGAGAGTTCGTGTGACTTGAATAGAGGGTTTTGTTTTTCTAATTACCGAAAAATCTCAGGATACCGATTTCCCACTCGTCTCTATTTATCAGATCTGTGTAAGCATGCATCCTATAACAATATATATTCTTATCAATAATATTATTAAAGAATATATATGATATAATATTAAATTTAGATTAATATTATAAGTATAACATATATATATATATAGATATAGATATATATACTTTTTTATAAGAATATACTGGAATGAAGTTATTTACCTTAATGGGTCTTTATAGTATCTAATTGAAAGTATCTTGTTATACAAACTTTATTTCTCCATCATAATTGAAACTTCCGCAATATCGCATTGAAGTTATTAAAATTGATATGGTTGTTCAATACTCTGGTAGAGAATGACAACGTGCGGGGGCAGGTTTTGAGATTTCAGCTTGCGTGGGTCTACGCATACCCATAGTCATAGTCATAGTCAGCACCTACCAATATGGAGAGCTATCTATCCTGAAATAGAGTAAGAGATGAACAAAATGTGAAAGTAAGCATTTTTCCTTCACCCTCATAATCATTAAGCTAATGCCCATGGCAATATATACATAGTAATGAGGCATGGAGAAACCATAATATTTTTTTTATCCACTGATTGATAAAAACCCATACTTGATCCAAGATCTCAAGTATGGGTTTTTATCAATCAGTGGAGATGCAAAGTATCTTCTATAATGAGCGAATTACCTTGGCTCGCTCAACTATAATTGTTGGTTCGCCTATATCTGGGGTTCCTTAGTCCCATTATTTCCCACCCATAGAAGGAGGGAATGATCTGATTCGATGGTATACTCTACGAACCGATTCAATATAGGTAAATGCATGATCGCTCGATCCCGAGTTTTCAGAGTTCCTATCTGATCCTCGAATCACCTATTGAATAACATCGATGGAACAATTTAAGGGGAGGGAAGTGCGCTTTCTGCCTTCCATTGACCACATTCTATTCACAATATATATTCCATTCAATATTTTTTATTAACCAAAAAACCGTCCTCCATATATAACTGCCCCCAAGGATAGCTTTGATTACTTTTATATGGAAACAAGCAGATGCAATTATTAATATTCAGTTCATCTAAAAGAAGAAAAATAGAAACTAGTATTACTCATCGGCATAACAACCACATTTTTGACTGTGTTTCATTTTTGTTCTCATTATGATGATTGAAATGGGAAAGTCATCAGTGACCAGTGATTGGTGCAGACATGAATGTTATTTCAGCCTTTGTTGATGTATTTTTTTTGTCCTGCACAATAAAGCAATAAATGCAGTGGAGGTTGGTCATCTTCAATTCCTTGATTTAATTCTGTACAACGTTCTCCACTGTAAGTTCCCTGTTAGGAACATTGGCAACTAGGTGTATGCCCTATTCTTGGATTAGGGGAAAGGATTCTTGCAAAAAAACATTTAGTATTCCAATATCGTGATAATATGCAGCCCGTGTTTTATTCCAAAATTTCTCAAATCGACACATCATCGCATCGTTGTTTCTTCCCAATAATTCACTAATTTAAATATAGGATATATATTTAGGATTCGTTATTCTAACCAAACATAATTTTGTTGTTCACACATAACTATTTGAATCATTAAATCCTTTTACTGATATAAAAAAATCCAAATATACTAGTTATACTTATAGTTTAAGAATAAAAATAATCCAGGTTCACTCGTTAAAAAATCCGATTTTTTTTTTCCCAATTCATGCATAAAAATAGTTAGGATGCATCCTATTAGTCTCTTTTTAAAATTTCTACTAGAATTATCTTATGAAGTAAAAATAATTGGTTGTATATATACATGGTCCAAATCCTCCTTAGCCGAAATGCGAAAGTAATACCATTCATTGGTAAAACTTATTCCCTCTATTTTATTAATTTTACATCCACTAAATATAACCATGAATGTACTTTCTTTTCTCGTTTTATTTTTTTTGGTAGGTAAGCACCCACGGGGGATTTGAACCAGTGACCTATCGCAAGGAGTGCCTTAGCAGTGCACCCATTCACTGTCAATCCAAAGCCCCATGGGCCTTTCCTTTCTTGTTTTAATCAGGCCCATACATGTAGAATTATATTCATCAATAAATTATTTTAATATTTGAAGAATCCTTGTATATTTGGCAGTTATACCTCGACCTTTTAGTAAACTTCTTATTAGTGCAAGGTCAAATTTAGGACCTGAAATTTTCACAACCTTCAACAAAAAAAATACAAAGGTGGTTTAGTCCATAGGACTTAGTGTTTGAACCTATTGCTATGATACCATTTGTAACATAGCTCTTGAGCCTACTCGCGAATATAGCTACTATGCTCTCATTCTGATAAGTTTTCTTTGTTTATAGTTAAGGATTGGCCATCATGACGGGTCATATATCGTAATATTACATAAGAAAATATTACCCAACATCAATTAGGGAGGCATAATATGGTATACTCCTCTTATGTTTTATTGGTTCTTTGTTAGGGACTCTTAGATTCAGTTATATGTCTATTGTATGTGATCAACCGTTAAAACTAATCATGCATGTGTCCTATGAAACCCTTGGGTTAATCCCCACAAGCATTAATCGACATTAATTCAAGTTTACCATAGTTAGTATGTTTTTGTATCATTATCATAGTCGTGTACACATAGTGAGTATGTTACTGACCAACCCTTCATTCACATGCATAGCTAGTTGTACTAGCCTAAAAGGAGGCAGTCTTAGGACATGCAAGAACAAATAATTTGAACCATTGGCCATACACCGAGGAGCATTAATAACTAATTCCACAATTTTTCTGCATGCATAAGCATTTAATTTATCACATAACATTATAGGCAGATTATATTCCTTATTTAAATGTAAGATGTAGATTTCATATCTACCTCACATATTCATGTATGATCTCCTCTTAAACACCATTAGTATTTATAGTCATGTATTATGCTTCCACTATGAACTCTGATCTTGGATATAAAAGGAGTCACATGTATAACACATTATCATAAAAATCATTAACACAGGTAACCTACATAGCTATAATTGGTACATGCAATTTCTACCATGAATCAGATAGCTCATGGGTACAAGTATTGTCACCCACTTTATACAATTCTACTGCTAACTTCACATGCAACATGCATAATGAAAAACCATTATCTCCATAATAAGGATAACCCTCAAGTGAATGATTTAAGAATTTCAAAGTAAGGGTTAAGATCAATTATATACCATGTAAGTGACTCAGACCAGAATGAAGGGAAACACTAGTAATCTACTCATAAGCATCTCATTCAATTCATTCATTCATGGTGAGGAAACGTAAATCTTTTCATAAACAAATTCGAACTATAACACAGAGAGAGAGAGAGTAAGAATCATCATACAAACATCCCATGCATTTGAAACCAACTAAAACCTCACTTGGAGGGAGGAGCACCACCACCCAACCATGAATCACCTTTGATTCCCCCCGAGCTGAAGATCTTGACAAGGATCAACTATCCTCAATTAATCAATGCATTGGGTATTTAATACCATCTTCCATGATTTAGTTACCATTACCGGCGTCCCGCTTTTATGGATTTTTCCATTTTCCTAGGCCTTTTTTGAAAAAAATCGTCATTATCTCCCATGATCGTTTTCCACATAAAATCTTGCGTTTATCTCCTGCAAAGCTTTTATGTTTGATGGATCTTTATCTCCCATGCATCCAATGGATATCCAATCCATCCAAGCTTATCTAGAATCACATTTAGAAGCTTTGTCATGAAAGATTCATCTTTATCTAATTCCTCATGGGATTTGGCAAGAATCTCCTCTCTCTTGGTGTTCCACCCCCCAAGTGATTTATTTTATTAATTTATTTAATAACCCATTTTGTTTTCATATTACATATCACCTCACTTTCCTCAGCTTAGGTTTAGAATAGTTTAGCCCACAAGTGAGGTTATCACACCTAGCTTTAACCCAGCTTAAGTTTACAAAAGTTTAACACAAAAGGGAGGTTATCACACCTAGCTTTAACTTAGCTTAGGTTTACAATAATTTAGTACACAAGGGAGGGGTGTTACACCTAGTAAGAAAAATGGGATGGATGATTTCAAGAATGCGATCGAAGCTAAGATAAATAGCTTTATGTGTGCCATTGAAGCTAATATCGATGGTATGAAAGAAGATTTCAAGAAAGGTATGTAATATTTGAAGAAAGACATGGAAGGTTTGAAGGAAGGTGGGAAAAAGCTGTTACAACAAAGGCATCCTAATAACGAAAAGGTAGTAGAGGAACTCATGGTGAGAAAAAAATAAATTTTAATCATGATTTCATAGAATCTAACATTGGGTTGAAGACCCACCATATTTCAAAGATCAATATGAGGAAGTTTTATGGAAGGGATCCCATAACATGGATACTACAGATGCAGAAATATTTTGATCTACATGATGTGAAACTATGACAAAAGGCATGTATTGCATCTTTATATTTAGAAACGAATCAATTTTTATGGTATAAAGTGATTTTTCCTCGTAAACCACTTGTCACTTGGTCAATTTTCATAGAGAAAATGATAACACATTATAAGGATACAAATAGCAACACCTTCTTTAGCCAATTGATAAATCTCAAACTAAAGGGTTCAATGGAAGAGCACATTGTGGACTTCCAAAAATTGAATATAAGGGTAAATGATATTCCAGAGAATCAGAGGATTGATGTCTTCATAGGGAATTTAAAGGATAACATTCAACATGAGGTTCGTCTTTAGGAACCTGATTCATCGGAGAAGGCATTCAGGCTGGAAATAAAAATTGAAAGCAAAATTATGGCAACAACAAATCCTAGCACTCGCAATTATAAAGATGGAATTATTGTTTCTCCACCAAAAACATTGGAAGAAAAAGGAGAAAATGGCCTTTGTATAGTTTTGATAGCAAATACACTAAAGGTCATAAATGTGCTCAGGAGAAATTATTTTACATTGATTGTGAAGAGGAGGAGGAAAAGGATCAAGAAACGTCAAAAGAAGATGTTATACATCAGGAACCAACCCCAGAGGAAGAAGAAATGAATCCTACCATATCTTGTAATGCATTGGTAGGAATTACCATTCCTCAAATGCTTCCACATTGCTTTGCATGATGAAGGGTTCATTCCAATTATACCACTACTCAATAACTCATCAAAATTATTAGAAGCTATTTCTTCTCATGCAATTCAATAATGGAAATTTTTGTCTCATACAAGCATGCATGCACTTAGTGTGCCAACTATATGTACCATCATGACTCATAATATGAGTGTCATGACCAAATCATATTATAATAATTCAAGGATGTATCACAAGGATTCTAGTAATTTTTACACACTTAAGGATTATTTCCTTTGTCATAACCCTTTGAGATTTATTATTAATAACTTAGTTCTCAAATTTATGAAAATACTTGATTGAAGGTGGAATAATATGTAAATAAACACAAGAAGTCACTATGTGAAATCTTGTGGGAAACATTCTAGCCACCAGTATGAAGCAACTCCTTTTTTTTGGGTGGGGGAAACTCCTAGTAATTAAATATTAATTATTGTTTGTTAATTTGAGTACTTCATGGGTTTTTCTTGGTGTCGATTCCATTTATGTATCCAAAAATATATTTTAAAAAACAAAAAATCATATTCTTGTTTAAAATTGTATTTTCTATAAGTTAGGTTATCCCTATTTAATATAATTGATCAATTATTATTAAAAATTAACTATTTAATATAATGGATCAATTATTATTAAAAAATAATGTAATTGTGAAAGGCATATTCTAACTTATAGACGAAATGACCATTTTCACAATATTTTTTCTTGTTAATTTTGATCAAAATCTTACAAAGACTTTTAAAAACTTAAGTTTAAATTGTTTAATCAAAATCTTACAGAGATTTTGTTAATGTTTTTCACAATCAAAATCTACAAAGATTTTTAAAAACTTGAGCATAAATTGTTTATTCTCCATAATTCTAGTTGGCGAGTCACGATGTTGAATGGATTTATACATTCAAAAATATATTTCAAACAGAAAAAATCTTAAAATTCTATTGATGAATTTTGGCGAATTCTGGTGAAAAGGGTTATTCCATCTATAAGTTAGACTACACCATTACTAAATATTATAAGTTAATGATTTTTTTTTATAAGTTGGACAACACAATTATTAAATATTATATGTTAATGAGATTTTCTATAAGTTAGACTACACCATTATTAAACATTATATGTTAATGAGATTGTCTTCAGCATTAATCACATTATGAAGATTTGGTCAACATTAGGAACTCTCTAGTGTGGCCAAATCTTAACAATGTGATTAAAATGAAAGACAATCTCATTATCATTATGAATCACAAAAGTCTAATATGTAGAGAAAATATTATATGTCTTAATTATAATGAGTATTTGACTATGTTTGTAACTAAAAGACTAGATGTTAATTATTATATAATAATTAATGGATTATATTATATAATAAAGATTAAAGAATTATAACATAATATGTTATATTATATAACTTGCTAAGAGTAAATAACCAATTATATTATATTATATATTATAATTAGTTAATAGTATTTTTTAAATATTAATCATTTTATATTTTATATGACAACTCTTTTTTTGGTGGGGAACTCCTCGTAATTAAATGTTAATCATTGTTTGTTAATTTGAAGAAATTGAGTACCTATGGGTTTTTGATGGTGCTGAATTCTTTTATGTATTCAAAAAAGTATTTTAAATAACAAAAAATCATATTTGTTATTGAAATTGTATCCCCGGTAAGAAAAGTTATTTTGTCTATAAGTTAAGCTATGCCTATTTAATAAATTGGATAATTATGATTAAAAAATAATTAATTTATTAAATATTATATATTTTAATTAAAATAAATATGTTGACTTCATTTCACTAAATGATTTTATTTTCTTATTATATAATAATTGATGTATTATATAATATACTCTAATACAGATTAAATAATTATAATAATATGATATATTATATAATTTTTTAATCAGAAATAATCAATTACATATATATATATATATAACAATGAGATAATAGTATTTTTTATAATTAATAAGTTATAAGATATAATGTATCAAATTATAATTAAATATTTTTGTTTATTTATTTTTATGCTGAGAGTAATTGATAATGAGTTGTTTGTTTGAACATATATTCACATGATGTGATGAAAAGTAGGTTAGCTTAATTTCTAGTTTGTATATTCATATTTATACATGTGAAAAACTCACAATATTTTTTACTAATAACCATTATACAAGAAATACTTTACAATTTACCCATTCAATAACTATTTTATATTCTATACACTAACTACTTTATATATGATTTTTTTTTCCCGTAGAAAAAATCGTAATTTTATTCATATGAAGACAATTACATTTTGTAGATGCTTAAGCATATGCAGATGACTGTCCCTGTATACACAAGCGAACAGAGATTACAAAATAATAAAACAATAAATGTCGGCGGGCCTATGCTTTCCTGCCCTTCTTCTTCTCCACCCTTCGCCAGCCATCAGAGTTGGAGTTGGGAGCAATGATAGCCAGCTGATTTTCCATTGTATTTATTAGTTTTTCCTTGTCAGATTCCGAGCCTTCAGATCCATGAGTTCGTTTGATGCCGCTTGCTTCCAACTGTATTTCTTGTTGTTGTTTCATATTGTCAGGCCCCAATTGTGTGTCTGGGGCATTTGCTTCCTGTGTATATTTCTGTTCCATTTGTGTGTCAGGTTTTGATTGGTTCCCTGTAGGTTCTGTCTGCATATCCTCTTTTTCCCTCCAATTGGTGTGGTGCCATCCTTTCAGCTTTTTTTGTTGTTTCTTGTTCTCTTTGGGGTCCTTCTTTCCCAGTGCGCAGGTGTTTTGAAGATGCCCTGTTTGCATGCATATTATGCACCTGAATGTTGTATTTTCATAATCAAGCGGTTGTATCCTCTGTGTATTATTATAGTTCAGCGTAATGTGATCACGTAGCCCCAGACTTAGATCCACTTCTACACATATTCTAGCATAGGTGAATATTCCTTGGTTAACTCTTTCACCATCTATTTTAAGGAATTTCCCCAAAGAATTTCCAATGGCTGATAAAACTTTGTAGTGCCAGAAGTGGAGAGGGAGGTTGTGAAGCCTCACCCAAACAGGAACTGTTGATACTTTCATGGTATTTGCATCAAATTTGGGGAACCAGGGGTGGTTAAGAGGCCAGCCTTGCCCCAGAACCAAGGCCCCTGATTGATAATATTGTCACGTTCTTGTTCTGTTGTAAAACTAACTATGAAAAAACCCTTTGAGCATAGGTGAATTTCACAGTCAGATGTCCATGTTGAGAAGATCCAGTGATGCAGTGCATCTGATTTTGGCCAGAACCCATTAAATCTACATATAACAACATGTGTGGCTAGATGAGTGTGTAGATTAGTTACCTCCGGCAAAGTTACTTGGATCGTTGGAGATTCCAGTGTTTGTTCCACAATATAGGGACCTGGTAGCACTGGTGCTGATGCTGGTTTGGGTTGAATGTTTTCCCCTTTACCTTTCACTGCATCCTTGAAGGAGCCTGTATTCTTTGAGCTGGATCCAGAGCATCCACCTCTCAGACGAAGTTTTATGGTGATTGTTGAATCTGTGGTTATATTGTATTCCTGGAGGGTGTAGTGGTCCTATAGGCTGCGCCCTTGTAGATCAGATTTTGCCCTTGTTCAGGGATGCCAAGAAGGGTTTGTATTCTGTTCCGTAGTTCTAGGATACTACTACCCCTCCATAATCTCAAGCAGTAAGTTGTTCCTTCCGGTGCTTTCAAAAGGAGCTGTGTGAAGTCTGCTTCTCTGGGGTTTGAGCCCTTCTGAGGTTGCTGCCTGACGGTTGCATGTCCATAGATCTGGGTTCTTTCAAGGTTCCCTGTTCTTCTGGGCATCTGATCTGGTGATTTGATGACAGATCTGGGCAACTGATAACCTGCCGTGGATGGGTTTCCCGATCCAGTTCTTTGCATTGACCCTGCAAATGCATCTTGGGCAAGATTGGGTATGTAGAAAGGTAAAAACGAAGTTGCCCTTAACACAGTAACAGTACCTTGTAAATTGCATGCTCTGTCTTCATCTGCGTTCAGGGTTCTCTCCCTCCACACGGCCGCATCATAGGTTTGGAATCGCAGGTCTGTGCTGATCTCTTGTCTGTTCTTCTTGACGGCTGCCGTGTATGTAGGTTCAAAAGGGTCTGCTCCTCTCAGCAGTCGTCGGCTTCCATCGTCATTTCGGGTCGCTTCTCGAGGGAGATGTCCAGAGCCCTCGCTGCTACCAGATATCATAAAACCATATAGATTGTGAGGCCGCTTGGGCGCAGAGACTAGGGCCACAGCTGCGAAACAGGTCTGGGAATCCGCCATTCTCTCAGCGGTTTTTTTCCGCTTTATATATGATATTTATATATTGATATATTATATAGTTAATTATGCTATGGTAACACTTAAAAAAAAAGTAGTTAAATAACTTTGTTATGATTTGAATTAATTTAGGTTATTTATTTTTTCTCATATGTATATGTTTAAAGAGTTACCTTTTCATATGTATTATTTCATTACATTTTATCTGTACCATTGATGTTTTCACTTTCATATATATGGTCTAAATGGTAGTTAATGTACTATTGATGTTTTCCCTTTCATATATATGGTCTAAACGGTAGTTAATGTTTGAAGTAGAACTTGACACAAGTGTATTCAAATATATCGACCAACCACCCAACTTTGCATGGATTACTTTGAAAGAGTATTTTGTCATTATTAGGATAAGAAGTACATAATAAAATTACAAATAATCCAACTTTTCATATTGATATTTGTCATTTCATATATATGGTTTAAAGGGTGGTTAATGTTTGAAGTGGAACTTGACACAAGTGTATTCAAATATATCGACCAACCACCCAACTCTACATAGATAGTATTACTTTGAAAGAGTATTTTATCATTATTATGATAAGAAGTACATAATAAAATTACAAATAATAATTATATGTAATATATAATATATATAATAAAGTATTACTTTGAAAAAATATATGGTCATTATTATGGTCATTATTATGGCAAGATGTATATATAATTATATCAAAAAAATAAAATTACATATAATAATTATATTTTATATAATGTATACAATAAAAAATGTATAATAGAGTAATATATATAATAAATAAATTCTATATAATTTATATAATAAAAAGTGTATAATAAAGTAATATATAGAATAAATAAACGTAATAATTATTATTGAAAATTTTATAAAATATAACTTAATTGGTTTGTGTGATGTTTATTTCTTTTTAGGTTTGGAGTTAGAATTTTATGATAAGGAGTTGAAGGTCGAAATCAATTATAAAAATAACATATGTCAAGCCTAAGGTACTGAGAAACAAGAAATAGACCAATTGAGCTATCCACTGGGGCTTAGTAGACAATGATTAATATTTATATAAAATAAAAAAATATTGAATATTTAATTATTGACATTAACTATTATGATTATATAAAAGAAAATCTTATAGAACTGGAGGGTAAGAGTCATTTATGGACATTAACTAAATATTATGATTATAAAAGGCATAGTTTAACTTATAAACCAAATAGAATTTTCCACTAGAATCCAGTAAAACAATTTCATGAAATAATGTGATTTTTTGTTGTTGAAAATGCATTTTTGAATGCATAAATAGATTTATCGCCCTGAAAAACCTGTCTATGGCACTCAATATCTATAGATTAAATTACTTAAATTAGAGTTTTTAAAAATCTCTGATAAACCTTTGGCAGATTTTGGTTACAATTAACTAGAAAAATTGTCATGAAAAATGGCATTTTCTTTATAAGTTAAACTACATGGGAGAAACGAAGTGGCTAGGTTTTCCATAGTGAGCAGAGTTCGATTGTAATGGAGAATGGTAGGGGAGGGAGCTGGGCTCCCTCCTACAAAGATGTAGTGGCCATCAGAAGTAAATCACCACCTATAAATAGTGAAGACGATATGAACTACAGAAACAGGGACAATGAAAAGGAAACAAATGGGACCAGAACAAAAGAAAATAGCAGCACAAGGGACAAAGAGGAAGAAGATAAAATTTTGGGTTCAAGGGACAAGAAACAAAAAGTACCCTAAAACCAAAAGCAGAAATCACTCCTTGAGTAATATTAAATGATCCTGCTCTGCGGGAGCACAGGGAACATATGGGAACCTACGCCATTATCTGTAAATTCATGGGACTATGGCCCATTGAAAAGGCTTTACAGACGTGGATCAAGTATCATTGGAAGCCCAAAGGAAGCATTGACCTACATCTTGGGTCAAAAGGATTCTTCACAATAGTGTTCTCTAACATTGAAGATAAAGACAGAATATTCAAAGGAGGACCCTATTTTTTTGCTGTTGCAAGTATCTATATGAGACCTTGGAAAATGAAAGTTCTTTGTCCCAGAAAGGGAGACTTTCTCTTCGGTTCCTTTGTGGGTAAGGCTCTACTCTATACCTCTTGATTATTGGCAAACAGAACCGTTAGCTGCCATTGGCAATAAACTAGGACGCTATGTCAAAGCTTCTGAAGTCGTAAGAAGGGGAAAATATACATCCTTTGCTAGGATCTGTGTGGAAATGGATCTATCAGGAGCACTTCTGGATGAAGTGATCCTGGAAGTTTTTGATGAGGAGTGGGTGCAGACAGTAGACTATGAACTTCAGATGCCGAAGATGCCACGAACATGGGCATTTTTTAAGAGACTGCCCTCTCAGCAAAGAAGATAACAAAGAAAAAATTAATATATCGAAGGACACCGAAAGCTTTTAGAAAGTGGCTAGTAGGGGAAGGGCGGGAATGGATCAAAGCAACAACATACTAAGGGGAAAAAGGGTAGTAAGAATGAGTTTCAAGTGCTAGAAGAGCCTGAAGAAATCATAAGAAAGAATCAATATCAAGAGGAAGATGCTAAAGAAAAAGGAAAAAAAAAAAGAGGACACAAATCATTCTTCAGACATTGACTCCCAAAAAGAAGCGAGGAGAAGTGAAATAGAAATGGAAATGGACCAGGAAATGACCCAAAGTGAAATAGATCTGGAAGATCATGAACTACAAGAAATACTCGACATGGAAAACCTAGATCTGGAAGGATTCCTGATGCAAGGAACCAAAGGAGGAATAAATTCTCTGCCTCAAGAAGATTGCAATAGAATACAACAATTGTTCTTATGGAAAACATAGGAATGAGGACTGGAGAAAGGTAAAAACATCCAGAAACAGGAGAATAGATGGGTTAAAACAATGAAACTAATTCCAGGATTAGCCACCAGAAATCCAGGGAAGAAGAGAGGCAGAAAAAAGGAAAATGAGTTCTTGATGGAGTGTGGAAAGCTAATGATAGATTTGGGTAAGATGAAAGATCTAACCAAATACTCCTTTACAAATCTTTAATTATGAAGTTCATATCCTGGAATATCTGAGGTCTAGGTAGTAAAAGAAAACAAAGAATGCTAAGTAACATAATGAAACTAGCAATGCCGGACATAATCTTCATTCAAGAAACGAAATGCTCCATTCAGAAAATAAAACAAATCCATAACAAATGGCTCAGTAAATTTGAGTTTCTAGAAGTCAAATCAAAGAACACAGCGGGAGGCATACTCACTCTTTGGAACCCCCAAAAAGTCAACATTGTAGATGCAGAGGCAATGAAAAATTACTTATCAGCTATCATTCAACCAATGGGGATGTCTGAGACCTTCCTAGTTACGAATGTCTGTGGTCCTCAGAGAATAGATGAGAAGCTTAGATTTTTGAACTCCCTGGTAGGTCTCAGAAGCAGACATAAATAAATCCCTTGGGTCATTGTAGGAGACTTTAACATGATTAAATCTCTTTCGGAAAAAAAGGGAGGCACCAGAATCCTCAGTAGAGATTCAGTAGGATTCCATTCTTTCACAAAAGACATGAAAATCGTTGACTCTGAAATGCATAACGGTATTTTTACTTGGAACAAGAAAAGTGGAGGTAATGCTCACGTTGCCTCCAAGATAGACAGATTTTTGATCTTCGAGAATCTGATGCTCACAAATTCAGAAATATCTGCAAGTATTCTCCCATTTGGAGGCTCAGACCACTAGCCGATTCAATTAGAAATTAAGGGAATTAATGCTGCCAGAAACAAACCCTTCAGATTTGAGAATATATGGCTCTCTCACCCAGATTTCATCAGCAACATTGAAAAATGGTGGTCCGAAGATCTACAGGTTTGGGACAGATGGTGGGAGAAACGAAGCGGCTAGGTTTTCCACAACGAGCAGAGTTCGATTCTAATGGAGAATGGCAGGGGAGGGAGATCGGCTCCCTCCTACAAAGATGTAGTGGCTAGCAGAAGTAAATCACCACTTGGAAATAGTGAAGACGGTATGAACTACAGAAACATGGACAATGAAAAGGAAACAAATGGGACCAGAACAAAAGAAAATAACAACACAAAGGAGAAAGAGGAATAAGGCAAAATTCTGGGTTCAAGAGACAAGAAACAAAAAGGACCCTACAAACCAAAAGCAGAAATCACTCCTCGAATAATATTAAATGATCCTGATCTGCAGGAGTACAGGGAACATATGGGAACCTATGCCATTATCTGTAAATTCATGGGACTATGGCCCACTGAAAAGGCTTTACAGACGTGGATCAAGTATCATTGGAAGCCCAAAGGAAGCATTGACCTACATCTTGGGTCAAAAGGATTCTTCACAATAGTGTTCTCTAACATTGAAGATAAAGACAGAATATTCGAAGGAGGACCCTAGTTTTTGCTGCTACAGTTCTCTATATGAGACCTTGGAAAATGAATTTTGTCCCAGAAAGGGAGACTTTCTTTTCGGTTCCTATGTCGGTAAGGCTCTACTGTCTACCTCTTGATTATTGGCAAATGGAATCGTTGGCTCCCATTGGCAATAAACTAGGATGCTATGTCAAATATTTTGAAGCCACAAGAAGGGGAAAATATACCTCCTTTGCTAGGATCTGTGTGGAAATGGATCTATCAGGAGCACTTCCGGATGAAGTGATCCTGGAAGTTTTTGATGAGGAGTGGGTGCAGACAGTAGACTATGAACATATCCCCTTCAGATGCCAAAGATGCCACGAACATGGGCATCTGTTAAGAGACTACCCTCTCAGCAATGAAGATAACAAAGAAAAACTTAATACATCGAAGGACACTGAAAGCTTTTAGAAAGTGGCTAGTAGAGGAAGGGGGGGGAAAGGGATGAAAGCAAAAACATACTAGGGGGAAAAAGGGTAGTCAGAATAAGTTTCAACTGCTAGAAGAGCCTGAAGAAATCACAAGAAAGAATCAATATCAGGAGGAAGATGCTAAAGAAAAAGGCAAAAAAAAGAGGACACAAATCATTCTCTGGACATTAACTCCCAAAAAGAAGCCAGGAGAAGTGAAACAAAAATGGAAATGGACCAGGAAATGACCCAAAGTGAAACAGATCTGGAAGATCACGAACTACAAGAAATACTCAACAAGGAAAACCTAGATCTGGAAGGATTCCTGATGCAAGGAACCAAAGGAGGAATAGATTCTCTACCTCAAGAAGATTGCAACAGAATACAACAGTTGTTCTTATGGAAAAAACAGGAAAAAAGACTGGAGAAAGGTAAAAACATCCACAAACAGGAGAACAAAGGGGTGAAAACAATGAAACTAATTCCAGGATTAGCCACCAAAAATCTAGGGAAGAAGAGAGGCAAGAAAAAACAAAATGAGCTCCTGAGGAGTGTGGAAAGCTAATGATAGATTCAGGTAATATGAAAGATCTAAGCAGTTACTCCTTTACAAATCTTTAATTATGAAGTTCATATCCTGGAATATCAGAGGTCTAGTTAGTAAAAGAAAACCAAGAATGCTAAGTAACAGGATGAAAGTAGCAATGTCAGACGTAATCTTCATTCAAGAAACAAAATGCTTCATTCAGAAAATAAACAAAGTCCATAACTAATGGCTCAGTAAATTTGAGTTTCTAGAAGTCAAAGCAGAGAACACAGTGGGAGGCATACTCACTCTTTGGAACCCCCAAAAAGTCAACATTGTAGATGCGGAGGCAAGGAGAAATTACTTATTAGCTATCATTCAACCAATGGGGATGTCTGAGACCTTCCTGGTTATGAATGTTTGTGGTCCTCAGAGAATAGATAAGAAGCTTAGATTTATGAACTCCCTGGTAGCTCTCAAAAGGAGACATAAAGAAATCCCTTGGTCATTGGAGGAGTCTTTAACATGATTAAATCTCTTTTGAAAAAAAGGAGGCACCAGAATCCTGAGTAGAGATTCAGTAGGATTCCATTCTTTCAGAGAGGACATGAAAATGGTTGACTCTGAAACGAATAATGGTCTTTTTACTTGAAACAACAAAAGAGGAGGTAATGCTCAGGTTGCCTCCAAGTTAGATAGATTTTTGATCTCCAAGAATTTGATGCTCACAAATTCAGAAATATCTGCAAGTGTTCTCCCATTTGGAGGCTCAAAGCACTGGCCGATTCAATTAGAAATTAAGGGAATTGATGCTCCCAGAAATAGACCCTTCAGATTTGAGAATATCTGGCTCTCCCACCTAGATTTCATCAGCAACATTGAAAAATGGTGGTTCGAAGATCTACAGGTTCAGGGCTCCAAAATGTTTCTCCTCCATAAAAGACTAAAACACATAAAAATCAAACTCAAAGAATGGAACAAGAAGGATTTTGGTAACATTTTCGTAAACAAGAAATCAGTAGAGATCAAAATGCAGGAACTAAATCAAGCAATGATCAAAGATGGTTTTGATAAAACCAAAAGTGAACAAGCTGAAAAACACAACCTTGACTGGGATAATTTATGCAAACAGGAGGAAATCTTTTGGAGACAAAAGTCAAGAGTTTAGTGGCTCAAAGAAGGTGAACGAAACACTCATTTTTTCCACCGTTCCACCATAGCCAATAGAATGCACAATAGAATTTCCTCAATATTGAATGAATATGGGAAGCTTCATACCTCTCACAAAAATATTGAAGCTGTGATGGTTCAACATTTCAGAGGCATCACAAATGAAAATAATCTGGACAGAGACCAACACATCAAGGAAATTATAAAGAATATTCCCAGGATGGTGACTAGAGAAGATAAATTTAACCTGGATAAACCAATAATCGAAGCAGAGGTCAGTACGATGATCAAATATATGCAGAATGGCAAAGCTCCAGGTCTAGATGGTTTTAATGTGGAATTTTTCAAGGCCTGCTGGAATGTTGTCAAACAAGATATTTTGGATGTGGTAGAGGACTCCAGAAGAAGCAGATCCATTTTGAAAGCCCTCAATACCTCCTTCATCTCCCTGATCCCCTAACAGGAGTTAGCCCTGACTCCTGATAAGTTCAGACCCATTGCTTTATGCAATGTTGTTTACAAAATTATTTCCAAGATCTTTGCCAACATACTCAAACCTCTTCTTCCTTCGTTGATTTCTAGGGAATAGTCTGGTTATGTGGAAGTAAGGCAAATCCTGGATAATATTATTCAGGCCCACGAGGTTGTTCACTCTCTCACTAGTAAAAAGCAGAAGTGGAAAAAGATTAATGTTAAGAAAGTTGCATTGTCCCTAGCATCATCCCATCTATTAATATTCATATGCTAATTTAACAACCCTTAACTACATGCTAACACAAAATAATTAATATTTAATTACGAGGAGTATTTACTTCTTTGAGTTGTTTTATTGTGCCATTTTTTGAACAATTTTCCGGTTTATTTTAATCTAGGAGAGATTCATTGAAAGTACATGTTTGATTAGTGAACTCTATAAAATCGAAGCACCCCAAATATTTTTTAAATTGCTAGATCTATATATTTAGTAAAAAAACAAGTTTAAACAACACAAATCAAGGATTTTTAGATTGTTGAATTTATATATGTAATCAAAAAACCAGTTTAGACAATACAAATGAAGATTTCACCACAAAATATGTCACAGAATTCTAGCTAAAAGTCTAGGAGTAACTCCAAAAAATGCACTTCAAAAAATTATTATGTGAAATGAAAAACAATTAACATAATTTATTTACAGCATTAATTACCATGAATACAGTATATAAAATACTAAGATGATGGACCATGTTAGGACACGAGATGGCCACTATGGGAGGTAAAAGTTATCATATGAAGTGTAAAATGATTAACATTTAGTTAGGGAATTAATTACCACTACGAGATGGCCACTATAGGAGGTAAAAGTTGTCATATGAAGTGTAAAATGATTAACATTTAGTTAGGGCATTAATTACGATGAGATATAGAAAGTAAAAATTGTGCTATGAAGTGTAAAATGATTAAATTTAGTTAGGGTATTAATTACCATTACAAAATATAAGAAGTAAAAGTTAGAGCATTAATTACCATAATGAAATATAAGAAGTAAAAATTGTCGTATGAAGTGTAAAATGATTAACATTTGGTTAGGGCATTAATTACTCTCACGAGATAGCCACTATAGGAGGTAAAAGTTGTAGCATAAAATGTAAAATAATTAACATTTAGTTAAGGCATTAATTACCATGACGAGACGAATAACAGATACTGAGATCGGGTGGCCATGTTATGACATGGGATGGCAACTATATAAGTTAAGTTTCAGATACAATGGCAAGCAAAGCAAGTTTTGCATAAACTCACATGCAATCTGATTGCATAAAGTTCCATCTATCATCAAATATTTCGCCGTATTGCCAATACTAGGCACATCCATGCATCCTAGGAATTTAACTCCTGATATGGCCATAGCTGGAGCAGCATGGATGTTATTAGGTCTGATTTCGGTGTTGTTGCAAGCCTCCCTGTCTTTTTCTGCAAGCAGCAGGTCCAACGCCATTGACAACTGCTGGAGAAGAGATGCAAATTGGGCGCAGAATCGAATGAAGTTGGCAGATTGTGCTGTGGGCTTCGGAAGCGCCGCCAATGGAGGAAAAGGAGGGCAGATCTACACCGTCACCACCCCTGATGACAATCCCACAAATCCGTTGCCCGGTAGTTTGAGATATGGAGTGACCCGCAAGAATCCACTGTGGATTGTTTTTGCTAAAGATATGAACATAAAGCTTCAGATGCCCCTCTCTGTTGCAAGCCACAAGACTATTGATGGAAGAGGGGCCAATGTTGAGATCAGTAATGGATAAGCAATTAATCTATTTTATTTGTCATCAAATTCTATATTCTAGAAATCTACAATACTACATATTCTATAGCGATAGTGATTATTCTTTCATTGTATGAACGCATGCAGGTAATGCTTTTAGGCCACAGCGATGACTATGCAGGTGATAAAAACATGAAGGTAACCGTTACCTACAACCACTTTGGACCAGGTGTCATGCAGAGGATGCCAAGGTAAGTTCATCGCACTAAGACTATCCCAGCTTGAAAATACATTAAAACCAGAGAGCAACGACTGCGTTGAGGAACATCCCCTTCTTAGTTGTTGGAATGGTTAGGACGGTTTTGTGTTTTGATTGATTTGTGTTTTCAAAGGGCAAAGAACAGTAGGTTATTGCCAACTGATTAGTTAATGGCATGTAAATTTGATCCAAACAAACAGATTAGTCCAAATAGTTAAAAGATTCACCATGTTTTAAAAGATGCATGCATTTTTTTTCCTCTAGGAAAAAACTTGGATTTTAGTATTAGAAAATAAAATCACTTTTTGCAGATACATGTTTAGTATATTTTAGTGGATGAGTTTAAAATTTGGCGGAAACCCATCAGAAATCTATTTAGAATGAATATTTAGGTTTATTATTTAATTTATTCGAAAAGTTAGGATGAATATTTAGGTTTATTATTTAATTTATTCGAAAAGTACAATCACAAATAATGTGATGATATTGAAAAAACACATAAGTGTTGTTTTAGTTTTTTTATATATAAAGATGTAAAAGTTTATGATAATATTCATGGAATCTAGCATTTACGAGTGTCCAGAAATTTCCGAGTAGTGGGTGTGAACTTCTCTGTATAAATGCTAAATAGTGAACATATTAAAAGAACATTTTTAAGCCAACTGTCTCAGTCTCACTTTACTCAAGCAATCCCATTGATAACCAACCTCAAGTCTTCGAAAACTTACCAAGAAAACAATTTTTGGAAAGCAATTAAAATTTCAAACCCATTAATTTTGAGAAGTTATTTGATATCGCTCACTCAATGCACGCAATTCTCTCGTTAACATATCAGTCAATAATCGTGCAGGTGTAGATATGGATACGTGCACGTCGCCAATAACAACTATGAAGGGTGGGGAATATATGCAATTGGAGGAAGCATGCATCCCACCATCAGAAGTGAAGGAAACCGATTCGTGGCCCCAAACGACCAGAATCTGAAGCAGGTGACACGGCGTGAAGCTTGTAACGCTGCTTCTTCTTGTCTCGGTGGATGGTTGTGGGAGTCAGTGGGTGATATGCTTGTCAATGGAGCATATTTTGTTCGATCTGGTAAGGGAAACACTTTTCCAATGTACGCGGGAAGCCAAGGATTTACAGTTAGTAGTGCGAGCTTAGTACCAGAGATCACTCGAGATGCAGGAGCTCTCGCCTGTATTCCCTCCAGGCCTTGTGTTTGAGGGCTATAAATATTATTGGATCGCACCTTGATTTTTGTTAACAATGGTGTATATAATTGGCCTAACAATTTTGGTGCTTGTGTTGGAGGGTACTAAATATTATTGTATGGACACATTTTGGTTTTTGTTAACAATAGTCTATATAAATGACCTAACAATTTTGTTGTTCACATTTTGCTAGTTTACCAATCTTTATTTTATATATGGCTATTTCAGTTCGTTTATATATTGCTGGTTTACCAATCTTTATTTTAAATATTGCTAGTTTACCATCCTCTAATTTATGAAATAACAATTTTATTTTTGTTCGTTGAAAGGGGAAATTGTTATGATATCTCATTATTCTTCTGAGTTATATATATGTTCCTGGTAACATTGTGATTGTTATTTGATAAGTAAACGGTTGTTGTTAATAGTTTTATTTTTCAAGGTCAAATTTATAAATTATTAATTTTATACGAAATCTAAATATAATTCACTGCGCCGATGTCCGTCGGATTCCCGACCGGAATCTGCGATTCGAATGTCCTTTGAAAACTTACGAGGAAAACATTTTTTTGAAAAGCAACTAAAATTTCAAACACATTAATTCTGAGAAGTTATTTGAATCTTCACACTGTCCAATTTTGATATCGCTCACTCAATGCACGCAATTCTCTCGCTAACATATCACTCAATAATCATGCAGGTGTAGATATGGATACGCGTATGTCGACAATAACAACTATGAAGGGTGGGGAATATATGCAATTGGAGGAAGCATGCATCCCACCATCAGAAGTGAAGGAAACCGATTCGTGGCCCCAAACGACCAGAATCTGAAGCAGGTGACACGGCGTGAAGCTTGTAACGCTGCTTCTTCTTGTCCCGGGGGATGGTTGTGGGAGTCAGTGGGTGATATGCTTGTGAATGGAGCATATTTTGTTCCATCTAGTAAGGGAAACACTTTTCCAATGTACGAGGGAAGCCAAGGATTTACAGTTAGTAGTGCGAGCTTAGTACCAGAGATCGCTCGAGATGCAGGAGCTCTGGTCTGTATTCCCTTCAAGCCTTGTGTTTGAGGGTTATAAATATTATTGGATCGCCACACCTTGATTTTTGTTAACAATGGTGTATATAAATGGCCTAACAATTTTGGTGCTTGCCTGGGAGGGTTTTTTTTGTTAACAATGGTGTATATAAATGGCCTAAACAATTTTGGTGCTGGCCTGGGAGGGTTCTAATTATTATTGTATGGACACACTTTTGTTTTTGTTAATAATAGTCTATATAAATGGCCTAACCATTTTGTTGTTCACATGTTGTTAGTTTACCAGATTTATATATGGCGATTTTACCATCTTCTAATTTATGAAATAACAATTTTATTTTTGTTCGTTTATATATTTCTGGTTTACCAATCTTTATTTTACATATTGCTAGTTTACCATCCTCTAATTTATAAAATAAAAATTTTATTTTTGTTGGTTAAAAGGGTAAATTGTTATGATATCGCATTATTCTTCTCAGTTATATATGTTCGTGGTAACATTGTGATTGTTATTTGATAAGTAAAAAATTGTTGTTAATAGTTTTATTTTTTAAGGTTAAATTTATAAATTATTAATTTTATGCTAAATCTAAATAAATATTAGAAAATTAGGCATAATAATAATATAAAAGTTTAATAAATTCTAAGAGTTTATTTTGTTAATGATGATGAAAAATTGTCATATAAAATATTGTTATTATAATAATAATATAATATTTATGCGATAATCAATGTAATAAACTATTAATGTAACCATATTATAGTTATTATTAATAATATTATTAACATTAATATTACTCTTATCAATTTTGTTTATAATGAAATGACTAATAATTAATATTTGTGTTATAACTTTAATTGATGTTATATAAATGTTAATGTTACCATTAATAAATTGTCAAAATATTATTTATTATGATCAATAACAATCTTATTAACCAATACAAAAGTGACCTAATATTATTGTAAAACTAAAATAATATTATTACATTTCTATTATACCTAAATTTAATATTAACAATATTAAATCTATGATTAGAGCTAATATTAATTTGAATATTTAAAAGTAAAATCTAATATCAAAACCTTAAATCTTAGATTATAATTATTACACCTAGAACTATTATCGTTAAATATTTTCTAAACCTAAACATAACATTAAATATAATTAATAAACCTAATATTCACATGGTCTATCAATCACAAATCTTAATAGTCACAATGTTTGAACCTCTATGGGTTCTGCCATAAATTCTCTTGTCAATTCAAATTTCTAAGTGGGAGAGTATTAGAGAAAAGCTAATGAGAATCCAGAAACCAAGAGCTAATAAACTCCTTGATGGTTTCTCCTTATTTTTATAATCACACCATAACCCTTCATCTTCCTAGTCTTTTTATAGAATCTTCCTAGGAATACCAACCATTACATCAAGGAAAAATAATATTTATTTAAGGAATGATAGGATTTCTCCCACCCCTCCTTGCACTTTTTCCTCCCTAGTAATGGTCTCCCCCCTACCCAGAACATCATCACTTTTTGGTTACCCTACTTCAATTCTAGAATTTTTATTAACGAAAATAAGCATTACATCATACAACAAAGTTTGACATCATAGCACCAATGCTAGCACCATAGCATTATATGTTCTTAATTACATTACAAAAAATGGGGTAATGAAAAGGGTGTCACAAACCCCTCGACCCCCTTTAAGGAACATCGTCCTTGGTGGTCTACTATATGTAGAACCATTCTATGTAGAAGAACGGATATGCCACTTTCATATCAGTAACATTTTCCATGTCTTTAGTTGCTTCTTCGATAATGCCTTAAATCTTTCACTGTCTAGTTACCTCTAGACCTCTTAGCATTCCACCAAATTACTTAATAGTTTTTGTTTCTTCACAAGGATTACACATGAAACAAATGAAACTCATTATTTTCTTGGACATTCCCAATGAATTCATGATCCCAATGAGTATGTAAATGGATCGTTAAAAACCAATTCACTCAAGTATCCCCTTCCCTAGTAGGCCACACACCTTCCAAGTTCAAGCACCTCCTTCTTTGCCTCCCCGATACCTCAGGCAATCCATTACTTGACAAGGATTCCTCACAAAGGAAGATCCTTGAGACTTATAGAGTTTTATAACGAAGGAATTTCCCTTTCTTTCTCTAAATAGCATAACACATTTTCCATAACATACTTCATGATGATCAATGTATGTCATAGGTTTCCAATGTCACCAGAATGGCCTTGTCCCTAGGATTTTCAACTTCATAACCATCATCTATCATTCTTGGATAGATCATCATTTCACCTATATCTTGAGCATATAGTTTCCATGAGATTAATCAAAATAATTTAAATCAATTTTTCTTCATTTTTCTTTTCTTTTACAAACTTACTTCATATAGGAATAAGATTTCATAAATATGAGATTCTCCTCATGATGTTTGAATATATTAGGTGCCTATACTACTAGTGTAACCCCTTATTGTTATTAGTGCAACCCCCATTATTATATTGTTATGCCCATGTAGTCCACATATTGTTATTATTGTGCCCCATAGAAGCCCACTATTGTTATTGTTGTGCCCTTATATTATTATTGTTATCTCGACTCTCATTATATTATGACCCCTTAGACTCCTATATATAGAAAGGAGGCCTTGTCATTTGTAGCATCCAAGAATTGTTCATTTGTGTAATGTAAATGAGGTTTCGCCCTCGAAGAGGTTGATTTTTAAGTTGTTGATCTATCTTTTCTATATTTTTGTGAGTTGGTTCCATAACATTTGGTTTCAAAGCTTTGGATTCTAGGGTTTCGTTGCTCCAAACATGTCATCGTGGAATTTTCAATCTAAGATTTTCTCTACGATGTTTCAGAAGCTAAGATAAAAACCCATTTTAGGCGCAATCGTTCTGAACATCGGTTCGAAATTTGAGGCCTTGTCTTGCTATATTTGCAGAGATATGATCTTAGGAAGTTAGGGTTTTTAAAAGCTCTAGAATTCTATATCAACCTATTAGTCATTGTATTGTTGCTATAATTTTGTTTCTACAAAGGTTCAGACTCTAAAATTAAAACCCGTTTGAGTAGAAATATTGGTGAAGCTCGGGCCCGAATTTCAGATCTTGTTTCGCTATATGTTTGGAGATACAGTCAAATACATTTAGGGTTTTTTTAGATTCCCGAATTACATTCCAGACAGGTAACCTTGGGAAAAGTGTCATAACTTTCTCTATGAGCACTAGATTGAAATTTCATAAGAATTTACAAAAAGAGGACAGACTGTTGTTTTCTGTGTATGCTTTACATGTTCGAAGGTCGTACAAGTTCTATCTACTGAACCAATCTATAATCAGACCATCGTAGGAGATTTGGCATAACTCTTTATTGCAGAATCCAATATTGATAAGACTAGTGTGGTTATAAAGAGGATTCAGGGGGCTACCACAAGCCAAAATTTCAAAACTTGAAGATCTAAAATTACAGAGTTACAATGATTTAAGTATCGAGCTATGAAAAGAAGGAAAAATAATGACTCGAATCAAGAAAACAGAAACAGCTAGTGTAATGTACCTCTTGAGCCTACTAGGGAATATAGCTACTAGGCTCTCATTCTGGTAAGTTTTCTTTGTTTATAGTTAAGGATTAGCCATCATGACAGGTCATATCTCCTAATATTACATGAGCAAATATTACCCAGCATCAATTAGGGAGTCATAGTATGGTATACTCCTCTTATGTTTTATTGGTTCTCTCATAGGGAACCTTAGATTTAGTTATATGTCTATTGTATGTGATCAACCATTACAACTAATCATGGCATGCTTCCTATGAAACCCTTGGGTTAATCCCCACAAGCATTAATGGACATTAATTCAAGTTTACTGTAGTTAGTATGGTTGTGTATCATGATCATAGTCCTGTACACATAGTCAGTATGTTACTGACCAACCCTTCATTCACATGCATAACTAGCTAGACTAGCCTAAGAGGAGGCAATCTTAGGACATGCAAGAATAGATAATTTGAACCATTGGCCATACACTGAGGAGCATTAAGCATTAATTCCAAAATTGTTCTGCATGCATAAGCATTTAATTTATCACATAACAATATACGCAACTTATATTGCTTATTTAAATGTAAGATGTAGATTTCATAGCTATCTCACATATTCATATATGATCTTCTCTTAAACACCATTAGTATTTAAAACCATGCATTATGCGTCAACTACGAACTCTGATCTTGGATATTAAAGGAGTCACATGTATAACACATTATCATAAAAATCATTAACACGTGTAATCTACTTAAGTATAATTGGTACATGCAATTTCTACCATGAAACGGATAGCTCATGGGTACAAGTACTGTCACCCACTTTATAAACTTCTATTGCTAACTTCACATGCAACATGCATAATGAAAAACCACTATCTCCATAATAAAGATAACCGTCATATGAATGATTTAACAATTTCAAAATAAGGATTAAGATCAAGCATATACCATGTAAGTTACTCAGACCAGAATGAAGGGAAACACCAGTAATATACACATAAGAATCTCATTCAATTCATTCATTCATGGTGAGGAAACTTAAATCTTCTCATAGAAAAACTGGAACTATAACAGAGAGAGAGTAAGAATCATCATACAAACATCCCACACATTTGACACCAACTAAAACCTCACTTGGAGGGAGGAGCACCACCACCCAACCATGAATCACCTTTGATTCCCCCCGAGTCGAAGATCTTGCCAAGGATCAACTATCCTCAATTGATCAATGTATTGGGTATTTAATACCATCTTTCATGATTTAGTTACCATTAGAGGTGTCCCGCTTTTATGGATTTTTCCATTTTCCTATGTCTTTTTCAAAAAAGCTCCTCTTTATCTCCCATGATGCTTTTCCACATAAAATCTTGCCTTTATCTCCCTCAAATCTTTTATGTTCGATGGATCTCTATCCTCCATGCATCCGATGGATATCCAATCCATCCAAGCTTATCTAGAATCACAAATAGAAGCTTTGTCCTGAAAGATTCATCTCTATCTAATTCCTGATGGGATTTAGCAAGAATATCCTCTGTCTTGGTGCTCCATCCCCCAAGTGATTTATTTTATTAATTTATTTAGTAGCACATTTTCTTTTCATATTACATATCACCTGGCATTCACAAAGGAGGGTATCACACCTAGCTTTAACCCAGGTTAGGTTTACAAATGTTTAAGACACAAGGGAGGGTATCACACCTAGCTTTAACTTAGCTTAGGTTTACAATAATTTAGTAGACAAGATAATTTAGTACACAAGGGAGGGGTGTCACACCTAGTAAGAAAAATGGGATGGATGATTTGAAGAATGCGATCAAAGCTAAGATAATAGTTTTATATGTGCCATGGAAGCTAATATCGATGGTATGAAAGAAGATTTGAAGAAAGGCATGGAATATTTGAAGAAAGACATGGAAGTTTTGAAGGAAGGTGGGACAAAGTTGTTACAACAAAGGCCTCCTAATAATGAAAAGGTAGTAGAGGAAACTCATGGTGAGAAAAAAAAAAAAAATTAATCATGATTTCATAGAATCTATCATTGGATTGAAGACCCACCATATTCCAAAGATCAATGTGAGGAAGTTTGATGGAAAGGATCCCATAAGATCGATAAATAGATGGATAAATATTTTCATCTACATGATGTGCAACTATTACAAAAGGCACGTATTGTATCTTTATATTGAGAAACAAATCAATTTTTATGGTATAAAGTGCTTTTTTCTCGTAAACCACTTGTCACTTGGTCAATTTTCATAGAGAAAATGATAACACATTATAAGGATACAAATAGAAATACCTTCTTTATCCAATTGATAAATCTCAAACAAAACGGTTCAATGGCAGAGCACATTGCGGACATCCAAAACTTTGAATATAAGGGTAAATGATATTCAAGATAATCAAAGGATTGATGCCTTCATAGGGAATTGAAAGGATAACATTCAAAATGAGGTTCGTCTTTAGGAACTTGATTCATTGGAGAAGGCATTCAGGCTGGAAAGAAAAATAAATTATGGCAACAAGAAATCCTACCACTCACAATTATAAAGATGGAATTGTTGTTGCTCCACAAAAAAAATTGGAAGAAAAAGGAGAAAGTGAGCTTTGTTACAGTTGTGATAGCAAATACACTAAAGGTCATAAGTGTGCTCAGAAGAAATTATTTTACATTGATTGTGAGGAGGAGGAAGAAAAGGATCAAGAAACGTCAAAAGAAGATGTTATACATGAGGAACCAACCCCAGAGGAAGAAGAAATGAATCCTACCATATCTTGTAATGCATTGGCAGAAATTACCATTTCTCAAACTCTTCCACATTGCTTTGCATCATGAAGGGTTCATTTCACTTATTCCACTACTCAATAACTCATCAAAATTATTAGAAGCTATTTCTTCTCATGAAATTCAATAATGGAAATTTTTGTCTCATACAAGCATGCATGCACTTAGTGCGCCAACTATATGTACCATCATGATTCATAATATGTGTATCATGACCAAATCATATTATAATAATTCAAGGATGTACAAGGATTCTATTAATTTTTACACACTTAAGGATTATTTCCTTTGTCATAACCATTTGAGATTTATTATCACTAGCTTAGTTCTCAAATATATGAAAATACTTGATTGAAGGTGGAATAATAAGTAAATAAACACAAGAAGTCACTATGTGAAATATTGTGGGAAAAATTCTAGGTGGGGGCAACTCCTAGTAATTAAATATTAATTATTGTTTGTTATTTTCAGTACTTCATGGGTTTTTCTTGGTGTTGAATCCATTTATGTATCCAAAAATATATTTTAAACAACAAAAAATCACATTATTGCTTCAAATTGTATTGTCTATATGTTAGGTTACCCCTATTTAATATAATTGATCAATTATTATTAAAAAATAATGTAATTGTGAAGGGCATATTCATGACCATTTTCACGATATTTTTCTTCGGTGGAGGGAACTCCTAGTAATTAAATATTAATTATTGTTTGTTAATTTCAATACTTCATGGGTTTTTCTTGGTGTTGAATCCGTTTATGTATCCAAAAATATATTTTAAACAACAAAAAATCAGATTCTTGCTTAAAATTGTATTGTATATAAGTTAGGTTACCCCTATTTAATATAATTGATCAATTATTATTAAAAATAATGTAATTGTGAAGGGCATATTCTAACTTATAGACGAAATGTGTTGTTTCATGATATCTTTTCTTGTTAATTTTGATGAAAATCTTACAGAGGTTTTTAAAAACTTGAGTTTAAGTTGTTTAATCAAAATCTCACAGAGATTTTGTTAATACTTTTAAAACTCTTACAGAGATTTTTAAAAACTTGAGTTTAAATTGTTTAATCAAAATCTATAGGGATTTTTAAAAACTTGAACATAAATTTTTTATTCTCCATAATTCTAGTGCCCGAGGAATTTTCACAATGTTGAATCCATTTACACATTCAAAAATGTACTTATTGCTGAATTTTGGTGAATTTAGTGAAAAGGGTTGTTTCGTCTATAAGTTAAACTACACCATCACTAAATATTATATGTTAATGATATTTTCTATAAGTTGGACTACACGATTATTAAATATTATATGTTAATGAAATTTTCTATAAGTTAGAATACACCATTATTAAACATTATATTTTAATGAGATTGTCTTTAGCATTAATCACATTATGAAGATTTGGTCAACATTCAGAACTATCTAGTGTGGCCAAATCTTAATGTGATTAAAATGAAAGTCAATCTCATTATCATTATGAATCACAAAAGTCTAAGATGTAGAAAAAATATTATATGTTTTAATTAAAATGAGTATTTGACTGTGTTTGTAACTAAAATACTAGATGTTAATTATTATATAGTAATTAATGGATTATATTATATAATAAAGATTAAATAATTATAATATAATATGTTATATTATATAACTTGCTAAGAGTAAATAAGCAATTATATTATATTATATATTATAATTAGTTAATAGTATTTTTTTAATATTAATAATTTTATATTTTATATGACAACTACTTTTTGGGGTGGGGAACTCCTTGTAATTAAATGTTAATCATGGTTTGTTAATTTGAAGAAATTGAGTATTTCTGGGTTTTTGATGGTGCCAAATTCTTTTATGTATTCAAAAGTGTATTTTAAACAACAAAAAGTCATATTTTTTTATTGAAATTGTATCACCGCTAAGGAAAGTTATTTTGTCTATAAATTAAGCTATACCTATTTAATATAATTGGATAATTATGATTAAAAATAATTAATTTTTTAAATATTATATGTTTCGATTAAAATAAATATGTTGACTTCATTTGTGACTAAATGATTTTATTTTTATTTTTATTATTACATAATAATTAATGTATTATATAATATATTGTAATATAATTTAAAGAGTTTTAATAATATAATATATTATATAATTTTTTAATCGTAAATAGTCATTCATATATATATTACAATGAGATAATAATATTTTTTATAATTAATAAGTTATAATATATAATGTATCATATTAAAATTAAATATTTATGTTTATTTATTTTTATGATGAGAGGAATTGATAACTAGTTGTTTGTTTGAACATATATTCACACGATGTGATGAAAAGTAGGTTAGCTTAATTTCTAGTTCATATTTATACATGTCAAAAACCCACAATATTTTTTACTAATAACCATTATGCAAGAAATACTTTACAATTTACCCATTCACTAACTATTTACCCATTCACTAACTATTTAACAAAGTAGGTTAGCTTAATTTCATAATTCATATTTATACATGTGAAAAACCCATAATATTTTTTACTAATAACCATTATGCAAGAAATACTTTACAATTTACCCATCCACTGACTATTTAACTATTTTGTATTCTATACACCTATCCATTTTTCTTTTAATTATAAACAATTAATTTTACAATATAATATAATTATTTATATTCAATATATTACATTTACAATATAATATTAGGTTATATATAAAAATCCTTAAATTTTGACTTCGTTACTTTATATATTGATATATTATATAGTTAATTATGCTATGATAACGCTTAAAAAAAGTAGTTAGGTAACTTTGTTATGATTTGAATTAATCTAGGATATTTATTTTTTCTCATAC
Source organism: Pinus tabuliformis (assembly GCA_031772625.1). Lineage (NCBI taxonomy): Eukaryota > Viridiplantae > Streptophyta > Pinopsida > Pinales > Pinaceae > Pinus > Pinus tabuliformis. The sequence goes on from CM062817.1 coordinate 867,244,965, forward strand.
GTATATGTTTAAAGAGTTACTTTTGCATGTGTATTAATTCATTATATTTTATCAGTACTATTGATGTTTTCCCTTTCATATATATCGTCTAAATGGTAGTTAATGTACTATTGATGTTTTCCCTTTCATATATATGGTCTAAATAGTATTTATGTTTGAAGTGGAACTTGTCACAAGTGTATTCAAATATATCAACCAACCACCGAACTTTGCATGGATTACTTTGAAAGAGTATTTTGTCATTATCAAGATAAGAAGTACATAATAAAATTACAAATAATCCAATTTTTCATAGTTAATATTATTTTGAAAGATTATTTTGTCGTTATCTATACTATTGATATTTGTCATTTCATAATTTTTTCTTTGGCGATAATTGATCATGAGACGGAGGGAGCTGAGCTAGGGCTGGAGTTGATGAGAGGGTTTTGGATTCAGTGTACTATGGCAGGGAGCGTAGGGGGGAGTGCTTCTCCCTCCTATAGTCGAGCAGTCACAGAAGGAAGTATGGACGTGAGAAGGAAACATTTCAAAAAAACTCTGGAGAAGATTTCATAAGCATGAAATTAGGGGACATCTGGGACAAGTGGAGATCAGGATCAGGAAGCGAATCAACAGGAAAATAGCAAAGAAAAGGAGAATGGAAGCAGCAGTGAAATACCGACTTCCATAAAGACAACTAGGGGCTGCAAGCCCAAGTGAGGCATTATTCCCCGGGTCGTATTGAGCGACCCAGTGATATAGGCACATAGGGATCATATGACGGAGCATGCAATCATATGCAAGCTCATGGGCCTATGGCCGACGGAGAGGGCATTACATGTCTGGATAAGGAGCCATTGGAAGCGAAAGGGAGAAATACATTTACATTTTGGTTCTAAGGGCTTTTTCACAGTTGTGTTCACAAGCCTAGATAACAAAGATAGAGTTTTTGAAGGGGGGCCCTATTTCTATGCTACGGCAGGACTCTACACGTGGCTATGGATGATGAACTTTGTCCCGGAATGTGAAACATTCACATCAGTACTAGTTTGGATCAAACTATATTCCCTTTCTCTGGATTATTGGCTACTAGAATCTTTGAAAGCCATAGGAAACAAGCTTCTGAAAGGAGGTTATACCTCCTTTGCTCGAATATGTGTGGAAATGGATCTATTTGGAGCCCTTCCGGAAGCGATAATTTTAGAAGTATATGATGAAGAATGGGTGCAGACTGTGGACTATGAGCACATACCATTTAGATGCCGCAAATGCCATGAACATGGGCATCTATATAGAGACTACCCCACAATCAATAGGGAAGGCAACCAGAAAGGGGGAAAGCGTCCACACAAGAAGGCAAATGAGGACAAACATACAAGACACAAAAGCTTCAAGATCATGGAGGAAGAAGATGGGAACCAGGAGATAGTTCAAGACATGGAGAATGTAACAAAAGAGTAGGATAAGGTAGCTGACATGGAGGATATCACAGTAAACAACCAGCAAAAGGATGATCTACCAAGCTTGATGGAGATCAACAGGGACCAAGAGATGACTCCAAGTGAAGCAGGAATAGAGGACCATGAGCTATAGGAGATTCTGGATAGGGAGAATCTAGATCTAGAGAAATTTTTGGAGCAAGGAAAAAACATAGGAGTGGACTCCCTGCCAAAAGAGGACTATGACAGAGTACAACAGCTCTTTCTATGGAGGTCACAAGTGAAGGGAGCTGGAGTCAAAAGAAATCATGAAAGCCAGGAGCCAAGCGGGGTCAAGATGATGGAGAATTCTCAGGCACAATCTCCAAAGAACTCAGGTAGGAAAAGAGGAAGAAAGAGACAGAATGAACTGTTGAACGAATGTGGAAAACTGTTGATCAACTCAGGTAAGATGAAATATCTCACCAGCTATTCCTTTACTAACCTTTCTTAATGAAGCTCACAACCTGGAACATTAGAGGCATAGGGAATAAGAGGAAACAAAGAAATCTTAGTAACATAATGAAAGAAGAAAAACCAGACATGGTTTTTATTCAGGAGACAAAATGTTCGATGGAAAAGATAATAGATATTCATAATAAGTGGTTATCCAAATATGAGTATTTATAGGTTAAGGCAAACAACTCGATAGGGGGGATTCTCACCTTGTGGGACCTATAGAAATTTGGAATTATGGATGCTGAAGTATCCAAGGACTATCTCTGCCTGATATTTCAACCTGTAGGGGACAACGAGATATACATGATTACAAATGTTTATGGACCACAAAAGCAAGCAGACAAACTCAAGTTGCTCACCTCCCTGGAGGATCTAAGAGCAAGACATCCCATTTTTCCCTGGATTGTTATAGGAGATTTCAATACAATAAGATCTCTTTCAAAAAAAAGGAGGCACTAGACAGCTAGGCAGAGACTCCATGGCCTTCCAGAACTTAATTACGAACATGGGTCTAGAGGATACTGAAAAAATAGTATGGAACCTTCACTTGGAACAACAAAATGGGAGGGGATAATCAAGTTGCTTCCAAACTTGATAGATTCATTATTTCATAGGACCTCCTTCTCATAGGACCCACCATGACAGCCTCCATTTTGCGCTTTGGAGGAGCAGATCACTGGCCTATATAGTTGGAAGCCATCTTTATGGGCATACCGAGAAACAGACCTTTCAGGTTTGGAAATGCCTGGCTCTCACACACTAATTTCAATAACAACAATGATAAATGGTGGGGAGAGGATTTGAATATTCAGGGCACAAAAATGTACATGCTCCAACAGAAACTTAAACATGTCAAATCCCGTCTTAAAGCTTAGAACAAAAAGGAATTTGGGGATATCTTCAATGCCAAAAGAGAAGCTGAGCAGAAGCTCTAGGAGATCAATCAGATCAATATCATAGAGGGTTCCACCGAAGAACGACAAAAACTAACTAACTCTCTACAGGAAGAATGGGAGCATCGATGCTCATAAGAAGAAATTTTCTGGAGACAGAAATCAAGAATATAATGGATTAAAGAGAGAGAAAGAAACACAAAATTCTTCCATAAATCCACTATGGCTCACAGGGAACACAACAAAATCACAAAGATTAAAGATTCTGAAGGTATTGAACTTGTTTCTCACAATGATATGGAATCAGCGCTTGTACAACACTTCTAAAATATTGCAAAGGAACCATTGGAGGATAGATCTAGGTTCATTGACCATTTCACTCAGTATATCCCTCAACTGGTTACTAGAGAGGAAAACCACAATCTAAACAGGCCAGTTTCGGAGAAGGAGGTCAGTGAAGTGATTAATGAAATGCAGAATGGTAAAGAACTAGGCCCGGATGGATTCAAAGTAGACTTCTTCAAAGCCTGCTAGGAAATGGTCAAACATGATATCCTCCAGGTTGTGGAGGATTCAAAAGATCCAAAAAGATACTGAAGGCTCTGAATGCATCCTTCATAGCTCTGATTCCAAAGTAGGAAAATGCAATAACTCCGGATGGATTTCATCCCATAGCCTTATGTAATATGGTGTATAAAATTATCTCCAAAGTAATAGCCAATCAACTCAAACCACTTCTACCCGCTCTCATCTCCGAGGAGAAAATAATCTATGTGGAGGGAAGAAAAATCCTCAACAATATCATCCAAGCTCATGAGGTGGTACACTCTCTCAAAAGAAACAAACAAGCTAGTATGATCATTCAGTTTGACCTAGTGAAAGCCTGCAACAAATTGAGCTGGTCTTACATGAGAACAATTCTAAAAGCCTATGGTTTTGACCAGAATTGGATAAGGTGGGTCATGGCATTACTTACCTCAATTATTTTTTCCATATTCCTTAATGGAGCTCCATCAAGGACCTTCAAACCCTCCAGACGGCTCAGACAAGGAGATCCACTCTCACCATTCCTCTTCGTCGTCGTGATGGAAGGGCTAGGCAGATCGATTAAAAGGGAAAATGTTGAAGGACGAAGTCAGGGTATCAAACTTTCCATGGATGGAGAGGCAAACACTCATCAACAATTTGTGGATGATACAATGTTGCAGGGCATACCCACAGTCAGGGAAGCCAGAGCAATCAAAAGAATCTTAAATGACTTTGCTATGGCAGCAGGCACAGAGGTAAGCCTGAACAAATCCAAAGTTTTTTTATTTAACACTAATATTGCTATTCAGAGAAACATTACCAAAATTCTTGGATTTCAAAGGGAACAACTACCTTCCAAATATCTTGGCATTCCTCTTACTAACAAACCTCTATGCAGAGAAGTGTGGGGGCCAATATTAAATAAACTTCAAGACAAGGTTAGAAAATGGATATGCAGGTCATTAAATTTGGCAGGACGCCTTGTACTCACATAGGAAGTCTTGTAGGCCATTCCCATTTTTATGCTTTGAGCTCTTCCTGCTCATAAAGTTATTAAGCAGCAGATAAGAAGCATATAAAGGGACTTCTGTGGGGCAGAGGGGAAGACAAAAAGAAATGGGCTCTAGTAACCTAGGACAAGCTTTGTAAACCCAAGAGCCATGGTGGATTGGGGCTTCATGATCCTGAAACCCTTAGTAGAGTTTCGGGAGTGAAGCTTTGGTGGAGATGGATTAAGGAACCGAATGCCCCTTGGGCTAAGCTTTGGAAATAGAATTATTCCAAGTACTGGCAGGAGAAGGATCATATTAGTATGTCAGGGCATCTTAGGGGCTCCCATATTTGGAACCTTGCCTGGGATAATAAAAATATTGTTCAACAACATTCTTTTTGGGAAATTTGAGCAGGGTATCTTGTTTGATTTTGGGAGGATAACTGGCAATAGTAACCCAACCTTTATAGGCATGAACTTGCAGCTCTCAAAAGTGACACAGATAGCAAAGGTATGGTTTTGGTAAAAGACTTCTGGGATCAGGGAAGGAATAATGGAAAATGGAGGAAGTGGAAGGATCTAGGATATAGTGATGAAAACTCGCTGAAGACCAAGGCAGAAGCTCTCACCCAGGAGATAGAGCATAAAAAGATTCTAGTTTCTTCCTCAACGGATCAATTAAGATGGGGAAGGAATACTAAAGGTAACTTTAACCTCAAAGGGGCTAAACAGGAAGTGATAGGATTTAACTTTGTCAATCATGATCAAGACTGGAAGAAACTTTGGCAAAGTCCACATTGGATGAAAACGAAGTTATTCATCTCGCTAGTGCATCAAAGGAAGATCTTAACCTGGGCGAATCTCCTTAGGGAAGGCTTCATTGGTCCTTCCAGGTGTTACCTATGTGGTGCTCATGAGGAGATGATTGAACACCTTCTCAACCTCTATCCTTTCACTTCAAAGGTATGGGATTGGGTGGCCTCTATTTTCAAACAAACTGATAGGGATAGTCTCAGCATATCCAACAATCTAAAGAATTGGAGGAAAAACTTCTCAGGGAATGAGATCGTTAATAAAGCCTAGATTTTGATTCCAGGTTTTGTCAGCTAGAATGTGTGGAAAGAACGCAACAGTTGGATCTTCAAAAACAAAACAAACAAGCCACAACACATAATTGAGCAAGTTCTAAGGCAGCTCAAAGACACAGTAAGAAGCTTGCTGAGGACCCTTCCTAAAGATCCTCCTCTACCCCAAGAGGAGAGAATTATATTTCACTTAGGTCTCCAGTCTATCAGTCCTCTGGGAACAACAAAGGCAGTGAGCCTTATAAACAAGAGTGTTAACATTTGGAAGCCCCCTCCTTATGGTTTCTTAAAGGTTAATATTGATGGGGAAACTAAGGGAAACCTAAGATTAGCGGGCTTCGGGGCTGCCATAAGAGATGATCAGGGACAAATACAGGAAATATTCCATTGCCACTTGGGGAAGGCCACTAATAACATGGATGAGCTCATGGCATTAGAGCAATGCTTGGAAATCTTGGTGAATTCTAGTTCACACAATGTTATAACTCGAGCGGATTCAGAATTAATTATTAGAACGGATAAGAAAAATAGCAATGGAACCTCTCGAGATAGAGTGTCGAAGCACTGGAAGCTTTTACAAGTTTTTTTACCGCATCTATGCTCACCTGCAAACCCTTAAAACTGTCAGATTTTCTCATGTGAAAAGGAAAGCTAGTATGTTAACGGATCGATTAGGGAATGAAGGAGTCACAATTAGGGACAGGGATTCTAGGTATGCTTGGGATTCACTACCCCTCAGAAAATTGCGGGAGGACTGTCTCTATCAGGTAACACAAGATATGGAACCATGGACTAACAAGATGGAACAAAGGGACCTAGAAGACTGGAGGGAGGTTGGAGAACCACACACATTCTAACCCACCTTGGTTCGACTACTTTCCAAAGTTTGGAATCATTTTGATGGAGTGATGAAAGGTTTGGCTCAGATAGCTCCAAAGGATGACATGTCCCTCTTCATATGCCTTAGGTGGTGTATGACAGAGAATCCAGGTGGACAGGATTGGCTCAAGAACTGCCCGCTGGATGGAATTGAAGGTTAACACGCGCCGAAAGGACGTGTTTGTTTTTTCCCTCGATCCAACCTTTCCAATACCACGAGTGGTATATCGGGCGGGGTCCAAATGGTTTTTGGTTTTTCTGAGTTTGGCTCTGATTCCACTCTTTGAGCAACATGTACTGGAGTGAGGAGAGAGAAAACCACCTTCAATGGGCGGTTATCTCTTGTGCTTCTCATCCTTCCAATATTCACGAAGACTATTGGATCTTATTCAGTTGATCAACGGTGGCCATGTGTTTGTTCTAGTTGGTCAGACCCGAAAAGAGATTAGAGTGTTATGCTTTTAATTTTTGCTGAGTCCGTTTGACAGTTTTCAGTTTTGGCTTGTGGTGGGACCTCTGGTGGACACACGGCGAGTCATTGGCCTTTTGTGACCTCAAGTTTGATGGGCTAGCGCTCCAAGGAATTGTAGGCTCATTTGAATCATGTCAGACCTTCCAGATGACCTTGTGCCTTGATTGTTTAACGATTCTCCCCGACTTTCCTGTTTACGTTTCTCTTGATTTGGGATGATTGGTTTGGTTCGGCCTGACCGGTTGACTGTTGAACTCTCACAGAGCGGGTGCGGCTTCTTATAAATTATGTATATTTGGTTGAGTTTAATAGAATGTCCTACTCTTACTTGATAACAAGAAAGGATATTTTTCATTTCATATATATGGTTTAAATGGTGGTTAATGTTTTAAGTGGAACTTGCCACAAGTGTATTCAAATATATCCACCAACCATCCAACTTTGCATGGATAGTATTACTTTGAAAGAGTATTTTATCATTATTGTTGCAAGATGTATATATAATTATATTAAAAAAATAAAATTACATATAATAATTATATTTTATATAATATATATATATAAATAAAAAATGTATAATAAAGTAATATATAGAATAAATATATTTTATATAATCTATATAATAAAAAGTGTATAATAAAGTAATATATAGAACAAATAAATGTAATAATTATTATTGAAAATTTTATAAAATATAACTTAATTGGTTTGTGTGATGTTTACTTTTTTTTAAGGTTTGGAGTTAGAATTTTATGATAAGGAATTGAAGGTGGAAATCAATTATAAAAACAACATATGTCAAGCCTAATGTATTGAGAAGAAAATAGACCAATTGAGCTATCCCCTAGGGTTTAGTAGACAATGCTTAGTATTTATATAAAATAAAAATATTGAATATTTAGTTATGGATATTAATTATTATGATTATATAAAAAAAAAAATCTTATAGAACGGGAGGGTAAGATACATTTCTAGACACTAATTAAATATTATGATTATGAAAGGCATAGTTTAACTTATAAACCAAATAGAATTTTCCATTGAAATTGAGTAAAACAATTTCAAGCAATAATGTTATTTTTTGTTGTTTAAAATGCATTTTTGAATGCATAAATAGATTTAGCGCTGTGAAAATCTATGGCACTCAAAATCTATACATTAAATTACTTAAATTAGAGTTTTTAAAAATCTCCAATAAACCTCTCACAAATTTTGTTTGGAACTAACTAGAAAAATTGTCATGAAAAATGGCATTTTTTTTATAAGTTAAACTACACCTATATAAAATAAATCTTATAAATTAGAAGTGGAAGACCAATTATTAAAAAAAAAATACATTATCCCAACATCATCTCGTTGATTAATATTCAAATCCTAACTAAACTAGCTTAAATTTAAACACAATAATTATTGTGCCATTTTTTGAACAATTTTCTAGTTTATTTTAATCTAAGAGAGATTCATTGAAAGTAAAAGTTTGACTAGTGAACTCTGTAAAATCAAAGTGCCCCAAATATTTTTTAAATTGTTGGATCTATACATGTAGTAAAAAAACAAGTTTAAACAACACAAATCAAGGATTTTTAGATTGTTGAATTTATATATGTAATCCAAAAACTAGTTTAAACAACACAAATCAAGATTTCACCACAAAATATTTCACAGAATCCTAGCTAGAAATCTCGGAGTTACTCCAAAAAGTGGCACTTTAAAAAATTATTATGTGAAATGAAAAACAATTAACATTTATTTAGAGCATTAATTACCATGACTACCATATATAAAATACTAAGATGATGGACCATGTTAGGACACGAGATGACCACTATGGGAGGTGAAAGTTATCATATGAAGTGTAAAATGATTAACATTTAGTTAGGGAATTAATTACCACTACAAGATGGCCACTATAGGAGGTAAAAGTTGTCATATGAAGTGTAAAATGATTAACATTTAGTTAGGGCATTAATTACCATGACGAGATATAGAAAGTAAAAATTGTCCTATGAAGTGTAAAATGATTAACATTTAGTTAGGGCATTAATTACCATGACGAGATATAAAAAGTAAAAATTGTCCTATGAAGTGTAAAATGATTAACATTTAGTTAGGGCATTAATTACCATGACGAGGTATAAGAAATAGAAATTGTCATATAAAGTGTAAAATGATTAACATTTGGTTAGGGCATTAATTACTCTAACGAGATGGCCACTATAAGAAATAAAAATTATTGTATAAAATGTAAAATAATTAACATTTAGTTAAGGCATTAATTACCATGACGTGACGAAAAAAAGATACTAAGATGGGGTGGCCATGTTATGACATGCGATGGCCACTATATAAGTTAAGTTTGAGATACAATGGAAATCAATGCAAGTTTTTGCATAAACTCATATGCAATATGATTGCATAAAGTACCATTTATTATCAAGTTTGCATAAAGTTCCATCTATCATCAAATTTTTCGTCGAATTTCCAATACTAGGCATATCCATGCATCCGAGGAATTTAACTCTTCATATGGCCATTACTGGAGCAGCATGGATGTTATTAGGTCTGATTTTGGTGTTGAACCTAGTTAACTGTTACCTCCTTTTGTTGAGCCGATGTGTCATCTATATATACTTTGAAGCTGACTTGACTGTCCTTAACATCATTTTCTGGCAGTATTCTTCTTTGGAGGATGGTGCTAGTCTTCGAAGGTTACTTGCACTAGGTTAACCCATATTCATGCTCAAGAAGAGATATTTAACATGAATTTGATTCTTTGACTTTCCTAGACTTATGAAATGAGCAAGAAACTCATTCTTATAATTTACAAAAATAATATTTCTTTTTCTTGACAAGTACAAAGATGAAAATCACATTTGTAAATATTGAACCTAGCTACACTTTCTTCAACACTCCCTCGTAACTAGGGAGGTATTTATAATGGTACTTGGTCATTCTCAATACGAAGAATTTCTCATAAGAAGAATTAGATTTGTAACCCATCTATATACCATCATAGTAAACAACATTGTTTATAGCAAGGCCTTGATTAACAACACTATCTCTCATGAGATAAGAGCACAATGCTTGCAAGCATAGACACCTTTATCACTGTCTCTCAAGGTACATACTCGCCAGGGTGTTCATCGAGTATGACCTTCTAGGACTATTCTTATCTTAGGTTCCCAGCCCTCAAAGAATATCAGTCCTCTTGCCTACTATTATCTTGGATGCCCTAGACATCGTCAAAGAGCATCAGATGCCAGATGATTTCCCAACCCTCATTCCTTCTTCCAAAGTGATGAGAAGAATGTTGTGTATATCATGTGTCTACATTTCCATTCATGGCCTTAACCTATACTTACAACTGTTAGTCCTGGTCTAGTGCATGACACATGAAATCGAAAAAAACAATCGTCACTCCTTTTTAATCAGGGGTGATCCAATCCAAGGTCCCTCTTGATCAGGGACCTGTTAGATCTCCCTCTTAGCTTGGGACTCTTCTATATATCAACAACTTCTTTCTTTGTGGGTCCTTCAGCTGCTTGATCAACTTCTCTCCTTCATGACATGAAAATAAGTTGACCTTCTTCTTTGCAGGGATAAAACCATCGATCACCTTCCTCCTTATTTCATCATTTCATTCCTTTATTCATGGAAAGTGGCCTTCTTCATATCTGGAACCTTCGTTATATCACTACTTCTTTCTCGTCATGCTTCTTCCATCCACCACGTCAATGCTAGTTGTACTTTTATTTACAACTCTTGTTCGAGTAGCCCTGCATTATCTAGATATTATTAAGGAAATCGAAACATCATATTAAATTAAATCATACCTTACGAGATGGATCTTCATCATGACATCTTCTTATAGGCATCAGCATCCTGCACACATATTGATACATCTCCCAAAGATATCCATTTTCAAGGGTCTTCATTTTTATACTTTCATCAAAATTTTCATATTTTTTTAGGAGATTTCGTAGTCAAATCTTCTTGCTCTTTGGGATGTTGATTTCTTTCATCATGGTTGCATATCTCATGATCTCTTATCTTCCTCACACATTTCATTCCCATTAGCTTTCAATCAGAGTTTGTTCATTGTAATCAACCATCTTGTACTTCGTATGAGGACATATTTTGTTGATTTCATTTAGTGTGACTTATGCCTTCCTGCATCCTTTCAGAGGAGGAAATCCTTTTTCTTCTTGATCATGCTTCTTAAGATAGAAGCAATGATCCATGTTACCTGCAACTGTATGACATGAAATTATAATATTAAACACAAGAATACATACCTTATTTTACCTTCAGGTCATCGAAGTTTCTTGCAGTAGCTTCCTTGATTGAAAATATCTTTAATCCCTTGATCTACTTCATGTCATTATATCATCATTTCATGGATTCCATAAGTTGGATTTTTTTATTGAAACACTTACTTCCTCTCTATATTAGTGAACCCTACGATTAGGATTCCATCAAAGAATTTTGAGGATCTTGTATATCCCCAACTGGCAAATGTTTCCCTTTTGTATGATGAGCCTCAGATTACTCCATTCCTTCCTTCAATGTCCATTGAGGTTCCCAAGAGCTATATATCCTACATGTTTGTCTTTCATGGATCTTTTCCTTCATGATTCCCATGGTGATGTCACAATCTCTTGTTTATGATGCTTCCATGATGCCATGATGCATCTTATTATCATTTTCATATCTTATAACACAAGATTTAAGAGCTTATGATAAGACCATTTTGTAAGGGATACTATCGTACTCATAGGAGAGATTTGTTACTCCCTCTTTCCTTGGTCCTTTTCTTCATCTTAGGCCACCTTTAATTGATATGAGCTTCCAAAATCTTTCTATAGCATTGAATCTTAGCTATACGACCAACCTTTCCTTTCCTTTCTGTACATGGTTGAGTTATTTAGACCTTCAATATTTTTGTCATCAACTTGTCTTTCTCTATCTATCATAGAGACCATAAGTTGTCGAATGAGGTAACTCATAGATATTTGTTACCTTCATTATCTGTTAGTGCATTATAGATCAGTGATTGTTATCTTCATTCCTCAATCTTATTGATGGGACCTTATGAAGGTATCCTACATCCTTTGATAACTTTGCTTCCATGTAGATAAAATTTCATGTGACCTTCTTCATTGCACATTTAGAGAATGAGTCTATCTTATACATTTTCTTTGATGTCTCCAATATTTCTATATGAGGGGATCTTATAAGTATCCATTTCCATAAATTTAGAGTAGACCTTTTAGTGACTTCAGCTTCTTATAGGACTATCACTATCCTTCTTCTCCATGCAAGGGATCTTGATGACCCATCAACTTATATATGTCCTTGCAATTCATGAAGTCATTTAACAAAATTTATAAATTGAAAATATTCTTACTTGTCATGTGAAGATGAAATATTCACCTTGATCATGTTGGTGAAGGTTGAAGAAGATGTATGAGGGATTCTTCTCAGATGATCTTCTTTCAAGTGAGAAAGCCTTTCCTTAAATGGAAAAGTTTGCTCCCTTTTGATGAGGATGATTAGTTGCTTCCTCGGATGGTCTTCTTCTAGGGAAAGGATATGATCCTTTCTTGATATTATAACCTTGGAGATGATAGTGCCTTCAATATGATTTTCCTTATTTTGTAGATCAGGATTGTTGCTAGGGTTTCAACTTTCTCCAAGTTGATGTGATCTTTATTTTAAAACCCTTCGAGTTGTCTTGTTTTGTAGACATATTGATGAGGGTCTTGGTGGCCTTTTGATGAGGACTGTGGAGACACAAGTTCTTGCTGCCGTAGACTATCTCCTTTATTGTATAGACAAACTTGCTGATGTAGACTGTTGTTGTAGATTTCTAGGCTTTGATCAATATCAGGGTTTGTTTCTTTAACACAGACCTTGATGTCATTTAGCTTGGTTTGATGCCCTGCTAGAAGATTGATCCTTGAAATGTCACTTTTCTTCCCTTCCTTTGATTGTAACCATAGCTCCGAAATCATGTTGAAGAATTTAGGAAAAATGTAGTTTATATGATTCTTCTTCACATGATAACTGTTTGTGAGTTATTTTAACTTTTTTCTTATTAGCACAATCTTATCTTGATATCATTAGTATGTGTATTTATTATTTCATCAAACAATTACCAAAATACAAGAGACAAGAACACAGGATGTTGTCTTTCTACTAGGACCAAAACTTCTCCCTCTTAGAGAGGAAAACCTGCAAAAAATTATTCTTATAGCGATTCCAATTGACGAATACCAAGACCTTGACCCTTGACCTATTAGGGCACTCCAAGACCAAGACACCAATCCTCTTCTTCGTCATTGCTGAGTTCATCAACACTGGACCACTCATATTTTCCTTGCTACTGTCATCACTAAGAATATTATTATGCCTCTACTGAGATACTCATTATGACAATGAGATCGTTGTTTCTGCACCATTACTCCATATTCACATAGATCATTGTTGCATCGTCTCAACTGCACAAACATTACTGTGTCATCTTGTTGCACTACCACATATATCTTCTTGAGACCATGGTTGTGACTATACTTAGATCATGATTGTGTCTTGATGATATTCCGAGACTGTATGATCCTCTCCATCGTAGATACATTAAGACTGCGAGATCAAGACTGTGACTGTGTATATATATAAGCCAAGACAAAGTATGACTGAGGTTCTTCATATGCATGTTGAGACTGTAACTTCTAAGACAGTCATCATTGAAATTGAGAAGAGACCATGGTCATGAGACTGTTATATTTCACTATCATCATCACCAAAGATAGCAAAGGTATCTGGAGTCCTTTTTCCCACAAAAAATCACAGAGAAACCCAAGATTATGTGTCACTTTACTTGCCTGAGATTTCAGATATCTTATGTGAAAATGTCACTCTTCTTATCACCGAGATACTCTACCTTACTATGCCATCGAAGTTTCAGAGTGATCCTAAGTTATGTCCTCTTGTGATTACTCCAACTGCAGATTTATAGGTTCTAGTCCATGTATGGAAGTTGATGTGAACTTAGTGAACCATTGCATCCTTTTATTGATCTTACGTGTCGTCTATATATACTTTGAAGCTGACTTGACTATATTTCACATTGTTTTGCTGGAAGTCTTCTTCTTTCGAGGATGGTGCTTGTCTTGGAGGGCTACTTGACACTAGGTTGACGCATATTCATGCTCAAGAAGAGCTCTTTAACATGAATTTGATTCTTTGACTTTCCTAGACCTATGAAATGAGGAAGAAACTCATTCTTATAATTTACAAAAAATAATATTTATTTTTCTTGACAAGTACAAAGTGTTGAAATATGGCAACAAGAATATTCCAATTTAATTTGTCCTTGAATTAAATTGTGAACTAAAATTGAATTTAGTCTTAACAGCTACTTGGAAATAATTAATTAATTTATTATAAATTAATTAGTTGGAGAAATTCAAGTTAGAAGTCTTTCTGAAGTCATGCAAGAGTTATCCCTTAAATTAAGGAGATAAGATTGAGTTATATTTGAGTTGTAATTAGTTAACTCAGTTTACTGAGTTAAGTCCAGTTAAATTAGTTCTGAATTGTTTGAGGAACTAATAGAGAGTTAATAGTAAGTTGATGCATGCATGCACTAAACTAGTGCTACTCCAGTTAATTGAATATTCACTCATTAGAACTCATGCATGTATATTCTAAGAAAGACCCAGTTGAGATTAAAGTCAAGGACATTGTACTATCAGTTGCATGTGTTTTCTCAAAGAGAAAACTCATGCATGTAGTTGACGATTTAATCCTTGAGGATTGTGTAGTTTTGGAGGAGATTATCCACTGGGTAGAGGGTTTCCACTTGGTTGAAGGTAGATCATCCACTAGGAACAACGCAAGGAAATAGGAGCTTGGAGGGCAGAGAGGAAGGCTAGAGAGAAGCCAAGGTTGGCTGTGAGAATCTGTGAGGATTGTACTGAGAGCTGGCTAGCTACGAGAGCTAAGGCTTTGTATAATTCCTATGTATTTCCACATGTATGATAATACAATAGTGTGGGGTTTTTAGTGGAGGATTTCCCCAAAGTATTTTCATGTGTATTGTGCTATTGATTCTTCTTCTTCTGGTTATATTGTTTAGCTCGATCTTTAAGCTTCCAAAAATTGGTAGTAGAAGTAGGTTATAGTATTATGATTTGATTTATATTGCATTATATGATTATCTACATGGTATCAGAGCTGTGAATAGTATACTGAGAAGAGTATTTGAAGTTTGAATTTCAGGGTTGCAGGTGCAAACCGAATTCTTCTCATGGAGGGAAGAATGTGACTTGTCTAAAGTAAGATGCTTTAATTGTCACAAGATGGGAACTTACGTGACTAATTTCCCATCGAAGAAGTCCAAGAAGGGATCCTCGGAAGGATCGGAAGGTGAGGCATTAGCCTTTTAGTTTGAAATGGTCTTTACCCTCATCGCATGCATGGTGTCATCGATGATGGGTTGTGTCTAGTATATTGATAGTGGAGCCTCATTCCACATGACTGGTGATAAAAATTTATTCAGTGCCTTGGAGGATAAAGACCTAAATATGCACATAAAGATAGGTGACGATGGAAGGTATAGTGTTTTAGGAGTGGGCATGGTTTCTTTTCAAAGGGAGCATGGAGCTCCTCTTACCTTAACAGATGTGATGTATGTGCCTGGAATGAAGAAGAACTTGGTATTGGTCGCGATGTTGGAGGACAAAGGCTATGATGTTGTCTTCAGTAAAGGAAAGGCATTCCTAAGAAACATAGACGTGGTTCAGATCAAGAGGATAGGGATTCGAGTGAAAAATCTATATAAACTAGAGGTAGATGATTGTGAAACATTGAGTATGAAAGAATAATTGGTGCAAATCCAAGACATTGGCAAGTTGTGGCACAAGCGGTTGGGCCATTTGCATCATGGGGCTTTGAAGATAATGCAACAGATATCTACAAGACTTCCTAAAGGTAAACTTGAGCAAGTTGACACATGCAAAGGTTATACCTTGGGAAAGTACACCAAGTCTTCCTTTCATGATCGAGATAGTCAAGCAGATGCTATCTTAGAGCGAGTTCATACTGATTTGTGTGGATCATTCTTGACAGAATCCACAACGAAGCAAAGGTATTATGTGATTTTCATTGATGACTATTCTAATAAATGTTGGATTTATTTCATGCAAAAGAAGGACCAAACAGTCACAAAGTTTTGTGAGTTGAAAGCTTTGGTCGAGAAAGAGTCAGGGAAGAAGATCAAGGCCTTGAGAAGAAACAACAGTGGATAATATGTCTCTCAAGAGTTTAAGGACTTCTATGCAGCGGAAGGAATTAAACAAGAGTTGACGATACCTCATAACCCACGGCAGAATGGGGTGGCCAAGAAGAAGAACAAAAATATTGTAGGGGCAACACGAAAAATGTTGCATGACCAAGGCCTACTACTTCCCTTGTGGGTGGCGGAATGCAACACAGTGGTCTATTTGCATAATAGAAGCCCGCATCACATACTTGGGATGAAGACACCAGAGGGAGCTTTCTTCGGTAAGTGACCAGATGTGGGTCACTTCAGGATCTTTGGCTCATCGGTATATTTCAATGTGACAAAGGATGCATGGAAGAAGCTTGATCCAACAGCAAAGTGGGGTATATTTGTGGGGTACACTGATACACCTCACAACTATAGGGTGTACTTGCCTACCAGTCGAAGGACAGTGGTTTGCAAAGATCTTAAGTTTGATGAGCAGAAGGCCATGTGAGTTTCCCTTGAGAGGGAGCTCCAAATACAGGCTGTGGAGGAAATGTTGGTTCTTGAGGAGGAGGAGCCTCATACTGATTCAGAGCAGCTGCATGCAAAGGTTCTACCAGTGGAGACATCCACTCAAGCAAAGTCTTCCAGATATGGACGGAAGTGCACAAGAGAAGCTATCAGATTGTTGGAGGATGTGAGAGAGAATATGGGAGCACCATCTTCTCAATGTAGATAGAGGAATGTGCTGAGAGCGAGCCATATTCCTTTGAGGAAGTAGTGTAGTAGCTGATTTGGGTTGATGCTATGGTGGAGGAGTATGACTCCATAGTTCGTAATAGTGTTTGGGACATGGTTACGAGACCAGAGAACAAGTTAGTTGTGAGTTCCTTTGGCTTTAAAAGGTAAAGCAACCTCCTGATGGTAGTGTGGAGAAGCATAAGGCAAGATCAGTTTCCCATGGCTTTTCACAGGTCGAGAGGATCATGTTGTTGCAATATATTTCAACAAAGGAGCAAGATGCTGACATTTTGACAAAGGCATTATCAAAGTGTAAATTCGAGTTCCATAGAGATAGGATCGGGGTCGCAGATAATCCCTTTCTTGTTGAGAGGGAGTGTTGAAATATGGCAACAATAATATTCCAATTTAATTTTTCCTTGAATTAAATTGTGAATTAAATCGAATTTAGTCTTAACAGCTACTTGGAATTAATTAATTAATTTATTTTAAATTAATTAGTTGGAGAAATTCAAGTTAGAAGTCTTTGTGAAGTCATGCAAGAATTATCCCTTAAATTAAGGTGATAAGATTGAGTTATATTTAAGTTGTAATTAGTTAAATTAGTTTACTAAGTTAAGTCCAGTAAAATTAGTTCCAAACTGTTTGAGGAACTAATAGAGAGTTAACAGTCAGTTGATGCATGCATGCACTCAACTAGTGCTACTCCAGTTAACTGAAGATTCCCTCATCAGAAACTCATGCATGTCTATTCTGAGAAAGACCCAGTTGAGATTAAAGTCAAGAACAATATACTATAATTTGCATGTTTTTTCTCAAAGAGAAAACTGATGCATGCAGTCAAGGATTTAATCCTTGAGGATTGTGCAGTTTTTGGAGGAGAACATCGATTGGGTAGGAAATAGGATCTTGGAGGGTAGAGAGGAAAGCTGGAGAGAAGCCAATATTGGCTGTGAGCATATGTGAGGATTGTACTGAGAGCTGGCTAGCTGTGAGAGCTAAGGATTTGTATAATTCCTATGTATTTCCACCTATATGATAATACAATAGTGATTGTTTAGGGTATTGATTGTGGTTTTTTGTATATATGTGTTTATGCTGGTATCCTCCTTGGGCGGAAAGCAGGAGGAATGAATAGCTAGGGTTTACAGTCTTTAACAGGTGTTGAACTCCATGGAAGGGCACAAAGGAGGGAGCTGCAGTCCCTCCTACAAGTAGGCTGTAGCCAATCGAGGTAAGAAGCCAATAGAAGAGGTCAGAGGTCTTGCAGAATAAGGGAAAGAAAGCATGGAAGAAGAGGAAGAGGAAATAAAATCAAGGGAGAATAATAGCACAAAATAAAAGGGGGAAGACAACAAGGAACAGGGAGCAAAAACCAAGGCACAGAAGGGACCATGTAAACCCAAAACCGAAGTCACACCTAGAGTAGTTATGAGTGATCCTACTTTGCGGGCTCATAGGGACCACATGCGAACATATGCTATCATTTGTAAATTCATGGGAGTATGGCACACTGAAAAGGCATTACATACCTGGATTAAATACCATTAGAAACCAAGGGAAGAATTGACCTACATCTTGGGTCAAAGGGATTCTTTACTCTGGTCATCACAAATATTGAAGATAAAGATAGAGTGTTTGAAGGAGGGTCGTACTTCTACATAGCTGTAGGTCTCTATATTTGGCTATGGATGATGAACTTTGTCCCGGAGTAGGAGACTTTCACTTCGGTTCCGGTGTGGGTAAGAATTTACTGCCTTCCTCTTGATTACTGACAAACAAAATCGTTAACTACCATAGGAAATAAATTAGGGCATTTTTTCAAAGCTTCTGAAGCCACCAGAAGGGGAAAATACACTTCCTTTGCATGAATTTGTGTGGAGATGGATCTCTCCGGAGCTCTACCGGATGAGGTTATCTTGGAAGTTTTTGATGAAGAATGGGTACAAACAGTAGATTATGAACATATTCCATTTAGATGTCGCAGATGCCATGAGCATGGGCACCTTTTGAGGGATTGCCCTCTCAACAAAATAGAGAATAAGAGCAAAGACACCACAATGAAAGATGCTGAAAGCTTTCACAAAGTGAGCCATAGAGGAAAATGGGGCAAAAGGGGACTTAAGCAACATCAAGCAGAAGGGCCATAGGTCAGTTTGGACAAGTACCAAGTACTCGAGGAAGAAGGAGAAATAACAAAAGTAGATCAGGGAATGGAGGGAAGTCCAGTGGAGAAGGAGAAAGAAGAAGATAAATATCAAAAAAAGGATAATAATAAACAGAAAGAGGCTATGTTGAGCAATGTAGAACTGGAGATGGACCAGGAAATGACCCAGAGCGAGATGAAAATGGAGGGCAATGAACTATAGGAGATTCTTGATAGAGAACACCTAGATTTGGAAGGGTTCTTGAAATAGGGAAGCATGGGAGGGGTAGACTCGTTACCTCAAGAAGAGTTCACTAGAGTACAACAGCTATACTTATGGAAAACTCAAGCTAAAGGGATGGATAGGCAAAGTAACACTGCAAGACAGGTTAACGAAGGTGTGAAAACTATGAAAAACTCACTAGGATCATCACCTAGATACCCAGGAAAGAAAAGAGACAGAAAAACAGAATGAGATTTTGATGGAATGTGGAAAGCTAATGATAGATTCAGGTAAGATGAAAGACCTAACTAGTTACTCCTTCACAAATCTTTAATGATGAAGTTCACTTCTTGGAATATCAGGGGTCTAGGTAGTAAAAGGAAACAAATATTACATAGTAACAAAATGAAACAAGAAGCTCTGGATATGATTTTTATCTAGGAAACTAAATGTTCCATTCAGAAAATTAAAGAAATATATAGCAAATGGCTCAATCGATTTGAATTTATAGAAGTCAAGGAAGAGAATAAAGCAGGAGGCATACTAACTCTTTGGAACCCCCAAAAGATTGGTATAATAGATGTTGAGGCTTATAGAAATTATTTATCAGTGGTTATTCAGCCTGTGGGGGATAGGGCGACCTATCTGGTCATGAATGTTTATGGCCCTCAGAGAACGGATGACAAACTCAGGTTTCTAGATTCTCTTATGGATCTCAGAGAGAGATATGCAAAGATACCATGGATTATGGGTGGGGACTTCAACATGATCAAATCACTATCGGAGAAAAAAGGGGGAACCAGAACTCTAAACAAAGACTACTTAGCTTTTCAAACTTTTATGGATAATATGAAGCTAGTTGACATTGTTTAGAGTAATGGTCTCTTTACTTGGAACAATAAAAGAAGAGGAGAGTCTCAAGTAGCCTCAAAGTTAGATAGATTCATCATCTTAGAGGATCTTATGCTCAATGATAAGGAAATGGTAGTGATAATTCTCCCCTTTGGAGGATCAGTATCCCTGCACACTTCACTTGCCTCATGAATATTTGTAGGTTCCACTATGGTTGAAGCATCTTCGGTCCTTCTGGTATTTCCACTCTTTCGGTGATAGGACGAGGGAAATGAAAGAAACTGGCCAGTTCAACTGGAAGTTCAAGGCATTGGTACCCCGAGGAATAGACCTTTTAGATTTGAGAATATCTGGTTCACCCATTCAGATTTCATCAACAACATTTCAAGTTGGTAATATCAATATTTTCATATTCAGGGTACAAGAATGTTTCTTCTTCACAAAGGACTAAAATGCATCAAGCTCAGGCTAAAAGATTGGAACAAGAATGAATTTGGTAATATTTTTGAGGGAAAAAAAGTTGTTGAAAACAAATTGCAGGAACTCAACCAAACCCCTATCATGGATGGCTTTGGTAAAGTCAAAAATGATCAAGCCACCAAATTTCAGCTAGATTGGGAGAACTTATGTAAACAAGAAGAAATATTTTGGAGACAAAAATCTAGAGTGCAATGGCTAAAAGAAGGAGAGCGAAACACCAGATTTTTCCATAGATCCACCTTGGCTAACAGAGCTGATAATAGAATCTCTTCGATCAAGGATGAGGGAGGGACACTTCTTAGTTCCTGTGAACACATAGAAACTGTCTTAGTTTAGAACTTTTGTGGGATAGCAAAGGAAACCATTTTAGACAGAGAAAATTTCCTGAAGGACTTAACAAGACATATACCAAGACTAGTGTCTAGAGAGGATAATTTCAACCTCAATAGGCCAGTGACTGAAGAGGAGGTCAATGAAGTCCTCAAGAAAATGCAGAATGGTAAAGCGCCAGGCCCTGATGGCTTCAATTTAGATTTCTTTAAAGCTTGCTGGAATATTGTTAAATAGGACATTCTGAATGTAGTAGAAGATACCAGGAGGAATAGAACTATTCTGAAGGCCTCTTTCATCTCTTTGATCCCTGAACAAGACAATGCCCAAACTCCAGATAAGTTTAGACCCATAGCATTGTGCAATGTGGTTTACAAACTAATATCCAAGGTTGTTGCCAATAGACTCAAACCTCTTCTTCCCACCCTAGTGTCTGGGGAACAATCTGGGTATGTGGAAGGCAGGCAAATTCTCAATAGCATCATTCAAGCACAGGAGGTAGTGCACTCACTGACTAGCAACAGGAAGGCTGGAATGATCATGCAACTGGACCTATCCAAAGCTTATGATAAGTTGAACTAGACCTATATTAGGAGGGTTCTTATTGCTTTTGGGTTTGATCATAACTGGGTTAGATGGGTCATGGCCCTAGTAACTTCTTCCAGCTTTTCAATTTTGGTGAATGGTTCTCCCTCCGAGACTTTTATTCCTCCAAGAGGCCTCAAGCAGGGTGATCCACTCTCTCTCTTTCTCTTCATACTCATGATGGAAGGACATGTTCGGTCTATCAAGCTGGCAAAAGAAGTCAGCAAATTCAATAGTCTCCAACTTTCTGAGAATGGACAGTGCTTGACTCATCAACAATTTTTTGATGATACCATGCTGCAAGGAATCCCCACGGTCAAAAAAGCTCTTGCATACAAACAACTACTGAGTGACTTTGCCATGGCTACAGGTATGGAGGTTAATATTTCCAAATCTAATATTTTTTTCTTTAACACCAATATTGCTATTCAGAGGAATATCTCCACAATTTTGGGCTTTCAAAGGGATTTCCTACCTTCAAAATATTTGGGAGTTCTTCTAAATGATAAACCTCTGCATAAGAGCATTTGGGAGCCGGTGATTAATAAGATGAAGGATAAAATTAGGAATTGGACCATTAGATCTTTAAACTTGGCTGGTAGGTTGGTGCTTACAAAGGCGCTTCTTCAATCAATCCTAGTTTTCATGCTATCAACACTCCCTGCACCAAAAGGAGTCTTAAAACAATTCAGAACCATTCAAAGAGACGTCCTCCTGGGTAAGGGGGAGAAAAGAAAGAAATGGGCCTTAGTAGCCTAGGAAAAGATATGCAAACCTAAAAATCATGGGGGTCTTGGTTTGGACGATCCAGAGGTTCTAAGCAAGGCTTTAGGGGCTAAATTATGGTGGCATTAGGTAAAAGAATGAAATGCTAAATGGGCTAGTATCCGGAAGGAAAAATATGCTAGCACTTGGCAAATTAGTGATCATATAAGAATGACTGTAAGTATAAAGGGCTCACACATCTGGAATAAGGCCTAGGAGAATAGAGGCTTAGTACAAAAGAACAGCTTCTATGAAATCAGAGAGGGAGATCTGGCATTATTTTAGGAAGATAAATGCAAACAAGAACTGATATTGTTAAAAGAGGATTTTGTGGACCTCAAGATAGAGACAGACATCATAGGGTTATCTAAGGTAATAAACTTTTTGGACCAAACCAATAATGCAGGAAAATGAAGAAACTGGAGGAACATTGATTACAGGGAAGACAACCCCTTGAAAACTAAAGCTGAGGCTCTTATGAAAATGTTGGAACAAAGGAAGATTCTAATAACAGGGGGGCATGACCAATTAAGATGGGGAAACAATAATAAGGGTACCTTTAATCTTAAGAAGGCAAAACGCATACTACTTGAGATGGATTCTCATGCTCCAGATAGAATTTGGCAAAATCTTTGGAGGAATCAAGGCTGGATGAAGATTAAACTCTTCATGTGGCTAGTTCATCATAAGAAAACTCTAACCTGGGATAACGTTCGGAAGAGGGGTGTTCTGGGGCCTTCTAGATGCCATCTCTTTGAGGCCAAAGAGGGAACTATAGAACACCCTCTCAATAATTGTATCTTCACCTCCAAGTTGTGGGATAGTTTTGCCACCATCTTCCAAAAGACCGATAGGGATAGAGGGAGTATTATCAATACCCTAAACAACTGGAGGCAAAATTTTTCTGATTATGAAATTCTTGGCTCAGCCTGGGCTCTCACGCCAAGCTTCATTATTTGGAATGTTTGGAAAGAAAGGAATAGAAAAATCTTCAAAAATGAAAAGAGACCCTTCCAATGCCTTTTTGAGAAGATATTGAAACAACTTAAGGAGACAGTTAGTACTACAATGCGAAATCCCCCTAAGAATTCACCTTCAGATGTTGAAATGAGGATTTTTCGATAGTTGGGTATGCAGGGGCTTATTCCTCACGGCCTGGATAGGAAGTTTAGAAAAATGGACACTGAGAAGGACTATTGGTATCCTCCCCCTAAGGGTTTTCTGAAATATAACATTGATGGGGCCTCAAAAGGCAACCTGGTCACTGCTGGCTTTGGAGGGGTGTTAAGGGATAAAAATGGAAATATCCTTTCCATCTTCCATTGCCAATTAGGCAGAGCCACTAACAATATGGCTGAATTAATGGCTGTGGAGCAATGCTTAGAACTCCTGGTGTAGGATAATCGTCAAAATGTGATTATTGAAGCTGACTCTGAGTTAATTATTAACTCGGTCAAAAGAATTAGTTGTGGTACTGAGCCGGAGAAGGTTTCAAAACATTGGAGGTTGATCCATGTCTTTCAGCAGATCCAGCTCCACCTCCTCGGCCTACGCATGGTAAGTTTTAACCATGTGCAAAAGAAGGCCAACAAACTGGCGGATTTTCTGGCTAATTAAGGAGCAAATTGTACCGTTAGTAGGGTCAAAATGGGTTAGCAAGGGTTACCTCAGAACAGACTTAAGGCACAGTGTTACTACCAAGTGGATGAAGATATGATGCTTTATCAAAATAAAGCCATGGAGGCTGTGTCTAGATAATTTGGTTTCATTATGAGTTTCTATTTTGTCCTCAATCTGTTCCTTCATGGGTTGCTCAGTAGATTCGGCTTCCCGGGTAGTTGGCCGGAGGGATGGAGCTTTACTTTACAT
The DNA here is from genome assembly GCA_031772625.1 of Pinus tabuliformis. NCBI lineage: Eukaryota > Viridiplantae > Streptophyta > Pinopsida > Pinales > Pinaceae > Pinus > Pinus tabuliformis. The sequence continues at coordinate 867,268,994 of CM062817.1, forward strand.
GGGTTCATAGACTAGTGTAGAGAGGATGGAGCGGGAAGCCAGAATCTGGGCTTTCGTGGTAGCCGGAATACCTTATATTCTCTTCACAAGGACACAATTCCGCTCGTGGAGTGGTTTTCAGTTTATCGTGAGCCTTCAAGCTGGAAGCAGTTTTTATGAATTATGAGCAATTCCACTCAACATGCTACACATGGCCAAGGGGTGGGTATGAATACCACCCTCATGGAACGCTAACTATCGGTGATTTAGACCCATGCGATATGATCCTAAGCCGTAGGATCAAGCACGGAGGATCCACAGTCAAGAATCATCGAGCATGCACTGGGTCCATGCAGTTAATCGAGGGGGCTTTTAGGCATTGCGATATCTTCCTCAGCCATCGCATCAAGCTTGGAGGATCTACAGTCAGGAATCATCGAGCATGTCAGTGGGTCCATGATGTTAATTGGCAGGCTTCGTGGCATTGCGATGTCCTCCTCGGTTGTTGGCTCGGGCAAGAAGTTTTGACAGCGGAGATTAAAGGCTTCAAGGCTAATTTCTGTTTCAAGGATGTTATTCCGTTTCAAGGCTGATTTATATGAGTGCTATTCCCCCATTCGGATTTTGGTGGGTTGAATGTTTGGCCTTTATACTGTCTGGAATTTGAGGGTTTGGCTATTTTGTTGGTAGGGATCGGGGTTTTTGCCCTTAACTCGATGCCCTTGTTTTTTAGAGAGTAGTTCTTACTTGGTCCATGGTCCACGTGGATGGTTGTATTTTATGGAAACTATTTTCCGATTTAATGATAACGAAGGTACGACTCTTGCTTTAGCAAAAAAAAAGATAATACAATAGTGTGGGGATTTTAGCTGAGGCTTTCTCCAAAGTATTTTCATGTGTATTGTGCCATTGATTCTTCTTCTTCTGGTTATATTGTTCAACTCGATCTTTAAGCTTCCGCAAATTGATAGTAGAAGTAGGTTATAGTATTCTTCTTTGATTTATATTGCATTATCGGGTTAACCTACCATCATATTTTCTACACAAAAATCAAAATTACATTTGTAAATATCGAACCTAGTTACACTTTCTTCAACACACAAAAACCATAAACCTGTATTGACATGTCAAATACCATGGGAAAGGCACTTGGAGATCAAGTGGACAGTCAATATGAAATGATAATCTACATGGTTGAACTAATGGAGAAAATGGGTATGCTAAATAGGAGAGTTTCTATAATTTCCAAGAAATTTGAACACATTGATTTGTCCACCTTCGATGATGACAGTGTGCCACAACCACCAAACCTGGTGGACTATCCAATAGAGTAATTGTTATAGACATTTTTGTGCCCTGCAACCGCAAGCATGAAATGTCCATAAACCAAAGGCTCCTAAGTCCCTAAAAGTGTTGTTCTAACCCCTAAAGGAACAAGGTCAACAAATTACAACTTCTTCCAAAAGTTCTCCATGAGAAACTGCTCAGAATTTGTCAAAACAGGATCATTGCAGTTGCTCCATTGGCTAAGTTCATTGCATATCACCTAAATATACTGTGAGGGTGCGTTTTATTTCAAAATTCCCTTCTGTGGGGTGCGATGGGCTTGAAATGACAAATGGCAGTGTCATTCCACGAGGTGGAGAGACAATGGAAGCTTCCATAATCTTCCCCTGTGACACTTGCCTCACTAAATTCGACCAAGGATGAGTAAGAGGCCTTCAGTCTCCAAGTGGAAGCAAGAACTATCAAAGAGAAGACACTAATCAAATCACAAGCTGACTCATCCCCCTTACAGATATCTATATATGGATCCCTCATCCCAGAGATCCTGAGGCTGGAATTTTGCATATTGTAAGGAATTGTTGTTGGTTTCTAGAGACAAACATTAGATTGTTGGGTGATCTAAGATTTGTTTGAGGTGAAGAGGGGCTTCTTTGCTGGGAGGTTGATGCTGGGTCGGAAAAATTGGTTGTAACTCCTCCTGGATATTTTCTTGTTTATCAATAAAAACTATTTGAGTTTTCCTCCATGATTTTGTATCATTGATGCTTGTTACATTTGTATGGTCAATTTACATCTCATCCTAGATTGTTTATGAATATAGATCCATGTCTTTGTATAGTGCTATGCTTCTGTGATCTTACAGGTACTTTGTGAAGCTGGGCGCGCAAGGGAGCAGGTAGCTGAGGACTATCAAAGAAGAGAGGGATCGAATCGAAGGATTAGCGCAAGACAGAGGTTGGTCTTTCTGTTCCTCTCTATCTATAATTCATAAAGGAAAAACAAAAGTAGTTTCTCTCTGTTTGTTTCTAAGGCAGCTGTCACAACCTTAGTGGGATAGAGCAGTTCTATATAGACACTTTTCCCTGTAACAAAATGGCGACCATACTGGCGAGAACTAATTAGTTTGTTTGTTTATCATTATTTGTTGTCTGTTTCATAAACTTACAAGTAGCATTCAAACTGCATTTGCCATAACGAATGCAAAGTAGATAACTGCTACTTCAATCCATCTACTGGATCTGTTTATGATTTAAACAACTGATTCACAAACTATCTGATTGCCCTTGTGATAGCTCTTAGATCCTCCTTAGATCTACCCCTGATTATTGCATTACTGATTGCTTTTTACTCGGCCAAAAACCAAGAACTGAACTGCAAACTGTGACCCGGAACCCGAACAGAGTCTTGTTTCTGGCCCAGCGCAGGTACTGTTCAGAGACGCTGAATTTCAGTGCACTTCCCGAGTGGACAACCTACGCTGCATTTCAGATTCTCTGTGTTACAGGTGCGCTGATCAGACTAGCTCTGTGCAGCTGTGGCTTCTGTCCTTCATTCTTTCCAGTTCTATTCTTGAATTTTGCTGCCTGTGATAAGTATATGTCTGTTTGAAACTCCTTTTGCTTGCTGTTATTCCGCCTCCTTTGTACAAAAGAGCTCTAGATGTTTTTGTGTGTTTGTTGAGTCATTTACAGTTCTCCTTTGCAAAAGTAGCATAGTCGTACTGTCGTCCTTTTATTTGAATCTGTCGCAAGTGTTGATTTCAATCGTAGGAAAGAGTTTAATTTTTGTTGATGGTCGATTATCCTGTTACTATTGCTTTTGGTCTGAATTTGTAATTTTCTAGTGTCAAGAACAAGTATTCATTTCAAAATCGTAAGGTGTTGTAATCATCTCCTTTTTTTTTATTTCGAAAAGAAACTTGTTTATGTTTGTCTCTTGAAAAGAAATTCAGATTTGTGCATCAACTTTCTTTTTAGCATCCATATACTAAGAAATTCGAAAAACAAATACATGCATGTGCATTTGCATATAGACAGTCTGCTTGGATTGATTTAGGAAAGTGCATTTACAGTGTGCTCTTTGCTCTTTGTGAAAAGGTTTTGTCTTTCTTTTCCCTAGTAGCTAGGATTTTCATTGCACAAAAGAGATAAAAAGCTTGTTTATCATCTTTAGATTGCATTTTAGGAATTATGTCTACGTCTCGTGGTGAACCCGAAAGGCAAACTTCATAAGAAATATCAACTTAAAATAAATTCAATGAATCTAACAACGCTTTGCAGCTTAACGCACAACATTTAGAGGTCTAGGCTAGAGACGTATTCCGGCGTCGTAAAGCCTGGTAACTGTTGTTCTCACTGATGGTTGGGTGATTCCTCCACTTTGAGACGATAAGTGCCAGTACGGACTTGTGCTCCCACGTACCGTCGAATATATTTTGGGAGACCCTTATACGCTTAAATCCTTTATCCATAGGAAGCCGTGTCTGCCGCCCTGTCGATCGCAATGCACTGAACACAGCATTCGGGAAGATTGACTGTCGTACCGTAAAAAGTATTCTGCAGTTTTGCGATTGGTTTGGTACTCCCTCTACCTAGACTTCCAGAGCAGTCCCTTTCGTTCCTTTTCAGACTCCTTAACGGAAAAGGTCCATCTGAGCACTTGTCACTTCAGGCTCATTAAAAATCAAAGGAGACTAGAGTCATCTTTTGTTTTTTCTCGACTCTTAAAAACTGAAAAAACAAGTTGTGTCAAAGCGTCTAAAATTTATTTTAAACGGAATATTCATTACCCCTTTCCTACGTTGATCTTGGGTTGAGAAAATCGAGTCCACCAACCAAGGAACTCCCCTTGGAGCAAATCCTAGTCCCTTCTCCTCTTGGGGAGATGTTGGTGCACCCCATATGGCCACATTGTCGCTTCCAGGACTGACAATTGGTTTGCCTGTATGGCTCTTCTCAACCTCTGTCGTTCAGAACACCACTATTCCTGAACAATCAAATCAGCAAATAGACGAGTCCAGAGTTACCCACCAACCTTCTACTTCCTCTAATTCTTCCTCTCCCCCTTCCTCTTCGCTTGATGGGGCTGGTAAAGCCAAAAGTCAAGTACCTAAGGAGAAGAAGGAAAAGAAGAAGAAAGAGAAGAAGAAGAAGGAGCCAAAAGCGAATGGGGGCAAATGAGTGTCGTCTAACGAAAATCCACACACTGCACCGACCAGGCCTAAATCACCATGTGTCATTTGCAAGGGAGACCACTATCATAGAGATTGTCCTTGCATCCCTCGAATCTTAAGGGACTAGTCTCCCCGTTTGCACAACCCGGTGTCGTCAACCTCTGATGATCATGTTGAAAACACACCGTCAACTAGTGAAAGTGAAGCCCCAGGACAAAAAGGAAAATATAGCTTTCCTTGTAAACTGTGCGAAGGCGATCACGCTGTCCACCGTTGTCCCTTCTTAGACGAAGCTAAAAGAGTTTTGGATGATCGTCCGGTTTCACCGTTACGACTTCCTCCTGGATATAAAAAACTCTTGCTGAGTCCGTCACCAGTTGAAAATCCAGCTGGCCCGCTCAGGTGGTCGACTGAAGCATCTATCATTGAAGATAAACCATCTGAATCCATACCAGACGAAAGTCAAAAGGTCGAGGCGGCAGTTGACCCGGTCTTGCCTTCAGAGGTTCCATCTTCAGATGATACAGTCACTGAAGAGAACAAGGATGACACCGTCCAAATTCTCTTTATAAGCACAGACTCCACCAAACATGGGGGAAATTTACCCGTTCCTTTACCTCAGGAAGGAAGTTCGTCAGAGTCGTACCCGGCTGTCTATTCGGTCCCACCTCCAAGCAACCTAGTTTTCTCCTTCGACTGGAATCAACTAGGCAGACCCCGTTTACCAGCTAGTCTACCATTCCGAATTATTGTTCAAATATATAGAATGGTTATGGCTGGTACCATCATAGATGAAGGGGCTTATGTGAGTATCCTTTCCTTAACTGCTTGGAAAGCGCTTGGTTCGCCATCGCTTTTGCCTGAGATGAGAAATCTGACAGGCTTCGATAAAGGAACCAGTCGACCGTTAGGGATCCTTCCCAATGTGCCCATAACATTGAGAGGGAAAACATTCACATGAACGTGATGGTAGTTCAAGGACCCCTGGATTACAATCTACTCCTTGGACGAGACTATATTTATTGCATGAGAGCCATTGTCTCATCACTCTTTAGAGTGATGTGTTTTCCGCACGAAGGAAGAGTGGTCAAGCTCGTGGACCAGCTTTCATTTCCCAGATCACGCATAGCAAATAGTCATATACCATCCCTAAATGGTCTTTTCACGCAAGAAATGTCTCAATCTCTAGTCCGTCCACCCGATGAGCACGAGTGATTTGAGGGGAAATGACTGAATCCCAGGGGGCATGCACCCTGGTCTGCTTCGGTAGGAAAACTTCGGGTATGGGGTAGGTTTCCGCGAGAGAATATGACTAGTCTATACTCTCGTCCATGATTGGAAGAGGGGGTTATTCTAGAACAAGATTCTCTTGTCAAAGTTATGTGAGTAGAGTAGCCTCCTTCACTCACCTTTGTTTATCTCGGTAGACACCACCGAAGAAGTGTTTTGTTTGCGCTATGAATAGAACAATATTTGGATAACCCGTAAGAGGTAGGCCTCTCTCGGTAAAACAAATGTTTTAACGGACTAAAGAAGGGGTAACCTTGAAATTCTGTTTTATACCTGGGGGCATGCAAACCTTTTGGAGTGCAAGCGAAGAGCGACTATTTATTTTTTAAATTTGTAGGTCCTCTAACCTTTTAAAATCGTAGGATTGGTCGTTTCCTAACTTGCATAAAGAAAGGATGTGGGGAAAAAATCTAAAAATTGTCGTTTTATATGAGACATTCTTATCACACGACTGGATTAATCGAGCAGTTTTAGCACATAGTTCAAGCTCGTTAAAAAATAAACATAAGACATGAGCAAATGTTTCCACCCGCGTTTAAGCTCGTTAAAAAATGAACTATTCCCCGGTAAATAACCATCGTGAATGTAGTACTTCAGCCATTAAATCCTTGGTCGTGTTTGCACCGTCACCTCCACTTTTTCAATGGCCGATCGTTCACCTCCATTTGATTGTTTACCCATTTTGAGGAACAGCTGCAAAGAGTGATTTCACTAGCCATCCTTGTGACACTGCCATGATTGGAAAATTCCAAACCTTACCTGGAATCAGCTGCTACCGGTTTTATCACTCGTTCCTCAAAAGACGAGTCTCCTTTAAGCTCTTTTCAACTGACTCATAAAATATGAAAAGATTTCCGAGCCATTGGCCTCTCCAGCTCGTTAAAGGGACAGGAAGTGTTATCCCTCCTCTAGATTTTAATCTTTTTGGACCTGAGGGATTATTACAAAAAATGATCGAGCGCTTGTTTTGTTCGGCTCGTTAAAAGTATCGAAAATTCGTCCCTTCTGTATTGTTTTATACTTTTTCGGACTTAAGGGATTAGATGACGAAAAAGGAATTTTGGAGTTACCTTTACGTTCCTTTTCAGACTCTCTAAAATTGAAAAGGACCGAGTTATCTTTGTCGTTAAACTCGTTAAAAAGATTAATAACGACAAACTTGTCTATAGACGAGAACGAGTTTCACTATCGCTAGGCTTGTTAAAACATAGCGATGGGTTTGCCCGAAGGGCAAATTATAGAACAAGCATATGTTATCCTCCTCAAGCTTGACAAAAATAAAGAGGTACTGGTCAGTAATGACTCGGGAAAATTGGGAAGAAAACTCAAAGAAACTTTATTGGTAGCAAGTCGCTCTTGAACATGACACTTCCACTCCGTGTCCGAGTCGGGTTGGGTTGTTTCATTCACCGGTCACATCACCATGGTCACGCCATACCATCCACATTTGGGGTTAATGCTACCAATCTATCACATCAGTGTCGCCGATATGTTCAAGATAAGTCATTCAAAGAATTCACCTATGTATCACCCACTACCATACATTATACTCCATTCTTTCATGACCGCCACCCTGAACCTTATATCACCAGATCGTTTTCAGCTCCATTAAAATCATTTGCTCCGTTCCGTGTCATTGATGTGGGATTCATTAAGGCCCTCCTGTGACGGATCACTTCTTATCGACATCAGCTCATTATCCAAGAATTTGATCTAGGAACACCCCATTCAGTACTTTGAAGCTTGCATGCCTCAATAGCAAGTTTCTCACTTTCGGCGACAGGTTTACATCAACAGCCTTCGACCGAAAGATTTTGCGTGGTGTTCGATGCCAATTCCTTTATTCACACCACGTGAATTGTACTGCAGTACCTTGAGGGTCATTATCATTATCGGTGATTCCTATCATGCTTGTTAATGGTTTACATCATTGACTGGTAATCAAGCATTGTCTTTCCATGTTCGACTTCAGAACATTTCTCACATGGATCGACTTGTACTTCGAGTGAAGATCGGACGAGATTGAAGACCCCGGATCTAGTTTCATCCATCCGGGCTGCGATATATATTCAAGGAAAATAAAGACATTAAATGTACATCATTGTTGCACAGATAATCATCCACTCAAAAGGATGATGGCTCTATGAGAATCATCAGTCTACACTCAGACAATTGTCTGTCCTATGTACATGAAAATGAATTTATAAAGCTGAGCATGGGAATGCCCACCTCAACTAAATCATGAAAATAGTATGAAGATAATGTATTGTATTATATCTTATTACAGGTCTCCTCCTAGCATTGAAAGAACTTCGGATCCTCATAATAAAGCATTTCTCCCGACACCAAAAGGTTAATGGCCTCATACTTTAGGGGGAAACTGTTATAGACATTTTTGTGCCCTGCAACCGCAAGCATGAAATGTCCATAAACCAAAGGCTCCTAAGTCCCTAAAAGTGTTGTTCTAACCCTTAAAGGAACAAGGTCAACAGATTACAGCTTCTCCCAGAAGTTCTCCATGAGAAACTGCTCAGAATTGGTCAAAACAGGATCATTGCAGCTGCTCCACTGGCTAAGTGCGTTGCATCTCACCTAAATACATTGTGAGGGTGCGTTGCATTTCAAAAGTCCCTTCTGTGGGGGGCGATGGGCGAGAAATGACAAATGGCAGTGTCATTCCACGAGGTGGAGAGACAATGGAAGCTTCCAGAATCTTCTCCTCTGACACTTGCCTCACTGAATTCAACCAAGGATGAGTAAGAGGCCTTCAGTCTCCAAGTGGAAGCAAGAACTATCAGAGAGAAGAAACTAATCAAATCACAGGCTGACTCATCCCCCTTATAGATATCTATATATGGATCCCTCATCCCAGAGATCCTGAGGCTGGAATTTTGCATATTGTAAGGAATTGATGTTGGTTTCTAGAGACAAACATCAGATTGTTGGGTGATCTAAGCTTTGTTTGAGGTGAAGAGGGGCTTCTTTGCTGGGAGGTTGATGCTGGGTCGGAACAACTGGTTGTAACTCCTCCTGGATCTTTTCTTGTTTATCAATAAAAACTATTTGAGTTTTCCTCCATGCTTTTGTATCATTGATGCTTGTTACATTTGTATGGTCAATTTACATCTGATCCTAGATTGCTTATGAATATAGATCCATGTCTTTGTATAGTGCTATGCTTCTGTGATCTTACAGGTACTTTTTGAAGCTGGGTGTGCAAGGGAGCAGGTAGCTGAGGACTATCGAAGAAGACAGGGATCAAATCAAAGGATTAGCGCAAGACAGAGGTTGGTCTTTCTGTTCCTCTCTATCTATAATTCATAAAGGAAAAACAAAAGTAGTTTTTCTCTGTTTGTTTGTAAGGCAGCTGTCACACCTTAGTGGGATAGAGCAGTTCTATATAGACACTTTTTCCTATAACAGTAATGACCATGTGAGCTTGATGTTTCAAGAAAAGTTTCTTTAATATCACTTCCATCATCACGTCTATTACCTTGTGGTTTATTTTATTTCCTAGTATTTTTTATAGTTTAAAAGATATTTTAGTAGCCCATGAGTTATGAAAGTATAAAATTTTAACTTATGTTGCTAGTGTGGTATCCCAAGTGGCATAGCAATAGCTTGCACTAGTTATCGTTGTTATTATTTTTTATAAAAATATAAAACATCTAATTTTACAAAAAAAAACTTGGACATTTGTAAAACAATTTTTATAACCTTGCTAAGTTATTGTTTAAGAAGACACACATAAATTCATTTAAATACCCATGCAAGGTGCCGCAATGTCAAATGTGGTATCCATGGCTGCATCAATATTGGAGGAAATGAAATATGCACAGCTCGATCATAGAGTATTCTCTCATATCATCTATATATGGTAATTGTACAGTGAAATATATAACTATTGATTTAACATCAATTAATTTTTTTACTAAACTCATCCAAACAACTTTCATGTATAATATCCTTCGTCGGGCCATTGCGAATATGCCTACAATGAGAGCATAGATATAGTTATACTTGAATTAAACTAGAAACATCAACTTACATATGTGGAGTTGATCATCTAGTATAGGTGTCACCTAAAGGCCCTACACCTTGAAGTCTAAAATAATCCTTCAATGTATCTCATTTGGAGGCTACCACAAATTAACTAATTTTCACTACACTACATGTGAGGCATGCTATCATAGTGCTAGTGTCATGAATGCAATCCAAAATTTGAAGTGTCTCTGGGGGCGTTATGGATACACCAAAGAGAAGCTGGCCCTCTCAATGGATTATGGCTAACATTTGGTTGCTTGTGAGAGGAGCCAAACTCACTAATGTTAAAATAGTTCACGTGGAGGCCAATCATGAACTCGGCCTATAATTTTCAAAGACAACACAATGGTACCTCCTGATTATCATAAGGAGGTTTATCAAAAACCAAAAATCATTGACTCATCGTGTTCTCTTCCCATGGATCAAATGTGCATCAATCAGTGAAAATACATATCTTCCTAGGATCAATGGGTTGTTTGGATCTTGGATCAATAAATATCCCCACAATCATTTTTTTGGTGATATTCAATCTTTTAACTTGTTGTTCAATGATACTAGTGAGTACAATTCTCTCGTCTTGGTCATATATTCAATTATTGTTTTCAATTGACCATAGGCATGGTCAATGGATGTAATAATTTTTGTTAAGGGATGTGACTAATGAAACTTGTGATGGTTTCCTTGTGCCCTAAAGCCCTTCAATCAATATTTTTAATTCATTCGCTAGTACAAAAAGAGAGATTAGTGACTACGCAACTATAAAAGTTAGTCACTACAATTATTTCAACTGGATTACTACTAAATTTGATCAATTTTAAGTGACCCAACTGAAAAAGACTAACTTAAATGACTAATGAAAAAGACTAACTTAAATGACTAATTTATTCTAGAGATAAAATATAGGACTAGACAATAAGTGGCCCAACTAAAAGAGACTAAATTAAATGACTAATTTAGTCTAGCATTAAAATATATAACAAGATAATAAGTGACGAAATTAAATTGAGTAATGTAAATGACTACTATAGTCTAAGAATAAAAATATGACCAACTAACAAGTACCACAACTATATGAATTAGTCATTTATACTATTCATTTTTAATTCTGTTACTCCAGAAATGAAAAATTGCAATTTCGATACTGAAGTGTTACATTTCACTCAATTTTAAAATTTGAAGACAAAGCAGTATTTGAATCCATCTATAATGTTAAAATTCAGAGACCCCTTTAAAGGTGTCTCTAAATCTATCTGCAATGTTAAAATTTAGGTAGATGGATTCAACGACCCCCTTAAAGGGGTCTATGAATCTATCTATAATGGTAAAATTATAACAATTTTATACAATATAAAGTATAAGTTGGTTATTTAGTATACTATTTCAGAGTTCACAACTTCAGAGTTCTTTGCATGAAGTTGTATTCTTCTATCATTATGAGTGAGTTTTTGTAGGTATTTTGTAAATAATGTATTCTTTCAAGTTTCTTATTTCTATGTATAAAGATCTCGATATTTTATCCTAGATCATCGTGATATCTATTTTCATCGGAGTTTTCCCCTTCAAAGAGACTTATTTTCAAGTCGTTGGTTTATATTTTATTCTATTTTTTTATCTGGTTACATATCATTTGGTATTTGGATCTCAATATTTTGCTGCTTCAAATAGGCCATACTGGAATTTTTGCTATAACTTATTTTCTACGATGTTTTAGAAGCTAAAATTTCTACCACGTGGAGTAGAAATAATGGTGAACATCTTATAAAAAATTCAGAACTTGTTTCAATATATTCTCAGAGATGTGATTCAAGGAAATTAAGGTATTTTTATGCTCTAGAATTCTTCCTCAAACAGATGTCTCTGCGAAAATCGTCATAACTTTTGTTTCAGGAATTCAAATTGAATTTTGTAAAGAGTGGCTAAAATTGCATACATCATAGTTTCATCGTACCATGTTCAGGTTGGAAGGTTTAAATAGTGACATGTGGCATTCCATACAAGTTTACTCTATGGAAACATTTTCAATCACCAAATTCAGGGGAAGTTTGAAGGTGCTATTGATTCTTAGCGTGATGACTAAAGCACTAGCGTTAGATAAAAGCTGAACATTTTTGTTTAGCTTTGTTTAGTTATTTTTTTTGCATGTAATTAATTAACATATTAATTAATAGTGTTGCAAGTTCATTCCTCTCAAGGAATGTATTATAAGAAAATATATTAACATATTAACCTTTTTATAGTTGTGATTAGTCTCATTTTCTTTTTATAGTTACAAAGTATTTAATTCCCTAGCCTTTCTTCACATGGGGTTTAATAGTGTTCAAGTATTAATTGCTTTTATGTTTACTCCGAAATCTTAAAAATATATGTTTACTCTGGAATCCTAAAAATATTTAAGAATGGTATTTATTGATATTTCTTTTTACTGCAAATATCTTATACATTTTTGTAATATTATGAATCTCAATTTTGAATTTCATTATGTAATTTAACTAAAAATAAAATTATTGTCTCGAGTCTTCAGCTTGAAAAAATAGCTTTTTTTAAAATAATTTCAAAAAAGTTTTAGTTTTACTATTTCCGAAACCAAAGTTATATAACAACCATGTATCAACAACTTCGAATTTTAAATATCTAAAAATTGAAATGCTTTTTAAAATTAAATATTTTTGTTTTAATTGATTTTTATTTATTTAAATTAAATTAAATTAAATTAAATACAATACAATAGAGACATTTTCAACAGAAAAAATAGAATGAGATATTAGATATATTTGAGAAATTATTTAAGATAACCTAAAGATTTTAAATATAATAACAGGTTTACAGATTAGTATAAGGTTATTCGAAGGTTCGATAAACCTAAAACGTACAAGTCCTTCATCAACAGCTGCTCCGTGAAGGGAGATGTCAAGGGGCAAGGGCTAACGAGCATACCATAGGGCATTAAATGCCCGGCTACATGCATCCTCGATAGCCCAATAACGCACACGCCATTATTTTTTATTTATCTACTCACCGCCCGCGTGTGTTATCGGGCTATAGAGGGCGCATGTAGCCCAGCATTTAATGCCCTATGGTATGCCGGTTAGCTCTTGCCATGTCAAGGTGGGATGTGTCACGGAAGTCAAAGTCGTATTGGGGCTTCCAGCGAAGAACAACATTGAGCACCTAGAGATTGTGGACGAGGAGAATCACATTCTCAGTTTCAGGGTGTTGGGAGGAGAGCACCGCATTCGGAATTATCAATCCCTGACGACATTGAACGAGTTCGTGGAGGAGGGAAGTGTTTGGAATAATGATGTGGAATGTTCCAGAGGGGAATTCTACAAAAGATACATGCACCTTCATAGATACCATCCTCAGATGCAACGTGTAGTCCTCGTCAAAGTTATTCCCACAACCCACATCTCAACATATTAATAAATAATTGTTTTTACGGGAAATCTTCACTCTATGAGATATAATTGTTATTGCAAAAACCATGCCTAAAGTGGAAGAGGGTAGTTGAGTAATTGAGTACATTATTAAGTTGAAAAATATAAAATTGAACAACGATTTTGTTTTTAATTCAAGTTTTCGTGATCCATAAACATTTTGTTTTATAAAAATTCAAGTTTTTGTGATCCATAAACATTTTGTTACAATTTGTTTTATAAAATTGACTATTTCTAAAACGAATATAGCAATACCTTTTTCCTGGCAATGGCCTTGGCCCAAAATCGTTAGAGCTTAACCTTCCTTCCATCCATTTAAAATGAAAGGAAAAGTAGAGATATAGATGCCTCCACAGATCCTGCAAAATCCCTTGTATTTATGCTACTTTCATTTTCAATAATTCTGCACATGCTCCAATGCCTCTACAACATCCTTAGTATTGTACTTTATTAGGATTTATTAAGATTTAAGTCCCGTCAACACACACAATAGGTTAAATTCTAGAATTGGATGTCGAGAAGTCCAGAACTGATCAAGAAAGTAGACGTTATCGTGATGGAATTGAAACCAACGTTACAGAAAATAGCTGTGTCCACCAATTTAATCAGCTGTTCTAGACCCCATATATCGCGAAGAAGATGAAGTATTATAACCCGCTTCGAGAAAGATTTTCAGTCACCAAATTCAAGGGAAGTTTGAAGGAGCTGTTAATTTTGGTGATTAGAGCAATTTAGCGTGATGACTAAAGCGATGGTGTTAGACAAAAGCGGAACATTTATGTTAAGGAATTTTCTAAGTTACTTTTTTTCAGGGAATGTATTATATGACTATTATATATCTATTTTAAATATAAAATATATGAGTTGAGAGGATCTAATTTTTTCTGGTGTAATTTTTTTTAATAGATATTATTTAAATATTTTATATAGTTACTTATTTGTTTTTTATTTTAGCTGAAATTAACAAAATTTCAACTCTAATAATTGAGAGACACTTTACACATCATACTGAGCTGTAAAATAAAGCTATAAACTCAAACTCAATAATATATTAGCTTAAGAAAAAAAACCTTTTTACATTTTATCTAAATCTGTGTTTTAATTTCATAACTTTCAAATCTCTCTCCATAGAAGTCTTTGTAAATTTTCAATTTATAATTCAATAGCAAGCCCCTTCAGTAGCCTGCCATGATTGCCCAGGATTCTTGCTTACAACTCCAAATCTGCACATGGCGCTTCCCCTCTTAATAATGTAGGCCCTTCTTTATTTCTTCCGCCATTCCCAATTAAATTCACGCTTCATCTTTCAATCTTCTTGATTCCTTTGACATTTCATTTGACAAATTAAAACAACCTTTGGAGATTATATTATCTTGGCCCTTTGAAAATTTGATGCTGCGGGTCCCAAGAGAGAGTAAGTGGGAGGTCGACCTTGTTTCTTGATTGGTTTCCCTACAATTTCCCAACTCCTAACACTCTCAGATTACACCAACTTCACTTATTACGTCAATGATAGGCATCTCTGTTATGGGAATTGGGTATTTTAATCATTTTACTAATTAAAAAATGATTTCAATTTAAAGATGAAAGTATATTCTGGTTGTTGCCACAATATCAATGGATTGAATTCACACCACTAATTTCCTTGCATATTTAAATTGCATGATTAAACTTTGTCTAAATTAATTTTTTACAAAGCTTCATTAAAAGTTTACTATGCCATTTGTTAATTGACACCTATAAGGATTAACCATAATGGGAAGACTACAAAATGTAACACACATGTAACACATACACTTATCATAGTAGTGAAAAGGTGTATTTCCAAATAATATGATCATCTGTTTCGAACCATTGGTAACATGTGTATAATTCTAAATAGCAAGTGTCGATAAGTTAAAAACTAACTTAGGAAGGTAAAAGCCTTTTATCTTAACAAGATGTTTAACACTTCTTTAAATTTCCTTGTAAAATAACTTGTTATACATCTACTTAGAAAGGAGATTAACCTCTTTCTTATTAAGCTTGAAAACTTCATTTAATCTTTATTTTTTTCCCTAGCAATAAACTTTGTGCTTGTAACCATATTCACATTCTTTTAGGATGACAAGTTACACTGCCAATTAATTTGTATTTTTTAAGAATCATTATTTCGAGTATGGATAAGTTTTTTGGCATTCACTCATTTTATGAATCTCCTCATTTCAATTGAGGTTTAATAATTTCTTTTGTGTTGATTTATAGTTTTCATTGTACAACTATTACAAACTATCGTATTGTATATTTTTGTACCTATCTTGAAAGCATTTTTCTTTATCCATATCAAAAGATTTCATAAAATTGCATATAATTACACATAGGTAAATATCACTATTTTTCCATAATTTACTTTATATATAATGTTTTTAGTAACTATTTTTTGTTTCATTTATGTTTAAAAATAAAAATTTAACATTTATAGAAATTTGAAAAGCTTATCCCTAATTATTAAATTTACCATTTAATTAAATATTCTCTTCTATTATTTTCCAATAAATATAATCACTTTATACTATATACAAATAGCCCTGAATCTCTCATTACTAAATTCCCAATTTAATTAAATATTCTCTTATATTATTTTCCAATAAATATAATCACTTTGTACTATATACAAATAGTCTAGAAAAATTTAGATAAACAATAATTAGACACACTATTAAAACACTCCAAATATTAATTTATAGCAATTACTCTTTCTCTCTCCATGGGAATCTGCATAGTTCATTAGACTTATTCTGAATCGTTCTTGTGAAAATAATCTGTAGATTTGGAGCATATAAATTATGTAATTATAAAATTACTTCAAATATAATATAAAATATAATTAGATATTGAGATAAACTAATGATGAAATATTGTGAATATGTAGATATTGGAATAAAATAATGAAGAAATGTGTTGAATATGCATATGTAGATATTGATATATAATGAGATGTCAATATATAGTAATTTAATGATTATGGAGTTTTTAAGTTGTTAGAAAATTTAGTTTAAATGAAAGACAAATTAATTTTTGAGTTTATGGATGAACTAATATATTAATAAAAAATCATAAGGAATTTTTATTTAGGGTAAGATTGAAACAAAACAAAGGTTAAAGGTAATAGTGTGTATATTTTTAATTATTTAAAAAATTTCAGTTATAAGAGGGATAGTATGTATATTATTAATTATTTAAAAAATTTTAGTGATAAGAGGGATAGTGATAGTGATAGTGATGAAAGATTTTTTACCAATTTAAAATTTAGACATCCGAGTATAGTATATGTTTTTTTTGGATTTAATTATCATGAATTTAATTTTGCTATTATTAATAGTCATATTCATTTTGGAGCAAAAAAATTGGAGGATTATTAGTTACTTCTAAATGTATTAATAACTCTTTTCCAAAAGAATAATGGCATTGGGGTCAACACAACCTACGTCTTCTGGAAATAGAATCCCTCATTACTAAATTCACCATTTAATCAAATATTCTCTTATATTATTTTCTAATAAATATAATCACTTTATACTATATACAAATAGTCCAGAAAGCTTTAGATAAACAATAATTAGATACACTATCAAAGCACTCCAAATATCAATTTATAGAAATTACTCTTTCTCTCTCCATGGGAATATGCATAGTTCATTAGACTTTTTTTGAATCATTCTAGTGAAAACAATATGTGGATTTGGAGCGTATAAATTATGTAATTATTAAATTACTTCAAATATAATATAAAATATAATTAGATATTGAGATAAACTAATGATGAAATTTTGTGAACATGTAAATATTGAAATAAAATAATGAAGAAATATGTTGAATATGCATATGTAGATATTGATATATAATGAGATGTCAATATATAATAATTTAATGATTATGAAGTTTTTAACTTGTTAGAAAATTTAATTTAAAGGAAGGACAAATTAATTTTTGAAATTAATGTTTGAGTTTATGGATGAACTAATATATTAATAAAAAATGATAAGGGATTTTTATTTAGGGTAAGATTGAAAGCAAAGAAAGGTTAAAGGTAATAGAGTGTATATTTTCAATTATTTAGAAAATTTTAGTGATAAGAGGGATAATGTGTATATTATTAACTATTTAAAAATTTTGAGTTATAAGAGGGATAGTGATAGTGACAGTGATGATTTTTTTTTTTATCAATTTAAAATTTGGATATGAAAGTATAGTATATGTTTTCTTGGATTTAATTATCATGAATTTAATTTTGCTATTATTAATAGTCATATTCGTATTAGAGAAAAAAAATTGCAGGATTATTAGTTACTTTGAAACTTATTAATAGATCTTTTTCAGAAGAATAATAGCATTGGGCCCAACACAACCTACATCTTTCGGACATTCTTCTAGCTTATCAATGTATATGCCAAAAAAAAGTATAAGAGAAACCCTTACTTGACTCTTGTATAGCATTTAATTTCTTCCAACCAACCCTTAGTAGTCCTAAGTTTAACATCAACTCTCAACACAGAAAAACCATTATCTCTTTGAGCTTCTTTGATAACTTTATCTTAAAACCTATGCAAAAAAATCAAAATCAAGTATATAAAAGATAATGAAACAATAGTTCACCTATCTAATTATAAATAATGTATTTGAAATTTTAAATAACGTTATTGCAATATTATAAACTTTGAAAAATGAATGTCATCCATTTATTTATAAATTAGAATTATTATGATTAAATATATACCATTTAAACCTAAAAGTTTCCCACCAAAAGAATTATGTTTGAGATTTCTTATGCAACGATGGCATCACTCTACATGGATCAATGAAGAAAAGGGATGGATTTCATATTTTAAAAGGTCAAAGTTCTTTAAAGGGAGAATTGTATGAAATTGAGAACTACATGAAATATCATAATTATTTTAAGGATCACTATAATGTTATAATTGTTCATAAATTTTTAGGAATCGAATAATTGTTCATATTTTGAGGAATGTTATTTTTATATTTGGTTAATTGACACCTATTAGGATTAACCATAATGGGGAGACTACAAAATGTAACACACACCTTACACATAAACTTGTCATAGTAGTGGAAAGGTGTATTTCCAAATAAGATGATCAGTCATTTCAAACCATTGGTAACGTGTGTCCAATTCTAAATAATAGGTGCCGACAGTTTTATTAAATTGTACATCAATTTGACCATTTCATTCTATTAACAATAACTCCAAAAACAGGCTTCTGTAGTTTCATTAACTTGTCCATCAATTTCGCCATTTCATGCTCTTAATAATAACTTTGCCACTCCATCTATAATTGTAATGTGGAGGAATAATAGAATAAATCCACCACTCCATCTCAGACTATAACCTAGAGGAATAATAGAATAACTCTACCACCCCATCTGAGATTGTAATGTTATTGGGTCCCTATAATACTAGTGATTACCCCATTACTATTGTAGTTGTACCCCTTATTAATATTGTTGTGCCCCTATTATCCCCATATTGTTATTACTGTGCCCCATAGAATCCCTCTATTGTTATTCTTGTGGCTTTATATTATTATGGTTAGGTCGGCTCGGTTATATTGTGACTCCTTAGACTCCTATATATAGAAAGGAGGTTTTGTCATTTGAATCATCGAAGAATTGTTCATTTATGTAATGTAAAGGAGGTTTCCCCGTCAAAGAGGCTGAATTCTAAGGTGTTGATCTATCTTTTCTATCTTTTTCTTGAGCTGGTTTCATAACATTTGGTATCAGAGCTTTGGATTCTAAGGTTTCGCTGCTCCAAACAGGTCATCGTGGAATTTTTGTTATAACTTTCTTTCTGTGAAGTTTTAGAGGTTACAAAAAAAATCCATTTGATAATAAATCGTGCTGAACCTTGGGTCCGAATTTTAGATCTGTTAGCGCTATATTTGTGGAGATATGATCTGAGGAAGTTGGCCTTTTTGTAGACTCCTGAATTACATTCGAAACAGGTGACCTGGGGAAAAGCGTCATAACTTTCTCTCTGGGGATCATATTGAAATTTCGTAAGAAGGTAAAGAAATAGGACGGACTGTAGTTTCTTGTATGCATTTTTAGATCCAAAGGTCGAAACAGTGAGTCGTGGCACATTGTACAAGTTCGCTCTACTGAACTAGTCTATAATCAAGTCACTGTGGGAGATTTCGTATAACTCTTCCTTGGAGAATCCAATTTGGGTTAGACTTGTGGCATTGGAAAGAGGACACAGAGGGCTATTGCAAGTCACAAATTCAGATCTAGATGATTGGAAAGTACAAAGATACATCAGAGGCAATATCGAGCTCCTACAAAGTGAAAAAAGGTGTGTAGATTTTCTTAAATTTTTGCTTAAGCTTGGTTTGAAAATTTATTTTGAAGGAATTCAAAGGGCATAGTAGAGCATTATTATCGATAACTGATGCCCCGAGCAAAGAAAATGCAAACACCTAGTAAGGAACCTGAAAGCTCTAGCATGACTTATGAAGAAGAGGAAGAAATGCAACATGATATATCAAAATTACAAGACCAAGTGCAACAACTCTCCCTTGCACAAAAAGGAACAGAATCTAAGATGGATGGTTTAAAGAAAGGCGTAGAAGCTAAGATGGATTGTTTAAAGAAAGGTGTAGAAGCTAGGATGAATGACGTGGAAGCTAAGATGGATGATTTGAAGATAGATTTGAAGACAAACATGGAAAAATTGAAGATAAATATGAATAAGTTGCTACAAGAAAGGGTCACTAATGGTGAAAGGGTAGTAAAGGAAACTCATGATGAGAACAAAAGAAATGTTAATTATGATTCCATAGACTCTAATGTTGGATCAAAGACCCACCATATTCCAAAAATCGATATGAGGAAGTTTGATGGCAAGGATCCCGCAACATGGATATTACAGATGGAGCAATTTTTCGATCTCAATAATGTGCAAAACACATAAAAGGTACATATTGCAACTTTATATTTGGAACCAAAACAGTTTGTATGGTATCAATGGCTTTGCTCTTGTAAACAATTTATCACTTAGGAAATTTTTACGGAAGAATTGATAGCACATTATGAGGATACAAAAAGCAACACTTTTTTTAGCTAATTGATAAGTCTCAAACAAAAGGGTTCAATAATGGAGCACATTGAGGAGTTCCAAAAATTGAACATAAGGGTAAAAGATATTCCAGAGGAGCATAGGATTGATTTGTTCATAGGGTCTTTAAAGGATAATATCCAACATGATGCTTGCCTTTGGGAACCTGATTCATTAGAGAAGGCATTCAGGTTAGCAAGAAAAAATGAAAGCAAAATTATGGCAACCAGGAAGCATACCACTCACAACTATAAAGACAGAAGTGTTGTTGCTGCTAGTCTTCCACAACCTATAAGGTTGACACCACAACAATTGGAAGAAAAAAGAGCAAAAGGGCTTTGTTACAATTGTGATAGCAAATACAATAAAGGTCATAAGTGTGCTGAGAAGAAATTATTCTACATAGATTGTGAAGAGAAAGAAGAGAAGGAGCAAGAAAGGTTAAAAGAAGACGATATAATCTAGGAAAAAAGCCTAGATAAAGAAGAAATGAATCCGACCATATCTTGTAATGCATTCGCGGGAATTACCACTCCTCAAACCATCAAGATAGAAGGAAAAATCAAGAAGAAAAAGGTAATAGTGTTGATTGATTCAGAAAGTACCCACAATTTTATTCATTGTAAGGTAGCAAGAGAATTGAATTGCTTCTTATATCTAGCACCAGAGTGTCAAGTGATGGTTGCAAATGGAGGAACAATAAATTTCTCGGGAAAGTGCCATAATATCAAGCTATCCACAGGAGAATATGTATTGACTAGCCCAATGCTTTCCATTCCAATGGGAGGTGCTGATGTTGTACTAGGAGTCGAATGGCTACAATCCTTGGGTACAATAGCTTTTAATTTTCAAGAACTTTTCATGAAATTTCCTGTGGAAGGAAAGGAAGTTGAATTAAGGGGTATTGCAGGGAAACCGGGAAAGATAAGCAACTCTAACGGTATGACAAAGCTTCTAAAAAAGGAGCAAAGAGGTGTAATTTCACAATTATGTTCGCTAGATGTGTTCACAGTGGAATCATCTATTTCTCAAGATCTCCAAAAAGTCTTGGACAATCATTTGAAGGTATTTGAGACTCCCAAAGGTCTCCCACCTATTCGTGATCATGATCATGCTATTCATCTGATTCCAGGAAGTGTTCCTCCAAACATCAGGCCGTACAGATATCCCTATGCCCAAAAGAGTGAAATTGAACATATGGTTGCAGAAATGCTAGAGGCTGGTATAATTCAACCAAGTCAAAGTTATTTCTCTGCTCCAGTGGTATTGGTGCACAAGAAGGATGGATCATGGTGCATGTGTCCGGATTATAGGGAGCTCAACAAGCTCACTATTAAAGATAAGTTTCCCATTCCTGTCATTGATGAATTACTGGATGAATTGCATGGATCAATTTACTTCACCAAGTTGGATCTTCGTTTAGGATATCATCAAATCAGAATGAAGATTGAAGACATTCCAAAAATAGCATTTAGAACTCATGAGGTTCATTATGAATTTTTGCTCATGCCTTTTGGCCTTACCAATGCACCTTCAACTTTTCAAGGTTTGATGAATTCAATTTTCAAACCATTCCATAGAAAATTTGTGTTAGTATTTTTTTATGATATACTAATCTACAAACAGTCTTGGAAGGATCACGTTGAACATGTTAACAGGGTGCTACAACTATTAGAGGAGAAACAATTATATGCAAAAGGATCCAAATGTTTCTTTGGAGTACAAGAGGTGGAATATCTAGGTCATATTGTATCTCATGAAGGAGTTAAGGTAGACCCTAGCAAAATTAAAGCCATTAAGGAATGGAAAATTCCCACATCCATAAAGCATTTGCAAGGATTTCTCGGGTTGACAGGGTATTATTGCAAGTTTGTTAAGAATTATAGGAGAATAGCAACACCTCTAACAACATTATTGAAGAAAGATGCATTTTCATGGACTCCAAAAGCAACAAAGGCATTCGAACATCTTAAAGAGGAAATGTGCCAAGCAAAGGTCTTAGCTACACTGGACTTCACAAAAACCTTTATTATGGAATATGATGCTTCAGGAAATGGAATTGGTGTTTTCTTAATGCAAGATGAAAGACCCATTGCTTTTGAAAGTCGTCCAATCAAGGGAAAGTTTTTACACAAAGCTATTTATGAGAAGGAAATGTTGGCAATACTCCATGCACTTAAGAAATGGCGACCCTACCTAATGGGAATACACTTCAAGGTAAAAACCGGTCATGATAGCCTTACATACTTTTTAGAACAAATATTATCCTCTAAAGAGCAACAAAAGTGGGTCACAAAGATGTTGTGTTATGACTTTGAAATCATCTACAAAAAAGGGAAGCAAAATGTGGTGGTAGATGCACTCTCAAGAAAGGATGAGGATGTGGAAGCATTGTTGTGCGCCATTTCTATTATCCAACCAGATTGGATAAACGAAGCAAGGGCGGAATTGAAGAATGACGAAGAAGTGTGGGCACTTATTCGAAAGTTACAACAAGATTCCAATATGTCTGATACATTTAGCTGGAAAAATGATTCGTTATGATACAAAGATCACTTATACCTCTGTAAGAATTCCAGCTAAAACAAAAGATTCTTATGGAACTGCACACTTCTCCCTTAGGAGGGCACTCAAGATTTTTAAAAACTTACCACAGGGTTAAGAAGGAATTTTTTTGGGATGGACTTAAATCAGATATTCAAAAGTTTGTGGTGGAATGTTTGGTTTGCCAACAAAATAAAGTTGAAACAATTAAGACACCGGGTCTATTATAACCTTTATCCATTCCAAGCCAACTTTGGGAGGAGGTTTCAATGGATTTTATCACAGGTTTACCCAAGTATGAGAGAAAGAGTGTCATCATGATGGTAGTTGATAGACTTACCAAGTGTGCATACTTTTGTGCATTATCACATCCATTTAAAGTCAATACAGTTTCTACTACATTTATGGAAACAATTCAAAAGCTACATGGAAACCCAAAGATTATTGTAAGTGACAGAGATCCCATTTTCACTGGAAATTTTTGGACATAATTATTTTCTTGTCTTGGTACTCAGTTAGCTCATAGCTCATCTTATCATCCTCAATCTAATGGGCAAACTGAGATAGTAAACAAATGTTTGGAAGGATATCTTCGTTGCTTTGTATCTGATAAACAGACACAATGGGTCAAATGGTTGCTTCTAGCTGAATGGTGGTATAACACTTCCTTCCATACAGCAACAAAAATTACCCCATTTATGGCACTTTATGGGTATCGGCCACCATCGATCACATCATATTTAAGAGAAAATTCTAAGGTTCAAGTAGTGGAACATCACATTGAACATCAACAACAAGTCCTCCAACTCTTAAAGGATAACCTCATGTTGGCATAGAATAGAATGAAACAACAGGAAGATCAACATCGTAGCGAAAGAAGTTTTGATGTAGGTGATTGGGTATTCCTACGACTACAACCATATAAGCAAATTTCCCTCAAGTAAGCTAAGAAGGATAATAAATTATCACCAAAGTATTATGGTCCATACAAGGTGTTGCAAAACATTGGTACTACGACATACAAATTGGAGCTTCCTGCAGCTTCTCGATTGCACCCAGTTTTCCATGTTTCATGTTTAAAGAAGGTTATAGGCGACAAGCTACCAGTTCAAACAATATTGCCAAAACTTGACGAGGAAGGAAAAATTATATTGGAACCGGAAGCAGTCACAGAAACAAGAACTCGACAGCTACGAAAACGATCAATTTCGGAGTATCTTATCAAGTGGAAGAACTTATCCGCTGAAGATTCCACATGGGAGGATGAGAATTTTATACAGAAGCATCCAAAACTTCTCAAGTGTTGAGGACAACACTTTTTTGAAGGAGAGGGGCATGTTGGGTCCCTATAATACTAGTGATTACCCCATTACTATTGTAGTTGTAACCCTTATTAATATTTTTGTGTCCCTATTATCTCCATATTGTTATTACTGTGCCCCATAGAATCCATCTATTGTTATTTTTGTGGCTTTATATTATTATTGTTAGCTCGGCTGGGTTATATTGTGACTCCTTAGACTCCTATATATAGAAAGGAGGTTTTGTCATTTGAATCATCGAAGAATTGTTCATTTATGTAATGTAAAGGAGGTTGGCCCCTCGAAGAGGCTGAATTCTAAGGCGTTGATCTATCTTTTCTATCTTTTTCTTGAGCTGGTTTCATAACAAATGTGGAGGAATAATAGCAACTTCAGCATTTCAAATTGTCATTAAATATTTATTGTACCTGTTATTTATCACCATTCCATCTATTATAAGCAAAGGCTCCATGGATGCATGCATATCTTAGTTCTTGAGTTGTTGGAATTGTTGAAGAATTACTTGATTACTGGAACGATTTGAAGGGGCATCTCTCGGCTTCTGTCTGCTAAGAAAGGTGCAAAATCTTTCATAGCCTTCCTTTTCTCTACCTAGTGTTTTTTCAGGGGTTTCCTTCAAGATGCATTCGAGGAACCCTTTAGGTTGAAAATGGTAATGGTAGCAGCAAGAAGTAAAATTAATTTATCATGAGATTTCTTGAATATATGTATTGATTGTCTTTTTTGGTATAGCCATTAGAATATTTCAATTTGAAGAAAATGGCTCTAGGATTATACGTACCTTTCTTATCTTTTGTTGAAATGGTTTGATAACTTCTGTCATCAAAATCACACGCTGAATAATTTTGGTGTCATAAGTATGTAGATCCTGGTATGTCTATGAAAATGCATGTTAGTATTACTTACTTATTACTTATTACCCTGAGACATTCCACTTCCAAATCTATGGCTTTCTTTACACTAAAAATTAGGACTTCATATTTAGGGAAGTGATAGTACATTAAAATTCGAAATGAGAGGACTTCATAGCCCAGCCCTAACTCACTATATACATAAAAACTTATGGTCTCATTATAATATAAAAGAGACTCCATAGAATAATAACATGTTGTTGCTGCAGTGACACATGTTGACCTCCTCTTACAACAAGTTCTGAATCCAGGTCTACGACGAGGGGCATGTCAATCACTCAAATGTGTTCCAAACACGTGAATGTCGAGGCGTCGAGAGCTATGTCACTAAAAAGAGCCATATCCTAAGAGAGGAGCTACAAGAGTAGATGGTGATAGGGGGAGGTGGTGAAGAATCATAGTTTCACTCAAAGAGTCTTATATGAAGTAACTCTGCCATGAAGTAACTTTGTCTGTCGATTCGAGCAAACTAAGGAAAGAGAAAGATGAAACTGTGATTTGAGAGTTTTGATATGTGATTACATATAATATACTTACAATATACATATTAATTTCAATAAATTAATTAGGGCTCATTAGTAATAACAAACCAAATTTCTCAATATATCTCCAAATTTTACATATATTTTCAAATTATTAAATTAAAAAAACTAACACATACATTTATGTTGTGCCTACCCTTGGTACATGTCATCCTAAACCGTTTTTAGGAAGCAAAAAAAAAATATTTACTCTCAAATTTCCACTCACTGCTATGTTCACTGAATATAAAATTGATTGTACATGTCGTAGTAAAGAGTTTTCCGGAAGCAAAAAAAAAAAAAAAATTACTATCAAATTTCCATTCATAAACACGAATAAACTTTCTGATAAACGTAAATAGAAATTTTCAGAGACTTTTATCATAGTGCATTCAACAAATATGCCGATGTTCTATCAAAGGAGGGTCTCTATATTCCACGTGGGTCGATTCTTTACATGGCATATATGCAGGGACCAAGGCACCATCGCATTGGTCTGTGGTACACAAGTTTTTCTACAGACATTTCGGTTGTTAAACTTCACAGGCACAATCTATACAGCCTTTGATATTGCCACGTTATTTGCCAGATTTTAAGAACTCTTTATATGGTGTTTATTGCTGAATAAAAAATTGTATATTGCTAAATTGGTTTATTGCCAAATAAAAATTTGTATATTGCTGAATGAAATTTGTATATTGTTGTATATCGTTGAATATTGCTAAACAGTATTTGTACATGTGTATTGCTGAATAAAAAACTCATGGTCTAATAAACAAATATGGGTTTGAAATTTAATGTAATACTCAATGATGCACTGATATTTACTTATTACCAATTTTTACTAATTATTGTCAAGCTTTCTTTTTATATAGTATTTGTACATGTATATCGCTAAATAAAAAGCTCATTGACTAATAAACAAATATGGGTTTGAAATTTAATGTAATAGTCAATGATGCACTCATATTTACTTATTACCAATTTTTACTAATTATTATCAAGTTTTCTTTTTATTTTTTCTTTTTATTTTGTTGTAACCTGGATTGTTAAAGAATTAGGCTGAAAATATAGAACTTATTTGATTAATTATTAACTAAAAGAAATTGATCAGTTTGTAAAAGCACTGATGAAGAATCAGTTAAATAACTCCTAAAACAGTTACAAGAAGCTGCCCATCTTGTCCTTCAAAAAAGAAAATGACAGAACCCTGGGGGGTGGAAAAAGGGAAGAAGGGGTTTTTTGTGGATAAACTTCCTTGAGCTGGACTAATTAGCCAGTGGGAAGACTTGCGGTCTAAGGGTACAAGACTTGAGAATGGACACAGTCCTCACACCCAATGCACCAGACTTCCTTCATCCACTTACATGAGTTGGAATAGCTCGGAGGGGGATTTTGGATGTAATTCCAGATCCATGGTTAGGTGGTGAGACCTTCTAGATAGAGGAAATAAATGCATGTTTATATTTACAGCAGGAAAAACATATAAGTAATCACTAGTAAGAAAAGATTAAATTTTTTTATATCATGTAGTTAAATAGTTAGCATGTAATTTAATTACTGGAAGACTTTCATTGAAAGTAAACGAGTATATAGTGCTTGCTGCTATATTACTGGCATATTTAGATTATTGCATTGATGCATAACAGAGGTAATGACATTAGGGAATGTTTAACCACTGTAGAGTAACAGAAAAATGCACTAGCTATCTAAAGAAATCGTATATGAATGAATTAGTGTAGAAAGAGTAATGTTCCTTTTTACTTCTTGAATACCAATTGTCTTACTAAAATGAAGAGCTCATTGAATAGTGAAAGTAGAGTAGGCTTTCTATCAATTCATAGAAATTCCTAAGCATTTCTCTATTCTAATAGTATTAGGAAAATGCAAAAGCAAGTGGCAGAAAGCTTGAAATTTCATTCAAACAGTAAGAGAAACAAAAAAATAAATAACCTGTGAAGGTGGTATGGTTATCAGTCGCGTTCTGGGAGAACCCCCGCAAGCCTATTACCACGATAAACCACATATTAAGCATACAAAGATTTATATTATGGAACTGTAGTGGAATGATTAGAGATAATCATAATTTAACATAAAAGTCTGATATCGAGTATCCGTGAGACAAATACAAGATTTCAAGTGGCCAACCCAACCCTAGGGATCAAACCTTAACCGCAAAAAATTCACAAACATGAAACATAGAACTGTTGAAAACGACATGATCACAAAATAAATATATAAGACATTAATTTAAAACTATGTATCCATAGAACTCCACAGAAAAACCCTTACCGACCGTTCAAAGTTTGATGACATCGTGTTTATGACAGGTTCTTCAATTACCCATTAAATCTTTAGTAATACAAATGCAGTCATAGCTTTCTAGCCAGCGTTAAACCCACAAATCCTAATGCATTAAAATGGCAAAGTCCCTCAAGTAATGAGTATTTTCACCTGAAAAAACAATCACCAGGATCAACCTAAAAGAGTACCAACATGAAAATCGAATGCAATGATTGTGGTAAGAGAGGGGTTTCATTCTGAATCCTCCTTGAACATAAATATTCATACAACAACCTGAAAGTACCTGCGAACCAGAGACGCAATGGATTAAACATGGAAGTCAAAGCGGAAGGAAGAAATTAGCAGTAAAGTCCTCAGCAGAGAATAAATTCCTGAGAGAGGTTGTCGAGCAATCGAATGAAAGGTATACCTCATAGAGCACAACATTCTCATTAGGGTTTCGTCACACAAAATAAAACCTCGAGAGATCATCCATAACATCTTAAGAAGTTACCTCTAGTCACAGAGTGAACCAACGTGTCCTTCCGGTGTAGAGATTCCAGCCATCAACGATTCGATCTCCTACATGGGACTAGGAGAATGAATCATATTTGTGTATAAAATGAAGAAGGTTTAAAGAAAATCTATCAGACGAGACTGGCTGTCCAGGTCAATTCTACCATACCTGTGAAGCCTATAGAAGTGATCCTGGACGGAGGTGGTGCCATACAACCATCCATGTCACTCATTATTGTAGAGCTGAACCTCAATATCATTGCATAACCCAAATGACTAACATTTCCGCGAAGTGCATTAATCCACAGGGTAATCCTTAAGTCACTCAGACCGTGGATCTTCTCTGATCCAACGATGAGGATGGGACCAACTGTCGGGGTCGAGACTATTCCATCTAGTCTCATCAGCATTAAAATGAGTATTGTTGTGTTAATGTACAGACCTTGGTTTCCCTTTGCTTTAATAGTGAGGTGTTTTCAGATGCATGCCATCTAGGTAGATTTTAATGCGTAGGGGTGATTTCTCATTAACACCTACCCGCCAGCTAACCCCAAAGTACCACGCTAATGTGAACAGTGTAATGTTAATAAGAATTTTTGTTATTTTTATATATATTTATAGTTTCTTTTTTTATATTAGTTTCTTACAAATGGTATCAGAGCAACAGGTTTATACACTAAGTCTTCTCGGATCAATATAAACATAACATATATGAACAAGAAAAATATAGAATATGTTTGTATATAAATCTATAACACATGACCGAGTAAGTGTGAATGTGCATAGAGACATAGATCTACACCTTATAGGTAGAAATATAGAGGAGTTCTGAAACATTAAACAAGCCGAAAGCAACGTATGTAGGGACTAACCCACACATATGGATACAGTTGGTAGAGGAGTCTCGCTAAGCCAATGCTGCTCAATTACAAACAGTTCAATAATTACACATAGATGTGACCAATTTAAGGATGGACAATGAACGACTAAGTTGGGAACTAGAAAGAATACACAAAAGTCTATTCGACCGACAAAATCAACGAGGACCAGATCCCAGCGCAGAGGATAGCGAAGGGATTCCAACAACCCACCATGGTGAATATAACATAGAATCGGCTCACCATGGAGAAGATGAGAAAGGACATTCAGATAATGTTTGAGACCAATGTAAAACCAAGAAACCGAAAATGGAATTACAGGGTGAATTTAGAAAGATAAAACCATCACTCTTTGAAGGAGAATCTAAAGAAGCAGTTGAAGCCTGGTTAATTGAAATGAGCAAGTATTTCCAAATTTACGACTACATCGAGAAATGTAAACCTCGGCTGGAAGTTTATCAACTAAGGGGTAAGGCCACCCTTTGGTGGGAGCAAATCAAAACTCTGTGAAAATTTGATGAGGAATAGGTTACATGGTAGAAATTTTAGAAGCATTTCAAAGATAAGTATCTAATGGAGCGGTACTATGATGAAAAGTCAAAGGAATTCCATGAACTAAGGTTGGGTACCAAGGAAAATTTTAAGTATGGAAAAATTTCTTGAAGTTTAAAAACATTGGAAAATCTCACTAATCCCTAATATGAAAAATATAAAATGTTTATTGATATATTTGTAAAATTATTCAAATTTATAATGATTGTATATATAGTCTCTATATTATGTTGGCGATTTTTAAGGTAAAATAATTTTATATTGTAAAATTTGGGCGAATCGTCCCTATAAAAATTAGAAATTCGTGAATCTTTTTTTGTGGAAAAAGCATGGAAAATTAGCCCACTAGGCGAACATTAGCCCCTAAAATTTTCCATGTTGGACACCTCGACCATGGATGAGTACATGAAGTGATTTACTTCCTTATAGCGATACGTTTCGTATATGTAAGAAGAAAAAGCCATAATTCAACAATTTATTAGCAATTTGCCTAATTTTATGAAGGAAAAAATAGAATTTGACTATATGAGGAAAATGGATGATGCAGTGTGAAAAGCCCACATTTGTTACTAGCAAATGAGATAGAAGAATGAAGGGTCCAAAGCAGTATTAAGAAGAACAGGAAGGAATTTACCCTTAAGCAAACCAATAAAGAACACTAATGGCAAGAATATTCAACAAAGGACATTCAGCAAATTCCCACGGAACTAGCCAAAAGTCCGAGCATACACTGAGAACAAACAACCAGAGGGAGTGACTAAACCTGTAAATGACCAACAACCAAAAAAACCCTTGCAATGTTGGGGATGTGGAGAATGCCATTATTATAAAAATTTCCCACACAGGGCTAGAACATAACAACTTTCAAATATGCAAGAGGCCTCCATAGTTGGAGATGTAGCAAGAAGCATGCCTAGAATTAACACTACTCTCGATGATCATCAAGCAAAATACTAGCCTACCATGATTGAATGTGATGGTACGATTGTTGATCAACCTGTTTCTGTTTTGATTGATCCGGGTGCTACCTTAAGCTATGTAAGTCCTAAAGTGGTAGAGAAATGCCAGTCGCAGAGCAGAAAATTTAAGAAACCTTGGTTAGTCCAACTAGTCACGGGAATGAAAAGGAGAGTATATATGAAAACAAAACACTGTCCTATAATAGTTTCAGGATAGTCAATCCATGTGGACCTTGATGTACTCCCTTTAGGCTCCTATGATGTACTAATAGGGATGGATTGGATGGAAGGGTGTTGGTCGCTAGTTTACTATAAAGGAAATATGTAAGTTATCTCATGGAATCAAGAAAGAGAAGAGAAAAATAAGGGATCATGAAAAATATTAAGTTATTCCATATTTCCGCCAATCAGTTGGGACGATGTATTAGGAAGGGTTGTGAGGCGTATGCCATTCAAGTAGGATATACCAATTCAAAGAGCAATATGACCTCACTAGAAGATATTCTTGTCATCCAGGACTTCAGGAATCTATTTCCTAAGTCCACTCTGGGCTTGCCACCCAACCGTGACATTGATTTCACCATTGAATTGATACTGGGAACAACTCCTGTTTGAAGAGCTCCTTACTATATGAGTGTTCCTAAACTAACAGAACTCAAAATGCAGCTTCAGGAACTTCTGGATAAAGGATACATACACCCCAGTGTGTCCCCTTGGGGAGCCTCTATGCTGTTTGTGCGAAAGAAGGACGGAACCTTGAGGTTATGCATTGATTATCGTGAGTTAAATAAAATTACTGTCAGAAATAAATATCCCTTACCATGCATTGACGATATTTTTGAGCAAGTGCAGGGAGCAAGTGTATTCTCAAAAATTGACCGAAGGTTAGGCTACCACCAGATAAGGATAAAGGAGGAAGACATTTGCAAAACTGCATTTGACACTCCTTACAGCCATAAATAATGCTCTAGCAACTGTTATGAGTCTGATACATAGTATTTTTCAGCCATATTTAGATAAATTTGTGCTAATTTTCATTGATGATATACTGATTTATTCTAAGAACCAGGAGGAGCATGAAAAACAATTGAGAATAGTATTGCAGATTTTGAGGGATAAGCAGCTATACACTAAGTTTAGCAAGTAAGACTTTTTCAAAAGTCAGATATAGTACCTAGGTCATGTGATTTCAGCCAAGGGAATAGTGGTGGATTCAGAAAAGATCAAGCCTATTATGGAATGGACCACCCCAACGAGTGTTGCTAACATTAGATCCTTTTTGGGCTTAACTGGATACTACCATTGATTCATTAAATGTTTTTCAAAAATAACATTTCCTGTGACCTCTTTACAGAGAAAGGAGTGTACCTTTCGGTGGATAGTGAAATGCCAACAAAGTTTTGAGCAGTTAAAACAGTTACTTACTACTGCCCCTATCCTAAAAGTAGCACATCTAGAAAAGTACTTTGTGTTGTGCACAGATGTAAGGAAGGAGGGTGTCGGCAGGGTAATAACTTAGGAAGGGAAAGTTACATTCTATGAATCTCACAAATTAAAAGAATATGAGCATCAATATTCTACTTATGATCTTGAATTGACAGTAGTAGTGCATGCCCTCAAAATGTGGCGAGACTACATCCCAGGGAAGAAATTTTTGTTGTTAACCGATCATAGTCACCTTACTAATTTCTTTAACGAGTCTAGTTTGAATGCTAGACAAGCCAGATCGACCGCGTTCTTTAGCGAATTCAACTTTGATATGAAGCACCTTAAAGGGAAAGAAAACCAAGTGGCTGATGTCTAAGAAGAAAATTGTATTGCATTTATAAAGTGCAATACAGTCAAGTATGATCTAATCTATGGGATGTCATCAGAGAACCATCTCTCAAAGACCTCGAATATGGCTTTCTTTGGCAGCAACCCTCAGAAGCTTAGGATAAAGGGGGATAGTCGTATTATGGTATTAATCTTGACAAAATGATAAAATTTTGTAACATAATATATATTCCTAATAAGAATTCTATCAAGCAATTATTATTGGATGAGTTCCATTGGAAACCTTACGTCGTTCATCCAAAACACCAGGAAATATTTTATGCCATCAAAAAGAGTTAGTTTTGGTCAGTTTTAAGGAAGGATGTGGCCGAGTATCTATCCAAATGCTTAGAATTCTAGTTGTTGAAGGTAGAACATCAACATCCCACTGGTCTGTTGCAACCACTACCCATTCTTGAGTGGAAATGAGAGACAATAACCGTAAAATTTATCACCGGGTTACCTCATACTAAGAAGCAGCATGACTTAATCATGGTAGTGGTGGATAAGTTGAGTAAAACCACTCATTTCATACCCGTGAAGTCCACCTAAAAGATGGTGGAGAACAGAGACATATTCATAAGGGAGATCTTTCGACTGCACGAGATACCCCGAGTAGTAATGCCTAACAGGGATGTAAAATTCACATCCACATTCTGGAAAACCCTCTTCTCCGAATTGGGTACCCAAATTCATTTTAGCACAACTTACCACCCACAGATGAATGGCCAAACTGAGAACGCAAATCAGGTTTCGGAGGACATGTTAAGAATGTTTGTTATGCAAAAACCGCAGAAGTGGGAGGACTACCTCCACCTGGTGGAGTTTGTCTACAACAACGGTTACCATGACTCCTTGGTCATCAGCCCTTTTGAAGTGTTATATGGGAGAAAGTGCAGAGTACCCACACGTTGGAAAAGCCCCAATAATAGATTAACACTGGGTCTTGATATGTTAGCTGAAATGGAGGACATAATTAAAAAGGTCTGTAAGAATTTAAAAGCCACCCAGAATAGAGAAAAAATTTATGCAGATAAGAAGAGATCGCATAAGGAATTTTAGTTGGGGGATCATGTATATCTAAAAGTAAAACCCCGGAAAAGTACCTTAGAGTGGAAAGGTTGTGCTAAATTGGCACCCCGATATTGTGGACCATTTCAAATCCTAGAACAGATTGGATCTGTAGCATACAAGCTAACACTCCCAGGCCATATTCGAGTCCACAACATTTTTCATGTTGCTTTGTTAAAAAAATATGTGTGCGAGCCTTGACATATTATTAATTGAGAGAATATACCGGTAATAAGAGAATAGAATCAGTAACTTATAAATTACTGTTTTGAAAATTTCTAACTGTAGGTTATATTTGTGTAGGTTGAACCTAAGGGAGAATTTCTGGCAGAGCCTCTTCGATTAGGGAAACCATCTGGTGGAAATGAGCTACCCCCCAAGTTAAAGTGCAGTGGAAGAACTTCATCCTTGATGAGGCTATTTGCGAAGAGAAGGAAGCTATGCAGAAAGCCTATCTGACACTGTTGTTGTGAAAGAACCACTAAGGATAGTGTTCCTCAAGGGGAGGGAGTTGTAACACCCAATGATATATCGATATTTACTTATTACCAAGTATTACTAATTACCTTCAAGTTTTCTATTTATTATGTTGTAACCTGGATTGTTAAAGAATTAGGTTGAAAATCCATAACTTATTTTGTTAATTATTAATCAAAAGAAATTGACCAATTTGTAAAAGAATTGAAGAATGAGTTAAATAACTCCTAAAATAGTTACAAGAAGTTGCCCATCTTTTCCTTCAAAAAGGAAAATGACAAAACCCTCGGGGGCTGGAAAAAGGGAAGAAGGGGTTTGTTGTGGATAAACTTCCTTGAGCTGGATGAATTAACCAGTGGGAAGAGGTTGTGGAAAACAGTCGAAGGGTATAAGACTTGAGGCTGGACACAGTCCTTGTACCAGATTCCCTTCATCCACTAAGAGGAGTTGAAAGAGCTCGGATGGGGATTTTGGAAGTAATGGCCAGATCCATGGTTGGGTGGCGAGATATTTCAGACGAAGGAAATAATTGCATGTTTATATTTACAATAGGAAAAACAGATAAGTAATCCCTAGTGAGAAAAGATTAATTGTTTTTGTATCATGTAGTTAAATAGTTAGCATGCAATTTAATTACTAGAAGACTTTCATTGAAAGTTAATAAGTATATGCTACTTCTTGCTATATTCCTAGCATATCCAAATTATTGCAGACATCGATGCATAATAGAAGTAATGACATTAGGGAATATTTAGCCACTAGAGTAATGACATTAGGGAATCTTTAGCCACTACAGAATAACAGAAAAATGCACCAGCAATCTAAAGCAATAATATAAGAATGAATTACAATAGAAAGAGTAATGTTCCTTTTTACTTCTGAATACAAATTGTCTTACTAAACTTAAGATCTCATTGAATAATGAAACCATAGTAGGCTTTCTGTCAATTCATAGAAATTCCTAAGAATTTCTCTATTCTAATAGTATTAGGAAAACACAAAAACAAGTGGCAGAAAAATTGAAATTTCATTCAAACTGCAAGAGAAATGAAAAAATAAATAACCTGTGAAGGTGGTATGGCTCTCGGATGGGTTTTGGGAGAACCTCTGCAAGCCTATTACCACGATAAACCACATATCAAGCATACAAAGATTGCTACTCTGGAACTGTAGCGGAATGATCCGAGATAAACTTAATTTAACATAAAAGTTAGATATCGAGTATTCGTGAGACAAATACAGGATTTTAAGCGGCCAACCCAACCCTAGGGATCAAACCCTAACTGCAAAACTTCATAAACATGAAACAAAGAACTCTTGAAAACGACATGACGACAAAATAAATATATAAGTCATTAATTTAAAACTATCTATTCGTAGAACTCCACAAAAACACCCTTATCGACTGTTAAAAGTTTGATAACATCGTGTTTATGATAGGTTCTTCAATTACTCATTAAATCTTCAGTAATACAAGTGCATCCATAGCTTTCTAATCAGCATTAAACCCAAATATCCTAATGCATTAAAATGGAATAGCTCCTCAAGTAATGAGGCCTGTCGCCTGAAAACACAATCGCCAAGATCAACTTGAAAGACTACCGACCTGAAAATTGAACGCAATGACTGTTGTAAGAGAGGAGTTTCATTCTAAATCCTTCTTGAACATAAATATTTATACCACAACATGAAAGTACCTGCAAACGAGAGATACAGTGGATTAAACACAAAAGTCAAATCGGAAGGAAGAAATTAGTAGCTAAGTCCTGAGTAGAGAATAAATTACTTGAGAGAGGTTAACAAGCAATGGAATGAGAAGTATACCTGAAAGAGCACAACGTTGTCATCAGGGTTTCTTCAGAAAAAATAAAACCACGAGAGATCATCCTTAACATCTTAATAAGTTACCTCTGGTTCTAGAGTGAACCAACGCGTGCTTCCAGTGTAGAAATTCCAGCCATTAGCGATTCGACCTGCTACATCGGATGAGGAGAATGAATCAAATTCGTGTATCAAATGAAGAAGGTTTAAAGAAAATCTATCAGATGACACTGGGTGTCCAGGTCAGTTCCGCCATACCTATGAAGCCTGTAGAAGTGGTGCTGGCAGGAGATGATGACATACAGCCATCCGGGTTGCTCTTTGTCACAGAGCGAAACCACAATATCATCGCGTAACCCAAATTACCCTAACCTTGCCACGAAGTGCATTAATCCGTAGTGTAATCCTCACGTCATCGAGACCGTGGATCTTCTCCAATCCAACGGTGAGGATGGGACCAGTTGATGAGGTCGAGACTATTCCATCCAGTCTCATCAGCATTAAAATGAATATTGTTGTGTCATTGTACACACCTCGGGTTCCCTCCACTTTAATGGTGATGTTTTTTCAGATGTATGCAAGTCAGGTAGATTTTAATGTGTACGGGTGACTGCTCATTAACACCTACCCGCCAGCTAACCCTAGAGTACCACCCTAATGTGAATAGTGTAATGTTAATAAGAGATTTTTTTATCTGTATATATATTTATAGTTTCGTTTTGTATGTTAGTTTGTTACATCTAATTGGTTATTAATATTATAGGAAATTGGATAATGTATATGTGTTTAGCTGGAATGTATTAATTTGAATAGTTAAATGTATTTAATATGTTATTGAGAATTGTTTAAACATTTTTTTAAACATTTTTGAAAGAAATAGAATTATATAATTGTATAAGAGAATATTGAAAAAAATGTTCTCATTATATTACATACATATTATAATATGTTAGAAAAATAAGATATGGATTTTATAAAATTATATTATAAAAAGTTATATTAAATCTCTTAGTGTAATCTTTTTTTAATTGTCGCATAAATTATAATTACAAAAAAACCATTCTATAATAAAAATATGTATGAGAATGGATTAATTAAATAAAAAAATCATTTCAATTTTTTTAAATAAATTTTAAATACCTTACTTAATATATGTTTAAATTCATGTGTTCTTAGATTTTCTATTGTTTATAATTTGGAAAAGATTGTTTGGAACTACAAGTAAATTTGAGTTGTAAAATGTTCACAATTAGAGTGTATGCACCCAAAAAAACCATTTTAAACAATAAAAATTAAGATTGAGGCAACAAAAAATTGTCAAATTCCAACCAAAAATTCCTAAACATCAAAGTTTTAGACAACACATTAAAAATATTTATAAATAAGTGAAATAAAAATAATAATTCAGTTTTAAGATTAAGATCAACCTATATATCATTATTTTTTTTAAAACAATGGAGACATATAGAATTAATTGTTTTAGAAACACATTTTCTTAATAGTTAGTAACATTTAAATTATAATTATTATGATTACTTTATGATTAAAAATTACATTATTAAATAAGAAAGACTATCTTAATAAATATTAAGAAATTCAAATAATTAAAAAAAGTTAGAAATATATAAAATTATGTTGAAAAATCTCACAAACTTAAAACAAACTACATTTTTTATGATTTAAATTTCCTAATATTTATTAATTTAACTTCCATATACCACATAATCATAATCATGTGGATATTAATGTAGTCCATTAGAATGATTAAGTTGTGATATTAATGCAGTCCATTACAAGGATTATCTTATGATATTAACAATATATTGTTTTATTAATAAATAAGTAAAATGATTTTAGATTAATTATAAATATGAAAAAAATTAAATTTATAAGAATGTGTTGTTTTACAAATTTAATAATATAATTTTAAATTGATATTTCTGGATTCATTTTGACTGAGTCAACAAAAATTTTTCAAATTCCAAACAAAAATTATTTAGATGGTTATTACACCTTAAAGACTACTCCTTATTTAGGTGGTTATTACACCTAATCACAATTGACAATAGTTAATTATGATTCACATAACATTTATAATTATGCATATAACTAAAACAAATTCAGATAATGTATATGTGTAATATGCGTATTAAATGTAATTGGTTGTTATTAATATTATAGGAATTTGGATAATGTATATGTGTTTAGTTGGAATGTATTAATTTAAATAATTAAATGTATTTAATATGTTATTGAGAATTGTTTAAACAATTCTTTTAACTTTTTTGAAAGAAATAGAATTATATAATTATATAAGAGAATAATGAAAAAACTCTTCTCATTATATTACATACATATTAGAAAAATAAGATATGGATTTTATAAAATTATATTACAAAAATTTATATTAAATCTCTTAGTGTAACCTTTTTTTTAATTGTTGCATAAATTTTAATTAAAAAAAAAAACATTGTATAATAAAATATGTATAAGAATAGATTAATTAAATAAAAAAAACATTTTCAAATTTTTTTTTTTAAATAAACTTTAAATACCTTACTTAATATATGTTTAAATTAATGTGTTGTTACATTTTCTATTGTTTATAATTTGGCAAAGATTGTTTGGAATTACAAGTAAATTTGAATTGTAAACTCTTCACAACCAAAGTTTATGGACTCAAAAAGCCATTTTAAACAATAAAAATTACGATCAATCCAACAAGAAATTGTCAAATTCCAACCAAAAATTCCTAAACATATAGGTTTTAGACAACCCATTAAAAATATTTATAAATACATAAAATAAAAATAATAATTCATTCTTAAGATTAATATCAACCTATATATCATTATTTTTTTAAAACAATGGAGACATATAGAATTAATTGTTTTAGAAACACATTTTCTTAATGGTTAAGAACATTTAAATTATAATTATTATGATTATTGTATGATTAAAAATTACATTATTAAATAAGAAAGACTATCGTAATAAATATTAAGAAATTCAAATAATTAAAAAAAGTTATAACTAGCATTTGCACCTTATGTTGCAAAGGAAACGTTGTAAGGCATAGAGTGGGGAAGAATAGGTAATCAAATCCATCAAAATTAAGATTAAATCGATCTATTAATTTTTCATTTACATACACTGAAATCTTATGCAACGTGGGATAAGAATCCCAAGAATCTCAAGTTATCATTCAAATAAATTTCTATAGTCCATGTTCTATTTAAATATTTTACTCTTTTGTTTTAAAGAGTTTAGAAAGTGTTACCATTTTAGTATTTTCAGGATATATCCTCCATATAAACCCAAAAATCCAAATTATAAGTTACATGTTTTATTAAAATTAAGTGCTAAGTTCTCCCTAAGGATGGTCAAAATGACATTTATTAAGCAAAGAAGCCATAGAAGCACTAGAAGTAATGGTAAATGTATAACATGCATATATATGTTTTCCAGAGTCTAGACTCCACCCTATGTTAGAGGCTTACTAGAATTTGATCACCACAGAGTCATTAATTGGTCAAGTTTATGAGGTACAAGGTTCATGTATCTCCCCATTCAAAGTGAGTACTATGGAGCAGGATAGATCTTCAATCCGTAGCCGAAGGATGAATAAATCTACCATCACTGATAGGGAAGGCATGTAAAACAATATTAAAACTGCCATCATCGAGGGGAAAAGAACTCCAACCTTGCCTTTAGGTGATAGCAATCAAAAAAGATGTAAACAGTAGTAATCCTGATATCACTGAGGGGAATATCTGCAAACAATATTAACTACTATCAACAAAGGGAAAAGAGCTCCATACCTTGCCTTCAGGTGCCAGCAAGCAAACATATTCAGATTTCCAACCAGCTCATCCCTGGTGCGTCACTAGTGTAAAGACAGACTTCCAAATTCCTACCAAAGCATCAATCAGTTTCCAAATAAGATTCAACGGTATTTGGGTATTTATTCAGTTTTAAGAAATCAACAAGGCTGGTAGGTAGTAGTGTTCTTTTCCGAGTATGTACAATCATTATTGGACAAACTTAAGCTTTATCGTATTGGGTTTCAGGACTAAACTTCTGGCTAATTGTTATCATAATGAGATTACAATGGGTAAATTGGACTGTATCGGAAACCTCAAAATAGACTGCCATAATCTTCACCATTCTTGGTGCTTGATAATATAAATACTAACCTTAGATTTGATGTGTAGGAGGTGCATGATAATATAAACATCATTGCAAAACTACTAATTAAAGTTCAGAAATTAGTCTGAAATTAGAAGATCTACACAAATCTAGACCCTTTTGCTGTCAGCTGTGTTTGCGATATATGGAAACATACTGAATAGTACACATTTAAAACAAGAGAACACAATAAAAATACACATTTTGTGACATATGGAACCGTACTGAATGGTACACATTTAAGACAACACAACACAATAAAAATAAGAGAAGATGTGATTACTTAAGGAATCAACAAACATGTCACTTGGCATAATCAAACAATGGTGGGGCAAGAACAAAACTCAACTTTAACAGACCCCGCAAACTTCCGTTTGACAACTCTGCTCTAAAGTGTAGGATTAACTTAAAATTTCGTTGTTCGCATATAACTAGCTATCCAACGACTAGTAGCAGATAGATTAATACTTTTTCCCTTGGCCAATTGCATGCCCCATTCTCCAATTGCAAATTAGTCCTTAAAATCTTATGTTAATTTTCTTAATTATGCAACACCTTATATTAAGATTCTTAGCCATGATACAAAAGGATTATAGTATTAACTATGACAAATATTTCAAATTATAGTTTTGCATTCAATCCGAAATAAAAAGCAGTAGTACATTGGGCACTCTCACAAAACGTGAAACCTACACATATATGACAGAGCTTTTCGTGTTTACTCTATGGTAACTATTTCGAATCTGTACTAAGGTGACCTAAAAATTAGGACAAGAATACAAAACATCAAAATATACAAATTTGTTACTTCTGCATATAATTAATAAAATTAATTAAATTTTGGAGTAAGAGAGAAAACTGTTTCTGGTTAGTTGACTAAAACTGAGTTATAAGGAGTTGAAGTGAACTACTAACCATTTGGAAAGACTAAAAGTCTATACAGAAGAAGCAGGGGTGGCAGTGATCACATTGGATCAATGAAAACCAGGGACTTGATTA
The DNA here is from genome assembly GCA_031772625.1 of Pinus tabuliformis. NCBI lineage: Eukaryota > Viridiplantae > Streptophyta > Pinopsida > Pinales > Pinaceae > Pinus > Pinus tabuliformis. Next base: position 867,310,171 of record CM062817.1, read on the forward strand.
TGCCTAGAGGCTTGGTCATGCCACAAATGGTGAGAAAGAGGAACTGGCAGTTTATCAAGGCCTTGAACGGCTTAGGGTAGCGGGAATAAAACGTGTTACAGTGGTTCCACCATAGTAATTTGAAATTTTCATTGTCGAATGTCTCCACAAGAAATTCACCTTGTAGAGTTCAACCGAGTCTTGCTACACTCATTCATAGAGTTCAAGCAATGATAGGAGATTTTTGGGGAAATAACATGTGTAACAGTGGTGGGGATTCCACCATTGTAATTTGAAATTTTCATTGTCGAATGTCTCCACAAGAAAATGCCTTCATCGACTCATTCATAGAGTTAAAGCAATGATAGGAGATTTTGAAAATTCCTATGCACAGTTCTCATCCGAGAAAGAAAAATAATATCAAAATTGAAGTCTTGCAGGCCCTAAGAAATCTCAATTAAATCCTAGATACAAGGGCCAAACCGTCAATTCAATCGTAGTTTTCATATAAAGTAATTAATGTGGAAAAAGTCTGCAAAAAATCAGGATTAAATTCTAAAATTGTGATTTTTTCAACAAAACTATTTAATCCTTCGACTTTTTGTAGACTTTCTCGAAAACAAAAAAATCGCGATTTATTCATTGTATGCCCGATTTTATTGGGAGTTGACCCAAAAAGTCTGTTGTCTTAAGAGTTGAGACTCGGACAAAACTCAAGATTCAGGAGTTGATTCACTATTTTGATATCTGATGTAGCACTAGACTTCATACACATATTATATATTAGCTTTCTTTACATGTTTATGTGAAAATGCATTTATTTGACGTTGTGAATACTCGAGATGTTAAAAATAAATAAAAAATAAAAATGAATATTTTTGTGTTCTTTTAATTTTGCCGACTTTTTTAACGAGTTTTTCAACTTTTGGACCCTTGCCATAATTTTGACTTCCAATTTTTCCACATTGATCTTTTTCCACATTGATATAAACTTTTGGACCCTTGCGGTAATTCCGACTTCGACTTTTTCCACATTGATATAAACGTTTCGACTTTTTCCACATTGATATAAACGTTTTGGGGCCAATATGGGGGTCTCAATTCAAGGGCGGAGTCGGGGACTAATTTGGGGGTCATTTTAAGAAGAGTATTTCATATAAACAGCAGCGAGGGCTGCTCAGCCTTCTCTCCCGTCCCATGATATAACCTTACTATATACACAAGTACATCGGTCATTTTAAGAAGAGTATTTCATATAAATGGCAGCGAGGGCTGCTCGGCCTTCTCTCCCATCCCATGATATAACCTTACTATATACACAAGTACGTCTTGTTGCCCCAAGTGTTAGACTGTTAGTTCAAGTACACAAGTGAGAAATGGGAGTTAAAGCCACTGCGGAGACCTTTACTTCAACATTCATACTCACTAACAATAGGATTTATTAACTGTATAATAATGAGGAAGACTATTGCATGTGGTTTTATTACCCAGTTCTTGGGTGTTGGGTTTATTGTATTAGCTAGCCCTTCAAGTTAGATTCCTCTGATATTAGGAATTTGGGGTTTTGCATTGATGATCTCTCTCAAGCAAGCTAGAAGTCTGGTGAATTCACCAGTCATTACATTATTGATTCAGCCAACAAAGGGCATCAGTTTCAGATTGCACTCTAGGGGTCACAGGTTGAAGAAGAACTATCGTAGTGCTGATGTGACTTAGGTGCCATCATGGTTCATTGCCAGTTTAGCAGGGTGTGGTGTCCTATGTGAATGCGATGTTTATAAGGCTCAATGCGAATTGGCAAATGCATCCTACAAATGGACCAGATGGCAGGGAGATTGGAAATACAAAGCAACAACAGAAAGCTATGTTAGGGATCAGTGTGCAATTGAATCTACCATCCAAATGTTGGCATCTAAGGAACGAGAGCATGTTTTTGGAGCTTGTATGCATGCTCACAAGAGGAAATATAAGCGGGTGGAGACAAATTGGGTTTCCTGTATACTCTGGTCACCGAATTATGGAAAATCTTTAGACCTCTTCTCATTTCGGTCCAACATGTGCGAAGGAGCGACTACAGAGATTCAGAACCCCTACAAACCATCTACAGAGTTTGCTATGTTCGAGGACAATAAATGGACTCATTCGATGTGAATATGAGCTCAGTCAAGCATGCGGTGCAGACTCTTACGTTTGCACGAATGAAGAAGCCCCTCGAGGGCCAAATTCTCTGTAATCTTTTGTGCTAGTTATGTTGTGGTAGCTTTTTTGTTAAGCAAGTATTTTAGACAATATACACGCCAAGTCTATAGGAATAGGTATGAGTAAGTTGGGCATAAAAATTTTTCAATAAAAAGATTCTATGAGCAACAGGCTGCAATTGTTTTCATTTTCATCTATAACTGTCATTCTTTTAAATTTAAATTATTAAAAAAAAGGGCGAAATTCTGCTCAGAAATCTCTTAAAGCCGACAAGTTTATGGAGAAAGGTTGTTGATGTGATTAAAGGGGAAAAATGAATATCCCAGTAGGTTAATCAACGAGTCTTATTAAAGGATTGTTCTACTTGCGCTCGCTTCAACAAGGTGGCCATATGAAGACACTTACTTTTCTCATTTTACTTATTTCACAGAAAAAAGTTAATTACAGTTCCAACTACATCATTAAAATCCATTAGAATACATCCATGTTAACCTGGGGAGGATATGATAAGCACCTATAGCAAAAAATGAAAAAAAGATCCCGACGAAGCGGCTAGGGTAATCCTAGCTGTCGCTCTCAGCTGCTGCAGGAATTTGCGATTTCTGTTTGCTAGCTCAGTTGCCGCCTTCTGCTCATTCCAAGACTCCTTTTCCATGACTTAGGATTTATTAAGTTTGCGAGTTTCATTTTTTTTTATTTTTGTTTTCTGCTGTGTCATTACTGGTTGCTGGGCGAGTTTTAAGAATTCACCCGCAAATCAGAGTTGTTGATTTAAAGAGTTCTTTGTTGGGTGGTCTTTGACTGCCCCATGGTTCAGTGATTCACCTAAGTAGCTTTGTAAAAGGAGCTGGCACATTTCCTTCTCTTAATTTGGAATTTTCTTCTACAGTCAACGGGAATGTTAAAATTCTCAAGGAAAAAAGGGTTGATGGGTAAGGTTATCCGCCTTTTCCCTAATCATACTTCTATTTTAGAATGGATTTCTAACAATTAGGTAGATCATGAACTCATTGGTACTCTGTACTGTGGAAACAGATATCATGCTTTTACTGTGATATCATGCTTTTATTGTTGAATGTGAGGATAGAGATATGATCTTCAGATCTAAGCCTTACTTCATAGACTCCAGGAAAATGTTTCTCGTCTATTTGACTTTGAATTTTAATTCTAACATAGAAATTTTCTACGCCTGCTGGGATCAAATTGTCATATCTTCCCCTTTTTTTGGTATTTTTAAATCTATCGACAAATTGGCCCGCTATATTACTAGTTTACATTCTAAGGAATACAACTTCTCATGTGCCAAAATTGTGTTAGAAATGTATTTTGCAAAACTGCCAAAAGTAATTTGACCTACTATATTACTAGTTTACAATCCAAGGAATACAACTTCTAGCATGCCAAAATTTGTCTTGAAATGTATTTTTCAAAACTCCCAAAGGTAATTTATTTGACCTGGAGGGTCCAAGTCATCTTCAGGTTCTAGATTATGAGCAAGTTCCTTTCAAATGTAATTTTTGCGATAAGTATGTGTTTTACAAAAAAATGTCCAAATACTATAATATCTCAACTTCTTTCTATTTCATCGTCATCTTCTCAAATTAATAAATAGCAATGAACATTCAAACAAATTCCAAGGAAACACAAAAGGCCTCATTCTAATAGATTTGAGTCTCACCAACATTCTCCCTCCAGTAATAAATTTGGAATTTTGCACTCTACAGAAGTAGAGGTCAGGGTTGAATGATTAATTCAATACCCCATTTCAATCACGTAGTTCCATTCTCCCTCTAGAAATAGATTTGGAATTCTGCACTCTACAGAAGCAGAAATCAAGGTTGAATGATTAATTCAATATCCCATTTTGATTAGGCAGATCCAGATCTAGTGCAATCATAGATCATCAATTCACCTGTTGAGGAAGAGGTTTCACCTAAGGAAAGGACAAAAACAGTCTTTTAGAAAAGAAGTAAGAAGTAAAGAAGAAAAATATGTAATCTTTTTTTTTTCAAATGTTCTAAAAATTAATCAATGTTATTAACCATTAATAGAATATAGAATAGCAATGGTCCCAAAAGGTACAATGAGAGGCCGATAGATTTACGAAGTTGGAATTGTTAAATTTTTATAGAAGATTTAAAAGTGCAAGTATTTTTCTAAATTAGAAATATATATATATATATATATATATATATATATATATATATATATATATATATGTATGTATGTATATATATATATATATATATATATATATATATGTATGTATATATATTTTAAATGAATTAAAATCTCAATTGTATTTTCAATTTGGGTATTGGTTAATTTTTACACAAACATATGCTTCCACAATTGTAAATCTTCTCCAAATTTGATTCATAATCTTCGTGAAACATGCCACATTAGTGCAGTGCAATAAGAAATATTTTAAAGAAAAGTCGAGAAATCTTTCTTTATATATAAATATATATTTTTAATATGTTTGAATTTATTTAAAAATGAGCAACTTGTATCGAATCTATATGTGCTTGTCCCAAGTAAGATCCATTTTTGGTATTTCATTCACTTAATTATTCATAAATATTTTTAATATTTTCACTGTAGCACCTCGATGCAAGAATTGGGAGAACTGAGTGTTGTATCATGCTATAGATTGTGCTGACAATGTGAAGTTTGTTGTGCGCTAAAAAAGGAAAAGGCAACCTATCCCATCACGCCTCCAATGTGACCATATTCTCCGTGAGCTAAAACTTCCTAAGAAAAATTGATTCCAAATGGTCATTGTCCTTACAGTATATTTTCATATTATGATCTTATATTCACACCAGTAAATACAAAGGGTCTGATATCATTATTTTATAAGCCATGTTCTATTTTGGGTGGTTTCATTTGTATTTTAATTTTAGCACATGTAGATGGTGTGGTAGGGGTTGTATAATTATGTGTTGTGTAAAAAAAATTGTGGTAAGTTGCTAAACAACAAGAGCACACTAAAGATTTAGAAGGGACAGTTAGTATAGTCTCATCAAAATTGCATATGAAAGATGAAGAAATTAAGATTATTAGACAGAGGGCTACAGAGCAACATGAGGAATGCAAGCCACTGTCATGAAATTGAGTATCTTCAAAAGATTCAAGCAGTGTCAAATCAACTTCAATTCCCATAACAACATTTGTATTAAACCACTTAACGTTATCACTGAGAAATGTAGCTACAATGCAATCTGATATGTGCTTCAGAACACCCCTAATCACATTATCCAAAACCTGCGAAGGTAAGTCTTCAAAAATATTTCAGTAAAGAGACTTAACAAGGTCCTTTGAGGCTTTTTCTTGACTCATGAAACTTCGCAGGAACCCTAACTATCAAAGATCCACAACATGTATGGGGTTGAACTTACTACATTTTAAGTTTGTTTTTGTTCAAGCATGTATCTCTTGAATGAAATCTTCATGGCATGCACTTTGAAACAAATCAAGTTATTCATGATGAAGAAGTTGTGGTATAAGAACAAATTGTGAATGCACTTGAACACAACATTGTAAACATACTTGAATACAACATTACTATACATATTCAATAATGAATGCACATTAATTGTTCAACATCTATGCAACCTGAAAAACAGAGAATTCCCTTGTTTAAGAGAATCAGGACTACATTGCAAAGATCAAGTTAAAGAGAAACCACAATGGAATTTGGTAAACAATATTTACAGCCATAAGTATTTTTCACAACTTTGTTGTCTCCCAGGTCTCAAATCTAAGGAAATATCATCTCCTTTTATCATTCTTACCACCACATTGAGCACAAAACAACCTTCTGCATTCAGGGCATTCTGACTCTTTTATAACAACAACAGCTGGCTCAGTTTAGCTTCCTACTTCAGGCACATTCTTCAACAAGAGTGCCAAGCAATCCTTGAACGGGCAATAGAACTTCTAAGAACTGGGAATCTCTTTTTCCACCAATATGCCACGAATTTTTTTTGGAGAGTAAAAGGCATGCAAATAGAGCTTGTTGCTCAATTGTATTGGTCTATTAAGTTATGAATAATGTCTTAGGTAAGACTTTTTTACAAAATTGGTAGCCATGCCATAACAATTTACGATTTTTTGTTTGAAAATATACATGGATCTGTTGAAGCCTCGAAAATCGGGTCGACAACAAGGGGGATACCCACCCGGTCCGGAACTTGGTTGGCAGCTCCTTGTCCGTTTGGTATAGCAGGTCCGACTGGGGATAATGGGACCAGTTTCCCAATTTAGGGGGGTGTGTGTGTGTGTAGAGTTGGATGATGCTGATCTAGAAGTATTTTAAGCTAATTTAATTCTAACTCCTAAACTGACTCTATGCTATTGTAATCTAACAAATACAACACATCTAATCTACGCTAACCCGGGGTGTATTTCTTCTATTATGCGATCTAAAGAGATTTCGAACAATAACTGGTAATAAAGATCATTCAGCTATAATAAGAATAGAAATCAATTAATATAAACCATTCTGCATAAAAAGTTAGGCAAAACAGTTGTGAACAACATATCGCATAATAAGTTATTCATATGTCAAGCACAAATAAATGACTCCACCGTACAGAAGTGCCAAATGGTAACCCACACATTCATACATTAACATATAAACAACTAAAACTGCATATCACTCTAAGAATATAAGTAGAAATTGGTCAAGAGATAAAAGTACCATTTATGACTGATTTCACTCATAAACTTCAAGCAATAACGATTTCTCTACTTGTTCTAACATCTACTAAGAGTACAGAAGTGCAACATCAGTAGCAGACATTAAAATGCAAACATTAATAAACCTTGATCCATTCATTCATCAAAACCTCCTCTAAGGATGCAGAAGTGCATGTTCCGAGGACAAGTTTTTGACAAATTTCTGGACCCCTCTCCAAATGCAATGAGAAGGGTTAAAATACTACTTCCTAATTCTAATAATAGTATTATTACAAAATTTAGGATGCGGTTTTCAAATGACCATCCTTTTTCTAATCTAGTTGAAAGAAAAAACAACATTCTAAATAAAGTCACTTATGAACTTGGTCCTTAAAGTTGCAAGTGTTCAGCATGGGCTTAAGGAGAGTCGGTTGACTGATTTCTGCACTGAGCTGGGCTGCGAAAATGGCATCTACGAGAGCTGGCGCTACTTTTTCGGCCGCGTTTGTAATGCATTTCACCGTCATCCATTGGCTGTGCGGTTTAACCAAGTACGTCCAGTAACATTCCCAATTCAACCTGGCCAATGCTTGGATTGCTTTCCCTTTTGCCTGTGTTTTCTGCCTCCATTCTGTTTCCAGTTGTGACTTATTTGGTAGGTATCCCGGGGTGGTCTCTACAATTAAATTGGCCCTGTGTAAATTCTCATTTACACAGTCGATAAGAATACTTGCCTGAGTTGCCGCTGTCTCTGCTGCTTGCTCCGCCTGCCTGATTTGATCGTCCCATTTATTAAAGAGCAACTCTTTATGATTTTCGTTTATCCTGGGTGCACCTGCTCTTTTTCCTTCATCATCATCCTGCCAAGTCAAATATTATGTCACCCTCTTGTCATTCTGATCATAATCACTCCGCAAGTCCACCACTAAACTGGTGATTTTATCGCTCAATTCGCAATAGTGACTCCACTGTGATATTTTGCCTCCCAACTCTTCCTGTTGCTGCAATAGTTTCTCGTTCAAGCCAATAGATTCTGAAATAAATTCTGCTATCTTAGGCTCATCTTTATGCATTTCTTGTAAAGTCTGCAATTGTTTTTCTTTCTCTTCGAGACTTCTTTGATAGCCTATCTGCATTTGTTGAAAGTCTTCCTGTAGTTTCTCGAGCTGTCTGGAAGCTTCAGTGTTAGCGTTGGCTTGTTGCAACTATTGTTGTAGCAGCTGTATATGATTTTCTTGTTCTTTCAATAGTTGCAGAAGCATATGCTCCAGCGATCTGAGACATCTTTGTGAGATTTTCGGTCAGATTATTATTGAGGTCTTTCCATAAGACGTCCAAATGTTCAGCATCTTGTGACAGTTTACTTTCTAGTTTTCTCTTCTTCCTCTGTCTCCTTACAACTGCTTTGTGTTGGGGACTATAGAATACATCCAGTGGGGGAATTTCTTCTACATTAAGTAGAAGCTCAGAAAGTGGGGCAATATGAACGTGTTCTACTTCTGCGACACTGCTGACTATGGTCGAAACCACTTCTTGCACCACCTGTGTGTTGTTCACGGGTGTTTTCGGGGCTTGGCCTTCAAGATTGATCAATTCGTTGAAGGTTTCCCATTCTTTGTCTAGCTCTGTTGTGCCGAGTGGTGCTTCGATGACAGGAGGGGGGACATCTCTTGGTGGGGAGGCGACAACGTGTTGTTGAGACATTGCACTTGACTGAGCTGTATCTTTGGTTGTTTCTTCGTTTTTTTCTTGGTCGTATACAGACTCTTTAGGATGCTCAGGTACTCCTTGCGAGGCGTTGGACTTAGATCTGGAAGTGCTAGAGTTTTCGCTGAGGCTAATGCTCGGAGTCGGTTCTCTAGCAGGCAATCGCAGCTTCTCTAAAGGAATACTGGCCAGCCTTCTTTCTCTGTATAACATGAATCTTTGGAGGTCATCTGGAGACAACCTCGACCGAGCTTCCCGCAAAATTTCTTGGAGCGAACTCTTATTCTGAAACAGATCATCAAACAAATCTTTCTTCCCAGAGAACACTCTTATTTTGACGTTCGTTGTGAACTCTTGGGCAACATCATTTGGGTCGAATGGCCTTGCTGGGAATTTAAATAATTGAAGACACGTCACATTCTCCACTTCGCCGAAAGCGTGTCCCACATCGAACAAAGAGAAGACCCCACAAGCTACAGGAAATTGAGGCCATATGGCCTTCTTCTTGTCCTTTAGGTCTTTGGTCAGGCCGCCTTCAGAACAGGTCTGATACGCGATTTCCCGAGCCAAAAGCTTATCAGGGACATATAGGGGTAGGACATGTGGAGGTACGGTGCTTCCAAAAACTCTAATGTAAGTAAACCATTCTTCCCCAAACCATCTCGCGATGGGGATGATGTCAATTTGTGCCTCGGGAGAGCACCTCGGGGGGTCTTTGTCATAGATTATTTTATATAGGGGCAAAATAAGCCCATGGCAAATCTGGTAGAAGTGAGGGGCAAACTGGGAATCCCACAATACCTTATGATAAACATGGATGGGAAATGGGTCTTGGGTAGTCCATTTCCAACCCATAGTAGGGAATTTAGATACAAGACAAATAGAATCCATAATATATGCAGACAGATAAAAAGGAGGATAGGCCCTTTGAGACAAGGATCTTTTAGACCGGTAATTGATAACAGCTGTGTATAGATTATCAGAAAGAATTTTGGCCCAATCTATAATGTCGGCGTTTGTGGCAGCATCAATTAATGGTAGCCATTCGGACGAAAACTTGTGGATATTCGGCATCCCAAATAACCTACAGAGCATGGCCGCAGCAAAACAATATGGAGAGGTGAGGGAACCAGTGCTATACATACCGTGTTTATCCTTTTTGAGCGGCTCCTCTTTTCTAGACCATTCTTTTGTGGTGTCTGATAGATCTGGGTTCTCAGCTGCGAACTTCTTAACAAATTGTGCGTTATAGGTCGCTTGTGGTTCAGGAAGATGATACATAAGCTTCAAATCTTGCGCAGCAAATGATCCGACGAGCCCGTATCCTTGAACTTTGAAATGTCTGTTGTTTAAGTCTGCATCATCCAGTATCCACTTGATCATATCCGTATATGGTAGAATTCTGGGTCTTGCCGCTATTCTGTGAAGAAATGAACATGCTAGGTCCTCTAAGGATGCCTCAGAAGAGCGCGGTACATCCGCGACAGCAGCAACCTTCATTATTCTTGGTTTTTCCTCTTCTAGCAGTCTGTACATGCTTTCCCATGTTGATATCCCTGCATCTCTGTTACAGGCTGTGTCTGTATACAGAGGCGCCATCTCTTTAGTCTTCTCCTTTGCTTCGGAGCTTTGAGCTTTATTTTTCTTTCCCATTTCTCTCTGCGTTTGTGTCTGAGTCGTCTTAGCTCTTCATTCCTGCAGATTACAAGTGAAATGGAAATGACTGGTCCAGAAAGGTGATGGGAGAGTTTTAAATGCAGCAGATAAATCAAATATGCCACCTTACGTGAAGTAAATCTCTACCAAGGCACGCGTCTTTAATCCATTTAATAACTGACAACTAATTCATTTACTATCATTAAAAGCGCATGATTTCGGGTCAGATTATGATAAGTGGATTTTCTTTGAATGGCGTGCCCGGAGGATTCGTACTGAAGTGATTTATGATTTGCTGACGTAACCTTGCATATCGCTCGATCGCTAATCGCATCATCGCAAATCGCAAGGATGTAGCATCGCAGCGATTGCAACATCGCAGATAGCAGAAATTTGATGTTTGCCAAATCTTGCCGACTCATTTCTCCGATATCCGGTCTAGCGATCAGCGTTATCGCGGATCGGTGAATCTTTAATTTTTTCTTTATGGGCACTACTTTGTTGCAATTCGAGGTTATTGTTAACACGAGGGTCGTGCGCATATCGATTTTTTAAAGAGAAATGAAGGTATTTCCTATCCTTTTGCAACGCGACTTTAAATATTTTCTCCTCATCATAAACTTAGGCTAAAAATATCCAAGAGGCTTTACCTAAGCATATGATTGTAACCTCAAAAAGAACTTTTGCTTTTCCTAAAAATTTAACTAAGGGTCCCCATTCGTTTAGTATCTTGGTCGATATTTAAATGAACTAGGGGGGTGTTGCTGGCCGCAACAATTGGCGATTCACTTGGGAGAACCAGTTATCTCTGATTTTCTATTGACGCTTTCAAACTCCTGAAAAAAAAATTCTCAGAAAACTTGAACTTCATTATAAAAGATAAAGCAAATGGCACTTCAAACTGTCAATGACGTTTTGTTTCAACCTCTTTCTATTTCAATTACTTGCATCCTTAGTTTGTCCTTGCATTTAAATCAATCATTACTTGGTCTTGTAAAACATAAAATAAAGCCTTCCCTATGTAACAGCCTTTTAAATATGCTCCTTTGTCGCAGGTAGAGCCTCTGCTGCCAGCAGGCGTCCATAGCCTCGACAGGGTTACCTATTACCCAGCAATGATCCTTTATCCTGCTTAAGGTTATTTACAACTTTTTCAGAGAAAAACCCTTTTTGACACTTTTTCCTTTTTCATTCTCTAAAGAACAATGTCTTGGTTTGGTGGCCAAATTATGACACAGTCATTCACTTGATTTACACTTTTGCTGAACAAGCTAGCTCGTGATGAGACCCCTTGTCTTTTGATTGCAACAATCTTGAGTCATCGCCCTGTTTTGATAGACAGTTTTGGCAAAGTCAGCAAGTTATAATATCTATGATCATGATAAGCCGGCTCGTGATGAGACCTCTTATTCTTTGAGATATAGAGTCTTTTTGAATTGTTCCTCTGAATGCTGCGTTTTCCTTTAGCAGGGAGGAAGTCAAATTTTCTTTCCTTAAGAAAGATCTGGACGACAATGATAGAGTCGTTTGGTTATGGCTGTTTCTACAAAGAATCTTTATTTTATTATTGATACCTTTCATTGTACTGACCTAAGACAATTTCTTCACTAAGATAGCTTTCTTCAAATTTCTTGGAGTTGAAACTAGTATCATATCTGAGTTAAAGTTCTATTGATAATAAAGATCAAGTTTCCCAAAAGATTTGTTGTTCATAGAAGCAGAAGTTCAAAATCTTTGACAGAGAAAAGTTGTCCTTAGTAAATGTCAAATGTTGTTTAACCATAGCAAATGTTATTATGGAGAAGAATATTTAAAGCAATGGGAGGTAGACATTTTCTAGGGTTATGTATAGAATAAATATAATTTCTTTTCTTATTTTGCCTATCAATTATAAAAAACAAACCTAATAACCTAGCTAAATTACTCCTACTCCTATTGTAACTATATACAGAAAAATAGCTAGGTGAAATGATATTTCCAATGGAACCATCTCTTCATTTTGATTCCTAGCAGTTTGTAACTTCCAAACATCAGTATTAAGAACCAAATCTTCCTTGGACCGTGAATATTAGATGTGTAATAAGAATATATAACCTTAGTTGGAATTCTGTCTAATCTTCCTTTCTCATGAAAGCTTTTTTCCAACTAGATACCTATTGGATCATAAAAATTAGGATGAATTTCTGTTATGGATTGATGATCTTGTAATAGGAAGGATAACAGGCTAGGTTGTGAATATGATTTTTTAGTTTCAATGGCTTGTAACCCAATGTTTGTTAATGCTGAGCTTTTAGCGATTTCGTTTGAAATGAAAGTTCCCATATATAAATCGCTAAAACATAGTCTATCAAAAGTTTGAAAATTTAAAACGAAATCCGATTTTTTACAAAATGAGTGAAAATGAGAAAGAAAGGAATGACTATTTGTACAAATAGTGTTAAAGCACAACTGGGATTTACTTGTAACATCTTGCTTTTCACAAGAACTGGCCAGGCCTTGTGAATCAGAAGATAAGCTATGATCGTGAACAGGCATGGAGGTCTCCTCATAATATGAATCATAGATCGGGGCATTGTCTTGGATAATAAAATCATGCAAATGATCTTTTTCTTTGAAATGAGGGTCGACTGATATGATTTCTGAATTAGGATGTTTCTCATTATCTGAACTTAGTTGAGTTACTTGGGGTAACTCAACAACATCATCGTTGTCAAAGTAACTATCACAAATGATTTTACAGATTTCCCTAGGTTTCTCTTTTTCATTATATATTTTCAGACAAGGGAGGTCAAGCGGCTCTTGTTTGAAATTGGTCAAAGGACATTTTATAGTTGTCTCTTTATTTTGAAAATCTAACGATGAGTCATTTGAATAACCCTCTGTGTTTTTTGAGATATCTTTAATATTGAGAGGGGAGAAATTATCATCACTAAAAACATCGGGATAAAGAGAAAAATGCGAATCTGGAACAATGCATTTGAAAACATCATGGAAAAAACTTTGTTCATCAGATTCATCATAGACATCGGGTTTTAGATCATACCTTTGTGTGCTGACACTTTTTGAAAGAGAAATAGTTTGCTATTCTAACATTGGCATCTGCATTTGTTGATTTGTAATGATATTGTCTGACCTTGTATCAGAGTCATCTCCTGGTTCCAAGGTAGTTTCTCCTTCAGCATTCTCGTTTTTGTCTTCTTGCATTAGAGCATGCATGACTCCTAGGCTTTGTAGATTTTCTTCATCATGTATGATTTGTGTATTCAACTTGGAATCCTTATTTACATTAGAAGAAAAAGCAACAAAGGTTGAACTAATTTCTGCTTGATCAGACATAGGAGGTAGGGAATACTCAGCATAATCCGAAGATTCTTCATCCGTGAGCTCACTTTCAAGGTCATACTTTAGACAATTAAGATGAAATCGCATATTAAAATATTTTACGGATTCATCTTGTTTCCGTAGATAATCAATTTCATCATATACCTAGTCGTAGTCATAACAATCAAATTCCAAAATGAAAGTCTTGACGAATTGGTCCCAGCTGTGAATTGATGCAACTCGGAGGGTTCTGCACCATTTTCTAGCTTCCGCTGTGAATGTAAGAGTAAAAATCCTGCACAAGACACCTTCATCAATTCTCTGAATATCAGGACTTGAAACTTTTTGAATAAACTGAAGGGCATGATTAAAAGCAGAAGAGTTATTCTTACCATTGAATTTTACTTGAGACAAGAGTCTTACCACTTCAGATGGAGTGTTGGAAAAGGTAGGAACTTGGATGCAACTCCAAATGGGAATTTTATGAGCAGCCATCCTGATTCCAATTTTATAATTGAAAATCGTTCCAACAAACACTATGTTTCAGGCCCTCCTTCTAGCGCCAAATATGTTGAAGCCCCGAAAATCGGGTCGACAACAAGGGGGATACCCACCCGGTCCGGAACTTGGTTGGTAGCTCCTTGTCCGTTTGGTATAGCGGGTCTGACTGGGGATAATGGGACCAATTTCCCAATTTAGGGGTGTGTGTGTGTGTGTAGAGTTGGATGATGCTGATCTAGAAGTATTTTAAGCTAATTTAATTCTAACTCCTAAACTGACTCTATGCTATTGTAATCTAATAAATACAACACATCTTTAATCTACGCTAACCCGGGGTGTATTTCTTCTATTATGTGATCTAAAGAGATTTCGAACAATAACTGGTAATAAAGATCATTCAGCTATCATAAGAGTAGAAATCAATTAATATAAACCATTCTGCATAAAAAGTTAGGCAAAACAGTTGTGAACAGCATATCGCATAATAAGTTATTCATATGTCAAGCACAAATAAAATGACTCCACCGTACAGAAGTGCCAATGGTAACCCACACATTCATACATTAACATATAAACAACTAAAACTGCATATCACTCTAAGAATATAAGCAGAAATTGATCAAGAGATAAAAGTACCATTTATGACTGATTTCACTCATAAACTTCAAGCAATAACGATTTATCTCTACTTGTTCTAACATCTACTAAGAGTACAGAAGTGCAACATCAGTAGCAGACATTAAAATGCAAACATTAATAAACCTCGATCCATTCATTCATCAAAACCTCCTCTGAGGGTGCAGAAGTGCATGTTCCGAGGACAAGTTTTTGACAAATTTCTGGACCCCTCTCCAAATGCAATGAGAAGGGTTAAAATACTACTTCCTAATTCTAATAATAGTATTATTACAAAATTTAGGATGCGGTTTTCAAATGACCGTCCTTTTTCTAATCTAGTTGAAAGAAAAAACAACATTATAAATAAAGTCACTTATGAACTTGGTCCTTAAAGTTGCAAGTGTTCAGCATGGGCTTAAGGAGAGTCGGTTGACTGATTTCTGTGCTGAGCTGGGCTGCGAAAACAGCATCTACGAGAGCTGGCGCTACTTTTTCGGCCGCGTTTGTAATGCATTTCACCGTCATCCATTGGCTGTGCGGTTTAACCAAGTACGTCCAGTAACATTCCCAATTCAACCTGGCCAATGCTTGGATTGCTTTCCCTTTTGCCTGTGTTTTCTGCCTCCATTCTGTTTCCAGTTGTGACTTATTTGGTAGGTATCCCGGGGTGGTCTCTGCAATTAAATTGGCCCTGTGTAAATTCTCATTTACACAGTCGATAAGAATACTTGCCTGAGTTGCCGCTGTCTCTGCTGCTTGCTCCGCCTGCCTGATTTGATCGTCCCATTTATTAAAGAGAAACTCTTTATGATTTTCGTTTATCCTGGGTGCACCTGCTCTTTTTCCTTCATCATCATCCTGCCAAGTCAAATATTCTGTCACCCTCTTGTCATTCTGATCATAGTCACTCCGCAAGTCCACCACTTGACTGGTGATTTTATCGCTCAGCTCGCAATAGTGACTCCACTGTGATATTTTTCGTCCCAACTCTTCCTGTTGCTGCAATAGTTGCTCGTTCAAGCCAATAGATTCTGAAATAAATTCTGCTAGCTTAGGCTCATCTTTATGCATTTCTTGTAAAGTCTGCAATTGTTTTTCTTTCTCTTCGAGACTTCTTTGATAGCCTATCTGCATCTGTTGAAAGTCTTCCTGTAGTTTCTCGAGCTGTCTGGAAGCTTCAGTGTTAGCGTTGGCTTGTTGCAACTGTTGTTGTAGCAGCTGTATATGATTTTCTTGTTCTTTCAATAGTTGCTGAACTTCCGATGCCTTGTCAATAGTTGCAGAAGCATATGCTCCTGCGATCTGAGACAGCTTTGTGAGATTTTCGGTCGGATTATTATTGGGGTCTTTCCATAAGACGTCCAAATGTTCAGCATCTTGTGACAGTGTACTTTCTAGTTTTCTCTTCTTCCTCTGTCTCCTTACAACTGCTTTGTGTTGGGGACTATAGAATACATCCAGTGGGGGAATTTCTTCTACATTAAGTAGAAGCTCAGAAAGTGGGGCGATATGAACGTGTTCTGCTTCTGCGACACTGCTGACTATGGTCGAAACCACTTCTTGCACCACCTGTGTGTTGTTCACGGGTGTTTTCGGGGCTTGGCCTTCAAGATTGATCAATTCGTTGAAGGTTTCCCATTCTTTGTCTAGCTCTGTTGTGCCGAGTGGTGCTTCGATGACAGGAGGGGGGACATCTCTTGGTGGGGAGGCGACAACGTGCTGTTGAGACATTGCACTTGACTGAGCTGTATCTTTGGCTGTTTCTTCGTTTTTTTCTTGGTCGTATACAGACTCTTTAGGATGCTCAGGTACTCCTTGCGAGGCGTTGGACTTAGATCTGGAAGTGCTAGAGTTTTCGCTGAGGCTAATGCTCGGAGTCGGTTCTCTAGCAGGCAATTGCAGCTTCTCTAAAGGAATATTGGCCAGCCTTCTTTCTCTGTATAACATGAATCTTTGGAGGTCATCTGGAGACAACCTCGACCGAGCTTCCCGCAAAATTTCTTGGAGCGAACTCTTATTCTGAAACAGATCATCAAACAAATCTTTCTTCCCAGAGAACACTCTTATTTTGACGTTCGTTGTGAACTCTTGGGCAACATCATTTGGGTCGAATGGCCTTGCTGGGAATTTAAATAATTGAAGACACGTCACATTCTCCACTTCACCGAAAGCGTCGAATGATAAAGAAGAACATTAGGAGAAGAACGACCCACAAGCTACAGGAAATTGAGGCCATATGGCCTTCTTCTTGTCCTTTAGGTCTTTGGTCAGGCCGCCTTCAGAACAGGTCTGATACGCGATTTCCCGAGCCAAAAGCTTATCAGGGACATATAGGGGTAGGACATGTGGAGGTACGGTGCTTCCAAAAACTCTAATGTAAGTAAACCATTCTTCCCCGAACCATCTCGCGATGGGGATGATGTCAATTTGTGCCTCGGGAGAGCACCTCGGGGGGTCTTTGTCATAGATTATTTTATATAGGGGAAAAATAAGCCCATGGCAAATCTGGTAGAAGTGAGGGGCAAACTGGGAATCCCATAATACCTTATGATAAACATGGATGGGCAATGGGTCTTGGGTAGTCCATTTCCAACCCATAGTAGGGAATTTAGATACAAGACAAACAGAATCCATAATATATGCAGACAGATAAAAAGGAGGATAGACCCTTTGAGACAAGGATCTTTTAGACCGGTAATTGATAACAGCTGTGTATAGATTATCAGAAAGAATTTTGGCCCAATCTATAATGTCGGCGTTTGTGGCAGCATCAATTAATGGTAGCCATTCAGACGAAAACTTGTTGATATTCGACATCCCAAATAACCTACAGAGCATGGCCGCAGCAAAACAATATGGAGAGGTGAGGGAACCAGTGCTGTACATACCGTTTTTATCCTTTTTGAGTGGCTCCTCTTTTCTAGACCATTCTTTGGTGGTGTCTGATAGATCTGGGTTCTCAGCTGCGAACTTCTTAACAAATTGTGCGTTATAGGTCGCTTGTGGTTTAGGAAGATGATACATAAGCTTCAAATCTTGCACAGCAAATGATCCGACGAGCCCGTATCCTTGAACTTTGAAATGTCTGTTGTTTAAGTCTGCATCATCCAGTATCCACTTGATCATATCCGTATATGGTAGAATTCTGGGTCTTGCCGCTATTCTGTGAAGAAATGAACATGCTAGGTCCTCTAAGGATGCCTCAGAAGAGCACGGTGCATCCGCGACAGCAGCAACCTTCATTATTCTAGGTTTTTCCTCTTCTAGCAGTCTGTACATGCTTTCCCATGTTGATATCCCTGCATCTCTGTTACAGGCTGTGTCTGTATACAGAGGCGCCATCTCTTTAGTCTTCTCCTTTGCTTTGGAGCTTTGAGCTTTATTTTTCTTTCCCATTTCTCTCTGCGTTTGTGTCTAAGTCGTCTTAGCTCTTCGTTCATGCAGATTACGAGTGAAATGGAAATGACTGATCCAGAAAGGTGATGGGAGAGTTTTAAATGCATCAGATAAATCAAATATGCCACCTTACGTGAAGTAAATCTCTACCAAGGCACGCGTCTTTAATCCATTTAATAACTGACAACTAATTCATTTACTATCATTAAAAGCGCATGATTTCGGGTCAGATTATGGTAAGTGGCTTTTCTTTGAATGGCGTGCCTGGAGGATTCGTACTGAAGTGATTTATGATTTGCTGACGTAACCTTTCATATCGCGCGATCGCTAATCGCATCATCGCAAATCGCAAGGATGTAGCATCACAGCGATCGCAGATCGCAGAAATTTGATGTTTGCCAAATCTTGCCGACTCATTTCTGCGATATGCGATCTAGCGATCGGCGTTATCGCGGATCGGTGAATTTTTAATTTTTTCTTTATGGGCACTACTTTGTTGCGATGCGAGGTTATTGTTAACACGAGGGTCGTGTGCATATCGATTTTTTAAAGAGAAATGAAGGTATTTCCTATCCTTTTGCAACGCGACTTTAAAGATTTTCTCCTCATCATAAACTTAGGCTAAAAATATCCAAGAGGCTTTACCTAAGCATATGATTGTAACCTCAAAAAGAACTTTTGCTTTTCCTAAAAATTTAACTAAGGGTCCCCATTCGTTTAGTATCTTGGTCGATATTTAAATGAACTAGGGGGGGTGTTGCTGGCCACAACAGGATCAAAAGCAAATATTACATGGATCAGTTGTATTGGTCTATTAAGTTCCTCTGTCTAAGCAAAGGGCACTTCCAAAAATAGGATAATTGTTTTTTATAACAACAGAATTCTGTGCATGAACACTAAATTCAAGGAAATGACTTCACTCACATAGAGAAAATGTCTAAAATTTGACATCAAATTTACTAGCACGTTGGCTTTCATAGATTGACATCTCGAGTCTTGACAACAAATGAAATGTCCATAGGAAAAGCATCCATTATCTGCACAATAGGACTTTATTGATACATGATTCATAAACCTTAGTCTTTAAATCAAATTTCAAGAGGATTTTTCAAAATTGAAAAGTACATTTTTTTGTCTGTATTACTGAAATCAAGAAAAGGAACAACTATAATTAGGGAAGCTAATTTTGTAAATTGTAATGCACCAGAAACTATCAGTGTCATAAAAGGAACTTTTCTTAATTATATAGTCATCCATATCCACAAATTAAAACAGATAAAATGCATTTGTACCTAGGAAAATAATAATAATATATATCTCAAAAAATCCAGAAGTATTTGGATATAAAAATGTTTCACAAGGATTGTCATACCAAAAATAGAAAAGAACAGATTCGAAGAACAAGAAGAATTGGATTCATTTACAACTGTAGTTCATTTGATGAATATTCTGCTTGAGTATTAAATATACAATTTTTTCATACAAAAAGAAAGTAATAATGGAATTCAAACCCTATGGCATAGATCCATAGCAAATCATACAATAATAGAATCCAATCTCTTATCTCTTTTTCACTGTGAAGCAACGATATGAATTTTAAAAGGCTAACAGAAACAAAACTAAACTGCTATTGAACTCACAAAAAACCAGTGGTCCAGACTCCAAAGCCTTGATGTATTATAGTCCTCAAATGAAACCTAGCCAAGTAACTGCTTTACGCAGATCTCTAATGGAAACCTACACCAGATACGCTGCTGTTGATCTGTTGATCTCACAGAAAAACAGTGCTGCAAAGGCTGACAAACAAAACTATAGTCCTAAAGGTGGAAACTCAGCCCAACAAGTGTCTTATTTTTATTGCAAGGAATCCATAGAAAGGATGAGTTGCAACATCAGAGTCAAAGTTAAATGTATTAAAATGTTGCCTCTAGGAGGGGATTGAATTCCAAATACATAGTCATAGAACTGATTAGTTTTAGCTTTTATGCATTAGGAAGAAGAAAACCTCAAATTGCTGCAAAATTTCCAGATAGAAGTCCAATATCTTAACAACCAAGCAGTCATAAAAGTACCTTACAAGTACAACTCCCAATTGGAAATACAAGTATATGCTTGATCGAATACATTTGTACAATTTTGAGAACCCAAAAAATTCCTATAAATCAAATACAAAGTAGGACACTGGTGGTGCAACTGCTCTTATAAACATACATAGAGGTGAACATCCAGTACATCTTCAAATCTCTTGGCTACCTTTAGTATAAATAAAACTAATACACCCATTTTCCATACATTTTAGCTGAAAGTAACTTTGATCCACTCCTGACAGTTCACTTCATGGGCGACTAAGACCACGAAATCAGATGGTACCATAATTATTCCCATGTAACCATGAAACATCCCTTTTGAAAACAATGACCAGTGCAAAACCAGAATAAATAAATACACAGAAAAGTATTACTTATATCTTGGCCTTTCTTGTTCTCGCACTCTGTTTTTCACTGTGATCACTTTCATCCTCATAATTAACATCTTCATAATTATCATCATCATCTTCCTCTTCTTCGAAATCAACAAACCCAAGATGAGCTACATCTTTTGCCCACTCTACAATATTCTCTACCTCAGATTCTGAGATTATTTCTTCATCATCAACATGTTCTTCTCCCACATTGTTAAACTGACCCGAAGAAGAAGGAATCCCTGAAACCCTACTCCTTTCAAGCTTAATGGAATCTTGAATAGAAGCTAGCAGCTTCTGCACTTGTTCCTCTTCAGAATCAATTTCATTTTGCTTCAGAAAGCTTGTTTCTCTAGAATCACCGCTTTTTTCTTTCTGGGTTCCTACTGTTGTCTCACGGGAATCGATCCCCTGACTTTCTTGTGGCTCAGCCAAACTCTAGGACTCACTAATTACGATATTTTTGGCACCTGAAGAAGATCTCAGTGCCGCCAATCTCAACGCAGGTTCTTGCCCTAAAATTTTCTCCTCTTCTTCATCAATCATAACCTTAGATTTCCCGACAATTCCTTCGTTTTCTCTAATGTCCCCAACCAAATCTGGATCCTTCTCTAGATCATTCTTTTTCCCTCTGTCATTATCTATGATGTTTTCTAAATCACTACTTTCCTTCTTATCTCTAATTTGGAGTTTGTTTGACTTACCAATTTGGGATTTTGCAGGAGGAGGGGCTTTGAGCTTGGAATATTGAGGGGCCAATTCATTTCCAAGTCTAGCGGAGTCGAAGCCTCCAACATCTGAATCAGTAGTGAATGTAAGGGCTTGGTTGATCTGTGGGAGTCGACAATAAGATGCAATGCACTTTCATCTTGGAACTGTGCGAGAAGTTGATTGACTTGTTCATCATTCTCTTCTCCTCTCCAACCTGCTCCAAATTGTGCTGCTGGAAGACCTTCTGTCCATTTTATTTTTGAAGTGTCAATGTTGTGTGTCTTCTAGTTTCGAAACTGCAACGTCTCTGTGCAGAAAATTAATAGGCGAGGGAAGAGACATTGAGGATATACATGAAATGGGAGGCACGACGAGAGATGCAATGAATAGACAGTAAATTTATCGGCCTTATACAACCATACCATACAGTGAGAAACATTTAGAGGTAGTGCGAGCCAAGCACATGTCAGCTGTGAAACGAATGGCTCGCTGGCGATGCGTTCGTCCCGCTTCCTCATTAACTGTTTAGTTGTGGATCAATGATCACACTTTATTCAATCATCTAACACCACAAATCCATGGTCAACAATAGGACACGGGGGCGGCTGGGGAAATTCATTTCAAAGGGAAACGCCTTATGGCGTAAATATATAAAATTATGTTGAAAAATCTCACAAACTTAAAACAAACTACATTTTTTATTATTTAAATTTCCTAATATTTATTAATTGAACCTCCATATACTACATAATCATAATCATGTAGATATTTATGCAGTCCATTACAAGGGTTATCTTATGATATTAACAATCTATTGTCTTGTTAATAAATAAGTAAAATGAATTTAGACTAATTCCAAATATGAAAAAAATTAATAAATAAGAATGTGTTGTCTTAGAAATAGTTAATTATGATTCACATTACAAACATGATTAAAACATATAACTAAAATAATTTCACTACTATACAAAACAAGTAGCCACGTGATGTTGAATCTCGAAAAAAAACTAAGTTGTTCCCCAAGTATTTTTTATTAGTTAAAATTTCACTCTTACACAACCATTAATATTTTTTTATCGTTAACACAATGGAAAATTGTGTAGTCCAACAAAAAGATAACATTGTGTTTTCTAGGCAATTTCTTGTTGGCATTATGAATTAGGTGTTGTCCTTGATGGGAACCTACCTAATGAGTTGTTCTTATTTGATATTACAAAATTACAAATATATTTATAGAAAAATTATAGCATCAATATTAAACATAGACCTTAATATAAACATAATTATAGGTTTACTAACATTAATAATCTTGGATTATAGATATCAGGTTTAAAAAATTGTTGAATTGTGTTCGGTGTTGTAATAATGTTATGACTACACATTGATTTTGTAAAATGTGTATATGTGAATTTTTTTTATATGTGTAAATGGTAAATTATGTATGTATGTTAATTTTAATTTTATTCAACATTAAATTATTTTCTTGATATAAAATGTGTTTTTATTTTACTATTAGGTGATTTCATTGTTTGATCATGGATCCAACTATTTGGAGTTGTCTTCCATTCGAAATTATTGAAATTGTCTTCCTCTGGCTCCCTTTATCAGTTGTGATAAAGTTTAGCACTGTTTGTAAGAAATGGAAGAATGTTTTGCAAAACCCTTCTTTCTTGTTAGGTTGCAAGCATGTCTCTACAAATGAATTTGGATTTCTGGTTCCTTTCCTCAATAGTGAAGACAATTGTTTTGCTGCTCAATACCTTAATGAGAACGGGCATATATCTCAATTTCATTTGTGATTCATAGATTCAAAATACAAAGTAGAGTCTATTGTAGGACCAATGGTGATTTTATCCTTAACAACAAAATGCTCCCATACACACAACTATTTTGTAACGAATCCATTTACAAGGGCATTCAAAAACATAGGGCCAATATGAATTGGAGACTCAGGATTCTTTTCATTATTGGAAAATGTAACCAATAAAAAATATGACTAGATTGCTCTAAAACATATGTATGACATAATGCAGTCTAAATTTTATGTTTGCAGTAATCTTGATAAGGTATGGAAAAGGGTTGTTGTTCTATCTGGTGGCACTTCACCCCCTACAAATGTAGTGTAAATTGTTTTTCCTATATCTGTACAAGGAGTATGAATATTATCCTCAGTATGGGTATAAAATATAATGGTTAGATGCAATAAAAAATGAATGGGGTTTTTTGTTTGTTCCAATCAGTTACATACAATGTATGTCATTAGAAATATAGATGTATAAGTTGATATGCCTTATCAATGATGGGTCCACCTCTTTATGGTCAATTGAAGAATTAGATCATTTCCAATTTGGTCAACCATGTGTTGAACGAAGAATTGACTACTTTGAAGATGATTGGGGTTTCAAATGGAAGCTGTTGAAAGAAATTTCTACAGATATTATAAATAGAAAATGTCCTAGTTATCTTCCAATTTGAACAGTCCCGGTCTGGTTCTTATGTGCAACTGTAGTGAAGTTCCTTTCCTATTATATGACATGATGACTGGCATTTGTTTTCCAATAGATATTGATAATTCAACTAATGAATAGATGTCTAGGTTTTGGTACCCAACATTGGAAGATTGCAATGATTTGATTGAGTATGGAAATATTTTTGCAATTTCTCCTCGTATAGATTCTGTTGATGAGATTCCACCATTGGATATGGATATGGATTCTTAAGGTATTAGTATTATTAGGAGTTCCTATAAATATTTCCATTTTATATATTGTGTATGGTTGTGGAAAATATTTCAATTTTTGTCTCTATACATACTACATGTCTTTATTGTAATACTTTAAAATTATGTTTGTATCAATCTTTATGATGTAAAATATTTCATATTGTTTCCCCTAAATTTTTCTTAATTACATGTAAATGTGTCTCGATGTTGAGAGTTTGCTTCGCACCCGGATCGATCTCGATTTTCAGGGTTCTGTAGATGGCCAACGCAGCGATTTTCTCCTGCCATGGGAATCGACTCAACGTCAATACGGTAGTTGGAGGCGGCGAGGCAGGGTCGGCCACAGCCATAGCTCTCTACAGGAGCGGCCTCAAGAACGCAAAGCTGGACCATTCTGAATCCCTTCAAGCAGCCGGTATGGTATTGGTCTTATGGCCCAACGCCAGGAAAATACTCGACGGCCTCGGCATAGCAGCTTTGCTCGAAGGGCTAAACATATTAAAGGATGATCTGAAGGCGAAGTCCGAGAAGCTGTACGAGATCAGAGATCCGCGGACAACTTGCGTTTCTGGGTTCAGATCCCATCTCGGGGGCGGAAAATCGTTAGGTTTTGGCTTGATTTTTGCAGGATCCGACAGCCTGCCGTCCATCTGGCTTTTCTCCCTGCTGACGTCTCTTGCATGCAAAGATGTGGGTCTGCATGTAGCAGATCTGCTCCATCACACATCTGCATGGCCCAATCTTTGCAGCCACAGGCCGGATCTACCCGATCTGAGCAAGTCTCAAGTTTACCCAGAACCTAGGCAGCGGATCGGTGGGAAAATGCATAGTTTGAGCAGAGGGTATGCAGACCCTGTCACGCAAATGGAAGATCGAACCAAAAGGAGGCCAGATCTGGAAGATTGCATACAGCCAGATCATATGGCAATCTGCAACGACACCGGTTCAGGCAGAGCAGGAACCCAGCCAAAACGTGAACAACAGGTAACCAAACCTCGTTTTCAGATCTTCATTAAAACCCCTGAGAAGAAAACTTTTTTGGTTTGGGTACATGCAGATAGCACTATTATGCAGCTAAAGCAGCAAATCTGGGTATTGAATGGTTATCCTGGTCAGATCCAACATTTAGTTAGTGGCAGGTGGTCTCTCCAGGACAACAGAACCCTGGGAAGCTATGAGATCAGTCCAGGAGACACCATTGTTTTGAACCTTAGGCTGAGAGGAGGGGCTCAACCTCAGGGACAACCAAGTAGCTCAGGAGGAGACAAGGGGAAAAAGACAGCACCCCAGCACCAAACCAAGGGAGGTATCTCCTACAAAAATATTCTTCAAGGCAACAAAGAATCTGGATCCCCTCCAGATCAAGGTGAATATACACCCAGGCCATACATAGTAGACCAGTTAGGGCAAACTCCAGCCCTCAACTTAGTCTCCACAGGGCTTGATGATTATGTCAAGTCCTATGAAACGCAGGCTCTAATATGCCGTTTCAACAGCTTCTGGCCAAAACCATCGAACCTATTTCATTGGATTTTTACCAACTGGACCATGGAATGTGACATACATTTATGTTCCAAAGGGTTCTTCATAGTTAGATTTGCATCCAGGGAAGTCAGAGATACAATCATCAGTGTTGGGCCTTGGTTCTGGGGAACGGCGGGGCTGTTCATGACTCCATGGTTTACAGATTTTGATCCAAACAAAATGACTGTATCCAAAGTGTCGGTTTGGGTTCGGCTATATAACCTTCCTCTCCACTTTTGGGGTGAACGAGTTTTGGAAGGAATCGGGAACAACATAGGGAAATACATCAAAACAGATCTGGAGAGGATTGATGAAAGGGTCTTCACCTTTGCACGTATATGTGTGGAAGTAGATCTAAGCAAAGGGCTGCCAGACAGCATAAGGCTGATCTACAAACAACAAAATTGGCTGCAAGCATTAGACTATGAAAATACTGCTTTCAGATGCAGGCTCTGCAGACAAACAGGACACTTGCAAAGTACATGTCCAGAAGCCAAGAAAGTAAACAGCAGAAGAAAGCAGAAAGGGAAGCAGAGGAAAGGATGGCAATTCTCCCCCCTTAACTCAGAGGATGAAGAATCAGAAGCAGAAGAGGATGATATCCCCACAGAGAATGCTACAGTTTCCCAAGAAACAGGGACCCAGAAGGAAAACATATCAGACAACAAGGCTTCACAGTTTCACCCAAATCAGGCAGAGAAGATAAACGAGGATCAGAGCATGGGAGGGATCAAACGGCTTCACCAATCGGACTCCTCAGATTCAGATAAGGAATTAGGCACGCAGAAAGCAGAAACACAATTAGTCATAGCTTCGATCGAGCCCACGCAAGGAGAATGGCGCAAGGTCGAAAAGAAAAAGGGAAGGAAAACCTGAAGAGTGAGTCTTACTCACAAATGAAATTCAGTTTTTGCTTCCTTCTATCCCCCCTCTCCCTCTTTCTTTTTCTTCATTTTTGCACGTTAGCTGTACAACGTTGCGAAGGGTGCGAAAGCACCTGTGCCCAATGGGCAGCTTATGGAAATGCTTCAATGCATCTGCAATTGTAACTTTTCATTTTTTAAATAAAAGGTTACAGATTTTAAAAATGTGTCTCGATGTTATGAATTTTTCTTTGTTTGTATAATTATAATTTCTATG
Organism: Pinus tabuliformis; assembly: GCA_031772625.1. NCBI lineage: Eukaryota > Viridiplantae > Streptophyta > Pinopsida > Pinales > Pinaceae > Pinus > Pinus tabuliformis. Next base: position 867,336,789 of record CM062817.1, read on the forward strand.
AGTTATGTTATACATGATATTTGTATTGGTTTTTGTCATTGATTCTCAAACAATGTTATATGTTTATGTACATTTTAATATTTGCATTTATATTTTTATAGTATATAGTTCCAAATTTTTAGATATACTTCCAAGTCATATAATTCTTAGAGTATTGTGTCCCAATAGTATGGGTTTTGTTTTGATTCTAATATGATACATGGAAATTTATACTTTTTTTGTTTAAGCGATTTCTAAGAATTCATTTATGTTTTTAGCCATTTTGAAAATTTTATTTTTGTTTTTAGCCATTTGGAAAAAGCCTTATACATTTTCATAAGTTTATATGGTTGGAAAAAATAACATATACACTTTTTATGCTTTTTTATGATTTCCAAAAAAAAACTTGTGCCTTTTTCATTCTTTTGTGTTTGTTTATATTAGATATTTGTTTGTTCCATGTTTATGATTCCATAACTAATATCTTATTATTAACTATAGACATGTCATCCGAAGGTACAAGAAAGCATACAAGAAAATGAAATTTGTCACTAGAATCACGTGAGAGGTCTAGTGAAAGTCATCGCTTATGGTATCAACAAAATACAAATGCCATAAATGAGCATAGGAGAGCTACATATCATAGAAAAGTGAGTGAAGCCACTCTTGAAAATGATTTTATAATTCCTCATAAGTATCGCACTACGGATGATATAATGGAAAGAATATTTCCTGTTGATAGTTCATTATCAGGATACGCTCCTCATCAGCATAATCTTGTTGTTCAATGCTCTCTTCAAAATGTTTATAACATTGGGTAAGCATCATGAAATCAGGAAGAATGCCATATTGATAATGTGGATGCAAATGTCCACCATAACCCTTCTGTGTGTCTAATTGCATGTTTTCATGGCCAAAGGTTGCAAAACATCCATGGTGGATGTAATGATGACATTGTGTGTGATGATTTGGATGATAGTTTACTTGGCCATTTGTTTGATAATTTGGAGCCAGTTACTTGAAACATCGAATCTTCCAATCCCGCTTCTCAAAGTAATGTGGTCCCACTAATAGAATTAGTCATACCTGATAGCATTTCACATGGAACAATGGAGGTATCACAATGATATTTTTATTTTTACTGCAATAGTGGTTGTTTTATTACATTCCTATATTTACAAAGTTTTGTTTACTAAACTTATAAGTTATTTTATTCTCTTGGAATAGGATACAACTCGTTTTAATAGAGGCCTAGAAATTAATTCTAAAATTGTTCCATGTACTAATATGAGAATTGAAGATGAAGCATGTCATAAAGTTCCTATGCATTCTCCTCGACGATCAAATTTCCAAACTAATGTAAATTTTCAATGTTTTTGATTTTCTTTTATTTTTCAAATTTCTAGTTTGGTTGGAAATTGAATTTTATGGCGTATTTTATTTTCTTCAGACATGACACAACTCATTTCAATAGAGGCATACAAATTAACATCATATATATTCCATCTACTTATGTTAGAAGTGAAGAGGAACCATCTCATAGTGTTCATCCACATTGCCAAACAAATGTAAATGTTGAGTGCATTTGATATTTTTCTCACTTTTACATTCTTTGTTGCTTGGACATTGTATTTTCTAACCTTTTATGTAGAAAACATGATTTTGTCTCATTAGGTTGGAGAATTGGAATCCAAAACATCAAATCGTAAAACTAATGTAGATGTTCAATGTATTTTATTTGCTTTCCATCTTTGAATATTTATTTCTTGGAAATTTAGTTTTATAATGTATTTTATTTTTTTGAAATAGGAAATAACTCATTTGAATAGAGGCATATAAACTAACTCCCAAAATGTTCCATTCACTGATGTTAGAAACCAAGAGAAGCAATCTCATAACCCTCATCCACATCAAGACACAAATGTAAATTTTGAATGCATTGAATTATTTTTCATTTTCTTCATTTATAGTTTAGTTGGAAATTAAGTTTCAAAATATTTTATGATAAAGAGACCATTACATCCTCTTAGGTTCGCAAAATGCAGACCATAAATTTGGAAATACATTGTCATAGATCCATTCCACATGTTTCAAATTTGCAAATGGAATCTCATGTTCCTAGAGATGAAGTACATTTTAGAAGAAATTTTACTCTTCCAAATGGTTTTCAACATGGTTCGGCCAATAAACATCATATTCATTTTGATGAAAACATGATTTCAATGCATAAAATGTTTCAAGCAAAGATATATATCTTGTCAGTTGTCCAAATGTGCCACATTTTCTAAGAATCATATCCCGAAATGCAGGTTTTGGGACTTTTTGAAGGACATGTTTGCAGACGATGTAAGAGTGAAAGAGGAGCCCATTGTTTCTATTGAATTAATAACATGGATCCTAATGAGAAACCACATATTTTAAGAGTCCTTACTCAATTTTAAGAAATGCTAATAGCACGTGTGAATCCTATTATGCAAGTGACACATGCTCGAGGTGGGTAATATAAGTATAGTGGTCATACAATTAGCTTTCCTCTATATATTTTTACAATTGTACAAAGTCTTCCTGACATGTTGAAGATATTCACTTTCTAATTGTGAGGAGACATGCTGCTCAATCTAAATATTATGAATTTTATGTCAAAATATCTGGAGTGATGGCTGCATTGATGTTCAAAATCCAACATGATAAATATTATCGAGATGTTGTAATTGACTATGATTCATAGAATGCTCTGCCCGAAAGATCAACAGATGTCTCATCTAGGCTTAAATTTGTTGATTGTGATATTGAAGAATCTGAGATGAATGAAACTAATAATGAAGGGTTTCCTACTAGGCATTTTCCCTCTCATTCGACTTATTTTGTTGCTCGCCTACCAAATGAACGAAGAGAAGTGGAAGAAATTAGAGCATTTCTTGATAATCTTGATTTTTCACATGTTCAATACATGGATTGGCCTCGTATTGGAACCTCTTTAGTGAACGAATATAATACATAGGGGTTATTAGATATGGCGTTCCTAACATTCTTCCCCTCTGGTGATGCTAATTGGTTGCAACCACGTATTTGTACTGTTCAACTTCATGAGTATGCATTACATATTCTTAGGCACTATGACCATAGATTTGGAAGCCATCCTCACTTTTGATATTACCTATTGAACATGATAATGAGGCATGAGAGCCAAGCAATTGCTACATTTTTTGTAAATAAACACTTACATGATAACTAACCTACAACAATTGAAGAGTTGCGTCACCAATTATCGGATTTACCATATAATAATTTGGCTAAGCATCTTATGCAGTTTGGTTCTTCTCCGAGAGGTACAAGGGCATATTGGACTAAGTGTCGAGATGAATTGACTGACATGATTATTCAATTAGGATGTCCATCTTTATTTTTTACTTTCAGTGCAACTGACACAAAGTGGCCAAAGTTGCATAACCTCATGCCCATACATTCACATTCTCATTATTTAAATGAGCATCATATGAAAATTGAGAATGTTATCTAGTACCCTCATATTCTTGCCACATTTATGCACCATAGATTCAATATTTTTCAAGAGGAATTTATCCAAAAATATCTTAAAGCTAAAGACTTCTGGTATAGGTTTGTGATGTTGAATTCATTTTATATACTTTGTCAATTTCTATTATGATTCTATTTATATTGTTTGTAGTAACTATATCTTCATTTTTTTTAGATATGAGTGGCAACATAGAGGTTCAACACATATCCATGGTTTCCTATGGTTAGAAGGCACTCTTGAAATGGAAATACTTGATTGGTCAAATGGTTTCTGATGTACATCTTGCAAAGAGATTCTTTGACAAATATATAACTGCATGGAATCCACATGACATACATTTTCGCAACATAATGGTTCAACGAAGCCTGAATGATGACCCTTGCCTATTGAATACTGGTTAGATTTTCTCTTGTAATCCTCATAATGATTATGAAGAATTATTAAACCATGTCCAAAGGAACACAAAGTGTACTGCAGATTCTTGTTTGTGCAAAAAGGGCACTATTCTGACATGTTGGTACAATGCTCCATGGGATATTTATGACAAATCAATATTGTTCATAGATGATCAGGGAAGAAGAAAAATGAACCAGCAAGAAATGATGATAGAATTAATGTACATAACATTGACCTTCTAACAATGTGGCATGCAAATGTTGATTGCCAACTAGCGCTTTCTCGCTATGTTTTCTTGAAATATATTGCTAAGTATGCATCAAAAGTAGAAGAAAGGTCTGAAGGTTATCATCATATGTTAACAATAATTTCAAGTTCTATTGGCTCCGAGGATCATGATTTATGTACATATAGAAGGTTTCTTGCAGAAACGATTGTTGACTGTGACATTGGAGCACAAGAAAAGTTCCATATGCTACATAAGATACCTCTTGTTGTTTGTAGTAGGAAATTTGTTTCCTTAAATGTGGGAAGAAAGGTTTTAAGGAAAATCTCAAGGGATGGATTGTAATTTTCATCTGAGAATACTTTTGTTCAATATTATCGGGAGAGACTTTTCTTCCTTGAACATCTATCTTTGATAGAAATAGCAAGATCTTGGACATTTGATAGCAAGCGTAAACAAGATCCATGGAAGCCTAGAGATGTTCATGATATTGTTCGGGTTTTGCCACGATTTTATTATTTTCTTGGTGAGCCTTTAGAGGAATTTGAAGCCTTTTGTTGGACATCATTACTTTTGTACAAGCCATTTCATGACATTCCTGCAGAAATTGGCCTTTCACCTAAAATTATTATTGAAAATTGGAGGAATTTTCGATATCGAGCATGGTATTTTGATAGAAATCTATCAATTATAGACAATATTGAAGATGAAGAAGATGGTGATTTTTCTAACTAGGAAATGAATCTTAAAAATGATTTTCAATATTGGCATATTTTCTCTTGCTTGGTTTCACCAAATGATTGAATAATTTTGATCTTCACACCCTTGGTCGAAGGGACTTTGATATATCCTTTGACTCGGAAAGTACAACTATTTCTGATGATGTTGCAGAAGAAGCTATTAATTTTATAAGCTATGAAAAATCAAGGGGTGATATTGTTGAAATTTCAAACAGAACATTTGCATCTCTAGATTCTTTGTCGAAAAAACACCTAGTTGCTTTTGAAATTGTTTTAAGGAACTTTTCTTAATATGAGATTCATGAAGCTCTTCTTATGATTATTCAAGGCACTGCGGGCACTGGGAAGTCTTTCCTTATCCATTTCATTTTTGAAGCTCTTTATAATTCGTCAAGTAATGGTAGAAGCCTGTTGTTTCTTCTTGCCCCAATAGGAATAGATGATTTTAATATACATGCAAAAAAAATACACTCAAAATCTAAAAATTTCAATTAAAGAAATGCAACTACTAAAGGGGAAGTCACTTGCATTATTCCAAGAATAAATCTGACATGTTAGATATATATTGATTGATGAAATGAGCTTTCTAGGATCAAGGTTGTTTATGGAAATAGATGCTCGATTACGAGAAGAATTTCTAGAGAAAAAGAAATGTCATTTTGGTGGAAGATCCATCATTTTTTGTGGGTGACCTTGGCAAACTGCCTCCTATGAGAGATAAGCCTTTGTATGCAAGTAATACAACAGGGTAAGTCTTCTGGAACAAATTCAACATTGTTTTCACTCTTGACACAATATTTCTCCAACAAGGGAATAATGAGAAACAATCTTGTTTTTGTAGAGTCCTCAATAACATAAGAAATGTAGAACATGTTCTTGAAGATTGGGAGTTTCTTATGTCACGCGCTGATATGAGGTTGCATCCTAGAGAAAGAGATTTATTTAATGCAGCAGCTCACATGTTTCCAACAAATAATTTGGTGTCTCCTTCCATAATAGGCATATTTTAAATTCATTAAAATCTCCAATTACACGATGTATTAATGAGCATTCAAGGTGTTCAGAGATCATCGGTGTTGATGATGATGAATTGGACCGTGATATTTTGTTATGTCATGGTCAGTGCATTATGTTGACATGTAATTTATGGGTTGAAGTTGGCTTGGTCAACGGTGCACTTAGTTATGTTAAGAACATATTTTACACGCCTACCTCTAAGCCACCTCAACTTCCAATGTTCACAACTATTGTTTTTGATAAGTATGTTGATGTCCCATTTGATGCAAGCAAACCAAACATTGTGCCTATCACACCAGTGATAAGAGGAAATCGAAAAAAAAATCCTTTGAGTATGGCATGGGATCTTACAATCCACAAGTCATATGGATTGTCTTTAGAACAAGCATCAATTGATATCGGGAATAAAGAGTAGCAAGGCCTTACCTTCAGAGCCATATCAAGTGTGAAATCAATAGATGGTTTACGCATTGCATTGCCTTTCTCTTTTCAACATTATGCCAAGATGAAAGATAGTGCATATGTTAAAATCAGGAAGAAAGAAGAGGAGCGATTGAAGTCCATATCGCTATGCAATACAAATAATAACATTGTGACCTTATTTATAGTATGTTTTTTGAATTTATTTTATTGTCCTCTTGATTTACTTTTAATATAATAATCATTTTCATATATTTATGAGATTAATAAATTCATCATATTCATAGTAATATTTGAGAAAGTTGTTTACATCATTTTTCATGTTGTTTAATTTACTCTTTTTCTAAAGTGCATATTGTTCGTTTCTTTGTAACAAACCATTTAGACATAAACAACGGGTTATATGAACCAACCATTCAAAATAATTTTTATAACTATTTCATATTGATATTAATATTTTGGATCCATATTACATCATGAAATTCAAAAATGGATGTTTTGAATATTGGCCATCACCATGGCCAGTATTCATTTTTTAATATTGGCCACGTTTTTATTATATTGTATTGTCAAATGAGACTTATATTTGTATAAATTTTTATATCATTTGGTTAATGTAACACTAGATTGTTTTTTTTCATGTAACATCATAATATTAAGTTTTTTAACATAAATACAAATGGGGTGTTATGTTATATATATATATATATATATATATATATATATATATATATATATGTATGTATATATATATATATATATATATATATGTATATCTATATGTATATATATATATATATGTATATCTATATATATATATACATATATATATATATATATATATATATATATATATCTATATATATATATATATATACATATATATATATACATATATATATACATATATATATATATATACACATACATATATATATATATATATATATATATATATATATATATATATATATATATATATATATATGCATTTGAAAGACAAAAAAACAAAATCAAAATCAATAAGGACATGCACAAATAAATATGCACACACACACGCATATATATATATATATATATATATATATATATATATATATATATATATATATGCGTGTGTGTGTGCATATTTATTTGTGCATGTCCTTATTGATTTTGATTTTGTTTTTTTGTCTTTCAAATGCATATATGGACAATAATGATCTCATCTATTATAATTCTAGAACAATGCACAATATTGCTGGAGCTATAAGTTTTCTTTCGTATCTTCGGAACAAGTTTGATAGAAAACATGGGTTCCATCATACTTTTATTGGTGATCATATTCGTGTGCTAGATGAAACGAAAACACATGTAAAATACCTATTACATGCGCACCAAAGGAAGTCTGGGAGGAGAACAAGAAGAAATTGCTTGGAAAGTGTTAAGTATCATGATCATTATCCTGTTGATTTGAATTGGTGTTGCTTTTGTCATCAGTCTGGTTGTGTTTTGAAAGAGGCCATTCCATAGACGACTTTTGATGAAGTTTTTGAAGTTCAATTTTGTTGTGTAATTATTTGATGTAAAGAAAACAAAAAATATATGTTAAGACTCAATGTTCTTTATGTGGTTGCAATGTTGGTGAAATTGAATTATTTTTCTCATTATTGTTTTTATGTAGAAAAATGTATATCTTTGGTCTTAAAATGTCCTATTATGTTGTTCTTCTTTAATTCCTTAAGTTTATAATATCAAATGCTAGGGTTTCTTCGTTCTTCAAGTTTTTAATGTTAATAATTCCTTTGGTTTATCATTTAATCCCTTGGTTTTATTAAACCCGTGACCTTAAAATATTAATGCTCGTGGTTTATTAATTGTTTGGGTTTTTAATATTAGCTCATTCTGTTTATTGATTCCTTGGGTGTATTGATCCCTTGCATTTATTAATCATTTGTTTTTATAATATTAATTCCTTGGGTTTGTAATATTAATAGTCCCTTAGTTTTATAAAACCCCAATATTAAGGGTTAAATATTTGTCCAACTATTTATCATTATGTCAATATCACAATAGATTAATCTAATAAGGAAATCAACCATGGTAAACCATGTTTATTTTAGGGTTTATAATATTCATGTTAAGGTTTATAGTTTTTATCACTTAGGTTTATTATTCCCTTGGGTTTATAATATCAATCCTTTTGGTTTATTGATCTAAGGGTTCATATTCCTAGGGTTTAATATTATTCAAAAATGGTCAACAATAAACAACCATGTTCGACCATGATCAACCATTGTCCAACATCAATCACTTGGGTTTATTATTCCCTAGTCAACGATGGTTTATTATGATGTCAACTATGGTCAACCATGGTCCAACATGGAATTGTGATAAGGATTGTCTCAATATGAAAAACAATGTTGGTCAGTCATGTTTATTTTAGTGTTTATAGTATTTTTCTTAAGGTTTATATACGTTGGGTTTATAATATTAGTCCCTAGGGTTTAATATTATTTCCTTGGGTTCATAATCCCTTTGGTTTTTAGTGTTGATCCCTTGGGTTTATTATTCCCTTGGGTTTATAATATCAATTCCTTGGGTTTATTATTCCCTTTGGTTTACAATATCAATCATGGTCAACCATTATCAATCGTATCCAACAATGGCCAATGATGGTTGAATGTCACATTGTGACAAGGATTGTCTCACCATGAAGATAAACCATGTTTATTTTATTGTTTGTAATATGTATATTGGGGTTTACTAATGTTGGGTTTATAATATTAATATCTTGGGTTTAATATTATTCCATTGGGTTCATAATCCCTTTGGTTTATTATTAGGTTGGGTTTATAATATTAATCATGGTCATCTTTATTAAACTCTTCTGTTTGTAATATCAATCCCTTGTGCTTTTTGACCCCTTACATTCTTAATATTTATCCCTTGGGTTCACTAATTCGTTGGGTTTTTAATATTAAACGATTCGTTTTATTAGTTCCTTTGGTTTATAGTATAAATAATCCCTTTGGTTTATTAATCACTTGAGTTTAAAATTTTAATTCTTAGGGTTTATTAATTCAACCATGTTTATTTTAGTACTTTGAATATTTATCTTAGGGTTTGTATACCTTGGGTTTATACTATTAGTAACTTTTGTTTAATATTATTACCTTGGGTTCATAATCCCTTGGGGTTTTAGTATTAATCCCTTGGGTTTATTGTTCCTTTGTGTTTATAATATCAATTGCTTGGGTTTATTATTCCCAAGTCAAACATGGTTTATTATGATGTTTACCATGGTTCAACATGGAATTGTAATAAGCATCATCTCAATATGAAAGTCAATGATGGTCAGTCATGTTCCTTTTAGTGTTTATAATATTTATCTTAGGGTTTATATAAGTTGGGTTTATAATATTAGTACCTTGGGTTTAATATTTTTCCTTTGGGTTCATAATCCCTTGGGGTTTTAATATTAATCCCTTTGTTTTATTATTCCTTTTCGATTTTCATATTAATCCCTTGGTTTTATTATTCGCTTAGGATTATAATATCAGTAATGATCCACCATTTTCAATCATAACCAACAATGGTCAACAATGGTCGAATGTCGCATTATGAAAACAATTGTATCACCATGAAAATAAACCATGTTTATTTTAGTGTTTGTGATATTTATATTTGGGTTTACCAATGTTATGTGTATAGTATTAGTCCAGTGGGTTTAATATTATTCCCTTGGGTTTATAATCTCTTGGGATTTTAATATTAGTCCCTTTGGTTTATTATTGTTTTGGGTTTATAATATCAATCCCTTGGGTTTATTATTCCCTTAGATTTATAATATCAATCATGGTCAACCATTGTCAATCATAGCCAACCATTGTCAACCATGGTTGAATGTTGTATTGTGACAAGGATTGTCTCACCATGAAAATAAACCATGTTTATTTTAGTGCTTGTAGTATTTGTATTTGGGTTTACCAATGTTCGGTTTATAATATTTGGCTCTTGGGTTTAATATTATTCCCTTGGGTTCATAATTGTAATAGCCCTAGTGAAAATTCCATGTAAAAATATATAAATACCACGGATTACAGGACACGTTTTCCAAGATGAATGGTGGGCAGGACATCCTAGGGGGTGTTCATTTGGTTGTTTATGGCTAAGGAAATTGGCAAAGGCAATGGCTAAAGAATTAAAGAGGCAAAAAGGTATTTTGGCACATTTATTTATGAAAATAATGGAAATTAGGAGAAACGGAAGGTGAAAGGTCACAGGTTGCATGTGAGGAGGGAAAATAATGGAAAATGAATCAAATAAAGGCCTCATTAATAAAAAGGATTCTGAGGATTAGTTGGGAAGACTTGGTCAGTTTATATTTGGAGCTCTCTCATTATTCTCTCTCTCTCTCATACTCTTGGATACATAGAGTTTCCTTGGAGCACTTTGGCATTTGAGAAAGAAAGCCAAAGAAGTCAAGAGGAGGCAAAGATCAAGCAGGGAAAGGCAGGATCAAGAAGCTATAACAGGCTTCATTGTAGATATCAAGTTTCATGTGTATTTTCATTGCTAGATTTGGCATGCATGGGATTGCATGTTTTTCTTTTCTACCATGGCATGGGCTTTGCTAGGTGTAACAGTATTTTCAGCCTAGCCTTTCCATTTCCTGATAGCTTTGATGAGATGGGTTATCTCATGCGTTTTGTGGAGGATGGTCGGATTGGACTCGAAGCGGAGTGGCGTGTATCTCCAAATTAACAAACACATGGTGGTAGTGGTCCTTGAACCAACTGAGGATGCATGAAGCCATTGGCCTAGTAACCCCTAAACCAGACTGTGGGTTGTGGTAAAGCTATATTGTGTTCCGCGTTGGCCGTAGGAATCCTTGCCGATGAATGGCAGGATATATGATAAATCTAAGAGGTGGATTTTCTCTCCTTTGAGCCTAGTGATTCTAGGATAAAATGCACGGTAAAGACTAGAGAGTATGTCTCGATGTAGGGCCTAGTGATCCCTAGATCAGACTACGGATACACAGAAAAGCCTAAGAGACTAGAAGGGACTCAGATTCCTCACGGTGTAGGTGAAGAACTCTAGTGGCATCCACATTGATTGGTGTTTTTTAGGTGCTCTATGAGTCCCACATTCATGCTTGGAATATGGCACGGGGGTGATTGGCTGAAGAGAGACTTGGATCAGCCAATCTATGGTTGGGTGGAATGTGGTAATCGCATCACCGGTTAGTTCATTGCATTATTAATGAAAAATTCATTCCCTTGATTTTCATGTGAAAATTTATTGATGTATATATGGATTGTGATGGCTAATCTATCCATTGTATTTCTCTTCCTATTATGTTGGTTATATGTACATTTTATGGCAGCAACTATGTTTGGCTCTTAGCATGTTTTTACTTGTGTTTGAATGGATATTGCATTTATGACATAATAAGTGATAAGGCAACAAAAGACATGACGAAACAATGGTTCATAGCAATTCTCGTATAAGTATGAGATCCATACTCTTAATTATGTTATTTACACCTATAGGTTACATGTTTATGATATGTTTGACGAAATGTCTATCATGGCTATTGGGGGTCTAGTTATGATTTTGTTCATATTATTGCTTTTTTATCCTTGTTACCTTGTATCCTTACCAATTCTAAATGATCATTCCATTCTAGGCAGTGTCTCGGGCTCTGGATCGAAAAAGGTGGCTCAAATCCCAGAACGCTAGCATTAGTGTTGAGACTAACTCACCTGGGCAATGTCTGGGGAGCATAATAAAGCACCCTACCAGTGTCTAGGGAGCGTTAGTCTTGAAACTAACTCGCCTAGGCAATGTCTAGGGAGCATTAACCTACCCTAAGATTTCTCAAACAACACTAGGACCCAGGGACATGAAATCTGAGAGGTTGACTTGTCTCCTGAAGGTTATTTGGATGATGTTGGGTGTGGGTTCCCCCAAGGGAATTTTTGGGGCTTAGAGCCCAGATTTTGGTCAAAATTTGTAACTCCAATGTAAAGACTCTGTGTTTTGTGGGCACGGAGTGCGTAGCTTGAAAAAGAGTGATAGGGTTGTCCGCCCTCAATTTTGTTAATGTAATGTCGGCTATAGAGATCTACCCATGGTCTGCAGACCATCAGATTGTATAAATAGAGTGAGGCTCTAAGACGTTAAGGCATCTAATCGAATCTAATCTAATCACATCAGAAGAAGGATGAAGAGTTGAGTCGTATCTCTAGATTAAAGTCTAGTTTTGTGTCATAGAGTAGGAGAAGGCTCTGCAGCTGAGTGAGCAGAGGTCTAGTAGTCCACAGTTGAGTGCACAGACCCCTACACGTAAGTGTGCAGCATGAGTCGAGTCTGTAATAATTGGAAGTATTAATAAAGAGAAGTTTCATATTAATTATGTGTATTTATTTCTTGTTTTATGCATTGAATATATTGGGTATAAATTGCACTTCTACTGTTTATATGATGCACGAATATATATGATTGTGTTGATTAAGTGAATGTGAGATAGAATAGCTGCTTTTGCGAAGTTAAATAACGTCTGTAAGAAGATAAGTAACATATGTAGTGTAGTTTGGGGAGATAGTGCAGTTCGCTGCCCTAACAGCGTGGAAGCATCTCAGCCCCTGATTAGGGCTATGTAGAAGACGATTATAATAGATCGCGAAGGTATTGAAGATTGGAACAAGTGCACAAAGTGACTTGCGTGAAGATAGATCTAGTTGGACTAAGTCGACATCTCAGACATCTCAAGGGTGAGGGTGTGGAAACTTGGTTCTAGCATCCCCCCATACTGCTTCGAGTGAGAGTTCAGTCCGCTCTCTGCGAGCTGATGCCAAAAGGGTGAGTAATGTAGGGATTGTTTTTGGCTAAATAACTCTGAACCTGGGTCAAGACCCCTCAAGCCAACAAATGGTTCCATTGCCGAGACCAGAATCTACATAAAGATGTCTGATGTCGTATCATTAGAATCCTGCTAAGAAGGAAATTGAAGGCTAGTTGGATAGAAGAATTCATGAGTTTGCATCGCAAGAGAACAGAAACTTGCGACTGTCAAAAGAAGAGTGGTTAGACTGCTACCTATACACGGAGATCCATGAAATATTCTTTGCATCCTTCCCTACTAAGCTATATGAGTGGATCACGAAGCTAGCAGATAGCCAAGGAAGGTGGAAACTTGACGGTCCTAGTGTTTGGACCCCAGAGTTAGTGTGAAGGTTGGAAGCGTCAGTTGATAAAATCGCATGCGCTATTGATCAGAGGCTGAAATGTACGATTCACAAAGCTAATATGAATCTTACGGATGGACAACATCGCGAGTGGTTTGTAGCTTCACTAATGCCACATTTAAGGAGTGTGCTATCGCAACAGAAGATAATGACTCAAGCGAAGGCCTTAGAGATTACTGTGAGGCTACATGAGACCCTGATGCAGGATCCTAACTTAGGAGTTTAGTAGATCCATGTGCAGCTGAAGAATTTATGCCTTGAGATGTAGAGTCTGAAACAGGACATGACAACTCAACCAGAAGCACGCGAAGAGGTATGGTGCGTAAAATGCAAGGTTCAGGGTCATGACAAGGGCCACTGCCCAATTTTCACAAATTACCTCACAAGAGGAGGACTGATGCCCTTAAGACTGGAAGTGTAAGCAGTATCTAGCGCAACACCTGCTTTGTGGTGTGCAGTTTTTCAAATAGCAGGAAAACATGTCGTGATCAATTGTCACTTGTTACAAAAGTATACAAAAATTTCGCAAAAATTGTTCTGCAACTTTCATAGGTTAGTGGGACACAATGAGCGTACTTGTAGAAGCTATGAGTTAATGATGGATAAAACTCCCACCTACAAAGTTCAGGCCAAAACGAGGCCCCTTCACCAAAATGCAAGAATGACACGAACAAGATTTCAGGGGCGCGGACGAGGCCGAGGCTAAGGAGGACCTAGAAGAGGTCGTGGACAGTTGATATGCTGTAATTGAGGAGGGCTAGGACATTATTCTCATTATTGAATGAACCCAACGTGCCTGTCGTGTTTGTATTACACCTTGTTTGATCATGAGACAGAAGATTGTCCTACACTTATAGCTAGGATACACGACAAAGGAGCGCTACCACCTCCCCAAACTCAGAACCTGCAAATGATGAGGTCTGAGCAGCGTGAGGAAGATCAGAACGTGAAAATTTTGCTCCGAAGTGGAATCATGATGGGATATGACAAAGGAAAACAACCAGAAGATAGTACTTTGGTTTGCAAAGCTCCTATGAAAGAAGCAGAGTTTGATTTGGAGTGCAGTCAGGAAACCTTCATGGAAGCTAAGAAGAGCTTCGCTAATGCCTCCACTTCAGGAAGAAAAGATAAACCAGAGTCAGAGATGGACCCATCTGTGCTCACAATGTTCCTAGAAACATTTATGAAGCTACTGCATGACAACAAGGCGATGAAAGGGTTACAAGAACTCATTAACAAATGCGTTGGGACCATGCTAGGAGAACCGCACATAGTCAGAAAGATCAGAAAACGTAAGACAAGAACCGGAAAAGAGATGAGACTAACCGCTTAGATCAGAGAATATGATATGGATCAAGTCATCCTACATTTGGGATCAAATGTGAATGTTCTATCGAAATAGACATGGGAGCGAATGGGGAAACCTGCGCTGCAGTGTTATGCAATTCAGCTAAGGATAGGAAACAAACAGAAAATAATACCCATGGGGCGATTGCAGGGAATAACTGTGGATATTGAGGAAGCGAGCGCACTGGTAGAATTTGAAGTGATAGCTATTGTTGATGATAGCAATCCCTACCCCACACTCATAGGAATTGACTAGGCCACTGAGATGAATGGTGTGATCAATATGGAAAAGTGAAAATTGATTTTTGAAAAGAAGTCACTACACATAGTTGTACCTGTAGACCCTACTGAAGGATCGTGCTCTACAAAGACCATGCACAACTATGAAAGTGATGATGATTTTGAGAGCACCTATAAGATAACAACGCAAAACCAGGATTGGGTGAATCCCACCATCGATGGATGGACTTCATGGGAGCGTGAAAGCTCCTATACTTTAGATTCGAATGAGGAAATGGAGTGATGGAAAAATCGGTTACATGAGGTAACTACATTGAATTGTAATATGATGACAAGGTCGCTGCACTGCATATCGACTTAAGTAAGAAACCTGCCTACTTATGATGGTCTATGTGACGTAGATACCTTCTTGAATAAGTTTGAAAGGGAGGTGTCGAAAAAGAAATGACTCCAGGCCTTGGTCTGGGTATTGGCTCTACGCCCGTGAGATGATGGGGTACGCACAAAGGGACCTTTGATGACTGGCGCAAATGTGGCAGAATGATGTCCACGTGATTTGGGAAGCCTAGGAAAAGTACAATGGACAGAATGATCCATGGACACATCTGGCCAGGTGGGCGTAGGGATATCGAAAACAACCTACGCAGATGCACATGAACTCAACGCTGAAATGTATGGTCAATAAGCATGTGTTGGGGGGACAAATGTGCAAATGGCTCTTAAGGTTGGGGAGATATTATGTAGGAAGAATAGTTGCACAGAAGGTTCTCCATGCGGAAGCATTCAACAAGGTATGCAAGGCACTGAACAAGGTATGAAATGCGCAGCGAAGTGATTGGGACCTGTGCATACCTGCAGTATTATGGGCTTATAGGATGACATGCAAAAAACTGATGGGACAAACACCATTTAGGCTTGTCTATGGAGTGGAAGTCGTAATGCCTATGGAATACATCATGCCTAGTATGTGCATAGCAGTGCTCACAGGTATGACAGATCATGGGGCCTTGGAGGAGAGGCTCGTGCAGTTGGGAGAGCTCGAAGAAGAATGGTTTTTGGCTAGATTCCACCACCAAGTACAAAAGCAGTACAAAAAGGCCTAGCACAATCAACATATTAAGTTGCGCACCTTTAAAGTCAATGATTTGGTGTTATTATATGATAGTAAGTTTGATAAATTCCTAGGGAAGCTTAGAAAGCATTGGCTGGGACTGTATGTTATTAAGGAGATCACAGATGGTCACGCGGTGCAGTTGGTAAAATTAAATGGAGAACTCTTCCTAGGAAAATTCAATGGAGATCATTTGAAGACATACACAGGGGGCTCGGACATCTGACTGGCTGACACAAGAATCGTCTTAGTGCTCCAGGCAGCTGAAAGGAGGTGCAGGACTATAAACTACTCTGCCTGAGAGTTGCGCAATGTCCAGACTGTGTGTGGTAGCAAAGTGTCATAGGGCCCGCAACAGCGTGAGGGTAGCTGCGCTGCCGCACGGGTCTATTGGAAAGTGACCATCACAGTCACTATTGACAATGTGATGCTTGGTTTGAGACCAAATGGAGCGGGTGGCAAGCATTTAAGGTGAACTTTATGGGCTATATTCTTAGAAATCTGCCGCCAATCAATCATTAATGGACCAAATGTGCGGGGAACGGTCAAATTCAAATTCAAAAGGTGCTATAAATTACACAGGGATGTCCAACAAGCAACACTTGGCAATTTGAGAACTAAGTTGTTGTGCTCACAAACATTAATGAACCGAGACTTGTTCGATCTTCTGAAGGCAAATTCATTCCTTGAGCAATTACCTGAGCCGTTAAGAGAATTGTGGAATCGCACTATGGCAGCACTTGAGGAAGCCATGGATACTAGAGTAATGACCGCTGAGGAAGCTTCACAAGCCATTACGAAAGTATAAGCCCCTGAAAGTGTCTAGATAGTCACATAAATCCCTAAATCACCGTGCATACCGAGAACCAAGAAAGACAAGCACGCTATGGTACCAGTGCACGTATCCCCTACGAATCTGTTAAGGACTAAGATTACCATGGAAGAAAAAGGGAAGGCTATCTATTTGGAGGACGATGAGGAGGAAGAATTTGAAGAAATTCTAGTAGAGGAGGAGGATGTAGAAATGGAGATTGAGACCAAGGATGCAGACCCTGTTTCCAGGTTTCCCGCATATGTTCCTCCGCAGAAGGGAAAAGCAAAGGTGCACAAAGATATAGATGAGAGCAAAAGCTCTCTGTAGACTCCGCTACTCCCTGATGACATTATTTTTGAAGGAGCACACCTGGGATGAGTGCTTGTACTAAAATTTGAAGACAGACATCTCACGAACCATGAGAAGTTCTCACAGACCATGAGAAGTTCCTGCATCTCGCGACCGCACAGCTCATGCACCAGAAGAAAGACGCATTGGCTGGAATCATAGAATTGGAGCTGCATAAATGACTGAGAGGAGTTGTGAAAGTAGGGTTGCTAAACCTCCTTTGGGTTCTGCATTACCATCTCACCCCAGTGACCGTGTTTCCCATCAGGCAGCTACTCTACTTGGTGCATGATGGCTGCTTGTGTTTTGGGGAGCCCATCCCCATCAGAGACCATTTGATTCATAGAATTACCCAGATCCCTTGCAAAGGGGAGGATCCAACGAACATCTCGGACGGCAAGAGTGATGACTTGGCCATCGCAGAGGCCATGAACAAGAATTTTAAGCTGGAGAAAAAGAAGAAAGGGTACACCATTTCCAGCATCAATAACCCTTCGTCAAAGTCACGATGAAGATATTGGTAGGAAAGGTTGTGCGGAAGTGTCACATGGATGAGGTTGTTGGGGACCCTCTGGGCATAGATAAAAGAGTTGTAGGTGCGCACTCCACAGGCTCGCACTGTATCAACCAACCTCATAGTAGGCACATCAGTGGCCGAGGAAATGTTGTGCACGCAAATGACCAACACCATAGTGCTGCCAGATGGAGCACTCGTTAAAGAAAATAAGGTCGACAGGTCTATGGTTAGCAGCTTGAAGGGAAGTAGGTTAAATTTGGCTGCACTCCCTCGGGAGACGCTCTATGTTCTCAAGGATGGAATCATTGTAGAACTATGAGCCAGGGAGGGTCGTGTGCTCCAGGTAATTAGCAAGCAATGCATCAACATGGAATAACTGAGCATGCAACACGACGAGGTAGTGGCACAAAACAGACAAATCATCCAGGTAGTGGAGGAAGCCTGCCAGATGGTCCTGCATTTGGCCATTAGAGTAGAAGAACCATTGGACGCGTGCGTCTGTAAATTAGCAGTAGGGGTGCGCGAGGCAAAGGAATAAATGGTCATCATTCAGCTCGAGCTGAACCTTAAGATAGCTGAACTACAATTGAAGACACTGCCTTCAACTCCACTAGAGGTTAAGGAACAACACTCCATCGTGATTACAACAGCAGTAGTGGAGGTTAACAGTGTAGTGACAGACTGCACAAAGCTATTTGAGCAGTCGTTCGAGGTTCTCACTACCCTGCAGGAGGACCCAAACATACATCGCCTAGAGACAAAGGCACACAAGCTAAAACAGAAATATGATGAAGGAAAAGGGGCCGTGCAGATGATTTCCATTACATTGAGGCTCACGAGCATGCAGCAAGGGAAAGCACTCAACGAATAGGTAGATGTTGCTCGACATAAGGAAGCAATTTTGAAGGCATGCTTACAGTCGTAGATTGATGAGGCATATCATTACAGCCTCCATTGAAGCAAAGCTCACATAGCTGCAAGAAACACAGGAAATGGTTCAGGGTAGTAGTTCAGCCACAGCAATCTCTGAACAATGCGTCGAGGAAGTACATCAGGCAGTTGCTCAGTGTGCTACCAATCTTACAACGATCCTGGTAGAATTGGAAGGTCTTCGCGCAAAGATCTCTTCACTGACAAAGTGACTCAAGGGTGAGTCACGAAGTTTGCATTGGGGGCCTGTTGGGTGCGAGATCCCCCAAGGGAAGTTTTGGGGCTTAGAGCCCAGATTTTGGTCAAAAATAGTAACTCCAATGTAAAGACTCCACATTTTCTGGGTGCGGAGCACGTAGCTTGTAAAAGAATCATGGGTTTGTCTACCATCAATTTTGTTAATGTAATGTGGGCTATAGAGATCTACCCATGGTCCGTGGACCATGGGATTGTATAAATAGAGTGAGCCTCTAAGTAGTTAAAGCATCTAATCGAATCTAATATAATCAGATCAGAAAAAGGATGAAGAGTTGAGTCGTATATGTAGAGTAAAGTCTAGTTCTGGGTCATAGAGTAGGATAAGGCTCTATTGTTGAGTGTGTAGAGGGATAGTAGTCTGCAGTTGAGTGCGTGGAACCCTACAGCTAAGTGCGCAACATGAGTAAAGAATGTAACAGTTGGAAGTATTATTAAAGAGAAGTTTCATATTAATTCTATGTATTTATTTCCTATTTTATGCATTGAATATATTGGGTATAAATTGCACTTCTACTATTTATATGCTGCACGAATATATATGAATATGTTGATTAAGTGAATGCAAGATAGAATAGTCACTTACGTGAAGTTAACTAACATATGTAAGAAGATAAGTAAGATATGCAATGTAGTTTGGGGAGATAGTGCAGTTCGCTGCCCTAGCAGTGCAGAAGCATCTCAGCCCCTAATTAGCACTGCACAGAAGATGATTATAATAGAACACGAAGGTATTGAAGGCTGGAACAAGCGCGCGAAGCGACCTGCATGAAGACAGATCTAGTTTGACTAAGTCGACATCTCAAACATCTCAAGGGTGTGGAAACTTGGTTCCAGCATCCCCCCATACTGCTTCAGGTGAGAGTTTAGTCCACGCTCTGCGAGCTGATGCCGAAAGGGCCAGTTGTGTATGGATTTGTTTGGCTAAATAACTCCGAACCTGGGTCAAGCCCCCTTAGGCCAAAAAAAGATGTTGGATGACTATGTGTGATGTTCCGTAGATTTCATTTCCTTAAAGTCATGAAGGATTTTGAATCTTATCATAGTGGCCTTTCATCGCATGTTTACCCGGGTTGGCCCGTTTCTTGGGTAGATGTGTGTGGAGGGCGTTACAATAATCGCTTAGGGTTTTACTATTAACCTCTTGTGTTTATCATTCCTTTTGGTTTATAATACCAATGCCTTGAGTTTATTATTCCCTTAGGTTTATAATATAAATGATGGTCAACCATTGTCAATTATAGCCAACCATGGTCAACCATGGTTGAATGTTACATTGTGACAAGGATTGTCTCACCATGAAAATAAACTTGATTTATTTTAGTTTTTGTAATACTTGTATTTGGGTTTATCAATGTTGGGTTTTTAATATTAGTCCCTTGGGTTGAATATTATTCGCTTGGGTTCACAATCCCTTGAGTTTTAGTAATAATCCCTTAGGTTTATGTTTCCCATGGGTTCATAATATAAATCCCTTGGATTTATTATTAGCCTAGGTTTATAATATCAATCATGGTCAACCATAACCAACCATGGTCAACTATGGTCAATCATGGCTCGATCTCACATTATGAAAAAAATTATCTCCACTTAGGGTTTATATACCTTCAGTTTATAATATTACCCGCTTGGCTTTAATATTATTCCCTTATGTTCATAATCCATTGGGGCTTTAGTATTAATCCCTTGGATTTATTGTTCCTTGCATTTACAATATTACTAATCCCTTTGGTTTATTAATCCCTTGAATTTAATATATTAATTCTTAGGGTTTACTAATTCAACAATGTTTATTTTATTATTTTTAATATTTATCTTAGGGTTTTTATACCTTGGGTTTATAATATTACTCCCTTTTGTTTAATATTATTACCTTCGGTTCATAATCCCTTTGGATTTTAGTATTAATCCCTTGGGTTATTTTTCTTTGGGTTTATAATATCAATCACTTGGGTTTATTATTCCCTAGTCAACCATGGTTTATTATGATGTGAACCATGGTCCAACATGGAATTGTGATAATGATTGTCTCAATATGAAAATCAACGATGGTCAATCATGTTTATCTTAGTGTTTATAATATTTATCTTAGGGTTTATATACGTTGGGTTTATAATATTCGTCCCTTGGGTTTAATATTATTCCCTTGGGTTCATAATCCCTTGGGGATTTAGTATTAATCTATTGGGTTTATTATTCCTTTGGGTTTCTGATATCAATCGCCTGGGTTTATTATTCTGTTTGGTTTATAATATCGGTCATGGTCAACCATTGTCAATCATAGCCAACCATTGTCAACCATGGTTGAATGTCACATTGTGACAAGGATTCTCTCACCATGAAAATAAACCTTATTTATTTTAGTGTTTGTAATACTTATATCTGGGATTACCAATGTTGGCTTTTTAATATTAGTCCCTTGGGTTTAATATTATTCGCTTGGGTTCATAATCCCTTGAGTTTTAGTACTAATCCCTTGGGTTTATGTTCCCCAATTGTTCATAATGTCAATCCCTTGGGTTTATTATTAACCTGGGTTTATAATATCGATCATGGTCAACCATAACCAACCAAGGTCAACTGTGGCCAATCATGGTTCGATCTCACATTATGGAAAATATTATCTCCACTTAGTATTTATATACCTTGGGTTTATAATATTAGTCCCTTGGATTTAATATTATTCCCTTAGGTCCATAATCCATTGGGGCTTTAGTATTAATGCCTTGGGTTTATTTCTCCTTGCGTTTATAATATTAATAATCCCTTTGTTTTATTAATCCCTTGAGTTTAATATATTAATTCTTAGGGTTTATAAATTCAACAATGTTCATTTTAGTATTTTTAATATTTATCTTAGGGTTTTTATACCTTGGGTTACTAATATTAGTCCCTTTTGTTTAATATTATTCCCTCAGGTTGATAATCCCTTGGGATTTTAGTATTAATCCCTTGGGTTTGTTGTTCTTTGGGTTTATAATATCGATCGCTTGGGTTTATTATTTTCCAGTTAACCATAGTTTATTATGATGTCAAATATGGTCCAACATGGAATTGTCATAAGCATTTACTCAATATGAAAATCAACGATTGTCAATCATGTTTATTTTAGTGTTTATAATATTTATATTAGGGTTTATATTCGCTAGGTTTATAATATTAGTCCCTTGGGTTTAATATTACTCCCTTGGGGTTTTAATATTAATCTATTGGGTTTATTATTCCTTTGGGTTTCTGGTATCAATCCCTTGGGTTTATTATTCCCTTAGGTTTATAATATCGATCATGGTCAACCATTTTCAATCATAGCCAATTGTGGTCAACCATGGTTGAATGTCGCATTGTGACAAGGTTTGTCTCACCATGAAAATAAACAATATTTGTTTTAGTGTTTGTAATATTTATATTTGGGTTTATGAATGTTGGGTTTGGGTGTGTTATTCCCTTAGGTTTATAATTTATTTATTTTTTTCCCATAAGGAAAAAGTCGTAATTTCTATTAATATGGAGAAATTACATTTTGCAGATGTTGTTGCATTCATATTGTAGTCCAGAGGCCTTCCTTAAGAAGCCCCATTTGTCGTGACTCCACACAGGGAGTTCTAGTATCTGAGGCTGTATATGCCCAAACTTAGGAGAAACAAATACATTCCAGCTCTTTGTAGAGAACACTGCTGAGACTGTTTCAGCTACATAGATGTTTTTACATGAAGTAACCCCTTAGGTTTATAATATCAATCATGTTCAACCATTTTCAATCATATCCAACCATGGCCAACCATCTTTGAATGTCGCATTGTGACAAGGAATGTCTCACCATCAAAATAAACCATGTTTATTTTAGTGTTTGTAGTTTTTATATTTGGGTTTACCAATGTTGGGTTTATAATATTAGTTCCATTGGTTTGATATTATTCCCTTGGGTTCATAATCCCGTTGGGGTTTTAGTATTAATATCAATCCCTTGGGTTTACTATTCCCTTAGGTTTATAATATCAATGATTGTAAATCATTAACAATCATAGCTAACCATGGTCAACCTTGGTTGAATGTTGCATATTGACAAAGATTGTCTCACCATGAAAATAAACCATGTTTATTTTAGTCATTGTAATATTTATATTTAGGTTTACCAATGTTGGGTTTCTAATATTAGTCCCTTGGGTTCATAATCCCTTGGGTTCATAATATCAACCTCTTGGGTTTATTAATAACTTGTTTTATAATATCAATCATGGTGAACAATAATCAACCATGGTCTACTGTGGTCAATCGTGGTCTAATCTGAAATTATGAAATGAATTGTCTCCACTTAGGGTTTATATACCTTGGGCTTTTAGTATTATCCCCCTGAGTTTAATATTATTCACTTAGATTCATAATCCCTTGGGGTTTTAGTATTAATCCCTTGGGTTTATTGTTCCTTTGGGTTTATAATATCAATTGCTTGGGTTTATTATTCCGCAGTCAACCATGGTTTATTATGAAGTCAACCATAGTCAACCATGGTCCAACATGGAATTGTGATAACGATTGTCTCAATATGAAAATCAATGATGGTCAATCATGTTTATTTTAGTGTTTATAATATTTATCTTAGGGTTTATATATGTTGGGTTTATAATATTAGTCCCTTGGGTTTAATATTATTCCCTGAGGTTCATAATCCCTTGGGGTTTTAGTATTAATCCCTTGGGTTTATTATTCCTTTGGGTTATAATATCAATCACTTGGGTTTATTATTCCCTTAGGTTTATAATATAAATCATGGTCAACCATTGACAATCATAGCCAGCCATGGTTAGCCATGTTTGAATGTCACATTGTGACAAGGATTGTCTCACCATGAAAATAAACCATGTTTATTTTAGTCTTTCTAATATTTATATTAGGGTTTACCAATGTTGGGTTTATAATATTAGTCCCTTGGGTTTAATATCATTTCCTTGGGTTCATAGTCCCTTGGAGTTTTAATATTAATCCTTTGGGTTTATTATTAACTTGGGTTTATAATATCAATCATGGTGAGTTTTACTAATCTCTTGTGATTGTAATATCAATCCCTTACGCTTCTTGATCCATTAGGTTTTTAATATTTATCCCTTGGGTTCACTAATTCCTTGTGTTTATAATATTATTCCCTCGGGTTCATAATCCCTTGGGAGTTTAGTATTAATCCCTTGGGTAATAATATAATAAATATATTATATTATTATAATAATATAATATATATTATATAATAATAATAATAATAATAATAATAATAATAATAATTATTATTATTATATAATATATTTATTATATTATTATTATTATAATATTATATTATTATCGCCAAAGGGATTAATACTAAAATCCCAAGGGATTATAAACAGGAGAGAATAATATTAAACAAAAGGGACTAATATTATAAACCCAATGTATACAAACCTTAAGATAAATATTAAAAATACTAAAATAAACATGGTTGAATTAATAAAGCATAAGAATTATAATATAATAATAATTATTAATTAATCTTACTAATATTATTATGAGTTTATATTATTATAATAATATTAATAATAATATAAACTCTATTTGGCATTTACATCAACAAGCTAGAAGGTTGTTTAGAGGAAGCAGGTTGTGCTGGCACAATCTTAGCTAGGATAGTCATCATCCTTCCTCTCTATGCTCATGATATTGTTCTTCTCGCAAAGTGCCCATCTGATCTTGATAAGCAAATTAGACTTCTTCAGGATTTATCTTCTACCATGGGTATGACTGTTAACACTGACAAAACAAAAGTTATGATTATCAAATCCAAGAAGGACACTTATGCTAATTTTATGTATGAAAATAGTAACTTGGAGGAAGTCTCTTCTTAGAAGTACCTAGGAATTGATATTCATCACAAGCTCAACTGAAACTATAACATTGAGAAAATGATTAATGGGGGGTGGAAAGCTTATTTTGGGATTGAAAATAATTGTAAAATGGAAAACCTCATAATGTGGGATAGAAAGAAGTTCCTCTTTGAAACTTTAGTCACTCATGTTATGTTATATGGATGTGAGGTTTAGGGTTGCAGCATCTCTAGAGAATCCTGGAGAAAGATTGAGAAAATCTATAAGCGTTTTATAACGTATAACCTCAAAATTAAAAGAAATACACCCTATCCTATTCTCTTTATAGAAGTGGGTCTTTCCCCTATTGAGAGTCTAGCTGTGACTAGGCTTCTATTGTACAAGCACAAACTCAATAACATAGGAGACGATAGACTTCCTAAGCTAGCTTTAAATTCCAACCAAAACCACCTAAGTCTCAAACGAGGTTGGTATAAAGACACCAAGGCCTGGTTAAACAATTGGGAATCGACGAGAATGTTGCACTGCAAAACATTAATAACATTAAAAATACTGTTATTTTTAAGTTCAAAGAAAAATTATGGTGTGAG
Organism: Pinus tabuliformis; assembly: GCA_031772625.1. Taxonomy (NCBI): domain Eukaryota; kingdom Viridiplantae; phylum Streptophyta; class Pinopsida; order Pinales; family Pinaceae; genus Pinus; species Pinus tabuliformis. Next base: position 867,362,341 of record CM062817.1, read on the forward strand.
AATGATTTAGCTGCTAAAAGAAAATTAAGATATTATAAGGAGGTCATCAACCCCACCCTAGAATATCAAAAGTATCTCTCTGTTTTAACTAGCTCAAAGAAAAAAATTAATAGAGCCAAGATTAGAACGAACTCTCATGAGCTCCATAGTGAAATGGGTCATTGGGCAGCTCCTAAAACACCCTGGATGGAAAGGATCTGCCATCTCTGAAAGAATATGAACATCGAGGATGAAAATCACTTCCTCTTAGAGTGCCCCGCGTACGACCACATAAGATCTCAGTTTCATAATATTTGTTGCAATACAGACCTTCCTAGCCTTTTACGATGTCAAAATTATAATGAGCTTGGGAGGCTTCTCTCCAAGCTTTTTTAGCATAGGAATAAAATCTTAATTCAAACTAAGTAATTCATTATTTTACGTCTGATAGACCAAAGTTTGGTCTTAGTGGACGTTAACCACCACCATCATCATCATCATCATCATAATAGTCATAAATATATAAATATATAAAAATATCGTTGTTATTATTTATATAGTTCTTAATAATCATAAATAGTTTGTCTATAAAAAAATTACACATAATAATTCTCTTATCACAATTCTAATTATTATTGGATCGTGGTTGTTATTATGACTTAATATTATTATTATAATAATAGTTCAATATAATTGTGATTATTATTATTATTATTATTTTATATTATTATTATAATAATATAAAAATAATATAATAATAATAATATTATTATTATTATTAGTAATATAATAACTATTATATTATTATTATAATAATATAATAATACTCGTCTTTTTATATGATTATAATAATATAATTATAATATCATATTATTATGAGTTATTGTTATTATTAATTAATATTACTAATATTATTATGAGTTAATATTATTATTATAATATTAATATAATAATCATATAATAATATATATAAATAATATGGTTGTTATTATTTATATAGTTATAATAATCATAAATAATTGATGTTTAAGAAAACGCTCATAATAATTATTAATGTGGTTGATATAAGCCTATCGATGTATATCAACCATATTGGTAAATGTGGTTGTGCTAGTGACACTTCACGCTAACTGATGCGAGCCCCACTAATTCAAGGTCGATCTTAACTGTGGAAGTCGATTTCATTTAAAACGGGCCCTCAATTAATTCGACGATTCGTTTATTAAGGATTGAATTATCTACATGTCTGGTTCTATAGTGTAAGCTATCGACGACTTAGTTTAAAGTCTTGTAGGAAAAATATTTTTATATTGTAGGCCCTAAATCTGTGCTACTCCCTTGGGATCAATTCATTGCCAGGTACTTCATTTTCATTTCCGTCGAAAATTTTGTTGTTCCCTCACATCCAAAATGAGTCCAAAACTGCACACATTACACGTGCTGTTAGGTCCGGACTACGTAACTAAATCAATGCTAAAATGAATTTTGTAGAGGATTGCCACTCCTCACCAACATCCACTCCTCTAAAACAAGTGTTGCATCGAACAATAGTCCCTGCCGAGAAACTGGCACCCAACGTTTACCACAACCACGATTTCTATAATGATTTTTTCATGAGAAAAATCACACTTACAACAAGTGCCCACAAACAGAATGGAAACCATGAAAACCACACTTACAGCTGGTGACTTATTACTCATGAATATATTTATTAGGTAAAAATAGGAAACAAGAGAAACCTTAAGCAGATGTCACATGCCATAGAAATAGGGGCTTGTGAATAGGAAAATTCCATTCTAGTGACATTGAATATTACTTATGTTGTGGTTAGTAATACATAGTAAGGTACCTACAAAATAATTGATATTTTATTTTCTTTCTCATTTGGGTAAACCAATTTGAACAATCCCATATGATCCTTATTCTTAGACTTGGAATCTGAGAATCTCTTAATATAAGATGTGATCAATCTTCTTTTCATTCTCTTATTAATTTCTAACTAGAGACGCCTCAATGTAAAAAAAAACAACATAACTTCTTATTTCTTTCATAGCAATTCCATGCTTCTCTAAAAAAGGATAAACCATTTGGTTCAAAATGGAAATGAAACTTAGGACGAGGGGTGGATTACCTTAGACTAAGGCATTATAAGGGCATTGAAGTGAATTTTTTTAGTACTAACAGAGCATAGTTGAACTTCAAATAATTATGGAGAGAGTCCTTATCCTCTTCACTGGAACTTGTAGGTGTACAAAGATATGCTAGACAGAGGTGAAACGATGGCCATCAAAAGGAATAAAAAATGGTTGATGCAGGGTGGATCCGAATTCAAAACTAAGTTCGAGCTCCTGTCTCGAGTCCACCATAAGAACCTGACAATTCATTATTTTTTTCATTGAGAAAGAAGAACAAATGTTTTTTTACGAGTACATCACAACTTTCAGAAAATCTCTATTTTAAGAATATCACAAAATGAACTTCTTTTGACCAATCCATCACACAAGTAGTTTTAGTGCAGATGTTTAAGTTCTAAACATGGACAATAAAACTAATTGTGTGATGGAGTAGCATAATAATAATGTTGAAGTTGGCACTAAAACTAATTGTGTGATGGAGTAGCATAATAGTAATGATGAATTTCATTCAAGATCCTTATAAAAAATGATGAATCTCATCATAATTCAACTCACATAAACCTCAATTCTGAAATATGACAATATTTCCACTATGGGCAACATATATGAGAAGATTTCTACTATGGGCACCATATATATTACCTCAAAATTCAAACCATCAATATTCCATTAGAACTTACAAGAATGAAAAATAGGTAAAAAGGTATTCGACTTCACTGGGTAAGAAGAGTTTGTATAACACTAGGGTCTGCTTGGCGATTGACATATTTGCACGAGCTTATAGTTCCACCTGTAATACACACAACCATCAAATCAGCTAACATAGTGAATTTGACTACTAAGGTAGTAGATTTTGGTCCTTCCAATCTCATTAGTGATGGAGGAGTTGAGGCAGGAGGCAAAGGCTATGTCTCAACCCAAATTAAATGGACAATGGTAATCATTTTATACTACTTTTATACCATGTAATTGGTAGACCTATCTCTGCAGGAAAACATTGAGAGTGTATGTGTATGTGCAAGGGTACCTGGATCTAGAGTACTTCACAGCACTGCTGATCAACGATAAGACTGACGTCTTTAGTTTCAATATTGTTTTTCTGGAGCTCATTATAGCAAGGTCCCCTATTTAGGGAAGGAAATTCATGGTCATATTGGTGAGGGAGCTCATTATAGCAAGGTCCCCTATTTAGGGAAGGAAATTCATGGTCATATTGGTGAGGGCGACCCTAGAGAGAGCGGGAATAAGTGGTTTGCAGGAGGAGTTAATGGATCCATTATTAAGAAAATCTATTGATACCAATCCTCTACCAGGCTTTGAGCGATTCTTGGTCTTGGCATTGAGTTGAGTTGAGGAATCAGGTTCCGAGAAGTAGTTAAGGAGCTGGAATCGATTATGGAAATGGAATCAAGTTTCTCACAAACTACACACCACCACGAAGATATGAGAGAAATAACACTGGACAGTCTCCACCTTCTTATTATAGTTAATATATGGAAGCGAGCGATTCTAGTTCAAATGTGTGAGGAAAGGAAAGTTATAGTGATTTGTTTGAATATAGCGGAGACTATACCATGTCTCAGATTGTATAGCCCACGCATGGTACTCGAGGATCAAGGAGTATTTTTTAAGTTAAGTTGTTTGAAGACTTGTGTAGAATATGATCTCTATATTTTATTTGATAAATTCTATCTCTGCTTGTCTTGGTCCTGTATTGATCCTATAATGTAGATGATCTTATCATTACACAGAACTCCGACCACCTCACTTTATCATGTAGGAAGAAATTGGCCAATGAATTTAACATGAAGGATATTGGTCTGTTGCACTAGGTTTCATGTAAGTCATAACCTTTCCCAGTAGCTTCCTTTTGTGCTAAATTTTGCAGTATAGAAACAAAACAAATTAGATAGGTATACTTCTGCTAGCTGGCAGCTAATCCTAGTAAAAATTATACAAAGAAAAATAAATTTCACATTCAATACCCTAGGGAACCTTGTGAATTCATAATTTCACATGCTAAAAAGATCTTTTCCAGAATTTTGATTGGTTATGTTTTCGACACCCATTTTGGTGAGCATGATATTCATTTTACTATATCTTCTAGAGTTTCAAAGGTTAACAATGGAGAAAATTACACGCCAGTTTTTCCAATTTGTAGGGGAGAGCAAAGAGGTTGGAATAATAGGGCTTGAATTGTATTGGGCCACTCTCTTCCAAGTTTCTATGTTTAGTGTTTCCCTCTCAACAGACTTGCAACATGAGCTTGCACCTATGTCACCATATACCTTAGTTGTGGTGAATTTAAATGCTATGATTGCATGACTATCTGATTCATACCTCCTATTCCTCTTCCTCTTCTCAGATGCAACCTTCCAAACGAAAGTTATTGTATAGTAGATGACTCTTGAGTCATAATGATGTAAGTATTTATACAAATTACTACCCTCTTCAGAGGTTTTCAAACATATAAACTGTAACTACTTACTTATTTTCTTCTATATCATCATTTTAATGCAACCCTGTATATTGTTTCCTTTCCTCAGAATATTTTCTCTTCTATTTATGATCGCATTTTTTATGTTCTTCCAAACAAAAGTATGCCTTTAATGGAAAAACTCGTTGTTATTTATTTCACTTAGTCAAACAACTAAACTTTTAAAATCAAAATATAGTTTATAATACTACAATTCAGAGTACAAAATCTAAAATGAGAGACAGATGTTTGCTGCAAGGATTTATGATTTTAGAATTAAATATAGTACAATATCATCACACCATGGAAAGTCTAAAAGAAATAATGCATTTTCTCGCATCAAATCAACAAGGAAATCTTTCTTTAAGGTCACACCATGGAAAAGTTAAGAAAACTTCGTGCATTTTCTCGAATCAAAATAAGAAGGAAATATTCCTTTAAAAAATTTAGTGCATAAATATGTTTTTATAACCTACTTAGACATTGGCCACAACTACCAAACAACCAACATGAAATTTTCTTTGAATGTACAACACATACATACATATATATTGTTGTAAAATTTTATCAACTGTGTGAGAAGGGTGTGTGGTCGCTGTTATTTACTATGGCGGCTTTGTATTTGTTGAACTGTTTCTGTGCATGGAGAAAACAGGGACAATACCATGAAATAATCAAGCACAACCATGGTTATGAGCACAAATACTCTAGCATTGTTACATATCACCACATACGACACACAAACTCTACTCCATGAAACTTGTTTGTTTCCTCGTAGAAGGGAGTTATCCCTAATTCTTGCTATGTGGACGACAAGGAAGCATCGAAGATGAATGATCCATTACCACATGAAACTTGAACAACTCAACACTCTCTTAGACATCTTGCAAAAATCACCTATAAGAAACCTGTGTAAACACCTGTAATACATACAAAAATTGTCATACAAAAAAAAAATTGATAATTGAATTAAATAGAAATCATCTATGGGCCACCGATTTTACCAGTTGTTTGCCCTGTTGGCCCATGATCTTACCACTTATTCCTCTTTGCGACAACTCAACATCCAACGTCAAATGTGCACTATGCACAAGAAGTGCTCTATGTTGCGTCTCTTTAACTATTCAGTTAAATAGGTAGTAGAGAAAGAACTGAGATGCTCCTAATTTTGAGTCTGTATATAGTCTTGCCTCTTATCCTACCATTTAGACCACTTAGCTAAGGTTATACCCCAAATAGTCCTATTTTTTTACCTTAGGCGACGGAAAGCTATGATAGGTTGTTAATGAAGCCCACACTTACGAAGAGACAGAGTTGCACACAAGTGCCTACCACTACTCATTCGAAACAAAGTTATAATCCAGAGTTTAACACTAGGTCCCCATTATTTCAGTTTTATGTCGTTCTTTATCCACTTGTACCGATGAATGTTTCATCCCAGATGATTTATACCTACTCATCTTAATGAGCTTCTTTTCTTAATTCGCTATAAGTGCTTGCTTAGAGCTTTATTACTAAGATGGGGTAGGTTTTTGAATAGAACCTTAAGTTCAACTGAATGAATATAATTTGAAGTGGTGACCAGGAATTTCAGTTCACCAAATAGAATTTATGGCTCCATCTACCATAGCATCCTCAATGAAACCTCAGTGGCGATCAATAAAATGCAGTGTAACATCTCACACTATGTCAGAATTGTTGAAAATCTCCACCACTTCAACCTAGTTCCCCTATTAAGGTTTTGTTTGTCTGACACACATTCATACCACGTCTTCAAGTATACTGACAATGACTCTCTTCCCTACCGACACGCATTCATACCTCGTCTTTGAGTTTACTAACAATGGTGCTATCGTCGACTGCCTTCATGACAATTCACCCTTTTCTGACTTGGAGATGCATAGTGGAGATCACTCTAGATGTGGTAGACAAGCTCAACTATGTTCACAATTATAGTGTGTTACCCTACGTCAACAAGGACATCAAGAGCAGCAACGCTTTACTCAATGGCAATTTCCAAGTGAAGATTGCTAATTCGGCATGGTGAAATCTTCATAAGAGGTCTTTGCCCTAACCAGACATGTGGGCGGAACGAAGGGATACATGGCGTCCGAATATCTTTCCCATGGTATCGTGACTCCAAATCTTGACATCTTCTCCTTCAGGGTCGTCATGCTAGACCTTATCTAACACAAACCAACGATTTTGCGCCACAGCTTGCTGGGACTGCCCACTTCTCAGAAATCCAAAAAACATGGTGGGGTTAGGGAATTCGAAAGCTTGAGCTGGGGAATTGGCTGAACCTACCCATATGAGCCAAGATACACATGGCATAGGCACGACCTCAAACTACTTGCTTTAGGAAAAAGATTTTTTAGAGTCAATCTCTACTTATTCAAGCAGGTTTGGTTGGAGGGTGACTATACATTCTTTTCTCTGCACATAAGGTATGTTTATTGCAGTGAATCCAATTATGTAATTAATTTATGTTCAACATTGCAAAAAAATTGTGATACGAAAAAAATTATGATATGTTGCACCTTCTTAATTAAATGTTCTAGCTGTTTATTCTCAACCCTTTATGGAAGCTACCATCAATGAAGCTTCCTTCATTTAAAGGAATTTTAATGGAAGAGGTGTAACTAATCAAGAATGAAAGTATCTAAATGTTTACATCAGCGCATGACCGAGATGTCCACTGACATAGATATTTCTTCTTTATTTAGGTATAGGAAAGGAATCACATATGCCCTTCTCAAAAATGCGCTCTCGTATATGAATTGATTGAACATATACCTGGGCCATAAGAAGTGGACACCAATGAATTTGTCCCTGAAGTAGTAAGCTAGTTGGATAGAATGTCAGTACAGGAGATGGAAGAACACCCACACTGCAACGCAAGCTTAACAACAATCTTGCATCGTAGCAATAGGTGGCGAGGAATAAATGTTGTTTAATGTATTGCAATTTGCGTGGTGTAAATAGGTGGCAAGGTAGAATCAATTGTAAAAATAAGGATAAAGATATGTGCAGTGTCAAACTTTGGAATATATAAAATATAGGATATATGCAGTTTCAAATTTGGATAAAAAGGTCGACGGGTTTTTTCAAACATTGGATAAAACCTCTACAGTTTCAAACATTAGATAAAAATGTTGATGGGTTATCAAACTTTGGATAAAACATTTTTTTGGATGAGAAAAATTCACAGCTCGAAAATAAGACCTCAAATGTGAAACTTTGGATAAAAGAGTTTTTTGATGGAATGGGTTTTTGAAAGATTGGTTAAATGGGATGGTAAACCCAACTTAATATGCATTCAACGCTTAATCGAACGCTATAGTTCCTGCACTGCCGAAGGTAAGGACTAATAATTAGCGATGCTCAGTCCCTCAAGAGCACTTCATGGTCATTCCAATCCAATCACACATAGATAAGATGAAACTCCTTATAACTGGAGCCACCCACACACACAGAGAAACTCATGGTTTCAGAAATATGAGTGTTGTTCCCTTATGGAATTAACATTGCTCCTTCACAAATGGATTCACAGGGACATTTGGACTAGGTCAATGTACACACACAACATTGACATGCATATTTTCTTACATCATCTAGTTTCTTATCATATGTAATGGTTGCGACCACCACATGCTTTCATTACTAATTATTAACTAAAGAAACAAATAAATTGAAATATATAAACTCCCCTACATGGAGATATTACTCATTTATACACAGATAATTTTTGGGAACCATATCCAGTGTTTAATTGAGAAATATATACATTACGACTTAAAAAACTCCTGCCATGTTCTTTATCTAATGCACCTGGGAGCCTATTCTTCCCTAAATTCAGAAGTTTCTAATTCTTGGGAGACCTCTACTACCTATGCTATCACACACACATTTACATATACAAATCATTGGCTGGAAAAATATCCCAACAGAAGTAATTGAAAATCAAACATCTATTCAGATCCTAAAACTACCAGATATCTACCCTACACTTGTTGTATTTACAAAGTCCCTCTTGGTATGTAATAAAACAAAATGACAACTCAACATAATGGAAATGGGACACATGGAAAATTAACCTACAATTGTAATTTGTACAAAATGATATATATCTTTAACAATTTACATGGGCTCCTCTTAGTGTGGAAAAAACACGGGGTTGATGCTCTTACATCAAACTCCCCAGGTAGAAATTTTTTTTACCTCAAGGTCAAATGCCTTTAGTATGTGAAAACTCCAGGGTCCCAAAAAAATTTTGCAGTTGCCCACTTAATATTACATTGGCTCCTCTTAGTATGGAGAAAACATGGGGTTGATAGTCTCCTACATCAAACTGCCCAGGTAGAAATTTTTTTACCTCAAGGTCAAATGCCTTTAGTATGTGAACCCTCTAGGGTCCGAAACAAAATGTTGTAGTTTCCCACTTTATTTTCCTTTCTTGCTTGATGTTGCATTCAACTCTTCTAGATACCATACCTTACTTTGCAGCTACCCATAAGCTTGATCATGTTGTTGCTCCAGTCTTGTCTTCAACTTGTAAGGATCCCAATTTTATCTTTTTTGTGCTCCACTGGCCTTATTGATATAATCTTGCAAAATGAGCTTTATGTTGGTTGTCCTTATCCTTCCATGTTCCCAATTTTTTTTGCAGTTGTCTAACCTTCACCTTGTTGTTGTAGTCCTTTCTTGTTAGCCATGTGTTGAATCAATTCATTATTTCCTCATCAATGTACCATTTACTAAGTACTCCCTTCATCAGCATCATGATTTCCTCAACCTCCAAGTCCAGTCAACACACTTGATGTTACATGTTGTTTACACCAATCAATACCATCAGTGTCTGCAAGATCTCAATCCCAAACTCAACATATGACCTTCATTATTCTTCATCCTCATAGATGTGAATAAAATGAAAATTTTCAAATAGATGGAAACTCTCTATTACTATTTGTTTCCCTATAGTCATTGATTGCAAAAGAAACAAATTCTCCAGAGACACAGTAATCTCATTATTGGTTTCTTCTCATTCTTCTCTTGACATCATCTCTTGTTCTTCCTCTTCTCCTACAACCATGCCTTTCACAGTCTGCTTATCATCATCATATAACTTTGATGGCTTTGATCATTTCAGCTTCCCTCAATTATTTCATTACACTCTCTAGAGACTTAAACTCTATTTCATATCATGGTAGCATAGTAGTTTTAAATTTCTCCCCATCTTCCTTGTAGGTAAAATCCTTTTAGTGCTAGTTTTCGTCAACATACTTCATCTCCTCTTGTAGTTTTTCACTATCCAAAATCTTTGGCACTTGTTCAACTCCACAATGCTCAATACTTGCAATTTAAAACTCATGCAGAAAATTAGCTAAAAATATATTTATTTATTCCTCCTCTTTTGACGTTATCAACATCCGTTCCTTGTGTTGAGCTAAGAGAATCCTGATTTCATCAAAAACATTATCCTCTCCTAGGATTAGTACTTGCTTTGGTTCATATAAATGAACTTGCACCTATCCATACTCAACAAATCTAAGCTTTTTTTTCTTTAAGGAAGCATCTTTTCCATGTTTTTCTTTCTCATGGTTACTAAGTACCACACCCACCCTCGATAATTGCTTGCATGTCATTTCTCCTTATTTTTCTTCAGGGAACAACTTGATTCTTCTTGCTTATGCTTTTGAGAAGTTAGTTCATCCTGCCTTGGGGATTTTTCACCATTTGCTGCATAAATTTGCTTCCATGGGGAAACTGAATGCTCTCATCTTAATTTTGGATTAATTATGTATTGTCCTCTCCCGAGGGACTTGGATTCATATAAATTCACCAATCTTGAAAAAAAGGAATTGTAGCTTCCCTTGCTGGTTTGGAAATCCATTACTCTGTCAAATTTTCCTACTGGTCACAATCATTAATTTGTAGTTCCTTCTATTGTTCCTGGAATTTACATACAGTCCATGAGACTTCTAGAAAATATCTCTTTTCTATGGATTTCTCCTCCATCCAAAATATCCATGACAACTTTTGATGGCTCCTCTTCATCAGCATGCTTATGGAAAGGACATGAAAATAACTGGTTAGTTTTAAAAATATTAGGTCCTTGAGCCTCTACTAGGGCTTCTTGCGTCACTTGCTCAGTTGGACTTCTCTCACAGTCCATGAGACTTTCCACCAGTCTCCTTTCCTTATCTCCAAGGAGTGATCTCCCTTTTACTTCGTCTTTGGGTTCAAATATTCTTAGCTTCTCTTCTTCCATCCAGGACTCCATCAAAGGCTTCATCCTTCGCTTCCCTAGCTCGCTGGATTTTTGGGATTTCCTCTTAAAACTCCTATGTCTCACACATAATTTGGACCTCCTTATCAATTCTCATTTCTGGTTTTCTTTCCTCCTATGTATCAGTTACATGAGCGCATCAACTCATGCCTTCAGCTTAGTCATCTATATTTCAAATTATTCGTCACTCATCCTCCTCACACCATTTCCCTTGGAATCCTTCCCCCCTTTGCTGTGCATTTTATTTGAACCTTGACTATGACCATTAGTAGTTGTCTTTTTTCCTCATTTTTTGTGAGCCTTCACTTGCCCACTATGAGCTGCAGACAAACCAAAGTAACAAGTATTCTCCATTGCTTGTTACCTAAACATCTCACCTCTTCTTGGTTATTGGTGTTTCTCTAGTTCTCTCCAGTGGAACCTCTTTATTACTCCTTTCTTCTCCCTAGCTAGTGCACCTATTGCTCGCCTCTTGAGAACTTCACTTGTTATCTCCTGTTGAGGATCTCATGTCCTTTTCACTCTTGAATTACAATTGAGTTCTGCTGCAATCTTCTTGTTGCGGGTTCCTTTCTGCCACAGTATTGCAGGTTCCTTACTATTCTCAATATTACAGGTTCCTTTCTTCCATAGTATTGAAAAAAATATTGGTTCTCTACTCATATATTATCACATTAATAATGCTACCAAAGTCATTTTCAAACAAATTTGAAAGGCTAGATTTAGCTTCTTACCATAGGAGTCATCTCCTCTTGCCTCAATGTACTTTACTCCAAAACTATGCTTTAATATCTCATCTTCATCTCTCTGTGTTTCTCTATCTCCTTTTGATGAAAATACCTTTTCCTTCTCTACCATAGGTCTCTTCATTGTCTCAACCCATTCACTTCTCGTGCTCATTATAGAACTTTTGAGGTCTAAAATGGGACTCCTAAGAAAAATGTACAACCAAAATAAACTTATAAGAACCAATAGGATTCAAGATAATGATGTCAACCATGGGGGATGATTCACCATTTTTGGGGTAAAAAAGTAAAGAGATTAAAAAATAATAAAAGTACATTTTCAACTTGTATTTTCACCTTGTCTCCCTAATTTTTTACTCACATTTCGATCAGGAGTCCTCGTTGGATGCAAAATTTAATTCCTCATCCAAGGATTACTCATGTTGGATGCTTTCGATGATCCTTTCTACATGAAAAATGAGAAATACATGAAAAAACATGATTACAATCACGTTTTTTCATATATTTCTCATTTTTCGTGTCGCAGGGTCCATCAAAAGTATACAACATGGATACTCTTTGGATGAGGAATCAAATTTTGCATCGAGCGAGTGTTCCCGCTCAAAATTTGAGTAAAACCATAGGGTCACAAGTTGAAAAAGTAGTTTTTTTTCTTTTGTCCCTCTAAAATTTGATGATGTAGTGTAATCTTATTTTATTATTTCCACTATTATTTTATAATTTCCTTAGGAGGCCCATTTTATACCTTAAAATTACCCTAATGATAATCAATATAAACCTAATTTTTTTTACGTCTTGGGTTATACTCCAAATCTCCATGGTATATCTTCCTTCCTCAGTGTTCGACAATCTTGGTCGCAATAGCCCTTTTTAATTATAGAAATATATGACACTTCTTTGATGGTAGGCCCCTTTAGTGACCCACCATAATTGCCCAAGATTCTTACTACAACTTCGAATTTCCATGTGATACTTCCCTTCTTAATAATCGTAGGTCCTCCTTCTCAGTTCAACATTGGCATGATTCCAAAATTGAGCTGACCCTCCTCAATTCCTTTACATTTTATTTAACAAATTAAAAAAACCTCTTGATATTATACCATCATGTCCCTTTGTAAATTTCCACGCCACGGATGCCAATGGCATGTAAGTCAGGAGGTTGCGCCTTGACATAATGTTAGAGGTCAACATTGTTTCTTGACTAGTTTCGCTATGCTCTCCTGACTCCTAACACTCCCTGACTACACCAACTCCACATGCGATACTTCATGTCGACTGATTCGAACCCAACTAATGCAATAGAGGTTCATCTTAACTATGCAAGTCGATTACCTTTAAATGGGACCCTCACTTAATTAATTTGATGACTCAGTTGTTAAGGATTCAAGTATCTATAGGTCAAGTTCAATAGTATAACTTATCGATGGATTATTCTAGACTCTTGTAGGAAAAATATTTTTATATTGTAGGTCCTAAATCTATGTTACTCTCTTGGGATCCATTCATCGCCAGTACTTCCTTTCTGCCAAGAATTTTGTTTTTCCCTCATACATCCAAATTGTGTCCACAAATATATGCACAGTACTTGTGTTATCCAGGTTCGGACTATATCACTAAATTAATGCTAAAATAAATCTTGCGAAGATATGTCGCTCCTCACCAACATCAACTCTTCTAAAATAATTATTGATGCTCGATCTCTCGAGAGCACTTCATGGCCATCTTCACTCCAACAACACATACATAAGATGATACAAATTATAACTTTAGCCACCTGCACATGAAAGAAACTCATGGCTTCAGAAATCTAAGTATTGTTCCCTTATGGAATTAACACTACTCCTTCACAAATGGATTCACAGGGACATTTTGATGAGACAGAGGTCGATGTACACACACAGTGTTGACAAAAATATTTTCTTCCTTCATTTGGTTTCTTATCATATGTAATAGTGGAGACCATCACAGGGTTTCCTTGGTAATTATCAACCAAACAAATAAATAAATTGTAATCTACAATGACCCTATGTTGAGAGATTACTCATTTATACAAAGATAAGTCTCGGGAACCATATGGAATGAGTTCATGGAGGAGGGAAGTGTTTGCACTAATGTTTTGGAATGTTATGTGACAGATATTCCATAGGGGAATAGTAGATAAGATACGTGCACCTTCATAGATACCATCGTCAGATGCAACCTACAGTCCTTGTAAAATTTATTCCCACAACCCACGTCTCAACATTCCTTGTCAAAGTTATTCCCATGGCCCACGTCTCAACAGTCCTTGTCAAAGTTATTCCCACGGCCCACATCTCAATAGATTAATAAATAATTGTTTTTATATTATGATCGTAAAGAACAAACTGCATTATTTTTTATTTTTTACGGGAAATTTGCACTCTCTGAGATATAATTCTGATGGAAAAAACCATGCCTAATTGCATTCATTCCTAAAGTGGGAGAGGGTATTTGAGGACATTATTAAGTTGAAAAATGTAAAATTGAACAACAATTTTGTTTTTAATTCAAAAATAATGTAAAATAAAACAACAATTTTGTTTTTGTTTTTGAATTCAAATTTTTGTGATCCATAGACTTTGTTTTATAAAAATAACTGTTTCAGAAACGAATATAACAATAATTTTTTTTTGGGAAATGGCCCAAAATCTTTAGAACTTAAACTTCCTTCCATCAATTGAAAATGAAAGGAAAAGTAGAGATATAGATGCCTCCACGGATCCTGCAAAATCTTTCATATTTATGCTACTTTAAGTTTCAATAATTCTGCATATGCTCCAATGTCTCTGCAACATCCTTCATATTGTACTTTATTAGGGTTTATTAGGATTTAAGGCCAATAAACACACACAACAGGTTAAATTCTAGAATTGGATGTTGAGAAATCAATAACTGAACAAGAAAGTAGACGTTATCCTGCTAGAATTGAAACCAATGTTAGCAAAATTAGAAAAATTAGCAAAATTTTAACTTTAATAACCCAGAGACACTTTCCACATTATACTGGGCTGTAAAACGAACCTCTAAACTCGAGCTCAAAAATATATTAAGATATGACAAAAATCTCTTTTTACTTTTTATCCAAATCTACTGCGTTTTAATTTCATAACTTTCAAATCTCTCTAAATAAAAGTTTTTGTAAATTTTCAATTTATAATTCGATGGCAGTTTTAATTTCATAACTTTCGAATCTGTCTCCATAGAAGTTTTTGTAAATTTTCACTTTATAATTCGATGGTAGTGGTCTGCCACAATTGCCCAGGATTCTCGGTACAACTACAAATCTGCACGCAACGCTTCCCTTCTTAATAAGCGTAGGCCCTCCTTTCTTCCGTGATTTCCAATTAAACTCACTCTTCTTCTTTCAACCCTTTTTGCCTCAATGATGGAACTTCTATTCTCAATTCAATATTGGCGCAATTCCAAAAGTTGAAGTGGCCCTTCTTAATTCCCTTGACATTTCATTTCACAAATTAAAACAACCTTTCAAGATTATTAGCTTAAGTCGGAGGTCGGCCATAACTTCCAAGACAGTAGTCACTAAAATCAAGAAGAGACCATGGTCATGAGATTGTTATATTTCATTGTCATCATCATTGAAGATAGCAGAGGTATCCGAAGTCCTTTTTCCCACAAAACGTCCCAGAGAAACCTAAGATTATGTGTCACTGTTCTTGCACGAGATTTCAGAGATCTTATGTCAAAATTTCACTATTTTTATTACCGAGATACTCTACCTTACTATGCCATCAAAGTTTCAAAGTGATCCGAAGTTATGTCCTCTTGCGATTACCCCAACTACGTATTTATAGGTTCTAGTCAATATATGCAAGTTGTTGTGAACGTAGTTAACCGTTGCCTCCTTTTGTTGAGCCGATGTGTCATCTATATATACTTTGAAGATGACTTGACTGTCTTTAACATCGTTTTTCTGGTAGTATTATTCTTTGGAGGATGGTGCTAGTATTTGAAGGTTACTTGCACTAGGTTGACCCATATTCATGCTCAAGAAGAGATCTTTAACATGACTTTGATTCTTTGACTTTCCTAGACCTATGAAATGAGCAAGAAACTCATTCTCATAATTTACAAAAATAATATTTCTTTTTCTTGACAGGTACAAAGATCAAAATCACATTTGCAAATATTGAACCTAGTTACACTTTCTTCAACACTCCCTTGTAACTAGGGAGGTATTTATAATGGTACTTGGTCATTCTCAATATGAAGAATTTCTCATAATAAGAATTAGATTTGTAACCCATTTGTATAGCATCATCGTAACCAACATTGTTTATAGCAAGGCCTTGACTAACAACATTATCTCTCATAAGGTAAGAGCACAATGCTCGCGAGTATAGACACCTTTATCATTGTCTCTAAAGGTACATACCCACCAGGGTGTTCATCCAGTATGATCTTCTAGGACTATTCTTATCTTGGGTTCCTAGCCCTCAAAGAATATTAGTCCTCTTGCCTACTCTTATCTTGGATGCCCTACGCATCATCAAAGAGCATCGGATGCCAGATGATTACCCAACCCTCCATTCTTTCTTCCAAAGTGATGACAAGAATGTTGTCTATCATGTGTCTACATTTCCATTCATGGCCTTAACCTATACTTACGGTTGTTAGTCCTGGTCTAGTGCATGACACATGAAATCGAATAAAACAACCATCACTCCTTTTTAATCAAGGGTGATCCAATCCAAGGTCCCTCTTGATCAGGGACCTGTTAGATCTCCCTCTTCGCTTGGGACTCTTCTATATATCAGCAACTTCTTTCTTCGTGGGTCCTTCAGCTACTTGATCAACTTCTCTCCTCATGACATGAAAATCAGTTGACCTTCTTCCTTGCAGGGATACAAACATCGATCACCTTCCTCCTTATTTCATCATGTCATTCCTTTATTCATAGAAAGTGGCCTTTTTCATATCTGGAACCTTCGTTATATCACTACTTCTTTCTCGTCATGCTTCTACCATCCACCACGTCAATGCTAGTTGTACTTGTATTTACAACTCTTGTTCAAGTAGCCCTGCATTATCCAGATATTATTAAGGAAATCGAAACATCATATTAAATTAAATCATACCTTACGAGATGGATCTTCATCATGACATCTTCTTGTAGGTATCATAATCCTGCACACATATTGATACATCTCCCAAAGATATCCATTTTCAAGGGTCTTCATTTTTATACTTTCATCAGAATCTTCATATCTTTTTAGGAGATTTCCTACTCAAATCTTCTTGGTCTTTGGGATGTTGATTTCCTTCATCATGGCTGCATATCTCATGATCTCCTCCTTCCTCACACATTTCATTCCCATTAGCTTTCAATCAAAGTTTCTTCATTGTAGTCAACCATCTCGTACTTCGTATGAGGACATATTATGTTGATTTCATTTAGTGTGACTTATGCCTTCCTACATCCTTTCAGAGGAGGAAATCATTTTTCTTCTTGATCATGCTTCTTAAGATAGAAGCAATGATCCATGTTACCTACAAGCATATGACATGACATTATAATATTAAACACAAGATTACAGACCTTATTTTACTTTCAGGTCATCAAAGGTTCTTGCAGTAGCTTCCTTGATTGAAAATATCTTCAATCCCTTTATCTATTTCATGTCATCATATCATCATTTCATGGATTCCATAAGTTGGATTTTTTGTTGAAACACTTACCTCCTCTCTAGATTAGTGAACCCTATGATGAGGATTCCATCAGAAAATTTTGAGGATTGTATATCCCCAACTGCCGAATGTTTGTATGATGAGCCTTAGATTACTCCATTCCTTCCTTCAATGTCCATTGAGGTTCCCAAGAGCTACATATCCTACATGTTTGTCTTTCATGAATCTTTTCATTCATGATTCCCATGGTGATGTCACAATCTCTTCTTTATGATGCTTCCATGATGCCATGATGCATCTTATTATCATTTTCATATCTTATAACACAAGATTTAAGACCTTATGATAAGACCGTTTTGTAAGGGATACTATCTTACTCATAGGAGAGATTTGTTACTCCCTCTTTCCTTGGTCCTTTTCTTCATCTTCCTCCATCTTTCATTGATAAGAGCTTCCAAAATCTTTCTATAGCATTGAATCTTAGCTATACTTATTCTTTCTTTCTTGACGACCAACCTTTCCTTTCCTTTCTATACATGGTTGAGTTATTTAGACCTTCAATATTTTTGTCATTGACTTGTCTTTCTCTATCTATCATACAGACCATAAGTTGTCGAATGAGGTAACTCATAGATATTTATTACCTTCATTTTCTATTAATGCATTATAGATCAATGATGGTTATCTTCATTCCTTGATCTTATAGATGGGACCTTATGAAAGTATCCTACATCCTTTGATACCTTTGCTTCCATGTAGATAAAATTTCATGTGACCTTCTTCATTGCACATTTAGAGAATGAGTCTATCTAATACATTTTCTTTGATGTATCCAATAGTTCTATATGAGGGGATCTTATAAGTATCCATTTCCATAAATTTAGAGTAGACCTTTTAGTGACATCAGCTTCTTAGAGGACTATCACTATCCTTCTTCTCCATGCAAGGGATCTTGATGACCCATCAACTTATAGATGTCCTTGCAATTCATGAAGTCATTTAACAAAATTTATAAATTGAAAATATTCTTACTTGTCATGTGAAGATGAAAGATTCACGTTGATCATGTTGGTGAAGGTTGAAGAAGATGTATGAGGGATTCTTCTCGGATGATCTTCTTTCAAGTGAGAAAGCCTTTCCTTAAATGGAAGAGGTTGCTCCCTTTTGATGAGGATGATTAGTTTCTTCCTCGGATGTTCTTCTTCTAGGGAAAGGTTACGATCCTAGATTGATATTATAACCTTGGAGATGATGGTGCCTTCAATATGATTTTCCTTATTTTGTAGATCAGGATTGTTGCTAGGGTGTCAACTTACTCCAAGTTGATGTGATATTCATTTTCAAATCCTTCGAGTTGTCTTGTTTTGTAGACATATTGATGAGGGTCTTGTTGGTCTTTTGATGAGGACTATGGAGACACAAGTTCTTGCTACTGTAGACTATCTCCTTGATTGTATAGACAAACTTGCTGATGTAGACTGTTGTTGTAGATTTCTAGGCTTTTATCAATATCAGGGTTTGTTTCTTTAATGCAGACCTTGATGTCCTTTAGCTTGGTTTGATGCCCTGCTAGAAGACAGATTCTTGAAATGTCGCTTTTCTTCCCTTCCTTTGATTGCAACCATAGCTCCAAAACCATGTTGAAGAATCTAGGAAAAATGTAGTTTATATGATTCTTCTTCAAATGATAACTATTTGTGAGTTATTTTAACTTTTTTCTTATTAGCACAATCTTATCTTGATACCATTAGTATGTGTATTTATTATTTCATCAAACAATTACCAAAATACAAGAGACAAGAACACAAGATGTTGGATTTCTTCTAGGACCAAAACCTCTCCCTCGTAGAGAGGAAAACCTGCAAAAAAAATATTCTTATAGCAATTCCAATTGACGAATACGAAGACCTTGACCATTGACCTATTAGGACACTCCAAGACCAAGACACCAATCCTCTTCTTCATCATTATTGATTTCATCATCACTGGACCACTCAAATTTTCCTTGCTACTATCATTACTAAGAACATTATTGTGCCTCTACTGAGATACTCATTATGACAATGAGATCATTGCTTCTACACCATTACTCAATATTCACATAGATCATTGTTGCATCATCTCAACTGCACAATCATTACTGTGTCATCTTGTTGCACTACCACAGATATCTTCTTGAGAGCATGGTTGTGACTATACTTAGATCATGATTGTGTCTTGATGATATTCTGGGACTGTATGATCCTCCCCATCGTAGATACATCAAGTCTGTGAGATCAAGACTTTGACTGTGTATATATATAAGCCAAGACAGAGTATGACTGAGGTTCTTCATATGCATGTCGAGACTGTAACTTTTAAGACAGTCATCATTGAAATTGAGAAGAGACCATGGTCATGAGACTGTTATATTTCACTTTCATCATCACTGAAGATAGTAGAGGTATCTGAAGTCATTTTTCCCAAAAAAAATCCCAGAGATACCCGAGATTATGTGTCACTTTCCTTGCCTGAGATTTCATAGATCTTATGCGAAAATGTCACTTTGCTTATCACCGAGATACTCTACCTTACTATGCCATCGAAGTTTCAGAATGATCCTAAGTTATGTCCTCTTGTGATTACTCCAACTGCGTATTTATAGGTTCTAGTCCATGTATGGAAGCTGACGTGAACTTAGTGAACCATTGCGTCCTTTTATTGATCTGACATGTCATCTATATATACTTTGAAGCCGACTTGACTGTCTTTCACATTGTTTTTCTGGAAGTCTTCTTCTTTCGAGGATGGTGCTTGTCTTGGAGGGCTACTTGACACTAGGTTGACACATATTCATGCTCAAGAAGAGCTTTTTAACACGAATTTGATTCTTTGACTTTCCTAGACCTATGAAATGAGCAAGAAACTCATTCTTATAATTTACAAAAATAATATTTCTTTTTCTTGACAAGTACAAAAGTGTTGAAATATGGCAACAAGAATATTCCAATTTAATTTGTCCTTGAATTAAATTGTGAACTAAAACTGAATTTAGTCTTAACACCTACTTGGACATAGTTAATTAATTTATTTTAAATTAATTAGTTGGAGAAATTCAAGTTAGAAGTCTTTCTGAAGTCATGCAAGAGTTATCCCTTAAATTAAGGAGATAAGATTGAGTTATATTTGAGTTGTAATTAGTTAACTCAGTTTACTAAGTTAAGTCCAGTTAAATTAGTTCCACACTATTTGAGGAACTAATAGAGAGTTAATAGTTAGTTGATGCATGCATGCACTAAACTAGTGCTACTCCAGTTAACTGAAGATTCCTTCATTAGAAACTCATGCATGTCTATTCTAAGAAAGACCCAATTGAGATTAAAGTCAAGGACAGTGTACTATCAGTTGCATGTGTTTTCTCAAAGAGAAAACTCATGCATGCAGTTGAGGATTTAATCCTTGAGGATTCCATAGTTTTGGAGGAGATCATCCATTGGGTAGGAGGGTTTCCACTTGGTTGAAGGCAGATCATCCACAAGGAACAACGCAAGGAAATAGGAGCTTGGAGGGCAGAGAGGAAGGCTAGAGAGAAGCTAGGATTGGCTATGATCATCTGTGAGGATTGTACTGAGAGCTAGCTAGCTGTGAGACCTAAGGCTTTGTATAATTTCTATGTATTTCCACATGTCTGATAATACAATAGTGTGGGTTTTCTTGCTGAGGATTTCCCCAAAATATTTTCAGGTCTATTGTGCCATTGATTCTTCCCCTTTTGGTTATATTGTTTAGCTCGATCTTTAAGCTTCCAAAAATTGGTAGTAGAAGTAGGTTATAGTATTCTGATTTGATTTATATTGCATTATCGGGTTAACCTACCATTAGATTATCTACATGGTATCAGAGCTGTGAAGAGTATACTGAGAAGAGAATTCGAAGTTTTAAGTTCAGGGTTGCAGGTGCAAATCAAATTCATATCATACCTCAAGGTTGGCCAATGGCGTTCTATGTCTTGAGAGTCGAGTATGCCTTAACAGGTAGCTCGAGTTACATAGCATGGAAAGATATAATGGAGGTTGTACTAGAAGACAATGGCTTGAAGGAATTCATTGATCAAGAAATCCCAAAGCCAGCTTCAACTAATGCACAATATTTGGCTGAGTGGAACAAGTGTGTGGCGAAGGTGAAATGGATCATCCTTAAGGGAGTTTGAGACCATATTGTCTCGAGACTCCATGGGAAGGATACTCCATTTTCAATGTGGAAGAAATTGAAGGACCTCTACAAAAATAGTAGCAACCAGAGGAAATTGGCACTCAAGGATAAGTTTCGAAGGATCAAGACGGAGAAGGGTGATACTATTTCCACATATCTAAACAAGCTCACCACCTGCAGAGATGAGATTGGCAGTGTGGGAATAACTACTGCCGATGATGATATGGTGAGCCTCACTCTCCTTAGCCTTCCAAAGAGTTGGAATAGATACCAGGACTCTATGAATGGAAGAGAGAAACTATCAGATTGGGAATGACTGTGGTCAAATCTTATGCAGGAGGAGATCAGGAGGAGCACATGAGATGGTTCTTCATCCAGGACTGATGATGAAGAAAATCTGGCCTTAGCAAGTAAGGCGAGGAAAGGGAAGCGGAAGGCTTCCCATTTCAAATCGAATTCTTCTCATGGAGGGAAGAATGTGACATGTCTAAAGTAAGATGCTTTAATTGTCACAAGATGGGAAATTATGCGACTAATTGCCCATCGAAGAAGTCCAAGAAGGGATCCTTGGAAGGATCGGAAGGTGAGGCATTAGCCTTTCAGTTGGAAATGGTCTTTACCCTCATTTCATGCATGGTGTCATCGATATGGGTTGTGACTGGTATTGAAAGTGGAGCCTCATTCCACATTACTGGTGATAAAAAATTTATTCAGTTCCTTGGGGGAGAAAAACCTCAAGATGCACATAGAGATGAGTGACGATGGAAGGTATAGTGTTTTAGGAGTGGGCATGGTTGCTTTTCAGAGGGAGCATGGAGCTCCTCTCACCTTGACAGATGTGATGTATGTGCCTGGACTAAAGAAGAACTCACGATGTTGGAGGACAAAGGCTATGATGTTGTCTTCAGTAAAGGAAAGGCATTCCTAAGACACATAGACACGGGTCAGACCAAGATGATAGGGATTCGAGTGAAGAATCTCTATAAACTAGAGGTAGATGATTATTCAACATTGAGTACGAAAGAATAATTGGTGCAAATGCAAGGCATTGGCAAGTTGTGGCACAGGTAGTTGGGCCATTTGCATCATGGGGCTTTGAAGATAATGCAATAGATATCTACAAGACTTCCCAAAGGTAAACTTGAGTAAGTTGACACACGCAAAGGTTATACCTTCGGAAAGTACACCAAGTCTTACTTTCATGATCGAGACAGTCAAGCAAAGGCTATGTTAGAGCCAGTTCATACTGATTTGTCTAGAGCATTCTTTATGGCATCCACAACGAAGCAAAGGTATTATATGATTTTCATTGATGACTATTCTAATAAATGCTGGATTTATTTCATGCAAAAGAAGGACCAAAAATTCGCAAAGTTTTGCGAGTTCAAATCTTTGGTCGAGAAAGAGTCACAGAAGAAGATCAAGACCTTGGGAAGCAACAACATTGGAGAATATGTCTCTCAAGAGTTTAAGTACTTCTATGCAGCGGAAGGAATTAAACGAGAGTTGACGACACCTCATAACCCACAGCAGAATGGGGTGGCCAAGAGGAAGAACAAAACTATTGTAGGGGCAACACGGGCAATGCTACATGAACAAGGCCTACTACTTCCCTTGTGGGCTAAGGAATGCAACGCATTGGTCTATTTGCAGAATAGAATCCCGCATCGCACACTTGGGATGAAGACACCAGAGGGATCTTTCTCTAGTAAGTGACCAGATGTGGGTCACTTCACGATCTTTGGCTCATTGGTATATTTCAATGTGACAAAGGATGCATGGAAGAAGCTTGATCCGACAGTAGAGTTGGGGATATTTGTGGGGTACACTGATACACCTCACAACTATAGGGTGTACTTTCCTACCAGTCGAAGGACAGTGGTTCGCAGAGATCTCAATTTTGATGAGCAGAAGGCCATGTGAGTTTCCCTTGAGAGGGAGCTCCAATTACAGGTTGTGGAGGAAATGTTGGTTCCTAAGGAGGAGGAGCCTCATACTGATTCGGAGTAGCTGCATGTAGAGGTTCTAGGAGTGGAGGCATCCACTCAAGCAAAGTCTTCCAGAGATGGAAGGAAGTGCACAAGAGAAGCAAATAGATTGTTGGAGGATGTGAGAGAGAATGTAGGAGCACCATCTTGTCAATGTAGATAGAGGAATGTGTTGAGACCGAGCCATATTCCATTGAGGAAGCAGTGTAGTAGCTGATTTGGGTTGATGCTATGGTGGAGGAGTATGACTCCATAGTTCGTAACAGTGTTTGAGACGTGGTTACAAGACTAGAGAACAAGTCAGTTGTGAGTTTCCTTTAGCTTTACAAGGTAAAGCAACCTCCTGATGGTAGTCTGGAGAAGCATAAGGCAAGATCAGTTTCCCATGGCTTTTCACAGGTTGAGAGGATCATGTTGCTGCAGTATATTTTGACAAAGGAGAAAAATACTGACATTTTGACAAAGGCATTGTCAAAGTGTAAATTCGAGTTCCATAGAGATAGGATCGGGGTCGTAGATAATCCCTTTCTTGTTGAGAGGGAGTGTTGAAAGATGGCAACAATAATATTCCAATTTAATTTTTCCTTGAATTAAATTGTGAATTAAAATCGAATTTAGTCTTAACAGCTACTTGGAATTAATTAATTAATTAATTTTAAATTAATTAGTTGGAGAAATTCAAGTTAGAAGTCTTTCTGAAGTCATGCAAGAATTATCCTTTAAATTAAGGAGATAAGATTGAGTTATATTTGAGTTGTAATTAGTTAACTCATTTTACTGAGTTAAGTCCAGTTAAATTAGTTCCAAACTATTTGAGGAACTAATAGAGTGTTAACAGTCAGTTGATGCACGCATGCACTCAACTAGTGCTACTCCAGTTAACTGAAGATTCCCTCATTAGAAACTTATGCATGTCTATTCTGAGAAAGACCCAGTTGAGATTAAAGTCAAGGAAAATGTACTATCTTTTGCATGAGTTTTCTCAAAGAGAAAACTCATGCATGCAGTCAAGGATTTAATCCTTGAGGATTGTGCAGTTTTGGAGGAGATCATCCACTGGGTAGGAGATTTTCCACTTGGTTAAAGGCAGATCATCCACAAGGAACAACG
This sequence comes from Pinus tabuliformis, assembly GCA_031772625.1. Taxonomy (NCBI): domain Eukaryota; kingdom Viridiplantae; phylum Streptophyta; class Pinopsida; order Pinales; family Pinaceae; genus Pinus; species Pinus tabuliformis. Next base: position 867,386,922 of record CM062817.1, read on the forward strand.
CAAGGAAATAGGACCTTGGAGGGTAGAGAGGAAGGCTGGAGAGAAGCCAATATTGGCTGTGAGCATCTGTGAGAATTGTACTGAGAGCTAGCTAGCTGTGAGAGCTAGCTAGCTGTGAGAGCTAAGGCTTTGTATAATTCCTATGTATTTCCACCCGTATGATAATAAAATAGTGATTGTTTAGGGTACTGATTGTGGTTTTTTGTATATATGTGTTTATGCTGGTATCCTCCTTGGGCGGAAAGCAGGAGGGACGAATAGCTAGGGTTTACAGTCTTTAGTAGGTGTTGAACTGCATGGAAGGGCGCAAAGGAGGGAGCTCCACTCCCTCCTACAAACAGCCTATAGCTAACTGAGGTAAGAAGCCAATAGAAGAGGTCAGAGATCCTACAGAAAAAGGGAAAGAAAGCATGGAAGAAGAGGAAGAGGGAATCAAATAAAGGGAGAATAATAGCAAAAAATGAAAGGAGGAAGATGACAAGGAATAGGGAGAAAAAACCAAGGCACAGAAGGGACCATGTAAACCAAAAACTAAAGTCACACCCAGAGTAGTTCTGAGTGATCCTACTCTACAGGCTCACAGCGACCACATGCGGACATATGTTATCATTTGTAAATTCATGGGAGTATGGCCCACTGAAAAGGCATTACATAAATGGATTAAATACCATTGGAAACCAAAAGGAAGCATTGACCTACATCTTGGGTCAAAGGGATTCTTTATTGTGGTCTTCACAAATATTGAGGATAAAGACAGAGTGTTTGAAGGAGGGCTGTATTTCTACGTAGCTGAAGGCATCTATATGCAGTTGTGGATGATGAACTTTGTCCCAGAGCGGGAGACTTTCACATCGGTTCTGGTATGGGTAAGACTTTACTCCCTTCCTCTTGATTATTAGCAAACAGAATCGTTAACCACCATAGGAAATCAATTAAGTTTTTTTTTCAAAGCTTCTGAAGCCACTAGAAGGGGAAAATACGCTTCCCTTGCACGAATTTGTGTGGAGATGGATCTCTCCAGAGCTCTACCGGATAAGGTTATCTTGGAAGTTTTTGATGAATAATGGGTACAAATAGTAGATTATGAACATATTCCATTTAGATGTCACAGATGCCATGAGCATGGGCACCTTTTTAGGGATTTCCCTCTCAGCAAAATAGAGAATAAGAGCAAAGCCACCACAATGAAAGATGCTGAAAGCTTTCACAAAGTGAGCCATAGAGGAAAAGGGGGCAAAAGGGCCATAGGCCAGTTTGAACAAGTATCAAGTACTCGAGGAAGAAGAAGAAGAAATAACAAAAGTAGATCAGGGAATGGCAGGAATTCTAGTGGAGAAGGAGAAAGAAGAAGATAAAGATCAAACAAAGGATAATAATAAACCGAAAGAGGCTATGATGAGCGATGTAGAACTAGAGATGGACTAGGAAATGACCTAGTGAGAGATGGAAATGGAGGACCATGAACTACAGGAGATTCTTGATAGAGAACACCTAGATTTGGAAGAGTTCTTGAAATAGGGAACCATGGGAGGGGTAGACTCATTACCTCAAGAAGAGTTCACTAGAGTACAATAGCTACTTATGGAAAACTCAAGCTAAAGGGATGGATAGGTAAAATAACACTGCAAGACAGGGTAACGAAGGTGTGAAAACTATGAAAAACTCACCAGGATTAGCACCTAGATACCTAGGAAAGAAAATAGGTAGAAAAAATAAGAATGAGCTTTTGATGGAATGTGGAAAGCTAATGATAGATTAAGGTAAGATGAAAGACCTAACCAATTACTCCTTCACAAATCTTTAATGATGAAGTTCACTTATTGGAATATTAGGGGTCTAGGTAGTAAAAGGAAACAAAGATTACATAGTAACAGAATGAAACAAGAAGCTCAGGATATGATTTTTATCTAGGAAACTAAATGTTCCATTCAAAAAATTAAAGAAATATATAGAAAATGGCTCAATCGATTTGACTTTCTAGAAGTCAAGTCAGAAAATAAAGTAGGAGGCATACTAACTCTTTGGAACCCCCAAAATATTGGTATAATAGATGTTGAGGCTTCTAGAAATTATTTATCAGTGATTATTCATCCTATGGGGGATAGGGAGACATATCTAGTCACAAATGTTTATGGCCCTCAAAGAACGGATGACAAACTCAGGTCTCTAGATTCTCTTGTGGATCTCAGAGAGAGATATGTAGAGTACCATGGATTATGGGTGGGACTTCAACATGATCAAATCACTATCGGAGAAAAAAGGGGGAACCAGAACTCTAAACAAAGACTACTTAGCTTTTCAAACTTTTATGGATAATATGAAGCTAGTTGACATTGTTTCGAGTAATGGTCTCTTTACTTGGAACAATAAAAGAGGAAGAGAGTCTCAAGTAGCCTCAAATTTAGACAGATTCATCATCTCAGAGGATCTTATGCTCAATGATAAGGAAATGGTAGTGAGAATTCTCCCCTTTGGAGGATTATATCACTGGCCGGTTCAACTGGAAGTTCAGGGCATTGGTACCCCCAGGAATAGAATTTTTAGATTTGAGAATATCTAGCTCACCCATCCAGATTTCATCAGCAACATTTCAAGTTGGTGTTCTAAATATTTTCATATTTAGGGTACAAGAATGTTTCTTCTTCACAAAAGACTAAAACGCATCAAGCTCCGGCTAACAGATTGGAACAAGAATGAATTTGGTAATATTTTTGAGGGAAAAAAAGTTGTTGAAAACAAATTGCAGGAACTCAACCAAACCTTTATCATGGATGGCTTTGATAAAGTCAGAAATGATCAAGCCACCAAATTTCAGCAATATTGGGAGAACTTATGTAAACAAGAAGAAATATTTTGGAGACAAAAATGTAGAGTGCAATGGCTAAAAGGAGAGAGAAACACCATATTTTTCCATAGATCCACCTTGGCTAACATAGCTCATAATAGAATCTCTTTGATCAAGGATGAGGGAGGGCACCTTCTTAGTTCCCACGAATACATAGAATCTCTTTTATTTCAACACTTTCATGCGATAGCAAAGGAAACCGTTTCAGACTGAGAACATTTCATCAAGGACTTAACAAGACATATACCAAGACTAGTGTCTAGAGAGGATCATTTCAACCTCAATAGACCAGTGACTGAAGAGGAGGTCAGTGAGGTCCTCAAGGAAATACAGAATTGTAAAGCGCCAGGCCCTAATGGCTTAAATGTATATTTCTTTAAAGCTTGCTGGAATATTGTTAAACAGGACATTCTAAATGTAGTAGAAGATACTAGGAGGAATAGAACTATTCTGAAGTCTCTCAACACCTCCTTCACCTCTCTGATCCCTAAACAGGACAATGCCCAAACTCCAGATAAGTTTAGACCCATAGCATTGTGCAATGTGGTTTACAAAATAATATCCAATGTTGTTGCCAATAGACTCAAACCTCTTCTTCCCATCCTAGTGTCTGGGAACAATCTGGGTGTATGGAAGGCAGGCAAATTCTCAATAACATCATTCAAGCACAGGATGTAGTGCACTCACTAACTAGCAACAGGAAGGCTAGAATGATCATGTAACTGGAGCTAGCCAAAGCATATGATAAGTTGAACTGCACCTATATTAGGAGTGTTCTTATTGCTTTTGGGTTTGATCATAACTGGGTTAGATTGGTCATGGCCCTCGTAACTTCTTCCAGCTTTTCAATTTTGGTGAATGGTTCTCCCTCCGAGACTTTTATTCCTTCAAGAGGCCTCAGGAAAGGTGATCCACTCTCTCCCTTTCTCTTCATACTCATGATGGAAGGACTTGGTCGGTCTATCAAGCTCGCAAAAGAAGTCGGTAAAATCAAGGGCCTCCAACTTTTTGAGAATCGATAGTGCTTGACTCATCAACAATTTGTTGATGATACCATGTTGCAGGGAATCCCCACGGTCAAAGAAGCTTTTGCATAAAAACAACTATTGAGTGACTTTGCCATGGCTACAGGTATGGAGGTTAATCTTTCCAAATCTAAGATTTTTTTGTTTAACACCAATATTGCTATATAAAGGAATATCTCCAGAATTTTGGGCTTTCAAAGGGATTTCCTACCTTCAAAATATTTGGGAGTTCCTCTAACTGATAAACCTCTGCATAAGAGCATTTGGGAACTGGTGATTAATAAGATGCAGGATAAAATCAGAAATTGGACCATTAGATCTTTAAACTTGCGTGGTAGGTTGGTGCTTACAAAGGAGGTTCTTCAATCAATCCCAGTTTTCATGCTATCAACACTCCCTGCACCAAAAGGAGTCTTACAACAATTCAGAACCATTCAAAGAGACTTCCTCTGCGGTAAAGGGGAGAAACGAAAGAAATGGGCCTTGGTAGACTGGGAAAATATACGCAAACCTAAATATCATGGGTGTCTTAGTTTGGACGATCCAGAGGTTCTAAGCAGGGCTTTAGGGGCTAAATTATGGTGGCGTTGGGAAAAAGAACCAAAGGCTCAGTGGGCTAGTATCTAGAAAGAAAAATATGCCAGCACTTCGCAAATTAATGATCATATAAGGATGAATAGAAGTATAAAGGGCTCACACATCTAGAATAAGGCCTGATAGAATAGAGGCTTAGTACAAAAGAACAGCTTCTGGGAAATCAGAGAGGGAGATTTGGCATTATTTTGGGAAGATAAATGGCAACAAGAACCGATACTATTAAAAGAGGATTTTGTGGACCTTAAGATAGAGACAGACATCATAGGGTTATCTAAGGTAAACGACTTTTCAGACCAAACCAATAATGCGGGAAAATGGAGAAACTGGAGGAACATTTATTATAGGGAAGATAGCCCCTTGAAAGCTAAAGTAGAGGAAGCAGTTTTTATGAATTGGGAGCGATTCCACTCAACACGCTACATGTGGCCAAGGGGTGGGTATGAATACCGCCCTCAATGCACGCTATATATTGGTGCTCCTCTGCCATAGGATCAAGCATGGAGGATCCACGGTCAAGAATGATCGAGCATGTTAGTGGGTTCATGCAGTTAATCAGTGGGCTTTTAGGCATTGCGATATCTTCCTCAGCCGTCAGATCAAGCTTGGAGGATCTATGGTCAGGAATCATCAAGCATGTTAGTGGGTCCATGATGTTAATCGGTGGTCTTCATGGCATTGTGATGTCCTCCTCGGCTGTTGGCTCGGGAAACAAGTTTTGATGGTGGAGATTAAGGGCTTCAAGGCTGATTTCCATTTCAAGGATGTTATTCTGTTTCAGGGCTGATTTGTACGAGTGTTATTCCCCCATTCAGATTTTGGTGGGTCGAATGTTTGGCCTTTGTACTGTTTGGCATTTGAGGGTTTGGTTGTTTTGTTGGTAGGGATTGGGGTTTTTACCCTTAACTCGATGCCCTTGGTTTTTAGAGAGTAGTTCTTACTTGGTCCATGGGTCCTCATGGATGGTTGTATTTTATGTAAACTATTTTATGATTTAATGATAACGAAGGTACGACTCTTGCTTTAGAAAAAAAAATATAATACAATAGTGTGGGGTTTTTAGCTGAGGCTTTCCCCAAAGTATTTTCATGTGTATTGTGCCATTGATTCTTATTCTTCTGGTTATATTGTTAAGCTCAATATTTAAGCTTCCACAAATTGATAGTAGAAGTAGGTTATAGTATTCTTCTTTGATTTATTGCATTATCGGGTTAACCTACCGTCATAATTTCTACACAAAAATCAAAATTACATTTGTAAATATCGAACCTAGTTACACTTTCTTCAACACACAAAAACCATAAACCTGTATTGACATGTCAAATACCATGGAAAGGCACTTGGAGATCAAGTCGACACTCAATATGAAATGATAATCTACATGGTTGAACTAATGGAGAAAGTGGGTATGCTAAATAGGAGAGTTTCTATAATTGCCAAGAAATTTGAACACATTGATTTTTCCACCTTGGATGATGACAATGTGCCACAACCACCAAACCTAATGGACTCTCCAATAGAGTAATGACCATGTGAACTTGATGTGTCAAGAAACGTTTCTTTAATATCACGTCCATCATCATGTCTATTACCTTGTGGTTTATTTTATTTCCTTGTATTTTTTATAGTTTAAAAGATAGTTTAGTAGCCTATGAATTATGAAAGTATAATATTTTTAACTTATGTTGTTGGTATGGTATCCCAAGTGGCATAGCAATAGCTTGCACTACTTATCTTTGTTATTCTTTTTTATAAAAATATAGAACATCTAATTTTACAAAAAAACACTTGGACATTTGTAAAACAATTTTTATAACCTTGCTAAGTTATTGTTTAAGAAGACACACATAAATTCATTTAAATACCCATGGAAGGTGCCACAATGTCAAATGTGGTAGCCATGGCTGCATCAATATTGGAGGTAATGAAATATTCACACCTCGATCATAGAGTACTCTCTCATATCATCTATATATGGTAATTGTACAGTGAAATATATAACGATTGGTTTAACATCAATTAATTTTTTTACTAAACTCATCCAAACAACTTTCATGTATAATATCCTCCATCGGGCCATTGCGAATATGCCTACAATGAGAGCATAGATATAGTTATACTTGAATTAAAATAGAAACATCAACCCACATATGTGGAGATGATCGTCTGCTATAGGTGTCACCTAAAGGCCCTACACCTTGAGGTCTAAAATAACCCTTCGATGTATCTCATTTGGAGGCTACCACAAATTAACTACTTTTCACTACACTACATGTGAGACATGCTATCATAGTGCTAGTGTCATCAATGCAATCCAAAATTTGAAGTGTCTATGGGGGGGTTATGCATACACCAAAGAGCAGCTAGCCCTCTCAATGGATTATGGCTAGCATTTGGTTGATTATGAGAGGAGCCAATACAAACCTGTTGGAACTCACTAATGTTAAAATAGTTCACGTGGAAGCCAATCATGAACTTGGCCTATAATTTTCAAAGACAATACAATGGTACCTCCTGATTATCATAAGGAGGTTTATCAAAAACCAAAAATCATTGACTCATCGTGTTCTCTTTCCATGGATCAAATGAGCATCAATCATTGAAAATACATATCTTCCTAGGATCAATGGGTTGTTTGGATCTTGGGTCAATAAATATTCCCACAATAATTTTTTTGGTGATATTCAATCTTTTAACTTGTTGTTCAATAATACTAGTGAGTATAATTCTCTCGTCTTGGTCATATATTCAATTATTGTTTTCAATTGACCATAGGCATGGTCAATGGATGTAATAATTTTTGTTAAGGGATGTGACTAATGAAACTAGTGATGGTTCCCTTGTGCTCTAAAGCCCTTCAATCAATATTTTTAATTCATTCGCTAGTACAAAAAGAGAGATTAGTGACTACGCAACTATAAAAGTTAGTCGCCACAATCATTTCAAGTGAATTACTACTAAATTTGATCAATTTTAATTGACCCAACTGAAAAAGACTAACTTAAATGACTAATTTATTCTAGAGATAAAATATAGGACTAGATAATAAGTGACCCAACTAAAAGCGACTAAATTAAATGACTAATTTAGTCTAGCATTAAAATATATAACTAGATAATAAGTGACAAAATTAAAATGATTAATGTAAATGACTATTACAATCTAAGAATAAAAATATGACGAACTAACAAGTACCACAAGTATATGAATTAGTCATTTATACTATTCATTTTTAATTGTGTCACTCCGGAAATGAAAAATTGCAATTTTGATACTGAAGTGTTACATTTCACTCAATTTTAAAATTTGAAGATAAAGCGGTATTTAAATCCATCTATAATGGTAAAATTATAACAATTTTATACAATATAAAGTATAAGTTGGTTATTTAGTATACTATTTCAGAGTTCACAACTTCAGAGTTCTTTGCATGAAATTGTATTCTTCTATCATTATGAGTGAGTTTTTGTAGGTCTTTTGTAAAAAATGTATTCTTTCAAGTTTCTTATTTCTATGTATAAGGATCTCGATATTTTATCTTAGATCATCGTGATATCTATTTTCATCGGAGTTTTCCCCCTCAAAGAGACTTATTTTCAAGTCGGTTTATATTTTATTCTATTTTTCTATCTGGTTACATAGCATTTGGTATTTGGATCTTAATGTTTCACTACTTCAAATAGACTATACTAGAATTTTCGCTATAACTTATTTTCTACGAGGTTTTAGAAACTAAAATTTCTACCACGTGGAGTAGAAATCATGGTGAACATCTTGTAAAAAATTCAGAACTTGGTTCAATATATGCTCAGAGATGTGATTCAAGGAAATTAGGGTATTTTCATGCTCTAGAATTCTTCCTCAAAGAGATGTCTCTGCGAAAATCGTCATAACTTTTGTTTCAGGAATTCAAATTGAATTTTGTAAAGAGTGGCTGAAATTGCATACATGGTAGTTTCATCCTACCATGTTTAGGTTGGAAGGTTTAAATAGTGACATGTGGCATTGCATACAAGTTTACTCTGCAGAAATATTTTCAATCACCAAATTCAGGGGAAGTTTGGAGCTATTGATTCTTAGCGTGATGACTAAAGCACTTGCTTTAGATAAAAGCTGAACATTTTTGTTTTGCTTTGTTCAGTTATTTTTTATGTATGTAATTAATAAGCATATTAATTAATAGTGTTCCAAGTTCATCCCTCTCAAGGAATGTATTATAAGAAAATATATTAACATATTAACCTTTTTATAGTTGTGATTAGTCTCATTCTCTTTTTATACTAACAAAGTATTTAATGCCCTAGCCTTTCTTCACATGGGGTTTAATAGTGTTCAAATATTAATTGTTTTTATGTTTAGTCTGAAATCTTAAAAATATATGTTACTCTAGAATCCTAAAAATATCTAAGAATGGTATTTATTGATATTTCTTTTACTGCAAATACCTTATACATTTTTGTAATATTATGAATCCCAATTTTGACTTTCATTTTGCAATTTAACTAAAAATAAAATTATTGTCTCGAGTCTTCAGCTTGAAAAATTAGTTTTTTTTTTTAAATCATTTCAAAAAAGTTTTGTTTTACTATTTCCGAAACCAAAGTTATATAACAACCATGTATCAACAACTTTGAATTTTAAATATCTAAAAATTGAAATTCTTTTTAAAATTAAATTTTAAATATCTAAAAATTGAAATTCTTTTTAAAATTAAATATTTTTGTTTTAATTGATTTTTATTTATTTAAATTAAATACAATGCGATATAATACGATACGATACAATAGAGACATTTTCAACCGAAAAAAATAGAATGAGATATGAGATATATTTGAGAAATTATTTAAGATAATGTAAAGATTTTAAATATAATAATACGTTTACAGATTAGTATAAGGTTATTCGAAGGTTCGATAAACCTGAAACGTACAAGTCCTTCAGCAACAGCTGCTCCGTCAAGGGAGATGTCAAGGTGGGATGCGTCACGTAAGTCAAAGTCGTATTAGGGCTTCCACCGACGAACAGCATTGAGCACCTCGAGATTGTGGATTGAGCACCTCTCAATTTCAGAGTGTTGGGGGGGAAAGCACCGCCTTTGGAATTATCCATCCGTAACGACATTGAACGAGTTCGTGGAGGAGGGAAGTGTTTGGACTAATGTTGTGGAATGTTATGTGACAAATATTCCAGAGGGGAATTCTACAAAAGATACATGCACCTTCATGGATACCATCCTCAATGCAACCTGTAGTCCTTGTCAAAGTTATTCCCACGACCCATGTCTCAACATATTAATAGATAATTGTTTTTACGGGAAATCTGCACTCTCTGCACTCTGTGAGATATAATTGTTACTGCAGAAACCATGCCTAATTGCATTCATTCCGAAAGTGGTAGAGGGTAGTTGAGTAATTGAGTACATTATTAAGTTGAAAAATATAAAATTGAACAACAATTTTGTTTTTGAATTCAAGTTATCGTGATCTCTAAACATTTTGTTTTATAAAAATTCAATTCATGTTTTTGTGATCCATAAATATTTTGTTTTATAAAAATTCAAGTTTTTGTGATCCAAAAACATTTTGTTACAATTTATTTTATAAAATTGACTATTTTTTAAAGGAATATAACAATACTTTTTTTAGGCCATGACCTTGACCCAAAATCATTAAAGCTTAACCTTCCTTCCATCCATTGAAAATGAAAGGAAATGTAAAAATATAGATGCCTCCACAGACCCTGCAAAATCTCTTGTATTTATGCTACTTTGATTTTCAATAATTCTTCACATGCTCCAATGTCTCTACAACATCTTTAGTATGGTAATTTATTAGGATTTATTAATAAATTAAATTCTAAAATTGGATGTGAGACATCGAGAACTGAACAAGAAAATAGACGCTATCCTGATAGAATTGAAACCACGGTTACAAAAAATAGCTTTGTCCACCAATTTAATCACCTGTTCTAGACCCCATAGATCCCGAAGAAGATGAAGTATTATAGCGCGCTTCGAGAAAGATTTTCAGTCACCGAATTCAAGGGAAGTTTGAAGGAGCTATTAATTCTGGTGATTAAGGCAATCTTAGCGTGATGATTAAAGCGGTAGTGTTAGACAAAAGCGGAACATTTATGTTAGGGAATTTTGTAAATGTATTATATGATTATTATATATTTATTTTAAATATGAATATAATATGAGTTGAGAGGATCTAATTTTTTTGGAATTATATTAGATATTATTTTTGGGATTCAACTGCGTTATGTAAGTCATTCAAACGTATGACCATTTCCATGAGAGGTAGTCGTAACTGACTAATTTCTCATGATTTTTGAATAGTTCACTTAGCACTCATTGCATCGGGTGGGAATTTTGTAAATGTATTATATGATTATTATATATTTATTTTAAATATGAATATAATATGAGTTGAGAGGATCTAATTTTTTTGGAATTATATTAGATATTATTTTTGGGATTCAACTGCGTTATGTAAGTCATTCAAACGTATGACCATTTCCATGAGAGGTAGTCGTAACTGACTAATTTCTCATGATTTTTGAATAGTTCACTTAGCACTCATTGCATCGGGTGATGCTCACAGGGGTGAAGAAGTGGGATTGAAACTAGTGAAATGTGGAGAACGAATCACATAGCATCAATCATCACTTCCGGGGCTTGCACCCGGTAACCAGGACTTCCCAGGAGGTCACTCATCCCAGAACTCCTCTGGCTCAAGCGCGCTTAACTGTGGAGTTTTTGGAATTTTTAGATATTATTTAAATATTTTATATAGTTATTTATTTATTTTTTATTTTAGCTAACATTAACAAAATTTCAACTTTAATAATTGAGAGACACTTTACACATCATATTGAGCTGTAAAATAAAGCTCTAAACTAAAACTCAATAATATATTAGCATAAAAAAACCTTTTTACTTTTTATCTAAATTTATGTTAATTTCATAATTTTCAAATCTCTCTCCATAAATTTTTTTATAAATTGAAAATTTGTGTTTTAATTTCATAACTTTCAAATCTCTCTCCATAAAAGTTTTTGTAAATTTTCAATTTATAATTCGATTGTAACCCCCTTCCGTGGCCACTGCCATGATTGCCCAGGATTCTCGCTTACAACTCCAAATCTGCACATGGCGCTTCCCCTCTTAATAATGTAGGCCCTCCTTTCTTCCTTCCGCCATTTCCAATTAAATTCACGCTTCGTCTTTCAATCTTCTTGATTCCTTTGACATTTCATTTCACAAATTAAAACAACCTTGGGAGATTATATTATCTTGGCCCTTTGAAAATTTTCATGCTGCGGGTCCCAAGAGAGCGTAAGTGGGAGGTCGGCCCTATTTCTTGAGCGGTTTCCCTACAATTTCCCAACTCTTAACACTCTCAGACTACACCGACTTCCCTTTTTATATCATAGGCATCTTTTTTTATTGGAAATGGGTATTTTAATCATTTTATGAATTAAAAAAATGATTTAAATTTAAAGATTGTCATAGTAGTGGAAAGGTGTATTTCCAAATAAAATAAGCATCCGTTTCAAACCATTGGTAACATGTGTATAATTCTAAATAAACTAACTTAGAAAGGTAAAAGCCTTTTATCTTAACATGATGTTTAACACTTCTTTAAATTGCCTTGTAAAATAACCTGTTATACATTTACTTAGAAAGGAGAAATTTCCCTTAACTTCTTTCTTATTAAGCTTGAAAACTTTATTTAATATTTATTTTTTTTCCATAGTAATAAACTTTGTGGTTGTAACCATATTCACATTCTTTTAGGATGACAAGTTACACTACCAATTAATTTGTACTGTTTTAAAAATGATTATTTCAAGTATGGATAAGTTTTTTGGCATTCACTCATTTTATGAATCTCCTCATTTCAATTGAGGTTTAATAATTTCTTTTGTGTTGATTTATAGTTTTCATTGTACCAACTATTACAAACTATCTTATTGTATATTTTTGTACCTATCTTGAAAGCATTTTTTCTTTATCCATATCAAAAGATTTCATAAAATTGCATATATTTACACATAGGTAAATATCACTATTTTTCCATAATTTACTTTAGATATAATGTTTTTAGTAACTATTTTTTGTTTCATTTATGTTTAAAAATAAAAATTTATCATTTATAGAAATTTGAAAAGCTCATCCCTAATTATTAAACTCACCATTTAATTAAATATTCTCTTCTATTATTTTCCAATAAATATAATCACTTTATACTAGTTCAGAATCCCTCATTACTAAATTCCCCATTTAATTAAATATTCTCTTATATTATTTTCCAATAAATATAATCACTTCGTACTATATACAAATAGTCTAGAAAACTTTAGATAAACAATAATTAGACACACTATTAAAACACTCCAAATATTAATTTATAGCAATTACACTTTCTCTGTCCATGGTAACCTACATAGTTCATTAGACTTATTCTGAATCATTCTTGTGAAAATAATCTTAGATTTGGGGCATATAAATTATGTAATTATAAAATTAGTCCAAATATAATATAAGATATAATTAGATATTGAGATAAACTAATGGAATATTGTGAATATGTAAATATTGGAATAAAATAATGAAGAAATGTGTTGAATATGCATATGTAGATATTGATATAATGAGATGTCAATATATAGTAATTTAATGATTATGGAGTTTTTAAGTTGTTAGAAAATTTAGTTTAAATGAAAGACAAATTAATGTTTGAGTTTATGGATGAACTAATATATTAATAAAAAATGATAAGGAATTTTTATTTAGTGTAATATTGATACAAAACAAAGGTTAAAGGTAATAGTGTGTATATTTTTAATTATTTAAAAGTGTATATTATTAATTATTTAAAAATTTTGAGTGATAAGAGGGATAGTGATAGTGAAAGTGATGAAAGATTTTTTTACCAATTTAAAATTTAGACATCAAAGTATAGTATATGTTTTTTTGGATTTAATTATCATGAATTTAATTTTGCTATTATTAATAGTCATATTCATCTTGGAGCAAAAAAATTGGAGGATTATTAGTTACTTCGAAATGTATTAATAACTCTTTTCCAAAAGAATAATAGCATTGGGGCCAACAAAACCTACATCTTCTGGACATATAATCCCTCATTACTAAATTCACCATTTAATTAAATATTCTCTTATATTATTTTCTAATAAATATAATCACTTTATACTATATACAAATAGTCCAGAAAGCTTTAGATAAACAATAATTAGATACACTATCAAAACACTCCAAATATCAATTTATAGAAATTACTCTTTCTCTTTCCATGGGAATATGCATAGTTCATTAGACTTATTTTGAATCATTCTAGTGAAAACAATATGTAGATTTGGAGCATATAAATTATGTAATTATTAAATTACTTCAAATATAATATAAAATATAATTAGATATTGAGATAAATTAGTGATGAAATTTTGTGAACATGTAGATATTGGAATCAAATAATGAAGAAATGTGTTGAATATGCATATGTAGATATTGATATATAATGAGATGTCAATATATAATAATTTAATGATTATAAAGTTTTTAACTTAGAAAATTTAATTTGAAGGAAGGAAAAATTAATTTTTAAACTAATTTTTGATTTTATGGATGAACTAATATATTAATAAAAATGACAAGGGATTTTTATTTAGGGTAAGACTGAAAGGAAACAAAGGTTAAAGGTAATAGTTTGTATATTTTTAATTATTTAGAAAATTTTAGTGATAAGAGGGATAATGTGTATATTATTAACTCTTTAAAAAATTTGAGTGATAAGAGGGATAGTGAGAGTGATAGTGATAGTGATAGTGATGAATTTTTTTTTTATCAATTTAAAATTTAGATATAAAAGTATAGTATATGTTTTCTTCGATTTAATTATCATGAATTTAGTTTTGCTATTATTAATAATCATATTCATATTGGAGCAAAAAAAATGGAGGATTATTAGTTACTTCGAAATTTATTAATAGCTCTTTTCCAAAAGAATAATAGCATTGGGGCCAACACAACCTATATCTTACGGACATTCTTCTAGCTTATCAATGTATATGCCAAAAAAAATAAGGTATAAGATACACCCTTACTTGACTCATGTATAGCATTTAATTTCTTCCAACCAACCCTTAGTAGTCCTAAGTTTAACATCAACTCTCAACTCAAAAAAAACCATTATCTCTTTGAGCTTCTTTGATAACTTTATCTTAAAACCTATGCAAAAAAATCAAAATCAGGTATATAATAGATAATGAAACAATAGTTCACCTATCTAATTATAAATAATGTATTTGAAATTTTAAATAATATTATTGCAAATTTATAAACTTTGAAAAATGAATGTCATCCATTTATTTATAAATTAGAATTATTATGATTAAATATATACCATTTAAACCTAAAAGTTTCCCACCAAAAGAATTATGTTTGAGATTTCTTATGCAAGATGGCATCACTCTACATGGATCAATGAAGAAAAGGGACGGATTTCATATTTTAAAAGGTCAAAGTTCTTTAAATGGAGAATTGTAATTATTTTAAGGATCACTCTAATGTTATAACTGTTCATATTTTTCTAAGAATCGAATAATTGTTCATATTTTGAGTAATGTTATTTTTATCTTTGGTTAATTGACACTTATTAGGACTAACCATAATGGGAAGACTACAAAATGTAACACGCACCTTACATATACACTTGTCATAGTAGTGGAAAGGTGTATTTCCAAATAAGATTATCAGTGATTTCAAACCATTGGTAAGGTGTGTCCAATTATAAATAACAGATACCTAAAGTTTCATTAAATTGTACATCAATTTCACCCTTTCATTATGTTAACAATAACTCCAAAAAACAAGCTTTTGTAGTTTCATTAACTTGTCCATCAATTTCCCCATTTCATACTCTTAATAATAACTTAGCCTCTCCATCTCTAATTGTGGAGAAAATTTTACACTATCCACTTCGATAATAATTTACACTAAAAATTAGGGCTTCATATTTAGGGAAGTGGATAGTACATTCAAATTCGAAATGAGAGGACTTCATAGCCCATCCCTAACTCACTATATAGATAGAAACTTATGGTCTCATTATAATATAAAAGAGACTGCATAGAATAATAACATGTTGTTGCTGCAGTGACAGATGTTGACCTCCTCTTACAACAAGTCCTGAATCCAGGTCTACGACGAGGGGCATGTCAATCACTCAAATGCGTTCCAAACACGTGAATGTCGACGCGTCCAAAGTTTTATCGCTGAATAGAGCCATATCCTAAGAGAGGAGCTACATGAGTAGTAGATGGTGATAGCGGAGGTGGTGAAGAATCATAGTTTCACTCAAAGAGTCTTGTATGAAGTAACTCTGCCATGAAGTAACTTTGTCTGTCCATTCGAGCAAACGAAGGAAAGAAAAAGATGGAAAAGATGGAACTGTGATTTGAGAGTTTTGATATGTGAATATATATAATATAATTACAATATACATATTAATTACAATAAATTAATTAGGGCTCATTACTACTGACAAACCAAATTTCTCAATATATCCCCAAATTTTACATATATTTTCAAATTATTAAATTACAAAAACTATCACATGCATTTATGTTGTGCCTGCCCTTGGTACGTATCATAGGAAACAGTTTTTAGGAAGCATAAAAAATAAAAAATATTTACTCTCAAATTTCCATTCACTGCTATGTTCACTGAATATAAAATTGATTGTACATGTCCTAGTAAAGAGTAGTAAAGAGTTTTCAGGAAGCAAAAAAAAAAAAAAAAAATTACTATCAAATTTCCATTCATAAACACAAATAAAATTTCTGATAAACGTAAATAGAAATTGTCAGATTTTTATCATAGTGCATTCAACAAATATGCCGAAGTTCTATCAAAAGAGGGTCTCTCTATTCCACCTGGGGCGATTCTTTACATGGCATATATGCAGGGACCGAGGCACCATCCCATTGGTCTGTGGTACACAAGTTTTTCTACAGACATTTCGGTTGTTAAACTTCACAGGCACAATCTATACAGCGTTTGATATTGCTACTTTATTTGCCAGATTTTAAGAACTCTTTATATAGTGTTTATTTCTGAATAAAAAATTGTATATTGCTAAATTGGTTTATTGCCAAATAAAAATTTGTATATTGCTGAATGAAATTTGTATATTGTTTTATATCGCTGAATATTGCTAAATAGTATTTCTACATGTGTATTGCTGAATAAGAAACTCATTGACTAATAAACAACTATCGGTTTGAAATTTAATGTAACAGTCAATGATGCACTCATATTTACTTATTACCAATTTTTACTAATTATTAATAAATTTTTTTATTCTGTTGTAACCTAGATTGTTAAAGAATTAGGGTGAAAATCCAAAACTTATTTGGTTAATTATTAATTAAAAGAAATTGATCAGTTTGTAAAAGCACTAAAGAATCAGTTAAATAACTCCTAAAACAGTTACAATAAGTTGCCCATCTTGTCCTTCAAAAAGGAAAATGACAAAACCCTGGGGGGTTGAAAAAAGGGAAGAAGGGATTTGCTGTGGATAAACTTCCTTGAGCTGGACAAATTAGCCAGTGGGAAAAGGTTGTGGATAACAGGTGGTGAGACCTTCTAGATAGAGGAAATAAATGCATGTTTATATTTACATCAAGAAAAACATATAAGTAATCACTAGTAAGAAAAGATTAATTTTTTTTATATTATGTAGCTAAATAATTAGCATGTAATTTAATTACTGGAAGACTTTCATTGAAAGTTAATGAGTATATAGTGCTTGCTGCTATATTCCTAACATATTTAGATTATTGCATTGATGCATAAGAGAGGTAATGACATTAGGGAATCTTTAACCACTGTAGAGTAGTAGAAAAATGCACCAACGATCTAAAGCAATCGTATATGAATGAATTACTGTAGGAAGAGTAATGTTCCTTTTTACTTTTTGAATACAAATTGTCTTACTAAAATGAAGAGCTCATTGAATAGTGAAAGCAGAGTAGGCTTTCTGACAATTCATAGAAATTCCTAAGCATTTCTCTATTCTAATAGTATTAGGAAAACACACAAAAACAAGCGGCGGAAACATTGAAATTTCATTCAAACAGTAAGAGAAACAAAAAAATAAATGTGGTATGGCTGTCGGTCGAGTTCTGGGAGAATCCCCGCAAGCTTATTACCACGATAAACCACATATTAAGCATACAAAGATTTATACTATGGAACTGTAGCGGAATGACTAGAGATAATCATAATTTAACATAAAAGTCCGATATCGAGTATCTGTTAGACAAATACAGGATTTCAGGTGGCCAACCCAATCCTAGGGATCAAACCTTAACTGCAAAAAATTCACAAACATGAAACATAGAACTGTTGAAAATAGCATGATCACAAAATAAATATATAAGACATTAATTTAAAACTGTGTATTCATAGAACTCCACAAAAAACCCTTATCGACCGTTCAAAGTTTGATGACATTGTGTTTACTACAGGTTCTTCAATTACCCATTAAATCTTCAGTAATACAATTGTAGTCATAGCTTTCTAGCCGGTGTTAAACCCAAAAATCCTAATGCATTAAAATGGCACAGTCCCTCAAGTAATGAGGCTTGTCGCCTGAAAACACAATCACCGGGATCAACCTGAAAGAGTACCAACATGAAAATCGATTGCAATGATTGTGGTAAGAGAGGGGTTTCATTCCGAATCCTCCTTGAACATAAATATTCATACAACAACTTGAAAGTACCTGCGAACCAGAGACGCAATTGATTAAACATGGAAGTCAAATCAGAAGGAAGAAATTAGCAGTGAAGTCCTCAGCAGAGAATAAATTACCTGAGAGAGGTTGCCGAGCATTGGAATGAAAAGTATAACTCATAGAGCATAACATTCTCATTAGGGTTTCGTCAGACAAAATAAAACCTCGAGAGATCATCCATAACATCTTATTTAGTTACCTCTGGTCACAGAGCGAACCAACGTGTCCTTTCGATGTAGAGATTCCAGCCATCAACGATTCGACCTCCTACATGGGACGAGGAGAATGAATTAGATTTGTATACAATGAAGAACGTTTAAAGAAAATCTATTAGATGAGACTGGGGTGTCCAGGTCAATTCTGCCATACCTGTGAAGCCTATGGAAGTGGTCCTAGAGGGAGGTGGTGCCATACAACCATCCGTGTCACTCTCTGTTGTAGAGCTGAACCTCAAAATCATTGCATAACCCAAATGAACCTAACCTTTGCCGCGAAGTGCATTGATCCACAGGGTAATACTTAAGTCACTGAGACCGTGGATCTTCTCTGATCCAACGATGAGGATGGGACCAACTTTCGGGGTCGAGACTATTCCATCCAGTCTCATCAGCATTAAAATGAATATTGTTGTGTTAATGTACAGACCTTGGTTTCCCTTCACTTTAATAGTGAGGTGTTTTCGGATGCATGCCATCCAGGTAGATTTTAATGTGTAGGGATGATTTCTCATTAACACCTACCCGCCGGCTAACCCCAAAGTACCACCCTAATGTGAACAGATTAATGTTAATAAGAATTTTTGTTATTTTTATACATATATTTATAGTTTCGTTTTTTATGTTAGTTTGTTACAAATGGTATCCAAACAACAGGTTTATACACTGAGTCTTTTAGGATCAATATAAACATAACACATATGAACAAAAAATAATATAGAATATATTTGTATAGAAATCTATAACACATAACTGAGTAAGTGTGAATGTGCATAGAGACAGAGATTTACACCTTAAAGGTAGAAATGTAGAGGAGTTTTGAAACATTAAACAAGCCAGAAGCAACGTATGTAGGGACTAACCGAGACATATGGATATAGCTAGCAGAGAAGTCTCGCTAAGCCAATGCTCCTCAATTACAAACAATTCAATAATTACACATAGATATGACCAATTTAAGGATGGACAACGAATGACTAATGTGGGAACAAGAAAGAATCCTCAAAAGTCTATTCGACCGACAAAATCAACGAGGACTAGATCCGAGTGGAGAAGATAGGGAAAGGATTCCAACAGCCCACCATGGTGAAGATAACATAGAATCGGCGGATGACCACAGAGAAGACGAGATAACGTTTGCGACCAATGTAAAACAAAGAAACTGAAAATGGAATTACACGGTGAATTTAGAAAGATAAAACCATCACTCTTTGAAGGAGAATCTAAAGAAGCAGTTGAAGCGTGTTTAATCGAAATAAGCAAGTATTTCCAGATTTATGACTACATCGAGAAACTTAAAGCTCAGCTAGAAGTTTATCAACTAAGGGGTAAGGCCACCCTTTGGTGGGAGGAAATCAAGACTGTGTGAAAATTTGATGAGGAATAGGGTACATGGTAGAAATTTCAGAAGCATTTCAAGGTTAAGTATCTAACGGAGCGGTACAATGATGAGAAGGCAAAGGAATTCCATGAACTAAGGTTGGGCACCAAGGAAAATTTTAAGGATGAAAAAAATTCTTGAAGATTAAAAACATTGGCGAATCTCACTAATCCCTAATTTTATTGATATATTTGTAAAATTATTCAAATTTATAATGATTTTATATATAGCCCCTATATAATGTTGGCGATTTTTAAGGTAAAATAATTTAATATTGTAAAACTTGGGCGAATTGTCCCTATTAAAATTGGGAATTGGCGAATCTTTTTTGTGGAAAAAGCATGGAAAATTAGCCCACTAGGCGAACATTAGCCCCTAAAATTTTCCATGTTGGGCACCTCGACCATGGATGAGTACATGAAGTGATTTAGTTCTTTATAGCGATACATTTCGTATATGTAAAAAGAAAAAGACAAAATTCAACAATTTATTAGCAATCTGCCTAATTTTATGAAGGAAAAAATAGAATTTGACTATCTGAGGACAATGGATGATGCAATTTGAAAAGCCCACATCTGTTACTAGCAAATGAGATAGAAGAAAGAAGGGTCCAAAGAGATATTAAGAAGAACAGGAAAGAATTTACCCTTAAGCAGACCAGTAAAGAATGCTAATGGCAAGAATATTCAACAAAGGACATTCAGCAAATTCCCATAGAACCAGCGAAAAGTCCCAGCATACACTGAGAATAGACAACCAGAGGGAGTGACTAAACCTGTAAATGACCAGCAACCAAAACGATGTTGGGGATGTCGAGAATTCCATTATTATGAAAATTTCCCACATAGGGCCAGAACATAACAACTTTCAAATATGCAAGAGGCCTCCACAATTGGAGACGTAGCAAGTAGCATGCCTAGAATTAACACTGTTGTGGATGATCATCAAGCAGAATACCAACCTACCATGATCAAATGTGATGGTATGATTGTTGATCAACCTGTTGCTGTTTTGTTTGATCCGAGTGCTACCTTAAGCTATGTAAGTCCTAAAGTGGTAGAGGAAAATTTAAGAAACCTTGGTTAGTCCAACTAGCCATAGGGATGAAAAGGAGAGTATCTGTGAAAACAAAGCATTATCCTATAATAGTTTCAGGATAGTCAATCCATGTGGACCTTGATGTACTCCCTTTAGGCTCTTATGATGTACTAATAGTGATGGATTGGCTAGAAGGGTGTTGGTCCCTAGTTGACTGTAAAAGGAAATATGTAAGTTATCTCATGGAATTAGGACAAAGAAGAGAAATATAAGGGATCATGAAAAATATTAAGTTACGCCATATTTCCACTAATCAGTTGGGAAGATGTATTAGGAATGGTTCTCAGGTGTATGGCATTCAAGTAGGATATACCAATTGAAAGAGTAATATGACCTCCCTAGAAGATATTCTTGTCATCCAGGACTTCAGGAATCTATTCCTTGAATCCATTCCAGGTTTGCCACCCAACCGTGACATTGATTTCACCATTGAATTGATACTGGGAACAGCTCCTGTTCCAAGATCTCCTTACCGTATGAGTGTTATTGAACTAACATAACTCAAAATGCAACTTTAGGAATTGTGGGTAAAGGATACATACACCCCAGTGTATCCCCTTGGGGAGCCCCTATGTTGTTTGTGCGAAAGAAAGATGGAACCTTGAGGTTATGCATTGATTATCGTGATTTAAATAGAATGATTGTCAAAAATAAACATCCCTTACCATGCATTGACGATATTTTTGAGCAAGTGCAGGGAGCAAGTGTATTCTCAAAAATTGACCGGAGGTCAGGCTACCGCCAGATAAGGATAAAGGAAGAAGACATTTGCAAAATTGCATTTCACACTCCTTACGACTACTACGAGTTCGTAGTATTGCCTTTTGGCCTAAATAATGCTCCAGCTACCTTTATGAGTGATGCATAGTATTTTTCAGCCATATTTAGATAAATTTGTGCTAATTTTCATTGATGATATACTGATTTATTCTAAGAACCAAGAGGAGCATGAAAAGCACTTGAAAATAGTACTGCAGATTTTAAGGGATAAGCCATACGCCAAGTTTAGCAAGTAAGGCTTTTTCAAAAGTCAGATATAGTACCTCGGTCATGTGATTTCAGCCAAGGGAATTGTGATGGATCCAAAAAAGATCAAGACTATTATGGAATGGACCACCCCGAAGAATGTTGTTGACATTAGATCCTTTTTGGGCCTAGCTGGCTACTACCATCGATTCATTAAAGGTTTTTCAAAAATAACCTTTCCTATGACATCTTTAAAGAAAAAGGAGTGTACCTTTCAATGGATAGTGAAATGCCAACAAAGTTTTGAGCAGTTAAAATAGTTACTTACTACTACCCCTATCCTAAAAGTAGCACATCTAGAAAAGTACTTTGTGTTGTGCACAAATGCAAGGAAGGAGGGTGTTGGCAGGGCAATAACTCAGGAAGGGAAAGTTATATCTTATGCATCGCGCAAATTAAAAAAATATGAACATCGATATTTTGCTTATGATCTTGAGTTGACACCAGTAGTGCATGCCCTCAAAATGTGGCGACACTACATCCTAGGGAAGAAATTTTTGTTGTTAACAGATCATAGTCACCCTACTAATTTCCTTAACCAGTCTAGTTTGAATGTTTGACTAGCGAGATGGACTGCGTTCTTGAGCAAATTCAACTTTGATATGAAGCACCTTAAAGGGAAAGAAAACCGAGTGGCTGATGCTCTATGAAGAAAATTGCATTGCATTTATAAAGTGCAATACAGTAAAGCACGATCTAATATATGTGATGTCATCAGATCTCTCAAAGACCTCGAATATGTCTTTCTTTGGCAGCAACCATCAGAAGCTTAGGAGAAAGGGGGATAGTCGTATTATGGTATTAATCTTGACAAAATGATAAAATTTTGTAACATAATATATATTCCTAATCAGAATTCTATCAAGCAACTATTATTGGATGAGTTCCATTGGAAACCTTACGTGGCTCACCCAAAATACCAAGAAATATTTTCTGCTATCAAAAAGAGTTAGTTTTGGTCAATTTTAAGGAAGGATGTGGCAAAGTATCTATCCAAATGCTTCGAATTCTAGTTGGTGAAGGTATAACATCAATGTCCCTATGGCCTGTTGCAACCACTACCCATTCTTGAATGGAAATGAGAGACAATGACAATAGAATTTATCACCGGGTTACCTCGTACTAAGAAGCAACATGACTTAATCATGGTAGTGGTGGATAAGCTGAGCAAAACCGCTCATTTCATACCCGTGAAGTCCACCTAAAAGACGATGGAGTTCGCAAACATATTCATGACGAAGATCTTCCGGGTACACGAGATACCCTAGGTAGTAATCTCTAACAGGGATGTAAAATTCACATCCACGTTCTCAAAAACCCTCTTCTCTAAATTGGGTACCCAAAGTCATTTTAGCACAACTCACCACCCACAGCCGAATGGCCAAACTGAGAGGGTAAATCGGAGGACATGTTAAGAATGTTTGTTATGAAAAAACCGCAAAGGTGAGAGGACTACCTCCACCTGGTGGAGTTTGTCTACAACAACTGTTACCACGGCTCCCTGGGCATCAGCCCTTTTGAAGTGTTATATGGGAGAATGTGCAGAGTACCCACAATTTGGAAAAGCCCCAATAATAGATTAACAGTGAGTCGTGATATGTTAGCTGAAATGGAGGACATAACTAAAAAGGTTCGTAAGAATTTAAAAGCCATCGAGGATAGAGAAATGATTTATGCGGATAAGAAGAGATCACACAAGGAATTTCAGTTGGGGGATCATGTCTATGTAAAAGTCAAATCCCGAAAAATTACCCTAGAGTGGAAAGGTTGTACTAAATTCGCACCCCGATACTGTGGACCATTTCAAATCCTGGAACGAATTGGATCCGTAGCATACAAGCTAGCACTTTGAGGCCATGTTCGAGTCCACAACATTTTTCATGTGGCGTTGTTAAAAAAATATGTGTATATGGGTAATAAGAGAGTATATGGGTAATAAGAGAATAGAATCAATAACTTATAAATTATTGTTTTGAAAATTTCTAACTGTAGGTTGTATTTGTGCAGGTCGAACCTGCGGGAGAATTTCTGGCAGAGCCTTTTCATATCCTCGATCGAAGAGAAACCATCTTGCGGAAACGAGCTATCCCCCAAGTTAAAGTGCAGTGGAAGAACTTCAGCCTCGATGAGGCTATTTGGGAAGAGAAGGAAGCTATGCAAAAAGCCTATCTGACACTCCTGAAAGCACCACTAGGGATGGTGTTCCTCTCAAGGGGAGGGAGTTGTAACACCCAATGATGCACCGATATTTACTTATTACCAAGTCTTACTAATTACTGTCAAGTTTTCTTTTTATTATGTTGTAACCTGGATTGTTGAAGAATTAGGCTGAAAATCCGTAACTTATTTTGTTAATTATTAATCAAAAGAATTTGACCACTTTGTAAAAGAACTCAAGAATGAGTTAAAAAACTCCTAAAATAGTTACAAGAAGTTGCCCATCTTGTCCTTCAAAAAGGAAAATGACGGAACCCTCGAGGGGTTGAAAAAAGGGAAGAAGGGGTTTGCTGTGGATAAACTTCCTTGAGCTGGACGAATTAGCTAGTGCGAAGAGGTTGTGGAAATCAGTCGAAGGGTATAGGCCTTGAGGCCGGACACTGTCCTGACACCTAATGTACGAGATTGCCTTCATCCATTCGGAGGAGTTGAAAGAGCTCGGAGGGGGATTCTGGACGTATTGGCCAGATCCATGGTTGGGTGGTGAGATATTTCAGACAGAGGAAATAATTGCATGTTTATATTTACAATAGGATAAACAAATAAGTAATCACTAGTGAGAAAAGATTAATTGTTTTTGTATCATGTAATTAAATAGTTAGCATGCAATTTAATTACTGGAAGACTGTCATTCAAAGTTAATAAGTATATACTACTTCTTGCTATATTCCTAGCATATCCAAATTATTGCAGACATCGATGCATAATAGAAGTAATGACATTAGGGAATCTTTAACCACTGCAGAATGACAAAAAGATGCACCAGCTATCTAAAGCAATAATATAAGAATGAATTACAATAGAAAGAGTAATGTTCCTTTTTACTTCTGAATACAAATTGTCTTACTAAAATTAATATCTCATTGAATAATGAAACCAAAGTAGGCTTTCTGCCAATTCATAGAAATTCCTAAGAATTTCTCTGTTCTAATAGTATTAGGAAAACACAAAAGCAAGTGGCAGAAAAATTGAAATTTCATTCAAACAGTAAGAGAAATGAAAAAATAAATAACCTGTGAAGGTGGTATGGCTCTTGGACGGGTTTTGGGAGAACCCCTGCAAGCCTATTTCCACGATAAACCACATATCAAGCATACAAAGATTGCTTCTCTGGAACTGTAGCGGAATGATCCGAGATAATCATAATTTAACATAAAAGTTAGATATCGAGTGTGAAGGTGGTATGGCTCTTGGACGGGTTTTGGGAGAACCCCTGCAAGCCTATTTCCCCGATAAACCACATATCAAGCATACAAAGATTGCTTCTCTGGAACTGTAGCGGAATGATCCGAGATAATCATAATTTAACATAAAAGCTAGATATCGAGTATTCGTGAGATGAATACAAGATTTCAGGGGTCCAACCCAACCTTAGGGATCAAAACCTAACCGCAAAAACTTCATAAACATGAAACAAAGAACTGTTGAAAATGGCATGACGATAAAATAAATATATAAGTCATTAATTTAAAACTATGTTTTCGCAGAACTCCACAAAAAAAACCTTATTGACTTTTAAATGTTTGATAACATCGTGTTCATGGTAGGTTCTTCAATTACTCATTAAATCTTCAGAAATACAAGTGCATCCATAGCTTTCCAGTCAGCATTAAACCCAAATATCCTAATGCATTAAAATGGAACTACCCCTCAAGTAATGAGGCCTGTCGCCTGAAAACACAATCGCTAAGATCAACCTGAAAGAATACTGACCTGAAAATTGAACGCAATGACTGTTGTAAGAGAGGAGTTTCATTCTGAATCCTCCTTGAACATAAATATTCATACCAAAACATGAAATTACCTGCGAACGAGAGATGCAATGGATTAAACATAGAAGTCAAATCGGAAGGAAGAAATTAGTAGCAAAGTCCTGAGAAGAGAATAAATTACTTGAGAGAGGTTACGAAGCAATGGAATGAAAAGTATACCTGAAAGAGCACAACATTGTCATCATGGTTTCTTCAGAAAAAATAAAACCACGAGAGATCATCCTTAACATCTTAATAAGTTACCTCTGGTTCTAGAGTGAACCAACACGTCCTTCCGATGTAAATATTCCAGCCATTAGCGATTCTACCTACTACATTGGATGAGGAGAATGAATTAAATTTGTTTATCAAATGAAGAAGTTTTAAAGAAAATCTATCAGATGGGACTGGGTGTCCAGGTCAGTTCCGCCATACCTATGAAGCTTGTAGAAGTGGCGCTGGCAAAAGATGGTGACATACAGCCATCCGGGTTGCTCTCTGTCGCAGATCCAAACCCCAATATCATCGCATAACCCAAATGACCCTAACCTTGCCACGAAGTGCATTAATCCGCAGTGTAATCCTCAAGTCATCGAGACCGTGGATCTTCTCCATTCCAACGGTGAGGATGGGACCAGTTGATGACGTCAAGACTATTCCATATAGTCTCATCAGCATTAAAATGAATTGTCAGTCTACACACCTCGGGTTCCCTCCACTTTAATGGTGATGTTTTTTCAGATGTATGCAATTCAGGTAGATTTCAATGCGTAGGGGTGACTGCTCATTAACACCTACCCACCAGCTAACCCTAGAGTACCACCCTAATGTGAATAGTGTAATGTTAATAAGAAATTTTTTTATTTGTATATATATTTATAGTTTCTTTTTGTATGTTAGTTTGTTAGATGTAATTGGTTGTTATTAATATTATAGGAAATTGGATAATGTATATGTGTTTAGCTGGAATGTATTAATTTAAATAATTAAATGTATTTAATATGTTATTGAGAATTGCTTAAACATTTTTTTTATTTTTTTTAAGAAATAGAATTATATAATTGTATAAGAGAATATTGACATACATATTATAATAGGTTAGCAAAAAAAGATATGGATTTTATAAAATTGTATTGTAAAGAGTTATATTAAATCTCTTAGTTTAGCGCTTTTTTAATTGTTGCATAAATTATAATTACAAAAAAAGCATTGCATAATAAAAATATGTATATGAATGGATTAATTAAATAAAAAAATCTTTTTAATTTTTTTAAATAAACTTTAAATACCTTACTTAATATATGTTTAAATTCACGTGTTCTTAGATTTTCTATTGTTTATAATTTGGAAAATATTGTTTGGAACAACAAGTAAATTTGAGTTGTAAATTCGAACCAAAAATTCCTAAACATCTAAGTTTTAGACAACCCATTGAAAATATGTGTAAATACGTAAAATAAAAATAATAATTCAGTTTTAAGATTAAGATCAACCTATATATCCTATATATCATTATTTTTTTAAAACAATGGAGACATATAGAATTAATTGTTTTAGAAACACATTTTCTTAATCGTTAATAACATTTAAGTTATAATTATTATGATTACTTTATGATTAAAAATTACATTATTAAAGAAGAAAGACTATCTTAAAAAATATTAACAAATTCAAATAATTAAAAGAAATTAGAAATATATAAAATTATGTTGAAAAATCTCACAAACTTCAAACAAACCACATTTTTTATGATTTAAATTTCCTAATATTTATAAATTTAACTTCCAGATACCACATAATCATAATCATGTGGATATTAATGTAGTCCATTAGAATGATTAAGTTGTGATATTAATCCACTCCATTACAAAGATTATCTTATGATATTAACAATATATTGTTTTATTAATAAATAAGTAAAATGATTTTAGATTAATTATAAATATGAAAAAAAATTAATATATAAGAATGTGTTGTTTTAGAAATTTAATAATATAATTTTAATTTGATATTTCTGGATTCATTTTGATTGAGTCAACAAAAATTTTTCAAATTCCAACCAAAAATTATTTAGATGGTTACTACACCTTAAAGACTACTCCTTATTTAGGTGGTTATTACACCTAATCACAATTGAAAATAGTTAATTATGATTCACATAACATTTATAATTAAGCATATAACTAAAATAAATTCAGATAATGTATATGTGTAATATGCATTTTAAATGTAATTGGTTGTTATTAATATTATAGGAATTTGGATAATGTATATGTGTTTAGTTGGAATGTATTAATTTAAATAATTAAATGTATTTAATATGTTATTGAGAACTGTTCAAACAATTTTTTTAACTTTTTTGAAAGAAATAGAATTATATAATTATATAAGGGAATAATGAAAAAACTCTTCTCATTATATTACATACATATTATAATATGTTAAAAAAATAAGGTATGGATTTTATAAAATTATATTATAAAAAGTTATATTAAATCTCTTAGTGTAACCTTTTTTTTAGTTCTTGGATAAATTATAATTACAAAAAAACATTGTATAATAAAATATGCATAAGAATAGATTAATCAAATAAAAAATTCTTTTTAGTTTTTTTTTAAATGAACTTTAAATACCTTGCTTAATATATGTTTAAATTCATGTGTTGTTAGATTTTCTATTGTTTATAATTTGGCAAAGATTGTTTAGAATTACAAGTAAATTTGAATTGTAAACTCTTCACAATCAAAGTGTATGGACTCAAAAAACCATTTTAAAAAATAAAAATTAAGATCGATTCAACAAAAAATTCTCAAATTCCAACAAAAAATTCCTAAACATATAGGTTTCAGGACAATCCATTAAAAATATTTATAAATAGATAAAATAAAAATAATAATTTATTCTTAAGATTAATATCAACCTATATATCATTATTTTTTTAAACAATGGAGACATATAGAATTAACTGTTTTAGAAACACATTTTTCTTAATGGTTAAGAACATTTAAATTATAATTATTATGATTTATTTTTTCTAGTTTAAGACTAACCTAAGTACCCACGGGGGATTTGAACCGGTGAACTATCGCAAGGAGTGCCTTAACAGTGCACCCATTCACCGTCAATCCAAAGCCCCGTGGGCTATAATTATTATGATTAATGTATGATTAAAAATTAAATTATTAAATAATAAAGACTATCTTAATATATATTAAGAAATTCAAATAATTAAAAAAAGTCATAAATATATAAAATTATGTTGAAAAATCTCACAAACTTAAAATATACTACATTTTTTATTATTTAAATTTCCTAATATTTATTAATTGAACCTCCATATACTACACAATCATAATCATGTATATATTAATGTAGTCCATTAGAATGATTAAGTTGTGATATTAATGCAGTCCATTACACGGATTATCTTATGATATTAACAATCTATTGTTTTGTTAATAAATAAGTAAAATGAATTTAGATTAATTCTAAATATGAAAAAAATTAATATATAAGAATGTTTTTTTTTTTAGAAATTTAATAGTATAATTTTAATTTGATATTTCTTGATTCATTATGATTGAGTCAATTTTTTTTGTCAAATTCCAACCAAAAATTATTTAGGCGGTTATTACACCTAATCACAATTGGCAATAGTTAATTATGATTCACATTACAAACATAATTAAAACATATAACTAAAATAAATTCACTACTATACAAAACAAGTAGCCATGTGATGTTGAATCTCGAACAAAAACTAAGTTGTTCCCCAAGTATTTTTTATTAGTTAAAATTTCACTCTTACAAACCATTAAATTTTTTTATCGTTAACACAATGGAAAATTGTGTAGTCCAACAAAAATATAACATTGTGTTTTTTAGGCAATTTGTTGTTGGCATTATGAATTAGGTGTTGTCCTCGATGGGAACCTACCTAATGAGTTGTTATTATTTGATATTACAAATATATTTGTAGAAACATTATAGAATCAATATTAAACATAAACCTTAATATAAACATAATTATAGGTTTACTAACATTAATAATCTTGGGTTATATATATTAGGTTTAAAAAATTGTTGAATTGTGTTCGGTGTTGTAATAATGTTACGATTGCACATTTGATTTTGTACAATGTGTATATGTGAAGTTTTTCTGTATGTGTAAATGGTAAATTATGTATGTATGTTACTTTTAATTTTATTCAACATTAAATTATTTTCTTGATATAAAATGTGTTTTTATTTTACTATTAGGTGATTTCATTGTTTGATCATGGATCCAACTATTTGGAGTTGTCTTCCGTTCAAAATTCTTGAAATTGTCTTCCTCTGGCTCCCTTTATTAGTTGTGATAAAGTTTAGCACTGTTTGTAAGAAATGGAAGAATTTTTTGCAAAACCCTTATTTCTTGTTAGGTTGCAAGCATGTCTCTACGAATGAATTTGGATTTCTGGTTCCTTTCCTCAATAGTGAAGACAATTCTTTTGCTGCTCAATACCTTAATGAGAACGGGCATATATCTCAATTTCATTTGTGATTCATAGATTCAAAATACAAAGTAGAGTCTATTGTAGGACCGATGGTGATTTTATCCTTAACAACAAAATGCTCCCATACACACAACTATTTTGTAACGAATCCATTTACAAAGGCATTCAAAAACATAGGGCCAATATGAATTGGAAACTCAGGATTCTTTTCATTATTGGAAAATGTAACCAACAAAAAATATGACTAGATTGTTCGAAAACATATGTATGACATAATGCAGTCTAAATTTTGTGTTTGCAGTAGTCTTGATAAGGTATAGAAAAGGGTTGTTGTTCTATTTGGTGGCACTTCACCCCCTACGAATGTAGTGTAAATTGCTTTGCCTATATCTATACAAGGAGTATGAATATTATCCTCAGTATGGGTATACAATATACTGGTTTGATGCAATAAAAAATGAATGGGGATTTTCGTTTGTTCCAATCAATGACATACAATGTACTTCATTAGCAATATAGATGTATAAGTTGATATGCCTTACCAATGATGGGTCCACTTCTGTATGGTCAATTGAAGAATTAGATCATTTCCAATTTGGTTAACCATGTGTTGAACTAAGAATTGACTACTTTAAAGATGATTGGGGTTTCAGATGGAAGTTGTTGAAAGAAATTTCTACATATATAAATAGAAAATGTCCTAGTTATCTTCCATTTTGAACAATCCTGGTCTGGTTCTTATGTGCAACTGTAGTGAAGTTCCTTTCCTATTATATGACATGATGACTAGCATTTGTTTTCCAATAGATATTGATAATTCAACTAATGAATAGATGTCTGGGTTTTAGTACCCAACATTGGAAGATTGCAATGATTTGATTGAGTATGGAAATGTTTTTGCAATTGCTCCTCGTGTAGATTTTGTTGATGAGATTCCACCATTGGATATGGATATGGATTCTCAGGCTATTAGTAGTATTAGGAGTTCCTATAGATATTTCCATTTTATATACACTGTATGGTTGTGGAAAATATTTCAATTTTTGTCTCTATACATACTACATGTCTTTATTGTAATACTTTAAAAATATGTTTGTATCAATCTTTATGATTTAAAATATTTCATATTGTTTCCCCTAAATTTTTCTTAATTACATCTAAATGTGTCTTGATGTTATGCATTTTTCTTTGTTTGTATAATTAAAAATTCTATGAGTTATTTTATACATGTTAATTGTATTGGCTTTTGTTGTTGATTCTCAAACAATGTTATATATTTATGTACATTTTAATATTTGCATTTATATTTTGATAGTATATAGTTCCAAATTTTTAGATATACTTCCAAATGATATAATTCTGAAAGTATTGTGTCCCAATAGTATGGGTTTTGTTTTGATTCTAATATGATAAATGGAAATTTATACTCTTTTTTTTTAAGCAATTTCTAAGAATTCATTTATGTTTTTAGCCATTTTGAAAAAATTATTTTTGTTTTTAGCCATTTGGAAAAAGCCTTATACATTTTGATAAGTTTATATGGTTGGAAAAAATAACATATACACTTTTTATGTTTTTTTATGATTTCCAGAAAAAAAGACTTGTGCCTTTTTCATTCTTTTGTGTTTTCTTATATTAGATATTTGTTTGTTCCATGTTTATGATTCCATAATGAATATCTTATTATTAATTGTAGACATGTCATCTGAAGGCACAAGAAAGCATACAAGAAAATGAAATTTGTCACTAGAATCACGTGAGAGGTCTAGTGAAAGTTGTCATTTATGGTATCAACAAAATACGAATGCCATAAATGAGCATAGGGGAGCTACATATCATAGAAAAACAAGTGAAGCCACTCCTGAAAATGATTTTATAATTCCTCGTAAGTATCGTACTATGGATGATATAATGGAAATAATATTTCCTGTTGATAGTTCATTATCAGGATATGCTCCTCATCAGAATAATCTTGTTGTTCAATGCTCTCTTCAAAATGTTTATAACATTGGGGAAACATCTTGAAATCGGGAAGAATTCCATATCGATAATGTGGATGCAAATGTCCACCATAACCCTTTTGTCTGTCTAATTGCATGTTTTGATGGCCAAATGTTGCAAAACATCCATGGTGGATGTAATGATGACATTGTGTGTGATGATTTGGATGATAGTTTACTTTGCCATTTGTTTGATAATTTGGAGCCAGTTACTTGAAACATCGAATCTTCCAATCCCGCTTCTCAAAGTAATGTTGTCCCACCAATAGAATCAATCATCCCTGATAGCATTTCACATGGAACAATGGAGGTACCACAATGATATTTTTATTTTTGCTGCAATAGTGGTTGTTTTATTACATTCCTATATTTACAAAGTTTTGTTTACTAAACTTATAAGTTATTTTATTCTCTTGGAATATGATACAACTCGCTTTAATATAGGGCTAGAAATTAATTCCCAAATTTTTCCATCTACTAATATGAGAAGTGAAGATGAAGCATGTCATAAACTTCCTGCGCATTCTCCTCGATGATCAAATTTCCAAACTAATGTAAATTTTCAATGTTTTTGATTTTCTTTTCATTTTTCAAATTTCTAGTTTGGTTGGACATTGAATTTTATGGCGTATTTTATTTTCTTCGGACATGACACAACTCATTTCAATAGAGGCATACAAATTAACATTGTATATGTTACATCTAGTTATGATAGAAGTGAAGAGGAACCATCTCATAGTGTTCATCCACATTGCCAAACAAATGTAAATGTTGAGTGCATTTGATATTTTTCTCACTTTTACATTCATTGTTGCTTGGACATTGTATTTTGTAGCCTTTTATGGAGAAAACATGATTTCGTCTCATTAGGTTGGAGAATTGGAATACAAAACATCAGATCGTAAAACTAATGTAGATGTTCAATGTATTTTATTTGTTTTCCATTTTTGAATCTTTATTTCTTGGAATTTAGTTTTATAATGTATTTTATTTTTTTGAAATAGGAAATAACTCATTTGAATAGAGGCGTATAAACTAAATCCCAAAATGTTCCATTCACTAATGTTAGAAGCCAATAGAAACCATCTCATAACCCTCATCCACATCAAGACACAAATGTAAATTTTGAATGCATTTAATTATTTTTCATTTTCCTCATTTATAATTAGTTGGAAATTAAATTTCAAAATATTTTATGATAAAGAGACCTTTACATCCTCTTAGGTTCGCAAAATGCAGACCATAAATTTGGAAATACATTGTCATAGATCCATTCCACATGCTTCAAATTTGCGTAGGGAATCTCATGTTCCTGGAGATGAAGTACATTTTAGAAGAAATTTTACTCTTCCAAATGATTTTCAACATGGTTCGGCCAATAGACATCATATTCATTTTGATGAAAACATGATTTCAGTGCATAAAATGTTTCAAGCAAAGATATATAGCTTGTCAGTTGTCCAAATGTGCCACATTTGCCAAGAATCATATCGCGAAATCCAGGTTTTGGGACTTTCTGAAGGACCTGTTTGCAGACGATGTAAGAGTGAAAGAGGAGCCCATTGTTTCTGTTGATTTAATAACATGGATCCTGGTGAGGAACCACATATTTTAAGAGTCCTTACTCAATTTGAATAAATGCTAATAGCACGTGTGAATCCTATTTTGCAAGTGAAAAATGCTCAAGGTGGGTAATATAAGTATAGTGGTCATACAATTAGCTTTCCTCAAGATATTTATACAGTTGTACAAAGTCTTCCCAACATGTTGAAGATATTCACTTTCTAATTGTGAGGAGACATGCTGCTCAATCTAAGTACTATGAATGTTATGTCAAAATATCTGGAGTGATGGCTGCATTGATTTTCAAAATCCAACATGATAAATATTATCGAAATGTTGTAATTGATTATGATTCATAGAATGCTCTGCCCGAAAGATCAACAGATGCCTCATCCAGGCTTAAATTTGTTGCTTGTGATATTGAAGAATCTGAGATGAATGAAACTAATAATGAAGGGTTTCCTACTAAGCATTTTCCCTCTCATTCATCTTCTTTTGTTGCTTTCCTACCAAATGAACGAAGAGAAGTGGAAGAAATTAGAGAATTTCTTGATAATATTGATTCTTCATATGTTCAATACATGGATTGGCCTAGTATTGGAACCTCTCCAGAGAATGAATATAATATAGAGGGGTTATTAGATATGGCGTTCCCAACATTCTTCCCCTCTGGTGATGCTCATTGGTTGCAACCACGTATTTGTATTGTTCAACTTCATGAGTATGCATTACATATTCTTAGGCACTATGATCATAGATTTCGAAGCCATCCTCGCTTTTGATATTACCTATTGAACATGATAATGAGGCATCAGAGCCAAGCAATTGCTACATTTTTTGTAAATAAACATTTACATGATAACTAACCTACAACAATCGAAGAGTTGCATCACCAATGATCGGATTTGCCATATAATAATTTGGCTAAGCATCTTATGCAGTTTGGTTCTTCTCTGAGAGGTACAAGGGCATACTGCACTAAGTGTCGAGCTGAATTGACTGACATGAATATTCAATTAGGATGTCCATCTTTATTTTTTACTTTGAGTGCAACTAACACAAAGTGGCCAAAGTTGCATAACCTCATGCCCATAAATTCACATTCTCATTCTTTAAATGAGCATCATATGAAAATTGAGAATGTTATCTAGTACCCTCATATTGTTGCCACATTTATGCACCATAGATTCAATATTTTTTGAGAGGAAGTTATCCAAAAATATCTTAAAGCTAAAGAATTATGGTATAGGTTTGTGATGTTGAATTCGTTTTCTATACTTTGTCAAATTTTATTATGATTCTATTTATATTGTTTTTAGTAACTATATCTTCATTTTTTTTAGATATGAGTGGCAACATAGAGGTTCAACACATATCCATGGTTTCCTATAGTTAGAAGGCACTCCTGAAATGGAAAGACTTGATTGGTCAAATGGTTTCTGATGTACATCTTGCAAAGAGATTCTTTGACAAATATTTAGCTGCATGGAATCCACATGACATACATTTTCACAACATAATGGTTCAACGAAGCCTCAATGATGACCCTTGCCTATTGAATACTGGTCAGATTTTCTCTTGTAATCCTCATAATGATTACGAAGAATTATTAAACCATGTCCAAAGGAACACAAAGTGTATTGTAGATTCTTGTTTGTGCAAAAAGGGCACTATTCTGACATGTCGGTACAATGTTCCATGGGATATTTGTGACGAATCAATATTGTTCATAGATGATCAAGGAAGAAGAAAAAATGAGCCAACAAGAAATGATGACAGAATTAATGTACATAACATTGACCTTCTAACAATGTGGCATGCAAATGTTGATTGCCAACCAGTGCTTTCTTGCTATATTGTCTTGAAATATATTGCTAAGTATGCATCAAAAGTAGAAGAAAGGTCTGAAGGTTATCATCATATCTTAACAATAATTTCAAGTTCTATTGGCTCTGAGGATCATGATTTATGTGCATATAGAAGGTTTCTTGCAGAAACGATTATTGACTGTGACATTGGAGCACAAGAAAAGTTCCATATGTTACTTAAGATACCTCTTGTTGTTTGTGGTAGGAAATTTGTTTCCTTAAATGTTGGAAGAAAGCTTTTTAGGAAAATCTCAAGGGATGGCTTATAATTTTCATCTGAGAATACTTTTGTTCAACATTATCAGGAGAGACTTTTTTTTCCTTGAACATCTATCTTTGATAGAAATAGCAAGATCTTGGACATTTGGTAGCAAGCATAAACAAGATCCATGGTAGCCTAGATATGTTCATGATATTGTTCGGGTTTTTCCACGATTTTATTCTTTTCTTGGTGAGTCTTCAGAGGAATTTGAAGCATTTTGTTGGACATCATTACTCTTGTACAAGCCATTTCGTGGCATTCCTGCAGAAATTGGCCTTTCACCTGAAATTATTATTAAAAATTGGAGGAATTTTCGATATCGAGCATGGTATGTTGATCGAAATCTATCAATTATAGACAATATTGAAGATGAAGAAGATGGTGATTTTTCTAACCAGGAAACGAATCTTAAAGATGATTTTCAAGATTGGCATATTTTCTCTTGCTTGGTTTCACCAAATGATGTGAATAATTTTTATCTTCACACCCTTGGTCGCAGGGATTTTGATATATCCTTTGACTAGGAAAGTACAACTATTTCTGATGATGTTGTATAAGAAACTATTAATTTTATAAGCAATGCAAAATCAAGGGCTGATATTGTTGAAATTTCAAACAGAACATTTGCATCTATAGATTCTTTGTCGAAAAAACACCTACTTGCTTTTGAAATTGTTTTAAGTAACTTTGCTTAATATGAGATACATGAAGCTCTTGTTATGATTATTCAGGGCACTACGGGCACTGGGAAGTCTTTCCTTATCCATTTCAGTTTTGAAGCTCTTTATAATTAGTCAAGTAATGGTGGAAGCCTGTTTCTTCTTCTTTCCCCAATAGGAATAGATGCTTTTAATATACATGCAAAAAAAATACACTCAACTCTAAAAATTTCAATTTAATATATGCAACTACTAAAAGGGAAGTCACTTGCAGTATTCCAAGAATAAATCTGACATGTTAGATATATATTGATTGATGAAATGAGCTTTCTAGGATCAAGGTTGTTTATGGAAATAGATGCTCGATTACTAGAAGCATTTCCAAAGAAAAAGAAATGCCATTTTGGTGCAAGATCCATCATCTTTGTGGGTGACCTTGGCAAACTAACTCCTGTGAGAGATAAGCCTTTGTATGCGAGTAATACAACAGGGAAAGTCTTCTGGAACAAATTCAACATTGTTTTCACTCTTGACACAATATTTCTCCAACAAGGGAATAATGAGAAACAATCTTCCTTTCGTAGAGTCCTCAATAACATAAGAAATGTAGAACATGTTCTTGAAGATTGGGAGTTTCTTATGTCGCGCGCTGATATGAGGTTGCATCCTAGAGAAAGAGATTTATTTAATGCAGAAATTCACATGTTTCCAATGAATAATTTGGTCTCCTTCCATAATAGGCATATGTTAAAATCATTAAATTCTCCAATTGCACGATGTATTACTAAGCATTAAAGGTGTTTAGAAATCATTGGTGTTGATGATGATCAATTGGACCATGATGTTTTGTTATGTCATGGTCAGTGCATTATGTTGACATGTAATTTATGGGTTGAAGTTGGCTTGGTCAATGGTGCACTTAGTTATGTTAAGGACATATTTTATACACCTACCTCTAAGCCACCTCAACTTCCAATGTTCACAACTGTTGTTTTTGATAAGTATGTTGGTGTTCCATTTGATGCAAGAAATCCAAACATTATGCCTATCACACCAGTGATAAGAGGAAATCGAAAAAAAAAATCCTTTGAGTATGGCATGGGCTCTAACAATCCACAAGTCACAGGGATTGTCTTTAGAATGAGCATCAATTGATATCGAGAATAAAGAGCAGCAAGGCCTTACCTTCAAAGCCATATCAAGCATGAAATCAATAGATGGTTTACGCATTGCACCACCTTTCTCTTTTCAACATTATGCCAAGATGAAAGATAGTGCATATGTTACAATGAGGAAGAAAGAAGAAGAGCGATTGAAGTCCATATCGCTATGACATACAAACAATAACATTGTGACCTTATTTATAGTATTTTTTTTGAATTTATTTTATTGTCCTCTTGATTTACTTTATTTTTATTTTTATTTTTTCTAGTTAAGACTAACCTAAGTACCCACGGGGAATTTGAACCGGTGACCTATCGCAAGGAGTGCCTTAACAACACACCCATTCACCATCAATCCAAAGCCCCATGGGCTCTTGATTTACTTTAAATACAATAATCATTTTCATATATTTATGAGATTAATAAATTCATCATATTCATAGTAATATTTGACAATGTTTTTTACATCGTATTTCATGTTGTTCAATTTACTCT
Source organism: Pinus tabuliformis (assembly GCA_031772625.1). Taxonomy (NCBI): domain Eukaryota; kingdom Viridiplantae; phylum Streptophyta; class Pinopsida; order Pinales; family Pinaceae; genus Pinus; species Pinus tabuliformis. The sequence continues at coordinate 867,425,406 of CM062817.1, forward strand.
TTTTTCTAAAGTTCATATTGTTCATTACTTTGTAACAAACCATTTAAACATAAACAACGAGTTATATGAACCAATCATTCAAAATAATTTTTATAACTATTTCATATTGGTATTAATATTTTGGATTCATATTACATCATGAAATTCAAAAATGGAGGTTTTGAATATTGGCCATGTTTTTATTCTATTGTATTGTCAAACGAGGCTTATATTTGTAGAAATTTTTATATCATTTGGTTCATGTAACACTAGATTGTTTTTTTCATGTAACATTATAATATTAAGTTTTTTAACATAAATACAAATGGGGTGTTATGTTATATATATTTGTGTGTGTGTGTGTGCTTATTTATTTGTGCATGTTCTTCTTGATTTTGATTTTGTTTTTTTGTCTTTCAAATGCATATATGGACAATAATGATCTCATCTATTATAATTCTAGAACAGTGCACAATAATGCTGGAGCTATAAGTTTTCTTTCGTATCTTCGGAACAAGCTTGATAGAAAACATGGGTTCCATCCTACTTTCATTGGTGATCATATTCGTGTGCTAGATGAAACAAAAACACATGTAAAATACATATTACATGCGAAGCAAAGGAAGTCTGGGAGGAGAACAAGAAGGAATTGGTTGGAAAGCGTTAAGTATCATGATCATTATCCTGTTGATTTGAATTGGTGTTGCTTTTGTCATCGGTCTGGTTGTGTTTTGAAAGAGGCCATTCCATAGACGACTTTTGATGAAGTGTTTGAAGTTCAATTTTGTAGTGTAATTATTTGATGTAAAGAAAACAAAAAATATATGTTAAGACTCAATGTTCTTTCTGTGGTTGCAATGTTGGTGAAATTGAATTTTTTTTCTCGTTATTGTTTTTACGTAGAAAAATGTATATCTTTGGTCTTAAAATGTCCTATTATGTTTTTCTTCTTTATTTCCTTAGGTTTATAATATCAAATGCTTGGGTTTCTTCGTTCTTCAAGTTTTTAATGTTAATAATTCTTTTGGTTTATCATTTAATCCCTTGGTTTTCTTAATCCTGTGACCTTAAAATATTAATGCCCGGGGTTTATTAATTGTTTGGGTTTTTAATATTAGCTCATTCTATTTATTGATTCCTTGGGTGTATTGATCCCTTGCATTTATTAATCATTTGTTTTTATAATATTAATGCCTTGGGTTTGTAATGTTAATAGTCCCTTAGTTTTATGAAACCCCAATATTAAGGGTTAAATATTTGTCCAACTATTTATGATTATGTCAATATCACAATAGATTAATCTAATATGGAAATCAACCATGGTAAACCATGTTTATTTTAGGGTTTATAATAGTCATGTTAAGGTTTATATGCATTGGGTTTATAATTTTTATCACCTAGGTTTATTATTCCCTTGGGTTTATAATATTAATCCTTTTGGTTTGTTGATCTAAGGGTTCATATTCCTAGGGTTTAATATTATTAAAAAATGGTCAACAATAAACAACCATGTTCAACCATGATCAACCATTGTCAAACATCAATCACTTGGGTTTATTATTCCCTGGTCAATGATGGTTTATTATGTTGTCAACTATGGTCAACCATGGTCCAACATGGAATTGTGATAAGGATTGTCTCAATATGAAAAACAATGATGGTCAATCATGTCTATTTTAATGTTTATAGCACTTTTCTTAAGGTTTATATATGTTGGGTTTATAATATTAGTCCTTAGGGTTTAATATTATTTCCTTGGGTTCATAATCCCTTGGGTTTATTATTCCTTCGGGTTTATAATATCAATTCCTTGGTTATTATTCCCTTAGGTTTACAATATCAATCATGGTCAACCATTATCAATCATATCCAATAATGGCCAACCATGGATGAATGTCACATTGTGACAAGGATTGTCTCACCATGAAGATAAATCATGTTTGTTTTATTGTTTGTAATATGTATATTAGGGTTTACCAATGTTGGGTTTATAATATTAATATCTTGGGTTTAATATTATTCCCTTGCGTTCATAATCCCTTTGGTTTATTATTAGGTAGGGTTTACAATATTAATCATGGTCATGTTTATTAAACTCTTTTGTTTGTAATATCAATCCCTTGCACTTTTTGACCCCTTAGGTTTTTGATATTTATCCCTTGGGTTCACTAATTCGTTGAGTTTTTAATATTAAATGATTGGTTTTATTAGTTCCTTTGGTTTAGTAATCACTTGAGTTTAAAATTTTAATTCTTAGGGTTTATTAATTCAACCATGTTTATTTTAGTGCTTTTAACATTTATCTTAGGGTTTGTATACCTTGGGTTTATACTATTAGTAACTTCTGTTTAATATTATTACCTTAGGTTCATAATCCCTTGGGGTTTTAGTATTAATCCCTTGGGTTTATTGTTCCTTTGTGTTTATAATATCAATTGCTTGGGTTTATTATTCCCAAGTAAAACATGGTTTATTATGATGTCGACCATGGTTCAACATGGAATTGTGATAAGCATCATCTCAATATGAAAATCAACGATGGTAAATCATGTTTATTTTATTGTTTATAATATTTATCTTAGGGTTTATATAAGTCGGTTTTATAATATTAGTACCTTGGGTTTAATATTTTTCCCTTGGGTTCATAATCCCTTGGGGTTTTAATATTAATCCCTTCGTTTTATTATTCCTTTGTGGTTCTCATATTAATCCCTTGGTTTTATTATTCGCTTAGGATTATAATATCAATAATGATCCACCATTTTCAATCATAAGCAACAATGGTCAACAATGGTTGAATGTCGCATTGTGACAACGTTTGTCTCACCATGAAAATAAACCATGTTTATTTTAGTGTTTGTAATATTTATATTTGGGTTTACCAATGTTATGTATATAGTATTAGTCTAATGGGTTTAATATTATGCCCTTGGGCTTATAGTCTCTTGGGATTTTAATATTAATCCCTTGGGTTTATTATTATTTTGGGTTTATAATCTCATGCGTTTTTTGGGGGATGGTCAGATTAGATTCGAAGCTAAGTGGGATGTATCTCCAAATTAACAAACACATGGTGGTAGTGGTCCCCGAACCAAATTGAGGATGCACGAAGCCACTGGCCTAGTAACCCCTAAACCAGACTATGGATTGTGGTAAAGCCAGATTGTGTTCCTCGGTGGGCGTAGGAATCCCTTCCGATGAATGGTGGGATATACGGTAAAGCTAAGAGATGGATGTTCTCTCCGTTGAGCCTAGTGATTCTAGGATAAAATGTACGGTAAAGACTGGAGAGTATGTCTCGGTGTAGGGCCTAGTGATCCCTAGATCAGATTGCGGATACACAATAAAGCCTGAGAGATTAGGAGGCACTCAAATTCCTCACGGTGTAGCTGGATAGCTCCCGTGGCATCCACATTGATTGGTGTTTTTTATGTGCTTTATGAGTCCCACATTCATGCTTGGAATATGGCACGGGGGTGATTGGCTGAAGAGAGACTTGGCTCGTCCAATCTATGGTTGGGTGGAATGTGGTAATCCCATCACCGGTTGGTTCATTGCATTATTAATGAAAAATTCATTCCCTTGATTTTCTTGCGCAAATTTACTGATGTATATATGGATTGTGATGGCTAATGTGTCCATTGTATTTTTGTTCCTATTATGTTGGTTATATGTACATTTTATGGTAGCAACTATGTTTGGATATCAGTGTGTTTTTACTTCTGTTTGAATGGATATTGCATTTATGACCTAATAAGTGATAAGGAAGCAAAAGACATGAGGAAATAATGGTTCATAGAAATTCTCAGATAAGTATGAGATCCATACTCTTAATTATGTTATTTACACCTATAGGTTACATGTTGATGATATGATTGACGAAATGTCTATCATGGCTATTGGGGGTATGGTTATGATTTTGTTCATATTATTGCTTTTGTATCCTTGTTACCTTGTATCCTTACCAATTCTAAATGATCATTCCATTCTGGGCAGTGTCTCGGGCTCTGGACCGAAAAAGGTGGCTCAAATCCCGAAATGCTAGCATTAGTGTTGAGACTAACTTGCCTAGGCAGTGTCTAGAGAGCGTTATAAAGCACCCTACCAGTGTCCAGGGAGTGTTAGTCCTGAAACTAACTTGCCTAGGCAATGTCTAGGGAGCATTACCCTGCCCTAAGTTTTCTCAAACAACACTAGGACCCAGGGACAAGAAATCTGAGTGGTTGACTTGTCTCTTGAAGGTTATTTGGATGATGTTGGGTGCGGGTTCCGCCAAGGGATGTTTTGGGGCTTACAGCCCAGATTTTGGTAAAAAATTGTAACTCCATTGTAAAGACTCTATGTTTTGTGGGCACAGAGCGCGTAGCTTGAAAAAGTGTCATAGGGTTGTCCGCCCTCAACTTTGTTAATGTAATGTCGACTATAGAGATCTACCCATGGTCTGCAGACCATCGGATTGTATAAATAGAGCGAGGCTCTAAGTATTTAAGGCATCTAATCGAATCTAATCTAATCATATCAGAAGAAGGATGAAGAGTTGAGTTGTATCTGTAGAGTAAAGTCTAGTTTTGGGCCATAGAGTAGGAGAAGGCTCTGCAACTGAGTGCGCAGAGGCCTAGTAGTCCGCAGCCTAGTGCACAGAGGCCTAGTAGTCCGCAGCTGAGTGCACAGACCCCTACAGCTAAGTGCGTAGGGTGAGTCGAGTTTGTAATAGTTGGAAGTATTGATAAAGAGAAGTTTAATATTAATTATGTGTATTTATTTTCTGTTTTATGCATTGAATATATTGGGTATAAATTTCACTTCTATTGTTTATATGATGCACAGATATATATGACTGTGTTGATTAAGTGAATGCGAGATAGAATAGCTGCTTACGTGAAGTTAACTAACATCTGTAAGAAGATAAGTAAGATATGCAGTGTAGTCTGGGGAGATAGTGCAGTTCGCTGCCTTAGCAGTGTGGAAGCATCTCAACCCCTGATTAGGGATACGTAGAAGATGATTATAATAGATCGTGAAGGTATTGAAGATTGGAACAAGTGCGCGAAGTGACCTGCATGAAGACAGATCTAGTTGGACTAAGTCCACATCTCAGACATCTCAAGGGTGTGGAAACTTGGTTCCAGCATCCCCCCATACTGCTTCAGGTGAGAGTTCAGTCCGTGCTCTGCGGACTAATGAAAAAAGGGTGAGTAGTGTAGGGATTTGTTTGGCTAAATAACTTTGAACCTCGGTCGGGCCCCGTGAAGCCAATAAATCGTTCTATTTCCTGGACCGGAATCTGCATAAATATGTTTGATGTCGTATCATTAAAGTCCAACTAAGAAGGAAATTGAAGGCTAGTTGGATAGAAGAATTCATGAGTTCACATCGTAGGAGAATAGAAACTTGTGACTGTCAAAAGAAGAGTGGTTAGACTGCTACCTATACACGGAGATCCATGAAATCTTCTTCGCATCCTTCCCTACTAAGCTATACGAGTGGATCACGAAGCTAGTAGATAGCCAAGGAAGGTGGAAACTTGACGGTCCTATTGTTTGGACCCTAGAGTTAGTGTGAAGGTTGGAAGCATCAGAGGATAAGATTGCATGCGTTGTTGATCATTGGCTCGATCGTATTATAGGAGGATTCATTACTGAGTTCGTGGTTGACACCACAGTTAGTTACAGTGAGGCAGAGTGATGCTTTCTCAAAGGACCGTGAGGTAAGTATGTAAAGTCTTTGAATACTTGGATGCTATTGTGCGAAAAGAGGGTTATGTAGTTACCTTGATGTTTAGGGCTACACGAAGTGGAAAAATTTACAGAAATGAAGGAAATAAGGGACCTGAAAATAGCCCCTTGATTTCACCTCTGCGAGGGGACGAGGAAGAACTCGCGAAGCTCTCACCGTGAAGTGCGATCAGTCTGATAAGGCAAAGAATTCCGTGAATAACACCCGCACCCACAATGCCACCAAATTCACCACGACCACCTCCATCTTCACCCATACCACCTCCACCACCACCACAATTCAATATGGCAAGCATAGTCAAGTTGCATGTGTTTAAAGGTTTGGGAAATGAGGATTCGAACCAATTATGGTTCATGGTAAGGGTTGTATGGGAAGCAGAAGGAGTTATAGATGAAAATATAAGGAAAGAAACACTGGTTATAACCATGCAGGACTGCATGCTGACCTGGTATATTAAGCACTCCAACGATAACCCAAATGCAGGAATCACAGATATCCAAGCAGTGCTAAATAGAGAATTTAGCAAGTCAAATTCTGAACCACAGTTAATCATTGGATTCAAATAGATCATGATGTTACTAAGAGAGACTCCTTGGAAGCTGGATTAGAGGCTAAAATGTACGATTCACGAAGCTAATATGAATTTGACAGATGGACAACATCACGTGGTTTGTAGCTTCAGTAATGTCACATTTAAGGAGTGCGCTATTGCAGCAGAAGATAATGACTCAGGAAAAGGCCTTAGAGATTACTATGAGGCTACATGAGACCCCGAAGCAGGATCCTAACTTAGGAGTTTAGTAGATCCACATGCAGCTGAAGAATTTATGCCTTGAGATGTAGAGTCTGAAACAAGACATGACAACTCAACCAGAAGCACGTGAAGAGGTATGGTGCATAAAATGTAAGGGTCAAGGTCATGACAAGGGCCACTGCCCAATTTTTGAAAATTACCTCATAAGAGGAGGACCGATGCCCTTAAGACTAGAAGTGCAAGCAGGACCTAGTGCAACACCTACTTTGTGGTGTGCGATTTTTCAAATAGCAAGAAAACATGCCGCGAACAATTGTCATTGTTACAAAAGTATATAGAAATTTTGCAACAATTATTCTACAACTTTCATAGGTCAGTGGGACACGAAGAGCGTACTTGTAGAAGCTATGAGTTAATGATGGATAAAACTCCCACCTACAAAGTTCAGGCGAAAATGCGGCCCCTTGACCAAAATGCAGGAATGACATGAACAAGATTTTAGGGGCGCGGATGAGGCCGAGGCTAAGGAGGACCTAGAAGAGGTCGTGGACAGTTGATATGCTCTAATTGAGGAGGGCCAGGACATTATTCTCATTATTGCATGAACCTAATGTGCCTATCATGTTTATATTACACCTTGTTTGATCATGAGATAGAAGATTGTCCTACACTTATAGCTAGGATACACGACAAAGGAGTGCTACCACCTCCCCCGACTTAGAACCTACAGATGATGAGGTCTGAGCCACGTGAGGAAGATCTAAATGTGAACATTGTGCTCCAAAGTGGAATCACGATGGGAGATGACAAAGGAAAACAACCAGAAGATAGTAGAAGAGCTTCGCTAATGCCTCCACTTCAGGAAGAAATGATAAACCGAAGTCAGAGATGGACCCATCTATGCTCACAATGTTCCTGGAAACATTTATGAAGCTACTGCGCAACAGTAAGGCGATGAAAGGGTTACAAGAACTCATTAACAGATGTGTTGGGACCATGCGAGGAGAACCGTGCATAGTCAGAAAGATCAGAAAACATAAGACGAGAACGAGAAGAGAGATGATACTAACCGCGTAGATCGGAGAATATGAGATGGATCAAGTCATCCTACATTTAGGATTGGATGTGAATGTTCTGCCAAAACATACATGGGAGTGAATGGGGTGGCCTGTGCTACAGTGTTATGCAATTCAACTAAGGATAGGAAACCAACAGAAAATAATACCTATGGGGTGATTACAAGGAATAACTGTGGATATGGAGGGAGTGAGCGCACTGGCAGAATTTGAAGTGATAGAGATTGTTGATGACAACAATCCCTACCCCACGCTCTTAGGAATTGATTGGGCCATTGAGATGAATGATGTGATCAATATGGAAAAGTGAAAATTGATTTTTGAAAAGAAGTCACTACGTGTAGTTGTACCCCTGGACCCTGCTAAAGGATCGTGCTATACGAAGACGGTGCACAACTATGAAAGTGATGATGATTTGGACTGCATCTATAAGATAACAGTGTGAAACAAGGATTGGGTGAATCCCACCACGGATGGGCAGATTTCATGGGAGCACGAAAGCTCCTATACTATAGATTCAGATGAGGAAATGGAACGATGGTAGAATCGGTTACATGAGGTAACTACACTGAATTGTAATATGATGACAAGGTCACTACACTACGTATCAACATAAATAAGAAACCTGCCTACTTATGATGGTCTATGTGAGGTAGATACCTTCTTGAATAAGTTTGAAAGGGAGGTGCCAGAAAAGAAACGACTCCAAGCCTTGGTTTGGGTACTGCGTGCTATGCCGGCGAGATGGTGGGTTACACACAAATGGATCTTTGATGACTGGCGCGAATGTAGGAGAATGATGCGCACGCGATTTGGGAAGCCTAGGGTGCAATTGAAAGACAATTGCAATGGATAGAATGATCCGTGGGAACATCTAGCCAGGTGGGTGCAGGGATATCGAAAACAACCTACATGGATGCACATGAACTTAGTGTTGAAATGTATGGTCAATAAGCATGTGCTAGGGGCACAAATGTGCAAATGGCTCTTAATGTTGGGCAGACATTATGTAGGAAGAATGGTCATGCAGAAGGTTCTCCACGTAGAAGCATTCAACAAGGTATGCAAGGCACTGAACAAGGCATGAAATGCGTAGCGAAGTGATTGGGACCTACGTGTACCTGCAGTATTATGGGCTTATAGGATGACATGCAAAAAACTAACGGGACAGACACCTTTTAGGCTTGTCTATGGAGTGGAAGTCATAATGCCTATGGAATACATCATGCCTAGTATGCGCATAGCAGTGCTCATAGGTATGACAGATTGCAGAGCCCTGGAGGAGAGGCTCACACAGTTGGGGGAGCTTGAAGAAGAACAATTTTTGGTTGGATTCCACCACCTGGTACAAAGCAGCGCAAAAAGGCCTGTCACGATCAACATATTAAGTTGCGCACCTTTAAAGTCAACTATTTGGTGTTGTTATATGATAGTAAGTTTGATAAATTCCCAGCGAAGCTTAGAAAGAACTGGCTAGGACCATATGTTATTAAGGAGATCACATATGGTCGCGCGGTGCAGTTGGTAAAGTTAAATGGAGAACTCTTCCGAGGAAAAGTCAATGGCAGTCATTTGAAGACATACACAGGGGGCTCGGCCATCTGACTGGTTGTCACAACCACAGTCTTAGTGCTCCGGGTAGCTAAAAGGAGGCGCGAGACTATAAACTACTCTGCCTGAGAGCTGCGCGATGTCAGGACTGCGTGCGGTAGAAAAGTGTCACAAAGTCCATGATAATGTGAGGGTAGCTGCACTGCCATACAGGTCAGCTGGAAAGTGACCGTTACAGTCACTATTAATGATGTGATGCTTGGTTTGAGACCAAATGGAGCGGGTGGCAGGCATTTAAGGTGAACTTTATGGGCTATATTCGTAAAAATCTGTTGTGAATCGATCATTAATGGACCAAATGTGGGGGGAACGCTCGAATTCAAATTCAAAAGGTGCTATAAATTACATAGGGATGTCCATCAAACAACACTTGGCAATTTGAGAACTGAGTTGTTGCGCACACAGACATTCATGAACCCAGACTTGTTTGATCTTCTGAAGGCGAATTCGTTCCTTAAGCAATTACTTGAGTTGTTAAGAGAATTGTGGAATCACACTATGGCAGCACTTGAGGAAGCCATGGATACTAGACTAATGACCGCTAAGGAAGCTGCACAGGCCATTATGAAAGCAAAAGCCCCTGAAAGTGTCGAGATAGTCACAGAAATCCCTAAATCGCTGCACATGCCGAGACCCAAGAAAGGCAACCAGGATATGGTACCAGTGCATGTATCCCCTAGGAATCTGTTAAGGACTAAGCTTACCATGTAAGAAAAGGTGAAGGCTATCAATTTGGAGGATAATGAGGAGGAAGGATTTGAAGAAATTCTAGTAGAGGAGGAGGATGTAGAAATGGAGATTGAGACCGAGGGTGTGGACCCTCTTTCCAGGTTTCCCACATATGTTCCTGCACGGAAGGGTAAAGCAAAGGTGCCCAAAGATATAGATGATAGAAAAAGCTCTCTACATACTCCATTGCTCCCTGATGACATTACTTTTGAAGGAGCGCACCTGGGGTGAGTGCTTGTACTAAAATTTGAAGACATGCATCTCACGGATCATGAGAAGTTCCCGCATCTCGCGATTGCACAGATCATGCGCCAGAAGAAAGATACATCAGCCTGAATCATAGAATTGCAGCTACTTAAATTACTGAGAGGAGTTGTGAAAGTAGGGTTGCTAAACCTCCTCTGGGTTGCACATTACCATCGCACCCAGTGACCATTTTTGCCATCAAGTAGCTGCTCTACTTGGTGCATGATGGGTGCTTGTGGTTGGGGGAGCCCATCCCCATCACAGACCATTTGATTCATAGAATTACCTAGCTCCCTTGCAAAGGGGAGGATCCAACGAACATCTGAGAGGGAAAGAGTGATGACTTGGCCATCGCAGAGGCCATGAAGAAGAAGTTCAAGCTAGAGAAAAAGAAGTGAGGGTATGCCATTTCCAGCACCAACAACCCTTTGTCAAAGTCACGATGCAGATATTGGTAGGAAAGGTTGTGCAGAAGTGTCACATGGAGGAGATTGTTGGGTGCCCTCTGGGCATAGATATAGGAGTTTTAGGTGCGCACTCCACAGGCTCGTACTGTATCAGCCAACCTCATAGCAGGCACGTCAGTGGCCGAGGAAATGCTGTGCACCCAGATGACCAACACCATAGTGCTACCAGATGGAGCACTCATTACAGAAAATGAGGCCAACAGGTCTATGGTCAGTGGCTTGAAGGGAATCAGGTTAAATGTGGCTACACTTCCTCGGGAGACGCTCTATGTTCTCCACGATGGAATCACTGTAGAACTACGAGCCAGGGAGGGTCATGCGCTCCAGGTAATTAGCGAGCAACGCATCAACATGGAATAACTGAGCGTGCAACACGACGAGGTAGTGGCACAGAACAGACAGATCATGTAGGTAGTGGAGGAAGCCTGCTAGATGGTCCCAGAGTTGGCCATCGAAGTAGAAGAACCAGTGGATGCATGCGTATGCAAATTAGCAACATGGATGCGCGAGGCAAAGGAATAAATGGCCAGCATTCAGTTGGAGCTGAACCTTAAGATATCTGAACTACAATTGAAGGCGTTGCCTCCAACTCTAGTGGAGGTTAAGGAACAACACTCCATCCTGATTACGGCAGCAGTAGCGGAAGTTAACAGTTTAGTGACAGACTACACAAAACTATTTGAGTAGTCGTTCGAGGTTCTCACTACCCTGCAGGAGGACCCAAACATACATCGCCTAGAGACAAAGGCGCACAAGCTACAACAGAAATATGACAAAGGAAAAGGGATCATGTAGATGATTTCCCTTACATAGAGGCTCGCGAGGATGCATCAGGAGAAAGCACTTAAGGAATAGGTAGATGTCACTTGACACAAGGAATCAGTTTTGAAGGCATGCTTACAGCCGTGGATTGATGAGGCATATATCATTACAGCCTACATTGAAGCAAAGCTCACGCAGCTACAAGCAACAAAGGAAAAGGTTCAGGGCAGTAGTTCATCCACAGTGGTCTCTGAACAATGCGTCGAGGAAGTACGTGAGGTAGTTGCTCAGTGCGCTACCGATCTTACAACGATCCAAGTAGAATTGGAAGGTCTTTGTGCAAATATATCTGCACCGACAGAGTGACTCGAGGTTGAGTCATGAAGTTTGTGTTGGGGGCCTATTGGGTGCGAGATCCCCCGAGGGAAGTTTTGGGGCTTACAGCCTAGATTTTGGTCAAAAATAGTAACTCCAATGTAAAGACTCCACATTTTGTGGGTGTGGAGCACATAGCTGGTAAACGAATCATAGGTTTGTCTGCACTCAATTTTTTTAATGTAATGTTGGTTGTAGAGATCTACCCATGGTCCGTGGACCATGGGATTGTATAAATAGAGTGAGCCTCTAAGTAGTTAAAGCATCTAATCGAATCTAATATAATGAGATCAGAAGAAGGATGAAGAGTTGAGTCGTATCTATAGAGTAAAGTATAGTTTTGGGTCATAGAGTAGGATAAGGCTCTGCCGCTGAGTGCGTAGAGGGCTAGTAATCTGCAGTTGAGTGCACAGAACCCTACAGTTGAGTGCGCAACATGAGTCAAGAATGTAACAGTTGGAAGTAATATTAAAGAGAAGTTTCATATTAATTCTATGTATTTATTTCCTGTTTTATGCATTAAATATATTGGGTATAAATTTCACTTCTACTATTTATATGATGCACGAATATATATGACTATGTTGATTAAGTGAATGCGAGATAGAATAGTTGCTTACGCGAAGTTAACTAACATCTATAACAAGATAAGTAAGATATGCAATGTAGTTTGGGGACATAGTGCAGTTCGCTACCTAGTAGTGCAGAAGCATCTCAGCCCCTGATTAACATTGTGCAGAAGATGATTATAATAGATCGCGAAGGTATTGAAGGCTGGAAAAAGTGCGCGAAGCGACTTGCACGAAGACAGATCTAGTTGGACAAAGTCGACATCTCAGACATCTCAAGGGTGTGGAAACTTGGTTCCAACATCCCCATACTGCTTCAGGTGAGAGTTCAGTCCACGCTCTGCGGGCTGATGCCGAAAGGGCTAGTAGTGTATGGATTTGTTTGGCTAGATAACTCTTAACCTAGGTCAAGCCCCCTCAAGCCAAAAAATGATGTTGGATGACTATGTGTGATGTTTCGTAGATTTCATTTCCTTAATGTCACGAAGGATTTTGAATCTTATCATAGTGGCCTCTCGTCGCATGTTTACCCGGGCTGGCCAGTTTCTTGGGTAGATGTGTGTGGAGGGCGTTACAATAATCGCTTAGGGTTTTACTATTAACCTCTTTTGTTTATTATTCCTTTCGGTTTATAATACCAATTCCTTGGGTTTGTTATTCCCTTAGGTTTATACTATAAATGATGGTCAACCATTTTCAATTATAGCCAACCATGGTCAACCATGGTTGAATGTCGCATTGTGACAAGGATTGTCTCACCATGAAAATAAACCTGATTTATTTTAGTTTTTGTAATACTTATGTTTGGGTTTATCAATGTTGGGTTTTTACTATTAGTCCCTTGGGTTTAATATTATTTGCTTGGGTTCACAATCCCTTGAGTTTTAGTACTAATCCCTTGGGTTTATGTTTCCCATGGGTTCACAATATAAATCGCTTCGATTTATTATTAACCTAGGTTTACAATATCAATCATGGTCAACCATAACCAACCATGGTCAACTATGGTCAATCATGGCTCGATCTCACATTATGAATTTTTTTTTCTCCACTTAGGGTTTATATACCTTCAGTTTATAATATTACCCCCTTGGATTTAATATTATTCCCTTATGTTCATAATCCATTGGGTCTTTAGTATTAATCCCTTGGGTTTATTGTTCCTTGCCTTTATAATATTAATAATCGCTTTGGTTTATTAATCCCTTGAATTTAATATATTAATTCTTAGGGTTTATTAATTTAACAATGTTTATTTTGGTATTTTTAATATTTATCTTATGGTTTTTATACCTTGGGTTTATAATATTACTCCCTTTTGTTTAATATTATTCCCTTCGGTTCATAATCCCATTGGATTTTAGTATTAATCCCTTGGGTTATTGTTCTTTGGGTTTATAATATCAATCGCTTGGGTTTATTATTCCCTAGTCAACCATGGTTTATTATGATGTGAACCATGGTCCAGCATGGAATTATGATAAGGACTATCTCAATATGAAAATAAACGATGGTCAATCATGTTTATCTTAGTGTTTATAATATTTATCTTAGGGTTTATATACATTGGGTTTATAATATTAGTCCCTTGGGTTTAATATTATTCCCTTGGGTTCGTAATCCCTTGGGGATTTAGTATTAATCTGTTGGGTTTATTATTCCTTTGGGTTTCTGATATCAATCACTTGGGTTTATTATTCTGTTAGGTTTATAATATCGGTCATGGTCAACCTTTGTCAACCATGGTTGAATGTCACATTGTGACAAGGATTCTCTCACCATGAAAATAAACCTTATTTATTTTAGTGTTTGTAATACTTATATCTGGGTTTACCAAAGTTGGCGTTTTAATATTACCCCCTTGGGTTTAATACTATTCGCTTGGGTTCATAATCCCTTGAGTTTTAGTACTAATCCCTTGGGTTTATGTTTCCCAATTGTTCATAATGTCAATCCCTTAGGTTTATTACTAAACTGGGTTTATAATATCGATCATGGTCAACCATAACCAACCATGGTCAACTGTGGCCAATCATGGTTCGATCTCACATTATGGAAAACATTATCTTCACTTAGTGTTTATATACCTTGGGTTTATAATATTAGTCCCTTGGATTTAATATTACTCCCTTAGGTCCATAATGCATTGGGGCTTTAGTATTAATGCCTTGTGTTTATTTCTCCTTGCGTTTATAATATTAATAATCCCTTTGGTTTATTAATCCCCTGAGTTTAATATATTAATTCTTAGGGTTTATTAATTCAACAATGTTCATTTTAGTATTTTTAATATTTATCTTATGTTTTTTATACCTTTGGTTACTAATTTATTAGTCCCTTTTGTTTAATATTATTCCTTCGGGTTGATAATCCCTTGGGATTTTAGTATTAATCCCTTGGGTTTATTGTTCTTTGGGTTTATAATATCGATCGCTTGGGTTTATTATTTCCCAGTTAACCATGGTTTATTATGATGTCAAATATGGTCCAGCGTGGAATTGTCATAAGCATTTACTCAATATGAAAATCAACAATTGTCAATCATGTTTATTTCTGTGTTTATAATATTTATCTTAGGGTTTATATACATTAGGCTTATAATATTAGTCCCTTGGGTACATAATCCCTAGGGGTTTTAATATTAATTTGTTGGGTTTATTATTCCTTTGGGCTTCTCGTATCAATCCCTTAGGTTTATTATTCCCTTAGGTTTATAATATCGATCATGGTCAACCATTTTCAATCATAGCCGATTGTGGTCAACCATGGTTGAATGTCACATTGTGACAAGGTTTGTCTCACCATGAAAATAAACAATGTTTATTTTATTGTTTGTAATATTTATATTTGGGTTTATGAATGTTGGGTTTTGGTGTGTTATTCCCTTAGGTTTATAATATCAATCATGGTCAACCATTTTCAATCATAGCCAACCATGGTCAACCATCTTTGAATGTTTCATTGTGACAAGGATTGTCTCACCATCAAAATAAACCATGTCTATTTTAGTGTTTGTAGTTTTTATATTTGGGTTTACCAATGTTGGGTTTATAATATTAGTCCCATGGGTTTGATATTATTCCCTTGGCTTCATAATCCTGTTGGGATTTTAGTATTAATCCCTTAGTTTTATTATTCCTTTGGGTTTATAATATCAATCCCTTGGGTTTAATATTCCCTTAGGTTTATAATATCAATGATTGTAAACCAATGTCAATAATAGCCAGCCATGGTCAACCTTTGTTGAATGTCGCATGTTGTCAAAGATTGTCTCACCATTAAAATAAACCATGTTTATTTTAGTCATTGTAATATTTATATTTGGGTTTACCAATGCTGGGTTTGTAATATTAGTCCCTTGGGTTTAGGTTTCCCTTAGGTTCATAATATCAATCTCTTGGGTTTATTAATAACTTGTTTTATAATATCAATCATGGTGAACCATAACCAACCATAGTCTACTGTGGTCAATCATGGTCTAATCTCAAATTATGAAATGAATTGTCTCCACTTAGGGTTTATATACCTTGGGCTTTTAGTATTATCCCCTTGAGTTTAATATTATTCACTTAGGTTCATAATCCCTTGGGGTTTTAGTATTAATCCCTTAGGTTTATTGTTCCTTTGGGTTTATAATATCAATCGCTTGGGTTTATTATTCTGCAGTCTACCATGGTTTATTATGAAGTCAACCATAGTCAAGCATGGTCCAACATGGAATTGTGATAATGATCGTGTCAATATGAAAAGCAATGATGGTCAATCATGTTTATTTTACTGTTTATAATATTTATCTTAGTGTTTATATATGTTTGGTTTATAATATTAGCCCCTTGGGTTTAATATTATTCCATGAGGTTCATAATCCCTTAGGTTTTTAGTATTAATCCCTCGTGCTTATTATTTCTTTGGGTTTATAATACCAATTGTGTTAGTTTATTAGTCCCTTACGTTTATAATATCAATCATGGTAAACCATTGAAAATCATAGCCAACCATGGTTAGCCATGTTTGGATGTCACATTGTGACAAGGATTGTCTCACCATGAAAATAAACCATGTTTATTTTTTTAGTCTTTCTAATATTTATATTAGGGTTTACCAATGTTGGGTTTATAATATTAGTCCCTTGGGTCTAATATTATTTCCTTGGGTTCATAATCCCTTGGGGTTTTAGTATTAATCCTTTGGGTTTATTATTAACTTGGGTTTATAATATCAATCATGGTGAGCTTTATTAATCCCTTGTGTTTGTAATATCGATCACTTGCGCTTCTCAATCCCTTAGGTTTTCAATACTTATCCCTTGTGTTCGCTAATTCCTTGGGTTTATAATATTAAACGGTTGCGTTTATTGGTTCCTTGGGTTTATAATATTATTCCCTTTTGTTTAATATTATTCCCTTGGGTTCATAATCCCTTGGGAGTTTAGTATTAATCCCTTGGGTAATAATATATAATAATATTATTATAATAATATAATAATAAATATATTATATTATAATAATAATAATAAAATATAATTGTTATTATTTTTATTATTATTATTAAAGTATAATATATTTATTATATTAGTATTATAATTATAATTATTATTATTATTTCGCAGTTAACCATGGTTTATTATGACGTCAACCATAGTCAAACATGGTCCAACATGGAATTGTGATAACGATTGTCTCAATATGAAAATCAATGATGGTCAATCATGTTTATTTTAGTGTTTATAATATTTATCTTAGGGTTTATATATGTTGGGTTTATAATATTAGTCCCTTGGGTTTAATATTATTCCCTGAGATTCATAATCCCTTGGGGTTTTAGTATTAATCCCTTGGGTTTATTATTCCTTTGGGTTTATAATATCAATTACTTGGCTTTATTATTCCCTTCGGTTTATAATATCAATCATGGTCAACCATTGACAATCATAGCCAGCCATGGTTAGCCATGTTTGAATGTCACATTGTGACAAGGATTGTCTCACCATGAAAATAAACCATGTTTATTTTAGTCTTTCTAATGTCTATATTAGGGTTTACCAATGTTGGGTTTATAATATTAGTCCCTTGGGTTTAACATTATTTCCTTGGGTTGATAGTCCCTTGGAGTTTTAGTATTAATCTTTTGGGTTTATTATTAACCTGGGTTTATAATATCAATCATGGTGAGTTTTACTAATCTCTTGTGATTGTAATATCAATCCCTTGCGCTTCTTGATCCCATAGGTTTTTAATATTTATCCCTTGGGTTCACTAATTCCTTGGGTTTATAATATTATTCCCTTGGGTAATAATATAATATATATATTATATTATTATAATAATAATACAATATAATTGTTATTAATATAATATAATAATAATAATAATAATAATAATAATAATAATAATAATAATTATTATTATATTATATTATTATCACCCAAGGTATTAATACTAAAATCCCAAGGGATTATGAACACGAGGGAATAATATTAAACAAAAGGAACTAATATTATAAACCCAATGTACACAAACTGCAAGATAAATATTAAAAATACTAAAATAAACATGGTTGAATTAATAAAGCCTAAGAGTTATAATATAATAATAATTATTAATTAATATTATTAATATTATTATGAGTTTATATTATTATAATAATATTAATAATAATATAAACTCTATTTGGCATTTACATCAACAAGCTAGAAGGTTGTTTAGAGGAAGCATGTTGTGCACTTTAGTCACTCAGGTTATCTTATATGGATGTGACGTTTAGGGTTGCAGCATCTCTAGAGAATCCTGGAGAAAGATTGAGAAAATCTAGAAGCGTTTTATAACGTATAACCTCAAAATTAAAAGAAATACACCCTATTCTATTCTCCTTATAGAAGTGGGTCTTTCCCCTATCGAGAGCCTAGCTATGACTACGCTTCTATTGTACAAGCACAAACTCAATAACATAGGAGACGATAGACTTCCTAAGTTAGCTTTAAATTCCAACCAAAACCACCTAAGGCTCAAACGAGGTTGTTATAAAGACACCAAGGCCTGGTTAAACAATTGGGAATCGACGAGAATGTTACACTGCAGAACATTAATAACATTAAAAATATTGTTATTTTTAAGTTCGAATAAAAATTATGGTGTGAAAAAGATTTAGCTGCTAAAAGAAAATTAAGATATTATAAGGAGGTCATCAACCCCACTCTAGAATATCAAAAGTATCTCTCTATTTTAACTAGCTCAAAGAAGAAAATTAATAGAGCCAAGATTAGAACGAACTCTCATGAGCTCATTTGTGAAACGGGTCATTGGGCAGTTCCTAAAACACCCTGGATGGAAAGGATGTGCCATCTCTGAAAGAATATGAACATCAAGGATGAAAATCACTTCCTCTTAGAGTTCCCCGTGTACAACCACATAAGATCTCAGTTTCATAATACTTTTTCAATACTGACCTTCCTAGCCTTTTACGATGTCAAAATTATAGTGAGCTAGAGAGGCTTCTCTCCAAGCTTTTTGAGCATAGGAATAAAATCTTAAATCAAACTAAATAATTCGTTTCTTTATATACGATAGACAAAAGTTTGGTCTTAGTGGACATTAACCACCACCACCATCATCATCATCATCATAATAGTCATAAATATATAAATATATAAAAATATCGTTGTTATTATTTATATAGTTCTTAATAATCATAAAAAAAAATTACACATAATAATTCCCTTATCACAATTCTAATTATTATTAGATCGTGGTTGTTATTATGTCTTATAATAATTATAATAATAATATTATTATTATTATAATAATAATTTAATACAATATAATTGTTATTATTATTTTTATAATTTTATATTAATATTATAATAATAATTATATTATTATATTAAATATAATGATAATAGAATATTATTATGAGTTATTCTTATTATTAATTAATATTAATAATATTATTAATATTATTATTATAATATTAGTATAATAATGATATAATAATAATATATATAAATAATATGGTTGTTATTATTTATACATTCTTAATAATCATAAATAATTGATGTTTAAAAAAACATCTATAATAATTATTAATGTGGTTGATATAAGCCTATTAGTGTATATCAACCACATTGATAAATGTGATTGTGCTAGTGATACTTCATTTTCACTGATGTGAGCTCCACTACACTACTTCACACTACTTCATTCTCACTGATGTGAGCTCCACTGAGGTCGATCTTAAGTGTGGAAGTCGATTTCCTTTAAACCGGGCCCTCAATTAATTCGACGATTCGTTTATTAAGGATTGAATTATCTACATGTCTTGTTCTATAGTGTAAGCTATCGACGACTTAGTGTAAAGTCTTGTAGGAAAAATATTTTTATATTGTAGGCCCTAAATCTGCGCTACTCCCTTGGGATCAATTCATCGCCAGGTACTTCATTTTGATTTCCGCCGAAAATTTCGTTGTTCCCTCACACATCCAAAATGGGTCCAAAACTGCACACACTACACGTGCTGTTAGGTCTGGACTACGTAACTAAATCAATGCTAAAATGAATTTTGCAGAGGCATGCCACTCCTCACCAACATCCACTCTTCTAAAACAAGTGCTTCTAAAACATGTGTTGCATCCAATGATAGTCCCTGCCGGGAAACTGGCGCCCACCTTTTACCACAACCATGATTTCTATAATGATTTTTTCGCGAGAAAAATCACACTTACAACAAGTGCCCACAAACAGAACGAAAACCATCAAAACCACACTTACAGCTGGTGACTTATTACTCATGATATATATTTATTAGGTAAAAAGAGGAAACAAGAGAAACCTTAAGCAGATCTCACATGCCATAGAAATAGGGACTTGTGAAGAGGAAAATTCCATTCTAGTGACATCGAATATTAATTATGTTGTTGATAGTAATATATAGTAAGGTACCTACAAAATAATTGATATTTTATTTTCTTTCTCATTTGGGTAAACCAAGTTGAACGCTCCCATATGATCCTTGTTCTTACACTTGGAATCTGAGAATCTGTTAATATAATATGTGATCAATCTTCTTTTGATTCTCTTATTAATTTGTAACTAGAGACGCCTCGATGTAAAAAAAAACAACATAACTTCTTATTTCTTTCATAGCAATTCCATGTCTCTCTAAAAAAGGATAAATTATTTGGTTCAAAAGGGAAATGAAAATTAGGACGAGGGGTGGATTACCTTAGACTAAAGCATTATAAGGGCATTGAAGTGCTTGAAGTGAATAAGTGCTTCAACTTCAAATAATTATGGAGAGAGTCCTTATCCTCTTCACTGGAACTTGTAGGTGTACAAAGGAATGCTAGACAGAGGTGAAACGGTGGCCATCAAAAGGAATAAACAATGGTTGATGCAGGGTGGATCTGAATTCAAAACCGAGGTCGAGCTCCTGTCTCGAGTTCACCATAAGAACCTGATAGAGCTCATTATTTTTTGCTTTGAGAAAGAAGAACAAATGCTTGTTTACGAGTACATCACAACTTTCAGGAAATCTCTATTTTAAGAATATCACAAGATGAACTTCTTCTTACAGATCCATCACACAAGTAGTTTTAGTGCAGAGGTTTAAGTTCTAAACAGAGCTCATTATTTTTTGCTTTGAGAAAGAAGAACAAATGCTTGTTTACGAGTACATCACAACTTTCAGGAAATCTCTATTTTAAGAATATCACAAGATGAACTTCTTCTTACAGATCCATCACACAAGTAGTTTTAGTGCAGAGGTTTAAGTTCTAAACATGGACACTAAAGCTAATTGTGTGATGGAGTAGCATAATAATAATGTTGAAGTTCGCACTAAAACTGATTGTGTGATGGAGTAGAATAGTAGTAATGATGAATTTCATTCAAGATCCTTATAAAAAATGATGAATCTCATCATAATTCAACTCAAATAAACCTCAATTCTGAAATATGACAATATTTCTACTATGGGCAACATATATGACAAGATTTCTACTATGGGCACCATATATATTACCTCAAAATTCAAACAATCAATATTCCATTGGATCTTACAAGAATGAAAAATAGGTAAAAAGGGTATTCGACTTCACTGGGTAAGAAGAGTTTGTATAACACTAGGGTCTGTTTGGCGATTGACATATCTGCATGAGCTTACAGTTCCACCCGTAATACACACAGGCATCAAATCAGCTAACATAGTGAATTTGACTACTAAGGTAGTAGATTTTGGTCTTTCCAATCTCATTAGTGATGGAGGAGTTGAGGCAGGAGGCAAAGGCTATGACTGAACCCAAATTAAAGGGACAATGGTAATCATTTTATACTACTTTTATACCATGTAATTGGTAGATCTATCTCTGCTCGAAAACATTGAGAGTGTATCTGTATGTGCAAGGGTACCTGGATCTAGAGTATCTCACAGCACTGCTGATCAACGATAAGAATGACGTCTTTAATTTCAATATTGTTTTGCTGGAGCTCATTACAGCAAGGTCCCCCATTTAGGGCGGGAAATTCATGGTCATATTGGTGAGGGCGACCCTAGAGAGAGCGGGAATAAGTGGTTTGCAGGAAGAGTTAATGGATCCATTATTAAGAAAATCTGTTGATACCAAGCCTCTACCAGGCTTTGAGCGATTCTTGGGCTTGGCATTGAGTTGAGTTGAGGAATCAGATTCCGAGCGACGCTTAATGCGGGAAGTAGTTAAGGAGCTGGAATCGATTATGGAAATGGAATCAAGTTTCTCACAGACTACACACCACCACGAAGATATAAGGGAAATAACAGTGGACTGTCTCCACCTTTTTATTATAGTTAATATATGGAAGCGAGCGATTCTAGTTCAAATGTGCGAGGAAAGGAAAGTTATAATAATTTGTTTGAATATAGCGGAGACTATACCATGTCTCAGATTGTATAGCCCAGGCATGGTACTCGAGGATCAAGGAGTATTTTTTAAGTTAAGTTGTTCGAAGACTTGTGTAGAATATAATCTCTATATTTTATTTGATAAATTTGATCTCTGCTTGTCTTGGTCCTGTATTGATCCTATATGTAGATGATCTTATCATTACACGGAACTCTGACCACCTCACTTTATCGTGTAGGAAGAAATTGGCCAATGAATTTAACATGAAGGATATTGGTCTGTTGCACTAGGTTTCATGTAAGTCATAACCTTTCCCAGTAGCTTCCTTTTGTGCTAAATTTTGCAGTATAGAAACAAAACAAATTAGATAGGTATACCTCTGCTAGCTGGTAGCTAATCCTAGTAAATATTATACAAAGAAAAATAAATTTCACACTCAATACCCTAGGGAACCTCGTGAATTCATAATTTCACATGCTAAAAAGAACTTTGCCAGAATTTTGATTGGCTATGTTTTCGTCACCCATTTTGGTGAGCATGTTATTCATTTTACTATATCTTCTAGAGTTTCAAAGGTTAACATTGGAGAAAATTACACGACAGTTTTTCCAATTTGTAGGGGAGAGCAAAGAGGCTGGAATAACAGGGCTTGAATTGTATTGGGCCACTCTCTTCCAAGTTTCTATGTTTAGTGTTTCTCTCTCAACAGACTTGCAACATGAGCTTGCACCTCTGTCACCATATACCTTAGTTGTGGTGAATTTAAATGCTATGATTGCATGACTATCTGATTCATACCTCCTATTCCTCTTCCTCTTCTCAGATGCAACCTTCCAAAGGAAACTTATTGTATAGAAGATGACTCTTGAGTCATAATGATGTAAATATCTATACAAATTACTACCCTGTTCAGAGGTTTTCAAACTTATAAACTGAGGTTTTCAAACTTATAAACTGTAACTACTTACTTATTTTCTTTTATATCATCATTTTAATGCAACCCTATATATTGGTTCCTTTCCTCGAATATTTTCCCTTCTATCTATGATCGCATTTTTTATGTTCTTCCAAACAAAATTATTCCTTTGATGGAAAAACTCATTGTTATTTATTTCATTTAGGAAAACAACTAAACTTTTAAAGTCAAAATATAGTTTATAATACTACGATTCAGAGTACAAAATCTAAAATGAGAGACATCTGTTTGCTGCAAGGATTTATGATTTTAGAATTAAATATAGTACAATATCATCACACCATGGAAAGTCTAAAAGAAATAATGCATTTTCTCGCATCAAAACAACACGGAAATCTTTCTTTAAGGTCACACCATGGAAAAGTTAAAAAATCTTCATGCATTTTCTCGAATCAAAATAAGAAGGAAATCTTCCTTTAAAAAATTTAGTGCATACATATATTGTTATAACCTACTTTGGCATTGGCGACAACTACCAACGACCAACATGAAATTTTCTTTGAATGTACAACACATACATACATATATATATATTGTTGTAAAATTTGATAACTGTGTGAGAAGGGTGTGTGGTCGCTGTTATTTACTATGGGGGATTTGTATTTGTTGAACTGTTTGTGTGCGTGGAGAAAACAAGGACAATACCATGAAATAATCAAGCACAACCATGGTTATGAGCACAAAGACTCTAGCACTGTTACATATCGCCACATACCACACACAAACTCTACTCCCTGAAACTTGTTTGTTTCCTCGTATAAGGGAGATATCCCCGATTCTTGCTATGTGGATGACAAGGAAGCATCGAAGATGCATGATCTATTACCACATGAAACTTGAACAGCTGAACACTCTCTTAGACATCTTGCAAAAATCACTTATAAGAAACCTGTTTAAACACTTGTAATACATACAAAAATTGTCATACAAAAAAAATTGATAATTGAATTAAATAGAAATCATCTATGGGTCACCCATTTTACCAGTTGTTTGCCCCGTGGGCCCATGATCTTACCACTTATTCCTCTTTGCGACAACTCAACATCCAATGTCAAATGTGCCCTATGCACAAGAAGTGCTCTATGTTGCATCTCCTTAACTATTCAGTTAAATAGGTAGTAGAGAAAGAACTGAGATGCTCCTAATTTTGAGTCTGTATATAGTCCTGCCTCTTATCCTACCATTTAGACCACCTAGCTAAGGTTCTACCCCAAATAATCCTAATTTTTTACCTTAGGTGATGGAAACTTATGATAGGTTGTTAATGAAGCCCACACTTACGAAGAAACAAAGGTGCACACAAGTGCCTACCACTGCTCAATCGAAACAAAGTTATAGTCCAGAGTTTAACACTAGGTCCTCATTATTTCAGTTTTATGTCATTCTTTATCCACTTGTACCGATGAATGTTTCATCCCAGATGATTTATACCTACTCGTCTTAATAAGCTTCTTTTCTTAATTCGCTATAAGTGCTTGCTTAGAGCTTGCTTACTGGGATGGGGTAGGTTCTTAAATAGAACCTTAAGTTCAACTGAATGAAAATAATTTGAAGTGGTGACCAGGAATTTTAGTTCACCAAATAGAATTTATGGTTCCATCTACCATAGCATCATCAATGAAACCCCAGTGGCGATTAATAAAATGAAGTGTAACATCTCACACTATGTCAAAATTGTTGAAAATCTCCACCACTTCAACCTAGTTCACCTATTAAGGTTTTGTTTGTATGACACACATTTATACCTCGTCTTCGAGTATACACACAATGATTCTCTTGCCTACCGACACACATTCATACCTCGTCTTTGATTTTACTGACAATGGTGCTATCGTCGACTACCTTCATGACAATTCACCCTTTTCTGACTTGGAGATGCATAGTGGAGATCACTCTAGATGTGGTAGACAAGCCAACTATGTTCACAATTACAGTGTGTCACCCTACATCCACAAGGACATCAAGAGCAGCAATGTTTTACTCAGTGCCAATTTCCGAGCGAAGATTGCCAATTCGGCATGGTGAAATCTTCATAAGAAGTATTGCCTCTAACCAGACATGTGGGTGGAACGAAGGGATACATGGAATCCGAATATCTTTCCCATGGTATCGTGACTCCAAATCTTGACATCTTCTCCTTCAGGGTCATCATGCTAGAGCTTCTCTAACACAAACCAATGATTTTGAGCCACAACCAGCTGGGACTGCCCACTTCTTAGAAATCCCAAAAACATGGTGGGATCAGGGAAATCAAAAGCTTGAGCTCGGGAATTGGCTAAACCTACCCATATGAGCCAAGATACACATGGCATAGGCACGACCTCAAACTACGTGCTTCAGGAAAAAGATTTTTTGGGGTCGATATTGACTTATTCAAGCAGGTTTGGTTGGATGGTGACTGTACATTCTTTTCTCTGCACATAAGGTATGTTTATTGTAGTGAATCCAATTATGTACTTAATTTATGTTCAACATTGCAAAAAAATTGTGATACGAAAAAAATTATGATATGTTGTACCTTCTTAATTAAATGTTGTAGATGTTTATTCTCAACCCTTTATGGAAGCTACCATCAATGAAGCTTGCTTCAATTTTTTTTTAGTTCATTCCTTTGTGGAAGCTACCATCATTGAAGCTTCCTTCATTTTAAGGAATTTTAATGGAAGAGGTGTAATTAATCAAGAATGAAAGTATCTAAATGTTTACATCAACTCATGACCGAGATGTCCACTGACATAGATATTTCTTCTTTATTCAGGTATAGGAAATGAATCACATATGCCATTCTCAACAATGAGCTCTCGTATATCAATTGATTGAACATATACCTGGGGCATAAGAAGTGGACACCAATGAGTTTGTCCCTAAAGTTGTAAGTTAGTTGGATAGAATGTAGTTATAGGAGATGGAAGAACGCCCACACCGCAACCCAAGCTTAACAACAATCTTGCATCATAGCAATAGGTGGCGAGGAAGAAATGTTGTTTAATGTATTGCAATTTGCGTGGTGGAAATAGGGGCAAGGTAGAATCAATTGCAAAAGTAAGGATAAAGATATATGCAGTGTCAAATTTATATGTAGTGTCAAACTTTGGATAAAACCTCTACAGTTTCAAACTTTAGATAAAAATGTTGATGGGTATTCTCGAACTTTAGATAAAGCATTTATTTGGATGAGAAAAATTTGCAACCCGACAATAAGACCTCAAATCTGAAACTTTAGATAAAAGGGGTTTTTTGATACAATGGGTTTTTGAAAGATTGGTTAAATGGGTTGGTAAACCCAAATTAATATGGATTCAATAATTAACGATGCTAAGTCCCTCAAGAGCACTTCATGGTCATTCCAATCTAATCACACATTCATCCCTCAAGAGCACTTCATGGTCGTTCCAATCTAATCACACATACATAAGATGATACTCCTTATAACTGGAGCCACCCACACACACACAGAGAAACTCATGGTTTCAGAAATATGAGTGTTGTTCCCTTATGGAATTAACACTTCTCCTTCACGAATGGATTCACAGGGACATGTGGACTAGGTCAACGTACGCAAACAACATTGACATGCATACTTTCTTACATCATCTGGTTTCTTATCATATGTAATGGTTGCTACCACCACATGGTTTCATTACTAATTATTAACCAAAGAAACAAATAAATTGAAATATACAAACTCCCCTACATGGAGAAATTACTCATTTATACATAGAGAATTTTTGGGAACCATATTTATTGTTTAATTGAGAAATATATACATTGCCACTTACAAAAATCCTTCCATGTTCTTTATCGAATGCACCTGGGAGCCTATTCTTCCCTAAATTCATAAGTTTCTAATTCCTGGGAGACCTCTACTAACTATGCTATCACACACACATTTACATATACAAATCATTGGCTGGAAAAATATCTCAACAGAAGTAATTGAAAATCAAACATTTGTTCAGATCCTAAAACTACCAGATATCTACCCTACACTTCTTGTATTTACAAAGTCCCACTTGGTCTCTAATAAAACAAAATGACAACTCAACATAATGGAAATGGGACACATGGAAAATTAACCTACAATCGTAATCTGTAAAAAATGAAATATATCTTTGACAATTTACATGGGCTCCTCTTAGTGTGGAAAAAACATGGGGTTAATGCTCTTACATCAAACTCCCCAGGTAGATTTTTTCTTTTACCTCACGGTTAAATGCCTTTAGTATGTGAACACTCTAGGGTCCCAAACAAAATGTTGCAGTTGCCCACTTAATATTACATTGGCTCCTCTTAGTGTGGAAAAAGCATGGGGTTGATACTCCTACATCAAACTACCCAGATAGAAATTTTTTTACCTCAAGGTAAAATGCCTTTAGTATGTGAAACCTCTGGGGTCTGAAACAAAATGTTGCAGTTTCCCACTTTATTTTCCTTTCTGGCTTGATGTTGCATTCAAATCTTCTAGATACCATACCTTACTTTGCAGCTACCCATAAGCTTGATCATGTTGTTGCTACAGTCTTGTCTTCAACTTGCAAGGATCCCAAATTTTTCTTTGTTGTGCTGAGCTTTATGTTAGTTGTCCTTATCCTTCCATCATCCCAAATTATTTTTGCAGTTGTCTCACCTTCACCTTATTGTTGTAGTCCTTTCTTGTTATCCAAGTGTTGAATCTATTCATTATTTCCTCATCATTGTACCATTTACTAAGTACTCCACTCATTAGCATCATGATTTCCTCAACCTCCATGTCCAGTCAACACACTTGATGGTACATGTTGTTTACACCAATCAATACCATCAGTGTCTGCAAGATCTCAATCTCAAACTCAACAAATGACCTTCATTATTCTTCATCCTCATAGATGTGAATAAAACACAAATTTCTAAATAGATGGAAACTCTCTATTACTGTTTGTTTCCCTATAATCATTGATTGCAAAAGAAAAAAATTCTCCAGAGACACAATAATCTAATTATTGATTTCTTCTCATTCTTCTCTTGACATCATCTCTTGTTCTTCCTCTTCTCTTGCAACCATGCCTTTGAAAGTCTACTTATCATCATCATATAACTTTGATGGCTTTGATCATTTCAGCCTCCCTCAGTTATTTCATTGCACTCTCTATGAATTCTTATTCAAATCCAAGATCTTCCAAAAAATCCTCCAGAGACTTAAACTCTATTTCATATCATGGCAGCATAGTAGTTTTAAATTGCTCCCCATCTTCCTTGTAGGTAAAATCCTTTTAGTGCTAGTTTTCGTCAACATACTTCATCTTCTCTTGTATTTTTTCACTATCCAAAATCTTTGGCACTTTTTCAACTCCACGATGCTCAATACTTGCAATTTAAAACTCATGCAAAAAATTAGCTAAAAATATATTTATTTATTCCTCCTCTTTTGACGTTATCAACATTCGTTCTTTGTGTTGAGCTAAGAAAATCCTCATTTCATCAAAAAAATTATCCTCTCCTAGGATTAGTACTTGCTCTGGTTCATATAAATTAACTTCCACCTATCCATACTCGACAAATCTAAGATGTTTTTCATTAAGGAAGCATCTTTTCCATGTTTTCTTTCTCATGGTTACTAAGTACCACACCCACCCTCGATAATTTCTTGCATGTCATTTCTCCCTGTTTTTCTTCAGGGAACAACTTCATTCTTCTTGGTTATGCCTTTGAGAAGTTAGTTCATCCTTCCTTGGGGATTTTTCACCATTTTCTCCATAAATTTGTCTTCCATGGGGAAACTGAATGTTGTCATCTTAATTTTGGATTAATTATGTATTGTCCTCTCTCGAGGGACTTGGATTCATATAAATTCAACAATATTGAAAAAAAGGAATTGTAGCTTCCCTTGGTGGTTTGGAAATCCATTACTTTGTCAACTTTTCCTACTGATCACCATCATCAGTTTGTAGTTCCTTCTGTTGTTCCTGGAATTTACATACAGTACATGAGACTTCTAGAAAATCTATCTTTTATATGGATTTCTCCTCCATCCAAAATATCCATGACAACTTCTGATGGCTCCTCTTCATCAACATGCTTATGGAAAGGACATGAAAATAGCTGGTTAGTTTTAAAAATATTAGGTCCTTGAGCCTCTACCAAGGCTCCTTGTGTCACTTGCTCGATTGGACTTCTCTCATAGTCCATGAGACTTTCCACCAGTCTCCTTTCCTTATCTCCAATGAGTGATCTCCCTTTTGCTTCATCTTTGGGTTCGACTATTCTTAGCTTCTCTTCTTCCATCCAGAACTCCATCAAAGGCTTCATCCATGGCTTCCCTAGCTCGCTGGATTTTGGGGATTTCCTCTTAAAACTCATATGTCTCACACATAATTTGGACCTCCTTATCAATTCTCATTTATGGTTTTCTTCCCTCCTATGTAGCAGTTGCATGAGCGCACCAACTCATGCCTTTAGCTTAGTCATCTATCTTTGAAATTATTCATCACTCATCCTGCTCACAGCATTTCCCTTGGCATCCTTCCCCCCTTTGCTGTGAATTTTATTTGAACCCTGATTATGACCATTAGTAGTTGTCTTTTTTCCTTGTTTTTTGTGAGCCTTCACTTGCCCACTATGAGCTGCAGACAAACCAATGTAACAAGTATTCTCCGTTGCTTGTTACCTAAACATCTAACCTCTTCTTGATTATTGGTGTTTCTCTAGTTCTCTCCACTGGAACCTATTTATTACTCCTTGCTTCTCCCTAGTTAGTGCACCTCTTTCTCACCTTTTGAGAACTTCACTTGTTATCTCCTCTTGAGGATCTCATGTCCTTTTCACTCTTGAATTGCAACTAGGTTCTGTTGCAATCTCGTTGCAAGTTCCTTTCTGCCACAATATTGCAGGTTCCTTAATATTTTCAATATTACAGGTTCCTTTCTGCCATAGTATTGAAAACACTATTGGTTCTCTCCTCATATATTATCAGATTAATAATGCTACCAAATTCATTTTCAAACAAATTTGAAAGACTAGATTTACCTCCTTACCATAGGAGTCATCTCCTCTTGCCTGGATGTACTTTTCTCCAAACTATGCTTTAATATCTCATCTTCATCTCTCTGTGTTTCTCTATCTCCTTTTGATGAAAATACCTTTTCCTTCTCTACCATAGGTCTCTTCATTGTCTCGACCCATTCACTTCCCCTACCCATTAAAGAACTTTTGAGGTCTAAAATGGGCCCCGTAAGAAAAATGTACAACCAAAATAAACTTATAAGAACCAATAGGATTCAATATGATGATGTCAACCATGGGGATGATTCATCATTTTTGGGGTAAAAAAGTAAAGACATTAAAGAATAATAAAATAAACATTTTCAACTTGTCTCCCTAATTTTTTTCTCACATTTCGAGCAGGAGTCCTCGTTGGATGCAAAATTTAATTCCTCATCCAAGGATTACCCATGTTGGATTCTTTTGATGATCCTTTCTACATGAAAAACGACAAATAAATGAAAAAGCATGATTACAATCACATTTTTTCATATATTTCTCATTTTTCGTGTAGCAGGGTCCATCAAAAGTATACAACACAGATACTCTTTGGATGAGGAATCAAATTTTTCATCGAGCGTGTGTTTCTGCTCAAAATTTGAGTAAACCCATAGGGTGACAAGTTGAAAAAGTAGTTTTTTTCTTTTGTCCCTCTAAAATTTGATGATGTAGTCTAATCTTATTTTATTATTTCCACTTTTATAATTTCCTTAGGAGGTCCATTTTATACCTTAAAGTTACCCTAATGATAATCAATATAAACCTAATTTTTTTTTTACGTCTTCGGTTCTGCTCCAAATCTCCATGGGATATCTTCCTTCCTCAGTCTTCGACAATCTTGGTTGCAGTATCCCTTTTTAATTATAGAAATATATGATACTTCTTTGATGGTAGGCCCCTTTAGTGACCCACCACGATTGCCCAGGATTCTTACTACAACTCTGAATCTCCATGTGATACTTCCCTTCTTAATAATCGTAGGTCCTCCTTTATTCCTTCGACAATTTCCATTTAAAATAACTCTTCTCCTTTCAATCCTTTATCATTTGGTGATTGAACTTCTCTTCTTAGTTCAATATTGGCGTGATTCCAAAATTGAGCTGACCCTCCTCGATTCCTTTAGATTTTATTTAACAAATTAAAACAACCTTCTGATATTATACCATCGTGTCCCTTTGTAAATTTCCAAGCCACGGATGCCAATGGCATGTAAGTCAGGAGGTTTGGCCTTGACTTAGAGTCAGAGGTCAACATTGTTTCTTGACTAGTTTCCCTATACTCTCCCAACTCCTAAAACTCCCTGACTACACTGACTCCACGTGTGATACTGCATGTCGACTGATGCGAACCCAACTAG
Organism: Pinus tabuliformis; assembly: GCA_031772625.1. Lineage (NCBI taxonomy): Eukaryota > Viridiplantae > Streptophyta > Pinopsida > Pinales > Pinaceae > Pinus > Pinus tabuliformis. The sequence goes on from CM062817.1 coordinate 867,456,931, forward strand.
TTCAATAGAGGTTCGTCTTAACTATGCAAGTATGTTACCTTTAAATGGGACCCTCACTTAATTAATTAGATGATTCAGTTGTTAAGGATTCAACTATCTACAGGTCTAGTTCAATAGTATAACTTATTGATGGATTAGTCTAGACTCTTATAGGAAAAATATTTTTATATTGTAGGTCGTAAATTTGTGTTACTCTCTTGGGATCCATTCATCGCCAAGTACTTCCTTTCTTCCAAGAATTTTGTTTTCCCTCATACATCCAAACTGTGTCCACAAATATATGCATAGTATTTTTGTTATCTAGGTTCGGACTCTGTCACTAAATTAATGCTAAAATAAATGTTGCAAAGATATGTCGCTCCTCACCAACATCAACTCTTCTAAAATAATTATTGATGCTTGGTCTCTCCATAGCACTTCATGGCCATCTTCACTCCAATAGCAAATACATAATATGATAAAACTTATAACTTGAGCCACCCACGCATAAGAGAAACTCATGGCTTCAGAAATCTAAGTGTTGTTCCCTTATGGAATTAACACTAATCCTTCACAAATGGATTCGCAAGGACATTTTGATGAGACAGAGGTCGATATACACACACATTGTTGACAAAAGTATTTTCTTCCTTCATTTGGTTTCTTATAATATGTAATGGTGGAGACCATCAGAGGGTTTCCTTGGCAACTATCAACCAAACAAATAAATAAATTGTAATCTACAATGACCCTATGTGGAGAGATTACTCATTTATACAAAGAGAAGTTTCGGGAACCATATTGAATGAGTTTGGGGAGGAGGGAAGTGTTTGGACTAATGTTTTGGAATGTTATGTGACAAAAATTCCATAGGGGAATAGTAGATAAGATACGTGCACCTTCATAGATACCATCGTCACATGCAACCTGCAGTTGTTGTAAAATTTATTCCCACGACCCACGTCTCAATAGTCCTTGTCAAAGTTATTCCCATGGCCCACATCTCAACAGTCCTTGTCAAAGTTATTCCCATGGCCCATGTCTCAACAGATTAATAAATAATTGTTTTTATATTGTGATCGTAAAGAACAAACTGCTCTATTTTTTATTTTTTATGGGAAATCTGCACTCTCTGAGATATAATTCTTATGGAAAAAACCATGGCTAATTGCATTCATTCCTAAAGTGGCAGAGGGTAGTTGAGGACATTATTAAGTTGAAAAATGTAAAATTGAACAACAATTTTGTTTTTAATTCAAAAATAATGTAAAATAAAACAACAATTTTGTTTTTTTTTTTGAATTCAAATTTTTGTGATCCATAGACTTTGTTTTATAAAAATAATTGTTTCGAAAATGAATATAACAATAATTTTTTTTTTGGGGAATGGCCCAAAACCTTTAGAACTTAAACTTCCTTTTGAAAATGAAAGGCAAAGTAGAGATATAGATGCCTCCACGGATCCTGCAAAATCTTTCGTATTTATGCTACTTTGATTTTCAATAATTTTGCATATGCTCCAATGTCTCTACAACATCCTTCATATTGTACTTTATTAGGATTTATTAGGATTTAAGACCAGTAAACACACACAACAGGTTAAATTCTGGAATTGGATGTCGAGAAACCAAGAACTGAACAAGAAAGTAGACGCCATCCTGCTAGAATTGAAACCAATGTTAGAAAAATTAGCAAAATTAGCAAAATTTTAACTTTAATAACCCAGTGACACTTTCCACATTATACTGGGCTGTAAAATGAACCTATAAACTTGAGCTCAAAAAAATATTAAGATATGACAAAAATCTCTTTTTACTTTTTATCCAAATCTGCTACGTTTTAATTTCATAACTTTCAAATCTCTCTCCGTAAAAGTTTTTGTAAATTTGCAATCTATAATTTGATGGCAGTTTTAATTTCATAACTTTCAAATCTCTCTCCATAGAAGTTTTTGTAAATTTTTAATTTATAATTCGATGGCAGTGACCTGCCACAATTACCTAGGATTCTCAACATAACTCCAAATCTGCATGCAGCGCTTCCCTTCTTAATAAGCGTATGCCCTCCTTTCTTCCGTGATTTCCAATTAAACTCACTCTTCCTCTTTCAACCCTTTTTACCTCAATGATGGAACTTCTATTCTCAATTCAATATTGGCACAATTCCAAAAGTTGAACTGGCCCTTCTTGATTCCCTTGACATTTTATTTCACAAATTAAAACAACCTTTCAAGATTATTAGCATAAGTCGGAGGTCAGCCATAACTTCCAAGACAATAGTCACTAACATGAAGAGACCATGGTCATGATACTGTTATATTTCACCATCATCATCACCGAAGATAGTAGAGGTATCCGAAGTCCTTTTCCCACAAGAAATCCCAGAGAAATCTAAGATTATGTGTCACTGTGCGTGCCTGAGATTTAAGAGATATTATGCCAAAATGTCACTATGTTTATCACCGAGATACTCTACCTTACTGTGCCATTGAAGTTTTAGAGTGATCTGAAGTTATGTCCTCTTATGATTACTCTAACTGTGTATTTATAGGTTCTAGTCCATGTATGCAAGCTGATGTGAACGTAGTTAACCGTTGCCTCCTTTCGTTGAGCCGATGTGTCATCTATATATACTTTGAAGTTGACTTGACTGTCTCTAACATCGTTTCGCTGGTAGTATTCTTCTTTGGAGGATGGTGCTAGTCTTCGAAGGTTACTTGCACTAGGTTGACCCATATTCATGCTCAAGAAGAGATCTTTAAGATGACTTTGATTCTTTGACTTTCCTAGACCTATGAAATGAGCAAGAAAGTCATTCTTATAATTTACAAAAATAATATTTCTTTTACTTGATAAGTATAAAGATCAAAATCACATTTTTGGAAATATTAAACCTAGTTACACTTTCTTCAACACTCCCTCATAACTAGGGAGGTATTTATAATGGTACTTGGTCATTCTCAATATGAAGAATTTCTCATAAGAAGAATTAGATTGGTAACCCATCTGTATAGCATCATAGTAACCAACATTGTTTGTAGCAAGGCCCTGACTAACAACACTATCTCTCATAAGATAAGAGCACAATGCTCGCGAGTATAGACACCTTTATCACTGTCTCTCAAGGCACATAGCCACCAGGGTGTTCATCGAGTATGACCTTCTAGGACTATTCTTATCTTGGGTTCCCAGCATTCAAAGGATATCATCCCTCTTGCCTACTGTTATCTTGGATTCCCTACACATCGTCAAAGAGCATCAGATGCCAGATGATTAACCAACCCTCCATTCTTTCTTCCAAGAATGTTGTGTCTATCATGTGTCTATATTTCCATTCGTGGCCTTAACCTATACTTACGGTTGTTATTCCTAGTCTAGTGCATGACACATGAAATCGAAAAAAACAACCGTAAATCCTTTTCAATCAGGGGTGATCCAATCCAAGGTCCCTCTTGATCAGGGACTTGTTAGATCTCCCTCTTAGCTTGGGACTCTTCTATATATCAACAACTTCTTTCTTCGTGGGTCCTTCAGCTGCTTGATCAACTTCTCTCCTTCATGACATGAAAATCTGTTGACCTTCTTACTTGCAGGGATACAACCATTGATCACCTTCCTCCTTATTTCATCATGTCATTCCTTTATTAATGGAAAGTGGCCTTCTTCATATCTAGAACCTTCATTATATCACTACTTCTTTCTCGTCATGCTTCTTCCATCCACCACATGAATGCTAGTTGTACTTGTATTTAAAACTCTTTTTCGAGTAGCCCTGCATTATCCAGATATTATTAAGGAAATCGAAACATCATATTAAATTAAATCATACCTTACGAGATGGATCTTCATCATGACATCTTCTTGTAGGTATCAGAATCTTGCACACATATTGATACATCTCCATAAGATATCCATTTTCAAGGGTCTTCATTTTTATACTTTCATGAGAATCTTCATATCTTTTTAGGAGATTTCCTAGTAAAATCTTCTTGGTCTTTGGGATGTTGATGTCGTTCATCATGGCTGCGTATCTCATGATCTGTTCCTTCCTCACACATTTCATTCCCATTAGCTTTCAATCAGAGTTTCTTCATTGTATTCAACCATCTTGTACTTCGTATGAGGACATATTATGTTGATTTCATTTAGTGTGACTTATGCCTTCTTGCATCCTTTCAAAGGATGAAATCCTTTTTCTTCTTGACCATGCTTCTTAAGGTAAAAGCTATGATCCATGTTACCTGCAACCGTATGACATGACATTATAATATTAAACACAAGAATACATACTGTATTTTACCTTTAGGTCATTGAAGTTTCTTGCATTAGCTTCCTTGTTTGAAAATATCTTCAATCCCTTTATCTACTTCATGTCATCATATCATCATTTCATGGATTCCATATGTTTGATTTTTTGTTGAAACACTTACTCCCTCTCTAGACTAGTGAACCATACAATGAGGATTCCATCAGAGAATTTTGAGGATCTTGTATAGCCCCAATAGGCGAATGTTTCCCTTTTGTATGATGAGCCTTAGATTACTCCATTCCTTCCTTCAATGTCCATTGAGGTTCCCAAGATCTATATATCCTACATGTTTGTCTTTCATGCATTGTTTCCTTCATGATTCCCATGATGATGTCACAATCTCTTGTTTATGATGCTTCCATGATGCCATGATGCATCTTATTATCATTTTCATATCTTATAACAGAAGATTTAAGAGGTTATGATAAGACCGTTTTGTAAGGGATACTATCTTACTCATAGGAGAGATTTGTTACTCCCTCTTTCCTTGGTCCTTTTCTTCATCTTCCTCCATCTTTCATTGATGTGAGCTTCCAAAATATTTCTATAGCATTGAATCTTAGCTATACTTATTCTTTCTTTCTTGACGACCAACCTTTCCTTTCCTTTCGATACATGGTTGAGTTATTTAGACCTTCAATATTTTTGTCATCAACTTGACTTTCTCTATCTATCATAGAGACCATAAGTTGTCGAATGAGGTAACTCATAGATATTTGTTACGTTCATTATCTATTACTTCATTATAGATCAGTGATGGTTATCTTCATTCCTCGATCTTATTGTGGGACCTTATGAAGGTATCCTACATCCTTTGATACCTTTGCTTCCATGTAGATAAAATTTCATGTTACCTTCTTCATTGCACATTTAGAGAATGAGTCTATCTTATACATTTTCTTTGATGTCTCCAATATTTCTATATGGGGGGATCTTATGAGTATCCATTTCCAAAAATTTAGAGTAGACCTTTTAGTGACTTCAGCTTCTTAGAGGACTATCACTATCCTTCTTCTCCATGCAAGGGATATTGATGACCCATCAACTTATAGATGTCCTTGCAATTCATGATGTCATTTAACAAAATTTATAAATTGAAAATATTCTTACTTGTTATGTGAAGATGAAATATTCACCTTGATCATGTTGGTGAAGGTTGCAGAAGATGTATGAGGGATTCTTCTCGGATGATCTTCTTTCAAGTGAGAAAGCCTTTCCTTAAATGGAAAAGGTTGCTCCCTTTTGATGAGGATGATTAGTTTCTTCCTCAAATGGTATTCTTCTAGGGAAAGGATACGATCCTTGCTTGATATTATAACCTTAGAGATGATAGTGCTTTCAATATGATTTTCCTTATTTTGTAGATCAGGATTGTTGCTAGGGTTTCAACTTTCTCCAACTTGATGTGATCTTCATTTTCAAATCATTCGAGTTGTCTTGTTTTGTAGACATATTGATGAGGGTCTTGGTGGCCTTTTGATGAGGACTGTGGAGACACACGTTCTTGCTATTGTAGACTATCTCCTTGATTGTATAGACAAACTTGCTGATGTAGACTGTTGTTGTAGATTTCTAGGCTTTGATCAATATCAAGGTTTGTTTCTTTAATGCAGACCTTGATTTCCTTTAGCTTGGTTTGATGCATTGCTAGAAGATTGATCCTTGAAATATCGCTTTTCTTCCCTTCCTTTGATTGTAACCATAGCTCCAAAACCATGTTGAGGAATCTAAGAAAAATGTAGTTTATATGATTCTTCTTCACATGATAACTATTTGTGAGTTATTTTAACTTTTTTCTTATTAGCACAATCTTATCTTGATACCATTAGTACGTGTATTTATTATTTCATCAAACAATTACCAAAATACAAGAGACAATAACACAAGATGTTGGCTTTCTGCTAGGATCCAAATCTCTCCCTCTTAGAGAGGAAAACCTGAAAAAAAATATTCTTATAGCCATTCCAATTGACGAATACCAAGACCTTGACCCTTGACCTATTAGGACAATCCAAGAACAAGACACCAATCCTCTTTTTCTTCATTTTTGAGTTCATCATCACTGGACCACTCAGATTTTCCTTGCTACTGTCATCACTAAGAACATTATTGTGCGTCTACTAAGATACTCATTATGGCAATGAGATCATTGCTTCTACACCATTACTCCATATTCACATAGATCATTGTTGCATCATCTCAACTGCACAATCATTACTATGTCATCTTGTTGCACTACCACAAATATCTCCTTGAGACCATGGTTGTGACTATACTTAGATCATGATTGTCTCTTGATGATATTCCGAGACTTTATGATCCTCTCCATCATAGATACATCAAGACTACGAGATCAAGATTGTGACTGTGTATAGATATAAGCCGAGACAAAGTATGACTAAGGTTCTTCATATGCATATCGAGACTATAACTTCTAAGATAGTTGTCATTGAAATTGAGAAGAGACCATGACCATGAGACTGTTATATCTCACTGTCATCATCACCGAAGATAGCAAAGGTATCTGAAGTCCTTTTTCCCACAAAAAATCCTAGAGAAACCCGAGATTATGTGTCACTTTGCTTGCATGAGATTTCATAGATCTTATGTGAAAATGTCACTCTGCTTATCACCGAGATACTCTACATTACTTTGCCATCGAAGTTTCAGAGTGATCCTAAGTTATGTCCTCTTGTGATTACTCCAACTGCGTATTTATAGGTTCTAGGACATGTATTCAAGCTGACGTGAACTTACTGAACCGTTGCATCCTTTTATTGATCTGACATGTCATCTATATATACTTTGAAGCTGACTTGACTGTCTTTCACATTGTTTTGCTGGAAGTTTTCTTCTTTCGAGGATGGTGCTTGTCTTGGAGGGCTACTTGACACTAGGTTGATGCATATTCATGCTCAAGAAGAGCCATTTAAACTGAATTTGATTCTCTGACTTTCCTAGACCTATGAAAAGGGCAAGAAACTCATTCTTATAATTTAAAAAAATAATATTTCTTTTTCCTGACAAGTACAAAGTGTTGAAGTATGGCAACAAGAATATTCCAATTTAATTTTTCCTTGAATTAAATTGTGAACTAAAACTGAATTTATTCTTAATAGTGACTTGGAAATAATTAATTAATTTATTTTAAATTAATTAGTTGGATAAATTCAAGTTAGAAGTCTTTCTGAAGTCATGCAAGAGTTATCCCGTAAATTAAGGAGATAAGATTGAGTTATATTTGAGTTGTAATTAGTTAACTCAGTTTACTGAGTTAAGTCCAGTTAAATTGGTTCCAAACTATTTGAGGAACTAATAAAGAGTTAATAGTTAGTTGATGCATGCATGCACTAAACTAGTGCTACTCCAGTTAACTGAAGATTCCCTCATTAGAAACTCATGCATGTCTATTCTAAGCAAGACCCAATTGAGATTAAAGTCAAGGAAAGTGTACTATCAGTTACATGTGTTTTCTCAAAGAGAAAACTCATGCATTCGGTTGAGGATTCCACAGCTTTGGAGGAGATCATCCATTGGGTAGGAGGGTTTCCACTTGGTTGAAGGCAGATCGTCCACAAGGAACAACGCAAGGAAATAGGAGCTTGGAGGGCAGAGTGGAAGGCTAGAGAGAAGCCAAGATTAGCTGTGAGCATCTGTGAGGATTGTACTGAGAGCTAGCTAGCTGTGAGAGCTAAGGATTTGTATAATTCCTATGTATTTCCACATGTATGATAATACAATAGTGTGGGGTTTTTAGCTGAGGATTTCCCCAAACTATTTTCATGTGTATTGTGCCATTGATTCTTCTTCTTTTGGTTATATTATTTAGCTCGATCTTTAAGCTTCCAAAAATTGGTAGTAGAAGTAGGTTATAGTATTTTGATTTGATTTATATTGCATTATCGAGTTAACCTACCTTCAGATTATCTACATGGTATCAAAGATGTGAAGAGTATAATGAGAATTCGAATTCGAATTTTCAAGTTCAAGGTTGCAGGTGCAAATCGAATTCATATCATACTTCAAGGTTGGACAATGGAGATCTATGGCTTGAGACTCGAGTATGCCTTGGAAGGTACTCGAGTTACATAGCATGGAAAGATAGAATGGAGGTTGTATTAAAAGACAATGGCTTGAAGGAATTCATTTATCAAGAAATCCCAAAGCCAGCTTCAACTAATGCACAAGAGTTGGCTGAGTGGAAGAAGTGTGTGGCGAAGGTGAAACGGATCATCCTTGAGGGAGTTTGAGACCATATTGTCTCGAGTCTCCATGGGAAGGATACTCCATTTTCAATGTGGAAGACATTGAAGGACCTCTACCAAAATAGTAGTGACCAGAGGAAATTGGCGCTCAAGGATAAGTTTCGAAGAATCAAGACGGAGAAGGGCGATACTATTTCCACCTATCTGAGCAAGCTCACCACCTACAGAGATGGGCTTGGCAGTGTGGGAATAACTACTGCCGATGATGATATGGTGAGCCTCACTCTCCTTGGCCTTCCAAAGGGTTGGAATAGCTACCAGGACACCATGAATGGAAGAGAGAAACTATCGGATTGGGAATGACTGTGGTTGGATCTTATGCAGGAGGAGATCAAGAAGAGCACACGAGATGGTTCTTCATCCAGGAATGATGATGAAGAAAATCTGGCCTTAGCAAGTAAAGCAATGAAAGGGAAGGGGAAGGCTTCCCATTTCAAATCGAATTCTTCGCATGGAGGGAAGAATGTGACATTTCTAAAGTAAGATGCTTTAATTGTCACAATATGGGAAATTATGTGACTAATTTCCCATCGAAGAAGTCCAAGAAGGGATCCTCGGAAGGATCGGAAGGTGAGGCATTAGCCTTTCAATTTGAAATGGTCTTTACCCTCATCGCATGCATGGTGTCATCGATGATGGGTTATTTCTGGTATATTGACAGTGGAGCCTCATTCCACATGACTGGTGATAAAAAATTTATCCAGTGCCTTGGGGGAGAAAGACCTCAAGATGCAGATAGAGATGGGTGACGATGGAAGGTATAGTGTTTTAGGAGTGGGCATGGTTTCTTTTCAGAGGGAGCATGGAGCTCCTCTCACCTTGACAGATGTGATGTATGTGCCTGGACTAAAGAAGAACTTGGTATTGGTTGCAATGTTGGAGGACAAAGGCTATGATGTTGTCTTCAGTAAACGAAAGGCATTCCTAAGACAGATAGACACGGGTCAGACCAAGAGGATAGGGATTCGAGTGAAGAATCTTTATAAACTAGAGGTATATGGTTGCTCAAAATTGAGTACAAAAGAATAATTGGTGAAAATCCAAGACATTGGCAAGTTGTGGCATGGGCGGCTGGGCCATTTGCATCATGGGGCTTTGAAGATAATGCAACAGATATCTAGAGGACTTCCCAAAGGTAAAATTGAGAAAGTTGACACATGCAAAGGTTATACCTTGGGAAAGTACACCAAGTCTTCCTTTCATGATCGAGACAGTCGAGCAGAGGCTATCTTAGAGCGAGTTCATACTAATTTCTCTGGAGCATTCTTTACGGCATCCACAATGAAGCAAAGGTATTATGTGATTTTCACTGATGACTATTCTAATAAATGCTGGATTTATTTCATGCAAAAGAAGGACCAAAAATTCACAAAGTTTTGTGAGTTCAAAGCTTTGGTCAAGAAAGAGTCAGAGAAGAAGATCAAGGCCTTGTGAATCAACAACGGTGGAGAATATGTCTCTCAAGAGTTTAAGGACTTGTGTGCAGCGGAAGGAATTAAATGACAGTTGATGACACCTCACAACCCACAGTAGAATGGGCTGGCCAAGAGGAAGAATAGAACTATTGTAGGGGCAACATGGGCAATGATGCATGAACAAGGCCTACTACTTCCCTTGTGAGCTGAGGAATGCAACACAGTGGTCTATTTGTAGAATAGAATCCCACATCGCACACTTGGGATGAAGACACCAGAGGGACTAGATGTGGGTCACTTTAGGATCTTTGGCTCATCAGTATATTTCAATGTGACAAAGGATGCATGGAAGAAGCTTGATCCGATAGCAGAGTTGGGGATATTTGTGGTGTACACTGATACACCTCACAACTATAGGGTGTACTTACCTACCAGTCAAAGGACAGTGTGTAGAAATTTTGAACAATAAACACTTATTCACATAGATTATCCCGATTATACACTGTTGCGGAATACATGCATAATACATAACCTCCTCTATGTTGATCATCAATTTAGCGGCATTAAAAACAACGAAACATCAATCGCATGCGCACATTAACACAATATGTAACACGGGGAAAGCATACAGCTGAAAACCCCCAACTATCTGTATATTATAATGATTCAGAACATGTGATAATACATAGTACAATACTCCTCACAAGTACTCAGTACTATCTCCACCTGTTACACACAAACTAGCTCAGATCTGAATCAATCACTGGCTCAAATCTCGTCTTCTATTTGCCTGCCTCCACTGTGCAATCTTGAATGAGAATAATGATGAATGGCTGATCCAAACTCATATTTACTTGGCTGAACCACGTGAGAAAAAACTACAATTTCCTTGGTATTGGCCCACACTGCACAGTCCTTATTGGCATAACTCAATCCCATTGATTGTGCAAGATCTCATGCACAACTGATAGTCACAACTCACCCTTTCACTTACCTCTAACACCTGTCTCTATTGATCTGTCCATGCACTGAGTTAACTGATGTATTCTTTAGTTGCTTTATGAGTTAATAATTAGTGAATTAATTAAAAATCAACTCACACAACTCATCACTAGTGTATTCTTTAGTTAGACTAAATACAACTAGTTCAACTAAGTCAAACTGAACACAACTCCATCAACTCCACATCCAACTCCACATAACTCACATGCATGAGTTCTAACTGAAGTCCTCTATGCAATAGCTCAACTAACACATAATAAACCACGTGATTCCTTCTGTCAGCTGCATGTGCCACATCCATAGCTCGGACTAAAGTTCTCCAAGAGAATAAGATAATGTTTAGAGTCGAAATATTACTAAGGGCTAATAATATTTGACTGTTTCTATTTTTAGCGTGGCAGTCTAAAAATAGACTCTGATCACTCCGTTGTGAACCAAAAACAGAAGTCCATCTATTTTTCCCAACATGACAAGTCATCCATAAACAACATCCTGCAACTCATAGACCATGATCCATATGTCTAAAAATAGACATAGTTTAAAAATAGACTTTGCGCCAAAAATAGCCTATGGGCCCACTTGGTGAAGGCGACTCCTTTCCACTAAGCTCCATCATCTTGTTGCATTTTCAACACTCCATCTCAACAAGATTATGGATTATCTGCAACCCTTATCCTGCAACTCTTGAATGTTCTGCATGCAACACATTTTCTCGATCCACTTGCTCCAACAACACTTGGAACAAAAACACTCCCAACTCACCACTCTGTGGGGCTAGGAACATACTCTGATGCTGAAGCTCTACCTGCTGCTGACAAGTGCTCCCTCTTTGACATCTGCACTACTGCGACATATCCATGCATCTCGCACCATTGCACACCTCTCTGTGCCACCTAGCACTGTGTAAAACACTTGTGCCTCTCACATTGCTGCAGCCTGCTAGCTATGCGCTATCCTAGGATTCCCTACATTGTCACTCTCTCTGCCGCTCCATCCACATCTATCTCTACCCAATCATTTAGTTCCTGCTACTCCAGATCAGGGCTCATGTAGCAAGGTCTCATCCAAGAGGTTGGGTACCTCAAGGATCCTACCGCTCCTCCTTGGGATGATCAATCCACATCACCCCACCTCCTGCCTAGAGGTATGGCCGCATGCAATCCCTCAGCCCACCTGGCTTGAAGTTTCCCCCTACTGGAAGTCTCTGCATGAGTAGATGTCTCTACTCGATCTCCTCTCAGCTTCCCTTGTTGTGGATGCTCCACAACCTCTTGAAGCTGCTGCACCAATCGTGGCTCCTCCACAATTGTCTGAGACTTCTTCTGGCTCTGCATGTTGAGAGGTAATATACCCTCCCTCTCAACCACCGAGTCTCCATCAGTTGCCTCACTGCTCAAGGCTTTTCATGCATCTACATGCAACTAATAAAGGTTCCTGACTCAAACCCCTATCTTCTGGGTTTCTCCAGTTGTCTTGCTGCGTAGGAAATCCTTTCCCTCGCTGAAGACAACATCATATCCCTTGTCTTCTAACATTGCCACAGAGATAAGATTCTTCTTCAATCGTGGAACATGCATCACTTCCTTCAATCTGAAGGGTTTACCAGACTCCCTCTAAAAGGAAATGGTACCAATACTGGTCGCACTGTATGTACCGTCATCATTGATCTCGATGTGCACTCCAAGATCTTTCTCATCGAGATCAGAAAACAAATCTCGATCTCCTGTCATGTGAGAAGACACACCACTGTCCAAGAACCATACCTATCCCATCACACATGATAGCAAGCATGTGATCAACAAAAAATCCAGCTCAAACTACGAGGCTAAGGCCTCTCCCGCTGCAGATCCAACAGCTTGCTTATTTTTCTTCTTCTGCGGACAATCTATGGCATCTCCATTCTCAGCTTTGATGTTTCTAAGTTTATCGTTGAGTGCCATTCTACCAACTCAAAACTCAACCGCTTCTGATCTAAAATTCGTGAGAACAAAGTATTTCTCGTACAGAGATTGACTGTATGGGCTTTTACTGGATATTTCACCTTCCAACAGAAGGATGAATCCAGAGGCTACCTGGCCCGATTACAGACTTTGCCTGAAGAAATAAAATGTAAACAGTTATTGAATAATAGATCTGATGATCAATCCCGCTTTGATATCCTGTAGAACTTTTTCTACAAATCAACTAGCTTCGATGCCATGTAGAAATTTTGAATAATAAACACTTATTCACATAGATTATCCCAATTATACACTATTGCGGAATACATGCATAATACATAACCTCCTCTACGTTGATCATCAATTTAGTAGCATTAAAAACAATGAAACATCAATCGCATGCGCACATTAACACAGTATGTAACCCGGGGAAAGCATACAACTAAAAACCCCCAACTATCTATATATTATAATGATTGAGAACATGTAACAGTACATAGTAAAATACTCCTCACGAGTACTCAATACTATCTTCACCTGTTACACACAAACTAGCTCAGATCTGAATCAATCACTGGCTCAAATGTCCTCTGTTGTCTGCCTGCCTCCACTGCGCAATCCTACATGAGAATAATGATGAATGGCTAATCCAAACTCGTATTTACTTGGCTGAACCACGTGAGCACAAGCTACAATTGCCTTGGTATTGGCCCACCCTGCGTAGTCCTCATTGGCATAACTCAATCCCATTGATTGTGCAAGATCTCATGCACAACTCATAGTCACAACTCACCCTTTCACTTACCTCTAACACCTGTCTCTGTTGAACTGTCCATGCACTGATTTAACTGATGTATTCTTTAGTTGCTTTATGAGTTAATAATTAGTGAATTAATTAACAATCAATTCACACAACTCATCACTATTGTATTCTTTAGTTAGACTAAATACAACTAGCTCAACTAACTCAAATTGAACACAACTCCATCAACTCCACATCCAACTCCACAGAACTCACATGCATGAGTTCTAACTGAAGTCTTCCATGCAATAGCTCAACTAGCACAGAAGAAACCACGTGATTCCTTCTGTCAGTTTCATGTGCCACATCCGTCACTTGAACTGGAGTGCTCCAAGAGAATAAGATAATGTTTAGAGTCCAAATATTACTAATGGATAATAATATTTGATTGTTTCTATTTTTAGCCTCACAATCTAAAAATAGACTCTGATCACTCCGCTGTGAACCAAAAACAGAAGTCCATATATTTTTCCCAAAATGACCAATCATCCATAAACAACATCCTACAACTCATAGACCATGATCCATATGTCAAAAAATAAACATTGTCTAAAAATAGACTTTGCGCCAAAAATAGCCTGCACGCCCACTTAGTGAAGGCGACTCCTTTCCACTAAGCTCCATCATCTTGTTGCATTTTCAACATAGTGGTTCACAGAGATCTCAATTTTGATGAGGAGAAGGCCATGTGATTTTCCCTTGAGAGGGAGCTCCAACTACATGCTGTGGAGGAAATGTTGGCTCCTAAGGAGGAGGAGCCTCATACTGATCCGGAGCAGCTACATGCAAAGGTTCTAGGAGTGGAGACATCCACACAAGAAAAGTCTTCCAGCGATGGATGGAAGTGCACAAGAGAAGCTAACAGATTGTTGGAGGATGTGAGAGAGAATGTGGGAGCACCATCTTGTCAACGTAGATAGAGGAATGTGTTGATACCAAGCCATATTCCTTTGAGGAAGCAGTGCAGTAGTTGATTTGGGTTGATGCTATGGTGGAGCAGTATGACTCCATAGTTCGTAACAATGTTTGGGACATGGTTATGAGACTAGAGAACAACTCAGTTGTGAGTTCCCTTTGGCTTTACAAGGTAAAGAAACCTCTTGATGGTAGTGTGGAGAAGCATAAGGCAATATCAATTTCCCATGGCTTTTCGCAAGTCAAGAGGATCATGTTGTTGCAGTATATTTCGAAAAAGGAGCAAGATGCTGACATTTTGACAAAGGCAGTGTCAAATTGTAAATTCGAGTTCCATAGAGACAGGATTAGGGTCGCAGATAATCTCTTTCTTGTTGAGAGGGAGTGTTGAAATATGGCAACAATAATATTCCAATTTAATTTTTCCTTGAATTAAATTGTGAATCAAAATCGAATTTAGTCTTAACAACTACTTGGAATTAATTAATTAATTTATTTTAAATTAATTATTTGGAGAAATTCAAGTTAGAAGTCTTTCTCAAGTCATGCAAGAATTATCCTTTAAATTAAGGAGATAAGATTGAGTTATATTTGAGTTGTAATTAGTTAACTCAGTTTACTGAGTTAAGTCCAGTTAAACTAGTTCCAAACTATTTGAGGAACTAATAGAGGGTTAACAGTCAGTTGATGCATGCATGCACTCAACTAGTGCTACTCGAGTTAACTAAAGGTTCCGTCATCAGAAACTCGTGCATGTCTATTCTGAGAAAGACCCGGTTGAGATTAAATTCAAGGACAATGTACTATCAGTTGCATGTGTTTTCTCAAAGAGAAAACTCATGCATGCAGTCAAGGATTTAATCCTTGAGGATTGTGCAGTTTTGGAGGAGATCATCCACTGCAAGACAGTGTAACGTAGGTGTGAAAACTATGAAAAACTCACTAGGATTAGCACCTAGATACCCAGGGAAGAAAAGAGGCAGAAAAAAGTAGAATGAGCTTTTGATGGAATGTGGAAAGCTAATGATAGATTCAGGTAAGATGAAAGACCTAACCAATTACTCCTTCACAAATCTTTAATGATGAAGTTCACTTCTTGGAATATTAGGGGTCTAGGTAGTAATAGGAAACAAAGATTACATAGGAACATAATGAAACAAGAAGCTCCGGATATGATTTTTATCTAGGAAACTAAATGTTCCATTCAGAAAATTAAAGAAATATATAGCAAATGGCTCAATCGATTTGAGTTTCTAGAATTCAAGAAAGAAAATAAAGCAGGAGGCATACTAACTCTTTGGAACCCCCAAAATATTGGTATAATAGATGCTAAGGCTTCTAGAAATTATTTATCAGTGGTTATTCAGCCTGTGGGGGATAGGGAGACCTATCTAGTCCCAAATGTGTATGGCCCTCAGAGAACGGATGATAAACTTAGGTTTCTAGATTCTCTTTTGGATCTCAGAGAGAGATATGTAGAGATACAATGGATTATGGGTGGGGACCTGAACATGATCAAATCAATATCGGAGAAAAAAGGGGGAACCAGAACTCTAAACAAAGACTACTTAGCTTTTCAAACTTTTATGGAATATATGAAGCTAGTTGACATTGTTTCAAGTAACGGTCTCTTTACTTGGAACAATAAAAGAGGAGGAGAGTCTCAAGTAGCCTCAAAGTTAGACAGATTCATCATCTCAGAGGATCTTATGCTCAATGATAAGGAAATGGTAGTGAGAATTCTCCCCTTTGGAGGATCGGATCACTGGCTGGTTCAACTGGAAGTTCAGGGCATTGGTACCCCCAGGAATAGACCTTTTAGATTTGAGAATATCTGGCTCACCCATCCAGATTCCATCAGCAACATTTCAAGTTGGTGTTCTAAAGATTTGCTACAAGAATGTTTCTTCTTCACAAAAGACTAAAATGCATCAAGAACAGGCTAAAAGATTGGAAGAAGAATGAATTTGGTAATATTTTTGAGGGAAAAAAGCTGTTGAAAACAAATTGCAGGAACTCAACCAAACCCTTATCACAGATGGCTTTGATAAAGTCAGAAATGATCAAGCCACCAAATTTCAGCAAGATTGGGAGAACTTATGTAAATAAGAAGAAATATTTCGGAGACAAAAATCTAGAGTGCAATGGCTAAAAGAAGGAGAGTGAAACACCAGATTTTTACATAGATCCACCTTGGCTAACAGAGCTCATAATAGAATCTCTTCAATCAAGGATGAGGGAGGGAAACTTCTTAGTTGCCACAAAGACATAGAAGCTGTGTTAGTTCAACACTTTCATGGGATAGAAAAGGAAACCATTTCAGACAGAGAACATTTCATCAAGGAATTAACAAGACATATACCAAGACTAGTGTCTAGAGAGGATAATTTCAACCTCAATAGGCCAGTGAATGAAGAGGAGGTCAATGAGGTCCTCAAGGAAATGAAGAATGGTAAAGCACCAGGCCCTGATGGCTTCAATGTAGATTTCTTTAAAGCTTGCTGGAATATTGTTAAACAGGACATTCTGAATGTAGTAGAAGATACCGGGAGGAATATAACTATTCTGAAGGCTCTCAACACCTCTTTCATCTCTTTGATCCCTAAATAGGACAATGCCCAAACTCTAGGTAAGTTTAGACCCATAACATTGTGCAATGTGGTTTACAAAATAATATCCAAGGTTGTTTCCAATAGACTCAAACCTCTTCTTCCCACCCTAGTGTCTGGGGAACAATCTGGGTGTGTGGAAGGCAGGCAAATTCTCAATAATATCATTCAAGCACAGTAGGTAGTACACTCACTGACTAGCAACAGGAAGGTTGGAATGATCATTCAACTGGACCTAGCCAAAGATTATGATAAGTTGAACTTGAGCTATATTAGGAGGTTTCTTATTGCTTTTGGGTTTGATCATAACTGGGTTAGATTGGTCATGGCCTTGGTAACTTCTTCCAGCTTTTCAATTTTGGTGAATGGTTCTCCCTCCGAGACTTTTATTCCTTCAAGAGGCCTCAGGAAGGGTGATCCGCTCTCTCCCTTTCTCTTCATACTCATGATGGAAGGACTTGGTCGGTCTATCAAGCTGGCAAAAGAAGTCGGAAAAATCAAAGGTCTCCAACTTTCTAAGAATGGATAGCCCTTGACTCATCAACAATTTGTTAATGATACCATGCTGCAGGGAATCCCCACGGTCAAAGAAGCTCTTGCATATAGGAAACTACTGAGTGACTTTGCCATGGCTACAGGTATGGAGGTTAATCTTTCCAAATCTAAGATTTTTTTGTTTAACACCAATATTTCTATTCAAAGGAATATCTCCAGAATTCTAGGCTTTCAAAGGGATTTCCCCCCTCAAAATATTTTGGAGTTCCTCTAACTCATAAACCTCTACATAAGAGCATTTGGGAACCGGTGATTAATAAGATGCAGGATAAAATCAAGAATTTTACCATTAGACCTTTAAACTTAGATGGTAGGTTGGTGCTTACAAAGGTGGTTCTTCAATCAATCCCAGTTTTCATGTTATTAGCACTCCCTGCACCAAAAGGAGTCTTACAACAATTCAGAACCATTAAAGGAGACTTCCTCTGGGGTAAAGGGGAGAAAAGGAAGAAATGGACCTTGGTAGCCTGGGAAAAGATATGCAAACCTAAAAATCATGGGGGTCATGGTTTGGACAATCCAGAGGTTCTAAGGAGGGCTTTAGGGGCTAAATTATGGAAGCGTTGGGTAAAAGAACCAAAGGCTCAGTAGGCCAGTATCTGGAACGAAAAATATGCCACCACTTGGCAAATTAGTGATCATATAAGCATGACTGGAAGTATAAAGGGCTCACCCATCTAGAATAAGTCCTGCGAGAATAGAGGCTTAGTACAAAAGAATAGCTTCTGGGAAATTAGAGAGGGAGATCTGGCATTATTTTGGGAAGATAAATGGCAACAAAAACCAATACTGTTAAAAGAGGATTTTGTGGACCTCAAGATAGAGACAGACATCATAGGGTTATCTAAGGTAAAAGACTTTTCAGACCAAACCAATAATGTAGGAAAATTGAGAAACTAGAGGAACATTGATTACAGGGAAGATAGCCCCTTGAAAGCTAAAGTAGAGGGTCTTATGAAAATGTTGGAACAAAGGAAGATTCTAGTAATAGGGGGGTATGAGCAATTAAGATGAGGCAACAATAATGAGGGTACCTTTAATATTCAGGAGGCAAAACACATAGTCCTTGAGTTGGATTCTCATGCTCCGGATAGAATTTGGTAGAATCTCTAGAGGCATCAAGGCTGGATGAATATTAAACTCTTCATGTGGCTGGTTCATCATAAGAAAATTATGATCTGGGATAAAATTCAGAAGAGGGGTGTTCTACGGCCTTCCAGATGCTAGCTTTGTGAGGCAAAAGAGGAAACTATGGAACACCTTCTCAATAATTGCATCTTCATCTCCAGGTTGTGGGATTCCTTTGCCACCATCTTCCAAAAGATCGACAGGGATAGAGGGAGTATTATCAATACCCTAAACAACTAGAGGTGCAATTTTTTTTATTATGAAATTCTCGGCTCAGCTTGGGCTCTCATGCCAAGCTTCATTATTTGGAATGTTTGTAAAGAAAGGAACAATAGAATCTTCGAAAATGAAAAGAGACCCTTCTAATGCCTTTTTGAGCAGATCTTGAAACAACTTAAGGAGACAGTTAGTACTGCAATGCGAAATACCCCTAAGAATTCACCTTCAGATGCTGAAATGAGGATTCTCCGACAGTTGGGTATGCATGGGCTTATTCCTCAGGGTGTGGATAGGAAGGTTAGGAAAATGGACACTGAGCAGGACTATTGGTATCCTCCCCCTCAGGATTTTCTAAAATATAACATTGATGGGGCCTCAAAAGGAAACCTGGGCACTGCTAGCTTTGGAGGGGTGTTAAGCGATAAAAATGGAAATATCCTTTCCATCTTCCATTGCCAATTAGGGAGAGCCACTAACAATATGGTTGAATTAATGGCTATGGAGAAATGCTTAGAACTCCTGGTGTAGGATAATCATCAAAATGTGATTATTGAAGCTGACTCTGAGTTAATTATTAACTCGGTCAAAAGAATTAGTTGTGGTATGGAGTTGGAGAAGGTTTCAAAACATTGGAGGTTGATCCAGGTCTTTCATCGGATCCAGCTCCACCTCCTGGGCCTATGCACGGTAAGTTTTAACCATGTGCAAAGGAAGGCCAACAAATTGGCCGATTTTTTGGCTAATTAAGGAGTGAATTGTACTGTTAGTAGGTCGAAATGGGTTGGCAAGGGTTACCTTAGAACAAAATTAAGGCACAGTGTTACTACCAAGCAGATGAAGATATGATGGTGTACCGAAATAAAGCCCTGAAGGTTGTGTCCAGATAATTTGGTTTCATTATGAGTTGCTATTTTGTCCTCAATCTGTTCCTTCATGGGTTGCTCAGCAGATTCGGCTTCTCAGGCAGTTGACCAGAGGGATGGAGTTTTACTTTACATGGGTTCATAAACTGGTGTAGAGGGGATGGAGCGGGAAGCCGAAATCCGGGCTTTCATGGCGGTCGAAATACCCTAGATTCATTTCATAGGGACACAATTATGCTCGCACAGTGGTTTTCAGTTTATCGCGAGCCTTTCAAGCTGGAAGCGGTTTTTTGAATTGGCAACAATTCCACTCAACAAGCTACACGTGGCCAAGGGGTGGGTACGAATATTGCCCTCATCGCATGCTAAATATCGGTGATTTAGACCCATGGAATATGGTCCTCAGCCATAGGATCAAGCATGGAGGATCCGCGGTCAAGAATCATTGAGCATGTTAGTGGGTCCATGCAGTTAATCGGTGGGCTTTTAGGCATTGCGATATCTTCCTCAGCCGTTAGATCAAGCTTGGAGGATCTACGGTTACGAATCATCGAGCATGTCAGTGGGTCCATGATGTTAATTGGCAGGCTTCATGGCATTGCGATGTCCTCCTTGGTCGTTGGCTTGGGCAACAAGTTTTGACGGTGGAGATTAAAGGCTTCAAGGCAGATTTCCATTTCAAGGATGTTATTCCGTTTCAAGGCTAATTTGTACGAGTCTTATTCCCCCATTCAGATTTTGGTCGGTCGAATGTTTGGCCTTTGTACTGCCTGGGATTTGAGGGTTTGGTTGTTTTGTTGGTAGGGATCGGGGTTTTTACCCTTAACTCAATTCCCTTAGTTTTTAGAGAGTAGTTCTTACTCGGTCCATAGGTCCACGTGGATGGTTGTATTTTATTTAAACTATTTTCTAATTTAATGATAACGAAGGTATGACTCTTGCTTTAGAAAAAAAAAGATAATACAATAGTGTGGGGTTTTTAGCTGAGGCTTTCCCCAAAGTATTTTCATGTGTATTGTGCCAATGATTCTTCTTCCTCTGGTTATATTGTTAAGCTCAATCTTTAAGCTTCCGCAAATTGATAGCAGAAGTAGGTTATAGTATTCTTCTTTGATTTATATTGCATTATCGGGTTAACCTACCACCATAGTTTCTACACAAAAAACAAATTACATTTGTAAATATCCAACCTAGTTACACTTTCTTCAACACACAAAAACCGTAAACCTGTATTGACATGTCAAATACCATGGGAAAGGAACTTGGAGATCAAATGGACACTCAATATGAAATGATAATCTACATGGTTGAACTAATGGAGAAAGTGGGTATGCTAAATAGGAGAGTTTCTATAATTGCCAAGAAATTTGAACACATTGACTTGTCCACCTTGGATGATGATAGTGTGCCACAACCACCAAACCTGATGGACTCTCCAATAGAGTAATGACCATGTGAGCTTGATGTGTCAAGAAAATTTTCTTTAATTTCACTTCCATCATCATGTCTATTACCTTGTGGTTTATTTTATTTCCTAGTATTTTTTATAGTTTAAAAGATAGTTTAGTAGCCTATGAGTTATGAAATTATAAAATTTTTAACTTATGTTGCTAATATGGTATCCCAAGTGGCATAGCAATAGCTTTCACTACTTATCTTTGTTATTCTTTTTTTATAAAATAATAAAACATCTAATTTTACAAAAAAACACTTGGACATTTGTAAAACAATTTTTATAACCTTGCTAAGTTATTGTTTAAGAAGACACACATAAATTCATTTAAATACCCATGGAAGGTGCCACAATGTCAAATGTGGTAGCCATGGCTGCATCAATATTGGAGGAAATGAAATATTCACACCTCGATCATATAGTATTCTCTTATATCATCTATATATGGTAATTGTACAGTGAAATATATAACGATTGATTTAACATCAATTAATTTTTGACTAAACTCATCCAAACAACTTTCATGTATAATATCCTCCATCGGGCCATTGCGAATATGCCTACAATGAGAGCATAGATATAGTTATAATTGAATTAAACTAGAAACATCAACCCACATATGTGGAGTTGATCATCTGCTATAGGTGTCACCTAAAGGCCCTACACCTTGAGGTCTAAAATAATCCTTTGATGTATCTCATTTGGAGGCTACCACAAATTAACTACTTTCACTACACTACATGTGAGACATGCTATCATAGTTCTAGTGTCATCAATGCAATCCAAAATTTGAAGTGTCTATGGGGGGGTTACGCATACACCAAAGAGCAGCTAGCCCTCTCAATGGATTATGTTTAACATTTGGTTGATTGTGAGAGGAGCCAATACAAACCTGTTGGAACTCACTAATGCTAAAATAGTTCACGTGGAGGCCAATCATGAACTCGACCTATAATTTTCAAAGACAATACAATGGTACCTCATGGTTATCATAAGGAGGTTTATCAAAAACCAAAAACCATTCACTCATCGTGTTCTCTTTCCATGGATCAAATTTGCATCAATCAGTGAAAATACATATCTTCCTAGGATCAATGGGTTGTTTGGATCTTGGGTCAATAAATATCCCCACAATCTATTTTTTGGTGATATTCAATCTTTTAACTTGTTGTTCAATGATACTACTGAGTAGAATTCTCTCGTCTTGGTCATATATTCAATTATTGTTTTCAATTGACCATAGGCATGGTCAATGGATGTAATATTTTTTATTAAGGGATGTGACTAATGAAACTAGTGATGGTTCCCTTGTGCTCTAAAACCCCTCAATCAATATTTTTTATTCATTCGCTAGTACAAAAAGAGAGATTAGTGACTACGCAACTATAAAATTTAGTCACCACAATCATTTCAAGTGAATTACTACTAAATTTGATCAATTTTAAGTGACCCAACTGAAAAAGACTAACATAAATGACTAATTTATTCTAGAGATAAAATATAGGATTAGATAATAATTGACCCAACTAAAAGCGACTAAATTAAATGACTAATTTAGTCTAGCATTCAAATATATAACTAGATAATAAATGAAAAAATTAAAATGATTAATGTAAATGACTATTACAGTCTAAGAATAAAAATATGACAAACTAACAAGTACCACAAGTATATGAATTAGTCATTTATACTATTCATTTTTAATTGTGTCACTCCGGAAATGAAAAATTGCAATTTTGATACTGAAGTGTTACATTTCACTCAATTTTTAAATTTGAACACAAAGAGGTATTTGAATCCACCTATAATGTTAAAATTCAGAGACCCCTTTAAAGGTGTCTCTAAATCTATCTCCAATGTTAAAATTTAGGTAGATGGATTCAACGACCCCCTTAAAGGGGTCTATGAATCCATCTATAATGGTAAAATTATAACAATTTTAAACAATATAAAGTATAAGTTGGTTATTTAGTATATTCTTTCAGAGTTCACAACTTTAGAGTTCTTTGCATGATGTTGTATTCTTCTATCATTATGAATGAGATTTTGTAGGTATTTTGTACATAATGTATTCTTTCAAGTTTCTTATTTCCATGTATAAGGATCTCGATATTTTATCTTAGATCATCGTGATATCTATTTTCATCAGAGTTTCCCCCCTCAAAGAGACTTATTTTCAGGTTGTTTGTTTATATTTTATTCTATTTTTTTATCTCGTTACATAGCATTTGGTATTTGGATCTTAATGTTTCGCTACTTCAAATAGGCAATACTGGAATTTTTGCTATAACTTTTTTTCTACAAGGTTTTAGAAGCTAAAATTTCTACCACGTGGAGTAGAAATCATGGTGAACATCTTGTAAAAAATTCAGAACTTGGTTCAATATATTCTTAGAGATGTGATTCAAGGAAATTAGGGTATTTTTATGCTCTAAAATTCTTCCTCAAACAGATGTCTCTGCGAAAATTGTCATAACTTTTGTTTCAGGAATTCAAATTGAATTTTGTAAAGAGTGGCTGAAATTGCATACATCATAGTTTCATCATACCATGTTCAGGTTGGAAGGTTTAAATAGTGACATGTGGCATTCCATACAAGTTTACTCTATGGAAAAATTTTCAATCACCAAATTCAGGGGACGTTTGAAGGAGCTATTGATTCTTAGCGTGATGACTAAAGCACTAGTGTTAGATAAAAGCTGAACATCTTTGTTTTGCTTTGTTCAATTTTTTTTTTTGCATGTAATTAATTAACATATTAATTAATAGTGTTCCAAGTTCATTCCTCTCAAGGAATGTATTATAAGAAAATATATTAACATATTAACCTTTTTATAGTTGTGATTCGTCTCATTTTCTTTTTATAGTTACAAAGTATTTAATGCCCTAGCCTTTCTTCACATGGGGTTTAATAGTGTTCAAGTATTAATTGTTTTTATGTTTACTCTGAAATCTTAAAAATATTTGTTTACTCTGGAATCCTAAAAATATTTAAGAATTGTATTTATTGATATTTCTTTTACTCCAAATATCTTATACATTTTTGTAATATTATGAATCTATATTTTGAATTTCATTTTGCAATTTAACTAAAAATAAAATTATTGTCTCGAGAGTCTTCAGCTTGAAAAATTAGTTTTTTTTTAAATCATTTCAAAAAAAATTTAGTTTTACTATTTCTGAAACCAAAGTTATATAACAACCATGTATAAACAACTTCAAATTTTAAATATCTAAAAATTGAAATGCTTCTAAAATTAAATATTTTTGCTTTAATTGATTTTTATTTATTTAAATTAAATTAAATACAATACAATATCAACAACTTCGAATTTTAAATATCTAAAAATTGAAATGCTTTTTAAAATTAAATATTTTTGTTTTAATTGCTTTTTATTTATTTAAATTAAATACAATACAATAGAGACATTTTCAACAGAAAAAATAGAATGAGATATCAAATATATTTGAGAAATTATATAAGATAACATAAAGATTTTAAATATAATAATACGTTCACAGATTAGTATAAGGTTATTCGAAGGTTCAATAAGCTTGAAACGCATAAGTCCTTCATCAACAACTGCTCTGTGAAGGGAGATGTCAAGGTGGGCAAGAGTTATTTCCACCTCTATAGCTCCATTAATACACCCCCTACGTACCACAGGGCATGGACACTCTGACATCTATTTAATTTTCAGGCAACACTTTCTGGTTAATAGTGATGGACATATGCATGATGTGATCACCCATCTCGTTGTTTGTATCGATGCCCATTGAAATGAGTGGCATGTGTATCATGGCATGTCGTGTATCATATGCTATCCATTCCCCATACCATCTGATATTAATTGCCATGGAATGTTATCATACGAAATAAAATACATGAGCTCGATTTCTGATACATACAAAATGGTGTATCAGGTGGAATACGTATCAATATTGTAACCATTAATGTCGTGTTATATGAATTTGAAAACGCGCTCAATATTCAAGTTTGACCTTGTAAAGGCGCTCAATATTCAAGTTTCATCTCTAAACCAGTGGTTTCACCAAATTTTGAATTGTATAATGGCGCTCCAGATTGGAATTTTGAATTTCAGAACCCGCACTGCCATATTTTATTGAACTTGAAAGAAGCTTTGGTTGGTTATAGTTTCTTTGCTCAGCATGAGCTTCCGGACGAGTTCGGTGCTGATCACGATTGCGATGGTTCTGGCTATCATTACCTCTGCTAGTGAGAAAACTCATTTTAGCATTTGTTTTGTAAGGGATTTAGCTATAATTTCTTCGATTATCATTGTCTCTTCAGCTGGGGACCAGACAAGAAAATGCATTTTGTAGTTTGGTTCATCTAGGGTTAAGCTTTAATTTTTTCAATTATCGTTGCCTCTACAGCTGAGAACCAGACAAGAAAATGCATTTTATCATTTGGTTCATCAACTATTTAAGCTTTAATTTGTTTGATTATTGTTGCCTCTGTAGCTAAGAACTAGACATGAAAATGCATTTCTCGTTTGGTTTGTCAGGGGTTTTAGCTTTAATTTCTTCGACTATAGTGCCTCTATAGCTGAGAACTAGAGACAGAAAATGCATTTTATAGTTTGGTTCGTCGGTGGTTTTAACTTTAATTTCTCTGATTATCGTTGCTACTGCAGCTGATAAAATGCATTTTCTTGTCTTGTTCGTTTGGGGTTTTGTTATAATTTCTTCGACTATCGTTGCCTCTGCAGTGGTTTTAGCTTTAATTTCTCTGATTATCGTTGCTTCTGCAGCTAAGAAAATGAATTTTCTTTTCTGGTTCATCAAAATTTCTTTTTGAGCTTTGATTTCTGTGATTGACCGAGTAAATTTCATTTTTTGTTTTTTTTTGGTTTGTAGGGGCTGGCATTGTTGGTATCAACTATGTTCAAAAAGCAGACAATATTCCCCTGGCTTCCAAGATAGTGCTGTTGATCAAGAGCTAAGGCATCAAACAAGTTGAAGCTCTACGACGAAGACCCTGCAACTCTACATGCATTCAGTGGTACCGACATTAAAATCACCATTTCCCTTCCCAATGAGCAACTCTCCAACGTTGCCCATTGTCTTTTGCGAGACTATGCCTAGGGTCTAGCAGAATGTGGTTGCCTACATTCCGGGCACCCAGATCACAGCCATAGCCGTCGGTAATGAAGTCTTAGCCAATTCTAATGATTTCACCTCCTACATTGTCCCTATCATGAAGAATATTCAAATGACTTTCGTCAAATACAACCTCGTCGGAATTATCAAAGTGTCAAGCCTCGTTGCCACCAGTGTGCTCCAAAACTCTTTCCCTCCATCAACTGGACTTTTCAAGAGCAACCTTGTGGATACCACGATAAAGCTAATGCTCGATTTTCTAAGCCAGATGGAGTCCTCTCTCATGGTCAATGTCTACCCTTTCTTTGCCTATTAGGGCGATGCCAATGATATTTCTCTGGACTACGCACTCTTTCGCCCTAGTGCCAGAGTCTGGGACAGCAAAACTGGGCTCCTGTACACGAACCTCTTTGATGCACAACTTGACGTAGTGTTCTCTGTAATGTCAGCCCTTGGGTATAAGAACCTCGACATTGTCGTGTCTGAGACTGGGTGGCCATCTAAGGGCGATGAGGGTGAAACCGGTGCTAACCTTGACAATACTGCGACCTATAATGGGAACCTCGTCAAGAATGTCCTCTCCAACTCTAGAACTTCATTCAGGCCCCAGGCCTCTCTACACACCTTCATTTTTTCTCTCTTTAATGAAAACAAGAAGCCTTGTCCCACATCGGAGCGCAACTACGGCATGTTCTACCCAACCAAGGAGCAGGTCTGCAATATTGCTCTGACACCTGCAGCCATGAACAACCAGGCACCCACCTCTAGAAGCAATTCCTCTTCCACCCTGGCCACCTCTGTGCAGCATCATCGCAACAACAGGACAACCCCAGAAGGAGCATCCGAGACGTGGTGCGTTGCAAATTCCAAGATCAATACTAGTAAGCTCCAGGCGGCATTAGACTATGCATGTGGAGAAGGAGCTACGAATTGCAAGTAGATTCAGCCTGGGACATCTTACTACAACCCTAACACACCGGAAGCCCATGCTTCATATGATTTTAACAGTTACTATCAAAAGAACAGCCGCAATACTGGAACGTGCGACTTCCAGGGCACTGCCTATGTCATTACCCAGTGTCCATGTAAGTTCATATATTATACCAGGATTAGCTTACTTTTTGTCTACATATGCACTACCATTATTGAAGGCCTTTTGATGGTTAATTTTATGACGTGTTTTTTTATCTTGTTGTTGCAGAGTATGGCGATTGCAAATTCCCGACAAGTTACTACTTTAGTTTTTAGAAGATCAGTACTACCTAGTAGTATTATAGTTTAGAATCATCTCTTGTGAACTTTCTAGAGTGCCCGATTTCATTCCGTTTTGTATGTATATGAAGGGGCGTATCATTCTTATTATGAAATCAATATTCTTGATTATAAAAAATCGTGCTGTCAAAATGGTTTAAATTTGATTTTCGTTTAACACCTTGGTTGAAATAGTGTTCTCCAATTGACATCCGGGCATAGATAAATCTCCAACACTGGATATTCTTGCTTCTTAAACATAAACTTCAGGTTTTAACTCAATTTATTAACTTTCCTAAGATCTAAAGGGGTCGTTTAACGTTTTGACCCTTAAGTAATGAAATGGTTTGCTAAGGAATCTGTATGAAATGGTTTTCTAAAGAATCTGTGATTCGTCATTTGGTATTTTTCTTAAATATATTGCAAGCATATTTTGGGATTTACAAGTTTGGGTTGGAATTACAAATTTCAGTTTGGAAAATTCTCTTAAAAAAAGTCTCTAAAGGAAGGATTTACAAATTTTTGTTGGAATTACAAATTTGAGTGGAATTACAAATTTGAGTTGCGAATATTTCATAATCAACAAATTTTTGTTGGAATTATAAATTTGAGAGGAACTACAAATTTAAATTGTAAATATTTCATAATCTACACAAAGAGAATTTTGTTTTTAATACATTCAAAACCAGTTTTAAATAACAAAAATCTATATTCTTAACCAATATTTTTTAGATTTCAAGGACATTGATGCGAGAATTTACACTGATTTTCCATTAGGGCACACAATTTTCCATTAGAGTTGTGTGTTTTAGGGATAGGAACTCAATCAATTGCAATTGAACTTAATCAATTGAACTAAATTTTTTTATGTAACTCTTTGACTTATTTCCATCATGATTATATACTTAGAGGTGCTTATGAATACAAAAATTTAATCAATTAAACTAAACCTTTTTTATGTAACCCTTTAACTTACAACTCCCGACCTCTTTTTTATGTAATTCTTTGACTTAAGAACTCCTAACTGTGTCACTGACTGTGATGTAAAATCTCAATACAATTATTAAATTATCTCAAAAATTATGCCTTCAAAACTAATTTTAAGAAACAAAGATCTATTCTTAACCGATTTTTTTTCCTGATTCCAATCATAAACTCCAAAACATCTTTAAACAAAGCACAACTAATTAATTACATAACAATTAATTTTGTTTAGAATCTATTAAATATTAAAATCTACATTTGATCTATATATTCAAAACTAAATAATGACATAACAAGTGACTGTGTTAAAAACCTATTAAATACTAAAATCTACCTTCAAAACTAAGCCTCAAAATCTCCAGTTCCGCAACGGTTCTACAGGTTGCTGGCGTGTTCTGGTCCTCACCTGATTTTGACATAACCACAAAGTTTTTATTGTTTTAATAGTGGATTGGATCTATGGATAACCTCAAGTTTTTATAGTTATTTTAAAATGGGTTAAATTTTTAAAAAGTAATATATATATAGAGATATATTTTCTTAAATCAAATGAATAGATTAAAATATAAAGTTTTTGTTTATTAAATAAAATTATAATTTTAAACAAAATTTTTATTTATTTAGAAAATAAGGCTAATTCACTCACCTGAGTGACTTAATAAATGTCCAAGTACAAAGTTTTATTCTATTAAATGAAATTATAATTTTAAACAAAATTTTTACTTATTTAGAAAGGAATTTCCACTTCTCATTAAAGTCATTCATGGAGTAAGATAATAAATTGTCAAATTACTAAAATACAAAGTTTTTATCTATTAAAAGAAATTATAACTTTAAACAAAATTCTTATCCATTTAGAAAAGAATTTCCACTTCTCACTAGTTAATTCACTCTTTGGAGTGAGTTAATAAGTAGTCAAAATAGTTAAGTACAAAGTTTACATCTATTAAATGAAATTATGACTTTAAACAAAAATATTATTTAAACAAAATTCTTATTCATTTAGAAAAGAATTTCCACTTCTCACTAGTTAATTCACTCTTTGGAGTGAGTTAATAAGTAGTCAAAATAGTTAAGTACAAAGTTTACATCTATTAAATGAAATTATGACTTTAAACAAAAATATTATCCATTTAGAAAAGCATTTCCACTTCTCACTAGTTAGCTAAGTGGACAAACTCATCCTTTAAGTGGATCTATTTTTTTTTTTTGGTGGAGGCAATGTTCCCCCTTTATCTACTCATTTTTTCAAAATTATGAGTGAGTATTTGGATTGTATTAAAATAAGATAACCTCTTGGGAGAAAATTTCTAACATTAAAATTCCATCATTCAATATGCATGAGAAACTTTACTTTTAACTTATCAAAGAACAAGTGCAAATATTTTTATTTTTATTTTTCTTAATGCATGTGAGCACTACATAGGAGATGGATGTTACAAGTGAACATTACATAGGAGATAGATATTACAAGTGAACATTACATAGGAGATAGATATTACAATATCTTTTGTAATGGGTTATAAAATGAGTCTCTCTTTGCATCATAGAGAGTCACACCCATTTCGGGACACATAACACTCATCCAAGTTAGAGATAAACCCATTTGAATAGATTCATCTTAACTATGGATTCACTGAGAAAGAAACAAAATCAAATATCTTACCCTCTAGAGTAGAGCCAGAGCCACTTTTCATAAGTCGACATGAGGGAGATTTTTAATCATGTTGGGCTCTAAGTATAAATGACAAACAACATTTAAATTGCTTAAATAAAATATTACAATGTCAACCTTAATTTACAATTAAAAACAAAGATATATATATATATATATATATATATATATATATATATATATATATATATATATATATATATATATATATATATATATATATATATATATATTTGTATGTATATAAGTATGCCTATTCAATATTAACTTGGGTGGTTGGGAAGAAATATTAACTTGAGTGGTTGGGAAGAATGATGGTTATCTTGAAGGAGGAATCAAATTTGATATGTAGATAATATAAAAAGACACGAGATAAATTAATAACTAGCTAACTATAGTTGTTTATTACCTCAAATATTTGTTCATTCTTTATGTAGAGTTATTTAGAGGGCCCTCCAACTCATAGGTTGAATACATGAATAAAGAAGGGTGAATTTAAACATATAAGCTACACACAAATAAAAGGAG
Source organism: Pinus tabuliformis (assembly GCA_031772625.1). Classification (NCBI taxonomy): domain Eukaryota; kingdom Viridiplantae; phylum Streptophyta; class Pinopsida; order Pinales; family Pinaceae; genus Pinus; species Pinus tabuliformis. Next base: position 867,487,946 of record CM062817.1, read on the forward strand.
GAGAAATTTGGATAACATCTCCCTAGATCCATCTTAACAAGAGGATCGAATCCTTTGAGATGCAAGCCTTTTTAACAATGTAATAATTTGAGGAAATGATTGCATTTATGGATTAGCTTCATTATAGGTTAAGATGGATCTATGTTGGTGGATGTGTGTGTGTATTTATAGAATGGAAACTTCTAAATCCAATTAGGGGATTCTACTTTTTTGAAAGAATGATGTGAGCGTGGACTTTGATCTATTTATGTGTGGATGAGCTACTAGATCATTAATATATCTCCTTGAGTGCAACCACACATGTTTCCAATTATTATTTCATTTATCAAAGACAATTGAGAATATTATTTATTTACTTGTAATTTTTTTATTGATATAAGTAAGCATTAAGAAGGAGACGATGACAATGTTACAAATTATTCTATAGTGGGATGTAGAATGAGTTCTCTAATTATAAGAGCGTTTGGGAAATATGAAACTCTAAGTTTCAAGTTGATTTTATATATGGCAGATGAATCTCCTACTATAAATCCATATAAAATATAATTTTATTAAGCATGAAGAGGGATTGAATGTTTTGAATTATACATTTTTTTATAATTAAAAATGGGTTTAGATTGGTTGTAATCTCACTTAATTTGAGAGAACTCAAAAATCACAATTATGTAAATATTACTATGTAGAAATGTAATTTTGATTATTGTTATATAATTATATTTAATTTTTTATAATATTTCTAAGTAAATATTAAATCTATAATATTTTTTTTATATGTAAATTTGATCATTTTGAACATAATCATTTTTTTGTAAGCTTGGCAGGACTGCGTCTTCATCATGTACAATATACCCCATTCGGGGTAGGGAATTGAACCAGTGACTTCACATTGAGGAGTTCCTTAACAGAGCACCTGATCACCGTCTATCCAAGGCCCTGTGGACTTCAACATAATCATTTTTTTAATGTGTGTACATATTAAATTTATCTCTCTCCATTCTAAGATTTTTTTATTGCCATTCGTATTTATATTTGGTTAACATTATTATTGGTTATAAATATTATATATAGATGTCCATGGTTACTCACTATGAAATTTTATTATTATTATTATAGTTCACATTTAATACATATATTTATTGTATTATCATCTCTTAAATGATTGATGGCATGTATTTAGAGTAAATGATGGCACATATTTTGAGTAAATGTATTAGTATGTGTATATTTTAACTTTGTATTATTGTTGATATTGTAATTATTTATAGTTTTATAAGTACTATGTATCATCTCCATGTTGAGCACGAAATGAATTATATGCCTCCTTCATATTGCTTAACTTTAATTTTCAATTTAAATGTTTTTACTTATCTTGAAAGTTTTATTTCTATGGTACTCAAGAGGAAACCATTAATTTTGAAATTGCTAACTCATAAATTTTAGGGTAAGAAAATCACCTCCAATCATTTTCTCCTTATAGGGGTTCCCTTCATATATATATAATAGAAGGAGAAAGCATTAAAATAGGAAGAAAGAGAAGTTGAAAACTTAAAACATTGATCTCTATACTAGGAATGACAAGGGTTGTGTAAAATACCATTCCAATGGAATTCATGTAATGCCACATGTAAAAACCAAATGGAGAAAAGACTTCCTTAAAAAAAAAAAGATAATGTTTGTGTGATCATTGGTCTTCCATGGGATGAAATGCACCATCTTTGAAAATCAAATAACACCCATAAATATAAAGTCAATATCTCTTTTCATTCTTGGAAATACAAAATTATAATACATACTAAATTCCTCCCATAGTCTATTTAGTAATGAAAATGGCATATACAATTCATTGTTTTGGCTTCCTTCTTTGCATGTTCACGAATTCAACAACCATCCACCCATTTCTTCACATTAATGGAAACTTTGGGGCAATAGTAAAATTTCCATGTCAAATACTTTCTCTCTACAAATTGATCTCCTATGATGCTGTTATGCAATTCTTTGATGAGTTTTCCCTTCATTGATCCTCCTAGAGTAATTATTGATAAAAAAAAATAGACCCTCTTGGAATGCATTTTCATTTCTTCATTACATGGTTGTTTACAAGCCTTCAATGATTTACTAAAATCCACATCCCCTTCATACAACTATTACAAATTCTAAACGCAATTTCCTCTCTCGAAATTTTGGTCATCAACCTTGTGCTTTGACTCAAAGCATTGTCAAATCTAGTGGTTTTTTTCCTCTATGATCAATACAAATTCATAGATTTCAAAACTCAACCCACTTCATGTAGTTTTGATTCAATTTCTCCTGGGTGTTAATAAAATTCAAACATTAGCAGTTAGAGTACAAAACAAATCCTTTGGAAATACATAATTTTTCCACTTCTCCAACACTTGAACTATTGCGTAAAGTTATATATACTAAAGTTTCACATACATGGACCTTGGTTATTAGTTTTATTTATTTGCATAGGAAATCAACCAGGGGTTGTTACAGGAGCTCGGTCATAAGGTTAAATTACCCAAAGGATAAGACAATGGAGGTATGGTTAAGATGATAGTCAAAATCTATGAGGGGTTGGGTCAATGAGGTTGGGTAGTTCATGAGCCCCAAGTCCTTCATTTCAAATTCTCTTGCAAGATCCTCTTTGCAAGACTTGATAAGCTTATCATCACCTGTCAGAATCAAATCGTCAACATATAAACTAATAATCAACAATTTACCTTCAACCACAATATGGTAAAGGTTCACATCTGCTTCACTTTTGGTGAAGCCCAACCTGGTGAAGTATCTATCGATCCTAATGTACCAAGCACGGGGTGCTTGTTTCTGTTGAAGGTCTCAAATCCTTCAGGCTGCTCAATATACACCTCTTCCTCAATCATGTCATTAAGGAATATTGTCTTTATATCCATTTGATGTATCTTCCATCCCATCTGCACTGATAGTGCTAGAATGGATCTGATTGATGAGTACCTTGCTACAGGAGCAAAAGTCTCATAGTAATCAATCCCCTCCACCTGAGAAAACCCTCTGGCAAAAAACCTAGCCTTTTGTGTTTCTCCACACTACCATCCGCTACTTTCTTTACCTTGTAAACCCATCTGGAACTCACCATTGACTTATCTTCCGGTCTTTGGACCACATCGCAAACATTTTTCTTGACAATGGAGTCATACTCCTCAACCATGGCATCAACCCAAACTAGTTGCTGCATTATTTCCTCAAAAGAGGATGGCTCAATTTGTACACATCCGCTCAGCACAGCCATGTAGCCAGTGTACCTCTCAGTTGACCTCCTCTGTATGCACTTTGATGTGGGTGTTACCACATTCTCTCTAGCATCATGCAATAACCTATCAGCCTCTCTGGTGTGCTTTCTCCCATCTTTGGAAGACTCTGCAAGAGTGGGTGTCTCCATTTCCTTCTCCTCTGCATGTGGTTTCTCCACATCATCTTGAGCTTCCTCCTTAGGAGTTAAAAGCTCCTCAACCACATGTAGTTGAAGCTCCCTCTCAAGGTAACATCTCATGGCCTTATCTTCATCAAATTTTACATCACTGTGAACCACTGTCATCTTGTTGGTTGGAAATTACACCCAATAATTGTGAGGTGTATCAGTGTACCCCAAATATATGCCCAACTTTATTGTTGGCTCAAGATTTTTCCATGCATCTTTGGTTACATGGCAGTAGACTGATGAACCAAAAATCCTGAAGTGTGCCACATCTGGTTTCTTTCCTAAAAAAGCCTCTTCTGGTGTACTCATCCCAAGAGTTTGATGAGGGATTCTATTATGCAAATAAACAATTGTGTTGCATGCTTCAACCCACAAGTGTAATGGTAGGCCCTGATCATGCAACATCATCCGCACTACTCCCACAATAACCCTGTTCTTCCTTTCAGCCACCCCATTCTGTTGTGGGTTATGAGGTGCTATCAAATCCCATTGAATGCCTTCTAATGCATAGAATTTTTTGAACTCATTCGACACATACTCTCCACCGTTATCACTCCTGAGAGCTTTAACTTTCTTGCCAATATTTTTCTCGACCAGTGCTTTAAATTCACAAAACTTTGCAAAAGTTTTATCTTTCTTCTACATGAAGAAGATCCAACAATTACAAGAAAAATCATTAACAAATATAGCATAATACATGTGCTTAGTCGTAGATACTTTCGAGAACGGTCCAAACACATCAGAGTGAATTCAATTGAGGATCTCCTGTGGTCGATTGTCGTTGTAATGAAAGGAATCTTTGGTGTATTTTCCCAATGTACACCCTTTGCATGTGTCTACCTGCTCTAGTGTACCCTTGGGAAGACTGGTACAAATTTTCTGCATGATCTTCAAAGCGTCATGGTGTAAGTGACCCAACCTCCTGTGCCACAACTCACTGATGTCTGGGCTCTACACCTTCTCTGCTTTCATGCTCAAGGCAACACAATATTCTACATCCAACTTGTAGAGGTTATTCACTCGAACCCCTATCCCATTCACCCGTCCTATGGCTATGTGATGAAGGAATTCCTTTCCCTTACTAAATATCAAATCATAGCCTCTATCTTCGAACATGGCAATAGATACCAAGTTCTTCTTCAAACTAGGAACATACATAACATCTCAGAAAGTGAGGGGAGAACCTGACTCCCTCTGAAAGGTAACTGTACTGATCTCGGTAGCACTATACCTCCCATCATCACCCATCTTGATATGCATCTGAAGATCCTTCTCCTCCAAGTTATTGAAGAGCTCTTTGTTACCGGTAATGTGGAAAAAAGCTCCATTGTCTAGGTACCACACACTATGACACCATATGTCAAGCGATGAGGATAAAGTCCAGTTCGAATTGTGAAGCAAGAGCCTCATCCTGCCGCTCCTCTTGAGGGATTCTTACTGACCTTCTTGAGTAGACACTTTGTGGCAAAATGTCCCAGCTCGTGACAATGAAAGCATTTGACTTTCGACATGTCCTTCTTCTTGCCGCATTGACAAGAATTTGATCTAGAATATGATGAATTCCCATTCGCTTTCTTTGCCTTACCCGCTAAGGCACAATTCTCCTCATCATCATGCTTTGATGAGAATCTGTCTTTGGTGTTTCACCGAATCTCTTCCTGTACCAAGTCAGGCCATAACTGCTCCCATTCTAGTACCTTCTCCCTCCCATTAACAGAGTCCTGGTAACTATGCCAGCTCTTAGGAAGTCCTAGAAGTGCTAGGCTTACCAGATCGTCTTCGGCAACAGTAATCCTGACACTTCCAAGCTCATCCTGACATTGGGTGAACTTGGTCAAGTACTTTGGAATTGAGTTGCCCTTCTCCATATTGATCTTTCTGAGTTTGTCCATCAGTGCCAACTTCCTATGGTCACTGCTATTTTGAAATAGGTCTGTCAATTCATTCCACATTGCAAATGGAGTGTCCCTAGCATGGAGATTCGAGACAATTTGATCTCGAACTCCATCTAGGATAATCCTTCTCGCTTTTTCCACACACTTTCTCTATTTAGCCAGATCTTTAGCATCTGATGTTGGAGGCTTTGGAATATCATGATCTATGAATTCCTTGAGGCCATTGTCTTCCAACACTGCCCCCATCCTATCCTTCCAAGCTATGTAATTTGAGCTGCCCTCCAGGGCATACTCAAGTTGCAACCCCTAGAATAAAATATCGCTGACTCTGAAGTATGAACTTGCAAATTTGATTTCACCTGCACAACAAACTCGAATTTGTTGACTGCTTCAATTTGACCATTAGTTTGGGGATGATAGGAAGTAGTACTAAGTTGTAGTTGGGCACCTTGTAGCCCGAAGAGTTCCTGCCAAAAGTTACTGGTGAAGATTGGGTCACGATCAGACACAATGGAAGTGGGCATGCCATGCAATTTGAAGATCTGGTCCATGAAAGGTTGAGCCACCAAAGATGGGGTAAAAGGGTGGGGTAGGGCGCAAAAATGAGCATACATAGAAATCCTGTCCACAACCACCATGATGACTAACTTGTTGCCTGACTTTGGAAGAACCGTAATGAAATCCATAGAAACCTCCATCCATATTGAGGTAGGGATGGGCAACGGTTGTAATGTGCGTAGGGATTTGATTGTTTCTCCTTTGTGGCAATGACACACATCACACTGAGCTACAAAAGTAAGAATGTCATTTTCAATGTCTATCCAAAAGAATGAACATCGAGTGCGAGCATAAGTCTTCTGAAAGCCTGAATGGTCTATAGTGGGAGATGAGTGCAACTCTGGAAAAATGCGACTTTTAAGGGTGGATGTTGGTGATATAACTACTTTGTCCTTGTAGCGAAGAATCTTATCCTGCCAAGAGTAGGCTGTTGTGGAATTTGGATCCGCCTACAATTTATTAATGAGTTGGGAGAGCAAAGGATGTGAAAACCATTCCTTGTGAGCCTCTTCAATCCACTCTGGAATGGGAGGAGAGATTGCTAGCAAGGTGCTTTCCTCCTCAAATTGGTGTGATAAAGCATCCGCTACGACATTTTCTCGCCCTTTCTTGTAAATTGTCTCATAATCATATCCCAATATTTTGGCTAGACATTTTTTTTGTTGTGGCGAGGATAGGCATTGCTCCAAAAAATATTTAAGGCTTTTATTGTCTGTGAGCATTTGGAAACGCCACCCCAATAAGTATGGTCACCAGGTATCCACTGCATGTAAGATGGCAATCATCTCCTTCTCATAGGTAGATTGTCCCAGATTTATCCCACTTACTTGTTGGTTACTGAAGGCCAAGGGTCGAACTTCCTACGTTAAGACAACCCCAATACCCGTACCTGGAGCATCACATTCAATCACAAAATATTTGGTGAAGTTGGGTAGTGCCAATACGGGAGTGGAACACATGGCCTGTTTGAGAGCTATTTTCAATTATTGTTAGATTTGATTAACTCTTACTTACATCTAACATTTTTGTTTTATTTCCTTTCATTTTTCATATACCATTATGATCATATTACCTTGCCTCTTTTTACTAATGGTTTTATGGTGAGATATAGCATGATTAGTTTATTGATATAGAATGCAAGTTTTGGAGTTCCATAGATTGTAGGTGTTCTCATGCACTTTACCATGAGTATGTGCCCCCATTTTGGAGCTATATGTTATCCCTTGACATCTAGTGGTAACTAGACGATATTTTCTCAAGTGACCCTTATCTCAAATAATAGTTCCACGGATGAGATTTATGATTCTCCACCAATTGTTAACCAAAGATTCCTCCCACATTTTCTTAGTTCACTCGCATTTGATGGATATGATGCATAACATACATGAATTACATTATTTTCTCGCCTCATATTGAGTTTTAATGCCTTATGTACTTTTCATTAAGTGTTGATGATTCTTTGAGTTAGATAATGGATCGTGATGCTCTAAATTTGAGCCTTTTAGTTTGTTTTACTTTGGTGATGATCAACATATTCTAGATAAGTGTTGTCACTATTAGTTTGAGTTATACCATTAAGGGGATTTCAAAGGGGTAGCATGCCCATATCCATGCACATATCACAATCCATACTTAACACTTTCCATATTTTCCATTTCCCATTGTCGCTTTCATGGTTGTTGTCACCTGTCACAAAAACGTTCAGGCATCATAATCCCATGAGAAGGAATTGTAAGGTGAAGTTAAATTTAACTAAATAAAACAAAAAAAGGGGGAGGAAGAGAAAGATGCAAAGTAAAACAAAAATAAAATCAAATAAAAAATAAAAAGCCAAGGCAAAGCTTGAGTAATTTCCCCCTCATAATGAGGCCATTACCATAAGTCCTATGCGAGGAAATGCATCACTTATAAAAGGACTAAATGAAATTATTTGAAGTTTTATCTAATGAAACTCATATGGATAAAAAAGGGCTCAATGAAATGAAGTTTGAAAAAAAACCAAATAAAGTGGTCGTAAGAAATAGTGCCAAGGAAAGGGTATATCAAAGAATATGTGCTCCTCTATTTTCAAACATGCTCATGTTAATGAATATCTTAAATAACTTCGCTTGATTGTGTAATGCAACTTATGAAGTCACATGCCAAACCATACTATACATCACTACACCTACTCCTTAATGGCCTTTCTTGGTAACCACTTCTCTTCTTGGGCGTTGACATATGTAATATGTACTAATAATGACCCTCCCATACCTAAAGGTGGCAAATAGCATGAATTATATGAGTTATTTTGAAGTTTTAAGATGATGTAAGTAGTGGCTTCTACATATGACATGACCACATTATTTTATGTTGCATTGGACTTGTGTGCATGCTTCCAAATAAATGACTCTGTTGGGTCACTTCACCTCACATTAGAGAAATTTTGAGGTCTAAAATGAGCCTCCTAATGAATATTACAATATAATAGTGGAAATAATAAAATAAAAATAGATTACATCATCAAAATTTAGAGGGAAAAATGAAAAACTATTTTTTCAACTCATATTTTCAATTTATTTCTATATGTTTTTGCTCAAATTTCAAGTGGGGGCACTCTTTGTATGTAGAATTTAGTTCCTCATCTAAGGAGTACCCTTATTGTGTACTGCCAAAACACTTTGCTACATGAACAATGAGAAGTACATGAAAAAATGTTATTGCAATCACATTTCTCCATGTATTTCTCGTTTTTCGTGTCGCAGGGTCCCTAACTTTCTTATATGTGCATATCTTTTATGCGTATATATGGAAATTGTGCATATATGGAATATATGTGCATATACAGAAATTGTACATATATGTAAAATATGCACGTATCTTCTGTATATCCCTAAATTTCTTATATGCGCATATATTGGGTATACACACGTCGTTTATGTAGCATATATTGCGTATATGCACGTCGTTTACGTATCTACATCGTATATGCACAAATTCCATATACAAAAATTGCGCATATACGGATTGTGCATATACGGAAGATATGCGCATATACAGAAGATATGCGCAGTTTCTATATATATGCATATCTTTCGTATATGCACAATTTTCGTCTATGAAATTTATGCATATATGATGTAGATACATGAACTAAGATATGTATAAATTCCATATACAGAAATTGTGCATCTAAGGAAGATATGCACATATACGGGAATTGTGCATATACAGAATATATGCGCATATCTTCAATATCCCTAACTTTCCTGTATGTGCATATTTTATATATATGCACATCGTTCATGTATCTGCATCGTATATGCACAAATTCCATATACAGAAATTGCAGATATACGGAAATTGTGCATATACGGAAGATATGCGCATATCTTCTGTATATGCATAATTCCAGTATATGCGCAATTTCTGTATATGGAATTTGCGCATATACGATTGCAGATACATGAACAACGTGCATATACAGAAGATATGCACATATAGAAAAGTTAGGGATATACGGAAGATATGCGCATATCTTCCGTATATACGCAATTTCCATATATGCGCATATCTTCCGTATATGCACAATTTCCATATATGCGAAATTTCTGTATATGGAATTTACGTATATACAATGTAGATACATGAACTAATATATGTACAAATCCCATATACAGAGATTGCGCATATACGGAAATTGTGCATATATGGAAGATATGTGCATATACGGAAATTGCGCATATACAGAAGATATGCGCATATCTTCTGTATATCCCTAACTTTCCTATATGTGCATATCTTCCGTATATGCACATCATTCATGTATCTACATGGTATATGCGCAAATTCGATATACAGAATTTGCGCATATACGGAAATTGTGCATATACGGAAGATATGCGCATATCTTCCGTATATGCACAATTTCCGTATATATGCAATTATGCACAATTTTTGTATATGCGCAATTTTTTATATATGGAATTTACGCATATACGATGCAGATACATGAACGACATGTATATACAGAAGATATGCACATATAGGAAGTTAGGGATATACAGAAGATATGCGCATATCTTCCGTATATGCGAAATTTCCATATATGCGCATATCATTTGTATATGCACAATTTCCGTATATGCGAAATTTCTGTATATGGAATTTGCGGATATACGATCTAGATACATGAACGAATAGATGTATAAATTCCATATACCGAAATTGCGCATATACAAAAATTATGCATATGCGGAAGATATGCGCATATTTTCGTATATGCACAATTTCCATATATGCGCAATTTCTGTATATGAAATTTACGCATATACGATACAGATAAATGAACGACATGTATATACAGAAGATGTGCACATATAGGAAAGTTATGGATATACAGAAGATATGTTCATATCTTCCGTATATGCGTAGTTTCATTATATGCACATATCTTCTGTATACGCACAATTTCCATATATGCGAAATTTCTGTATATGAAATTTACGCATATACGATGTAGATACATGAACAAAGATATATACAAATTCCATATACAGAAATTTCGCATATACGGAAATTGTGCATAGATGGAAGATATGCGCATATCTTTTGTATATCCCTAACTTTCCTGTATGTGCATATCTTCTGTATATGCACATCGTTCATGTATCTGCGTCGTATATGTGCAAATTCTATATACAGAAATTGCGCATATATGAAATTGTGCATATACAGAAGATATACGCATATCTTCCGTATATGCGAAAATTCTGTATATGGAATTTGTGCATTTACGATGCAGATACATAAACGACGTGTATATACGGAATATATGCACATACATGAAAGTTAGGGATATACGGAAGATATGTGCATATCTTCCGTATATGCGCAATTTTCGTATATGTGCATATCTTCCGTATATTCACAATTTATGTATATGCACAATTGTTTATATGGAATTTGCGCATATACGATATAGATACATGAACGAAGAAATGTACAAATTCCATATATAGAAATTTCGCATATAAGGAAATTTTGCATATACGGAATATATGCGCATATCTTCCGTATATCCCTAACTTTCCTGTATGTACATATCTTCCATATATACATGTCGTTCATGTATCTGCATCATATATGTGCAAATTCTATACGCAGAAATTGCGCATATACGGAATATATGCACATATCTTCCGTATATCCTTAACTTTCTTATATATGCATATGTTTCGTATATGCATGTCGTTTATGTATCTGCATCATATATGCGCAAATTCCATATACAGAAATTGCGCATATATGGAAATTGTGCATATATGGAAAATATGTACAATTTCCGTATATGCGTAATTTCCTTATATGCACATGTTCTCTGTATATACACAATTTCCGTATAATCGAAATTTTTGTATATGGAATTTGTACATATCTTCATTCATGTACCTATATCATACATGGGTAAATTTCATATACAGAAATTGCGCATATACGAAAGATATGTGCATACACAGAAGATATGCGCATATACAGAAATTGCACATATAAGGAAGATATGCACATATCTTCCATATATCACTAACTTTCCTATATATGCATATGTTCCGTATATACACGTCATTTATGTATCTGCATCGTATATATGCAAATCCATATACAGAAATTACACATACACGGAAATTGTGCATATCTTCCGTATATGCACAATATGCACAATTTCCGTGGATGCGCAATTTCTATATATGGCTTTGCATATATACGATGCAGATACATAAACGATGTGCATATACGGAATATATACACATATAGAGAAGTTACGTATATACGGAAGATATGCGCATATCTTCTGTATATGCGCAATTTCCGTATATGCACAATTTCTGTATATGGAATTTGCGCATATACGATGTAGATACATCAGCGACGTGTATATATGGAAGATATGCACGTACAAGAAAGTTATGGATATACGGAAGATATGCACATATATTTCGTATATGTGCAATTTCCATATATACGCATATCTTCGGTATATGCACAATTTCCATATATGCAAAATTTTTGTACATGGGATTTGCGTATATACGATATAGATACATGAACGAAGATATGAACAAATTCAATATACATAAATTGCATATACACGGTAATTGTACATATATGGAAGGTATGCGCATACACGAAATTGCGCATTTACGGAAGATATGCACATATCTTCAGTATATCCCTAACATTCCTATATGTACATATCTTCTGTATATGTACGTCGTTCATGTATCTGCATCGTATATGCGCAAATTCTACATACAGAAATTGTGCACATACGGAAATTGTGCATATACGGAATATATGCACATGTTTTCTGTATATGCACAATTTTCGTATATGTGCAATTTCTGTATATGGAATTTGCGTATATACGATGCAGATACATAAACAATTTGCATATACGGAACATATGCATAGATAAGAAAGTTAGGGATATACGGAAGATATGCGCAATTTCCGTATATGCGCATATCTTCGGTATATGCACAATTTCTGTATATGCGAAATTTATGTATATGGAATTTGTACATATCTTCGTTCATGTATCTGTATTGTATATACGCATATCTTCGGTATATGTACAATTTTCGTATATGCGCAATTTCTGTATATGTAATTTGCGCATATATGATGCAGATATATGAAGGACGTGTATATACGGAACATACGCACATATATGAAAGTTAGGGATATACGGAAGATATGCGTATATCTTCCGTATATGCGAAATTTCCATATATGTGCATATCTTTCGTGTATGCACAATTTCCGTATATGCGAAATTTCTGTATATGGAATTTGTGCATATACGATATAGATACATGAATGAATAGATTTACAAATTCCATATACAGAAATTGCGCATATAAGGAAATTGTGCATATACAGAAGATATGCGCATATTTCCATATATACACAATTTCTGTATATGCGCAATTTCTGTATATGGAATTTGCACATATACGATGTAGATACATGAACGACTTGCATATGTATAAGATATGCACATATGGAAAAGTTGGGGATATACAAAAGATATGCGCATATCTTCCGTATATGCGTAGTTTCCATATATGCGCATATTTTCCGTATATGCGAAATTTCTGTATATGGAATTTGCGCATATACGATGTAGATACATGAACGAAGATATGTACAAATTCCATATACACAGATTGCGCATATATGGAAGATATGATTGCGCATATATGGAAGATATGCGCATATACGGAAAATATGCGCATACCTCTCGTATATCGCTAACTTTCCTGTATCTTGATATCTTCCATATATTCACATCGTTCATCTATCTACATCATATATGTGTAAATTCCATATACAGAAATTGCGGATATACAGAAATTGTGCATATACGGAAGATATGCACATATCTACCGTATATGCACAATTTCCGTATATAAGAAATTTATGTCTAGGGAATTTGCTCATATACGATATAAATACATAAACAATGTGCATATACGGAATATATGGACATACAGGAAAGTTAGGAATATATGAAAAATATGCACATATCTTCCGTATATGCGCAATTTCTGTATATGTGCATATCTTCCGTATATGCACAATTTCTGTATATGTAATTTGCGCATATATGATGTAGATACATGAACGAAGATATATATAAATTCCATATACATAAATTTTGCATATACCAGAAATTGTGCATATACGGAAGATATGCGCATATACGAAAATTGTGCATATACGGAATATATGCGCATATCTTCCGTATATACCTAACTTTCATGTATGTACATGTCTTCCATATATACAAGTCATTCATGTATTTGCATCGTATATACGCAAATTCTGCATATACAGAAATTGCGCATATATGGAGGATATGCACATATCTTCTGTATATCCCTATCTGTATTGTATGTGCATGTCTTCCATATATGCATGTTGTTTATGTATCTGCATTGTATATGCTCAAATTTCATATACAAAAATATTTCATATACAAAAATTGCGCATATACGAAAATTGTGCATATACGGACGATATGCGCAATTTTTGTATATGCGCAGTTTCTGTATATGGAATTTGCGCATATACGGTGCAGATATATAAATGACATATATATATGGAAGATTTGCACATACAGGAAAGTTAGGGATATACAGAAGATATGCGCATATTTTCCGTATATGCGCAATTTCTGTATATCCGCATATATTCCGTACATGCACAATTTCCTTATATGCGAAATTTTTGTATTTGGAATTTGTACATATCTGCACTCATGTATCTACATCATATATGCGCAAATTCCATATACAGAAATTGTGCATATAAAGAAATTGTGCATATACGGAAGATACACACATTTCTTCCGCATATCCATAATTTTCTTATATGTGCATATCTTTCGTATATGAATGTCGTTTATGTATATGAATCATATATGCGCAAATTCCATATATGGAAATTGTGCATATATTCCAGATACAGAAATTGTTGTATATGCACAATTTTTGTATATGAAATTTGCGCATATACGATACAGATACATAAACGACGTGCATATATGGAACATATGCACATATAGGAAAGTTAGGGATATACGGAAGATATGCGTATATCTTCCATATATACACATCGTTCATGTATCTACATCATATATGCTCAAATTCCATATACAGAAATTGGAAGATATGCACATACAGGAAAGTTATGGATATATGGAAGATATGCGTATATATCTCTTATATGCGCAATTTCCGTATATGCCCAACTTCGTACATGCGAAATTTTTGTATATGGAATTTGCGCATATACGATGTAGATACATGAATGAAAATATGTAAAAATTTCTTATACAGAAATTGCGCATATACGTAAACTATTCATATATGGAAGATATGCGCATATACCTAAGATATGTGCATATCTTCCGTATATCCCTAACTTTCCTATATGTGCATATTTTCTGTATATGCAGTCGTTCATGTATCTGCATCGTATATACGCAAATTCCATATACAGAAATTAATTATATACAAAAATTATACATATACATAAGATATGCGTATGTATTCTGTATATGCACAATTTTCGTATATGCGTAATTTCTGTATATGGAATTTGAACATATCTTCCGTATATGCACAATTTCCGTATATGAAATTTGCGCATATACAATTCAGATACATGAACGACGTACATATATAGAAGATATGCACATATAGGAAAGTTAGGGATATATGGAAGATATGGACATATCTTCCGTATATGCGCAATTTCCGAATATGCACATATCTTACGCATATACATAATTTCTGTATATGCGAAATTTATGTATATGGAATTTGCGCATATACGATGTAGATACATGCACGAAGATATGTACAAATTCTATATATAGAAATTGTGCATATACGGAAGTTGTGCATATATGGAAGATATGCGCATATTCGGAAATTGTGCAAATACGGAAATTGCGCATATCTTGAGTCTATCACTAAAGTTCCTATATGTGCAAATCTTCTGTATATGCACGATGTTCATGTATCTGCATCGTATATGCACAAATTCCATATACAGAAATTGCGCACATACGGAAATTGTGCATATACGGAAGATATGCACATGTTTTCCCTATATGCAAAATTTCCGTATATGCGCAGTTTCTGTATGTGGAATTTGTGCCTATATTCTTTATATGCACAATTTCCGTATATGCGCAGTTTCTGTATGTATGTAATTTTCGCATATACGATGCAAATATAAGAACGACGTGTATATACGGAACATATGCACATATAGGAAAGTTAGGGATATACGAAAAATATGCGCATATCTTCCATATATGCGAAATTTTTGTATATGCACATATCTTTCGTATATGCACAATTTTCGTAGATGTGAAATTTCTGTATATGGAATTTGCGATATACGATGTAGATACATGAGCGAATAGATGTACAAATTCCATATACAGAAATTCCGCGTATACGGAAATTGTGCATATACAGAAGATATACGCATATTTCTGTATATGCACAATTTCCGTATATGCGCAATTTCTGTATATGTTATTTGTGCATATGCGATGCAGTTACATGAACGACATGTATATACATAGGATACACACATATAAGAAGGTTATATATATACAGAAGATATGCGCATATTTTTCGTATATGTGCAGTTTCCGTATATGTGCATATCTTCCATATATGCACAATTTTCATATATGCGAAATTTCTGTATATGGAATTTGCGCATATACGATGTAGACACATGAACGAAGATATGTACAAATTTCATATACAGAAATTGCGCATATATGAAAGATATGCGCATATACGAAAATTGTGCATATACGGAAGATATGCGGATATCTTCCGTATATCCCTAAATTTCCTGTATGTGGATATCTTCCGTATATACACGTTTTTCATGTATCTGCATCATATATATGCAAATTCTATATACAGAAATTATGCATATATAGAAATTGTGTATATACGGAAGATATGCGCATATCTTCCGTATATGCACAATTTCAGTATATGCGAAATTTATGTATATGGAATTTGCACGTATACGATTCAGATACATAAACAACATGCATATACGGAATATATGGACATACAAAAGGTTAGGGATATATAGAAGATATGCGCATATCTTCCGTATATGCGCATATCATCTGTATATGCACAGTTTCCGTACATGCACAATTTCTGTATATATAATTTTTGCATATACGATGCAGATACATGAACGAAGATATGTATAATTTCCATATAGAAAAATTTCGCCTATACGAAAATTGTGCATATACGGAATATATCCGCATATCTTCCCTATATCCCTAATCTTCATGTATGTGCATATCTTCTGTATATACACATCGTTCATGTATCTGCATCGTATATGCACAAATTCCGTATATATAAATTATGCATATACGGAAAGTGCGCATATACAGAAGATATGTGCATATGTTCTATATATTCCTAACTTTCCTGTATGTGCATATATTCCATATATGCACGTCATTTATGTATCTACATCGTATATACTCAAATTTCATATAGAGAAATTGCACATATACGGAAATTGTGCATATACGGAAGATATGCGCAATTTCTGTGTATACGCAATTTCTGTATATGAAATTTGCACATATACGATGCAGATACATAAACAACGTGCATATACGGAAGATATGCACATACAGGAAAGTTAGGGATATACAGAAGATATCCACATATTTTCCATATATGCGCAATTTCCGTATATCCGCATATATTCCATACATGCACAATTTCTGTATATGCGAAATTTATGTATATGGAATTTGTACATATCTGCATTCATGTATCTAAATCGTATATGCCCAAATTCCATATACCGAAATTACGCATATACGAAAATTGTGCATATACGGAAGATATGTGGATATACGGAAATTGCACATATACAGAAGATATGCGCATATCTTCCGTATATCCCTAATTTTCTTATATGTGCATATCTTCATATATGCACATCGTTTATGTATCTGCATCGTATATGCGCAAATTCCATATACGGAAATTGTGCATGTATTCCATATATGCACAATTTCTGTATATGGAATTTCCGCATATATGATGCAGATACTTGAGCGACGTGTATATAAGGAAGATATGCGCATATCTTCCGTATATGCACAATTTCCATATATATACAAATTCTGTATATGCGCAATTTCTCTATATGGAATTTGCGCTAATATGATGCAGATACGTGAGCGACGTGTATATACGGAAGATATGTACATACATGAAGGTTAGGGATATACGGAAGATATGTGGATATATTTTGTATATGCGCAGTTTCCGTATATGCGCATATCTTCCGTATATGCCCAACTTTGTATATGCGAAATTTTTGTATATGGAATTTGCGCATATAAAATGTAGATACATGAATAAAGATATGTACAAATTCAATATACAAAAATTGCGCATATATGGAAATTATGCATATCTGGAAGATATGCGCAGATACTGAAGATATGCGCATATCTTCCGTGTTAGGGTCCCACCCTAACCCCCTTATTTATGTCATGGGATCACGTCATATTCAAGAGTCAATAAAACCCATATTAATATTTGTAAGTGGTTAACCCGCAATTAATGACGGGACCACAGTTAGTTGCAAATGGGCGGTAGTATTAGATAGATGGTAAATGGGCGGTAGTATTAGATAGATGGTATTAATAAAACCCACGATATTGGCCCGTGGTATTGCATGTATGAGTCATATATAAAGGATAGAGACTCCCTGCGAGGAGCATCATGTCTTGTTTTTTAATCGAGCTCTGCTCTATTGGAGGTTGCCCCCTCGAAGAGGCCTGTGAACATTTCTCTCTGAATAATAAAATCATTGCTATTCTGTGTTCTGGGTATATTTTCTTCGCATATTTTGTGTTATCGGTATCTTTTCTTCGCAAATTCTATGTTTGGGTATTGCTTTGCAGGTTAAGAGCATAACAAGTGGTATCAGAGCACTTTCCAGGGCTCGGTGGGATCTACAAATTTTAGCAAATTTTTTTTTGGCTAGAGACGTGTTCCGGCGTCTTTTAAACCACGGGATCTGTCGTTAGGCACATAAACCTGCGGATTTGGGGAGGCATGCACGCAGGAAATACAAGAGGTGGTCACGTCTGTTGGACTCCCTTGTAACCCCTGTGGGTACCCCTTCGAGTAGTAGCACATTAGACAGAACCGCACACGGACTGTCTTCCACGTACCCTCTGGGTATATAGGAAGCCCCCTAGCTCCCTTGAAACCTCGCCATAAATAAACCTTCAGCCCTCTTGTGGCTACAGTACACCGAGAATAGCACTCGGAGAGATTACTCGCCGTACGATAGGGTAGTCGGGTTGTACGGCTAAGGGTATGGTCGATCCTCCTTAGTTAGAGCCCTGAAACATTGGGCCGAGTACTACTGTCAGACCCTTATGTATATTACGATCTGTAGCAACTGACACTCCCCAAGACCATAATTCCCTTTCTATCGGGGGATCACACATCATCTATTCCAGAATCAGCAGCAGCAGTTGTTCCACCATTCAAATCTCTCAGATCCACCAGATCGGATATTCCAGATCAACAGCAACAGTTTTTCCATGATTCAGATCTCTCAGATCCACCAGATCGGAGTAGTTGTGAAGGGTTCCTGTACCTAGATATGATTTTCGCAGGACTTTTGGCGGCATTGACATTTTGAGGATTTGGTGACTGCAGTATTGATCAGGAAGGAGTAAAACTCCGTTAGGAGTTTTTAAAAAAAAAAAAGAA
Source organism: Pinus tabuliformis (assembly GCA_031772625.1). Taxonomy (NCBI): domain Eukaryota; kingdom Viridiplantae; phylum Streptophyta; class Pinopsida; order Pinales; family Pinaceae; genus Pinus; species Pinus tabuliformis. Next base: position 867,507,217 of record CM062817.1, read on the forward strand.
AAAAAAAAGTCTGAGATCTTCTGAGGCGCTTATTGGTGACCTAGCCCATCAGTATCAGGACGACGAGCTGAGCAAGGTGGTACCATTCAATTTCTTAGTAAAAATTTTTAGGCGGTCCCAATTTTTCATCAGGTTGATGTATGGTAGAAACTCGCGCTCAAGCGATGGCCAATGAAATGATCGACAAAATTGAAAACCATGTGCACTCCCTGCAAACTGCAGTGAATAAGATCGAACTTGAGCTTCAAGGAATGAGTAACCACATACAACTTGAGCTTAAAGGAATAGGTAACCAGATACAGGAGGCACTCCTAAAGGGCAAGGAGCCAGCCCACGAGGAGGTGTATAATGGCCATGAATACCATGAGGGTGAGTCTAGCCACTCTCCTCACGTTTGGCACTCCCATCCACCACCCAGTCAGCGACCTCCCAAGTTAGATATGCAGAAATTTGACGGTTCTCACACGTCCGCATGGCTAGCACAAATGGAGCAGTATTTCCAATTGAATCATATCACAGATGAGGGGACTAAGATTATGGTGGGCACCATGTACTTGGACAATGAACGATGGCAATGGAAGGAATGGCATCAGCGTTGCAATGGACATTTTCAGAATTGGGCCCAATTTGCCAAAACTCTTCACAGTCGCTTTGAACAGGAAGACTCTTTTTTGGGGTGTCTCACTAAGCTCCGACAGACGGGTACAGTGGAGGAATATATTACTACTTTTGAAGCCTTAGCCTTCCGCATTAAGGGTCTCACAGATGAGTTCTACATGGAATGCTTTATCAGCGGTCTTAAAGAAGCCATCAAAGCTTAGGTTCTACTCCACCACCCTCCCACATGGACAGAGGCTTGCGAGGTAGCCCGTAAGGTGGAACGTGCATTAACAGCCCAATCCAGCCGCCCCAACTTCCCCGCTAAAGGTCGTCCCTCACAGGCTCCCAATATGACTCAGACACTTAAGATTCAAAAGGTGTCACCTGCGGAAATGGCCGAAAGAAGGAAGCAAGGACTATGTTACTACTGTGATGAAAAATATTCCCCGGGTCATAAATGCAAAGAGCACAAGTTTTTTCAAATAGATGCCACTGACTACAGCTCCACAGAGGAAGATCCACCACTTGAGGAACATGAGGCGATCGAAGAAGATAACCAACAGGAGATTGTATCTGATGAACCAATTATTTCGCTAAATGCATTGGCAGGAATTTCTTCCCCTCAAACTCTCAAAATCAGGGGTTTTCTTAAACATCGCCCAGTAGTAGTCTTGATTGATAGTGGAAGTACCCATAATTTCATCCACCAAAAGATTGCTGAAGCAGCACATTGTTTCGTCCGGGTAGTTTCTAACTTCCAAGTCCAGATTGCAGATGAGGGCACAATGAAATGTGAAGGCCGTTGTGAAAATGTCAATATTCAAATGGGGGATTATCAATTGAAAACCCACATGTTTGCAATACACATGGGGGGTTGCGACATTGTCCTCGGCGCGGAATGGCTCCGCACTCTTGGGCCAATCACAATGGATTTCCAGGAGTTATATATGAGTTTTAAGCAGAACAACTCCACACATACCCTCCGTGGACTACAGGCAGGAGCCCCCTCTATCATCAGCTCGCATAGGATGGAAAAATTGTTAAAAAAGGGCCATCATGGAGTGGTAGCTCAATTTAATGCCATCCAGGTAGTAGACACCATGTCTCCGCCAATTCATCCTGAGATGCAACAGATTTTAAATAAAAATCGGACGGTCTTTGACAAGCCTCATGAGCTTCCACCCTCGCGAGGGGAACATGATCATAGCATCACATTGGTTCCAGGGGCCCAACCCCCAAACGTGCGGCCATACAGATATCCGTTCACCCAAAAGAATGAAATAGAAAAAATCATCAAGGAATTGTTGGAAGAAGGTGTCATTCGTCCCAGCATTAGTCCTTATTCATCTCCAGTGGTCATGGTCCTCAAGAAAGATGGGGAGTGGCGGATGTGTCCAGACTTCAGGGCCCTCAATAAGTTAACAGTCAAAGATAAATTTCCCATCCCAGTGGTTGACGATTTGCTGGACGAACTCAATGGGGCTCAATTCTTCACTAAGTTGGATCTTCGCTCAGGCTACCACCAAATTCGCATGAAGGAAGTCGACATTCCCAAGACATCTTTCAGAACTCATGAAGGCCATTATGAGTTCCTGGTCATGCCATTTGGTCTCTGTAATGCCCCCTCTACTTTTCAGAGCCTTATGAATCACCTCCTCAAACCATATCTCAGAAAATTTGTCCTTGTCTTCTTCGATGACATCCTCATCTATAGTGGCACTTGGGAGGCACATCTTCAGCATGTAGATCTACTCTTGCAACTGCTCCGCACGCATAAATTATTTGTCAAGATGTCTAAGTGTTCGTTTGGCATGGAAGAAGTTGAGTATTTGGGCCACATTGTGGGGCGTGAAGGTGTCAAGGTGGACCCAAAAAAGATCCAGGCAATGAAAGAATGGCCTCAACCTAAGACCTTGAAAAGCTTGAGAGGATTTTTGGGTCTCACAGGCTATTATGGTAAATTTGTCCGCAACTATGGCCACATAGTGAAGCCCCTAACGCAACTCCTATAGAAAAATTCCTTCTTCTGAAACGAAGAAGCACAACAGGCATTTACCGCTCTCAAAACCGCCATGTGTTCCACTCCTGTCTTAGCACTACCGGACTTCACCAAATCATTTGTCATTGAATCTGATGCTTCGGGAACAGGTATTGGAGCGGTCTTAATGCAGGAAGGGCGACCATTGGCCTTCACCAGCCAACAACTAAGTGGGAGGAATCTGGGCCAATATACCTACGAGAAGGAAATGATGGCCATCTTACATGTAGTCGAGACCTGGCGACCTTACTTGTTGGGGCGACGTTTCCAAATCCGCACAAATCATCACAGTCTTAAATATTTTTTGGAGCAACGCCTATCTTCCCCACAAAAAAATAAATGGTTAGCCAAAATGCTGGGATATGATTATGAGATCATTTACAAGAAAGGGAAAGACAACAGGGTAGCAGATGCATTGTCGCGCCAATTTGAGGAGGAAAGTACTCTGCTCGCAATTTCCCTCCCCATTCCAGACTGGATTGAAGAGGCTCACAGGGAATGGTTTTCACATCCCGGGCTCTCCCAACTCATTTCTCAATTGCAGGTAGATCCTAATTCCAGCAAGGGCTACTCATGGCAGAATGATATTCTTCGCTACAAGGACAGAGTCGTAATATCACCAACATCCACCCTCAAAAGTCGCATTTTGGCAGAATTGCACTCATCTCCCATTGCAGGACATTCGGGCTTTCAGAAGACATATTCTTGCACCAGAAGATCATTTTTTTGGGCCGGCATGAAACAGGACATCCTTACTTTCGTAGCAGAATGTGACGTCTGCCAACGCCACAAAGGGGAAACCGTCAACACACCAGGCACATTACAACCATTGCCCATTCCGGCATCAATTTGGACGGAGGTCTCCATGGATTTCATTACAGGTCTTCCAAAGTCTGGGAACAAGTCAGTCATCATGGTGGTTGTGGACGGACTATCGAAGTATGCTCATTTCTGCGCCCTACCCCAACCATTCACACCCACTTTGGTTGCTCAAACTTTCATGGATCAGATCTTCAAATTGCATGGCATGCCCACTTCTATTGTGTCCGACCGCGACCCAATCTTCAACAGTAATTTTTGGCAGGAGCTCTTCAGAATACAAGGCACTCAACTCAAACTCAGTACTTCATATCATCCGCAAACAGATGGTCAAACCGAAGCCGTCAACAAATGTCTAGAAACCTACCTTAGGTGTTTCACTTCAGAAAAACAACACCTTTGGGTACAGTGGTTACCTCTGGCGGAATGGTGGTATAACACCAACTATCATGCCACCACCAAAATGACTCCCTATGAAGTAGTCTATGGACAACTTCCACCTTCCCCTACTTCTTATCTCACGGGGTGCTCCAAAGTACAAGCCGTGGATCAACTCCTACAACACCGCGCAACCATGCTTGCCCATTTGCGCGAGAATCTTCATCAAGCTCAGAACCGTATGAAGCAACAGGCTGACCAACATCGCTCAGAGCGCCAATTTCAAGAAGGGGATCAGGTCTTTTTGAGGCTGCAACCATATAAGCAAACATCACTCAAAGACAAGGGTTGTCAAAAACTCTCTCCAAAATTCTACGGACCATACCAAGTACTTCAGCGCATTGGAGAAGTGGCTTACAAGTTGGCTTTTCCACCTACAGCAAAAATCCACCCAGTTTTCCATGTATCGTGCCTCAAGAAAGTGATTGGGAACAATTTCCGAGTTCAAACCAGTCTACCTGAATTGGACGAAGAAGGGTCAATCTGGCTTCAACCTGAAGAGGTTCTAGACACACGAGACAAGCACCTGCGCGGCCGCATGCTTAAGGAGGTCCTCGTCAAATGGAAAGACACCTCTCCGGAAGATGCAACTTGGGAACCAGCCACTATTCTTCAGCAGTTTTCGCAGCTTTAACCTTGAGGACAAGGCTAGTCTTAAGGGGGATGGCATGTTAGGGTCCCACCCTAACCCCCTTATTTATGTCATGGGATCACGTCATAGTCAAGAGTCAATAAAGCCCATATTAATATTTGTAAGTGGTTAACCCGCAATTAATGACGGGACCACAGTTAGTTGCAAATGGGCGGTAGTATTAGATAGATGGTATTAATAAAACCCACGATATTGGCCCGTGGTATTGCATGTATGAGTCATATATAAAGGATAGAGACTCCCTGCGAGGAGCATCGTGTCTTGTTTTGTAATCGAGCTCTGCTCTATTGGAGGTTGCCCCCTCGAAGAGGCCTATGAACATTTCTCTCTGAATAATAAAATCATTGCTATTTTGTGTTCTGGGTATATTTTTTTGCATATTCTGTGTTCTCGGTATCTTTTCTTCGCAAATTCTATGTTTGGGTATTGCTTTGCAGGTTAAGAGCATAACATTCCGTATATCCCTGACTTTCTTATATGTGCATATCTTCTGTATATGCACAACGTTCATGTATCTGCATTATGTATGTGTAAATTCCATATACAGAAATTTCTCATATATGGAAATTGTGCATGTATGGAAGATATGTGCATGCCTTCTGTATATGCACAATTTCCGTATATGTGCAATTTCTATATATGGAATTTGCACATATCTTCCGTATATGCACAATTTCCGTATATGCACAATTTATGTATATGGAATTTGTGCATATACGATGCAGATACATGAACGACGTTCATATACATAGGATATGAAAATATAGGAAAGTTAGGGATATTCGGAAGATATAGGCATATCTTCTGTATATGCGCAATTTCCGAATATGCGCATATTTTCTGTATAGGCACCATTTCCGTATATGCGAAATTTCTGAATATGGAACTTACGCATATACGATGTAGATATATGAACGCAAATATGTACAAATTGCATATACAGAAATTGCACATATACGGAAATTGTGCATATATGGAAGATATGCACATATTTTCCGTATATGCACAATTTCTGTATATGGAATTTGCGCATATATGATACAAATACATGAACGACCTATATATAATGAAGATATGCACATATAGGAAAGTTAGGGATATACGTAATATATGCGCATATCTTCCGTATATATGCAGTTTTCGTATATGCGCATATCTTCCATATATGCACAATTTACATGTATGCGAAATTTCTGTATATGGAATTTGTGCATATACAATGTAGATACATGAACGAAGATATGTAAAAATTCCATATACATAAATTGCGCATATACGGAAGATATGCCCATATTTTTCGTATATCTCTAACTTTCCTATATGTGGATATCTTCTATATATGCACGTCGTTCATATATTTGCATCGTATATGCGCAAATCCCAATAAAGAAATTACGCATATATGGAAATTGTGCATATACGGAAGATATGTGCATATCATTCGTATATGCACAATTTCTGTATATGCGAAATTTTTGTATATGGAATTTGTGCATATACGATGAAGATACATAAATAAGGTGTATATACAGAATATATGCACATACATGAATGTTATGGATATACGGAAGATATGCACATATCTTCCGTATATGTGCAATTTCCGTATATGTGCATACCTTTTGTATATGTAAAATTTCTATATATGCGCAATTTCTGTATATGGAATTTGCACATATACGATGCAAATACATGATTGAAGATATGTACAAATTCCATATACAGAGATTTTCCATATACAGAAATTGTGCATATACAGAAAATATGCACATATACGGAAATTGCGCATTTACGGAATATATGTACATATCTTCTATATATCCCTAACTTTCTTGTATGTGTAAATCTTCTCTATATACACATTGTTCATGTATCTGCATCGTATATGCACAAATTCCATATACAGAAATTGTGCATATACGGAAATTGCGCATATACAGAAGATATGCGCATATCTTCCGTATATCACTAACTTTCCTATATGTGCATATTTTCCGTATATGCTCGTCATTTATGTATCTGCATCGTATATGCACAAATTCCATATACAGAAATTGCGCATATACGGAAATTGTGCATATACGGAAGATATGCGCAATTTCTGTATATGGAATTTACGGATATACGATGCAGATACAAAAATGACGAATATATACAGAACATATGAACATATAGGAAAGTTAGGGACATACGAAAGATATGCCCATATTTTCCGTATATGCGCAATTTTCATATATGCAGATATCTTTCGTATATACACAATTTCCGTATATGCGAAATTTCTGGATATGAAATTTGTACATATCTTCATTCATGTATCTACATTGTATATGCACAAATTCCATATACAGAAATTGCGCATATACGGAAATTGTGCATATAAGGAATATATACGCATATATGGAAATTGCGCATATACGGATGATATGCGCATATCTTCTGTATATCACTAACTTTCCTATATGTGCATATCTTCCGTATATGCATGTCGTTTATGTATTTGCATCGTATATACGCAAATTCCATATACAAAGATTGCGCATATACAAAAATTGTGCATATACGTAAGATATGCGCATATCTTTCGTATATACACAATTTCCGTATATGCGAAATTTTTGTATATGGAATTTGCGCATATACGATGTAGATACATAAATGACGTGCATATGCACAAGATATGTACATATAAGAAAGTTAGGGATATACGGAAGCTATGCACATATGTTCCTATATGCACAATTTCCGTATATGCGCATATCTTCCATATATGCCCAATTTATGTATATGGAATTTGCGCATATACGATGCAGATACATAAACGACATGCATCAACGGGATATAGCTAAAGGAGGAACGATGTCATCGCCTCGGAACAAATGCAGACCGGAGGGCCAAAAATGTTCGCACATGCAAATGCAAGCGTATTTACTATGGTGTGGTGGAGGGGATGTTTCCCTGCCCTCCCTCGCCTTAAACTCTTTACACTTGGCATCCATCACGTGGCAGGTGGCTAACCTTGTCCAACATCCCCATAGGGGAGCCCTATTCTCTATCGATGATGTGGCTGAGCTCGTCCATCGTCAATGAGTGATGTGGAGGCGGCACGTCAAAGAGAAGCCCTTGGTTGTTGTGATCACAACCCCAGTTAGCTAACTTGTCGGCTGCTTTGTTTCCTTGCCGCCTAATGTGTTCCATGATTATGTAGTCAAAGGAGGGTAAATAGGCATGAATCCATTCACAGATGTATTCCAAATGCCAACTCTTTACCACTTTCTCTAGAGGGGAACCATTGATCAATTTAGATATGAAGGTGATGGCCAGCTATGAATCCAAGAGATGATATGTTGTCTCTTCTTCTGTCATACAGAGGGGGCAACGAAATGGACCTTCGAAGCCTTTCTTTCTGATCCTATCCCAAGTTACGAGCTTTCCATGTGCAATCATCTAGAGGAAGACTGCAACTTTAGGCCCCATGCCACAAAGATAGGGAGTGCTTGGATATATTGATATTTATTCACTCATAAATGGAGCATATATGCAAAGGTGTTCTCAATCATATTTTCTCTAATGTTCATGACTCAAAGAACAGTAGTCCATATTTCCTAACCAAAAATACATTTCACAAAAATATTATTTATAGACTGTTCGTTATATTGCAGAGGCATCAACCATTTTGTCCCATGAAACCTCTTTTTTTAAAGGTATCGCAAGTTAAAATTGTATTATGGAGGATCAACGAAGTGAAACACCTTAAATTGTTGGGAATATGCCACTTCCATATGAGGTTGTTCCACCATCTAAATATTGGAATGACCTTTGTGTGTGATATTTATTCATAAGCAAGCCGACTGTTTACCTTGCCAAATTTGGCATCCAAGTTCTAGACCAACTTTTTCTTTTGTATTACTAAGTCTCACTCCACTAAGATTCATCCCATTTATGAAAGAGCTCCATTCCAATGCTAAAGGACCCACCAATCCAAGCTCTATTTAGGTCATCCAATAACTTGAGGAGGTCTGGTGAGGATGCACTCTTTTAGTATTTGACAGGTAGAAAATCCCTTTGGAGCGTAAGATTTGAATCAAATTGGGGGATAGTTTGTAGACAACAGCTCCCTCTATGAAGGGATATTTTCTAAGCACAATTTGTTTTCCATCCCCTACATTCCATGCTAACGAGTTGAAGAGAGTGGGAAAGGAATCCATGAGAGCTTTCCCAACAATAAAGCCTCTTTTAATAGCTTTCCCTGCCTATTTTTTGAGCCAATCAACTATTCACTGCCTATTTAAATATTTTTCTTTTAAAACCAAACTTCAAAGAACTTCACCAAATAGGCCTCTCCACATATTTTTCAGTGCTAAGACTTTTGCAAACTAGTTCAAATTTTTGAACCCCTAACCTCCAAGACTTTTTGAGATTGATAAGGAGGTCCAAATTACCAAATGAAAACTTTCTTTGCTATTTTTCCAGGTCCACAGAAATATAAACATTAACTGTCTCATGGATGTAAGGAGGGCGATGGGAATCTTTGCTAATGATAACTAATAAAGTGGAATATGCACATATCTTCCGTATATGCACAATTTCTGTATATGCGCAATTTTTGTATATGAAATTTGCGCATACATGATGCAGATACATAAACGACGTGCATATACAAAAAATATGCACATACAGGAAAGTTAGGGATATAAAGAACATATTCGCATATCTTCTGTATATGAGCAATTTCTGTATATGCGCATATCTTCCGTATATACACAATTTTTGTATATGCGAAATTTCTATATATGGAATTTGTACATATCTTCGTTCATGTATCTACATCGTATATATGCAAATTCCATATACAGAAATTGTGCATATATGGAAATTGTGCATATACGGAAGATATGAAAATATACGGAAATTGCGCATATACGGAATATATGCGCATATGTTCTGTATATCCCTAACTTTCTTGTATGTGCATATCTTCCATATATGCACATCGTTCATGTATCTGCATCGTATATGCAAAAATTCCATATACAGAAATTGCTCATATATGGAAATTGTGCATATACAGATGATATGCGCATATCTTCCGTATATACACAATTTCTGTATATGCACAATTTCTGTATATGGAATTTGTGCATATACGATGCAAATGCATGAACGACGTGCATATACAGAGGATATGCGCATACAAGAAAGTTAGAGATATATGGAAGATATGCGCATATATTTTGTATATGTGCAATTTCCGTATATGCGCATATCTTCTGTATATGCACAATTTCCGTATATGCGAAATCTCTGTATATGGAATTTTTACATATCTCCGTTCGTGTATCTGCATCATATATGCACAATTCCATATACAGAAATTGCGCATATACGGAAATTGTACATATACGGAAGATATGCACGTATACGGAAATTGCGCATATATGGAAGATATGCGCATATCTTCCTTATATCCCTAACTTTCGTGTATTTGCATATCTTCCGTATATGTACATCGTTTATGTATCTACATCGTATATGTGCAAATTTCATATACAGAAATTTCGCATATATGAAAATTGTGCATATACAGAAGGTATGCGCATATATGGAAATTGCACATATATGGAAGATATGCACATATCTTCTGTATATCCCTAACTTTCCTGTATGTGCATATCTTCCATATATGCAAATCGTTTATGTATATGCATCATATATGCGCAAATTCCATATACAGAAATTGCGCATATACAAAAATTGTGCATATACGGAAGATATGCACATATCTTCCGTATATCCCTAACTTTCCTGTATGCGCGTATCTTCCGTATATGCACGTCGTTTATGTATCTGCATCGTATATGCGTAAATTCCATATACTGAAATTGCGCATATACAGAAATTGTGGATATATGGAAGATATGCACAATTTCCATATATGTGCAATTTTTGTATATGGAATTTGCGCATATACGATGCAGATACATAAATGAGGTGCATATACGGAAGATATGGACATACAGGAAAGTTAGGGATATACGGAGGATATGTGCATATCTTTTGTATATGCGCAATTTCTGTATATGCACATATCTTCCATATATGCACAATTTCCGTTTATGCGAAATTTCTATTTATGGGATTTGTACATATCTTCATTCATGTATCTACATCGTATATGTGCAAATTCCATATATAGAAATTGCGCATATACGGAACTTGTGCATATACGGAAAATATGCGCATATACGGAAATTGCGCATATACGGAAATTGTCCTCAGGAAATGATCTTGGTTTCTTCTTGAGTTCATTGTCCAACGAGCTCATAAAATGTTGGGAGTCTATTGTTATTGCTTATAGCAGTGATGGAGGGTTCCTAGATTAGAGGAAGACCTTAAAGAGAGATCATTACCAACTCTCTATCAGATATAGTCTCACCAGCAATCTGTATTTGATCCCTTAGTTGAGATACCTCGGTGATATAGGATTGCAAAGATTCCCCCTTATTCATATTAAATTCCTTGAGCTTATTATTAAGGAGAGGATATGATTCAAATTTTTGACTTGTCATGCATCCCGACCAACTTATCATAAATGTCTTTAGAACTCTTCAAATTACCAACATAAACAAGTAAATGATCTTGCAAACCATGAATGAGAAGTTTCTTAGCTTTGAGGTCACCTTTCTTGTACCTAGGTTTGATAGTAGTAGAAGCATTCACCAGAGGTTCAAGTAGCTTTCCTTGCACATATTCCAAGACATCGTTGTCATCCGATATGACTCTCAACTTGATATTCCAAGAAACAAAGTTAGATGAGTCACCTAGCTTCTCATTATCCTTGAAGTAAGAGGTAGGCATCTAGGCCAAATCAAATAGGATCCTTTAGCTTTTTTCAAAGACAATTTCTTGTCTCTTATTTCGTGATTCTTGGAACTATGCAATCCTTTGTCGTTGAACATTATGCAATTCCTTAAGGAAGTGAACTGTGAAATCCTCTGAGTTAGGAAGTCACTGAGCAAACAAAATGTGCAATCCTTCTCTGACAGTTAGAAATGTGAAATACTTTGTCACTGGGAATTGTGTAGTCCTTTCTTCCAGTGGATAGGGCAGTCTTCCAGAACAATCCAACTACATGTCCCTAGAAAATGTGGAATGTGCATTCCTCTTTGACCATGTGGCATAAGTTTCGATATTTGGTCTATGGACAAGTGTCACTTTCTCCTTGATTTTAGGCATGAGTGTCAAAAACCCTAACCCTAATCCCATGGTGGTAAATATATATCATAGAGACTTGTAGAGAACATTTTCACATTCGACATTGGATCTCTATCCATACCCATCAGTTCAAGGAGCTTTGTATTTGGTTTGCAACTCTTTTACGAGTAAGTTTTAAAGTGTTGCTTTTGTGTTTGCAAGAGGCTCTTTTCCCATTTATTATTGTATTTACTAGTGTTCTTACTATTACCACCTTCTATAAGTGTTTTTTCAGTCTGTCTTTTTTTTGTACAAGTGTTGCATCCCTCCCAAGTCATTTTGCCTACCAACAATTACTGCTACTAGGTCTTTTTATGCATCCATGTTCTGCCCTTTACATGATCATTTATGGTCATTGATAGTGATTTATCTAACTCATTCTACGGTGGATCTACACTTGTCCTTTCCTTATACCAAAATCTAAAGCTTGATTCCTTCTCCGGATGAACTACATCATCTTTAAGGCCTGATGTCTTCTCCAACTGTGCATTGTGCAATCCCAAGTAGAGAACCACCTCCTTATCAACTACCACTTTGCAATGTGTAGTTACTGGCCTCCTCCAGTAATGTATTGTGTAATCTCAGCCATCAGTGGTCCAAACTAGCCACGGAAATTGCACAATACGCAATCCTCTTGCTCCTCTGCCAGATGAGACTGCACATTGCACAATTCCAAGCCTCAAACCAAACCTCTATCAATCAAGACTGTGAAATCCCACTTATCACTATGCATTGTATAATTGCATAGCCTAGTGTGCCCTCATGTAGCACAGTATGTCAGAATATGTCTACTCAATCACTGTTTTGTTGCTTTTGTGTTTGCAAGAGGCTCTTTTCCCATTTATTATTGTATTTACTAGTGTTCTTACTATTACCACCTTCTATAAGTGTTTTTTCAGTCTGTCTTTTTTTTGTACAAGTGTCGCATCCCTCCCAAGTCATTTTGCCTACCAACAGTTACTGCTACTGGGTCTTTTTATGCATCCATGTTCTACCCTTTACATGATCATTTATGGTCATTGATAGTGATTTATCTAACTCATTCTATGGTGGATCTACACTTGTCCTTTTCTTATACCTAGATCTAAAGCTTGATTCCTTCTCCAGATGAACTACATCATCTTTAATGCCTGATGTCTTCTCCAACTGTGCATTGTGCAATCCCAAGTAGACAACCACCTCCTTGTCAACTACCACTTTGCAATGTGTAGTTACTGGCCTCCTCCAGTAATGCAATATGTAATCTCAGCCATCAGTGGTCCAAACTAGCCACGGAGATTGCACAATGCGCAATCCTCTTGCTCCTCTGCCAGATGAGACTGCACATTGCACAATTCCAAGCCTCAAACCAAACCTCTGTCAATCAAGACTGCGAAATCCCACTTATCACTATGCATTGTATAATTGCATAGCCTAGTGTGCCCTCATGTAGCACAGTATGTCAGAATATGTCTCCTCAATCACTGTTTTGTTGCTTTAATATTGATTGTTGCACTAATCTGCTAGAGCTAACTTGTTATCGCCATGCGTGTATCTCTTGCCACTGGTACTGTAAGTCTTGAACATATTTCTCTCTCATCAGCATATAGCATCATGCCTCCCAAGATATCAGCATCAAAGGAGGCTACAATAGGAAGTATCGAGGAAGTTATTGAAAGCTCCTCAACATTAGTTCCCATTCTACTTGACACACAGTTGTACATTGAGAAGGTCTCTAATATCATAAGGAATATCATTAAGGATGAATTCACTGTTACAAAATTTAAGGCAGATATAAAATATAGGCGGGTATACATCAACATCCAATGACCAAATCTTCACAAGGTTGCTTGTAGATTCCCAGTCTTATCATGTGTAGATGTCATCAAATGGTTCCTGCAATGATTAGATACCAAGAGCATGTATTTAAAAAACACTAGTGGGCATCATCTTGCCTCATACTACCCATATGATATACACTTGATCTACCACTTTTCGAAGCCTGAGCAACATATTGACTCTCATTTCTATGCAACAAAAGGCTATCTCAACACCAAGGAAATGGTCAAGGTGTGAGTGAAGGAACTGACAAAGTTTTTCCAAACTCCAAATGATAATTATAAGAGTAAATCACTCGAAAAGGTGTTTCAATAGTGTTTTGGTGCCAAGTTTATGAACTCAATAATAATGAATCCTTCCTAGAAGGATGGGTTTACATGTTATATCATATTGTTCCAGAAGGAATATATTTAATTGGTTTGATCTTCTACCTCAACGGCTAAAGATAAACATGAACAAGGTGAAAAAAACCACCAAAAGGCAAGCATAAATAGTTCTACATATCTGCCTACCTGTTAGATGAGATAAGTGCTTACAATTCTTTCCCTCATAGGGATTGGAAATGGACACTAAGAAAGTCTCTTATCCATATTTATTGCAAATTGTTAGCAGAGTGCAACTACAAAGGAGTGTTTGAAAAACTAGTTGATCACTTCTTCAGGGTCTTATAACAGATGATATTTGAAGTAGAATCCCCTTGCATGTCTCATGAGGCAATGCATTCAGTATCAAAAGTTGTGGATTGGTTTCCCTCACCAGATGGAAAATAGCTCAGTGTTTGGCTCCTAGAAACTATCTCATCTCTTGTCGAGGTATGCCACGGACAATGCAGTCATGCAAGAGGTTGCATATCAACATGTCATAGTTCTAACTACAATACTACAAAGGAATAAGAAGGCACTATGGACTTCTCTTCCTTGCAGGTGGGATCTTACGAGATCAAGAACTTGAAGGTCACAGATGCTCAAGTCACATAATTGGGGAGCCTCAAGCTTGGTACACTAGATTTCCATCAGTACAATCCAATGGAAGTTTGCAAGAAACATTATGCCAAGTTGTACTTTGAATGACCATATGGGACCTATGTTAGGTCAAAGGAAGAAAATATGAAGAATTGCTATAATGCCTCTCGCTCACATGCACTAGGCAATCAAGTAGGCCCTTCCAACGCAATTTCCAAAAACAATTACCACCCAAGAAGAAAGAAGTCGGAAGAGAACACTCGAATAAGTACTAAGTATAAGAGGAAGGTTTCCCAAAACCCAGCAGAGGATAAAAGTTGAAAGTTCAAGGTAGATCTAGCTATTCTAAAATCATCTATTGTAGTAGAAAGGAAGAGGAAGCAATGGAAAATAGAAAGGATGCAGGAGGAAGAAGATAAGAAGATGGAAGAGAGGGAAAGGAAGAATTTGGAGGAAATGCAGGCACAAGAAGAAATAAAGAGAAAGGAAGAAGAAGAATATAGACTTAAGCAGGTAGAAGAAGAAAGGCATAAACAACCATAAGAAGAAGGGAGTAGAAAAAAGTAAGATCATGAGCTTGTTCAAGAGATTGAGGAGTAGATATTAGCCCATGACATGGACATAGAATAAGGGAAGAAGAACCAAAATGTTTACCTCATTCCTAGTACAGAGAAGATCGTCAGTCCACCTCCACATCCCCCTACAAATGGTTAAGTCCCAGGTGGTGAAGAATAAATCTCTCCTCTAGATGAAGACTTGATCATGGATATTTCTAGCTTGATATGCACATATCAAGGAAGATATGCACATATCTTCTGTATATGCACAATTTTCGTATATGCACAATTTTTGTATATGGAATTTGCGCATATACGATGTAGATACATAAACGACGTGCATATATGGAAGATATGCACATATAAGAAAGTTAGGGATATACATAAGATATGCGCATATCTTCCGTATATGCAAAATTTTCGTATATGCGCATAAAAGATATACACATATAAGAAAGTTAGGGACCCTGTTACACGAAAAATGAGAAATACATGGAGAAATGTGACTGCAAAAACATTTTTTCATGTACTTCTCATTGTTCGTGTAGCGGAGTGAATTGAAAGTATGCAAAAAGGGTACTTCTTGGATGAGGAATTAAATTCCGCATAGAAAGAGTGCCCCCACTTGAAATTTGAGCAAAAACATATGGAAATAAGTTGAAAATACGAGTTGAAAAAATAGTTTTTCTTTTTTCCCTCTAAAATTTGATGATGTAATCTAATTTTATTTTATTATTTCCACTATTATATTATAATATTCATTAGGAGGCTCATTTTAGACCTCAAAATTTCTCTAATGTGAGGTGAAGTGACCCAACATAGTCATTTATTTGGAAGCATGCACACAAGTCCAATGCAACATAAAAAATGGGTCATGTCATATGTAGAAGCCACTACTTACATCATCTTCAAACTTCAAAATAACTCATATAATTCATGCTATTTTCCACCTTTAGGTATGGGAGGGTCATTATTAGTACATATTACATGTGTCAATGCCCAAGAAGAGAAGTGGTTACCAAGAAAGGCCATTAAAGAGTAGGTGTAGTGATATATAGTATGGTTTGGCATGTGACTTCATAAGTTGCATTACACAATC
This sequence comes from Pinus tabuliformis, assembly GCA_031772625.1. Taxonomy (NCBI): domain Eukaryota; kingdom Viridiplantae; phylum Streptophyta; class Pinopsida; order Pinales; family Pinaceae; genus Pinus; species Pinus tabuliformis. The sequence continues at coordinate 867,523,454 of CM062817.1, forward strand.
AAGCAAGGTTATTTTAGATATTCATTAACATGAACACATTTGAAAATGGAGGAGCACATATGCTTTGATATACCCTTTCCTTGGCACTATTTCTTATGACCACTTTATTTGGCTTTTTTTCAAACTTCATTTCATTGAGTCCTTTTTTATCCATATGAGTTTCATTAGATAAAACTTCAAATAATTTCATTTAGTCCTTTTATAAGTGATGCATTTCCTCGCATAGGACTTAGGGTAATGACCTCATTATGAGGGGGCAATTACTCAAGCTTTGCCTTGGCTTTTTATTTTTTATTTTATTTTATTTTCGTTTTACTTTGCATCTTTCTCTTCCTCCCCCTTTTTTTTATTTAGTTAAATTGACCTTCACCTTATAATTCCTTCTCATGGGATTATGATGCCTGAACCTTTTTGTGACAGGTGACAACAACCATGAAAGCGACAATGGGAAATGGGAAATATGGAAAGTGTTAAGTATGGATTGTGATATGGGAATGCTACCCCTAATAGTATAACTCAAACTAATAGTGACAACACTTATCTAGAAGATGTTGATCATCACCAAGGTAAAACAAGGCAAAAGGCACAAATTTAGAGCATCACGATCCATTATCTAACTCAAAGAATCATCAACACTTAATGACAAGTACATAAGGCATTAAAACTCAATATGAGGCGAGAAAATAATGTAATTCATGTATGTTATGCACCATATCCATCAAATGCGAGTGAACTAAGAAAATGTGGGAGGAATCTTTGGTTAACAATTGGTGGAGAATCATAAATCTCATCCGTGGAATTGGGACAGTCGGTTTTTGGAGGACTAAATGACCATATTTTTAAAACCTATTTCTATGGTAGATTCCTCTATGAATCTAGTTTACAAGGCAATTGGAATCACTCATTTTCGATATCGTATGAGGAAGTTATGATCAAAATAATGACTGTCTATCGTAAATCAGCACTCCTAAAACTCTCTTTCCGGCTGTTCCTTAGAGTATTTGACCTATCAATTATTCTTGTCTTCAAAACCTGTTTCTATTGGAGATAAATAAATGAATCTACTTTCATTTCCAATTTGAATCATTCAAATTCGACATCAAATGAAGAATCTATGCTTAAAACATTCATTGTTGTTCTAAGTGGGGTAATCGAAAATGACTCTGTTATGCAGGTTGTTCTAACTAAAATTGACATATCATACCATTGAATTTTTAAAACCTGTTTTTATTGGAGATATAGCTTTGAATTATCTCTCATTTGGCTTTGGAATCACTCAATTTGGACGAAAAACAAAGAAGTTGTGATTAAAACACTGCAGGTTAGCATGATTGGCCACTGCTCTCCCGCAAGTGACAAATAAATTTTACTTTCTTATTTTCTCCAACTTTATTAGAAACAACCATCTCCATGCAATTTTATACTGAATTGCCTAGAATTGGACTTCAAAGCCTAAGCATGACAATTTACAGAATAATCTTGATATTGATTGAATATTAAAATATAGTGTTACATCTAACAAACTCAAATTCATAAAAATTATCTAACAAAAATCTCAACATAGGTTGTTTCCAATCCAACATCATACCTAAATCTAACACTTTCCTATTTCTAATATTCCTTTTTTTTTTGACAAATTCGGTTGCTATTATAAATCTGAAAAAAAGAGGGAGACTGAGCTCCTGAAATACATGCTGAGGTGCCAAGAAGAGCTAGGGAAGAAGGAGTTATAACTTAAACAAAATTCCTCCTTAATCCTGCCTTTTGGGCTTCTAAAAACTAAAGACTAGAGGTAAATCCTAACAAACTGCAGTAGTAAATAACAACATTTACAAAGAATATCAATCTATATTACTGTGGCTGATGTGTCAAGCAGTGGACTCTTCAGGTTTTTCGTCGGTACTGACTTGCTTCAAGCTTGACGAACTTGTTGGAGCTGCGTTTTTCTTTTCTGTTGTTCCTTTTCTGCTGTATTTTATGTTGTTCCATTTTTTCTACTATTCCTGGAAGAGCGATTTGGAAGCGCAGAGGAGGGATGGTTGGGAGGTAGAAGGACAGTCGGTCCACTGATGAGAGGTGAGGGAGTGATGATTCCAATAAACTACCAGATCCCTATGCGGATCTTAGTCACAGGCAGAATGAGGACAATCTTTGACCAAGATATCATATCGGATGATCTGAGGTGTTAATCAAATCCTGGAGGTCTCTTCATCATGGAATATGCTGAAATGATTCCATGCCATTGCAGATGAGGTAGCCCAATGGTCTGGCACAGGCTTTGTTGGCTTAACTGTCAGCAATTTTATTGAGCGATCACAGAACATGATAATAGCACACATCTTTTATGGTGTGTCCTAAGATTTGGCACCGTTTGATAATCTGTTGAAGGAGAGCATTGAGAAGATTCGTGTTCTGAACCATTGCATTGACGACTATCGTCGAGTCTCCCAATATCGTGACTGTGTCTATACCAAGCTTCCCAAGTTGGATAAGACCTTGGTACAGGGCCAGGTCTTCTGCTCTGTTATTGGAAGTATGGCCAAGACCCCACTTGTATGAGAGTATTTTATCCCCATTATCATTAAAAATGACTCCTCCTGCCCCTGCTACCCCGAGATTCGTCTTTGAGGCCCCATCGAAACAGAGATAATCCCTATTGTTGTTATTAAGCCAACCTACAAATTCTTCCTCTTTTAGCCTGATCTTCCAGTTAGGGGAAACATTGTTGTTTTTGTTGCTAGCAACGTTGCGCTTCTGATTGCTTATGTTTTGGTCTAACAGGTGTCCAATGAATATGCATTCTTCTATGCTGAGTTCACTAACATTTATACTTCTCGGATTCTTAACTGAGATGATCTAAAGGGCAAGACTCATTGCCTTGGTATAAAGACTTCTAACAGTGGAATCCTTATCCTTAAAACCCTTTTGGTTTCGTGTCAGCCAAATATTCCATAGCATATTGCGGGGAAGAATATCCTAGACTCTCTTCACTGTGTTATTTTTCCTGTGCTGCTAGGGGTAGTTTTTTTTCCATTTGTAAATAATTTCTCCTATGGTGTTTTGGGTGTTCCATGGGATTTGATTGTTATGAGATAAATTCCTCCAATAGTCGATGGAAAAAGGGCATTCAATAAAGAGATGATGCATTGATTCTTTAGCAGCTAAGCAGTTAGGACATCGAGAGGGGCCATTGATTCCCCTCTTTTGCAAATTTTCGGCTGTGAGGACTTTCCCTTTGAGGAGGGTCCAGAGAAAAAACTTAATTTTTGGAATTGCCTCAGATTTCTAAACCACCTTCCAGTGGTTCCAACTTGGCATGGAGAAGCTGGTGTTGCAAATGTAATGGTGAGTAGCTTGGATGGTGTAAGAGGAACCGGATGGGTCCCAATGAAACCCATCAAGATCGTTCTTTTTTACAGGGGCTACACTGTGCAAATGGGATTGAAGGGCAGAAAGACTTGCGTTAAGGCCATTGGGTATGGCTGGGAAGGCCCAACCTGACCGATGAAGGGTGTGAGGATCCCATTGGGAGATCTGGTCTAGGAAATGTATGCATGTTCTTTCAAAAAAAGAAAGGATAGGGTGGACTCCCCCGTGTCTATTTATTGGCTGCTGACACATGATTCTGTCAGCTCCAATATTCATGCTTGCACCTCCCTTGGGGAATTTTTAAGTATTTTGAGCGATTAGTGGAATTTCTCTCTTGCGTAATCGCCAAATTTTGGAGGAGTCTCTATTGGGAATATCTCGATCAAGAAGCTGTTGTCTAGGAAAATTAAGATATTTAATTTCCAAAACTTTTTTCCACCATGTTGGTGTCCAGTAATGACTCTCCAGACAATTTTTCCTCAAAGGCTAAATTGAGAAATTTAGGGGATCTAATTATAAGACCTCCTCGGTCTGCAGTTGCTCCAAGTGTATCTCCTATTTTTTGGAATGATATTGACTAGATCGTGGTCATGCATAATGTCTTCTAGCTGAGTTTTGAAAGGATCCGGGGAGAAAATACCTCCTCTTTTCTCATTAGCATGGAGAACAAGATTTAGATCTCCTCCTAGTATGACATTGGTATTCTCCTCTACGTTCATGTCGACTTTGATTTCCTCCCAACAACACTCCTTATCCCTGAAGTGGTTAGGCGCATAAATGTTGTATATAACTAGAGTCTGCTGATCTTCTTTGTTTTCTAACACTGTTTGGATCCAATGCTGGTTAATAATTTCTGACTTATAATTCCAAATGTTTTGATTCCAGATTGTAGCGATTCCTCCGGAAGCTCCCCTGGATTCACTAATGCTTCCATTGTACTGCTTGTTCTGTTCAATGATTTTAGTCGTATCCTGCAGGCTTTGCTTTGTTTCCTGTAACAAAAAGATCCCTAGTTTTTCACAATAAATAAGATCTTTCAGGGCTGCAACTTTGGAGGGGTGCCCTATACCCCTGCAATTCCAAGATAGGATTTTCATCATTAGGCTATTTCTAATATTCCTTATATTTACCATATAAATATATATTTTAGTTCAAAATCGATTTAAGAAATAATATATTCTATATTTATTTATATGATTAATAATTTTAGAAAATTATAATCAATAATATATTTAAATTCTCTATCATTTTTGTACAAGTAATATCTTAATGTAAATCGGGCTAGTGAGATTTTGTTCATGCATAAATGATTTCTATATGACTAATTTTACTAAAAATCATGCCTCGTGAGCACAAATGATTTTTGAAAATTATATGAATCAAAAGTTTGAACTTCAAATATTATTTTTTTATTTAATATATATACATTTTTAAATTAAAATAAAGTTTTGACTTATTAAATAAATTGATAGCTAAATAAATATATTAATATTTTAGTTATTTTTTTTAAATAAAGTAATATTTTAATTTTAATTTTTTTAACGAACCTAAAATGTAAAAACTAAAACATTTAAATACTAAAATTTTAACGACTAATAAATTGAAACATTCTTAACAAATAATAATTTGAAACCGTACATTACTTATTCACATTTAACTTTTTATTCGCACTTAACTTTTTAATATAAAATAAGGTTTGTGGAAAAACTATGAAACAATGATAAGTTTGAACTTCTATTTCAGGTTTTGTTATTTACATGTAGTTTTGATGTGCAATGGGGTTTGTAAAGTTTTGGAAAATAAATTAATAAATAAATATAAGTATTTATTTTGATTAATGTTTTTTTGGGAGATAAAATAAACTCTATTTTAAATGGTTATTTTTCCAAATTCAAGAAAACTAAATCTAATTATATAAACAAAATAAATAAAATTTTAACCACTTAACAAGATTATCTTATTTATAACTTATCTTTTTAATATAAAGTAAGTTTTGTGAATTTCTATACATGAAATGTCTTTTTAAGTTTAACATAAAATTCAATATGGATATTAATATGGATATTTGTTTTCCATAAATTAAAAAAAACTAGCTTTTAATTATATGAACCAAAAAAATAAAATGATAAAATTTTAAACTTGAATAAAAATATATTATATATAACAAATTAATTAATATAAAAGAATATTTTTTATTTTTTTTTGGGTTAATGAAACAATGATTTTAGGAACTACTTTTAATATAAAATAAAATAAAATTGGTGAGTTCTTATTTATGAACAATAATTTTAAGAAACATATAATATAAAATAGAATTTGTGAGTTTTTATTTATAAATAATAATTTTAAAATATTTATAATATAAAATAAATTTGTGAATTTTTGTTTATGAATAATAATTTTAAGTAATTAGAAGTAAAAGTCGAACTTTCTTTCTCTTGAAACCAGATTTTTTTTAACTCATACCCAACTTTTTAATGTAAATTGAATATCTAGAGATTTTAGGAAACCATTAACATATAAAATAAACGCCTGCAATAGACCCGCACAGAATGACCACATTTCTCGGAGAATTTCCTGTAGCGTAAACGATCATTTATGTTTCTGAGAAATCAGGGCACTCAAGTTGTTCTCAAACCGAGATAATCAGAACTTCGACAATAAAGAAAAATACATATAATTAAACATTACTCTGATGCGCTGTAGCGTTGCTGGGAAATAACGTGGAGAAGGGGTATGTCTCGAACCGAATTCTGCAACTTCCTAACAACGCTTCGCCCCCTTCTTTTTCCATAAAAGGATACAGATTTTTGAGCGCTATTAACAAACATGATTTGCAGTGTTCTATGGGCAAATCTCTCCAGCATTCCACCAAACCGAAAACCCTGTGCGTTTCAGAGAAAGAGGAGGTAGCGAATTCTGCAGCTAATCCCTTGCTTGCGAGATCGGAATTTTCACCAGTCAGAGGACGAAGTAGATTCATGACCTCATTCTGAAAAACAGCCGGATTGTCCTTCGCTCTCTGGGGATTTTGGAGAATAGAAACGACATGGGCATCTAAGACTGAAAAGAAACTGAAATTATCATAGCGCAAGAAACACACATCGAACCACACTAGGCCGCCTATGTCATTCTCGCAAAGTTGTTGAAGTACGATGCTCGCTTCCTGTGCACAGCTAGAGCATTCTTCTAGCGATGCGTCGTCTCTGCACTGGACGAGGCCATACACCTTGTCTTCTGCGTTCTGGCCATGCCAAAAGGTGTTAAACCCCGTATTTGCTGCATTGTTAGCTAGATCATACATAACTCTGTGCAAATTGCTCTCAAACCTACCTCCATGAGCATAACCAGTATCGTTCTTGCAATCGCCAGCTCGTAACTCCGAAATTCCCAAAGGAAAACTAATGAATAGCAAGCAGATTAAGAAAACGAAGTGTAATGATATGGTATTGTAGCCATTAAACCTCCCCATATTATGAAACACCGATTCTTTCAAAGCCAAGCCCCGCCTGTTTAGAGAATTTCGCCAATCGAGAGTTCTGTTAATATTGGCGAGTGATCTAATAATATATCTGAATGACTGATGTATCTAGCAGCATTATCGTAGGCTCGGGCAGCCTCCTCTGCGGTGTCAAAAGTGGCGAGCCAGACTCTTCTTTTCTTCCAGGGGTCTCCGATCTGGGCTGCGAATCTCCCCCATGGCGTTTTCCTCACGCCTCTAAAATGTATTTCCTTCATAGTTGCTGATGACGCCTCGTCTTCACAGCCGCCTCTTCCGATCTTATCTTCATTCCCACTCTCGCCATCTGTATGGTGTCTACTGCCATGGTGCTCGGAGATCCGTCTCCCTTCAAACAAACAAAAGTGGAACTTAACCCAATCGATTAGGGCAACAAAATATGGCAGCGCGGGTTCTGAAATTCAAAATTCCAATCTGGAGCGCCATTATACAATTCAAATTTTGGTGAAGTGAAACCACTGGCTTAGAGATGAAACTTGAATATTGAGCGCGTTTACAAGTTCAAACTTGAATATTGAGTGTGTTTTCAAATTCATATAACACGACATTAATGGTTACAATATTGATACGTATTCCACCTGATACACCATTTTGTATTTATCAGCGATCGAGCTCATGTATTTTATTTCGTATGATAACATTCCATGGCAATTAATATCAGATGGTATGGGGAATGGATAGCATACGATACACGACATGCGATGATACACATGCCGCTCGTTTCAATGGGCATCAATACAAACAACGAGATGGATGATCGCATCATGCATATGTCCATCACTATTAACCAGAAAGTGTTGCCTGAAAATTAAATAGATGTCAGAGTGTCCGTGCCCTGTGGTCCATAGGGGGTGTATTAATGGAGCTATAGAGGTTGTATTAACCAGAAAGTGTTGCTTGAAAATTAAATAGATGTCAGAGTGTCCGTGCCCTGTGGTCCATAGGGGGTGTATTAATGGAGCTATAGAGGTTGAAATAGCTCTTGCCAATGTCAAGGTGGGATGTGTCACAGAAGTCAAAGTCGTATTGGGGCTTCCAACAAAGAACAACATTGAGCACCTCGAGATTCTGGAGGAGGAGAAGCACATTCTCAGTTTTAGGGTGTTGGGAGGAGAGCACTGCCTTTGGAATTATCAATCCGTGACGACATTGAACGAGTTCGTGGAGGAGGGAAGTTTTTGGACTAATTTTGTGGAATGTTATATGACAAATATTCTAGAGGGGAATTCTACAAAAGATACATGCACCTTCATAGATACCATCCTCAAATGCAACCTATAGTCCTCGTCAAAGTTATTCCCACGACCCACATCTCAACATATTAATAAATAATTGTTTTTACGGGAAATATGCACTCTCTCAGATAAAATTGTTATTTCAGAAACCATGCCTAATTGCATTCATTCCGAAAGTGGTAGAGGGTAGTTGAGTAATTGAGTACATTATTAAGCTGAAAAATATAAAATTGAACAAAAATTTTGTTTTTAATTCAAGTTTTCATGATCCATAAACATTTTTTTTTATAAAAATTCAATTCAAGTTTTTGTGAAACATAAATATTTTGTTTTATAAAAATTCAAGTTTTTGTGATCCATAAACATTTTGTTACAATTTGTTTTATAAATTGACTATTTCTTAAATGAATATAACAATAATTTTTTTGGCAATGGCCTTGGCCCAAAATAGTTAGAGCGTAACCTTCCTTCCATCCATTGAAAATGAAAAGAAAAGTAGAGATATAGATGCCTCCACAGGTCCTACAAAATTTCTTGCATTTATGCGACTTTGGTTTTCAATAATTCTACACATGCTCCAATGTCTCTACAACATCCTTAGTATTTTACTTTATTAGGATTTATTAAGATTTAAGTCCCGTCAACACAGACAATAGGTTAAATTCTAGAATTGGATGTCGAGACATCCAGAAACTAGTAGAATTGGATAGAATTGAAGCCAACGTTACAGAAAATAGCTTTGTCCACCAATTTAATCACCTGTTCTAGACCCCATAGATCCCAAAGAAGATGAAGTATTATAGCCTACTTCAAGAAATATTTTCAGTCACTGAATTCAAGGGAAGTTTGAAGCAGCTATTAATTCAGGTGATTAAGGAAATCTTAGCGTGATGACTAAAGAGATAGTGTTAGACAAAAGCGGAACATTTATGTTAGGCAATTTTCTAAGCTGACTTTTTTGAGGGAATGTATTATAGGACTATTATATATCTCTTTTAAATATGAATATAATATGAATATAATATGAGGTTAGAGGATTTATTTTATTTCGTGTAATTTTTTTGAATAGATATTATTTAAATATTTTATATAGTTATTTATTTATTTTTTATTTTAGTTGACATTAACAAAATTTCAACTTTAATAATTGAGAGACACTTTACACATCATACTGAATTGTAAAATAAAACTCTAAACTCAAACTCAATAATATATTAGCATAAGGAAAAAAACCTTTTTACTTTTTATCTAAATTTGTGTTTTAATTTCATAACTTTCAAATCTCTTTCCATAGAAGTTTTTGCAAATTTTCAATTTATAATTCGATAGCAGGCCCCTTCAGAAACCTGCCATGATTGCCCAAGATTCTCGCTTACAACTCCAAATCTGCACATGGCTCTTCCCCTCTAAATGATGTAGGCCCTCCTTTCTTCCTTCCGCCATTTCCATTTAAATTCACGCTTTGTCTTTCAATCTTCTTGATTCCTTTGACATTTCATTTGACAAATTAAAAAAACCTTTGGAGATTATATTATATTGGCCCTTTGAAAATTTTCATTCTGCGGGTCCCAAGAGAAAGTTGGAGGTCGGCCCTGTTTCTTGAGCGGTTTCCCTACAATTTCCCAACTCCTAACACTCTCAGAATTGGATGTCGTAGTAAAGAGTTTTCAGGAAGCAAAAAAAAATTAAAAAAAATTTACAATCAAATTTCCATTCATAAACACAAATAAAATTTTTGATAAACGTAAATAGAAATCCTCAGAGACTTTTATCATAGTGCATTCAACAAATATGCCGATGTTCTATCAAAAGAGGGGCGATTCTTTACATGGCATATATGCAGGGACCGAGGCACCATCCCGTTGGTCTGTGGTACACATGTTTTTCTACAGACATTTCGGTTGTTAAACTTCCCAGGCACAATCTATACAGCGTTTGATATTGCTACTTTATTTGCCAGATTTTAAGAACTCTTTATACAGTGTTTATTGATAGATTTTAAGAACTCTTTATATAGTGTTTATTGCTGAATAAAAAAATTTATATTGCTAAATTGGTTTATTGCCAAATAAAAATTCGTATATTGCTGAATGAAATTTGTATATTGTTGTATATGGCTGAATATTGCTAAATAGTATTTGTACATGTATATTTCTGAATAAGAAAGTCATTGACTAATAAACAAATATGGGTTTAAAATTTAATGTAACACTCAATGATGCACTGATATTTTACTTCTTACCAATTTTTACTAATTATTATCAAGTTTTCTTTTTATTTTGTTGTAACCTGGATTGTTAAAGAATTAGGCTGAAAATCTAGAACTTATTTGGTTAATTATTAATTAAATGAAATTGATCAGTTTGTAAAACCACTGAAGAATCAATTAAATAACTCCTAAAACAGTTACAAGAAATTGCCCATCTTGTCCTTCAAAAAGGAAAATGACAGAACCCTGGGGTTTGGAAAAAGGGAAGAAGGGGTTTGCTATGGATAAACTTCCTTGAGCTGGATGAATTAGCCAGTGGGAAGAGGTTTTGGATAACAGTCATACAAGAGTTGAGTTGAGAATGGACACAGTCCTCACACCCAATGTACCAGACTTCCTTCAACCACTTACAGGAGTTGGAATAGCTCGGAGGGGGAGGAAATAAATGCATGTTTATATTTACAGCAAGAAAAACATACAAGTAATCACTAGTAAGAAAAGATTAATTTTTTTTATATCATGTAGTTAAATAGTTAGCATGTAATTTAATTACTGGAAGATTTTCATTGAAAGTTAATGAGAAGATTTTCATTGAAAGTTAATGAGTATATAGTGCTTGTTGCTATATTCCTAACATATTTAGATTACTGCATTGATGCATAACAAAGGTAATGACATTAGGGAATCTTTAACCACTTTGGAATAACAGAAAAATGCACCAGCTATCTAAAGCAATCGTATATGAATGAATTACTGTAGAAAGAGTAATGTTTCTTTTTACTTTTTGAATACAAATTGTCTTACTAAAATGATGAGCTCATTGAATAGTGAAAGCAGAGTAGGCTCTGTCAATTCATAGAAATTCCTAAGCATTTCTCTATTATAATAGTATTAGGAAAACAAGCAGAGTAGGCTCTGTCAATTCATAGAAATTCCTAAGCATTTCTCTATTATAATAGTATTAGGAAAACACAAAAACAAGTGGCAGTAACATTGAAATTTCATTCAAACAGTAAGAGAAACAAAAAAAAAAAAAATAACCTGTGAAGGTGGTATGGCTGTCGGTCGAGTTATGGGAGAACCCCCGCAAGCCTATTACCACGATAAACCACATATTAAGCATACAAAGATTTATACTATGGAACTATAGTGGAATGATTAGAGATAGTCATAATTTAACATAAAAGTCCGATATCGAATATCCGTGAGACAAATACAGGATTTTAGGTGGCCAACCCAACCCGGGATCAAACCTTAACCGAAAAAATTCACAAACATGAAACATAGAACTGTTGAAAATGGCATGATCACAAAATAAATATATAAGTCATTAATTTAAAACTGTGTATCCATCTCCACAGAAAAACCCTTATCGACTGTTCAAAGTTTGATGACATCGTGTTTACGACAGGTTCTTCAATTACCCATTAAATCTTCAGTAACACAAATGCAGTCATAGCTTTCTAGCCGGCGTTAAACCCAAAAATCCTAATTGCATTAAAATGGCAGAGTCCCTCAAGTAATGAGGCTTGTCGCCTGAAAACAAAGTCACCAGGATCAGCTTGAAAGAGTACCAACATGAAAATCGAATGCAACGATTGTGGTAAGAGAGGGGTTTCATTCCGAATCCTCCTTGAACATAAATATTCATACAACAACCTGAAAGTACCTGCGAACCAGAGACGCAATGGATTAAACATGGAAGTCAAATTGGAAGGAAGAAATTAGTAGTAAAGTCCTCAGCAGAGAATAAATTACCTGAGAGAGGTTGCCGAGCAATGGAATGAAAAGTATACCTCATAGAGCACAACATTCTCATTAGGGTTTCGTCAGAGAAAATAAAACCTCGAGAGATCATCCATAACATCTTAATAAGTTACCTCCTACATGGGACGAGGAGAATGAATCAGATTTGTGCATAAAATGAAGAAGGTTTAAAGAAAATCTATCAGACGAGACTGGGGTGTCTAGGTCAATTCTGCCATACCTGTGAAGCCTATAGAAGTGGTCCTGGACGGAGGTGGTGCCATACAACCATCCGTGATGCTCTTTGTCGTAGAGCTGAACCTCAATATCATTGCATAACCCAAATGACCCTAACCTTGCCGCGAAGTGCATTAATCCGTAGGGTAGTCCTTAAGTCACTGAGACCGTGGATCTTCTTTGATCCAACAATGAGGATGGGACCAACTGTCGGGGTCGAGACTATTCCATCCAATCTCATCAGCGTTAAAATGAATATTGGTGTGTTAATGTACAGACCTTGGTTTCCCTTCGCTTTAATAGTGATGTGTTTTCAGATGCATGCCATCCAGGTAGATTTTAGTGTGTAGGGTGATTGCTCATTAACACCTACCCGCCAGCTAACCCCAAAGTACCACCCTAATGTGAAAAGTGTAATGTTAATACGAATTTTTGTTATTTTTATATATATTTATAGTTTCGTTTTTAATGTTAGTTTGTTACAAATGGTATCAAAGCAACATGTTTATACACGGAGTCTTTTGGGATCAATATAAACATAATATATATGAACAAAATATATATATATATATATAATATGTTTGTATATAAATCTATAACATATAACCAAGTGAGTTTGAATGTGCATAGAGATAGAGATCTACACTTTAAAAGTAGAAATGTAGAGTAGTTCTCAAACATTAAATAAGCCAGAAGCAACATATGTAGGGACTAACCCACACATATGGATACAACTGGGAGAAGAGTCTCGCTAAGCCAATGCTGCTCAATTACAAACAGTTCAATAATTACACATAGATATGACCAATTTAATGATGGAAAATGAACGACTAAGGTGGGAGCAAGAAATAATCCTCAAAAGTCTATTCGATCGACAAAATCAATGAGGACCAGATCCCAGCGTAGAGGATAGGGAAAGGATTCCAACAGCCCACCATGGTGAAGATAACATAGAATCGACCGATGACCACGGACAAGACGAAAAAGGATGTTTGGATAAAGTTTGCGACCAATGTAAAACCAAGAAACCAAAAATGGAATTACAGGGTGAATTTGGAAAGATAAAACCATCACTCTTTGAAGGAGAATCTAAAGAAGCAGTTGAAGCCTCGTTAATCGAAATGAGCAAGTATTTCCAGATTTATGACTACACTGAGAAACTTAAAGTTTGGCTAGAAGTTTATCAACTAAGGGGTAAGGCCACCCTTTGGTGGGAGGAAATCAAAACTGTGTGAAAATTTGATGAGGAATAGGTTACATGGGAGAAATTTCAGAAGCATTTCAAGATAAGTATCTAACGGAGCGGTACTATGATGAGAAGGCAAAGGAATTCCATGAACTAATGTTGGGCACCAAGGGAAATTTTAAGGATGCAAAATTTTCTTGAAGTTTAAAAACATTGGCGAATCTCACTAATCCCTAATATGAAAACTATAAATTTTTTATTGATATATTTGTAAAATTATTCAAACTTATAATGATTTTATATATAGTCTCTATATAATGTTGGCGATTTTTAAGGTAGAATAATTTTATATTGTAAAATTTGGGTGAATCGTCCCTATAAAAATTGGAAATTGGCGAATATTTTTTGTGGAAAAAGCATGGAAAATTAGCCCACTAGGCGAACATTAGCCCCTAAAATTTTCCATGTTGGGCACCTTGACCATGGATGAGTACATGAAGTGATTTACTTCCTTATAGTGATATGTTTCATATATGTAAGAAGAGAAAGCCAAAATTCAACAATTTATTAGCAATTTGCCTAATTTTATGAAGGAAAAAATAGAATTTGACTATCTGAGGACAATGGATGATGCAGTTTGAAAAGCCCACATCTGTTACTAACAAATGAGATAGAAGAATGAAGGGTCCAAAGTGGTATTAAGAAGAACAGGAAAGAATTTACCCTTAAGCAAACCAGTAAAGAACGCTGATGGCAAGAATATTCAACAAAGGACATTCAACAAATTCCCACAGAACCAGCCAAAAGTCCCAGCATACACTGAGAATAGACAACCAGAGGGAGTGACTAAACTTGTAAATGACCAACAACCAAAACAATGTTGGGGATGTGGAGAACGCCATTACTATAAAAATTTCCTGCACAGGGCCAGAACATAACAACTTTCAAATATGCAAGAGGCCTCCACAGTTGGAGACGTAGCAAGAAGCATGCCTAGAATTAACGCTGCTCTGGATGATCATCAAGCAAAACACCAGCCTACCATGATCGAATGTGATGGTATGATTGTTGATCAACCTTTTTCTGTTTTGTTTGATCTGGGTGCTACCTTAAGCTATGTAAGTCCTACAGTGGTAGAGAAATGCGAGTCGCAGAGCAGAAAATTTAAGAAACCTTGGTTAGTCCATTGAAAACCTTACGTTGCTCACCCAAAATACCATGAAATATTTTATGCTATAAAAAAGAGTTAGTTTTGTTCAGTTTTAAGGAAGGATGTGGCTGATTATCTATCCAAATGCTTAGAATTCTAGTTGGTAAAGTTAGAACATGAACATCCCACTTGTTTGTTGCAACCACTACCATTCTTGAGTGGAAATGGGAGACAATGACCGTAGAATTTATCATTGGGTTACCTCGTACTAAGAAGCAACATGACTTAATCATGGTAGTGGTGGATAAGTTGAGCGAAACTGCTCATTTCATACCTGTGAACTCCACCTAAAAGATGGTGGAGATCATAGACATATTCATGAGGGAGATCTTCTGGCTGCACGAGATACCCCGGGTAGTAATCTCTGATAGGGATGTAAAATTCACATCCACGTTTTGGAAAACCCTCTTCTCCTGATTGGGTACCCAAATTCATTTTAGCACAACTTACCACCCACAGACGAATGGCCAAATTGAGAGGGTAAATTAGGTTTTGGAGGACATGTTAAGAATGTTTGTTATGTAAAAACCGCAGAAGTGGGAGGACTACCTCCACCTGGTGGAGTTTGTCTACAACAATGGTTACCACGACTCCCTAGGCATGAGCCCTTTTGAAGTGTTATATGGGAGAAAGTGCAAAGTACCCACAATTTGGAAAAGCCCCGATAATAGATTAACACTAAATTGGAGGACATAATTAAAAATGTCCGTAAGAAATTAAAAGCCACCCAAGATAGAGAAAAGATTTATGTAGATAAGAAGAGATCACACAATCAATTTCAGTTGGGGGATCATGTATATCTGAAAGTCAAACCCTGGAAAAGTACCTTGGAGTGGAAAGGTTGTGCTAAATTGGCACCCCGATACTGTGGACCATTTCAAATCCTGGAACAGATTGGATCCGTAGCATACAAGCTAGCACTCCCACGCCATATTCGAGTCCACACCATTTTTCATGTCTCTTTGATAAAAAAATATGTGTACGGGCCTCAACATATTATTAATTGAGAGAATATATGGATAATAAGAGAATAGAATCAGTAACTTATAAATTATTGCTTTGAAAATTTCTAACCGTAGGTTATATTTGTGCAGGTCGAACCTGAGGGAGAATTTCTGGTAGAGCCTCTTTGTATCCTCGATCGAAGAGAAACCATCTTGCGGAAACAAGCTATCCCCCAAGTTAAAGTGCAATGGAAGAACTTCAGCCTTGATGAGGCTATTTGGGAAGAGAAGGAAGCTATGCAGAAATCCTATCTGACATTGTTGTCGTGAAAGCACCACTAGGGATGGTGTTCCTCTCAAGGGGAGGGAGTTGTAACACCCAATGATGCACCAATATTTACTTATTGCCAAGTCTTACTAATTACCGTCAAGTTTTCTTTTTATTATGTTGTAACCTCAATTGTTAAAGAATTAGGCTGGAAAGCAATAACTTATTTTGTTAATTATTAATCAAAAGAAATTGACGAGTTTGTAAAAGAACTGAAGAATGAGTTAAATAACTCCTAAAATAGTTACAAGAAGTTTCCCATCTTGTCCTTCAAAAAGGAAAATGACAGAACCCTCAAGGGGTTAGAAAAAGGGAAGAAGGGGTTTGTTGTGGATAAACTTCCTTGAGCTGGATGAATTAGCCAGTGGGAAGAGGTTGTGGAAAATAGTCGAAGGGTATAAGACTTGGCGCTGGACATAGTCCTCACGCCTAATGTACCAGATTGCCTTCATCCACTGAGAGGAATTCAAAGAGCTCGTAGCGGGATCTGGACGTAATGGCCAGATCCATGGTTGGGTGGTGAGATATTTCAAACAAAGGAAATAATTGCATGTTTATATTTACAATAGGAAAAACAGATAAGTAATCACTAGTAAGAAAAGATTAATTGTTTTTGTATCCTGTAGTTAAATAGTTAGCATGCAATTTAATTACTGGAAGATTGTCATTGAAAGTTAATAAGTATATACTACTTCTTGCTATATTCCTAGCATATCCAAATTATTGCAGACATCGATGCATAATAAAAGTAATGACATTAGGGAATCTTTAACCACAACAGAATAACAGAAAAATGCACCAGGTATCTAAAGCAATAATATAAGAATGAATTACAATAGAAAGAGTAATGTTCCTTTTTACTTTTGAATACACATTGTCTTAATAAAATTAATATCTCATTGAATAATGAAACCGGTGTAGGCTTTCTGTCAATTCATAGAAATTCCTAAGAATTTCTCTATTCTAATAGTATTAGGAAAACACAAAAATGAGTGGCAAAAAAATTGAAATTTCACTCAAACAGTAAGAGAAACAAAAAAATAAATAACCTGTGAAGGTGGTATGGCTCTCGGACGGGTTTTGGGAGAACCCCTGTAAGCCTATTACCATGATAAACCACATATCAAGCATACAAAGATCGTTACTCTGGAATTGTAGCGGAATGATCCGAGATAATCGTAATTTAACATAAAATTTAGATATCGAGTATTCGTGAGACGAATACAGGATTTCAGGCGGCCAACCCAACCCTAACGATCAAACCCTAACCGCAAAAACTTCATAAACATGAAACAAAGAACTGTTGAAAACGGCATGAGGACAAAATAAATATATAAGTCATTAATTTAAAACTATGTATTAGCATAACTCCACAAAAAAACCCTTATCAACTGTTAAAAGTTTTATAACATCGTGTTTATGATAGGTTCTTCAATTACTCATTAATTCTTCAGTAATACAAGTGCATCCATAGCTTTCTAGTCAGCATTAAACCCAAATATCCTAATGCATTAAAATGGAACAGCCCCTCAAGTAATGAGGCATGTCGCCTTAAAACAAAATCACCAAGATCAACCTAAAAGACTACCGACCTGAAAATTGAACGCAGACTATTGTAAGAGAGGAGTTTCATTCTGAATCCTCCTTGAACATAAATATTCATACTACAACATGAAAGTACCTGCGAACGAGAGATGCAGTGGATTAAACACAGAAGTCAATTCGGAAGGAATAAATTAGTAGCAAAGTCCTAAGAAGAGAATAAATTACTTGAGAGAGGTTACCAAGCAATGGAATGAAAAGTATACCTGAAAGAGCACAATGTTGTCATCAGGGTTTCTTCAAAAAAAATAAAACCACGAGAGATCATCCTTAACATCTTAATAAGTTACCTATGGTTCTAGAGTGAACCAACACGTCCTTCTGGTGTAGAGATTCCAGCCATTAGTGATTCAACCTGCTACATTGGATGAGGAGAATGAATCAAATTTGTGTATCAAATGAAGAAGGTTTGAAGAAAATCTATCAGATGAGACTGAGTGTCCAGGTCAGTTCCACCATAGCTATGAAGCCTGTACAAGTGGTGCTAGCACGATATGGTGACATACAGCCATCCGGGTTGCTCTCTGTCATAGAGCCAAACCCCAATATCATCGCATAACCCAAATGACCCTATCCTTGCCATGAAGTGCATTAATCTGCAGTGTAATCCTCAAGTCATCGAGACCGTGGATCTTCTCCAATCCAACAGTGAGGATGGGACTAGTTGATGAGGTCAAGACTATTCCATCCAGTCTCATCAGCATTAAAATGAATATTGTTGTGTCAGTGTACACACCTCGGGTTCTCTCCACTTTAATGGTGATGTTTTTTCGAATGTATGCAAGTGGCAACTCCTATTTCCACCACTATAGTATTATAAATGCACTCTTAAGAGACCTTAAGTACAGTGTTGGGAAACGGGTTCTGACATCGGCTTTGGCGGTCAGCCATGTGCATCATTTCTCCGACTAATGAATTACGATTCTGTGTTCATCAACCATGGCTTATGTCGATGCCACATGATCCACCATACACATGATTATGTCGATACCACAGTATGCGTTGACAGTACGCCATGCGTTTGGAGGTTATGGCATGGAGCATACATGAGGTTGTGCGTGGGCGAATAAAATTCAAATTTTAAATCGCATGCCATGCTTTTGGAGGTTATGGCATACATGAGGTTGTGCGCGGGCGAATAAAGCTCAAATTTGAAATCCCCAGAATTATGTGCGCCCAAAGGACAGGCCTCCACATCTTTCTTTTCTGGATCACATCAATATTTTCCTCTCACAACAATCCACCCACCCATCTCCTCCCCCTCTTCCTGCTGCAGAGATTACGGTTGGCCATTGATGATTCATGGTTTGTTCAGTTCAGAGACAACCAATTTCTTCATTGCAGAGACTGTTCTGATAATCAGATTCAATACAAAGTGCTTGATGTCACTCTGTTTTCCTGTAATAGCCAAGCTATTGGTAAGTAGTTAACATTTTTTGTTTGCTATACAGTTACAAGATGAGACAATGGGAAATGCCATTGTTGAATGGCTGAAATTTCTTTATGTTCATAATTTGTTACAGGGTTTTGTGCGCTGGCCGAAGGGTCTATGTTCCTTTCTTCTATAAAACTCCACTAAAGTGGGATTTTAGATCGATTCTGGTTACTGCACCACCATGAATTTCCCAAAGAGTGGAACAACTGATTTAAACAAGTATGCTCACAAATTCGCTCAAACTAAACAAAAATCCTCGGCATGGGATTGCGAAAGTAGCCTCTACGACTCATTCGAATTACAATCCTTTCTTTCTCTGCTCAACCAGGTGCTAGCAGAGGTCTCGAGTTCAACTCCTGACAGCTACCCACAACCTGGTGCTGGATGCTTTCGTAGTTTGTCCACTCCAGGGACAGACGCAACCCGATTTTTGACAGAGTCGATGCACTGTTATATTCACAATACCGATTAAAAAGCTGCGAGCTGCTCAGATTCGAACAAAAAAGGCAAGTTATCTTGGCATGTGAAGAAATTGTTGATGAGGGTTTTCCATAGGAAAAATTTTGAACATAGAGGTCAAGGGATCGAAACTGGCAAGCGTTGTAACTGTCATCAAGCCGAAGAACAGTCCAATTTCGTGCTTCGAAAATGTAGGTCCGAGCGAATGAGCTCTCAAGCGTTCGACACACTTCGCAGGAAGAAGTGATTTGAGAGGAAAAGAGAGATCTATGGCTGTGTGTAAGGACTGCAATGAATATATATACAGTGTGTATGTACAGTGTCTGCTTTCCTGTTATTTGTCAGAAGTATAGACGTCATAGCAAGGGATGACTGTAAATCCTTATATGAGTCTGCTAATTCTCGACCTTATTTAAATTTGTTTGGTAAATTAGACATAGAAAAAAGCCATGCTTATGGGATTGCCAATGCTACCTGTGCTCTGAGAATTTTGCTTGATTATGGTGCTCTGGTAGATATTGTTGAGCCCTGGTTCCTTGTGTGGAGCCCAGCATATGCAGTGGACATGCATCTTTAATGAGGATGGTCCAGAGCATAGTAGGGAAACTGAAGTATATTGAGCTTCGCTGTGCATAAAGTTTGAAATATGGTGCATGCTCCACAAAGGATGGATGTGCGTAATTAATGTTCTCTCTTACTAGGGTGAGCTGAAGTCAGGGTTCACTGGGCTGAGCTTGGTTAGGGGTTAGTTAGTTTATTGTAGGGAAAGGTACTAAAATGTAATATTGATTGGTTCACTGTAGCTTGGTTAGGGGTGGGTTAGTTTATTGTATGGAAAGGTACTAAAATGTAATATTGATGGTATTATATTCATTATTGTTTAAGCTTTTAATTCATGATTTAGAATTGATTTTATTGATATTTGTAAAAAAAAATTATTGATATTTGTAAAAAAAAATTGTGTTTGAGTTTGGGGTTAGGTAGTTTATTGGAAGGTATTGTATTTTTATTAATATAGTTTAATATTTAATTCATGATTTAGAATTTATTTCACTTATATTTATAAAAAAATATGTTTTAGATATTTTACATTAATATATGATATGTTTTAAATTTGAGATATATTTTAATTGTATTTATATGTAAAAAAATATGTTTTAGATATTTTACATTAATATATGATATGTTTTAAATTTGAGATATATTTTAATTGTATTTATATGTAAAATTGTGTTTTAGATATTTTATATTGATATATGATATGTTTTAAAATGAGATATCTTTTAACTATATTTATATCTATGCCTTATTGATTTAAAGTAAGGTTACCATATATTATTATATTAATATTTATATCTCAAAAATAAAATTTAGATCAATAAAGTGTCTAGTATGTAATGTTTTATAAATTATTTTCTTAACTATTGATTGAAGGAATGTGGATTATGATTGGTTGGGAGGGGCTTAGAAACATAATTTATGAAAGCACAACTAGAATAATTGTTGCATTGTAATGGTTGCATAAATTATGAAAGAACAGTGTCAATAATTGTTATGCTTTAATGGTTGCACAAGCTTATTTGTTTGATTAGTGTATAGACACAAGAAGTTATTATGATCTATATTATTGTAATCTCCTTTTGAGAAGTATTTATTGTAGCTTAGCAACTTACTTTAGATATCATATCTTCCACACAATCTATTCCATGATCCTAATTTAATATCACTCCTAAACCTATGAGTTAGCATCCAAAACTAGGTTACAATAATGTTGTCCCCCCTTGTCAAGTTAATATATATGTTTATAAAACATGATCAAGGAATAATTTGAAATAGTGCATAGAGTACTTGATTCTCAAACAAGGTTGTTTAATTGTAATCCAATATTTTGGATGTGGCAAGTGGGGTCACATTTCAATAAACTATGGGCCATTCAACAATGCTAACAAAATATTATGGTGTTTTGCTGACTTGGAAAACATGACATTATGTATTTTCTAGTGATCAAGGCTAAATAATATGAATTACATCTATACAATTGCTTTGTCCTATATATAATAAGACACAGACACATAGTGCAAACAAAAAGTCTCCCATATAATATCTTTATGTAATTATATACAGTAATTGACAAAGTATGTGAAAACTTAAAATGCTCCTCATACAAATGCTACAAAATAAGTGGTTTTCTATCAACAAACATTTGCAAACCCAATTCTATTATGCTCTTGATAATAATAAGTTAATGAGAACCTATTGTAACACCCCACTTACCTAAGTGAAGTGTCCCCTAATAATCCAAATTCTCTTGCTCGACTAGAAAAATGGGATAATCCCCTCTTCTTTTTTTTAATTCCTAAATTTATTTGAGTAATATTATATATATATATATATATATATATATATATATATATATATATATATATATATATATATATATATATATTATCCGATATGTGAACAAACACCCTTTGAACATAAATTCGTGTATGTCTATATGTGTAATATAGTGCTCACATATGTCTCGCTTCGTGGTAGATCTCAAGCCTAAAACATAATCATATGTCATGTATGTCTCATATGTCCTGTTGGAGTATAACATCCCAATGTTAAAAGTTAATGTAATAAAGTTAATAAAGGAAAAATAAGACCAAGGACATGGGACATGTATTCCAAGTTGAATGTTGGGAAAAACATCCTAATGGGCATCACTTGTTGTTTATTATGGCTACGATGAAATTGGTAAAGGCTTTGAAAATAGAAAAAGACATTATTGAAATTTTATTTATGAAAATAAAAGAAATTAGGAGAAAAGAAAGGTGAAAAGTCGCATGTTACATATGAGGAGGAAAATGGAGGAAAATAGAGGGAAAATGAAGAAATTAGAAACATCAATAATAAAAATGCATCAGAGCATTAGTTTGAGGCATTTTTTTAGTTGAGGTTTGGAATTGGTTTTAAGAGAGGAGAAGAACACCAAGATGAGAAAGCAAGCAAGCAAAGAAAGAACAATGAAAGGAAGGATCAAGCAAGGAAATGTTGGATCAAGCGTCTTCAATGAGAATACTTACAGGTAACAGGTTGCATGTATGATTTCCTAGCTAGTTTTGGCATCCATGGTATATGCATGTGTGTATTTAGTTGATTTGTTGTCATTGTCATGGGTTTTTCCTGGTTTGACAGTGGTTTCTATTGTAGCATTTTTTTGGTTTTGGTAAGTTAGAATCAATTAATCAAAAAATGAAAATATTTTTCAAAAAAATGTTAAACTAGGATATCGACAAAAAGAATATTGAATAAAAAATGTTAGGAAATATCTTGATAAATATGTTCATATCAAAGAAAATGTTAGAATAGATGCCCTAAAAAATGAAGGTAAAAATAAAATATTAGGTTAGAGAGAAAAGCAAAAAGTAATAAACTCTAAAAGTGTGCAAGTGCAAGTGCCACTACTTTTTTCTTTATTATGCAAAATAATGGTTATGTGCAGCTTTTCATAAATGCCACAACCCATGACAGTCGAATAGTTTAATCTTGACTAGTTAATGCTTTAAATTTCATGTTTATAGTTAGAGAATAAAGATCTAGCCAAACTATTTAATCTTGGGAGATCAATAGCTAGGTAGAGAATAATAAGGAGCTCATCAGCTTAATCTGAGCCCTTGGATGTTATAAGGTTAGAATTAGATAGTTTTATTTTTAAAAGAAAAAGGGAAGAAAAGGGTCTGCTATCCTAAACGCACCCAATTAAGTGAAGAGAAAATGTGAGGGTAAGAAAAGGGTAGGTAGAAGAAAGGTTGTAGAAGCACAAAGTTGATTGAGGCTTAAGCACATTTATCATGCTTGATCATGTGTTGCTGTGTGCATGAATAATTATGAAGGTGAAAAGAGGTTCACAAGTTGATTTGGTTAACTTTCCCTCATTCATTTCATTCCCCTTTACATCCTTACTAATTTCCTCATCATCCCATCATTTCTCAAGCAAACACCCTTTTCCCTTCATTTTCACCCTTTCCCTTGGTTTCACATGTTTTTCCTAGCAAATTTAACCTCCAAAACTCATTTTCCCCTTGTAAATTCCCTAAAAAAACCATAAAACCCTCCTTATCCTAAAGTTTTATGTTCCCCCCACTTTATTAATTTAACTATGCAATTCACCATTTTCCCAACTAAACTTTTTAACCCACCCCTTCGGTTTGGTTAAATAAACCCCGCCACAGTTAAACCCCGGTCCCACTTCATAAACCCATCGCAATGTGTTTAATCCGCACTTTATTCATTAAAATAATTACAAATCACTTGTAATTATTCCCTGGGCCCACTAATCTCCGCGCTTGTTCCCTCTGTGCATCTCGACCACACGATAACGATCCGATCACTTGCTCCCAGATTTAATGATCCACGACCATATCACCGCTGTCGATCTCCAATCTTTAAAGGCCCAAGAGCACACAAGATTCGTGGTTTTGCTCGAGCCCCTTATGGTTACATGTCATTCCCACATTAATTCGCATGCCCTAGGAGAAAAACTACCCCACGGCCAAAAGTAGTGCAATGAGCCTCTGAAGCCGCTTCTCGCGTACGGTAAAACCATCCATTGTTCACTTTGTGCCAAATTTTAAAAAGTTAATCATTTACCCATTTAAAGGCGAAAACCCTCACTTTCGCTCTTTTCGTCCATTTACACAGTAAAATATGTATAACCCTCCTGCGCTACCCTAAGCCTCTGTAATCAATTTAACCACTGTTTACCTCCCAAAAACGCTCCGAACTCCATCCACAGACCTTTTAACTCAAATGAAGCCATTGTGGCCCTTCTTGTCAACATGTATTTTTCTTAACAATTGTTGTATTTTGTAGGTGATTAGCAGAAGGCAAGGAAACTCGATAAATGGTTTTTATACTAATTAAAAACTTGTTTGTTCCAGATTCTCGAGAAATGAATTCAAATGATTTTCCTATACAAACAGAAATCAGGGCTAAACCAAAGATAGAGCAGAAGAAATCATTTACACAGTAAATGTTAAAACAGATAATTTACACAGTTAAAAGACAAAACAGAGGAGGTACATAGCTTACATATCTTAAGGTAGCACCCAGATCAAACAAAACAGAAAAAGGTTGATCAACAATCATACCATCACATTTGATCATGGTAGGCTGGTGTTTTGCTTGATGATCATCCAGAGCAGCGTTAATTCTAGGCATTCTTCTTGCTACGTCTCCAACTGTGGAGGCCTCTTGCATATTTGAAATTTGTTATGTTCTGGCCCTGTGCATGAAATTTTTATAGTAATGGCGTTCTCCACATCCCCAACATTGTTTTGGTTGTTGGTCATTTACGGGTTTAGTCACTCCCTCTGGTTGTCTATTCTCAGTGTACGCTGGGACTTTTGGCTCGTTCCGTGGGAATTTGTTGAATGTCCTTTGTTGAATATTCTTGCCATGAGCGTTCTTTACTGGTTTGCTTAAGGGTAAATTCTTTCCTTTTCTTCTTAATACCACTTTGGACCCTTCATTCTTCTATCTCATTTGTTAGTAACAGTTGTGGGCTTTTCAAACTGCATCATCCATTGTCCTCAGATAGTCAAATTCTATTTTTTACTTCATAAAATTAGGCAAATTGCTAATAAATTGTTGAATTTTGGCTTTCTCTTCTTACATATATGAAACATATCACTATAAGGAAGTAAATCACTTCATGTACTCATCCATGGTCAAGGTGCCCAACATGGAAAATTTTAGGGGCTAATGTTCGCCTAGTGGGCTAATTTTCCATGCTTTTTCCACAAAAAATATTCGCCAATTTCCAATTTTTATAGGGACAATTCACCCAAATTTTACAATATAAAATTATTTTACTTTAAAAATCGCCAACATTATATAGAGGCTATATATAAAATCATTATAAATTTGAATAATTTTACAAATATATCAATAAAAATTTTATAGTTTTCATATTAAGGATTAGTGAGATTCACCAATGTTTTTAAACTTCAAGAAAATTTTGCATCCTTAAAATTTTCCTTGTTGCCCAACCTTAGTTCATGGAATTCCTTTGCCTTCTCATCATAGTACCGCTCCGTTAGATACTTATCTTGAAATGCTTCTGAAATTTCTCCCATGTAACCTATTCCTCATCAAATTTTCACACAGTTTTGATTTCCTCCCACCAAAGGGTGGCCTTACCCCTTAGTTGATAAACTTCCAACCAAACTTTAAGTTTCTCAGTGTAGTCATAAATCTGGAAATACTTGCTCATTTCGGTTAAAGAGGCTTCAACTGCTTCTTTAGATTCTCCTTCAAAGAGTGATGGTTTTATCTTTCCAAATTCACCCTGTAATTCCATTTTCGGTTTCTTGGTTTTACATTGGTCGCAAACTTTATCCAAACATCCTTTTTCGTCTTGTCCGTGGTCATTGGTCGATTCTATGTTATCTTCACCATGGTGGGCTCTTGGAATCCTTTCCCTATCCTCTAGGCTGGGATCTGGTCCTCATTGATTTTGTCGATCGAATAGACTTTTGAGGATTATTTCTTGTTCCCACCTTAGTCATTCATTTTCCATCATTAAATTGGTCATATCTATGTGTAATTATTGAACTGTTTGTAATTGAGCAGCATTGGCTTAGCGAGACTCTTCTCCCAGTTGTATCCATATGTCTGGGTTAGTCCCTACATATGTTGCTTCTCGCTTATTTAATGTTTCAGAACTACTCTACATTTCTACTTTTAAGGCATAGATCTCTATCTCTATGCACATTCAAACTTACTTGGTTATATGTTATAGATTTATATACAAACATATTATATATATATATATTTTTTGTTCATATATGTTATGTTTATATTGATGCCAAAAGACTCTGTGTATAAACATGTTTCTTTGATACCATTTGTAACAAACTAACATTAAAAACGAAACTATAAATATATATAAAAATAACAAAAATTCGTATTAACATTACACTGTTCACATTAGGGTGGTACTTTGGGGTTAGCTGGCAGGTAGGTGTTAATGAGCAATCACCCCTACACATTAAAATCTACCTGGATGGCATGCATCTGAAAACACATCACTATTAAAGCGAAGGGAAACCAAGGTTTGTACATTAACACACCAATATTCATTTTAACGCTGATGAGATTGGATGGAATAGTATCGAACCCGACAGTTGGTCCCATCCTCATTGTTGGATCAAAGAAGATCCACGGTCTCAGTGACTTAAGGACTACCCTACGGATTAATGCACATCGCGGCAAGGTTAGGGTCATTTGGGTTATGCAATGATATTGAGGTTCAGCTCTACGACAAAGAGCAACACGGATGGTTGTATGGCACCACCTCCGTCCAAGACCACTTCTATAGGCTTCACAGGTATGGCAGAATTGACCTAGACACCCCAGTATCGTCTGATAGATTTTCTTTTAACCTTCTTCATTTTATGCACAAATCTGATTCATTCTCCTCGTCCCATGTAGGAGGTGACTTATTAAGATGTTATGGATGATCTCTCGAGGTTTTATTTTCTCTGACGAAACCCTAACGAGAATGTTGTGCTCTATGAGGTATACTTTTCATTCCATTGCTCGGCAACCTCTCTCAGGTAATTTATTCTCTGCTAAGGACTTTACTACTAATTTCTTCCTTCCAATTTGACTTCCATGTTTAATCCATTGCGTCTCTGGTTCGCAGGTACTTTCAGGTTGTTGTATGAATATTTATGTTCAAGGAGGATTCGGAATGAAACCCCTCTCTTACCACAATCGTTGCATTCGATTTTCATGTTGGTACTCTTTCAAGCTGATCCTGGTGACTTTGTTTTCAGCCGACAAGCCTCATTACTTGAGGGACTGTGCCATTTTAATGCATTAGGATTTTTGGGTTTAACGCCGGCTAGAAAGCTATGACTGCATTTGTGTTACTGAAGATTTAATGGGTAATTGAAGAACCTGTCGTAAACACGATGTCATCAAACTTTGAACAGTCGATAAGGGTTTTTCTGTGGAGTTCTATGGATACACAATTTTAAATTAATGTCTTATATATTTATTTTGTGATCATGCCATGTTCAACAGTTCTATGTTTCATGTTTGTGAATTTTTTTCGGTTAAGGTTCGATCCCTTGGGTTGGGTTGGCCACCTAAAATCCTGTATTTGTCTCACGGATATTCGATATCGGACTTTTATGTTAAATTATGATTATCTCTAATCATTCCACTATAGTTCCATAGTATAAATCTTTGTATGCTTAATATGTGGTTTATCGTGGTAATAGGCTTGCGGGGGTTCTCCCATAACTCGACCTACAGCCATACCACCTTCACAGGTTTTTTTTTTTTTGTTTCTCTTACTGTTTGAATGAAATTTCAATGTTACTGCCACTTGTTTTTGTGTTTTCCTAATACTATTATAATAGAGAAATGCTTAGGAATTTCTATGAATTGACAGAGCCTACTCTGCTTTCACTATTCAATGAGCTCATCATTTGAGTAAGACAATTTGTATTCAAAAAGTAAAAAGAAACATTACTCTTTCTACAGTAATTCATTCATATATGATTGCTTTAGATAGCTGGTGCATTTTTTTGTTATTCTAAAGTGGTTAAAGATTCCCTAATGTCATATACCTTTGTTATGCATCAATGCAGTCATCTAAATATGTTAGGAATATAGCAACAAGCACTATATACTCATTAACTTTCAAAGAAAATCTTCTCATTAACTTTCAATGAAAATCTTCCAGTAATTAAATTACATGCTAACTATTTAACTACATGATATAAAAAAAATTTAACCTTTTCTTACTAGTGATTACTTATATGTTTTTCTTGCTGTAAATATAAACATGCATTTATTTCCTCCCCCTCCGAGCCTGTAAGTGGATGAAGGAAGTCTTGTACATTGGGTGTGAGGACTGTGTCCATTCTCAACTCAACTCTTGTATGATTGTTATCCACAACCTCTTCCCACTGGCTAATTCATCTAGCTCAATGAAGTTTATCCATAGCAAACCCCTTCTTCCCTTTTTCCAAACCCCAGGGTTCTGTCATTTTCCTTTTTGAAGGACAAGATGGGCAACTTCTTGTAACTGTTTTAGGAGTTATTTAATTGATTCTTCAGTGCTTTTACAAACTGATCAATTTCATTTAATTAATAATTAACCAAATAAGTTCTAGATTTTCAGCCTAATTCTTTAACAATCCAGGTTACAACAAAATAAAAAGAAAACTTGATAATAATTAGTAAAAATTGGTAAGAAGTAAATATCAATGCATCATTGAGTGTTACATTAAATTTCAAACCCATATTTGTTTATTAGTCAATGACTTTCTTATTCAGCAATATACATGTACAAATACTATTTAGCAATATTCAACCATATACAACAATATACAAATTTCATTCAGCAATATACGAATTTTATTTGGCAATAAACCAATTTAGCAATATACAATTTTTTATTCAGCAATAAACACTATATAAAGAGTTCTTAAAATCTGGCAAATAAAGTAGCAATATCAAACGCTGCATAGATTGTGCCTGTGAAGTTTAACAACCGAAATGTCTGTAGAAAAACTTGTGTACCACAGACCAACGGGATGGTGCCTCGGTCCCTTCATATATGCCATGTAAAGAATCGCCCCTCTTTTGATAGAACATCGGCATATTTGTTGAATGCACTATGATAAAAGTCTCTGAGGATTTCTATTTACGTTTATGAGAAATTTTATTTGTGTTTATGAAGGGAAATTTGATAGTAATTTTTTTTTTAAATTTTTTTTTGCTTCCTGAAAACTCTTTACTACAACATCCAATTCTGAGAGTGTTAGGAGTTGGGAAATTGTAGGGAAACCGCTCAAGAAACAGGGCCGACCTCCACCTTTCTCTTGGGACCCGCAGAATGAAAATTTTCAAAGGGCCAATATAATATAATCTCCAAAGGTTTTTTTAATTTGTCAAATGAAATGTCAAAGGAATCAAGAAGATTGAAAGACAAAGCATGAATTTAATTGGAAATGGCGGAAGGAAGAAAGGAGGGCCTACATCATTTAGAGGGGAAGCGCCATGTGCAGATTTGGAGTTGTAAGCGAGAATCTTGGGCAATCATGGCAGGCCACTGAAGGGGCCTGCTATCGAATTATAAATTGAAAATTTACAAAAACTTCTATGGAAAGAGATTTGAAAGTTATGAAATTAAAACACAGATTTAGATAAAAAGTAAAAAGGTTTTTTTTTTTTATGCTAATATATTATTGAGTTTGAGTTTAGAGTTTTATTTTACAACTCAGTATGATGTGTAAAGTGTCTCTCAATTATTAAAGTTGAAATTTTGTTAATGTCACCTAAAGTAAAAAATAAATAAATAACTATATAAAATATTTAAATAATATCTATTCAAAAAAAAATTACACCAAAAAAAATTTAAATCCTCTCAGCTCATATTATATTCATATTTAAAATAGATATATAATAGTCATATAATACATTCCCTCAAAAAAGTAAACTTAGAAAATTGCCTAACATAAATGTTCCGCTTTTGTCTAACACTATCGCTTTAGTCATCACGCTAAGATTGCATTAATCACCAGAATTAATAGCTGCTTCAAACTTCCCTTGAATTCAGTGACTGAAAATATTTCTTGAAGTAGGCTATAATACTTCATCTTCTTTAGGATCTATGGGGTCTAGAACAGGTGATTAAATTGGTGGACAAAGCTATTTTCTGGAACGTTGGTTTCAATTCTATCCAATTCAACTAATTTCTTCCGTATATGCACAATTTCTGTACCCATGTCTTCCGTATATGCGCATATCTTCTGTATATGCCCAATTTCCGTATACAAGAATTGCGCATATACGGAAACTGTGCATATACGGAAGATGTGCGCATATACAGAAATTGGGCATATACGGAAGATATGCACATGTCTTCTGTGTATACGGAAGATATGCGCATATGCGCATATACGGAAATATGCGCATATACGGAAATTGGGAATATACGGAAATTGGGCATATACGGAAGATATGCGCATATACAGAAATTGGGCATATACGGAAGACATGTGCATATCTTCCGTATATGCACAGATTCCATATACAGAAATTGTGCATATACAGAACTTGGCATATACGGAAGAGATGTGCATATCTTTCGTATATACCCAATTTCCGTATATGCGCATATCTTCTGTATATACTCAATTTCTGTATATGCACATATCTTCCGTATATGCGCATATCTTCCGTATACAGGAATTTCACACATATGGAAACTGTGCATATATGGAAGATGTGCGCATATACAGAAATTGGGCATATACGGAAGATATGCGCATGTCTTCCGTATATACGGAAAATATGCGCATATACGGAAATTGGACATATACGGAAGATATGCGCATATACGGAAATTGGGCATATATGGAATACATGCGCATATCTTCCGTATATGCACAGATTCCATATACAAAAATTGTGCATATACGGAAACTGGGTTGAATTACTAGTTCTGGAAGCCTTGGTTGGACAGAAACTTTAGAAGCTCTAGAAGGCTTGGATGGAGACCAATCTGATGATGGTTTTTAGTGATGTCTGACCGTGAGGTGGAATCATTGTTTTATGGGTGGAGGTGGGTGGCATCTGGAAGCCCTGGATGAATTTTGATTGATGTGTTCTATGAGATCCCACATTCATGCTTGGAATCTTTCAGACCAATCACGCCAGAGCTCAGTGAGCAACGAATGCATTGAACCCAGACGAAGGCGGGAATAAAGCACTTGTAGAAAAAGAGCTTGTGCAGGCGCAGTATCGCAACCAGGTAAGGGCTAAATGATGCATTTCTCCCACAGGGGGGATTGTTTGTGATGTCGAATACCCAACCCAGGTTCAATTCCACGATGTGCTGCTTACTGTGACGGGCGTCCAAATTGCAGACGACACTGTGCAGTCCACCAGTGCAGAGATGACTGCACCAGTGCAGAGATTATCAGGAAACAAGCCTCTCCAGTCGATATCAGAAATTGCGTATATGCACAAATTCCATATAAAGAAATTGCGCATATACGAAGATATGCGTATATACAGAAATTGCGCATATACGGAAGATATGCACATATTCTCTGTATATACGTAAATTTCCTGTATTAGATATACAGAAAATATACGTTCATATATGGAAGATATGCACATACAGGAAAGTTAGGAATATATGGAAGATATGCGCATATCTTCCATATATGCCCAATTTCCATATATGCGCATATCTTCCGTATATGCACAATTTCTTTATATGGAATTTGTGCATCTACGATGCAGATACATGAACGACGTGCATATACGGAAGATATGCACATAGAGGAAAGTTAGGGATATACGGAAGACATGCGCATATCTTCCGTATATGCGCAGTTTCCGTATACGCGCAATTTCTGTATATGGAATTTGCGCATCTATGATACAGATACATGAACGACATGCATATACGAAAGATATGCACATACTGGAAAGTTAGGGATATACGGAAGACATGCGAATATCTTCCGTATATGCGCAGTTTCCGTATATGCGCATATCTTCCGTATATGCCCAATGTTCCGTATATGCGGAATTTCTGTATATGGAATTTGCGCATCTGCGAGACAGATACATGAACGACGTGCATATACAGAAGATATGCACATACAGGAAACTTAGGGATATACGGAAGACATGCGCATATCTTCCGTATATGCGCAATTTCGGTATATGCGGATATCTTCCGTATATGCACAATTTTTGTATATGGAATTTGTGCATCTACGATGTAGATACATGAACGACATGCATATACGGAAGACATGCGCATATCTTACATCTATGCCCAATTTCCATATATGAGCATATCTTCCGTATATTAACAGTTTCCGTATATGCGCAATTTCCGTATATGAAATTTGCGCATCTACGATGCAGTTACATGAACGACGTCCATATACGGAAGATATGCAGATATGGGAAAGTTAGGGATATATGGAAGACATGCGCATATCTTCGGTATATGCCCAATTTTCGTATATGCGCACATCTTCCGTATATGCACAGTTTCCATATATGCACAATTTGTGTATATGGAATTTGCGCATATACGATGCAAATACATAAACAACGTGCATATACGGAAGATATGCACATACAGGAAAGTTAGGGATATACGTAAGACATCCGCATATCTTCCGTATATGTCCAGTTTCCATATATGCGCACATCTTCCGTATATGCCCAATTTCTGTTGATACGCAATTTTTATATATAGAATTTGCGCATCTGCGATGCAGAT
The DNA here is from genome assembly GCA_031772625.1 of Pinus tabuliformis. NCBI lineage: Eukaryota > Viridiplantae > Streptophyta > Pinopsida > Pinales > Pinaceae > Pinus > Pinus tabuliformis. The sequence goes on from CM062817.1 coordinate 867,556,255, forward strand.
ACATGAACGACATGCATATACGGAAGATATGCACATACAGGAAAGTTAGGGATATATGGAAGATATGCGCATATGTTCCGTATATGCCCAATTTCTGTATATGCACAGTTTCCGTATATGCGCAATTTTTGTATATGGAATTTGCTCATCTACGATGCAGATACATGAACGACGTGCATATACAGAAGATATGCACATATAGGAAAGTTAGGGATATAGGGAGACATGCGCATATTTTCCGTATATGCGCAATTTCCGTATATCTGCATATCTTCCGGATATGTACAGTTTTCGTATATGCGCAATCTTTGTATATTGAATTTGCGCATATACGATGCAGATACAAAAACGACGTGCATATACGGAAGATATGCACATGCAGAAAAGTTAGGGATATACGGAAGACATGCGCATATCTTCCGTATATGCCCAGTTTCTGTATATGCGCATATCTTCCATATATGCACAGTTTCCATACATGCGCAATTTCTGTATATGGAATTTGTACATCTACAATGCAGATACATGAATAACGTGAATATAAGGAAGATATGCACATTGAGGAAAGTTAGGGATATAGGGAAGACATGCGCATATCTTTCGTATATGCAAAATTTCCGTATATGCGCATATCTACCGTATATGCACAGTTTCCTTATATGCGCAATTTCTATATATAGAATTTGTGCATCTGCGATGCAGATACATGAACGACATGCATATACGGAAGATATGCACATACAAGAAAGTTAGTTATATACGGAAGACATGCACATATCTTCCGTACATGCACAGTTTCCGTATATGCGCAATTTCTGTATATTGAATTTGTGCATATACGATGCATATACATAAACGACGTGCATATAAGGAAGATATGCACATACAGGAAAGTTAGGGATATACGGAAGATATGCGCATATCTTCTGTATATGCCCAATTTCCGTATATGCGCATATCTTCCATATATGTGCAATTTCTGTATATGGAATTTGTGCATATACGATGCAGATACATGAACGATGTGCATATACAGAAGATATGCCCATACAGGAAAGTTAGGGATATATGGAAGACATGCACATATCTTCCGTATATGCGCAATTTCCATATATGTGCACATCTTCTGTATATGCACATTTTCCGTATATGCGCAATTTTTGTATATGAAATTTGTTCATTTACGATGCAGATACATGAACGACGTCTATATACGGAAGATATGCAGATATAGGAAAGTTAGGGATATATGGAAGATATGTGCATATCTTCAGTATATGCCCAATTTCCGTATATGCGCATATCTTCCGTATATGCAGAGTTTCTTTATATGCGCAATTTCTGTATTGGAATTTGCGCATCTATGATGCAGATACATGAACGACGTGTATATACGGAAGATATGCACATACAGGAAAGTTAGAGATATACGGAAGACATGCGCATATCTTCCGTATATGCGCAATTTCTGTATATGCGCACATCTTCCATATATGCACAGTTTCCGTATATGCGCAATTTCTGTATATAAAATTTGCGCATCTGCGATGCAAATACATGAACGATGTGCATATATGGAAGATACGCACATACAGGAAAGTTAGGGATATACGGAAGATATGCAAATATCTTCCGTATATGCCCAGTTTCTGTATATGCGCACATCTTCCGTATATGCACAGTTTTCGTATATGCGCAATTTCTGTATATGGAATTTGTACATATCTTCGTTTATGTATCTGCATCGTATATGCGCAAATTCCATATACATAAATTGCGCATATACGGAAACTGTGCATATACGGAAGATATGCGCATATACAGAATATATGCGCATGTCTTCCGTATATCCTTAACTTTCTTGTATATGCATATCCTCCGTATATACACGTCGTTCATGTATCTGCATCGTATATGTGCAAATTCAATATACAGAAATTGCGCATATACGGAAATTGTGCATATACGGAAGATATGCGCATATACGGAAATTGGGTATATACGGAAGATATGCGCATATCTTCCATATATCCCTAACTTTCCTGTATGTGCATATCCTCCATATATGCACGTCTTTTATTTATCTGCATCAGATATGTACAAATTCCATATACAGAAATTGCGCATATACGGAAACTGTGCATATACGGAAGATGTGTAGATATACGGAAATTGGGCATATACAGAAGATATGTGCATGTCTTCCGTATATCTCTAACTTTCCTGTATGTGCATATCCTCCATATATGCATGTCGTTTATGTATCTGCATCATATATGGGAAAATTCAATATACAGAAATTGCGCATATATGGAAACTGCGCATATACGGAAGATATGCGCATATACATAAACTGGACATATACGGAAGATATGTGCATGTCTTCCGTATATCTCTAACTTTCCTGTATGGGCATATCTTCCGTATATGCATCTTGTTTATGTATCTGCATCATATATGCGCAAGTTCCATATATAGAAATAGCGCATATACAAAAATTGTGCATATACGGAAGATGTTCGCATATACGGAAACTGGGCATATATGGAAGATATGCACATGTCTTCCGTATATCCCTAACTTTCCTATATCTGCATATCTTCTGTATATGGATGTCGTTCATGTATATGCATCGTAGATGCGCAAATTCCATATACAGAAATTGTGCATATACGGAAATTGTGCATATACGGAAGATATTCGCATATACGAAAATTGGGCATATATGGAAGATGTGCGCATGTCTTCCGTATATCTCTAATTTTCCTGTATATGCATATCTTCCATATATGCACGTCATTCATGTATCTGCATCGTAGATGTGCAAATTTTATATACAGAAATTGCGCATATACTGAAACTGTGCATATACGGAAGATGTGCGCATATACAGAAATTGCGCATATACGGAAGATATGCGCATGTCTTCCATATATCCCTAACTCTCTTGTATGTACATATCTTCTGTATATGCACCTTGTTCATGTATCTGCATCGCAGATGCGCAAATTTCATATACAGAAATTCCGCATATACGGAAGATTGGGCATATACGGAAGATATGCGCATATACGGAAACTCGGTATATACGGAAGATATTCGCATGTCTTCCGCATATCCCTAACTTTCCTGTATGTGCATATCTTCTGTATATGCACGTAGTTCATGTATCTGTATCGCAGATGCGCAAATTCCATATACAGAAATTGCGCATATACGGAAACTGCGCATATACGGAAGATATTCGCATATACGGAAATTGTGCATATACGGAAGATATGCGCATGTCTTCCATATATCCCTAACTTTCCTCTATGTGCATATCTTCCGTATATGCACGTCATTCATGTATCTGCATCGTAGATGCGCAAATTCCATATACAGAAATTGCACATATACGGAAACTGTGCATATACGGAAGATATGCGCCTATACGGAAATTGAGCATATACGGAAGATATGCGCATATCTTCCGTATATTCCTAACTTTATTGTATATGCATATCTTCCGTATATCCAATCTTAAATCTGATCACTATAATTAGAACCTCCACAATTATATAACACAAGCCAAATATCTACAATATCTATGTAGTATTATCCAATCACTTTATTCAATATTTCAACATGGTATTGAAATACATGAAATCATAACATCACATATAGGAAAACAATGAACTCTTTGTATTAATAGAAATGGAGAGAGTTACAACCAAATATAAAGTTGGTCTTGTAGAAGAGCTCCTCCATGTTGACTTGACCTTCCTTGTCACAAAGTGTATCTCTATGTCACCCTAATGCATGGAATAATGACTCTCACAACAACAACATGAGGGTAGAATCTATCTCCAAAATCCAACCGCTAGCTTGTGGATGATAGTAAATATATAAAAGAGGATGGTAGGTTAGGAATTCTTATCCATTTACCCAATCTAGGCTTGAGATCCACTCTTGATGGAAGGATGAGATCAAGGGATAAGGGATAGGATTCGAGACTTTCATCCAAGGTAAATGGTTTTAAGAATTCCTAGATCCTTATGGAGAATTAAGCTTCGAGATTATTTTTATTATTCATGAATTTATAGAATTAGCGCACCCCTAGCAAGGGGAAACCTATTGGTAATCAGCGTAGGTCCACCAAGAGTCAGCCTGCTAGTGAACGTAGTCTCTTAAGGAAGCAGAGTGCGTTGGGCCTTAAAATCACTTAAATGAAGCTGTTAAAGGAAGAAATTCAAGGATTAGGGAGAGTCATGCTTAGGGATTTGTGCAAATGTGACGACAAGGGGTAAAATGATGTTGATTGATCCAGTTAACGTGCCTAGTGACAAAATGTGACAAAATGGCCTATAACAACTCATATGGTTTATATTTGTATATTTGATAAATTTGAATTGAAGACCTTGGGTTGTAGTTTTTCATTCTTATGCTACTCCTCAAGTTACACATATTATACTACTTATCTATATGAAATGGATATTGTTTTGGAGAACTAATTCCCATTTTTACTCAAGTTTTGGTTGCTTTGTCAACATACATTGAGACATAGATCCACTATTTATTTGATCGTGGCTATGATCTGCATTTGACATGGTTCCAATATGTATTTTCCATGTCTAGGATTTTCCATTCTATATATTCTTCATGTATTTTCATCATACATGATTTGGTGACCATGCTTACCTTTTCATCTTAACATGTATATGCTTGCCATGGGGAAGATAGTAATTTGATACATTGGTTTTGTTTGAATATAATGTTTTGATCTTGTGGTTGTTGGACTTCACTTCGCTACACTTATTTGAATCTTTTGTAGTATTATAATGTAATTCAACCATCAACTTCCCTTCTGATCTCATTTATTAGATGACATATGCTATAACATTTATTTTGTCATTAATGACTTCTTAACAAGGATATATCTACTTTAATATCCTTTTTTCCACTAAACTTAGTTTAAAAATTACTTTTTACCTAGTATAAAAACTTTTCCTTATGGAAACACACATATTATACACTCATTCTCTTCATGCTCGGTGTGTATTCATTCCAAACTTTTGAAAAAATAATAAATCCACATTAATTGCATGCTCCTGAATGCAAGTTACTAGGTTGTTACAGTACACAACCCTAATTTCTATTCCCAATGAACTTAGACAACATATAAGAGTATAAATAAGGTTTATGTGATGGAAAAGGGGGAATTGACCATTTTTGTACCTTTATTTTGGAGCATTATATTGAAAATTTAACCTTGGATTTTATGGTTCCCTTCTACACAAACCTTTGTTTATAAGGTTGACTCTCTTACTCAAATTTGATATGCAATCCCTTATTGGTTTTCCTTTTCACATATAATGATGAGTTGTAATTAAAGTTGAAGTCTATAAGTGGTCTAGGTTAGGAGGAACACAACCTTTGTTGATGAAGGCATTGGAATTATATCAAGTATTGCCCACACACACTAACACACGTGCACACACACACACACACATGAAGTGATCTCTTCTCTCCCAAAAGAAACTATGTTGTAATTCATTTAATTATTAATTACATGATTTAGAAGAGAAATTAATTACTTTATATTAATTAATATTAGTTAGTTACAAGTGTTCTTGCTTTAATATCATTAATAATTTATATTGTAAATGGTTTGAGCAATGTCATGTGATGATTTTGTGCATATCTCTATAGAAGTTTGGAGCATGCAAGACTTTATCTATACAGTTACAAATCCAACCAAGGGACCAACTAATTGGTGAAAGGTATTCTTCCCTGTCCATTATTTATATCTTTGGCATAATAACTTAATCTTAAAAGTTGAGTAATGAGTCTTCTTATTTTGTTTGTCATTAACTTGACCCTAATAAACTAGGGATCATTCTCTATCAACCACCCCGGACTTTCCCAAGAAAAAGTTTCTTTGTATTTTTTGTGTGTTTAATTTTTTTTTTTTTGGTGTGGGTATGGGTTATTTTATGTTTTGATTTGTTTGTTATATATATATATATATATATATATATATATATATATGCTAACTTTCATTTTAATGTTTTTTGTTATGTCTTCGATGTATCTATGTGAATGAGAAGCACCATTAATGACACACTTAGCCATCTGTAGTAACACTAAAAGAGGTGCTACTATTACATGACAATGCATTACATGACTTACAAAAAGAAAAAAATGGGATGGTGGTGTGTTTCTCTAGTAAAGTAGCAACACCTACTGTGTTATACCCTAATTATCCCATGTCCATCAATATGCACTTCTCATTCACTTAGTGTAGTTATCAAAGATGTGTGATACACATTATCATAGGGGAGTATTGCAATAAGTGCTCCCATACATTTGTTAATGTACCAAAGAGCATAGTAAATTTATGCACATTTCATATATGACTATTTGATGCACTTCAAATGATAGTGAGTTTTGTTAATTGATGTGACCTATGTACATGCTTAGAGTTAGCATGGTTTGAATTCCAAGGTGACACTATTAAGAACTTTTCAAAAGAAAAAGAAAGAAAATAGAAATGTAGGCTAATTTTAAATGTTTGGCTAGTGAAAACTATAGGTTTATATGTTTGCCAAAATTCTAAAAATAAATCAAATATATTATGGAATAGAAGGAATAATGAAATATAACAATTCAATAACACAAGACAAAGAAGTGCTCATACTAGAATATAAAGCATTGGTGCTTGTATGTGTGTGGTGCATTATTTACAATTTAAAATGAAAAGTTCAATGTGATATATCTTTTTAAACCCTACCATGGTGCCCCACGTATTATATTGAAGGTACAATAAATATTATTTTATAAAATAACTTAAGCTACCTTAGTGCACATAAGAGGGTAATACATGGCTATGATGGTATCTTTCATATATAACATTGGCCAAATTTTTTGAAACCTTTACAACATACCATAGAACAATCTACATTAATATAACTCTATTTAACACATTGAAAATAATTTATTAAAAAAAATTGTTGATATTAACATGAATAAGCACTAACAAAAATATATTTAGTAAAACTTTTACCTAAATTTATTTATTAAAAATATAATATAAATAAACAAATTTTATTAAAACATTTTAAAATTAATATTTAATATTTTTTGAATAAATTATCTATTAAATTTGAAACAAAACATTATTTAAATCTAAATTGAAATTGTTGTAAACTTACATTTTAATAATAATTACGTTTTCACAATGATCAAATTTACCTTAATGTTAACTAAAGTATTTGATTTCAATTTTGTTAAAATTGGTGAAAAGTGCATATGTAAATAAATGACAGATACACAAAATGCTTTAGATAATTGTTATTATTATGATTAAGTGTTTCATTTGAAAATTTCTACCTTAAACAAACATTTATGATTATATATCTCCTAGCATAGCCATATAAATAAAATGGCTTATAAAAGCTAATAGACATAAAAAAACTAAGCATATCTCATGTAGTAATATTATTAAGCATGGAAATTCAATTCCATTTATGAAGATTACCTTAAAAATAAAGATTTTTACAATACCATGGCTTACAAATGCCACATCCTCAAAGAAGCCATAACACACACACATATGTATATGACATTTTCTAAAATTAATCATTTTAATAAAAAAGACAACTAATTTTGAGATAAATCTCTCAAAATTTCAACTTTTGGTTTGTGACTACTAACAAAAATATTTTAGAAAATTCTATGGAGATAAATCTCTACCATTCACTTAGTAATTATTAATTATTCGAAAATAAACATTTTTTTTTTAATTTTAATTAAGATAATACATTATAACCTAAAATAAATATTATTTATTTGAATAACTCAAGTTGTAACGTATTTGATACTTTTTATCTCAATAGGTTACTTGTATTATAACTTAGTAAACTAATACTTTATTCTTCTGGTAGGGTTGTATATTCTGGAATAGAACTTCTAGAATTTTAATTTAATTATCAATACTTATTTAGTAAATAGTAGGGATTTAACCTCAATAGAATATTCTTAATAGCATACAAAAATCAAAGGTTGAGATTTTTCTTTGAAATAGTTGTATTTTTTTCCTTTTTAATTAAATTGATTAATTAATAAAAAATAACATAAACACTTGTCATATAAAATGAGATATAATTTTTAGTCTTGCGGTATTGTAAGCAATGGTATTGATCCATGACATGTGTGCAGATTTTATATTGTAATTTTTAATGGTTTGGTTCTAAAGTTGGATTTCATATTGTAATTTTTAATGTTTTGGTTATAAAGTTGAAACATTGGGCGTGTAGATTTCAGAATGTTGTTTTTAATCGAAAGAAGGATGAAGAGGGAATGGAGAAATTGAAACGATGTGCTGCGAATCATCCTCCCCTGTCACCGATCCGCTTCATAGAGAGAGTTGCCATCGTCTATGGGGACTCCACCTCCATCGTCTACAATTCCACTCGTTATACATGGTCTCACACCTACCAACGCTGCCGCAGGCTTGCCTCTGCTCTCTCTGCCCACAATATCTTGCCTGGGGATGTTGTAAGTATTGGAATCATCCAAATTGGAATCAACATTTCCATGGGAATTTTATTATTTCTTCACCTTAACAAGAAACCCAACAGAGTAGAATAGGATAAAATCTTGATCCTCTTAGCTGTGGTTTGTTGCAGGTGTTTGTGGTGGCTCCCAACGTTCTTGCTATTTACGAAATGCATTTGGCAGTTCCAATGGCAGGGGCCGTTCTTAACACCGTCAACACGGGTCTGGACGCTCGAACGATGGCTTCTCAATTCAATCACTGTCAACCCAAGATTGTGTTTGTTGATTATCAATTCGCACCTCTCGTCACGGAAGCTCTACGCGGAACCAACCATAAGCCCACCCTGGTACTCATCCCGGAGCTCGTCAATGGCGCGGAATTAACTTTCACGACTACAGCAGCAGTCACAACATATGAAGGGCTATTGCAAGAGGGAGATCCGGAGTTCGAGACACGGTGGCCGGAGGACGAGTGGCAGAGTATCGTTGTGAATTATACATCGGGCACAACCTCTAGTCCAAAGGTAGTAGTTCACAGCCACAGGGGCATCTACACAATGGTTATGGATACCCTTTTAACCTGGGGTTTGAGGTCGCAGCCATTTATCTGTGGACTCTGCCCATATTTCACGCCAACGGCTGGTGTTTCACATGGGGAATAGCTGCCCTCGACGGCGCAAATATCTGCATAAGGAAATTCGACGGCCACATCATCTATAAAGCTCTCAACGACCACCGAGTTACCCATCTCTGCGCGGCGCCTGTGGTGATTACCATGATTTCAAACATAGATCCATCAGACAGAGAGCCTTTGCCCCATCAGGTGGAGATCTTAACCGCGGGCGCTCCTGCTGTTGCTGCTGCGCTACTCAAAATTCAAGAGCTGGGAGTCTGTGTCACTCATGGATATGGCCTCATAGAGACAGCAGGAGCGGTGGTTTTATGCGCTTGGAAATCTGAGTGGGACAGGCTTGCAGCAAATGAGAGGGCTCAAATGAAAGTGATACATGGCATTAGGTCGCTGGGTTTGGCTGAGTTGGACGTGAAGGATCTGGATACCATGGCCAGCGTGGCTAGAGACAGAGTGCAGTTGGGCGAGGTTATGATTAGAGGGCCACGTGTTATGAAGGGTTATTTCAAGGATGAGAAGAGCATAGACAAAGCCATGGAATACCCAACCCAGGTTCAATTCCACGATGTGCCGCTTACTGTGATCAGCGTCCAAATCGCAGACGACGCCGTGCGGTCCACCAGTGCAGAGATTATCAGGAAACAAGCATCTCCAGTCGATATCAGAATTGATGGCTTCCAGAACCTTGTAAACCGCTTCTTGTTCTCTGCTATCCAGCGTTGGCTCTGGCATGTCATCATCTACATTCCCCAAAACTTAAAGAAGCAACAGCAGCACGGGGATCACCATTGTAATTCAAAAATCTCTAAAAGTGAAAGTATTTCGGACTGGATACTGCAACTGTAAATTACAGAACGGATTACAACAGGTTGTTGATATATATGTTGGTTTTTCATAGCGATTTCAAATTTGAATTTTATTCGCCCGCGCACATCCTTATGTATGCCATAACCTCCAAACGCATGGCATGCAATTTCAAATTTGAATTTTATTCGCCCGTGCACAACCTCATGTATGCTCCATGCCATAACCTCCAAACGCATGGCGTACTGTCAACGCATACTGTGGTATCGACATAATCATGTGTATGGTGGATCATGTGGCATCGACATAAGCCATGGTTGATGAACGCGGAATCGGAATTCGTTAGCCGGAGAAATGATGCAGACGGCTGACAGCCAAAGCCGATGTCAGAACCCGTTTCCCAACACTATCTTTAAGGTCTCTTAAGAGTGCATTTATAATGCTATAGTGGTGGAAAAAAGTGAAAGAAGAATTTAAAAAGGAAAAGGAAAGTTATTAAATGAGGTTTTTAATATTATTCTATTTTTATGATAAAAGAGAAGTGAAAGAAGTGTTCTGAGATTATTATTGGTTTACTGATTTCCCAAGATTAAGGTTGGTGTTGTACAACTTTTTTTTGTACATGAAATACCTAAATATAACCATGCTTTCAATGGGGAGAGACTAGCTTCAATAAAGAGAATAACATAAGGAGTATTTCCCTTAATCTTGAGGTTGTAAGTTATAAATTTCTTTTGGATCATTTCAATCTTTCTCTATGATTTTCTAGATATGCTAGAGCTCCAAACTTCACACCCATATAAAATAACAATGGTGATTCTCCATACTGCAACCCCAAATTCCACATCCATATAAAATAACAAAAGTGATTATCTAAATATAGGGCAACCCCAAATTTCACTCATATAACTAACAAAAGTACAAACCCAAGGATGAGTTAACTTACAATGTTTTTCAAACTAATATTGAGCTTTCCAACCTTAAAGTGATTCAACAATAATATAATTATTTTATAATAAATAGGTAAATGGAAACCTTCTAGTGAGTCAACAATAATCCCTAATTAAAATTAAATGATAATTATTTTATAATAATTTGGTAAATGGCGTGTTCGAGTAAAATTAAATAAAATTTTAATTTTTATAAGTTAAAAAAGAAAATACTCGTTGACTTTCAAAACCATTTAACCACAGAAGTAAAAAAAATATTATAACAATAAACTCAATATAAACGGAGAAAATTAAAAAGTGCAAATTTCCACCACTCTTCTTCTGTACATAAAAAAATTTGTTGCGGGTTGGATTCTACTCTTAATTATGCAGAATTCAGTATCGTTTGATTGAAGAACATTTTCTTTGGTATTATGTGTATATTAGAGATTGGAAACGGTAATTATTCGAATTAAACTTGTGGAATTTTCAAACATTAATGTTTGTATACCAATTTTTTTCATGGAAATCATAGCTATATCGGATCATTTAATGATCAGAGATTAATGTCAATTAAAACAAGAAATATAAAATTATTATCATCCCTTATCAAAAATAATTAAAAAATAAAACGACCCAAATCATCATCCCAAGTCCAGAATTGACAAAGCCATAGAAAAGATTTCGGTTGAGAGAGTTTTATAGAAGAAAGGAACATAGACCCTTCGGCCAGCGCACAAAACCCTGTAACAAATTATGAACATAAAGAAATTTCAGCCATTCAACAATGGCATTGCCCATTGTCTCATCTTGTAACTGTATAGCAAACAAAAAATGTTAACTACTTACCAATAGCTTGCCTATTACAGGAAAACAGAGTGACATCAAGCACTTTGTATTGAATCTGATTATCAGAACAGTCTCTGCAATGAAGAAATTGGTTGTCTCTGAACTGAACAAACCATGAATCATCAATGGCCAACCGTAATGTCTGCAGCAGGAAGAGGGGGAGGAGATGGGTGGGTGGATTGTTGTGAGAGGAAAATATTGATGTGATCCAGAAAAGAAAGATGTGAAGGCCTGTCCTTTGGGCGCACATAATTCTGGCGATTTCAAATTTGAGCTTTATTCGCCCGCGCACAACCTCATGTATGCCATAACCTCCAAACACATGGCATGCGATTTCAAATTTGAATTTTATTCGCCTGTGCACAACCTCATGTATGCTCCATGCCATAACCTCCAAACGCATGGCGTACTGTCAACGCATACTGTGGTATCGACATAATCATGTGTATGGTGGATCATGTGGCATCGACATAAGCCATGGTTGATGAACGCGGAATCGGAATTCGTTAGCCGGAGAAATGATGCACACGGCTGATCGCCAAAGCCGATGTCAGAACGTGTTTCCCAACACTGTACTTAAGGTCTCTTAAGAGTGCATTTATAATGCTATAGTGGTGGAAATAGGAGTTGCCTATGCAAGTCAGGTGCATTTATAATGCTATAGTGGTGGAAATAGGAGTTGCCTATGCAAGTCAGGTAGATTTTAATGTGTAAGGGTGACTGCTCATTAACACCTACCCACTGGCTAACCCTAGAGTACCACCCTAATGTGAATAGTGTAATTGTTAATAAGACTTTTTTTTATTTGTATATATATTTATAGTTTCGTTTTGTATGTTAGTTTGTTACATGTAATTGGTTTTTATTAATATTATAGGAAATTGGATAATGTATATGTGTTTAGTTGGAATGTATTAATTTAAAGAATTAAATGTATTTAATATGTTATTGAGAATTGTTTAAACTTTTTTTTAAACTTTTTTGAAAGAAATAGAATTATATAATTTTATAAGAGAATATTGAAAAAAATGTTCTCATTATATTACATACATATTATAATATGTTAGCAAAATAAGATATGGATTTTATAAAATTATATTGATCCCATCAATTGGTTCGCTCACTAAAGCCAAACCCAGTAACTAGCTCAAGTAGGAGATAGAAGAATACTTGGCGAAGATTAGAAATATCACCATTAAGGAAGACTCGAGGTGAACAGACAGAATATTTAGAAGTACATTGGTGGCCTTATCCAAGTGAGAACAATGTTTCTCACGCTCTAGAAGGAAGTTCAAACTAGTTCCAAATCATTGTACCCAGATGTCAGGGAGGTTAGAGTCCGCTTCCAGCCAAACACCATCACACAATTTGGGGATTTCATCGCACAGTACCAAGCTTGGCACTGATATGTGACAGAAAGACATCAAGTGGAAGTTGCTGAGGTAGAGTTTCCTCAAACTCAAGCATGACAATGTTTTTTCTTATTAGGTTGTCTAGTTGACTGTACCTAATTTTGTCTTATGTGGTTACAAGTGTAAATTTTAATATTATTTTGTAAATAATTTGTAAGTGGAACTCCAAGAATATTGGAATGTGAATATTCATGATGTAATTTAATGAATCATTTTGTAAATAAGTTGAAGAGTCATTATGGAATTACAAGAGTCAAAAAGGGGAGTTCAAGAGTCAATTCCCCCTCTTGTTATAAATATAACCTCATAACTCATGTGAAGGGCTTTTGGGAGCCAAAATTTTGGCTAGGCTTAGGCTTAGAATCAGGAGCTTGGGATTTTGTGAGAGCCTTGACTACTTTGTAGCATAGTGAAAGTATATTTCTTTGGAGGGGCAGGTGATGTTGAATTCACGTTCCACTATTGCGGCTAGTGGTTTGTCAATGGAATATGTATGATTGAAACTTTCACTTAATAAAAGGCTCAGATATGATACATTTTCATGCATATGTTGTAAAGATAATAAGACCATTCTTGTTATGTTTACAATGTATGTTATTTAACTTATGCTTATGCTTATGAACTATTTCGTTTGCATTATTACAAATCTTGTTGAATGCATGTTGTAGTTTTAATTCATTCCTCTTAACTTGTGAACTTTAGGTATTGAGGGGTTTTCGTAGTGCATTATATTAGATATAATTTTTTGGGATTCAACTAGGTTAAGTAAGTCATTCATGTACAACCATTTACATGAGAGGTAGTCGTAACTGACTAATTTCTCATGATTTTTAAATAGTCCACTTACCACTCATTGCATCGGGTGATGCTCATAGGGGTGAGTAAGTGGGATTGAAATGAATCACATAACATCAATCATCACTTCCAGGACTTGCAATCGGTAACTAGGACTTCCCTGGAAGTCACCCGTCCCAAATCACCTCTGGCTCAAGCGTGCTTAACTATGGAGTTTTCCCCATAATCAACTCCACTTAGCTTGCTACCCCATTTGTAAAACCTTAGCAAGTATTGTGCCTCATGAACCATTCAATTAGATTTCTCTTCACTCTTTCGAATTTAAGTATTGAGGGGATTTCGCAGTGCATTATATTAGATATCATTTTTTGGGATTCAACTGTGTTAAGCAATTTATTCATCTATGAACATTTCCATGAGAGGTAGTTGTAACTGACTAATTTCTCATGATTTTGAATAGTCCACTTAACACTCATTGCATCGGGTGATGCTCACATGGGTGTAGAAATTGGATTGAAACTAGTGAAATGAATCACATAGCGGCAATAATCACTTCTGGGGCTTGTACCTGGTAACCAGGATTTCCTGGGTGGTCACCGATCCTAGATCCCCTCTGGCTGAAGTGCACTTAACTATGGGTTTTTCCTCGCAATCAAGCCCACTGAGCTTGCTACCCTATTTACAAAACCTTAACAAGTATTGTGCCGCATGAACCATTCAAGTAGAGTTCCCTTCACTCTTTTGAATTTAAGTATTGAGAGATTTTCACAGTGCAGTATATTAGATATTATTGTTTAGGATTCAACTGCATTAAATAAGTTGTTCCTCTATGACCATTTCCATGAGAGGTAGTCGTAACTGATTAATTTTTCATATTAGCTTGTGATGTCATTTATGCTCATCTGTTCCTTTCAAGATGCGCAAGTCTATTACAATCTTTTAAGGGGCTCACTTATTTTACCTTTTGTGTGGTAGAACCTTCATGCATCACACTTGAATCTTCGCAAGGTCACACACTTGTTCTCACTGAAGTCATCATACTTCACTCTATTCGCTATTGCAGCCAAGGCACATCATTAAAACCCAGTTGATAGATAACCAGGCCGTATTCCAAATGGGATTACTACACCAAACATTGTGAGGTCTAATTGGGATTTCATATTAGGAAGATTCCCTAAATGTTGGAGGGTTCATAACTGTGAACATTTCTAGTGCTAGAAGGAGGGCCAGATGACAAGTTGAGCCCATGAAGTCAGTTTGAACTTTCCACACTCATTAATGGATTACCCCCAAATCACAACCTTGACATGTTTTTGTAGAACGACAAATCTGAAAGTGTTAGTGAGAATCATTGATGACTTGTCAAATATTAAATTCAATGGTGAGGGTGAAACAACCTTTTTTGAGCACACCTCTTGTTTTCTTCATTTTTGCATAAAACACATTATTCACTACAATGATGTTGCCAATAGGTTGTTCATTCTCACATTTGAAGGGCATGTAAGGGAATTGTGTTACACATTTCTTGTCGCCTCTATAGACTCTTTCTAACACCTTTCCACAGATATTTACCATGCCTTTGATAGGTACGATTATAAATCTATGTTCAATAAAATTATGCGATTGCGAAAAGAACCTATTGAATCTCTTGATAATTTTTAAGATCATTTCATTCATTTTTGTTTTGAATTTTCTAAAGATGATGTTGATTGGCCCTTATTGAAAGATGCACTCAAATTTCTTGTTCACTTTTCGATGAATCTGCATGAATATGAATCTTTCAAAAGCCTCTCAACATACCTTGGTATTAGAGCTTCTAAATATGTGATAGATGAGGTTGTTGTACCAAGTGAATCTCCATCTCCTGTAATCAAACAACTCAATTTCCGTAAGTTGAGGTAGGAGAACTTTAGAATTCATCACTAATTTACTGCCATCTTCTCCCACCCCACATACTCAAAATTATAGTGCAAGTTTGAACTGCGAATTTGATGTTTGTGATGAAGTGTTATCTCCTTGTCCTCCATCCTTTGGTTCCTTTGGTCCTCTGGATTGTGAGTTTTTGTGTCCACCCATTTCAAATATTTTTTTTATGTTCATGAGGATCAAGTTATGGATGGAGTTGATGTTGAGAACCAAAATTGTGATATCATTTATGATGACTATGTGTGGGGGTCCACATCTAAACAAGAATCTGCGATGAAGGTTGATTATTTTCATTCCCTGCCTCACCCTCATTACCCGGACATTTTCCGTGATTCTGTCATTCATTTTGAATCTTACAAATAATTACCTTCTGATGATATTATTACTTTCGATCACTCTCAGAACTCGTGGAATGTCAGTTTTTTAGCCGAATTCAGAGAGGAGAAATTGTCTTTTTCCTCTTCCCATTATATTATCTCATCATGATGAAGAAATAAAGGGTGAAATTTCTTATTTTCAATCTTCCCCCCTTTATTATTCATCAGATCATGAGGATGCCTCTGTTTCTGATTTGGAACTTTCTGATTGCGGTTGTCATTATCTTTTGACCCATTCGTCTCGTCAAGGCTCTAATTTTTTCACTGTTGATTTTTCTAAGCCATTGGTCTTTAATGACCTATCATATGATGATTTTGAACTTCCACAAGTTGTCGAGGCACTTCAACCCAATATCATGGCTATGTTAGGTTCTCTTAGTCTTGAGACTAGTTCCAATTCTAATCATAATAGAACATATCTTTAAAGGCTCCCCATCACTCCTTTGCACAAATTGAAAACCATTATGTTTCACAATTTTTGCACCCTCAATCAGATTTGCATGATCCTATCACTCAATCATTAGAGGAGTCATACCGAGTGAGAACTATTGCAAAGTGCAAGTTTTCTTATTTCTGCATGTTCACCCATTTTCAAAGTTCAAAAGTTTGTCTTTGCATGCCTTTGAATCACAATGTTTCTCACCACCATAATGCATCCGCATAATGCTTCACATGCACTTTTCTTTCATACTTTTTTGCGTGCATTTTTAAAATTAGAATGTCTTGGTATGTATTGTCTTATCTTTCTTGTTTTATGCTATGCTTGAATATCTTTCTTGATATGCATTCCCTCGCTTACATAGTCCAACCAATTCTTCAGTAGTTACACTGCAAATTTCATTTTACGTAGGTTTGGTCTATTCTTGGTTAGTTTAGGAGTAGGAGTATTTTTGTTTGCTTTCGTTATTTTGTTTTGTTTTAATTTACTTTCTTCTCCACTCTTTTCTTTCAATTTTTTTTAGTTGTAGGATAGCTTCCACACAAGACTGTGTTTGGTTTCTAGAGCAAGCATGGTGAACTCCAAGATGAAGTTGTGCTACTATCAATGCTTTGTTATCTTTTTATTCCCTCTCTTTGTGTGAATATTTCATTCTTTTAGTCGATGGTACTCTAATGGAAAATATGTTCTTTCTAGAAGAAAATCATATTGAAGTCATGATGATTGAACCTATAACTAGTAATGCCTACTCTAATCGATCTTTTATTTTTAGTTCCTTGTCAGCTAAATAGATACAAGTAGAGTAAGGAGGGGATGAAAACTTTAACAAGTGTGTTAGAGGTATATATAAATATCCTTCTCTGGAGGAACAACCTCTTTTTATATCAATAAGTCAGGATCCCTCTCCTACCTTGTTAAATCAATAAGTTCCTCTACACAGTTCTTCGAAAAAAATGAAAAAATGCAACAACCAAAAAGGCGAAAGAAGAGAAATGCTTCTTGTGTAGAGAGGTGAAGAAATCAACTCTGACGTGGTACTGTTCAGGGTCACTGGCATAAAAGCAATGTTTATGTTCCTAAAATGACTTCGTCGGGGTATTTCCCAGGCCTACTAGTAGTAGAGCAACATCAAAGATGAAAACTAAGACTTTGACAATTATTTTCACTTATGTATGCATATACTCCTCATCCCCAATCGAAACAACTTAGTTTGACTTGGCTTGGTTAAGTGTGCCACCGATGAAGAGAATGGTAAGGACTATATCTTTAACGCAAGCTAAGTGAATAAGATATGATATTTAAGGAACTGAACAATACTTCCAGAAGATTTAGACCTATTCTTCATGAGACAAGGCCCACACAGAGAGTTGTGGTTCTGCCAATGTTCCACCAAGTGTTGTAGCTACTACAACCACCCTCCATAATTTTTGTTATGCTTTGATTTTAGAGCCTTCCCTTCTATTCATAGGAGCTTACCTTTTACTATCGTCAAATATTCATGATTTGATTAAGACTCATTCTTTTCATTTGTGCTTATGTTTGCTTGTTTTCATACTTATTTGAATTTTTCATGTCACAAGCTAACCTTCTGACTTTACCTCACAGGAGTCCTGGGCTTGCCTCCAGAAGCTGTGCAATCTTGGGAGGCAAGCCAACCTTGATGATGGACACTGTTCAATCAGAATGGTAGTTGAGCCTTGAGCTTGAGAATTGCGTAGTCATGGATGGAAACCCAACATTAAGCTCATAAACTGTTCAATCCATCCCCTCTTGTCAGAAGTTGTGTAATGCACTAAGCTGAGAAGTTGCCGAGTTCCATAGAATTACACAATCTTCATTGGCAGTGTGCATGGAAAGCTTCCCATAAATAAAAAAAAAATAAAAAAGTAAAAAAGTAATCCCTATAAATGGTTAGGTGCTCAAAATTAGGCTAAAAAATCAAAGTGTCAGAATCTTGCTAAACTTAGCTTCAAATCGAAGAGCTCGTCATTCTGATTCCAACAGTGTGAACGAAACTCAAATCTGAGATTGTATGCATACGTTAGAGTAAGTCAAAGTTTAGGTTTGACTTGCTCACGTGGCAGGACTGGATGATGTGGCAAGGTCCTTCCACGAATGAGGAGGCGCCAATTGGCAAGCCTCCATTGTCCCCCGCATGTCACAAATTGCAATCACAGGTAGGTCGGCACTAAGAATCGACCCCTGATCAGGGAAGGGTGTGATGCGATAAGGCGGGCGAGAAGGTTTTTAAGAATCAGCTGAAGGTGCAATGTGATGGATCACAATCGCAGATCGACGAAGGGTCAACGTTACATAATCGGCCCTTGGCAAGTACCAGGTTCTGATGCAATATTGCAATCACAAATCGTAGCACGCTGCAAAGTCCCGCATATTCAAGACCCTGACTTTCTACTGATTGTGATATCCTGGATGTGATAAGGTTATAGGTTGCAGATAATGTTCTGTCGGGTCTGCCGTATCAAAAGTGCACATCGCTTACCGTGTTCATAGACCATAAGACCTGCCAGACTTCATCAATTGGGATTTGCGATGGGCAATTTGTGCCGACGGATTTTGGCATGCCAAGTGACAAAATTCTCGCTTGGTTATCGGATCTTTGGAGCACAATTGTTGGTTCTTGTCGAATGTGGAGAAATTTGTGGAGCAAATAGTGGGAGATCTAGGAGAGGTCATAAATTCTTCAATTTTCCACCACATTGGATGAAAAATGAGGCTAGATGGCCATTTCTTAGTATGATGGACTGATTGGAGCATGTTTCAGAAGCATTTGAGCATTGTAAACACAAATGTTTACACTTTTGAGCATAATAGAGAGGCTCAATCCATTGGAAGTTGGACCAAGGAGACATAGCACAGGAGGGGTAAACTCCTTTATCATGTGCTTGTTGTAATGTGTTTTTTATGATGTTATATACACCAGTTTAGCCTCAAGTTGCAGTTGAGACTCCAGAGATCATGTCTCATGAAGAAGAACTGACAAACATGATAGAAGATGAGAAGACCTTCAGAAAGGATTTCTTTGATATGACAGAGATGGTGAAGGTCCTCTATGAAGAGAGGAATAGCAGGTTGCAAGGAGAAAGTTCCAAACCTCCCAATGGAGAAGGATCTTCAGGAGGAGGTAATGGAAAAGGAGGTAATGGGAAGGGAGGAAAACCTCCACCCTCTCCACCATCTTCTTCATCTTCTTCTTCACAAGCATATTCACACTCTTCCACTAATACAACCTTTACCCATACTCATCATCATTCTTCAAAAGGAATTGGTAAATCGCCTTTTTTCAAACTTGATGTTAAATTCAAGTCGCCCATGTATAATGATGAACTAAATGTAGAGAAGCTTGATAATTGGATTTGTCAGTTGGAGTTCTATTGCAGTATTCAAAACCTTAAAGAGGATGACATAAAGATTCAGTTAGCTTGCTTGAGAATGGAGGGTGCAGCACTAGTATGGTGGGAATCAAAGACCCAAGAGGAGATTAAAAAACAATGTAAGATCTCAATTTCTTGGGATGATTTCTTTGTTGCAATTAAAAGACAATTCTACCCTCTAGCTTATATGCAGAAATCCATTATGAATTGTCAAAACTTTACACAACTTAAAAGTCAAAATGTGCAATATTACACCCAAGAATTCAGAAAAAGGTCTGTGATGTTAGGTGTATATTTGCAGTCACATGAAACTTTGTTGAAGTACATAGGGGGTTTACATAGTTACCTTAGGCATACTATCTTAATGTTTAATCCCAATAATCTAGATAATGTGTGTGCCCAAGCCACTCATCCTGAGGCAACAAGGAAAAACACCTCAAAAGAAGGCAGTAAAAATCCATTTAAGAGTAAGGGAAAAGAAAAGGATAAGAAAAATGCGTCTATCAAAAAAAAAGGAGATAAAGTTACATGCAAACATTATTCCATAGAGGGCCACGATGAATCTCACTGTTGGAAGCTTCATCCCGAAATGGAACTGGAAAGAAACAACAGCAAGGGGAAACATAAGACAACTGCAACCACTCAATAGGATTTGGGATCCGATTTGGGTGATGAAACTAAAATCATAGCCATGGGGTTAAAAGGGAACGAATCCATTGCCATCACTAGTTCTTCAGACTCACAAAATGAAACTCCAAATGAAAAGAGGAGAATAGAACTATTTCACGTAAGGGTGATCTCAAAACATAACAAGTTTGATACGATGTTAGATAGCATCTCTCAAGCCAACCTTATCTTTCAAAACATTGTCAAGAGTTTAAATCTGGAAACTGTTCCACATCATAAACCATATCCACTTGGATGGTTTTGTGACAATGTGAAATCGTAGGTTACGAGAAAGTGTAAATTGAAATTCGCTATCACTACAAAATTCATAGATGAAGTGGAGCTTGGCGTTGTGTCGTTAGATATCTGTGGCATCATTTTAGGCAACCCATAGCTTTATGAAAGAATATATATCTTCCATCGACATGAAAACAAATATCATTTATTCAAAAATAGAGTAGAATATATTGTGAGAGCTCACAACAAGAAAACAAATCTTTCGTTGGTAATGCAGTGTAGATGAAAGGACTAGTGAATTCGAGCAAGAATTTTGTGCTTCTCATGATCAAACCCAAAAATGATGTTGATAATAAATCTTTTAAAGGTTTTGATTCGAATTTGAAATCTGAATTGGTTGACGTAGTTAACCAATATGATGAAATGTTTCAAGAATTGAAGGGGTTACTTCCCAAGAGAGGAATCCAACATGAGATACAATTGCAACAAGATTTTCCTCTTCCTAAGATAGGCATGTATAGGATGTTAGTGATGGGAAGCATAGAAATTAAGACACAAATCCAAGGGTTTTTAATAAAGGGATTATCAGACCATCTTCCTCGCCTTGTGGTTCAGCTATTTTCTTGGTGTCAAATAAGGATGGAACATGGCACATGTGTGTGGACTTTCACACATTAAACAAAATTATGGTAAATAATTGTCACCCACTACCTCAAATAGTTGATTTACATGATCAATTGAAAGATGCAAAGTATTTTAATAAGATGGAATTAGTAAGTGGCTACAATCAAATTAGAATAGCTGAAGGAGACATTTGGAAGACAACATTCAAAACAAAACAGGGTTTGTTTGAATGGATAGTTATGTCGTTTGGTTTATGTAATGCTCCTCCTACATTCATGTGTGTGATGAATGATGTGTTGACACCATTTCTTGATGAATTTGTCATAGTATACTTAGATGAAATCTTATTTTTTAGTAAATCCCGTGTTGAACATGTCATGCATGTAAGAAAAGTACTTGGTGTCTTGAAAAACGAACAGTTGTATTTGAAGATGTAAAAAAGAAAGTATTGAAAGACTTCTTTAGTTTACTTAGGTCATATTGTTGGATGAGGTGAGTTGAGAATAGATCCCTAGAATTTTGATGTCATTGTGAATTGGCCAAGGCCCAAGACAATTACAGAGGTAAGAAGTTTTCTGGGAGTACCCCAATATTGGAGGAAATTCATTGCTAATTTCTCTCTTATAGCAGCTCCTTTGTATGCATTGACCAGCGTGAAAAATATTTTTGAGTGGGGAGGCAAACAACAAAATAACTTCGATGCGTTGAAGGAAAAGATAAGTAGAACTCCCGTACTCGCACTTCCAGACTTGAGATAGTCATTTGAGATTCAAACATATGCCAGTGACTACACTGTGGGTGCAGTCCTCATGTAACATAGTAAGCCTATCTGTTTTCATTCAGAAACTTTAAATGGTGCATAAATTAACCATATGTTGATGGTGCTAGACCCACCAACATGTAAGGGGATCTCTCTGGTAAGAAGTCCCAATTAGACCTCAGACTGTTTGGTGTAGGAGTCCTAGCAGTGGGTCATATGGTAATGCCATGACCGCAATTCCGCATAGAGCCAAGTAAGATGTCTTTGTTGGTAGCAAGGGTGTGACAACTGCAGCAAGCCAAGGAAGGTGCATGAGAGGTTCAAACACACGTAGGTTGAGATGAGTGTGCCCTTTCAAAACCTATGATAACATGGAGTTAAGAAGGGAACACATGAGCAAAGATGCATCACAACATCGAGGGCAAGTTAGCTAGCAATCCAAAGTGATGGTTAAACCAATAACACATTTCAGAAAGATTCATACATACATACACAGATAGTTATATATGCATGTGTAAGTAAACATATACATATATCATTTCGATTAAACCAGATAACATAGAATACAAGATAACATATGCATGAAATGTGCAGGCTCTTGTTATATTAAGAAGTGTAAGTTCCAGTCGTACAATACATGCATGTCCAACCACTAGTTCTGATAGCAGAATGTTATAGCCACAACCACCTGTTCCTCCAAAGAGATGTACTAGCTATGCGTAGTAGAGAAGCCAAAGCTCATTACAATATTGTCGAAGCTCTCTCCAAGACAGTCTTATGGGAAGCTTCGTTGACGAAAATCCTTTACAATGAGTTATGAGGTTCTATTTATAGCAAAGGGTGGGGTGACCCTTGACATTCCCCTTTGTGAAAGTTCATCTACCCTCAGGAATATTCATCTACTCTATGGCTGTTACATCCAAATATTGACGCTTGAACTTCCACTTGACAAGACGTTACATTACAATACGCATGTGCTCATGTGAGATAAAATGTCTTGAGCAAAGCATGCAAGATATCACTGACACTCGGTCCGTTATGGTGAGACCAACTCTTTGACATGCTTGTGATGGCAAAGGTGGTGAGCTAATGCAAATCTTGGTCATCCGTGATGGTTTGCATGCACTCCATGATGAAATCCTGCTAAAGAGAAAAATTGCCTGTGTTGCATCTAGGTGCATTGGTATGACTTCGCCATCCAACTCATCTGCTAGCATGCACATGGCCTTCTTGGGTGTTGAAAAACGGGAAACACAATAATGCATAATGTCTATGTTGATCTTCCAGTGCGTGCTAGTGGTCATGCGCATCAACTCTCAACTACATGTTCAGCTCCAGTTTGACTTGCTTCTTGTATTTACCTCTGCGAGTGTGCCAAATGGGTTATATCGTATGCATGTGCACAATGACATGCATGCTGCTGAATTCCCTTTCATGCAATCAACAACACCACTCACCATGTCTGCTCCGTGCCATCTGTTGGGATGAATCTATAACTTGTACGAGCATAGTTTCATCCTTCTATGCATGTTGCGCCCCCTGCTATACCTATCCTTATTGCAACTCATTCTCTCATTTATGCAACTCCTGTCCTTCCTTAAGTTGCTGCTTCAACACATACAACTCCTTCTCTATTCCATTCTCTCACTTCGCACGATATTCATGTCGTGTCATCACATCATAGCCCCAATCTCCAAAGTTTCTTTCATCACAAGTGAATCTGCTCAAGCTTGAAACTTTGTTTGGCCTCTGTGTTGTCTACAACCTTCCTCTTGTATTCATCGAATGGGGGTGTGCTGCCTACTGCTACTACTGATGGTGCTACTCGCTGTGATTTTGATCATTGTGATGCGACTACCATCTTATCTTGATGTCCTTTGTCTATGAACAACTTGATGTCTTCATAGGCAGGCAAGCTCATAGACACTTTCTTGGCTGCAACCCATGTTGTGCTCTCAATGGTGTCCTTTGACTTTGCTCTCCTGAAGGCCATTGTACTTGTGCTGTTGAGGGGCAGATGAACACCTGTGATACCTGTTGACATGGCAGCACTCATGGGAAGCAATCCATCTATCGAAAACAAAAATGAACCTGAGAACTGACATGGAACATACCTATCTAACTGACCATGAAGGTTGCACAATTTCCACTAGGATGTCAGGAAACTGACTGCCGAATCATGCAAGGAATAGTTTGGGTTGTTAGGAGGCTAACTGACTGCTAGAACTACACAATGTACAGTCCAACCTGGCTGTTGACTGGTATAATTCTGCAATGCACAATCTTGGTTGGGAATGGTTGCGGTCTCAGCAATTGCTTTGCGTAATTTTCAGGGCCAATAGTCACTATCCATCAGAATTGCGCAATGCAAGATTGGAGGATAGTCACTGGGTAGAAATGAAAATTTCCTAAGTGGAAGACAGGGCCTTCCCTCTTAGGATTACACAATGTTTTCTTGGTGAGGCAGAGTTTGGGCCAAGGCTGCCTAGACCTGCTGATGGGCGACTAAAAGCAAATGTTAATGTGAATGCATGGCGATACTAAGTCTAAACATAAGTGAATGATCATGCATGCAAATAATGGATGAACGATTCAGAAAATAGAACAACATGCATGTGGGTGAGGCGAGTCACCTAATCGATGACCATTCGTGAAAATTAGTTTCATGCATGCAAAAGCAATGAGATGTTAACGAAAAATGAAACGATGCTAGTACAAGCTAGTATGTATCAAAACGACAGCAAATGCTCACTGAAATCAAGTAGACAACATTCATATGAAGTGAAACACAAAATGTGCCAAAAATGAAACACAAGACATGAAAAGTGGGATTACCCCAAAACAACTGACCTTAATGTGCCAAGAACTCCTAGATGCAACGTGGGATGTCAAAGCTACAAGGTCAATGTGAGGAATGAGCTCTGCAGCATCCGACTGATGAGTTTTGATAAAATAGAAGATGTGATGCGCATGCCATAAATCTAGGAAGAGCGACACTTGGTGGGAGGTTTCTGACATGATCCTTGCATGCAACCTCCAACTGCAAGAAGTAGATCCCTGAATCAAGGGATGCCTTTGCACGCTGCCTTGGGAGAAGGAGCCCATGCATGAAAATTGGTTTTGATCGGTCTCGGAGGGAACCAGGCAGCTCAACTACACATGCAAGAGGTTGCTCAACTGCTGGGAGAAAATGCGTTGACTGCCCAAGAGATTTATGCAATTTATGGGTAGAGCAACTAATTAATGCCTATGATTTCCCAATTCCTGGGCAGAGCAACCCTACTGGGAAGAATTGTGCAATTTTTTGGATGAAGCCTGACTGGTAGAATTGTGTAATTCTAGAGCCCATTAAGCTGTCAAACTGAATTGCACAATTTCTAGAGGAAAGGTTGGTTTCCTTCTAGAATTGCATAATTTCTTGAAGGAGCTGCTCAACCTGCAGCTGGACCAAGTCAAGAGAAACAACTTGTGAGGGGAATGCATCAAGCTCTGGTAGACAGACTACCTTTCTGCAAGAAAACCATTGAAGCTTGTGTACTTGACGAAGCAAGACATGCTGTTATGAAATGTTGGTAGGGAGGCTCCAAAACGAAGCTAAGGAAAATTTTTGGAGGGTGATTGTAGCCATTACAACACTTGGCGACACACCGGTAGAACTACAGCTCTCTAACTAGACCTTGTTTGTGAAAATCAAGTCTATCACCTCTGGAAGTATTGTTCAGTTCTCAGTTCGTCTTGGTTTCCACACTTTTTTCATTGTAAGATGTAGCATATGCCAAGCTCTTGGTCGATTGACACACATTCCAAGCCAATTCAATACAATTGTTTCGATTGGGGTTGAGGGGTATATTGGTGCACAAGCAATGTAGTCTCCAGAGTCTTAGTTTCATCTCTAGTGTTGCTTCACTGCCAGTAGGCCTCGGCAGTACCTTGACTGAGTCACATAGGAACACAATCATGGCTCCGTTGCTAGCGAGCCTGGTCAGTACCGTGAAGTAGTTACTTGCATCACCTATTTGCACGGGAAGCCTTTCTATTCTTTCATCGCGGAAGAGGGATCCCAAATTATTGAGAGAAGAACAGGTTATTCTTGCAAAGAAGTAGTTTATTATAGCTCTGACATGTCTATTAAGGTTTTCCTCCTCACCTTACTCTACTTGACTGAGACAACAGGGATTAATCCAAAAACAACCGACCAGAGTAGGTGATACTAGTTAGCATGCAAGCGTTGTATTTTCACCAAGGTTCACTTCGAACAATATGTATTTTACGTTGATGTATCATGGAATGAAGACAACAAGTTTTTACATAAGAGAGTGAACAACATATAACCAAATGTTGATATTTGTACAAGTCCTCTTATACTTTACCCAGCCTCTTTCAAGAGTCACTCACTGTCCATGCGAAACTAACCTATGGAAAAAAACAAGTAAATAAACCAAAAAGAAAAGCAAAAAGAAGAAAAAAATGTGGAAGCAAAGAGAGTAAGCAAACAAACAAGCAAGAAAACAAACACACAAAGAAATAAGAAAGCATGCATGCAAGAAAACAACATAAAATCAAACACTACTGCTACTCCTAAGCTAACAGTGCATGGGCATGACCACGTGAAGTGATACTGCCAATGCAACCACCAATGCATTGGTTGACCCATGTTGGTGAAGGCATGGTTCACAAGAAACACGGTTGTGTGGACCAGTAGCTGTGAAAGATACAACAATGAAGGCAAACACACTCTGAACTTACAAGCGTCCACAGAATAAAAATGAGTGAAAGTGCATGACATGTAGTATGTGCGCATACCTTGATGTTGTGTGAAACTATGTGGAGATGTTAAGCATATGCACACTCTTGACTGTGATATGAAAGCATACATGAGGAAGGTAGACCAGCTACGTTGCGCAAGTGTGCTTGCTGAGTAAGATTCCTCCAATGCATGAGCAATGGGATCATGTAGTTCGAGTGGAGGAAGTGAAATCTGAGTGCTAGATTGATCTTCAATGCATACAGATGAGTGATGAGGAGCATTTCATGTTTGAACAATTTCCTGATAAGAAGTGAAACCAACCTCACGACAGCGAGGGCCTAACATAAGCATCAGTGCAGGCTGAAGTGCCTTGACAATCTAGGTGGTTTCGTCTTTGTTGACAAATGGATCATCATAGACCAGTATCTTAGATGGAGGAACAAAGAGTTAATCAACATCATGATTGGATGATGGGGTGAAGAGATCAAGACAACTAATATTAGAAAATGAAGGATGTTGGTCAACATCCTCATGATTTGATGAATCGTACAGAGGGGTAGATGAGAAGCAAGAATGTTCATCCTCTGGGTTTCTGGAAAAGATAGATGAAAAATCAAGTGAATGGTCAAAGAATGATCGGTCCTCTCTATTGTCAGATGATGGACTGACATTTGGTGTGTCTAGCGAATGATCAACAATGAGTGCTTCTGTGGACGGAGATACACATGAAAAATCAGGGATGGCAGGTACACCAAAGAGGTCAGGAAAAAGTGGAGGAGGTACAGACAGACAAGGATGGTCCTCTGCTACCGGTGGATGTTCAAGCTCCTAGTCATGCTCTTCATGAATCTCAGTGCATGTTTGTTGTGCAACACCAACTCCTTCGATAGATCGATCCTTATTCAAAATAGGTGTAGAGTTCAGAATGAAAGAACACAAGACAGTGACATTTGTAGGATTATCCCAGTTCGAAGACGGAGGTTGAGGTACAAAATACATGTGATGAGGTATGGGACTCACAACCAAGTCTACACAAAAAATTGAAGGAGCGATGTTGGGAGGATGTGATGGTTGAAAAAATGTGTGTGCATGCTCTCCCACATCACTCTATGATGGAGGAGTTGTTTGGTGAGGGGATGACATACCATCACTTTTGGCAGCTACCACCTCTGTTTGTGATTGCATAGCTCCAACACGGAAGTATGCTGAGTGGGATTTAATCTTGAACTTCATCTTGGGATTGACAGATTGGACAAGGTACTATTTGAATTTGTCCACGAGATACTGAAATTTCATATAACTTTTCGGGGCTTCAAACATGAATAGATGGAAGCACTCTAAAAACTCCATAGGTGATTCATGCGGGGCCTTCCTTTGTTTTAGCAACTTTTTATCAAACACTTCAAGATCAAAATGGTGGAAAACAGATTCAACTAGATCACTGAACTGCTTGAATGAGTGCATGGAGTTATGAGGTAGTGTACCACACCATTGTGATGGGTGGTTGTGAAGTGTGTGTGCGAGCATAAAATAGACCTATGTTTCATTAAAATTTTCCATGCCTTGCATGAGCGCATGGATGTCATCTAAGTGCTCAGGCTAGGCCACTTCGACTTCACCATCATATGCGACTTGTGAAAAGTAATCCCAAAACTCCCTCTTGACATGAAAGATATGTCCATTGGACAAACATTTTAGAGGGCGAACTATAAAAACTCCATGATAAATGTGTGAAGATTCAAAATAGATGATGAGGGCTCAGCTTGTAATCTAGCCCTCCTTCTAGCACCAAAAATGTTGATGGTGTTGGACCCACCAACATGTAAGGGAATCTCCTCGGTAAGAAGTCCCAATTAGACCTCATACCATTTCGTGTAGGAGTCCCAGCAGTGGGTTGTATGGTAATGCATTGAACGCAATTTTGCATAGAGGCGAGTAAGATGTATCCATTGATAGCAAGGGTGTGACAGCTGCAGCAAGCCAAGGAAGGTGCATGAGAGGTTCAAACACACAGGGGTTGATATGAGTGTGCCCCTTGGAAACCTGTGATAGCAAAGAGTTAAGAAGGGAACACATGAGCAAAGATGCATCACAAAATGGAACGTAAGTTAGCTAGCAATCCAAAGTGATGGTAAACCCAACAACAAATTTCAGAAAGATTCATATATACATACACATATAGCTATAAATGCATGCATAAGTAAACAGATACATATATCAATTAGAGTAAACCAGATAGGATAGAATACAATACAACATATGCATGAAACATGTTGGCTCTTGTTATATTAAGAAGAGTAAGTTCCAGTCATACAATACATCCATGTCCAACCACTGGTTCCGACAGTGGAACGTTACAGCCACAACTACGTACTCCTCCAAAGAGATGTATTAGCTCTGCGCAGTGGAGAAGCCAAGGCTCATTACAACACTGTCCAAGCTCTCTCCAAGATAGTCTTATTAGAAGCTTGGCTGACCAAAAGCCTTTACAAGGAGTTATGAGGTTTTATTTATAGAAAAGGGTGGGGTGACCTTTGACATTCGCCTTTGTGGTATTTCATTTACCCTCATGAATCTTCATCTACTCTATGACTATTACGTCCAACAATTGACACTTGAACTTCCACTTGACAAGACGTTAAATTACAAGGCACATGGGTTCATGTGAGACAAAATGGCTTGAGAAATCCATGGAAGACATCACTCACACTCGATTCGTTGTGGTGGGACCAACACTTTGACACGCTTGTGAATGGTGAAGGTGGTGATTTGATGCTAAGCTTGGTCATCCATGATGGTGTGCATGCACTCCATGGTGACATCTTTCTGAAGAAAACACTTGCCTCCATTGCATCTGGGTGCATTGGTATGACTGCTCCATCCAGCTCGTCTACTACCATGCGCATGGTCTTCTTGGGTACGGACGAACCGAAATCAAACTGATGCATAGTGTCTGTGCTAATCTTCCAATATGTTCTGGTGGTCATGTGCATCAACTATCAACTACATGTTTAGCTCCAGATGGACTTGGTTCTTGTCTTTGCCTTGGCAAGTGTACCAAATGGGTTAGATCTCATACGTGCACATAATGACATCCATGATGCTGAACTCCCTTGCATGCGATCAACAAAACCACTCACCATGTCTGCTCCGTGCCATTTGTTGGGATGAAACTACAACTTGTACAGGCATAGTTTCATGTGTCTATGCATGTTGCACCCCTGCTATACCTATCCCTATTGCAACTCATTCTCTCGTCTATGAAGCTCCTGTCCTTCCTTGAGTTGCTGCTTCAACACTTGCAACTCCTTCTCTATTCCATTATCTGTCTTCGCGTGATATTCATGTCATGCCATCAGCTCATAGTCTCAATCTCCAAAGTTGCTTTCATCACAAGTGAATCTGCTCAATCTAGCAACTTTGTTCCACCTCTGTGTTATCTACAACCTTCCTCTTGTATTCACTGAATGCGGGTGTGCTGCCTATTGCTACTGTTGATGGTGCTGCTCGCTGTGATGCTGATTGTTGTGATGCTACTACAATCTTATCTTGATGTCCTTGTCTATGAATAGCTTGATGTCTTGATAGGTAGGCAAGCTCATAGACACTTGCTTGGCTACAACCCACGTTGTGCTCTCAATGGTGGCCTTTGACTCTGCTCTCTTGAAGGCCATTGTACTTGTGCTTTTGACAAGCAGAAAAACACCTATGATACCTTTGGACATGGTAGCACTCATGGGAAGCAATGAACATATGTGTGTAACTGATCATGAAGGTTGCTCAATTTCCATCGGGAGATCGGGAACTGGCTGCCAAAACCGTGCAAGGTAGAGTTTAGGCTATCAGGAGGCTAACTGACTACTAGAACTACATAATGCACAGTCCAACCTGGTTGTTGACTGTTGGAATTCCGCAGTGCGCAATCTCAGTTGGCAATGGTTGTGGGCTCAATGACTTCTTTGTGTAATTTTCTGGGCTAGCAGTCACTATCCCTCAAAATTGCGCAATGCAAGACTCCAGGACAGTCACTAGGTAGATATGTGAATTTCCTGAGTGGAAGATAGAGCCTTCCCTCTTAGGATTGCACAATGCTCTCTTGGTGAGGCAGAGCTCGGGCCAAGGTTGCCTAGACCCACCGACGGGTGACTGAATGTGAATGTGAATATGAATGCATGGCGATACTGAGTGTAAGGAGAAATGAATGATCATGCATGCAAACTGTGGATGAAAGATTTAGAAAATAGAACAAAATGCATGTGGGTGAGGCGAGTCGCTCAATTGATGACCATTTGTGAAAATCAATTTCATGCATGCAACAGCGGTGAGATGTTAATGAAAACTGAAATGGTGCTAGCACAAGCTAGTATGTATCAAAACAACAACAAGCACTCACTAAAATCAAGCAGACAACATTCATACAAAGAAAAACACAAAACATGCCAAAAATAAAACACAAGACATGAAAAGTGGGATTACTCCAAAACAGTTGAGCTGAATGTGTCGTCAACTCTTACATGCAACGTGGGATGTCAAAGCTGCAAGGTTGATGTGAGGAATGAGCTCTGCAACATTTGAATCATGAGTTTTGATAAAATCAAAGATGTGATGTGCATGCCATAAATATTGGAAGAGCGACACTTGGTGGGAGGTTTTTGACAAGATCCTTGCATGCAACCTCCAACTGCTAGAAGTAGATCCCTGAATCAAGGGATGCCTTGGGATAAGCAGCCCATGCATGCAAATCTATTTTTCTCGGTCTCGGAGGGAACTGGGCAACTTAACTGCACATGCAAGAGGCTGCTCAACTGCTGGGAGAAAATGTGCATTTTTGGATGGGAGCTGGACTTACTTCCTAGGAGATTTATGTAATTTCTAGGCAGAGCAGCTAACTGTTGCCTAAGATTGCGCAATTCTTTGGCTGAGCAACCCTGTTGGGAGGAATTGTGCAATTTTTTGGATGAAGCTTGACTAGCAGAATTGCGCAATTCTAGAGCCCAGCAATATGTCAGACTAAATTGCACAATTTTTGGAGGGAAGGTTGCTTTCCTTCCAGAATTGTGTAATTTCTTGAAGGAGCTACTCAACCTGTAGCTGGACCAAGTCTAGAGAAACAACCTGTAAGAGGAATGGATTAAGATCTGGTAGACAGGCTACCTTTCTGCAAGAAACTCACTGAAGCTTGTGTACTTGATGAAGCAAGATATGCTGCTGTGAAAGGTTGGTAGGGAGGATCCAAAATGAAGCTAACGAAAAAAATTTGAGGGTGGTTGTAGCCGCGACAACACTTGGCGACACATTGGTAGAACTCTAGCTCTCTAAATGGACCGTTTTTGTGAAAAGCAAGTCTAACAACTCCAGAAGTATTATTTAGTTCTCAGTTCATCTTGGTTTCCACACTTTCTTCATTGTAAGATGTAGCACATGCCATGCTCTTGGTCGATTGACACACATTCCAAGCCAATTGAAAATAGTTGTTTTGATTGGGGTTGAGGGGTATATTGGTGCACAAACAATGTAGTTGCCAGAGTCTTAGTTTCATCTCTAGTGGTTCTCTGCTGCCAGCAAGCCTGGACAGTAACTCGATGGAGTCACGTAGGAACACAAGCATGGATCCAATACCAGTGAGCTTGGTTAGTACCCCAAAGGAGTTACTTGCGTCACCTCTCTTCACAGGAAGTCTTTCTCTTCTTTCATCGCGGAAGAGGGATCTCGACTTATGAGAGCAGAAGAGGTTATTCCTATAGAGAAGTAGTTTATTATACCTCTAACATGTCTATGAAGGTTTTCCCCCTCACCTTAGTCTACTTGACTGAGCTGACAAGGATTAACCCAAAAACAACTGACTAGAGTAGGTGATACTAGTTAATGTGGGCTTGTGTTATATGCTTTCCATGACTAACCTACGTAGTGAACCAAGGGGTTAGAGGGGGGTGGGTAGCCCCCCTCTATGGGGTTCGACGCAACGCCCTGTGAAATTTTTTTTTGGACCCTATATTAGGTTGGGTAGACATACCTATGGTTTTTGGTCCATGGTTTTGGACGCGATGGTTTTCAGTCCATGGTTTTGGACGTGATGGTTTTCGGTCCATGGTATTGGATGCTTCGGCATGTATAAATATGTATTGTAACATTGAAAGGGATATAATGAAAAATCAAGCTGGTAGTCTCGGTTTTGGGATCCAAGGGAAAATCTCTATGTATATGTGTTTTATGTGTTATGCTCTCACATTGTTTATTTTCTATGTTTTAGAATTCATATGCAGGTAATTTATGTACGGGGCTAAAACCTACATTTGATATCAGATCTATTGTGGCTTCAAGGGGATGCCTTTGTTGCTGAGGAGTTTCACTTGGGCCTATGGTAGACCTTTTTCAGTGGGAGATCTATGGGATCGATTCTGGTGGTGAAAGAAGATGGCGAGCGGTGGAAAGATAAAGATCGAGAAATTTAATGGTCAGAGTTTTGAGTTGTGGAAACTCAAGATGGAGGATCTGTTGGTGGATAAAGGTCAGTGGATTGTGGTAGATCCAAGTACTAAACCAACGGGAGTGTCCGATGAAGAATGGAAGAAGTTGACTCGGAAGGCTAAGAGCACAATAGGATTGTGTGTCTCAGATTCAGTATTGCTGAATTTATTAGGGGAAGCTATGGCGAAGGCTTTGTGATACAAGTTAGGGACTTTGTACCAATCTAAGTCTCTAGTGAATAAACTTTTCCTACGAAAAAAGTTGTATAACCTGAGGATGAAAGATGGATACTCGGTGATAGAGCATCTGAATGCATTTAATACAGTTGTAAGTCAGTTATTATATGTTGATATTAAAATTTCAGATGAAGATAAGTGCATCAGTTTGTTGTGTTCTCTACCAAATTCATGGGATAGTCTGGTTATTGCAATAGGTAGAAATGCAATTGCCTTGCAGTTTTATGAAATAGTCTCATACTTGCTAACGGAGGAGATGCGACGGAAAAATATGGAGATCCATAATGGTGATGCCTTGTCCCTACGAGGATGGTCCCAGAACATAAACAAAAACAAGTCATCGAGTGGGAGATCTAAATCTAGAGGAAGATCTAAATATCCAGGAAAATCTGTAAAGGTGGTGTGCTGGAAATTTGGAAATGAAGGGCACTACAAAAGGGACTGTAAATCTAAAGCTTCTGATAAGGAAATGGATCTGATGATGCTTCTTCTGTAGAGGCAAAAACCACCTTGGATGAAGGTGGAGATGTGTACTTGGCTTCTTCAAGTACACATGTAGATCATGAGGCATGGTTGATTGACTCAAGTGCATCCTTTCATTTCACTCCCCATAGAGTGTGGTTCTGCAAGTATGATAAATATGATGGTGGTGATGTATTCTTAGGGGATGATAGGAAGGCTAGAATCAATGGTCGCGGAAAAGTAAAGTTGAAGTTGCAAGGTGGAAGGGTTAGAACATTTCCAGGTGTTCTGCATATTCCTGCATTAGCTAGAAAACTGATTTTTGTAAGTAAGTTGGATGATGCAGGTGTAAAAACAGTGTTCGAGAAGGATACCTACAAGATGGTTCAAGGAGAATTGGTATTGATGTGGGGAGTTTGGATTGGAACTCTGTAAAAGCTGCAAGGTAGCACTGTTGTTGATGGGTGCAACAGTTTTGTGGTTCCTGAAAGTGGAGAAGAAAATCTAGTAGTCTCTAGAGAGAAGACCATGTTTTGGCATCAAAGGCTTGGACATATTAGAGAGAAGGGCCTTCGAATACTTCAATGTAAAGGTATGGTAGAAGGTGTGAGTAATATCTCTCTGGATTTTGATTTCTGTGAAAATTTTGTATATGGGAAGCAAATCAGGTGAGTTTCCCCTCTGGCGGTAAGAGGGTGAAAAAGATATTAGAGCTTGTGCACAGTGATGTGTTTGGACCTATGAAGGTTCCATCATTGGGTAAGTCCGTGTACTATGTATCATTTATAGATGACTTCTCAAGGAATACATGGATATATTTCCTTAAGAAGAAATCTGAAGTCTTTGACAAGTTTAAAGAATTTAAGGCTCTGGTGGAAAACCACACAGAGAAGAAGATAAAGGCGTTGAGGACAGATAACGGTGGAGAGTTTTGTAGTAAGGAATTTGAAGAATTCTATAAGAAGTGTGGTATAGCATGGCAGAAGACTACTCCATATACACCTCAGGAAAATGGAGTTGTAGAAAGAATGAACAAGAAGTTGATGGAAAGGGCAAGAAGCATGCTCAGTGGTGCCAGGTTAGGATAAGAATTCTGGGCAGAGGTGGTGGAGATAGCATGTTACCTGGTCAACGGATCACCTTCATTAAAATTGGAGGATAAGACTCCACAAGAGGTATGTACTGCTAAGAAACCCTCTCTTTCACATCTCAGCATATTTAGATGTGATGCATATGTACATGTTCCAAAGGAGAAATGAACCAATTTGGATAGAAAATTTGAAAAGTGCATCTTTATTGGGTATAAGGATGGTTTAAAGGGTTATAAACTATGGAACCCAACAACAAGAATGGTTGTGTATAGCTGAGATGTGGTGTTCAGAGAGGTGAAAGATGTTATTAAACATGAAGTCCAACCAAAGGAACCTGAGAAGATAGAGTTTGAAGTAAAGTAGGAAGAATCATACTCTACAGCAGAGGAGGAATTAGAAGATGAAGAGCCACAAACTCCGGGTGTAAGAAGATCAGTTCAAGAAAGAAGGAAGCCAGAAAGGTATAGTCCATCTGCTTTTTATTCAAATTTTTCTTTATCTATTACTGATGATGATCCTAGAACTATGAAGGAAGCAGTAGATTCAGAGGATGGAAAATTCTGGAACGAGGCAATGGTTGATGAAATCGCATCTTTGCACAAAAATGAGGCTTGGGATGTGGTGGAGTTGTCGGTTGGAAGGAAACCCATTGGCAGCGAATGGGTGTTCAAGAAGAAGGAAAATGCAGAAGGAAAGGTGGAGAAATACAAAGATCGGTAGGTAGAAAAAGGTTATTCCCAGGTGTCGAGAATTGATTTTGGTGATATTTTTTCTCCTGTTTCCAAGGTAACTTCTATTAGATTACTTTTATCTGTTGCTACCGGTTTTGGTTTTGAGGTATAAAAGATGGATGTTAGGAAAAAAATTCTTCATGGGGATCTGGAAGAGGAGATCTACATGAAGCAACCTGAAGTCTTTGTGGTGAAGGGTAAGAAAGAACTAGTATGCAAGTTAAAGAAGTCTCTATATGGGTTAAAACAATCACCAAGGATGTGGTATCAGAAATTTGATACATTTATACAGGGACTTGGCTTCAGCAGAAGTAAAGCAGATCACTATGTGTATTTTAAATTAATTGGTGACTGTGTTACTTATCTGGTCTTGTATGTGGATGATATGTTGCTAGTTGGAAATGAAAAAGAAATTATCCAGGATTTGAAGACCCATTTGTCCTCAAAATTCGACATGAAAGATCTTGATGCTATCAACTATATTTTGGGCATGAAAATTAAAAGAGATCAGACAAAGAGGAAGCTCTGGTTAAACCAGAGGAAGTATGTCGAGACAATACTGTAGAGGTTTAATATGCATGATAGTAAACCGGTGAAGGTTCCTATTCCTGTAGGTGTAAATTTATCTGCTGAACAGTGTCCCAAGACATAAGAAGAGAAAGAGGATGTGTCCCGTGTTCCATATGCAAGTGCAGTTAGTAGCATGATCTATGCAATGGTCTATACTAGACCAGACATTGCACATGCAGTGGCAGTATTGAGCAGGTTTATGTCAAAACCAGGGAAATAGCATTGGACAGCAGTGAAGCGGGTTTTCATGTATTTGCGTGGCACTAGTGATTATTGTTTGTGCTACCAAGGAAGACCAGGATTGGACAGAGTTTTGGATATCCATGGCTTTGTTGATGTAGACTGGGCTGGAGATTTGGATTAGAGAAGATCTAAAAGTGGGTATGTTTAACCTATTTGGAGGTGTAGTCAGTTGGATGAGTAAGAAACAATCTGTAGTGGCACTATCAACTACAGAGGCAGAATACATAGCAGCCACTCATGCAGGGAAGGAAGCAATTTGGTTACAGAGATTGTGTTCAAGTATGGCATTAGTACAGGGAGCTATAAGGATAGTCTGTAACAGCCAAAGTGCAATTTTCTTGGCAAAGAACTCTCCTTATCATTCAAAGACAAAGCACATTGATGTTAAGTATCACTTTGTGAGGGATTTGATAGAATACAAAAAGGTGTTGCTAGTAAAGGTGGACACTTTGAAGAATATTGCAGATGCATTGACAAAATCTGTGAGCTCTAAGAAGGTCTCCTAGTGTAGAGAAACAATGGGCATTTCAGGGCTGGAAAAAATGACTAAGCTCTCTTGTGGCCCCCTGTCGAAAGAAAACAACAAGTGGGAGAATGTTGGGTTGTGTTGTATTCTTTCCAAGACTAACCTACATAGTGTTATATACATATTTGGGCACATCAACCACAAACTTATATGTCGATAAAATAGGGCTCATCAACCCCTAACAGAGTTTTTTCATACCCTAAAAGTATATAGTCATCTGATTACATCATTCCCAAAAAGTTCCATTTGAGAAACCATCTAGAAATTGCCTAAATTAAACCATACTGACTGCTCCACTGGCAAAGTGCGATGCATACTGAGTGGTACACTACCAGGGTGTGAT
Organism: Pinus tabuliformis; assembly: GCA_031772625.1. Classification (NCBI taxonomy): domain Eukaryota; kingdom Viridiplantae; phylum Streptophyta; class Pinopsida; order Pinales; family Pinaceae; genus Pinus; species Pinus tabuliformis. The sequence goes on from CM062817.1 coordinate 867,594,051, forward strand.
GCATATTGATTAGGCCTTCTATAGGGTGCGATGGGCGAGGATGGATAAATGTCTGAGACAGTTTGCTAGGTGGTTGCTCATGGAATCTTCTAGAAACTTCTCCTATGCCACTTGCCTCTCTGAATTCGCCCAAGGATGAGTAAGAGATCTAAGAAATCTCTGAATGGAACCAATTGTAACAAGTGGAATGACACTAATCAAACCCCATGGATGACTCACACCGTTGCACACATCTATAAATGGATCCCTCGTCTAAGAGATCATCTGGAGGCTGGAATATTGTGAATTGCAAGGAAGTGCTGATAGTTTGTAATTGAGGAAAGAGTGTTGTATTGTTGGTGTGATCTTGTTATTTCAAGAGGTGAAGAGGGATTGAAGCTGGGAGGATGATGCTGGATCAGAGAACTGGGTTGTAATTCTCCCTTCTATTAATAAAGTTCTTCAAGTTTTCTTCCATATGATTGTGCAATTGTGAATGTTATCATTTGTGAATGCTATAATTTGTTCATTATATATCTGATTCTATAATGTTTATGTTGTAATAGATCACGATGCTTTGATGGTTCTTTGTTGCTGTACTTGTGCAAGTACTCTCCAAGCGTGTTAAGTACAGGGAGGAGTTGCAAGCTCTGTCAAAGGGGAGAGCGATCAAGCAAGGTATTAAACGGAAGTTCCTGGTTGTTTCCATTATCTTTAGCTTATCTGTTACACATAGAAGAAATTGTTGAATAGCTTTGAACTGTTGCTTCTAGGGTAGTTGCCAAACCTAGAGGGCTAGTCATTCAACAAGACACTAGTTTTCCTAGAAACAAATTGGCGACTCCGCTGGGGAATGAACAAATGTTTGTTTTTTGTGATTTTTTGTTTTATAAACTATAGGCAGAGCCTGAAGTCAACCAGGTATCCTTCGAACTGCTCTTTCTCTGCAATTGCATAGTAGATGAATGTTGCCTCAGTTAATGTCTGGTTTAGTTTATGAATTAAACATTTGACTTACAATCACATTTATATGCCATTTTTGTAGCTCAGTAACCTCTCAAGACATTCCTTCATACTTTGCTATTTACTATTTATCAAAGCTCAGCTTAACTCATTGAAAACAACTACACATCTGAGCCAAAACCCATTTTAGTTGCGCTCCCTGGACCATCGCACTATCTTCCACTATAACCCAGTATGCATCACACCTCCCAAGTGTAGTAAGTGCGATGCATCTCTATTTCTATGAAGCCCAGGTGCGATTATCGACTGAACTCTTTTTCCATTCTAGAAATTGAGGGTTTTTGACCTTGTTTTCAGTTTTGTTTAGTTGTTTTGCTGCAAATGAACAGTGCCTCTTTATTGAAACTTACTTGCATCACATAGATCAGCCTCCATTAGATTAGGATTAGTGAGTGTTTTTGTGTATTTGTTCATCATTTACAATCTTTTGTCGAAAATTTGTTTAAATCAATTTGTCGCTTTGGTACAAAAAGCGTCGTAATTGTTGTTTTGTGTTGAAAAGAGAAGTGTCATGAATTCTTCCTTCCCTTGATAGTCGATTGAACTTTGCTTCATGTATTTGGTTTGATTTGTTTATATTTGAAGTGTCGAAAGAAATTTTTATTCAAAATTGAAAAGTGTCGTTGAGTCTTCCTTTCTATTTTGAAGAAGAAATCGTTGAAAATGTCGCTTTGAGTGAAATATTTCAGACTTTGCTGCATTTAGTTTTCCTTTTTGGCATTTTTCACATTAATGGGAACAAAAACAAATACTTCAATGTATAGGTAGGGAAATACACTAGTGTGTGCTCTTTGCTCTTTACTCTTTGCACTGTAATTTTCTTTCCCTAGTAGCTAGGATTTTCATTGCTCAAAATAAACAAAGATTGTTTATCATTGTAGATTGCATATTAGGAATTTCATATCATCATCACGCGGTGAACCATTGGAAGGCAAACTCTAAACAAGATCAGCTTTAAAATAAATTTCAAAGAATGTAACAACACTTTGGAACTTAACGCAACATATCTAGAGGTCTAGGCTAGAGACGTGTTCCACCATCATTAAAACTAGTGGCTATCGTTTTCATTGAAGGTTGGGCGATTCCTCCTCCTTGATATGACAAGTGCAAGCACAAACTTGTTCTCCCTATATTGTCGTGTATATATTGGGAGACCACAATATGCTTAAATCCTTTATCCATAGGAAGCCGAGTCTGCCGCCTTATTGATCGCAATGCACTGAACACAACATTCGAGAATATTGACTGTTGTACATAAGTCCTTGGTAATTTCTCTTTAATTTATTACCAAGGTGTATATTGCAGTTTTGTGTTTGGTTTGGTAATCCTTCTGTCTAGATTTTCTAGAGTAGTCACTTTCGTTCCTGTTTTACTCTTTAGAAGAAAAGGTCCATCTGAGCACTTGTCCTTTCAGGCTCATTAAAAATCGAAGGAGACTATAGTCATCTTTAGCTTTTTCTCAACTCTTAAAAATTAAAAAAGCAAAGTTGTGTCCAAGCGTTATTAAAATTAATTGAATTCATAATAAGACCCTTGTTCCTTAGTTGATCTTAGGTTGAGATATATGGAGACAAATCCAGAGTCCACCAATCAAGGAATCCCTTTTGAATGGAATCCTAGTCCTTTTCCTTCTTTTGGAAATATTGGTGCTCCTTATATGGCTACATTATCCCTTCCGGGACTTACCATTGGCCTGCCAGTATGGCTGTTTTCAACTTCTTTTGTTCAAAATGGGAGTACACCTTCAACTGAACAAAATCAACCTCCAGTTCATCCTGAAGTTGACCCTTCGCTTTCTTTCTTGCTAGTTTCTCCCTCCCCTTCTTCCTCTTCGCTTGGTGAAAGTAGTGATACTAGTAACCAGGTGGTTGAGAAGAAGAAGAAAGGGAAGGAGAAGAAGAAGAAGATAATTTAGCAAGGGGACAACCAAGAAACCATTGCTCTGAATGCAACATCTGATGAAAATCCACCCATTAAACTTCCCAAACCCAAATTTCCATGCATAATTTGTGCGGGAGACCATTTTCATCAATATTATCCTTGCTTTCCTCAGATCTTGAAAGAATGGTCTTCCCATTCACACCATAACGTGTCATCAACCTCTAGAGATCATATTGGTAACACACCATCAACTAGTGATAGTAAAGTTCATGGACGAAAGGGAAAGGTCAGGATTCCATGTAGGTTATGTGAAGGTAATACTTCCCTTCACCTTTTTCCTTTTTTGGATGAAGCCAAAAGAGTGTTGGATAACCGTCCTGCTTCACCACAACAACTTCCATCTGGTTATAGGAAACTCTCCCTATGTCCTTCACTAGTTGAAAAACTGGCTGAATTGAATCAACCATCAGTCGAAACCACTTTCTCTGAAAGTGAATATTATGAGTCTATACCTGACCAAAATCAAGAGGTCAAGGTAACAATTGACCCAATTTCACCTTCAGCTAATCATACCTTTCCTGAAGAGAGTGAAAATGATATCATTCAAGTTCTTTTTTTTACTTCCGATTCTAACAAACTTGGGGGAAATCCGCCTGTTCCATCTAGACAGGAGGAAAACCCTCCAGTTCTCGTAACTCAAGGGGTTAATTCTCCCATTTCTTCGGCACCCCCTCCAGGTAGTCTAGTCACTTCCTTTGATTAGAATCGACTAGCAAGATCTTGCCTTCCTTCTTATGTACCTTTCTAGATCATAGTACAAGTTTGTAAAATGATCATGTCTGGCACTATTATAGATGAAGGTGAAATAATGAGTATCCTTTTCTCAACTGCTTGGAAAGTGCTTGGTTCACCACCGCTTATACATGTTACATAGAATCTGTTAGGCTTTAACAAAGGAACTAGTCAACCATTAGGGATCCTTCCTAAGTTACCTATTACCTTTGGAGGAAAAATCATTCATCTGGACATGATGATATTCCCAGGACCGTTAGATTACAATTTACTTCTTGGGCATGACTATGTTTATAACATGGAAGCTATTGTTTCAACACTCTTTTGAGTGATGCATTTCCCGCATGAAGGCAAGATTGTCACCGTTGATCATCTTTCATTTCCTGGTCCAAGCATAGCTCCAAGTCAATCATCATCCCTAAATGGTCCATTTGCATTGATGGTATCACTTGAAACTTCATTCCATCCACTTGATAACCATGAGTAGTCTGGTGAATGTAATGAAGCTTGGGGACATGCACATAGTTGTAAAGATAAGTTTCCTTGCAGGTTATGTCATTGGTCTGACACACCATTCACCTTTGTCTATTCTGGATGAAGCCAAAGAGGTGTTTTGTCTATTCTGGACAAAGCCAAAGAGGTGTTTTGTCTATTCTGGATGAAGCTGTCCTACCTTGCCACAGTGACTTCCATCTGGTTACAAGAGACTCTCTTTTTCATCATGTTGGGGGCATGCAAACAATTTTTCAAGCATAATTTTGTCGTTTTGAGCTTGTGTAAAAATGAAATTGACTCCAAGCATAGTTTTTTCATTTTAAGCTTGTGTAAACATGAAACTGAATCCAAGCATAGTTCCCCATGGTTCAAGCTTGTTTAAAAATGAACCCATTTACAACTAATTAACCTTTGTGATTTCCATGCTATCAACTTTTCAGACCTTGGTTGTGTACATCCCATCACCACCATCCTTTTGGCTGATCATATGCTCTCACTTGGTTGTGATTGCCATTCTATCAGCCTTTCAAACCTTGGTTGTATACATCCCATCACCACCATCCCTTTGGTCGATCATACGCTCTCACTTAGTTGTTTTACCCCTTCTGAGGAACAGTTGCGATGAGTGGTCTTATTATTCAGCCTCTTCAAAGAAATCAACATGTTTTGAGAAGTTCCAAAATCACTAGAACTAGTTGCTACCCTAGACACCACTCATTCCTCAAAATCGAGTCCTCTTTAAACCCTTTCAGACTCATTAAATATGAAAATATTGTCGAGCGCTTGTCTTTTTCAGCTCATTAAAGTGATTGGAAAGGTCATCCCTCCTATATTATTTTATCCTTTTTTGGACCTGAGAGATTATTTTACGAAAAATAACTTATGGAGTTTTCTTTTCGTCCCTTTTCAAACTCTCTAAAAATAAAAAGGACCGACTTATCCTTGTCGTTAAACTCGTTAAAACAATAGTGACAAACTTGTCCATCTAGACGAGACCAAATTTCACTGTCGCTAGACTCGTTAAAACATAGCAATAGGTTTGCCCGCAGGGCAAATTATAGAACAAGCATATGTTATCCTCCTCAAGCTTGACAAAAATAAAGAGGTATTGGTCAGCAATGACTAGGGAAAAGGGAAAAAACTTGTATAATTTATGGTAGCAAGTCGCTCTTAAACATGACACTTTCACTTCATCACCATTATTGAGTTGGGTTGGGTTATTCTGTTCACTGGTCATCTCACCATTGGTCTTTCATACCATCCATATTTTGGGGTTAACACTACCAATTCATCTCAGTGTCACCGACATGTTCAAGAGAAGTCATTCAGTTGAGAAATCACCATCCAGTTAATGTCTCATCCACTACAATACCTCCAATCTTCATTTTCCATGACCGCCATTCCAGATCCTTGTGTCGTCAGTCTGTTTTCACCTCCAAAAATCATTTGCTTCGTTTCGTGTCATAGATGTGGGATACATCAAGGCCCTCCTACGACGAGTTGCTTCTTGTCGACATCAGCTCATTACCCAAAAAGTTGACTTAGAAACAACCCTTTTAGTTCTTTGAAGCTTACATACATTAATGGCAAGTTTCTCACTTCCAGCAACAGGTTGACATCAATGGCCTTTGACCGAAATATTTTTCATGGTGTTCGACATCGGATCATATATTCACACCATGTGAATTGTACTGTAGTACCTTGAGGGTCATTATCATTATCAGTGATTCCTCTAGCATCTATTAATAGCTCACATCATTGGCTAGTAATCAAACGATGTCTTTCCATGTTTGACTTCAGAACATCTCTTCACATGGATTGACTTGTACATCGAGTGAAGATTGAACAAGTTTGAAGACCCCAGATCTAGTTTCATCCATTTGGGCTGTGATATATTCAGGGATATAAAAACATCAAATGTACAAAGGCTCTATAGAGATGGTCATCCTAACCATGGATGATGACTCTATATTTGAAGATTCACCAGTCTGTATCTATAGACGACTATCTGATCTATGTACGTGAAATGAATTTATAAAGCTGAGCATGGGAATGTCTCCCTCAGCTAGATCATGAAAATTATATTATGATGATGTATAGTATTGTAACTTATGCAGGTCACCTTCCAGTTCGAAACTTCGGATCCTCATGATAAAGAATTTCACCCGACATCAATATTTACGACTTCATGCTTTAGGGGACAATTGTTATAGAAATATTTGGGCACATCAACCCCAAAATTATATTTCGATAAACTAGGGCTCATCAACCCCTAAAAGAGTTGTTTCATACCCTAAAAGACCATATTCATCTGATTACATCATTCCCCAAAAGTTCCATCTGCGAAACCATCCAGAAATTGCCTAAATTAAACCATACTGACTACTCCACTGGCAAAGTGCGATGCATACTAAGTGGTACACTGCTAGGGTGCAATGCATACTGATTAGGCCTTCTATAGGGTGCGATGGGCTAGGATGGACAAATGTCTAAGACAGTTTGCTAGGTGGTTGCTCATGGAATCTTCTAGAAACTTCTCCTGTGCCACTTACCTCTCTGAATTCGCCCAAGGATGAGTAAGAGATCTAAGAAATATCCAAATGGAACCAATTGTAACAAGTGGAATGACACTAATAAAACCCCATGAATGACTCATACCCTTGCACATATCTATAAATGGATCCCTCATCTAAGAGATCTGGAGGCTGGAATATTGTGAATTGCAAGGAAGTGCTAATAGTTTGTAATTGAGGAAAGAGCATTGTATTGTTGGTGTGATATTTCTATTTCATGAGGTGAAGAGGGATTGAAGCTAGGAGGATGATGCTGGATCAGAGAACTGGGTTGTAATTCTCCCTTCTATTAATAAAGTTCTTCAAGTTTTCTTCCATATGATTGTGCAATTGTGAATGTTATCATTTGTGAATGCTATCATTTGTTCATTATATATCTGATTATGTAATGTTTATGTTGTAATAGATCACGATGCTTTGACGGTTCTTTGTTGCTGTACTTGTGCAGGTACACTCCAAGCGTGTTAAGTACAGGGAGGAGTTGCAAGCTCTGTCAAAGGGGAGAGAGATCGAGCAAGGGATTAAGTGGAAGTTCCAGGTTGTTTCCATTATCTTTCTCTTATCTGTTACACATAGAAGAAATCATTGAATAACTTTAAACTGTTGTTTCTAGGGTAGCTGCCAAACCAAGAGGGCTAGTCGTTCGACAAGACACTAGTTTTCCCAGAAACATGTAGTGAATCGGGGGGTTAGAGGGGGGCGGGGCCCCCCCTTTGTTGCACAGATTGCACAACAGGGGGGTCACAGGGAGGGTGTGAGGGGGGTAGGTAGCCCCCCTGTACAGGGTTCAGGGAAGCACCCCGGGAAAAAAAAAAAATTGGACCCTATATTAGGTTGGTTGGACATACCTATGGTTTTCGGTCCATGGTAATGGATGCTTCGGCATCTATAAATATGTATTCTAACATTGAAAGGAATATAATGAAAAATCAAGCTGGTAGTCCCGGTTTTGGGATCCAGGGGAAAATTTTTGTGTATATGTGTTTTATGTGTTATGCTCTCACATTTTTTATTTTCTATTTTTTAGAATTCGTATGCAGGTAATTTCTGTATAGGGTTAAAACCTACATTTAGCACGCAAGCATTGTGTTTTCACCAAGGTTCACTTCGAATAGTATGTATTTTCCATTGATGTATCATGGACTGAAGACAACAAGTTCTTACATAAGAGAGCGAACAACATATGACCAAATGTTGATAGCTGTACAAGTCCTCTTGTACTTTACCCAACTTGTTTCAAGAGTCACTCATGGTCCATGCAAAACTAACCTACGAACAAAAACAAGGAAACAAACCAAAAAGAAAAGCAAGAAGCAGAAGCAAAGCGAGTAAGAAAAAAAACAAGAAAGCCAACAAACACACAAAGAAAGAAGCAATGATGCATGCAGACAAACAACTTAAAAGAAAACACTACTCCTACTCCTAAGCTAACAGTGCATGGGTAGGATAATGTGAAGTGATACTTCCAATGTAGCCACCAACACATCGGTTGACCCATGTTGGTGAAGGCATGGTCTGCAAGAAACATGGTTGTGTGGACCAGTAGCTGTGAAAGATACAACAATGAAGACAGGCACACTCCAAGCTTACAAGAATCCACGAAACAAAAACAAGTGAAAGTGCATGACATGCAGCCTATGCACATACCGTGATGTTGTGTGAAACCACGTGGAGATGTTAAGCATATCCACACTCTTGACTGTGATATGCAAGCATAAATGAGGAAAGTAGACCACCTACATTGCACAAGTGTGCCTGCTGAGTAAGATTCCTCCAATGCATGAGCAATGGGATCATGTAGTTCGAGTGGAGGAAGTCAAATATGAGTGTTAGATTGATCTTTAATGCATGCAAATGAGTGATGAGGAGCGTTGCATGTTTGAACAATTTCTTGATCAGAAGTGAAACCATCCTTAACAAAGAGAGGGCCTAACATAACCATAAGCTCAGGCTGAAGTGCCTCGACAATATGGGGGTTTTCATCTTCGTTGACAGATGGATCATCCTAGACTGGTGTCTTAGACAGATTAACAAATTATGAATCAACATCGTGATTGGATGATGGGGTTAAGAGATCATGACAACTAAGATTAGAAAATGAAGGATGTTGTTCAGCTTCCTCACTATTCGATGAATCGCATAGAGGGGTAGATGAGAAGCAAGAATGTTCACCCTCTGTGTTTCTGGAAAAGATAGATGAAAAATCAAGTGAATGGTCAAAGAATGATCGATCCTATCCATTGTCAGATGATGGACTGACATCTGGTGTGTCCAGCGAATGATCAACAATGGGTGCTTCAGTGGACGAAGATACACATGAAAAATCAGGGATGGCAGGATCACCAAGGAGGTCAGGAAAAAATGGAGGAGGTACAGACAAACAGGGATGATCCTTTGCCACCGGTGGATGTTCAAGCTCCCAGTCATTCTCTTCATGAATCTCAATGCATGTTGGTTGTGAAAAACCAACTCCTTTGATAGATTGATCCTTGTTCAAAACAGGTTTAGAGTCCAGAATGGAAGAACACAAGGCAGTGCCATTTGTAGGATTATCACAATTCGAAGACAGAGGTTGAGGTACAAAATACATGTGACGAGGTATGGGACTCACAACCAAGTCTACACAAAAATCAGAAGGAGCGATGTTAGGAGGATGTGATGGTTGAACGGATGTGTGCATGCTCTCCCACATCACTCTATGATGGTGGAGTTGTTTGATGAGGAGACAATGTACCGTCACTTATGATAGTGACCACCTCCGTCTATGATTGCGCAGCTCCAACATGGAAGTATGCTGAGCGGGGTTTAAGATTGAACTTCATCTTGGGATTGACAGATTGGACAAGGAAGTATTTGAATCTGTCCATGAGATACTGAAATTTCATTTGACTTTTCGGGGCTTCAAACATGAATAGATGGAAGCACTCTGAAAACTCCATAGATGATTCGTGCGGGGCCTTCCATTCTTTTAACAACTTTTTATCAAACACTTCAGGATCAAAATGGTGGAAAACAGATTTGATTAGATCATTGAACTGGTTGAATGAGTGCATAGAGTTATGAGGTAGTGTGCCACACCATTGTGATGGGTGGTCGTGAAGTGTGTTTGCGAGTAGCGAATAGACCTCTGCTTCATTAAAATCTTCCATGCCCTGCATGAGCACATGGATGTCATCTAAGTGCTCAGGCCAAGCCACTTCGTCTTCATGTTGTTGGGAAAAGTATCCAATACGGAATGACCCTATCCCACTCTAAGGGTGATAGTACCTCAGCAACAATCGAAGCAAAGCTATCTAAGATTTCTTCCTTATGAAAGTAAAATAAGGGAGAAAGAGATCCACTAACCGATGTCTTTCGCTAATGGTTGATCCAATCTTCTCTCCTTGCTGCTTGCTCCCAGCTCCTTGCTCTTTCACTGGCCCAGCTACACCAAGATCCTGCAAAATGGCAAGAGAGGGAAACTACAAGAAGCATACATTCATAATTGATTCAAGTATTAGAATAAATCAAATACACAAGTATGACAATACATCATTGAGACACATGCATATAGAAGAACCTCAAATGCTTTATTAATGGAAGAAGTAAAGTTCAGGAAGTGATACAACCATAAGAGGCCCAATCTAGCATCACCTTCCCAGCAGAAAGAAATCTCCTCTTCACCTCCTTCAAAGCAAATCACCCAATAGTTCTAAACTCAAACCAACAGCACTTCCTTACATTCACAAGATTCCAGCCTCCCTAGATCTCATGAGAGAGATCTATATATAGGAGTTTTGGAGAAAGGATGAGTCAGCTTGAGAGCTGACTAGTGTCCTCTCTCACTTCAGTTATTCTTCAGTTCTTGAGTCCACTTGGAGGTTCTTGCTTCCACTTGGAGATCTAGACCCTCTTACTCATCACCAGTCGAATTCCCTGATCCAAGTGTCATTTTGGAAGCTTCCTGGGCATTGACACCTTGAGGAATGACTGTGCCACATGTCCAAACTCGCCCAGCGCAGGTAGCCTTCTTTGCAGTTGACATTCAACGAAGGTAGACAGTGGAGCAGTTGACATTCAGCGCAGATGCTCAGTGGAGCAATTGACATGATCCAGAATTGCCTTGTTTTTGAGTGTTTTCAGGTGGAGAACTGTTATTCAGTGCTGTGGTTTGCTGACCTTGTTCCTCTAGGGGTAGGAACAACATGTTTAGGGACTTTGGATCCCTTAGATTATGGACATTTCATGCTTCATGCTGTAAGGCACAAAAATGTCTATAACAGTTGCCCCCTAAAGTATGAGGTCGTTTATCGGGTGAAATGATTTATCAGGAGGATCCGAAGTTCATTCAATCGCTGAGAGGTGACCTGTAATAAAATACAATACAGTACATTATTTTTCATTCTGCTTTCATGATCTAGCTGAGGCGAGCATTCCCATGCTCAGCTTTATAAATTCATTTTGGTACATAGAACAGACGATCGTCTGATGGTAGACTGATAATTTTGGTGAAAATTATCATCCTTTGAGTAGGATGATCATCTGCTGCAATGATGTACATGTCAAATGTCTTTATATTTCCTGAATATATATCGCAGCCCGGATGGATGAAACTAGATCCGGGGTCTTCAAACTCGTTCGATCTTCACTCTAAGTACAAGTCGATCCATGTGAGAATTGCGCTGAAGTCGAACATGGAAGGACATCGCTTGATTACCGGTCAATGATGTAAACCGTTAACAAGCGCGAGAGGAATCACCGATAATGATAATGACCCTCAAGGTACTACAGTACAATTCACATGGTGTGAATAAAGGACTTGGCGTCAAACACCACGCAAAATCTTTCGGTCGAAGGTCATTGATGTATACCTGTCGCCGGAAGTGAGAAACTTGCCATTGAGGCATGCAAGCTTCAAAGTACTGAGGGGGTTGTTCCTAGATCAACTTCTTGGATAATGAGCTGAAGTCGACAAGAAGCGTTCCGTCAAAGGAGGGCCTTAATGAATCCCACATCAGTGACATGGAACGGAGCTAATGATTTTAGTGGAGGTGAAAACAATCTGTGACATATGATTTAGGGTGGCGGTCATGAAAGGATGAAAGATGATGTATGGTAGTGGATGGGACACGGTTGACTCTTTCTGAACGACATCTCTTGAACATATAACGACACTGATGCGATGGATCGGTAGCATTACCCCAAATGTGGATGGTTTGGCGAGACCATGGTGATGAGACCGGTGAATGAAACAACCCAACCCGATGTGGTACGGAGGAAAAGTGTCATGTTCAAGAGCGACTTGCTACCATTAAAGCTTTGAGGTTCTCCCAATTTTTCCCCAGTCATTTCTGACCAGTACCTCTTTATTTTTGTCAAGCTTGAGGAGGATAACATATGCTTGTTCTATAACCTGCCCTTCGGGCAAGCCCATCGCTATGTTTTAACAAGCCTAGCGATAGGGAAACTCGTTCTCGTCTAAAGACAAGTTTGTCGCTATTTAATCATTTTAACGAGTCTAACGACAAGGAAAACTCGGTCCTTTTCATTTTTAGAGAGTCTGAAAAGGTACGGAAAGTTAACTCCAAAATTCCTTTTTCGTCATCTAATCCCTTAAGTCCGAAAAAGTATAAAACAATACAGAAGGGATGAGTTTTCGATAACTTTAACGAGCTGAATAAAACAAGCGCTCGACCTTTTTGTGCAATAATCCCTCAGGTCCAAAAAGATTAAAATCTAGAGGAGGGATAGCTCTTCCGGTCACTTTAACGAGCTGGAAGGCCAAAACTCGGCAAACTTTTCATATTTTACGAGTCAGATGAAAAGAGCTTAAAGAAGACTCGTCTTTTGAGGAACGAGTGATAAACAGGGATAGCAACTGATTATAGGTACAGGTTGGAATTTTCCAATCACGGCAGTGTCACAAGGATGGCTAGGTGAAATCACTCTTCGCAGTTGTTCCTCAAAATGGGTAAACAATCATATGGAGGTGAACGATCAGCCAAATGAAAGTGGAGGTGGCAGGTGCAAACACGACCAAGGCTTTTATGGCTGATAAATTTACGATCACAGTGGTTATTTACCGGGATGGGTTCATTTTTTATTTAAAAATGAGCTTAAACTCTGGAGGAAACATTGCTCACTGCTTATATTTAATTTTTAACGAGCATGAAGACCGCGTTAAAACTGCTCGGATCTTGCGTTTATTTTTTAACGAGCATGAACTTTATGCTAAAACTGCTCGATATACCAGTCATAAGATAAGAAATGTCCCCTGTGAGATCTCTATTTTTTATGGAGCTTCATCTCACTAAGCTTTGCTCCGCTCCTTTCTTTATGCAAGTTTGGAAACGGCTAATCCTACGAGTTTAAAGGGTTAGACCTACAGGTTTAAAGGGAGGACCTAAAAATTTAAAAAATAAATAGTCGCCCCTTGCTTGCACTCCAAAAGGTTGCATGCCCCCAGGTATAAAGCAGAGTTTCAAGGTTACCTCTACTTCTCTTCTGCCGAAACATTTGTTTTAACGAGAGAGGCTTACCTCTTTCAGGTTACCCAAAGATGGTCTTGTTAGTAGTTTAAACAAAACACTTCCTTGGCAATGTCTACCGGAATAGACAAAGGTGGGTGAAAAATAGTTTATTTCACTCACATAACTTTGACAAAAGAATCTTATTCCAGAACAACCCCTCTTCCATCCACGGATGGGGTACGGACTAGTCATATTCTCTCGCAGAAATTCTACCTTATACCCAAGGTTTTCTCTGCCCGAAGCAGACCAGGATGCATGCCCCCTGGGTTCCAGTCCCATCTTTCCGAATCACTCGCACTCATCGGGAAGAAGGACTAGGGGTGGAGACATTTCTTGATTGAATAGACCATTCAGGGTTGGTATGTGACTATTTGCGATGCGTGATCCCGGAAATGAAAGTTGGTCTACGAGCTTGACCATTCTTCCTTCGTGTGGAAAACACATTACTCTAAAGAGTGAGGAGACTATTGCTCCCATGCAATATATATAGTCTCGTCCAAGGAGTAGGTTATAATCCAAGGGTCCTTGAACGACCATCATGTTCATTTGAACGGCCTTCCCTTTCAATGTAATAGGCACATTGGGGAGGATCCCTAATGGTCGACTGGTTCCTTTATTGAAACCCGAGAGATTTCTTATCTCAGGCAAAAGCGTCGGGGAACCCAGTGCTTTCCAAGCAACAGAGGAAAGGATACTCACAGATGCCCCTTCATCAATGATAGTTCCAGCCATTACCATTCTGTATATTTGAACTATAATTCTGAATGGTATACTGGCTGGTAACCGGGGTTTGCCTAGTTGGTTCCAATCAAAGGACACAACTAGGTTGCTTGGTGGTGGGACCGAATACACGGCCGGATATGACCTTGACAATGTTCCTTCCTGCGATAAAGGAATGGGCACATTGCCCTGATGCTCATCAGAGTCTGTGTTGATGAAAAGAATCTGGATGGTGTCATCCTTATTCTCTTCGGTGAGGGTGTCATTTGAAGATGAATCTTCAGTGACGGTGTCATTTGACGATGAAACTTCTGAAGGAAGAACCGGGTCAACTGCCATTTCGACCTTTGGAATTTCGTCCGGTCTGGATTCAGTAGGTTCATTTTCAATGACTGACGCTTCAGCTAACCACTTGAGCGGGCCAGCTGTATTCTCAACCAACGAAGGACTTGGCACGAGTTTTTTGTATCCAGGAGGAAGTCTCAACGGTGAAACCGGACGATCTTCCAAAACTCTCTTCGCTTCGTCTAAGAAGGGACAATGGTGGATGGCGTGATCGCCTTCACACAGTCTGCAGGGGGATCTTGCTCCCCCTCTTTGTCTTGAACCTTCACTTTCGCTGGTTGATGGTAAGCATTCAACATGGCTATCAGAGGTTGATGCTCCCGAATTGTGCAAACGAGGGGACCAGTCCCTTAGTATCCGGGGAATACAGGGACAATCTCTATGGAAGTGGTCTCCTCTACATATGACACAGGGCGATTTAGGCCCGGTCTGTGCTGTGTGTGGATTTTTGTCAGATGTCTTTTGCTTGCCCCCAGTCACCTTAGGCTCCTTCTTCTTCTTCTCTCTCTTCTTCTTCTCCTTCTTCTCCATGGGAGCTTGGATTTTGCCAGCTCTACCTTGCGAAGATGAAGGATTGGAAGAAGAGTTATAGGAAGTAGAAGGCTGGTGGGCAGCTCTAGACTGATCTAACTGTTGACTCGACTCTTCAGGAACCATGTTGTTCTGAACTACATTGGTTGAGAATAGCCAAATTGGCAGGCCAATTGTTAGTCCTGGAAGCGACAATGTGGCCATGTGGGGCGCACCGACTTCTCCCCAAGAGGAGAAAGGACTAGGATTTCCATGATGGGGAATTCCTTGGTTGGGGCGTTCCATGTTCTCAACCTACAGATCAACGCAGGAATAGGAGGTGATTATGTTCCGTTTAAAATAAATTTTATAACGACGCTTTAGACACAACTTGCTTTTTCATTTTTTAAGAGTCGAGAAAAAGCTAAAGATGACTCTAGTCTCCTTCGATGTTTTAACGAGCCCGAAGTGACAAATGCTCGGATGGACTTTTTCAGTTATAGAGTTTTAAAAAGGCCAAAAGAAACTGCTCTCGAGTTCTAGGCAGAGGGTGTGCCAAACCTTTCGCAAAACCACAGAATACGTTTTACGGTACGGGTGGTCGATCTTCGTGAATGCTGTGTTCACTGCATTGCGATCAGTAGGGCGGTCGACACGGCTTCCTATGGATAAAGGCTTTGTTCCTATAGGGGTCTCCCAATATATACGCGACGGTACGTGGGAGCACAAGTCCATATTAGTGCCACCGACTCTCAGGAGGAATCACCCACCTTCTTCGAGATCGACAGTCACTATGTTTAACGACGCCGGAACACGTCTCTACCTTAGACCTCTATGTGTTTGTGTTATGTTTCAATGCGTTGTTATGTAAATTCAATTTATTTTAAGTTGATCTTATTTAGCAGTTTGCCTTTATGGATCACCACGAGATGTATGGTATAACTCCTAAATGCAGTCTAAGATGATAAGCAAGCTTTTCAACCTTTCAACTTTGAAAATCTTAACTACTGAGGGAAAGGAAAGACATCATCTTTTCACACAGATCATAGAGCACACACTAATGCACTTTTCCCTAAATCAACATACAAGATGTCAAAATGCACATGCACAATGCAGGTATTTCTTTTCTCTTTCTTAATGTTGATGTACTACAAAAAGAAAGCTGTTGTATAACTTTGAATTCAATTTCAAGTGAAAGCAAACAAGCTTTTGTCCAAAACGAAAAGACACCTTAAGATTTACTTGTTTCAATACTAGAAATACATAAATTCAAACCATATGACGAAAGTAAAAGCTCAATCAGCTATGAACAGCAAACAAACTAACTCTTAAGATCAATACGACACTTATCACAGGTCTAGATCTAAGAGGCCACAGCAAGACTAGTTCACTTTCGTTATGGGAAACTGCAAATGATGTAAGAAATACACAAAGAAAAAATACAGTTTCTTTATACAACTGAGGCGGAATAGTGGCAAGGAAAGGTGGTTTCAGATAGGTACATTGACTGATAACAGGCTGCAAAAACAAGGATGAAAACAGGGCAATAGAAAGCAGAGAACCCCAGTTGCACAAGGCAAAACTGGTTCAACGCAGGTAGAACACTGTCAGTTTGACATTCAGCACAGGTAGCCCCTTCGGTACCTACGATGAAATGCAGACTGTCTTCACAGTGCCTGCAATGAAGAGAGAAACTCTCGTTTCTCTTGGTTTCCGGGTTACAGATTGCTCAAAAATCAACAGTTTTTGGCCAAATCAAAGCTATCAATCAAGTACACACTAAAGGATGATTAGGAGGATGAAAAGCTATCACTAAGAGCTGTTCAGAGTCCTTGTGGATCAGCTCTTCAAATCATAAACATGCCCAGAAACTGAGCTAGAGTAGCTGCCCTCTACTTTGCATTTGAAAGATCCAAATGCAGTTCTATTCGGTACTCCCTGTGTTTAGGAAATGAATAGCAAAAACACAAACAACCAACAAGATACGATCCCCAGCGGAGTCGCCAATTTGTTGTTGGGAAAAGTATCCAATACGGAATGACCCTATCCCACTCTAAGGGTGATAGTACCTCAACAACAATCGAAGCAAAGCTATCTAAGATTTCTTCCTTATGAAAGTAAAATAGGGGAGAAAGAGATCCACTAACCGATGTCTTTCGCTAATGGTTGATCCAATCTTCTCTCCTTGCTGCTTGCTCCCATCTCCTTGCTCTTTCACTGGCCCAGCTACACCAAGATCCTGCAAAATGGCAAGAGAGGGAAACTACAAGAAGCATACATTCATAATTGATTCAAGGATTAGAATAAATCAAATACACAAGTATGACAATACATCATTGAGACACATGCATATAGAAGAACCTCAAATGCTTTATTAATGGAAGAAGTAAAGTTCAGGAAGTGATACAACCATAAGAGGCCCAATCCAGCATCACCTTCCCAGCAGAAAGAAATCTCCTCTTCACCTCCTTCAAAGCAAATCACCCAATAGTTCTAAACTCAAACCAACAGCACTTCCTTACATTCACAAGATTCCAGCCTCCCTAGACCTCATCAGAGAGATCTATATATAGGAGTTTTGGAGAAAGGATGATTCAGCTTGAGAGCTGACTAGTGTCCTCTCTCACTTCAGTTATTCTTCAGTTCTTGAGTCCACTTGGAGGTTCTTGCTTCCACTTGGAGATCTAGACCCTCTTACTCATCACCAGTCGAATTCCCTGATCCAAGTGTCATTTTGGAAGCTTCCTGGGCATTGACACCTTGAGGAATGACTGTGCCACATGTCCAAACTTGCCCAGCACAGGTAGCCTTCTTTGAAGTTGACATTCAACGTAGGTAGACAGTGGAGCAGTTGACATTCAACGCAAATGCTCAGTGGAGCAGTTGACATGATCCAGAATTGCCTTGTTTTTGAGTGTTTTCAGATGGAGAACTATTATTCAGTGTTGTGGTTTGCTGACCTTGTTCCTCTAGGGGTAGGAACAACATGTTTAGGGACTTTGGATCCCTTAGATTATGGACATTTCATGCTTCATGCTGTAAGGCACAAAAATGTCTATAACACTTCACCATCATACACGACTTGTGAAAAGTCATCCCAAAACAACCTCTTGACGTGAAAGATATGTCCATTGGACAAACATTTCGGATGGCGAACTATAACAAACTCCATGATAGATGTGTGAAGATTCAAAATAGATGATGAGGGATCAGCTTGTCATATGTCCCTCCTTCTAGCACAAAAAATGTTGACGATGCTAGACCCGCCAACATGTAAGGGGATCTCCCTGGTAAGAAGTCCCAATTAGACCTCAAACCATTTCGTGTAGGACTCCCAGTGGTGGGTCGTACGATAATGTGTTGATCTTGATTTCTCACAGAGGCAAGTAAGATGTCTCTATTGGTATCAAGGGTGTGACAACTGCAGTAAGCCAAGGAAGGTGCATGAGAGGTTCAAACACATAGGGGTTGAGATGAGTGCACCCCTTGGAAACCTGTGATAGCACGGAGTTAAGAAGGGAACACATGAGCAAAGATACATCACAAAATGGAAGGCAAGTTAGCTAGCAACCCCAAAGTGATGGTTAACCCAACAACAAATTTCAGAAAGATTCATACACATATAGCTATACATGCATTCATAAGTAAATAGATACATATATCGTTTAGAGTAAACCAGATAGGATAGAATACAATACAACATATGCATGAAATGTGTCTGCTCTTGTTATATTAAGAAGTGTAAGTTCCAGTCATACAATACATCCATGTCCAACCACTAGTTTCGACAGTGGAATGTTGCAGCCACAACTGCCTGCTCCTCCAAAGAGATGTACTAGCTCTGCGCAGTCGAGAAGCCAAGGCTCGTTACAACACTATCCAAGCTCTCTCCAAGATAGTCTTATCGGAATCTTGGCTGACCAAAAGCCTTTACAATGAGTTATGAGCTTCTATTTATAGAAAAGGGTGGGGTGACCCTTGACATTCCCCTTTGTGGCAGTTCATCTACCCCCATGAATCTTCATCTACTCTAGAAATTTTACGTCCAACTATCGACACTTGAACTTCCACTTGATAAGACGTTACATTACAATGCACATGGGTTCATGTGAGACAAAATGGCTTGAGCAAGCCAGGGAGGACATCACTGGCACTCGGTCCATTGTGGTGAGATCAAGATTTTGACATGCTTGTGATGGTGAAAGTGGTGAGTTGATGCCAAGGTTGGTCATCCATGATGGTGTGTATGCACTCCATGGTGACATCTTGCTAAAGCGAACTCTTGCCTCCGTTGCATCCGGGTGCATTGGTATGACTCCTCCATCCAACTCGTCTACTAGCATGCGCATGGTCTTCCTCGGTGTGGATGAACCGGAATTACACTGATGCATAGTGTCTATGCTAATCTTCTAGTGTGTGCTGGTTATCATCTGCATCAACTATCAACTACATGTTCAGCTCCAAAAGGACTTGGTTCTTGTCTTTGCCTTGGTGAGTGTGCAAAATGGGTTAGATCACATGGGTGCACATAATGACATGCATGACACTGAATTCCCTTGCATGCGATCAACAAAACCACTCACCATGTCTGCTTTGTCCTATCTATTGGGATGAATCTATAATTTGTACAGGCATAGTTTCATCTATCTATGCATGTTGCACCCCCTACTATCCCTATCCCTTCTGTAACTCATTATCTCATCTATGCAGCTCCTGTCCTTCCTTGAGTTTCTTCTTCAACACATGCAACTCCTTCTCTATTCCATTCTCTGTCTTTGTGCGATCTTCATGTCGCACCATCACCTCATAGCCTCAATATCTGAAGTTGTTTTCATCACAAGTGAATCTGCTAGATCTTGCAACTTTGTTTTGCGTATGTGTTGTCTGCAACCTTCCTCTTGTATTTGCCACATGCGAGTGTGCTGCCTACTGCTACTGCTAATGGTGCTGCTCGCTATGATGTTGATCTCTCTAATGTTGCTGCCATCTTATCTTGATGTCCTTGTCTATGAACAAATTGATGTCTTCATAAGAACGCAAGCTCATAGACACTTGCTTGGCTGCAGCCAACATTGTGCTCTCAATGGGGTCCTTTGACTCTGCTCTCCTGAAGGGCATTGTACTTCTATTGATGAGAGGCAGACGAAGACCTGAGATACATGTGTACATGGCAACACTCATGGCAAGAAATCTGTCAGTTGCAAACCAAAACGAACTTGAGAACTGACTTGCAATGTACCTACATAACAGATCATGAAGGTTGCACAATTTCTGTAAGGAGGTCAGGACACTGGCTACCAAAATTGCGCAAGGCACAATCTGGGCTATCAGGAGCCTAAATGACTGGTGGAACTTCCCAATGAGCAGTCCAGCCTGGCGGCTAACTGTTGGAATTGCACAATGCGCAATCTTAGCTAGATATGGTTGCAGGCTTAGTGACTGCATTGTGCAATTTTCTGGGCTAGCAGTCACTATCCCTCAGAATTGCACAATGCAATACTGGAGGATAATCACTGAGCAAAAATGGGCATTTCTTGTGAGGAAGACAGAGCCTTCCCTCTCAGGATTGCGCAATGCTGTCTTGGAGAGGCAGAGTTCGGGCCAAAGCTACCTAGACCCGTCGATGGGAGACTGAAAGCGAATGTGAATGTGAATGCATGGCGATACATAGTGTAAACATAAGTGAATGATCATGCATGCAAACAATGGGTGAAAGATTCAGAAAATGGAACAACATGCATGTGGGTGAGGAAAGCCACCGAATCGATGACTGTTCGTGAAAAACAGTTTCATGCATGTGACAACAGTGAGATGTTAATGAAAATTTAAATGGTGCTAGTACAAGCTAGTATGTATCAAAATGATAGCAAGCGCTAACTGAAATCAAGAAGACAACATTCATATGAAGTGAAACACAAAAATCACCAGAAATGCAACACAAGACACGAAAAGAGGGCTTACCCCAAAACAGCTAAGCTGAATGTACTGATGAATCCTAGATGCAATGTGGGATGTCAGAACTGCAAGGTCAATGTGAGGAATGATCTCTGCAGTGTCCAATTCATGAGTTTTGATAAAATAAAAGATGTGATGCACATGCCATAAATCTAGGAAGAGCGACACTTGGTGGAAGGTTTCCAAAATTATCCTTGCATTCAACCTCCAATTGCTAGAAGTAGATCCCTGAATCAAGGGATGCCTCTGCATGTTGCCTTGGGAGAAGAAGCCCATGCATGCAAATCAGTTTTTCTCGGTCCTTGAGGGAACTGGTCAACTCAACTGCCCATGCAAGAGGCTGCTCAAGTGTTAGGAGAAAATGTGCATTTGTGGATGGTATTCGAGTTGACTGCCCAAGAGATTTGCGCAATTTCTAGGTATAGTAGCTGACTACTGCCTAGGATTGTGCAATTGCTAGGATGATCAACCCTTTTTGGAAGAGTTGCATAATTTTTTGGATGAAGCCTGACTGGTAGAATTGTGCAATTCTGGAGCCCAACAAGCTGCCAAACTCAGTTGCTTAATTTCTAGAGGGAAGGTTGGTTGCCTTCTAGAATTGCACAATTTCTTGAAGGAGATTCTTAGCCTACAACTAGACCAAGTCTAGAGAAACAACATGTGAGGGTAATGCATCAAGCTCTAATAGACAAGCTGCCTTTCTGCAAGAAAATCACTGAACCTTCTATACTTGACGAAGCGAGACATGCTGTTGTGAAAGGTTGGGAGGGAGGCTCCAAAACGAAGCTAACGAAAAATTTTGGAGGGTGGTTGTAGCCGCTATGACACTATCCTACATTTGACAAGGAATTGTATGAATTGGTGCAAAGTGTGAAAAAATGGAAACACTACCTTATGGGTAAGGAAATAGTCATTCGCACTGATCATCAACCATTGCAATACTTGCAATCTCAATCATAGTTGTAGCAATCAAGGCACTTCCAATGGATGGGTTTCCTTCAACAATTCCACTTAGTAATTAGATATAAGAAAGGTATCTACAATAAAGTTTCTAATATGATTTCTAGGCTGATTGTTAGTGCGTCTAATTTACTCAAGAATAATTTTATTTTACATGAAAGTTATATTGAGCAATATGCATTAGGTAATGACTTTCAAGATGTTTATGGAACGTTGAGTCAAGGTAACCAAGTAGAGGAATTGGATTATCATTTGCATGACAACTTGTTGTACCACCTTGGCAAGCTTTGTATTCTACAGGGAGAAAGAGTTAACATCATAAGAGAGGTGCATACTTCTCTTATTGCTGGTCATTTTGGTGTAAGTAAGATGGTGGCACATCTATAGAGGTATTTTGATTGGCTTCGTATGCTTGAAAGCGTGTCTCATTTTATTAAAGGATGTTCATTATGTGCAATCAGTAAGCCTAGCAATAGGAAGTTAGGATTGTACACACCACTTTCAGTTCCTTCTCGACCATGGGAGAGTCTTTCTATGGATTTTGTAGGAGGTCTTCCATTGTCAAAAGGAGGTCATGATTATTTTTATGTAGTTGTGGATAGGCTCAAAAAAATGTGTATGTTGATGCCATGTAAAAAGCAAGTTACATTTGAACAAATTGCTCAGTTATTCTTTCAAAATGTTTGGCTACATTTTGGATTTCCCATATCCATTGTTAGTAATTGAGATTCTTGCTTTGTGGAAAATTTTTGGTCAAACTTGTGGGGATTCATGGACACCAAATTGAAAAAGAGTACAACCTTTCATCCATAAATAGATGGTCAAACATAGGTAGTGAATAGAACAATGATGCATTCTGTGTGGGTATTGCACTATATTCAACATGCTTACAACCGAGCTAAGCACTCTTTCACTCAAACTTCACCATTCGAGGCATGCATGGGATACTTGCCTAAATCTCCTTTGGATTTTATTTTTGGAAAATATTTTTCTATTGAAGGCCATAGTGACATAGACAAAGCAAGAAAGTTCATTAAACAAATACAATTAGTACACCAAAAGGTTCAAGAACAGCTTGAGAAAAGCCAAGCAAAGTACAAAGCAAGGCACAACAAGCATCGTCAAGATCACAAGTTCCAAGTTGGTGATGAAGTTTTGATTCACATTAACAAATAGAGGCTCCAAGGAGAAGGTAAAAATCTCAAACAAACTAGATATGGTCCATTTAGAATTTTGGAAAAGATTGGTAACAATGCCTTCAGGTTGGATTTGCCTTCATATATGAAAATTTATGTTGTTGTTAATGTTGCTAATTTAAGGTTTTATGAGACTCCTTTAATTGAAGATCAAGAAGAGAATATTAAAATTCCATCTATTGAAGGCTTTTCTCCAGAATTCCTTGATGTGCTTTAGCAAGACACTATACTTGACAGAAGAACAAGGACATAAAAAAGGGGAAGTATTGATTATCTTTATGTGGGGCTCAAGGGTACAATTCCTTCAAAATCCAAATGGATAGAGGTTGGAAAGGTGAGGGAGATGTACCCTCACCTGTTGAACAATTAAAAGTGATCCTTTTGGGGTCCAAAAGCCTTCCAATGGGGAGGAGTGATCAGGTGCTAAAATTAGGCTAAAAAATTGAAGTGTAATAATTTTGCTAAACATGGATTCAGATAGAAGATCTCATCAATCTAATTCCAACTATGCAAATGACACTCAAATCCGAGCTTGTATCCAGAAGTTAGAGTAAGTCAAAGTTCAAGTTTGACTTGGTCACATGGGAGGATTGGATGATGTGGCAAGTTCCTTCAACGAATGAGGAGGTGCCAAGTGGCAAGCCATCCTTGGCCCCTACATGTCGTAAATTGCAATCAAAGATAAGTCAGCATTAAAAATCGGCCCCCGAGCAAGGAAGGGTGCGATGCGATAAGGCAACCGGGAAGGTTTTCATGAATTAGCTGAAGGCGCGATGGGATGGGTAACAATCGCAGATCGACGAAGGGTCGACATTACAGAATCGGCCCCCAATAGGTACCGGGTTGTGATGTGATCTCGCAATTGCAAATTGCAGCATGTTGTAAAGTCCCGCATATCCAAGACCTAGGTTTTCCGTTGATTGCAATATCCTGAATGCGATAAGGTTATAGGTTGTAGTTAATGTTCCTTCAAGTTTGTCGTATCACAATCGCTCATCACTCGTCACGTTCACAAACCATCAGACCTGCTAGACTTTGCCGATTGTGATTTATGATGGACAGTTCATGCTGATGGCTTGCGGCTCGCCGCACGACAAAATTCTTGCTCGATTAGCAGATTTTTGGAGCGAAATTGTGTGGTCCCTGTCAGATGTGGAGAAATTTGTGGAACGAATAGTGGGAGAACTAGGAGAACTCATAGCTTCTTCAATTTTCAACCAAATTGGATGCAAAAGGAGGCTAGACGGCCATTTTTGAGTATGTTGGACTAATTGGGGCAGGTTTCAGAAGCATTTGAGCATTGTAAAGATAGCTTTTTACACTATTGAGCATAATAGAGAGGACCAAGCCATTGGAAGCTGGACTAAGGAGACGTAGCCCAAGAGGGGTGAACTCCTTTATCATGTTCTTGTTGTAATCTATTTTTGATGATGTTTTGTACATGTTTATGTTGTTGTTAACTTTTCGGTTTATGTTAAATTCTTCATAAAATTAACATAAAAACTCTTCATTTTACTTGCAAAAATTCATGAATCCTTAAGCACAATGAAACAATTTTTTTTTATAATATGAGGAAGATCTTAACACTAAAAATTAATATTCTAAATCAGATCAATAAAATAGGGATTCATCATTAGTTTCCTAAAGGTCGCACAATCACTATTTTTAGACATTATTTTAGGCATGCACGTCATAAAACCTAATCCACCCAAATATATTTAATCGAAGCCTCTAGAGATTATTTGTACATTTTATCTTGGATCTCTAGAATTCCCAAGGAGATCAAGGAGCCTTCGGTGGAATTTATGTCACAATTCTGGGTGAGTTTTTCTTTTCTCATCTTTTGATACTTTTTTGTCACTTTTTTCCCTTTCACTTGTTTGTATTCATTTTGGCTCTAATATTTTTAAATTATATTAGCTTTTAGAAGTGTTTATTTACTTTTTCGTTCGCCTTTCATAAGTGTTGCATCAGGTTCCTTGTTTTTGCACACCGATGATCACCGTTTCGACGACTCTCCTTGTGCATTTGTTTTTCCTTCTATTTTTTTATTTTTTGCACTTGATTCACATTGATCTATCCATAATTAGTCATATCTTCACTTTCAATTGCATTACCACTTAGATATTCTTATTTCCTACACCCTCACCGGCCATATCTGCACTTCACCTGGTCATCCACTGCCTTGCCCAACTAGGCATTAAGCAAGTCCAAGGCTCAAGCTGAGAGCTTGGCCTCTGAGACTGTGCAATGTCCAATATAGGTTGGCCCAATTGTGCATTGTGCAGTCCCAGAGCTTATTCCTTCCACCTTGTCCACTGAGAATTCACATGCACAATCTCTCCCTCTCACTTCCTAGGATGAATTGTGCATTGCGCAATCTCAAGCCTCATACTTCATCACTGGTTGTTCAGACTGCGTAATGCGTAGTTCCCTCATCCAGTCTCCCTCCATTTCTCATGATAATTGTGTAATCTCTATCATCAGTCTGTGTGTTTGCTGCCTGATCTTGCTTTTAAAGTTGATTTGCAAAAGCTAATTTAATCATGCAATGAGTGCCCTTTCCTTCTACAAGTATCACAATTTTTGAGCACTTCTCTATAGTAGTCATTGTTATCATGGCACCCAAGAGAGTTGACTCAAAAGATACCACAAAAAGAAATATTGGGGAAGCAGTGGAGAGCATGCAAGTAAAATTTCTATTATGTTCACACACTCAAATGTTTGTGGAAAAGGAATCAAATCCTACATGGTAGAAAGTGAATGAAGCTTTTCTAGAAAAGAGCTCCAAGAAGATCTAGAGGATTGGCAAGTATACATTAATGTCCAGAAATTAGGTCTACATGGGGTTTCATGCATATATCCAACCTTCCCATGTGAATATGCTATCAGCTAAATTGTTTCACATATGAATGTGAAAAATATGACTTTGAACAATGCCAATGGACAAAATCTTGATACCTTTTTGGTTCCAAATTACCATCCTATGTACCATTTGCCCCAGCCAGAAACACTCATGGATTCATAATTCTATGCCACCGGAAACTATTTGGGCATGAAAGACATTATTGAAGGTTGGGTTAAAGAGCCATGAAATTTTTGACAAACACCCACCAACAAATACAAAACAAAATCTCCCGAGAGGACCTATCAATTGTTTATCATCGTAGCTTATAGAATCCGCGGTCAATGGAGTATGGAGACCTTTCCTGAAGGGTGGGAAATATTATTGAACCAGGTTGTGAACAAGGGGAAGCTATTCAACTGGTCAGACTTATTGTCTCGATAGTTAAGTATTGATGTAGAAAACACCCTAAATCCTCCCAAGGGCGGGAAAGAGATATTTTACATGTTTTCATATTTATTGGATGAAATTTGTGCACATAATGCATTCCATGGCATGAACTGGACTTCGACACCTCGATACCCTGCCATGCACATTCAATTCAAATGACTCTCAGATTGTAGCCACAAAGGAAGTATGTAGAAGCAAACTGACCACTTCCTCATTCCTCTATACAAGAAGATCTTTGAGGAAGAACCACCTTACATGTCACGTGGGGAAATGGAAGGAGTATCAAAGATCACAGATTAGTTTTCCTCACTTGATGGCACATTCCTTAGAGTATTCAACGTTCATAATTTACTACAATTTTGTACAATTTGTCCAAAGGGTCGTCAACAACTTTACACAAGAAGAAGGAAGCACCTTGGCCAACTCTTCCTATGAAAGTTGGATTGCATGAGATCAAGAACTTGAAAGTCACAGATACCAAAGGAAAGGAAATAGAGAAGTTTTCATTCGGCACTCTGGACTTTAATCTGTACGATCCCTGTGGTATTTTCAGAGACCATTGTGTGAGAAGTCACTTCTAGTGGAATAGTAGGACATTTCACAGGCCGAAGGAGGATATATGGAATAATTTTTATAATGCCTCCAATTCCCATGAGGCAGTCATTTTTGCAAGAAATTCACAGGTGACTCTAGAGAAAAAAGCTACTCCAGAAGCAGTGCCAGCAGAAGAGAGAAACGCCCCGTAGGATAAGGGAAAGAGAAAGGTTTCTTATATTTCAGGTGGAGAACGAAGCCAAAAGATGAAAGCAGATCCAACTATTATGAAAGTAACTTTAACAACAGAGGCAAAGAGGAAACATAGGATGCAGATAGAAGAACGAAGGAAGAGGGAAGAACAGAGGAGATTGGAGGAAGAAAAGTAGAAGCAAGAATAAGAAGAAAAGTAGAAGAAGGAAGAATAAGAAAGCTGAGGAGAAATAGTAGAAGAAACAACATAGAAACAAGTTGAAGAGCAAGAACAGAACCAACAAATAGCAAAGGAGGAGAGTGGAATAACGAAAGACATAAAGTTTTCTCAGCAGGTTGAAGAGTGGATAGAGATCATAGACATGGAGGAGGAACCAAAGCCGCATAATCAAGATGTTACCTAATGCTAAGAACACAATAGGTCACTGTTCAATCTCCACCACCACCAACAACATATCAGCTCCAGGCAAGAAAGGGGAAGTTGTTCCTCTTAATGATGATCCAATTATAGACACGTATAATCTGTCGTACTATGAACTCCAAAAGAATATTGTACAAGCGCATAAGAAGAATTTTCTGTCTAACCTCACATCTCCTGCATTCATTAGAGAAAGGGTGATTGTGGCAGACACCGGGAAGAATCCCAATGCCATTTTCGCAACCAATTTGGCCTTCACAAGTGTAGAAACGTTGAACAATAAGTATTTCGTGGGCAAGAACAAGAAATTGGAAAAGAAATTGTAGGGTGCCAGACAAGAGGCTGAACAACTCTGCCCAACAGCTCATAATGAAACTTCCACTGAGGTCCATCTGGAGGAAATGAAGGTAGCGATGCCTTGGTGAAGTATCAACACATGAAGAGACCATGCAAAATCTTTATGAGGAAATTGTTACCGCACATAAGGAAATTTTTCACTTGCATGGCTTGTAGGAACAATGTAAATATTTTGTCAAAAATCTTAGGAATGTGCAAGATACAATCGCTATCATGCATGAATGGTTAATGCGATACAAAAGGGAACCGCTTGACTTGGGAAAGAAAATGAAGCAAGAGGTATAGTTGCAAAAAGAAAGAGTTCAGATGATGATCTAGAAAAATAAACAAGTCACCTCATTCATTGGTAACATTCATTCCTCATATGCACGGTTATAAATCGGTTTGGATTTCTTGGTGAAGTCCCATAGGATCCCATCAATTGGCTTACTCACTGAAGCCAAACCCAGGAATCAGGTCAGGAAGGAGATAGAAGAATACTTGGAGTATCTTAGACAGATCACCACTAAGTAATATTTGGATGTGAATAGACAAAATATCCATAACTACATTAGTGTCCATATCCGAGTGAGAATGATGTTGCTCATGTTCCAGAAGGAAGTTCAAACTGGTTCCAAATCATTGTACCTAGATGCCAAGCTAGACACCATCAGATTGTTTGGGGATGTCATCACATAGTACCAAGCTTGGAACCGATAGTGTCTTTTCTTATTCGGTTATCTAGTTGAATCTACCGAATTTTGTCTTCTATGGGTATGAATGTAAATTGTAATATTCTTTTGTAAATAATTTGTAAGTGGAATTCCAAGTTTCAATATTGGAATGTGAAGAGTCATGATGTAATGTAATGAGTCATTTTGTAAATAACTTGAAGAGTCATGAGGGCAGTGCATTATAAATATAACCTCATAACTCATGTAAAGAGATTTTGGGAGCCAAGATATTGGCTAGGATTAGGCTTAAAATCAAGAGCTTGGGAGTTTGTGAGAGCTTTGGATTATCCGTAGCATAGAGGAAGTATATTTATTTGGAGGAGAAAGTGATGTTGACTTCATGTTCCACTATTGGAGCTAGTGGTATGTCAATGGTATATGTATGATTGGAACTTTCACTTAATAAAAAGCTCAGAGCTGACATGTTTTCATGCATATGTTGTAAATATAGTAGGACTATTCTTCTTATGTTTAAAATGTATGTTATTTAACTAATGCATATGGTTATGTACTATTTCATTTGCATTGGTACAAATCTTGTTGAATGTGTGTCGTAGTTTTAATTCATCACTATTAACTTGTGAATTATTTCTCATGTTATATTTTGACATCATTTACGCTCATGTGTTCCTTTCAAGATGCATACTATTAGATGATTTTAAGATGCTCACTTATTTTTCCTTCTATGTGGTAGAACCTTCATGCATCGCACTTGAATCTGTGTCGGGTTACACACTTGTTCTCACCAAAGTCTTCATACATCACTCTATGCGTTATTCTATCCAAATCACATCATTAAAACCCACTCCATCGACAACCAGGATGTATTTCAAATGGGACTCCTACACCAGATGGTCTGAGGTCTAATTGGGACTTCATATCCGGGAGATCCCCTAAATGTTGGTGGGTCTAGCACTGTCAACACTTGTAAATCAAAATTATTTTAGTAAAACATCACATGAAATTTTTTGAGTCTACGTGTTTAGAACAATCCAATGTGGTTTGTCATCAGGACAAATATGATCAACCACATTGGATGGTTCGAAACATGTAGAATAAAAAAATTTCATGTGATTTTTTACTGAAAGAATTTAAATTTACAAATACATTATTGTCAACAAATAATTCCTACATATTCAGTTTCTTAAAAAAATTAGCTTTAGTTAAGGATGCCCATTGCTGCAAAAGAGGATCCTCATAATATTTTAGACAACAAATAAATGAACTAATTTTTAAAAGGATGTTCAAAGGGAAAAAACCTACTCTTTTGAATCATCTTGTTCATCTCCATCATTCTCTTCAAACGTTGCACCCTCATTTTCATGTACCATCCTCCCAACATTCCTAACAATAGGAAGTCTAATCTATGGTGATTCTATTCTTGGAAACCATGACGATTAACATCTTGTAACCTTACCCATATTATTTATTTACCATTCAAACCATCTTGACCATTCTCTTCCTCGGGGTTTGGCAAGAGGAAGTCAGACAATCCAAGCATCAAACCAATAACAAAAACTAGTGGAAAAGAATAGTCTTGAAAGTTGCTCATGCCCTAAAGTTATCAATGGAAAATGGAATATAGATATGAAAAAAAAATATGTCTATTGGGATATCTGTAAATGGATCTAACATCATATAACAAATTCAAAGTTAACTGGTCAAAGCTATTTGATGAAATAAACTCACATTAACTAGCAACCAATAATACTAACTGACAAAACATATTTTAAATTTACTTATCAACATACGATGTATCCAAATGGTATAGGGAAGGTGAAAACAATATTGCAAGTTTGATTGGTAGGAATATCAACAAGACAATCAAGTTTCCATAAACAACAATAGACAACAAGATCCTTCGTGCATGTTTATGTATTAGATCATTAATGAGATCTTGGAATGGATTATAATTTGGATCAGTAGGATTTATGAGAAAGTATAGGACACTAGGACGAAGTACTTGTTGATTAAGAATTCACACAAGCATGTTATTTGATACTTGAATTATGTAATATAGTATTAATCACAATGCATCAGTCTTTTCGTAGGATGCAAAGGCATCTACATAAAAATTAAAAGTAAATAAATTTAACTTTGTAAAACCTCTCAAAGAAGGTTGACAAAGATGTTTATTTGTAACATATACACAATCCAAACAAGCCAGTGAAGGAATGAACTTGTTAAAGGTGACCCCCAGGAAAAGTCCACCTGATGAGACAATGTTGTTCTAGGCATGCTAATGGTGGACACATCCAACCACCAACCACAAAATAAAGGGAAAAATCCAATCTCCATTAATGAAATAAAAGCAACCTTCACCATGGTGAAAAAGTATTTTCCTCTAGATAACAACAACCTTGCAAGAGGAGGAGTAACCTCTACCACCGAAGCTATACCATAGATCCTACTCACTATCAAAGGCCCGCCTCTATTGTAGCATATCAAAGTTACTAAGCCAAGATAACATAAAACAAAAATCAAAATAACCATGTAACTGATTGAAGGAGTTGGAGATAAGAAACTCATAAAGAAGCAAGAAATACTTTTGTCAATACTTCCATCGATCTCCCAGTTTTAGTAAAATTTGAACCATTTTCAGAGTGAAGCACACCAGTGCTCATATTCCCTTGAAGAAACTCCTTGGTCAGGCACTTGTTGACATATTTTCAACTGAATGGAGACTATTCTTTAAAGTGATGTCGAAGAGATCCAAATATGACCCTGAAGCACTAGACGTTCCTGCTGTAAGTAATGCACTATATGTAGTGATGCCAAGTTGAGATGTAAAGTAAATAACTTTTCATCCTAGTTGAAAAGGTACAAATATTACAACACCAAGAAATATCATGTTACTAGCCAACACTTGCAAGGTAAACATCTCAACAAAATTATTTAACCAAAAATGCTAAGCAAACAAAATTGTCATTTAAAAAAGATCTAAACCATATAGGGGAATTATATGAAATTTAATGGGACATGTAAACTTTCCCAAAAGTATTAAATTTAACAACCTTCTCATAAGGGAAATGGAATCATTGTTATTTAATTTTCAAGCAAATAAAACATGGTACCTTGCATCCCCACAACTTCAACAAATGGCACATCCTCAATACCATATGAATTGTCTCCACCATTAAACATTTTCTCAACATGTTCCTCAAGCCATGCAAATTGCATTTCCACACGAGCCACTACATTTTGTGCATTTATCCTGAACAATTTCCCAACACCAATGTTTTCCTAGCCAGCTCCACCACCCTCACCATTGCCTCCAAGAAGATGAGCTCCATCTGGTACAGGTAGATGCCTTCCTCCTTTTTCCCCATTTTTCTTGTTGATGCCATCATCTTCCTGCTCCAGATTTTTCCTCTAAATTTCATGAAGATTTCTAAAGAAATCACATAGAGAGGTTGCACACGAAAATATAAAAACAATTAAATCTAACATAAGGAATCCATGCAAACAATCTATAAACAAAAGTGCTGGAGAAATATATGTCGTGGAGATACAAGTCAGAAACAGTTTCTGATCCTCCCCAAGGCTCCTCATAAATGAAAATTTCTAGATATAGAAAGTTATGAGTGGTATATAGATGATTAAAATAGAAAGTACAAAGCAAAGCCACAAAATGAAGTGCAAGTCGTGTCATGCTTTTGATTTTGTACCAAGTAAAACCTCTCTTAAAGATAATCTTGTTGGAACATTTTCAACATAAATAGGAGAAAACAAGGAAGGGATGGTTGAAGACCTGCACATAAATATCCAACAAAATAGACTAGAAGAAAATAACACATTAATGATACAAGAATACAACATAAAAGTATTACACCCAACCAAACATTTATGCCAATACCCAACAACAAAAAGTGGTTCAATTCTGCATTAAAATATAGTTGCAATCTTAAAGGAGAATATAAAACCTATTTCACTATTGAACTATATTCCAAAAGGGACTACACAAATAAGACTTTCAACTTTGCTAAAAAATAAAAGAATAAATATGCCAGTTATCAAGGATGAACTCATGATAATGTCAAAAGGTTGGTAACAACACCGTAAGAGAAGCTAGAGACCACTAGTACTCAAACGAATAATTTTCCTCATCAAATGAAAAGAAACTCGACAAACTACTTCAACCTTGACTATAAACTACCCTCGCAAAATATAAAAAATAAAAAATAAATTCTTAGGCCTCAACTTTATTGAGAAAATTCTAATTCATAACTTTGCAGGAATATTGTTCCAAGGTTCAACAGATGTGGTATAATGTTTTTTTTTTTTACTCTCAATATTATCTAATTAAATTACAAATTCCTAGCAAAAGAACATGTTGTGCATCCAACATCAAGATCACTTTGAACACTTTAAAAACTTTTAAAACCTGAATACACTCCAAATTATCTCCTACCATAAGTTTGGTCTCTCAAGGCGAGAGATGATAGAGTTGTTAATTATTAGCCTGTTACTACTAACTCACTGAGCTAATATATTTGTAATGAGCCAAAATTAAAAAATATAGAAACTCGAATTTCCATTTCATATATTTTTTAATTATACCTTGCTTCCCCCCACTCTATCACATGGTCATGGTGTATTTTCTGCACACTTTTTCTGTACATCCTTTTTTTAAAATTTTATGGGGCCTCATCATATTATGTTTCTTGTTTTAAAATAATCATAGACAATTTACAAATATTTATGATTTTTTATATGTACTAGAGCTAAATTTTGTTAAAAAGTAAGATTACGAATTCAACTAAGTACCTACCCAAAGCCAACGAGCTTCTCTACCACTGAGCTACATACCCCTTTCATGAAGGGCACCTTTAATGGTTTGATGTAGATATTTTTGACATGCCACATCAAGCACTCCTCAAGGCATATAGATGAGGCTTCCTAGCCACCTCAATCTAATACTAAGTTAAAAATTGGAAAATAGAGGCATCGGACTCAGAGCTATGCCCTATTAGAGGGTTTCTCCACCACTAAGCTCCATTCCCCTTTCATGTTAAGAACCCTTACTGATTTTATCTATAAGTGCGGTTTTCCAAATCCAACACTACGCCTCAAGAAAAACATCAACCAAGGATCCCTAACCACCAAGCTCCCATGCCATGTTGAAAACTAGGCAAACTAGGATTCAAACTTAAGGTAGTTGCACATTTCCAACTAATGAGATGCTCTACCATTGAGATACAAGTCACCAGCCAGTAGGGTACTCTACCACTAAACTACATGTCCATTTTATAGTGGGCGCAATTAACAATTCATCATCGAAGTGTGAATTTCCATATCCAAAACTCCTCTTAAGCCACTCTATAGCTAATGCTTCTAATCCACTTAGCTCTGATGTGATGCTGAAAACTAGGCCATCTAGGAATCAAACCGTTGACCTACCCCTTACTAGTTGGATTCTCTACCCCTTTCATTGTAGACACACTTAGCATTTCATTATATAAGTGCAAATTGACACATCCTACACTCTCCCCCAACCCACACAATTCCTCTAATACAATGTTGAAAACTAGACAAGTTGGGATTTGAACCAAGGACCTGCCCCTCGACATTAGAATTCTCTACCACTAAGACACACATAGGACTTACCCCCCACTAGAAATTCATTATACCACTAAGAGTCACCCTCAACCCACACTTTGGGTTAGGACTCTCTTAGCCACATATCTTTGATACTTGAAAGGTTGGGGATTGAACCTAGGGCCTACCCCTAGCCGGTATGCTCATCTTCCACTGAGATACACATAACCCCAATGTAGAAAATTATTTTACCACGAAGCCACATACACACTTCATAAAAAGAAATAATTTTTTGTACAAGTGTGGATTGCCACATCCAACACTCCATGTCAAGGTAATACCTCCTAGTCATCTAGCTCTAATACCATATTGAAACTAGAAAGGCTATGAATCAAAATATGGATCTGCCTTAAGCTTACAATATTTTCTACCACTAAGCTACGTATGTCATTCTTCCAGCTAGTGGACAAATCTACAATTGAGGTAAATTCCCATTTCATGATAAATGGCCTTACAACTTCACCACAAAAGTATATATGATCATATTCACTGAAATTTCACAAATATATTAAAGTAGAACATAAACCTTAATTTTATTGTTGTTCTAGTTCATAAGGTAAGCCAACCCTTCTGAGAAACTATCAGATGCAACCGGTAGATTATGTTTTCTCCGAGATATGTTAGAGAAGTACATGCCATCTCCATGTTGGTCTTTAAAGTTCCATAAGTTTTCCTGAACTTCTATGCCATATTCCTTATGATTATTTTCCCTGCAAGTATATTGATACCTTTTTATATTTCAATATTTCTTGGGCATGATCTAGGAGCAACTTAGATCCATCTTATCTCTAGAAATACTAAGCACTCAGAAGGATCAAATCTCTCATGATGCAAACCTCTTTTTGAGTGAAATAATATTTGATCCCTCTCGGTGCTTAGTAGATCTGAATATAAGATGGATCTAGGTTGGTTATTATACCAATAATAATATATAATGAATAAACTAATAAAAAAAACAATAGTATATTAACTAATTTCTTCTAATCAAATTGGTAACTTTTACATTACATAGGATTAAAAATGAACCTATAAAAATGATGAGAAATTATAATGAAAAATGAAATGCTAAAGTACATAATTAATTTTAAATGTAAATTATTTATTTTGTATCAAATGTCACGAAAAAAATGTTAAAGTTGAGAAAAACCTTCACACAATCCATGAAAAATAAATATATAAATAAGAAAACATTGTAATATTACTATAAAAGAAGAAGTGAAAATGTTTTAATATCACTATAATTTTTTATCAAATTTGTATAAATAAATTCCATGGGGTAGAAAATTTCTAAATGCACTAAGTGGTAGCAAATTTAGCATAAAAAACATATTTTACTGTAACTGTCTAGTAGAGTAGTTTAAATACAAAATTTGCAAGGGAGGCATTCCCTTCCAAGTCCTACATTGAGATCCTGGCAACACCATCATATTTTGATCAACCACTGACCCCATTGGGTTATGGGAAACTTGGGGGTGAGAGTCAATACGCACAAAAGTTAAACATCAACGAATATGGTCTACTATCCATAAATATAATATCTTTCGTTGATGTTAGACATACTAATATGATTTAATTGATTCCTACTAAGAGCTACTTTCAGGCCCCTAGTGTGTATTGCTATTGTTGTGCCTAGTAGTTCCATGTTTGGCCTATTCATGGTTACTAATTGGTTTGAAATTCCTAAAAATAATTTTATACTATCGTATCTTAAGTTAATATGGTGATTTCACCCAAAGGCGCTATGCAACCCAATATGGTAGGAGCCCATGTAAACATTGATGACCATAAATGTCAATGTTTACTAGGATATGGAGAGGTTTGCATTGAATTTTTAGGTAATAAAATAGTTAAGATAAGTTTGAGGCAATCATTTGATGGGTTTATCGATGGCAGTTTACAAGTCCATGGTATTCCATAGCCCATGATATTTTCTAGTGGTG
This sequence comes from Pinus tabuliformis, assembly GCA_031772625.1. Classification (NCBI taxonomy): domain Eukaryota; kingdom Viridiplantae; phylum Streptophyta; class Pinopsida; order Pinales; family Pinaceae; genus Pinus; species Pinus tabuliformis. Next base: position 867,630,057 of record CM062817.1, read on the forward strand.
TTCATTATGATAAATCCTATTTAAAGGATTGATATTATAGAATGCAAGAGTACCAATTTAGATACATCTTAACTATGGACTTTATCATTCTTGGCACTTGGTATATTTGGATTTAAGATGGATCTAGGTTGGTTTACAAAATAATTAATGTTTATCAAGTCCTTGTAATATAATTTTTCCAAATTGAATGTTTCTATAATTTCTATCTTATAGTTGGTTTTCATTGTTAATAGAAAAAATGTTAAACATAATATGAGTCTATATAATATTTTCTCTTGTCAATTATAAAATGTTATCCACCTCCTAATATAATAAGATATGAAACTCAATGAAAATAAAATTTTCAATAGTACCTAGAATTAAAGTTGTTATGGTAATAAATATATTTGTATAATTATACTATTAAATAAATTTTATTGACACTTGAAATTTGTGCCAACCTTATACTAGAGTATTAAATCAACAAAGATAGTATGGTATTTTCTATATCAAATTATCACCAAACTGGTTCATAATACTAATATAGATAATATCATTTCCATAAAAAAAGATTAACCAAATTTTTAATAGGAAGCGTAAATAATATTAGAAGAAATAATGTAAGGAGTCCTAGATTAGGATGTCAAAGATTTGTTTGTGCAAGTTTATATAAATTTGTTTTATATACTTTATGATGAATATATATATTCAAAGTAGTGAACTAACCAATTTTCAAACTTGGTCTAGTTAATGTTCTAAATTCTAGATCCACTATATCATTCCAAATTTAATGAAATATGCTTATTGTTGAAGTCCTTGTAATATATTTTTACCAATTTTAATGAAACATATGTTATAGGATAAAATAGGAGAGTTTCTATAATTGCCAAGAAATTGAAAAACTTTGATTTTTCTTCCTCGAACAATGACAGTGAATCAAACACAATGAACTAGATGGAATCTATAATAGAGTAATGACCAAGTGAGCGTGATGTTTCAAGACAAGTTTCTTTTATGGCACTTCCATCATCATGTCTATTATCTTGTGTTTTTTATTTGGTACTTTTTATAGTCTAAAAGACAATCTAGTAGCCTATGAGATATGAAAGTATAAAATTTTGAGCTTATGCCACTGGTATGGTATCCCAAGTGGTATAATAGTAGCTTGCACTACTTTTGTCTATAATTTTTTTATAGTAATATAAAAGGCCTAATAGTAAAAAAAACACAAACAAATTTAAAACAAAAAAAAAAAAAAAAAAAATTAAAATCTTGATAAGTTATCATTGAAGTAGGAACACATAAATTCATTTAAATAATTGTGCAGGAGGTGCCACAATGTCAAATATTGCATCCATAGCGACATCAAGTTTAAAGGAACTGACATCTTCTCACCTTGGTCATAGTGTATTCTCTCATAACATCTGTATATGCTAAAACAATAATAGTGAAAAGGAGTATTTTAAGGTTACATTTATTGAATCTTTGTCAATTCTACAATTAAATATATAACCAATGATTTAACATCAAATAAAAACTTTACGAAGATGATCCATAAGACTTCGATGGACATGATCCTCCATCAAGCCATTCCAAGTATGCCTACAATGAGAGCATAGATATAGTGTTACTCAACTTAAATAGAATCATTAGCCTACCAATGTGGGGTTGATGCTCTATAATCGATGTGTCCTAAAGAGACGAAACCTACAAATTTAATTTGATCCTTTGATGTATGTCATTTGGAGGCTACGCAAGTGAACTATATTGCACTATACTACATGTGAGACATGTTATCATAGTGCTTGTGTCGTCAAAAAAATTCAAATGCTTAAGTGCCTATGAGGGGTTGGGCATACACCTAGGAGTAGGTGTCCCTATGAATGGATAATGCCTAACATTTGGTTGATTCTAAGGGGAGCCAAGACAAACCCAATGGAAATCATTAATGTTAAAATATTTCATGTTAGGGCCTAAATCTACCTCAGGCTGAAGGAAGGCAGGTCTAGGGTAACATCAAACCACGCTTAACCTGGTAGCTAGCCCTACCTAGTTGGGAGAGGGCTCTCTCCTTGTCAATCTCAAGAAAATATAGCGAATGAGGCTTGAGATGACTGATGTAAAGACTAATTTTAGGCTAGGTATATGCTCAGAGGAGTTTGATTGAATTTTATGTTGGTTTGTTGGATCAAATGTGAAAGGCAGTTTTGGGTCCGGGGAATGAACTCAGTCTTGCAGAACTTTCTGTGGGGCAAGGTAGGCAAATGCTTTAGTACTTTGAATTAAGCGAAATGGATAGTCTTAAGACTGGTGAGGAGTTGGAGAGGGCATGAAAGTGTCATGAGTCCTCTTCAAATAGTTGAAAACATGTAAAGTTAAACAAACCCTAAGGTAGAGCATTTCAACATCAATGATTTCCACCTTTATACTTGATTCATTTAGTTAAGCTGAAAAAGGGAGAGATAATGGCACACATAAACACATGATAACTTGAATAACAGAAGGAAAAGCAATACTAAATCACCTTGCCACAAGAATCCCACAAAATGCTGCAAACCTTGGTCTATTTCCTTGCCAAACTGCGAAATGAATGTACAATAATGCTCAAAGCATTCACAAGAGTCCAACCTTGACAAATGACTGAAAAAGTACTAGATATAGGCAACAAACAACTCATGCTAGGATTTAGGGGTCGAATTCATGAGTTTAGGAGTTGTTCCAACAAGATATAGACTAAGAACTGAAAAGTAGGTAGTGGAACAACGTGCCTTTAAAAACTAGGAAACTGATTCATTCAGTTTCAAAACTACCTTTTCATGATGTATCTACTTCTATGAGTGAATTTTCAACATTTTTACATCAAAGTCCATCAAGTTACATCAAATTACATCATGAGTTTGACTATGAGAGAGAGAAAAGTCAAACTGAGAAAAAACTAGGCAAAAAAACAGAGTTTTTTGGCAAAAAAATTCAATTTTCCATCCTGTGCGTCACGCCATTGTCCATGTGTGTCGCACCTTTTTGCCGCTGATTTTGGAGGCCTTCCTGTGCACCAAATTTGCTCCATGTGGGCTTGTTGGAAATTTATGTCTGTCTACTTTCCAGAAAAGGTAGAATTTCTAAATTTGGTGTCCATTTTTCCCTCCAAAAGTGAGTTCTCCCAACACTGCTTCCTGTGTGGCCAAAAAGGGGTAGAAAGGGCATTTTTGAGGTGTTTTTGACCCTTTTGGAAGCTCAAAACTTGACAAAATTTCTAGTTCATTTGTGGGAATTCATATTTTTGCATGAGGAATCCAAAAATGTTGAGTTTTCCTCCAAAGGAGGTCCCTAGAAAAAGCGCCCACCAGGTGGCGCGGCACACCACGCAGAAAAACCTGTTTTTTGCTTCAAAATTTCAAAATTGACAAAAAGTGTGCCAAATTTCATGAAATTTGGGCTGAGTGACCTGCATCAAGTACTATGTTGGGCTAAGGAAGCCTTAACCAAAATTTTGAGTCTATCTTGGTCTTTCTTCATCCTCAAAGTTTTCCTCAATTTGGCCTTCAAGGTCCTTATTCTCGCTTTGCAAATCTTGTTTCTCACCAAATAGTGATAGGCCATGTGCCTCAACATCTTTTTCTCTTTGTTGGCCTTCTCCAGTAGCTTCTCTAAGTTCATATTTGTCCTTTCAAGCCAAGATTCACAATCAACTTCAATTTCTTGCTCAAGTGGTGTCAACTTGATTTTCTTCCTCTTGGCAGCTTGCCGGTTTTCTCTTATGTTTTGGAGCTCCCTGATAGTTTGCTGATCTTCCAACTGATTATTCCTTTGCTTAAGATAATTAACTATCCACTTGGCTCTTTCTAGGTTGAGAGACAAGTCATGAATGTCATCTTGTTGTTCCTAGATGATCTCCTTGAGCTTTGATCTTTGAGAACCCAAATCAGTGTCATCATCCTGAATGAGAATGAAATCTCTCTCTTGACCTTCTGAAGGCCCCTCATCATGCAATGGTTGCTTAGCTTTGTCCTGTACCTACTTTATTGTTGAAGGGAATGCGACCCCTTCCACGCCGGGTGGAGATAGTACTCATTTTTTTGCTGCAAACAATCTTCTTGTCCCCTTTTGGTAAGTGACAAACACTGGCACACTAGTGGTTTGGGTCTCATGCACTTCTTGCTGATGTGAAGGCCATCCTTCCTCCTGAGGCACTGATGAAAATATCTAATTCCAAAATTTCTCTTAGTATTACCTGCGGTCCCTCACCTAATTTATCCAGCGCACCTAACCGCACTATCTTTGTGTTAAATGTGCGGACCACTCATGAAAAGTTGCGTCGTGCCACTACCTAGGTGCACTGTGCTTTTTTGCAGACCAATTTTGGAGGCCTTTCCGGTATCCAAATTGGGCGTGGGATAGCTCGTTGGAACGCTTATTGAATCTAATTTACAACACAACTTGAATACTTCAATTTGAATTTCATTGACCTATCAAAAGTGAAATCTCCCTATACTGGTCAAAATGTGCAAAATGAGGCTGCCTAAAGGCAGAGTGCTGTTGCAGTCAACTTTTGAAGCTCTTCTTCAACTCCAAATTGAGCTCATGATAGCTCATTCGAAATATATTTGTGTCTAGTTATCATTTGACTCATCAAGCAAGTCATTTGGCAAACCAAGCTAGGAGAAATCTTGATTTTCCCAAGGTCACTTCAGAGGTGCATCAATTCTCCTAAGGCAACTGTATTTTTGACATTTCTATAAAACCATGACACCTGTGTAATAAGTGAAGGAGGTTTTTCTTCCTTGGACTATTGTGGACAAAAAAATCTCTCAGTTTTTCCAAATTCATGTTTTCTTGCTCAGAAACATCATTTGAGTAAAACCTACCCCGATGTGTGGAACATGGGATTTGTCGAAATGAAGTGAAATGAAAGGGATAAGGGGCTTCTAAATTCTTGAGAAAATTTTGGGAAGTAGGGAGGGATGTTTGGAACTAGGAGAAAGTGGAATTTGAAATATTGAGTGATGGGAAGGGGTCCAGAAGGGAAAAACACAAGCCTAGCCTAGAAAATTGTCAAATTGTAGCAAGAAAATAGGGTTTGTGAGAAAATGAGGAATTTGAGGGATATCAGTGATGGGAAGTGTTTAATAAGGTACATTAAGGATAGGGGAAGGTGTATTAACATTAGGATACAAGTTTTGCTGATGATTTGACCATCCAAGAGAAATTACCTTCAAAACCCTAGGAGAGGGAAATGAACCTTACCTAAGCACAACTGAAGCATGAACAAGGTGTAAAATGACCCGTTGTAACCTGACATGATGATGAAAACCCTCTGAATGATGGTACACTCAGCTGAATGGTGACATGGACTGACCTTTGGACAATTTCGAAAGGAGTGCAAACAAACCCTAGACCTAATACCTAGTGACCAAATTTTACTTGAAAACTCACTAAAATGACAAAATTTGACTTTGACACTCTAAGACCACTTTGTAAGAGCACATTTGATCACTGGAGCAAGGCTGCAAAGACTGACACTAACAGTTCACATGGAGGTTAATTGTAAACATGGCCTATTATTTTCTAAGAGAATACAATGGTACCTTTGTATTATCACAAATTGGTTTATCAAAAACCATAAACAATTGACTCATCTAGTTCTCTTTCCATGTATGAAATGTGCACCAATCATTGCAAATACATCTCTTCCTAGGATCATAGGGTTGGTTGAATCTTGGTTCAATAAATAACCCCATGATTTTTTGTTTGGTGATTCAAATCTTTAACTTATTGTTTAGTGATACCAGTAAGTATAATTCTCTCATCTTACACCTATATTCAATCATAATTTTCAATTGATGATGGGCATGGTCAATAGAGGTAATAATGATGTTAAGGGATGTAGCTAATAAAACTAGTTATGGTTCCCTTTTGTTATAAAACTCTTCAATCAATAGTTTTAATTCATTTAAATCTTCTATAGTTTGTGTTTGTTGTTTGGTTATTTTCTCCAAGTTAATGTTTTCTTGTGACTCTATTATTGGGTTGGTTTTTTTATTTGTCTTTATGTTTTCAACTATTACAAAGATATAAAATAGATTTGCAATTAAAAAAAAAACCTTTATAATTTTGATTTTTTTAATACAATAAAAAAAAATGACTTACCTCTAAAGCTAAATAGCCATAGAATATTTGAAACCTTTAGAGTTGGAAACCTTTACCAGATGAGTTGATAACCTTTACGGAGGACATGCTTGCATTACATCTATATGGGAAACTGGTTTTCCAATGGAAATCATGTTCCATGAAATAATGAGACCTTATATATCTTTTTTTATGCATAGAAAAGTGCGTACATGTTATTTTTGGAACCAAGTGTGTATTAGTTTAAAATAAGTGTGCTAATTTTTAAGCCACTTCAGACCATGCATCCTCATAAATACTCTAGTGGCATAGTAATATTGTTAGATGATGGGAAACCCTTGTAGAGGTCACTACAAGACTACTTAAGAAATTGTGCCAAGAATACATGGTTGAACCAAAATCTCAAAACTGCCATGTTCCTATAATGCCACCACTCACTCTAGGTTATCCATCACAAGGTTTCTTCAATGGTGAAGCTCAAGGGAATCCTCTCATGTGTCTAGCAGGAATGGTACTATTTATGATACAATCCTCTCGTGTACATTTAAATATGCTCGTTCAATTTTTTTTTTCAATTCTTGCAACATAAGTAGCACTCTACACGATATAAAGGAAATTTACCAGCAACAAAAAAAATCCACCTTTTAGCTGACCATTACAATTCACATAAAAATAGAGCCAATAAACAATGCATTTTGAATATATAAGACATAAAAAAAAGGTTTTTGGAAGGGTTTTTATTTATTTATTAAAAAACAAGAGATCTAAAATATGTATATTCACTTTCACAATATAAAAGGTTTTAATCCCATGGTATAAAAAAAGTCCCTGTGTTTTTTCTTATTGTATGAGAATAAATATACTCTATAACTTTGTTTTAACTTCATCAAGTTATCTTCATAATTTTATTTTCTATTTCTTTAATATCTTTTGCTTGGTATTACAGTGAACCTTGTATGAAGTATTTCTACATAATTTCTTCTAAGGAAGGTAACAAATGTAAAGTTTTATTTGTGGATTTTGTACTTTGTAGTAGCGGTGATCAAAATGGAGACCATGTTGATGTCTTATGATTTTTTTTATCTGCAAAGTGTTATAGATATTCCATTCATTAGAAAAAATTTAATGCAATATTTTGAAATATTTTATTTTTGAATCTATTTCATTATATCTCAAATCTATTATTACTGAACTTAGTGCCCAAATTTATGAAAATGATTGGAATATAAAAACAAAAGAAAAAAATGAAACACATAATTCACAGAAAAAGCAGAAAAACCTAGCTAAAAGATCAGGCATATGTTTTCTTTTTGGTTATGAAAATGAAAATACAAAGAAAAAGCACTCACCATGTGAATTTGACAAAGAAAAAGAGGTTGGTATATGGGAAAAATATTCTTGTTATAAATACCAATTAGGAATAAAAAATCATACATTCAATTTGTACTAGATGTATTAAAATTGCAACACATTCCTTTAAGTGTGGGGCAATTTATTGATGAAAATTAGGAAGTTGCATTTGTAAATATCAAATATACTCAAAAATTCAAATAATAGTTGAAAAGTAAAATGGTTACCATCTCAATGTATTTGATATTCCCACTTAGCAACATTGCTAAGGGAAATATCAATTTTTGGCCATTTTTGAATTAGTTCACATTAACACTTAGGAAGTGTGGGTTTAGAGGCCCCACATGGATTTTTGATCAAATGTGAGGCCAAAAATTAGAGGATGGAGGAGAAAAACGAGCCACTAGTGGTACGTGGGGGCCACTCATAGAAAATTGTGGTCCACATGGGAAACACACTCTCATTGGAGTGAAGTTGGTGGGGGAAAGTCGAGCTGGGCCCACATGGCCATCTTGAAGGCTCCTTGATAAATAGAGAAAGAGGCACTCATTTTGGTCATCGATTCATCTATTCAGAAATTGCGTCTTTGACATAGCACACTTTAGCTGAAGCCAAGTCTGCAGTGTTGTTTAGCACACAAGTGTCTCCGAGTGGAGATCTCAACCCTTGCTTCGGTGGACTTCAAATGCCAGCCCAAGGAGGGAGTTCTACTTCGTCATCAATTTCAAGAGTATAGAGAGAAATTATAGACAAAAGGGACATTCTACATGCAACTCTCATTTCATCACGCGGAGGACTGCATCATCTCCTCCATGACTACATAGTCTTTGGAATGAGACTCTTTGGGACAACACTATCAGGGGAAGTTTGGAACTGGGGTGCTGGGAGATCATTTAGGGGGCCATTTGAGGAGGATTGCTAGAGTTGGGAGAGTAGAGATTGATAGGGTTAGTGACAACAAAAAAATTCGAAAATGGAAGAGGGCCAAGATATGAAGGGTAAATTTTTGAAAGTTGGAACCAAGGGAAACCCTTTTTGGGTTTTTCTGAGTTCTGGGCAAGGATCACAATCCCAAATTCCTAGAATTTTCTAAGCATATTTGAGGGGTAAAACAAGGATCCCAATTTAGCCAATAGTTAGAGTTAGGGGAAATAGGGCCAAATTTCTGAAGTCAAACATTGGAAAATTCCTCCATGGGTTTTTGTGGGCTATTGGTGGAGAGCCCGGGGTTAATTTCCCGGAATTATCTGAGCAACTGAGGAGGCCCAAAGAGCAGTTCCATTAAGCCAGGAGCATATTTCTAGGTATCTACAACACAATACTTGAGCAGCACAGCAGCAGATTGGAGGAGGGTGCCTTACTTGTCATTTTGGGCTTTGCTAGCTTGCCTTGAGCAGACACAAGTACACTCATTCTAGCACCTCATTATACACCCATTTTCATTAATAAAAAGAGTACAATAGCTGAGTTTTGGTATCAAATTATGATCTAGTTGTTTGTTACTGTTTTATAATGTTTTGTCTATATTTGCTTTGCATATTTACTATTAATTTTGCTTCAAGATATTACAATGTACTAATTTCTTTATTTATAAAAAATGAAATTATAATATCTAGAAATATCTACTTAAGCAAAACATTTTATTATCCCTTTAAAATAATTAATAAATAATTTATTGTTTCTTATAAATTTGAACCAAACATCTACTTAAATATTCTAAACGCCTATTTTAAAAAATCTCACAAATATAAAACCATCTAAAAAATTCTTTACATTTAAAAAAATATATATACTAACTAAATTAAAATGAAAAATACACAGCTATATTTTTGAAATATTATATATATAAAATTATTTTAAAAATCACAAACAACTAAACTGAATTCATATCTCTCTACACTCTCGTGGAAGTCATTGATTTTATGGATGGTGTCGAACATGATCAAATGGGCATCCACAAATGGGAAGCCATTTTATCTGCAACTAACATGATAGTTTTTCTATACAAATGCCCTCTCTAATAAATAATTGTTATTTTTTTTCAAATGTATTCATTTTCATTTTTAGTGGCTTTTTGCAACACTCTACAAACATATTCATCAATATACCATCTTCTAGACCATCACTAATTTTGAATGTACAATTTCCTTTTTTAAGGTTTTGTTGGTTGAAAGAAGTGAGTGGCATAGAAAAAACTAAAGAGCCTCTCAGGTATAATATACGTATACTCACTTTCACGAAAACAAAAGTTCTTTTATCTCGTGGTAAAAGAAAGTCTCAAATCTGATATACACGGATACTCACTTTCACGAACATAAATGTTTTGTTTTTCCTGGTTTAATTTTCAATGTGTAACATAATAGTTTTTGTCTCCATTTATTTTGCACCTTTCACGATTATAAATGTCTTTTTTACCTCAGGTAAAAAAAAACTAGCTTTGTTTAATTTTCAATGCGTAATATAATGGTTTTTGTTTCCATTTATTTTGCACGGTATATATATATATATATTCCCTCATTGAGAATAAAAATATTCCTTTTTTTAAATTTGTTCAAATTATGATGTTATCTTTATCATAGGGTTTTGATTTCTTTAATATCATTTATTATGAGAGTGGAACTTGTAACAATTATTTATTATTTCTAAATAATATTTTTGAAAAAAAAGTAATGAATGTTAAATTTTCATTGTTCATTTTAATATGATAGTATTTTTGAAAGAAAGTAATGAATGTCAAATTTTCATTGTTCATTTTGATATGAGAGTGGAATTGGTAAGAACTGTTTTTACATAATATTTTTGAAAGAAAGTAATGGATGTAAGTTTTCATTGTTCATTTTACAAACAATAAAATTAAGACCATTTTGACATTTTAGGATTTTCTTTTTATCTATAAGTACCATAAATATTGAAGAAATTTTACAATATTTTGAAATATTTTATTTTGAATTTATTTCTTTATATCTTAAATATATTATTGCTAACCTTGATGCCCAAACTTATGAAAATAAGAGAAATGTGAAAATGAAAGAAAAAGAGAACAAACACATCATCATGTCTATGTTTTGTTTAGTTATGAAAATGCCAATACAAAGAATGAGGCACCCAAAATGCAATTTTTGACAAGGAAAAAGAGGTTGGCATAAGGGAGAAAAAAATTATTGTTATAAATACCAAATTGGGATAAAAAAATCATGCATTCAAGTTTTAATAAATGTACTGAAATTGCAACACCATCTTTTAAGTGTGAGGTAATTCATTGATGAAAATTACAAGGTTGCATTTGTAAATAACTATATAGCTGTTGATAAATTAGATAATGCAATCTTCTGAAAAAAAATCAATAATAAGAAACAAGATGCTTCCTCTAAAGCTTGTACCTAACCATATACATGTCCCCAATGAATCTAGACATGAGTCATAGTTATGACACATGCACTATGAACATTTGAATTTTCAATGATTTATATTACTTTGGAAGAACTAAATGGTGATGGACCTTGCCATATTTCAATGAAGAGAAGAAATTTGCTCAATATATGCATTTGGAATGTGAAGTTAACATAGTTTTCCAACCAATGTGTTATGCAAGGTAAAAATTTATCTTCAACTTGTGCATGTTGGCATTTGTGGTTCTAAGTAGACTCTATATTTGGGTGAGAATACATACTTTTTTAATTTTTCCTTAGGATTTAACATACCACACATGGATTTATTTTTTGTAACTGGAAAACGAAAGCCTTCAAATGTCTTCAAAATTTCAAATTAATGACTAAAAAGTAAATATGCATTTTCTCAAGGTACTAATCATAAATACAAGGGGCAAACTCACTTAAACAAGGTTCTTTGTACTCAACAAAAAGTATGTCACGAATAGAAAGTTGACTACTATTTACACTCCTTAGCAAAATGGTGCATTAGACATGAGGGCTTCGCTGAAGTGATAGCTGAAAATTGCATGAAGTGATATTTGAAATTGTAATGTAAATGTATGATTTAGGCTTTGATCCACTAAAATATGGTTGGACATAAGTTTAGAAACCTAATTCATTCATGTGAGAAATAAGTATTGGCCACCATCTAAAAAGAATAGAGGCACATATGTGCTAACCACTTTTGGAATCAATAATGAGCATTGTAACTATTAACAAATTTTTTGTTTAGAAGCTCATAAAGTAGAATGAGGTGGTAGGTCAAAATTTATAAAATATATGGTGACACTAAGTATATATTATTGGGCCGAGAGTGTTTTATAGCCTACAAGAAAAGATATGTGTATAATGTAGTTAAGTAATGTAAAGTGAGTAAGTTTATCAACATTTATGAATAATATATATAAGAAAAAAATGAGTACCTTCATATTGAAATTGACACATTTAAATATAAAACACATAAAATTTAATAATCACAACAAATTTATAATATAGCTAACCAGATTGTTAACCATGTTCGTCTTTTCCCTCCAGAAGAACATATCCAAGTCCAAGTCAACTATAGAGCGTGATTGAAGGAACCTATGCAATTGCTCCCTCAAGAGAAGAGAAGCATATCCAAATCAACTGTAGCTACCTAATTATATTGATGTGCAGAGTGAAAAACGGGGCATGGATGATTGGGAGCGTATGGGAGGGGAAAGCGAAATGCAATCACCGAAATTAATGAGCACATGGGAGGGGGACTGCGGGATGTGTTAATGACTTTGGAGCTCAGTTGCCAACCATCATGGAACATTGGTTGAGAAGCCACCATTCCTCATGTGTGTGTGTGTGTGTGTGTGTGTCTGTATATATATATATATATATATATATATATATATATATATATATATATATATATATATATATATATATATATATATATATATATATATATATGTCTATCTATATATATGTCTGTGTGTCTGTACAGCCTAACCACAGATAAATCGACAATTGTGAGAATATAAATAGGAGATATTATTTGTACTATCAGAATGAGAATGGAGACAATGAGGCAGCAGATTGAAAACAAAATTCCAAATAGCAGCCCCTTCAGTTTGAAAAACCATGAATGCTACAACATGAAGGGTTTTTTGACGTCTCGCCAAGAAAATAAGCAGTGCTCGTCCATAAATATTCATAGAATCAATGCCCCCATGATCACAGTGGGGGTCAGTTGTTCGAAGGTTTGATAAACCTGAAACGTACAAGCCCTTCGTCAGTAGCTGATCCATCAAGGGAGAGGTCAAGGTGGGATGTGTGAGGGAAGTCAAAGTCGTATCGGGGCTTCCAGTGAAGACCAACATTAAGCGCCTCGAGATTCTGGATGAGGAGAAGAGCATTTTTGAGTTTCGGGGTGTTGGGAGGAGAGCACCACCTTCGTAATTATCAATCCGTGATGACATTGAATGAGTTCATGGAGGAGGGAAGTGTTTGGGAACAATATTTTTCCCAAGGAAAGAAATCTCAAAAAATCCTAATGTTTGCTTGCATTAATATGATAAATAGAGATGTATTACAATTGCTTTTCTCAATTGAATACACCTTGCAAGTGAATAACCTATCTCTCTAGTCAATGAGAAGCTCTAACCAAGACTTGGTCAATTTATGTCTCTTCTTGAACCCTTATTTTCTTGCAAAATTCCTCAAGAATTAGGCCCCTATTAATTAGGAATTTCCTCCAATTGACTGTGCAATTCCTAGGGTCAATCATATGGTTGCATGCAACACATGTACACTCCAAAATAGTCTACAATTGATGTTACACGACCTTAGAATCTCCACCTCAAATTGTTAACTCAAATTGTCTGCATGCATTAGCCATTTTGGGTTGACTGATCAGTTAACTAGATGATCATTGAGTTAGGCTGAAGTCACACTACAAAAATAACCTTCCAATAGTTCCTCAAACAATTGGAACTAGTTTAACTGAACACAACTTAATATGACTGAGTTAGATTGCTACAAATTAGCAATCACTCATACTTAAATGAAATCAATCCCTCCAACTCAAATTAACTTAGTTAGCAGAGCGAAAAGTGCCATGTCACCTCAGTTAAATACCTTCAAGATTTCTGTTGATGTGGAAATTCAAAATTTCTCTAGTTTGACCAAGGCAAAGTCAAACTGAGATTTTCTTGCTGCATTTTCAACATTTCAGCACTTAGTCTGGTGCTATAGCACATCAACAAGAATTAGTTTGGTTTTACAACATCTTTCATGAGCTCGAAGACAAATTCAATGTGATTTCCTTAGGTTTTCCTTATCACCCAAGATGTCTTTTCCTAGGCCTTCCTCATGGAAAAATGGTTGAAATGAAGGTAAAATTCAAGTCAAAGAGGGTAATTTAATTTCAAATAACTAAATATTATGAATATCATTTTATAATGGCCTATTATCTGCAAGTTTATGTTCCCCTTTGGCTGCCCAGGGTTTCCCTTTCCAAAACACCTAAAGTTTAATGCTTCGAGATCATGTTAGGATTAAACTTAGTTTTTGGGATTAAATATTGCCCAACAATCTATCTTCTAGACAAAGTGCATAAAATATTGTTCTCCTTCCATGAAACCCAATTTTTCTTCTAGTAGCACTACCTAGTTAGAATCTAGATGGGTCTCTTATCCCAAATGATGTGAGGTCTAATTAGGACATCATGCGATAGAGAAGCCCTTGACTATTGTAGGGACATTTTCCTTGATCAAAATTAAATTTGGAACTAGAAGGAGGGCCCAAATTATATGGCTATTGGGATCCATTAGTGGTATCATTCAAATATTTGTAGAGATGTAGTTATTTCCCAATAGCCTCATACCCCTCTAACATTTCTAGACCATACTATAGGGTAAACAATTTATGAAGATGCTCCCTATGAAATAAAAAACTCAGGTTTTCCCCTTTGAATAACAATTTTATTATGTGTCATGGTTTGAATTAATTACATTTAGATGCATCACCTATGCTTACGATAAGAAGATTGGATATTTACATGTATATCATCTCCTCCCAAGGCACAAATCCACTAGAAGACCTCTCACAAGAGAAGTTGTTTTAGCTTAATCTATTAAATGCCTTTTTAATTTATCATTTATTAATATCTCTAAACCTTCTGAATTAGTTTCCCCTCATTAAATCTATTTCTCCTCCTCACACTGCTCAGAATTATCATTCTAATATTTATTTTGATTCTGACGAAGAAGAAGATCATGCTGACAATATGGAATGTCAACATCCACCTAGATGGTTATCAAAAGGGACACTTAATATGTAGCCCCTATTCCATCCTCCTACTAGGCACCTTGAAGATATCCTCCCAAACTTTTGATCGAGATAAAGGTGTTACTCCTAGAGATCATGTATGTAATTTCTATTTGGATTTTAGCTCAATGGAGGTGGATCATGACGATGTAGTTTTCAATTTATTTCTACATACATATGATAATAAAGAGAGTGCATGGCACTATAATCTTCCAGCCACCTCAATAATAGGTTGGGATTCTTTTGAAAGAGCCTTCTTGAGCAAAATTGGAGAATTAAAATCCTCAAACACTCTCTTTAAAGAGATGATTGCAACCAGAATGGAGAGGCAGGAGAAGGTCAAATATTTCAACCAAATTTTAACTATCATGTTGAATAATATTCCAATTGATTCTCAACATTTTAACACTATGGATATTGAATATTATGTTCAGTGCTTAATTCTTCCATAAACATGTTTTTTAAGATAATAGGATATAACATGCTAGCTAACAACTTCAATGGAGCCTTGACAGTGGAAAATGAAATTCTATCCTTTGCTAGAAACTCATGCAAGGAGGAAACAAACGCTAATGGGAATAATCCTTTACTGTTATTGAAACCAACAAAGAAAGAGGACACATATTTGGATGGTGTGGTTAAACCTATTAATAAATTTTGAAATGAAATGGTGGATCTAAAGAAGAGTTATGTGGAAATATTGTTAGGATACATGTAGGGATTTTAGACCTTTTCAAAGAAGATAAAAATCTAATAAAATCCCATTGAAGGATCTTCTCACAATGAACCTTATATTAATGATAGCCGATCCAGATAAATAATTCGTGGTGTGTAAAGATGCTTGCTTGGAAGGCCTTGTAGGATTCCTTATGCTGGAAGGACACGTTATAGGCTACAAGTCTCAGTAGTTGAAAGCGCTCGAAAGAATGCGAGACCACATAAGTTTCAAATACTTATTCATCCGACTAGAAATGAATGTGAAACAAGCTTGATGGATGGTGATTTTAAGTGAATATGAGTTTGAGATTAGGCATGTAAAGGGAAAAGAGAATAAGGAAGCAAATGCATTAAGCCACAACCTCAAACACTTATGTTCAATATCAATAAGCAAAAGTGACACAAATTTTGTGGAAAAGATAAAAATGGAAGCTTCAAGGGATCCGTTGGCATTATGATGCATGTGTTGTACTTGATGGCAACCCACTTGTAGTAGAACAACTCACTTGTATATGGTAACTAGATGAATCGACAGAGAGATATCAGATGTTACAGAATGTATGACAGTTGTGTTTATAGATGTAATGAAATGCAAGGCAGTTTCAAGGAATCAGTTTAGAAGGCAACTCTCTTAGATGAAAGATCATAGTATAGCATGACAACAACAAATAATTGCAACTCAGACTTCAAAGAATGAAGAAATAGAGGTATACGCAGGTTCACCTTGACCAAGTAGCCTATATACGTAGGTTAACAGAATAAAAGGAGCGTATAATGTACACACGCACGTTCATAGAAGTAAAAGCGTGTATACCTTGCAAAACTAAGATTTTGATCCATGGTATTTGGTCCATGGTATTTTGATCCATGGTATTGGTGCAAAGTATCTGGTCCGAGGTATTGAACCTAGGTATTTGGTCCAAGGTATTGGTCCCAAGTGGTTTTGGTCCATGGTATTGAGAAAGGCCTAAAACTATAAAAGGAGGAGAAGATCATTAGGCCAAGGTGTGCAAGTATTGAATATCTAATGAAGTGTGAGATCTAGTATGCAGGTTATTGGCTTATGGTGTTGTGCTTGATCTGAACCAGGGATGAACCTTTGTGGTTGATGGAGGATAAGATCTAATGATGGATCAAGATCTTAAGGCTTGAATTGAACTATCTTTATATGGTTTGATCATGTTTATTCTAGATCTGTATACTGATGCATGTATTGTTCTATAAATATTATGATCTGGGTATAACTAAAGTCTAGAATAGCTACACAATTATAAATTAATATTTGCAGAAGTACATGCTGGTTGGTTTTGAGAAAAGCGCATATACACACAGGTTTGACACATGGAAGTAGTGTATACCTTATAAAATATGTTTCAATTTTTCTTTTTTTAATGTTGTAGAATTCTGGGTTATGGTTTAGGTTTTGGTTACTACATTCTGGTGACAGTATTATGAATGATCAGATTGATGGGTTGTCAAAGTGATTGACTGATTCGGTTATGGTTGGTTAAGAAAGTGATTGGTTGATGCATATGTATTTGATGATTGAATTACAGTTATGATGTTGTTGATGGATCCAGTCTGAAAATTTATGAAACATGGTCCTTGGTTGAAGAAAGATGGTCGTAGCCTTCTGTAGGTCACAGCCTATGTACTCGTAAACATATCAGCTAGTACAAAAGTTATGGGTTTGTAGCTCCCTTCCAGGAGAAGCTAGAGAACGAGAGAAGGTTGTAACCTTCTACAGGTAGAAGCCTGTGTACTGGTATAAGTTTGCACTAGTACGAAATTGTAAACATATTCTCTTATTATTAAAAGAAGACAGAGACGAAAACAGTAGGTGGTTTTCACCCACCTTGGGTTTACACCTTATATCTTGGTGTTCATGTGTGTTGCTTATGTGTGATGATTTATTCTTCTTTTACTGCACTATCTAATAAATTTCTGATATACTGGTTAAAGTTCAATGCATGATAAATTGGGTAAATCAAAATTTCTCTGCATATATGCTGGTTGCCTTAAGTATAGTCACATATACGTGATAGTTCACTTAGCTGAAGTAGCGTATACAAATCTGTTTGGAAAATTCAATTATTGATCTGCTAATACTTATTCACCCCCCTCTCAGTATTATTTCCAACAATTGGTATCAGAGCAGGTGCTTCAGAAGAAGCTTAATCACTTGAAGGGAGATCCACCATCATGAGTAATTAAGAAAGCATGGGATCCATCAAACTGCCAATCTTTGATGGGAGAAACTTTGTTTATTGGAAGATAAGAACCACAACCTATCTTCAATCACTTGGAATAGATGTCTGGGAAATCGTGGAAGGAGGATATACGTTTCCATCAACAATTCCTACAGATATGGTAGGTAAAAAGCAATATGAAACCAATTCCAGGGCTGTCAATACATTATTGGGAAGTCTGTCACGATCAGAGTTTTTCAAATTTATGCAGCTTAAATCAACTAAAGAAATGTGGGACAAAATCATTCTAAGCTACGAAGGAGACTCTCAGGTAAAACGCGCTAAACTGCAAACTCTTAGAATTCAATATGAAACTCTTAAGATGCACAATGATGAAAGTATAGCTAGTTACTTCTTATGTATAGATGAGGTTGTTAATTGCATGAAAAATCTGGGTGAAGAGATAAAGGAAGTTACCTTAGTTGAGAAAGTTTTAAGATCCTTGTTTGCTAAATTTGAAACAAAAGTATCTGGCATAGAAGAAAAATAGGATCTACAGACTATCACTATGAAACAGCTTCACGGACTGCCTTTGAGATAAGAAACAGAGGCCCATCAGATATGAGAGAAACCGCATTTAAAGCTTCAGCAAAAGGAAAGGAAGAAATCAATGAATGAGGACATATTTCAGAAGAAGAAGATGAAGTAAACTTTGTCAAGAAGCTTCAATAGGGTTCTGGAAGGTTTAGAGGTAAACTACCTTTCAAATGTTTTGCCTGTGGCAGAGTCCATCATTATGCTACCAAATGTCCTCATAAAGATAAATATGATAAAGGAAAGGAATCTGCAAAATGGAATAGAAAACAAAGTGTAAGTGAAAAGAGCTACTATACTCATGAAGATAGCAATGGTTTATCAAATAGTGATGAAGATGAAAATAGTAATGACTATAGACTTCTAATGGCTTATGTAGATGATAAATTTTGGGATGCGTTAGAAGAAGATGACCTTCATGAAGAAATCTCTAAACTCAAAATCTATTTAGATGAAAAGAATATGATTATAGATACCTTGACATACCAAGTTGCTGAAAGAGAAAAACACAATGAAAAACTAGAATGTGAAATTGTGGGTCTAAGAAAGGATCTTGAGAAAAAAATATCTCTCAATATTAGATTTTCCAAAGGATTAGAAACCTTAAATGAAATTATCAAAGTGCAGTGTTCTCCTCTAATAAATACAGGTCTTGGATATATTAAAGAAGCATCTCAATGACAGAAGTCGTCAACCTCCACTAAAATCTATCTTGATGCAGCAAAGAACAGTGAACAGTATGAAAATCGTCAACAAAGGCCTAAAGTAGATCACCAGGTAAATCAGGCTCAATTTACTTCAATGATGAATAGAAGCCACAACCAACATCAGGTAAATCATACTCAATTTGCTTCAAAGATGAATACCAATAGAAACTACAATCACCAGGTCAATAGATTCAATAATCGCAGGAACTTATTTAATGGCCAATGTTTCTCATGTCATAATTTTGGACACAAAGCTACTCAATGTGTTGCTTACAAGACCATCATGACTAGAGAAGCATGAAATCAAAGGAATGTGACATGGATCAAGAAAAGTTCCTATAATAAATTTTCTCTTATTGAAAATGAAATACAATGCTCAATCTGTAACAACTTTGGCCATGAAGAATCTGAATCCAGGAGTAAATTTCAGAAAATATCTCAAAAGGAGAAAAATCCATTAAATCCCAAAATATGGAGAAAGAAAGAACCACAAAGAGAAAGATGTGGTATAGCCTTGTATGCAGAAGGACAAGAAAATCAGTGCTACATCGACAGTGGATGCTCAAAACGCATGACTGGTGACAAAGAAAAAATTCACTCATATAATGCCTTAGAAAAGGAAAAGAATGTCTCATCTGGAAACAACACTCCTGTAGTCATAAAAGGTAAAGGCTCTGTTTTCTTGAAAGAAAAGGTTAAAGCTGGGAATGTTATGTATGTTGATGGTCTAAAGCATAACCTGTTGAGTGTTAGTCAAATGTGTGATCAATGGAATGAAGTGGTGTTTCGATCAAACGGATGTGTTGTTTGTGAGCTTGATATAGGAGAAATTGTGATCAAAGGTACAATAACTCCAAACAACTTATACATTATCAAGGGAGGACAACAACAGTGCTATCTAAGCAAAAATGATGAAAACTAACTATGGCACAAAAGATTGGGACATCTAAGCTTTTCTTAAATAAGAAAAGCATGCAGATTTCAGGATGTTCGTGATCTTACAGATATCAACATTCCTGAAAATACAATATGCAAACCATGTCAATTCGGTAAGAAAACCAGATCTCGCTTCATTGAAAAAGAAGGGTCAGCTAGTAAGCCTCTTGAACTTGTTCATACTAATTTATGTGGACCATCAAGGAAAAAGTCACCTCATGGAGAAGAATACTTTATATTGTTCATTGATGATTTTTCTAGAATGTGTTGGATAGGTCTTCTAAAGCATAAAGATGAAGCATTTGAAAAGTTCAAAGCCTTCAAAGCTTTGGTTGAAAATGAATCAGATCGCAAAATCAAATGCCTCAGATCTGATCGAGGAGGGGAATTTACCTCGAATGAATTCTTTGACTTTTTTAAACAACATGGAATAAAAAGGCAATTCTCCACTGCAACGACTCCTCAGCAAAATGGAGTGGTAAAAAGAATGAACATAATTGTTCAACAAATGGCTCGATCTATGCTAGATGAATCTGAAACTCTTGCAACCTTCTAGTGTGAAGTTGTGTTCGTCACAGTCACTATTCTCAACCAAGCAAATGTTTGGGTAAACAACACTCAAACTCCACATGAACTTTGGTATGGTAAGACTCCTACTGTAAAATACTTTAAGGTTTTTGGAAGCAAATGTTACATCAAAAGGATTGATGAAAAACTTGGTAAGTTTGAACTGAGAGAAAATGAAAGTATTCTTCTTAGTTACTCTTCCTAAAGTAAAGGATATAAATGTTATAATAAAAGACTTCTGAAAATTATTGAAAGTATTGATGTTGCGGTTGATGAAGCATGCAAAAATCCAAAACAGATAAAAACTGAAGATTATGACAATGAAGAAGATGGGGATTATTTTCCCACATCAAATCACACTAATTCTGAAGAAGAAATCAATGAGGCACCAGAAGAAGAGATAACGATAGAAGAAAAGACTCCATCCCGGTATGTTCGGAAAAATCATCCAGAAACTCAAATTTTAGGGGAAAAAGAGGTAGGTGTACAAACAAGAAGAACTATTACAGAAACCTCAAGCTATCTAGCATTACTATCTTCCATCGAACCTCAAAATGTAAGTGAAGCATGCAAAGATGAATGTTGGGTCAAGGCCATGAATGAAGAACTTGAGCAAATTGAAAAGAATAATTCTTGGGAATTAGTTCCTAGACCTCATGATAAGAATATCATAGGAACTAAATGGATATTCAAAAACAAGCTGAACGAAAATGGAGAAGTTATTAGAAACAAGGCTAGACTTGTTTTTAAAGGGTATGCTCAACAAGAAGGTATAGATTTTGAAGAAACTTTTGCACTTGTTGCTAGACTTGAAGCTGTAAGGATGTTTTTTGCTCTTTCTAGTTTTCAGAAATTCAAAGTATACCAAATGGATGTAAAATCTACCTTCCTTAATGGAGATTTAGAAGAAGAAGTCTATATTGAACAACCATAAGGATTCATTCTTGGAAATGATGCAAAACTTGTATGCAGACTCAGAAAGGCTCTCTATGGTCTAAAACATGCTCCAAGGGCCTGGTATTACCATCTTGACAAATATCTCTACCAACAGGGTTTTTTAAAGGGGTCAGCAGATAACAATCTATATACAAATATTGACACTAATAAATTGCTAATAATTGTTTTTTATGTTAATGATATCATTTTTGGTAGCAATGAAGAATCCATGATTCAGAATTTTGCTTCAGTAATGCAGCAAGAATTTGAAATGTCCTTGCTTTGTGAGCTTACTTATTTTCTTGGTCTACAAGTTCAACAAAATAAAGATGGTATTTTTCTTTCACAAACCAAATACCTCAAACAGATCTTGAAAAAGTACGACATGGAAGATTCTAAACCAGTATCTACCCCAATGGTAACAAGATGCAGTCTCAGCTCAAATGATGAATCAACAACAATACATCAACCAATTTACAGATCCACGATTGGCAGTCTACTTTATCTAACATGTACTCGACCTGACATCATGCTTGTAGTAGGAATCGTTTGAAGATTCCAAGCAAATCCAAAGGAATCACACCTTCAGGGAGTCAAAAGGATTTTCAAATATCTTCAAGGAACACAGAACTTTGGTTTATGGTATCCTAGAGATACAAATCTTACTCTTCATGCATATACAGATGCAGATTGGGCAGGAAGTGTTGATGACAGAAAAAGCACTAGTGGTGGTGCATTCTATATGGGTTCCAGGTTAGCGTCTTGGTTCAGCAAGAAACAAAGTTCAATTGCATTATCTATAGCTGAAACAAAATATGTGGTTGCTTCATCTTGTTGCACATAACTACTTTGGATGATGCAAACCTTGTAAGACATTCAGATCACATGTACTCCACCCATCTCCATTCTATGTGATAATACAAGTGCGATCGGTATTTCAAAGAACCCAGTCATGCACTCCAAGACCAAGCACATACCCATCAAATATCATTTTCTACGTGAAAAAGTGCTTGAACAAAATGTCAAATTGGAATATGTTCCCTCCAAAGAACGGGTTGCTGATATATTCGCTAAACCATTGCCCAGAGAGACATTTGAATATCTCAGACAAAAGTTGGGAGTAGTTGCTGCATCATCCTGCTGTTAAATCTTATTTTTCAGAGAAAGGTTGTTATACGTGAGTTTCATAAAGCGTAGTCGCGTACATACGTGGGTTTCTGTGGGCACAATCATGTATATGTTGGTTTGAAGAAAAGCAGGGGGCCAGACTTAGGAAAAAGGGGTCTCATATAGTTCTATCAAGTATCTGCTCTGTTTGATGATGGTTACAATCTGCTGATAACATGTGGAAATATATTGGTCTTCATAAAGTTGTTGATAACTTGATGCATATCTAATTGATGATGATGCTTTGATATCTCTTACTGATATATGCAATAATAAGATCTAATAGTGAACATCTGGCACAGGTTTAGGGGGAGCATATGCTTCTAATAATGCATTGTTGGCATTATCTTAGAAGATCTTGGTACAAATCTACATAATTGTTTTGATTCATGTGACTCATTTGATGAAGGCTGTTGATCTTGATGTTGCCGATGGTGTAGATCATATATGGTGTATGATAGTTGCTGATGACTATCATGGTCTTGTTGATGTCCTTATTATAAATGTCATGCATATCAATTAATGTAAAGGTCATGAAAAGACCTAATTTGTAACCCCACTATGTGTGGGATGGATGATGTAATATTTCTTGTTTTTGTCATGTATAAACAATTGGTATATCCCCACAAGGTTGGATGGATGAGTCAAATTTGGTATATCCCCACTTGGTTGGGAGATGGATGTATGTATGAGTCATTGGTGATACGAAGGTCATTAGTGATGTATGTATAGAGTCATGTTATTCTTTTAAGAAATTTTTTTTGCAAACTTTGCTTGTGTTCAGGGGGATCATGGACTCAATCATGGGAGCTCAATCAGTACACTTCAGCATATCAGAGAATTCTGCATGTACTCAAGGGGAGCATGACCCTTTTCCCTTGATGTCAAAGGGGGAGAGTGACTTGGTGTTGTTGTTGCCATCAAGTCCAAAGGGGGAGATTGTTGGAATTATGATGCATGTGTTGTACGTCATGGCAACCCACTTGTAGCAGAACAACTGACTTGTATATGGTAACTAGATGAATCGATAGAGAGATATCAGATGTGATAGAAAGCATGACAGTTGTGTTTACAGATGTAATGAAATGCAGGGTAGTTTCAAGGAATCAGTTCAGAAGGAAACTCTCTCAGATGAAAGATCACAGTACAACATGACAACAACAAAGAATTGCATCTCAGACTTCAAAGAATGAAGAAAGAGAGGTATACGTAGGTTCACCTTGACCAAGCAGCGTATAAATGTAGGTTAATGGAACAAAAGGAGCATATAACATACACACGCACTTTCACAGAAGTAAAAAAGCATATACCTTGGAAAACTAAGCTTTTGGTCCATGGTATTTTGATCCATGGTATTGGTCCAAAGTATCTAGTCCGAGGTATTTACCCTAGGTATTTGGTCCAAGGTATTGGTCCCAAGTGGTTTTGGTCCATGGTATTGAGAAAGGCCTAAAACTATAAAAGGAGGAGAAGGTCATTAGGCCAAGGTGGGCAAGTATTGAATATCTGATGAACTTTGAGTTCTAGTATGCATGTTATTGGCTTATGGTGTTATGCTTGATCTAAACCAGGGATGAACCTTTGCGGTTGATGGAGGATAAGATCTAATGATGGATCAAGATCTTAAGGCTTGAATTGAACTATCTTTATATGGTTTTATCGTGTTTATTCTAGATTTGTATGCTGATGCATGTATTGTTCTGTAAATATTATGATCTTGGTATAACTGAAGTCTATAATAGCTGCAAAATTATAAATTAATATTTTTAGATGTATATGCTGGTTGGTTTTAAGAAAAGTGTGTATACACATAGGTTAGACACATGGAAGTAGTGTATACCTTATAAAATATGTTTCAGTTGTTTATGTTTACTACTGCAGAATTCTGGGTTCTAGTTTGGGTTATGGTTACTACATTCTGGTGATAGTATTCTGAATGATCAGATTGAAGGGTTGTCAAAGTGATTGATTGATTCGGTTGTGGTTGGTTCAGAAATTGATTGGTTGATGAAGATGTATTTGATGATTGAATTATAGTTATGATGTTGTTGATGGATCCAGTCTAAAAATTTATGAAATATGGTCGTTGGTTGAAAAGGGAAGGTCGTAGCCTTCTGTAGGTCACAACCTACGTACTAGTAAACATATCAGCTAGTACAAAAGTTAGGGGGTTCTAACTCCCTTCCAGGAGAAGCTGGAGAACGAGAGAAGGTTGTAACCTTTTGCAGGTAGAAGCCTGCGTGCTGGTACAAGTCTGCACCAGTACAAAATTGTAAACAGATTTTCTTATTATTAAAAGAAGACAAAGATGAAAACAGCAGGTGGTTTTCACCCACATTGGGTTCCACCTTATATCTTGGTCTTCATGTGTGTTGCTTATGTGTGATGCTTTATTCTGCTTTTACTGCACTGTCTAATAAATTTCTAATATACTAGTTAAAGTTCAATGCATGATAAATTGGGTAAATCAAAAGTTCTCTGAATATATCCTTGTTGCCTTAAGTAGAGTCGTGTATACACAGTAGTTCACTTAGCTAATGTAGCGTATACAAATCTGTTTGGAAAATTAAATTATTGATCTGATAATACTGATTCACCCCCCCTCCCCTATCAGTATTATTTCCAACAGGATCATGATTATAATCTAATATGAAAAAATTAAAGTGGGGAAAAAGTGTAAAAGAACAGTCAAAATTTGAAATAAGCCAATGAGGATTGTTGATATACAAGAATAGATTTTACATTCCAAATGACGAAGAAATTAAAGGATTAATTTTAGTTGAAAGTCATAAAAGACCATATGAATCTCATCCTTGATATAAGAAGATGATCTATGCATTGAAGAAAAAATTCTTCTGGCCTGGAATGAAAAGGGATATAACATAATACTTGGCTATATGTCAAGAGTTCCATCTAGTGAATGTAGAACATCAACACCCAACAGGATTGTTGAATCCCCTACCCATACTTGAATAGAAGTGGGAAGTGATAACACTAGATTTCATTACCATATTGCCTAGGACCCACAAAAAGTGTGATGCAATCATGGTATTGGTGGATAAATTTACAATATCTGCTCATTTTATTCCAGTGTAGTCCACTTACAAGGCTGCCAAAGTGGCATAAGTTTTTATGAAAGATATTTTCCATCTCCATGGCATACCTAAAGTAATTATATCACATAGGGATCCAAAGTTTAATTCCAACATTTGGAATGCCTTGTTTGCGGGGATGGGTACTCAACTACGTTTTAATACCTCCTATCACCCTCAAACAAACAAGAAAACAGAAAGAGTCAATCAAATGTTCGAAGATATGTTAAGAAGGTATTTCATGCAACACCCATACATATGGGAGGATTATTTACACTTAGTGGAATTTACCTATGATAATGGGTATGAATCATCTTTGAAGATGCGCCCTTTTGAAGCATTATGTGGGAGAAGGTGTCATATTCCTATAAACTAGTGTCGATTAGAGGACAAGCTCATGTTATGATTGGATGAACTAAAGGAAATGGAAGAGATGGTTATAAAAATCAGATAAATTTACTTTAAAGATTCCTAAGACTGACAAAAAATCTACACATATTTAAATAAAATAGATAAAGAGTTTCAGGTTAGAGAACATGTTTATGTTAAAGTGAGACCAAAAAAGAGTTACATAAACTTTGGAAACTACTCTAAATTTGCCTCTCGATTCTGCAGGTCCTTTGAAAAATTGGCTAGAGTAGGGCCAATGGCTTACCAACTAGCATTGCCAGCTCATATTAAAACTCATAATTTATTTATGTATCTGTTTCAAAAAACTATGTACACCATCCAACTCATCTAATTGATTGGAATGAACAGGTCGAACCAGATGGAGAATTCCTTGTCGAACCATTGTGAGTTATGGATCAGAGGGAGATTATACTCTAGAATCAAGCCATTACTGAGGTTAATGTGCAATGGGATCACTTTGGACAGGAAGAGGCCACCAGGGAGATGGAGGATGAGATGAAGAGGGCTTATCCTATGTTGTTTACTTGATTGTTAATTTTGGATAAACACGGAGGAGGGTGTCCCATTTTTAGGGGAGGGTAATACGTCAAAAAGAATTACTTTATGAATTACATGTGTTATGATTTTTATTTATTTTGAAAATTGAAAAAGGACATGTGTTGGATACTTTTTTATTTCCTAGCATAAGAAAATAATTGATAGAATTAATTAAATTCTCTTATAATTATGTCAGAGGCTAACATGAGACATTAAACTCTAACTCTTAGGGTAAATAATTAAAAAAATATGTAATGCCAAAGAAGGAAAGGAGGAAAAAGAACTCTCTTTTATCTAAATTTTTTCTATGCAAGTGTCGGTTTGGGGAATGGTAGGTATCTATTGGTTTTTCCCATTGGAAAAGAGGAACCCGGAATATTTACAGAGAGAAAAGAGAGAAGACAAACAACCTGAATAGAGACAAGGTGGGAAAGAAATTACCTATGGTGGATTATAGAATAGATATTGTGAGAGAAAGACAATATCTATTTTACCCTTACTAGTGGGAGAAAAATATTGGTAAACCCAATAAAGGGTTTGTAGGATGCTGCATAGGGAAAAGAGGAAACCCCTCCAAATTCCTTCTCATTTACCTGATAGTTAGAGGAAGAGCTTGAGGGGAACTCCAACAAAGAGTAGTTCAAGGTTGGAAGGAATGTGGAGACCTATGACATAATTTAGAAAGAAATATTAAATAAGTATTACTTCCTAGAGGTAAGAGATGTCCTATGATACATTGGTGTTAAGATAGTTAAATTGGAATGACTATTATGATACATGTATTACTTGAAGTTTAGCGGGAGACAGGTACATGTAAGAAATAACTGTATTGTATTCACATATTAGGCAGACACAGATGTTGGTTTGAAATAAAATAAAAGAAAGGAAATGTTACTATTAAGATCGGAAATTAGTTGTCAAGAATTGAATCTTAGGAATCTATGTCAACAATTAGAATGTCTTGAATGTAAAAGTTGGATTTTGGATTAATTGTTAAAACTATTTCTAGAAAAGAAATGCAACCCAAAATATAATTACTTTGTAGTAGATATAATAAATTAAATAAAGAATCACAAAATGAGTTTCTGAGTTGAACCTAGGTTAAACCCTTGGAAATCCCCTAAGAAATAGTTCATGAGGGTTTCCCTTCAAGGTTAGTACTAATTTGTGTATATTAGGACACATGAACTATAAAATATTCTCGGTTACATGTATCCTTGATGTCCTAGAATAGATAAACAAGGAAATGCATAGATGTATCTATATGTCCTAAATAAATAAAACATAAAAATACTATAGATGTTTATACTATGCATTGTGATGCGTTATATTGTTGACAAATGGTAACAAGAAATTCCAGTTTAATTTGTATTTGAATTAAAATTGAATCCCATTCTCATAGAAACTTGTAATAGTTAATTAAGTTCAATTAACTTAGGAATTTCGAGTTGGAAGTATTTCTATAGTCATGTATATGTGATCCCTAGCTTTTAGGGGTCTAGATTGAGTTCATTAGAGTTGTAATTAGATAACTCAATCTAACTGAGTAAGCTAGTTCTAACTGTTGGAGGAACTAGTAGAGGTCTAGTAGTGAGTTGGTGCAATAGTGCATATTCAGTGCCACACCATATAACTAAAGATTCACTCATAAATAACTCATGAATGTCAGTTTAGAGGAAGATCTAGTTGAGACTAGAGTGCAGGGACAATGTACTATTTGTGTATAATTTTCTCAATTATACATATGGTGCATGCAATCAGTTGAGGACCTAAGTTTGGATTGTAAAGTTATGGAAGAAGGATTTCCTCATTAAATAAAGGCTAATTACTCTAGTAATTGAACAAGGAAATAGGGAAACAATAGGCATTAGAAATTGGCTAAGTGTTGGTCAGTGCAGGCTTGTGAGGCAGAGTGTTGATCATACTTGTGCAGAATTTTTCTTGTGAGAAAAAGCTTTGTATTCTCACTTAGATTTCTAATTAATGCAATAGATAGTAGGGGTTTTGAGAAGTGGCTTTCCCTAGAGAAACAATTGTGTTATGTGCCTTTGATTATCTTCCTCTTGTCCATTATTGTTTTCATCGATCTATTGGTTTCCACTGTTTAAAGAGTAGAGTAAATTATGTCTTGTGTTCTAGTACATTACATGAGTTGTGTAAATACAAGAAAATTTACATGTTATCAAAGCTGAAGACTGTATACTAAATGAGATTGTGAAATTTTGAGTTTTGGGTTACAGGTGAAATTTGAATTTGTAATACATACTTTAGGATCGACAGATGGCATTCTATGATTTGTGGCACGAGTATTCCTTGGAAGGAAGCTCGAATTATATATCTTGGAAGGACATAATGGAGGCTATGATGGAGGATAATGGCTTGAAATAATTTTTTGATCAAGACATTCCTAAGCCAACAACATTGGATTCACAAAATCTGGTCGAATGGAAGAAGTGTGTGGCGAAGGCAAGGTGGATAATCCTTGAGGGAGTTCGAGACCACAATGTCTCGAGAATCCATGGGAAGGAAACTTCGTATGCTATGTGGAAAGCATTGATGGACCTATTTGAGAACAACAGTGAGCATAAAATGTTGGCACTGAAAGACAAACTTTGAAAAATCAAGATGGAGAAAGGCGAGAACATTCCAAAATACTTGACCAAGTTCAATCATTGTCATGATGAGCTTGGAAGTGTTGGAATAACCATTTACGAGGATAAGATGGTGAGTCTATCTCTCCTAGGCCTTCCAAAGAGTTGGAATAGCTATCAGGACTTTGTCAATGGGAGGGAGAAGCTACCAGATTGGGAACAACTGTGGTCGGATTTAATGAAGGAGGAGATTAGAAGGAACACCAAAGATGGTTCCTCATCAAAGACTTATGATGAGGAAAATTGTGCCTTGGCGAGTAAGGCAAGGAAAGGGAAAGGGAAGGCATCCCATTCCAAATCAGAATCTTTCCATGGAGGTAACAATAAAGACATTACAAAATTTAAGTACTTTCATTGTCACAAGTTGGACCATTTTTCTACAAATTGTCCGCTGAAGAAGTCCAAGAAGAATTCCTCAGGAGTAGTGATAAGTGAGGCTTTTGCCTCTTAATTTGAATGGACTTTAATGTCATTTCATGCATGGTTTTATCAATGATGGGTAATGTATGGTACCTTGATAGTGGAGCTTCATTCCATATGACTAGTGACAAAGAGTTGTTCAGTGACCTCGAGGAGAAGGATCTCTAGATGCATATCGAGATGGGTGACGATGGGAAGTATAACACTACTAGATTAGCCACAGTTACTTTTTAGAAGGAGCAGGGTGCTCCTCTCAGCTTGAGGGATGTTATGTATGTGCTTGGGTTGAAGAAGAACTTATTATCAGTCACCATGTTTGAGGATAGAGGCTATCATGTGATTTTCTCAAAAGGAAAGATGTTCCTTTGACACATAGCCATGGGTCAAGTAAAGAAGATAGGGATTCGAGATAAGAATATCTATAAGCTTGAGGTAGAGGATTGGGCTTCCTTGAGCACGAAAGAATAGAAGGTGCAAAGCCAAGACATTGGTGAGTTGTGGCTTAGGTGATTAGGTCAGTTGCATCATGGGGCTTTGAAAATCATGCAACAGATCTCTACTGGTCTTCCCAAAGGTACGCTAATGAATGTTCATACATGGAAGGGGTGTACTTTGCGAAAATACACCAAGTCTTCCTTTCATGACAGATAGAGTTGAGAAGAAGAGATTCTAGATCGAGTCCATTCATATGTGTGTGCACGATTATCGACAACATCCACGACCAAACACAACTAATATGTTATATTTGTTGACGAATTTTCTCGTAATCGCTAGATATTTTCCATGGAGAAGAGGGATCAAAATTTCACAATTTTTTGTGAATTTAAAGCATTTGTTGAGAAATATTTTGGTCAGAAGAAGGGATTAAATGGGAGTTGACAGCATCCCATAACCCACAAGAGAATGAGGTGTCTAAGAGGAAGAACAAAAGAATTGTAGGGGCAACACGGGCGATTTGCATAATCAGGACCTACCACTACACTTGTGGGTTGAGGCATGCAACACAACGATTTATTTGTAGAACCATAGCCCGCATCAGATTCTTGGGATGAAGACACCAGAGGAGGCTTATTCTGGTAAGAGACTAGATGTTGGTCACTTTAGAATTTTTGTGTCATTGGTATATTTCCATGTGACCAAAGATGCACAGAAGAAGCTTGAGTTGACAACAAATTTTGGAATATTTGTGGGGTACACTGATACACCTCACAACTATCGGGTGTACTTGCTGACCAACAGGATGATAGTGGTTTGCAGGGATGTTAGATTTGATCAGGATAATACCATGAAAGTTTCCCTTGAGAGAGAGCTTGAGCTACATGTTGTTGGGGAGATTTTAGCTCCTAAGGTTGAGGAGCCTGAGATTGATATGTAGCAACCACATGTAGATGATCCTGGAGTGGAGACATCCACTAAGGTAGAGTCTTCCAGAGATGGGAGAAAGTGAACTAGAGAAGCTGACACATTATTGCATGATGAACAGGAGAATCTAGAATTACCCACATCTCAGTGTAGGCAGAAGAGGTCACCTGAGAGGTACACTGGATAGGTGGCTCTTATGAGCAGATGTGTTGAGAAAGAGCCATCTTCCTTTGAGGAGGCAGTGTAGCAACCTATTTGGGTTGATGCCATGGTGGAAGAGTATGACTCCA
Source organism: Pinus tabuliformis (assembly GCA_031772625.1). Taxonomy (NCBI): domain Eukaryota; kingdom Viridiplantae; phylum Streptophyta; class Pinopsida; order Pinales; family Pinaceae; genus Pinus; species Pinus tabuliformis. The sequence continues at coordinate 867,661,320 of CM062817.1, forward strand.
TAGTTCATAACAATGTTTGGGATGTGGTGAGCTTCTGATGGCTTTACAAGGTAAAGCAAGTTGCATATGGTAGTGTGAAGAAGCATAAGGCCAAGTTTATGGCCCGTGGCTTTTCACAGGTAGAGGGGATTGACTATGATGAGACCTTTTCTCATGTTGCAAGGTACTCATTGATCAAATCTATATTGGCACTATCAACGCAAGTGGGTTGGAAGATATATCAAATGGATGTAAACAAAACCTTCCTTAATGACACAATTGAGGAAGAGGTGTACATCAAGTAGCCTGAAGGTTTTGAGACCTTAAACTGTGAGCCACATGTGTGCCAATTTGACACCACCTAAGCTGACTTTACCCGCAATTTCCATATAAAATGCATAATCTATTATGTCCCAGGAATTTTAATTTCCCTGCCTAGTCAAACCTTCACAAATTAAGGATTTTGGCTTCTTAATTAAACTTCATGCGGAAACATTTCATGTGATTAACCCAAAGTCTAAACTTTAATTAACCCTTTAATCGGAACATTATACAACCTTCCTAAACTTTTCTTAATCCTTAATCCCGTGCGTATTAACCATACCCTCTTAACCTTGGTCTCGACTTAACCCAACATTAACCACACCATGGCCTCAGACTTTGTTTAAACTTCACCTAACATTTTAATTCATTAATCCCGCTTTATTTCTATTATTTCTCGTATAATAGAAATACTCCACAAAACACATGTAAGCCTTACCTTTTACACCAATCTAATACCTTGGCACATTTATTGATGCTCAACTTATCGTGTTCAATCTCCATTGCTGATTTCACTCCACCAGATCAACGACTATTGCGTCGTATCACAACATTAACCCATTCATCCACCGGAACTCAAATAAACTTAACCCTAGTCCATAACCATACTGGTTCCACTCAACGTATTAACCTGTGCACACATTCTCCATGTGATATCCATCTAGTCATTCCACCAACAAATGGTCCTCATCACCGAATCTCAACAAGATTTAACCCCCTGTATAAACTCTCATCGGGTTCGTTTTTCAAATATTCCTCTGTGCTTTCATAGCACGAGATATCCATCCTATCCTAGATTCAATGGACGGTCTGGTCACCTCCGGACTTCAACTGAATTAAGATATGGTTCATAAACCTCATCAAGTCTGTTTTCTGGAAACCACTTACAGTTTTGAGGCCATGCGAAAACCACGTCTGCTTACAAAAACCGCTTTGTCCTTCTGCCAACACATGGCTTCATCTCCGCTACTCATCTTCTTGACTCCATTCTACACAAATTAATCTTGTTCGCCCATCACCTTCAACCTCGTTCGTTGATCTCATAGATCTAGTGACTCATGTGCAGCGTCACTTCATTTCTTTTTCCTTCTATTCACTCCGTTTTTTTCGTGGTTTCAGTTTACTTCAAGGTTTCGGTATTTGATTGTTTTGCAACACAAATCCCTCTTGGACTTACTCCATGTGCTCAAATAATTGTCGCTCCTGAACTTCACATTGATCCTTCAACTAGATTCAATGATCAAACCATGATCCTTCATCCTCCTTCTTCTCTATGTTCTGTTCGAACTCCACCTGGATACATATACTATGTAGAATTACACTAATTCATACAATTCATAACTCCATTAATCAATACACACAACACAATTCAAGAATTGAATTTGCTGTATTGATAAATAAATATTTACGTAAGAGTCTCTCTCTCTATGGCTTGCTTTTCTAATTAGTGGCCTCTGTTTTCCTACCTGCACGTAGGCTTACAATAAAACCTATCTAACTCTCGAACTAATTCCTAGTTACCTGACCCCTAACTATCTAACCTCTTTCTAGATAAGACCTTTCTATGCCTTTTAGGCTTACATTTATACCAAAGGATTCTATAACCAATTCCTAGTTTAGATCCATAACTTTCTCAACAAAAACCTAAAATATCTTCTTAATCTCTAAGGGTCCTCTCTAGCTCCTCAAATCATGAAACCAATTCCTAATCTAAGATTTACAATTGATTCCCAAATCTTTCAACTATCCTAAATCTCTCATGTTCTCCAACATTCAAGAACATTTACAATTATGCCTCACAATACTTAATTAATTCTTATTCTCATTAAAATCACTCAAAAGCCTAAATAATTACATTAATTTAACACTTAGGAAACCAACTTCCTTAAAACACAAGAACCCCTATGTCTACTAAAGTACAATGATAATTCTGAGCCAATGATCCTGCATCACAACTCAACAGGTCATTGTATGGGTTAAAGCAAGAACCCCATGCTTGGTACACCAGGATCGGTAGCTACTTCACGAGGTTGGGATTCACCAAGAGTGAAGTGAATGCGGATCTGTACCATATAGGGGTTGAAGGTAAATTGTTGATCATAGTTTTGTATGTTGACGATTTGATTCTGACAAGTGAAGACCAATTGATCAAGTGTTGAAAGGACAACCTTGTAAGGGAGTTTGAGATAAAGGACATGGGGATCATGCATTAATTTCTAGGCATGGAAGTATGGCAGGGCGATGGGGGATTGTTTGTGTCTTAGGGAAAGTATGCCAACGAGATACTTAGGGGGTTATGCATGGAGAGAAACAAACCCATGGAGACTCCTCTAGAAGGTAACTGCAGGAAGGAGGATACTACTTCAGGGGAAGTAGTGGAAGCTACTTTTTACATGAATCTTGTAGGTTCACTCATGTATTTGGTGAACACATGACCAGATATGTGCTATGCAGTTAACCAACTTAGTCAAGCGATGGTGATGCCTACCAAGTTGTATTGGAAGGTGACAAAGCATGTGTTGAGATACCTCAAAGGCACTACTCAGTATGGATTATGGTACAAAGAGATAGAGGGAGTGAAGCTTCAAGGCTTCACCGATGCAGATTGGGTAGGGAGTCCATCTGACAGGAAGAGCACATCAGGAGGGATCTTTAGTATTGGGTTAGCGGTAGTTTCTTGGTACAATATGAAATAGAGATTGGTTGCACTTAGTTCGTCATAGGTAGAGTACATGGCTGCAATTCAAACAACATTTTAGGCCATTTGGATGAGGAAGATCCTAGTTGGTTTGTTTGGTAAGTAGATGGATCCAACTGTGATTTACTACGATAACCAGAGTTGTATCAAACTCTCTGAAAATCCAGTTTTTCATTATTGGTCCAAGAATATTGATATTTGATATCATCATCTTCGAGATTGTGTATTAACCGGATTATGTTGTTGGAGTACATTCCCACAAAGGAGTAAGATGTTGACATTTTGACAAATTAATTGTCAAGAAGTAAATTCGAGTTTCACAGAGATAGGATTGGGGTTGCTGATAATCCGTTTCTTGTTGAGAGGGAGTGTTGAGAAATGGCAACAAGAAATTCGATTAATTTTTCCTTGAACTAAGTTGTGAATTAAAATTGAATTCTATTCTCATAGCAACTTGTAAATAGTTAATTAAGCTTAATTAGCTTAGGAATTTCAAGTTGAAAGTCTTTGTGTAGTCATGTATATTTAATACCTAATTTTTAGGTGTCCACATTGAGTTCATTGGAGTTGTAATTAGATAACTCAGTCTAACTCAGTTATAGTCAGTTAAACTAGTTCTTACTATTGAAGGAACTAGTAGAGGTCTGGTAGTGAGTTGTTGCACCAGTGCATCCTTTGTGCCACACCAACTAACTGAATATTCACTCATAAATAACTCATGCATGTTAGTTCAGATGAAGACCCAGTTGAGAGTAGAGTGCAGGGACAATCTACTATCGGTTGTATAATTTTTCGAGTTGTGTAGATGGTGCATGCAATCAGTTGAGGACCTAAGTTTAGATTGCACAATTATGGAAGAAGGATTTCCTCATTAAATAGAGGCTAATTCCTCTAGGAATTTCACAAGGAAATAGGGGCTCAACAGGTAATAAAAATTGGCTAAGTGTTGGTTAGTGTGGGCTTGTGAGGCAGAGAGTTGATCATACTTGTGCGGAATTGTTCTTGTGAGAACAAGCTTTGTATTATCACTCATATTTATGATTAATGCAATAGATAGTTAGGGTTTTGAGTAGTGGCTTTCCCTAGAGAAACAATTGTATTATGTGTCTTCGATTATCTTCCTCTTGTCGATTATTGTTTTCATTGATCTATTGGTTTCTACTATTTAAAGAGTAGAGTAGATTCTTGTCTTGTGTTTTAATACATTACATGAGCTGCGAATCTACAGGAAAATCTACATATATTTCATAATAGGTGAAGATAATTATATAGTGGCTACATTATGGAGAATCTACTAGTATAAAGAAACATTCAATTTATTCCTATGACGAGGAATTTGTATATGTTGCAAGAAGAAATTTTGAACACAAATATACAAATATTTTATAGGAAGAAACCCATGTAATGCCACAGACTATACATATCAAATAGTGTAGTGTATAAAGAACAATATTGACAGTTACAACCTTTTTTATGAGAAATAGACACTACATAAACGAATATAGTATAAACCCTTCCAACTTACAATTTTGAAGGAGTAGTAGGAAAAATAAACAATTTTTTTGTAATGAACTAAATTCATGAGAAATAAAAAAGGAGGAAGGTCACTTCAAATATATCTTTACATGAAATACTAACCCCATAGGGTCATAGTCCATCCAAATAATATACAAGTCAAAATAAATATGTTTTCTTCAGATAGAAAATTGTTTATGTGACCATGGAAGGCTAAAAATATTTTCTAACTCCACTCCTAAAAAATTATAAACCAAATACTTTACATCAAACAAATATCAATATTATGGTATGGTGACCTGTGAATAATTCCACGAGCATTGAATGGGATTTCTCAGCTTGGTAGTCACATGATGTAACACCCTCCTCCCACACCTACCCAAGCAACCATCCAGTTGGGGTAAACATGCGACGAGAGGCTACTATGATATGATTTGACGTCATAAGTTATAGTAGGGAAGTGGAACCAATTAAAACACACCATAAAAACATTCAACATCAGCATTAGGACCCCCAGGAACTAATCCAACCTTGCTACCAACCAGCCCCTGGGTCCCACTGAGATTTTGGACCACTTGACCTTTCTACGCTCTCATGCTATGGGCATGCTAGTGTCCAGGGATCTCTAGAAACTCTCACAAGCCTACGAGATAGCGTCCAAGGACTATTTTGCACAGCTTTGTGCCAACGTTCCCATGATTTGAGCCACGTTTTTAGGCCCAAAACCCAGGTCACTGCCCAAAATTGAATGACATATTCATAACAATAAAATAACAAGGAAATGATAGTACAAATGTAATTACTTGAGTAAGACTTTGACTGGACCCCTACTAGCCGTGATAGGCATTTTTCAAACATATCACGAATACGTAATCTACATGTGTAAATAACATATCTGAGCATAGGGGTCTCATTGACCCAAAATGGACCTAGAATAGACTTCTAAGTCTAAAAATGTTCCTCACAGAGGAAAATGAAAGTCAAGGGCTGCTCCTAGAAATAGTCGCATTGCATAGATATTTTCATTCTGAATCTGATGCAATTTAAATGGGCTAAAATGGACTTCGGATGATGAAGTTATCACAGAAAGAAGGTTGCCTTTGTCCTTTGAAAAGGAGGCATTTCTTCTAAAAATGGCATAAAAATCTCCTTAAGGAAATCACATCGCAAATGTGCAATGGGGTGGACTTAAGGCAAGGGCGGAAGGAACCCCGATTGCGACTTTTGACTTATCACATCGGAGGTAGGCCTTCACCCGATATTGTACCCCAGACTTGGCGATTGTGATTATGTGACATTGTGATGGCCAATGATCAGATCAGTGGATCGGGTCGGCATAGTCCATAGTCAATGAAAAGAACTCCCGGGCCATTCCAAATGCGATATGTGATAGTGATACGCGACGTGCAATGTTAGCCATCGGATCGAGGAGTCAGATCAATGGTCAAGATCTAATCGGGGTGATTGGCGATCGATGATCGGTGATCCCCAATACAAAGGGCCAATGCAATAGCCATATCTGACATGTGATATCAGCCGTCGGATCGGGAAAGGAATGGACGGTCTAGATTTAATCGGTGATCTGCGATCGGTAGATCCCCGATCCAAAGGGGCGATACATGCACCATGCGATTTGCGATAGCAATATGCTGATAAGGGTCAGACCCGATGGGTTTATAGACCTAATTCCATAATATTTGAAATCTGGGAATTTAGGATTTCTCTGTATTTCCCGTGTATTGGTTTTTTTGGCCAATATGCCATGCGATTGTGATTTGCGATGGGATGGTGGACCCGATAGGATTTCAAGCGTGATTCTATAATATTTGAAGTTCGGGAAAATGCTCAATCATGTGTTTTTGTCAGTTTTTCCTGTGTATTGCATTTTTTGCTATTTCCGTAGGAGGAAGGCCGGACGGTTGGGTTTTCCTATGCCAGCTGATTCATGGCAATGAGAAATTGATTCTTTTGGGGAAACACATGGTTTTCCATGATGGAGTAATGTAACCGATGCGTTACAAAAACACAGAGAGCATGATTGACCAGGGGTCGGAGAGAGATTGCTGAAGGTTGCTGGAAGGTTGCTAAGGGGCTCTTGGAGGTCGAGCGGACCATTGATGCACGTAGAGGCCTAGAGAAGATCATGAGAGCCAAAGCAAGAGCCAAGAGCCAGAGCTAGAACTGAGAGCAAGAGCACCAGAGCCACAGAGCCAGAGTGCTTAACAGAGGTATAGCCACCAGAGGTTGGAGGTAGAGCCTCAGAGCCACATAGCTCAAAATAGACTTCCAAGAGCCATGATGCCATAGTGAAGCTGTAGAATAGCAAAGAGATCGAAATGGTCAAGTTGTTGTTGGTGTCTAGAGTGTGCTGAAGGTAGAAGAAAGAATTCCAGAGACAGTGAGAGAATTCTAAGGGAGTTGGTGAAAGCTAGAGCAATATCGCTCAAAGTGCTGATTGAAGGAGTCAAGTCTAGAGAAGCCTAGATCTATCTGCAGAGTGATGACAGCCAACGGAGTAATATGGCATTCTAAACCCATGGTTTCTATGTAATACAATGGAGTTGACCGTGGAGCTTGTAAAAGAACCTATGCCATAATCCCATAGAGCCTAGTTGAGTTGACTAGAGCTCAAGGAGACGTAGCCCAAGATATCAGGGTGAACTCCATATTATATTGTTGTTATGTGTTTCTTATTTGCTGCATTGCATTTATTGTTGGGTGTGTTTAAATATCAGCAAAGAAAATAAACATAAAGCACTTAAGCAGTTATGGACAAACACAAGAATACACCTATTTCAAGCACTTTTTAATTCCACAATTGGTTAATCATAGGGTCTTGGAAATATTTAAACTTTGGAAATGGGAGAGGTTCTTTTGAGCTGACAAGAAGCCTTTAGTACCCCATTTTTAGATCAGGTGGTATCGAAGCTTATGTTTGATTAACTCCACCTTCAAAGAACGTGATACCAAAGCTGGTTATACCAGAGCAAGTGGTATCAAATCAGAATGCTTGATTGACAGAGAAAATATTGCTTGTCTGAAAGGTGTTTAAACAGTCAGAGGTTGATTGTATGTTTGTTTGCAGAGATTAAGGGAAAGCTATTTATAGCTAAGTCCAGGAGAGGACAAAAAGGAAGAAGGGTTGAAGGAATTCTTCTTATCCCAAAGGACCTCAAAGCAATCCTTGAAGCACAGGAGGTTTGTTGCAAAAGGTTGCCGAATAAGCTCTTTATTAATCTTGTTTGAAGTTCTTTTGTTCATTGGCATAATGACAACTTCTACAAGCGAATCGTCAAATTCTTCTTTCTTCACAAGAGTCTTTGATGAAGACATGAAGCAAGACTTGTCCACCATGATGGATATGGTGAGAGAAATGTATGAGGATGGAAGGAAGAGCAGCATACTTAGAGAGTAGTTGAATTCCATGGAGGAAGAGAAGCAGTCGCTTTCTGACAAATTCTAGGAAATGGAGAGGCAACTTCATATTGAAAATATGAACCTGAAAAGGATGCATGAGTTGGAGACACAACTCTTTGTTTCCAAAGATGCCTAAGTCAAGTATCAACTTGAAGAAGAGGTAAACAATTCCTATTTGTCTTCAAATTCCTCTAAGAATGTTTATATTGGTTCTTTTGAAAAACATACCAGAGGCGTAGGTTCCAAGCTAATGTCCAAGATGGGCTATGAAGGAAAAGGCTTGGGCAAACATGTACAGGGTATTTTTGAGACAGTAATAGCTGAGGGAAGGCCTAAGTATTTGGGTCTTGGCTATGGACAGTCTTATGGAGAAAGTTCCAAAGATGCCATGAAGGCCATTGAAACAGTTCCAAGAAGGAGTTTCATTACAAGTCTTCTACCTCAAGAGTGTAAAGATTGTATTAATGGAGAATTTGATAGCTTGAAACGTCATTTGTAGGATGTAGGTGTTTATAAGAATGCACTTGAGCCAGAGAGTTATGGAAGCTCTAACAATCTTGAAGAGATTGATGGTGTTCCCAAGGGAGCCACTTCTTCATTTGATTCACCTCCTCATGAATGCAATAAAGGTGAAAGAGAAAGGTATAAATCTGGTTCTAACCACATTCCTTTTGATTATGATAAGCATGATAAATTTCCATGTAAGCATTGAAAAAGAGTTGCATGTTCCTTTTATGGTCTAGATAACCATAATGTTTCTAGATGTTGGAAGAGAATGGCCACATACAGGAAACTTTTGAAGGAAAGGAAACAAGAAGCCAAAGGTCCATTGGACAAGGCAAATCATGTTTTCAAGAGGATGCACATGTGTTGCACTTACTGCCATAAGCAAGGACACATTGCTGCAAAATGTTGGACTTTGGATCCAACAATGCTTCCATGAAACTTGAAGAAGGTGGAAAGAGAAAATGGTAGAAATGGAAAGGAAGATTCCATGAATGATGTGTTTCAGGATGATTCACACGTTGATGTTGATGTGCAGACAAAGGTAGCACCTTTGAAATGGATTGGTAAGAAATGGTTAGAGTTGTTATCCGATTAAGATTGCATGTCTTTTTGCATCTATTTGCATTTCTTTGTTAATGGAATGCAAGTTGCAAGATTTTACCAAGAAGGTGAATGGAAAAGTTGAGTAGGAGACTCACTTTATTGTTGTAACATTATATTTCATCTCATCTTTGAAAGTACAGTGTACTTAAGCAAAAGTTGAAAGATGAAATTCATGCATAAGCTTAATGTGCATGAACACATGGATGTTGATAATTTCCTTGTATTTGAACATGTATGTGTAATTAACTTGAAGGGTTGATTGCTTTGTTTTAAACATGCATGCAATATTGAATTGGAAAAAGTTGATTTGGTCTCCAAGATGGAGATGATGATGAAGTGTTTCATCTTTTGAAAAGAATCCTTGAGATCTTTTCTACATGCTTGACTTGAAGGGTCATTTGTTTTAAAGGCATGTTTTGTGGGCTTGTTATCTATTCCATCATTTGTATGTAGATGTAAGACATGGAGGTATTCACAAGATGTGAAAATCTATTTCTTTTGTTGAAGCAGGAGTTTTAGGCCATCCAATTGTTGTCTGTATTGCTGTTGTTGTTAACAGTTGTTGTTGGCAGCTTGTCAAACAGATACAAATGAAAATTTTGTGAAGCAGATGTAACTTCACATTTGTTTGAGCCACCTTGGATCAATGATCAAGGAACAAAAGTTCAAACTACCTTCTGTGCCCTTTTCAACAGGAGTTCTGCAGGAAGTCAAGGAGGAAAATAGTTCTTCCTAAGAGGACCAACACATCCAGGAAGGAAAGTGGTCAAAGGCTTTGCTTTAGGGGCACTATGCAAGGCAAGTGTATGGAGGTTGAAAGAAGAGGGTGTTGTTACTCTCATTTACTGTTCATATCAGTATGTCAGTCTTTTGGAGACCAAAAGTTCTTTTAGTGGGAAGGTGTGATCCAAAATGGATCTAGAATAGACTTCAAAGTCTAAAAATGTTCCTCACAGAGGAAAATGAAAGTCAAGGGCTGCTCCTGGAAATTGTCCCATTGCATAAATCTTTTCATTCTGAATCTGATGCAATTTGAATGGGCTAAAATGGACTTCGGATGATGATGTTATCACAGAAAGAAGGTTTCCTTTGTCCTTTGAAAAGCAGGCATTTCTTCTAAAAATGGCATAAAATGATCCTTAAGGAAATCGCATCGCAAATGTGAAAAGGGATGGACTTAAGGCAAGGGCAGAAGGAACCCCGATCGCGATTTCCGACTTATCGCATCAGAGGTAGGCCTTCACCCGATATCGAACCCCAGACTTGGAAATTGCAATTATGCGACATTGTGATGGTTGATGATCGGATCAGCGGATCAAGTTGGCACAATCCATAGTCAATTGAAAGAACCCCCGGGCTGTTCCAAATGCGATATGTGATAGCGATACGTGATGTGCAATGTCAGCCATTGGTTCGAGGAGTTAGATCAACGGTCAAGATCTAATCAGGGTCATCGGCAATCGACGATTGGTGATTCCCGATACAAAGGGGTAATGTGATAGCAATATGCGATGTGTGATATCAGCCATCGGACCGAGAAAGGAATGGATGGTCCAGATTTAATCGGTGATCAGCAGATCCCCAATCCAAAGGGGAGATACATGCACCATGTGATTTGCAATAGTGATATGCCTATAAGGGTCAGACCCGATGGGTTTATAGACCCGATTCCATAATATTTGAAATCTGGGAACTCATGATTTCTATGTATTTCCCATGTATTGGTTTTTTTGGACAATACGCAATGCGATCAAAATTTGCGATGGGATGGCAGACCCAATACAATTTTAAGCGCAATCCTATAATATTTGAAGTCTGGGAAAACACTCAAACATTTGTTTTTGTCAGTTTTCCCTGTGTATTTCATTTTTGGCTGTTTTCGCAGGAGGAAGGCCGAATGGTGCGGTTTTCCTATGCCTGCTGATTCATGTTAATGAGAAAGTGATTCTTTTGGGGAAACACATGGTTTTCCATGATGGAGGACTGTAACCAATGCGTTACAAAAGCACAGAGAGAATGATTGACCAGGGGTTGGGGAGATATTGTTGAAGGTCGCTCGAAGGTTGCTAAGGGGCGCTTAGAGGTCGAGTGAACCATTGATGCACACAGAGGCCGAGAGAGGCTCGTGAGAACCAGAGCTAGAGCCAAGAGCAAGAGCACCAAAGCTGCAGAGCTAGAGTTCTTGACAGAGGCATAGCCACCAGAGGTTGGAGGCAGACTTCCAAGATCCATGATATCGTAGTGAAGTTGTAGAACAGCAAAAAGATCGAAATGGTGAAGCTGTTGCTAGTGTCCAGAGTTTGTTGAAGATAGAAGAAGGCATTCCAGAGACAGTGAGAGAATTCTAAGAGAGTTGGTGCAAGTTAGAGAAAGATTGCTCAGAGTGGTGATTGAAGGAGTCAAGTCGAGAGAAGCCTAGATCTGTCTGTAGAGTGAGGACAGCCAGCGGGGTAAGATGGCATTCTAAACCCATTGTTTCTGTGTAATCCAATGGAGTTGAGCATGGTGCTTGTAAAAGAACTTATGCCATAATCCCAGAGAGCCTAGTTGAGTTGACTATAGCTCAAGGAGACGTAACCCAAGATATCAGGGTGAACTCCATATTATATCGTTGTTATGTGTTGCTTATTTTTTGCATTTCATTTATTGTTGTGTGCTTAAATATCAACAAAGCAAATAAACGTAAATCACTTAAGCAATTAAGGACAAGCGCAAGCTTACACCTTTTCCAAGCACTTTTTAATTCCTAAATTGGTTTACCTTGAGGTCTTGGAAATATTTAAGCTTTGGAAGTGGGAGAGGTTCTTGTGAGCTGATAAGAAGCCTTTAGTGCCCCATTTTTAGATCACTCATACTTAGCTGAGAAGAACTAAGAAGCATTGGTTCCTCAACACATCAACTGCCATTTGATCCATTAGGTCATAGATACTTTGTTCATTCATTAACAACTAAAAACATGATGAGAGCCATACATAGCTACTGTCATAAGACATGCATATATATATCCATCATAATAGCAACTGAAATACCAATGAAATCACAACCATATGATCTAGTGACATATAAACTAATATAATTCTCATGAAAATAAAAGGAGAAATAACCTCATATTGATGATTCCAAATCCAAACCTTAGATGGTACTTCCATGTTCCACCAAACCGTAGAATGGCTGAGTCAAATCTCCCTTCATCCATTCATCCTCGTGCCATATTCCAACCATGAATGTGGGATCTCATAGAAAACATCAATCCAAAACCATTCAAGGCTTGCAGAGGTCATCCACCTCATCCCACCAAACAATTATTCCACGTCATGGTCAAAGATCAAAAATCCATCATCATTTTGGTCTCTATTGAAGCCTTCTAGTGCTCTAACTTATTTGTTCCAACCAAGATTTCCATGACTAGTAACTCAACCCACAACTGCCATTGGGCTTCCAAAGTGTTTGTACAACTAAGGCTTCCAGGACTAGTAACTCAACCCACCAACTTCCAGAGCGTTTGTCCAACCAAGCCTTCCAGGATTAGTAACTCAACCCAAGATTTTATAGGGCTTCGAGATTTTTTGTCCAACTAGGGATTCCAATAACTAATAAATTAACCCAAGCTAAGGAAAAATGAGAACCAACCAAAATAAAAACAAGGACATAAACCCACAATCTCCATGGCTATCCAAGAAATGGAAAGGGTATGAAATCCACTGCCAATCTAGGCAATCCTCCATGTCAGTGACAGATCATGAGAAAAAATCCACATGCATATTCCCTGCATGCCAAAACTAGTGAGAAAAACATACATGCAACTCGATACTTGCAAGCCAAATCCACTGTAGCTACTGATCCTGATGTCCTCTTGTGCTTTCATGCTCTTCCTTTATCTTCTCTCTCCAAAAATCAAAGTATGCCACACTCTCCAAGAGTGCTCTAAGAAAACTCTGAGTATCTAAGAGTGAGAGAGAGAGAGAGAGAGAGAGAATAATGAGAGAGCTCGAATGATAAATTGAAAAAATGTTACCAACTGATACTCAAAAGTTTTTTTATGAATCAGGCCTCTATTTTCTTTGTTTTCCATTATTCTCCTTCATTTTCCTCCTCACAAGCAACATGTGACCTCCCACCTTCCTTTTCTCCTAATTTCCATTATTTTCATAAATAAATGTGCTGAAAATGCCATTTTTTCTTTCCAAAGCCTTAGTCATTGCCTTTGCCAATTTCCTTTGCCATTAATCAATCATAATTGATCCCCATCACTAGGATTTTTCCAAACATTCAACTTGGAATAAGTGTCCCATCAACCGTGGTTATTATTTTTCCTTTATTAACTTTTATTACATGGAATTTTCACCAGGGTTGTCACACGACTTGGCCATAATAGGAAAAGGTAAAAGAAAAAAATTATTATATCCTAGAAAATTGTTTAGCTAGAGAATAAATAGTATAAGCCCCAATAACCATCATGCTTGTGAGTTAATGTTTTCTCTCAAGTTTACCTGAGTTAGAGTTACATAAGGGTAGTTATAAAATACACTTATAAATTGAGTTGTACATGAATTAAATAAATACTGATAAAATTGGGATTTCTTACCTGAATTAGTTGATAAACTAAAGTGTCTGCATGGCTATTCCTAGATAGGAGTGATAAGGGTTAATAAGGGATTCTGAAGTTAAAACCAAAAATTCGATAACAATTTAGAGAGGAAGGAATGTGCACTTGAATTTTGACTTAGAAAGGACCTTCAAGATAGTCACCAAAGAGCACTAAGAGTTCCCTTTGAATTCTAGTTGTGAATTTCGAAGAATGGAAATAAATATATAAAATAGTTATAATACAGCAATGAAAATATAAGAAAGGGAAACCCCTATGCACAATACTTAATCAAGCCTAGAAACACCAAATATTAGATCTTACCTATGAAAGATCATGGAAAATGGAAGGTCATTCCTTGGTGGTGAAGTAAATTAAGGTCACGAGTGAAAAGGAAGAAACAATTACCATTAAAAACCTTGAAAACATTATAGTAGGGTTTCAGTTAGTGAGAGATTTTCTCGTCCTTTTCCGCAATGAAAATGGGAATGTAATGGTGGGGTTTGGGTAGGGTATCTACCATAACTCCCTACCTAACAATCTCCACCATCCAACCAAAAAGAGATCAATAGTGATAAGAGCGCCAATGGAATAGATCGTTAATGCCACTTCATTGTCGATAGCTTAATCATAGGATCCAGATATGAAGGGGTCAATAATGTGTATCAACTTAGGATTAAAAATTAGATACAATGTTGGTGTAATGCTACTCATAATATATATATATATATATATATATGTGTGTGTGTGTGTGTGTGTGTGTGTGTGTGTGTGTGTGTGTGTGTGTGTGTGTGTGTGTGTGTGTGTGTGTGTGTGAGAGAGAGAGAGAGAGAGAGAGAGAGAGAGAGAGAGAGAGAGAGAGAGATACCACATGAAAGACACTAACAACACATTTGTAACACGTGTGTGCTGAAAATTATTCCAATGTCAAGTTATAGGAAACCAAGTATACAACAATTATAATATGAATCAATGTGTTATATAATGAGCATATGTGATGTGAATAAGTTAAAAGTATGATTATATAAGTGACTTTGGATGGCCACAATACCCAACATTTTAAACAAAATGGGAGTAAATATGGTGACATATGATAGTGACCAAGTTAGATGGTGAAAGTTTACATATTCTAAAATAGAAGGAAATGTATTAGAGAAAAGTGGGAATTGATATATGGATAGAAACTATTCGTAAATAATTTTTAATAGTGGAATTAGCTAGAAAAATAGAAATCTAGTGAGCTAGAAAAAAATATTGAAAGGTGGAAATAGTAGCATGGGGATTGAGACCATTAAAGTAGAAATAGATACAATCCTTCGTCAAAGAAAATAAAAATTAAGGATATTTACCTTATATTTAGATCATTTTCTTGTGATTAATTAGACATGTGATAGTACAAGTCAAGGGGTGGGTCACATGGTGCATGTGACTTGGGATGGAGTGCTTTGGAGCATGCATATATGTATGATGGGGATTCACTGGCGAGCGGATGTTGGGGATCCAAAAGCAGACCCCCCTCCTTCTCCATACCAAATGAGCTCAAACCCCTGCATACTGTTGAATGGGCAGAAATGAGACAAGACCATTAGATTTAAGTGACAAAAATGGTAACAAAATGATCAACCCAGACCCACCTAATGATGTTACAAGGAGAAGGTGGGGTGGTCTGCTATCAAATGAAAACCGTAGATTGTGTGACTTCCTTCCACCATTGGATAAATATGTTGAGGATCAATGATGTCACCCTAGATCACGTTCCCTAGATATTTTGGATGGATTACCTTGTATGGCAATTGCGGTTAAGGTCTTGAGATGACATGGAACATGGCCCCCTTCGATGGGATCAACTTTGAGTCAAAAAAATGTTACAGGAGAGATAGATGATGGGACCATCCATGTAATCTCATCACTTTTGTTTCGAGAAAATAATTAAAACCTCTAGGATTAAACTCCTAGGTGATGTGGCATCAGAGGTGGAGGGTCCATGCCACACCATGAAAATATGATAGGAGGGAGAAGGAAGAGGCCAATCCATGTAACCCCAGTGACGTCAGAGTAGGGTACACATGCCCTTTTTGGATGAGCACAAGTGAAAACCTCCGAGATTAAACTCTCCTGGTGATGGGGAATTATAGGAGGGACCCACACCATGTAAGTATATTAAGCGGAGGGGGAGGATGGTGGATCCTTGACATAATCTCGTAGGATTCTTCCCTAGTGAATTCAAAGAGAGACACCTAAGAAAAACCCCCAGTTTTTTAGTTTTATTTTACACTAGGGTGAGGTGGAAGCATAGGGCATGCTATCTATATATATATATATATATATATATATATATATATATATATATATATATATATATATATATATATATATATATATGTGCGCACATAGCCATTACCTTGGGGGACCATCCATATTATATTATCACCATCAATGAGTCGACAGCTAACGTGTGAACTATGATTTGGATTTCCACGTGGGTACCATGTGGATGCCACGTAGGTGCCACATGGCAGGCCAAGATGACTTGACAGAGGTTAATAGGCCAAATATTTGAAAGCTCATATATTTTGATATGGACATTAGATCGAGATAAAATTTGTGTCGTTGGAAAAGTATCAATGACACGAACGCAATGGGATTGCCCATTTTAAGTTTTGAAGAGTTCAAAAAAGGTCAAAAGTTTTTTACATCATCTCCATAATTGGGATCTTAGGTATCAAGTCAATATAGTATCTCCCCTCTTTCTTACTTAGTAAGGGCTAGGATTATAGAGTGTGCATTATATTTGTCCTTAATGAAACCAAACATGATTCAATGGTTATGGAACATGCACTATGAAAATTTGAGTTTTCAATGATTTGGATCACTTCACAAGAAGTAAGCGACTAAGTATCTTATTATAGTTCAATCCAGAGAAAAAATTTGTTGAATATATGCATATGGAAAGTAACATTAAGATAGATTTTTAGCTAATAAGTTATACAAAGTAAAAGAAAATCTCAAGCTTCTACATGTTGACATTTGCCCTTCTATGTAGACTACATCTTTGAGTAAGAATACATAGTTTTTTCTCCTTTCACACTATGTGGGATGATGTTGTAAGCCAAATTTATAGGATATACCATAACACTATGTATATATTATATAAGGTTGTAGATAGTAAACAAATGATTTAGTATCACATAAACTTTATATATATATATATATATATATATATATGTGCACTTGTGGTGTGAGAAAATTTACAAAGATTTAATACATGATTAGTAGAAAAAATTTACAAATTAGAACATAATTTAAGTTGTAAAAATATTCAATTATATGTTATCTTAATTTTAATTTTAATTTTGTTTTCTTTGAAAATAAAATATTGGTATTATAAATTTATAATTGCACCCATAGGCACTCTACAACCCAGGATAGTGATAGATGTGTAGACCTAAATGTTTAACATTTAACATAAACATTTAAATCTTGGTTCAATTAATAATAAAAAGTTAAAAGTAATACAAATAATTAAATTAAGTTTTTTATATTGTAATTTTGTTTTTCAAGGAAGCATAGCCCCTCCAACTCAAGTCATAAATTATGCTTTGAGAAAAATTGCATAAATAAGTATAAGTTACATTGGTTATTGCTAAATTAATAATAATTGATAGATAAATCATCCTATTGTCTTGCTTTGACAATAAGTAATAAACTGGGATGTGAAGTGGATAAGTAAATTGCTTGCTCAGGGAGAAGGAATTGCATTAATTTTGATGTGCAGTAACCACTAGTAACTCTATACATTTACAATTTTACTCCTATATTAGTGTTAAATAAAACATAAATAAAGGTGGGGAGTAACTCCTCAAAGTATATTTTTTACATATTATTCTTATCCATTTTTTATGCAAAGCTTAAATTATGGTGCAAGTAATTGATGGTAGATATGTTATTTACTTGAGTATAATTTATTTACAAGTATTTTATTTTTGGATAGTTTTCTTGCAAAGCTTAAGAATAAAAAATCATTACACAAATATCTAAAAATCATTACCCAATTAGAGATGGCACCACATTATTCCTGGATGTGTCTCTACAGGAAATGTGTGTTTGTGTCTGTAGATATATGTTTGTGTCTCTATAACTTTTAAAATCTTTCCCCATAGAAGTGTCCGTAAATTTCAATATAATATATATATATATATATATATATATATATATATATATATATATATATATATATATATATATATATATATATACTTTTCTTACTTTTCCTCGCAAGATGTTTGTTCCTCTCTTTATGATATATCAATGCTTGTTATCTCTTCGTCTTGCAAAATTTATTTTCTTTCTCTAAGAAAGAAGTTCCTCTTTATAATATATTAGATTTTTTTGGTTCTCTCATTATTTTTTTCTTTACTAGATTTTTTTGGTATTAGACTAATATAAAATAACTTAATATAAGAAAGATATGAATGTCAAAGTTTTTTCTTATGGATTTTACATTTTATAAAGGAAAACGGAGATCATGTTAACATTTTAGAATCTTTAGAAAGGAATCATTGAATTTTTAGAAGGAAGAGAAAAAAAATTATTGACTCTTCAAAATATTAGAGAAACCATACTTGCAGCCCGTTGGTCTAGCAATTATTGGAAGGTTGAAGGTGTAGAGATTGACATGATGAAGAATTTGAACTTGAATCCACAAATGGTTACTCCTAGAGAAAAATTGATATTATATCCAACTATCTCCTCGAAATTTTCTTTCGATCCTACTCCAAATGGTTTTATCAATTTAAACTTCGATGGTGGATCTAAAGGGAATCCTGGAATAGTTAGTTGTGGAGGGATATTTCATAATAGTAACTCATCTACACTAAGAGTATTTACTCAGAAAGAAATGTATTGAGATAGCAACTAGATAAGGGTTTTGATTGCTACAGATAGATGGAGATTCAAAGATGGTAATATAGAGGGTGTGAAAATGCTTGAATGCACAACCTACAAGGAAGATAGTGAAGAGTTGCAGTTTGCAGTGCATAGTGGAAAGCATTAATGTTCTTCTTAGTTACCCTGGAATATGTAATCATCTAGCACATGAGGAGAGACATAATAAAGTAACAAATTTTCTGGTGAATATCGATTATAGGTCTAGAGATATGGATTTGGATGAGGTGTGTCTGCTTACTGGTTTGGAGGCAGAATTTGAATCAATTCAGAGTTTATTAGAAGTATATCATTTGAACCCCAATGGGGGTGTTTCTTCCATTGATAGGATGGTTTTGAGCATAGTGCTAGAGGTATAGTTTGTGTTTTCTCAGATGAGTGTGGCATGAGGTAGTTAATATCTTTGTGTTAGTCAGTGTGTCGCATTGAAGGATTTAGAGAAGTCGTTGATGGTGAGGAGGTACGAGAAATTTTTGTGAGGATGAGAGGAAAATACCTCCTCCTTCTCTATTGGTTTCTCTCTGTTGTATTTTTTCTATAGGAGGTGTCATTGCTGGCTAACACCCCTTCTTGTTTTCATAGAGATTATCTAGAAAAGCGCCATCTTGTGTCCTATGAGATTATTAAGTTATTTGTTGGTTTCACTTGCTCTGCATATCTTGGTGTTTTGACCTTGGGCAATGGATTGTAGTGCTTTCTGGGATTTCTAGTGTTTTGTTACTTTTATGGTATGTAAAAAGTTGCACTTTCAATTGGTAAGTCTTAATTTCCTATTCTTCAATTTATTCCTTAATCTATTTCCTTTAGGGCATAAATTGGGTTTGTCACTTCAATTTAGCTTTGTGCCAGGGCTTTTGGGGAAAAATCAATTTATTTCTTTCATAGTGTAATTGGGGATAAATTCTCAATTGTTAGGGGTTATTGACATGACTTGGGTTAGGCACTACAGGTCTCTAGATTTGGTTGTTTTGGTGTGCTATTTATCTAATTTCATTTCTCTCGTCAAATTGTAATTTGTTTGGTGTGCACAAAATTCCTTGAGTTTTTCTTTGCGGGTTGAGTCTTGTCATATCTCTGTTATCTCTAGTTGGTGTTGTATTAAACCTTTAGTGCTTTCTCCTTGTTGGTTAATGAATTTATGATGTGTCGAATTGGATAATATTATGAGTTATGGTCCATTGGAGTGGCCTTTCGGTGATGATTTGATCATTTTCTGGTCAGGTCCTGAAGGCCTTCTATATCATTCCTCATCTTTATTTGTTGGTAGAAGTCTCCTCAATCATTTTACTCAATGTTTATTTGCAACAACTATCATGCCTCCAAGGCAACGCATGACTAGTCGGAGAGGTGCTAGTGGAAATATTGGGTTTAAAATGGCTCACCTTTTTTCCTATGACTCAGTGACCACTACGTTTGACGCAATTCCTTTGGAGGCCTAGAAGGAGATTTTGGTGCTAGAGAGTAAGGAGGAGGGGGATCGTCTGTACTACTCTGACTAAGAATTGGTGGGGGATGATGTGAAATGGCTTTCTTCTCTTAGTAGGTTCAGGAAGAGGAGACTTCATTTCATGAGTTCTTTGGATTTACATCAACAATTATCGACTTTGTTGCATCTCATATTCAAGGATAAACATGTGGAAAACTATAATGTTTTCTCCTCGTTAGAGGACATCAAACATATGTTGTGAAGTCAAAGGTATTGTCTAGATAATGTTGATTCTTGTTTGTCTAAGGTGGAAATATTTTTGGTGAGTGATTTAGCTTCTGCAAATCTTATTGACCCTGCACGTAATAATTTTTAGACCTTGACACTGATTTCTTTAGATAATGGCTAGTTGGTTCCTTTCAGGCTCAATGGGTTCTTCTAGGAATGTATGGTTGCATTATTCCTAACCATGTTTCATGGGTTGTGTAGATGCAATATTTTTGTTTTTTATTATGTGGGTCATGGGGATAAAAAGGTTTTGTTTTTGGTATAATGTTGGCCGTAATGTCTTTGTTACCTTTGAAATGCTAGTGGAGGCATCTTTTGGTACGTTATTGCACAACATTTCGATACAAATGGTTGGTTTTCGGCTTAATTATGGCTTACATATGGTCTTCTCTATTGTTGGGGGTATTACTTGTTGTAAAATCTGATTTCTCACAAGTTTTCTACCTGAATTATATATGGCGACTTATTTTCTATGGTGTATGTCGGAACTGGTTTCAGGAGCCTAGGTGTTTGGTGTCTCTGGTCTAGTCCTTATTTGTAAGGTGTGTCTGTTATGGTTTTAGTCTTGTCTGTGTAGTTCAATTTAAGTTGCAGTTTGTTGATTTTCAGTTCAGTGTTTGATGTAATTTTCCTTAACAGTGTAGTCAAGAGAATTATGAAGAACAACATGTACACACAAAAATAAAGATCTTAGAATTTTGGGGTAATATATAAAGTTTTATATACATATTTCATTCCGTAAATTAGCTTTAGAAATATTCTCAAATATTTTATTATTCAATTTATTCACTTATATTCCAAATTTATTATTAGTAACCTCAATCCTCCCTAAAAATAAAAGTACAAACAAAAAAACGTGTAATCTTAGGAGAAAAACCAACGAGAAAATGAGATCTTATTAAAACACAAGTAAAGAGTCACTCACTAACGTCTTTAGAATTTCAGAGGGCAATTCTAGAGAAGATACTTGCACCTTCATCGATAGCATCATCAACTGTAACTTGTAGTCCTTGTCAACGTTATTTCCATGACCCACGTCTCAAGAAAAGATTATTAAACTTCCTCTTCATGGGGCTATGTGTTGATCCACTATTAGTAGTTAGAATCTCTGCAATTAGCGGTTTGGAGCCCCAGATTTTTTGTGATCCCAGTGAAGACGCTAAATAGCATGGAAAATTTGACGACGATAAAGTATTAGAGAAAATAAGAGGGCTATTAGAAAATGGTTATTTTATTTTATATTATGGTTGTAAAGAACAAACTACATTAATTTTCACGACAAATCTGCACTCTCTGAGATATAATTGCGGTTGCGGAAACCATGTGATCATTCCTAAAGTTGCAGAGATTAGTTAAGTGAGGATATTATTATATTGACAAATGTAAAATTGAACAATTTTGTTTTGTAAAAGTTATTGCTTCCAGGAAGGGTATAATAATAAAAAAATTTGGCAACAGTGCAAAGTAGATGTCTCCATCAGGCCTTCAAAATCATTCGTATTTATGCTACATTCATTTTCAATAAATATAGGGATGCTCCAATGTGTCTACAAAATCCTTTGTATTTATGCCATTGTGCTTTACAACCCTGATTATACTGAGCAACCCATCAACACAAACAATAGGTTAAATTCTGGAATTGGATGCTCAGACACCGATTACAATCCTCCATGTTACTGTATTCTAGCCTGTTTCGAGAGCATTTTTAGTGCAGGAATTCAAGGGAAGTTTGGAGCTCTTGATTCTAGCAATCAACGTAATATGAGCAGGAGTAGGTCTGAAAATAGATTTTAATAGAGCTATATGTGGATAAGTTGTAGTATTTTTTTGGGAAACATTTGTGACACAATTAGAATGGCTGATAATAGAATTATTTGTGCATGAGTTGTAGTATTTTTATTGGGAAATGTTTGTGACATAATTAGAATAGATGAAAACATATGTATATGAAACTACTTTCAACATATGTATATGAAACTACTTTTATAATGAAAGTAAATTGCTTTTTCCTTCCGAAAAAAAATCTTAGCGCTCTAGACCATTACGTTAGACAGAAGTTACACCTATGTTTAGCTATTTTTTTTTTGCAAGTAATTAGTTGTTTTCCATCTTCCTCTCCAGAATGTATTATAAGAAAATATGTTAGCATATGTACAACAACCCTTTTCTTTCTATCAAAGCCTGCTGGATCACTATGTTTCAATTATATAACTTTTAAATATCTTTCTCTAAATTTTCAATTTATAATATATTAGATTTTTCTCTTTGGCAAGGATTTATAGTATATTACTTTTTCTCTCCTTTCCTTGCAAGATGTTCGTTCCTCGGTTTAATTTTTAGTTTATAATATATCAGTTTCCATCTCTCTTTGCCTTGTCTGACAAAGTTCCTCTTTTGGTATATCAATTTTTTTGGCTCTCTTGTTATCTATTCCTTTATTATTTTTTGGGTTTTTTAATATTTTTCATTTTAGTATTAAAGTAAGGCTTACAAAAAAATTCAGAAGATAACTTAATAATAATAAAAAATCTCTATTTGCTATAAAATCTATGTTGGACATGTTAGTCTTTGCGAATATTTCTAGTGCCACCAAAAAAATGGAAGCTTGGGACGCTTTGCAAGTTATCTACCACGTATTAGACAATCTCAAATAGTTAATATTTTTTATAGCTCCAACCATAACCTTCAATTCCTCTCAATGTGTTAGGTCTTGAGGGAATTGAGGGGCCCACCTTTTCAAATAAGTTTAGAGGTCACCTCGAAAAACCTACTCAACATTTGTGTGGTATGATCATCCCTGCAATGAATTACGATAATGGAGTAAATATTATGAGTTTGACAGAGGCATTTTGAACTATCTAGTAGCACAAAGACACCCTCCAACTCCTAACATACTAAGGTAATCTTTAGGGAAAATATTGATTTGATTTTTCTTGCAAGATTTTAGTGCTTTGAGACTTTGTGTAATGCAACATTGAGCCTCTTGCTACTGATATAACACATCAATAACCAATAGTGTAGCGTTACATCTCCAAACCTAGTGAAATTTTGATGTTTTCCCTCAAATTTTACCCCTTCAAGCCTATATAATACTATATCGACCCTCTATGCAGTGTTATAGAATATAATTGAACCTCAAGGATGTTATATAAAACTTCTTTTATCTCTTAGCTAGCTTCACATCACTATAATTTCCTTCTTCATAGGACTACAAGTTCAAAATTGCACTTAAGACTAAATGTTTAGCCTCTTCAAACCTATTAGTGCAATTTTAGCCCTTAGTCTAGTGCTATATCACATCAATAAGCATTAGTGTGGTGCCACAACATCTTCCATGAGCTCCAATATTGACTTAAAGAGGTTTCCTCAGGGTTTTCTCTCATCCAAGGTGCCTTTCCTAGTCAATCCTCATGGAAAAATGATTAACAATGTTAAGGGTCGACAACCTTCCTCTATGATTTGGTAGTGGATATAGATAAGTGGATGATCAAGGAAGTTTTAGAAGGATAATAATAGATCAATTTGACAACACCAAAGGATTATAATATTTGTAGTAAGGGTCTAGCACCTAATAATATACCGCCTTCCAAAGGTGAACCCTAGCTTAGATAGGTGTTTCCCCTTCAAACTACTTTTAAGATTATTAAGTCTGCTAACAAAAAATATCCTAGTTCCCCACATAACACTAAGCATCCCACAAATTTTACACATAACACAAGGGAATTCACCTCATGACACAAAAATCATCTCCCAACTTCTACCAATGTAAACTCTTTGGAATACAATGTGATTGAGGACATGAAGAAGACTAGAGATGAGGTATCTCTCTATAATATTTGCAATCTACCACAACAAAGATAAATTATTATGAAAATTTTACATCCTCTTCTATTTATTAAAAGCCAACATCAAGTTCTGAAAATTTAAGGAAAACCAGTACTTCAACTCAAAGTAGTACTAATTATATCAAAGTTATTGTGAGTTTTGTTAGTATTGGACTTATTCAAAGTCATATATTCCAAATTTTGTTTCAACGTTTGAAAGTTTTAATCATAATTTTGTAAAAATCTTAGTGGATCATGCAACATCATCTAGTGTTATACCATACTCTATTTATATGAAGATTAGTATTGTCCTGGAAAAAACAAATATCAATATCATTTAAATCAACAAGACTAACGTTAAAGTCATTGGTGAGTTAAAGGATATATTGATTAGGTTATCTTCGAACCATAGGGTACACCAAGTAATTGACATCATAATGGTTTATGTGCCTGAAGCATATGTCGTATTATTGAGTAGAAACTAGTCATAGAAGATGAATAGATATTTCACTATAGATTGGCGACACCTCTTGCTACCTTATAAATGAAATAGAAACCAAATTAAATTTGAAAGAGGACCACACATGAAATACAAGATGTCTAATCTAGAGGTGCCAACAATGCTAATTAACTTTGTGCGCTCCAATTTTGGAAATAATTTATTGGAAACTAACATTAGTTGTTATAAATCCCAACCATCTCCACTTTGGTCAAAAACCTACTCTCATATCCTTTAGCGTTCTGAGAACGGTTATAATGAGTATTGCACATTAGATGTAAATAGTGATAATTTTACAAATTCAAATGTAGATAATAAATTTTCAAGTTAAATAGGATTAAATACTAACATTTGGACATTCTATTTTGATAAAAACATGATGGATATAGTGAAAGGTGTTTTAATTAATCAACACAAGAATAATACCATGATATCCTACTAACTAGAACTCGAGTCCATAACTAACCTAATAGAATATGAACCATTCATATTCAGGACAAAAAAGGCCAAAGACATGAAGGAAAAGTGCTTGAAAGCTATAGTGATTTGAAGAAAATTGTAGACTAGGGATGAAATTTCATTCATTGTTTGTCTCAACATTTAAAAGCCTACTAGCAAGAGGTATGGAAATTTATTTCATCATTTAAATATTCTAACGTTGTATACACTACTCAATCAATGAATTTTGTCATTGACATTGTGGACAATATATCTACTGGATTTACACCATTGTGTCACAATTGTTCAGGTAAGTTAGTTTTTAAACCCATTTTCCCTAAAAATATAACTAACTGGTGGGATTTTAATAATGATGAATGGGTGATACAATTTCTTATGAATGAATATGTGTTTAAGGATACAATTATTGATGAAGATAAACATGAGAAGTAATCCCAGGAAGAATGGGGTAATCCCATCCCCGAAAGGGTGGATTTATGCGAAAATTATTTCTACATGCAGCAAGGATTTCAAGTGCCAACAAATCCTAATATTCATACTACCACTCTAAGGTAAGAACTAGTAAACTTAGGAGCTAAAAAGGATGACATGTTTGTAAACATAGGTACTTCTTGCTGACCAACAGGAAAATATACATATATCTAGCTATTCACAAGGTATTAATATATTTTCTTTTATATTTTTGAATATCACAAGACATATAACACCCATATAATCTAAAATGTTATTCAAATCAAAGAGGGTGTTAATACATTTCATCAAAAGAAATTCAAAGTTCATCCCACATTGGAACCCTTCATACAAAAGGAGCTATGTAAGCCAATGAATGTTAGAATTATCTGAAAAGCCACACATTCAACTCAGGTCTCCCATCTAGTACAAGATATAAAAAAATATGGAGAAATAAGACATTGTGTAGCCTTCTGAAACCTTAATTGAGCATAAAAAAGATAAACTACCAAATACATTCCATGGAGAAGATCTTCCTTGTACAATATATTCATTGTAAAAGGAGCTTTATCCCTCAAAGAGGACCATAATTATTGGATTCTTATTATTTTTATGGTGAAATGTTCATAAAATTTGGTATGAAAGATCACGATCCTAGGGCTTTTCTACTTCAAATAGGTCGTCATGGATTTTCACTATAATTTGTTTTCTTGGAGGTTTTAAATGGTGAAACTTGGAAAATATTAAGGTTAAATATAAAGTAATATTTGGTTCAAATTTCAGATCTTGGTTCTCTCCATTTTCATAGATATACTCCAAGGAAATCAAGGTTACTCAATCCTCATGAAATGAGTCTCAAAACGTTCAGTTTAGAATATACACTATAACAATTTTTTATGGGATGTCTTAGACCATAAAATGTGGATTGCAGTGAAGAAAAATATCAATGAAAACCTAGTTCAAATTTTGAGACTTTGGTTCTCTATAATTTCAGACATTTGTTGTGAGGAATTCCACATTCACGAATGCTCTTGAAATTAGTTTCAAATAGGTTAGTTTGGAATTTTCACAAAAAAATATTTCTAAGAGGTTTGAGATAGTGAAAGTTGGATCATATAATTGATAAATCTTAGAGAACATTTTAGATTGTGAAATATTCAATAAGTTTTGGAAACATATATAAGTACATTATGTATAAATTTCACAATTATATTTGAATAATTAGATATGTGTCATGCTATAAGAAGAGCTTCGGCGTAAATCACATATAGAAAGACCTTTGTCGACGCGTGTCATGCTATAAAAAACATTGTAGGAAGAGGCCAAAAATCAACAAGTATTGGGAAATATACCATAGATTTCACTTAGAAAATAAAATTTTCTTCATGCTTGTGGGATTGCATAAAAGACATATCATATTATTACAGACCAAAGATTCATATCCAAAAGGACTCAAATATCAAAGATATATCAATAAAAACTTCAACAATTTAGATATTCTCCAAATTAAGGTACATAAATTACAAGTGACTTGATTGTTGATTAAAAGATATCATTATTTTTCGTGACTAATTTTTTTATAAATAGGAGTACTATTATTATTTTCCAACATGCCTCCAAAGAAAGCTACTACACCAATGGAATCTATTTAATGTTCATCCTTTACTCATGAAGGAAGTGAAGACTCATAATTTAGGTTATGTCAATTATAGAAGAATGTTAATGAAATGGATAGTAGTACTCTGAGAAAGGTGGATTTCTCAAGTTCTCAAGAGAAAATTAAAAAATAAATGGAAAATAAGATTAATGAAAATAAGGAAGGAGTAGAAAATAAGATAAATGGAAATAAAAAAGAAATAGAAAATAAGATGAATAAAAAAAGGAAGAAGAAAAAAAAGATGAATGAAAATAAGGAAGAAATGCAAAAATCCATAAGGGAAGAAAGAAAATAATTACAAAATGTTCTATTAAAACATCTCCCTAAAATTGCTTGGAGATACTAGGAAATCATGAACAAAATGAGAATCATGGTGTTCAGAATCAATCTCATATAGGGAGTTTTCTATCACAATTTGGATAGTACAAATAGTGAATCACAACCATAAACAATAATTTTCAATACATGATCCACATCAACAAGGATTCAAGTCAGCACTAAGTAACTACTATATTACAAATATCAATATGAGAAAGTTTGATGGTAATGATATTTTAACATGGATATTTTAGATGGAGGAATACTTTGATCTAAACCAAGTGGAATCCTTTCAAATGGTAAATATTCGATCAACTTTTTTATAAAAAAATGAACATGTATCATACTAATGCCTTTGTGAAAGGAAAAAGTGATTCGGTTATATCTTACTCCATTTTTATAGAGGATTTGATAGAAAATTATGGGCATATTAAGAGAAAGACATTCTTTAAGTCAATTGGTAAATAATTGACAGAAACGTCTAGTTATGGAGAACATTAAAAAATTAAAAAATTTGAGTTCGATAGTAAATATTTCAAAGGATAATCTATTATACCTATTTATGGGAACTATAAAGGAAAGCATTTAACATGAGGTGCATCTATTTGAATGTAAATATCTAGAGGATGATTTTAATTTTGCAAGGGATGTTGAAAATAAAAAATACATCCACTAGAAAAAAGGTCACTAATAACTATAAACAAAATCATGCTCCCTCTCTTGAATGGATAAGGTTTCCTCCTTAGTAAATGTATAAGGGAACATCAAAGGGATTATGTTTCAATTGAAATAACAAGTAGAGTAAGGGGCATAAATGCAGTGACAAGAAATTATTCTACATAGGCTATGAAGAGGAATAAGATAAAGAAGTAGAAACTTCACAAGATTTATAGCTAGAAAAGAGTAATCTGAAAATATCTTGTCATGCATTCACTCACATTAGTACTCCATAAAACCTCGAGATAGAGGCATATATATAAATGAAAAAGCTAATAGTAGTGATTGATTTAGCCAATACCCATAACTTATTAATTGTTTTGTATATCCCACAAAAAAATTTCAAGTAATGATTACATTAGATGGAGGTACCATAAATTATATAGGGAAGTTCCATAATATTAAGTTGAATATGGGGGAGTATTTTTTTATTAGTTCCATGATTGCAATCCAAATGGGTGGTGTTGATGTTGTATTAGAGGTCTAGTGGTTAAAATCATTGGGAATAATGGCTCTTAATTTTCAACAATGTTCCTGTATGATTACAAATACATGGATGATTGGGGAAGTTTTAGAAAGAAAATAACATGTCACATAGAAAACCCCAAAGGATTAAAATATTTATACCAAGGGTATAATACCCTATTTTATATTTCCTTCCAAAGGAAAACCTTTTCTTGAATAGGTTTTTCTCCCTTATACTAGTTTTAGGATTGCTAATTCTATTACCAGAATAGATCCCAGTTCCCCACAAAATACTAAGAATCCCACAACTCATGCACATAAATTGAGTTTAAGGTCAATACTAAGTGTAATCGTAAAGAAAGTGCAACCAACATATCATCATATCACTATACATATGTTTGCCAATATGATTACTCATGAAACAAAACCCAAGCTGAATACGGACATAATCACATGGAGGGGGAAGTGGGTGGGAGGTGGGAAAACATGATGTCCATTCGATGTAAAAGGAAGCCCTACAAGAAGGCGGATGGGTCAATATAGAAGTGTGGGGCTTTCTCTCTAAGTACACAATGATGGAATGAAAGATCACTCTCAAGAACTGCCAACAATCATCTTCCAACTTCTACCAATGGAGAATCTTTGGAATACAATGCAATTGAGGACATAAAGAAGACTAGATCTAAGGTATATTTCTAAAATATTTGAAATATACCACAATAGAAAGGAATTATTATAATTTTTTTTCAATCTTATTCAATTTAGTAAAATCCAATGTCAAGTTCCAAAAATTCAAGGAAAACCAATACTTCAACTCAAATTAGTACAAATGCCATTAAAGCTATCATAATTGTTGTTACTATTGGACTCATTCAAAGTCCTATACTCCACATTTTATTTTAACATTTGAAATTCTTAATCATAATGTTCAAGTTTTTGTAGTGGATTGCGGAGCATAATCTATTGTCAATCCATTCTCTATTTGTAGGAAGACTAGTGTTGTGCTAGAAAAAAAAAATCAAGATAATTCAATTGGATAGGACTAAAGTTAAAATCGTCAGTGAGACAAAGGATGTATTGATTGGGTTACATTTTGGCCCTAGGGTATGAAAATTAATTGACATCATAGTGGTTTATATACCTGAAGCATATATCTTGTTGTCGAATAGAGATTGGTCATCAAATTTGAACTAATATTTCACTATATATTGGTGCCGCCACCTGCTACCTTATAAAGGAAAGAGGAAACAAATTAATATTGAAAGAGAAATGCACATGAAATAAATAATGTTTGAGCTAGTGGGGCCAAATAGACTAATTAACTTTGTTCAATCCTCTTTAGGAAATATTTTGCTGGAAACTAGCATTAGTCATTATCAATCCTAGTTATCTCCACATTCATCAAAAGCCTAGTCTGATATCCTTCAATGTTGGTAGAATGGTGATCATTATTCTTGTAAATTAGTTGTAAATAATGATAGTTGTGACAATTCAAATGTAAATAATAAATGGATACATAAAATTATGGTTAAGTACTAAAATTTTGAATTTATATTTTGAAAGGCATAGGATGGAGATGATACAGGGTGTATTTTAATTGATCAACACGAGAAAAAGACCATATCATCCTACTGAGTAGAATTCAAATCTATAAATAACATTACATAATATGAAGCACTCATATTTAGTGATCCAAAAATGGATTCTGGATAAACCTCTAAGTCTAATAGACTTCATATAAGAGGTGAAAGGTGTCAAATGGCACACATC
Organism: Pinus tabuliformis; assembly: GCA_031772625.1. Lineage (NCBI taxonomy): Eukaryota > Viridiplantae > Streptophyta > Pinopsida > Pinales > Pinaceae > Pinus > Pinus tabuliformis. Next base: position 867,691,762 of record CM062817.1, read on the forward strand.
CTTTGTAAATCAAAGGAAAATTAAAGTCACAAGATGTTCTCAGAAATAGTCTCATTACAGAAACCCCTTCATTCTGAATCCAACACAAATTGAATGGGCAAAAACGGACTTCAGAGGAAGAAGTTATCACAAGAAGAAGTTTCCCTTTATCCTTTGAAAAAAGGGGCAAAATCCATTAAAAATGGCCCAAAAGGCTATTTGATGAAATCACATCGCATAGGGAAAAGGTGGAAGATCATCGAGATAAACGCTTTTACAAGCAAATGTTAATAAGGCAGCGGACCAATCAACGGTGTGGAAGAGGGATATATATATATATATATATATATATATATATATATATATATATATATATATATATATATATATATATATATATATATATATATATATATATCACATCGCAATAATATAAAGGTTAAACGACAAGCCTGAAGCACAAGCGACATGCAATTGTGATCTCCGCTTTATCGCATCATAGAAAAGCTAGTGAAGTGGACTGGACCTTTAGGCCTCAAGCGATTGAGATATGCGATCGTCGCAATATCACATCACAACGTTCCATTGAATGTTGAATGGACCTCGGGCTTGTACGATCTACGATTGCAACTTGTTGCATCGCAGTATCGCGTCGGCACATAACAATGGGGCGTGGCCGATATCTCATAAAATTTGAGATTCGTCAAACGACCATTTTATATATATTTTTCATATTTCGTTTAGTAAACGAAATATGAAGGGAAGTGCCCGATGTGATATTGCGGACCCGAAAGGGCTTATTAATGCGTTACATATGATCTCAAGTCTGGTAAACGGGACTTTCAACGTTTTTATGTATTTTAAATACAAAAGGAAATCGCGATATAAGCGGGACTTGCAACGTTTTAATGCAATTCTAAAAATACAAAGGGGCAGGCCCTTGCGACATGCGATGGCGACTCACAGGTGGACCCGATAATGATATAAAGCGCAGTTATGAAAATTCGAAGTCTGGAACAGTGTTTTTGCGGATTTTTCCGTGTTTTTACAGTGTTCTCTATGTAAACAGTGAATGACTGTTTCTAAGGATTTCAGGTGCTGATATTTCCCTTCCGTTTTGGAATAGGTGGCATTCATCCCCGAGGGAATTTAGCAATGATTGCAAACGCTCAGAGAAGGGATTCAAGTGGACCAAAACACGAAGACGAAGAGCCCGAGATGGAAATGAATCGACAGTGCCATTTTGGCTTAAAAGTAATGGATGTCAAAGACAGAAGGGTTGGCTGAGTTGTTACTGAGTAGTTGTTGATTGTTGTTGGGTTTTTTTGGGTTTTTTTGCTAACAGGAAGCCAAGTGAAAAGCCAAGAGGGGAAGCTAGAGCTGAAGAGCTAAAGAGCCAGAATCAGAGCCAAGATTCAGAACCAAGAGCCAAAGAGCTAGAGTGAGAGCCAAGAGCCAGAACCAAGAGTCAAGAGCTAGAGCCAAGAGCCAGGGGATTAAAAGGTGTCTTAACCCACTGTTTTTATGTAAAACAGCAGGAGTTGGGCCAAGAGCTTGTAAAAATGACTAAGACCATAATCCTAGAGAGCCTAGTTAAATTGACTAGATCTCACAAAGACGTAGCCCAAGAGTTGTGGGTCAACTCCAAATTAATATTGTTGTTCATGTGTCTTCTTTTTTGTTGCATTGTCTCTTTTGCTTATTGTTGTTATGTATACTTGTATATCAATTTGAGCATGTTAGATTATGGCACAACAACAGAATTTAAGGCATAATCAGTTAAAAACAAATATCAGCATACACAGCAGAATTTAAAGCACATAAATAGCCAACAATAAATAGAAGCATATACCTATATTTTCAAGCATTTCTCAATTCCGAATTGGTTAATCAATAAGACTTGAAAATATTCAACCTTTGGAAGTGGGAGAGGTTCTTGTAGCTTAAGAGCCCCATTTTCAGATTAGGTGGTATCAGAGCTTAAGATTGATTAACCACACCTTTAAGAAAGTTATATCAGAATTCTTGATTGACAGAGTAGAGATTGCTTGTCTTAAAGGTGTTTGGGCAGTCAAGGATTGGTTTTTTGATTGATTATATGCTTGTTTGCAGATTGACTATTTGCTGAGTTTGCAGAGGTTAAGGGAAAGATATTGATAGCTCAGTCTAGAAAGGACAAATAGGAAGAAGGGCTAAAGGCATTCTTCTATCCCAAAAGACCTCAAGGAAATCCAAAGAATAAGAGGTTTGTTGCAAGAGGTTGCTTAAATAAGATATTTATTTATCTTGTTGAAGTTTTTTTGTTCATTGGCATAATGAAAACTTATACAAGTGGGTCCTCAAATTATGCATTCTTCACAAGATCCTTTGATGAAGACATGAAGCAATAATTTTCAACCATGATGGATATGTGAGAGAAATGTATGAGGATGGAAGGAAGAGTAGCATGCTTAGAAAGCAGTTGAATTCCATGAAGGAAGACAACCAGTTTCTTTCTGACAAATTGCAGGAAATGGAGAGGCAACTTCGTAATGCACATATGGACCTCAAAAGGATGCATGAGTTGGAAACACAACTCTTTTTTGCCCAAGAAGCCTTAGTCAATTATTAGGTTGAAGAAGAGGTAAACCATTCCAGTTTGTCTTCAAATTCTTCTGAGAATGTTTATATTGGTTGTTTTGAAAAATGTACTAAAGGCATAGGTTCCAAGCTAATGTCCAAGATGGGATATGAAGGAAAGGGCTTGGGAAACCATGCCTAAGGTATTGTTGAACCAATAATGGTTGAGGAAAGGCCTAAGTATTTGTGTCTTAGCTATGGAAAGTCTTGTGGAGAGAATTCCAAAGTTGCCATGAATGCCATTGAAACAACCCCAAGGAGTTTCATTTCATGTCCTCTACCTCAGAAGTGTGAAGGTTGTATTCAAGAGGAATGTAATGGCTTGAAACATCATTTGCAGGATGCAGGTTTTCAGAAGCACACACTTGAACCAAAGAGTTAGGGAGACTCTGATAGCCTTGAAGAGATTTATGGTGTTCCAAAGGCAGCTACTTCTTTGCTGAAATTACCTCCTCATGAAGGCAAAAAAGGTGAAAGAGAAAGGTATAAATCTGGTACTAAACATTTTCTTTTTGATTGTGCAAAGCATGATAAATTTCCACATATGTATGGGAAAAGAATTGCATGTTCCTTTTGTGGTTTGGATAACCATGATGTTTTTAGATGTTGGAATAGAATGGCCACATACAGGAAAATTTTGAAGGAAAAGAAGCAAGCAACCAAAGGTCCATTGGATAAGGCAAATCATGCTATCAAGAGGATGCATATGCAGTGCACTTACTGCCATAAGCAAGGACATCTTGCTGCAAAATGTTGGACACTGAACCCAACAATGCTTCCACCAAAGCTGAAGAAAGTGGAAAGAGAAGATGGCAGAAAGGGAAGTGAAGATCCCATGAATGATGTGTCTCAGAATGATTCACATGATGTAGATGTGCAGACGAAGGTAGTACCTTTAAAATGGATTGGTAAGGAATATTTAGTGTTCTTACCCGATTGAGATTGCATGTCTATTGATGCATCTACATTATATTTCATTTCATCTTCGAAGGTACAGTGTGCTTAAGTGAAAGTTGAAGGATGAAATGCATGCATGAGCATGAGATGCATGAACATAAGGATGTTGATGATTTCCTTGTTTTTGAACATGTATGTGTAATTAACCTGCAGGGTTGATTTCTTTGACATGAATGTAATGCCATGTTGACTTGGTAGAAGTTAACCTGGTCTCCAAATGGAGATAATGATGAAGAGTTTCATCTTTTGAAAAAGAGTCCAAATGGTGTTTTCGACATGCTTGACTTGAAGGGTCATTTATTTTAAAGGCATGTTCAGTGGGCTTGTTGTCTAGTCCATCATTTGTATGTAGACGTAAGACATGGATGTGCTCACAAGATGTGAAATCTGTTTCTTTTGTTGAAGCAGGGGTTTTTTCCATCCAAGTTGTTGTTTGTATGCTTGTTGTTGTTAACAATTGTTGTTGGCAGCTTGTCAAACTGGTACAAATAAAATTTTTGTGAAGCAGGTGTAATTCAAATTTGTTTGAGCCACCTTGGATCAATGATCAAGGCAAAGAAGTTAAAACTAACTTGTATTACCATTTCAGTAGAAGTTCTACAGGGAGGAAAGGAGGAAGACAATTCTTCCCAGGAAGACCAACCCATCCAAGAAGGGAAGTGGTTAGAAACTATTGGTTCAGAGGCACTATGTAAAGGCAAGTGTAGGGAGGTTGAAAGAAGAGGGTGAGTCACTCTCATTTACTATTCAGATCAGTATATCAGTCTTTTGGAGACCAAAATTTCTCTTAGTGGGAAGGCGTGATCCAGAAATGGATCCTGGATAAACCTCTAAGTCTAATAGACTTCATATAAGAGATTAAAGGTGCCAAATGGCACACATCGTTTGTAAATCAGACGAAAGTGAAAGTCATAGGCTACTCTCAGAAATAGTCACATTGCAGAGACCCCTTCATTCTGAATCCAACGTAATTTGAATGGGCGAAAATGGACTTCAGACGTAGAAGATTTCGCAGGAAGAAGTTTCCCTTTATCTTTTGAAAAAAGGGGCAAATTCCATTAAAAATGGCCCAAAAGGCTATCTGAGGAAATCGCATTGCATAGGGAAAAGGTGGAGGATCATAGAGATAAATTCTTTTACAAGCAAACCTTAATAAGGCAGCACACTGCCCACGGGGCTTTGGATTGACGGTGAATGGGTGTATTGTTAAGGCACTCCTTGCGATAGGTCACCAGTTCAAATCCGCCGTGGGTCCTTAGGTAGTATTATATAAAAAAATAAGGCAACGGACCAATGGACGGTGCGGAACAGGGGCTTATATATATATATATATATATATATATATATATATATATATATATATATATATATATATATATATATATAGATATATATATATATATATATATATATATACACATATATATATATAGATATATATCGCATCGCAATAATATAAAGGGTGGACAACAAACCTAAAGCGTAAGCGACATGTGACTGTGATCTCCGCTTTATCGCATAAGAGAAAAGCCAGTGGAGTGGACTAGACCTTTATGCCTCAAGCGATTGCGATATGCAATCGCCACGATATCGCATCGCAACATTCCATTGAACATTGAATGGACCTTGGGCTTATGCCATCTGCGCTTGGGACTTGTCGCATCGCAGTATTGCGTCAGCACATAACAATGGGGCAGGGCCGATATATATATATATATATATATATATATATATATATATATATATATATATATATATGCGTGATGCGATAGTGGGACCCGATGGAGATATGGGCGATATCTCATAAAAGTTGAGATTCATCAAACGACCATTTTATATATATTTTGCATATTTCGTTTAGTAAACAAAATATGTAGTGAAGCGCCTGATGTGATATTGCAGACCCGAAAGGGCTTATTAATGTGTTACATATGATCTCAAGTCCAGTAAGCGGGATTTTCAACTTTTTATGTATTTTCAATACAAAGGGAAATTGCGATATAAGCGGGACTCACAACGTTTTAATGCAATTCTAAAAATACAAAGGGACGGGCCCTTGCGACATGTGATGGTGACTCACAGGCGGACCCGATGATGATATAAAGTGCAGTTATGGAAATTTGAATTTCGGAACAGTGTTTCTGCGGATTTTTCTGTGTTTTTACAGTGTTATCTGTGTAAATAGAGAACGATTGTTTCTAAGGATTTCAAGCACCAATATTTTCCTTCCACTGTGGAATGGGTGGCATTCATCCCCGAGGGCATTTAGCAATGATTGTTAATTCCAAAAGAAGGGATTCAAGCGGACCAAAATAGGAAGATGAAGAGCCCGAGAGGGAAATGAATCAACAACGTCATTTTGGCTTAAAAGCCATGGATGTCAAAGACAGAAGCGCTGGATGAGTTTCTGTTGAGTATTTGTCGATTGTTGTTGGGTTTTGTTGCTAACAGGAAGCCAAAGCATGAAGCTAAGGCGAAGGAGGCAGCACAAAAGCAAAAGAGCATCCTACAAGGTCACTTGGAAGCTAAGTGAAAATCCAACAGGGTTGTGAACTGATAGAGGGCCAAAGAAGCCAGAGCTGAAGAGCCAGAGAGCCAAAGAGAAAAAGTCAGAGCCAAGAGTCAGAACCAAGAGCCAAAGAGCCAGTTTCAGAGCCAAGAGCCAGAACCAAGAGCAAAGAGCCAGATCCAAGAGCCAGGGGATTAAAAGGTGTCTGAACCCACTATTTTTGTGGAAAATAGCAGCAGTTGGGACAAGAGCTCGTAAAAATGACTAAGACCATAATCCCAGAGAGCCTAGTTGAATTGACTAGAGCTCACGAAGACATAGCCCAAGAGTTGTGGGTCAAATCCAAATTAATATTGTTGTTCATGTGTTTGCTTTCTTGTTGCATTGTCTCTGTTGCTTTATTTACTATTATGTATACTTGTATATCAGTTTGAGCGTGTCAGATTACAACACAACAGAATTTAAGGCATAATCAGTTAAAAACAAATATCAGCATACACAACAGAACTTAAACCAAATAAACAACCAACAATAAATAGAAGCATATACCTATATTTTCAAGCATTTCTCAATTCCGCATTGGTTAATCAATAAGACTTGCGAATATTCAAGCTTTGGGAGTGGGAGAGGTTCTTGTAAGTTGGACAAGAAGCCTAAGCGTCCCATTTTCAGATCATTCAGGATAAAAATGGCCAATAACATGTAGGTATAGTTTTTGAAAGTTCTAATGATTTGGAGATAATTGTATGTTAGGTATGAAATGACATTGATTGTTTGTCTCCACATTTAAAATTATACCAACAAGAGGTATGGAAATTGATTTCAAATTTTAAATATTTTAACATTGTATCCATTATTGAATAAATGAATGTTGTCATTAACATTATAGAAAATGTGGCTACTAGATTACATCATTATGTCACAATTTTCAGTTAAGTTAGCTTTTAAACACATTGTACCTTAAAATATAGCTAACTGGTTAGTGTTTAATGATGGTGAATAGGTGATATGATTCCTCATGAACGAAGATATGTTTAAGGATACAATCATTGATGAATATCAACATGATGATTAATGGTAGCAAATGAGACATGAATATTGGGGAAATCCCATGCCCAAAGGCAATGTTTTACATGAAAATGATTACAACCTACCATATGGATTTAATGTACCAACCAATCTTGCTAGTCATATCCCCAATTTGAGGCATGAACAAGTTAACTTAGGAACTAAAAAGGATCTTGTTTTTGTAAACATGGGTGCTAGTTATCCACCATGTTATTGCAATCAAAGAGTGTGTTAATTCCTTTCAACCTAAAATTTTCAAAGTTCATTTCACACTCAACCTCTCATACAAAAGGATCTAAATAAGCCAATGGATTCTAGGATGATCTTAAAATAAATAGATTGACCTCAGTTCTCCAATCTAATACCAATCAAGAAAAAATATTGAGAAATAAGGCTTTGTGTAGACTTTCAAAACCTTAATTGACAATCAGACAAGGACAACTACCTAGTACATTTCATGGAGAATATCATCCATCAAGTGCCAATATAATAGATTTTTTCATTGTCGAATGGATTTTTAGGCTATAATCAAGTCTTTGTCACTCAATAAGATACTCTTAAGACTACATTTTGTACAAAATGGTGTTCTATCAGATACAAGAAGATTCCTTTTGGTTTAATTAATGTTGTTGTCTTTAAGCCTTATATAAGCCCCAAGCTAACCCTAAAATACTTATTAAGTCCTAGATATAGAGTGATTACATTTCTAATGTTATATTTTTAGGTAGATAAGAACCTCTCATGGTCCCATTTTATTATAATTGTATACTTTTTTACCTATATATATACTAAGGAGACCTAGTCACATAATCATGAAATATTGTCTTGTTCATTGTATTCATTATAAAAGGATGTTTCTCCTTCTAAGAGGACTACAACTAGAAAGTACATCGAGAGTTGCAAAGGAACGATGATAGGAGGAGTGGGAGGAATGTGGAAGTAAATTCTCACCTTGCAGGACATGTCAGGATGCAACATCATTATCACCTTATGGGGCATGCAATTCCATGCTGAAGGGAATGAACTTTTTGACCTTCGCACCTTAGAATCCACTCTATTCATTGCAATCAAATGGGCTCATGTTGTTGAGTTCAATGGAAGGATTATTGGAACTATCCCCACCACTTATCTTCTTATAAACCCATATATTGGTGGAATAACCGATTCCCATAATGGTTTCAGGAAATAGTTTCTAATGTAGCCTCACCTTCACTAAGTCAAAAATACATAGGTGTCTCTAGAAGGCCCCTAAAAACAAAAAAATATCTAAACTTGTTGCAATGTCCTAGTCTGATAAATCTCTATGGATTTTCATCTGTGTTACTGCTACAACAATTAACATGGGATTTTTTTGCTTCCTTTCATGCCTATTCAATAAGTAAAGAGATATGTAAGGCCCTAGGAATACAGAAGTCCATGCTTATTCAAAGCAGAAAGAGGCAACCTCAAAATCATAATGCAAGACGTGAGTTCAATATTGAATGCGAGGTGTGCAGGATTTGGATGGAGACACAGATGAGGATGGGAGGAGATTATGAGGGATTTGGAATTGATGCATTTCTATTAATGATGATCCATGGCAGAGATGAAATAATAGAGAAAAAATACATTTCTTTTTATTGCCATAACTGTGAAAATGGAGAACATCAATGATAAAAAGTCACAGTACATGACCATTGCCTCAATAAAAGGACCAAGGCTCACAAATAAGAAAAATTACAATGATCATGATTTGAAATTTTGATGCAATATTACTACATACTTTAGCTTAAGTTCTAACATTCACTTTATGAGCTTGTCGAGTGATGGATTTTATATAGGGCATATTAAAAATATTGACCTTTATTACATGGTATAAAACTAAATCAAATTTATCCATTTAGGTTTGTTTGATCAAATTAGGGTTTACAAAAATGTATGACTAAATAGTAAGGAAAGTTTCATAGAAAATTCTACATTTTCTTTTAAGGAAAATAATGCCCATTTGAAGCACATTTTGTATTCTAATAATATTGAACATTGTGTGAAATTTTATTACCAATTTTTTTACTCTTTTAAAGATTCATCTTTGACACTAAGAGTCAAAGGATCATTATGGTCAATTCCCAAAATAATGCATTCTATCATCCTCAGGAAGTAAGAAGAAGGCTTGTGCAACTCCTTAATTGGAAAAAGAATCAAGCATAAGAGCAGGTACATTTTAGAGAGAATCTCTACAAAACCATGTTGGCCTTCCTTAAAAGTATACATAGGTTAAAAGGGTAGCTAGATCCAACTTCATAGAAACCATTTATATGAAAATTGGAAACAAATCTAACATAAAATTATGCTAACTAATTAACTATGGGTGATATCTAAGAGCAAGTTACTATTTTTTTCCAATGGAGGTCTCTACAAGGATTTTTTGAGCATTCCAATCAGCGTATAGTATGGATACATTGATGGATTATACTACCATTATCTTAATAGTCTACAATACAACCTTAAGAGGCAAAACCAATGATCCAATAAAGAAACACAACTATACCTTGTCAACAGTTAAAAATCAAACCAAAGGTGAGAGATAAGTGACCATTTCCATCAAGTTTTTGTAATGACAATATTATCTCATGTGAAACAATTGAATGTCATTGTCAATGGTTCAATTTGTTTACTAATTAAATATTATGGGAATAATGTTCATGCAGGCCTTTTAGCTATGGGTTTGTAAAATTAAGAGAGAAATATGCCTCAATTTTTGCTAATAGGGGCTTGAAGGCCTCGTTTTTTAGAAATTCAAAACCCAAAAGTGCTCATAAATTGAAATATTATTCATCTTATGGAGTTCCAGAACATATGGGTATATCCATGGTCCTTCAAATTTTGTTGTAATATTAATTATAAAATCTGTGTTCTTGTAAAAAAATTATTCACATAGATTTTACTTCATTTAAGCAAAGTAAACATATATTTTTCATAATTTTGTAGCAATAAAAAGCAATATTTTACAAATATCTCATCGTGCATACAATTGAATACATAACTTATCCATTAGGATATAAAACTAAATGCTACTTTTTTTATCATGGTTTTCATTCATTTTTGGTAGCCCCACTTTGATGGAAGGCACCTCTCTCAAGGGACATCGAGATGATAAGGAATGGTTGTAAATTGCTTGGGAATCTAGCTCATTAGGTGGAATCTAGGTTTTTATGGACACATCATTTAAAGTCACATTCAATGAAGATCCTCGTGCATGACCTTAGGAGACTTGAGAAGAATTAGGTAAGAGTTGGATTCAATGTTGATATTTCAACTCAGTGTATTTTTTCATGATGGTGAGTCCATGTGTGAACTCAGGCTCATATGCTAGACTTTCTAGTTTTTGTAGGTTTGGAATTTCCTTATAATCATGTTGTCCACATGCTATAAATTCCTTGAATCCTAATGTAATTATTTGTCCTCTTAAGTAATATATGAATCATTTTTTATTTAAGGAAAACTAGAAGGCAATGTGAAAGGAATCTAAACTCATCAAATATTGATTAAGGTCTATGGTACTATACCATAATCAAAGTATACAATGAAAAAATACAATTTTGAGAGGCCATAAAGACTCAATCCATTCATGATACATGAATTTCTAGATGCATTGGTGACAATATTTTTTATTTTTAGGATGCCATGAATATTTTTCTTAGTTTACAATGAAAAAGAATTTGCCTCATGGTGATTCTTAGTCCAAGGCCCATGTAGTCAATTCAGGAGCCTTTGAAACTCCACATTTCAACAGAACACCATAGATGCTTAGAGAACCATTATTCATATTTTTTTTGGATTATTCCTGCTAGAACAAACATCTATTGCACTACAATATAATCTCAATTATAGTGCAATATCTTTGGTGACACTGCATTAGGATTTGTGTTATCATCATATGTATTTTAATTTTAGTTGATTTTATTAATTAGGAAAAAATTTTGAGTACTCAATTATTTTGCAGATCATATTCGACTCCAATACTTCCACTATTGAGCTCAACATTCAAGATGACGATTTTTTTTTTTTTTTATGTTGGTTTTAGATGATCTATACATGAATGAAATAGGTTTGGTCAAAAGTGTACAACATATATACATTTGATGAGTGTTATTCTCTTGGAAAAAATGTTTTTTTTGTTCAATATCTTGTAAAGTAAGTGTACTCACTATTTCCTAATAATCAATTTAATTTGAGATCTGTCAAAGGCTAAGTATAAGGAATGGCCCCATCCTTACTAAAAAATTATTCCCATGAAATTTTGGTAGTTATAAATAGATTTTCTCTTCTTCTTTTTTCATATATGTAATAATAAAATTATGAATTAAATGGAAGCATATGAACAATCACAAGAGAGATTGGGTCGCGATGATGCAAAAGAGTGGATTTGACAACAATCATAATTTACCTGGCACCATAAGAGCCTGAATATTGTGCATACTAACAAGAAAAAATGGATAAATAGGGAAGATAACTACATTTGGGTTCTGAGGGAATACATAAATCAGAATAGGAAGTAGTTTTCTTATACTGATAGGGGAATAGAATGCATTTTTCTATCCTTGAACCATGATTCACATGTGCATATGGACTTAGGAAGAGAAATTCAACACAAATTTTGACCATGTTGAGATGATAATGAGACATTCAAAGATAATATGTATTTTTTCCTACAAAGCTCCTTTTAGAAGAAGACGAACAATAGAAAAAGAGATCATGTGGTGAGGGAGCAAAGGATTATCTCTGATACCACTCATGTTATACCTAGCACCAAAACCACCTAAAATTTTTGCATACTAACAAGATAAGGGGGGATAAATCTAAAAAGTAATTACATTTTCATACTGAAGGAGTACATAAATCAGATTAGATAACACTGTGCTTAATCTGAGAGGATAATATAATGCATTCTACTACACCTAGACCATGGTTCACTGGTTCAGTTGATTCGAGGAAGAGAAAATTAATATATTTTTTATCATGATGAGATGATAATGAGATATTGGAAAAAAAAAAAAAAATTCTTCCTACAAAGCTCCTTTCATAAAGGTACATAGCCATAATTTTTAATTAACCTTTGGCCAATATTTAATTAAACTGATTAATAGAAATTATATTGGTTAGATGAGATATTTAACCAAAGTAAATGGTGAATGTTATGGCTAGGTATGTAATAGAAAAATCACAATAGAATGAAGTACATTAAGAAGCACCAAACTCTTCATCAAGTTGGAAGAGCAGTGGTAGTAGAGAACAATGACACAACTAGCCCACGAAACTTGTTGTGCCAAAACAACAGTTTCCTTCACTCTCACTTGCCATTTATAAGGGAAATATTCCATGTTAAACTCGCACTGATGGTCGAGAACCTATCATCACAAACGTGGGAAATTGATGTTAGTGGTAGGGGGCTAACCCCCAAAGAACACGATGTTATATCATCTACTGTTGGGCCTCTCCTTATCGCTACCTAATGTTCTAGGACTATGTTTGTGCCTATGCCTCAAGCCATTTGACTATTCTATATGTGACCATGGGTTTAGGGTTAGGTTAATGGGTGTTTTTTGTGTGACAAACCTAATATATTAGCTTACATATTATAGTAGCCACATTTGCAACCAACAATTTTTTCTGTATAAAATGCCATGTACATGTCTCGTTCATATATAAAAAATATGGTGGGTGGGTGGATGAAATAACATGATTGAAAATTGTAATTAGTTAGTATTAAACTTCCAAGCCATGCATAAAAAAAGATGGATAACAACTACACAATTAAGTTAGAGGCATGAGCATTGTTAGCTCAAAATCAAAATCATATGTCTGGTAGAGTGACAACCATATCCTCAATTCCCGTGAATTCACAGTTACTGTGAAACTCAAATGAATAGCCTTTTTGGTCCAAACATGATCAACATATTTTAATTTTCCATTACATAACTATCCTAGAATTAAGGCTAATGACTAAAACCCACATACATTTTCTTGCACGAAAATTCATATATATCAATTGAGATGTAGTGAAACAATAGTGTAGATGAAGTAAATATGTTTTCAATCTCTCAATAACTACATAGTCACACTTCATCAATTCACAACTATGAATTGAAACGAAGGTTGGGTCCTCTTATGAACATAATATTTATTATTCATCACATATGATTGATTATTTATTATGGAGAGAACTTATAATTATAGAAATTCAAAATGGAAAAGTTGAGGAAAAAAACAAAACCTCTTGACAACAATTAGAGGTATGTCAACATCCTTGTGACTCTGCAAAAGAAACAGGTGATTGAATTGACTAAGAATTACAGGGTTTGGTGAAGGTGGGATTTATAGTGGTATAAACAATTAACTACCCAGTGGTTGAGGTCCATGTTGAATTCATAGTGAGTGATGTGGCCGATAGTGGAGATAATTTCTTTCACATGGTAGTTGATTTCTTGGAGAACTATGAGGATGGAGTCATTGGTGACCTATTGGCTCAACTAAGGGATTATTTTACCATTATGAGAAATTTTGCCTACTTCCTATGCTAAATATTTGGTTCCTCCAAGGAATTATGCTTATTTTACTTGTCATCAATTCACTAATCATCTAAGAATTTGTATATTCTCATAATGGCAACCTAGCTTTCTAGATAGGGGAGAAAATACCATTATTAATGATTTACTCAGTAAGGAATGTTATGGCATGAATTTCCATGCAATTATCTTTTCACAAGCCACAGGTTTTGCAACATCACCTATTGTGCAATTTGTTGGAGGTTAGTAGAACCTTAGTTCCCGTGACATAGTTGGAAAATGATGATAGAGCCTTGACACGTCATATTTTGGTTGCAATGAGGAATAAAAAAATGAAGTCCTACCATTGGTTGAGGTGAACAATACCTGCCCACACCAACCCCATAAAGAAACACCTAGTGGAATAATTATTTTTTTATTATCATTTTTATGGTGCATGGTTCATAAAAATTGGTACGAGAGATCATGATCCTAGGGTTTATTCCTTCAAATAGGTCATCGTGGATTTCTCGCTATAATAATTTTTTTCCGAGGAGGTTTGAGATGGTTAAAGTTGGACAAAATTGAGAGGAATATAAAGTAATATCGGTTTCAAATTTTAGATTTTGGATTTCTATATTTTAATAGATATGCTCCAAGGAAATTAGGTTTTCCTAAATGCTCAAGGAATTAGTCTCAACTAGGTCAGTTCAAAATTTTTGCTATAACTTTTTTCTAGAAGGTATTAGACCAAAAAAGGTGGATTACATTGAGAGAAAATCTCAGTGAATATCTAGTTCAAATTTTGATATCTTGATTTGTTGTAACATCATATATATGCTCTAAGGAAGTCCAAATTCCTAAATGCTCTTGAAATCAATTTCAAATAGGCCAGTTTGGAATTTTTGCAATAAATTTTTTCTAGGAGGTTTCAGATAGTAGAAATAGGATCATATTAAGGATAAATATATGGGAACAATTAGTTAACATTTTAATATTTGGTTCGCTATATTTTGGAGTTATACCCTTTGGAATTTATGGTTTTTGAAGAATCCTAAAATAAATTTATTTTAAAACAAATCATCTTGGTAGTTTTTCTATATCCTTTTTCATATGACCATTTACACTCTATAATACTTAATTATTTTAGGAAACATATAGAAGCTCCTCATGTACAAATTTCATATTTTTATTCGAAGAATCATACATGTGTCTTGCTATAATTTTTTTCTCATGGGAAAAGGCCCAAAATCAACAAGTTTTCAAAAAGCTACTATAGCTTTCACTTGGAAAATCAAATTTTGTTCATGTCAATCAAATTGTTGAAAACACATACCATAGTATTATAAACCAAATTTTCAGAATCAGAAGGACTCAAATCTCAAAGATATACCGAGAAATTTTCAACCATTCAAATATTCTCAAAATTAAGGTACATCAAATACAAGTGACCTAACTGTTCATTAAAAAGTCCAAAGTTTTTTCATGATTAAAAGTTGTTATAAAGAAAAGTTCTATTATTATTTTCCAACATGCCTTCAAATAAAGCCACAACACCAATTGAATCTATCGAAGGCTTATCCATGATTTAAGAAGAAAGTGAAAACTTATAATTTTGGCTATCTTAGTTAGGGAAGAAAGTTGAAACACAAAAACCATAATTGTGAATTTGCAATCACTTGTACAAAATGGCTAATTAATTACTAAAAAAATGACTAACTTTTTCATATAAATAACCAATTTTCAGTCGGTGACCAATAGTGACTAATTTACATTATCTAATAATGTGACCAAATTTTAGTTGTATTTAGCTTAATCATTAATTGGTTGTCTCAATTTTGTCGTCTAGTAGTATATTTAGTCATAAATTTAGTCATTAAGTTAGTCATTAATTACCACAGTTAATGACCAAATACACAACAAAATAAACTACTATATGATCACCCAAGAAAACCAATTAATGACCAAATAAATATGACCAAAATGTTGGTCGCATTATAGGATACAATAAATTAACTACTAATAGTCATATATATGCAAATTTTAGTCATCGTTTCAAACCAACTAATGACTAAAGAAATATGACTAAATTATGGTCGTGCTATAAGATACTGTAAATTAGATACTAATAGTCGTATATCTACAAAATTTAGTCATAAACTATAATCATAAATTCATGATTTACAATAGTCATTTAATTTTTTTGTAGTTTCATATTCATTATATAAACGATGAATTTAGCAGTTTATATTCATTTCATTTACTTTCATTAATAATCATTATAAATGACTGATTTAGTCATTGTATATTCATTTTATTTGTGTTCATCGTCAATCAATATAAACTACTAACTTTATAGTTTTAATTTGATTTTGTATGTCCATTATTAATCAACATAAATGAATTAGTATGATTTTGTGACTAAAATAAAAAATGTCATACAATGTGCATGTTCATCTAATATAAAAATACAAAGTTACATATTTTAATTACAATACTAAATAATATCAAGTACAATTATAAATAATTTCAATCACATTAATTATATTATATAAAATGTCAAGTATTACAATATTCAGTTTCTAACTAGTTAATATTGGTTGGACTAAAATTTACACATGAAATATTATTTCATCACTTCAAAACATTATTATTGTGTTGCCAAGCAATTACACATGAGTTCACTAACTCTAAAGACTTGACCATCAGTTTGTATGTGTCTGTCTCATGTGGGATATTGGATTTAAGGGTATCACTAGACCGCTTATCTTCTCTCTCTCTATTTTTGTATGTTGCTCCAATGTTATTGTTTTCCTAGGGAATACTATATGAAAATATGAAAGCTTTGCATTTTCATATTAGAAAATATATGTTTTTATTGGCATTAGATTACTCGCTCAAAATTTTATTTTCCATCTATCAATTGTAAGGGTGCCATTTGAACCAACAATACCTGCACATACAACATAACTATTTGCATAAATACAATGCCTCACAAATAACAACAATATCGACACAATACAAACTCTCAAGTTCTCATTGTTGTCCCTTAATTAAGAAAAATGAAAATTAAGGGAGGTGTACCAATTCCATCCATATCTTCAGAAATATAAGCCCAAAATACCAACCTTGATAGAGAAGAAGCACAACATTTTCATCCATAGGAACTCGCAAAGGGACTACCACCAAGATATCGAAAAAAGTTCGATTAAAATAGGTATCACTGTGATCTGAAATCAAATATCAAGATCCATATATTTAGAGATAAGAAACTTAAAAAAAATACATTCCATACAAAATATCTAAAAACACTCACCCATAATGATAGAAGAATACAACTTTTCAAAACTATTATAAACCATTTTATGAATTGTGTGTAAAGAACTCTAAAGTTATCAACTCTCAAATATTCTACTAAACATCCAAATCCATCTATCGCAACCTAGATGACATAACATCTCATATTGAAGGCATAAAGATTTGAAATTACATAAAGCAAGGAGAAAGAGCCAATTCATAAATCAAAAGGAAAAACACATTAATTCAAGATAAAAATTAGGAAAACTCCATCGAATCTTTACAAAATTTTAAAATGTAACTTACCATTGTAATTAATGCCATGGAATTGAAGCAAGAATTTCCCACCCTAGTGAAATAGGTATCACAAGCATTGCTTTGTTGAAGCAAAGGATGGTTAACCATGCCCCAAATAGCGATAATACAATGCAAATAAAAAATTTATATCTATTGTAATGAATGAATATTGAAAAATAAACAAATCATTTTCTTCCCCAACAACTCAAACAAATGAAATAGGAAGAATCTTCAGGTTAATTTTAAAGATCTAGAGATCCATCTTATATTCGGATCTATTAAGCCCCAAGAGTGGTCAAATCTCTCAAGATGAAAACCCCTTTTTGAGTGAAAATAAATTTGATCTATCTCGGTGCTTAGTAGAACTGAATATAAGATGGATTTAGGCTATTTATTATACCAATAATAATATATAATGAATAAAGTGATAAAAAACAATAATATATTTACTCATTTCTTCTAATCAAATTGGTAACTTTTGCATTGCAGATGATTAAAAATCAAGTTCAGAAATTATAATGACATAAATGAAATAATAATGTATATAATTAATTTTAAATATAAATTATTTGTTTGGTATAAAATGTCATGAAAAAAATGTTTAAGTTGAGAAAAACCATCACACAATCAATGAAAAATAAGTATATAAATCAAGAAAACATTTTAATATCACTGTAACGAAAACAATGAAAACATTTTAATATCACTATAAATGTTTATTAAATTTGTCTATTTTAATATCACTATAAATGTTTATTAAATTTGTATAAATAAAGACAAATATACACATGAGCTACTTATTATGATATATTGGCAATACTAGAATGCTAAGTTGTAAGTATTACGGGAGAGAAACTCATAATACCTCCTTGAATCCATGCTTGAAGAAAAGTTGACGTTGATTGGATTTTATTCATAGTGAAGTTGATCTGGTGCAAATAAACTCAATTTCAAAATTGAAAGTATTACAAAAAGTATTTGCTCGATATAAAATGCAATAATGTACGTACAAGAAGTTAATTAATTTGAAAGGCGTGAAGATGGAGTATGATGTATAAAAATTATGAGAGTTTTGTATAAAGTTAAGTATGGTTAAATGCTGAAAATATATATCGAATTACTTTTTACAATATCATTTTATTCTTCAAGATTCTGAGATGACCCATCATCATTTCTGAATAATCTTTTAATCCTAGGTCATCTCGAAATTTTGGATCATTCTGTTATAGTGACATTAAAATATTTTCTGATTTTTAAAACATTTTAATACGTTTTAATATTACTAATCTTAATCTCTTATTAATAAGTAGTTGTGTATATTGTCTTTATTTATACAAAATTAACAACATTTATAAGTAGTTGTGTATATTGTCTTTATCTATACAAATTTAACAACATTTATAGTGATATTAAAATGTTTTTTGATTACTAAGTGTTATGTCGTCATTTGTATGTTCCACAAATATATTCAAAATTTTGATCATTTATAGATTTTCTAGTTCAATGTGTGTACCGTACTATGAGTTAAGTGGCAATAAATTAATAAACTTTGGTGTTATATCATTATAAGCATTAAGCATACAATAAAAATCATAACAAATATCCAATGGTTGTTTTAGAAATTAAGATGATGTAGAGAAACTTTATCTCATCCCATTTCTCTCTGAAATGACCTTATTCAATTCCCTTCCACCATTTTCATGGAATCCTTATAAACTCTTGATCATTGAGATATTATTCTAGTAATAGCCTTTGATAATGAAAACTTCACGCTTTCTCTCCCTTTGATAATGAAAACTTCACGCTTTCTCTCGCGCGAACTATCACTCGGAATAAGGATGGAATCTACTATAAGGAACTTATTTATGCAGATTAAGAATACAATGACTTTTATGTTCGATTCAATTGGAAACAATTGGAAATTTTATTTTATGTGTACATAAAATAATATTTGGAAAAAATCATTTTGTTATTCCCACCATTCTACTATAAGAAACTTATTTATGTGGATTCATAATGCAATGATTTTTATGTTTGATTAAATTGGAAATTGATTTACAGAAAGAAAAAAAAGAAACAAATTGCAAAATATCATATTGTTCTTGCCACCATTCTTGCATAGAGGGAAACAAAAAAATAAAATTGTGTTCATTTAAATGCAATAGTGATAGCATCTACGATATCAATTATACTATTAGAATCGAAGTTGATTGTATAGTATTGAAAAAAACAACTTGGCCTTTGTATCTTATAGTTCTAATACAAAACACTGATCTCAAAAGACTTGGAAAATGTAGATTATAGTATGAGCCTATGGTCTATTATGTGTAAATATTATTCTATGTCTAATTCAAAATAAAATTATATAGTTTAAACATATACTATAGTTTATTGATAGTACACGTATATGGTTTTCTGATTTATACGAAAGAAAACTATATCATATCTAAACCTAAAATGAAGGAGACTGAGTAACACAAATCAATGCTTAGAGGTAGATTGGGTTGCTACCAGTGCAAGACGCGACAAGTAGGAGGGAAACGATAGGATTCCAGCAATATCTTCATGCAATGTTGGTGTTCTATCTTCTAAACATTAATATGTTGAATCAATAATAACATGCTTTAAGTTTTATAAATTCAACATATTGAACCGACATTTAAAAATGCTAACAATTTCTTATATTACACCTACACATCTCCCCTATACTGGGTTGTAGATTTGACAAATGATTAAATGTAGCATGCATCTCTTTAGTTCCCTTAACCTTAAGAAGAAAGAACTGTAAATTCTTTAAGTAAACAAAGAAGATGATTAGTTATCTCGGGTTGAAACTGCATGATGCTTTAAATATCCACAATTACTACATAGAGATATGCCATCATGACCCATTTAAACTTCAGAATAAGGCACAAAAGATTAGAATTGAAAACAAAAAGGATTGGACTATAAATAAGATAAAAACATTACAATAAATCCTCGGGAATTCTGCAAGTACATTTTTTTTTGAATTCAATCTTCTCTAATCCATATCTTGTTGTTGTAGTTGCTACAACCACCCTCAAAATATTTTTCCTATGCTTTGATTTTGGAGCCTTCCCTACTATTCACAGGAGCTTCTCCTTTATCGTCGTCAAGTATTCATGATTTAATCAAGACTTATTCTTTTCATATGTGCTTGTGTTTGCCTATTTTCATACTTATCTGATCTTTTTAAGTCACAAGCTAAGTTGACTAACCTTCTGACATGACCTTGTAGCAATCCTAGGCTTGCCTCCACAAACTGTGCAATCTTGGAAGGCAAGCCAAAATTGATGATGGAAAATGCACAATCCAAAATGGAAGCTCGACCTTGAGCTAAATAATTTCACAGTCATGGATGGCAGCCTAGCACTAAGCTCAAAAATTATGCAATCCATCCCCTGTGCTCATAAACTAAGTAATGCACTCAATGGAGAAGTTGCCCAATTCCCTAGAATTGTGCAATCTTCCTTGCTAGTGTGCATGACAAGCTTCCCAAAAAAATAAAAAGTAAAAAATAAAAAATCGAAAAACGAATTCCAAAAAAATAGGGATTGATAATTAGTTTCCTGGAGGTGGCACAATCCTTATTTTTAGAATTTTTCGCCAAGCATCACTTTTTCTTGATTTTAGGGATGCGTGTCATAAACCCCAATCCACCCAAATCTATTTAAATGAATCCTCTAGATATAATTTTTACATTTGATCTTGGAGCTCTCGCATTCCCAAGGAGATCAATGAGCCTTTGGTGGAGTTTACGCTGCTTTTTTGGGTGAGTTTTTCTTTTTTCGTCTTTTGCTGTTTTTTATCACTTTTTGTCTTTTTGCTTATGTGAGTGTTGTTTTCCTTCTTTATCTTCATGGTTGTTGGAATTTTAATTTATATTAGCTTATAGAAGTGTTGATTCAGATTTTTGTTTGCCTTTCATAAGTGTCATATCAATTTTCTTGTTTTTTTCACACCGGTGATTATCGTTTTGATGAATCTCCTTCCATTTTGTTTTTCCTTCTATTTTTTGAGCTTTTTCACTTCATTCGCATTGATCTATCCATACTTATTCATATATTCACTTCAACTTGGATTTTCACTTACATTTACTTATTTCCTACACCCTCACTGGGAAGATATGCACTTCACTTGGCCATGCACTGCCTTGCCTAGCTAGGAATTGAGCAAGTCCAAGGCTCAAGATGAGAGCATGGCCTCTGAGACTGTGAAATGCACAGTGAAGGCTGGACCAACTAAGCATTACATAATACAAGGGCTCAGTCCTGCCACCTTAGCCACTGATACTACACAATGTGTAATCTCTCTGTGTCATTGCGTAGGTTTAATTGCACATTGCGTAGTCTTAAGTCTCAGGCTACATCAATGACTACTGAGACTGCGCAATGTGTAGTTCCTTCAGCAAGTCTCCCTCCTATTATAGGTCTATTTGGGCACACCACTCTCAACAATCAGATCAGTGTAAACTGGGTCTATCAAACACTAATTCAGTTGCTACATGCCCTAGACATGCCACCTCATTGAGTGATTTCATCCATGATATTTTGCTGACTTCAAACCCTACTGAAGTGCTTCCTTGGGTCACCAACGCACCCCTAGTCAGGGGTAAGTGCTCTGTAGAGCAGGTAGCCCCATCCAAGTCTGTGTTGAAGAGAACCTAATCCCACTCAAGCCTGTGCTGGGTGAGAATCCTCTAAACGTTCATTGGATCCTGAGTATATTCCTCCTTTCTAGAGCCTTCTAGAAGCAACCCAACTCCCATCCTATCAAGATGAGCTCGACTTAGGATAACCTTGGATCATCTAATTGTTTATCCTCTCATCCCTTCGAACATGGAAACTAATCATCCAATTATGAAAAACCATTCAATGCCATATTAATGACAAAACCACTTGCATTCATCTATAAATTGGCCTCCCATCATAGAACCAAGGAGCTTGGAGATTATAGAGAAATAATGTTGGTTTAGAGACTTGAAATAAATGTCAAAGTAATGTTATCATGCTAGATTGATGTTGTTATTAGTGTAATGAGGGCTTCGACTAAGCTGGATGAGTGACACGATATCGAACCACATTGAGTGTAACTTTTCCTTCTCTCAAGAAATAAAGTTGTTTGTTCCTTTTCCAATACTTTTGTCTATATCTATGATGAATGTATGTTCAAATGTTGTAGATTCCATTTGTTTACAATAAATAGATCATATGCTTTGATTGTTGTCGTCTTTTGTTTAGGTTGGCAGGTACCAATTGAGGGAATTCAGTTTGAGAGGGAGCGGCGGGAGAAACTTAAGGGATATCAAAGGAAGCGAAGGATCACAAGTAGGTTCTTTTATCTTATCTGTTTATTGTAGGAAAAGGTTAAACATCTTTACTTCAGTTGTTCTAAGTGTAACTACCCACTTAGGGAAGATATACTTATCTGTTGGTGTAAATTTTGTATTACAAATTGCCAACCATATAGGGGAACCACCATCATTCCTGGTAGTTATCCCTTGTATTAACAACACCAGTAGACTTTCCTTGAGTTCATTTACCTATATTCAATCATTTTGAGGCTTATTTGGTCAAAATGTGTGCTTATTTGTGTGCTAATAGTGCTCTCTGGCATCAATGCATTGTTGTTCTTGACACAGTGCGCTACAGAGCAGCCTTAGCCTAGAGATAGTCCTTTGCAATGCACTATCTCCCACTCAAGGCTGCGTTGGTCCCTGTCAAGCTAAAAACCCATCTTTTTTCTTAATTTTTTCCAAACTATTTCACATCTTGTTTGCTAAATGGTCAATGTTTCTATGTCCCTGATGTCCAAAATAACATTTATTTTCCATGCCCACTTTGGCTTTGTTTGTTCAATGTTTCTTTATGTTTTCTTTATCATTGTCAAATCAATCCCAAAATTAGATTACATTGATTAGTATTTACTTTTCTGAAAAAGAAACTGTCATAAAGTCTTCATTTATTATGAAAAGCATTGATTGATCGTTTGTGCATTTAGTTTATTTATGTTCATCTAAACATTAAAGGAATGAAACGGAAAACATGCATAATGCATTTAGAAGTTTGTATGTGCTTGTAGGAATGGTATAGGGAAAGTTGCATTAGATGTGCTCTATGCTCTTTTTTTAAAGATTTTGATTTCTCTATCCCTTTTAGTTACGGTTTTCATTGTTTAAATCAAATGAAAAGAATGTTTCCCATCTTAGTTGCATTCTAGGAGTTTCAGAAACATCACATGGTGAACCTGAAAGGCAAACTTTTAAACAAGATCAACTAAAATTTATATCAATTAACCTAATGGAGCATTTAACTTAATGCATAACACTTAGAGGTCTAGGCTAGCGACATGTTCCAACATCGTTAAACATAGAAGTTGTCACTAACAGTCTACGATACATTCCGAGTGTGATACCTCATTCCATGTACGTAAGTGTATCGTAGCTCATCCACGTACTTTCGGGTATATCGAGCAGTGTTATAGTACAAAAAGTATAAGGGAATGCTCTCACTGTGCGGTTTCACATTAGACATCACTAACACAGATTGGGCCTCCACGTACTTTCAAGTATATTTGGGAGGACTACATTAGGTTTCTATCCATCCATAGGTATCTGAGTCAGTCGCCTTGTATATTGTGATACACCGAAAACATCATTCAGGGAGATTACCTGCATGTATGTTAAGTCATTGGCTCCTCCGAGGTAGTATATTGTAGTTCACAGTTCCTTGGTAATTATTTTGCCTAGATTACCCTCTTTTTGCTTATTTCTTTTTATAATAAAATTAATCAGCAATCGTGGAAGAAAATCAACCTTTACCCCATTGTTCGCGTAGGACAGTGAGTAAACCGCCTTTACCGCCTGAAGCTACACCTATTTGGTGAAAGTAATATCGTTTATCTAAGTCTAGTACATCACAAACTTCTAGTTCTTCATCTAATTTACCAGAGTCACCTATACAGGTACATACTGCAATTCTAGATACTCCCACTATTACTGGTATATCTACTACTGAAGTGGAACCTTCACAATTACCTGAGGACACTGAAAGTGAACTTAGTGAAACAGTAACTAAAGTTGTCCAACAAGAAGTTGATCCTCAACCAGAAGTTGTTCAAGAAATTCATCCTAAACCCGTTGTTCTTTTACGAGAACACTTGGATCTCGAAGTTGAACAACCAAAAGTTGTTCCTGTATGAGAATATGATTGAATATTTACCCTCATACATCTGTAAATGTTGAGACTTCTCCTTTACCACAAAACCAAACACCAGAAATTTATTACGACCCTAAAGGTGAAATCCTTCCACCCGATTTGATTGTTATTGAAGAGGAATTTGAAGAAGAAACTTCACCTAGAACTCCAACTCATTTTGGACCAGGGCCTTACCTTTATCCTTCTTTTCCTCAGTTAACTTATACTACTCCTCTTGATCCTATTTACTTTCAAACTCTCGTAGATTCATTAGGACATTTATTGGGTCATTTGACTATTGCTGAAACAACATCCCAGTCTGTATCTTCTGTTACAACTGCAACATCTACTATCGCTACTTCTTCGATCTTTACCACAACACCTGAGTCACATCTGTATGGTGGTCTGTTCGTCCCACTGGGTTACCAATCATTATCTTCAGCTCAATCCGGTGTTTCTTCTAGTCCATGGTCTTCACCCATGTTGTCCACAAGAATTTTACCTGGTTCTTCACTTATGGATATTGAATAGTTTGATCCATCAAGTCAATATCAAGCTGGCCCATCTGGTTACTATCCAATGTATCCACTTAACATTGGATTACCTCCATATGGAGAACAATATGCCCAATCTGGTTATTCACCATAATCTGGGGGGCCACCATATGGCAGTATACCATCATATTTAGGTCCAACTTATTCTGGAATAATTGTTTGTCAATGGAAACCTACATTGCCTGTTCAACCAAGGCTTGTGCATGCATCACAACCAATACAACCTGTTTCATCCATACCTACTATGCATGTCGTTATGACTTTACCACAGTCACAACCTCAGTTGATTGTATCTCAACCTTTGCAAGCTGGTCCTTCAACCTCTTAACCTCAAGTTTTATATCTACATACTTAGTCTTCTCAAGCCATTTTACAACAACTGTTTGTGTCTGAAATCCAAGAACCTCAGGCAAGTTTACCATTAACTGGGTTGGCTTAGACTTATATTGGTCCAATTTATCCACAACCTGATCAAACTTATACTGGTGGGCAACAATCGTTGTATGAACAACCATGGCAGCCACAATACTAACAACAACAATTCAAACAATACCAAACTTATCCTGGACTTGGTCAACAAGCCTATGTTGGGTTTGTTCAACAACAAGCCTATGCTAGTTTTGGTTAACAACAAATTTATCTTGGTTCCCAACAACAACCTTATGTTGGATATGCTCAACAAACCTACCCCTATCAAGGTTACCAGAAGTAGATTCCTTATGCTAGTATGCAAAGGCCTATTTCCCAGGCAATTCCATCTTACCCTCGTTATGCTCAACCTGACCTAAGCCGACAGTTGCCTTTTGTCGCAACACTTGAATTACTAGATTTAAATCAGATTACCAATGATCCCATTCTTTATTCAGCTTGGTGACTGGTGATTCTACACAGATTTCCTTTTGATATTCATAACTTCAATGGAAACCCTGGAGAAGATCCATCCAATCACGTTATGAATTTTCATTTATGGTGTTCATCCAACTCCCTAAATGATGATTCAATAAGATTATGCCTTTTCGAGCGAGCGCTCATTGGTCCAGCTACAAAGTGGTATATTGAATTACCACGAGCTTCATTTGACAACTTCACAGCATTAGCCACTACATTTTTAACCCATTTCCAGTTACCCATCAGATATGAAATTCGAACGGAATTGTTGACCAACTTTAAACAGACCACTGCTACTCACATTTCTGATCATATTCATGAGTGGCATCGTCGTCGTTGAATGGTCAAAACTTTTGTCCCTGGTCATATTTTAGCTCAGTGGTTTATTAAATCCTTGTTTCCATCTATCACCAAGGATGTGGCTAAAGGGGGAGTTGTTACTGTAGAGCAAGTAATTTCTCGTGCCCAACACTCATACTTGATTTACAGCTAGTCTAGCACACTCTATGAAAAGATTCCAAATGCACCTAGACCAGCTTTTACTGTTCCACCACCTCCATCCAGTAAGGACTCTCATGCCAGTGATGGTGTGATAGGTTCTTAAAGCACTCAAACAGAAAGTAGACCATCTATTCAAACACTTGCTATTTCAAATCAAACCTCTAATACACCTGATAATACACTTGATTCCGAAATAAATTTCATGGCATCTGACAAAGGTAAAAATGAAAAGCAACCTGGAAGCAAGAAAAAGGGGAAAACAAAAAAGAAACAAAATTCTCCCCCTCAAGAGAAATCATTTGATTCCTCTTCTCTGGCTAGGAAACCTTTTTACCCATGTGTAATTTGTAATGAGGAGCACTTTACACGATACTATCCTAACCGATTTGAAGTCTCAAAACTTCTTAAGAATTCTAGTACATCCGATGTGTTGAAAAATCCTTTTCCAAACCCAGAGACTCATTTGGTTGTTACATATCATGCTTTCACTTCACAAGTGCTTATGCTATCTACAACTAAGCCTAAGACTGATGTTTTGGTGACTACCGAAGTAAAGATTATGGTAATCCACCTTCTTTGTCGAATAACTAGGCTATAGATCAACCCAATACTATGACTTCAACTTCGTCTAATTCCATTCCACCACCCATTGCACCAGAGTTAACAATAAAACCACCTAAGGGAGTTGTTCATAAATCTACATTCAAGCCTCGAGCTTGAGCAGCGCAAAATTATAGCATATTAGAAGATTTGGCTCAATCACCTTCTGCTATGTCGACACTTGAGGTGATTGAAAATTGTCCCTCCCAAAAGCATGCTTTATTGTCAGCAATTGATGGAATTGATCCAATGGATTCAAATCTTGTAGTTTTAAACCATGCGAGTTATACGCCACAATTACTAGCATATTTAACATTCTTGATCCAAGTAAATGTTTTAAATCACCTCATTCGCCGAACCATTGTTGACGAAGGTGCATCTACCTGTATCATGTCAATGAATTGCTAGAAAACACTTGGCTCACCACCTTTTTCAGGATCACCTACAATCTTAAAAGCTTTTGACAGTCGCACTTATAGACCTTGTGTATTTTTAAGTAACTTGCAGATAGAACTAGGGGGGAAAACTATAACTGTTGCATTTGAGGTCATTGACGGACCCCTTGACTACAATATTCTAATAGGAATGCCATGGGTTTATGCTATGGATTTTGTGGTTTCGACATACTTTTGTATGATCGCTTTCCCTCATAAAGGCAAAATCAAAGTAATTGATCAACTCGCCTTCTTCGCCTCTAGTTCGCAGGCAATTGGAAGCATTCTGTTAGTTCACGGACCTACGCTATCTCTTTAGAACATTGGAGTAGGTATCTTCAAAGATTCTTCCCTAATGGGCACCTTTTCACTACCGTCACCATCACAAATAGTGAAAGTTGCAAAAGTTGAGACCTATAACACGATATCTTCCACTTCATCTGACTCATGGAAGATTTCGAGTAATTCTGAAGTTGATATGTGTAATGAAACCATGCCGCTAAGCCTAATTGAGATCGCATAGCAATCAATCTTTTTGGCTTGTAGAGCAAATCCAAACACATCATCACTGACTGTATGGGTTGATCGTTCATTAGAATATGGTACTTTCTCTGATCCTTTTTCATGTATATTTTCTTTTGATGAAGGAATCATCCATCCATGATGACAGAAGAAGAACCATGGAAAGATTATCATCATCGATCCCATCTTCCATATCACATAGAAGATATTACAAATTAACTAAATCACCCTGCAATCGTTGATTTCCTTTCAAATTATGTATTTATAAACACAGTCGATTCTAAATGAAACTTATCGAATATCAAAGAAACCATTTCTATCAACACTTAGACCAAACTAGGAATTGTAGAAAACATCCACGTTGGAAAATCTTGTTCTCCATTGGAACTTGAAACTTACCATGCTCTTTTTCATGAATTACACGATATATTTGCTTGCTCATATGAGGAAATGTCATGTATTAATTCTAGTATAGTTGAACATGAGATTAAAATGTATCTTTATGTCAAGGCATTATGACAATTCCTCCATCCTATTCATCCGACGAAGGGTGCTGCCATAAAAGCAGAAGTTGAAAAAATTTTGCATGTTGGTTTCATATACCCCCTTCCTCTTACCAATTGGGTTTCCAATATTTTTCTTGTCATGAAGAAACAAGGAACAATACGAGTGTGTGTTGACTATAGGGATGTTAATCATGCTTGTCCAAAAGATAACTATCCCACCCCTTTTATCAACTAGATAATTGATGAATGTGCCGTATGTGAAATATTTTCATTTATGGATGGCTTTTCTGACTATAATCAGATCAATATCCACCCAGAAGACCAATCTAAAACTGCCTTTATTTTTCCTTGGGGCACATTCGCATATAGGAAACTCCCTCTTGGTTTGAAGAATGCTAGGGAAACTTTTCAAAGGGAAATGAATTATGCCTTCCATGATATAAACACATCGTTTAACCCTATCTAGATGAATTACCTACTCATCCACAAAAACGGGTTGATCACCCGCAACATTTGAGAGGCATATTTTTACGGTGCCGACACTACAAAATTCGACTCAATCCACATAAATGTGTGTTTTGTGTTGGTTCTGGTCGTTTTCTTGGTTTCCTAGTGTCCCAAGAAGGAATTCGACTTGACCCCTTGAAGGTTAAGGCAATTCTTGATTTGCCTCCACATTCCAATTTACTTCAGTTACAGATACTCCAAGGGAAGGCTAACTTTCCAAGGAGATTCATTCCCAACTATGTCAAAATGGCTAAAGTATTCACTCATCTTTTGAAAAAGGGAATTCCCTTCCATTGGGACAAGGTCGCGCAAGCTTCCTTTGATGCTCTCAAAGATACCCTGGTTTGAACGTTATTAATGTATTCCCCTAATTATCAAAATGACTATTTCCTGTATCTCGTCACTGCAGATACAACCATGGCTATGGTTTTAGTCCAAGAAGAAGATGGGATTGAACATCTGATCTATTATTTGAGTCTTAATCTCAATGATATGGAAGTTAAGTATGCTTACATTGAGAAGCTAGTTTTGGCTTCCATTCAAGTTGTACAGATATTTTGCCATTATATCCTTCTCTGAAAGACCACTGTCATTTCAAATTGCAACCCTATGACATACATATTGTCACGTCAATTCCTAGGGGAAAATATTCAAAATGGATCATTATTTTGCAAGAATTTGATTTGGAATTCACCAAATCCAAGTAAAAGAAATGTCTAGTTTTGGCCAAGCTTCTTTGCGACCTTCCCTCTGCCGCCATCGACTCAACAATAGAACCATCAATTCCGGAGGAGTCTCTCTTTCTGATCTTGTCATCTGGCCCTTGGTATGGAGATATACTAATCTATCTCCAAACCTAAACTCTCCAGTTTGATGCCTCTCGCTTGCAACAACGATGTATTCGATATCAAGCCAAAGATTATCTGATCACTGGAGACACCCTTTACCATCATGGTATCGATACGATTTTTCATAGGTGCCTCACACATGAGGAAGCTAAGAAAGTTCTAAATGATTTCCATTCTAGTGCTTATGGTGGAAATTTATTTGGTTATGCTACCGCACAGAAAATTCTCTATGCTGGTTACTTTTGGCCTACCATATTTAATGATTGCATTACTACTATCTGAATTTGTCATGCATGCCAAATTTTTTACCGTAAAACTCGATTACCACCTACACCACTGCATCTTGTCGTCGTTAATGCACCATTTGCAAAATGGGACATTGATTTCACGGCATGTAATGCTTACTTCGTCAGGCAACATGGGTATATATTTTCGCCCTAGACTATTTTACAAAATGGGCCGAGGTGATGCATACATTAAACAATAGTGGTGAGATAGCTGCACTTTTTTTCTTCAACCATGTGGTTGCATGATTTTGTGTACCACAAGCTAAAGTTATAGATCATTGTTCGCATTTTCGCAATCACATGATGACTGAATTAATTGCCAAGTTAGGACTCCCACATGATAGTTCTACTCCTTATTATCCACAAGATAATGGATAAGTTGAAACCATCAAAAACATCCTTAAGAGAATGCTTCAATGAATGATAGGAGTTCACAAATGAAACTGGCATTTGATCCTGTACTCAGCTTTGTGGGCTTACCGAACCTTGGTAAGAAACGCAACTGGATTCACATCTTTCCAATTGGTGTATGGTCTTGAGGCAATCTTTCCAATACAATGTGAGATTTCATCACTAAAACTCGCAATTGACTTGTTATCTGACACTTTTTATGAGGAATAATGTTTCTTAGAACTCATCCTTCTAGATGAAACACATCATGAAGCCACATTGGCCAACGAAGCACATAAGAAATGAATTAAGGTGCAATATGACAGTAATGTCAAGCCTTGCATATTCTTAGAAGGAGACCTGGTTTTTCTTTATGATCAGAAAGTCGATAAATTAGGAACAAGAAAATTTGAACCATTATAGATGGGCCCCTACATTGTCAAGCATGTTTTGGAAAAAGGCGATTATGAGTTGCTTGATTATGATGGAATTCCATTGTTACAGCCTCGAAGCGGGATGTATCTTAAACATTGCTATGCTTGATTGTGTGTAGTAAAAACAATGTATATATGCTTTGATTGCGTGTGTGTCACAGTGTGAATTTTAGAGTATGTCGGAATCTTTGGAACCATTTGTTGGTTATGCCAATCGTGCTAGTTGTAGTATGTAGAATCTATCCTCTGCAGCATGGGCCATATTCGCTCCAAGTGGTGAGTTAGTGAGTTTTCAAGGGATTTGTATCGGTCGTTCTATGAACAATATCACTGAGTATAGAGCATTGATCGAACTCCTCTCTAATGCCATTTCACTTGGCATTCGTTGAATCATCATTAGGTTAAACTCACAACTTGTCGTACTACAACTTACGAATGTTTATACCGTCCAAAATCCAAATATTCATTGTATATTCCTTAGAGTTCATCTCTTGGAAAGACATTTTGATTACAATCAATATCAACACATTTCTAGAAAATTTAACACATTGACTAAGTCTTTAGTGAATTATGTGTAAATAAACATTTACGACACATGTAAAGAGTAAATTTTCAATTCACATTAACAATTGAATAGGATTACACATGATCATACAAAAACACTGAAAGTAAAATAGATATATGTTCAAAGTTTCTACAAAAAATTGTGTCCAAGACATGTTGGTCATCTGACCTGAAAACTTCAAAATGCATATAGTAAATCATCCTAAGTATATCTAATTATGCTCATGATAATAGGTCATGATTTGAGCTATCATGCAAAATAGCCTCATCTAACGACTAGGTACACCAATAGTATGGTGTTGTAGTCTCATTGGTAACTCCTTGATCAGAACATCCAGTATAACGAGGGTTAACCCCTCTCTATGATGTTGCAACTCCGCTAGTGTCTCGATCAGATCTAAATCCTAGAGAATTGCTCTTCTGAAATTCCTCCCCGATGGTTCACCCACCTCCTATTGATGACCCATTGGTTGAACATTTCCAACATCTGTATACATGACAACATTTTTAATTTAGTCTTAGAAACATAAAAAAACACAAAAACATGTGAAAACTCAAAAAATAAAAAATACATGGTCAAAACAATTTACTTATAGCACCCCATTGAGCACCCATTGGTAATCTCAAATATGGATCTCTATGGAAATCCATCCCTACATATGGATTCTCCTCTATGACAATATGTTTTCGACGAAGCCAACTGAATAATGAGGTAGAAAAGGAGATTGATGACTAATCAGCATGTCTAGCCATCAATTCTTCCCATCTCTGCATCTGTGGATCTCTAGGACCAACTAAACTCAGTGTCACATACAGAGGTTGCATCAATCGAATTCTCTCCAAAGTAAAAGCGATCAAGATCGATCCATAGTTGAAATTTTTCATCTTACTAATTTTTACGTTAGTCAGGTACTCTTTCATCAAAGAGAATACTACCTCACACCAGTTGAACATAGTTGGCTCGAGACACTCGAGCGCATACTGCATGTATGATCTATTTGCGACATGAATTGTCATGCTACTCACCAACTTTGTGATAGTAAAGAGGATTGTTCGCAAGGGCATATCATGAACATCCCTGATGTTTATATTTCCATATTTGCTAGGATGTGTACTTGGCCGACATAATTGTTGAATGTAGTCCCTCACTGATTCACCCCCATGGGCAGAACCTAAAAGAGAAATGGGGGCACCACGTCTTGACAATCCTGTGAGAAAGTAAATATCATCGATCAATATAGGGAGGCCTTTTCCCCCTATGTGAAAAATTTGTTCCACTGGATCCCATGAATGAACCAAGAACTGCAATAGTTCTAACTGTTGCCTCATCCCGAATAACCTGAAATATTTTAGTAACGCACAATCTCTAAGGGCCTCAACAATACTAGGATCATCTAGGGCAACCATATCCTATTCTTCATGTTCTCTTTCATGCCATGTGATAGCCATTCTAATCCTATCAAAGTCTGAAATCACACCATAGGCTTCGTTAGGATCCATTTCACGCAAAAAACTAAAGATATTTTGGGTAGAAATGATGAATCAAATGTCTAAATTGTGCCCAACGAACCCCTGATCTTTAGATAGTAAGATGTAGAGAAGTTTCCCTTCTATTTGACTACTCTACAACACAGTGTTCGATGCATAAGGGTGTGTTGATCCTAAGGCGTGATATATTTACCCTAGGGACCCAAAAACCCTAATTGTTTTTCCTAAAATTGGAAAATAATGAACTTAAATGAAAGATAAGAGGTATATTTCCTACCTAGTCCTGACGGCACAAAGAATGATCCACAGAATCTCCAACAATCAGCTACTGAAGTTTGAGGTGAAAAATTGGTTCATGGCACAAAACTTAATGGTAAATGTCAAATGGTAAAATGACTTGGTATATTGTTGTTTTATGGTTATTTCATGTTCATTAAATGAGTAAATTATAATTTTTACGTATTTTTACCAATGAAACAGGAATGTTTAAACCATTTGGCAATTCTTTGAGCAGGTTTACAAATGAAATAGTCAATTTGACGTGCATGATCGTAAAATGTACTTTTGACCATAAAGCATACTTTTATCTCTTTTTTGAGATCTGTTAAACATTGAGAAAGGAACCCCCCTAGAGTGGTCTTTCAACTGTTTTCAGACTCTCAAAATATGAAAATATTTTCAAGCGCTTGTCCTTTTCATCTCATAAACGGATTGGAAATGACATCTAATCAGTGTAAGTTTAACCCTTTTCTAGACTAAGGTAGATTACTTACGAAAAAGGAGTACGTTGATTGAACATGGTCAATAGGTTCTCTCTTGTATTATTTTATGCTTTTTCGAACTTGAGAGACAAATTTATGAAAAAGAACTTGTGGAGTTTTCTTTTTGTCCCTTTTCAAACTCTCTAAACATGAAAAGGATTGAGTTCTCATTGTCATTAAACTCGTTAAAGCATCAAATAGAGACAAGCTTGTCCATCATGACAAGACCGAGTTTCACCTTCACTAGACCTGTTAAAACATCACATAGTGATGGATTCACCAGAAGGGTAGAATTATACATCAATCATATGTTATCCTCCTCAAGCTTGTTAAAAATTAAAGAGGTACTGGTCAACGATGACTGGGGAAATGGGAAAAGGGATAAATCACTTTATGATAGCAGGTCGCTCTTGAACATGACACTTTCACTTCATCTCTGTGACTATTTGGGTTGGGTTATCTACTTGATGGTTATCATACCTATGGTCTATCACACCATCCATCACTTTGGTTTTGGGTCAATGCTGCCAATTCATTCAATGTTGCCGACATGTTCAAGAGAAGTCACTCTGTAAACTTCATCCTTTGCAATACTCATAAACCTTCATTTTCATGACCGCCATTCCTAAAACATTGTGTCATCAATCATATTTTGTCTTCAAAATCATTACACTCGTTTTGTGTCATTGATGGGGGATACATCAAGGCCCTCTTGTGATGAGTCACTTCTTGTCGACATCAACACAT
This sequence comes from Pinus tabuliformis, assembly GCA_031772625.1. NCBI lineage: Eukaryota > Viridiplantae > Streptophyta > Pinopsida > Pinales > Pinaceae > Pinus > Pinus tabuliformis. The sequence continues at coordinate 867,726,260 of CM062817.1, forward strand.
TATCTAGGAAGTTGACTTTTAAACACCCTTGCAGTACCTTGAGGCTTGCATAGATCAATGACAAGTTTCTCATTTTCAGCAACAAGTTGACATCACAGGCCTTCGACTGAAAGACTTTGTATGGTATTCGACATCAAAACATATATTCACACCATGCAGAATGTATTGTAATACCTTGAGAATCATTATCATTATCAGTGACTTATCTCGCATCTGTTAATAGCCTACATCATTGGATGGTAACCTGACGATGTCTTCCCATGTTCAACTTTAGATCACATTTTCACATTTTTAGACTCGTACTTGAGAAAATGATTAGACGAGATAGAGGACCCCAGATCTAGTTTCATCCATTTAGGGTGCGATTTCAGGGGAGTACTAAATCATTTGTACGATGGCTTTACATAGATAGTCATCTTATCATGGGTCTATATCTATAGACGACTATCTGATCTATGTACATGTAATGAAAAGTTTATATGTTGAGCATGGGTATGCCTTCCCTCAGCAATTCATGAAAAATTCAAAGATATCATGATATTATGTATTGTAATTGATGTAGGTCACCGTTTGCTTTAAATCCTCCTCATCACATCATAAATCATATCACTCAACATTATCATTTTTTACTTCATGCTTTAGGGGAAGTTGTTGCAAGTATATTTGGGAACATCACTCCAAATGATCAGATAAGTGTAAATAGGGTCTATCAAACCCTAATTCGGTTGGTACATGCCATAGACATGCCACCTCATTGAGTGCTTTCATCCATGAGAGTTTCTTGAATTCAAACCCTGCTAAAGTGCTTCCTTCGGTCACCAACACACCCATCGTCAGGGGTAAGGGCTCTGTAGATCATGTAGCCCCATTCAAGGATGCATTGCAAATCTCGTAAGCCCACTCAAGCCTGTGTTGGGTGAGAATCCTGAAAATGTTTATTGGATCCTGAGTATATTCCTCCTTTCTAGAGCCTTGTAGAAGGAACCCAAATCCTATCCTATCAAGATGAGCTCGACTTAGGATAGCCTTGGATCATCTAATCCTCTATCCTCTCATCCCTTTAAACATGGAAACTAATCATCCAATTATGGAAAAACATTCAATGCCATACTAATGACAAAGCCACTTGCATTCATCTATAAATTGGCCTCCCATCATAGAGCCAAGGAGCTTGGAGATTATAGAGAAATATTGTTGGTATAGAGACTTGAAATCATTGTCAAAGTAATGTTATGCTGCTGGATTGATGTTTCTATTGGTGTGATGGGTGCTTGGACTAAGCTGGATGAGTGACATGAGATCGAACCACATTGGGTGTAACTTCTCCTTCTATCAATCAATAAAGTTGTTTATTCTTTTTCCAATACTTGTGTCTATATCTATGATGAATGTATGTTCAAATGTTGTCGATTCCATTTGTTTACAATAAATAGATCATATGCTTTGATTGTTTTCATCTTCTGTTTATGTTGGCAGGTACAAATTGAGCGAATTCAGTTTGAGTGGGAGAGATGAGAGCAACTCAAGGGAGATCAAAGGAAGTGAAGGATCACACGTAGGTTCTTTTATCTTATCTGTTTATTGTAGGAAAAGGTTAAACATATTTACTTTAGTTGTTCTGAGTGTAATTGCGCACTTAGGGAAGATATTCTTATCCATAGGTATAAATTCCGTATAACACCTCCCTTGCTCATGCGAATTGTGCAATCTCTCTCATCAGTTTGTGCATTTTCTATCTGATATTGCTTTGAAATTTGATTTGCAAATGCTAATTTAATATTTCCATGAGTGTCTTTTCCCCCTGCAGGTATCACAATTTTTGAGCACTTCTTTCTGGCACTCATTGTTATCATGGGACCCAAGAGAGCTACTTCAAAATATACTACAGAAAGAAATATTGGGGAAGCAGTTGAGAGCATGCTAGTAAAGTTGCCCATATATTCAAATACTCAACTATTTGTGGAAGAAGACTCAGATATTACATATCAGAAAGTGAACGAAGATTTGTTATGAAACCAGCTCACAAAATAGAAGAAAGGATAGATAAACACCTACAAAATCAGCCTCTTTGAGGGGGCAACCTCCTTTACATTACACAAATAAACAATTCTTGGATGACACAAATGACAAGGCCTCCTTTCTATATATAGAATTCTAAGGGGTCATAATATAATCAGAGCCGACAGAACAACAATAATGTAATGTCACAACAATAACAATATTGGGGTTCTATGGGGCACAATAATAAGAATATGGTGACTACATGGGAACAACAATATAATAAGGGGGTTGCACTAATAACAATAAGGGGTTACACTAGTAGTATAGGGACCTAACATCCCCCTCTCCTTCAAAAAGTGTTTTCCTCAATGCTTAAGTAGTTATAGATGCTTTTGTATAGAAATGTTGTCCTCCCATGTGGAATCTTCATCGGGTAAGTTCTTCCACTTGATGAGATACTCTGAAATTGATCAATTGCGTAGCTGTCGGGCTCTTATTTGCATGACTGCTTCAGGTTCCAATATGATTTTTCCTTCCTCATCAATTTATGAAAATATTGTTTGAACTGGGAGCTTGTCACTTATAAACTTATTTAAACATGAAACCTAGAAAACTAGGGGCACTCGAGAAGATGAAGGAAGATCCAACTTGTATGCCATAGTACCAATATTTTGCAGCACCTTGTAAGGACCATAGTACTTTGGTGATAATTTATTATCCTTATTATCTTTCTTGAGGGAAATTTGTTTGTATGGTTTTATTTGTAAAAATACCCAGTCACCTATATCAAAACTTCTTTTGTTGCAATGTTGATCTGCCTGTTGTTCATTCAATTTTGTTCCAAAGTGAGGTTATCCTTTAAGAGTTGGAGAAATTGTTATTGTTGAGGGTCTACCTTACCACCTTCATGAGGAACAATATGACCCAAGTATTCCACCTCTTGTACTTGAAAGAGACATTTGGAGGTTTTTGCATATAATTGTTTCTCGTCCAATAGTTTGAGCAATCTATCAACATGTTGAACATGATCCTTCCAAGACTTGTTGTAGATTAGTATATTATCATAAAATACTAACACAAATCTTCTAAGGAAGGGTTTGAAAATGGAATTCATCAAACCTTGGAATGTATAAGGTGCATTGGTAAGGCCAAAAGGCATGACCAAAAATTCATAGTGACCCTTATGAGTTCTAAATGTTGTTTTCAGAATGTCTTCAGTCTTCATTCTGAGTTGATGATATCCTGCATGAAGTTCGAACTTGCTAAAGTACAATTCTCCATGAAATTCATCTAATAATTCATCAATGAGAGGAATGGGAATTTTATCTTTAATAGTGAGCTTGTTGATCTCTCTATAATCCAGAAACATGTGCCATGATCCATTCTTCTTGTGAAGAAATACTACTAGAGCAGAGAAAGAACTTTGACTAGGTTGAATTATGCCAACCTCTAGCATTTTTGCAACCATACATTCAATTTCACTCTTTTGTGCAAAGGAATATTTGTAAGGCCTTGTGTTTGGAGCAACACTTCTTGGAAAATGAATAGCATGATCATGATCACAAATAGGTGGGATGCCTTTTGGAGTCTCAAATACCTTAGAATGATTGTCCAAGACTTTTTGGAGATCTAGAGAAATAGATGATTTCAACGTGGGAACCTCTAGCGAACATAAGTGTGCAATTACGCCACGCTTTTCTTCCTTTAGAAGATTTTTCATGCCGTTAGAGTTTATTATATTTCTCGGTTTCCCTGCTATACCCCTTAATTTAACTTCCTTTCCTTCTGAAAAAAAATCAAGAAGAGTTCTTGAAAATTAAAAGTTATCATACCCAGAGATTGTAGCCATTGGACTCCTAGTACAACATCAGCACCACCCATTGGAACGGAAAGCATCGGACTATTAAAAACATATTCTTCCATGGATAGCTTGATATTATGGCACTTTCAAGAGCAATTTATGGTTCTTCCATTTGCAACCATCACTTGACACTTTGGTGTTGGATATAGGAAGAAATTCAATTCCTTCGTTATCTTACAATGAATAAAATTATGGGTACCATCCGAATCAATCAACACTATTACCTTTTTCTTCTTGATATGTCCTTTTATCTTCATAGTTTGAGGAGTGGTAATTCCTTCCAATGCATTACAATATATGGTTGGATTCATTTCTTGATGCTCAATGTGATCTTTCACTTCTTGAACCTTTTTCTTCTTGACATGTCCTTCTATCTTGAGAGTTTGAGGAGTGGTAATTCTTGCCAATGCTTTACAACATATGATCATATTCATTTCTTCTTTCTTTGTGATTGGTTACTGGTGTATATCCTCTTCTTTTGGAATTTCTTGATCTTTTTCTTCCTCCTCTTCATAATCTATGTAAAATAATTTCTTCTCAGCACACATATCACCTTTAGTGTATTTGCTATCGCAACTGTAACAAAGCCCTTTTTCTCTTCTTTCTTCCAATTGTTGTCATGTAAACCTTGTATGTTGTGGAAGGCTAGGAGAAAAAATATTTTCATATTTAAAGTTCTAAGTGGTATGATTCCTTGTTTCCATAATTCCTCTTACAATTTTTCTTTCCAACCTAAATTCCTTCTCCAATGAATCAAGTTCTCAAAGACAAACCTCATGTTGAATGTTATCCTTTAAAGTCCCCATGAAGACATCAATCCTTTGCTTCTCTAGAATATCATTTACCCTTATATTCAATTTTTGGAAGTCCTCAATGTGCTTTGCCATTGAACCGTTTTGTTTGAGATTTATCAATTGGCAAAAGAAGGTGTTACTCTTTGTATCCTCATAATGTGCTAACATTTTCTTTGTGAAAATTGACCAAGTGACAAGTATTTTACGAGAACAAAGCACTTTATACCATAAAAATTGATTCGGTTCTAAATATAAAGATGCAATATGTACCTTTTGTAACAATTTTACACCATGTAGATCAAAATATTGCTCCATCTATAGTATCCAATTTATCAGATCCTTGCCATAAAACTTCCTCATATTGCTTTTTCTTGATCTTAGGAGCTTGATCTTGAATCTGTTGTATCTCTGTAAATTTGGATCTCCAAGGTCTGAAATTGTGTCCTGTGGTATCCCTCTGAGTTCTCTTTCTAACCCCGCAAGTCATATCAATATTTGATTCTCCAAGAAAGAGTTATGCCCCATCTCCAAAGATGGCCTGATTATATCCTTTTTTAGTAGACCGAACTTGTACAAAGTGCCACGTGTCATTGTTTCGATCTTCAGACCTGAAATTGATATACAAAAAATTACAGGTTGTCCTCTTTCTGTAAATTCTTACAAAATTTCAATCTGATACTCAGAGAGAAAGTTATGACAATTTTCCCAAGGTCACCTGTTTGGGATGTAATTTGAGAGCCTCCAAAACCCCTAAAATTCTTGGACCATATATCTGAAAATATAGAGAAACAAGATCTGAAATTGGGGCCCGAGGTTCAGAAAAATTTCGGCTCAAATGGATTTTTCTTTAACCTTTTGAAACATCGCATAAAAAATGTTATAGCGAAAATTCCACGATGACCTGTTTGGAGCAGCGAAACCATAGAATCCAAAGATCTGATACCAAATGTTATGAAACTAGCTCACAAAATAGAAGAAAAGATAGATAAATGCCTTCAAAATCAGCCTCTTCAAGGGGGAAACCTCATTTACGTTACACAAATGAACAATTCTTGGATGATACAAATAACAAGACCTCCTTTCTATATATAGGAGTCTAAGGGGTCATAATGTAATCAAAGCCGACATAACAATAATAATGTAAGGGCACAATAATAACAATAGTGGGCTTCTATGGGGCATGATAATAACAATATGGGGACTACATGGGCACAACAATATAATAAGGGGGTTGCACTAATAACAATAAGGGGTTACACTAGTAGAATAGGGACCTAACAAGATTTTTCAACAAAGAGCTCCAAGAAGATCTAGAATACCAACAAGTATACATTAATGTACAGAAACCAAGGCTACACAAGGTTTCATGAAAATATCCAACCTTCCCATGTGAAAATGTTATCAGCTGGATTGTTTCACATATTGATGTGAAAACTATGACTTTGAAAAATTCCAATGGAAAGAATATTGCTAATTTTATGGTAGCAGGTTATCGTCTTATGTACCATTTGCACCAGTGAGAAACACTCATGGATTTATACTTCTATGCCACCAATAGTTATGTGGCCATGAAATACGTTATTAAAGGTTGGTGAAAGAGCGATCAAAGTTTCGATAGACACCCACCAACACATACAAGGAAAAAATCTCAAGAGGGCCTATCAATTGTTGATCATCATAGCTTGTAGAATCTATGGTTAGCGGAGCATGAAGATCTTTCTAAAAGGGTGGGAAATTGTATTGAACCAAGTTGTGAATGAGGGCAATTCGTTCAACTGGTCAAACTTGTTGGCTTGATAGTTAATTATCCATGTAGAGAATATCCTAAATCCTCCTAGTGGCGGGCAAGAGAGGTTTTACATGTCTTCATATTTACTGGATGTAATCTATGCACATAATGCATTCTCTGGCATGAACTGGACTTGGACACCTCGAGACCCTGCCATGCAAATTCATTGAAAATTTCTCTCAAATTGAAGCCATAGAGGAGTTATGGAGAAGCTAACTGACCACTTTTTCATTCCGCTATACAACATGATCTTTGAGGAAGAACCACCTCGCATGTCACGTGGGGCAATGGAAGCAGTATCAGATATCGTAGATTGGCTTTCCTCACCAAATGGCACCTTCCTTAAAGTGTTCAGTGGTCAGAATTCACTGCATATTTTGCCAAGATATGCCACCAACAAGCTTTTCATACTATAACTTTCATATCATATCTCCAAAGGGTTGTCATTAGCTTTGCACAGGAAGAAGAAATCACCTTGGCCATTTATTCCTATGCAAATTTAATTGTACGAGATCAAGAACGTAAAATTCATAGATATCGAAGGAAAGGAAATAGAGAATTTTGCATTCGATACTCTGGACTTTAATCCATATGATCCCCATGGTATTTTCAGACACCACTATGCGATACTTCACTTCTAGTGGCTGAGCGAGACATTTAATTGGCCAGAGGAGGATCCATGGAAGAATTGTTATAATGCCTTCAAGTCTTGCGAGTTGATCATTTTTGCAGGAACTTCACAAGTGACTCCGCAGAAGGAAGCTACTATGTAAGTAGTGCCAAAAAAGAGAGCAACCCCGTGCAGGATAAGGGAAAGATAAAGGTTTCTTATGGTCCACAGGGAGAATGGATCCATAATATGAAAGTAGATCCAACTATTATGAAAGCATCTTTAGCAACAAAGGAAAAGAGGAAATATAGGATGCAGAGATTAGAACAGAGGAAGAGGGAGTAACAAAGTAGATTGGAGGAAGTAAATAAGAAGCAAGAACAAGAAGAAAAGAAAAAGTAGGAAGAATAACAAATGTGAAGAGAAATATAATAAGAAACAACATGGAAACAAGTTGAAGAGAAAAAACAAAACTGACAACTAGTAGAGGAGGAGAGCAAACAGATGTAGAACACAAAGCTTGCTCAGGAGCTTGAAGAGTTGATAGAGATAATAAACATGGAGGAGGAACCAGAGCCATAAAAGCAATATGCTGACCTGATGGCAAGCACACAATAGGTCATCGTTCAAAGAATACGGAGCTTGCTCAGGAGCTTGAAGAGTTGATAGAGATAATAAACATGGAGGAGGAACCAGAGCCATAAAATCAATGTGCTAACCTGATGGCAAGCACACAATAGGTCATCGTTCAATCTCAACCACCTATAGCAGTGGAGTCAACTCTAGGCGAGGAAGGGGAATTTATTCCTCTTGATGATGATTCAATTATGGAAATGTACAATATATCATGATGAACTCTAGAAGAAGATTGTACAAGCATGTAAGAAGCATTTTCCAGATGACCTCGCATCTCCTGTATTTATTACAGAAAGGGTGATCATGGCAGACACGAGAAATAATCCCAAAGCCATTTCCACAACCAACTTGCCCTTCATAGATGGATCAAAGTCAAACAATGAGTAGTTGATGCCCAAGAATAAGAAATTGGCACAAGTCCATCTCGAGGAAATGAAGGCAGTGATATTGGGTGAAGTATCAACACTTGGAGAGACCATTTAGAATATTTACGAGGAGATTTTTACCATGCACAAGGTAGATGTCTACTTGCATGGCTTGCAACAATAGTGTAAAGATTTTGTCAAAACTCTCATGAATGTGCAAGATGCAATCACTACCATGCATGAATGGTCAATGTGATACAAAGGGGCATCGCTTGACTTTGGAAAGAAAATGAAGCAACAAGCAGAGCTATAGAAAGCAAGAGTTCAGATGCTGATCTAGAACAATAAATAACTTGCCTAATTCATTGGTAACATTTAGGCCTCATATGCACAATTAGACAATGGTCTGGATTTCTTGGTGAATTCCCATATGATCCCATCAATTGGTTCACTCACTAAAGCCAAACCCAGTAACCATCTCAAGTAGTAGATAGAAGAATAATTGGAAAAACTTAGAAATATCGCCATTAAGGAATACTGGAGGTGAACAGACAAAATATGCAGAAATACATTGGTGGCTCTGTCCAAGTGAGAACAATGTTTCTCATGCTCTAGAAGGAAGTTCAATCTAGTTCCAAATCATTGTACCCAGATGTTAGGGAGGCTAGAGTCCGCTTCCAGCCAGACACCATTACATAGTTTGGGGATGTCATCGTATAGTACCAAGTTTGGCACTGATATGTGACCGAAAGACATCAAGTGGAAGTTGTTGACGTAGAGTTTCCTCAAACTCAAGCATGACAGTGTTTTGTCTTATTAGGTTGTCTAGTTGACTCTACCAATTTTTGTCCTATGTGGGTACAAGTGTAAATTTTAATATTCTTTTTTAAATAATTTGTAAGTGGAATTCCAAGTGTCAATATTGGAATGTGAAGATTCATGATGTAATTTAATGAATCATTTTGTAAAGAATTTTAAGAATCATCAGGGAGTTCCAAGAGTTAAAAAGGGGAGTTGAAGAGTGAGTTCCCCCTCTTGTTATAAATATAACCTCATAACTCATGTAAAGGGATTTTGGGAGCCAAGCTTTTGCTAGGCTTAGGCTTAGAATCAGGAGCTTGGGAGTTTATGAGAGCCTTGGCTGCTCTGTAGCATAGAGAAAGTATATTTCTTTAGAGGCGCAGGTGATGTTGAATTCATGTTCCACTATTGGGGCTAGTGGTCCGCCAATGGAATATGTATGACTGAAACTTTCACTTTATAAAAGGCTCAGTGACGACACATTTTCATGCATATGTTGTAAATATAATAGGACCATTCGTGTTATGTTTGCAATGTATGTTATTTAACTTATGCTTATGCTTATGAACTATTTCATTTGGATTATTACGAATCTTGTTGAATGCATGTTGTAGTTTTAATTCATCACTCTTAACTTGTCAACTTTAAGTATTGAGGGGTTTTCACAGTGCATTATATTAGATATCATCTGCTGGGATTCAACTTTGTTAAGTAAGTCATTCATCTATGACCACTTCCATGAGAGGTAGTCGTAACTGACTGATTTCTCATGATTTTTGAATAGTCCACTTAGCACTCATTGCATCAGGTGATGCTCACAGGGGTGAAGAAGTGGGATTGAAACTAGTGAAATGAATCACATAATGTCAATCATCACTTCTGGGACTTGCACCCAATAACTAGGATTTCCTTGGAGGTCACCCATCCCAGATCACCTCTGGATCAAGCACACTTAACTGTGGAGTACGTTAGAGTCATTATTTGCATACTGCCATCAGTGATCAAAAATCCGCTTTTCATATTCATATTAGGGTCTCACTGAGAAATTTTTGTCATTCCACCTAGGTGCTCATTGAAACATTTACTCACTGATGGTAGCCCTAGTTAAAAAACCTCACTCTCCCTCAAAAATCAATACTTGCTCGCCCACCTTCATGTCTTACTAAGCATAAATCAATCATAAAAGCTTATTTCATCATGTCTTTATGTCAGTCAAGTCAACATGGATTCTGGTCATCCAAGGTCCCATTTGGTGTCTAGGTTTCATTCTCCAAGGTCGAATAAAACACTATTTCACTGCATAAGGCCAGTTTTTCTTCAAAGTGTGTTTTTTACCAAATCGAAATGCATTTTAGAAAAGTGGGAGATAATTTTTCCATCATAGGCAAAGGAACAAAAATCTCATTCAGGTTTTACACAAGTGTTATTGTTTGGGAGAAATTTCAAAAATACAGCTACTACAAGAGAGTTGTTGCACATCTGGAGTGAGCTTGGGAACATCAAGTTTTCTCCTAGATGGATTGTCCAAATGACTTGATTGATAAGTCAAATGATAACTAGACAAAAAGATATTTTCAATGAGCTATCATGAACTCACTTTGGAGTTGTGAAAGACCTCAAGAAGTTTCCTGTAAGATAACACTTCATTTTTGCACCCTCATTGTACACTTTTTTACCAATCTTGGGATAATTGATTTTTGTGGTGCTATACTTGATCATTTGCAATACTTGATAGGTCAATTATGTAGCCAAGAGAGATATATTTCAAAAGAACTATCATGAGCTCAATTTGGACTACTGGAAGGCACTAAAAAGTTGGTTTGAATATGGATCTGTGTACTTGACACTGTGAGGGTGCACTTCCTTCTGGCGCTACACGCTTCCTTTTGGCACTACACTTGCCAAAGAGACGGTGCACTTCCTTGTGGTGTTGGTCACTTGCCCATAAAATCTAGAAATGCTTCTAGACTTTTCCAAATTGCCTCCAAAGCTTCAACAACGTTGTGTTCAACCTCAAATAAGTGAGTGGCAGTTAAATATATCATTCTTCTTCCTCCTACGGTCATTCCTTATGGTATTTTTCAAGTGTCATTAAAGATTTGGTGTTTTACTCATTTCAAACCCTAGTATATCCCTGTTATAGACATTTTTGTGCCTCGCATCATGGAGCATGAAATGTCAATAATCACAGGGATCCTCAGTCCCTAAACATGTTGTTCTTACCCCTAAAAGAACAAGGTCATCAAACAACAGCACTTCCAATCAGTTCTCCACCTGAAAACACTTCAAAACAGGCTTATTTTGGATCATGTCAGCTGCTTAACTGAGCTTCTGCGCTGTAATGCAACTGTCCCACTCTGTACCTGCGCTGGAAGTCAAAAGTAATGAAGGCTACCTGCGCTGGGCGAGATTGGCCAAGTGGCACAGTCATCCTGCAAGGTGTCAACTGCCCAGGAAGCTTCCAAACTGACACTTGGTTCATCAGATTCGCCTTGTGATGAGTAAGAGGTACTTGATCACCATGTGTAACCAAGGATCTCCAAGTGGACTCAAGAACTGAAGATTAACTGAAGAGGGAGAGGACACAAGGCAGCTTCATGTCAGTCTCAAGCTGACTCATCCTCTCTTCTTCTATCCTATATATAGAGCTCTTCTATGAGGTCTAAGGAGGCTGGAATTTTGTGTAAAGCAAGGAGGTGCTGTTGGATTACAGTTAGAGCTATTGGGTGATTGTTTTACTAGAGGTGAAGAGGAGAGTTCTTGCTGCTGGGGAGGTGCTGCTGGATTGGAGCCATCATTGGTTGTAACCTTCTCAGAACCCTGTTACTTCTATCAATAAAGTTTTGCATGTTCTCCTATATACTTGTATTGCATTGATGTATTGTATTTACATGTATATTTGATTCACTCTAATCCATGCATCAGTTATGAGTACATGTATCTTGTAGTTTTCTCTCTCGTTTTGTGCAGGATCTGTGTGTAGCTGGACCGGCAAAGAGAGCAAGGAGCTGGGAACAAGAGACAAAGAGAGAGGATCAAGATCGACTAAGCGAAGGACACCAGGTTGGTTAATCATTTCTTCTTTCTCTCTGTACTTTCATAAAGGAAAACATCAAAGCTTTACTTTCAGTTGTTGCTAAAGACTGTCACCTTTAGAGTAGGGATAGGGTCATCCGCATCGGATACTTTTCCCCACAACAAACTGGCGACTCCACTGGGGAGCCTAGTATATTGTTGGTGTTTGTAGTATTTTGCTATTCATTTCTTGAAGAAAAGAGTACCAAATCGAAAAGCTTTTGACTATATCAAAAGCGAAGTAGAGGGACTGCTACTCTCGCTCATTTGCTGAGCAAATTCAAGATTTGAAGAGCTTATCTACAAAAGACTCTTTACTCTTTGTGATAGCTTTTCATCCTCTTGATCATCCCTTAGCCTGTACTTGACCTATAGCTTTTTATTTCAGCAAAAACAGTGCATTTTTGAGCTTTTTATGACCCGGAATTCCTTGTAAACGCAACTCTCGTGTCTCAGTGCAGGCTGTCCACAGGCAGTCTGCATTCCAGCGCAGGTACTCCCTTCGGGAACTGCGCTGAGAATCAAACTGACAGACCAGAGCCTGCGCTGGACCTGTTAGCCAGTGTCTTGCTGAGGTTTCCCTTTGTGTCTGAGCCCTGTTTTCACTGATTTTTTGCTGATTGCTTGCTGGTCATTGTACTTGCTGTAAACCATTCTCCTTGACATTATTCCGCCTAAGTTGTGTGATGAAACTGTGAATGTTCTTTCCGTATTTCTTGTTTCAGTTACAGTTTCCCATTGTGAAAAGCGAACCAGTATAGCTGTGGCCTCTTAGATCCTGAGCTGTAAAAGTGTCTTTGTGATCTTATGAGCTAGTTTTTTGCTGTTCATGGCTGTTTGAGTTTGTTTGTTTTTCATATTATGGTTTGAATTCATATATTTTTAGTGTTGAAACAAGTACCTGTAAGGTGTCTTTTCATTTTAGACGAAACTTGTTTGTTTACGCTTCAAAATTGAATTCGAAAATTATACAACAATTTCCTTTTGTCTACATCAACATTAAAGGAAAAGAAAAGAAATACATGCATCTTGCATTTGCATTTTTGATAAGTTTGCATGTCTGATCTGGGAGAAAGTGCATTAGTTTGTGCTTTGTGCTCTGTGTGGAAAGATATTGTTTTTCTCTCCCCTCAGTAGTTAGGATTTTCAAAGCTAAAAAGATTGTGAAAGCTTGCTTATCATTTTAGCTGCATTTAGGAATTTGTACCAATACATCTCATGGTGATCCTGAAAGACAAACTGATAAACAAGATCAACTTAAAATATATTGAATGAATCTAAAAACGCATTGTAACATAACGCTCACAATAGAGGTCTAGGTAGAGACGTGTTCCGGCGTCGTTAAACGTAGTGACTGTCGATCTCTACGAAGGTGGGTGATTCCTCCTGAGGGACGATAGCACTAATACGGACTTGAGCTCCCGCGTACCGTCGCGTATATTGGGAGACCCCTATAGGCAATTATCCTTTATCCTTAGGAAGCCGTGTCGACCGCCCTACTGATCACGATGCAGTGAACACAGCATTCACGAAGATCGACCACCCGTACCGTAAAACGTATTCTGTGGTTTCGCGAAAGGTTTGGCACACCCTCTGCCTAGATCTCCAGAGCAGTTTCTTTTGGCCCTTTTCAAACTCTATAACTGAAAAGGTCCAACCTAGCATTTGTCACTTCGGGCTCGTTAATACATCGAAGGCGACTAGAGTCATCTTTAGCTTTTTCTCGACTCTTAAAACATGAAAAAGCAAAGTTGTGTCTAAAAGCGTCTAATAAAATTCATTCAATACGGAAACATAATTCCCCTTTTGTATTTTAGTTGATCAAGTAATCTGCAACCGTGGAGGAAAGTCAATTAAAACTCCGTCGTTCGGGGAGACTTGCGAGTCAACCACCTTTGTCTCCAGAACCGAGAGTAGTACGGACAAAGTGAACTCGCTGGACCAGGTCAAAATCTCCTTTTAAAGTTAGAACGGAAGTTCCAACAACATCTGAGATTCTGGTCACTCCCAATATTTCTGGAATCCCTGCCTCTATTGAAGAAGTTCAACAGCAACAGAAGGACAGTGGTACTGATCCTAGTCTGAAGACAAGTACTTGCATAACTGAACCAGTTCCATCTGAAACCGGTCCACAGAGTCTTGTTGTTCAAACAACTGTCGCTGTCGAAGCAACCCCTTCTTCGGCACCAGAAATCTTTTACGGACCTGACGGTCTTCCTCTTCCTCCTGGTCTGATTGCAATAGAGGAAATCGTAGAGGATCAGCAAGCAAATACTCCAACTCATTTTGGAGTAGATACCCCTCTTTTTCCTTCTGCATCAGAAGTTTGTCTATCGCCATCAGAAGTTCCTGAAGAATCGTTAGGAAGTTTATTGGATAGACTTAAAATGTCTGAACAACCGTCGACATCTAGAATTGTGCCAAACGACACAGCGATAGCAGAAGTTCCTGCTACCAATCCAACGATGTTTGTCGGCATACCAGCCGTCCCGACTAGATCTCATCAGCTAGAAGGAGTCCACCCAGGGACTATTATGACAACTTGGTCTGTTCCAGTTTGTTCTTCCGGTATAATACCCGGTAATTCTTATGTTGAAACTAGACAAATTGATCCCTTTGGGAATCATTTTGGGCCATCCAGTCCTCAAAGGCCATCTATACCCTTGAGCTCCGGATTGTTACCGTATGGGGGGCAATATGCCCTTTCACTTCCCCTTTCGGGGGATACCCATACGGCAGTTTTCAACCACATTCAGGTTTGACTGAAGTAACGACGAGTGGTTGGGTACCTATGTTACCCCAACAACCAAGAGTTGTATATTCCATGCAACAATGTGTACCTATGTCTAGTATCCCGACGACGCCAGCAATTGTAACCGTGTCGCAAGTTCAATCGATGCCTGTTGTATGTCAACCCCAAGTTGTAATGCAACAGCCTATTGACCCTGCAACACAACCACAATCGCCAACTGCCAGGACGACACAGATACAAACGGGAACTATAACACCACATCTTGGTCCGTCGGTTAGTGTCGCACAGCAAAACATGGCTTCACAACCATGGATGGTGCAATACCAACAACCTCAGTTTCAACAGGTGTACCAAGGATCTGAGCAACAGATCTTTGCGAATAGTGGGCAACCCTATATTCAGAACGGGTTAAATCAACCACTTTACAGTGGCCAAGTCCACCAACCATATCAGTCATATCAACATCAGTTGCATTATGCTGGTGTGCAAAGACCTACTGCTCAGGCGATTCCATCATATCCTGGGTACGCCTCGCCAAACCTGAATCAGCAGTTGCCATTCGTGGCGACCTTAGAATTACCAGATTTACATCGATTGACGAACGATCCAATCGCCTATGCCCATTGGTGGCCAGCGATTCCTCACAAACTTCCTTCGGACATTCCTAAATTCAATGGAAATCCGGGCGAAGACCCGTCGAATCATGTGATGACATTCCATCTGTGGTGTTCGTCGAATACCTTGAATGATTATTCAATAAGGCTTCGCCTTTTCCAGAGGACATTGACTGGTCCGGCGGCCAAATGGTATATTGAATTACCTAGAGCCTCTTTCGACAATTTTAGTTCCCTAGCCACGACTTTCTTAACACACTTTCAATTACCTATAAGGTACGAAACTGGAACAGAGAGCTTGACCAATTTCAAGCAGACAACTGCCACACATATATCTGATCATATACATGAGTGGCGTCGTCGTCGCAGAATGGTAAAAACCTATGTTCCAGATCAGCTATTAGCTGAGTGGTTTATAAAGTCGCTTCTTCCTGCTATAACAGAAGATGTGGCCAAGGGAGGCGTCGTAACAGAGGAGCAAGTTATTTCTCGTGCCCAGTATTTATACTTAGTATATACTCATTCTGGCATGCTCTATGACAAGATACCTGACGCCCCTAGACCGGAATTTTCAATTCCTCCCCCTCCTGGATCAAATAGTGACTCTCATGCCGGCGATGGTGTGATTGGCACTGCAAATGCAAAGTCAACACGGGATTCGTCTAAGAAAACCCGTAAGACTTCGAATCAAAATGCAAATGAAGAAATTCTTGCCTCGGAAGTAAGTGCCGTGTCGGACGACAAGGGCAAACAACTGAAGCAACCAGGAGACAAGAAGAAAAAGAAAGGGAGAAAAGGGAAACCCCCTTCGGGGTGTCATATATGCGATGAGGATCATTGGACAGCAGATTGTCCATGCAAAGCTGAGCTTAAAAGATTCTTTAAGAGTCCGAAAACCTCAGCTGTGTTGACTGATCCGTTTCCTAATCCTGGTCAAAATCTGGTTGCTAATCAAAATGCTTCCCGATCCCAAGTGCTTATGTTGTCTACCTCAAAGCAGCAAAATAATGCTTTGACAAGGAATAAAGATTACGGGAATCCATGGCTGTCAAATAACAAGGCTAATGAACAACCTAGTAGTTCGACGACAGCTTTGACCAAAGTTGTGCCACCCATCATTCCTGAACCAATGGTAAAGTTGCCAAAGGGAGTAGTACACAAATCGACATTTAATCCTCGTGCCAAAATAGCACAGAATTATAATATAATAGAGGACCTGGCCCAATCGCCGTCCGCTATGTCGACAATTGAGGTACCGCAAAATTGCCCCTCCCAAGAGCAAACTTTATTATCAGCAATAGGTGGGATTGGCCCAATGGATTCCAATCTTGTGGCCTTTGATCATAAAGGATATGACCCTAAGTTACCAGCTCAACTAGCTTTCCTTATTCAAGTGAAAGCCCTCAACAAAACTGTTCATCGAACAATTATTGATGAGGGGGCATCTACATGTCTTATGTCGATGAGTTGCTGGAAAAATTTAGGCTCACCACCCTTGTCGAAATCGTCAACGACCTTAAAAGCATTTGATGGACGATCATACACTCCCTATGGGATTTTAGGTAACTTGCGAGTTGAACTAGGGGGAAAAACAGTAGAAATAGATGTTGAAGTCATCGATGGCAATCTTGACTATAACATCCTACTGGGAAGACCATGGATTTATGCCATGGAAGCTGTTGTGTCGACCTATTTTAGGAAAATCGCATTCCCCTTTCAAGAACGAATTACAATCGTCGACCAACAAACATTTCTCCCCAACAGTTCTCAAGTTACGGGAAGCAGCACAATGATCCATGAAAGTAATCAATCACTCCAAAATATCGGAGTAGGTCTCCTAAAAGACCCTGCCTTAATGGGTACTTTTGCCCTACCGCCGGCAGGTAATCTAGCGGAAGTAGCCACAGTGGAAACCTACAATATGAAATCTTCCATATCCAACGGATTCAGAAGGTTCCTAAATATTTTGTCAGCATGGATCGTCGCCCTAATGGAAATACTGTAAATACAGTGGGCCCCGAGGACGGTTCTTATCTTGTGTCAACCTCATTAAAAAATGAAACAAATCCCCTTTCTCACAGGTAAACCTTCATTCCAACCACCGAGTTGAATGCAATGAAGCTTGGGGGGCATGCACCTCGATTTGCATTATTATGCTGGGGGCATGCAAACTTATCATCGAGCAGTTTTAGGCACATAGTTCATGCTCGTTAAAAAACAAACGCAAGATTCGAGCAGTTTTACCACGGAATTTATGCTCGTTAAAAAATAGAAAAGTGTGAGCAGAGTTTTTCCGCCAAAGTTCAAGCTCATTAAAAAATGAACCCATCTCGGTAAATAACCATTGCGATCGTAAATTTATAAGCCTTAAAAGCCTTGGTCATGTTTTCATCCATCACCTCCATTTCATTTGGCCGATCGTTCACCCCCATATGTGTGTTTACCTATTTTGAGGAACAGCTGCGAAGAGTGATTTCACCTAGCCATCCTCGTGACATTACCGTGATTGGAAAATTCCAATTTGTACCTGGAATCAGTTGCTATCCCTGTTTATCACTCGTTCCTCAAAAGACGAGTCTTCTTTGAGCTCTTTTCACTGACTCGTAAAATATGAAAAGTTTGCCGAGTTTTGGCCTTCTAGCTCGTTAAACAACCGAAAGCTATCCCTCCTCTAGATTTTAATCTTTTTGGACCTGAGGGATTATTGCACAAAAAGATCGAGCGCTTGTCTTGTTCGGCTCGTAAAAGTACCGAACAGCCATCCCTTCTGTATTGTTTTATACTTTTTCGGACTTAAGGGATTTGCTGACGAAAAAGGAATCATGGAGTTAACTTTCTGTACCTTTTCAGACTCTCTAAAAATGAAAAGGACCGAGTTTTCTTTGTCGTTAGACTCGTTAAAATGATTAAATAGCGACAAACTTGTCTTTAGACGAGAACGATTTTCCCTATCGCTAGGCTCGTTAAATCATAGCGATGGGCTTGCCCGAAGGGCAGGTTATAGAACAAGCATATGCTATCCTCCTCAAGCTTGACAAAAATAAAGAGGTACTGGTCAGAAATGACTGGGGAAAAATTGGGAGAACATTCAAAGTTTAATGGTAGCAAGTCACTCTTGGACATGACACTTTTCCTCCGTATCACATCGGGTTGGGTTGTTTCATTCACCGGTCTCATCACCATGGTCCTCGCCACACCATCCACATTTGGGGTAATGCTACCGATCCATCGCATCAGTGTCGTTATATGTTCAAGAGGGGTCATTCTGAAAGTGTCAACCGTGTCCCATCCACTGCCATACATTATCCTTCATCCATTCATGATCGCCACCCTGAATCATATGTCACAGTTTGTTTTCACCTCCACTAAAGTCATTAGCTCCGTTCCATGTCATTGATGTGGGATTCATTAAGGCCCTCCTTTGACGGATCGCTTCTTGTCAACTTCAGCTCATTATCCAAGAAGTGGATCTAGGAACACCCCCATCAGTACTTTGAAGCTTGCATGCCTCAATGGCAAGTTTCTCACTTCCGGCGACAGGTATACATCAATGACCTTCGACCAGAAGATTTTGCGTGGTGTTCGACGCCAAGTCCTTTATTCACGCCACGTGAATTGTACTGCAGTACCTTGAGGGTCATCGTCATTATTGGTGATTCCTCTCGCGCTTGTTAACGGTTTACATTATTGACCGGTAATCAAGCGATGTCTTTCCATGTTCGACTTCAGCGCAACTCTCACATGGATCGACTTGTACTTAGAGTGAAGATCGAACGAGTTTGAAGACCCCGGATCTAGTTTCATCCATCCGGGCTGCGATATATATTCAGGAAATATAAAAGCATTTGCCATGTACATCATTGCAGCAGATGATCATCCTACTCAAAGGATGACAATTTCAGCAGAAAATTATCAGT
The DNA here is from genome assembly GCA_031772625.1 of Pinus tabuliformis. Taxonomy (NCBI): domain Eukaryota; kingdom Viridiplantae; phylum Streptophyta; class Pinopsida; order Pinales; family Pinaceae; genus Pinus; species Pinus tabuliformis. Next base: position 867,745,475 of record CM062817.1, read on the forward strand.
CTATCTTCAGACGATCGTCTGTCATATGTACCAAAATGTATTTATAAAAAGCTGAGCATGGGAATGCCCGCCTCAGCTAGATCATGAGAATAATGATGAATGAAAAATAATGTATTGTATTGTATTGTATTACAGGGCACTCTCCTCAGCACTGGAACGAACTTCGGATCCTCTAGATAAAGCATTTCTCCCGATAAACGGCCTCATACTTTAGGGGGCAACTGTTATAGACATTTTTGTGCCTCGCATCATGGAGCATGAAATGTCAATAATCACAGGGATCCTCAGTCCCTAAACATGTTGTTCTTAACCCTAAAAGAACAAGGTCATCAAACAACAGCACTTCCAATCAGTTCTCCACCTGAAAACACTTCAAAACAGGCTTATTTTGGATCATGTCAGCTGCTTAACTGAGCTTCTGCGCTGTAATGCAACTGTCCCACTCTGTACCTGCGCTGGAAGTCAAAAGTAATGAAGGCTACCTGCGCTGGGCGAGATTGGCCAAGTGGCACAGTCATCCTGCAAGGTGTCAACTGCCCAGGAAGCTTCCAAACTGACACTTGGTTCATCAGATTCGCCTTGTGATGAGTAAGAGGTACTTGATCACCATGTGTAACCAAGGATCTCCAAGTGGACTCAAGAACTGAAGATTAACTGAAGAGGGAGAGGACACAAGGCAGCTTCATGTCAGTCTCAAGCTGACTCATCCTCTCTTCTTCTATCCTATATATAGAGCTCTTCTATGAGGTCTAAGGAGGCTGGAATTTTGTGTAAAGCAAGGAGGTGCTGTTGGATTACAGTTAGAGCTATTGGGTGATTGTTTTACTAGAGGTGAAGAGGAGATTTCTTGCTGCTGGGCAGGTGCTGCTGGATTGGAGCCATCATTGGTTGTAACCTTCTCAGAACCCTGTTACTTCTATCAATAAAGTTTTGCATGTTCTCCTATATACTTGTATTGCATTGATGTATTGTATTTACATGTATATTTGATTCACTCTAATCCATGCATCAGTTATGAGTACATGTATCTTGTAGTTTTCTCTCTCGTTTTGTGCAGGATCTGTGTGTAGCTGGACCGGCAAAGAGAGCAAGGAGCTGGGAACAAGAGACAAAGAGAGAGGATCAAGATCGACTAAGCGAAGGACACCAGGTTGGTTAATCATTTCTTCTTTCTCTCTGTACTTTCATAAAGGAAAACATCAAAGCTTTACTTTCAGTTGTTGCTAAAGACTGTCACCTTTAGAGTAGGGATAGGGTCATCCGCATCGGATACTTTTCCCCACAACAATCCCTCAAATCACCATTGCACTCTCAGTACCAAAATTGCATTCCCCTACACTTTCATTCCCTTCCCCCATTACAATTACCTTTCCCTAAACCCTTTATCCCAATATGCTAAGCCCTAGGTGCTACAACTACCTAGGCTCCCCAACCTTAAATAATTTCCCCATCCTAAATTCCATCATATTACTACTCCCTATCCCCTCCCCCATTTCATAAATCCCTAACACCATCTCCCTCAATTTCCCTTTCCCATTCCTTATTCCTAAAAACCACATTCCACCATCATCATACCTCCCTAGGGTTTTGACATTAAGACACTATGCCAAAAGAGAAAGAAATGCAAGGGAAAAGCTCAAGGTGGAAAATCCAAAGATTGAAGCCCTAACTCACCAAGAAGAGAGAAAGAAACTTGATATACTTGTAAAGGCTTCACTCCAAGCCTAGCCACACCAACATCAGCTACTTCACCAGTTTTGAAGCATTTTTGTTCATTTTTGCAATTTATTTCTTTTTATGTGTTCTTAGACAGTGTTATATCAACAACATGGTCAAACACACCACGCACACTTTTTTGGGGCACTTTTTGAGCAAAAGGAGACCACCACTAGATGAAAAATGACAAATACATCTAATAAAGCCATGTTTCCAACCTTAGCTTGCAAAACTAGTAGGTGAAAATGGCAAAAAACAAGCAAAAAATCATGTTTTTGCCTCAATTTTGGCCTAGGCATTGCACACAGACTAGTCTTGGGAGAACAAACTTTTGGAGGGTCAAATCAAGTCCATTTTCGGTACTGAAGGCATATTTGGAAACTAGACGGGACAAGTTTTCCAATGAGCTATCCCAGGCTCAATTTAGACATTGGGAAGGTAGTCAAAAGCAACCCACAAAATGGAGAGTGCACTTGGCACTGTGAGGGCGCAACTTGACAGAAAGATGGCGCACATGACCAATTACCTGATTCTTCACTATTTTTCTCTAGATTTGACTTTCATCCTTGGAAATCAAATTTTTACTGATTTAATTGATGTTGTAAATGTAATAATTATGTGAACGGTTACCTAAGGGTAGATTCATCAGGTAAAAGTTAGCATCAAGTCAAATGAATTAGTTTCAATGTAATTAGGGAGGAGTCACTTAGAGCTCCCTACACTGTAGGTATTAGTTTAGATTTTTGTGGATCTCTTCCTCAACTCAGGGATTTAACCCCTGAGGATGAGAGAAGCTTTTTTTGATGTCTATATCTTCCCTTTCTTCACTCTTTTTAGAAGTTGGGCTTAGTTGGATGTTGTAGTATTGATCAAAGACACTATTGTATTAGAATTTTGCCAGTTTTAATAAATGAGTTGCCACTATTTCTTTGGGATACATGTGTTATGTATGTTGAGCATTGTTTCTTCTATGTTATCATTTGTATGAATGTTTTGTAAGTTCATAAACCATTTCATGTCTGTTATATGATAATTTTCAGGTTGATAGGCAGAATTCATGTTTGCTCATGCTCTGTTTTGGGAAATTTTTCATAATTTGTCCATTTTTCTTCAGTTTAGGAAGAATACATCTCCTATTATCTTTATAACTCCTCATCAGCCTTAAACCATCTCACCAAATCACCTTTTAAGTGTTAATCCTTCTACCTATCTTTCCCCTTTGAATGTCTGCAATCATATCTTATTTGCCCTGATCTAACATCTTTGACCTAATATCGTCATCCAGCAATAACCCCATCAAATAAAATCAAAGCAACCTCTACACCTTATACCTTAAAACCCTAATCCATCCAGCCCTCTTAGCTATGATTCTTTGGATAGATCCCTCTTCAGGTTGGTAGGGCTAGATACCAAGCCAAAAGCTTGGTCTGTGGTTACCTCAACTGGACTCTTCCTCAACCTTGGAGATTCGGAGGAGTGATAACATACTGGCATTGTTGTCGGGGAGCGAAAGATCTATCTTCTACGGGAAAGAAAGAAAATGATTTAGATCTAACCATTGATGGTGAACAATAGTTGGACACATATGAAGGACATATCATTCACCTGGCAACTCCATTGACTAAAAGATCCAGAAAATCAACATGTCATGGCGAATCCACTTTTCAAGAACCAGTAGTTTGAAAACCTTTTTGGTGACTTCAATGTTGTTAAGATGAGTTCTACTACAAGAAGAAATCCCAGGTATGCTCCTATGGATCAATCTTAGATCCCTAGATTTCCAAATCCTACACCTCATGTTGACTGGTTTATAAATCTTCCTATATTTAAAAATGAACAAGAAGATGATGCTAATTTGCATTTAGTAAGGTTTCATGTACATGTATGTAGACTAAGATTTGAGTTTCTTGAGGACTATCTCATGAAGATGTTTATGGCTACCCTTGAAGATAAAACTAGGGTATGGTATGAAGGGTTACCAGAAGGAATCTTATGTTCCCTAAAAGATTTCCATAATGTGTTCTCCAACCATTATGTGAAGTCTTATCTTTCTTTACAAAGTTGTGATTATAGTGAAGGTTTCATTACATATCTTCAAATTATTGATAGTATCGAATGCATGGATGATGAAAAAAACATTGAAGCTCTTATTTTTACCATTTGTAGTGTGGGAGAAATCTGAATCACTGATGCAACTCTTTCCAGATGCAAGCACCCAAAATCTTAATGATGATCAAGGTACTAATTTCTTAAATAGAGCAATTGCTGCATTGACTCAGGAGTTTGGGATCTATCATTAGAAGAGTACACCCTTTGATCCTCAAGCAAATGGAGCAATAGAGGATTTTAGTAAAATCTTGGAGAATGATTTGACCAAATTTTGCAATGCAAATAGGGACAATTGGGAAAGTTTTTGCAAATAAGCATACCTATATTTTCTTCTCTTACAAAGCTTGTATGGTTTTTCCTTGGATTCCTCTCTCTCATAGATCACAATTTATACCTACAGTACTTAATGACGAGTGCAACAAACAAAACTATATGATATCAAAAACTGTGAAGTCAATTGAGGATTTCCTAGGCAATTAAAGTTTCCAATTACAAACTTTGGAAATCAAAATATATTTTACAAACCCTATGACTAGGGTTATTCATGATTTACCAAGGGTCTTACACTATTGTATAGAAACTACCAGTCATAAATTTTCTAAACCCTAAGATGACTCAAATTGGGATTGTTCATTTGATTGAGCTTGTTTCCATTTGCAAACTGAAGATAAGTTGTTGGATAACCAAAACCTAAAAGAAAAAGGAAGTACTTACATGAGATAGATGATGTCTTAGTGTTAAGGATGCTACAGAGAATTCCTCATAATGTTTTCATGATCTACATCACTCACTTATAAACATTGATCCTTCTAATTGTTTGTTCCATGGTCATTTCTACTTATTTATATAAATATGCATGTCTTATTCATTATTGATTATATTTGGAATTCATGAAGGTGTCAGTAAGAGGTTTTCTTTGTCGGCATATCTTTACTGCTATAAAACTTGAAGTTTCCCATCATCAAATGAAGGAGATAGCTCCTTCTTAGAGACTGTATCTTTTTGTTTTATGATCATGGAACTATTGTTTGGCCTACTCCTGCATGTCATGATAAAAAAGAATTTCCTTTAAGGGTTATATTGACTTTTATTAATTCTAACTATAGGCATCCTTCCTATTTGGTTATGTGGTGTACATGTCTTACGGTATCAACAAATTTCATTAAAACTTCTTTGTAGAGATATTCAGGAGAGAAACTTGTAGCTTTGCTTGAATCACTTACTTGTATGGTCCTGAGATGTGTATACATATATACCAATATTTACATTGGAAATCTTCATAGAACTTATACTTAAAATTTTATATTATAAGGTGACTGTAGCTAGATGATAGGCCTAATCGGCCTTCGCTCTTGGTCTCCTTTATTCTCAGAAATAATGCGGGCAATCTCAGTTCCTATGATCAAATATTTTTAATATACTTCTATAGAAAACTTGCAAATGATTGACAGGGAAAACACCTTTTCGGTTAGTACATGGGTAGGAAGTTATGATGCCAATGTAAATTCTAGTACCTAGTCTATGCATTGTTTCCTTTATGAGGATGATTGAATTTGGTGTGGTGGAGCAAAGACTTTAGTAGTTATTATAGTTGCAGAACTATGCCTGCCTAATATGTGAATACAGTACAGTTATTTCTTACATGTACCTATGTCTTGCCAAACTAAAAGTAATACCTGTATCATAATAGTGATTCCAATTTAGCCTTAACACCAATGTATCATAGGATCTCACTTACCTCTGGGAAGTACTACTTATTTAATATTTCTTTCTAAATTATGCCATAGGTCTCCACATTACTTCCAACCTTGAACTACTCTTTGTTGGAGTTCCCCTCAAGCTCTTCCTCTATCGGGTAAACTAGAAGGAATTTGGAGGGGTTTCCTCTTTTCCCTATGTAGTGTCCTGCAAACCCTTTACTGGGTTTACCATTATTTTTCTCCCACTAGTAACAGTAAAATAGATATTGCCTTTCTCTCCACAATATAATCCACCATAGGGAATTTCTCTCCCACCTTGTCTCTATTCAGGTGGTTTGTCTTCTCTCTTTTATCTTTGTAAAGATTCAAGGTTCCTATTTTCCAATGGGAAAAACCAGTAAATACCTACCATTCCCCAAACTGACACTTGCATAGAAAAAAGTTAGACAAAAGAGAGTTATTTTTCCTCCTTTCCTTCTTTGGAATTACCAATTTTGTTAACTATTTACCCTAAGAGTTAGTTTTTAATGTCTCATGTTAGCCTCTAACATAATTATGAGAGAATTTAATTAATTCTAACATAATTCCATCAATTATTTTCTTATGTTAGGAAATAAACAAATATCCAACACATATCCTTTTTCTATTTTCAAAATAAATAAAAATCATAACACATGTAAGTCATAAAGTAATTCTTTTGGGGGTATTACCCTCCCCTAAAAATGGGACATCGTCCTCCATGTTTATCCAAAATTATTAATCAAGTAAACAACTTAGGATAAGCCCTCTTCATCTCATCATCCATCTCCCAGGTGGCCTCTTTCGGTCCAAAGTGATCCCATTGCACTTTAGCCTCAACAATGGCTTGATTCTAGACTATAATCTCCCTCTAATCCACAACTCACAGTGGTTTGACCTGGAATTCTCCATCTGGTTCGACTTGTGCCACATTCCAATCAATTACATGAGTTGGATGGTGTACATACTTTTTTAAAACAGATACATAAAATAAATTGTGAGTTTTAATATGAGCTAGCAATATCGGTTGGTAAGCCATTGGTCCTACTCTAGCCAGTATTTCAAAGGGCCCGCAGAATCAAGAGGCCAATTTAGAGTAGTTTCCCAAGTTTATGTAACTCTTTTTTGGTCTCACTTTAACATAAAGATGTTCTCTCACCTGAAACTCTTTATCCATTCTCTTTAAATATGTGTAGAGTTTTTGTCAGCCTTGGGAATATTTTAAGTTTTGTCTGATTTTTATAACCATCTCTTCCATTTCCTTTAGTTCATCCAATCATAACATGATCTTGTCCTCTAGTCGGCACTAGTTTATAGGAATATGACACCTACTCCCACATAATGCTTCAAAAGGGCTCATCTTCAAATATGCTTGATACCCATTATTGTAGGCAAATGCCACTAAGTGTAAATAATTCCCCCATATGGATGGGTGATGCATGACATACATTCTTAACATATTTTCCAACATTTGATTGAATCTTTTTGTTTTCATATTTGTTTGAGGGTGATAGGAGGTAGTAAAACTCAGTTGAGTACCCATCCTCGTAAACAAGGAATTCAAAATGTTGGAATTAAATTTTGGATCCCTGTCTAATATCATTATTTTAGGTATGCCATGGAGATGGAAAATATCTTTCATAAAAACTTATGTCACTTTCGCAACCTTGTAAGTGGACTGCACTGGAATAAAATAAGCAGATCTTGTAAATTTATCCACCACGACAATGATTGCATCATAATTTTTCTTGGTCTTAGGCAATCTGGTAATGAAATCTAGTGTTATCACTTCCCACTTCTATTCAAGTATGGGTAGGGGATTCAACAATCCTGTTGGGTGTGGATGTTCTACATTCACTAGATCAAACTCTTGACATATAACCAAGTATTATGTTGTATCCCTTTTCATTCCATGCTAGAAAAATTGTTTCTTCAATGCATAGATCATCTTCTCATATCAAGGATGAGATGCATATGATCTTTTATGACTTTCAACTAAAATTAATCCTTTAATTTCTTCATCATTTGGAATGTAAAATCTATTCTTGTATATCAACAATCCCTATTGGCGTATTTCAAATTTTTACTGTTCTTTTGCACTTTTTTCCCATTTTAATTTGTTTCATATTATATTATAATCATGATCCCTTGAAGCTTCCATTTTTATCTTTTCCATGAACTTTGTGTCACTTTTACTTATTGATATTGAACATAAGTGTTTAAGGTTGTGTCTTAATACATTCAATTCTTTATTCACTTTTCCCTTTACTTGCCTAATCTCAAACTCAAATTCACTTAAAAACACCATCCATCGAGCTTGTTTCACATTCATTTCTAGTTGGATGAATAAGTATTTCAAACTTATGTGGTCTCACATTCTTTCAAGCGCTTTCAATGTTATGAAACCAGCTCAAGAAAAAGATATAAAAGATAGATCAACGCCTTAAATTTCAGCCTCTTCAAGGGGGCAACCTCCTTGACATTACATAAATGAACAATTCTTGGATGATACAAATGAAAATACCTCCTTTCTATTTATAGGAGTCTAAGGGGTCATAACATAATCAGAGCCGACATAACAATAATAATGTAAGGGCACAATAATAACAATAGTGGGATTCTATGGGGCACAATAGTAACAATATGGGCACTACATGGGTACATCAATATAATAAGTGGGTTATACTAATAAAAATAAGGGGTTACACTAGTAGTATAGATGCCTAACATGCCCCTCTCCTTCAAAAAGCGTTGTCCTCAATGCTTGAGTAGTTCTTGATGCTTCTGTATAAAATTCTTATCCTCCCATGTGGATTATTCAGCGGGTAAGTTCTTCCACTTGATGAGATACTCTGAGATTGATCGATTTCGTAGCTATCGAGTTCTTGTTTCTGTGACTACTCCAGGTTCCAATATGATTTTTCCTTCCTCTTCAATTTCTGGCAATATTGTTTGAATTGGGATCTTTTGCAACTTTTGAATAAGTGGCCATACTTATTCGTCCTTCTTCCATTCATCCCTTGCTTCGTTTATCTAATCTGGTTGGATAATATAAATAGCACAAAACAATGCTTCCACATCCTCATCCTTGAAGAGTCTTCCCATTTGATAAGGTCGCCATTTTTTAAGTGCATGTAGTATTGCCAACATTTCCTTCTCGTAAATAGCTTGCTTGAGATGTAGCAGTAAAAATACCCAATCACCTACATCAAAACATTTTTCACTGCGATGTTGATCTACCTGTTGTTTCATTTGATTTTGTACTGAAGTGGCTTTATCCTTTAAAAGTTGGAGAGCTTGTTGTTGATGCTCGATGTGATCTTTCACTGCTTCAACCTTTTTCTTCTTGATATGTCCTTCTATCTCTAGAGTTTGAGGAGTGGTAATTTCTTCCAATCCTTTACAAGATATGGTTGGATTCATTTCTTGATGCTCGATGTGATCTTTCACTTCTTGAACATTTTTCTTCTTTATATGTCCTTCTATCTTGATAGTTTGAGGAGTGGTAATTTCGAACAATGAATTACAAGATATGGTTGGATTCATTTCTTCTTTCTCGATGTGATCTTTCACTTCTTGCACCTTTTTCTTCTTGATATGTCCTTCTATCTTGAGAGTTTGAGGAGTGGTAATTCTTGCCAATGCTTTACAAGATATGGTCTGATTCTTTTCTTCTTTCTCTGGGGTGGGGTCCTGGCATATATCTTCTTCTTTTGATGTTTCTTGATCCTTTTCTTCCTCGTCTTCATATTCTATGTAAAAGAATTTCTTCTCAACACACTTATGACCTTTAGTGCATTTGCTATCACAATTGTAACAAAGCCCTTTTTCTCTTTTTTCTTCCAATTGTTGTGGTGTAACCCTTGTAGCTTGTGGAAGGCTAGGAGAAACAACACTTCCATCTTTATAGTTGTGAGGGTTACGCTTCCTGGTTTCCATAATTTTTCTTTCCACTATGTCACAAAGCCCTTTTACTCTTTCCAATTGTCGTGGTGTTGCTCTAAAGAAGGTGTTGCTCTTTGTATCCTCATAATGTGCTATCATTTCCTCTGTGAAAATTGACCATGTAACAAGTTGTTTACAAGAACAAAGCCCTTCGTACCATAAAAATTGATCTGGTTCTAAATATGAAGATGCAATACATACCTTTTTTAACAGTTGTACATCATGTAGATCAAAATATTGCTCCATCTGAAGTATCGAATTTACCAGATCCTTGCCATCAAACTTCCTCATCTTGCTTTTTCTTGATTTTAGGAGCTCGACCTTGAAATGACTGTAACTCCATACTTTCAGATCTTTAAGGTTCTTAAATTGTGATCTATAGTAGCCCTCTGTGTCCTCTTTCTAATTCCACCAGTTTAATCCAAATTGGATTCTCTAAGAAAGAGTTATGCACAATCTCCCAAGATGACCTGATTATAGACCTTTCCAGAAGAGCGAAAGTGTATGAAGTGCCACATGTCACTGTTTCGACCTTTGGATTTGAAAAATGCATACAAGAAACTATAGTCCGTCCTCTTTCTATACCTTCTAACAAAATTTCAATCTAATCCCCAGAGAGAAAGTTATGACGATTTTCTCCAGGTCACCTGTTTGGAATGTAATTCAGGAGTCTGCAAAAAATACCAACTTCCTCAGATCATATCTCCACAAATATAGCGCGAAAAGATCTGAAATTTGGACCCGATGTTCAACGCGATTTCTTCTCAAATGGGTTTTTTTTTAAACTTCTGAAACGTCGCAGAAAAAAAGTTATAGCGAAAATGCCACGATGACCCGTTTGGAGCAGCAAAACCCTAGAATCCAAAGCTCTGATACCAAATGTTATGAAACTAGCTCAAGAAAAAGATAGAAAAGATAGATCAACGCCTTAAAATTCAGGCTCTTTTAGGGGGAAACCTCCTTGACATTACATAAATGAACAATTCTTGGATGATACAAATGAAAAGACCTCCTTTCTATATATAGGAGTCTAAGGGGTCATAACATAATCAGAGCCGACATAACAATAATAGTGTAAGGGCACAATAATAACAATAGTAGGCTTCTATGGGGCACAATAGTAACAATATGGGCACTACATGGGTACATCGATATAATAAGTGGGTTATACTAATAACAATAAGGGGTTACACTAGTAGTATAGATGCCTAACATTCAACTTCTGAGATTTGTAGCCTATAACGTGTCCTTCCAGCATAAGGAATCCTACAAGGCCTTCCAAGCAGGAATATTTACACACCACGAATTCTTTATCTAAATCGATGATCATTAATATAAGGGCCATTGTGAGAAGAGCCTTCAACAAGATTTTGTTAGATTTGTTTCTTTTGAAAAGTTCTAAAATCCCTACATCCTAACAATATTCCCACTTAACACTTCTTTAGATCCACCACTTCATTTCACAATTTATTAATAGGTTTAACCACACCATCCAAATATATGTCCTCTTTCTTTGTTGGCTTCAATAACAATAAAGGATTATTCCCATTAGCATTTTTTTCCTCCTTGTGTGAGTTTCTAGCAAAGGATAGCATTTCATTTTCCATTGTCAAGGCTTCATTGAAGTTGTCATATAGCATGTTATTTCCTATTATCTTGAAAAACATGTTTATGAAAGCATTAAGCACTGAACATAATATTAAATTTCCATAGTTTTAAAATGTCAAGAATCAATTTGAATATTATTCAATATGGTAGTTAAAATTTGGTTGAAATATTTGACCTTCTCCTTCCACTCCATTCTAGTTGCAATCATCTCTGTAAGGAGAGTGTTTGAGGATTTTAATTCTCCAATTTTACTGAAGAAGGCTCTTTCAAAATAATCCCAACCTATTATTGAGGTGGTTGGAAGATTATAGTGTGATGTACTCTCTTTATTATCACATGTATGTTGAAATAAATTGAAAACTGCATCGTAATGATCCACATCCATTGAGCTAAAATCCAAATAGAAATTACTTACATGATCTCTAGGAATAACACCTTTATCTCGACCAACATTTTGGGAGGATATCTTCAAGGTGCCTACGAGGAGGATGGAATAGGGGCTACATATTAAGTTTCACTTTTGATAACCATCTAGGTGGATTTTGACATGCCATATTGTGAGCATGATCTTCTTCTTCATCAAAATCAAAATAAATATCAGAGTGATAATTCTCAGCATTGTGAGGAGGAGAACTAGATTTAATGAGGGGAAACTAATTCAGAAGGTTTAGAGATATCAATATGCAATAAATTAACAAGATATTTAATAAATTCAACTAAAACAACTTCTCTTGTGAGAGGTCTTATAGTGGATTTGTCTCTTGGGGGGCGATGATATGCATGTAACTATCCAATATTCTTATTGTAAGCATAGGTGATGCATCTAAATTTAATTAATTCAAACCATGACACATAATGCAATTGTTCTTGAAGGGCAGAACCTGAGTTTTTTAGTTCATAGGGAACATCTTCATAACTTGTTTACCATATAGTATGGTCTAGAAATGTTAGAGGGGTATGAGGCTATAGGGAAATAACTTCATCTCTACAAATATTTGAATGATACCATTAATGGATCCCAATAGGCATATAATTTGGGCCATTCTTCTAGTTCCAAATTTAATTTTGATCAAGGATAATTTCCCTGCAATAGTCAAGGTCTTCTCTCTGGAATGATGTCCCAATTAGACCTCACATCATTTGGGATAAGTGACCCATCTATATTCTAACCAGGTAGTTCTACTAGAATAAAACTCGGGTTTCATGGAAGGAGAACAATATTTTATGCACTTTGTCTAGAAGATGGATTGTTGGGGAATATTCGATCCCAAAAAACAATTTGAATCCTGACTTGATCTCGAAGCATGAAACTTTAGGTGTTTTCGAAAGGGAAACCTTGGGTATCCAAAGGGGAACATCAACTTGTAGATATTAGGCTATTATAAAATGGTATTCATAATATTTATTTATTTGAAATTAAATTACCACTCTTTGATTTTAAGTTCACCATCATTTCAACCATTTTTCCACAAGGAAGGCCTAGGAAAAGACATCTTCGGTGATAAGGAAAACCTAAAGAAATCACTTTGAATCGGTATTGGAGCTCATAAAAGATGTTGTAAAACCACACTAATTCTTATTGATGTGCTATAGCACCAGACTAAGCACTGAAATGTTGAAAATGCAACAAGAAAATCTTAGTTTGACTTTGCCTTGGTCAAACTAGAGAAATTCTGAATTTCCACATCAACAAAAATCTTGAAGGTATTTGACTGAGGTGACATGGAACTTGTCACTCGGTAAACTCAGTTAATTCAAGTTGGAGGGCTTGAGTTCATTTAAGTATGACTGATTGCTAATTTGTAGCAATCTATCTTAGTAATATTAAGTTGTATTCAGTTAAACTAGTTCCAACTATTAGAGGAACTAATGGAAGGTGAGTTTTGTAATGTGACTTCAGCCTAACTTAGTGATCATCTAGTTAACTGATCAATCAACCCAAAATAGCTAATGCATGCAGACAATTCGAGCTACCTAGTTTTGGTGGAGATTCCAAGGTAGTGTAACATCAATTGTAGAATATTCTGGAGTGTACACATGTTGCATGCAACTAGATGATCAACCTTGGGAATTGCATAGTCAATTGGAGGAAATTCCTAATTAATAGGGGCCTAATTCTTGAGGAATTTTGCAATAAAATAAGGGTTCAAGAAGAGACATAAATTGATCAAGTCTGGGATAAAGCTTCTAATTGAGTAGAGAGATAGGTTATTCACTTGCAGGGTGTACTCAATTGAGCAAAGCAATTGTAATACATATTTATTTATCATATTAATGTAAGCAGACATTGGGGTTTCTCGGAGATTTCTTTCCCCATGAAAAATATTGTGTGCATGAGTGTTATTTCTCATTAAGTTTTTGTGATTGATGTTCTCAATTGCGAATTGCTTTCCATGGAGAAATAGAGTAGGTTTGTTTCTTGTGATTTTGATTAAAACTTCATGAGAAGTTGCAAATCTACATCACAATTTCTTCATGGTATCAAAGCAGGAATTTCGAAGTTGTTACTTAGGAGGTTTGAATTTTCAGTTTAGTATAGTAAGATCTATTCAGAGTTGGTAAGATGAGATTCAATGGGTAGACGCTAGAGTATGCCCTGGAAGGCAGCTCTAATTTCATCGCATGGAAGGATCACATGGAGGAAGTATTGGATGAAAATGGATTGCTAGAATATATCAATGGAGATGTTGCAAAACCAGCGAAAGTTGATGCCCAAACCCTAGCCCAATGGAAGAAAGATGTATCCATAATGAGGAGAATATTATTGGACCAATCTCCACAGGAAAGAAACTCCTTATGTAATGTGGAAGTCATTAACAGATCTGTTCCATAATAGCAGCGACCATAGGAAACTGGTGCTCAAGGATAAACTTATAAATATCAAGATGCAAAAGAATGAGACTATTCCACAGTATCTGAGCAAGTTCACACAATGTTGTGATGAACATGGTGGGGTTAGTTTTAATTTTTCAGAAGATGACTTTGTAAGCCTAGCCCTTCTAATCCTTCCCAAGAGATGGCATAGCTACCAAGATTTAGTGAATGCAAGGTAGAAACTACTAAATTGGGAACGCCTATGGTCTGATTTGGTACATGACGAAATAAGGTGGAATACTAGAGATGGAACCCCATCCAAAGAAGAGAAAGAGGAATTTTCTCTTATCAACAAAGGAATGAAGGCTAAGGGAAAGAAGTCCCAAGGTGAGGTTGAATCCATCCAAGAGGGAAAGAGGAAAGACTTGTCCAAAATAAAATGCTTCAATTGTCATGAATTCAGGCACTATGCTACAAAGTTTCAACAAAAAAAGTATAGCAAGAAGGAGTATGTAGTAGTAGCAACAGGTGAAGCTTTGGATTCAGTTTGAGCTATATTTTACCCTTATCACATGCATGACCAACACTGTGATGGGGATTGTGTGGTATTTGGATTCAGGTTCCTCGTTCCACATGATAGGGTGTAAATATTTTTTCAGTGACCTGAAGGAGAAAGATATCCAGATGAATATTGATTTTGGGGACGATGGAAGGTACAACATGACCGAGATTGGTACAGTCACCTTTCATAGGCAGTTAGGATCCCCTATTCGACTCAAGAATGTCATGTTCGTTCCAGGCCTGTTCAAAAATCTCATCTCAGTAGTAGTTTTTGAATAACTTGGTTATGATGTGATCTTAAGAAAAGGAAAAGCATTCTTGAGACACATAGCCACAGGACAGGTGAAGCACATCGGGTTTTGAGTAAAAAAATTATATGCCCTTGAGGTAGAAGATGCATGCACAACCTTGAAAAGCAAGGTAGAGACTAGAGATATGGTGGTTGAGAGGGAGCATGTTAGATCCTCAAAATGGAGCCTTAGAAGGAGCCTCAGGAAGTTGTGGAGCAGCCAGAAATGGAAAGTTAGAGAGGATGCCAAGTGGAGACATCCACTAAAGCAAAGACCTCCAGTAGGGGAGGAGTTCGATCCAAGTGGGCACAGGGAGAACATACATATATACCTCAGGAGTTAGGTGGAGTCATGTAGATCCTTAGTCCAAGGGTTACATAAATTTGGTCAGGGTCCATTGAGGCATTCTCCTCATGGATCATTACCCCTCTACAGGGGGGCCACATTATTCAGTAGTAGGAGGATAAATTTCAGTCAGATACTGAGGAGTGCAGAGGAGTGTTGACAGCATAGGATGAGGCTCAGTAGCGGAGTCAACAACAACACAATTTTCCTAATAGATAGTTGCATAGAGAGTTGATTCAATGTTTTTTTATTTCATTTTTTTTATGCTTCTCAGTTGCGGCTGTTGTAGTAGTAGAAAAATAGTGAGAAGTGTTGCATGCAATACATTCCACAGGTGCAGGATAAGGGTGGTTGATAATCCCTTTCTTGGTGAGAAGGAGTGTTGAAAACGAAACAAGAAAATCTCAATTTGACTTTGTCTTAGTCAAACTAGAGAAAACTCGAATTTCCACATCAGTAGAAAGCTTGGAGGTAGTTAACTGAGGTGACATGGAACTTATCACTCAGTTAAATCAAGTTGGAGGGCTTGAGTTCAATAAAGAATGAGTGATTGATAATTTGTAGCAATCTAATTCAGTTATATTAAGCTATGTTCAATTAAACTAGTTCTAAATGTTTGAAGAACTAGTGGAAGATCAGTTTTGTAGTGTGACTTCAGCCTAACTCAATGATCCTCTAGTTAACTAATCAATAAACCCAAAATAGCTAATGCATGCAGAGAATTCGAGTTATGAGTTGAAGTGGAGATTCAAGTCAGTGTAACATTAGTTGTGGCCTATTCTAGAATGTACATGTGTTGCATGAAATGAGACACTCAACATTGGCAATTTCTCAATCAATTGGAAGAAATTTCCTAAATAATAGGGGCCTAATTACCAAGGAATTGCACAAGAAAATAGGGGCTCAAGCAGAGGTAGAAATTAACCAAGTATGGGTCAGAGCTTCTTAGTGAGAAGAGAGATAGGTTATCCAGTTGCAGGGTGTGCTCAGTCGATAAAAGTAATTGTAATACATCTCTATTCATCATATTAATGCAAACAGGCATTGGGTTTTAGCAGATTGCTTTTCCCGGGAAAAATATTGTGTGCATGTGTGTTATTTCTCATTGCATGTTTGTGATTGATGTTCTAAATTATGAATTACTTTCTGTGGAGTAGTATAGTAGGTTTGTGTCTTGGGATTTTAATTAAAACTTCATGAGCAATAGTAAATCTACATCATAATTTCTACATGAAACTGCACTACAAAGGTTTGAAGAGGGCGAAAATTGAGTCTTGAGTGCAATTTTGACCTTGTAATGTTGTGAAGAAGGCCAAGATAGCGATATAGAGCTGATCAAGAGATTAGGGAAGTGTTATACCACATCCTTGAGGTTCAATTCTATGATATAGAGCTACATAGAGGGTCCATATAGCATTATAGAGGCTAGAAATGGTATACTTTGAGGGAAACATCAAATTTTGACTAGAATTACATATGTAACACTACATTAAGGGTTAGTGATGTGATACAACAATGGGAATAGGATCAATGTTGTGCTATAAAAGGTTTAAAATCACTTAAAACTAGCAAGGAAACTCAAATAAAGACATTCACTAAGGATTGCCTCAATATGCTAAGAGTTGGAAGGCTTCTTTGTGCTACTGGATAGTTCAAATAGCCTTAGTCAAACTCATAATTTTTCCTCGGTTATCCTAAGTCATTGTAGGGATGATGATATTACACAAATGTTGGATAAACCTTTCCAGGTATCCTCTGAACTTGTTTGAAACGGTTGGCCCCTCAATTCCCTCTAGACCTAAAGCATTGAGAGGAATTGAAGAGGGTTGTGATAGGGGCTACAAAACAAATTTACTATTTGAGGTTGTCTAATACTTGTATATAGCTTGCAAAGTGTCCCAATCATCCATTTTGGCACTAGGAATACATGAAAATATTAACACATCCAATATATATTTTATAGCAAATGGGGACTTGTTATGATTTTTTTAAGGTTATTTTTTTGATTAATTTTAAGGATTTTTGATAATAATAAAAAAATTAGAAATTTTCATTTGTGTAAATGAGTGTCCACTGTCTCTCAACAATCCAAAAGGGTTGTTATATAATTTTTCATCTATATTTTTTCTTTCTCAAATTTGGTGGAATTCGCTTACATGTCCATTTTTGTGGTAATTCAATTAGAAATTTATGTTAGAAACCGTCTAGAATCATTTGGTTCTTTTGTTTGTTATTTCATTTTCATTTTCGTTGAACATTGGGGTTACTAATAATAAATTGGGAATGTAAAAGAATAAATTGAATAATAAAAAATTTTAAAATAGTGTAAGGGTTATTTTAATGAATAAAATATATATGACACTTTAGAACACAAAAAAAAGTCTAAGATATTAACATGGTCATCATTTTCTTTTATAGAATGTAAAATCCATAAGAAAAAATTATGAAACTAATATCTTTCTCACCATAAGTTATTTCTTTTATAAAATGTAAAATTTATAAAAAATAAATAAAAAATTCATCCATATCTTTCTTATGTTACATTAAATTATTTAGTAAAAGTTAATGTAATAGTAAATGAAGAGTAATAAAGAAAAAAATGTGGCAGCATAACTACATTGCTTTTGTCCCTTGAAAATCATGGAAATTCTGGCAATATTTTGATAAAATTCCAGAAAGATTTTTGTAAATCCAAGTTACTGTTGTCAAATTTCAAAATTTTGAGTGCCCCAAAAGTTTTTGATGGTGTTAAATCCATTTCCACTATCAAAAATATTATTAATTTCTTTAATTACTCAACCATCCTCGCCCACTTCACAAATGAATACAAATAAGCATGGTTTTTGCAACAAAAATTATATCTCAGAGAACGCAGATTTGCCATAAAAGTTACTGTAGTTCGTTTAACGACAAAAATTCATACAAAATAAAATAGCTATTTTCCCTTAGAAGGTCTCTTTGTCATCATCTAATTTTTCATGCTATTCGGTGTCTTAATTGCGATCACGAACAATCCTGAGATTCTAACTAGTAAAACATAGCGGATCAACACACAGCCCCGGGAAGAGGCAGTTTACTCCGCTTCTGTTGAGACGTGGGCCGTGGGAATAACTTTGACAAGGACTGCAGGTTGCATCTGACAATGGTATCTATGAAGGTGTTGATTTATCTGTGGTTAGGTTGTACAGACACATAGACATATATATACACATGAGGAATGGTGGCCTCTCTAATTGGGTTTTCAATTAATGTTTTATGATGTTTCAAAGTGGTTAACCGCATCCGGCAGTCCTCTTCTCATGTTCTGTGATGCTCTTTTTTTTCTATGTCACTCTCTTTTTTCAACTAACAAAATTTTTAGAAACCTTTTAACAACTTGGATTGAGTTACTAATCCTCGAAGTCCTAATATTCCCCCTCCTCCAATAGAAAAGAATCTCAACCACATTCTCTTATATGAGGTAGTGATCCAAACACTTCCCAACATGTTTGTCACCAGTCGGAGAAAGAGAATACGAGCCAATGCCAGCGAAGTGATGATCTGCAAAGAAGTTATATAAACGATCAACAAGAGGATCAATTCTATTGTGTACTCCCCAGGATTCCTAAGCTAAAAGGGTGGCATTAAAATCCCCAGCCAAGATAAGCCCACCAATATTGAGTAGATTGCGATGTTGTATCATGTCTCCAAAAATAGAACGGTTCCTACAGGGAGCATACAAATTAAGAAAATGGGAATGACATAGAGACCTCTCATGTGACCAGATAATAGGATGCCAACAATGAGATTATAAGCATGAAAATCCTCCCATTCCGGATCCCACATGGCTATAAGGCCCTTTGAAAGTCCAGTAGAATCCACACCAACTATGTGCCATGTACGAAAAATCTCGAGGAAGTGTGTGATTGCCCAAGACGAAGCGCCAAGAGATGAGAGTAATAGAAGGTCAAATGTGGCAGATCAAGTGACAGACACTGAGTTGTGTCCCCTTGAAAAAAAGCTTTTACATTCAAAATTAGTGATGGTCTAAAAGATGATATATTGCTGGATATGTTTGTAGAGTGTTGCAAAAAGCCACTACAAAATGAAAATGAATACATTTGCAAATAAAACAAAAACAAAATCATTGGAGAGTGCATTTGTATAGAAAAACTACGATGTTAGTTGCAGAGAAAATGGCTAAACGTGGATGCCCATCTGATCATGTTCGACATCATCCATAAAATTAATGACTCTTTTTGCTATTGCTACCTCAAGGAGACCGCAGAGAGATATGAATTCAGTTTAGTTGTTTTTTATTTTTAATATATATATATATATATATATATATATATATATAATACTTTAAAAATATAGTTTTGTATTTTTCATTTTATTTTAGTTAGTATAATTTTTTTATGGCTTTATATTTGTGAGATTTTTTAAAATAAGTGTTTAGAATATTTAATTAGTTGTTTGGTTCAAATTTATAAAAAACAATAAATTATTTATTAATTATTTTAAAAGGATAATAAAAGTGTTGTGTTTAAGTAGATATTTTTAGATATTATAATTTCATTTTTTATAAACAAAGAAATTAGTACATTGTAATATCTTGAAGGAAAACTAATAGTAAATATGCAAAGCAAATATAGACAAAAAACCATAAAACAGTAACAAATAACTAGATCACAAATTGATACCAAAACTGAGTTATTGTACTCTTTTTATTAATGAAAATGGGTGTACAATAAGGTGCTAGAAGTAGTGCACCTAGGCTTGCTCAAGGCAAGCTAGCAAAGCCGAAAATGACAAGTAAGACACCCTCTTCCAATTTACTGCTATGTTGCTCAAGTATTGTGTTGTAGATGTCTAGAAATACGCTCATGGCTGAATGGAACTGCTCTTAGGGCCTCCTCAGGTCCTCAAATAATTCCGATAAATTAATCCCAAGCTCTCCACCAATAACCCATAAAAACCCACGAACGAATTTTCCAATGCTTGACTTCAGAAATTTGGCCCTATTTCCCCTAACTCCTCTAACTGTTGGCTAAATTGGGACCCTTATTTGACCCCTCATATCTGCTTAGAAAATTCTAGGAATTTGGGATTGCGATCCTTGCCTAGAACCCAGAAAAACCCAAAAAGGGTTTCCCTTGGTTCCAACCTTAAGAACTTTACCCTTCATAGCCTAGCTTTCCTGCAATTTCGAATTTTGTTGCTATGACTGACCCTATTAATCTCTACTCTCGTAACTCCAACAATCCTCCTCAAATGGCCCCCCAAATGATCGCCTAGCACCCTAGTTCCAAACTCCACGGATAGTGATGTCCCAAAGAGTCTCACTCCAAAGACTACATAGTCATGGAGGAGATGACACAGTCTTGCATGTTATGAAATGAGAGTTGCGTGTAGAATGTTTCTCTTGTATGTAGCTTCCCTCTATACTCTTGAAATTGATGGTGAAGTAGAACTCCCTCCTTGGGCTGGCATTCGAAGTCCATCAAAGCAAGGGTTGAGATCTCCACTCGGAGACACTTGTGTGCTAAACAACACTGCAGCCTTGGCTTTAGCTCAAGCGTGCTATGCCAAAGACACAATTTCTGCATAGATGAATGAGTGACCAAAATGAGTGTCTCATGCTCTATTTATCAAGGAGCCTCCAAGATGCCCATGTGGGCCCAGCTCGACTTTCCCCCACCACCTTCACTCCATTGAGAGTGTGTTTCCCATGTGGGCCGCAATTTTCTATGAGTGGCCCCCACATATCACTAGTGGCTTGATTTTCTCCTCCATCCTCTAATGTTTGGCCTCACATTTGATCAAAAATACATGTAGGGCCTCTAAACCCACACTTCCTAAGTCGTAATGTGAACTAATTCAAAAATGGCCAATAACTGATATTTCCCTTAGCAATGTTGCTAAGTGGGAATATCACATACATTGAGATGGTACCCATTTCAATTTTCAACCATTATTTGAAATTTTTAGGATATTTCATATTTGATATTTGCAAATGCACCCACACTTAAAGGAATGTGTTGCAATTTTAATACATCTAGTAAACATTGAATGTATGATTGTTTATTCCTAATTGGTATTTATAACAAGAATCTTTTTCCCCATATACAAACCTCTTTTTCTTTGCCAAATTCACATGGTGAGTGCTTTTTCTTTGTATTTTCATTTTCATAACCATAAAGAAAACATAGGCCTGATCTTTTAGCTAGGTTTTTCTGCATGGGGGGGTGTGCGGGGTTTGCACAATACATCTTGTATTCATTTATGTGAATTATGTGTTTATTTCTTCTTTCACTTTTATATTTCAATCATTTTCATAAATTTGGGCATTAAGTTTAGTAATAATAGATTTGAGATATAATGAAATAGATTCAAAAATAAAATATTTCAAAATATTACATTAATTTTTTTTTCTAATGAATGGAATATTTATAACACATTGGAGATAAAAATAAAAAAAAATATCCTAAAACGTCAACATAGTCTCCATTTTGATCATCTATACTACAAAGTACAAAATCCACAAAGAAAACTTTATATTTGTTACCTTCCTTAGAAAAAATTATGTAGAAATACTTCTTACAGATTCATTGTAATACCAAGCAAAAGATATTAAAGAAATACAAAATCAAATTATGAAGATAACTTGATGAAGTTAAGACAAAACTAGAGTATATTTATTCTCATACAATAAGAAAAAACACGGGGCCTTTTCTTATACCATGGGATTAAAACCTTTTATATTGTGAAAGTGAACATACTTATTTTTGATTTAAGAATTTTCTTAGTTTTTATATGTCAATCTCTTGTTTATTTAATAAATAAATAAAAACCCTTCCAAAAACCTTTTTGATGTCTTATATATTCAAGACACATTGTTTATTGGCCCTATTTCTATGTGAATTGCAATGGTTGGCTGAAAGGTGGGATTTTTTGTTGCTGGTAAATTTCTTTTATATCGTGTAGAGCACTACTTATGTTGCAAGAATTGGAAAAAAATGAACACATATAAAAAAAATGTTGGGGAGAGCATTTGTATAAAAAAATTGAGTTATAAGCTGTAAAGGAGTTGACTAAACATGGATGGTCATTTATTCATGTTCTACTCGATCCATAAAACTAGTCACCAGAAACGTTCCACCTAAAAACTCAAGTGCTTCCTTTGAGAGTTTTCCAGTGGTGTTATTTAGTTCTCAGAGAAAGTGAGTGAGTGATATCTAGTTAAAAGTAGAAAGAGCATCTCTGATGTTCTACATGATTTTCTATAAGTAGATGTTCTTGAGGGAGATCCTATTGTTTTCATATTCAATAACTATGTTTAGTCCTTTTAATGTTGTTGCTTCTAGGAGAGTGCAACGAGCTATGAATTTATCTTGGTTGTTTATGTTCCAACCAAGGGCATATTTAAATGTACACGAGAGGACTATATGATAAATAGTACCATTCCTGCTAGACACATGAGTGGATTCCCTTGAGCTTCACCATTGAAGAAACCCCATGATGGATAACCTAGAGTGAGTGGTGGCATTATAGGAGCATGACACTTTTTAGATTTTGGTTCAACCATGTATTCTTGACACAATTTCTTAAACAGTCTTGTAGTGACCTCTACAATGATTTCCCATGGTCTAAAAATATTAATGTTCTTGGCCATTAGAGTATTTATGAGGATACATGGTCCGAAGTGGCTTAAAAATTAACACATTTATTTTAAACTAATGCACACTTGGTTCTACCCACAGGGCTTTGGATTTACGGTGAATGGGTGTACTGTTAAGACACTCCTTGCGATAGGTCACCAGTTCAAATCCATCGTGGGTGCTTAGGTAGTATTATATAGAGAAAAAAAAATGCACACTTGGTTCTAAAAATAACATGTATGCACTTTTCTATGCATAAAAAAAGATATATGACATCTCATTATTTCATGGACCAAGATTTCCATTGGAAAACTAGTTACCAATATAGACGTAATGCAAGAGTGTCCTTCATAAAGGTTATCAACTAATCTGGTAAAGGTTTCCAACTCTAAAGGCTTCAAATATTTTATGGCCATTTAGTTTTAGAGGTAAGTCAAATTTTTTGTTCTATTTAAAAAATCAAAATTTTAAAGGGTTTTTTTAAATTGCAAATATATTTTATATCATTTTAATAGCTGAAAACAGAGAGACAAATAAAAAAACCAACCCAATAATAGAGTCACAAGAAAACATTAACTAGGAGAAAAATACCAAACAACAAACACAAATTATAAAAGATTTAAATGAATTAAAACTATTGATTGAAGAGCTTTATAACAAGAGGGAACCATCAATAGTTTTATTCGCTACGTCCGTTAACATCATCATTACCTCTATTTACCATGCCCATCATCGATTGAAAATTATGATTGAATATAGGAGTAATATGAGAGAATTATACTCACTGTTATCATTGAATAATAAGCTAAAGATTTGAATATCACCAAACAAAAACTTGTGGGGTTATTTATTGAACCAATATTCAACCAAACCTATGATCCTAGGAAGAGATGTATTTGCAATGATTGGTGTGCATTTGATAGATGGAAAGATAACTAATTGGGTCAATCATTTATGTTTTTTGTTAAACCAATTTGTTATAATACAGAGGTACCATTGTATTCTCTTTGCAAATAATAGGCCATGTTTACAATTAACCTCCATGTGGACTATTTTAACATTAGAGATTTCCAATGGGTTTGCTTTGCCTCCCCTTAGAATCAACCAAATGTTAGGCATAATCCATTCATATGGCCACCTACTCCTAGGTGTATGCCCAACCTCCCATAAGCACTTAAGCATTTGGATTGTTTTGACGACACAAGCACTATGATAACGTGTCTCACATGTAGTATAGTGCAATATAGTTCACTTGTGTAGCCTCCAAATGAGATACATCAAAGGATTATCTTAAATTTTTAGGTGTCGACTCTTTAGGACACATTGATTATAGACCATCAACTCCACATTAGTAGGCTAATGATTCTGATTTAAGTCGAGTAGAACTATATCTATGATCTCATTGTAGGCATACTCGCAATGGCTCGATGGACAATCCAATCCATGGAAATCTTATTAATCATCTTCGTAAAGTTTTTATTTGATGTTAAGTCATTGGTTATATATTTAATTGTACAATTGACAAATATTCAATAAATGTAACTTTAAAATACTTCTTTTCACTATTATTGTTTTAGCATATAGAGATGTTATGAGAGAATGACTATGAGAAGATGTCAGTTCCTTTAAACTTGATGTCACCATGGATGCAATATTTGACATTGTGGCACCTCTGCACAAGTATTTAAATAAATTTATGTGTGCCTATTTCAATGATAACTTAGCAAGATTTTAATTTTATTTTTTTTGGTTTTAAATTTTTTCGTGTTTTTTTTAATATTAGGCCCTTTATATTGCTATAAAAAAAGTATAGACAAAAGTAGTGCAAGCTACTATTATACCACTTGGGATACCATACTAGTGGCATAAGCTCACAATTTTATAGTTGCATATCTCATAGGCTACTAGATTGTATTTTAGACTATAAAATGTACCAATAAAAAAAACACAAGATAATAGACATGATGATGGAAGAGCCACAAAAGAAACTTGTCTTGAAACATCAGGTTCACTTGGTCATTACTCTATTACAGAGTCCATCGAGTTCATTGGGTTCGGTTCACTATCATTGTCCGAGGAAGAAAAATCAAAGTTTTTCAATTTCTTGGCAATTATAGAAATTCTCCTATTTTATCCTATAACACATGTTTCATTGAAATTGGAAAAATTATATTACAAGGACTTCAACAATAACACATTTCATGAAATTTGGAATTATATAGTGGATCTAGAATTTAGAACATTAACAAGACTAAGTTTGAAAATTAGTTAGTTCACTACTTTGAATATATCTATTCATCATTTTTTTCAATAAAATTCTCATCATAAATTATATAAAACAAATTTATATAAAATTGCATAAACAAATCTTTGACATCTTAATCTAAGACTCCTTACATTAATTCTTCTAATATTATTTATGGTTCCTATTAAAAATTTGGGTAATCCTTTTTTATGAAAAGGATAATAATTATGTATGTTAGTATTATGAACTAGTTTGGATATAATTTGATATAGAAAATACCATATTGTCACAGTTGTTTTAATATTCTAGTATAAGGTTGGCACAATTTTGAAGTGTCAATAAAATTTATTTAATAATAGAAGTATACCAATATGTTTGTTACCATAACAACTTTAATTCTAGGTACTATCGAAAGTTTTGTTTGCATTAAGTATCATATTTATTATATTAGGAGGTTGAAAACATTTTATAATTGACAAGAGAAAATATTATATAAGACTCATTTTATGTTTAACTTTTTTATTTTAACAATGAAAACCAATTATAAGATAGAAATTATAGAAAAATTCAATTTGGAAAAACTATATCACAAGGACTTCATAAAGATCAATTATTTTGTAAACCAAAAAAAACAATGAAATGAGTGCACCAAGGTGGGAAAAATTTTGTTGCGCGCCCATGACCTAGCCTACACCTCTGCCTCTCGCACTGCCTCCTACAGCTGCCCTGCCTGGTAGCCTGCTGCTATCAATCTGCCTCCCTTCCCCCTGGCTTCCTTTTGGCTGGATCCTATCACGTTGATCTCTTCCTTGCTCCAGGCTTGATAGCCTTATGCTACTGAGATTTCCTCTGCCCAATGCCTCACTAGTCAAGGGACGTATCTCCTTCTCCAAATGAAGAATCCAACCATGAAGCAGCTTTTTCCTCCTTAATAGCAGATCGTGGAGCTCCAAAAGCCAGGCCAGTTGCAAGTAAATTTGTCGAAAAACTAGATGAAATTCCTGAGATATCTTTACCTCCAACTCTACCTCAAAAAGTAGCGATTTCCCTGGTCGAACAGGGACTGGTTGGGCAGTTCACAGGTCTGTGACCCTCCCCCAGAGCAGTCCAAAAATGGGTGGAGAGAAACTGGAGCACCAACATACAAGGGAAAATTGCAATCAGGTTCTGTGGAAGGGGATACTACACATTTTTATTTGAATCTAAAGAAGACGGGAATCTTATCTTCAAGAATGGACCATACTTTATGGACTCAAGAGGCCTATATCTA
Source organism: Pinus tabuliformis (assembly GCA_031772625.1). NCBI lineage: Eukaryota > Viridiplantae > Streptophyta > Pinopsida > Pinales > Pinaceae > Pinus > Pinus tabuliformis. The sequence continues at coordinate 867,771,736 of CM062817.1, forward strand.
AATAGGTGGTCTCCAGACTTTGATCCTGAGATGGACATACCAAACGCAGTGCTGGTCTGGGTTAGGTTGCTGCATCTCCCTCTTCATTGCTGGGGGGATGAATCAATCAAAGCTATATGGAACACGGTGGGCAAGTATATTGATAGATGTGAACCAAAAGACAACATGCACACTTGTGCCAGGATCTGCGTGGAAGTAGATATGGGAAAAGGGCTTCTGAAGGCAATCAAACACAAGGTGGATCAGTGGATGCACATCCAACAGCTGGACTATGAACAAATCCCCTTCAAATACAAGGTATGTCACGAGTATGGTCATTTTGCAAATAGGTGTGGCAAACTTAAGGAAGTGGAGATGGTTGAGACAACAGAAACCCATGAAAACAACTGGGAACAAGTGAAAAGGAAGAAAACTAGTAATAAACAAACTACCCAAAACTATCCTCAAGTACATGGGAATACTGCTACTTCCTCAAACCCCCTCATCAACCCTGATTCTCCAGTCGAACCATCTTCTAATCCCTTCAAACTTTTGGATGAAGATCCTCCATCTCCTCGTTCCCCTCCCCAGTTCAATGCTACTACTAGTGCTTCCTCCCCACCCCCCAGCTTCTTGCCTCACCCACCCTCCATTGATAAAATCCTCACTAGAAACAAAGTCAAAGAAACATCCAATGCTTTGGAACAGCCAAAAAAAGCCGGGAGGAAATCCAACAAGGAACTTAGAGATGAGGCCACAGCAAAGGATATGGCTATCAGAACTCAACAGCCAATGGACACTTTCCTTGGCAAACAAAAAGGGAGTGGGGAGAAAATGCAACCAAAGTACAAGGTTGAAAACCACCATAAACCAAGTAAATAATGATCTTGGTCTCTTGGAATAGCAGGGGGTTGGATTCTATCTTAAAACTCAATGCAACAAGAGATCTAATAAAGCAAGAATAGCTGGATATTTTAATGATCGAAGAGACCAAAATCAATAACCAAGAGTTTCAAAACTTGATAGCAACTCAAAAAAATTATGAAGGAATAGCAACAGACTCAAACAGAGCCTCAGGAGGCATTGATATGTTGTGGAATAAATGGAACTGGAAAATTATCAGCCAAAAACTGAACAACAGCTGGGTCAGGACAGATCTAACAAAGAAGAACACAAATGTCAAATATACGGTCATAAATATCTACTCACCAAATCACTATAGAGACAAAGCCTTATGTTGGGAGTCTCTAAAAGAAGAGGTACAAGATGTTCAGATAAACAATCTAGTCATGGGAGGGGATCTAAATCTGATTCTGAATATAGAGGAAAAGCTGGGAGGCAGATTCATAGGAGATCCATCAAGAGCAGTCTTGGAGGATATTATTGCTAAACATAAGTTGCTTGATATCCATCCCAGCAACGGAAAATTCACATGGAGCAACAAAAGAATGGGTGTTCATAACATAAAGGAAAGGCTTGACAGAATCTTGATTCAGGAGGATATAGCAGCAAGCTTTTTGTCCATCAAGAGCAAAATCGTGCATGCCTTGGCATCCGATCATAAGCCGTTTGTGCTCATCCTGGACAAGTGGGAAAATCAGGGTTTGACCCCATTCAAGTATAGCAAAATTTGGGACAACAAGGAAAGCTTAAGGAATTTAATAAAATAAAGCTGGGATGCAGAGGTGTTGGGCTCCCCACAGTACATTTGGGAGACCAAGCTCAAAAATGTGAGAGAAAAAATAAAAACGTGGGCCAGAGAAGAAGCTCTCAGGGACAAGAAACAAAAATCAGAGTTGCAAGACAAGCTGGAAAAGTGGAACAAAGAAAAAGAAAGTCAGCAAGTTACTGAACAAGACAAAGCCCACGAAACAGAAATGTTTGTGGCCCTCTACCAACAAAATAGAAACGAAGAGGAGGAACTTAGACAAAAGTCCAGATGCCTTTGGATCCAAGCAGGGGACAACAACATTGCCTTTTTCCACAACAACCTCAAGATTCGACGAGCAGGCAACCAAATTGACAAAATCCAAGTGGAAGGGCAGGAAATCAAGGGGAGAGAGGAAATAAAAGAAGCAACGTTTAACCACTTTAAAAACCTCCTCACAGCTAGGGAGCAGCAAGTGGATAGCGCTGATTTTCTTCAGCAAATTAGCAGCAAAGTTAGTGAACAGCAAAACAGTGAGCTTGAGAAGGAGGTAATAGTGGAGGAAATAAGGGAAGTTGTTTGGAGCATGAATCCAGAAAAAGCTCCAGGCCCCAATGGATTCAGCATCGCCTTCTACAAGTGCCATTGGGAGACAATTAAAAAATATCTGGTACGTATGATTAAGAATGTCTTCAAAAAACACAAAGTGGGGGAAAACACGAAAATTTCTCACTTGGCCCTCATCCCTAAAGAGCCAAATCCTATCTCCTTTGATAGATTTAGGCCAATTTCTTTATGTAACTCCTCATATAAAATCATCACCAATATTTTGGCAAACCAACTAAAACAAATCCTTCCTTGTATCATTTCGGAAAACCAAGGGGGCTTCGTCCCAAAAAGGCAAATAACTGACAATGTAATCCTCATTCAAGAAGCCATCCACAGCAGCATCCAAAACAATGAAAGAGGTATGGTTATAAAGTTGGATATGGCTAATGCTTTTGACCGTGTTTGCCATCGCTTTCTTGTTGCAGCTCTCCAAAAGTTTGGCATTTCAAACAAGTTTATTAGGATCATTGAAGCATGCATCTCCAACCCATGGATTGCAACATTGATTAATGGAAGGCCCAGTAGATACTTTCGCAGTACTAGAGGACTGAGGCAGGGATGCCCGCTCTCCCCATTTCTTTACATCATAATGGCAGAAACGCTTAGCATACAGCTGGAGAATCAGTGAATGAGAAGGGAGATTACTGGCATTAGAATTGCTCGAGGTGTTAAAGAAATTAATCACTCTCTCTTCGTTGACGACACCCTCTTGATTGGGGGCGCATCTAGTATAATTTCTAGAAGGTTCAAAAAGGTGTTAGATGACTTCCTAGCTGCCTCTAGAGGTCTTTTGAACAATAAAAAATGCAGAATATACACCTGGAATGTGCCAAATAACATCATGCAAAGGATATCCCAAATACTGGAAATTCTAGTACAGTAAAAATGGAGCCATTTCATATATTTGGGGTTACCATTGGCCAAAGAATGGATTAAGATAGACACCTGGAATAAACAAATTGAGAAAGTAAAAGGGAAAATCCAAAGCTGGGGGATGATGTGGTTAAACTTGATTGGTAGAACCATCTTAATCAAAGCTCTCCTTTCGGCTTTACCAATCTATCATTTTGCTTTAACTTTGGCTCCAGCTAGCATTCGTAACAAATGGAGCTTATAATCAGAGCCTTCCTTTAGTGGGAGGGGCGAGACAAGACTCCAAAGAGTTCAGCTTGGTTCGGTGGGATCAAGTGACTCTTCCCTTCGAATATGGAGGTATCTCCATTCACCTCCCAAACATAACAAACAAAGCTCTTGGTATTAAACTAGTCTGGCACATGCTAATTGGGCAGGATCAGTGGTGGGGAGAAGCCTTGGCCAGGAAATATCTCAACGGGCAGAGGTCCTCGCTGATTAATGGGCTGATCTTGGATCGTCCTTGTACCCAAATCTGGAGGCTTATTAAAAAAACCATTCCCCACATCAAAGATCAATTCTCAAGAAATCCTGGAAATGGAGAAAACACTTCCATCTGGAATGATCGAATTATGGGAACAACACCATTAAAAGGACATCACAATCTGAATGATCTCCATGACTAGTTGGAGGAGAAGGGTATATCTTCCTTATCCTCCATCTCGGAGTGGGATCAAAATAGATGGACTGCTTGGAAAAAGCCTCCTTTACCAAATCGCCTCTCTGATCAGTGGGAAGAATTGAAGGCCCTGCTATATGGCTCAGCTCTGATAAACAAAAAGAATAAGGACAGTTATATTTGGGACCCCAGCAGAGGAATTTACACTGTCAAATCTGGTTACAACTTCCTTCATAATTATAGCAACTATGATAATTGGAGCCTCTGGCCTGCTGTGTGGAAGAACGCTTGTCTTCCTAAAATCAAGTTTTTCGCCTAGACCCTGCTAAAAGGGAGGATTCTTACTGCTAAGAATTTGAGGAAAAAGGGCATTCATGGGCCTTCAATGTGTGTTCTTTGCCAATCAGAAGAAGAGAGCACCCAACACCTCTTCCTGAACTGTCCCATAGCTAGACAGTGTTGGAAGCAAGTTATCAGCCCCCTCGACTTGAATATTGAGTCAATTGTGCAGCTGTCTCCTTTACACAAGAACTGGGCTCACAGCTACCCTTATGCTAAGCGAAACAAGGCTACTATTATAAGTTTTTGGAAGTGTCTCCCCTCACCACTTTGCTGGCACATCTGGTTGGCAAGAAACAAGTGCATCCCCAAGGGCAAAAAACCAAGTTCAGGGACTATTCTTTCCAAAACTTGGGCCCAAATTGCGGAAATGATCAGCTCCAAAGGTATGCCACCCCTGAATCAAACCAGTTGGACACAAGTAGAAAAGGATTTGTACAATAAGATCCCTATGGATGGCCTAGCCAGGAATTATATACCGAAGAATGTTGGAAACAAGCAAGAAAATTGGAAGCTACGGGGTAATGAAAGGGAAATAGAGGGGTGGATCAAAAATAAAAATAAAAACCCACATCCTCTTCTTTGATGGAGCCTCAAAGAACAACCTCGAAAAAGCTCGGGTAGGTGGGCTAATTTTGGATTAGCAAGGTGAAACAATTTCAACGTTTGAATGGGGGCTAGGAACTCTATCAAACAATAGAGAAGAGGCTTATGGTTTGCTAATGGGAACCAGCATCCTCACAAAGCTCCAAGCAAAAGATCAAATTATTATTGGAGACTCTACTATTATAATAGCAGCAATGGATGCTGGAAGAGAATTTGAAAATCAAGCCTTGAATAACATAAAAAGAATTATTGATAATTTCAACCTGCTCAAGGAAGTTGTCTACAAACATGTGTTAAGAGTTCATAACCAAGCATCAGATGCCTTAGTCAACAAGGCAGTGGACAGAGGGGTAGGGACAACAAGAGAAAATAATGATGTCTATGAAAAACCAATACCATAACCAATCTTCAATGGTGATCTGGCCCATAATACAAGATGTGGGAAAAATCATCACACATTTGAAAAAAGAGGAAATTAGTACAATGCAGACTCAAAGCGTGATTATCCATCAGATGGTTGACATAAAAAACAAAGAAAATCCACCTAGAGCAGCGCGGAAAATCTCCCCTGTTCAAAACAGTAAGCAGAGTATCCTTATGTCAAAAAAAATTTGTCCTCAAGACATGACAGAGGTTGGTAAAAGTCTCATCAAGTGCATGGGATCTTGTTTTGTTCACGAATTGCAATGACTTCACTGTCAGGAGGGTTCACAAGGAACTCCATATCAAATCCTATTAGAAGCAATCCTCATAAGAAGAAGTATCTCACAACGTTAGTAGAAGTTCTTCAGGTCACAGTGTCAATAATAGGAGGTTTTCGGGGAGTATCATAAGCTCCCTCTTTTCCCATCTCTGCGTCAGCAGAGGTATCATTGTTTTGGTTATTTGGCTTAGCAAATTTTCAGCTAACATCCTGTTTTCTCCTGTGGTTTCATTTAGCATTGTTCACAGGGTCTCTCAAGCTTCTTCAGTGGCATTCTACTTTTTGTCCTCCACTCAATTCCTCTTCTCGTCCCTGAAACTTCATTCAATATCCTAGTCACTCCTCTCCCCCTTCTATCATCGGACCTGTAGGGTCCAAAATTATATGTGATCTCTCCATCTGGCTGACTCTTCCCTGTTGTCTCATCCTATCTCATTTAAGTAGCTTCACCCTTAGGCAATGGCTCCAGTTATTCTTTAATGAAGGTCTGCATTCCAAGCACTCCTCGGGCAACTTCAGACTTTCGAAGAAAGAAAAAAATTCGGCCAAGAAATTGAGAACTGCTGCCTCCTACCCATTCACGTTCAGAAGACCTCAAACACAGAACTGCAATAAGGATAAGAAGAGCTCCTCCCCTGTTTTCAATATGTCTGGTAATCCTTTGGAACAGATTGAGAACAACAATAGTTGCATGCTCTGCAGGGCAAATTGCTTCATGATTGGTGCTTCATCAAAACTCTCAACGAGCTCAGGGCTGAAATGGAAACTGAAAATAAATCCAAGAAGAAAAAGTTCAAGAAGCAAAAAGCAGAGATCAAAGGGCTAAAAGAAAAATGTCAACATTTGGAAGAAGCGGTGAGCTTCATAAAGACACTGAATCAAAGCAAGCAAGGCGAAGCCTCGACCAAGCTCAGTAACAAGAAAGACAAGCCCCCAGAGGATTCTGTTAATCATTTTTGGTGACCTCTTTGATAATTTCCTATGCTATGTAAATTTTGCTTACTGTTAGGACAATTCGTCTGACAATATAGTTGCTATGTATTTCAAATACTAAGAAGCAAGACCAATGATTTGGAGGACAAGACTGTGTTCCCCTTTTGCACCTCCCTCACCAATATTCCCTCTTCACATGTACTGGGACCTTGTCCCCCCATTGTTGTTTTATAATATATCAGTACCCGATCTTGTCCAAAAAAAATAAAATTGTAAACCAAGCTAGATCCATCTTAAATCCAAATCTACCAAGTGCCAAGAATGATCAAGTCTGCTCCTATATCATGCCTAAGAAATATTGAAATAGAAAAAGGTATCAATATACTTGAAGGGAAAATAATCATATGGAATATGGCGTATAAGTTTAGGAAAATTTATGGAACTTTAAAGACCAACATGGAGACGGAATGTACTTCTCTAAATATCTTTGAGAAAACATAATCCACTAGTTGCGTATGAGCTTTGCTGAGAACGGATTGGCTACCTTATGAACTAGAACAACAATAAAATTAAGGTTTATGTTCTACTTTAATATATTTGTGTAATTTCGGTGAATATGATCATATATACTTTTGTGTTGAATTCATAAGGCCATTTATCATGAAATAGGAATTGACCTCAATTGTAGATTTATCCGCAAGCTGGAAGCATGACATATGTAGCTTAGTGGTAGAGAAGCTTGTAGGCTTAAGGCAAGTCCATGTTTTGATTCGTAGCCTTTCTAGTCTCAGTATGGTATTAAAGCTAGGTGACTAGGAGGTATTACCTTGACATGCAGCGTTGGATGTGGCAATCCACACTTGTACAACAAATTATTTCTTCTTATGAAATGTGTATGTGGCTTAGTGGTAAAATAATTGTCTACATGGGGGTTATGTGTATCCCAGTGGAAGATGAGCATATTGGCTAGGGGTAGGCCCTAGGTTCAATCCCCAACCTTTCCAGTATCAAAGATGTGTGGCTAAGAGAGTCCTAACCCAAAGTGTGGGTTAGGGGTGACTCTTAGTGGTAGAATGAATTTCTAGCGGGGGCTATGTCCTATGTGTATCTTAGTGGTAGATAATTCTAATTTCCATGGGTAGGTCCTTGGTTCAAATCCCAACTTGTCTAGTTTTCAACATTGTATTAGAGGAATTGTGTGGGTTGGGGGAGAGTGTAGGGTGTATCAATTTGAACTTATATAATTAATTTCTAAGTGTGTCTACCTTGAGGAGTGCTTGATGTGGCATGTCAAAAATTTCTACATCAAACCATTAAAGGTGCCCTTGATGAAAGGGGTATGTAGCTCAGTGGTAGAGAAGCTTGTTTGCTTTGGGTAGGTACCCAATTGAACTTGTAATCTTACTTTTTAACAAATTTTAGCTCTAATACATATAAAAAATGATAAATATTTTTAAATTGTCTATGATTATTTTAAAACAAGAAACATAATATGGTGAGGTCCAACAAAATTTTAAAAAAAGTTGTATAGAAAAAGTGTGCAACGAATACACCATGACCATGTGATAGAGTGGGGGGAAACAAGGTATAATTAAGAAAATAGATGAAATGGAAATTCAAGTTTCTATATTTCTTAATTTTGGTTCATTATAAATACATTAGTTCAATGAGTCAATACTAACAGGCTAATAATTAACAACTCTATCATCTCTCGCCTTGAGAGACCAAACTTATGGTAGGAGAAAATTTGGAGTGTGTTTGGATGTTAAAGGTTTTTAAAGTGTTCAAAGTGATCCTCGTGTTGGATGCACAACATGCCCTTTTGCTAGGAATTTGTAATTTAATTAAAAAGTATTGAGAGTTCAAAAAAAAAATTATAATGCATGTGCTGAACGTTGGAACAATATTCCTGCAAGGTTATGAATTAGAATTTGCTCAATAAAATTGAGGCCTAAGAATTTTTTTTTATATTTTTTATATTTTTCAAGTGTAGGTTATAGTCAAGGTTGAGGTAGTTTGTTGAGTTTCATTTCGTTTGATGAGGAAAATTATTCTTTTGAGTACTAGTGGTCTCTAGCTTCTCTTACAGTGTTGTTACCAACCTTTTGACATTATCACAAGTTCATCCTTGATAACTCACATATTTTGTTTAATTTTTTAGAAAAGTTTAGAGTCTTATTTGTGTATTCCCTTTTGGAATATAGGTCAATAGTGAAATCGGTTTTACATTCTCCTTTAAGATTGAAACTATATTTTAATTCAGAATTGAACCACTTTTTGTTGTTGGGTATTGGCATAAATGTTTGGTTGAGTGTAATAATTATATGTTCTATTATTGTATCATTATAATGTTATTTTCTTCTTATATTTTTTTTCTGGATATTTACATGCAGGTCTGCAACCACCCGTTCCTTTGTTTCTCCTATTTATGACGAAAATGTGCCAACAAGATTACTTTTCAGAGAGGTTTTATTTGGTACAACATCAAAAAAATTGCATGACTTGCGCTTCATTTCATGGCTTTCTTTTGTACTTTCTATATGAATCATTTGTATACCATTCATAACTTTCTATATCTGGCAACTGTCACTTATGAAGAGCCTTGTGGAGGCTCAGAAACTGTTTCTGACTTGTAACTCTAGGACATATATTTCTCCAGCTCTTTTGTTCATAGATTGCTTGCATGGATTCCTTGTGTTAGCTTTAATTGTATTTATATTTTTGTGTGCAACCTATCTACGTGAGTTCTTTAGACAGCTTCATGAAATTGAGAGGAAAAACCCTCAGTGGGAAGATGATGGCGTCAACTGGAAAAGTGGGGAAAGTAGGAAGACGTCTACCTATACCAGATGGAGCTCATATTCTTGGGGGAAATGGTGAGGGTGGTGAAGCTGGCTAGGAAAACATTAGTGTTGGGAAATTGATTAGGAGAAATGCACAAAATTTAGTGGCTCGTGTGGAAGCGCAAGTTGCATGGTTTGAGGAACATGTTGAGAAAATGTTTAATGGTGGAGATGATGCATATGGTATTGAGGATGTGCCATTTGTTGAAATTGTGGGGATGCAATGTACCATGTTTCATTTGCTTGAAAATGAAATAACAGTGAGTCCATTTCCCTTATGAGAAGGTTGTTAAATTTAATTATTTTGGGAAAGTTTACATGTCCCATTAAATTTCATATATTTCCCCTATATGATTTAGATCCTTTTTAAATGACAATTTTGTTTGCTTAGCATTTTTAGTTAAATGATTTTGTTGAGATGTTTACCTTGCAAGTGTTGGCTAGTAACATGGTATTTCTTGGTGTTGTAATATTTCTACCTTTTCAACTAGGACAGAAAGTTCTTTCCATTACATCTCAATGTTTTGTCACTACATCTGGTGCATTACTTACAACAGGAATGTCTAGTGATTCAGGATTAGATTTGGCCTCTCTTCGACATCACTTTAAAGAATAGTCTCGATTCAGTTGAAAATATGTCAACAAGCGCCCTGACCAAGGAGTTTCTTCAATGGAATATGAGCATTGGTGTGCTTCAATCTGACGATGGTTTAAATTTTACTAAAACTGGGGGATTAGTGGAAGTGTTGACAAAAGCCTTTCTTTATTCTTTACGATTTTCTTATTTGCAAATCTTTCTATTAGTTACATGGTTATTTTGATTTTTGTTTTATGTTATATTGGCTTATAACCTTGATATGCTAAAATAGAGGTGAGCCTTTGACAATGAGTAGATCTATGGTATAGCTTCAGTGGTAGAGGTTTTTCCTCCTCTTTCAAGGTTGTTGCTATATAGAGGAAAATACATTTTTCACCATGGTTAAGGTTTCTTTTCTTTCATTAGTGGAGATTGGCTTTTTCCCTTTATTATGTGGTTGGTGGTTGGATGTGTCCACCATTAGAATGCCTGGAACAACATTGTCTCATAGGGTGGGCTTTTCCTTGGAGTCACCTTTAACAAGTTCATTCCTTCACTGGCTTGTTTGGATTTTGTATATGTTACAAATAAACATATTTGTCAACCTTCTTTGAGAGGTTTTATCATTCTTTCTAAGAAAATTGTTTACTTCATGGTCTAATTTTGTAGCAAAAGTTAAATTTATTTACTTTTAGTTTTTATGTAGATGTCTTTGAATCTTGCAAAAAGACTGATGCATTGTGATTAACACTATATTACATATTTCAAGTATCAAATAACATGCTTGTGTGATTTGTTAATCAACAAGTACTTTGTCCTAGTGTCCTATACTTTCTCATAAATCCTACTGATCCAAATTATAATCCATTCCAAGATCTCATTAATGATCTAATACATAAACATGCACGAAGGATATTGCTATTTATGTAAGATTGATTGTCTTTTTGATATGCCTACCAATCAAACTTGCAATTTTTTTTGCACCTTCCCTATACCATTTGGATACATCGTATGTTGATAAGTAAATTTAAAATATGTTTTGTTAGTTAGTATTATTGGTTGCTGGTTAATGTGAGTTTATTTCATCAAATAGATTTGACCTGTTAATTTTGAATTTGTTGTATGATGTCATATCCATTTATAGAGATCCCAATAGAAATGTTTTTTTTTTCATATCTATATTCAATTTTCCATTGGTAACTTCAAGCCTTGAGAAACTTTTAAGACTGTTCTTTTCCACTGGTTTTTGTTATTGGTTGGATGCTTGGATTGTTTGACTTCTTCTTGCCAAACCCCAAGGACAAGAATGCTCAAGATGGTTTGAATGGTCAATAAATAATATGGGTAAGATTACAAGATGTTCATCATTATCGTTTCCAAGAATAAAATCACCATAGATTAGACTTCGTGTTGCCAAGAATGTTGGGAGGATGGTACATGAAAATGAGGGTGCGACTTTTGAAGAGAATGATGGAGATGAACAATATGATTCAAAAGAGTAGGTTTCTTCCCTTGGAACATCCTTTTAAAAATTAGTTCATTTATTTGTTGTCTAAAATATTATGAGGATCCTATTTTGCAGCAATGGACTTCCTTAATTAAAGATCATATTTTTAAGAAACTAAGTATGTAGGAATTATTTGTTGACAATAATGTATTTGTAAATTCAAATTCTTTCAGTAAAAATCACATGAAAATTTTTTATTCTACATGTTTCAAACCATCCAGTGTGGTTCATCATCTTTGTCCTGATGATGAACCACACTATATGGTTCGAAACGCATAGACTCAAAAACTTTCATGTGATGTTTTACTGAAAGAATTTCAATTTACAAGTGTTGATAGTACTAGACCCACCAACATTTAGGGGATCTCCATAATATGAAGTCCCAATTAGACCTCAGACCATTTGGTGTAGGAGTCCCATCCGGAATATGTCTCAATTGTTGATGTAGTGGATTTTAATGATTTGATTTGGATACAATAATGCATACAGTGATCTATTATGACTTTCATGAGAATATGTGTGTGACCCTACACAAATTCAAGTGCAATGCATGAAGGTTCTACCACATGAAAGGGAAAGTAGGTGAGCCCCTTAAAATCCTCTAATAGTACACAACTTGAAAGGAACACATGAGCATAAATGACATCAAAAGCTAATATGAGAAATAATTCACAAGTTAAGAGTGATGAATTAAAACTACAACACACATTCAACAAGATTTGTACCAATGAAAATGAGATAGTTCATAAGCATAAGTGTAAATTAAATAACATACATTGCAAACATAACAAGATTAGTCCTACTATATTACAACATATGCATGAAAATGTGTCGTATTTAAGCTTTTTATTAAGTGAAAGTTCCAATCATACATATACCATTGATAGGCCACTAGCTCCAATAGTGGAACGTGAAGTCAACATCACTTGCTCCTCCAAATAAATATACTTCCTCTATGCCATGGAGAATCCAAAGCTCTCACAAACTCCCAAGCTCCTGATTTTAAGCCTAAGCCTAGCCAAAATCTTGGCTCCCAAAATCCCTTTACGTGAGTTATGAGGTTATATGTATAACAAGAGGGGGTGACTCTTCACTTCCCCTTTGTGACTCTTTCACTTCCCTCATGACTATTCACATTCCAATATTGAAACTCTGAATTCCACTTACAAATTATTTACAAAATAATATTACAATTTACAAACGTACCCATATAAGACAAAATTCGGTAGACTCAACTAGATAGCCTAATAAAAAAAACACTATCATGCTTGAGTTTGGGGAAACTCTAGCTCAACAACTTCCACTTGATGTCTTTCATTCATGTGTCGGTGCCAAGCTTGGTACTATGTGATGACATCCCCAAAATATCTGATGGTGTCTAGCTGGAAGTAGACTCTAGCCTCCATGGCATCTGGGTACAATGATTTGGAACTAGTTTGAACTTCCTTCTAGAACATGAGTAACATTATTCTCACTTGAATATGGACACTAATTTAGTTATTCATATTCTATCTATTCACCTCCAAATACTCCTTAGTGGTGATCTATCTAAGCTGCTCCAAGTATTATTTTATCTCCTTCCAAACCTGATTCCTGGGATTGGCTTCAGTGAGTGAGCCAATTGATGGGATCATGTGGGACTTCACCAAGAAATCCAGATCATTGTATAACCATGCATATGAGGCATGAATGTTACCAATGAATGAGGTGAGTTGTTTATTTTTCTATATCAGCATCTGAACTCTTGCTTTCTGCAGCTCCACCTCTTGCTTCATTTTCTTCCCTAGGTAAAGTAGTTCCATTTTGTATCGCATTAACCATTCATGCATGATGGCGATTATAACTTGCACATTCCTTAGATTTTTGACAAAAAATTTAGAATGTTGCTAGAAGCCATGCAAGTGAACAATTTCCTTATGCATGGTAACAATCCTCATAAAGATTCGGCATGGTCTCTCCATATGTTGATACTTCACTCAGTATCGATGCCCTCATTTCCTTTAGATGGACCTCTGTGGAAGTTTCCTTCTAATTTGTTGTGCAGAGTTGTTCAGCCTCTTGCCTGGCACCCTACAATTTATTTTCCAATTTATTGTTCTTGGCCATCAAATATTTATTGTTCGACTTTTCTGCACTTGTGAATGCCAATTTGGTTGTGAAAATGGCATTGAGATTCTTCCCGGTGTCTACCATAATCATCCTTTCTCTAATGAATGCAGGAGATGTGAGGTCATCCAGAAAATGCTTCTTACGTGCTTGTACAATATTCTTTTGGAGTTCATAGTATGACATATTATACGTGTCTATAATTGGATCATCATCAAGAGGAACAACTTCCCCTTTCTTACCTGGAGCTGACTCTGTTGTTGGAGGTGGTGGAGAATGAATGGTGGCCTATTGTGTTCTTAGCATTAGATTAACATATTGATTATGTAGCTCTGGTCCCTCCTCCATGTCTATGATCTCTATCCACTCTTCAACATGCTGATAAAAAATCATGTCCTAGATTTTTCCGCTCTCCTCCTCTGCTGGTTTTCTGTTTTGTTCTTATTCTTCAACTTGTTTCTATGTTGTTTCTTCTATTATATCTCTTCGCCTTTCTTCTTCTTCCTGCTTCTCCTTTTCTTCTTTTTCTTTCAATCTACTTTTATTCCTCCAATCTCCTTTGTTCTTCCCGCTTCCTTTGTTCTTCTATTGGCATCCTGTGTTTCCTCTTTGCCTATGTTGATAAAGCTACTTTCATAATAGTTGGATCCGCTTTCATATTTTGGCTCCGTTCTCCCCTTGGGATATAAGAAAACTTTCTCTTTCCCTTATCCTACGTGGGGTTTCTCCCTTCTGCTGGCACCACTTCTGTAGTAGATTTTTTCTACAAAGTCACCTGTGAAGTTCTTGCAAAACTGACTGGCTTGTGGGACTTGGAGGAATTATAAAAATTCTTCCATAGATCCTCCTTAGGCCAATGAAATGTCTCACTAATCCACTGGAAGTGAATTCTCACACAATGGTCTCTGCAAATACCATGGGAATCATATGGATTAAAGTCTAGAGTACCAAATGCAAAATCCTCTATTACCTTTCCTTTAGTATTTATGACTTTCAGGTTCTTCATCCTGTACAATCCAAATTTCATTGGAACAGTTGGTGAAGGTGATTTCTTCTTCCTGTATAAATCTACTGATGACCCTATGGAAAAATTATATCAAACTTCTTGCATGACAAACTTGTAGTATATTCTGATCTCTAAACACTCTAAGGAATGTGCCATCACGTGAGGAAAATCATTCTGTGATCTTTGATATTGCTTCCATTTCCCCATGTGACATTCAAGGTGGTTCTTCCTCAAATATCATCTTGTATAAAGGAATGAGGATGTGGTGAGTTAGCTTCTCCATAATTACTTTGTGGCTACAATTTGAAAGCAGTTTGAATTGAATGTGCATGGCAGGGTCTCGAGGTGTCCAAGTCCATTTCATGCCATGGAATGCATTGTGTGCGTAGATTACATCCAGTAAATATGAAAACATGTAAAATCTCACTTTCCCTCCCTTGGGAGGATTTAGAGTATTTGCTACATGAATATCTAACTATCAAGGCAACAAGTCTGACGAGTTGAATGGATTCCCCTCATTCACAACCTAGTTCAATCATATTTCCCACCCTTCAGGAAAGGTCTCCATGCTCCACTAACCGTAGATTCTGCAAGCTATGATGATAAACAATTGATAGGCCCTCTCGAGAGATTTTGTCCTATATTTGTTGGTAAATGTTTGTCAAAACTTTGATGGCTCTTTAAAACAACCTATAATAATGTATTTCGTTCCCACATAGTTGTTAGTGGCATATAAGTATGAATCCATGAGTTTTTCTGGCCAAGGCAAATGGTAAATAAGACGATAATTTTCTACCAAAAAAGTAGCAAGCTTTTTTCCATTGGCTTTGTTCAAAGTCATAGTTTTCACATCAATATGTGAAACAATTTAGCTGATAACATATTCACATGGGAACGTTGGATATCTGCATGAAACCCCATGTAGACCTCATTTCTGGACATTAATGTATACATACCAATCCTCTAGATCTGCTTGGAGCTCTTTACTGAAAAAGCTTCGTTCAATTTATGCCATGTAAGATCTTATTCCTTTTCCACAAAGATTTGAGTGTCTGAGTATACTGGAAAGTTTACTTGCATGCTCTCAACAACTTCCCTGATATCTCTTTTTGTGGTACCTTTTGAAGCAACTCTCTTGGGTTCCATGATAACAATGACTGCTAGAGAGAAGTGCTCAACAAGCACGATACCCGTAGGAGGAAAAGGAAATCACTGCATGATTACATTAGATTTTGCAATTCAACTTTCAATGTAATATTAGGCAGCAAACACATGGCCTGATGAGAGAGATTACACAATTCTCATGAAAAAGGGAGGGACATTGGCTAAGGGAACTATGCATTTCATAGCCTCAACAGCCAACGATGCAGCCTGAGGCTTGAAACTGTGCAATGCACAGTTCACCTTGGAAGTGACAGGAAGAGATTATGCATTTTGCAATCTCAGTGGACAAGGTGGAAGTACTAAGCTATGGGACTTCGCAATGCACAGTTGAGCTACCCTATACTATATATTTCATAGTCACAGAGGCCAAGCTCTCAGCTTGAGCCTTGGACTTGTGCAATGCCCAATTGGGCAAGGTAGTGCATGGCCAAGTGAAGTGCAAATCTCCCCGGTGAGGGTGTAAGAAATAAGAATATCTAAGTGATAATGCAATTTAAAGTGAATATATGTCTAAGTATGTATAGATTAATGTGAATCAAGTGTTGAAACTCAACAAATAGAAGGAAAAAAAATGTTCAAGGAGAGTTGTCAAAACGATGATCACCGATGTGCACAAACAAGAAACCTGATGCAACACTTATGAAAAGTGAATGAAAAACTAAATAAACACTTCTAAAATATAATACAAGTTAAAACGATTAGAGAAATAATGAATATAAACAATAAAAACAACACTCATAGAAGCGAAAGGACAACAAGCGACAAAGAAAATGAAAAAAGACGATAAAAGAGAAACTCACCCAAAAAAGTGGCGTAAACTCCCCTGAAGGCTCCTTGATCTCCTTGGGAATTCTAGAGCTCCAAGGTCAAATTTTCAAATAGTATCTAGGGGTTTCAATTAAATAGATTTGTGTGGATTAGGGTTTATGACGTGCATGCCTAAAATCAAGGAAAAAGTGACACTTGGTGGAAATTTCTAAAAATGATTATTGTGCCACCTTTAGGAAACTAATGATGAATCCCTATATTATTGATCTAATTTAGAATATTAGTTTGCAGGGCTAAGATTTTCCTCATATTATAAAAAAAATTATTTCATTGTGCTTAAGGCTCATGAATTTTTGCAAGTAAAATGAAGAGTTTTTATGTTAAATTTATGAAAAAATTAACATAAACCAGAAACTAAATGATAGCATAAACATGTATAAAACATCATCAAAAATGCATTACAACAAGCACATGATAAAGGATCTCACCCCTCCTGGGCGACGTCTCCTTGGTCCAACTTCCAATGGCTTGGGTCTCTCTATTATGATGAAAAGTGTAAAAATTTGTGTATACAATGCTCAAATGCTTCTAAAACCTACCCCAATCATTCTAGCATACTAAAAAATGGCCATGTAGCCTCTTTTTACATTCAATATGGTGGAAAAATGAAGAATTTATGACTTCTCCTAGTTCTCCCGCTATTTGTTTCACAAATTGCTCCACATCTGACAGGAACCCACAATTTTGCTCCAAAAATCCACTAACTGAGGGATAATTTTGCCGCGTAGCGAGCCATAATTTTTCAGCACCGACTGTCCATCATAAATTGCAATCAGAAAATTCTAGAGGGTCTTATGGTCTATGAACACGGTGAGCGATGTGCGATTCCAATATGATGGACCCGACAAAACATTAACTACAACCTACAACCTTATCGCATCCGGGATATCTCAATCAGCGGAAAACAGGGGCATTAGATATGGAGGACTTTGCAGCATGCTGCAATATGAGATTGTGAGATCACATCACAACCTGGTACCTATTGGTGGCCGATTCTATAATGCTGACCCTTCACTGATCTGCGATTGTGATCCATCACATTGCACCTTCAATCGATTCTTGAAAACCTTCCCACCTGCCTAATCACATCGCACCCTTCCCTACTTGGGGGCCAATTTTTAACGTTGAACTACTTGCGATTTCAATTTGTGACATGCGGGGGCCTAGGGGGGCTTGCCACTTTGTGCCTCCTGATTTGCTAAAGGACCTTTCCACACCATTCAATCCTGCCATGTGAGCAAGTCAAACTTGAACTTTGACTTACTCTAACTTCTGCATACAAGCTCGGATTTGAGTGTCGTTCACACTATTGGAATCAGAATGATGATATCTTCAATTTGAAGCTAAGTTTAACAAGATTCTAGCACTTTTATTTTTGAGCCTAATTTTTAGCACCTGATCACTCCTCCTTGTTGGAAGCCTTTTGGACCCCAAAAGGATCCCTTTTAATTGTTCAGCAAGTGAGGGTTTTAGTTCCCTCACCTTTCCAACCTCTATCCATTTGGATTTTTAAGGAATTGTACCCTTCAGCACCATTCAAAGATAATCAAGACTTCCCCTTTTTTATGTCCTTGTTCCTATGTCAAGTATAGTGTCTTGTTGAAGCACATCAAGGAATTGTGGACAAAAGTCTTCAATAGATGGAATTTGAATATTCCCTCCTTGATATTCAATCAAAGGAGGCTCATACAACCTTAAATTCTCAACATTAACAATAGCATAAATTTGCATATATGAAGGAAAATCCATCCTGAAGGCATTGTTACGAATCTTTTCCAAAATTCTGAGTGGACTATATCTAATTAGTTTGAGATTTTTACCTTCTCGTTGGCACCTCTCTTCATTAATGTGAATCCAAACTTCATCACCAACTTCGAACTTGTGATCTTGATGATTCTTGTCGTACCTTTCTTTGTACTTGCCTTGGCTTTTCTCAAACTGTTCTTGAACCTTTTGGTGTACTAATTGTATTTTTTCAATGAACTTTCTTGCTTTCTCTATGTCTCTATGGCCTTGAATAGTAACATCTTTGCCAAAAATAAAATAGGAAGGATATTTAGGAAAGTATCGCATGCATGCCTCAAATGGAAAAGTTTGAGTGGAAGAGTGCTTGGCTCGATTTTAAGCATGCTGAATATAGTGACACTGTTCATCCCACAACTTAGGATGCTTACTGCAATACCCACGCAGAAGATGTATCATTGTTTTATTCACTACCTTTATTTGACCATCTGTTTGTGGATGAAAGGTTGTACTCTTTATTAATTTGGTGTCGATGAATCCCCAAAAGTTTGACCAAAAATTTCCCACAAAGCGAGAATCTCAATCACTAACAATGGATGTGGGCAATCCAAAATGCACCTAAACATTCTGAAATAATAACTGAGCAGTTTGTTTAGCGGTAACTTGCTTTTTACATGGCATCAAAATACACATTTTTCTAAACCTATCCAAAACTACATACAAATAATCATGACCTCTTTTTGATAATGGAAGAGCTCCTACAAAATCCATAGGAACACTCTCCCACGGCCATGAAGGAACCGAAAGTGGTGTGTACAATCCTTACTTCCTATAGCTAGGCCTACTAATTGCACATAATGAACATCCTTTAATAAAATGAGACACACTTTCAAGCATACGAGGCCAATAACAATACTTTTGTAGATGTGCACCATCTTACTTACACTGAAATGACCAACGATAAGAGAAGTATGCACCTCCCTTATGATGTTAACTCTTTCTCCCTAAGGAATACAAAGCTTACCAAGATGGTACAATAAGTTATCATGCAAATGATAATCCAATTCCTCTACTTGGCTACCTTGACTCAAGATTGCATAAACATCCTGAAAGTCATTATCTAATGCATATTGCTTAATATAACTTTCATGTAAAACATAATTATGCTTGATTAAAGTAGCTGCATAACAATCAGCCTAGAAAGAATATCAACAACTTTATTGTAGATACCTTTCTTATACCTAATTAACAAGTAGAATTATTGAAGGCAACCCATCCATAGGAAGTGCCTTAATTACTGCAACTTTGATTGAGATTGCAAGTATTGAAATGGTTGATGATCAGTGTGAATGACTATTTCCTTACCCATCAGGTAGTGTTCCCATTTTTTCACAATTTACACCAATGCATACAATTCCTTGTCATATGTAGGATAGTTAATCACTGAACCATTAAATTTTTCCGAATGAAAATGGATAGGCTTACCATGTTGCATGAGGATTGTAGCGATAGCGTAGTCACTAACATCTGTTTAAATCTCAAATGATTGTCTCAAGTCTCGAAGTGAGAGTATGGTAGTTGTACTGGTCTTTTCCTTCAATGCATCAAAGGTCTTTTTCTGTTTGCCTCCCCATTGAAAATTATTTTTCACGCTGGTCAATGTATACAAAGGAGCTGCTATAAGAGAGAAAATAGCAATGAATTTCTTCCAATATTGGGTTTCTCCCAAAAAAATTCTTACCTCTGTAATTGTCTTAGGCCATGGCCAATTCACAATGACATCAACCTTGGAGGGATTTATTTTCAACTCACCTCCTCCAACAATATGACCCAAGTAAACCAAAGAAGTCCTTCCAAACTCGCATTTTGACATCTTCATATACAAATTTTCATTTTTCAAGACATCAAGTACTTTTCTTACATGCATGACATTTTCAACACAGGATTTACTGAAAATTAAGATGCCATCTAGGTATACTATGACAAATTCAACAATAAATGGCCTCAACACATCATTTATCACATGCATGAATGTAGCAGGAGCATTACATAAACCAAACGACATAAATAACCATTCAAACAAACCCTGTTTTGTTTTGAATGTTCTTTTCCAAATGTCTCCTTCAACTATTCTAATTTGATGGTAGCCACTTCTTAAGTCCATCTTAGTAAAATACTTTGCATCTTTCAATTGATCCTGTAAATCATTTATTTGAGGTAGTGGGTAACGATTCTTTACCGTAATTGTGTTCAATGCACAAAGGTCCACACACATGTGCCATGTTCCATCCTTCTTTGACACCAAGACAATAGGTGAACCACAAAGTGAGGAAGATGGTATTTGCGTCTTAATTTCTACGCTTTCCATAACTAGCATCCTGTACATGCTTATCTTAGGAAGAGGAAAATCGTGTTGTAACTATATCTCATGTTAGATTCCTCTCTTGGGAGGAAATCCCTTTGGTTCCTGCAAAATTTCATCATATTGGTTAACTACGTCAACCATATCAAATTTCAAATTTGAATCACAACCTTTAAAAGATTCATTATCAACATCATTTTTGGGTTTGATCATAAGAAGCACAAAATTCTTGCTCGAATTCATCATTCTTTTCATCTACCCTGCATTAACAAGAGAAAGGTTTTTTTTCTTATTCTAAGCTCTCACAATATATTCTACTCCATTTTTTAATAAATGATATTTGTTTTCATGTAGATGGAAGATAGTGTTTATGTCATAAAGGTAGAGGCTAGCCAAAACGATGCCATAGATATATAGCGACATAGCGTAAAGATCCACTTCATCTATGAATTATGCAGCGATAGAAAATTCCAGTTTACACTTTCTCGTAACCTGCAATTGCGCAATGTCACATACCCATCCAAGTGCATATAGTTTATGATGTCGAACAATTTCCATATTTGAACTCTTGACAATGTTTTCAGAGATAAGATTGGCTTGAGAGCCGCTATTGAACAACATATCAATCTTGTTATGTTTTGAGATCACCCTTATGTGAAACAATTTTATTCTCCTCTTTTCATTTGGAGTTTCATTTTGTGAGTCTGAAGAACTAGTGCTGGCAATGGATTCTTTCCATTTTAACCCCATGACTGTGATTTTAGTTTCATCACCTGAAGCAGATCCCAAATCTTGTTGAGTGGTTGCGGTTGTCTTCTGTTTTCCCTTGTTGTTTCTTTTTGGTTTCATTTTGGGATGAATCTTCCAATAGTGAGCTTCATTTTGACCCTCTCGGGAATAGTGTTTGCATGTAACTTTCTGTCCTTCTTTTTTGATAGATGTATTTTTCTTGGCATTTCCTTTGAAAGCATTTTCTTTTCCCTTATTTTGAAATGGATTTTTACTATCTTCTTCTGAGGTGTTTTTCCCTCTTGCCTCAAGATGAGTGTCTTACACACACACATCATCTATATTATTGGGATTAAACATTAAGATAGCATTCCTAAGGTAATTTTGTAAATCCCCTATGTACTTCAGAAAAGTGTCATGTGACTGCAAATCTACACCTAACATCACAGGCCTTTTTTTGAATTCTTGGATGTAATCTTGCACAGTTTGACATTTAAGTTTTCTAAAGTTTTCTGAATTCATAATGGCTTTCTACATATAAGCTATAGGGTAGAATTTTTTTTAATTGCAACAATGAAATTATTCGAAGAAATTGAGATCTTAACATGATTTTTAATCTCCTCTTCGATCTTTGATTCACACCATACTAGTGTTGCACCCTTCATTCTCAAGGAAGCTAACTAAATCTTTATGTCATCCTCTTGAAGGTTTTGAATCCTGCAATAGACCTCTAATTGGCGAATCCAATTATCAAGCTTCTCTGTATTCGCTTCATCATTATACATGGGCAACTCGAATTTAACATCAAGTTTTTGAGAAGGTGATTTACCAGTTCCTTTTGAAGAATGATGATGAGTATGAGTAAGGGTTGTATTAGTGGAAGAGTGTGAATATGCTCGTAAAGAAGAATATGAAGAAGATGGTGGAGAGGGTGGAGACTTTTCTCCATTTCCATTACCTCCTCCTGAAGTGCCTTCTCCCTTGAGAGGTGTGGAACTTTCTGCTTGCAACCTTCTATTCTTCTCTTTATAGAGGACCTTCACCATCTCTGTCACATAAAAGAAAGCCTTTATGAAGGCCTTCTCATCTTCTGTCATGTTTGTAGCTTCTCATTCATGAAACAGGATCTTTGGAGTCTCAACAACAATTTGAGGCTAAACTGGTGTTGGAGATTGTGGCAACCTTGCTCTCCTTCCCCTTTACCCAACTTCAGGGCTTCCAACCAGCTTTCCTTCACCACTTTTGAGTTTTAACCTTGTAAGCATGCCATAAACTTGGAAACATTTAAACCCTCTTTCCCAAAGAAAACCTCGTGCCCTAATACCAAATTGATATCATTTAGAATATTAGTTTGAAGTACTAAGATCTTCCTCATATTATAACAATTTAATAATGAAGAGTAAAATGAGGCGTTTTTATGTTAATTTTATCAACAATTTAACATAAACCATAAACTGAACAACAACATAAACATGTACAGAACATCATCAAAATCACATTACAACAAGAACATGATAAATGAGTTCACCCCTCATGGGCTAAGTCTCCTTGGTCCAGCTTCCAATGGCTTGGGCCTCTCTATAATGCTAAAAAGTGTAAAAATATGTGCTTGCAATGCTCAAATGCTTCTGAAACCTGCTCCAATCAGTCCAACATACTCAAAAATGGCCATGTATCCTCTTTTTGCATCCAATTTGGTGTAAAACTGAAGAATTTATGACTTCTCCTAGTTCTCCCTCTTTTCGTTCCAAAAATTACTCCACATCCGACAGGAACCCACAATTTCGCTCCAAAAATCTGCTAACCAAGCAAGAATTTTGCTGCACAGCGGGCCATAATTTGTCGTCACCGACTGTCCATCGCAAATCAAAATCAGAAAAGTCTGGCGGTCCTTATGGTCTGTGGACGCGGTGAGCAATGTACTATTGTGATACGGTAGACCCGATAGAACATTAATTGCAGCGTATAACCTTATCACATCTAGGATATCGCAATCGGTGGAAAACTAGGGTCTTGGATATGTGGAACTTTGCAGCGTGCTATGATTTGTGATTGTGAGATCGCATCAGTACCAGTTACCTATCGGGGGCCGATTCTGTAACATGGTCTCTTCGTTGAACTGTGATTGCGATCCATCGCATCATGCCTTTGGCCGATTCTTGAAAACCTTCCTACCTGCCTTATCACATTGCACCCTTTCCTTGCTTGGGGGCCGATTTTTAACACCGACCTCCATGTGATTGCGATTTTTGATGTGTTGGGGCTAATGGTTGCTTGCCACTTGGCACCTCCTCATTCACTGAAGGACCTTGCCACATCATCCAATCCTTCCATGTGAGCAAGTCAAACCTGAACTTTGACTTACTCTAACTTATACATATGAGCTCAGATTTGAGTGTCATTCACACTGTTGGAATCAGAATGATGAGCTCTTCGATCTGAAGTTAAGTTTAACAAGATTATGACACTTTTATTTTTGAGCCTAATTTTGAGAACTTGATCATTTATAGAGATTTCTTTCTTCACTTTTTTATTTTTTAATTTATGGAAAATATTCCATGCACACTACCAATGAATATTTCACAATTCCTGAGAACTGGGAAACTTCTCAGCTCAATGCATTGCATAGTTTCTAAGCACAATGGATGGATTTCATAGTTTTTTAGCATAGTGTTGGGTTTCCATCCATGACTACACAATTCTCAAGCTCAAGGATGAGCTACCATTCTAATTGCCCAATTTCCATCATCAAGGTTGGCTTGCCTTCCAAGATAGTGCAGTTTCTGGAGGCAAGCCTAGGACTGCTGCAAGGTCAAGTCAGAAGGTTAGCTTGTAACATGAAAAATTTAGATAGGTATGAAAACAAGCAAACATAAGCACCGATGAAAAGAATAAGTCTTGATCAAACCATGAATACTTGACGATAGTAAAATATAAGCTCCTATGAACAGAGTCGGAGGCTCCAAAATCAAAGCATAAGAAATATTTTGGAGGGTGGTTGTAGTATCTACAACACTTGGCACAACATTGGCAGAACCCCAACTCTGTGTATGGCCTTGTCTCATGCAGAACAAGTCTAATGCTTTTGGAAGTATTTTTCAGTTGACTAAATACCATAGCTTCTTCAATTAGCTTGTGTTAAATATATATTCCTTACCATTCTCTTCATCGATTACACACTTAACCAAGCCAAGTAAAAGTAAGTTGTTTCAATTGGTGATGAGGAGTATATAGATACACAAGTGAAAATAATTGTCAGAGTCTTAGTTTTCATCTTTGGTGTTGCTCTGCTACTAGTAGGCTTGGGAAATACCTTGATGGAGTCACTTTAGGAACATAAACATTTCTCTGATGCTAGTGACCTTGGACAATACTACATCGGAGTTGCTTGCTTCACCTCTCTACGCAAGAAGCATTTCTCTTCTTTCACCCTTATTTTATATTTTTTCCCTTTTTCATTTTTTTCAAAGAACTGTGCATAGGCACTTATTTATTTAATGAGGCAAGAGAGGGATCCTGACTTATTGATAGAAAAAGAGGTTGTCCCTCTAGAGAAGGATATTTATATATAACTATAACACACTTTTTAAAGTTTTCCTCCCCTCCTATTACTCTACTTGTATATATTTAGCTGACAAGGAATCAAAAAAAAAAATATCGATTAGAGTAGGCAGTACTAGTTATAGGTTCACGCATCGTGATTCCGATATGGTTTTCTCCGGGATAGAACGTATTTTCCATCAGAGTATCATCAACTAAAGGAATGCAAGATTCACACAAAGAGATGGAATAAATAGATAACCAAGCGTTGATAGTAGCACAACTTCATCTTAGACTTCACCATGCTTGCTCCAAAAACCAAACACGGTCTCGTGCGGAAGCTAGCCTACGACTGAAAAGAAATGAAAGAGAAGAGTGGAGCAAAAAGTAAATTAAAACAAAACAAAACAACGAAAACAAACAAAAATAGTCTTACTCCTAAACTAACCAAGAATAGGCGAGACCTACGTAAAATGAAATTTGCACTGTAACCATTGATGCATCGGTTGGACTATGTAAGCAAGGGAATGAATATCAAGAAAGATATTCAAGCATAGCATAAAAAAAGAAAGATAAGACAATACATATCAAGACATTCTAATTTTGAAAATGCACGCAGAAAAGTATGAAGAAAAGCGCATGTGAAGCATTGTACAAATGCATTATGGCGGTTAGAAACATTGCAACTCAAAGGAATGCAAAGACAAACTTCAAACTCTGAAAATGGGTAGACATGGAGAAATAAGAAAACTTTCACTTTTCAATAGTTCTCACCAGTATTGCTCCTCCAATGACTAAGTGATAGGATCGTGCAAGTCAGATTGAGTGTGCGAAAATTGTGAAACAAAATGATTTTCAATTTGTGTGGAGGAGTGATGAGGAGCCTCTAAAAATACGTTTCTATTCTGATTAGAATTGGAACTAGTCTCAAGACTAAGAGTACCTAACATAACCATCATCTTAGGCTGAAGTGCTTCGACAACTTGCGAAAGTTCCAAATCATCACATGATATGTCATCAAAGACCAGTGGCTTAGAAAAATCGACAATCTAACAATTAGAGCCTTGACGAGATGAATGGGTTAAAAGATCATGAAAAACACGATCAGAAAGTTCCAAATGAGAAACAAAGGCATCCTCTTGATCTGATGAATCATAAAGAGGGGAAGATTGAAAACAAGAAACTTCACCCTTTATTTCTTCAGAATGATGAGATGATAGATTGGGAAGAGAAAAAAGAGAAAATTTATCCTCTTTGAATTCGGCTAAAAAACTGGCATTCCATGATTTTTGAGAGTGATCGAAAGTAATAATATCATCAGAAGGTAATCCTTTGTAAGATTCAACAGGAATGAAAGAATCACAAAAAATGTATGGGTAATGAGGGAGAGGAGCATAAGGAAAATAATCAACCTTCATCATAAATTCTTGTTTAGATGTGGACTCCCACACATAGTCATCGTGAATGATATCGCAATTTTGATTCTCAACACCAACTCCATCCACAACTTGATCCTCATGAACATCAAAAGAAACATTCGAAATGGGTGACACAACAACTCACAATCCAAAGTACCAAAGGAACCAAAGGATGGAGGATGAGGAGATAACACTTCATCACAAACATCAAACTCACAGTTCAAAATTGCACTAGAATTCTGAGTATGTGGGGTGGGAGAAGATGGCGGTAAATCAGTAGATGAATTCTAAATTTGTCCTACCTCAACCCACAGAAATGGATTGCTTGATTAGAGGAGAGGGAGAGTCACTTGGTACAACAACCTCGTCTATTGTAGATTTAGAAGCTCTAATACCGAGGTATGTTGAGAGAATTTCGAAAGATTCATATTCGTACAGATTCATCGAAATGTGAACAAGAAATTTTAACGTGTCTTTCAATAAGGGCCAATCAACATCATCTTCGTAAAATTCAAAACAAAAATAAATTGAATGATCGTAAAATTCATCAAGAGATTCAATAGGTTCTTTTCGCAATCGCATAATTTTGATAAACATATATTTATAATCATATCTATCAAAGGTGCGGTAAAGCTCTGTGGAAAGGTGTTTGAAAGAGTGTATAGAGGTGACAGGCAATGTGTAACTCAATTCCCTTATGAGCCCTTCAAATGTGAGAATGAACAACCTACAATAAACATAATTGTAGTCAATAATGTTTTTGTGCAAAAATCGAGAAAACGAGAGGTGTGCTTGAAAAAGGTTGTTTCACCCTCGCCATTGAATTTAAGATTTGACAAGTCATCAATGATTCTCGCTGTCACTTTCAGATTTGTGGTTCTAGAAAAATATGTCGGTTTGTGATTTGGGGAGAATCCATTAATGGGCGTGGAAAGTTCAAACTGACCTCATCGGATAAGCTTGTCATCTGGCCCTCCTTCTAGCACCATAAATGTTGATAGTTATGAACCTACCAAAATTTTTCAGATCTTCCCATTATGAAGTCCCAATTAGACCTCACACTATTAGTGTAGTAATACCATCTGGAATATAGCCTGGTTTCGGATCAAGTGGGTTTTAATAATGTGTCTTGGCTACAATAACGAATAGAGTGAAGTATGATGACTTTGGTGAGAAGAAGTCTGTGACCCTACAGAGAGTCAAGTGTGATGCATGAAGGTTCTACCACTCAAAAGGTAAAACAAGTGAGCCCCTTAAAATCTTGTAATAGACTTACTCACCTTAAAAGGAACACACGAGCATAAATCACATCACAAGCTAATATGTGAAATTAGTCAGTTATGACTAGCTCTCATGGAAATGGTCATAGATGAATGACTTCCTTAACACAGTTGAATCCAAAAAAATAATATCTAATATAATTCACTGTGAAAATCCCTCAATAATTAAATTCAAAAGAGTGAAGGGAACTCTCCCTGAATGGTTCATGAGGCACAATACTTGTTAAGGTTTTGTAAATGTGGTAGCAAGCTAAGTGGGCTTGATTGTGGGGAAAAATCCATATTGAAGCGCCCCTGAGCGAGAGACGATCTAGGATGGGTGACCTCCCAGGAAATCCTGGTTACTAGGTGCAAGCCTCGGAAGTGATGATTGAGGCTACTTGATTCATTTCACTAGTTTCAATCCCACTTCTTCACCCCTGTGAGCATCACCCGATCCAAAGCGTGCTAAGTCGAATATTCAAAAATCATGAGAAATTAGTTAGTTACGACTACCTCTCATGGAAATGGTCATAGATGAATGACTTAATTAACGTTGTTGAATCCCAAAAAATGATATCTAATATAATGCACTGCAAAAACCCCTCAATACTTAAATTCAAAAGAGTGAAGGGAACTCGAATTGAATGGTTCATGAGGCACAATACTTGCTAAGGTTTTGCAAATGGGGTAGCAAACTAAGTGGACTTGATTGTGGGGAACACTAAATAATTAAGCGTGCTTGACCTAGAGGCAATCTGGGATGGGTGACCTCCAGGGAAGTCCTAGTTACCAGGTGCAAGCCCTGGAAGTGATGATTGATGCTATGTGATTCATTTCACTAGTTTCAATCCCAATTCTTCAACCCTGTGAGTATCACCCAATGCAGTGAGTGCTAAGTGGACTATTCAAAAGTCGTGAGACTAATGAGTGCTAAGTGGACTATTCAAAAATAATGAGAAATTAGCTAGTTACTACTACCTCTCATGGAAATTGTAATAGATGAATGACTTACTTAACGCATTTGAATCCCAAAAAATGATATCTAATATAATGCACTGCAAAAACCCCTTTAGAATTATTTCCTTCTTCACCACTCTGGAATGGCTTCTTCTTGCCTTCTTCTTGTACATTTTTCCCTCTTGCTTCTAGGTGTGTAGCTTGAACACAAACTTCATCAAGATTCATGGGATTAAACATAAGAATGTTGTGTCAAAGATAGCTATGAAAACCTCCTATATATTTCAACAAAGTATCTTTTGACTGCAAGTCTACTCCTAACATAAGAGCTCTTCTCCTAAACTCCTGAGTATAATCTTGCACATTTTGACCTTTTAACTATCTGAAATTTTTCCAATTCATGATATCCTTTTGCATATGGGCCAAATGGTAAGTTTTATTTTATAGAAGCAATGAAATCAGACCAAGTAATATAGATCTTACCATGTTTTTTGATCTCGTATTTAGTCCTTTCTTCCCACAAAATGAGTGTTTCACCCTCCATTCTCAATGTAGCCAACTAAATTTTGATATCATCCTCTTGAAGGTTCTAAATTCTACAATACACCTCCAACTGACAAATCCAATTATCAAGCTTCTCTACATTCACTTAACCATTATACATGGGCAACTCAAATTTAACATTAAGCTTTAGAAAAGGTGATTTACCAGTTGTTTTACATAATGCTAATGAGTATGAGTAAGGGTTGTTTTAGTGGAAGAATGTGAAGATGCTTGTGAAGTAGAAGATGAAGAAGATGGGGGAGAGGGTGGAGTTTTGTCTCCATTCCCATTACCTCCATTTGCATTACCTCCTCTTAAATAGCCTTCTCCTTTGGGAGGTTTAGAACTTTCTCCTTGCAATATATTATTCCTCTCTTCATAGAGGACCTTCACCATATCTGTCATATCAAAGAAATCCTTTCTAAAGGTCTTCTCATCTTCTATCATGATAGGTTCTCCTTCATGAGACATGGTCTTAGAAGACTCAACTGCAAATTTTGAAACTTTAGGATGTACTGGTGTAGAGGACTTTGGCAACCTTTCTCATCTTCCCCTTAAACCAACTATAGGGCTTTCAACCATCTTTACTTCACCTGTTTTGAGTTTTAGCCTTGTTAGCGTGACACAAAACTAGAAAACAATACTCCTTCTTTGCACAAGAAAATCTAATAAGCAAAAACCAATCCTCTGATACCAACTTGATCTAAAATGGTGCAGATTAGTAATGTTGTGCTAATTCCCCATTTAGAATAAAACCCAAGATGCTTATAATTTTCTTATCAAGTGCTTAAGGATTCACCATTTTTGCTAATTAACTGATTCCCATGAGATTTTCTTATGTAAATGTTATAAACAACGTTAACATAAAACATATGATGAGCAACAACAAAATAACAACAAATAAACATCAAAATACAACACACAACAAATAGAATTGATGAGGAGTTCACCCCTCCTGGTCTATGTCTCCTTGGTCCAACTTCCAATGCTTGGGCTTCTTTATTATGCTCAAAATTACAACAAAAGTGTGTTTAAAATTCTCAAATTGTCTTTGAAACCCTCCTAGTTCTCCCACTATTTGTTCCACAAATTGCTCCAAAATCGACATGATCCTACAAATTAGCCCCAAAAATGCTAACTGTGCAAAAATTTCACCGCACGTCGAGCTATAACGTGTCATCTATATGGCAAATCACAATCGGAAAATTTTGGTGCGCTTAAGGCCTTGTTAACTCAGCGGCAATGTTGCAGTAGCGATATTGCAGACCCGACGAGACATTAAACTGCAATTCATAATATCTCGCATCTGAAACTTATCACATTTCACAATTTGCGGATAACCATTGGCAGTCATAAAGTGGAACTTGTGTTTACCTGTGATATTGCATTGCGATCTGCGATCCATCAAATCACACCCTGGTACCTGTGAGGGTCGATTCTGACCTCTTTGTGATATGCAATATGCAATCACATCGCAACCCTGAACCTGTTGAGGGCCGATTTGTAACACCTTTTTCGCCTATAACTTGTGATTTGTGAAATGCAGGGGCCAATGGCAAACTGCCACTTGGCACCTCCTCATTCACTGAAGGGATTTTCCATGTCATCCATTCCTGCCATGTAGACAACTCAAACTTGAACTTTCAATTCCTCTAACTCTTGCATACGAGCTCGTATTTGAGTTATGTTTGCATCGTTGGATTCAGAATGACAAGATCTTTGATATGAAAACTCATTTTAACAAAATTATGACACTTTGATTTTTTAGCATAATTTTTTATCACCTGAACACCAAGAAGAATGGAAAGCATGTCACTAAGTGAAACTTAAGGAGTGGCTATCATCAAATTATAATTTTTGAAGGAGACACATCGAAGATGAAATTTAAAACAAAGAAAGGTTTGTTTGAATGGCTAGTTATTCTTTTTGGTCTTTTCCATGCTCCTACTACTTTTGTGTGTATGATGAATGATGTATTGGAGTCATTTCTAGATGAGATAGTCTATTTAGATGACATCTTAGTTTTCATAACATCTCTTGATGAACATGTCATGCATGTGAGAAAAGTACTTGATGTCTTGAAGAAATAACAATTGTTTTTGAAGATGTCAAAGTATGAATTCGGTAAAACTTCTTTGGTGTGCTTGAGGCATATTGTTGGAGGAGGTGAGTTGAAGATAGAACCCTCCAAGGTCAATGTCATGATGAATTGGCCAACGCCCAAGAATGTCACTGGAGTAATAAGTTTTTTGGGAGAGACCCAATATTGGAGAAAGTTTATTGGTAACTTTTCTTCTATTGCATCTCATTTGCATGCATTGACTAGTGTGGAAAAGATCTTTAAGTGAGGAGGAAAGCAACAAAAGGAATTTGATGTCTTAAAAGAAAAGATTAGTTCATCTCATGTACTTGCAAGTGACTATGCCATGGGCACAGTCCTCATGCAATATGGCAAGCCCATTTCATGTCATTCAAAAATTTTCAATGGTGCAGTGACAACGTTGCAACAATCAAGGCACTTTCAACAGATGGGATCCTTACAATAATTCCACTTGGTCAGCAGGTATAAGAAAGGCATGTAAAAAAAGGTTGATGATATGCTTTCTAGGTATATTGTTAGTGCAGTTACTTTAGTCAAGCATAATTTTATTTTGTAGGATATTTATGATCAGCAATATGCATATTTTCAAAATGTACATTTAAGCTTGAGTCAAGAGAACCAAGTAGGGGAATTTGATTACCATTTGCGTCATAATTTGTTGTACCATCTTGGTAATAAGGATGTCTATTGACACCTAATCATCAGGATTTGGTGAATAACTGAAAGTAATGTAAATAAATAATAGAAAATATGAATAGTCACAGGGAGATGAAATGAACAGTCTCTCCCTCATGTATATAATAATGACCAACCTAAATGCATATCAATGAATTGTTTTGACGAGTTACCTCCTGGTCTGACATGGTATTAGAGCCAACGCCATTTTTGGCTTCCATCTGCTTTATAACTCCTTATTCTACCAATGGTATTCTGAATCCTATGCAGAATGGCTAGCCTGGTAGCTCTGACGCTTCCACTAGCTTGAACGCATTATTCTCTATTATTCTCTGCTACGCTGCTCCTGTCGCTGCTCCACATACATTGATAATGCTATTGCATTCAATATTACCTTACCGCCATTGTATTCAATACATTGATAGCATTATTCTCCGGTCTTACCACCATTGTATTCAATTTCGCAGCCTTGGGTCTCCATCCCACGCACCAGAAACACAACATTATTGATAACGTTGTATAATACCACACTGCGCTTATTCAAGTATGACCACGGGAGAAAAATTAAAGCAAAGGCTATGAGACCAAGCATGACACCCACTCCATCCATTACATAAGGAACTGGGGAATTTGTTGCCGATATTTGGTTCCTTCCTGTGCTCATATCATTTGTCATCAAACAAATGATAGAGAACACTCAACCCAAAACTGATACCTTGTTCTGGTGATGGTGCCACTTGGACATGGTGTATGATGCTCAGAATGGTATCTGATGTGGTAAACATTGTTTTGAATCTGTTGTGGTATACATTGTTTTGAATCCACATATACCTCCCCTTCGATGTGCTCCACCCATGGCTCTATTGTCGCCATATAGCTGACTCCTCATATCTTATTACATATACCATACTCTGATATACCAACAGTCCTCCCACTCAGTCATATCTTTGCATGCCATACCACCATATGATATTATGCATTCAATGAATTTGGTTCCACTCTCATTTTAATACACTGTTGTTGTTTTCAATACATCATTTTTAATACATGTGTTGGCCCTCCTCCATACATAGTCCTCTGATACATTTATGTTGAATGCTATAATGTTGTTGGTCTCACAACAAACGTGGAGGTGAATGCATACAGCCTATAGTGTTGAATCTGGAATGAGAGGTGTGAAATGGTGCAGCTCACACCATTGGTCTGAGCTTGCATACCTTCTCTCTACGTTTCTTTGAGCTGACATACTCTTGGCAATCATGGTGGGACTCTCACCTCTAAACTCTGTGCATTGACGTGAAGCAATAGAATTTTTGAAGGGATTCATTTGGTAAACTCAAATACATCAAATTTTTTGAAGGGATTCATTTGGTAAATTGAATTTTGTTTTCATATATACGGTGGTCCAAAATATTACCATGCTATGGGTTTTTTTTAATATAACTATGGTGTAATATTACACAGACCACCAGTCCTCTATGTTTCATTATAATATTATCTTTCAATATAGTACTGTCATACTAGTGCCCCTTTGAATCCACCACAATGTTGTTTTCATATAACACGCTATTGGGCTCCCATAATGTTGTTTTCATAACATAGTTAACACTCCTGCGTTTGACTATGTTTAATATATATTGTTTGTAAACACCACCATGGGGCCTGAACACACTTTGATATCCACTCTAATACCTCTATCAGAATTGTTTTTTTAGCAGCAAAAGTTTGTTTTCTCCACAAAAGCGCATTTTTTTCCAGCAAAAGTATTTCTACAGCACTTAGATTTTACAATGCATTCAATCATATCTTCTTCTGAAGAGACTGTGTGCCTTGCTCATAAAGAAAAGAATCCTGCCCAAGATTCTTCCAGAGGAAGAGATGGTTGAAGAGGAAGAGGAAGATCTTTCAAAGGTAGGGGGGGCAGACACTCTCAAGGAGAAAAGTTAGATTTGCACTACATATGCTGCAAAAGAAATGGATCACACGATGCCTCCACATGCAACCTTGGTACAAAATTGAGCAGCAAAGAAACCAACCCAAAGGTAAAACTAATGACACAGACAAAGGTAAAGCACCTAAATCTGCTCATTATGTTTTGGCACAATGTAATATCAGAGTAAATGAAGACTTATTTAACGGTTCACTTACTTCTTGGAAAAATGATTGGTTGCTTGATTCAGGAGCAACTTGCCACATGACTCATAGAAAAGATTTTTTTTAATAATTTACTGACAATATTGATGGCATGGTATACTTTAAAAACCAATCAAAACCCAAGCCATTAGGGCTTGGCACAATTAGGCTTAATTTGCCTGGTCTTCCAGACTTTCTTCTGCATCATGTTCTATATCTCCCACAGCTAAAGGGAAACTTGCTTTCCTTGGTCCAAATCCACCAGCAAGGTCACTCCATTCATATGTTTGATGGCAAGCTTGAGGTGAGAAAATCATCTGACCACTCACTTGTCACGAGGGGAATAGAAGAAGAAAGGCTTCTCAAGCTGCAGGGTACCTCTGCTCATGCACAACATTTATCATACAATTATCAATATGAAGAAGGTACATTTCCATCAAGTTGATTATGGCATTTGAACTATGATAGCCTCCGCTTGTTGAAGAAAAATGGTGTTACTCGTTTGCCTACAATTCCTAGGAAACTTAAGCAATGTGATGCTTGCATTCTAGGAAAGCATAGAAAACAGTCTTTTCATGATTCACATTCAAGAGCACATAGAAAACTTGAACTCATTCATTCAGATTTATGTGGTCCAATGCCTGATCCTTCTGCAAATGGAAACAAATATATGATGACATTTATTTATGACTACACCAGAATGTGTTGGGTTTATTTATTGGAGAACAAATCTAATGCTTTTCAAACATTCAAGAACTTTCATAATTGGATTGAAAATGATGCACAATCTCATATTGGCTCTATTTGCACTAATAATGGAAAAGAATACACTTCAAATGAATTTGAAAACTATCTTCGCCAACATGGGATCAAACATCAAACAATTTTGCCTTATAATCACCAACAGAACGGTGTAGTTGAAAGAATGAATAGGACAGTATTAAATATGGTGCACTCCATGATGTCTTTCAAAAACGTAAAATTGATGTTTTGGGCTGATGTAGTTCTATGTGTTGTATATATAAAGAAGAGATGTCCATCTAATGCTATCAGAAACAAGACTCCCTATGAAATGTGGTATGGACACATTCCTTTGGTAAAGCATCTCAGGGTCTTTGGTTCCACCTATTATGCCTAGATACCAAAGGTACATAGAAACAAACTTGGTGCAAGAAGTTGTAAGTGTATCTTCCTGGGGTATTCAAACACCTCCAAAGCATGCCATCTCTATGATGAAGTCAATAAAAATTTTGTTGTATCTTGAGATGTAATCTTTCTTGAAACATCCAAAACTGACAATGTTGTTGAGCAGCAACTTGATTGCTTGGATAGATTCGCAAATGCGAAATCATTTCAATAATTTGATAATCAGATTCCACTTCTTGAAGGGGGGATTCCTATACTAGATCAACCAGTGTAATCTTCTTTTGAAGTACTCTCTCCCCCGCATGAAACTCCAACAACCGATGATACTTTAAGTGATGTGATTGATAGAATTGGGAGACTCAATCTTGATTCAATCCCAACTCAATCAATGGAGCATCCTGGACCATCTAAGAAAGGTCCCCCAAAGTGGCTGACAAAGACACTTGAAAGTGTTCATCCTGATGAGGTTGGAAAGACAGGAACTAGAAATTCAAACCGGCAAAATGGAGGTGATGTAGATGACTCTGATTCACCTATTGATATGGATGTTTCTTATGATTGTGAATTGAATTTGTCTACATATTTCGAACCAACTTCCTTCAAAGAAGCTTCTTCTCATGATGAATGGCAAGAAGCGATGCAAAAGGAGTATGATGCCCTGATAAAGAATGGCACTTGGAATCTGGTTGATCCTCCATTAGGAACCAAACCAATTGGCTGCAAGTGGGTCTACAAGAACAACTATAAAGCTGATGGCTCACTTGACAAGCACAAAGCCAGGCTTGTGGCAAAAGGTTTTGCACAGAGGGAAGGGGTCGATTATGAGGATACTTTTGCCCCCACAACAAAATGGCCTACCATCCGAACACTCTTTTCCCTAGTAGCTCAAAACAGTTGGAAAGTCCATAAAATGGATGTAAAATCTGATTTCTTGAATGGAGATCTAAAAGAGAATGTTTTTATGTCCCAACTTGAAGGAATTGTTGTGAAAGGACATGAACATAAAGTATGCAAACTTGTGAAATACTTGTATGGCCTCAAACAAGCACTGCGAGCCTCGTATGAAAAACTAACTGAGCATATTCTGAAACTCAATTTCAAACATTATGATCTTGATGATGAAAATTTTTTTGTCAAGAAGGTTGGAAGAAAAGTTGTACATCTTGTGGTATATGTAGATGATCTTTTGATTATAGGGAAAAATGAAAGCTACATTGAATCCATAAAGAAAGAATTGAGGAAAGGTTTTGAAATGACTAATTTGGGCTATGTTCATTACTATCTTGGTATTGAAGTAACTCAATATCTGAAGTCCATATTCCTTTCTAAAAAGAAGTACATTGGAGATCTATTGAAAAAGTTTGGCATGACAGAATGCAATCCTCTTACTACTCCAATGGAACAAAACTTAAAGCTCACATCCATTGAAGGAAAAGAATTTGAGGATGCAACAAAGTATAGGCAGCTTGTAGGAAGTCTCAACACTAACTACTACTAGACCAGACATTTCATTTGCCATTGGAATCCTCTCCAGGTTTATGCAAATGCCTTGTGAGGGACATTGGTCTACTACAAAATGAGTTCTAAGGTACTTGAAGGGAACTCAAGACTTTGGAATCAAGTATACACAGGTGGATGACTTCAGCTTGATTGGATACTCTGATTCAGACTTCGATGGAGACAAATAAACTGGGGTAACTACTTCAGGTTATGTTATGAGTCTTGGATCAGGAGCTGTCTCCTAGAGATCACGCAAACAATCAGTTCCATCAGATTCCACAACAGAGGCAGAATATGTGGCAATAGTTGAGGCAACAAAAGAAATTGTGTGGCTCAAGAAAAATCTTGAAGATTTGCAGGTAAAACAAGTACAATCGACTCCACTCATGATTGAAAATACCTCGTCAATAAAGTTGACCAAGAACCCAAAGTTCCATGATCGAACGAAGCACATCAATACTAAATATCATCTGATTCGACATCATGTTGAGGCCAAAACAATCCATCTCCGCCATTGTTCCACTAATGAGAAAATTGCAGACATCTTCACCAAAGTGCTTGGAAGAGAAAAGCTTGAAAGATTCAAAATGATGCTTAGACTCACCAACATCCCTTCAGATTAAGGGGGGAATGTTGACACCTAATCATCAGGATTGGGTAAATAACTGAAATTGATGTAAATAAATAATAGAAAATATGAATAGTCACCGGGAGATGAAATTACCAGTCTCTCCCTCATGTATATAATAAAGACCAACCTAAATGAGTATCAATGAATTGTTTTGAGGAGTTACCTCCTGGTCTAACAATGTTTCTATTAATGGTGACATGGACAAAGACAAGAAGTTCATTGAATGATTCCAAATGGCACCTCAACTAGTTCAAGATCATCTTGAAAAAATCCAAGGCAAGTACGAAACAAGGCGTGACAAGCATCGGGTAGATCACAAGTTCCAAGTTGGTGATGAAGTTTGGTTTCACATTAACAAAGAGAGGCTCCAAGGAGAATGTAAAAAACTGAAACCAATCCATTATGATCCTTTCAGAATTCTAGAAAATATTGGTGATAATGCCTTCAGGTTGGATTTGCCTTCATATATGAAAATTTATGTTGTTGTTAATGTTGAGAACTTAAGGTTGTATGAGCCTACTTTGATTGAAGATCAAGGAGAGAATGCATATATTCCTTCCATTGAGGATTTTTCTCCTGAATACCTTGATGAACTACATCAAGACACCTTTCTTGACAAAAGAACAAGGTCTTCAAAATGAGGGAGTGTGGACTACTTTCGAGTGGGGTTGAAAGGAACAAATCCTTCCAAGGCCAAATGGTTTGATATTGGAAAGGTGACGGAACTATACCATCACCTGTTTAACAATTGAAAGTGATATTTTTGGGTCCAAAATCTTCTAGTGGGGAGGAGTGATCAGGTGCTCAAAAATTTTCTCAAAATTAAAATTTGTTAGATTGGTGTGGAACCTGAACGACCGTGTCGTGCTCGTCATTCTAAATCTAGTGCAACTTGTTTTGTGTGAAACAAAATCCATATTCTCCCAAAAACATATTTTGTTCATTTTCAAAAACTGGTGAATTTGGCAAAATTGTGATACCCCAGTTAGCAATCCATACTGTTGATGTGTCATACTGACTTGATTAGCTTGTTCGGTGGACCAATCAAGTCACACCACTTGTCATGATTTTATTGGTTTGGTTGGCATTGATGTGGCAATGTTTTATTGGTGGCATGTTGGCCAACCACATGCTGCCATGTGGCCCAACTAGAGGCTACCACGTGGCAGCACAGTGGCCACCAAAATTTTTGGTCATGCTTGAACTCAACTCCGTAGGGATCGATACCATGACCTCTCAAAAAATAGTGCCATGCCCTAACCACTTGGGCTAACCATGGTCCTTGTTAACCATATGACAAAAACATATTTGAAATTGAAATTGGCAAAGGTGTTGGGGGAAGGGGCCAGGGCTTAGCCCCAACCCCCCATTAAATGTTTCCATGTGACCACTATGACGACCAAGGACCAAATATAGATGGGTTAGCCATGAGGGGGCAATCTTGGCCATATGATGTGTCAAAAAAATGGCGGACGAAGGAGTGGGGGGTTGACCGGTAGGGGTGGGTCATTGGCCTCAGCCCTCGGCACATGGCCCCTACGTGACCCTATTTTTCATAGTTAAGGGCTTGCTGGCCATTTTAATGTGCCCACGTTTTCCACCGAATTTTGGCTAAATTGACGCTATGTTAACAAAATTTAGGGCGAAATTGTAGGACCGATGCCAAATTTTGGGGAATTTGTAGAGCGAATAACAGGAAAGCTAGGGAAACTCATAACTTGTTGATTTTTTGTCCAATTTGGGAGCAGGAAAAGGTTAGAAATGCATTTTTGTGTCTTCTAAATCCATTGGAATAGGTTTCAAAGCCATTTGAGCACTTTAAATGTATATATTCACACTTTTGAGCATAATTGAAGAGGGCCAAGCCATTGGAATATGGACAAAGGAGACGTAGCCCAAGAGGGGTGAACTCCTTCATCATGTGTTGTTGTGTTAATGTTTATGGTGATTTTTATGCCTAATATATGTTGTTGTTCATTGTTTTAATTATTTTAATTTTCTCACGAAATTTACATAAAAACACATAAAACCTCATGGTTAACTTGTAATTTACCTCATAATCCTCAAGAACTTGTTTATGTTCTAAATTGGAATTTAGCACAACAAACACTAACTTTCCCATTCATATCAACTTGCTCCATTGAATTCGTTGTCTCCAAATGAGGCCGACTAAGGGTATATATACAAGTTTTATCATGACCTCTAGGTCGACATGATCTCTTGGATGGAAGCCAACTTCTTCTTCTAGATACATCTCTTTGTTGTAGGTCGACATCATGAGGGCTAGTGACAAGGTCTTGGAGCATGAATTTACATAGACAAGTGTGACTCTTTACAATGTGTAACATGACAATGACTCTTTTATTCTTTTATGACTAGATCAGAAAATTCCTATAGGCTCTCAATGGGATCCTTGACTAAAAAATAAAATATCTTGCTCATGAAACCCATGATGGAAGCATTACAATAATTTTATTTTTCTTCTTTTTAGCTCTTTACATAAAAACACAAATATATGTCATTATGAAGACCCAAACTAGTTACAGTTTTTCAGCAAGAAGTCATAAGGTGAGTTTGAATCCATCCAAGAGGGGAAGAAGAAAGAATTTACCAAAATAAAATGCTTCAATTGTCATGAATTCAGGCACTATGCTACAAAGTGTCCACACAAGAAGTCTAGCAAGAAGGAGTTTGCAGTAGCAACATCAAGTGAAGCATTGGCTTCACAGTTTGAGCTATATTTCACCCTTATTGTATGCATGGACTTCATGAACATTAATTATTTTCTAAACCAACCTATATCCATCTTAAATCCAAATCTACCAAGTGCCAAGAATGATCAAGTCTAGAGTTGAGATGTATCTAAGT
This sequence comes from Pinus tabuliformis, assembly GCA_031772625.1. NCBI lineage: Eukaryota > Viridiplantae > Streptophyta > Pinopsida > Pinales > Pinaceae > Pinus > Pinus tabuliformis. The sequence goes on from CM062817.1 coordinate 867,811,723, forward strand.
TGGTACTCTTGCAGTCTATAATATATTTCCCCAATCCTTTAAATAGAATTTATCCTAACAAACACCACTGAAAAATATCATGGTCTATGGAATACCATGGAATCGTAAACAATCATCGATAAACCCATCAAATGATTTCCTCAAACTTATCTTAACTATTTTATTACGTAAAAATTCAATGCAAACCTCTCCATATCCTAGTAAACATTGACATTTATGGGCATCAATGTTTACATGGGGTCCTACCATATTGGGTTGTATAGCACCTTTGGGTGAAATCACCATATTAATTGAAGATACAAATATTTTTAGTAATTTCAAACCAATTAGTAACCATGAATAGGCCAAACATGGGACTACTATGCATAACAATAGTAATACACACTAGTCACCTGAAAGTAGCTCTTAGTAGGTTAAATCATATTAGTATGTCTAACATCAAAGCGAGATATTATATTTATGGATAATAGACCATATCCGTTGATGTTTAATTTTTGTTCCTATTGATTCTCATCCCCAAGTTTCCCATAACCCAAGGAGGTCAGTGGTTGATCAAAATATGATGGTGTTACCAAGATCTCAATGTAGGACTTGGCACGGAGTGCCTCCCTTGCAAATTTTGCATTGAAACTACTCTACTAGAAAGTTACACTATAATACGTTTTTTATCTTAAATTTTCTACCACTTAGTGCATTTAGAAATTTTCTACCCCGTGGACTTTATTTATACAAATTTAATAAACATTTATAGTGATATTAAAACGTTTTCATTTCTTTTGTTATAGTGATATTAAAATGTTTTCTTATTTATATATTTATTTTTCATGGATTGTGTGAGGGATTTTCTCAACATTAACATTTTTTTCATGACATTTGATACAAAATAAATAATTTATATTTAAAATTAATTATGTACTTTAGCATTTCATTTTTCATTATAATTTCTCATCATTTTTAATAGGTTTATTTTTAATCCTATGTAATGTAAAAGTTGCCCATTTTATTAGAAGAAATTAGTTAATATGCTATTGTTTCTTTATCAATTTATTCATTATATATTATTATTGGTACAATAACCAGCCTAGATCCATCCTATATTCAGATCTGCTAAGCACCGAGAGGGATCAAATATTATTTTACTCAAAAAGAGGTTTGCATCGTGAGAGATTTGATCCCTCTCAGTGCTTAGTATTTCCAGATATAAGATTAATCTAGGCTGCTCCTATATCATGCCGAAGAAATATTGAAATAGAAAAAGGTATCAATATACTTGAAGGGAAAATAATCATATGGAATATGGCATAAAGTTTAGGAAAAATTATGGAACTTTAAAGACCAACATGGAGATGGGAAATACTTCTCTAACATATCTTTGAGAAAACATAATCCACTAGTTGCATCTGAGCTTTGCTTAGAAGGGATGGCATACCTTATGAACTAGAACAACAATAAAATTAAGGTTTATGTTCTACTTTAATATATTTGTGAAATTTCAATGAATATGATCATATATACTTCTATGGTGAAGTCGTAAGGCCATTTACCATGGAATGGGAATTTACCTCAATTGTAGATTTATCCACTAGCTAGAAGCGCGACATATGTAGCTTAGTGGTATAGAATCTTGTAGGCTTAAGACATATCCATGTTTTGATTCATAGCCTTTTTAGTTTCAATATGGTATTAGAGCTAGGTGACTAGGAGGTATTAACTTCACATGGAATGTTGGATGTGGCAATCCACACTTGTAAAACAAATTATTTCTTCTTATGAAATGTGTGTGTGGCTTACTGGTAAAATAATTGTCTACATGGGGGTTGTGTGTATCTCAGTGGAAGATGAGCATACCAGCTACGGGTAGGCCTTAGATTCAATCCCCAACCTTTATAGTATCAAAGATATGTGGTTAAGAGTGGCCTAACCCAAAGTGTGGGTTGAGGGTGACTCTTAGTGGTAGAATGAATTTCTAGAAGGGGGTAAGTCCTATGTGTATGTTAGTGGTAGATAATTCTAATGTCCAGGGTTAGGTCCTTGGTTCAAATCCAAACTTGTCTAGTTTTCAACATTGTATCAGAGGAATTGTGTGTGTTGGGGGAGAGTGTAGGATGTGTCAATTTGCACTTATATAATGAACTGCTAAGTGTGTCTACCATGAAGGGGGTAGAGAATCCCAGTAGTAATGGGTAGGTCACCAATTTGATTCCTAGATGGCCTAGTTTTCAACATCACATCAAAGCTAAGTGGCTTAGAGGCATTGGCTACAAAGTGGCTTAAGAGGAGTGTTGGATATGGAAATTCGAACTTCTATGATGAATTGTTAATTGTGCCCACTATAAAATGGACATGTAGTTTAGTGGTAGAGTGCCCTATTGGATGGTGACTTATATCTCAATGGCAGGGCATCTCATTAGTTGTAAATGTGTAATTGCCTTAAGTTTGAACCAAAGTTTGCCTAGTTTTCAACATGGCATGAGATCTTGGTGGCTAGGGCTCCCTGGCTGATGTTTTTCTTGAGGCTTAGTGTTGGATTTGGAAAACCGCACTTACAGAGAAACTCAGTAAGGGTGCTTAACATGAAAGGGGAATGGAGCTTAGTGGTGGAGAAACTCTATAATAGGGCGTAGCTCCAAGTCTGATGCTTCTATTTTCCAATTTTTAACTTAGTGTTAAATCTAGGTGGCTAGGAAGCCTCATCTATGTGCCTTGAGGAGTGTGTGATGTGGCATGTCAAAAATGTCTACATCAAACCATTAAAGGTGCCCTTCATGAAAAGGGTCTGTATGTCAGTGGTAAAGAAGCTCGTTGGCTTTGGGTAGGTACTTAGTTGAATTCATAATCTTAATTTTTAACCAAATTTAGCTCTGATACATATAAAAAATGATAAATATTGGTAAATTGTCTATGATTATTTTAAAACAAGAAACATAATATAGTGAGGTCCCACAAAATTAAAAAAAAGTTTGTGTAGAAAAAGTGTGCAGCGACTACACCATGACTATGTGATGGAGTGGGGGGAAACAAGGTATAATTTTAAAAATATATGAAATGGAAATTCGAGTTTTCATATTTGTTAATTTCCGTTCATTATACATATGTTAGTTCAATGAGTCAGTAGTAACAGGCTAATAATTAACAACTCTATCATCTCTTGCCTTGAGAGACCAAACTTATGGTAGAAGAATATTTGGAGTGTATTCAGGTTTTCAAGGTTTTTAAAGTGTTCAAAGTGATCCTGATGTTGGACACACAACATGTTATTTTTCTAGGAATTTGTAATTTAATTAGATAATATTGAGAGTTAAAAAAAACATTATATTGCATCTCTTGAATCTTGGAACAATATTCCTCCAAAGTTATGAATTAGAATTTACTAAATAAAGTTGTGGCCTAATAATTTATTTTTTATTTTTTATACTTTTCGAGGTTAGGTTATAGTCAAGGTTGAGGTAGTTTGTTGAGTTTCTTTTTGTTTGATGAGGAAAATTATTCGTTTGAGTACTAGTGGTCTCTAGCTTCTCTTACAATGTTTTTACCAACCTTTTGACATTATCATGAGTTCATCCTTAATAACTGGCATATTTTGTTTAATTTTTCAGAAAAGTTTAGAGGCTTATTTGTGTAGTCCCTTTTGGAATATAGGTCAATAGTGAAAGAGGTTTTACATTCTCCTTTCAGATTGCAACTATATTTTAATGCAGAATTGAACCACTTTTTGTTGTTGGGTATTGGCATAAACATTTGGTTGTGTGTAATACTTTTATGTTGTATTATTGTATCATTATAGTGTTATTTTCTTATGATGTATTTTGTTGGATGTTTATGTGCAGGTCTGCAACCACCCCTTCCTTTTTTTCTCCTATTTATGCTTAAAATGGGCCAACAAGATTAGCTTTCAGAGAGATTTTATTTGGTACAACATCAAAATCATGTCATGACTTGCACTTCAATGTGTGGCTTTCCTTTGTACTTTCTATATGAAACATTTGTATACCATTCATAACTTTGTATATCTGGAAACTGTCTTTTATGTGGAGCCTTGGGGAGGCTCAGAAACTGTTTCTGACTCGTATCTCCATGACAGACATTTCTCCAACTCTTTTGTTCATAGATTGTTTGCATGGATTCCTTATGTTAGCTTCAGTTGTTTTTATATTTTTGTATGCAACCTATATACATGAGTTCTTTTGACATATTCATGAAATTGAGAGGAAAAACCCTAAACGGGAAGATGATGGCATCAACTTGAAAAATGGGGAAAAAGTAGGAAGATGTCTACCTATACCAAATGGAGCTCATATTCTTGGGGACAAGGATGAGGGTGGTGGAGCTGGCTAGGAAAACATTGGTGTTGGGAGATTGATTAGGATAAATGCACAAAATGTAGTGGCTCATTTGGAAGTGCAAGTTGCATGGTTTGAGGAACATGTTGAGAAAATGTTTAATGGTGGCGATGATGCATATGGTATTGAGGATGTGCCATTTGTTGAAATTGTGGGGATGCAAGGTATCGTGTTTCATTTGCTTGAAAATGAAATAATAGTGAGTCTATTTCCCTTATGAGAAGGTTGTTAAATTTAATTCTTTTGGGAAATTTTACATGTCCCATTAAATTTTATATATTTCCCCTATATGATTTAGATCTCTTTTAAATGACAATTTTGTTTGCTTAGCATTTTTGGTTAAATAATTTGGTTGAGATGTTTACCTTGAAAGTGTTGGCTAGCAACATGATATTTCTTGGTGTTGTAATATTTCTACCTTTTCAACTAGGACGGAAAGTTCTTTCCATTACATCTCAACTTGTCATCACTACAACTAGTGCATTACTTACAGCAGGAATGTCTAATGATTTAGGGTCATATTTGGCTCTCTTTGACATCACTTTAAAGAATAGTCTCGATTCAGTAGAAAATATGTCAACATGTGCCTTGACCAATGAGTTTCTGCAAGGGAATATGAGCATTGGTGTGCTTCAATCTGACAGTGGTTCAAATTTTACTAAAACTGGGGGATCAATGGAAGTATTGACAAAAGACTTTCTTTCTTCTTTACGAGTTTCTTATCTGCAACTCTTTCTATCAGTTACATAGTTTTTTTTCTTTTTGTTTTATGTTATCTTGGCTTAATAACCTTGATATGCTACAACAGAGGTGAGCCTTTGACAGTGCGTAGGGTCTATGGTATAGTTTTGGAAGTAGAGGTTGCTCCTCCTCTTGCAAGGTTGTTGCTATCTAGAGGAAAATACTTTTTCACCATGGTGAAGGTTGCTTTTCTTTCATTAGTGGAGATTGGACTTTTCCCTTTATTATGTGGTTGGTGGTTGGATGTGTCCACCATTAGAATGCCTGGAACAACATTGTCTCATAGGGTGGGAATTTCCTGGGAGTCACCTTTAACAAGTTCATTCCTTCAATGGCTTGTTTGGATTTTATATATGTTACAAATAAACATCTTTTTCAACCTTCCTTGAGAGGTTTTCTCATTCTCTCTAAGGAAATTGTGTTCTTCATTGTGTAATTTTTGTAGCAGAAGTTAAATTTATTTACTTTTAATTTTTATGTAGATGCCTTTGCATCCTGCAAAAAGACTGATGCATTGTGATTAACACTATATTACATATTTCAAGTATCAAATAATATGCTTGTGTGATTTAAGTACTTCGTCCTAGTGTTCTATACTTTCTCATAAATCTTACTGATCCAAATTATAATCCATTCCAAGATCTCATTAATGATCAAATACATAAACATGCACAAAGGATCTTGTTGTCTATTGTTGTTTATGGAAGCTTCATTGTATTTTTTATATTCCTACCAATCAAACTTGCAATGTTTTTTGCACCTTCCCTATACCATTTGGATACGTAGTATGTTGATAACTAAATTTAAAATATGTTTTGTCAATTAGTATTATTGGTTGCTAGTTAATGTGAGTTTATTTCATCAAATACCTTTGACCTGTTAATTTTTCATTTGTTCTATGATGTCAGATCCATTTATAGATATCCCAATAGACATGATTTTTTTTTCATATCTATATTCCATTTTCCATTGATAACTTCAGGCCACGAGCAACTTTTAAGACTATTCTTTTACACTGGTTTTTGTTATTGGTTGGATGCTTGGATTTTCTGACTTCCTCTTGCCAAACCCTGGAGACAAGAATGCTCAATATGGTTTGAATGGTCAATAAAGAATATGGGTAAGGTTATAAGATGTTCATCGTCATCGTTTCCAAGAATAGAATTACCATAAATTAAACTTCCTGCTGCTAGGAATGTTGGGAGGATGGTACATGAAAATCACGGTGTGACTTTTGAAGAGAATTGTTATGAAACCGGCTCAAGAAAAGATAGAAAAGATAGATCAACGCCTTAGAATTCAGCCTCTTCGAGGGGGCAACCTCCTTTACATTACATAAATGAACAATTATTGTCTGATTCAAATGAAAAGACCTCCTTTCTATATATAGGAGTCTAAGGGGTCATAACATAATCAAAGTCGACATAACAATAATAATGTAAGGTCACAATAATAACAATAGTGGGCTTCTATGGGGCACAATAGTAACAATATGGGCACTATATGGGCACATCAATATAATAAGTGGGTTGTACTAATAACAATAAGGGGTTACACTAGTAGTATAGCGGCCTAACATGCCCCTCTCCTTCAAAAAGCGTTGTCCTCAATGCTTGAGTAGTTCTTGATGCTTGTGTATAAAATTCTTATCCTCCCATGTGGAATCTTCGCCAGGTAAGTTCTTCCACTTGATGAGATACTCTGAAATTGATCGATTTCGTAGCTATCGAGTTCTTGTTTCTGTGACCACTCTAGGTTCCAATATGATTTTTCCTTCCTCTTCAATTTCTAGCAATATTGTTTGAATTGGGATCTTTTGCAACTTTTGAATAATTGGCCATACTTCTTCGTCCTTCTTCCATTCATCCCTTAGGCCCCTATACTACTAGTGTAACCCTTGTAGGTTGTGGAAGGCTAGGAGAAACAACACTTCCATTGTTATAGTTGTGAGGGGTAGACTTCCTTGTTGCCATAATTTTACTTTCCAATATGTAAAAAATCTCTTTTACTCTTTCCAATTGTTGTGGTGTTGCTCTAAAGAAGGTGTTGCTCTTTGTATCCTCATAATATGCTATTATTTCCTCCGTGAAAATTTACCACGTAACAAGTTGTTTACGAGAACAAAGCCCTTTATACCATAAAAATTGATCTGATTCTAAACATGAAGATGCAATACATACCTTTTGTAATAGTGGTACACCATGTAGATCAAAATATTTCTCCATCTGTCGTATCCAATTTACCGGATCCTTGCCATCAAACTTCCTCATATCACCTTTTCTTGATTTTAGGAGCTCGATATTGAAATGGCTATAACTCTATAATTTCAGTTCTTCTAGTTCTGAAATTAAGACCTGTAGTAGCTCTCTATTTCCTCTTTCCAATGCCACTGGTCTTATCCAAATTGGATTCTCCAAGGAAGAGTTATGCGAAATCTCCCACAATGACCTGATTATAGACCTTTCTAGAAGAGCGAACTTGTATGAAGTGCCACGTGTCACTGTTTCGACCTTTGGATTTAAAAAATATATACAAGAAACTACAGTCCATCCTCTTTCTATACCTTCTTACAAAATTTCAATCTGATGCTCAGAGAGAAAGTTATGATGATTCTCCCCAGGTCACTTGTTTAGAATGTAATTCAAGAGTCTACAAAAATACCAACTTCCTCAGATCATATCTCCACACGTATGGCACTAAAAGCTCTGAAATTCAGATCTGAGGTTCAGTGCGATTTCATCTCAAATGGGTTTTTTTATAGCTTCTGAAATGTCGCAGAAAAAAAGTTATAGCGAAAATGCCATGATGACCTATTTGGAGCAGCGAAACCCTAGAATCCAAAGCTCTAATACCAAATGTTAAGAAACCAGCTCAAGAAAAGATAGAAAATATAGATCAACGCCTTAGAATTTAGCCTCTTCGAGGGGCAACCTCCTTTACATTACATAAATGAACAATTCTTGGTTGATTCAAATGAAAAGACCTACTTTCTATATATATGAGTGTAAGGGGTCATAACATAATCAGAGCTGGCATAACAATAATAATGTAAGGGCACAATAATAACAATAGTGGGCTTCTATGGGGCACAATAGTAACAATATGGGCACTACATGGGTACATCAATATAATAAGTGGGTTGTACTAATAACAATAAGGGGTTACACTAGTAGTATAGGGGCCTAACAAGAATGATGGAGATGATTCAACAAGATGATTCAAAAGAGTACACTTTTTCCCTTTGAACATCCTTTTAAAAATTAGTTCATTTATTTGTTGTTTAAAATATTATGAGGATCCTATTTTGCAGCAATGGACATCCTTAATTAAACATCATATTTTTAAGAAACTAAATATGTAGGAATTATTTGTTGACAATAATGTATTTGTAAATTCAAATTATTTCGGTAAAAAATCACATGAATTTTTTTTATTCTATGTGTTTTGAACCATCCAGTGTGGTTCATCATATTTGTCTTGATGATGAACCACACTAGATGGTTCGAAACGCATAGACTCAAAAAATTTCATGTGATGTTTTACTAAAATAATTTCAATTTACAAGTGTTGATAGTGCTAGACCTACCAACATTCAAGGGATCTCCCTGATATGGAGTCCCAATTAGAGCTCAAACCTTTTGGTGTAGGAGTCCCATCTATAATATGTCTCGCTTGTCGATGCAGTGGGTTTTAATGATGTTCTTTGTATACAATAATGCATAGAGTGATGTATGATGACTTTCATGAAAATACGTGTGTGATCCTACACAGATTTAAGTGTGACGCATGAAGCTTCTACCACACAGAAGGAAAAATAGGTGAGCCCCTTAAAATCCTCTAATAGTACACAACTTGAAAGGAACACAAGAGCGTAAATGAAATCAAAATCTAATATGAGAAATAATTCATAAGTTAGTAGTGATGAATTAAAACTACAATGCACATTCAACAAGATTAGTAACAATGAAATTGAAATAGTTCATAAGCATAAGCATCAGTTAAACAACACACATTTCAAACATAACAAGAATAGTCCTACTATATTTACAACATATCCATGAAAACGTGTCGGCTCTGAGCTTTTTATTAAGTGAAAGTTCCAATCATACATATTACATTGACAGACGACAAGATCCAATAGTGGAATGTGAAGTCAACATCACTTTCTCCTCCAAATAAATATACTTCCTCTATGCTACAGAGAATCCAAAGCTCTCACAAACTACTAAGCTCCTAATTTTAAGCCCGAGCCTAATCAAAATCTTAGCCCCTAAAATCCCTATACATGAGTTATGAAATTATATTTATAACAAGAGGGGTGAATCTTCAACTCCCCTGTGTGACTCTTGCACTTCCCTCATGACTCTTCAACTTCTTTACAAAATGACTCATTACATTACATCATGAATCTTCACATTCCAATATTGAAACTTTGAGTTCCACTTACAAATTAGTTACAAAATAATATTAGAATTTACACGCATACCCATATAAGATAAAATTTGGTAGAGTCAACTAGATAGCCTAATAAGACAAAACACTATCATGCTTGAATTTGGGCAAACTCTAGCTCAACAACTTCCACTTGATGTCTTTCGTTCATGTATCAGTGCCAATCTTAGTACTATGTGAAGACATCCCCAAACTATCTTATGGTGTCTGGCTCGAAGCAAACTCTAGCCTACATGGCATCTGGGTACAATGATTTGGAACTAGTTTGAACTTCCTTCTAGAACATGAGCAACATTGTCCTCACTTGGATATGGACACTAATGTAGTTATGCATATTATTTATATTCACCTCCAAATATTCCTTAGTGGTGATCTGTCTAAGTTGCTCCAAGTATTCTTCTATCTCCTTCCCAACTTGATTCCTAGGTTTGGATTTAGTGAGTGAGCCAATTGACGGGATCATGTGGGACTTCACCAAGAAATTCAGACCATTGTATAACCATGCATATGAGGCATGAATGTTACCAATGAATGAGGTGAGTTGTTTATTATTCTATATCAACATCTGAAATCTTGCTTTCTATAGCTCTACCTCTTGCTTCATTTTCTTGCCCAAGTCAAGCGGTGCCCTTTTGTATCGCATTAACCATTCATGCATGATAGCGATTGTATCTTGCACATTCCTTAGAGTTTTGACAAAATATTTACAATGTTGCTACAAGCCATGCAAGTGAACAATTGCCTCATGCATGGTAACAATCTCCTCATAAATATTTTGCATCGTCTCTCCATGTGTTGATACTTCACGAAGTATTGATGCCCTCATTTCCTCCAAATGGACCTCCGCGGAAGTTACATTCTGAGATGTTGTGTTGAGTTGTTCAGCCTCTTGCCTGGAACCCTATAATTTATTTTCCAATTTCTTTTTCTTGGCCATCAAATACTTAGTTTTCGACTTTTCTGCACTTGTGAATGCTAAGTTGGTTGTGCAAATGGCACTGGGATTCTTCCTAGTGTTTGCCACAATCACCCTTTCTCTAATGAATGCAGGAGATGTGAGGTCATCCAGAAAATCCTTCTTATGCGCTTGTACAATATTCTTTTTGAGTTCATAATATGATAGATTATACATGTCTATAATTGGATCATCATCAAGAGGAACAAATTCCCCTTTCTTGCCTGGAGCTAACTCTATTGTTGGAGGTGGTAGAGACTGAACGGTGACCTATTGTGTTCTTAGCATTAGTTCAACATCTTTTTTATGTGGCTCTGGTTCCTCCTCCATGTCTATGATCTCTATCCACTCTTCAACCTGCTGAGAACACTTCATGTCCTCCATTTTTCTGCTCTCCTCCTCTGCTAGTTGTCGGTTTTGTTCTTTCTCTTCAACTTGTTTCTATGCTTTTTCTTCTGTTATTTATCTTTGCATTTCTTCTTCTTCCTGCTTCTCCTTTTCTTCTTATTCTTGCTTCTACTTTTCTTTCTCCAATCTCCTTTGTTCTTCCCTCTTCCTTCGTTCTTCTATTTGCATCCTATGTTTCCTCTTTGCCTTTGTTGCTAAAGCTACTTTCATAATAGTTTGATTTTCATTCATATTTTGGCTTCGTTTTCCCCCTAAGAAACCTTTCTCTTTCCATTATCCTACGTGGGGTTTCTTCCTTCTGCTGGCACTATTGCTGGAGTAGCTTTTTTCTACAGAGTCACCTGTGAAGTTCCTGCAAAACTGACTGGCTCATGGGACTTGGAGGCATTATAAAAATTATTCCATATATCCTCCTTCGGCCAAAGAAATGTCCCGCTAAACCACTAGAAGTGAATTCTCACACAATGGCCTCTACAAATACAATGGTGATCATACGGATTAAAGTCCAGATTACCGAATGAAAAATTCTATATTTCCTTTCCTTCACTATCTATGACTTTTAGGTTCTTGATCCCATACAATCCAACTTTCAGTGGAAGAGTTGGCCAAGGTGATTTATTCTTCCTATATAAATTTGTTGACGACCCTATGGATTGATGATATGAAACTTCTTGCATGAAATTTTTTAGTAAATCCTAATCACTTAACACTCTAAGTAATGTGCCATCAAGTGAGGGAAACTAATCTACAACCTCTGATACTACTTCCATTTCCCCTTGTGACATGCAAGGTGGTTCTTCCTCAAAGATCATCTTGTATAGAGGAATGAGGAAGTGGTCAATTAGCTTCTCCATAATTCCTCTATGGCTACAATCTAAGATCAGTTTGAATTGAATATTCATGACAGTGCCTCGAGGTTTCCAAGTCCATTTCATGCCATGGAATGCATTATGTGCACAGATTGCATCCAGTAAATATCCAAACATGTAAAATATCACTTTCCCACCCTTGGGAGGATTTAGGGTGTTTTCTACATGAACACTTAACTATCGAGCCAACAAGTTTGACCAGTTTAATAGCTTCCCCTCATTCACAACCTCATTCAATAATAATTCCCACCCTTCACAAAAGGTCTCCATGCTCCACTGACTGTAGATTCTACAAGCTATGATGATAAACAATTGATAGGCGCTCCCAAGAGATTCTATCTTGTATTTGTTGGTGGGTGTTTGTCAAAACTTTGATGAATCTTTAAACCAACCTTTAAAAATGTCTTTCGTGCCCACATAGTTATTGGTGGCATAGAAGTATGAATCCATGAGTGTTTCTGGCTAGGGAAAATGTTACATAAGACGGTAATTTGCTACCAGAAAAGTAGCAAGCTTTTGTCCATTGGAATTGTTCAAAGTCATAGTTTTCACATCAATATTTGAAATAATTTAGTTGATAACATATTCACATGGGAAGGTTGGATATCTACATGAAACCCCATGTAGACCTGATTTTTGGACATTAATGTATCCCTGCCAATCCTTTAGATCTGCTTGGAGCTCTTTGCTTAAAAAGCTTCATTCACTTTATGTCATGTAAGATCTGATTCCTTTTCCACAAAGATTTGAGTGTCTGAATATACTGGCAAGTTTACTTGCATGCTCTCGACAACTTCCCTGGTATCTCTTTTTGTGGTACCTTTTGAAGAAACTCTCTTGGGTTCCATGATAATAGTGACTGCTAGAGAGAAGTGCTCAACAATCGTGATACATATAGGAGGAAAAGGAACTCATTACATGATTACATTAGCTTTTGCAAATAAACTTTCAAAGCAAGATCAGGAAACAAATGCACAAACTGATGAGAGAGATTACACAATTTTCATGAGAATGGGAAGGAGATTGGTTGAGGGAACTATGCGTTGCATAGTCTCAACAACCAACAATGTAGCCTAAGCCTTGAGACTATGAAATGCACAGTTCGTCCTGGGAAGTGAGAGGGAGAGATTGCGCATTGTGCAACATTGTTGGGAACGGGTTCTCTGAAGGACAGTTTTGGGGCTAAAAACCCATGTTTTGGGACAATTTTGTAATAAATTTGTAAAGTCTCCGCATTTTGTGGTCGTGGAGCGCGAAGGTGTCAAGATTCATAAAAGGTTGTCCGCCCTTATTTTGTAAAGTGTAAAGTCAGTTGTAAAGATCCACCCATGGTCCATGGACCATGGGATTGTATAAAAAGGAGCTAAGTAAGTAAGCTCTAAGTAGTCTTAAGTGAGAATGGATAGCAAAGAATAGGAGTTTGGGAGAGAAATCTAAGTGTTTCAGGCCTTAGCGTAGGTAGAAGCTCTGCAGCTAAGTGCGCAGAGACCTAGGGTGGAAGTCAGCAACTAAGTGCATGGACCCCTGCAACTGTGTTCGAAGGGTGGATGGAGTCTGTATTAACTTAAATATACCAATAAAGAGAAGTATTCTATAAATTCTGTGTATTTTTGGTTAATTCATCTGGTTATATTACATTTTGGGTTTAATTTACAATGTTCAAGTGATGCGCGAATGTCTGTGACTGTATTGGTTAATTAAACACAAGGATATCAGCTTACGTGAAGATAACTGTGATAGATTAGTAAGATAAGTAAAACACTTAATATAACTTGGGAACCTATACAATACACTGTCAAAGCAGGCGAAAGTACCTGGATTGCGGGTTAAGGCTACAAAAAGTTCAAATGTACACCTTCACCGAGGTACTAAAGGGCGGAATAAAGGGTAGACTGTTAGAGCCCTAAAGCTTAGTGACCTGCGTGAAAGTAGGAACAGAGGGTATAAACCGACATCACGACCATCTCAGGGTGTGTAAAATTGGTTCCAGCATCCCCCCATACTTGTTCGGGTGAGACTTCGGTCTGTGCTTCACGAGCTGATGCTGAAAGGGCTAGTAGTGTAGGGATTTGTTTGGATAAGTAACACTGAACCTGGGTCTAGCCCCACAAAGCCAACAAATGGTTTCATTTCCGGGACGGGAATCTGCATGAGAGATGCGTGATGTCGTATCATTGGAATCCAACTAAGAAAGAGATCGAAGACTGGTTGGATAGGAAGATCCACGAATTCACGGCACAGGAGAACAAAAATCCACGGCTAACAAAAGAATAGTGTCTGGACGGGTACTTGTATGTAGAAATCCACAAGATATTTTTCTCTTTCTTTCCTGTTGAGTTATACCAATGGATCGTGAAGCTAGCAGTTAGCCAAGGAAGGTGGAGACTTGACAGTCCTATTGTCAGGACCCCAGATTTAGTACAGAGACTGGAGGCCTCTGAGGATAAGATCGTTCACGCTCTCGATCATTGGCTCGATCACATCATAGGAGGATTTGTGACTGAATTCACGGTCAATACCTTAGTTAGTTACAGTGAGGTGGAGTGACAATTTTTTAGAGGTCCGTGAGGTAAGTACTTGAAATATTTAAATACCTGGATTAAGAGGTTATTGTGTGAAAAACGGGTTATGCATCTACCTTGATGTTCGGAGCTATGTGAAGTGGAAAGACTTACAGAAACAAGGGAAGAAAGGGTCCTGAATATAGCCCACTGATTTCACCACCATTGGGTGATTAAGAGGGAGTAGTGTAAGCTTCTCTGCAAAGTGTAGTTCAATTAATAAAATAGGGATTCCCGTGACTGCCACCTCTACCTACACCACCTCAAACTTCACCACCGTCACCTGCGACCTCACCCATACCACTACCACCTCCACTATAGTTCAGCATGGCAAATTTAGTGAAGCTGCCTTTGTTTAAGAGCTTGGGAAATGAGGACCCAGACTAGTTTTGATTCGTCGTGAAAGATGTATGGGAAGCTTAGGGCATCACAAATGATCACAGGAAGAAGGAAACATTGGTTAGTGCTTTGCATCATCATGCGCTAACTTAGTAGATCATGTACTCTAATGATAACCCAAACGCTGGGTTGGCAAAAATCTAGACCGCACTGAATAAAGAGTTCAGTAGGCCTAAATCTAAGGCATAATCGATTGTGGGGTTCAAGGAAATTGCGATGAAACTAGGTGAGACACCTTTGGAATTGGATCAGGGATTGAAGTGTAAAATCCACGAAGCTAATATGAACTTAACAGATAGAAAACACCGTGAGTGGTTCGTGGCTTCGCTCCTGCCACACCTAAGGGTTGCACTATCACAACAAAAGATTACGACTCAGGTAGAGGCCTTGGAGATTGCAATAAGATTACATGAAACACCAATGCAAGATTTGAATATGGGGGTTCAACAAATCCATGCATATTTGCAAAATCTTTGCCTTGAAATGCAAATTTTGAAGTAGGACAGAACAGTTCGACCGGAGGTGCACAAAGAGATATGGTGCCTGAAACGTAAAGGTCAGGGGCTTGACAAAGACCATTTCCCGGTATTTACAAACTATATTGTAGGAGGAAGACTGAAGCCTTTGAGGCTAGAAGTGTGGGGCCTACATTTTGGTGCGCTATGTCAAGTAGCAGGGAAACATACAACTGATAATTTCCATTTTCTGCAGAAGTTTGTACAAACACTGCAACAATTGTTCTGCAACTTCTGCCAGTCGGTAGGGAATAATGAGTGCAAATACCGAGGTTACAAATTTATGATGGACGGAACACCCACCTATAGAGTTTAGGTAGAAATGCAGCCCCCTGACTGGAGAGTTGGGTTGGTGCGAACAGGCCTTCAAGGGCGTAGACGAGGCCGAGGTGGAGGAGGACCTCGTAGAGGTCAGGGACAACTAATCTTCTACAACTGTGGAGGACTAGGGCATTATGCCCATGAATGCACTAACCCGACACGTTTGTCGTGTCAATATTGTACTCAGTTTGATCATGAGATAGAAGATTGTCCTACGCTGATAACCAAGATACACGACAAAGGGGTGCTACCACCTCAACCAACTCAGAACCTGCAGATGATGATGGTTGAGCCTCACGTGGAGGATCCGAATGTGAAAATATAGTTCTCCAATGTGGAATTGAAATGGGAGATGATAAGGGGAAACAACCCGAAGACAGCGCATGGGTTCGCAAAGCTCTGGCGAAGGAGAATGAATTTGATTTGGAGCATGCACGTGAAATGTTCATGGAAGCAAAGAAGAGCTTCATTAAGGCCTATACCTCAGGGATCAGGGATAAGCATGATTAGGAAATGGACCCTTCTATTCTTATGACCTTTCTAGAGACCTGCATGAAGCTTCTGCCCAGTAGCAAGGTTGTGAATGGGTTACAGGAGCTTATAAATAGATGTGCCAGAAACACTCTGGGTGAACTATGCATTGTACGAAATATTGGAAAGCATAAAGCAAGGATAGGATGAGAGATGAGAATGACTGCATAGATAGGAGAATATGAAATGGATCAGGTTATTTTGGATCTGGGATTAGATGCAAAGGTTTTACCAAAGTAGACTTGGGAGAGGATGGAAAGACCCACATTGTAGTGGTCTCTGATTGAATTAAGGATGGAAGATCAGCAGAAGATCATCCCCATGGGATGGATGCAAGGAGTAATTGTAGATATTGAAGGTGCGAGTGCATTGGATGACTTTGAAGTGATAGAAATTGTGGATGACAACAAACCTACCCCGCACTCCTTGGAATTGATTGGGCTACTGACATGAATGGGGTAATCAACCTAAAGAAGTGAAAGATGATATTTGAAAATAAATCGCTTCGTGTAATAACACCCCTATATCTTTCTAAATGATCACGCTATACTGAACTAGTACGCGATTACGAAAGCGATGAAGATTTGGACTGGATAAATAAGATAATAGCGTGAGACCAAGAATGGGTGAATCCGACAGTGGATGGAAGAATTACATGGGATAGTGAGACTTCTTGCACCTTAGACTCTGATGAAGAATTAGAGCGATGGTAGAATCAGCTATATGAAGTAACCACGATAAGCTGTAACATGATGACCCGGTCGTTGCACTGTGTATCGTCAGAGGTAATAAATTTGCGTACTTATGATGGATTAATTATGTAGATGTATTTTTGGATGCATTTGAGAGGGAAGTACCGGAGAAGCAATGCTTCCAGGCTTTGGACTAAGCACTACATGCTACGCCTGTGCAATGGTGGGGTACGCACAAGGGTAGTTTTGACAATTGGTGCGAGTGTAGGAGGATGGTGTGAACATGCTTTGGGAAGCCGAAGGTACGAATGATGGACAAATATGACAGAAAGGATGATCTGCACGCACACTTGGCCAAATGGGCTAAGGCTTATGGGGTGAAGCCCCAAACCAAATGGGTGCACTTGTTCTCTCATACCTTGGATGTCATCCCGATAACTGGTACTTAGAAAAAGAGCTTTTCCATGGTACAGGTGAATGGGATATCCTACATGAAGGGTTCATAATGACGTTCAACTTTGAAGAAGGGTTTGACTATATTGACGAAGCATTACAAGAAGTCAAAGTAGCAATCTTTAGGATACCACAACATCCTTTGGATCTGATTCAACTCGATTGGACTACTCAGCTAAGCCACACACTGGAATGCTATAATGTGACTACTGAAGAAGAAGATGAGTATCCACGAAATATTAATATCCCTGAAACTGAGGGTCACCGCGAGGTCTAGGGACCGCAGATTAAGAATCCTAATATAATCGTGCCACTGAAAATGAAACAGGTAAATATTGGTATGGAGGCAGAGCTGAAATTCGTGAACATTGGATATTACTGGAATGACATGACGGTAGATAAGGTCATCGAATTGCTCCTTGAATACCAGGATTTGTTTTCTACTAAGTTTATGGAGCTAAAGGAGATAATAGGAAACCTGGGCGTTATGAAGATCATGTTAAAACTCGACACAAAGCTCGTTAAGTAAAGACCTTACCGTATCAATCTAAAGTATAAGGAAAAGGTCCGCTAAGAGCTAGACAAGATGCTTGTTGTAGGCATCATTGAGCTTATAGAAGAATCTAATTGGGGGAGCCCTCTAGTGGTACAGGAAAAGAAGCAGAAGGATGAAATAAGGATATGCGTAGATCTTAGGAATTTGAATGACCATTTCGTACATGATCCTTTCTTGACTAAGTTCATTGACGAGGTATTGGATAATGTAGGCAGCCAGGAAGTGTACTCCTTCACTGATGGGTTCTCTGGGTACCATCAGATCAAAATCTCGCCTGAAGAGAGAAGCAAGATGACCTTCACCACTGAGTGGGGATGTTTTTAGTATACTGTAATTCCTTTCGGATTGAAGAATGTGCCTATGATTGTTTCATGTGTAGTCATTGCTGCATTCAAAGAATTCATTCAAAAGTTTCTGGAGGTGTACTTTCATGACTAGACTATGTTTGGGCTGGTGAAACGCCATGTGGCAAGTCTGGGCCTGATGATAGATACTTGTTGAAGGTACCAAATTGTGCTCAATTTGAAGAAATGTCTGTTTTTTGTGCCTTTTGGGACTCTGCTAGGTCATGTGGTTTGTAGACAAGGACTGATGGTAGATCTCGTGAAGATCATAGTGATACTTAACTTGGAGGCATCGAGGAGTGTGAAACAATTGTGCGCAACCTTAGGAAATACTAGGTATTAGAGGAAGTTTATCAAAGGGCTATGCCCAAATCACCACGCTTATGGAGAAGTTGTTGAAAAAGGATGTCACGTTCTGTTGGAATGAGGACTGTCAGAAAAGCTTGGATGTATTGAAAGGAAAAATGGTTACCACGCCAATTTTAGTCTTCCCATATTGGAAGAAGGAATTTCATGTACATGTAGACACATCATGTATAGCATTGGGAGCAGTACTGACATAGGCTGGCGGAGGAGAATTGGACCATCCTATAGCATTCGAAAGAAGGAGGTTATCCAAAGCTGAGAAGAACTATTCAAAAGATTACTTCAAGGCGTTTGATGTGTGTCAAAGGATTGGCAGGCCATCGCAAAGAGATGAGCTGCCTCTGAACCCACAGATGACGTTACAACCTTTCAAGAAATGGGCAATAGATTTTGTGGGACCTATCCAGCCCCAAGGAAAGAAGACGGGAGTGCAATACATTATCACCACAGTTGAGTATTTGACTTGATAGGCAGAGGTGCAACCTGTGAAGGATTGCACAGGCGCGACCACTGCGAAGTTCCTCTTTGACTATGTACTGACACGATTTGGGTGTCCAAAGATTTTGATGAGTGATCGTGGTACGCACTTTCTGAACGAAACAATCAGCGCACTGACAAAGGAATTTTAGGTATATCCCCAAAAAGGTATGCCTTATCACCCATAGGCTAATGGGACTGTGGAAGAATTCAATAAGGTGCTAGAGAATGCACTAACCAAGGTTTGCAACGCTCAGTGAAGTGATTGGGACCTACACATAGCTACAGTACTATGGCCTATCGGACAACATGCAAGAAGTTGACTCGACAGACACCCTTTAGGGTTGTATATGGTGTTGAAGCAATGATGCCTATGGAATACATTGTGCCTAGTCTGCACATAGTGACACTCGTCGATATGATGGATCACGGATCCCTAGAAGAGAGGCTCGTGCAACTTGTTGAGCTTGAGGAAAACATATTTCTAGTTGGATTTCACCAACAAATCTGAAAGCAGTGCGAAAAAGCATGGCATGATTTGCACATTAATTTTTGCACATTTAAGGTAAATGATCTCGTTTTGTTATATGACATCAAGTTTGATCAATTTCCAGGGAAGTTCAGAATGTACTGGCTAGGGCCCTAGGTCATTAAATATATTACCGACAGCAGAGAAATTCAATTGGTTAAATTGAATGGAGATCCCTTCCTAGGAAAGGTGAATGGTAGCCGACTGAAGCCATACACTGGTGATCTAGCCAGGTGACTATATGAGTGTAGCATAATATTAGGGCTCCAATCAGCTGAAAGGAGGCGCGGGACTATAAAATACATTACCCGGGTTGGGGAACTGCACGACTGGAGGATTGTGCGGAACAAGGAAATGTCATAGGGTTCGCGACAACACGAAGAGAGTTGTGCTACCTAGGGAGAAATTGCGCAGGTCAGCCAGAAAGTGACCATTAAAGTCACTGTTCATGATTTGACAGTAGGAATGCGGCCAAATGGAGCGAGCGGCTGGCATTTAAGGAAAACTTTATGGGTAATATCCTTGAAAATCTGCTGGAAATCCAGCACTAATAAACCAAATGTGGGGGCAACGGTCGGATTTGAACTTGAAAGTGCCTATAAAATACAGGTGGTTTCCCAGCGAAAAACACTTGGCATTTTGAGAATTGAGTTATTGAGCTCTCAGGTGCACATGAACTGTGAAAACTTTGAAGCTTTGCTAGCAAGTTTAGTATTTGAGACATTCAGAAAGGAGACATAGGAGTTGTTGGATAGCATCATTTCGATGCCCATAAAATCTATGAGTGTTAAAGGAGTGACAGCCAAGGGGTCTATGCCAGAAGTTGTTAGGGAGGCAGAGGGAGTTTCTCGAGAGGTTGCATAAGTATTAGTTGAAGTTCCCAAATCACCACGGACACCTAAACCAAAGTCGACGCTAACCAAGCAGACTGAAAAAGTTAAAAAGGGCAAGTAGGCTATGATATCGGTGCGTGCGTCGCCGAGAGGAAACCCACCAAAGGATAAGTCCACCACAAAGGAAAAGGGCAAAGCCTTTAACCTTGAGCCGAAGAAGGAAGAAATTGAGGACATCCCGATGAATGATGAGGAATTGTGGGTATAAGTGGAGGAAGTTGAAGTCCAGGGTGTTGACCCTATCACTAGGTTACCCAACTACATCCCTCTGTGCAAGGGCAAGTCCAAGGTGCCAAAGGACATTGACAAGAGCAAGGTCACCTTGCACACCCCTCTAGTGTCAGACAAGATTTTCTTTAAAGGACCATGCTTGGGGTGGGTTCCTTTGCTGAAACTAGAAGATTGGGACTTAGCTGACCATGAGAAGTTCCCGCACTTGGCGACAAAGCAACTAATGCACTTCATTGTTGACACGACCACCGAGATGACTGCATTGGAACTATGGAAGTGGCTCAAGGGAGTAGACAAGGTAGGTCTACTCAACCTGCTATGGGTGTCGAACTACAGTCGCACCCCCATTACAGTATTGGTCATCAAGCAACTGTTATGCTTGGTGCACGATGGGTGTTTGTGGTTGGAGGAGCCAATAACCATCACCGACAGATTGATCCATAGGATCACATAGCTACGCTACACAAGGGAAAATCCGACCATGATGTTTGGCAGAAAAGGTGGCGAGCAGGTCCTTGCAGAGGCCATGAAGGAGAAATTCAAGCTTGTTAAGAAGTCGTGAGGCTATTCCATCTCAAGTATTTGTGACCCTATAGTCAAGGTGGCCAGCAGATTTTGGCAGGAAACGTTATGAGGAAGTGTCACGCAGATGAAGTGCTGACACTAGTCATTGCTCTTGCAGCCCAATGTGCCAAAGGAGTCCAGCTTAATTTGGCACGTTATCTTTGCGGTGACTTCCTTGCGAACTGTCGCGAGGCACAGGATCTCAGTATGACCTTCCACTATGCGTGTCTCTTGTTGTCTATTGTGCTGGTAGCCTAGGAGCTGCCAGAAGACAGTAAATTCCCCTTGGTCTTACCGGACCTACCAGAAGCAGCGAAGTACACTTTGTTGTGGGCGACCAAGGATTCTCAATGCATAAATGATAGTAAGATCTTCTGGATCTTGATGTAAATGAACATCCTCATGGCTATCAATTTCAAACTGCAATTGTCGCCTACTTTGTTTGAAAAACTATACGGGTACGCAGAGTTCAAGGCAGAATTTCACTGCATATCAATTAGGGCACAAAATGACCCTGAACAAACATGGTATGACTTGCCTTACTTGGCAACAGATGACACGATTGATGTAGTACTTTATCGCTGGCCGACACAATGGTGCACTACCTTAGACTTGGCGGTGGGGTCGAGAAATTTCGTCGCGTAGCACAAAAAGGAGGCCAAGCTCAAGATGCAACAGCTGGCCAAGAAAAGGAAGAAGGAGGTCGATCACAAGGCCTAGGCAGAGTACGATGCCACCCAGCAGATGGAAAAGCAGATAGGCAAAACATAGCATGGCTCTGACAAAGGTGCAAGGTCACCTTCGCCCGAAACAGAGGAAGAAACGAATGAGAAAATAGATTATCATGGCACAGACCCACAGATGATGGTAGACTGCATCAAGCGTCTAAGGGAGTAAGAAAATGTGGGGTCAAGGAGGAAATCCAAGGCCAATAAGGCGTTGCTGGACCCAATCACCCTCATAGAGGGAGATTTGCATGACATTGGAGACATGATGCAGGATGTCACCGCGGAGGCACTAGAGCAATTTGAGGAGCAGCAGCAGCTACTATTGGGGGCCATCCAGACAGGTCTGTAGGAGATACAAATCCGCGCATCACAAGCTAGCACAGTGTCCACCAGCCTCACTATCGGTACTTTAGAAGCTATGGAGATGCTGCGTGTGACAGTCTCCCGAGAAAGAGTGCTTCTAGATGGAGCACTGACCACAAAAAATAAAGCTGACAGGCCCACTATCAGCGCCCTCAAGGAAGTGGGGTTGAACTTGGCAGCTCTACCTGGCGAGGCACTCCACCTACTATAGGATGGAGTGATCATGGAGCTGAGGGCTCATGAACACCATGCTTTGCAGGTGATCAATGAGCAAAATATTAATAATGAACAGATGGCCCTGTAGTGAGACACTGTCCTTAATTCCATGGTGGAAGTTACTAACACGAATATGCGGATGATTAAGGCCATGAGGGAAGCTTGCCAAATGGTCTCCAAATTGGCCATTCTTGAGGAGGCGGAGGTAGATGAACAAGTCTACAAGCTTGCTATAGTTGAAGTTCCAACCTTCAACTCCGTCAGAAGTAAAGGAGCAACGTGCAACCGCAGTCACAAAGGCGATAGCAATGGTAGATAGTGTAGTAGCAGATTGCACACAACTTTTTGAATAGTCATTCGAGGTCCTGACGAGCCTAAAAGAGGACCCTAATGTATAGCGACTAGAGATAGAGGCACAAGAACTACAACAACGCTATGACAAAATAAAAGTTACAGTGCGCACCGTTACTCTCACGTAGAGACTAGCGAAGCTGTAGGGGGAAAAATAATTGAAAGAACAAGTAGATGCAACACATCACAAGGAGGCAGTGCTAAAGGCATGCTTGAAGCCCTAGTTGGATGAGGCTTATTTGGTCATGGCCTCCATTGAAGGTAGGCTTGCTAATATGAAAGTGACTTAGCAGAAGCTTCAGGTTGACAGTACAAGACCAGTGATAGAGCAGTTGGTTGAAGAAGCGAAGTAGGCTACCGCACAGTACACTTCCGAGTTTTCCATCATACAGGGCAAGCTGGTAGGTCTTCACGCCAAGATCTCTGCACCCACAAAGTGACTCAAGGACGAGTCACCATCTTTGTTTTGGGGGCATGTTGGGAACAAGTTCCCCCAAGGACAATTTTGGGGCTAAAAGCCCATGTTTTGGAACAATTTTGTAATAAAGTTGTAAAGTCTCTGCATTTTGTGGTCGTGAAGCGTAAAGGTGTCAAGAGTCATAAAGGGTTGTCTACCCTTATTTTGAAAAGTGTAAATTCAGTTGTAAATACCCACCCATGGTCGGCGAACCATGGGATTGTATGAAAGGGAGCGAACTAAGTAAGCTCGAAGTAGTCTTAAGTAAGAATGGATAGTGAAGAATAGGATTTTTGGGAGAGAAGTCTAAGTGTTTTAGGTCTTAGCATAGATAGAGACTCTGTAGTTGAGTGCATAGAGGCCTAGGGTGGAAGTCCACAGCTGAGTGCGCGGACCTGTACAACTGTGTGTGCAGGGCAGATGGAGTCTGTATTAACTTAAAGATATCAATAAAGAGAAGTATTCCACAAATTATGTGTATTTCTTGTTAATGCATCTAGTTATATTGTGTTTTGGGTTTAATTTACAATGTTCATGTGATGTGCAAATGTATGTGACTGTATTGGTTAATTAAACAAAAGTAAGGATATCAGCTTATGCGGTGATAACTGTGATAGATTAGTAAGATAAGTAAAACACTTAAGATAACTTGTGAACCTATACAATACGCTGTCATAGCAGCACGAAACTACCTGGATCACGGGTTAAGGCTATGCAAAGGTCAATTATACACCTTCACGGAGATACTGAAGGGAAGAATAAAGGGTAGACTGTCAGAGCCCTAAAGCTTAGTGACCTACATAAAAGTAGGAACAGAGGGTGTAAATCAGCACCATGACCATCTCAGGGTGCAGAAACTTGGTTCCAGCATCCCCCCATACTATTTCGAGTGAGACTTTGTTCTGCGCTCCACGGTTGATGCTGAAAGGGCCAATAGTGTAGGGATTTGTTTGGCTAACTAACGCTGAACCTGGGTCAGGCCCCACAAATCCAACAACTTCATTCACTTTATGCCATGCAAGATCTGATTCCTTTTCCACAAAGATTTGTGTGTCTGACTATGCTGGAAAGTTTACTTTCATGCTGTCAACAACTTCCCTGGTACCTATTTTTGTGGTACCTTTTGAAGCAACTCTCTTGGGTTCCATGATAACAGTGACAGCTAGAGAGAAGTGATCAACAATCGTGATACCTGTAGGAGGAAAAGGAACTCATTACATGATTACATTAGCTTTTGCAAATAAACTTTCAAAGCAAGATCAGGCAACAAACACATGGACTAATGAGAGGGATTACACAATTTTCATGAGAAAGCGAGGGAGATTGGCTGAGGGAACTATGCATTGCACAATCTCAATAGCCAACGATGTAGCTTGAGGGTTGAGACTATGCAATGCATAGTTCATCCTAGGAAGTGAAAGGGAGAGATTGCGCATTATGCAGTCACAGTGGAATAGGTGGAAGGACTAAGCTCTGGGATTTCACAATTCACAGTTGGGCTAGCCTATACTGTACATTTCAGAGTCTAAGAGGCCAAGCTCTCATCTTGAGCCTTGGAATTGCGCAATGCCCAGTTGAGCAAGGCAATGCATGGCCCAGTGAAGTGTAGATCTTCCCGATGAGGGTGTAGGAAATAAGAATATCTAAGTGATAATGAAATTTAAAGTGAATATATGACTAAGTATGTATAGATAAATGTGAATCAAGTGCAGAAACTCAAAAAATATAAGGAAAAGCAAATGTGCAAGGAGAGTCATCGAAACGGTGATCACTAGTGTGCAAAAACTAGAAACTTAATTCAACACTTACGAAAGGTGAATGAAAAAATAAATCAACATTTATAAATGCTAACATAAGTTAAAAAAATTAGAGAAACAATGAGGAGAAACAAGAAAAACAACACTCATAAAAGCAAAAGGACAAAAAGCGACAAAAAAGCGGTAAAAAAAGACAAAACAAAAATTTAATAAAAAAAGTGACGTAAACTCCACCGAAGGTTTCTTGATCTCCTTGGGAATTCTAGAGCTCCAAGTTCAAATGTAAAAATAATATCTAGAGGTTTCAATTAAATAGATTTTGGTGGATTATGGTTTATGACGTGCATGCCTAAAATCAAGGAAAAAGCGACACATGGTGGAAATTTCTAAAAATAACGATTGTGCCACCTTTAGGAAACTAATGATGAATCCCTATTTTAATGATATGATTTATAATATTAGTTTGTAGTGCTAATATCTTCCTCATATTCTAAACAAAATTCTTTCATTGTGCTTAAGGATTCATGAATTTTGGCAAGTAAAATGAAGTGTTTTTATGTTAATTTTATGAAAAAATTAACATAAACCAGAAACTGAACAATAGCATTAACATGTATAAAACATCATCAAAAACACATTACAACAAGCACATGATAAAGAAGCTCACCCCTCTTGGGCTACATCTCCTTGGTCTAACTTCCAATGGCTTGGGACTCTCTATTATGCTTAAAAGTGTAAAAATATGTGTTTACAGTGCTCAAATGCTTATGAAACCTACTCCAATCAGTCCAACATACTAAAAAATGGCCATCTAGCCTCTTTTTGCATCAAATTCGGTGGAAAACTAAAGAATTTATGACTTCTCCTAGATCTCCCACTATTTTTTCCATAAATTGCTCCACATCCGACAAGAACCCACAATTTCGCTCCAAAAATTTGCTAAGAAAGCAATAATTTTGTCGCACAGTGGGCCATAATTTGTTGGCACTGTAGGTTTTAATCTCATACAGAAAGTACCTACATATGAATTATAAAACACATAAAATAAACAATGCGAGAGCATAACACATAAAACACATATACATAGAGATTTTCCCCTGGATCCCAAAATCGGGACTACCAGCTTTATTTTTTCATTATTTTCCTTTCAATGTTACAATACATATTTATACATGCCGAAGCATCCAATACCATGGACCAAAAACCATCGCATCCAAAACCATGGATCGAAAACCATCGCATCCAAAAACATGTGCAAAAATCATGCACAAAAACATAGGTGGGTCCGCCCAACCTAACATAGGTTCCAAAACCAAAATTTTCCAGGGCGCTGCCCCTGACCCCATAGAGTGGGGTTACATACACCCCTCAAACCCCCTGTGACCCCCCCACTATGCAATCGTCACAATGAAGGGGGGGGCTCCGCCCCCCCTCTAACCCCCCGGTTAACTATGTGGACTAGTCGTGGAAATTATATAACACAACCCAACATTCTCCCACTTGTTGTTTTCTTTCCACAGGGGGCCACAAGAGTAGTTAGTCATTTATCTAGCCCTGCAACACCCATTGTTTCTCTACACCAAGAGAACTTCCCAGAGCTCACAGATTTTGTCAATGCATCTGCAGTATTCTTCAAAGTGTCCACCTTTGCCAACAACACCTTGTTGTCTTCTATCACATCCCTCACAAAGTGACACTAAACATCAATGTGCTTTGTCTTTGAATGGTAAGTAGGGTTCTTTGCCAAGAAAATTGCACTTTGGTTGTCAAAGTCTATCCTTATAGCTCCCTGTACTAATCCCATACTTGAACACAATCTCTGTAACCAAACTGCTTCCTTGCTTACATGAGTGGATGCCATGTATTTTGCCTCTATAGTTGATAGTGCCACTACAAATTGTTTCTTACTCATCCAACTGACTGTACCTCCAAATAGGTTAAACACATACTGTTAGGATATTCCGACACATAGGAAATAGTTAAGTACAACTTCGTCTAGTATAGAGTTAGGTATAGAGTTAGGTAAAGTGTGTTTGTTTACAGTTGTACATTTTGTATCTTACAATCCGACGGTCACGATATGTAGTGATCCGACGGTTCATTCTCTCCTCGATATTACCGACACTTGATCCGTGGCTTGACACCCGATTGGTCCATGAATTCTATTTAAAGCGCATGGAGGGTCATTTGTAGGGTAATCCGTGCATGAGAGAAACATATGTAAATTTTCATTCTTTTATTAATAAATTGCCTGAAGTGGCCGCGTTGGCTCAGGCCGTGGACTGTTTCCCTCTTTGAGGGTTTTAACCACGTCAAAATATTGGTGTATTGATCTGCGATCTGGTTGTGAGCGGTGTCCTTTTGGTGTTCTGTCTGAGGAACTTACCCTGTAAATTCCTACATGGTATCAGAGCTATTTGAGGGCCGCGTCCGTTGGTGATCCAAATCTGAAGCCGGTAGAACTGCATCCAACTGCCGTTTCTTAGATCTGCTGTTTCTGACTGCTTTTGGGTTGAGAGGACTACTCTGTTGTGTTGGGAGCATCTTTTCCAGTGAGGAACCCCTTTCGTTTCACGCGAAAAGGTTTCCGGTAGCCCTAGCTGCGTCATTTTTAAGATCTGGAGGTATATAGTGTTTATTTGCAGTTTACTGTTATTTTCTCTCTGTTTATTTCGGTTTCGATTTATTTAGGTTTTTTTATTACCGGATCTATACCTTTCATTTCTACGTATGCTCTTTGCCCTGTGACTCTGCGCGATCTGGGCAAATCAGAAACAGAAAGGAAGGATTTTTCTCATGCGTATGCTCTTTTCCCTGTGCCTTAGGGTGATCTCGGAAAATCAGAAACATTGAGGAAAATATTTAGTTTCCGGCCAAAGCTAACTTTGAGCCGCAAGGTTCATTTTTGAAAATATTTAGTTTTTCGGGTAAAGCTAACTTCGAGCCGTAAGGTTCGTTTTCTTTGCATGTACGTGTTCTCTCTCTCTCTCAAATTTTTTGTATAGCTCAATTGGTTCAAAGCTATTTTAAGAGAGTAGAGGTCTTTGGTTCAAGTCTCCATTTGGTGGGGGCGGACTTTTTCATTTCCGCACATTCCCGCACTTCGTCGGCAACTTCAACAACTTTTTTTCAAAAAGCCATAACTTCTTCATCCAGAAGCCGTTTTCAGAGCCGTTTTTTTTAAACCAGCCTAATTTTTCGAGATCTATCCATTGGAACACTTATTTTCAGCATCTTTAGCTTCAGTTTCCATTGAAATGGAAAGTCAATACCAAGTTACCCTTGACAGCACCAACTACTTCCAATGGTTGGCTTACATTGAGGATTTACTTAGAAGTAAAGGTCTCTACAGAATAGCCTCAGGCCAAGAAAAGAAACTTAAGGATGAAGATAAGGTTGCTAAATGGGAAAATAGGCAAGATCAAGCACGTGGATTGATAGGTATGTCTATTTCTCCAGATCTTAGATTCCATATTGCAGAAATTGATACTCCTGATGAAGCAATGAAACAAATCAATAAATTTTTTGGGATTAAAAATGAAATTAGAGCCCATCAACTTGAAAATGAGTTGCTTACATTGGACCCTAATAATTTTTCTTGCATTGAAGATTTCTTGTCCAAGTTCAAGACCCTTAGATATCTTTTGGAAGGTGTTAAAGTTAAGAAAGAAGATAGTAACCTTATCTATTCCATTCTTACAAAGTTGGGACCAGCGTACTCTGTGTTTGTTTCCACCTTCCATTCTACAAGAGAAGCCTTCATTTCTCAAGGAACAGACTACAAGCCCCCTTCCTTTGACTCCTTTTGTGATTCTTTAATAAGAGAACAAGAAAAACTCTTACACCTTGGTCTTCTTAATCTTGGAAACTCTTCCAAGAAAGCGTTAGCCGCCCAGTAGCAACCAAATTCAAAGAATCCTAAGAAGTCATATCCTAAAAAGAATGGTCCTAAACCAAACAAGGGTCCTAAGCAATTTCAGCCCCAAAATGAAAAATCATTTCAACAAAATGATAAGACAAATAAAAACAAAGGCAAGAAGACTGATAGACATTGCAATTTTTGTAATCGAGATGGCCACTTAGAATCAAAATGCTTTAAGAAGATGGAAGCCTTGGAAGCAGCAATGAAGAAGCATAACATCCATTTGGGGCAATCTTCAACTTCAACTTCATCTTCAGGAATGGCACTTTCTGCATGTGGTTGTCAAGCATCTCAGTTTGGCTATGCATTAAATGTATCTTCTTCTTCTCATTCTCATGAGTGGCTCATTGATTCTGGAGCTTCTTATCACATGGCCAAAAACAAAGCCATGTTCTCTTCTTTAAAAGATTGTAACACCAAAAATATATATGTTGGTGATGATAGATCTCTTAGTGTTGTAGGGACTGGAACTGTTCATCTAGACAATGGTCAGTTTAATGATGTATTATGTGTTCCAACCTTATCCTGCAACCTTCTATCTGTATATCAGATAACTCATTCAGGTGAAGGTAAAATCGTTGAATTTTCACCTCATGATGTTGTAATCAAGGACTTAAGAGATCCTAAATAGATTTTGGCTACTGGCATTGCTGATGATTCTACAAGGTTGTATAAGTTTCACAACTTTGGGTCATCAAATCTTCCCTCAGTATTTGTTGCTCATAACGATGAAGTGAGCAAACTTTGGCATGAGCGATTTGGTCACTTAAACTATCGCTCCCTTCAGCATCTATGTAAAGAAAATATGGTGACAGGTCTTCCTATGGTATCTTGCAGAGATGGTGTTTGTTCCGGATGTGTACTCGGAAAACATCGTCGGGACAGTTTTGAAAAACGTGCCTCTTGGCACGCCTCAGCCCCTTTACAGCTTGTGCATAGTGATTTATGTGGTCCACTTCCAGTTGTGTCACTCTCTAGCTGCAAGTATTTCTTAACTTTCATTGATGATTTATCCAGACGCACTTGGGTATACTTCTTAAAACTCAAGAGTGAAGTATTTAATACTTTTTTGGCCTTCAAGGCCTTTGTTGAAAAACAATTTGGACATCAAATTCTTAAGTTAAGATCTGATAATGGCGGAGAATATGTTAAAAACACATTCATCAACTATTGCACTAAGAATGAAATTCAAATGCAACATACTGTTCCATATACTCCACAACAAAATGGTGTAGCTGAAAGGAAGAATCGCACCTTAAAGGAAATGGCTAATTGTATGCTACAATCTAAAGGACTTGGTTCTAGTTTTTGGGCAGAAGCAATTAACTGTGCAAATTACATAATAAATCGCACTCCTACTAAGGCTTTAAAGAATATCACTCCAGAAGAAGCATGGAGCTCAATCAAACCAGATGTAAGTCACTTTCGTGTTTTTGGAAGTGAAGCGTGGGTCCGTATTCCAGATGAAATGCATAAAGCTTTAGAACCTAAGAGTGAAAAATGTACTTTTGTTGGATATTCTGAAGATGTCAAAGGCTATAGACTTATTCCATTTAAGTCCAAAAATGTTATCATTAGAAGAGATGTAAAATTTGATGAAAATATATCGGCCTGTGAGCCTAGTCCGGCGGTTGTGCCACCTCTCCCTATCTCTTCTACTTTTGAAAACATTTCTTCTTCAGATGATGAAAGTGAGGATGACAATCCTCCCCCACCATCTCAGGATCTTTCTTCAGCTCCTCAGCTTCCAAAATGGGTTCGTGCTACTCGAGATGCAGCAGGTGATCTTGTCGGTGATCCTACAGATCAGCGACGTACACGTTCTCAGTTCAAGAGAGCCTCTTCTTTACTGGCTCAAGCTCCAGTAAATTATGATCCTGACACCTTTGCAGAAGCTTCAGGCCATCCAGATTGGGAAGCAGCTATGAATGAAGAATATCATTCATTGTTGGCAAATGATACATGGGATCTTGTTCCTCTACCAAAGGGACGAAAACTTGTTAGATGCAAATGGGTTTACAGAACCAAGTATGGACCAGATGGGAAAGTTGATAAACATAAAGCTCGTCTTGTTGCTAAGGGTTTTTCACAGGTTGAAGGCATTGACTACACTGAAACCTTCTCCCCTGTTGCCAAAATGAACTCTATCCGCCTTGTTCTTTCCCTTGCTGCCTCTTTCAAATGGGAAGTCCATCAGATGGATGTTAAATCTGCCTTCTTCCATGGGGACTTACATGAAGAAATCTATATGGAACAACCCATTGGCTTCATACAAACAGACTCCAGCCTTGTATGTCGACTTAAGAAATCCCTTTATGGTCTCAAGCAAGCTCCTCGGGCTTGGTATGCCAAAATGGATAGCTTTCTTTTAGAATCTGGCTTTTCTAGGTGTCATTCTGACAATACTGTCTACACCAAGAAAGTGTGCAACTCTCTTATCATCCTTGTTCTTTATGTTGATGATCTTATCCTTACTGGTAGTGATCCCAACCTTATAAACCATGTGAAGTCTAGCCTTAAACGGAAATTTGAAATGACAGACTTAGGACACTTACACTATTTTCTCGATCTTCAAGTCTTGCAATCCAAGGAGGGTATTTCCCTTTCCCAGTCCAAGTATGCTTGTGATATTCTACGTCATTTTCACATGGAAGACTGTAAGCCAGCCCCTTCTCCCTTTCAGTCTGGAGTCAAACTTTCAGTCACTTGTACTTCTCCTGAAGTTGATGCTACCTTATACCGTCAACTTGTAGGAAAACTTTTGTATCTAACCCATACTCATCTTGACCTTTCCTTTGTTGTTGGCTTGTTGCTCGGTTCATGCAAAACCCCCGTGAAAGTCATTGGAAAGCAGCTAAAAGAATACTTCGTTATTGTTGACACCTAATCCTCAACGGATGGGTGAACTGGAACGTGAACAGTCATCAAGAAGATGAATTGTTCCGTCTCCTTCTTGTATATAAACAATAGTTCTCTTAATGAATTATTATCTCAATTTTCTTCTGTTCAATGTGGAGTTACCCTGGCCTGACATGGTATCAAAGCACAGGTCTCAAAACCCTTGTAACGCCTCTGGCCATAATGCCTCTGCCTGAACGTTTGACATAATGCCTCTGTCCTGCGCTGCTATACCTCTGTCTGATATTCCTCTGACAGATATCTCTGCGCTCTCTGACTAACCTGAACACCTGAGACTGCGCACTGCCCCTGCGTTATTTGTCAGCCCATCTATTGCATTGAATACGGAAATCCTGAGCAGATGTTGGAGCGTTACGAGCTGCTTTTCGATGTAACGCAAGAAGGGTACGTTTTGAGCTTCGACTGCTATGGAAGCCACAGCAGGAGGTATTGAAACACTTTACTAATTATCATCTCATCTAGATATCTCATCTCCAATTCATTGTCCCTGCAACCGTTTCGACTGCTCTCTGGCTTAAGTATTTTACAAAAATATTGGTTTCGTTTCTGATTAAAGGGAGCATCAAAACATCTAAGTTTGAATCCTTGATTTTGCTCTGGCATTATTACATAAATGATGATGTGAAGGTTCCATGTTGCGTGGCGGTAGTTGTTTTACGGTGTAGAGCAAGAAGACAAGTGCGCAGCACAGACATTGGGAAACCCTTGTATATTCAGATATTTGAGAATAAAATCGCAACATTTTTTGCTAAAACAGTGAAAGTTTAAAACATGCTCCTATTTGCTAAGATAATGTGATTTTGATGCGCTGTTTTTGCTGATGAACCGTGCTCCTCTTTGCCTTCATCTCAATGTGAAAAAAAAATTGCAAGTGATCCTAAGTACTGCCAGGTATTTGAGCTTTTAAAGCGAGAATTCTGCTGTTAGGCTTCATTAAAGCTGAATCTACCCTGATAGGCCTTCTCAATGGCTGCATAGGCATATTCATATCAATGATCACAACACTGTTCACAGGAGCAGTTTCCCGTACGCAGATGTACTTGTCTGACTCCATAGTGACATGAGTAAAGGTGATAAACTGTGGATTAATCCCGAGGCTTGCCAAGTCTCTTATACTTTCTCAAATGGCATCGTATGCTTGGTCATGGTTACCTGGAAGGCCTCGCTGATGGCTTCCAAGAGAGCCTGAGTGTTTTCCGTGGCTCCGGTTGGATCCGCGCCATAGTCCGTAACATATAAGCGCCCACCTGACAGGACCGTAGCGTTGTCAGATCTGGGTGCCGTAGCCAGAGCCTCAGCATTCCTCCAGCCAGCAACCGAAACTCTCTGGGCCTCCTCCCTACTGGAATACTTAGGAACCTTGCCCACCGGAGGATCCCGACCCGACATCATCTGTTTCAAAGGATTATATTTTAAGACTTGGAGATGTTGATGAAAGGATTTAAAATCATCAGCCTTTGATTTGAATGCCTATGATATTGCACAAGTTTTGTTCATTCAAAGCAGTTGTAATATTACACAGTATTTTTTTATCATTTGAATGATAATGCTGCTTTGAAAAGTTAAAGCATTAAAGTGATATTGAAGTGAGGAAATTTTTTATTATCAGCAGAAATAATTTTGTTACAGTATGCATTCAAGAGAAAGAAGAAGATATTTCAGAGGCAGGGGGGGCAGACACCCTCAAGAAGAAAAGGCAGACTTACATTGCATTCGCTGCAAACGAAATGGATCACATGATGCTTCTACATGCAAGCTACCATGGGACAAAATAGAGTAGAGAAGAAACTAGTAGAAAGGTAAAACTGATGACACAAACAAAGGTAAAGCATCTGAATCCGCTCACTATATTGAGGCACAATGTAACATTGTAGTAAATGAAGATTTGTTTAATGCTTCACTTGCTTCTTCGAAAAATGACTGGTTGCTTGATTCAGGAGCAACCTGTCATATGACTCATAGGAAAGATTTTTTTGAAGATTTCACTGATAATGTTGATGGAGCAGTATACTTTGCAGATCAGTCAAAAATCAAGCCATCGGGACTTGGCACAATCAGGCTTAAACTGCGTGGTCTTCCAGACTTTCTTCTGGATCATGTTCTATATCTCCCACAGCTCAAGAGAAACTTGCTGTCCCTGGTTCACATCCGCCAGCAAGGTCACTCCATTCATATGTTTGATGGAAAGCTTGAGGTAAGAAAGGCATCTGACCACTCACTTGTCATGAGGGGTATAGAAGAAGAAAGACTTCTTAAACTGCAAGGAACCTCTGCTCATGCACAACATTTCTCATATATTTCTCATCATGAAGAAGGTACACTTCCGTCAAGTTTATTATGGCATGCTATATTTGGACATTTAAACTATGACAGTCTTCGCTTATTAAAGAAAAATGGTGTTGCTGGTTTGCCTACAATTCCTAGAAAACATAAGCAATGTGATGCTTGCATTCTAGGAAAGCATAGCAAACAGTCTTTTCATGATTCACATTCAAGAGCACATAGGAAGCTTGAACTTATTCATTCAGATTTATGTGGTCCAATGCCTTTTTTCTGCAAATGGAAACAAATATATCATGACATTTATTGATGATTACACCAGAATGTGTTGGGTTTATTTATTGAAGAACAAATCTGATGCTTTTCAAACATTCAAGAATTTTCATAAATGGATTGAAAATGATGCACAATCTCATATTGGGTCTATTCGCACTGATAATGGAAAAGAATATACATCAAATGAATTTGAACACTATCTTCGCCAACGTGGGATTAAACATCAAACAACTGTGCCTTATAATCCTCAACAGAATGGTGTAGCTGAAAGAATGAACAGAACAATTTTGAATATGGTACGATCCATGCTTTTCTTCAAAAATTTAAAGACAATGTTTTGGGCTGATGTTGTTCTATGTGCTGCATATATAAAGAATAGATTTCCATCTAGTGCTATAAGAAACAAGACTCCTTATGAATTGTGGTATGGACATGTTCCTTCGGTAAAACATCTCAGGATCTTTGGTTCCACCTGTTATGCTTTAATACCAAAGGTACATAGAAACAAACTTGGTGCTAGAAGTCGTAAGTGTATCTTCCTGGGGTATTCAAACACATCTAAAGCATACCGCCTCTATGATGAAGTAAATAAAAAGTTTGTTTTATCTAGAGATGTCATTTTTCTCGAATCATCCAAATCTGACAGTGTTGTTGAGCGGCAACTTGATCGCCTGGATAGATTCAAAAAACCAAAATCATTTCAAGAGTTTAATAATCAGATTCCACATCTTGAAGGGGGGATTCCTATACTAGATCAACATGTGGAATCTTCTTCTGAAGAACAATCTCCCCTGCATGACACTCCAACAACGGATGATGCTTTAAGTGATGTAATTGATAGAATTGGGAGACTCAATCTTGATTCAGACCCAACTCAATCAACAGAGCAGCCTGGACCATCTCAGAAAGGTCCCCCAAAGTGGCCGACAAAGACACTTGAAAGTGTTCAGCCTGATGAAATTGGAAAAACAGGAACCAGAAATACAAACCGACAAGATGGAGGTGATGTAGATAAATCTAATTCACCTGTTGATATGGATGTTACTTATGATTGTGAATTGAACTTGTCTACAGATTTTGAACCAACTTCCTTCAAAGAAGCTGCTTCTCATGATGAATGGAAAGAAGCAATGCAGGAGTATGATGCCCTCATAAAGAATGGCACTTGGAAGCTGGTTGATCCTCCATTTGGAACCAAACCAATTGGCTGCAAGTGGGTCTACAAGAACAATTACAAAGCTGATGGCTCACTTGTCAAGCACAAAGCTAGGCTTGTGGCAAAAGGTTTTGCACAGAAGGAAGGGGTCGATTATGAGGAAACTTTTGCCCCCACAGCAAAATGGGCAACCATTCGGACACTCTTTGCACTAGCTGCTCAGAACGGTTGGAAAGTCCATCAAATGGATGTAAAAACTGCATTCTTGAATGGAGATCTAAAAGAGAATGTTTTTATGTCCCAGCCTGAAGGATTTTCTGTGAAAGGACATGAACACAAAGTATGCAAACTTGTGAAGTCCTTGTATGGCCTCAAACAAGCACCACGAGCCTAGTATGAAAAACTAACTGAGCATCTTCTGAAACTCAACTTCAAACATTTTGATCTTGATGATGCAACTTTATTTGTCAAGAAAGTTGGCAAAATAGTTGTATATCTTGTGGTATATGTAGATGATCTTTTAATGACAGGGAACAATGAAAGCTATATTGCATCCATAAAGAAAGAATTAGGAAAAAGTTTTGAAATGACTGATTTGGGCTATGTTCATTACTATCTTGGCATTGAAGTAACCCAACATCCAAAATCCATATTTCTTTCTCAAAAGAAATACATTGGAGATTTGTTAAACAGATTTGGCATGACAGAGTGAAATCCTCTTTCTACTCCAATGGAACAAAACTTAAAGATCACATCTATTGAAGGAAAGGAATTTGAGGATGCAACAAAGTATAGACAGCTTATAAGAAGTCTCATCTACCTCACTACTACCAGACCAGACATTTCATTTGCCGTTGGAATCCTCTCCAGGTTTATGCAAAAGCCTTGTGAGGGACATTGGTCTGCTGCAAAAAGAGTTCTAAGGTACTTGAAGGGAACTCAAGACCTTGGAATCAAGTATACACAGGTGGACGACTTCAACTTTATTGGATACTCTGATTCAGACTTCGATGGAGACAAAGAAACTGGGGTATCTACTTCAGGATATGCTATGAGTCTTGGATCAGGAGCTGTCTCCTGGAGATCACGCAAACAATCAGTACCAACAGATTCCACAACAGAAGCAGAATACGTGGCAGCAGCTGAAGCAACGAAAGAAATTGTGTGGCTCAGGAAAATTCTTGAAGACTTGCAGGTAAAACAAACACAATCAACTCCACTCATGATTGATAACACCTCTGCAATAAAGTTGGCAAAGAACCCAAAGTTCCATGATCGTACTAAGCACATCAATACTAAATATCATCTGATCCGACATCATGTTGAGGCCAAAACAATCCATCTCCGTCATTGTTCCACAAACGAGCAAATTGCAGACATCTTCACCAAAGCGCTTGGAAGAGAAAAGCTTGAAAGATTCAGAACGATGCTTGGACTCACCAACATCCCTTCAGATTAAGGGGGGGAATGTTGACACCTAATCCTCAACGGATGGGTGAATTGGAACGTGAACAGTCATCAAGAAGATGAACTGTTCCGTCTCCTTCTTGTATATAAACAATAGTTCTCTTAATGAATTATTATCTCAATTTTCTTCTGTTCAATGTGGAGTTACCCTGGCCTAACAGTTATGTTCGAGGTACAATTCAATTTGGGATTCATTATAGTGCCGAAGCATCTCCTCTATTGGTTGGTTTCACTGATTCCGATTGGGCTGGTGACCCTGATGATCGGAAGTCTACTGCCGGTTATGTGTTCACTCCTTGTTCATGACCTATTACATGGGCTTGCAAGAAACAAGGTGCCATTTCTCTTTCATCAGCAGAAGCAGAGTATCGTGGTGTCGTAGAAGCTAGTAAGGAAGCCTTGTGGCTTCGTCAGATCCTATCAGAGTTTGGCTTTGAGCAGTAGCATCCGTCTACACTTTGGTGTGATAATCAAAGTGCCATTCAGCTATGAAAAGATCCAGTCCAACATCAGCGCAGCAAACACATTGAACTGCACATGCACTTCATCAGAAAGCTCATTCACGACCATGTTCTTGAAGTGCAATATTGTTCAACATATGATCAAGTTGCAGACATCTTCACAAAGGCTTTCACAGAGGCGAAGTTCACTAAACTTCGATTTATGGTTGGAGTTCAGGAAGTTGTCACTAAGGGGGGATAGGTTCTAGTGCCTCCTTCCTTCTCCTATTGTGTCATACTTGTAAATCCTTCAATCCTATCCCAAGTTGTTCTTAAGGGGGGATGTTAGGATATTCCGACACATAGGAAATAGTTAAGTACAACTTGGTCTAGTATAGAGTTAGGTATAGAGTTAGGCAAAGTGTGTTTCTTTACCGTTGTACATTTTGTAACTTACAATCCGACGGTCACGATATGTAGTGATCCGACAGTTCATTCTCTCCTCGGTATTACCGACACTTGATCCGTGGCTTGACACCCGATTGGTCCATGAATTCTATTTAAAGTGCATGGAGGGTCATTTGTAGGGTAATCTGTGCATGAGAGAAACATATGTAAATTTTCATTATTTTATTAATAAATTGCCTGAAGTGGCCGCGTTGGCTCAGGCCATGGACTGTTTCCCTCTTTGAGGGTTTTAACCACGTCAAAATACTGGTGTATTGATCTGCGATCTGGTTGTGAGCGGTGTCCTTTTGGTGTTCTGTCTGAGGAACTTACCCTGTAAATTCCTACACATACCCACTTGTAGATCTTCTCTGATCGAGATCTCCAACCCAGTCTGCATTAACAAAGCCATGAATATCCAACACTCTGTCCAATCCTGGTCTTCCTTGGTAGCACAAACCATAATCACTAGTGCCACGCAAATACTTGAAAACCCCCTTCACCATTGTCTAATGCTCCTTTTCTAGTTTTGACATAAACCTGCTCAATATTCCCACTGCATGTGCAATGTCTGGTCTAGTACAGACCATCGCATACATCAAGCTACTGACTGCACTTGCATATGGAACACAAGACATATCCTCTTCCTCTTCTTGCGTCTTGGGACATTGTTCAGCAAATAACTTTACACCTATAGGAATAGGGACCTTCACTAGTTTACTGTCCTGCATATTAAACCTCTGCAATATTGTATCAACATACTTCCTCTGGTTTAACCAGAGCTTCCTCTTTTCCTGATCTCTTTTAATTTTCATGCCCAAAATTATAGTTTGTGGCACCAAGATCTTTCATGTCGAATTTGGAGGAAAATTGGGTCTTCAAATCCTAGATAATTTCTTTGTCATTTCCAACCAGCAACATATCATCCACATACAAGACCAAATAAATAACACGGTCACCAATTAATTTAAAATACACACAGTGATTTGCTTTGCTTCTGGTGAAGCCAAGTCCCCATACAAATGTATCAAATTTCTGATACCACATCCTTGGTGATTGTTTTAACCCATACAGAGACTTCTTTAACTTGCATACCAGTTCTTTCTTACCCTTCACTGCAAAGCCTTCAAGTTGCTTCATGTAGATTTCCTCTTCCAGATCCCTGTGAAGAAATGTTTTCTTCACATCCATCTGTTATACCTCAAAATAAAAATCAACAGCAATAGATAAAAGTAATCCAATAAAAGCTACCTTGGCAACAAGAGAAAAAATATCACCAAAATCAATTCTCGGCACCTGGGAATAACCTTTTGCTACCAACCAAGCTTTGTATTTCTCAACTTTCCTTCTGCATTTATCTTTTTCTTAAACACCCATTTGCTGCCAATGGGTTTCCTTCTAGCCGAAAACTCCACCAGATCCCAAACCTCATTTTTGTACAAAGATGCCATTTCATCAACCATGGCCTCTTTCCAGAGTTTTCCATCCTCTAAATCTACTGCTTCCTTCACAGTTTTGGGATCATCATCAGTAATAGATAAAGCAAAATTTGAAAAGGAAGTAGATGGACTATACCTTTCTGGATGACTTCTTTCTCGAACTGATATTCTCACACCAGGAGTTTGTGGCTCTCATCTTCTGATTCCTCCTCTGCTATAGATTCTGATTCTTCCTCCTTTAGCTCGAACTCTATCTTCTCAGGTTCCTTTGGTTGGACTTCATGTTTAATAACATATTTCACCTCTATGAACACCACATCTCGACTGTACACAACCTTCCTTGTTACTGGGTTCCAAAGCTTATAACCCTTTAAACCATCCTTATACCGAATAAAGATGCACTTTTCATATTTACTATCCAACTTGGTGCATTTCTCCTTGGGGGAAACTCACCCGATTCTACTTCCCATAGACACAATTTTCACAAAAATCAAAATCCAGAGAGCTATTACTCATACCTTTACCATGAAGTATTAGAAGACCCTTCTCTCCAATATGTCCAAGCCTTTGATGCCACAACATGGTTTTCTCTCCAGAGACCACTAGATTTTGTACTCCACTTTCAGGAACCACAGAACTGTTGCACCCATCAACAACTGTGCTACCTTGCAGCTTGTACAGAGTTCCAATCAGAACTCCCCACATCAATACCAGTGCTCCCCGAACCATATTGCAAATATCCTTCTCAAACACTGTTTTTACACCTGCATCATCTAGCTTTCTTACATAAATCAGATTTCTAGCCAATGCAGGAATATGCAGAACACCCAAAAATGTTCTAACCCTTCCACCTTGCAACTTCAACTTTACTTTTCCGCGACCAATGATTCTAGCCTTCCTATCATCCCCTAAGAAGACATCACCACCGTCGTATTTCTCATACTCACAGAACCACTCTATATGGGGAGTGAAGTGAAGGGATGCACCTGAGTCAATCAATCATGCCTCATGATCTACATGTGTACTTGAAGAAGCCAAGTACACATCCCCACCTTCATCTGAGGTGGTTTTCACCTCTACAAAAGTAGCATCATCAGATCCCTTTCCTTTATCAAGAGTTTTAGATTTACAGTCCCTTTTGTAGTGCCCTTCCTTTCCGCATTTCCAGCACACCACCTTTACAGGTTTTCCTGGAGATTTAGATCTCCCTCTAGATTTAGATCTCCCACTCGATGACTTATTTTTGTTTCTGTTCTGGGACCGTCCTTATAAAAACAAGGCATCACCATTCTGGCTCTCCATATTTTTTTGTCTCATCTCCTTCATCGGCAGGGATGAGACTATTTCATCAAACTGCAAGGCAGTTGCATTGCTACCTATTGCAATAACCAGACTATCCCATGAATCTGGTAGAGAACACAACAAACTAATGCACTTATCTTCATCTGAAATTTTAATATCAACAGACGCTAACTGAATTACCACAGTATTAAATGCGTTCAAATGCTCTGTCACCAAGTCTCCATCTTTCATCCTCAGGTTATATAGCTTTTTCCGCAGGAACAGTTTATTCACTAGAGAGTTATATTGGTACAAATTCCCTAACTTGTCCCACAAAGCCTTCGTCGTAGCTTCCCCTGATACATTCAACAATACTAAATCTGATACACACAATCATATTGTGCTCTTTGCCTTCTGATCCAACTTCTTCCATTCTTCATCGAACACTCCCATTGGTTTAGTACCCAAATCTATCGCACTTCACTGATCTTTATCCACCAACACATCCTCCATCTTGAGTTTCCACAACTCAAAACTCTAACCATTAAATTTCTCGATCTCTATCTTTCCACTACTCACCATCTTCTTTCACCACCAGAATTGATCTCCCAGATCTCCCACTGAACAGGGTCTACCATAGGCCCGAGCGAAATCCCTCAGCAACAAAGGCGTCCCCTTGAAGCCAAAATAGCTTTGATACCAAATGTAGGTTTTAACACCATATAGAAATTACCTACATATGAATTTTAAACACATAAAATAAACAATGTGAGAGCATAACACATAAAATAAACAATGCGAGCACATAACACATAAAACACATATACATAGATATTTTCCCTTGGATCCCAAAACCGGGACTACTAGTTTGATTTTTTCATTATTTTCCTTTCAATGTTACAATACATATTTATACATGCCAAATCATCCAATACCATGGACTAAAAACCATCGTGTCCAAAACCATGGACCGAAAACCATCGCGTCCAAAAACATGTGCAAAAATCATGCACAAAACCATAGGTGGGTCCGCCCAACCTAACATAGCTTCCAAAACCAAGATTTTTTGGGGCGTTGCCCCGGACCCCATAGAGTGGGGTTACCTACACCCCGCAAACCCCCTGTGACCCCCCGGATACACAATTGGCGCAACGAAGGGGGGGGCTCTACCCGCCCCTCTAACTCCCCGGTTAACTACGTGGGCTAGTCGTGGAAAGAATATAACACAACCCAACAGGCACTGACTATCAATCACAAATCACAATCAACGTAGTCTAGAGGGTCTTATGGTCTGTGAACGCAGTAAGTGATGTGCGATTGCGATACGGCGTACCCGATGAAACATTAATTGCAGCCTATAACCTTATCGCATCCGGGATATCGCAATTGGTGGAAAACTAAGGTCTTGGATATGGGGGACTTTGCAGTGTGCTACGATTTGCAATTGCAAGATCGCATCACAAACTGGTACCTACTGGGTCGATTCTGTAATGTTGACCCTTCGTTGATCTGCGATTGCAATCCATTGCATCGTGCCTTCAGTCGATTCTTGAAAGCCTTCCCTCCTACTTGATCACATCGCACCCTTCCCTGCACGGAGGTTGATTTCTAACACCAACCTGCCTGCGATTTCGATTTGTGACATGCGCGGGCCCAGGGTGGCTTGCCACTTGGCACCTCCTCATTTGCTAAAGGCCCTTTCCACATCATCCAATCCTGCCATGTGAGCAAGTCAAACTTGAACTTTGACTTACTCTAACTTCTGCATACGAGCTCGGATTTGAGTTTCTTTCACACGGTTGGAATAATAATGAAGAGCTCTTCAATTTGAAACTATGTTTAACAAGATTCTAGAAATTTTATTTTTGAGCCTAATTTTGGGCACCGGATCACTCCTCCCCGCTAGAATCCTTTTGGAACCCAAAAGTATCGCTTTTAATTGTTCAGCAGGTGAGGGTATAGTTACCTCACCTTTCCAACCTCTATCCATTTGTATTTGAAGGAATTGTACCCTTGAGCCCCACTCGAAGATAATCAATACTTCCCATTTTTGATGTCCTTATTCTTATGTCAAATATCCTATCTTACTGAAGCACATCAAGGAATTCTAGAGAAGAGTCTTCAATAGATGGAATTTGAATATTCTCTCCTTGATATTCAATCAAAGGAGGCTCATACAACCTTAAATTATCAACATTAACAACAGCATAAATTTGCATATATGAAGGAAAATCCAACCTAAAGGAATTGTTACCAATCTTTTCCAAAATTTTGAATGCACCATATCTAATTGGTTTGAGCTTTTTACCTTCTCCTTGGAGCCTCTCCTTGTTAATGTGAATCCAAAATTCATCACCAACTTGGAACCTGTGATCTTGACGATGTTTGTGGTGCATTGCTTTGTACTTGCCTTGGCTTTTCTCAAGTTGTTCTTGAACCTTTTGGTACTAATTGCATTTGTTCAATGAACGTTCTTACTTTGTCGATGTCTTTATGACCTTCAATAGCAACATCTTTGCCAAAAATAAAATACAAAGGAGATTTAGGCAAGTATCCCATGCATGCCTCAAATGGTGAAGTTTGAGTGGAAGAGTGCTTGGCTCGGTTGTAAGCATGTTGAATATAGTGAGATTGTTCATCCCACAACTTAGGATGCTTGTTGCAATACCCAATCAGAAGATTTATCAATGTTACATTCACTACCTTTGTTTGACCA
Organism: Pinus tabuliformis; assembly: GCA_031772625.1. Classification (NCBI taxonomy): domain Eukaryota; kingdom Viridiplantae; phylum Streptophyta; class Pinopsida; order Pinales; family Pinaceae; genus Pinus; species Pinus tabuliformis. The sequence continues at coordinate 867,855,135 of CM062817.1, forward strand.
TCTGTTTATGGATGAAAGGTTGTACTCTTTATTAATTTGGTGTCCATGAATCCGCACAAGTTTCACCAAAAATTTCCCACAAAGCGAGAATCTCGATCACTAACAATGGATGTGGGAAATACAAAATGCACCCAAACATTCTAAAATAATAACTGAGCAGTTTGTTCAGTTGTAACTTGCTTTATACATGGCATCAAAATACACACTTTGCTGAACCTATCCACAACTACATACAAATAATCATGACCTCTTTTTAACAATGGAAGAGCTCCTACAAAATATAGAAACACTCTCCCACGGTCATGAAGGAACCAAAAGTGGTGTGTACAATCCTAACTTCCTATTTCTAGGCTTACTGATTGCACATAATGAACATCCTTTAATAAAATGAGACACACTTTCAAGCATACGAGGCCAATAACAATATCTTTGTAGATGTGCCACCATCTTACTTACACTGAAATGACCAGCAATAAGAGAAGTGTGTGCCTCTCTTATGATGTTAACTCTTTCTCCCAGAGGAATACAAATCTTGCCAAGATGGTACAACAAGTTATCATGAAAATGATAATCCAGTTCATCTACTTGTTTACCTTGACTCAAGCTTGCATAAACATCTTGAAAGTCATTATCTAATGCATATTGCTTAATATAACTTTCATGTAAAACATAATTATGCTCGAGTAAAGTAGTTGCACTAACAATCAGCGTAGAAAGAATATCAACAACTTTATTGTAGATACCTTTATTATACCTTAATACCAAGTGGAATTGTTGAAGGAAACCCATCCATCAGAAGTGCCTTTATTACTGCAACTTTGATTGAGATTGCAAGTATTGCAATGGTTGATGATCAATGTGAATGATTGTTTCCTTATCCATCAAGTAGTGTTTCCATTTTTTCACCATTTGCACCAATGCATACAATTCCTTGTCATATGTAGGATAGTTAATCACTTCACTATTAAAAGTTTCCGAATGAAAATAGATAGGCTTACCATGTTGAATGAGCACTTTTTAATTTGATGGTAGCCACTTCTTAAGTCCATCTTAGTAAAATACTTTGCATCTTTCAATTGTTCTGTAAATAATTTATTTGATGCATGTGCGAAAGTCCACACACATATGCCATGTTCCATCCTTCTTTGACACCAAGACAATAGGTGAACCAAAAAGCGAGGAAGATGGTCTGATGATCCCTTTATTCAACAACTCTTTGATTTGCATCTTAATTTCTGTGGTTTCCATCACTAACATCATGTACATGCCTACCTTAGAAAGAGGACAACCTTTCTGTAACTTTATCTCATGTTGGATTCCTCTCTTGGGAGGTAATCCCTTTTGTTCCTAAAACATTTCATCATATTGGTTAACTATGTCAACCAATTCAGATTTCAAATTTGAATCACAACCTTAAAAAGCTTCATTATCAACATCATTTTTGGGTTTGATCATGAGAAGCACAAAATTCTTGCTCGAATTCACCAGTCTTTTTATCTACCCTGCATTAAGAAGCGAAAGATTTGTTTTCTTGTTATGAGCTCTCACAATATATTCTACTCCATTTTTTAATAAATGATAATTATTTTCATGTTGATGGAAGATAGTGTTTCGGTCATAAGGGTATGGGCTTCCCAAAATGATGCCACATATATCTAACAGCACAATGTCAAGCTCCACTTCATCTATGAATTTTGTAGTGATATTGAATTTCAGTTTACACTTTCTCATAACCTGCAATTGCGCAATGTCACAATACCCATCCAAGTGGATATGGTTTATGATGTGGAATAGTTCCATATTTAAACTCTTGAAAATGTTTTCAAAGATAAGATTGGCTTGAGAGTCACTATCGAATAGTGTATCAATCTTGTTATGTTTTAAGATCACCTTTATCTGAAACAATTCTATTATTCTCTTTTCATTTGGAGTTTCATTTTATGAGTCTGAAGAACTAGTGCTGGAAATGGATTCTTTCCCTTTTAACCCCCATGACTTTCATTTTAGTTTCATCGCCTGAAGTGGATCCAAAATCTTGTTGAGTGGTTGTAGTTGTCTTATGTTTTCCATTGTTGTTTCTTTTTGGTTTCATTTCGTGATGAAGCTTCCAACAGTGAGCTTCATTTTGACCCTCTCTGGAACGATATTTGCATGTAACTTTCTATCCTTATTTTTTGATAGATACATTTTTCTTGGAATTTCCTTTGAAAGCCTTTTCTTTTCCCTTACTCTTAAATGACTTTTTACTACCTTCTTCTGAGTTGTTTTTACCTCATGCCACAAGATGAGTGGCTTACACACATATCATCTATATTATTGGGATTGAACATTAAGATAATATTCCTAAGGTAATTTTGTAAACCCCCTATGTACTTCAACAAAGTGTCTTGTAACTGCAAATCTACACCTAACATCAGAGACCTTTTTCTTAATTCTTGGTTGTAATCTTGCACAGTTTGACCTTTAATTTGTCTGAAGTTTTCCCAATTCATAATGGCTTTCTGCATATATGCTATAGGGTAGAATTTTCTTTTAATTGCAGCAATGGAATCATTCCAAGAAATTGAGATCTTACCATGTTTTTTAATCTCCTCTTAGGTCTTTGATTCCCACCATACTAGTGTTTCACCCTCCATTCTCAAGGAAGCTAACTGAATATTTATGTCATCCTCTTGAAGATTTTGAATCCTGTAATAGACATCCAACTGACAAATCCAATTATCAAGCTTCTTTGCATTCACCTTATCATAATACATGGGCAACTCAAATTAAACATCAAGTTTTAAAAAAGGTGATTTACCATTTCCTTTTGAAGAATGATGATGAGTATGAGTACGGGTTGTATTAGTGGAAGAGTGTGAAGATGCTTGCAAAGAAGAAGATGAATAAGATGGTGGAGAGGGTGGATGTTTTTCTCCTTTTCCATTACCTCCTCTAGAAGAGCCTTCTCTGTTGAGAGGTTTGGAACTTTCTCCTTACAACCTGCTATTCCTCTCTTCATAGAGGACCTTCACCATCTCTGTCATATAAAAGAAATCCTTTATGAACGTCTTCTCATCTCCTATCATTGTTGTAGGTTCTCCTTCATGAGACACGATCTCTAGAGTCTCAACTACAACTTGAAGCTGAACTGGTGTTGGAGATTGTGGCAACCTTGCTCTCCTTCCCCTTGACCCAACTTCAGGGCTTTCAATGAGCTTTCCTTCACCTCTTTTGAGTTTTAACCTTGTAAGCATGACATAGACTTGTAAACAATTAAATCCTTCATTCACAAAGAAAATCTAGTGCTCTGATAGAAAATTGATTTGATTTAGAATATTAGTTTGCAAATGCAAAGATCTTCCTCACATTATAAACAAAATGCTTTCATTGTGCTTAAGGATTCATGAATTTTTGCAAGTAAAATGAAGAGTTTTATGTTAAATTTATGAACAATTTAACATAAACTAGAAACTGAACAACAACATAAACATGTATAGAACATCATCAAAAACACATTACAACAAGAACATGATAAAGGAGTTCACCCCTCATGGGATACATATCCTTGGTACATCTTCCAATGGCTTAGGCCTCTCTATTATGCTCAAAAGTGTAAAAATGTGTTTTAACAATGCTCAAATACTTCTAAAACCTACTCCAATCAGTCCAGCATACTAAAAAATGGCCATATAACCTCTTTTTGCATCCAATTTGGTGGAAAACTGAAGAAGTTATGACTTCTCCTAGTTCTCCCACTATTCGTTCCACAAATTGCTACACATCAGATAGGAATCCACAATTTAGCTCCAAAAATCCACTAACCGAGCGAGAATTTTGTTGCGCGGCGAGACATAATTTGTCGGCACCGACTGTCCATTACAAATCACAATCAGCAAAGTCTAGCAGGTCTTATAGTCTGTGAACGTGGTGAGCGATGTACAATTGTGATACGACAAACCCGACGGAACATTATTGTAACCTATAACCTTATCGCATCTAGGATATTGCAATCGGCGGAAAACTGGGGTCTTGGTTATGTGGGACTTTGTAGCTTACTGTGATTTGCGATTGTGAGATTGCATCAGAGCCCGGTACCTACCGAGGGCTGATTCTATAATGTGGACCCTTCGCTGATCTATAATTGGGATCCATCACATCGCGCCTTCGACTGATTATTGAAAACCTTCTTGCCTACCTTATCGCATCGCACCCTTCCCTGCTTGGGGGCTAATTTTTAACACCGCCCTCCCTATGATTGCGATTTGCGACATGTTGGGGCCAATGTCGGCTTGCCAGTTGGCACCTCCTCATTCACTGAAGGACCTTGCCACATCATCCAATCCTTCCATGTGAGCAAGTCAAACTTGAACTTTGACTTACTCTAACTTATGCATACGAGCTCATATTTGAGTGTCATTCACACTGTTGGAATCAGAATGACACTTTGATTTTTGAGCCTAATTTTGAGCACCTGATCATTTATAGAGATTACTTTTTTCACTTTTTTATTTTTTAGTTTATGGGAAACTTTCCATGCACACTGCCAATGAATATTGCACAATTCCGGGGAACTGAGCAACTTCTCAGCTCAATGCATTGCATAGTTTCTGAGCACAGGGGATGCATTACAAAGTTTCAAAGCGTAGTGTTGGGTTTCCATCCATGACTATGCAATTCTCAAGCTCAAGGCTGAGCTACCATTCTAATTGCACAAGTTCCATCATCAAGGTTGGCTTGCCTTCCAAGATTGTGTAGTTTCTGGAGGCAAGCCCAGGACTACTGCAAGGTCAAGTCAGAAGGTTAGCTTGTGACATGAAAAATTTAGATAGGTATGGAAACAAGTAAACATAAGCACAGATGACAAGAATAAGTCTTGATCAAATCATGAATACTTGACGAAAGTAAAAGATAAGCGGCTATGAACAAAAGGGGAGGCTCCAAAATCAAAGCATAGGAAAACATTTGGAGGGTGGTTGTAGTATCTACAACACTTGGCACAACACTGGTAGAACCCCAACTCTCTGTATGGCCCTTGTTTCATGCAGAATAGGTCCAACTCTTCTAGAAGTATTGTTCAGTTCGTTAAATACCATAGCTTCTTCAATTAGCTTGCACTAATGATATAGTTCTTACCATTCTCTTCATCAATGACACACTTAACCAAGCCAATTCAATCTAACTTGTTTCGATTGGGGATGAGGAGTATATAGATACACAAGTGAAAATAATTGTTAGAGTCTTAGTTTTCATCTTTGGTGTTGATCTGCTACTAACAGGCTTGGGCTACCCCGATGGAGTCACTTTAGGAACACAAACATTTCTCTGATGCCAGCAACAAGGAATCAAAAACAAAATATTGGTTAGAGTAGGAAGTACTAGTTATAGGTTCAAGCATCATGATTCCACTATGGTTTTCTCAGAGAAAGAACATATTTTCCATCAAAGTATCATCGACTAAAAGAATGCAAGATTCACATAAAGAGAGGGAATAAACAGATAACCAAGCGTTGATAGTAGCACAACTTCATCTTGGACTTAACCATGCTTTCTTCGAAAACCAAACACGGTCTCGTGTGAAAGCTATCCTAAAACTGAAAAGAATGAAAGAAAAGAGTGGAGCAGAAAGTAAATTAAAACAAAAAAAAACAACAAAAACAAACAAAAGTACTCCTACTCCTAAACTAACCAAGAATGGGCGAGACCTACGTAAAATGAAATTTGCAGTGTAACCACTAAGGCATTGGTTGTACTATGTAATCAAGGGAATGCATATCAAGAAAGATATTCAAGCATATCATAAAAAAAGAAGGATAATACAATACATACCAAGACATTCTAATTTTGAAAATGCACGTAGAAAAGTATGAAATAAAAGCACATGTGAAGCATTGTGCGGATGCATAATGGTGGTTAGAAACATTGTGACTTAAAGGCATGAAAATACAAACTTTCAAACTTTGAAAATGGGCAAACATGAAGAAATAAGAAAACTTGCACTTTTCAATAGTTCTCACCAGGTATGACTCCTCCAATGACTGAGTGATAGGATCATGCAAATCAGATTGAGTGTGCGAAAATTGTGAAATAGAATTATTTTCAATTTGTGTGGAGTGATGAGGAGCCTTTAAAGATACACTTCTTTTCTTATTAGAATTGGAACAAGTCTCAAGACTATGAGAACCTGACATAACCATCATCTTTTGTTGAAGTGCCTTGACATCTTGCAGAAGTTCCAAATCATCATATGATAGGTCATCAATGACCATTGGCTTAGAAAAATCAACAGTGGAAAAATTAGAGCCTTGACGAGATGAATGGGTGAAAAGATCATGACAACCACAATTAGAATGTTCCAAATGAGGAATAGAGGCATCCTCATGATCCGATGAATCATAAAGAGGGGAATATTGAAAACAAGAAATTTCACCGTTTATTTCTTCAGAACGATGAGTTGATAGATTGGCAAGAGCAAAAAAGAGAAAATTTATCCTCTTTGAATTCGACTGAAAAGCTCACATTCCATGAGTTCAGAGAGTGATCAAAATTAATAGTATCATCAGAAGGTAATTCTTCACAAGATTCAACAGGAATGTTAGAATCGCAAAAAATGTCTGGGTAATCAGGGAGAGGCGCAGAAGGAAAATAATCAACCTTCATCATAGGTTCTTGTTTAGATGTGGACTCCCACACATAGTCATCGCAAATTATATCACAATTTTGGTTCTCAACACCAATTCCATCCAGAACTTGATCTTCATGAACATGAAAAGAAACATTCAAAATGGGTGACACAACAACTCACAATTCGGAGGACCAAAGGAACCAAAGGATGGAGGACGAGGAGATAACACTTCATCACAAACATCAAATTCACAGTTCAAACTTGCGCTAGAATTCTGAGTATGTGGGGTGGGAGAAGATGGCGGTAAATCAGTAGATGAATTCTAAACTTATCCTACCTCAACCCGTGGAAATGGATTCATTTGATTAGAGGCGAGGGAGAGTCACTTGGTACAACTACCTCGTCTGTCGCAGATTTAGAAGCTATAATACTTAGGTATGTTGAGAGACTTTCAAAAGATTCATATTCGTGTAGATTCATCAAAATGTGAAGAGATTTGAACGTGTATTTCAATAAGGTCCAATCAAAATCATCTTTAGAAAATTCAAAATAAAAATGAATGAAATGATCATAAAATTCATCAAGAGATTTAATAGGTGCTTTTCGCAATCGCATAATTTTCTTAAACATAGATTTATAATCATACCTTTCAAAGGCACAGTAAAGCTCTATGGAAAGGTATTTGAAAGAGTGTATAGAGGCGACATGCAATATGTAACTCAATTCCTTACGTTCCCTTCAAACATGAGAATGAACAACCTATAGGCAACATAATCGCAGACAATAATGTTTTGTGCAAAATCGAGAGGTGTGCTCAAAAAAGGTTGTTTCACCCTTGCCATTGAATTTAATATTTGACAAGTCATCAATGATTCTCACTGGTACTTTCAGATTTTTGGTTCTAGAAAAATATGTTGGGATTGTGATTTGGGGAGAATCCATTAATTAGTGTGGAAAGTTCAAACTGACTTCATGGGCTCAACTTTTCATCTAGCCCTCCTTCTAGCACCAGAAATGTTGACAGTTCTAAACCCGCCAACATTCAGGGGATCTTCCTATTATGAAGTCCCAATTAGACCTCACACTCTTTAGTGTATTTTAATGACGTATCTTGGTTGTAATAATGAATAGAGTGAAGTATGATGACTTTGGTGAGAACAAGTGTGTGACACTACGGAGAATCAAGTGTGATGGATGAAGGTTCTACCACATGGAAGGTAAAACAAGTGAGCCAGTTAAAATCATGTAATAGACTTACGTAGCTTGAAAGGAACACACGAGCATAAATGGCAACAAAATCTAATATGCGAAATTAGTCAGTTATGACTACCTCTCATGGAAATGGTCACAGATGAATGACTTACTTAACGCAGTTGAATCCCAAAAAATAATATCTAATATAATGCATTGTGAAAATCCCTCAATACATAAATTCAAAAGAGTGAAGGGAACTCTACTTGAATGGTTCATGAGGCACAATACTTGTTAAGGTTTGTAAATGGGGTAGAAAGCTAAGTGGGCTTGATTGTGGGGAAAAATCCATATTTAAGCGTGCTTGAGCAAGAGGCGATCTGGGATGGGTGACCTCCTAGGAAATCATGGTTACCAGGTGCAAGCCCCGAAAGTGATGATTGAGGCTATGTGGTTCATTTCACTAGTTTCAATCCCACTTCTTCACCCCTATGAGCATCATCCGCTGCAATGAGTGCTAAGTGGAATATTCAAAAATCATGAGAAATTAGTCAGTTACAACTACCTCTCATGGAAATGGTCATATATGAATAACTTACTTAATGCAGTTGAATCCAAAGAAAGGATATCTAATATAATGCACTGCGAAATGCCTTTAAAAATATTTCCTTTTTCACAACTCTGGAGTGGCTTCTTGTTACCTTCTTCTTGTGAATTTTTCCCTCTTTCTTTGAGGTGTTTAGCTTGAACACAAACTTCATCAAGATTCGTGGAATTAAACATAAGAATGGTGTGTCGATGATAGCTATGCAAACCTCCTATATATTTCAACAAAGTATCTTGTGACTGCAAGTCTACTCCTAGCATAAGAGCTCTTCTCCTAAACTCTTGAGTATACTCTTGCGCATTTTGACCTTTTAACTGTCTGAAATTTTGCCAATTCATGATAGCTTTTTGCATATGGGATAAATGATAGAATTGTCTTTTTATAGCACCAATGAAATCAGACCAAGTAATAGATATCTCACCATTTTTTTTGATCTCGTCTTGAGTCCTTGCTTCCCACCAAATGAGTTTTTCACCCTCCATTCTCAATGAAATCCAACTAAATTTTGATATCATCCTCTTGAAGGTTTTGAATTCTACAATACACCTCCAATTGATGAATCCAATCATCAAGCTTCTCTGCATTCACTTCACCATTATACATGGGAAACTCAAATTTAACATCAAGCCTTAGAAAAGGTGATTTACCAGTTCTTTTTGCAGAACGTTGATGAGTATAAGTAAGGGTTGTTTTAGTGGAAGAATGTGAAAATGCTTGTGAAGTAGAAGATGAAGAATATGGGGGAGAGGGTGGAGTTTTGTCTCCATTCCCATTACCTCCTCCTGAAGAGCCTTCACCTTTGGGAGGTTTATAACTTTATCCTTGCAATATACTATTCCTTTCTTCATAGAGGACCTTCGCCATATCTATCATATCAAAGAAAGCCTTTCTGAAGGTCCTCTCATCTTTTGTCATGATAGGTTCTCCTTCATGGGACATGGTCTCTGAAGACACAACTGCAACTTCTGCAATTTGAGGATGTACTAGTGTATAGGACTTTGGAAACCTTGCTCTTCTTCCCCTTGACCCAACTATATGGCTTTCAACTAGCTTTCCTTCACCTCTTTTGAGTTTTAACCTTGTTAGCATGGCACAAAACTAGCGAACAATACAGCTTCTTTGCACAAGCAAATCTAATAATCAAAAACTAGTCCTCTGATACCAACTTGATTTGAAATGGAGCAGATTAGTAATGCTATGCTAATTACCCATTTAGAATAAAACCCAAGATGCTTATCATTTTCTTATCAAGTGCTTAAGCATTCACCATTTTTTCTAATTAACTGATTCCCATGAGAATTTCTTATGTAAATGTTATAAATAATTTTAACATAAAACATATGCTGAACAACACCAAAATAACAATAAATGAACATCAAAATAAAACACACAACACATAGAATTGATGAGGAGTTCACCCCTCGTGCGCTATGTCTCCTTGGTCTAGCTTCCAATGCTTAGGCCTCTCTATTAGGCTCAAAATTACAACAAACGTGTGTTTAAAATGCTCAAAATGTCTCTGAAACCTATCTCAATGAGTTCAAAATAATCAAAAATCACTATATAGCCTCTTTTTGCATCCAATTTGGATAAGAACTAAAGAAGTTATGAATTCTCTTAGTTCTCCCACTATTTGTTCCAGAAATTGCTCCAAAACCAGCATGATCCTACAAATTAGCCCTAAAAATGTTAACTGGGCGAAACTTTCACCGCGTGGCTAGCTATAACCTATCGATTGTATCGTAAATCACAATTGATGAAGTTTGGTGGGTTTAAGGTCTTATTAACTTGGCAACGATGTTGTGATAGAGATATCACGGACTTGACAAGACATTAAACTCCAATTCATAACAACTCACATCTGAAACTTATCACATTTCGCAATCAGCAGATAACCATCAGTAGTCATAAAGTGGAACTTCTATTTACCTGCGATATGTGATTGTGATCCCCGGTCCATTGAATCATAACCTGGTACTTGTTAGGGCCGATTATGACTTGTTTGTGATATGCGATATGCGATTTCATCGCAACCCTGAACTTGCAGGGGGGCGATTTGTAACACCTTTTCCACCTACAAATTGTGATTTGTGAAATGCAGGGGTGAATGGTGGACTTCCACTTGGTGCCTCCTCATTCATTGAAGGACTTTGCCATGTCATCCAATCCTGCCATGTCGGCAAGTCAAACCTGAACTTTGAATTCCTCTAACATCTGCATATGAGCTCGGATTTGAGTTTTGTTTGCACCATTGCATTCAGAATGACAAGCTCTTTGATATAAAACTGAGTTTAACAAGATTATGAAACTTTTATGTTTGAGCATAATTTTTTAGCACCTGATCACCAAGAAGAATGGAAAGCATGTCATTAAGTGCAACTTAAGGAGTGGCTATCATCAAAGTAGAATTTTTGAAGGAGACATATGGAAGACAACATTTAATACAAAGCAAGGTTTGTTTGAATGGCTAGTTATGCTTTTTGGCCTTTTCCATGCTCCTACTACTTTTGTACGTATGATGAATGATATATTGGAGCCATTTCTAGATGAGATAGTCTATTTAGATGACATCTTAGGTTTCAAAAAATCTCTTGATGAACATGCCATGCATGTGATAAAAGTACTTTATTTCTTGAAGAAGTAACAGTGTTTTTTGAAGATGTCATAGTGTGAATTCAGTAAAACTTCTTTGGTGTGCTTGAGGCATACTGCTGGAGGAGGTGAGTTTAAGATATGCCCCCCCAAGGTCGATGTCATGATGAATTGGCCAACACCCAAGACTGTCAAAGGAGTAATAATTTTTTTGGGAGCGGCCCAATATTGGAGAAAGTTTATTGCTAACTTTTCTTCTATCGCGGCTCAGTTGCATGCATTGACTAGTGTGGAAAAGGTCTTTCAATGGGGAGGTAAGGAATAAGAGGAATTTGATGTGTTGAAAGAAAATATCAGTTCAGCTCATGTACTTGCAAGTGAGTATGCCATGGGCACAGTCCTCATGCAATATGGCAAGCCCATTTCATGTCTGGGTAGCTTACCTGTTGTGTGAATGGCATGCCTCAATCAAAGGTGAGGGAAATGAACCGGAAGTATTCCACTGTCACTAAGCGTAACTCAAGCTGGCAGAATCTATGGAAGGCTAGGGCTATGAAGTGATCGATCACCTATCATTTAGTTGGATGCTAAGCAATTCAAAAAATTTCAATGGTGTTGTGACAACATCGCAAAAGTCAAGGCACTTTTGACAGATGGGATCCTTACAACAATTCCACTTGGTCAAAACGTATAAGAAAGGTATATACGACAAGGTTGACGATATTCCTTCTAGGTCTATTATTAGTGCAACTACTTTACTCAAGCATAATTTTGTTTTGCAGGAAAGTTATGATCAACAATATGCATACTTTCAAAATGTACATTTAAGCTTGAGTCAAGAGAACCAAGTAGGGGAATTTGATTACCATTTTCATCATAATTTGTTATACCATATTGTTAAGAAGGATGTTTCTATTGATGGTGACATGGAAAAAGACAAGCATTTCATTAAATGATGCCAAATGGCACCTCAAATAGTTCAAGATTAGCTTGAAAAAATCCAAGACAAGTACAAAACAAGGCACAACAAACATTGGGTAGATCACAAGTTCGAAGTCGGTGATGAAGTTTGGCTTCACATTAACAAAGAGAGGCTCCAAGGAGAAGGTAAAAAATTGAAACCAATCCACTATGATCCTTTCATAATTTTGGAAAAGATTGGTGATAATGCCTTCAGGTTGGATTTTCCTTCATATATGCAAATTTATGTTGTTGTTAATGTTGATAACTTAAGGTTTTATGAGCCTACTTTGATTGACGGTCAAGGAGAGAATGCCCAAATCCCTTCCATTGAGGATTTTTCTCCCAAATACCTTGATGAACTACAACATGACACCATTACTGACACAAGAACAAGGTATTCAAAATGAGGGAGTGTGGACTACCTTCGAGTGGGGCTCAAAGGAACAAATCCTTCCAAGGCCAAATGGATCGAGATTAGAAAGGTGAGTGAACTATACCCTCACCTATTGAACAATTGAAAGTAATATTTTGGGGTCCAAAAGCTTCTAGTGGGGAGGAGTGATCAGGTGCTCAAAAATTTTCTCAAAATTAAAATTTGTCAGATCAGTGTGGAACCTAAGTGACTGCGTAGTGCTTGTCATTTTGAATCTAGCACAACTTGTTTTGTGAAAAACAAACTCCATATCCTCCCAGAAACATGTTCTGTTCATTTTCCAAAAGAGTCAAATTTGGAAAAATTATGACAGCCCAGTTAGGAATCCGTACTGCTGACGTGGCCTACTGACTAGGCATGGTTGACTTGGTTAACTGGTTCGGTGTACCAATTGGGTCACACCACTTGGCATGATTTTATTGGTTTGGTTGGCATTGATGTGGCAATGTTTTATTGGTGGCATGTTGGCCAATCACATGCTGCCATGTGTCCCAACCAAACACTACCACATGGCATCATGGAGGTCACCAAAATTTTGGGTCATGTTTGAACTCGACTCCGTAGGGATCGATACCATGAGCTCTCAAAAAAAAACGTTGCACCCTAACCACTCGGGCTAACCATGGTCCTTGTAAACCATATGACAAAAATGTATTTTAAATTGAAATATGTGGAGGTGTTGTGGGAAGGGGCCAGGGCTTAGCCCCAACCCCCCATTAAACATTTCCATTTGACCACTACCGCAACCAAGGGCCAAATGTAGAGGGGCCAGCCATGAGGGGCCAATCTCAGCCATATGACATGTCAAGAAAATGGCAGACAAAGGAATGGGGGTCCGACCGACAAGGGTGGGTCATTGGCCTTCGCCCCGGACACGTGGCCCCTACATGACCCTATTTTTTGAAGTTAAGAGCTTGGCGGCCATTTTAATGCGCCCACACTTTCTGCTAGATTTTGGATAAATTAACATTCTGTTAACACAATTTAGGGTGAAATTATAGGAACGGTGCCAAATTTTGGGGAATTTGTAGAGAAAATAACAATTGAGCTAGGGAAACTCGTAACTTGTTGAGTTTTGTCCAATTTGGGAGCACGAAGAGGTTAGACAAGCATTTTTGGGTCTTCTGAAGCCATTGGAATAGGTTTCAGAGCTAAATGTATGTATTCACACTTTTCAGCATAATTGAAGAGGGCCAAGCCATTGGAAGATGGACCAAGGAGACGTAGCCCAGGAGGGGTGAACTCCTTCATCATACTTCTTCTTCTAAATACATCTCTTTTTTGTAGGTCAACATCTTGAGGGATAGTGACAAGGTCTTGGAGGATGACTTTACATAGAAAAATGTGACTCTTTACAATGTATAACATGACAATGACTCTTTTATTCTTTTATGACTAGATCACAAAATTCTTAAAGGATCTCAATGGGAGCCTTAACTGAAAAATAATAAATCTTGCTCATGAAACCCACGATGGAAGCATTACAATAATTTTTTTTTTCTTCTTTTCAACTCTTTACATAAAAACAAAAATATATGTCATTATGAAGACCGAACCTAGTTACACTTTTTCAACAAGGAGTCCCAATGTAAGGTTGAATCCATCCAAGAGGGGAAGAAGAAAGTCGTGTCTAAAATAAAACACTTCAATTATCATGAATTCAGGCACTACACTACAAAGTGTCCACACAAAATCATATCAGGAAGGAGTGTGCAGTAGCAACATCAAGTGAATCTTTGGCTTCACAGTTTGAGGTAGATTTCACCCTTATTGTATGCATGGCCAAAAACTATAATGGGGAGTGTGTGGTACTTGGATTCGGGTGCCTCATTCCACATGATAGGCTGTAGATATGTTTTTAGTGACCTGGAGGAGAAAGATCTCCATATGATTATTGAGTTTGGTGATGACAGAAGATAGAACACGACCGAGATTGGTATAATCACCTTTCAGAGGGAGTCAAGATCCCCTCTTCGACTCAAGAATGTCATGTTTGTTCCAGGCCTAATGAAAAATATTATCTCAGTAGTAGTTTTACAATACCTTGGTTATGATGTGATCTTGAGAAAAGGAAAGGCATTCTTGAGACACATAGCCACGGGAAAGGTGAAGCAGATTGGGGTTCGAGTAAAAAACTGATATTTCCTTGAGGTAGAAGATTCATGCACAACATTAAGGAGAAGGGTAGAGACTAGAGAAATGGTGCTTGAGAGAGAGTATGTTAGATCTCTAAAAATGAATCCTCATAAGCAGCCTCTTGAAGTTGAGGAGCATCCAAAAATGGAGAGCTAGAGAGGATGCAAAGTGGAGACATCCACTAAAGAAAATACCTCCAATAGGGGTGGAGTTCGATCCAATTGGGAAGAGGGAGAACATACATATATAACTCTAGGAGTGAGGTGGAATGATGTAGATCCTTAGTCCAATAGTTTCAGAAATTTGGGCAGGGTCCTTTGAGGCATTCTCCTCATGGATCATTAACTTTCTACAAGGGGCCCACAATATTCAGTAGCAAGAGGCTCAATTTTAGTTAGATACTAAGGAGTGCAGAGGAGTTTTGACAGCAGAGTAGGAGGCTCAGTATCAGAGTCAGTAGAAGTACATTTTTTGTTAGGGTCCAACCCTCACCCCTTTATTTATGTAATAGGGCCGAGTCATAGATATAGTTAGTTAAAGAGTCAATAAAGCCCGTATTAATAATTGTAAGTGATTGACCCACATTTAAGAAAGGGACCATAGTTAGTTGCAAACAGGCAATGTTATTAGATAGATGGTGTTTGGCCAATTTAATGTCCTTAAATTGTCAATCATAAATTATCGACTAGGAAAGGTATATTGATGAAGCACAAGTGCACTATATGTGATAGAAGTTATTTTTATGTCGTTAGGTTCTTGTTAGGCTCTAAACTTAAACTTAGTATGGAGATGGCGTCATTAATTCTATTAGTGTCTTAATCCATAAAGATGTCAACTAATTTATTAGGAGTTATTCTCTATTCAATCAATTTGTGGATGATATGAGAGTAATTCTAGGTTTACTTGTGTTAGACTGTTTTGGATTTGTGTCTTCAATTTTTATGCTACAACCAAATCTAATTTACTATGTGTAGGAGAAATATATTCTATCAAACTATAAATGAATAATGTCTGAATTTAATTGTTAAGGATAAGGCTCTCACTCTTTTACTTATTCAATTTCATCCAAACAAGACATTCTGAACAACAGCTATGTTATGAAATAAAATAGTTGGACTACACTAAATAGAAAGCAAAAGAAAATTACCACACTGTACCAGATAAAAAGAAAATCAAATGGTAGAGTTAAACTAGGTATAAATCAAAGGAAATTTCTTATGCATACAATGATGCAATGGTGAACTCATCATACTGCATTTCTTCACACAAAATAGAGTATTTAAGTAATGAAAGAAATCTAAGTGCAATCGGTTAAAGACCTGCTACTAGTCATAGGGACCCTCCACGAATTAGTCGACAATCTCCAATCAACGTAGCGTATATCAAACATAAAACCAAGTCTATTACTTGCAAATGAATCTCAACAAACTGTTCTAAAAAATTACATAAATTGGCGCACACCCAAAACACATAGCAGCCATAGTTTTTATAACAATTCTTTGGCATAACAGTATGAGCATTTCAAGCCTAGATATCTTTATTTTGATCAAACTATATCGCTAAACAATCAATTTTCTATTTGGAAAAGAAAATCGATAATATTTTATTGAAACTTGAATTCTATCCCCGTGATAATCTTGTTGTTGACTTTGGGGTTGACTGTGTTATCATGAGACCTTCTTGATTAATTTCTTCAAGGGAATATGAAGGAGTCCATGACGGGACTATTCCTTATCCATCCATATCTTTCTTCATTGAGTTGGAGCTTCTAAACCCTGCGAACAATGGAGGTGGCTGCAGAAATCCAGATTAGCTACAGAAATAGACCAATTCTGTAGTTGAATGCATACTTTAACAAAGCAATAAGCTATATAGACAAACATGAAGAAGAAGACTTGTAAATTCTTACCTTTAACAAAACCTTGTGTCTATTGCATTATCTAGGTGATAAGTATAGGAACAAGGGGAGAAATATAGGGAAAATGGGTGTCAAGGTAAGACAGTCCTTGGACTCTACATTCCCCCATGCTAGAGGTTTTGTATGTCCTCATACACTTCATCACTGTCAGTCACTTGTGCCTTCTGATTATCACCTCCAAGATTGACTTTCTTCTTCTTTCTGGCAACCTTGGTTTTCTCATGAGAGTTTTAATTTTAAGTTGATAATTTCTCTTTGCATTTCCCTATTTTCCTTCTTCATCTTTTTGTTCTTTTTGTACCACAAACTCAAATGAAGGATGATATTGTCACTTTTTTCAATTTGGATCTCACTCTGTGCCTTCAATGACTAATTCTAATTCTTGAGATATTTGTTCAATGTCTCCAACTCAAAAATATCTTGCTTTAAAACGTTTGAGTCTGAAGGTTCTTGTGATTCATTGAACTGATTACTCCCTTCTGTAGGACTTTGAATTATTTCTTTAGTTGTTGTCTCTTTTCTTTCCAATGACTCTATGTAGTCATAAATTTATTGTTGAACAGGGTCAACACCCACACTATGCACTAGGCTCCTTAGAGGTGAACTACAAGGTGGTGGTGACACTCTCGATGATGCTTTTGGTTATCTTCTTGGAGAACTTTGAGGGTTTTAAATTGGCTCATTTTACTCAAGATCAATGTATTCTGTAGCTTTTGAGACTACATGTTGTACTATGCTCAACCTTGTACTCCTACTTAGTCCTGAGGTCTGTAATCCCTGTGATTTCCTTCTTTTGGTTTCTAACTTTTCTTCTTGAGGAAGGGTCCTGGTTTGTGGTAAATCCTTTGTTCTTTTGCTATATTTCTTCCTTCTAAGATTCCCCTTTTTCATTTCTTGCAAAATATCCACTATGTGTAGTTCTTCTTCTGATAATTCTGGTTGAGTCTAGGGCTCTTGTTCTTTTATTACTTCTATTGTTCTCTTCATTCCTCTGAGGGTCCTGCTGCTGTTGTCTTGTTCAAACAATGACACCCTTTCTGGAGAATGCTTTGCCTCAAAGAATGGTTACCTTGATAAGAGAATAGTGTTGGTAGGGTTTTTCTTAGTGGCGAAGGCACAAAGTGGCTATGAGAGTTCAGAGAAGTGTAAGAAAAAGTGGATTATAATAAGGGTTATAGGAATGAATCTGACGGTTGGGGCACATTTAAAATGATGATTTAGTGATTACTTCAGCAGATTTGGAATGAGGACGTGACATGACTTTTAAGTGGTGGATTATGATGTTTTGATAGGCAACCATCACCCTTAAATTGTAATGATTTCGTTTTAAATTTTTTTTTGGCAGCACTATGACTTCTTACTCATATATGCATTATATCAATCCCTATTGCTAAATTAAAGTAGCACATACCTGTGATTTACTTTGCTAACCTTGTTTGTTGTTTTGAGGTCTCCTGCAGGTACTTTTCTCTGTCAATTGTTCTTCAATTCAAATCACCAAGTGCCCCCATAGGCTTCAAAAAAAAGTTATTAGACTGAAGAAACTTGTCTTAGCTACAGAAACTTGTCCAAGTTGCGGAAAGTGTTGATTCTGAGTTGAGAAGAAAAACTTTAATAAATGAGCTTTTTATTTTATTTTTGAAAAGAAAATTTGAAGTGCCAAAAAAATTGGTTTTCACTCTAAATTTTCTGTATAAACATGCATACAACATGTTGGTTTTCATGTTTATACCTTCTTTGTTTATTATTATTATTATTATTATTATTATTATTATTATTATTATATATATATATATATATATATATATATATATATATATATATATATATATATATATATCAATAGTCCTGATTCTAGCTACACCATTGTCAATGTCACTTTCAACTTCATAAGGTCCAAGCCAGTGGGATTGGAATTTTCCTTGAAAATTTTTGAACTTCGAATCAAAGAGTAATTCCCAATCTCCTCAATGAAATTTCCTTTCTTTAATTTACTTATCATGCAATCTAGATCCTTGTTGTTGAACTAGGCTAGTTCTTTGGAGAGCTTCTTGTCTGATTTCATCAAGCTCATTAATTTGTCTCATCCTTTGCTTCTATGCTTCTGATAAGTCAAGATCTAACTAGACTGTTGTCTTATTGGTTTGGATCTGGAACTCTATCGGAAGTAAGACTTGATTCCCATAAACAAGTTCATAGGGAGTATGTCCTGTAGTATTTCTCCATGTAGTTCTATAGGCCCATAAAGCTTCTGGAAGCTTTTCCACCCAGTCCTTTCTGTGTAGATGTACAGTATTGGTAAGGATTTCTTCAATCACCTTATTTATGGACTCAATTTGTCCATTGGCTTATGGATGGTATGGAGTGGACTTCCAATGTTTGATCTTGTATTACTTCACAAGCTTCTACATTAATCTGGATGTGAACTTTGTTCCTTGATATGTTACAATTTCTCTTGGAACACCAAAATGAGTGAAAATATCCTCAAAATGAAATGAAACTACAACATTTTCAGTAGCAAAAGGAAGTGTTTTAGCTTCTACCCATTTAGTGACATAATCAATACATACCAGAATATACCTCTTTTGCTTTGAAGGTGGGCTGATTGGTCCAACAAAATCTATTGCCCACTTCTCCAATGGTTCGATGAGTACCTGTGGTTGCAATGGCATTTCATTTGAAAGAATGGGTTTTCCCATTCTCTAACAACTGTCACATCTCCTAACATATTCCTTGGTGTCCCTGAAAATGGAAGGCCAATAATATCCTAAAAGCAAGATTTTGTAAGCAGTTATTCTGTCATAAAAATGTCTCCCACATGGATCATGATGGAAAGCTTTAATTATTTCTGGTATTTCGTCCTCTAGAACACGTCTTCGAATGATGAGATCTGGTCCTATCTTGTATAACTCTTCATTTATCCATGAATAATATGTGTTATTGTGGACTATTCTCCTGTTTTCTCTAGGAGATAAATGAAATGGCATTTTTCCTGTAGCTAAATAGTTAGCAATATCTACATACCAAGGTGACTTAGTAGATACTGCAATAAGATATTCATCAGGAAATTTATCCTCTATGGGTTGATCATTATAATCATTTTGTATTCTAGATAGAAATTTGGCAATTGTGTTCTGTTTTCCTAACCTATCTAGAATGGTTATATTGAATTATTGTAATAGTAAGAGCCATCAGGTTATTCTTCCATTAGTAACTAGTTTATTCATTAGGTATCTAATGGTAGAATGGTCTGTGTAAACAAAAGTTTCATATCTAGTTATGTAATGTCTGAATTTGTTAATGGCATGAACTAGAGCTAAAAACTCCTTTTTAGTTACAGTGTAATATAACTTTGCAGGAGTTAATTTTTCACTAGTATAATAGATTGCATAAGGAGTAAGATATTTTTGTCGTAACACAACTCCTAAGGCTGAATCTGAAGCATCCGTTGAGATATGGAAAGGAAATTTCCAGTTAGGTCCTTTTAAGGCAGGTGCTTCAGAAGTTATTTTTTTCAAAGTTTCAAAGGCAACTTGATCCAGAATCCCAATTGAATTGACAGTCCTTGGTAAGAAATTTAAAAAGTGGGGCTGCAATTTTTGTGAAGTTTTCTATGAATCTTCTATAATATCCAATAAAACCAAAAAAATTATAAAATCTTGTTGACAACTTGGCACTGATAATCTAGAATGACTTAAACTTTAGATGAGTCTACCTTAATTCCCTCTCCTGAAATATGGTGACCTAAAACAATTCCTTCGTTAAACATCATGAAACATTTTTCATGGCTTAATGAGAGATTTTTTTCTTTACATCTTATTAATACTTTTTTCTAAATTCTCCAGTGCTTCATTGAAAGAATCCCCATAAACTGTGAAATCATCCATGTACACTTCCACACAATCATGAATAAGATCAGAGAAAATTATGACGACTTCTCTTTGGAATGTTGTTGGAGCATTTCATATTCTAAATGGAAGTACTCGATAAGCATAAGTTCCACATGGACAAGTGAATGTGGTTTTATCATGGTCTTCAAGGGCTACCTGAATCTGGTTATATCCACTGAACCCATCTAAGAAGGAAAAATACTTTTTTCCTACTAATGTGTCTAAGACCTGATCTATAAAAGGTAGTGGAAAGTGGTCGTTTATTGTTTCTTTATGTAATTCACTGTAATCGATGCAAACTCTCCATTTTACGTTTTTCTTTAGAACGATTACGAGGGGTGAAACCCACTAACTGTCGGATATTGGATAGGTGAAATTTACATCTAACAATTTCTGCAATTCCTCCTTAACAATTTCTTTTAACTTTGGGTTCATTATTCATTGAGGCTGTCTAACCGGTCTTGCATTCTGTTCAATGTAGATATGATGTATGTGATTTTTAGGATCAATCCCTCTCATGTTAGTGTATTCCCATGCAAAAGCAGAAGAATTTTTATATAAAATTTCTATCAATTGATTCTTTTGTAATTCTTCCAAGTTTTCACTAAAATTCAACGTTTTCCCTCAAAAGATTTATATCGAAGAATTCCTAAATTTTTCCATGGAAAGCAATGATACCTGTTTAGATTAGAGATACTCATTTCGACTACAATCATAATGTGAGGAAGATTCATTATTTTCTAGTAGGTTTAGAATTTGGTCTTCTTCTCTTACTTGTTCAGTAGTAAAAATAGGTTGTATATCCTCTTCATCTTTTATCCATTCTTCATTTTATGTCCATTGTTGTTCCTGTAGGAGGGTATAATGTAAATTTCTTTATAGAATTTCCATCTGAGATAAACATGTCACCTAATCTTCAACCAATGAAAGCATCGGTTGTGGCTAACCAAGGTCTTCCTAGAATTAATGGATGTCCTCCTAAATTATTCTTCTGTGTTAGGACCATCAAATCCACAGGATACTCCCAAGAATCTAAGGATACACAAACATCTTCCAACACAGCATTAGGTTTAATCACAGACCTATCTGCTAATTGCAATAAGGTTATTGTGTATTGAAGGTTAGGAAGCCTAAGTGTGTCCATAACTTGTTTACTCATTATGTTTATGGCTGCTCCTAAATCAATCAGTGTGTTTGGTATTTCAGTTCCATTGATGTGAATTTTTACAATGGGGCTTCCTAGATCTAAATATTTTTGAATTTTCGTCTTCCCCATCATAATGTCTACAATTTTTCCAACTAATTGAATTCTTTTTATGTCTTTTCTTTTTCTTCCTGATATTTGTGTACTTAGTTCCTTAATTGTTTTCACAAAAATTGGTATTTCTTTTATGGCTTGTAATAAAGGAATCTTAATACAAACATTTCTCAATTCGTCCATCATATTGTAATCAGGAAAGATAATTTGTTTTTCTACTCCATGAGTTTTCAACCATTCAGGGAAAGGTGGTTTAATTGATATCGAGGTTTGTTCTATGATGGGAGTATTTATAGGAACATTTTATGTTTGTTTATTCTCTTTTTGAGGGAGAGAGGTCCCTCCTTCTTCTAATTGGTTTTTGTGTTTTTGAATATTGGGTCTTGTTTCTTACATGACAACATGGTGTTTTCTTTGTAACACTCTTCCAGACCTTAATTGGACATTATTTAGGTCTAGTGGAGTTATTACATAAGTTTGAGGATTTTTCCCCTCGATGTTGTACACAGGTTGTTGTGGTATTTTATTAATAGGATTTGGAAGTGGTTGAGCAAGTAGTTGATTTGGTTTTTGTGGAAATGGTAGGGAGAGATGTGGGTTTTGATTCTGAACTTGAATTTGTGGTAATTGGTTAGCTTGGGGAATTTGATTAGATGGAGGTAGAAATTGTGGTGGAAGATAGGATGGCGAATATTGTTGATATTGAGCATAGGCTCCATAAGGATTTTTCCATCCTTGATTCCAAGATTGTCATTATGGCTAAGCCCAAGGCTGCCAAGTTGGATTCCAATTATTTTGTGAAGACTAGGCAAATTGTTGTGGTCTAAACCCTTATGGTTGATTTGGTTTGGGTTTTTGCCATGGTCTCTTAGCTATAAAGTAAAGGGGATCTACTTGTTCATGTATTCCTTCATCATTAAATATAGCCTTGAGACCTTGTAAATAAGGACAATCCTTCGTATCATGATTATATGCACATATGGCACAAGTTTCTATGGCTTCTGAATCTAAGGGACACTCTCTTAGAGCATTTTTCTTTTGACGTTTAGGACAAAAGATAGATAATGTAGCATTTTTAGAATTTTGATTGTTTTGTATTTTAAGGGTGTCTATCTGCTCAATTATGCTCCCTAAAATATATGTCTTAAAGGTATCAAGCAAATTTCCTAATTTTGCCCTGCTGACTATCCCAACTACAGATTTATTAATTCTTGACAAGAGAGGGTCTCTAGGACTCCTTCCAACTTCTGCTTTACCCCTTGAGATATGTACACATAAATTAAAAATACTTGCAAATGGTAGTTGGGAAATATCTTCTTTCCCAGTTAGGTTAAGGAGATCAATCCACTCATCTTTAATAGCTTTGAGTAAGAGGGACTTTAAGGTTTCCTCATCCAAATTGTCCATTTTCGCTCTTTTAACATTGTAGACAAATCTTTCTACTAAATCTTGAAGATTTTCATCTTCTTTTTGTGTCATTTTCAAGACTTCATCTTTAAAGTTACTAGGCATACAATAATCTCTATATTTTCCTAAGAAAGCCTCTTTCATTTGTTTCCATGTTGTTATAGAATGCACTCCTAGACTCATGAACCATTTTAAAGCTGAGTCTTTTAATGTAGCAGGGAACAATTTTAGTTTTTGAGCATCATGAAAATAGTCATACGATCTTCATAATACTTCAAATTCGAAGAGAAATGTCTCTAGGTCTTTGTTTCTTTTTCCATGGAAATTAGGAAGAATTGAGGGTGATATATTTTTCATTGTGAGGGTTGTATCTTCATCAAGAATAGGAAATCCAAAAGGATCTTGGTTTCCTCTACCTCTACCCCCTATGTTCCTATCTCCACCTCCTCCTCTACCTCTACCTCTACCTCTACCTCTACCTCTTCCAATCCTATTTTCCTCACCATGGACATTGTGTACCTCTCCTTCCCCTTCTTCAGCCATGATAGATTCCTTGGAACTAATATAGTTTTCTTCCAATTCTTCTAGTTCCTCTATCAATGGTTGTTTGAAATAAGTTTCTTGTTCCTCTTCTTCACTAGGAACTTCTAATTCTTCTCCCAAAATTTGTTCACCAGTGGAGGATAGAAGAATTACTCCTGTAGTTGGCGATGTAGGATTTTCTTCAATTACAGCTTTAGTAGAGGAAGTAGGTGAAGTTTTGGATTTGATTTCTGATCTTGAGACTTCAGGAAGTCTTTGTCGACCTCTAAATGGGTTTCGGGTTTGAGTAGGTGGTGTGGAATCTCGAAATCGTGGTGAAATGAGTGGATTTGAGTGAACTAAAATTCTTCCTCACCCTACAAATCTACCTCTAAAGTCTCTATCCATACGCATATCATGTTTTGAATTAATGAGTTTTTTTTCTTAACTTCTATTTGTACTTCCTTGAAAACAACGCCAAAATGTTTGGCCAATTGAATTTCCTTAAATTGTCAATCATAAATTATCGACCAAGGCAGGTATATTAATGAAGCATAGGTGCACTATCTGTGTTAGAGGTTATTTTTATGTCGTTAGGTTCTTGTTAGGCTCTAAACTTAAACTTAGTATGGAGATGGTATCGTTTATTCTATTAGTTTCTTAGTCCTTAAAGTTGTCAGCTAATTTCTTAGGACTTATTCTCTATTGAATCAGTTTATGGATGATATGAGAGTGATTCTAGGTTTACTTGTGTTAGACTGTTTTGGATTTTTGTCTTGAATTTTTATGTTGCAGCCAAATCTAATTTACTATGTGTAGGAGAAATCTATTCTATCAAACTGTAAATGAATAATGTCTGAATTTAATTGCTAAGGAGAAGGCTCTCACTCTTTTACTTATTCAATTTCATCCAAACAAGACATTCTGAACAACAGCTATGCTATGAAATAAAACAGTTGGACTACACTAAATAGAAAGCAAATGAAAATGACCACATTGTACTAGATAAAAAGCAAATCAAATGGAAGAGTTAAACTAGGTATAAAGCAAAGGAAATTTCTTATGCATACAATGATTCAATGGTGAACTCATCATACTGCATTTCTTCACTCAAAACAAAGTATTTAAGTAATGAAATAAATCTAAGTGCAATCGGTTAAAGACCTGTCACTGGTCGTAGGGTCCCTCCATGAATTAGTCAACAATATCCAATCAACACAGTGTATAGCAAACATAAAACCAAGTCTATTACTTGCAAACGAATCTCAACAATCTATTCAAAAAAATTACATAAATCGGCACGCACCCAAAACACAGAGCGACTATAGTTTTTATAACAATTCTTTGGCATAACAGTATGAGCATTTCAAGCCTAAATATCTTTTTTTTTATCAAACTATATCGCTAAACAATCAATTTTCTATTTGGAAAAGCAAATCGATAAGATTTCATTGAAACTTGGATTTTGTCCCAACGATAATCTTGTAGCTGGCTTTGGGGTTAATTGTGTTATCATGTGACCTTCTTGATGAATTGGTTCATGGGAAGAGGAAGGAATCCATGAGGGGACTATTCCTTATCCATCTGCATATTTTTCGCTAAGCTAGAGCTTCTGAACCTTGTGACCAATGGAGGCAACTGCAGAAATCTAGATTAGCTTCAGAAACAGACCGATTCTGTACCTGAATGCATACTTTAACAAAGTAATAAGGTATATAGACAAACATGAAGAAGAAGACATGTAAATGCCTACCTTTAACAAAACCTTGTGTCTATTTCATTATTTAGGTGATAAGTATAGGAAAAAGGTGAGAAATATAGGCAAAAAGGGTGTCAAGGTAAGACATTCCTTGGACTCTACAAATGGTATTGAGAAAACCATGGTACTGACCCATGGTATTATATGTATGAATCCTATATCAAGGATAGAGAATCCACATTGAGGAATGTCATGTCTTATTTTGTAATTGAGCTCTGCTCTGCTGGAGGTTTCCCCCTCGAAGAGGCAAGTGAACATTGCTTTCATCTCTGAATAATAAAATACTTGCTATTTTTCTCATTTTGTTTTGTGTTCTTGGTTGTATTTCTTCGCATATTTGGTATTCTGGAATCTTCTCACTGGTTAAGAGCATAACAAGTGGTATCTCCATTTTAGGAAGAAATTTCTTTAGGTTAGAGATGTGTTCTGGCGTCTTTAAACCATGGGATCTGTCATTGAGTGAATAAAGAAGATTTGGGGAGGCATGTGGTGGGCTCCAGTATTGTAGCAATAATGCTACAACTCCTGGGGCTTCCTAACTCTAATTTTATCAACCCAATAGTTCGTACAAACTTGGAAGCGACGGTGCTGTATGCACAAGTACTAGCTCTTGTCGCAGCTGTCACTTGGTCAGCTGGCACAAGTCCGCTAGGGCTCAAGCCAACTTCTATATGCTCTCAGAAGAAGCTTTCTAAATGATGGACGAAGGCTATCTCAAGGGAAATTGATCTACTTTGCAAAAATGAACTGAAAGCCAACCAAAGCATGGAAACCCTAGTAAACCCTAATCTGACTAGTTTAACCTCTATGGTGCAAATGTCTACAAATGATGCCATTACTTCTAATGATGTGAAATGCATGAACTCAAACTACTTCTATGAAAAAGAACATTGTTTTTGTATTTTTGCTTAAGTGGATGGAGTGATTATGAATTTGTTTCTTATTAGGGTTTTGACTGTGCAGGGGTTGTTTGAAGGGAAAGAAAGCTTGGGAAAGGTCAGGAGGGCTAGGAGAGGTTCCAGGGGATCCAAAACATCATTCCACAAAATTCCACAACGTTCAGGTGCTCGGCAACCGAGTGTGCAGGCTTCTACAGGATTTCTGCAGGGGTTTCTACAGGATGTTTAGAGATTTCTACAGGATGTTCTGAAAAGAGGATTTTGGAGCATGGATGGAGGGAAAAAGATGGAGGAATGAGTATGGAGGTGAAATAGGGGTGTGAAGAGGTCTAGGACTTGGTGGATGAGGCTAAGGAGCGATTGGATTTGTTCAAGGATGGAGGAAGCGATGATGCACAAGAATGTAGGAATTAGGGCAAGGTGGGGAAAGTATGGCAAATGAAGGGTACAAATCATGGACTAAGGGTTGGAGCAGATTATCTGATGGACTATGGGTAGATAGAGAGGGATAACAGGTGCTCTGCAAGTTATTTTTCGAATTTAACAAATGAAGACTTGGAAAATCAAGAACCTAATTACCTTGACCTAATCTGACCTAGATAATAGCAACGGAAATGGAACAGAGGTTTATTCGAAATGAAATACGTGAAATGACTATGCAACTAAGCAATCATAAACTGAAACATGCAATCAAAACTGATATCAAGTTCGACAACTAAGAATCCAACACTATTAATTGCATGGTGAAGCAAAGAATGTGTTTTTGAGGGCAGCAAGGTTACATTGGTCCCAGCTCATGATTCCACTGAAGGGGAGGTGAGATCCAAAGTACTTGGTAGCCTTTTTCTGAATATATTCCCTGTGATTAACCTATCAAGTAAATCTGAACATGAAGAACCTTTTTAATCATCAAAAGAAACCTAAATAACAACACAATATTTAAATCTAAATAGCATATTTTATTCTAAGAATGCAGCAAAACACATAAAGATAATCAAAGGAGGTATTGGGCGCTTGAGATGGGCCCAACCCCAAGAGCTACAGCCTCCTGAGAGAGATTTAGAGCTGGTGAAAAGCTGGATTCATCTTTATTGATCAAGAAATGAAGAGTTACATCAAAACTGTCCACAAGAAGAACTTGAACATGAGATGAAAGAAAAGCTAATCTATTGCATAAAAATCGAACTACAAACTAGCTAACTAATGGCTAAAACAAAATGACTAACTGGCTAACTACTAGCTACAAAATGACTACCCACTAGCTAACCAAAATGGGGCCCCAAGCCTTCTTATTTATACAATTTGAGGACCCAACAGTCCTCCTAAAAGTTAGGGACTTGGCTGCCCAAGACTTGTAGTTAACAGCAGTCCTACTTGACTTGCTTGGCTGCCCTTGTGCTGATTGATTCGGTGGCCCTTGAACTCCGAGTTGATGGTGGAGAATTCGAGGTAAGGGCCCATAAATGAGGGGGACACCTTCCTACAAATCCTCTAGCTTGTTCTCCCACGAGTTTGGCTGCCAAGTGCTCATTAAGACCTTCCATTTTGTCTCCAAGTTGACCAAAAAGGCTACACAAAGCACCCATTAGACTTGTTGGCATAATGACTAACCAAATTCACTCTATTAACATAAAAATAATCAAAAACATGAGATAAACAAATGAGAATGGTGGACTAAGCCAAATTAGGAGGTTGAATGAGCCCAAATAATTGTACATTTTTGGGGCTCATCATCTCACCCCCCTACTGAAAGTGTTGCTCATCCTCTGAGCAACCAATATCTCTCCTCGTCTTTGATGGCCCTGGTGGCTTCCTTGGCTAGCATCTCGGCCGATTTCTCCTTTGGCTTCCCTCTTTTCAAACTTTCCTGTAGAAACTGTTCGCTGGCTTCCTGTAGAAACAGTCCTCTGTTTTCCTGTAGAAACAGTCCTTTGTCTTCCTGTAGAACAGTCTGCTAACTTCCTGTAGAACCAATTTCACTGATTTTACTTGCTTGGCTGGGGGTGCCTTCTCCTTGAACTGCGCTGCCTGAAAGCTGACGAATCCAACACAAATGGCAAGTCTAATGTATTATAAAAGCACACACGTACAATGAACTGCCCGAGAATAGATATTGCATGCCAAAGCTGGATGGGAAAAAGTGTTTCCAGGCCTTTAACTGAATCGAATGGCATTCTTAATCTTGGATTTGAACTCTGCTAAGAATTGATAACAGAAGCAGAACAGAACATAAGATAGATCAAGGGCAGAGAAAATATGACTTGCTCACATATCACTGCTATGAATCAGCATTTCCCTTCAATCTGAAATTGCTTCCAAACAGGCCAAAAATGAGAATTCCCAAGTTTTGTTTCAAGCTGCTGGATAACCAGTAGTGGAGCAAAACTTCATACCGAATCATACTTTTAAGAATTCTTTCACATGGAATAATCTGGCTTTTTCAAAAGACCTTGTGAACCCCTTGGAAAGTATTGAAATACACAAATCTAACCAGAACAACACCAGAACTTTCCTGTTTGTTTCATGGTAGATTCACTTTCTGCTTCATGCAAAATCACTGTTTTTCCATTGGTTAACCTTGATTCACGTTTCTGTTCCTGACATGACAATACTTTCCGACTGCGACAGCTTTCTTTTCTTCATTTTGAAGATGTTGAAATAAGTTTTGCTAACCATTTCATATATTTTTCTCCAAGATGTTCTGCTAATTTTCTTTTATCTCCATCTTGAGACAAGACAAACAACAGTTCCACAGCATGAGCTCGCATTTCAGAGTATGTAACTTCACAAAAAGGGAAGCAATACCTGAATTTGAATACACTTCGAGTGAATCATGTTGCAAGTGCAAGTTGACCAACCGCTGAGCGCTCAGATTTCTGCGTGATTTTTGGAGTGAGGTGGCACATACCTGTGCTGGCTTATACGACTGTTTTACAATCATGAACTACAGTGGTCACTATTTTTTCTCTGCTTGAAATCTCATCGATTCAGTTGCACTGGAGTTAGACTGCCCATACTGTCCGTTTTTTTACTTTCACGTGCATGGCTGACCCATGCATGCTGCGTGACTTGCTAGAGAACTGGACATCAAGTGAACCTTCCTAAATTCGTGGCTTAATTCCATCACTCCATTCGTTCATGCAGTTCTTGAATTAGATTCATGCAATAGAGGAATAGGTTTTGTCACGTACCTGAAGCCAAATGGCTGCTTGTGAAGCTTCTTGCTGCTGCATGCTCTAATTCTGCTGCTGCATGCTTGGATCCTTTGATTGCATGAGGCTTGGATAATGATTTTTGATTGATTTTCCTTGTGCAGGTGTCCTCTGGCCGGATCTGAGCTGCATGTAATCGTTTCCACGTTCAACTCTGCCCGTTCAAGCTGCTGCTGCTGCATGGTCACAAAACCAGAACTTCTTTTTGCCATTTCTCCCAAACGGTAGATCGGATTGATCTGAAACTCGGTGAGCATGTTCCTACCATCATTATGCATCTCCCATAGCAAAATCATGATCAATGGATGCACGGATTTCGAGAAAAATGGAAAATGGCTGAAGATTTCAGAGCTCAATTTCTCGGAAACCGTGCATCGGAATCGGCTGAAACTGCTTGGGTAGGTTACCATCACTCATATGCATATCCCCATGAAACAGGTTTTGAAATGGATGCACGGTTATGGAGAAAATGCAAAAATGGCTGATGGTGATGGAGGCTGATTTCTTGGAAACCGTGCACCAGAATTGGCTGAAACTGCTCAAGCATGTTGCCATCACCCTTTTACAATTCCCCATAAAACGGTTTGTCAAATGGATGCATGGTTTTCAAGTTATGGCAAAAACAAATTTTGTTCTATGGATTTTTGCCTCAAGGCTTTTTGCATGTGCTTGCATGGAAGGGAAAACTGAGCTTGGGCTGTGATGCAGGTATGGAGATGATGGAGGAGGAGTTGGACGATTGCATGAGGAATTTTGAACCCTTTAGGAAGCTACCATGTTTGCCAAACCACTTTTTGAAATGCATGCCTAGTTTCCCACAATTTTTACAGGAAGTTCCTGTAGAAGCACAATGAGAAGCACAAGGAGGTGGAAAAAATGATGGAGAAAGGCAAGGGATGGACACACAAGTGCTTGTAGGCCTAATCAATAGATTCCCACCATTAAATCCCATTTTAGACTTGAATTTGGTTCGTCCAAAGGTTCTACAGGATGTTTCCTATAGAAATACAGAGCTTCCTGTAGAAGGCACAAGAAAGATTCCTTTAACCTTGATTTGAGTGCTCCTCCTGTCATGAAACATCCTTCTTGCAACCTGCAATGTCATTGCTGCAACATGAAATTATTCAATGGATATTAGCTTTATTTTTCTTTTCCTTTTTCTCTTTTTTTTTGAAAAACAACTAGGGCGCCTCATGGAGGTTTTCACCCTAATTGCCTACCTTGGGCGCCTCCAAGGGAGGTTTTCACCCAAAGATCTTATTCCCTTTTATTTTCTCTTTTTTCCAACCCATTGACCACCTCATGGAGGTTTTCAATCAATGAGCCAATCTAAGGCGCCTCCGAGGAGGTTTTCACCTTAGATCTTTATTTTCATCTTTTTTCACTTTTTTCTTTTTCTTTTTTTCTCTTTTTTCTACCCTATCCTACTTGAAAAACAAAATCGTTTTCAAGTATAAGAATACTTCCAATGGAGCCATGTGCACATCGAGATTAGAGACAAGATGATGTGAAGGCTCGGAATGCATGCTTTGACAACTATCCAAATTTCAGAGACAAAATGATCTGACTTTGAAAGTACAAAACATAGTTGAGGAAGAGAGTACTGCTGCAACTTAGTGACTGTCTAGAACCATGTCTCAATATAGCTTTGATATCCTTGGTTCTTTTGCTGATCTGGATCATTCTTCATGTCACCTTCTATCATGACCTTCTGATCTTCCTCTTTTTGTTGATCTTTCTCTTGAATACATGGAAGATTTGATGGTAACCATGAGGAGGCTTTCTCGATCTCTGATTCTGATCTCTTCTCTTCATCAAGTGCAGCCCATGGTTCTTTGATCTCCTCTTTTGAATCTTCTTTTGCTGGATGTGATCCTTCAATGCTTTCAAGATGATATCTTTTTTGCAATGCTTTTCCTGAGCTATGGTGAAGATCATTGAGCTCAAGAGGAGTCATTTTCACATGTTGTGCCTCAGCTTTGCAATTGGGTTGAGCTACTCCATTGTATGGCTTTGGAAATGGTATGGGTAGTTGAGTGGAGGTGTGAAATTGAGATGGAGATGGATGGCATTGTGGTTGGGTAGGCATTTGGGGTTGCCTTGGTGGAGGAGGAGGCGATGGTTGTGGATGAGCAGGTGGTGGAGGAAAAGAAGCGGGAGGAGTGTTGTACTGGGGCCTCCACCCCTGATGAGGTGCATTCCACTGAGGCTGTGGCTGAGCATAAGAGTGAAATGAATGAGCAACTGGTTGGGCATGATATGGATCTGTGAAGGAACAAGGAGGATATGACCAAGGAGGAGGTGTAGACCAGGAAGGATGAGCAGGGGGACCCCAAGAAGGCATGAAAGTGGCTTGATAGGGGTCATAATAGGTCTCGGGTGTCCCTTGCAGTTCCTACTGGTAAGATCTAGGTCCATGCGGCCAACTTTGGTTCATGTAATAGATTGATTCAGTGGCTCCTTTGGCTCTCTGATATGCAGCTTTGAATCTGGGTAAGGAAGGGCACTGATCTGTAGGATGGTATTCTTCATAGACAAAACACACTTCTATGGAGTACAATGGACATTCGTTCCTAGGATGCTTTCTAGTGCACCTAGGACAAAAAATGACCAAAGCCCTCTTGGCTTCCTCTTGCTTCTGTTGGATCCGCAAGGTATCCAGTTGCATGGCAAGAAACTGCCTCATATCACTCTTGAAATCTTTGATCTGATTTTCAAATTCATCTTTGGACAAGATGTTGCTCCAACATTTCTACTTGTAGCCATTTGCTCCAGAGGAATGTTTTCTTCTTCTTCTCCCCTAGAGGTTCTTTAAATATGCCTTGATGTCCACCCAGGGGTTCTTTAATCACAGCCATCGAAGAAGAGAGAACGTTGGCTGTGTGAAGCAGTGGGGGTGTTGTGCAATCATTTTTCTAACTTATCTCTACTCCTACAAGGCATGAAATGAAATCTTTTTGGTTGATTTTTGCTTTTTTCTACTTCTACTTGCAAAACTGAAATAGATTGAACTGCAACTAACTATCTTGCTAAAATGAAAATGCGGAATTGAAATGAAAGCAGGAAAGGACTAATCTATTTTGCTCAAATGAAATTGCAGGAATGAAATGCTAGTCTACGCTTGCAGAATCGAAATGCTAATCTATGCTTGCAGAATTGAAATGCTAATCTACGCTTGCAGAATTGAAATTGTGGAATTGAAATGCTAATCTATGAAAGCGAGAAATGCTAATCTACTTTTGCATAAACGAAATTGCATAATGGAAATGAAATAAACTACTTAGCAGAAGATTGTAGTGGAAAATAGAAGAAAAGCGACAATCACCAATACTCTGACACTTCCCCGGCAACGGCGCCAAAAAGATGGTGGGCTCCAGTATTGTAGCAATAATGCTACAACTCCTGGGGCTTCCTATCTCTAATTTTATCAACCCGGTAGTTCGTACAAACTTGGAAGCGACGGTGCTGTATGCACAAGTACTAGCTCTTGTCGCAGCTGTCACTTGGTCAGCTGGCACAAGTCCGCTAGGGCTCAAGCCAACTTCTATATGCTCTCAGAAGAAGCTTTCTAAATGATGGACGAAGGCTATCTCAAGGGAAATTGATCTACTTTGCAAAAATGAACTGAAAGCCAACCAAAGCATGGAAACCCTAGTAAACCCTAATCTGACTAGTTTAACCTCTATGGTGCAATAGTGAGAGTGCAAATGTCTACAAATGATGCCATTACTTCTAATGATGTGAAATGCATGAACTCAAACTACTTCTATGAAAAAGAACATTTTTTTTTTTATTTTTGCTTAAGTGGATGGAGTGATTATGAATTTGTTTCTTATTAGGGTTTTGACTATGCAGGGGTCGTTTGAAGGGAAAGAAAGCTTGGGAAAGGTCAGGAGGGCTAGGAGAGGTTCCAGGGGATCCAAAACATCATTCCACAGAAGTCCACAATGTTTAGGTGCTCGGCAACCGAGTGTGCAGGCTTCTACAGGATGTCTACAGGGGTTTCTACAGGATGTTTAGAGATTTCTACAAGATGTTCTGAAAAGAGGATTTTGGAGCATGGATGGAGGGAAAAAGATGGAGGAATGAGTATGGAGGTGAAATAGGGGTGTGAAGAGGTCTAGGACTTGGTGGATGAGGCTAAGGAGCGATTGGATTTGTTCAAGGATGGAGGAAGCGATGATGCACAAGAATGTAGGAATTAGGGCAAGGTGGGGAAAGTATGGCAAATGAAGGGTACAAATCATGGACTAAGGGTTGGAGCAGATTATCTGATGGATTATGGGTAGATAGAGAGGGATAACAGGTGCTCTGCAAGTTATTTTTCGAATTTAACAAATGAAGACTTGGAAAATCAAGAACCTAATTACCTTGACCTAATCTGACCTAGATAATAGCAACGGAAATGGAACAGAGGTTTATTCGAAATGAAATACGTGAAATGACTATGCAACTAAGCAATCATAAACTGAAACATGCAATCAAAACTGATATCAAGTTTGAAAACTAAGAATCCAACACTATTAATTGCATGGTGAAGCAAAGAATGTGTTTTTGTGGGCAGCAAGGTTACATTGGTCCCAGCTCATGATTCCACTGAAGGGGAGGTGAGATCCAAAGTACTTGGTAGCCTTTTTCTGAATATATTCCTTGTGATTAACCTATCAAGTAAATCTGAACATGAAGAACCTTTTTAATCATCAAAAGAAACCTAAATAACAACACAATGTTTAAATCTAAATAGCAGATTTTATTCTAAGAATGCAACAAAACACATAAATATAATCAAAGGAGGTATTGGGCGCTTGAGATGGGCCCAACCCCAAGAGCTACAGCCTCCTGAGAGAGATTTAGAGCTGGTGAAAAGCTGGATTCAGCTTTATTGATCAAGAAATGAAGAGTTACATCAAAACTGTCCACAAGAAGAACTTGAACATGAGCTGAAAGCAAAGCTAATCTATTGCATAAAAATCGAACTACAAACTAGCTAACTAATGGCTAAAACAAAATGACTAACTGGCTAACTACTAGCTACAAAATGACTACCCACTAGCTAACCAAAATGAGGCCCCAAGCCTTCTTATTTATACAATTTGAGGACCCAATAGTCCTCCTAAAAGTTAGGGACTTGGCTGCCCAAGACTTGTAGTTAACAGCAGTCCTACTTGACTTGCTTGGATGCCCTTGTGCTGATTGATTCGGTGGCCCTTGAACTCCGAGCTGATGGTGGAGAATTCGAGGTAAGGGCCCATAAATGAGGGGGACACCTTCCTACAAATCCTCTAGCTTGTTCTCCCACGAGTTTGGCTGCCAAGTGCTCATTAAGACCTTCCATTTTGTCTCCAAGTTGACCAAAAAGGCTACACAAAGCACCCATTAGACTTGTTGGCATAATGACTAACCAAATTCACTCTATTAACATAAAAATAATCAAAAACATGTGATAAACAAATGAGAATGGTGGACTAAGCCAAATTAGGAGGTTGAATGAGCCCAAATAATTGTACATTTTTGGGGCTCATCAGCATGCACGTAGGAAATACAAGAGGTGGTCACGCTTGTTGGACTCCCTTGTAACCCTTGTGGTTACCCCTTTGAGTAGTAGCGCATTAGATAGAACCATGCACAAACTGCCTTCCACTTACCCTCTGGGTATATCGGAAGCCCCCTAGGCTCACCTAAAACCTCACCTTAGATAAACCGTCGGTCATCTTGCTGCTACAATACACCGAGAATAGCACTCAGGGAGATTATTCATGCGTACGATAGGGTAATCGGGTAGTACGGCTAAGGGTATGGTTGATCCTCCTTAGTTAGTTCCCTGAAAGATTGGGTCGAGTATTATTGTTGGACCCTTACGTATATTACGATCTATAGCACCTGACACCCCTTTGAGACCATAGTTCCCTCGACTCTCTGAAGATCGCCCATTATCTTATTTTCCAGATCAGATCTAGCAGTTGGGGTTTTGTCGCTGCAACAATAATCAGATCCACCAGTTGAGGTTCTACTACCACAGTACCATTTAGATATAGCAGTTGGGGTTCTATCACTGCCGCAGTCCAACTCACATTCAACAGTTCATGGTTTCGCGGGTAGATCTGACCATTTGTACAGTGAGGCTTGTGGCTCCTATACCCTAGGGTGATTCTCGCATGATATTGGGTAGGATCAAGTTT
This sequence comes from Pinus tabuliformis, assembly GCA_031772625.1. Classification (NCBI taxonomy): domain Eukaryota; kingdom Viridiplantae; phylum Streptophyta; class Pinopsida; order Pinales; family Pinaceae; genus Pinus; species Pinus tabuliformis. The sequence continues at coordinate 867,890,705 of CM062817.1, forward strand.
TCTAGAAATTGGCCACTTCAATATTGATAAGAAGGGAGTAAAACTCCGTTTAGAGTAAAAAAAAAAAAAGACTGAGGCCTTCCCAAGACGCTTCTAAGAGACTTAGCCCATAAGAATCAGGATGATGAACTGATGGCAGTGGTACCATTCACTTGTCAACTTCAATTTTCAGGTGGTCCCAAATTTTTTGAATTTGATGACAAGTGACCAAGATCTGTGTATGGTAGAAACCAGAGCTCAAGCCATGGCCAAAAAGAAGATTGAGAGCCTTGAAAAACAGTTGGCTTCTTTCAAGGACATAGCAGACCAGATGCAGAAATTCATGGAAACTTTCAAACTGAGCATGTCGGGGTGGCATCCAGAGGAACATGGTCTTAATGAAAACCTTGAAGGAGAATCTAGCCATCATATTCACTTCCATGGAAATCACCAACATTCCCACCTTCGGCCACCCAAGCTAGACATGTATAAATTTGATGGCTCTAATCTGATAGTATGGGTAGCACAAATGGAACAATATTTCCTTCTGAATGATATTCGAGATTATCCAACTAAACTACATGTGGGAGCCCTTTACTTGGACCAAGAGAGATGGCAATGGTGGTAGTGGCATCAGAAATGTTATCCCGGGAAAATAACTTGGCAGGTGTTCTCAAAATCTTTTTGTAACCGCTTTGATAGAGACTCTAATTTTTTGGGTTGTCTTACTAAGCTCCAACAGACAGGCACAATAAAAGAGTACATTGCAGCCTTTGAGATGTTGTCCATCCGCATAGAAGGTCTAGGAGATGAATTCTACTTAGAATTTTTTATAATGGTCTCAAAGAAGCCATCCAAGCACATGTCCAGATGCACCACCCATCTACATGGATAGATGCTTTTAACAAGGCTATCAAAGTGGAACGTGATTTAGCTTCCCAATCTTGTCGTCTAAATTTCATAGCCAAGGGACACCCTACCTAGGCTCAGGGCCCTACCAAAACACTTAAGGTTCAAAAGGTGTCTCCAACAGAAATGGCTAAAAGAATAAAACAAGGATTGTGCTACTATTGTGATGACAAATACTCCCCCAGGCATAAATGCAAGGAACCCAAATTCTTTCAAATTGATGTTATTGATCACAACTCATCTGAGGAAGCCCCACCCCTTGAGGGACCAGAGGATGAAGTTGAGGAAACCCAGCAGGACAATGAACTCCTAGCTATGCTAGAGGAACCAATTATCTTGCTACATGCTTTGGCAGGAATTTATGTGCCCCAAACTCTCAAAATCAGAGGCTTTATGAAACATCACCTTGTAGTAATATTGATTGATAGTGGAAGCACTCATAAATTTATCCATCAACGAGTGACCGAAGCTATTCATTGTTTTATCAGGGCAGTCTCTAATTTCTAGGTCCAGATTGCTGATGGGGGGGTAATGAAATGTGAAGTCCGCTGCGAAAATATAAAACTTCCGATGGGAGATGACCACCTCAAGACCCACATGTTTGCGATTAACATGGGTGGTTGTGACATTGTCTTGGGGGCTAAATGGATTCGCACATTAGACCCAATCACCATGGATTTCCAGGAGTTATATCTGAGATTTAAGAAGAATGACCACATGCATACCCTCTGTGGACTCCAAGCAGATGCTCCTTCTATCATCAGCTCACATTGCATGGAAAATTTGTTGAAACCGGGACATCATGGAGTTATCTCCCAGTTTAATTCCATTCATGCCATCGAGCCCACTACTCTTCATATTCTTCCTGACATGCAACAGGTCTTGAATTGACACCAGTAGGTATTTGACAAACCTAAAGAGATTCCACCCTCTAGAGGCGAACATGATCATAGCATCACTTTGGTCCCAGAGGCACAACCACTGAAAGTGCAGCCATATTGATATCCTTTCACCCAAGATAATGAGATTGAAAAAATCATCAAGGAACTCCTTGAAGACAGTGTCATTTGTCCTAGCATTAGTCCTTATTCATCACCAGTAGTCATGGTACTCAAGAAAGATAGGGAATGACGCATGTGTCCAAACTTTAGGGCCCTCAACAAGCTCACGATCAAAGAAAAATTCCCTATCCCGATTATTGATGATTTGTTGGATGAACTACATGATGCTCAATTCTTTACTAAGCTAGATCTTTGCTTGGGCTATCACCAAATACGCATGAAAGAAGTAGACATTCCCAAGACTTCTTTCCAAAGTCATGAAGGCCATTATTAATTCTTGGTCATGCCATTTGGTCTCTGTAATGCCCCATCCACTTTTCAAAGCTTAATGAATCACTTGCTAAAACCATATCTCTGAAAATTTTTCCTTGTTTTCTTTGATGACATTCTCATGTACAACCTCACCTGGGAAAAACATCTTCAGCATGTAGACCTGCTCTTGCAACTGCTCTAGAATCATAAATTATTTGTCAAATTGTCCAAGTGTTCATTTGGCATGGAGGAAGTCGAGTATTTGGAACACATTGTGGGTCATGAAGGTGTTCGGGTGGATCCCAAAAAGATACAGGAAATGCAAGATTGGCCCCAACCAAAAACCTTGAAGAGTTTGAGGGGAATCTTGGGTCTCACGAGCTACTATCGTAAATTTGTTCGCAATTATGGTCGCATTGCTAGACCCCTCACTAACCTTCTCAAGAAAAATTCATTCCTCTGGACTGATGCAGCATAATAGGCATTTATGGCTCGTATTGGCACTACCCGACTTCACCAAATATTTTGTGATTGAATGTGAAGCTTTAGGTACTGGTATTGGTGTTGTCTTAATGCAGGAAGGTCAACCCTTGGCTTTCACCAGCCAAAAACTGAGTGGAAAACATCTGGGAAAATCTACCTATGAGAAGGAGATGATGGCCATCTTACATGTAGTAGGTACTTGGCGACCATACTTATTGGGGCGGAGTTTCCAAATCCACACAAACCATCAAAGCCTCAAATATTTTTTGGAGAAACATCTATCCTCGCCCTAGAAAAATAAATGGTTTGCCAAAATGCTGGGATATGATTATGAGATAATTTACAAGAAAGGTCATGACAATGTAGTAAAAGATGCTTTATCATGCCAATTTGAGGATGAAAGCACCTTGCTATCAATCTCTCTTCCCACACCAGATTGGATTAAAGAAGCCCACAAGGAATGGCTTTCACATCCCTCTCTCTCCCAACTCATTAATAACTTGAGATCAGATCCTAATTCCTCAATTGGCTACTCTTGGAAGGATGAGATTCATCGCTACAATGATAGAGTAGTTATATCTTCAACATCCACCCTCAAAATGCGCATTTTGGCAGAGTTGCACTCATCTCCCACTGCAGGCCATGTAGGCTTTCAGAAGACTTATGCTCACACTCATCGTTCTTTCTTTTGGACAGGCATGAAACTGACATTCTTTCTTTGTATCTGAATGTGATGTGTGTCAATGCCACAAAGGAGAAACAATCAAGTCACCGGGCACCTTACAACCATTGCCCACCCCTACCTCAATCTGGATGGATGTTTCTATGGATTTCATTACTGGTCTTCCGAAGTGAGGAAACAAGTTAGTCACCATGGTGGTTGTGGAAAGACCTTTTAAATATGCTCATTTTTTCACTCTACCCCACCCATTCACCCCCACTTTGGTGGCTCAATCTTTCATGGACTAGATCTTTAAACTGCATGGCATGCCTGTTTCCATTGTGTCTGATCGTGACCCGACTTTCACCAGTAACTTTTGGCAAGAACTTTTCAAGCTACAAGGCACCCAACTCCAACTAAGTACTTCCTATCATCCCCAAAATAATGGTCAAACTGAAGCAATCAACAAATGTTTGGAGACATACCTAAGGTGCTTCACTCCAAAAAAGCAACATCAATGGGTACAGTGGCTACCTCTAGCTGAATGGTGGTATAATAGTAACTATCATGTAGCCACCAAGATGACTCCATATGAAGAAGTGGATGGTCAACTCCCACCTTCACCTACTTCTTATATCCCTCGATGCTCTAAGGTGCAAGCAATGGATCAACTCCTACAGAACCGTGTAACCATGCTAGCCCGTCTCAAAGATGATCTCCATCAAGCTTAGAATCACATGAAGAAACAGGAAGACCAACATCATTTAGAGTGCACATTTCAAGAAGGGTATCATGTATTCCTGAGGCTCCAACCATATAAGCAAACATCACTCAAAGACAAGGGTTGTAAAAAATTAGCTCCAAAATTCTACGGACCTTATCAAATACTTCAGCATATTGGAGCAATATCCTACAAGCTAGCCTTGCCACCAACTTCAAAAATCCATCTAGTCTTTCATGTATCATGCCTCAAGAAAGTGGTGGGGAATAGTTACAGAATTCAAACCAGTCTACCTGAATTGGATGAAGAAGGTTCACTCTGGCTCCAACCTGAACAGGTCCTCAATAAGCGAGAATGACATCTGCGTGGACGCACGATCAAGGAAGTCCCCATCAAGTGGAAAGACACCTCTCCAGAAGATGCGACCTGGGAACCAACCACTATACTTTAACAGTTTCTGCAGCTTCAGCCTTGAGGACAACGCTGCTTTTTATGGGGGAGAGCATGTTACGGTCCAACCGTCACCCCTTTATTTATGTAATAGGATCGAGTCATAGTTATAGTTAGTTAAAAAGTCAATAAAGACCATATTAATAATTTTAAGTGGTTAACTCACATTTAAGAAGTGGACCACAGTTAGTTACAAACGGAGCATGGTATTAGATAGATGGTATTCAGAGAACCATGGTACTGACCCATGGTATTGTATGTATGAATCCTATATAAAGGATAGAGACTCCCCATTGAGGAATGTCGTGTATTATTTTGTAATTGAGCTCTGCTCTGTTGAAGGTTTCCCCCTCGAAGAGGCAAGTGAACATTGCTTTCATATCTGAATAATAAAATACTTATTGTTTTTCTCATTTTGTTCTATGTTCTGGGTTGTATTTCTTCCCATATTTGGTATTCTAGAATCTTCTCACAGGTCAAGAGCATAACGGTTTTCCTAGTAGATAGTTGCAGACACAGTTGATTCAATGTTGTTTTTTGTTATGGTTTTTTTTCATGCTTCTTAGTTGTTGGTGTTGCAGTAGCAGCAACAACAGTGTGAAGTGTTGCATGCATTACATTCCACAGGTGCAGGATAAGGGTGGTTGATAATCCCTTTCTTGGTGAGAGGGAGTGTTGAAAACGCAACAAGAAAATCTCAATTTGAATTTGCCTTAGTCAAATTAGAAAAAATAAAATTTCCACATCAGTAGAAATCTTGGATATAGTTAACCAAGGTAACATGCCACTTGCCACTCATTGAACTCAGTTAATTCGAGTTGAAGGGCTTGAGTTCAATTAAGCATGAGTGGGTGCTAATTTGTAGCAATTTAACTCAGTTATACTAAGTTATGTTTAGTTAAACTAGTTCTCATTGAGCAGAAAGATAGGTTATTCACTTGCAAGGTGTGCTCAGTTGAGAAAATTAATTGTAATACATCTCTATTCATCGTATTAATGCAAACATGTATTGGGATTTTTAGCATATTGCTTTCCCCGAAAAAAATATTGTGTGTGTGTGTTATTTCTCATTGCATGTTTGTGATTGATGTTCTAAATTGTGAATTAATTTCCACAAATAAGTAGAGTAAGTTTGTGTCTTGTGATTTTGATTAAAAATTCATGAGCAGTTGCAAATTTTCATCATAATTTCTACATGAAACTACACTACAAAGATTTGAAGAGGTTAAGAATTGAGCCTTGAGTGCAATTTTGACCTTGTAATGCTGCAAAGAAGGCCAAGATAGTGATATGGAACCGAGTGATATGGAACCAAGTAATAGATTAGGGAAGTGTTATATCACATCCTTCACATCCTTGACATCTCCCTTCACGGAGCAGCTGCTTATGAAGGGCTTGTACGTTTCAGGTTTATCGAACCTTCGAACAACCGACCACACTGCACTCACGGGGGGCGTTGATTCTCTGAATATTTACAGACGAGCACTTCTTATCTTCCTGGTCCATGTGGTGAGACGCCAAAACACCACCCTTCATGTTGTAGCATTCGTGGTTTTTGACACTGAAGGGGCTGCCATCCAGAATTTTGATTTCAATCGTAATTCTCACAGTACAAATAATATCTCTGATTTATATTCTCATAGTTTCCAATTTATCTGTGGTTAGGCTGTACAGACACACATACATATATACATACACATGAGGAATGGTGGCTTCTCTAATTGGGTTGGTTGTGCAGACATATATATATATATATATATATATATATATATATGAGGAATGGTGGCTTCTCAACCAATGTTCCATGATGCTCCAAAGTCGTTAATTCCATCCCGCCTTCCCCTCCCGTACGCTCCCAATCATCCGCACCCCATTTTTCACTGTGCACATCAATATAATTAGGTAGCTGCAGTTCTTTAATCACGCTCTCTGCTATATGTTCATGTGGAGGGAACAACACAACATTGTTAAAAATCTAGCTATATTGTAAGTTTTTTGGTGTAAGCATTAAAGTTTTATGTGTTTATTAATTAAGTTTAAAGTTTTTAAAATAATTATTAGATAATTATTTTAATTTATATATATTTTGGTTATTGCTATTTCTAGAAAAGTGTAGAGAGATATGAATTCAGTTTAATTGTTTGTGATTTTTAAAATAATTTTATATATGCAATATTTTAAAAATATTGTTTTGTATTTTTCATTTTATTTTAGTTAGTATAATTTTTTTTAGAATGTGAGGATTTTTAAAATAGGTGTTTAGAATATTTGATTAGATGTTTGATGTCTTAGATATTTAAAACACATTGTTTATTGGCTCTATTTCTATGTGAATTGTAATGGTTGGCTGAAAGGTGCATTTTTTTTGTTGCTAGTAAATTTCCTTTATGTCATGTAGAGTGCTACTTATGTTGCAAGGATTGAAAAAAAAGAACACATAAAAAAAATTTTGGAAAGAGAATCTATATAAAATATTGGGTTTTAAGTTGTAGAGGAGTTGACTAAACACGGATGACCATTTATTCATGTTCTACTCGATCCATAAAACTAGTCACCACAAACGTTCTACCTAAAAACTCAACTGCTTCCTTTGAGAGTTTTCCAGTGTTGTTATTTGTTGTTATTTAGTTCTCACAGAATGTGAGTCACTGATATCTAGTTAAAAGTAGAAAGAGCATCTCTGATGTTCTTCATGATTTTTTATAAGTAGATGTTCTTGAGGGAGATCCTTCTATTTCCCTAGTCAATAACTGTGTTTACTCCTTTTAGTGTTGTTGCTTCTAGGAGACTGTAAAGAGCTATGAATTTAGCTTGCTTGTTTATGTCCCTTGGTCCAAGGGCATATTTAAATGTACACGAGAGGACTATATGATAAATAGTACCATTCCTGGTAGACACATGAGTGGATTCCCATGAGATTCACCATTGAATAAACCCCGTGATGGATAACCTAGAGGAGTGGTGGCATTATAGGACCATGGCACTTTTGAGATTTTGGTTCAACCATGTATTCTTGACATAATTTCTTAAATAGTATTGTAGTGGCATCTACAAGGATTTCCCATGGTCTAAAAATATTACTATTCTTGGCCCACTAGAGTATTTATGAGGATGCATGCTCCAAGTGGCTTAAAAATTATCACACTTATTTTAAACTAATGCACACTTGGTTCTAAAAATAACATGTACGCACTTTTCTATGCATAAAAAAAGATATATGACGTCTCATTATTTCACGGACGGATTTCCATTGGAAAACCATTTTCCAATATAGATGTAATGCAAGCATGTCTTTCGTAAAGGTTATCAACTCATCTGGTAAAGGTTTCCAACTCTAAAGGCTTCAAATATTCTATGACCATTCAGCTTTAGACGTAAGTCATATTTTTCGTTCTATTAAAAAAATCAAAATTTTAAAGGGTTTTTTTTTAATTGCAAATATATTTTATATCATTGTACTAGCTTAAAACATAAAGACAAATAAAAAACCAACCCAATAATAGAGTCACAAGAAAACATTAACTTGGAGAAAAATACCAAACAACAAACACAAATTATAGAATATTTAAATGAATTAAAACTATTGATTGAAGAGCTTTATAACAAGAGGGAACCATCACTAGTTTTATTAGCTACATCCCTTTACCTCATTATTACCTCTATTGACCATGCCCATAATCAATTGAAATTTATTATTGAATATAGGAGTAAGATGAGAGAATTACACTCACGGGTACCATTGAACGATAAGTTAAAGTTTTGAATATCACCAAACAAAAAAATTGTGGGGTTATTTATTGAACCAACATTCAACCAACCCTATGATCCTAGGAAAAGATGTACTTGCAATGATTGGTGCACATTTGATACATGGAAAGAGAACTAAATGAGTCAATCTTTTATGTTTTCTTTTAAACCAATTTGTTATAATACAAAGGTACCATTGTATTCTCTTTGCAAATAATAGGCCATGTTTACAATTAACCTCCATGTGCACTATTTTAACATTAGTGATTTACAATGGGTTTGTATTGGCTCCCCTTAGAATCAACCAAATGTTAGGCATAATCCATTCATAGGGCCACCTACTCCTAGGTGTATGCCCAACCCGCCATAGGCACTTAAGCATTTGGATTTTTTTGACGATACAAGCACTATGATAACATGTCTCACATGTAGTATAGTGTAATATAGTTCACTTGTGTAGCCTCCAAATGAGATACATCAAAGGATTATCTTAAAGTTGTAGGTGTCGACTCTTTAGGACACATCAATTATAAACCATCAACTCCACATTGGTAGGCTAATGATTATGATTCAAGTCAAGTAGCACTATATTTATGCTCTCATTATAGGCATAATTGTAATGCATCGATGGAGGATACTATCCATGGAAGTCTTATGAATCATCTTCGTAAAGTTTTTATTTGATGTTAAGTCATTGGTTATATATTTAATTGTACAATTGACGAATATTCAGTAAATATAACCTTAAAATACTTCTTTTCGCTATTATTGTTTTAGCATATACGGATGTTATGAGAGAATACACTATGACCTAGGTGAGAATATGTCATTTCCTTTAAACTTGATGTCGCCATGGATGCAATATTTGACATTTTGGCACCTCCTACACAAGTATTTAAATGATTATGTGTGCCTACTTCAATGATAACTTTGCAAGATTTTAATTTTATTTTATTTTTTGGTTTTAAAATTGTTTGCGATTTTTTTAATATTAGGTCTTTTATATTACTATAAAAACAATTATAGACAAAATTAGTGCAAGCTACTATTATACCGCTTGGGATATCATACCAATGGCATAAGCTCAAAATTTTATAGTTGCATATCTCGTAGGCTACTAGATTGTCTTTTAGACTATACAAAGTACAAAAAAAAACACAAGATAATAGACATGACGATGGAAGTGCCATAAAAGAAGCTTGTCTTGAAACATCAGGTTCACTTGGTCATTACTCTATTACAGAGTCCATCGACTTCATTGGGTTCGGTTCACTGTCATTTTCTGAGGAAGAAAAATCAAAGTTTTCCAATTTATTGCCAATTATAGAAACTCTCCTATTTTATCTTATAACATATGTTTCATTAAAATTGGAAAAAATATTTTACAACGACTTCAACAATAAACATATTTCATTAAATTTGGAATTATATAGTGGAGTAGCACTATATATATGCCCTCATTGTAGGCATACTTGCAATGGCTTGATGGAGGATCCTATCCATGGAAGTCTTATGAATCATCTTCGTAAAGTTTCTATTTGATGTTAAGTCATTGGTTATATATTTAATTGTACAATTGACAAATATTCAATAAATGTAACTTTAAAATACTTCTTTTCACTATTATTGTTTTAGCATATACAAATGTTATGAGGAGGTGAGAATATGTCAATTCCTTTAAACTTGATGTTGCCATGGATGCAACACTTGACATTGTGTCACCTCCCGCACAAGTATTTAAATGAATTTATGTGTGCCTACTTCAATGATAACAAAATTTTATTTTTATTTTTTTTGGTTTTAAAATTGTTCACGTTTTTTTTAATATTAGGTATTTTATATTACTATAAAAAAATTATAGACAAAAGTAGTGCAAGCTACTATTATACCGCTTGGGATACCATTCGAGTGGCATAAGCTCAAAGTTTTATAGTTGCATATCTCATAGGCTACTATATTGTCTTTTAGACTATACAAAGTTCCAAGAAAAAACACAAGATAATAGACATGACGATGGAAATGCCATAAAAGAAACTTGTCTTGAAACATCAGGTTCACTTGGTCATTACTCTATTACAGAGTCCATCGAGTTCATTGGGTTTGGTTCACTGTCATTGTCTAAGGAAGAAAAATCAAAGTTTTCCCATTTCTTTCTGATTATAGGAACTCTCCTATTTTATCCTATAACACATGTTTCATTAAAATTCGAAAAATTATATTACAATGACTTCAACAATAAACATATTTGATTAAATTTGGAATTATATAGTGGATATAGAATTTAGAACTTTAACTAGACTATGTTTACTTCACTACTTTGAATCTATCTATTCATCATTTTTTTCAATAAAATTCTCATCATAAATTATATAAAACAAATTTATATAAACTTGCATAAACAAATCTATGGCATCTTAATCTAGGACTCCTGACATTATTTCTTCTAATATTATTTACGGTTCATATTAAAAATTTGGTTAATCTTTTTTTTATGAAAATGATAATAATTATGTATATTAGTATTATGAACTAGTTTGGTTACAATTTGATATAGAAAATACCATATTGTCTGTGTTGATTTAATATTCTAGTATAAGGTTGGCACAGTTTTGAAGTGTCAATAAAACTTATTTAATAATAGAATTATACCAATATGTTTGTTACCATAACAACTTTAATTCTAGGTACTATCGAAAATTTTGTTTGCATTGAGTATCATATCTTATTATATTAGGAGGTCGATAACATTTTATAATTGACAAGAGAAAATATTATAGAAGACTCATATTATGTTTAATTTTTTTCTTTTAACAATGAAAACCAATTATAAGATAGAAATTATAGAAACATTCAATTTGGAAGAATTATATTACAAGGACTTCATAAACATTAATTATTTTGTAAACCAACCTAGATCCATCTGAAATCCAAATCTACCAAGTGCCAAGAATGAACAAGTCTAGAGTTAAGATGTATCTAAGCTGGTACTCTTGCATTCTATAATATATTTCCCTAATCCTTTAAATAGGATTTATCATAACGAACACCACTGGAAATTATCATGGTCTATGGAATACCATGGACTTGTAAACCATCATCGATAAACCCATAAAATGATTGCCTCAAACTTATCTTAACTATTTTATTACCTAAAAATTCAATGCAAACCTCTCCATATCCTAGTAAAAATTGGCATTTATGTGCATCAATGTTTACATGGGGTCCTACCATATTGGGTTGTATAGCACCTTTGGGTGAAATCACCATATTAACTTCATATACGATAGTATAAAAAGATTTTTAGTAATTTCAAACCAATTAGTAACCCTGAATAGGCCAAACATGGGACTACTAGGCACAACAATACAATACACACTAGGCGCCTGAAAGTAGCTCTTAGTAGGAATCAATTAAATAATATTAGTATGTCTAACAACAAAGCAAGATATTATATTTATGGATAATAGACCATATCCATTCATGTTTAATTTTTGTGCCTATTGACTCTCAACCCCAAGTTTCCCACAACCCAAGGGGGTCAGTGGTTTATCAAAATAAGATGGTGTTGCGAGTATCTCAATGTAGGACTTGGCACAGAGTGCCTCCCTTGAAAATTTTGCATTGAAAATACTCTACTAGAAAATTATAGTAAAATATGTTTTTATGCTAAATTTTCTACCACTTAGTGCATTTGGAAATTTGCTACCCCGTGGACTTTATTTATACAAATTTAATAAACATTTACAGTGATGTTAAAACGTTTTCATTTCTATTGTTATAGTGATATTAAAATGTTTTCTTATTTATATATTTATTTTTCATGGATTATGTGAGGGTTTTTCACAGCTCCAACATTTTTTTCATGACATTTGATACAAAATAAATAATTTATATCTAAAATTAATTATGTACTTTAACATTCCATTTTTCAGTACAATTTCTCATCATTTTTAATAGGTTGATTTTTAATCCTATATAATGTAAAAGTTACCAATTTGATTAGAAGAAATTAGTTAATATACTATTGTTTGTTTATCAGTTTATTCATTATATATTATTGGTATAATAACTAGCCTAGATCCATCATATGTTAAGATCTACTAAGCATAGAGAGGGATCAAATATTATTTCACTCAAAAAGAGGTTTCCATATTGAGATATGTGATCCCTCTCAGTTCTTAGTATTTCCAGAGATAAGATGGATCTAGGATGCTCCTAGATCATGCCCAAGAAATATTGAAATAGAAAAAGGTATCAATATACTTGAAGGGAATATAATCATATGGAATATGGCATAGAAGTTCAGGAAAACTTATGGAACTTAAAGACCAACATGGAGATAGGCTTAAGGCAGATCCATGTTTTGATTCATGGCCTTTCTAGTTTCAATATGGTATTAGAGCTAGGTGATTAGGAGGTATTACCTTGACATGGAGTGTTGGATGTGGTAATCCACAATTTTACAACAAATTATTTCTTCTTATGAAATGTGTATGTGGCTTAGTGGTAAAATTATTGTCTACATGGGAGTTGTGTGTATCTCATTGGAAGATGAGCATACCGGCTAGGGGTAGGCCCTAGGTTCAATCCCCAACCTTTCCAGTATTAAAGATATGTGTATAAGGGAGTCCTAAACAAAAGTGCGGTTAAGGGTGACTCCTAGTGGTAGAATGACTTTCTAGTGGGGGGTAAATCTGAGTTGTATCTTAGTGGTAGAGAATTCTAATGTCCAGGGGCAGGTCCTTGGTTCAAATCCCAACTTGCCTAGTTTTCAACATTGTATCAAAGGAATTGTGTGGGTTGGGCGAGGGTGTAGGATGTATCAATTTGCACTTATATAATGAACTGCTAAGTTTCTCTACCATGAAAGGGGTAGAGAATGCCACTGGTAAGGAGCAAGTCACCAGTTTGATTCCTAGATGGCCTAGTTTTTAGCATCACATAATAGCTAAGTGGCTTAGAGGCATTAGCTACAAAGTGGCTTAAGAGGAGTGTTGTATATGGAAATTCACACTTCTATGATGAATTGTTAATTGTGCCCACTATAAAATGGACATGTAGTTTAATATTAGAGTACCCTACTGGCTGGCCGAGCATCTCATTAGTTGGAAATGTGCAACTACCTTAAGTTTGAATCCTAGTTTGCGTAGCTTTCAACATGGCATGAGAGCTTGGTGGCTAGGGTTCCTTGGGTGTTGGATTTGGAAAACCACACTTATAGAGAAACTCAGTAAGGGTGCTTAACATGAAAGGCGAATGAAGCTTAGTAGTGGAGAAACTCTCTAATAGGGCGTAGCTTTGAGTCCGATGCCTCTATTTTCCAATTTTTAACTTAGTATTAGATCTAGGTGGCTAGGAAGCCTCATCTATATGCCTTGAAGAGTGCTTGATATGGCATGTCAAAAATGTCTACATCAAACCATTAAAGGTGCCCTTCATGAAGGGGTTATGTAGCTCAGTGGTAGAGAAGCTCATTGCCTTTAGGTAGGTACTCAGTTGAATTCGTAATCTTACTTTTTTAAAAAAATTAGCTCTAATACATACAAAAAATGATAAATATTTGTAAATTGTCTATGATTATTTTAAAACAAGAAACATAATATGGTGACATCCCACAAAATTTAAAAAAAAGGTTGTATAGAGAAAGTGTGCAGCGAATACACCATGACCATGTCATAGGTTGGGGGGAAACAAGGTATAATTAAAAATATATATGAAATGGAAATTACAGTTTCTATATTTGTTAATTTTGGTTCATTATAAATATGTTAGCTTAGTGGGTCAGTAGTAACAGGCTAATAATTAAAAACTCTATCATCTCTTGCCTTGAGAGACCAAACTTATGGTAGGAGAAAATTTGGAGTGTATTTGGTTGTTAAAGGTTTTTAGAGTCTTCAAAGTGATCCTGATGTTGGATGCAAAACATGCTATTTTGCTAGGTATTTGTAACTTAATTGGATAATATTGAGAGTTGAAAATAAAATAAAATTATAATGTGTATGTTGAACCTTGGAACAATATTCCTGCAAAGTTATGAATTAGAATTTGCTCAATAAAGTTGAGGCCTAAGAATTTATTTTATATTTTCTATATTTTGCAAGGGTAGGTTATAGTCAAGGTTGAGGTATTTTTTTGAGTTTCATTTCATTTGATAAGGAAAATTATTCATTTGAGTACTAGTGGTCTCTCGCTTCTCTTACAGTGTTGTTACAGACATTTTGACATTATCATGAGTTCATCCTTGATAACTGGAATATTTTGTTTAGTTATTTAGGAAAGTTTAGAGTCTTATTTGTGTAGTCCCTTTTGGAATATAGGTCAATAGTGAAATAGGTTTTACATTCTCCTTTAAGATTGCAACTATATTTTAGTGCAGAATTTAACCAAATTTTGTTGTTGGGTATTGGCATAAATGTTTGGTTGAGTGTAATACTTTTATGTTGTATTCTTGTATCATTATAGTGTTATTTTCTTCTTATCTATTTTGTTGGATATTTATGTGTAGGTCTGCAACAATCCCTTCCTTTTTTTCTCCTATTTATGCTGAAAATGTGCCAACAAGATTACCTTTCAGAGAGGTTTTATCTGGTACAACATCAAAAGCATGGCATGACTTGCACTTCATTTTGTGGCTTTCCTTTTTACTTTCTATATGGATCATTTGTATACCATTCATAACTTTCTATATCTGGCAACTGTCATTTATGAGGAGCCTTGGGGAGGCTGAGAAACTATTTTTGGCTCATATCTCCATGACAAATATTTCCCGAGCTCTTTTGTTTATAGATTGTTTGCATGGATTCCTTATGTTAGCTTTAATTGTTTTTATATTTTTGTGTTCAACCTATCTACGTGAGTTATTTAGACATCTTAGTGAAATTGAGAGGAAAAATCCTGAGCGGGAAAAACATGGCATCAACTGGAAAAATGGGGAAAAAGTAGGAAGACATCTACCTATACCAGATGGAGCTCATCTTCTTGGGGGTAATGGTGAGGGTGGCGGAGCTAGCTAGGAAAACATTGGTGTTGGGAAATTGATTAGGAGAAATGCACAAAATGTAGTGGCTCATGTGGAAGTGCAAGTTGCATGGTTTGAGGAACATGTTGAGAAAATGTTTAATGGTGGAGATGATGCATATGGTATTGACGATGTGCCATTTGTTGAAATTGTGGGGATGCAAGGTACCGTGTTTCATTTGATTGAAAATGAAATAACAGTGATTCCATTTCCCTTATGAGAAGTTTGTTAAATTTATTTCTTTTGGGAAAGTTTATATGTCCCATTAAATTTCATATATTTCCCCTATATGATTTAGATATTTTTTAAATAACAATTTTGTTTGCTTAGAATTTTTGGTTAAATAAATTTGTTGAGATGTTTACCTTACAAGTGTTGGCTAGTAACATGATATTTCTTGGTGTTGTAATATTTCTACCTTTCCAACTAGGACGAAAAGTTCTTTCCATTACATCTCAACTTGTTGTCACTACATCTAGTGCATTAGTTACAACAGGAATGTCTAGTGCTTCAGGGTCAGATTTGGCTCTCTTCATCATCTCTTTAAAGAATAGTCTCGATTCAGTTGAAAATATGTCAACAAGTGCCCTGATCAAGGAGTTTGTTTAAGGGAATATGAGCACTGGTGTTCTTCAATCTGACAGTGGTTCAAATTTTACTAAAACTGGGGGATCGGTGGAAGTATTGACAAAAGCCTTTCTTTCTTCTTTGCAAGTATCTTATCTGCAACTCTTTCTATTAGTTACATGGCTATTTTGCCTTTTGTTTTATGTTATCATGGCTTAATAACCTTGATATGCTACAATAGACGTGAGCCTTTAACAATGAGTAGGATCTATGGTATAGCTTCGGTGGCAGACGTTGCTCTTCCTCTTGCAAGGTTGTTGCTATCTAGAGGAAAATACTTTTTCACCATGCTGAAGGTTGCTTTTATTTCATTAGTGGACATTCGATTTTTCCCTTTATTATGTGGTTGGTGGTTGGATGTGTCCACCATTAGAATGCATGGAACAACATTGTCTAATAGGGTGGTGTTTCTGGGAAAACTAGTGTCTTTTAGATCGACTAGCCCTCTAGGATTGGCAGCTACCCTAGAAACAAACAGTTTAAAGCAATTTGTGATTTCCTCTGTGTATGATAGATAAGAGAGAGGCAAAGGAACCAACCTGGATCTTTCTCTTAACTCCTTGCTTGATCTCTCTCCCCCTTGACAGAGCTTGCAACTCCTCTTCGTACTTATCCCGCTTGGAGAGTACGTGTAGAAACACAGTAACAAAGAACTATCAAATCATCTCGATCTATTATATCATAATCATTATGGAATCAGAAATATAATGAACATAAAATGGCATTCACAAATAACAACATTCACAAATACACAATTGTATGGAGGAAAACTCAAAGAACTTTATTAAATAGAAGGGAGAATTACAACCCAGTTGTCTAATCCAGCATCATCCTCCCATCATCAAAGCCCTCTTCACCACATGAAAATCAAGATCACCCAACAATACAATGCTCTTTCTCAAATACAAACTATCAACACTTCCTTGCAAATTACAAAATTCCAGCCCTCTAGATCTCTCAGATGAGGTATCCTTTTATAGATGTGTGAAAGGGTGTGAGTCATCTCTGGGTTTTTGATTAGTGTCATTACATTTGTTGTTTTTGGTTCCACTTGGAGATTTCTTGGATCTCTTACTCATCCCTGGGCGAATTCAGAGAGGCAAGTGTCCTAGGAGAAGTTTCTAGAAGATTCCATGACCATCCACTTAGCAAACTGCCTCAAACATTTGTCCATCCTCACTCATCGCACCCTACAGAAGGCCTCATCAGTATTCATCGCACCTGGATATTGTAGAAGTCAGTATGCATTGCACCCTGACAGTGGAGCAGTCAGTATGGTCCAGTTTTGGCCAGTTCTGGATGGTTTTTTAGGTGGAACTTTTGGGGAATGATGTAATCAGTTGACCATGATCCTTTAGGGTATGAAACAAACATTTTAGGGGTTAAAGAGCCCTAATTTATCAGCATATAATATTGGGGTTGAAGTGCCCAAATATGTCTATAATAGTTTCCCCCTAAAGCATGAAGTCGTAAATCTTTAATGTCAGGTGAAATGCTTTATCATGAGGATCCAAGGTTTTCGAGCTGGAAGGTGACCTATATAAGATACAATGCAATACATCATCATCACATAATTTTCATGATCTAGCTGAGGTGGGCATTCCCATGCTCAGCTTTATAAATTCATTTCATGTACATAGAACAGATAGTCGTCTACTGTTGCAGACTGGTGATTCTTCATATGTAGAGTCATCATCCTTGGCTTGGATGAATGTCTATGCACCTTCTGTGTACATTTGATGTCTTTATGTCCCCGAATATATCATAGCCCGGATGGATGAAACTAGATCTGGGGTCTTCAAAACTTATTCAATCTTCGCCCGATGTACAAGTCAATCCATGTGAAGAAATGTTCTGAAGTCGAACATGGAAAGACATCGCTTGATTACCAGCCAATAACGTGAGCTATTAACATATGCAAGACGAATCACCGGTAATGATAATGACCCTCAAGGTACTATAGTACAATTCACATGGTGTGAATATAGATCCGATGTCGAACACCACTCAAAATCTTTCAGTCGAAGGCCATTGATATCAACCTATCGCCGGAAGTGAGAAACTTACCATTGAGGCATGCAAGCTTCAAAGTACTGAAAGGGTTGTTTCTAAGTCAACTTCTTGGATAATGAGCTGATGTCGACAAGAAGTGACCCGTCGTAGGAGGGCCTTAATGTATCCCATATCAACGACACGAAACGAAGCAAATGATTTTCTAGAGGTGAAAAATGATCTGACGATACAAGGTTCAGGAATGGTGGTCATGAAAAATGGAGGGTGAAGGTATTGCAGTGGATGAGGCATTAACTGGATGTTGAATTCTTGACTGAATGACTTCTCTTGAACATATCGGTGACACTGAGATGGATTGGTAGCATTAACCCCAAAAAATGGATGGTGTGGAAGACCAATGGTGAAATGACGGTGAACGGAATAACCCAGCCCGACTCAATCATGGTGATGGAGTGAAAGTGTCATGTTCAAGAGCGACCTGCTACCATAAAATTCTTCAATTTTTCTTCCCTTTTTCCCCAATCATTGTTGACCAGTACCTCTTTATTTTTGTCAAGCTTGAGGAGGATAACATATGCTTGTTCTATAATTTTCCCTTCGAGAAAACCTGTCGCTATGTTTTAGCGAGTCTAACGACAGTGAAACTCGTTCTTGTCTATGTGGACAAGTTTGTCACTATTGTTTTAACGAGTTTAATGACAAAGACAACTCAGTCCTTTTCATGTTTAGAGAGTTTGAAAAGGGACGAAAAGGGAACTTTGTCTCGTCTCAGGTGGACGAGTTTGTCGCTATTGTTTTAACGAGTTTAACGACAAGGACAACTCGGTCCTTTTCATGTTTAGAGAGTTTGAAAAGGGACGAAAAGGAAACTCCAGTCGTTCCTTTTCGTAGCATAATCCCTTAATTCTAAAAAAGGATAAAATAATACGAAAGGGATGACTTTTTGATCACTTTAACAAGCTGAAAAAGACAAGCACTCAACAATCTTTTCATATTTAACAAGTCTGAAAAGAGTTTAAAGGAGACTCGTTTTTTAGGAACAAGTGGTGTTTAGGGTAGCAATTGGTTCTGGGTAAGATTGGAACTTCTCAGAACATGGTGATGTGAAGAGGGTGGCTAATAAGACCACTTGTCCCAGCTGTTCCTCAAAAAGGTAAACAATCAAGTGGAAGCGTATGATCGGCCAAAATAATGGAGGTGACAGTAGGAACACAACCAAGGCTCAAAAGGCTGATAGTATGGCAATCACAAAGGTTATTTACCAAAGGTGGGTTCATTTTTTAATGAGATTGAACCATGGGGAACCATGCTCAGGGGTAGGTTTATTTTTTAACAAGCTTGAACCATGCGACAACATATGCTCAATGGTAGGTTTATTTTTTAATGAGCTTGAACCATGCGACAACATATGCTCGGTGGCAAGTTTATTTTTTAATGAGCTTGAACCATGCAACAACATATGCTTCGTGGTATGTTTATTTTTCAATGAGCTTGAACCATGCGATAACATATGCTCAGTTTTTAGTTTTTATTTTTACACAAGAAAAAAACGACAAAACTAAAAAAGCTAGAAAAGACAAAACTAAACAAGCTAGAAAAGACAAAGACTAAAAGTCTTCAAGTCTTTTTGATAGTCAAGAGCATACATTAATGACGCTTTTATCAGGGAACCTTTTAAAGCATCAAAAGAATCTTGCGCAACCTGATCCCAGTGGAAGGGTACTCCTTTTTTTCAAAATACGCATATAACCTTTAGGGTTTTACAAAACTAAAACTATAAAAACTAAAAAGTTTAAAAAGCTAAAAAATGAAATTGAATAAAGTTTTGCATGCCCCCAGCATGGTGAAAAGGAGAGTCTCCAGTAACCATATGGAAATCACTATGGTTAAGAAGGATTGTTTCGTCCGCAAAGCAGACAAAACACTTTCTTGGCTTTGTCTACCAAATAGACAAAGGTGAATGGTGTGTCAGATCAATCACTTAACTTACAATGAAATTCATATGGTAGGACGGTTTCATCCACCAAATAGACAAAACACTTCCTTGGCTTCGTCTGCCAAATGGAAAAAGGTGAATGGTGTGTTAGACCAATCACATAACCCACAGGGAAACTTATCTTTTCAGATGGGTTTGTTCGCCAAATAGACAAGGGTGCATGCCCCCTAAGCTTCGTTACATTCACCAGACTACTCCTGGCAATCAGGTGGACGGAATGAAGGTTGGAGAGATACTGCTGATGTATAAGGACCATTTAGGGATGATGATCGACTTGGAGCCATGCTTGAACCGGGAAATGAAAGCTGGTCAACAGTGACAATTTTGCCTTCATGTGAGAAATACATCACTCGAAAGAGTGTTGAAAAAATAGCTTCCATGTTGTAAACATAGTCACGTCCAAGGAGTAGATTGTAATCTAACAGTCCTTGGACTACCATCATGTTCGGTTGGATGGTTTTCTTTCCCAAAGTTATCGGTAACTTAGGAAGGATCCCTAACGATCGACTGGTTCCTTTGTTAAATCCTAACAAATTCTGTGTAACAGGCATAAGCGATGGCGAACCAAGCGCTTTCCATGCAGTTGAGGAAAGGATACTCACTGTCGCACCCTCATCTATGATAGTGCCAGACACAATCATTTTGTAGACTTGTACTATGATCTAGAAAGGTACATTAGAAGGGAGGCGAGATCTTGCTAGTTGGTTCCAATCAAAGGAAGTGACTAGACTACTTGGATGGGGTACCGTATAAATGGTTCAATTAACCCCTTGAGTAGCGGGAACTGGGGTATTTTCCTCCTGTTGTGAAGGAACAGGTGGATTTCCCCCAAGTTCATCAGACTCTGAAGTGACAAAAATAATTTCAGCAGTATCGTTCTCACTCTCTTTGGGAAGGATATGATCTTCTAAAGGTAAAACTAGGTCACCTATCACCTCAACCTATTGAGTTGGGTCGGGTATGGACTCTTGAGATTCATTTTCAGAGAGAGGTGTTTCGACCAACAGTTGAGTTAAATCAGTCAGTTTTTCAACTAGTAAAGGACTTGGGGAGAGTTTCTTGTATCCAAATGGAAGTCACTGTGGTGAAGCAAGACGATTGTGCAAGACTTTTTTGGCTTCATCCAAAAAAGGACAACGGGGAAGGGTATGGCCCCCTTCACATAATCTACATGGAATTTTGACTTTTCCCTTTTGCCCATGAACTTCATTATCACTAGTTGATGGTGTGATATCAACATGATCACTAGAGGTTGATTACATCGGATGGTGCGAACGGGGAGACCATTCTCTCAAGGTCCGAGGAAGGCAAGGGAAGTCTCGATGAAAATGGTCTCCTTTACAAATAACGCAAGGAAATTTGGGTTTAGGAGATTTAGTGTGTGGATTTTCACCAGATGATTCATGGTTGCCCCATTGCTTAACTGACTTATTCTTCTTCTCCTTCCCTTTCTTCTTCTTCTCAGTCACCTGGTTACTAGCATCATTACTTTCACCAAGGGAAGAGGAAGAAGGGGAGGGAGAAACAAACAAAGAAGAAGGCGAAGGGTCAATTTCTGTATTAATTGGATGTTGATTCGATTGTTGAGGAATCATTGTATTTTGAACCACAGAGGTTGAGAATAGCCATACTGGCAGGCCAATGCTGATTCCCGGAAGGGACAATGTGGCCATATACGGAGCACCAATATTTCCCCAAGAAGAAAAAGGACTAGGATCCCCTTCAAAAGGGATTCCTTCATTGGTGGACTCCATTATCTCAACCTAAGATCAATGAAGGAATAGGGATGTTATTCCAAATTACTAAATTTTAATGACGCTTCGACACAACTTTGCTTTTTCAATTTTTAAGAGTTGAGAAAAATTTAAAGATGACTCTAGTCCCCTTCGATTTTTAATTAGCCTGAAGTGACAAGTGCTCAAAGGGACCTTTTCTTTTAAAGAGTCAAAAAGGAATGAAAGTGACTACTCTGGAAAATATAGACAGAGGGATTACCAAACCAATCGCAAAACTACAATATACACCTTGGTGATAAATTAAAGAGAAATTACCAAGGACTTATGTACGGCAGTCAATCTTCCCGAATGTTGTGTTTAGTGCATTGCGATCGATACGGCGACAAACACTGCTTCCTATGGATAAAGGATATAAGCCTATTGTGGTATCCCAATATATACTCGATGGTATGGGGAGCACAATTTCGTGCTAGCACTTGTCATATCAAGGAGGAGGAATCACCCAAACTTAGATGAAAACGACAATTACTAGTTTTTACGAGGCCGGAACACTCTAGCCTAGACCTCTAGATGTGTTGCGTTAGGTTCCAAAGCGTTGTTAAGTTCATTGAAATTTATTTAGAGTTGATCTTGTTTAAAAGTTTTCCTTTCAATGGTTCACCACGTGATGTAGATTTAAAATTCCTAAAAATGCAATCTACAATGATCAACAATTGTTGTTTATTTTGAGCAATGAAAATCCTAGCTACTAGGGAAAGAAGATTACAATTTCTTTCAAACAAAGAGCAAAGAGCACACACTAATGCACTTTCCTAAATCATTTCGCACACAAACTAAATGCAAATGAAAATGCATGTATTTGTTTTTCGTTCCCCTTAATGTGAAAAATTCCAAAAAGGAAAACTAAGTATAGCAAAGATCTAAAATATTTTACTCAAAGCGATATTTCAACAATTTCTTTTTCAAAATGGAAAGGAATACTAAATGACACTTTTCAATTTCGAATAGAAAATTCTTTCGACACTTCAAATATCAACAAATCAAATCAAATACTTGAAGAAAAGTTCAATCGACTATTCAAGGAAGGAAGACTCAACGACACTTATCTTTTTGACACAAAACGATAGTTACGACACTTTTTGTACCAAAATGACAGATCGATTTAAGCAACTTTTCGACAAAGGATTGTAAATGATGGACAAATACATAAAAAACATTTACTAATCCTAATAAATCGAGGCTAGACTATGTGATGCAAGCAGGCTTCAATGATGAGGTATTGCTCATAAGCAACAAAAACAACTAAACAGAGTTGAAAACAAGGACAAAAACCCCAAATTTCAAGAAGAGAAATAAGCTCAATCAGTCATCGCACCTGGGCTTCACAGAAACAGGGATGCATCGCACTTTTAAGGCTTAGGAGGTGCGATGCATACTGGTTGACACTGACAGACAATGCGATGGGCCAGGGAGCGCAACTGAGATGGGTTTTGGCTCAAATTTGAAGCTGATTTCAGTGAGTTAAGTTGAGCTATGATGGAAAGTAAAGAGCAAAGTACAAAGGAATGATCTTGAGAGGTTACTGAGCTACCAAAAGGGAATCTAGAATGCTTGTAAGTCAAATGTTTAATTCATAAACTAAACCGAAGATTGACTGAAGCAACATTCATCTACTATGCAATCGTAGAGCAAGAGCAATTCGAAGGCTACCTGGCTAAATTCAGGCTCCATCTATAGTTTATAAAACAAACAACAACAACAAACAAACATCTATTCAATCCCTAGAAGAGTCGCCATTTTTTTTCTAGGAAAACTAGTGTCTTTTCGATCGACTAGCCCTCTAGGATTGGCAGCTACCCTAGAAACAAATAGTTTAAAGCAATTTGTGATTTCCTCTATGTATGATAGATAAGAGAGAGGCAAAGGAACCAACCTAGATCTTCTGCTTAACTCCTTGCTTGATCTCTCTCCCCCTTAACAGAGCTCGCAACTCCTCTCTGTACTTATCCCGCTTGGAGAGTACCTGTAGAAACATAGTAACAAAGAACTATAAAAGCATCTCGATCTATTATATCATAATCATTACGGAATCAGAAATATAATGAACATACAATGGCATTCACAAATAACAACATTCACAAATACACAATTGTATGGAGGAAAACTCAAAGAACTTTATTACATAGAAAGGAGAATTACAACCCAGTTGTGTGATCCAGCATCATCCTCATAGCATCAAAGCCCTCTTCACCTCATGAAAAGCAAGATCACCCAAAAATAAAATTCTCTTTCTCAAATACAAACTATCAGAACTTCCTTGCAAACTACAAAATTTCAGCCGTCTAGATCTCTCAGATGAGGGATCCATTCATAGATGTGTGCAAGGGTGTGAGTCATCTCCGGGTTTTGATTAGTGTCATTCCACTTGTTGTTTTTGGTTCCACTTGGAGATTTCTTGGATCTCTTACTCATCCCTGGGCGAATTCAGAGAGGCAAGTGTCATAGGAGAAGTTTCTAGAAGATTCCATGAGCATCCACTTAGCAAACTTCCTCGGACATTTGTCCATCCTCGCTCATCGCACCCTACAGAAGGCCTCATCAGTATGCATCGCACCTGGCTAGTGTAGAATTCAGTATGCATTGCACCCTGAAAGTGGAGCAGTCAGTATGGTTTAGTTTTGGCCAGTTCTAGATGGTTTTTCAAGTGGAACTTTTGGGGAATGATGTAATCAGTTGACCATGATCCTTTAGGGTATGAAACAACACTTTTAGGGGTTAAAGAGACCCAATTTATCGACATATAAGATTGGGGTTGAAGTGCCCAAATATGTCTATAACAGTTGGGCTTTTCCTGGGAGTCACCTTTGACAAGTTCATTCCTTCACTGGCTTGTTTGGATTTTGTGTATGTTACAAATAAACATCTTCGTTAACCTTCTTTGAGAGGTTTTCCCGTTCTCTCTAAGGAAATTGTGTTCTTCATGGTGTAATTTTTGTAGCAAAAGTTAAATTTATTTACTTTTAATTTTTATGTAGATGCCTTTACATCCTGCAAAAAGACTGCTGCATTGTGATTAACACTATATTACATATTTCAAGTATCAAATAACATGCTTATGTGATTTATTAATCAATAAGTACTTCATCCTAGTGTCCTATACTTTCTCATAAATCATGTTGATCCAAATTATAATCAATTCCAAGATCTCATTAATGATCCAATACATAAACATGCACGAAGGATCTTGTTCTTTATGGAAGCTTGATTCTCTTTTTGATATTCCTACCAATCAAACTTGAAATGTTTTTTCCACCTTCCCTATACCATTTGGATACATCATATGTTGATAAGTAAATTTAAAATATGTTTTGTCAGTTATTATTATTGGTTATTGGTTAATGTGAGTTTATTTCATCAAATAGCTTTGACCTATTAATTTTGAATTTGTTGTATGATTTCAGATCCATTTTCCATTTTCCATTGATAATTTCAGGCCACGAGCAAATTTTAATACTGTTCTTTTCCACTGGTTTTTGTTATTGGTTGGATGCTTGGATTGTCTGACTTCCTCTTTCCAAACCCCAAGGACTAGAATGGTCAAGATGGTTTGAATGGTCAATAAATAATATGGGTAAGGTTACAAGATGTTCATCATCATCGTTTCCAAGAATAGAATCACCATAGATTAGACTTCCTGTTGCCAAGAATGTTGGGAGGATGGTGTTTGAAAATGAGGGTGTGACTTTTGAAGAGAATGATGGAGATGAACAAGATGATTGAAAAGATTAGTCTTTTTCCCTCTGAACATCCTTTTAAAAATTAGTTCATTTATTTGTTGTGTAAAATATTATGAGGATCCTATTTTGCAGAAATGGACATCCTTAATTAAAGATCATATTTTTAAGGAATTGAATATGTAAGAATTATTTGCTGACAATAATGTATTTGTAAATTCAAATTCTTTCAGTAAAAAATCACATGAATTTTTTTGATTCTACGTGTTTCGAACAATCCAATGCGGTTCATCATCTTTGTCCTGATGATGAACCACACTATATGGTTCGAAACGCATAGACTCAAAAAATTTCATGTGATGTTTTACTAAAATAATTTCAATTTACAAGTGTTGATAGTGCTAGACCCAGCAACATTGAGGGTATCTCCCTGATATGAAGTCACAATCAGACCTCAGACCATTTGGTGTTGGAGTCCCATCTCGAATACGTGCTGGTTGTCGATGTAGTGGGTTTTAATGATGTGCTTTGGATAAAATTACATATATAGTGATGTATGATGACTTTCATGAGAATATGTGTGTGACCCTACACAGATTCAAGCGTGATGCATGAAGATTCTACCACACGAAACTCAGAATAGGTGATCCCCTTAAGATCCTCTAATAGTACGCAACTTGAAAGGAACACATGAGCATAAATGACATTGAAATCTAATATGAGAAATAATTCACAAGTTAATAGTGATGAATTATAACTACAACACACATTCAAAAAGATGCATACCAATGAAAATGAAATAGTTCATAAGCATAAGCGTCAATTAAATAACATACATTGCAAACATAACAAGAATATTCCTACTATATTTACAACATATGCATGAAAATGTGTCGGCTCTAAGCTTTTTATTAAGTGAAAGATCCAATCATACATATACCATTGACAAACCACTAGCTCTAATAGTGGAACGTGAAGTCAACATCACTTTCTCCTCCAAATAAATATACTTACGCTATGCTATGGAGAATCCAAAGCTCTCACAAACTCCCAAGCTCCTGCTTTTAAGCCTAAGCCTAGCCAAAATATTGGCTCCCAAAATCCCTTTACATGAGTTATGAGGGTATATCTATAACAAGAGAGGGTGACTCTTCAACTCCCCTTTGTGACTCTTGCACTTCCCTCATGACTCTTCAACTTCTTTACAAAATGACTCATTACATTACATCATGACTCTTCACATTCCAATATTGAAACTTGGAATTCCACTTACAAATTATTTACAAAAGAATATTGCAATTTACACTCGTACCCATATAAGACAAAATTCAATAGAGCCAACTAGATAGCCTAATAAGACAAAACACTATCTTGCCTGAGTTTGGGGAAACTCTAGCTGAACAACTTCCACTTGATGTCATTCATTCATGTAGCGGTGCCAATCTTGGTACTATGTGATGACATCCCCAAATTGTTTGATGGTGTCTAGCTGGAAGCAGACTCTAGCCTCCATGGCATCTGGGTACAATGATTTGGAACCAGTTTGAACATCCTTTTGGAACACGAGCAACATTGTTCTCACTTGCATATGGACATTAATGTAGTTATGCATATTTTTTCTATTCACCTCCAAATATTCCTTAGTGGTGATCAGTCTAAGCTTCTCCAAGTATTCTTCTATCTCCTTCCTAACCTGATTCCTGGGTTTGGCTTCAGTGAGTGAGCCAATTGATGGGATCATGTGGGACTTTAACAAGAAATCTAGATAATTGTATAACCATGCATATGAGGCATGAATGTTACCAATGAATGAGGTGAGTTATTTATTTTTCTATATCAACATCTGAACTCTTGCTTTCTGCAGTTATACCTCTCGCTTCATTTTCTTGCCCAAGTCAAGGGGTGCCCTTTTGTATCGCATTAACCATTCATGCATGATAGCAATTGTAGCTTGCACATTCTTGAGAGTTTTGAAAAAATATTTACAATGTTGCTACAATCCATGAAAGTGACCAATTTCCTTATGCATGGTCTCTCCATGTGTTGATACTTCGCCTAGTATCAATGCCTTCATTTCCTTCAGTTGGACCTCTGCGGAAGTTGCATTCTGAGCTGTTGTGCGGAGTTGCTCAACCTCTTCCATGGCACCCTACAATTTATTTATCAATTTCTTGTTCTTGGCCGTCAAATACTTAGTGTTTGAATTTTCTGCACTTGCGAATGCCAAGTTGATTGCAAAAATGGCATTGGGATTATTCTCGTAATCGCCCTTTCTCTAATGAATGCAAGAGATGTGAGGTCATCCAAAAGCTTCTAGTGACAAGGAGTGAACATGTGCTCAAAAATTTGCTCAAAATTAAAAGTTGTCATATCAGTGTGGAACCTAAACGACCATGTAGTGATCATCATTCCAAATCTAGTGCAACTCGTTTCACGAGCAATAGACTCCATATGCTCCCAAAAACATGTTCTGTTCGTTTTCCAAAACAGGTGAATTTGGAAAAATTTTGACAGCACAGTTAGTAATCCGTACTGCTAACATGGCCTACTAACTAGGCATGGTTGACTTGGTTAACTTGTTCTGTGGACCAATTGGTTCGCACCACTTGGCATGATTTTATTGGTTTGGTTGGCTTTGATGTGGCAATATTTTATTGCTGGCATGTTGGCCAACCACATACTGCCACGTGGAAGCACAGGGGCCACCAAAATTTTGGGTCATGTTTGAACTCGACTCTATAGGGATCGATACCATGACCTCTTAAAAAAACAATGTTGCGCCCTAACCACTAACGCTAACCATGGTCCTTGTTAACCATATGACAAAAACATATTTTAAATTGAAATCGACAGAGGTGTTGGGGGAAGGGGCCAGGTCTTAGCCCCAACCCTCCATTAAAGGTTTCCATGTGACCACTACGGCGACCAAGGGCCAAATTTAGAGGGGCCATCCATGAGGGGCAAATCTCGGCCATATGACGTGTCAACAAAATGGTAGACAAAGGAGTGGGGACACGAATGGCAGGGGTGGACGATTGGCCTTAGCCCCGGGCACGTGGCCCCTACATGACCTTATTTTTTGGAGTTAAGGGCTTCCCAGCCATTTTAATGCGCCCACGATTTCCGCTGAATTTTGGCTAAATTGACGCTCTATTAACACAATTTGGGTCGAAATTGTAGGACTGGTACCGAATGTTGGGGAATTTGTACAACGAATAACAACCAAGCTAGGGAAACTCAGAACTTCTTGAGTTTTTGTCCAATTTGGGAGCAGGAAAGAGGTTAGACGAGCATTTTTGGGTCTTCTAAAGTCATTGGAATAGGTTTCAGAGGCATTTGAGCACTATAAATGTATGTATTCACACTTTTGAAAATAATTGGAGAGGGTCAAGCCATTGGAAGATTGACCAAGGAGACATAGCCCAGGAGGGGTGAACTCCTTCATCATGTGCTTTTATGTTACTTGTTATGGTGATGTTTATGCCTGATATACATTGTTGTTCATTGTTTCAATTATGTTAATTTTATCATGAAATTTACATAAAAACACATAAAACCTCATGGTTAACTTGTAATTTACCTCATAATCCTCAAGCGCTTGTTTATATTCTAAATTGGAATTTATCACAACAAACACTAACTTTCCCATTCAGATCAACTTGCTTCACTAAATTCGTTGTCTCCAAATGAGGCCGAGTAAGGGTATATATACAAGTTTGATCATGACCTCTAGATCGACATGATCTCTTGGAGGGAAGCCAACTTCTTCTTCTAGATACATCTCTTTCTTGTAGGTTGACATCATGAGGGCTAGTGACAAGGTCTTTGGGGATGACTTTACATAGATAAGTGTGACTCTTCACAATGTGTAACATGACAATGACTCTTTTATTCTTTTATGACTAGATCACAAAATTCCTAAAGGCTCTCAATGGGAGCGTTGACTCAAAAATAAAATATATTGCTCATAAAACCCACAACGGAAGCATTACAATAATTTTATTTTTCTTCTTTTCGGCTCTTTACATAGAAACGCAAATATATGTCATTATGAAGATAGAACCTAGTTACACTTTTTCAACAAGAAGTCCCAAGGTGAGGTTGAATCCATCCAAGAGGGGAAGAAGAAAGACTTGTCCAAAATAAAACGCATGAATTTAGGCACTATGCTACAAAGTGTCCACACAAAAAGTATAGCAAGAAGGAGTCTATAGTACCAACATCAAGTGAAGCTTTAGATTCATAGTTTGAGCTGGATTTCACCCTTATTGTATGCATGGCCACAACTATGATGGGAAGTGTGTGATTGGATTTGGGTGCCCCATTACACATGACGGGTTGTAGATATTTTTTCAGTGACCTAGAGGAGAAAGATCTCCATATGATTATTGAGTTTGGGGATGACGAAAGATACAACATGACCGAGATTGGTATAGTCACCTTTCAAAGGGAATCAGGATCCCCTCTTCGACTCAAGAATGTCATGTTTGTTCCAGGACTAATGAAAAATATCACCTCAGTAGTATTTTTGGAATACCTTGGTTATGATGTGATCTTGAGCAAAGGAAAGGCATTCCTGATACACATATCCACGGGATAGTTAAGAACATTGGGGTTCAAGTCAAAAACTTGTATGTCCTTGAGGTAGAAGATGCATTCACAACATTGAGGAGAAAGTTAGAGACTAGAGACATGGTGGTTGAGAGAGAGCATGTTAGATCTCAAAAATGGAGCCTCAGAAGGAGCCTCTTGAAGTTGTGGAGCATCCAAAAATGGAGAGATAGAGAGGATGAAGAGTGGAGACATCCACTAAAGAAAATACCTCCAATAGGGGTGGAGTTTGATCCAAGTGGGAAGAGGGAGAACATGCAGTTATAACTCCAAGAGTGAGGTGGAATGATGTAGATCCTTAGTCCAAGAGTTACAAAAACTTGGGTAGGGTCTATTGAGGCATTCTCGTCATGGATCATTACCTTTCTACAAGGGGGCCACAATATTCGGTAGTAGGAGGATAAATTTCAATCAGATACTAAGGAGTGTGGAGGAGTGTTGACAGGAGAGCAGGAGGCTCAGTAGCAAAGTCAGTAGCAACACAATTTTCCTAGTAGATAGTTGTAGACACAGTTGATTCAATTTTCTTTTGTTATGTTTATTTTTATGCTTCTCAGTTGTTGGTGTTGCAATTTTGACCTCGTAATATTGCGAAGAAGGCCAAGATAGTGATACGGAGCCGAGTAAGAGATTAGGCAAGTGTTATATCACATCCTTGAGGTTGAGTTCTATGATATAGGACTACATAGAGGGTCAATATAGAAATATAGAGGTGGAAAATGGTAAAATTTGAGGGAAACAATCAAATTTTGGCTAGGATTACATATGTAACTCTACATTAAGGGTTAGTGATGTGCTAAAACACTAGGACGACGATCAATGTTGTGCTACAAAAGGTTTAAAAGCAATTAAAACTTGTAAGGAAGCTCAAATAAAGATTTTCGCTAAGGATTACCTCAATATGCTAAGAGTTGGAAGGTTCCTTTGTGCCACTGGATCGTTCAAAAAGCTTCATTAAAACTCATAAGTTTCCTATGTTATCTTAAGTCATTGTAGGGATGACCATAATACACAAATGTTGGATATGATTTTCTAGGTGTCCTCTGAAATTATTTGAAACGGTTGGCCCCTAAGTTCCATCTAGACCTAAGGCAATGAGAGGAATTGAAGAGGGTTGTGGTAGGGGCTACAAAAGAGTTTACTATTTGAGCCTATCTAATACATGGTATTTAGCTTGCAAAGTGTCCCAAGGAGTGTCCACCATCTCCCAACAATCCAAAGAGGGTTGTTGTATAATTTTTCTTCTATATTTGTGCTTTGTCACGGAAAATTTTGGTGGAATTTGCTTGCATGTCCCATTTTTGTGGTAATTCAATTAGAATTTTATGTTAGAAGCCCTCTAGAGGCATCTTGAGCCATCAAACAACGCTTATGGGGTCAAAGCTTTCTCAACATAGCTCTTAGCCCCTTAACAACATTCTACACACTCAGATTTTTTAAATAGTGTGGTATAAACTTTAGTAGAAATATATATTCATGTGCTATGCCTCCAACAAGTTGAACTAACTATTTGATCACCATGGTACCGAGTAGATGCCCTATTAGTGCCCATCACTCACTCATGCGGAGTACTTACATGTGGTCTTTCAAAAGGATTGTAAAAATTCCAAAGCCTAGAACTAATTTGGGGTTGAGAGATGCAAAATCACTAATTCCTATATATCTATCATGCTATGTTAATACTAGGCTCCTAGAAGGAGAGGAGGTTTGATTATTTAGTATCACACTTATTCCATGGTTGAACAAAGCTTCTAGGAGTTAGATTTGAGAGCATAACACAAGAAGATGAAGATTTTGTAGTAGGAAACTAAGCCATAGTCTTAAACTTTATAGTGGGTGCCGCTTACTTTGTTCTTGCATTTTCATATGTGAATAAAAGAAAGAAAAGCATATGCCTCACCTTCTCCCTAGCTTTTCTCTGGGATCACATGTTCTTTGGTTGTTATTTCATTTTCGTTGAGCATTGAGGTTACTAATAATAAATTTTCAATGTAAGAGAATAAATTAAATAATAAAAAATTTCAAAATATTGTAAGGATTATTCTAATGAATGAAATATCTATAACACTTTAGAACACCCAAAAATTCGAAGATATTGATATATTAGATCTAAGACTTTTGTGATCCATAATGTAGAGATAAGATAAGTTTTTCAGATTAATCACATCATTAGGATTTGGTTAGGACAAGGTGAGGATGAACCACACTAGTTGGTTCAAAAAGTCAACCAAATGTTAACAATGTGATAGGATGAACTACATTAGTTGGTTCGAAAAGTTGACCAAATGTTAACAATGTGATTAATCCAAAAGACTTATCTAAATATTAATATAGTCATTTTTTTTTAAATGTAAAATCTATAATAAAAACACTCATATCTTTCTTACTATAAATGATTTCTTTTAAAAAATGTAAAACTCATAAGAAAAGTTTTGAGACTGATATTTTGCTGTAAATCTTAATATAATAGTAAACCAAAAAAATAGTAAAGAAAAAAATAACAAGGAAACCGAAAAATCTAATATTCATAAATAAATAAGAGCTTCTTTCTAAGATAACAAAAAAAAAATTTCATGCAAAGAGAGAACAGAAACTGATATATCATAACCTGTAAATTAAACGGTGGAACGAACATCATGCGAGCAAGGAAAGGGGAGAAAAAAACTAATATATTATAGGAATTCAGAATTTACAGAAACTTCTAGGGAGAAAGATTTAAAAGTTCTAGGATTATTACAAAGTGATCCTGCAGTCTTTGATATCAAAAAGCAACGGGCTCTTTGTACATATGTTAATATAACAGGGAAAACAATTAATTACATGCAAAAAACACATATCTGAATAGAGCATAAATACAATAAGAAAGATTTTGCAGGCTCCGTGGAGGAATCTATATCTCTACTTTGCCTCTCATTTTCAATTTGATGGAAGAAGAGTTATGCTTGTACGTTTCAGGTTTATCGAACTTTCAAACAACCGAGCACACTGCACTGGCGGGGTGTTGATTCGATAAAAATTCACATCAAATTTTTTGATTGTACTTGTTTCGAATCCAGTGTGGTTCATTATCTTTGTGTGGATGATGAACCACACTATATGGTTCGCAACGCGTAGGCTCAAAAATTTTCATGTGATGTTTTACTGAAAAAATTTCAATTTACAAGTGTTGATAGTGCTAGACCCACACACATTGAGGGGATCTTTGTGATATGAAGTCCCAATTAGACTTCAGATTGTTTGGTGTTGGAGTCCCATCCGGAATACGTCCCAGTTGTCGATGTAGTGGCTTTTAATGATGTGCTTTAGATACAGTAACGTATAGAGTGATTTATGATTACTTTCGTGAGAATACGTGTGTGACCCTACACAAATTCAAGTGCGATGCAAGAAGGTTCTACCACACGGAACTGAAAATAGGTGAGCCCCTTAAGATCCTCTAATAGTAGGCAACTTGAAAGGAACACATGAGCGTAAATGACATCAAAAGCTAATATGAGAAATAATTCACAAGTTAATATTGATGAATAAAAACTACAACACAGATTCAACAAGATTCATACCAATAAAAATGAAATAGTTCATAAGCATAAGCGTTAGTTAAATAACATACATTGCAAACATAACAAGAATAGTCTTACTATATTTACAACATATGCATGAAAATGTGTCGGCTCTAAGCTTTTTATTAAGTGAAAGATCCAATCATACATATACCATTGACAGACCACTACCTCCAATAGTGGAACGTGAAGTCAACATCACTTGCTCCTCCAAATAAATATACTTACTCTATGCTACGGAGAATCCAAAGCTCTCACAAACTCCCAAGCTCCTAATTTTAAGCCTAAGCTTAGCCAAAATCTTGGCTCCCAAAATCCCTTTACATGAGTTATGAGGCTATATTTATAACAAGAGAGGGTGACTCTTCAACTCCCCTTCATGACTCTTGCACTTCCCTCATGACTCTTCAACTTCTTTACAAAATGACTCATTACATTACATCATGACTCTTCACATTCCAATATTGAAACTTGGAACTCCACTTATAAATTATTTACAAAAGAATATTACAATTTACACTCGTACCCATATAAGACAAAATTTGGTAGAGTCAACTAGATAACCTGATAAGACAAAACACTATCTTGCTTGAGTTTGGGGAAACTCTAGCTCAACAACTTCCACTTGATGTCTTTCATTCAGGTATCGGTGCCAATCTTGGTACTATGTGATGACATCCCCAAACTGTCTGATGGTGGCTGGCTGGAAACAGACTCTAGCCTCCATGATATCTGGGTACAATGAATTGGAACCAGTTTGAACATCCTTCTGGAACATAAGCAACATTGTTCTCACTTGGATATGGACACTAATGTAGTTATGCATATTCTGTCTATTCACCTCTAAATATTCCTTAGTGGTGATCTGTGTAAGCTTCTCCACGTATTCTTCTATCTCCTTCCTAACCTGATTCACGGGTTTGGCTTCAGTGAGTGAGCCAATTGATGGGATCGTGTGGGACTTCAAAAAGAAATTCAGACCGTTGTACAACCATGCATATGAGGCATGAATGTTACCAATGAATGAGGTGAGTTGTTTATTTTTCTATATTAGCATCTGAACTCTTGCTTCATTGTCTTGCCCAAGTCAAGCGATGCCCTTTTGTATCGCATTAACCATTCATGCATGATAGCGATTGTAGCTTGCACATTCTTGAGAGTTTTGACAAAATATTTACAATGTTGCTACAAGCCATGCAAGTGAACAATTTCCTTATGCATGGTAACAATCTCCTCATAAAGACTATGCATGGTCTCTCCATGTGTTGATACTTCACCCAGTATCGATGCCTTCATTTCCTTCAAATGGACCTCTACAGAAGTTTCATTCTGAGCTGTTGTGTGGAGTTGTTCAACCTCTTGCCTGGCACCCTACAATTTATTTGTGAATTTCTTGTTCTTGGCCATCAAATACTTAGTGTTCGACAATCCCTGCACTTGTGAATGCCAAGTTGGTTGCGAAAATGGCATTGGGACTCTTCCCATTGTCTACCACAATCGCCCTTTATCTAATGAATGCAAGAGATGTGAGGTCATCTATAAAATGCTTCTTACGCGCTTGTACAATATTCTTTTGGAATTCAAATCACAACAGATTATAGGTGTCTATAATTGGATCGTCATTAAGAGGAACAACTTCCCCTTTCTTGCCTGGAGCTACCTCTGTTGTTGGAGGTGGTGGAGACTGAATAGTGACCTATTGCATTCTTAGCATTAGGTCAACATCTTGATTATGTGGATCTGGTTCCTCCTTCATGTCTATGATCTCTATCCACTCTTCAACCTGCTGAGAAAACTTCATGTCCTGCATTTTTCCGCTCTCCTCCTCTGCTAGTTGTTGGTTTTTTTCTTGCTCTTCAACTTGTTTCTATGTTGTTTCTTCTATTATTTCTCTTCATCTTTCTTCTTCTTCTTGCTTCTCCTCTTATTCTTATTCTTTCTTCTACTTTTCTTCCTCCAATCTCCTTTGTTCTTCCCTCCTCCTTTGTCTTCTATCTGCATCCTATGTTTCCTCTTTTCCTCTGTTGCTAAAGCTACTTTCATAATAGTTGGATCCACTTTCATATTTTAGCTTCGTTCTCCCCCTGGAATATAAGAAACCTTTCTCTTTCCCTTATCCTACATGGGGTTTCTCCCTTCTACTAGCACTGCTTCTGGAGTAGCTTTTTTCTACAGAGTCACCTGTGAAATTCCTGAAAAATTGACTGGCTCGTGGGACTTTGAGGCATTATAAAAATTCTTCCATAGATCCTCCTTCGGCCAGTGAAATGTCTCGCTAAGCCACTAGAAGTGAATTCTCACACAATGGTCTCTGCAAATACCACGGGGATCATATGGATTAAAGTCTAGAGTACCGAATGCAAAACTCTCTATTTCCTTTCCTTCGCTATCTATGACTTTCAGGTTCTTGATCCCATACAATCCAAATTTCATTGAAAGAGTTGGCCAAGGTTCTTTCTTCTTCCTATATAAATCTGCTGACGACCCTGTGGACAGATGATATGAAACTTCTTGCATGACAAACCTGTAGTAAATTCTGATCATTGAACACTCTAATGAATGTGCCATCAAGTGAGGCAAACCAATCTGTGATCTCTCATACTGCTTTGATTTCCCCATGTGACATGCAAGGTGGTTCTTCCACAAAGATCGTCTTGTATAGAGGAATGAGGAAGTGGTCAGTTAGCTTCTCCATAATTCCTCTGTGGCTACAATCTAAGACGAGTCTGAATTGAATGTGCATGGTAGGGTCTCGAGGTGTCCAAACCCTTTTCATGCCATGGAATGCATTATGTGCATAGATTACATCCAGTAAATATGAAAACATGTAAAATATTTCTTTCTTGCCCTTGGGAGGATTTAGGGTTTTTGCTACATGAATACTTAGCTATCGAGCCAACAAGTCTGACCAGTTGAATAACTTCCGCTCATTCACAACCTAGTTCGATAATATTTCCCAACCTTCAGGAAAGGTCTCCATCCTCCACTGACTATAGATTCTGCAAGCTACAATGATAAACAATTGATAGGCCATCCCAAGAGTTTTTGTCTTGTATTTGTTGTTGGGTGTTTATCAAAACTTTGATGGCTCTTTAAACCAACCTTTAACAATGTCTTTCGTGCCCACATAGTTGTTGGTGGCATAGAAGTATGAATCCATGAGTGTTTCTAGCTGGGGCAAATGGTACATAAGACAGTAATTTGCTACCAAAAAAGTAGCAAGCTTTTGTCCGTTGGCATTGTTCAAAGTCATAGTTTTCACATCAATATGTGAAACAATTTAGTTGATAACATATTCACATGGGAAGATTGGATATCTGCATGATGTAGACCTGATTTTTGGACATTAATGTATACCTGCCAATCCCCTAGATCTTCTTGGAGCTCTTTGCTGAAAAAGTTTCGTTCACTTTATGCCATGTAAGATCTAATTCCTTTTCCACAAAGATTTGAGTGTCTAACTATATTGGCAAGTTTACTTGCATGCTCTTAGTATCTTCCCCGATATCTCTTTTTGTGGTACCTTTTGAAGCAACTCTCTTGGGTTCCATGATAACACTGACCGCTAGAGAGAAGTTCTCAACAATCATGATACCTATAGGAGGAAAAGGAACTCATTGCATGATTACATTAGAT
This sequence comes from Pinus tabuliformis, assembly GCA_031772625.1. Taxonomy (NCBI): domain Eukaryota; kingdom Viridiplantae; phylum Streptophyta; class Pinopsida; order Pinales; family Pinaceae; genus Pinus; species Pinus tabuliformis. Next base: position 867,927,899 of record CM062817.1, read on the forward strand.
TTTTCAAATCAAATTTCAAGGCAAGATCAGGCAGAAAACACACAGACTAATGAGAGAGATTACACAATTCTTGTGAGAAAGGGAGGGAGATTGGTTGAGGGAACTATGCATTGTGCAGTTTCAACAACCAATGATGTAGCTTGAGGCTTGAGACTATGCAATGCACAGTTCATCCAGGGAAGTGAGAGGGAGATATTGTGCATTATGCAGTCTCAGTGGACAAGGTGGACAGACTAAGCTCTAAGACTGTGCAATGCACAGTTGGGCCATCCTATACTTCACATTTCACAGTCTCAGAGGCCAAGCTCTCAGCTTGAGCCTTGGACTTTCACAATGCCCAGTTGGGCAAGGCAATGCATAGTCAAGTGAAGTGCAAATCTCCCTAGTGAGGGTGTAGGAAATAAGAATATTTAAGTGATTATGCAATTTAAAGTGAATATATGACTAAGTATGTATAGATCAATGTGAATCAAGTGCAAAACTCAACAAATAGAAGGAAAAACAAATGTTCAAGGAGAGTCATTAAAACGGTGATCACTGGTGTGCAAAAATAAGAACCCTGATGCAATACTTATGAAAATTGAACGAAGAACTAAATCAACACTTCTAAAAGCTAATATAAGTTAAAAAGATTAGATAAACAATCAAGAGAAAGAAGTAAAACAACACTCATAGAAGCAACATGACAAAAGAAAAACTCACCTAGAAAAGTGATATAAACTCCACTGAAGGCTCCTTAATCTCCTTGGGAATTCTAGAGCTCCAAGGTCAAATCTACAAATAATATCTAGATGTTTCAATTAAATAGATTTGGGTGGATTAGTGTTTATGACATGCATGCCTAAAATCAAGGAAAAAACGACACTTGGTGGAAATTTCTGAAAATAACTATTGTGCCGCCTTTATGAAACTAATGATGAATCCCTATTTTATTGATATGATTTAGAATATTAGTTTGCAATGCTAAGATCTTCCTCATATTATAAGAAAAATGCTTTCATTTTGCTTAAGGATTCATGAATGTTTACAAGTAAAATGAAGAGATTTTATGTTAATTTTATGAAAAAATTAACATAAACCAGAAACTGAACAGCAGCGTAAACATGTATAAAACATCATCAAAAAGGCATTACAATAAGCACATGATAAATTATCTCACCCCTCCTAGGCTACGTCTCATTGGTCTAGCTTCCAATGGCTTGGGCCTCTCTATTATGCTCAAAAGTGTAAAAAAATTGTGTTTACAATGCTCAAATGCTTCTGAAACCTGCTCCAATCAGTCCAACATACTAAAAAATGGCCATCTAGCCTCTTTTTGCATCCAATTGGTGTCAAATTGAAGAATTTATGACTTCTCCTAGTTCTCCCACTATTCATTCCACAAATTGCTCCAAATCTGACAGGAACCCACAATTTCACTCCAAAAATCCGTTAACCGAGCAAAAATTTTGCTGCGTAGCGAGCCATAATTTGACAGCACCGACTGTCCATCGCAAATCACAATCGGCGAAGTCTAGCGGGTCTTATGGTCTTTGAACGTGGCGAGCATTGTGCGATTGCGATATGACAGACCTAATGGAACATTAACTACAACCTATAACCTTATCGCATCTCGGATATCGCAATTGGCGGAAAACCGAGGTCTTGTATATGCGGGACTTTGCAGCTTTCCACAATTTACGATTGCGAGATCGCATCGCAACCTAGTACCTACTAGGGGCCAATTCTGTAATACTAACTCTTTGCTTATCTGTGGTTGTGATCCATCGCTTCGCACCTTTAGTCGATTCTTGAAAACCTTCCCACCTGCTTGATCGCATCGCACCCTTCCCTACTTGGGGGCCGATTTTTAATGTCGACCTCCCTATGATTTTGATTTTGGACACACAGGGGCCTAGGATGAATTGCTACTTGGTGCCTCCTCATTCGCTGAAGGACCTTTCTACATCATCCAATCCTTCCATGTGAGTAAGTCAAACTTGAACTTTGACTTACTCTAACTTCTGCATACGAGCTCCGATTTTAGTTTCATTCACACTGTTGGAATCATAATGATGAGCTTTTTGATATGACACTAAGTTTAATAAGATTCTGGTAATTTTAGTTTTGAGCCTAATTTTCAGCACCTAATCACTCCTCCCCACTGGAAGCCTTTTGGACCCCAAAAGGATCACTTTTAATTGTTCAGCAGGTGAGGGTATAGTTCCCTCACCTTTCTAACCTCTATCTTTCTAACTTCTATCTATTTGGATTTTAAAGAAATTTTACCCTTGATCCCCACTCGAAGATAACAATACTTCCCCTTTTTGGTGTCCCTATTCTTATGTCAAGTATAGTGTCTTGCTGAAGCACATCAAGGAATTATGGAGAAAAGTCTGAAATATATGGAATTTGAATCTTCTATCCTTGATATTCAATCAAAGGAGGCTCATACAACCTTAAATTCTCAACATTAACAACATCATAAATTTGCATATATGAAGGCAAATCCAACCTGAAGGCATTGTTACCAATCTTTTCCAAAATTCTGAATGGACCATACCTAATTGGTTTGAGCTTTTTACCTTCTCCTTGGAGCCTCTATTTTTTAATGTGAATCCAAACTTCATCACCAAATTGGAACTTGTGATCTTGACAATGCTTGTCATGCCTTGCTTTGTACTTGCCTTGGATTTTCTCAAGCTGTTCTTGAACCTTTTGTTGTACTAATGGTATTTGTTCAATGAACTTTCTTTCTTTGTCTATGTCACTATAGCCTTCAATAGCAACATCTTTGCCAAAAATAAAATCCAAAGAATATTTATGCAAGTATCCCATGCATGCCTCAAATGGAGAAGTTTGAGTGGAAGAGTGCTTGGCTCGGTTGTAAGCATGCTAAATATAGTGCAACTATTCATCCCACAACTTAGGATGCTTGTTGCAATACCCACATAGAAGATGTATCATTGTTCTATTCACTACCTCTGTTTTACCATCTATTTGTGGATGAAAGGTTGTACTCTTTATTAATTTGGTGTCCATGAATCCCCACAAGTTTGACCAAAAATTTCCCACAAAGTGAGAATCTCGATCACTAACAATGGATGTGGGAAATCCAAAATGCAGCCAAACATTCTAAAAGAACAACTGAGCAGTTTGTTTAGCTGTAACTTGATTTTTACATGGCATAAAAATACACATTTTTGTGAACCTATCCACAGCTACATACAAATAATCATGACCTCTTTTTGACAATGGAAGACCTACAAAATCCATAGAAGCACTCTCCCATGGCTGTGAAGGAATTGGAAGTGTTATGTACAATCCTAACTTCCTACTGGTAGGCTTACTAATTGCACATAGTGAACATCCTTTAATAAAACGAGACACACTTTCAAGCATACAAGGCCAATAACAATACCTTTATAGATGTGCCACCATCTTACTTACACTGAAATAACCAACAATAAGAGAAGTATGTGCCTCTCCTATTATGTTAATTCTTTCTCCCTGAGGAATACAAAGCTTGCCAAGATGCTACAATAAGTTATCATGCAAATCATAATCCAATTCCTCTATTTGGTTACCTTGATTCAAGCTTGCATAAACATCTTGAAATTCATTATCTAATGCATATTTCTCAATATAACTTTCATGTAAAACAGAATTATGCTTGAGTAAAGTAGTTGCACTAACTATCGGCCTAGAAAAAATATCAACAACTTTATTGTAGATACATTTCTTATACCTGATTACCATGTGGAATTGTTGAAGGAAACCCATCCATCGGAAGTTCCTTTATTACTACAACTTTGATTGAGATCTCAAGTATTGCAATGGTTGATGATCAGTGTGAATGACTGTTTCCTATATTGTTTCCATTTTTTCACACTTTTCACCAATGCATACAATTCCTTGTCATATGTAAGATAGTTAATCACTGCACCATTAAAAGTTTCCGAATGAAAATAGATAGGCTTATCATGTTGCATGAGGACTGCACCCATAGCGTAGTCACTATCATCTGTTTGAATCTCAAATGATTGTCTCAAGTCTCGAAGTGCAAGTACGGTAGGTGTACTGGTATTTTCCTTCAATGCATCAAAGGCCTTTTTCTATTTTCCTCCCCACTGAAAATTCTTTTTCATGCTAGTCAACACATACAATGGAGTTCCTATAAGAGAGAAATTAGCAATGAATTTACTCCAATATTGGGTTTCTCCCAGAAAACTTCTTACCTCTGTAATTGTCTTGGGCCTTGGCCAATTTACAATGACATCAACCTTGGCGGGATCTATTTTCAACTCACCTCCTCCAACAAGGTGACCCAAGTAAACTAAAGAAGTCGTTCCAAACTCGTATTTTGACATCTTCAGATACAACTTTTCTTTTTTCAAGACATCAAGTACTTTCCTTACATGCATGACATGTTCAACACGGGATTTACTGAAAATTAAGATGTCATATAGGTAGACTATGACAAATTCACCAATAAATGGCCTCAACACATCATTCATCACATGCATGAATGTAGCAGGAGCATTACATAAACCAAAATGCAGAACTAGCCATTCAAACAAACCCTATTTTGTTTTGAATGTTGACTTCTAAATGTCTCCTTCAACTATTCTTATTTGATGGTAGCCACTTCTTAAGTCCATCTTAGTAAAATAGTTTTCATCTTCCAATAGATCCTGTAAATCATGTATTCGAGGTAGTGGGTAACGATTCCTTACTATAATTTTGTTTAATGTGCGAAATTCCACACACATGGGCCATGTTCCATCCTTCTTTGACACCAAGACAATAGGTGAACCACAAAGTGAGGAAGATGGTCTGATGATCCCTTTATTCAACAACTCTTGGATTTGAATCTTAATTTACGTGCTTTCCATCACTGACATCATGTACATTCCTATCTTAGGAAGATGACAAGCTTGTTGTAACTATATCTGGTGTTGGATTCCTCTCTTGGGAGGTAATCCCTTTGGTTCCTGAAACATTTCATCATATTGGTTAACTTTGTTAACCAATTCAGATTTCGAATTCAAATCACAGCCTTTAAAAGCTTCATTATCAACATGAATTTTGGGTTTCATCATGAGAAGCACAAATTCTTGCTCAAATTCACCAGTCTTTTCATCTACCCTACATTAACAAGCGAAAGATTTGTTTTCTTGTTGTGAGCTCTCACAATATATTCTACTCCATTTTTTGATAAATGATATTTGTTTTCATGTCGATGGAATATAGTGTTTCTATCATAAAGGTACGGGCTGCCCAAAATGATGCCACGAATATCTAACGGAACAATGTCAAGCTCCACTTCATCTATGAATTTTGCAGTGATAGTGAATTTCACTTTACACTTTCTAACCTACAATTGTGCATTGTCACATACCCATCCAAGTGGATACGGTTTATGATGTGGAATAGTTTCCATATTTAAACTCTTGATAATGTTTTCAGAGATAAAATTGGCTTGAGAGCCACTATCAAACATCGTATCAATATTGTTATGTTTTGAGACCACCCTTATGTGAAAAATTTATATTCTCCTCTTTTCATTTGGACCTTCATTCTACGAGTCTGAAGAACTAGTGCTATGAATGGATTCTTTCCCTTTTAACCCTATGACTTTTATTTTAGTTTCATCACCTGAAGCGGAACCCAAATCTTGTTGAGTGGTTGCTATTGTCTTTTGTTTTTCCCTGTTGATTCTTTTTGGTTTCATTTTAGGATGAAGCTTCCAATGGTGAGCTTCATTTTGACCCTCTCTGGAACAGTGTTTTCATGTAACATTCTCTCCTTCTTTTTTGATAGACACATTTTTCTTAGCCTTTTCCTTTCCCTTACTCTTAAATGGATTGTTACTACCTTCTTCTGAGGTGTTTTTCCCTCTTGCCTCAATATGAGTGGCTAACACAAACACATCATCTATATTATTGGGATTAAACATTAAGATATTATTCCTAAGGTAATTTTGTAAACCCCCTATGTACTTCAGCAAAATGTCCTATGACTGCAAATCTACACCTAACATCAGAGACCTTTTTCTGAATTCTTGCGTGTAATATTGCGCAGTTTGACCTTTAAGTTGACTAAAGTTTTCCCAATTCATAATGGTTTTCTACATATAATCTATAGCATAGAATTTTCTTTTAATTGCAACAATGAAATCATTCCAGGAAATTGAGATCTTACCATGTTTTTTTATCTCCTCTTGGGCCTTTGATTCCCACCATACTAGTGTTGCACCCTCCATTCTCAACGAAGATAATTGAATCTTTATGTCATCCTCTTGTAGGTTTTGAATCCTAAAATAGACCTCCAACTGACAAATCCAATTATCAAGCTTCTTTGCATTCACTCCATCATTATACATGAGAAACTCGAATTTAACATCAAGTTATAAAAAAGGTGATTTACCAGTTCCTTTTGAAGAATGATGATGAGTATGAGTAAGGGTTGTATTAGTGGAAGAGTGTGAATATGCTTGTAAAGAAAAAGATGAGGAAGATGGTGGAGATGGTGGAGTTTTTTCTCCATTTCCATTACCTCCTCCCGAAGAGCCTTCTCCATTGAAAGGTTTGAAACATTCTCCTTGCAACCTGTTATTCCTCTCTTCATAGAGGACCTTCCCCATCTCTGTCATGTAAAAGAAAGCCTTTATGAAGGTCTTCTCATCTTCTGTCATGTTTGTAGGTTCTCCTTCATGAGTCATGATCTCTGGAGTCTCAACTACAACTTGAGGCTGAACTGGTGTTGGAGATTATGGTAACCTTGCTCTCCTTCCCCTTGACCCAACTTCAAGGCTTCCAACCAACTTTCCTTCACCTTTTTTGAGTTTTAACCTTGTAAGCATGACATAAACTTGCAAACAATTAAATCCTTCTTTCACAAATAAAACATAGTGCTCTGATACCAAATTTATCTAATTTAGACTATTACTTTGCAGTGCTAAGATCTTCCTCTGATTATAAACAAAATACTTTCGTTGTGCTTAAGGATTCATGAATTTTTGCAAGTAAAATGATGATTTTTTATGTTAATTTTATGAACAGTTTAACATAAACCAAAAACTGAACAACAACATAAGCATGTACAGAAAATCGTCAAAAACATCTCCTTGGACTAGCTTCCAATGGCTTGTGCCTCTCTATTATGCTCAAAAGTGTAAAAGAATGTGTTTACAATGATCAAATTCTTCTAAAACCTGCTCCAATCAGTCCAACATACTAAAAAATCGCCATCTAGCCTCTTTTTGCATCCAATTTGGTGGAAAACTGAAAAATTTATGACTGCTTCTAGTTCTCCCACTATTTGTTCCACAAATTACTCCACATCAAACAGGAACCCACAATTTCGTTCCAAATATCCGCTAACCGAGCAAGAATTTTGTTTTGTGGTGGGCCATAATTTTTCAACACTGACTGTCCATCACAAATCACAATCGGAAAAGTCTGGTCGGTCTTATGGTCTGTGAACACGACGAGTGATGTGCGATTGTGATATGGCAGACTCGAGAGAACATTAACGGTAGCCTATATCCTTATCGCATCTAGGATATCGTAATCAATGGAAAAGTAGGGTCTTGGATATGTGGGACTTTGCAGCGTGCTATGATTTGCGATTGTGAGATCGCATTGGAACCCGGTACCTATTAGGGAATGATTCTATAACATGGACCCTTCGCTGATCTGCGATTGTGATCCATCGCATCGTGCCTTCGGCCGATTCTTGAAAACCTTCCCCCCTGCCTGATCACATCGCACCCTTCCCTGGTCGGGGGGGCGATTTTTAACACCGACCTCCCTGTGATTGTGATTTGTGACATGTTGGGGCCAATGGTGGCTTGCCACTTCGCACACCCTCATTTTCTTAAGGACCTTGCCACATCATCCAATCCTACCATGTGAGTAAGTCGAACCTAAACTTCGACTTACTCTAACTTCTTTATACGACCTCGGATTTGAGTCTCATTCACACCATTGGAATAAGAATGACGAGCTCTTTGATCTGAGGCTAAGTTTAAAAAGATTACGGCACTTTTATTTTTTAGCCTAATTTTGAGCACCTAATCATTTATAAAGATTACTTTTTTCACTTTTTTATTTTTTTTATTTATGGGAAACTTTCCATGCACACTACCAATGAATATTACATAATTCCAGGGAACTAGGCAAATTCTCGTCTCAGTGAATTGCACAGTTTCTAAGCACAAGGGATGGATTTTACAGTTTCTGAGCTAAGTGTTGGGTTGCCATCCATGACTACGCAATTCTCAAGCTCAAGGCTGAGCTACCATTCTGATTACACAATTTCCATCATCAAGGTTGCTTTCCTTCCAATATTGCATAGTTTGTAGGGGTAAGCCTAGGACTGTTGCAAGGTCAAGTCAAAAGGTTAGCTTGTGACATGAAAAATTTAGATAGGTATGAAAGCAAGAAACCATAAGCACAGATGAAAAAAAAAAAGTCTTGATCAAATCATGAATACTTGATGACAATAAAAGATAAGCTCTTATGAACATAAGGAGAGGCTCCAAAATCAAAGCATAAGAAAAATTTTGGAGGGTGGTTGTAGTATCTACAAAACTTGGCACAACAGTGGCATAACCTTAAATCTTTGTATGGCCTTTGTCTCATGTAGAACAGGTCTAACTATTCTACAAGTATTGTTCAGTTCATTAAATACCATAGCTTCTTCAATTAGCTTGCATTAAACATATAGTCCTTACCATGGTCTTCATCGATGACACACTTAACCAAGACAAGTCAAACTAAGTTGTTTCGATCGGGGATGAGGAGTATATAGATACACAAGTGAAAATAATTGTCAGAGTCTTAGTTTTCATCTTTGGTGTTGCTCTGCTACTAGCAGACCTGGGAAATACCCCGACGGAGTCACTTTAGGAACACAAGCATTTCTTTCATGCTAGCGACCTTGGATAGTACCACAATAGAGTTGCTTGCTTCACCTCTCTACATAAGAAGCATTTCTCTTCTTTCGCCCTTATTTTATTTTTTTTCATTTTTTCATTTTTTCAAAGAACTGTGCATAGGCACTTATTGATTTAATGAGGCGGAAGAGGGATCATGACTTATTGATATAAAAAGAGGTTGTCCCTCTAGAGAAGGATATTTATATATACCTCTAACACACTTGTTAAATTTTTCCTCCCCTCCTTACTCTACTTGTATCTATTTAGCTGAAAAGGAACCAAAAATAAAATATCGATTAGAGTAGGTTGTACAAGTTATAGGTTCAAGCATCATGATTCCACTATGGTTTTCTCCGAGAAAGAACATATTTTCCATTAGAGTATCATCGACTAAAACAATGCAAGATTCACACAAAGAGAGGGAATAAATAGATAACCAAGCATTGATAGTAGCACAACTTCATCTTGGATTTCACCATGCTTGCTCCACAAACCAAACACGGTCTCATGCGGAAGCTATCCTACAACTGAAAAGAAATGAAAGAAAAGAGTGGAGCAGAAAGTAAATTAAAACAAAACAAAACAACGAAAACAAACAAAAATACTCCTAATCCTAAACTAACCAACAATAGGTGAGACCTACGTAAAATGAAATTTGAAGTGTAACCAATGACACATATGTTGGACTATGTAAGTGAGGGAATGCATATCAAGAAAGATATTCAAGCATAGCTAAAACAAGAAAGATAAGACAATACATATTGTTAGCTCTGCTACATTTTGTGACATTTGATCTACGAAAAGCAAGTATGGCAGCGTTGTTTCGTGCTTTATGAAGGCTTGTAGTGGCCAGCTTCCTTTTCTCCTCCATTCTCCTTATAACTCCATAGCCCCTGTTTTCTCTATTCTCCTTTGAAATTCTGCATAGTCCCATGTTCCTCTAAGCACCGGGTGCTGAGCTTTACCCACAATATGACCCAAGCATATGACTCCATGCACCATAACTTGCGCTTTCCTTATTACTCCGCTTATACCCTTATAACCTCGTCGCTAAGGTCTTAACCCTCCATAACTACGTGCATACACAAAAGTGCTACCACCGAGACCCTTCCCTGTCACATCAAGCAATAAGCACGTGTTGTAATACCTGGACCGTCTGATCATTTCCCGTGGATCTGATGGTGTTCGCAGCTCCCACCCATGCAATCTTCATGCACGTTAATCCGCGGGGAAGGCGGTTTCCCGCCAGACCTACCGCCATGTGTCACAAATTTGTTGGATCGCGCGGTCTTATACAAAAACCGCTTGCCATCCCGAAGCGGTGCGAGGAAACCACTTACCGCCCACACGTATGGTCTCCCGCTCGTTAAGTTCCCTACAACTTCTGCACCCATCGACCGTTGGATCTCCACGCCCAAGATCCAACGGCCCGCGATCTCCCATTTCCCTTTTTGTCGATATCCTTTGTAGATTGATCTCCACCGTCTACCTGTTTCATCCAACGGCCCACATTTGATTCCCGCTTCTTCCTGATAGCCATTGCGAAGCGCTTCCTGCCGTTGATCCACGCTATCCAATGGTGGATCTTCGTCCATGACGCCTGCGCCCACTGCCTCTGCCATGCTTCCAAGGGACGAAGGATAACAATGATCAGCTTCCCACTTGCTCTCTGCATAGTTAAAGCTTCAACCACTGCATTCAACGTAGTGTACACCTGAAGGACGAGAAGGACAACCTTGAGTAGATAAATGAAGTTATTAGTTATGGAGCTTCTATCAGTCGGTACTCTGTCTGCTCAGAGAAGGACAACAGAATATCCAAAAAGGTCGATTTTGTTCATTATCTAATTGTAAATGTGGTTGGTGGTCCATTATGACCCCTCCACACTTTGAACAGCAGAGAAATTTTGTAAACAAACTCCATATATACCCACAAGAAAGATGTAATGAAGGTTGATGAATGTTATTTTGATGTAAAGTTAAACTTTTGGAGACTGTAACTACTGTGATACCTGCAGCTTCTGGTCTTCATTTTCAACTAATACAAGCTTCTTTTGCTATTAATTGCTCACTTTCCACTTCTTCTTTGTTCCAGGCTGGGCCTGTTATGCATTTATTCATGTGCTGTTGATGTTTAGCATTAGAGGGGCTGTCATCCCACCTCTATGTTAGGATCTATTATGTATCATTGAATGTGTATGCAGGTTTTTGTTGTTTTAATGCCAGAGAGCTATCATCCTGTCTGTGCATTAAGAAATAGATTTGTAGACCTCATTACTGGTTGCAGCTGGCCATCACGGGGTCCTGTGCATCCGCTGGTGTGGTCAGTATTCTCCATTTCCACTTAATCCTCAAACTATGAGTAATTGGTGGTCTAAAGCCTTGTAGTCTAGGGGTGTTCACCCATGTCTGGGGTTAAGCATAGTAGAAGTGGTTATCTCGCTTGAATATGCATCATTCCTTCCATTCATCCACCATTTTCCAACACTTTTGTTGAGTTTTTAATGTTCTCAAGCATCTCTGAGATACAACCTAGGAGAGTTTCTTGGGGTGATAACATTAATTGGCGTCGTTGCCGGGGAGAGGAGAATTGAAGCTCAGCTTCCCTGGGAAAACGACACAGTTCCAGATTTTGATGATAGACAAGGTCTGGGCACATATTCTGGTTGTAATCATCTATCTGGCGACTCCACTGGAGGAAGACCAACCTTTGGCGACTCCACATTGAAGTTCTGGCTCAGTTTGTGAGACATACTCGAAGAAATCCTCAGAAATCACCAGCTGAATCAGTGCCTGACCCTGAGAGGACTGTCAAATCGAAGAAAGCATCACAGAAAGGGGCATCAGGATCAGGTAAGCCTAAGAAATCTCATGCATCTCTGAAAGATAAAGTTATAGTTGAAGAGTTACAATTTGAAGATTTAGAGCTCAACACTGTTAATAAGGAAATTCCTTTAGAGATTAATTCAGCCCCTTGTGCAGTTAGCTCCCCTTTGAATCTTAGTCCAAAGAAAGCTTCCCATACAATACAAAACATCCCTTTGCCTCTGTCATCCATTTCATTGTTTCACACTACTCAATCTGCCAGTATTCTTCCACATATCCCAATTATGGCAGGACAACAACCACCACGAAGATAGAAAGAATTGTTGCTGCTAGATATGGACCTTTAGTCTTGCCTATTCCTTTAAATCCTATGCCTATGGGAGAATATCAAAAATATATGCCTAAATTCACTGGAACAGAGGGAGTAACAGCAGAAGAACACCTAGAAGCTTTTTACAATTATGCTGATAACTTAGATATAAGTGAAAATGATGTGTGGATGAGAGTTTTTGTCCATAGCCTTGATGGAGAGGCCAAGAATTGGTTCAGAGAATTACCCCAGAGATCTATAACAGATATTGAAGCTTTAGATGATGCATTCTTGAAGCACTGGGGAGATAAAAAGGACTTTCTATATTATCATACTGAGTTTGGTAATCTGAAGAAGGAAAATGGTGAATCTTTGCCTGATTTTAATAAAAGATTCAATCAAATGTATAGTAAGATACCAGCTAAGGTAAAGCCTACTCCCACCTCTGCCAAACTCACTTATGCTAATGCTTTTGACTCCGATTTCTGCCTGCTATTGAGAGAAAGAAGATGTGCTACTCTGGCAGGCATGCAGGATGCAACTCTAGAAGTAGAGTCTAATATCTTCACTACAGAGAAGCTTAAAAATCAAGCTAATAGAAGGAGGCAGAGAGGTCAGGCTTCTACCTCCTCTAGTTCATCTTCAGAGCCTAAATTATACAAAATGACCAAGACGATATAGTCATTAGCTGCTGAGATTTCTAAACTAAAGGTTGAGTAGAGTTTAGGAAAGATAAGGCAGCAGAACACATTTGCTCCAAGAAATCCAAATCCATTCAGAAGAGCAAATGACCAGTTGCAAATAATGCACAGGGGTGAAGAATCAAAAGAAGAACAGATAGCTAAAGCTCCTTTCCAAAATGTAGTCATGGAGGAGGAACAGTTTGAAGATGAGGATGAAATTCACTGCATGGAAGATAAAGGTAGTGCTGCCTTTTTGACATTGGCTGCTTATGAAGAAGCTTTGCTATAGGAACAAGATAGTCAAACATTGGATAGAGAAGCTGTGCTACAAACTGGAGAGTAGCAAAGGTATGATCTGAGGTCAAATGAAAAGAATTTCAAAGAGAAATATGCACATAGAGCTGCCATCCAAACAGAGTCACAGAATATCAAACAGAGAAGACCAGCAGCTAATCCAGTCATCCTCAAAGCTCCAGTTCAAGAGGTAAGAGGTTCTGATAAATTACCTTCCTCTTTTAGCTTAGAGTCTGAAGTCTAGAAGATGAAAATCTTTGTGCCTCTGGTAGAGTTGGTAAAGAGTGAAATGTTTAGAAAGCCTATCCTTGAAGCCCTTGAGTTGGAAACCACACGAACCTCCACTGACTCTGTCAATTTGCAAGATGATAAGCCTGCCATTTTGTTTAGCCCCATGATTGAACCTGCTGATAATAATTCTCCATCTTTTTATGTTTCCTTGACCATTCATGACAAAATCCTCCACAATTGCCTGCTAGACACAAGGGCCAACCACAATTTAATGCCTAAAGCTGTCATGGAAGAGTTAGGCCTTGACATCACCAGACCCTATCATGATTTATTCTCTTTTGATTCAAGGAAAGTGAAATGCCTAGGATTGATTAAAGACCTAGCCATTACCCTAACTCAACTGCCCATGAAGAGTATGATGATGGATATTGTGGTAGAAGATGTCCCTCCTAAGTTTGGCATGTTGTTGTCCAGAGGATGGATTAAGAGACTAGGTGGGACATTACAGAATGATCTATCTTATGCCACTGTCCCAGTTTTTGGAGGGGAAAGCAGAAGATTGTACAGAGAAGCACAATTGGCATACATCATCGGTGATGAGAAGAATCCTACCAATCATCCCATATATGCAGTGGACACTAATTTTGGAGCATGTATACTCCAAATAGAAGAATCTCAGAAGGCCGCAATGCAGATCAGGAAACCAACAGTTCAGGCTGAGGAAGAGCAAGGAAGTCAGGTTTGGGAGATGTTCTTTGATGGAGCATGTTCCAGGGAGACTGCAGGAGCAGGGGTGGTGCTAGTATCCCCAAAACAAGAAAGCATTCACCTAACTTTCAAGTTGGTTTTTCAAGTCACAAACAATATAGCAGAGTATGAGGCTCTCTTGTTGGGCCTTAATGCAGCAAAAGACAGAGGAATTAAGAATTTGAAAGTGTTTGGAGATGCTGATTTGATCATTCAACAAGTTAATAAAATATTTCAAAAAAAGCACCCAAGGTTGAAAGCATACAGAGATGAGGTATGGAGAACCAGAGATTCTTTTGATTATTTCTGTATTTCATATATTCCTAGAGCCCAAAATCAGCTTGCTAATTCCCTTGCTGTGTCTGCGAGTCTATTTATCCCTCCCATGCCTCCCAAACTAGTTTATGAAGTCCAAATGAAGTATAGACCATCCTTGCCTGATAATGTCCACCATTGGAGAGTTTTTGAAGATGATGATGAAATAAATAGGTTTCTGCAAGTCATTGATGAGTTTTCCAAAATGCAAATTGACCAAGAAAATGAATCCTTGGAAGAAAACCCCAGCCCCATCTTAAAAGTAAAATTGGAAAAAACAGAATTGTCCAGCTTCCTAGCAACCATATTCCTAAGGGTTTAATTCCTCTAGAAAGACTGTTTGACCAAAATGATGTACCTTACAAGGCTTCCCAAAATGAAGACCAATCTGCAGTCTGTAAACATGATATAGGAAGTCCAGGTCAACCTAGGTACATAAATCTGTCCACTCATCTGTCTGCTGATCAAAGTGCTAGATACTGCAAATTAATGAAGCAATTTGCTGATGTGTTTGCCTGGAAGTATAGTGATTTGAAAACATATGATAAAAACATAATTCAGCATAAAATCCCTCTGGAGAAAGACACCATTCCTTTTAAACAGAAGTTGAGACCAATAAATCCTATGCTTCTTCCTCTAATTGAAAAAGAAATTAAAAAGCTGCTGGCTGCCAAGATCATAGTTCCTCTTAGATATTCAAAATGGGTAGCCAATTTAGTGGTAGTGAGGAAGAAGAGTGGAGAAATCAGACTGTGTGTTGATTTCAGAAATTTAAACAAATGCTCCAAGAAAGATAATTATCCCTTATCCAAGATGGAGCATTTTCTGCACAAGGTCTCAGGAGCCAAAGTAATGTCTTTCTTGGATGGATTTTCAGGCTTTAGTCAGATTGTTGTGCACCCAGATGACCAAGAGAAGACTACATTCACCACTCCTTGGGGCACTTTTATGTATGCCAAGATGCCTTTTGGGTTGATGAATGTTGGAGACACCTTTCAGAGAGCTATGGATATAACATTTGTAGGAGAGAAGGATAGATTTGTCATCATTTACCTAGATGGCATAACAGTGTACTCCAACAGCCATCAAAATCATTTGCAGCATTTGAAAAAGGTGTTCCTGAAGTGTAGAAGATTTGGGATTTCAGTCAATCCTAAAAAATCACAATTTTCTTTAGAAGAAGGCAAGCTGTTAGGACATGTTGTTTCTGCTGCAGGTGTTCAAATTGAACTAGAAAGAGTCAAAGCAATATAGGCTTTGTCTGTCTCGAGATCGAAGAAGGATATTCAGTCCTTTCTTGGCAAAATTAATTTTGTAAGGAGGTCTATCCCGAATTTTGTTGAATATGTGAAGCACATTACCTCCATGTTGAAGAAAGGGGTAGAAATAAAATGGACTGATATAGCAAGAAAATCATTTGATTCTATTAAAAAAGCTATTATGGAGGCTCTCACTTTAATAAGTCCAGATTACAGCAAGGAGTTTCATATATTTTCATTTGCCTCTGCAGACACCATTGTAGCAGTTTTATTGCAAGCAGATGATGAAGGTTCAGAACATCCAGTAGCATTTTTCAACAAGAACTTGAGGGATGTTGAACTGAGGTATGATATTATTGAAAAACAGTCATATGCTCTTATTAAATCCTTGAAATCTTTCAGAGTTTATATCTTGCATTCAAAGATAATTGCATATGTACCCTCTGCTACAATAAAAGATGTCTTAACACAACCTGATGCTGATGGAAGAAGGAAAAAATGGATTGCAAAGATGATAGAATTTAATATAGAACTAAAGCCCACCAAGCTGGTCAGAGGTCAGGGTCTCGCCAAGTTATTGACTGAAGAAAGTTGCAGATCATTAGATATTGATTTCCTGTGTACAATTGCAAAAAATGGTCAGACAGATAAAGAAGAAGAAGTAGCTGAAACAGAGAGAAAGTAGGCAGTGGCCAAGAATATAGCTTCTTGTAATTGGTATGATGAAATAATTAATTTCTTGCTGAAGTTAGAAATCCCTTCAAGCCTTACTCAAAGTCAAGGCAGAACCACTAAGCTTCGGGCAGAAAAATATTGTATCTATGAAAATCTGCTCTATTGGAGGGATCCATCTGGAATGCTTTTGAGGTGTCTGGACAAAGAACAGTCAAAAGAAGTTATGTAGCAATTTCATTCCAGCATGTGTGGAGGACACCATTATTGGAAAACTACAGCCCACAAAATTCTTAGAGCTAGATATTACTGGCCCTCCTTATTTTATGATGTATTTTTATTCGTTAAATCTTGTGACAGGTGCCAAAGATTTGAAGGAAAACAGTAGTTGAAGTCCTTGCCCTTAAAACCAATACTTGCAAAAGGACCTTTTCAGCAGTGGGGCTTGGATTTCATTGGAGAAATCAATCCACATTCTAGTGGCCAGCACATATGGATATTAGTAGCTACTGATTATTTCACTAAGTGGATTGAAGCAGTCCCTACCAGAAAGACTGATCATAATGTGGTCATGAAATTTTTGACAGAGAATATCTTCAGCAAATTTGGTTGTACACATAAATTAGTCACAGACAATGTAGTAGCCTTCAAGGCAAAGGAATTGGTGGAAATGTGTGATTCAATGGGTATTAAACTTGTTCATTCCACCTCATACTATCCTTAAGGTAATGGTCTAGCATAATCCTCTAATAAAAGCCTGATAAGGATAATTAAGAAGATTTTAGAGGACAACAAAAAGAATTGGGATTCAAAGCTCAAGTATGCGCTATGGTCTGACAGAGTAACCATTAAGAAATCCACAGGCAATTCTCCTTTCAAGCTGGTATATGTCACTGATGTTGTATTCCCAATTCATCTTACTCTCCCTGTGGCAAAATTCCTTCAAGAAGAGAAGGATGAAGAAGAAGACATGGCAAAGAGGATCACTGATTTAGCAGAGGTACATCAGATCAGAGAACAGCTGATTGAAAAGGCTGCAGCACATCAGAGAAAGACCAAGGAGGCCTTTGACAAGAAGGAAAAAACAGATAATTTTTAGGTTGGTGACTTGGTTTTGAAATGGGATGCACTAAAAGAAAAGAAAAGCAATCATGGGAAGTTTTAGGCTTTCTGGACAGGGCCTTTCATCATTTCACAGGTTTAAGGGAATAACACCTTCATACTAAAAAGTATGGGAGGAGAGGCAGTTTTTGATGGCCCAATCAACGGGAATTTTCTGAAAAATTATGTTGTTTAAGGTCTTTGGCCTTAAAGATTGTAGATATTTTGTTTTAATCAGTTTTGTGTAGGCAAAATAGACTCCATGCCCAATGTAACACTAGGAAGTTGGTTATTTTGTTTTTCATCAAGAAGGCATTGATCTGCAGGTTCTTGAGATCTCACAGGAAGCATCTCATCCCCAGAAGGAGCTAGTGTTAGCTCTGCTACATTTTGTGACATTTGATGGATGGAAAGTAGGTATGGCAGCGTTGTTTCATGCTTTATGAAGGCTTGCAGTGGTCATTTTCCTTTTCTCCTTCATTCTCCTTATAACTCCATAGCCCCTGTTTTCCCTATTCTCCTTTGAAAGTCTGCATAGTCCCATGTTCCTCTAAGCATCGGGCGCTAAGATTTACCCACAATATGACCCAAGCATGTGACTTCATGCACCATAACCTGCTCTTTCCTTATCACTCCGCTTATACCCTTATAACCCCGGCGCTAAGGTCTTAACCCTCCATAACTGCGCGCATACGCAAAAGTGCTACCGCCGAGACCCTTCCCTATCACATCAAGCAATAAGCACGTGCTGTAATACCTAAACCGTCCGATCATTTCCCACGGATCTGATGGTGTTTTCGGCTCCCGCCCATGCAATCTGCACGCACGTTAGTCCGCGGGGAAGGTGGTTTCCCACCGGACCTACCTGCCACGTGTCGCAATTTTGTTGGATTGTGCGGTCTTATACGAAAACCGCCTACCATCCCGAAGTGGTGCGGCGAAACCGCTTACCGCCCATGCATATGGTCTCCCTCTCGTTAAGTTCCCCGCAACTCCGTGCCCGTCGACCATTGGATCTCCATGCCCTAGATCCAACGGGCCGCGATCTCCCGTTTCCCTTTCTGTCGATATCCTCCGTAGATTGATCTATGTCGTCTCCCTGTTTCATCCAACGACCCACATTTGATTCTCGCTTCTTCCCGATAGCCATTACGAAGCGCTTCCCACCGTTGATCCACGCTATCCAATGGTGGATCTTCCTCCATGCCACCTACGCCCACTGCCTCTGCCATGCTTCCAAGGGATGAAGGATAACAGTGATCAGCTTCCCACCTACTCTCTGCAAAGTTAAAGCTTCAACTACTGCATTCAACGCAGTGTACACCCGAAGTACGAGAAGGACAGCCTTGAGCAAATAAACGAAGTTACTAGTTATGGAGCTTCTATCAATAGGTACTCCCTCTGCTCAGAGAAGGATATCATAATATCCAAAAAGTTTGATTTTGTTCATTAAAACGCACAGTTTGCAGCAGAGACCCATATCTGATTGTAAATGTGGTTGGTGGTCCATTATGACCCCTCCATGCTTTGAACAACAGAGAAATTTTGTAAACAAACTCCATATATACCCATAAGCAAGATGTAATGAAGGTTGATGAATGTTATTTTGATGTAAAGTTCAACTTCTAGAGACTGTAACTACTGTGATACCTGCAGCTTCTGGTCTTCATTTTCAGCTAATACAATTTTCTTTTGCTATTAATTGCTCACTTTCCACTTCTTCTTTGTTCCAGGTTGGGCCTGTTATGCATTTATTCATGTGTTGTTGATGTTTAGCATTAGAGGGGTTGTCATCCCACCTCTATGTTAGGATCTATTATGTATCATTGAATGTGTATGCAGGTTTCTGTTGTTTTAATGCCAGAGAGCTATCATCCTGTCTGTGCATTAAGAAATAGATTTGGAGACCTCATTACTGGTTGGAACTGGCCATCACGGGGTCCTGTGCATCTGCTGGTGTGGTCAGTATTCTCCGTTTCCACTTAATCCTCAAACTGTGAGTAATTGGTGGTCTAGAGGCTTGTAGTCTGGGGGTGTTCACCCATGTTTGGGGTTAAGCATAGTAGAAGTGGTTATCTGGCTTGAATATTCATCATTCCTTCCATTCATCCACCATTTTCCAACATTTTTGTTGAGTTTGTAATGTTCCCGAGCATCTCTGAGATATAACCTAGGAGAGTTTCTTGGGGTGATAACACATACCAAGATATTCTAATTTTGAAAATGCATGCAGAAAAGTATGAAAGAAAAGCACATGTGAAGCATTATGTGGATGCATTATGGTGGTGAGAAACATTGCGACTCAAAGGCATGCAAAGACAAACTTTCGAACTTTGAAAATGGGTGAACATGAAGAAATAATAAAACTTGCACTTTTTAATATTTCTCACTAGATATGACTCCTCCAATGACTGAGTGATAGGATCATGCAAATCAGATTGAGTGTACGAAAATTTTGAAAAGGAATGATTTTCAATTTGTGCAAAGGAGTGATGAGGAGACTTTAAAGAGACATTTCTATTCTAATTAGAATTGGAACTAGTCTCGAGACTACGAGAACCTAACATAACCATCATCTTGGTCTGAAGTGCCTCGATAGATTACAGAAGTTCAAAATCATCATATGATAGGTCATCAAAGACTAGTGGCTTAGAAAAATCAATAGTGGAAAAATTAGAGCCTTGACGAGATCAATGGGTGAAAAGATCACGACAACCACAATCAGAAAGTTCCAAATCAGAAATGGAGGCATCCTCATGACATGATGAATCATAAAGAGGGGAAGATTGAAAACAAGAATTTTCACCCTTTATTTCTTCAGAATGATGAGATGTTAGATTAGGATGAGAAAAAAGAGAAAATTTGTGTTCTCTGAATTCGGCTGAAAAACTGACATTCCACGAGTTCTGAGAGTGATCGAAATTAATAATATCATCAGAAGGTAATTCTTCGCAAGATTCAACAGGAATGATAGAATCACAAAAAATGTCTGGGTAATGAGGGAGAGGCGCGAAAGGAAAATAATCAACCTTCATCGTAGATTCTTGTTCAGATGTGGACTCCCACACATAGTCATCATAAATGATATCGCAATTTTGGTTCTCAACACCAATTCCATCTAGAACTTGATCCTCATGAACATCAAAAGAAACATTCGAAATGGGTGACACAACAACTCACAATCCAGAGGACCAAACGAACCAAAGGATGGAGGACAAGGATATAACACTTCATCGCAAAAATCAAATTTGCAGTTCAAACTTGCGCTAGAATTTTGAGTATGTGGGGTTGGAGAAGATGGCGGTAAATCAATGGATGAATTCTAAAGTTATCCTACCTCAACCCGTAGAAATGGAGTTGTTTGATTATAGGAGAGGGAGAGTCACTTGGTACAACAACCTCATCTGTCGCAGATTTAGAAGCTCTAATACCGATGTATGTTAAGAGACTTTCAAAAGATTCATGTTCGTGCAGATTCATCAAAATGTGAATAATAAATTTTAATGTGTCTTACAATAAGGGGAAATCAACATCATCTTCAGAAAATTCAAAACAAAAATGAAAGAAATGATCTTAAAAGTCATCAATAGATTCAATAGGTTCTTTTCGCAATCGCACAATTTTCTTGAACATAGATTTATAATCATACCTATCAAAGACACGGTAAAGCTCTGTGGAAAGGTGTTTGAAAGAGTGTATAGAGGCGACCAGCAATGTGTAATTCAATTCCATCACGTGCCCTTCAAATGTGAGAATCAACAACCTACAGACAACATAATTGCAGTCAATAATGTTTTTTTGCAAAAATCGAGAAAACAAGATGTGTGCTCGAAAATGGTTGTTTCACCCTTGCCATTGAATTTAAGATTTGACAAGTCATCAATGATTCTCATTGGCACTTTCAGATTCTAGAAAAACATGTTGGGGTTGTGATTTGGAGAGAATCCATTAATAAGTGTGGAAAGTTCAAACTGACTTCATGGGCTCAGCGTGTCAATTGTCCCTCCTTCTACCACCAGAAATGTTCACAGTTCTAAACCCACCAACATTCAGGGGATCTTCCCAATATGAAGTCCCAATTAGATCTCACACTATTTAGTGTAGTAATCCCATCTCGAATACGACCTGGTTGCCGATCAAGTGGATTTTAATGAAGTTTCTTGGCTGCAATAACTAATAGAGTGAAGTATGATGACTTTGGTGAGAACAAGTGTGTGACCTTGCGGAGAGTCAAGTGTGATGCATGAAGGTTCTACCACACAGAAGGTAAAATAAGTGAGTCTCTTAAAATCTTGTAATAGACTTACATAGCTTGAAAGGAACACACGATCATAAATGACATCACAAGCTAATATTGGAATTAGTCAGTTACGACTACCTCTCATGGAAATAGTCATAGTTGAATGACTTACTTAACGTAGTTGAATCCCAAAAAATGATATCTAATATAATGCACTGCGAAAACCCCTTCAAATTTATTTCCTTTTTCACCACTCTAGAATGGCTTCTTCTTACCTCCTTCTTGTACATTTTTCCCTCTTGCTTCGAGGTGTGTAACTTGAACACAAACTTCATCAAGATTCGTGGGATTAAACATACGAATGGTGTGTTGAAGATAGCTATGCTAACCTCCTATATACTTCAACAAAGTATCTTGTGACTGCAAGTTTACTCCTATCATAAGAGCTCTTCTCCTAAACTCCTGAGTATACTCTTGCACATTTTGAACTTTTAACTGTATGAAATTTTGCCAATTCATGATAGTTTTTTGCATATGGGCTAAATGGTAGAATTGTCCTTTTATAGTAGCAATGAGATCAGACCAAGTAATGGAAATCTTGCCTTGTTTTTTGATCTCGTCTTGAGTCCTTACTTCCCACCAAATGAGTGTTGCACCCTCCATTCTCAATGAAGCCAACTAAATTTTGATATCATCCTCTTGAAGGTTCTGAATTCTACAATACACCTCCAACTAACAAATCCAGCTATCAAGCTTCTCTGCATTCACTTCACCATTATACATGGGCAACTCAAATTTAACATCAAGCTTTAGAAAAGGTGATTTACCCATTCCTTTTGCAGAATTTTGATGAGTATGTGTAAGCGTTGTTTTAGTGGAATAATGTGAAGATGCTTGTGAAGTAGAAGATGAAGAATATGGGGGAGAGGGTGGAGGTTTGTCTCCATTCCCATTACCTCCTCCTGAAGAGCCTTCTCCTTTGGGAGGTTTGGAACTTTCTCCTTGCAATCTCCTATTCCTCTCTTCATAGAGGACCTTCACCATATCTATAATATCAAAGAAAGCCTTACTGAAGGTCTTCTCATCTTCTGTCATGATAGGTTCTCCTTCATGAGACATGGTCTCTGAAGACTCATCTGCAACTTGAGGATGTACTGGTGTAGAGAACTTTGGAAACCTTTCTCTTCTTCCCCTTGAGCCAACTATAGGGCTTTCAACTAGCTTTCCTTCAACTCTTTTCATTTTTAACTTTGTTAGCATGACACAAAACTAGCAAACAATACTCCTTCTTTGCACAAGAAAATCTAATAGGAAAAAACCAATCCTCTGATACCAACTTGATCTGAAATGGAGCAGATTAATAATGTTGTGTTAATTCCCCATTCAGAATAAAACCCAATATTCTTATCATTTTCTTATCAAGTGCTTAAGGATTCACTATTTTTTCTAATTAACTGATTCCCATGAGAGTTGCTAATTAACTGGGCTACGTCTCCTCGGTCCTGCTTCCAATGCTTGGGCCTCTCTATTATGCTCAAAATTACAACAAAAGTGTTTTTTAAAATTCTAAAAATGTCTCTGAAACCTGTCTCAATGAGTTCAGAATACTCAAATGGGTATTAAGCCTCTTTTTGTATCCAATTTGGATAAGAACTGAAAAATTTATGACTTCTCCTAGTTCTCCCATTATTTGTTCCACAAATCGCTCCAAAACCAGCGTGATCCTATAAATTAGCCCCAAAAATGCTAATTGGGTGAAAATTTCACCGCACGGCGGGCTAGAACCTATCGACCGTATTGAAAATCACAATCAGCGAAGTTTGGTGGGCTTAAGGCCTTGTTAACTCTGTGGCGATGTTGTGATAGCGATATCGCAGACCTAACAGGACATTAAATTGCAATTCATAACGTCTCGCGTCCAAAACTTATCGCATTTCACAATCGGAGGATAACCATCGAGGGTCATAAAGTGGAACTTCTATTTACCTTCAATATGCGATTGTAGTCCATGATCCATCGAATCATAACCTAGTACCTGTCAAGGCCGATTGTGACCTGTTTGTGATATGCGATATGCAATCACATCGCAACCCTAAACCTTCCTGGGCCAATTTGTAACATCTTTTCTGCCTGCAACTTGTGATTTGTGAAATCCAGGGGCCAATGCCAGACTGCCACTTGGCACCTCCTCATTCACTGAAGGGATTTTCCATGTCATCCAATCCTACCATGTAACAAGTCAAACTTGAACTTTGACTTCCTCTAACTTCTACATACGAGCTTGGATTTGAGTTTTGTTTGCACCGTTGGATTTAGAATGATGAGCTCTTCAATCTGAAACTGAGTTTAACAAGATTATGACACTTTGATTTTTGAGCATAATTTTTGAGCACCTGATCACAAAGAAGAATGGAAAGCATGTCACTAAGTGCAACTTAAGGAGTGGCTATCATCAAAGTAGAATTGTTGAAGGAGACACATGGAAGACGACATTTAAAACAAAGCAAGGTTTGTTTGAATGGCTAGTTATGCTTTTTGGTCTTTTCCATTCTCCTACTACTTTAATGCATATGATGAATGATGTATTGGAGCCATTTCTAGATGAGATAGTCTATTTATATGACATCTTAGTTTTCAAAAAATATCTTGATAAACATGTCATGCATGTGAGAAAAGTACTTGATGTCTTGAAGAAATAACAGTTGTTTTTGAAGATGTCAAGTGTGAATTCAGGAAAACTTCTTTGGTGTCCTTGAGGCATATTGTTGGAGGAAGTGAGTTGAAGATAGACCCCTCCAAGGTCGATGTCATGATGAATTGGCCAACGCCCAAGACTATCACTGGAGTAATAATTTTTTTTGGAGCGGCCTAATATTGGAGAAAGTTTATTGCGAACTTTTCTTCTATCGCAACTCATTTGCATGCATTGACTACTGTGGAAAGGGTCTTCCAGTGGGGAGGCAAGAAACAAAAGACATTTGATGTCCTAAAAGAAAAGATCAGTTCAACTCATGTACTTGCAAGTTACTATGCCATGGGCACATTGTTGGCATTATGTTTTTGGTAGGGCTATATGTTACAGATGTTGTACTTGATGGCAACCCCCATGGCAAGGCTCTCAATATATTGAAAATTAAGAATTACGCAGGAGATCCGTTCAGAAATTGCGTACCCACAGGTACACCGTGAAGGGACCGTGGCCTGATACGCAGATAAGCCGTCCAGGAGGTGCGTACCCCAGTGCACACATTTCAAGGCAAAGAAAAGCACACGTGGGGTTTCTTATGTTTAGCTAGCCGACGGTATTTGTGTTATTATGGTGTCGGCCCGTGGTATTGATCCATGATTTAAGGAAGAGCTTTCCTATATAAAGCAAAGGAGATCATTTGGGTTGTGCATGTGCTTGGGTTGAACATCTTATGAGAGCTAGATCTGAAATATTATGATCTCTTGGGAGTAATGTCTAGATCTAAATAAGGCGAATCTACTGATGGATTGAGATCTCTTCGGTGCATGATCAGATCTGTAGATCTGACTGTATGGGTTATTCTTGAAGTCTTGAAATCATCTATGCCCGAAGGTACGCAGGTACAATGAAAGAAAAGTGCGTATATATGCTGGAACGAAGCGTTTCAGGTGCGCCGGTACGCAGGCACAGAAGGGTTGCAGGTGCGGAGGTCCGCAGGCAGTTCAATGGACACAGAGCGTAGGTAAGAAGGTGAGCAGTTGAGTACAGTGCGTACGTAAGCAGGTGAGCAGTTGACTACAATGCGTACGTAAGCAGGCGAGCAGTTGAGCAGGGTGCGTACTGTAAGCAGGCAGTACATGGGTGAAGCTGCTTACTTCTCTTGAAATCTCTGTTTATCATTGCTGTGTTCTGGGTTTGGTTCTATTATTGTTGATCTGGTTACTACAGTTGACTGGGTGATTTTCTTATACTTGATGATCATTTGATACTTATGGATCCAGTTTGAAAATTTATGAAAAGTGGTCCTTGTAAGAAAAGAAGTAGGGGGTTGTAGCTCCCTTTCAGGAGAGACTGGAAAACGAGAGAGAGAGTTGTAGCTCTCTGCAGGTTGCAGCCTGCGTACTGGTAATGGACTGCACCAGTACAAAACCATTGTAAAAGGAGTTTCTAATTTGAAAGAAGATAGAGACATATTGCAGCAGGTGGTTTTCACCCACATTGGGTTTCCACCTTACATCTTGTGTTCTTTGGTGTGACTATCTGTTTTTTTTTGTTCATGCTCATTATTTTATGGTACTGACATGCAAAAATAATTCAAAGAACAAATAAGGAAGATTTATTAAAAGAATTAGATAATACTGATTCACCCCCCCCCCCCTCTCAGTATTATTTCCAACAATTGGTATCAGAGCCGTCCTTCAAAAAGCTTGATCGCTTGAAGGTAGATCGTTCATCATGAGCAACTATGAGAGAGAAGCATCAATCAGGCCACCGATTTTTGATGGGACAAACTTCAATTATTGGAATGGAAGGTAAGAGTTACTGCCTATCTTCAATCTCTTGGTACAGAAGTTTGGGACATCGTAGAGACAGGCTACGCTTTTCCTTCAGCCACTCCTACAGATGCAGCCGAGAAAAAGAAGTATGAAACAAATGCGAAAGCAATCAGTACTCTATTAGGATGTATATCCCAATTGGAATTCATGAAGGTAATGCACTATAAATCCACAAAAGAGATATGGGACAAAATTGTCACGAGCTATGAAGGAGATGAACAGGTAAAGCGTGCTAAACTTCAAACTCTCAGAATTCAGTATGAGACTCTCAAGATGTATAATGATGAAAGTGTGGCTAACTATTTTCTTCGGGTAGATGAGGTTGTTAATTGTATGAAAAATTTGGGTGAAGAAATAAAAGAGGCTATTGTGGTTGAAAAGGTTCTAAGATCATTGTCCCCCAAGTTTGAATCTAAAGTATCTACAATAGAAGAAAAGGAAAATCTACGAATCCTTACTATGTCTCAGCTACATGGAATTCTAACTGCTTATGAAATGAGAAAGGGAGGTCCATCAGACAGAAGAGAAGTTGCTTTCAAGGCATCAGGCAAAGGAGATTATTATGAAGCAAGCGACGTCCCAGAAGAAGAGGAAGAAGAATCAAATTTTGTCAGAAATCTTCAAAGGGGTTCTGGAAGGTTCAGAGGTAAGTTACCTTTTAAATGGTTTGCTTGTGGAAGAGTAGGTCATTATGCTGCAAAATGTCCTTATAAGGATAAAGGAAAGGAACCTGCTAGATGGAACAAGAAACAGAATGCAAATAAGAAAAAGCTACTACACTCATGAAGATAGTGATGGTCTATCAAACAGTGATGAAGATGAACGAGGTGATGAATATAAGTTGTTAATGGCATTTGAAGATGATGATTATATGGATGCTATAGATGTGGACAACCTTTATGATGAAATTACTAGACTCAAGAGATGTATAGAAGAAAAGAATATGATCATTGATACTCTACAATTTCAAATTGATGAAAAAGAAAAACATCTTGAAAAATTAGAAGGTGAAATTGTTGGTCTTAGAAAAGAGATTGAGAAAACAAAAGCTATTAATCTTAAGTTTGTCAAAGGATCTGAAACTTTGGATGAGATTATCAATGTGCAGCAGTCTCCACTAAACAAGACAGGTCTGGGCTATAATGGAGAAACTTCTCAAGCATCCACCTCAAAAAGTTATCTTGATGCAGCAAGAAGAAATGAGCAAAAGCACAATGAAGATCATCAGGTAAAGCAGGGACGAATTACAAACAGAAACTATCAGGGGCAATCTATCTTAAGGGTGAACAAAAGCTACAACCAGCCACAGGTAAAATCTTCTCAATTTGGTTCAAGAATAGATGACAATAGAAATTACAATCAATTGGCTGGTAGATTCGATAACCGCAGAAGTTTCTTCAATGGACAATGCTTTTCTTGCCATAACTTTGGTCACAAAGCAGCTCAATGTGTTGCATATAAAACGATCATGACTAGGGAAGCTCAAAAACAAAGAAGTATGACAGGGATTACAAAAAGGACCTATAACAACTTTTCGGTTCTTGAAAATGAAGTTGAATGTTCTATTTGCAATAACTTTGGTCATGAAGACTCTGAATGCAGGAGCAAGTTTCAGCAGAAAAAGGAACAAGCCTCAAGCACCAAAACATGGAGAATAAAGGAACCTCAAACAGAAAGATGTGGGATAGCATTTTATGCAGAGGGACAGGAAAATCTATGGTACATTGACAGTGGATGTTCGAAGCATATGACAGGTGATAAAGAAAAACTTGAGTCTTATTATGCTCTAGAAAAGGGAAAGAAAGTCTCTTTTGGAAATGATACTCCTGCAACTATAAAAGGAAAAGGCATTGCTCAGTTAAAAGAAAAGGTCAAGGCTGGAAATGTTTTGTATGTTGATGGATTGAAGCATAATCTTCTAAGTGTCAGCCAGATGTGTGATCAAAGAACCGAGGTTATATTCAGATCAAATGGATGTCTTGTTCGTGATCTTGATACAGGTAAAACAGTGATCAAAGGCAAAAGAACTCCAAATAATCTGTACATATTTGAAGAAGGACAACAACAATGCTATCTGAGCAAGGATGATGAGCACTGGTTATGGCATCGGAGGTTGGGACATCTAAGCTTTTCACAAATAAGGAAAGCATGCAAATATCAGGCAGTTCGCGATCTTCCAGATATCAAAATTCCTGACAACACCATATGCAAATCATGTCAGTTTGGAAAACAAACCAGAACTAACTTTCCAGAGAAAGAAGGTTCAGCTAGCATGCCTCTTGAGCTAGTACATACAAATACATGCGGTCCTTTCAGGAAAAGAACACCTCGAGGAGAAGAATACTTGATGTTATTCATTGACGATTTCTCCAGGTTTGTCTAGTTAGGACTTATGAAGCACAAAGATGAAGCATTCGAAAAATTCAAATCCTTCAAAGCCTTGGTTGAAAATGAATCAGGTCACAAAATTAAGTGCCTCAGATCCGACAGAGGTGGGGAATTTACTTCAAATGAATTTTTCGATTTCTGTGAAGAACATGGGATAAGAAGAGAATTCTCTACAGCAAGAACTCCTCAGCAAAATGGAGTTGTGGAAAGAATGAACAGAACAGTCCAACAAATGGCTCGTGCTATGCTTGATGAGTCAGGAACTCCCGCAACTTTCTGGGGTGAAGCTGCACATGCTGCGGTTGCTATTCTCAACAAAACAAATGTCCGGGTGAACAGCACTCAAACTCCTCATGAGCTCTGGAGTGGTAGGACTCCTTCGGTAAAGCACTTCAAAATCTTTGGGAGCAAATGCTATATCAAGAATACTGATGAGCAGCTTGGAAAACTTGAACCTAGAGCAGATGAAGGCATTCTTCTTGGTTACTCTCCACATAGCAAAGCATACAAATGCTACAATAAAAGACTTGGCAGAATTGTTGACAGCATTGATGTAGTGGTTGATGAGAAGGGATACATTCCTAGGCAAGTACATCATGAAGACATCGAAGAAGATGAAGGCTACCCCCAACGACAGAATGATGAAGAAGAAGAACCTCAAGAAGAACCTCAAGAAGAACCAGAGGAGCAAACAAGAATAGAAGAAAAGACTCCATCCAGATATGTTCAGAAGAATCATCCAGAATCTCAGATTATGGGGCAGAAAGAAGCAGGTGTACAAACAAGAAAAACAGTTGCAGAAGCTTCAAGCTATTTGGCATTACTCTCCTCTACTGAACCACAAAATGTGAAAGAGGCATGCAAAGATGAATGTTGGGTGAAAGCAATGGATGAAGAACTTGAGCAGATCGAAAAGAACAACACTTGGGAGCTGGTTCCTAGACCAAAGGATAATAATGTTATCAGAACAAAATGGGTCTTCAAAAATAAATTGAATGAAAATGGAGAAGTAATTAGAAACAAAGCCAGACTTGTTTGTAAAGGGTATGCGCAGCAAGAAGGAATAGAATTTGAAGAAACCTTTGCTCCTGTTGCAAGACTTGAGGCCATCCGAATGTTCCCTGCTCTCTCAAGTTTTCAAAACTTCAAAGTATTTCAAATGGACGTGAAATCAGCCTTTCTGAATGGAGACTTGGAAGAAGAAGTATACATTGAACAGCCAGATGGGTTCATTCTTGGAAATGATCCAAATCTTGTATGCAGATTGAAAAAGGCTTTCTATGGTCTCAAACAAGCTCCAAGGGCTTGGTACTACCGTTTGGACAAATATCTTCATCAACAAGGTTTTTCAAAAGGATCAGCAGATAGCAATCTTTATATAAAAGTTGAAAATGACAAATTGCTAATACTTGTTGTGTACGTAGATGACATTATTTTTGGGAGCAATGAAGAAGCTATGAGTCAAAGCTTTGCCTTGGTCATGCAGAAAGAATTTGAAATGTCCTTGCTAGGAGAACTGACATATTTCCTTGGTTTGCAAATCCAACAAAAAGAAGGAGGAATCTTTTTATCTCAAACCAAGTATCTCAAACAGATTTTGAAGAAATATGGTATGGAAGATGCAAAACCAGTATGTACACCCATGGTCACAGGATGTAGCCTCAGTGCAAATGATGAATCTGCAGCAGTACATCAACCAACCTACAGATCTATGATTGGAAGTTTACTTTATTTGACAGGTACCCGACCGGACATCATGCATGCAGTTGGAATAGTTGGAAGATTTCAGGCAAATCCGAAGGAGACTCATCTTTAGGCAGTGAAGAGAATTTTCAAATATCTTCAAGGGACTCAAAATTATGGCTTATGGTATCCTAGAGATACAGATCTTACACTTCATTCTTATACAGATGCAGATTGGGCCGGAAGCGTGGATGATAGGAAAAGCACAAGTGGTGGTGCGTTCTTTATGGGTTCCAGACTAGTATCTTGGTTCAGCAAGAAACAGAGTTCGATTGCCTTGTCTACAGCTGAAGCGGAATATGTTGTTGTTGCATCTTGTTGCACCCAACTCCTTTGGATGATGCAGACTTTGCAGGATTTTCAAATCACTTGTACACCACCAATCCCCATCTTATGTGATAACACAAGTGCAATCAGTATCTCAAAGAATCCTGTTATGCATTCAAAAACCAAGCACATACCAATCAAGTATCATTTTCTCCGGGAACAAGTGCTTGAACAGAAGGTCAAGTTGGAGTATGTTCCTTCTAAGGAACAAGTTGCTGATATACTCACCAAACCATTGCCCAGGGACACTTTTGAATACCTCAGGAAAAAGCTGGGGGTTGTTGATGCATCATCTTATTGCTGAACCTCTTCTAATTGATGGTACAGGTTCAGGGGGAGCATTTAATGCATTGTTGGCATTATGGAGGATGCGCAGAAGGAGATCTTGGAAGTAGCTGCAATATGTCTCTATCTCTTTCATGATGGATTATGGTTCTTCGCTGCAGATCTGGTTCATATTCAGGGGGAGCATGTTCTTAGGGGGAGCATAACCCTTTGCCCTTGATGTCAAAGGGGGAGAATGAAGATGAAGTTTGTGAGGTTGCCATCAAGTCCAAAGGGGGAGATTGTTGGCATTATGTTTCTAGTATGGCTATATGTTATAGATGTTGTACTTGATGGCAACCCCCATGGCAAGGCTCTCAATATATTGAAAATTAAGAAGTACGCAGGCGATCCATTCAGAAATTGCGTACCTGCAGGTACACCGTGAAGGGACCGCGGCCTGATACGCAGATAAGCCGTCCAGGAGGTGCGTACCCCAGTGCACACATTTCAAGGCAAAGAAAAGCACACGTGGGGTTTCTTATGTTTAGCTAGCCGACGGTATTTGTGTTATTATGGTGTCGGCCCGTGGTATTGATCCATGATTTAAGGAAGAGCTTTCCTATATAAAGCAAAGGAGATCATTTGGGTTGTGCATGTGCTTGGGTTGAACATCTTATGAGAGCTAGATCTGAAATATTATGATCTCTTGGGAGTAATGTCTAGATCTAAATAAGGCGAATCTACTGATGGATTGAGATCTCTTCGGCGCATGATCAGATCTATAGATCTGACTGTCTGGGTTATTCTTGAAGTCTTGAAATCATCTATGCCCGAAGGTACGCAGGTACAGTGAAAGAAAAATGCATATATACGCTCTTACGAAGCGTTTCAGGTGCACCGGTACGCAGGCACAGAAGGGTTGCAGGTGCGGAGGTCCGCAGGCAGTTCAATGGACACAGAGCATAGGTAAGCAGGTGAGCAGTTGAGTACAGTGCGTACGTAAGCAGGTGAGCAGTTGACTACAGTGCGTACGTAAGCAGGCGAGCAGTTGAGCAGGGTGCGTACTGTAAGCAGGCAGTACATGGGTGAAGCTGCTTACTTCTCTTGAAATCTCTGTTTATCATTGATGTGTTCTGGGTTTGGTTCTATTATTGTTGATCTGGTTACTACAGTTGACTGGGTGATTTTCTTATACTTGATGATCATTTGATACTTATGGATCCAGTTTGAAAATTTATGAAAAGTGGTCCTTGTAGGAAAAGAAGTAGGGGGTTGTAGCTCCCTTTCAGGAGAGACTGGAAAACGAGAGAGAGAGTTGTAGCTCTCTACAGGTTGCAGCCTGTGTACTGGTAATGGACTGCACCAGTACAAAACCATTGTAAAAGGAGTTTCTAATTTGAAAGAAGATAGAGACATATTGCAGCAGGTGGTTTTCACCCACATTGGGTTTCCACCTTACATCTTGTGTTCTTTGGTGTGACTATCTGTTTTTTTTTGTTCATGCTCATTATTTTATGGTACTGACATGCAAAAATAATTCAAATAACAAATAAGAAAGATTTATTAAAAGAATTAGATAATACTGATTCACCCCCCCCTCTCAGTATTATTTCCAACAATTTGATTCTTCTTCCTCTTCTTCTGGGACGTGGCTTGCTTCATAATAATCTCCTTTGCCTGATGCCTTGAAATCAGCTTCTCTTCTGTCTGATGGACCTCCCTTTCTCATTTCGTAAGCAGTTAGAATTCCATGTAGCTGAGACATAGTAAGGATTCATATATTTTCCTTTTCTTCTATTGCAGATACTTTAGATTCAAACTTGGGGGCGCATTCCTCATGCAATATGGAAAGCCCATTTCATTTCATTCAAAAAATTTCAACGGTGCAGTGACAACATTGCAACAATCAAGGCACTTTCAACAGATGGGATCCTTACAACAATTCCACTTGGTCAATAGGTATAAGAAAGGTATATACAACAAGGTCGATGATATGCTTTCTAGGTCTATTGTTAGTGAAACTACTTTAGTCAAGCATAATTTTGTTTTGCAGGAAAGTTATGATCAACAATATGCATACTTTCAAAATGTACATTTAAGCTTGATTCAAGAGAACCAAGTAGGGGAATTTGATTACCATTTTCATCATAATTTTTTGTACCATATTGATAAGAAGGATGTTTCTATTGATGGTAACATGGAGAAAGACAAGAAGTTCATTGAACGATTCCAAATGGAACCTCAAGTGGTTCAAGATAATCTTGAAAAAAGCCAAGGCAAGTACAAAACAAGGCACGACAAGCATTGGGTAGATAACAAGTTCCAAGTTGGTGATGAAGTTTGGCTTCACATTAACAAAGAGAGGCTCCAAGGAGAAGGTAAAAAACAAAAACCAATTCGTTATGATCCTTTCAGAATTCTGGAAAAGATTGGTGATAATGCCTTCAGGTTGGATTTGGCTTCATATATGAAAATTTATGTTGTTGTTAATGTTGAGAACTTAAGATTGCATGAGCCTACTTTGATTGAATATCAAGGAGAGAATGCCCAGATTCCTTCCATTAAGGGTTTTTTCCTGAATACCTTGATGAACTACAACAAGGCACCATTCTTGACAGAAGAACAAGGTCTTCAAAACGAGGGAGTGTGGACTACCTTCGAGTGGCGCTCAAAGGAACAAATCCTTCAAAGGCCAAGTGGATTGAGATTAGAAAGGTGAGGGAACTATACCCTCACCTGTTGAACAACTGAAAGTGATATTTTGGGGTCCAAAAGCTTCAAGTGGGGCGGAGTGATAAGGTGCTCAAAAATTTGCTCAAAATTAAAATTTGTCACATCAGTGTGGAACCTGAACGACTGCATAGTGCTTGTCATTCGAAATCAAGTCCAACTCGTTTCACGCGAAACAGACTCCATATGCTCCCAAAAACTTGTTCTGTTCATTTTCCAAAACAGGCGAATTTGGCAAAATTCTGACAACCCAGTCAGCAATCTGTACTGCTGATGTGGACTACTAACTGGGCATGGTTGACTTGGTTAACTGGTTCAGCGGACCAATCGGGTTGCACCACTTGGCATGATTTTATTGGTTTGGTTGGCATTGATGTGGCAATGTTTTATTGGTGGCATGTTGGCCAACCACATGCTGCCACGTAGCCCAACCGGAGGCTACCACGTGGCAGCACAGGGGCCACCAAAATTTTGGGTCATTTTGAACTCAACTCCGTAGGGATCGATACCATGACCTCTCAGAAAAGTAGCGTCATGCTCTAACCACTCATGCTAACCATGGTCCTTGTTAACCATATGACAAAAACGTATTCTAAATTGAAATCGGTGGAGGTGTTGAGGGAAGGGGCCAAGGCTTAGCCACAACCCCCCATTAAACGTTTCCATGTGACCACTACTGCGACCAAGGGCCAAATGTAGAGGGGCTAGCCATGAGGGGCCAATCTCAGCCATATGATGTGTCAACAAAATGGTAGAGAAAGGGGTGGGGGCTTGAGTAGTAGGGTTGGGCCATTGGCCTTAGCCCCGAGCACGTGGCCCCTACATGACCCTATTTTTCGAAGTAAAGGGCTTGGTGGCCATTTTAATGCGCCCACGTTTTTGCTAAATTTTGACTAGATTGATGCTCTGTTAACACAATTTCGGTTGAAATTGTAGGACTAGTGCCAAATTTTGGGGAATTTGTAGAGCGAATAACAACCAAGCTAGGGAAACTCAAAACTTGTTGAGTTTTTGTCCAATTTGGGAGCAGGAAGAGGTTAGACAACCATTTTTGGGTCTTCTTAAGCCATTGGAATAGGTTTCAGAGGCATTTGAGCACTGTAAATGTGTGTATTCACACTTTTGAGCATAATTTGAGAGGGCCAAACCATTGGAAGATGGACGTAGCCCAAGAGGGGTGAACTCCTTCATCATGTGTTGTTGTGTTACATTTTATGGTGATGTTTATGCCTAATATATGTTGTTGTTCATTGTTTCAATTATGTTAATTTTATCATGAAATTTACATAAAAACACATAAAACCTTATGAAAACTTGTAATTTACCTCATAATCCTCAAGCACTTGTTTATATTCTAAATTGGAATTTAGCACAGCAAACACTAACTTTCCCATTCAGATCAACTTGCTTCACTGAATTCGTTGTCTCCAAATGAGGCCGAGTAAGGGTATATATACAAGTTTGATCATGACCTCTAGGTCAACATGATCTCTTAGATGGAAGCCAACTTCTTCTTCCAGATACATCTCTTTCTTGTAGGTCGACATCATGAGGGCTAGTGACAAGGTCTTGGAGGATGACTTTACATAGACAAGTGTGACTCTTTACAATGTGTAACATGACAATGACTCTATTGTTCTTTTATGAATATATCACAAAATTCCTAAAGGCTCTCAATGGGAGGCTTGACTCAAAAATAAAATATCTTGCTCATGAAACCCACGATGGAAGCATTACAATAATTTTATTTTTCTTCTTTTCAGCTCTTTACATTAAAACACAAATATATGTCATTATGAAGATTGAACCTAGTTACACTTTTTCAACAAGAAGCCCCAAGGTGAGGTGGAATCCATCCAAGAGGGGAAGAAGAAAGACTTTTCCAAAATAAAACACTTCACTTGTCATGAATTTAGGCACTATGCTACAAAGTTTCCACACAAAAAGTCTAGCAAGAAGGAGTCTGCAGTACCAACATTAAGTGAAGCTTTGGCTTCACAGTTTGAGCTAGATTTCACCCTTATTGTATGCATGGCCAAAACTGTGATGGGAAGTGTGTCTTACTTGGATTCAGGTGCCCCATGTGACATGATGGGCTATAGAGATTTTTTTCAATGACCTAGAGGAGAAATATCTCCATATGATTATTGAGTTTGGGGATGACGGAAGATACAACACGACTGAGATTGGTATAGTCACCTTTCAAAGGGAGTCAAGATCCCCTCTTCGACTCAATAATGTCATGTTTGTTCCAGACCTAATGAGAAATATCACCTCAGTAGTATTTTTGGAATACCTTGGTTATGATGTGATCTTGAGAAAAGGAAAGGCATTCCTGAGACATAACCATGGGATAGGTGAAGCAGATTGGGGTTCAAGTCAAAAACCTGTATGTCCTTGAGGTAGAAGATGCATGCACAACATTGAGGAGCAAGGTAGATACTAGAGACATGGTGGTTGAGAGAGAGCATGTTAGGTCTCTAAAAATGGAGCCTCAGAAGGAGCCTCTTGAAGTTGTGGAGAATCCAAAAATGGAGAGACAGAAAGGATGCAGAGTGGATACATCCACTAAAGAAAATACCTCCATTAGGGGTGGAGTTAGATCCAAGTGAGAAGAGAGAGAACATGCAACTACAACTGCAAGAGTGAGGTGGAATGATGTAGATCCTTAGTCCAAGAGTTGCAAAAATTTGGGTAGGCTCCACTGAGGCATTCTCCTGATGGATCATTTCCTTTCTACAAGGGGGACACAATATTCAGTAGTAGGAGGATCAATTTCAATTAGATACTAAGCAGTGCAGAGGAATGTTGACAGTAGAGCAGGAGGCTCAGTAGCAGAGTCAGTAGCAGCACAATTTTCCTAGTAGATAGTTGCAGACAGAGTTGATTCAATTTTTTTTTGTTATGTTTTTTTTATGTTTCTCATTTGTTGGTGTTGCACTAGCAGCAACAACAGTGTGAAGTGTTGCATGCATTACATTCCACAGGTGTAGGATAAGGGTGGTTGATAATCCCTTTCTTGGTGAGAGGGAGTGTTGAAAATGCAACAAGAAAATCTTAGTTTGACTTTGCCTTAGTCAAACTAGAGAAAATTAAAATTTCCACATCAGTAGAAATCTTGGATGTATTTAACCGAGGTAAAATGCCATTTTCCACTCAGTTAATTAGAGTTGGAGGGCTTGAGCTCAATTAAGCATGAGTGATTGCTAATTTGTATCAATTTAATTCAGTTATATTAAGTTATGTGTAGTTAAACTAGTTCTTAGTGAGTAGAGAGATAGGTTATTCACTTGCAGGGTGTTTTCAGTTGAGAAAATTAATTATAATACATCTCGGTTCATCATATTAATGGAAACATGTATTGGGAGTTTTAGCAAATTACTTTCCCCAAGAAAAATATTATGTGCGTGTGTGTTATTTATCATTGCATGTTTGTGATTGATGTGTTAAATTGTGATTTAATTTCCAGAAAGTAGTAGAGTAGGTTTGGGTCTTGTGATTTTGATTAAAAATTCATGAGCAGTTGGAAATTTTCATCATAATTTCTACATGAAACTACACTACAAATATTTGAAGAGGCTAAAAATTGAGCTTTGATTGCAATTTCGACCTTGTAATGTTGCGAAGAAGGCCCAGATAGTGATATGGAGCCGAGTAAGAGATTCGGAAAGTGTTACATCACATCCTTGAGGTTGAGTTCTATGATATATGACTACATAGAGGGTCAATATAGCACTATAGAGACTGAAAATGGTAAAATTTGAGGGAAAACATCAAATTTTGACTAGGATTACATATGTAACTCTACATTAAGGGTTAGTGATGTGATACAACACTAGGAAGAGGATCAATGTTGTGCTACAAAAGGTTTAAAAGCACTTAAAACTTGCAAGGAAGCTCAAATAAAGATTTTCGCTAAGGATTACCTCAATATGCTAAGAGTTGGAAGGTTCCTTTGTGCCACTAGATCGTTCGAAAAGCCTCATTCAAACTCATAAGTTTTCCTATGTTATCTTAAGTCATTGTAGGGATGATCATAATACACAAATGCTGGATAGGCTTTTCCAAGTGTCTTCTGATATTATTTGAAATGGTTGGCCCCTAAGTTCCGTCTAGACCTAAGGCAATGAGAGGAATTGAAGAGGGTTGTGGTAGGGGCTACAAAAAAGATTTATTGTTTGAGCCTGTCTAATACTTGGTAAATAGCTTGCAAAGTGTCCCAAGCATCCATTTTGGCACCAGGAATACAAGAAAATATTAACACATCCAAGATAGATTTTATAGAAAATGGAGACTTGTTATTATTCTTTTTAAGGTTATATTTTGACTAATTTTAATAGTTTATGATAATAAAAAATTAGAAATTTTGATTTGCGTAAAAGAGTGTCCACCATCTCTAAACAATCCAGAGAGGGTTGTTGCATAATTTTTCATCTATATTTGTGCTTTGTCAGGGAAATTTTTGGTGGAATTTTCTTGCATGTCCCATGTTTGTGGTAATTCAATTAGAAGTTTATGTTAGAAGCCCTCTAGAGGAATTTTGAGCCATCAAACAACACTTATGGGGTTAAATATTCTCAACATAGCTCTTAGCCCTTAACATCATTCTACACACTCAGATTTTTTAAGTAGTGTGGTATCAACTTTAGTTGAAATCTATATTCATGTGCTATGCCCCCAACAAGTTGAACTAACTATTTGATCACCATGGTACCCAGTAGATGCTCGGTTAGCACCCATCACTCACTCATGTGGAGTACTTACATGTGGTATTTCAAAAGGATTGTAGAAATTCCAAAGCCTAGCACTAATTTAGGGTTGAGAGATGAAAAATCCCTAATTCCTATATATATATCATGCTATGTTAGTACTAGGCTCCTAGAAGGAGAGGAGGTTCGAATATTTATTATCATACTTGTTCCATGGTTGAACAAAGCTTCTAGGAGTTAGATTTGAGAGCATAACACAAGAAGATAAAATTTGTAACACCTTTTCTACCTACAACTTGTGATTTGTGAAATGTGAGGGCCAATAGCCTACTGCCACTTGGTGCCTCCTCATTCGCTGAAGGGCTTTGCCATGTCATCCAATCCTGCCATGTAGAAAAGTAAAAATTGAACTTTGACTTCCTCTAACTTCTACATACGAGCTCAGATTTGAGTTATGTTTGCACCATTGGATTTAGAATGACAAGCTCTTCAATCTGAAATTGAGTTTAATAAGATTATGACACTTTGATGTTTGCACATAATTTTTGAGCACCTGATCACAAAGAAGAATGGAAAGCATGTCACTAAGTGCAACTTAAGGAGTGGCTACCATCAAAGTACAATTGTTGAAGGAGATA
This sequence comes from Pinus tabuliformis, assembly GCA_031772625.1. Lineage (NCBI taxonomy): Eukaryota > Viridiplantae > Streptophyta > Pinopsida > Pinales > Pinaceae > Pinus > Pinus tabuliformis. Next base: position 867,966,825 of record CM062817.1, read on the forward strand.
CATGGAATATGACATTTAAAACAAAGCAAGGTTTGTTTGAATGGCTAGTTATGCTTTTTGGTCTTTTCCGTGCTCCTACTACTTTCTTGCATATGATGAATGATGTATTGGAGACATTTCTAGATGAGATAGTCTATTTAGATGTCTTAGTTTTCTGAAAATATCCTAATGAACATGTCATGCATGTGAGAAAAGTACTTGATGTCTTGAAGAGATAATAGTTTTTTTTTAAGATGTCAAAGTGTGAATTCGGTAAAACGTCTTTGGTGCACTTGAGGCATATTGTTGGAGGAGGTGAGTTTAAGATAGACCCCTCAAGGGAGAATGTCATGATGAATTGGCCAATGCCCAAGACTTTCAATGTTGTAATAAGTTTTTTGGGAGCAGCCCAATATTGGAGAAAGTTTACTGCTAACTTTTCTTCTATCGCAACTCACTTGCATGCATTGACTAATGTGGAAAAGGTCTTCCAGTGGGGAGGCAAGCAACAAAAGGCATTTTATGTCTTGAAAGAAAAGATCAGTTCAGCTCGTGTACTTTCAAGTGACTATGCCATGGGTGTAGTCTTCATGCAATATGCCAAGCCCATTTCATGTCATTCAAAAATTTTCAATGGTGCAATGACAACATTGCAACAATCAAGGCACTTTCGATGGATGGGATCCTTACAACAATTCCACTTCGTCAGCAGGTACAAGAAAGGTATATACAACAAGGTCGATGATATGCTTTCTAGGTCTATTATTACTGCAACTACTTTAATCAAGAATAATTTTGTTTTGCAGGAAAGTTATGATCAACAATATGCATACTTTCAAAATGTACGTTTAAGCTTGAGTCAAGAGAACCAAGTAAGGGAATTTGATTACCATTTGCATCATAATCCATCTTGGTAAGAAGGATGTTTCTATTCATGGTCACATGGAGAAAGACAAGAAGTTCATTGAACGATTCCAAATGTCACCTCAAGTTGTTCAAGATCAGCTTGAAAAAATCCAAGGCAAGTGCAAAACAAGGCACAACAAGCATCGGGTAGATCACAAGTTCCAAGTCAGTGATGACGTTTGGCTTCATATTAACAAAGAGAGGCTCCAAGGAGAAGGTAAAAAAATAAAACCAATTCTTTATGATCCTTTCAGAATTCTAGAAAAGATTGGTGATAATGCCTTCAGGTTGGATTTGTCTTCATATATGCAAATTTATGTTGTTTTTAATGTTGAGAACTTAAGGTTGTATGAGCCTACTTTGATTAAATATCAAGGAGAGAATGCCCAGATTCCTTCCATTGACGATTTTTCTCCTGAATACCTTGATGAACTACAACAAGACACAATTCTTGATAGAAGAACAAGATCTTCAAAATCAGGGAGTGTGGACTACCTTCGAGTGGGGCTCAAAGGAACAAATCCTTCCAAGGCCAAGCGGATCGAGATTAGAAAGGTGAGAGAATTGTACCCTTGCCTGTTGAAAACTTGAAAGTGATATTTTTGGGTCCAAAACCTTCTAGTGCGGAGTAGTGATTAGGTGCTCAAAAATTTTCTCAAAATTAAAAGTTGTCAGATCAGTGTGGAACATGAATAACTGCGTTGTGCTCATCGTTTCGAATCTAGTGCAACTAGTTTCATGCAAAATAGAATCCATATGCTCCCATAAACATGTTATGTTCATTTTCCAAAATAGGTGAATTCAAAAAATTTGTGACAGCCTAGTCAACAATCTGTACTGCTGACGTGGCTTACTGACTGGGCATGGTTGACTTGGATAACTGGTTTGGCAGACCAATCGGGTCACACCACTTGGCATGATTTTATTGGTTTGGTTGGCTTTGTTGTGGCAATGTTTTATTGGTGGCATGTTGGCCAACCACATGTTGCCATGTGGCCCAACCGAAGGCTCCCACGTGGCATCATGGGGGCCACCAAAATTTTGGGTCATGTTTGAACACGACTCCGCATGGATCAATACCATGACCTCTCAGAAAAACAATGTCGCGCCATAACCACTCATGCTAACCATGGTTCTTGTTAACCATATGAAAAAAAACTTATTTTAAATTGAAATCAGTGGAGGTGTCGGGGGAAGGGGCCAAGGCTTAGCCCCAACCCCCCATTAAATGTTTCCATCAGACCACTACTGCAACCAAGGGCCAAATGTAGAGGGGCCAGCCATGTGGGGCCAATCTCGGCCATATGATGTGTCAACAAAATGGCAGAGAAAGGAGTGGAGGCTCGATCAGTAGGGGTGGGCCATTGGCATTAGCCCCGGGCACGTGGCCCCAAAATGACCCTATTTTTCAAAGTTAAGGGCTTGGTGGCCATTTTAATGTGCCCACATTTTCCACTAAATTTCCACTAGATTGACGCTCTGTTAACACAATTTGGGTCAAAATTGGAGGATTGGTGCTGAATTTTGGGGTATTTGTAGAGCGAATAACAACCAAGCTAGGGAAACTCAAAACTTGTTGAGTTTTTGTCCAATTTGGGAGTAGGAAGAGGTTAGATAGCCATTTTTGGGTCTTCTGAAGCTATTGGAATAGGTTTCTGAGGCATTTGAGCACTGTAAATGTATGTATTCACACTTTTGAGCATAATTGGAGAGGGCCAAGCCATTAGAAGATGGACCAAGGAGACGTAGCCTAGGAGGGGTGAACTCCTTCATCATGTGTTGTTGTGTTACTTTTTATGGTGATGTTTATGCCTGATATATGTTGTTGTTCATTGTTTCAATTATGTTAATTTTATCATGAAATTTACATAAAACCTCATGGTTAATTTGTAATTTACCTCATAATCCTCAAGCACTTGTTTATATTCTAAATTGGAATTTAGCACAGCAAACACTAACTTTCCCATTCAGATCAACTTGCTTCACTGAATTTGTTGTCTCTAAATGAGCCTAAGTAAGGGTATATATACATGTTTGATCATGACCTCTAGGTCGACATGATCTCTTGGAGGGAAGTTGACTTCTTCTTCTAGATACATCTCTTTCTTGTAGGTCGACATCATGAGGGCTAGTGACAAGGTCTTTGAGGATGACTTTACATAGACAAGTGTGACTCTTTATAATGTGTAACATGACAATGACCCTTTTATTCTTTTATGACTAGATCACAAAATTCCTAAAGCCTCTAAATGTGAGCCTTGACTCAAAAATAAAATATCTTGCTCATGAAACCCATGACGGAAGCATTACAATGATTTTATTTTTCTTTTTTCAACTCTTTCCATAAAAACACAAATATATGTCATTATGAAGATCGAACCTAGTTACACTTTTTCAACAAGAAGTCCCAAGGTGAGGTTGAATCCATCCAAGAGGGGAAGAAGAAAGACTTGTCCAAAATAAAACACTTCAATTGTCATGAATTCAGGCAATATGGTACAAAGTGTCCACACAAAAAGTCTAGCAAGAAGGAGTCTGCAGTACCAACATCAAGCGAAGCTTTGGCTTCACAGTTTGAGCTAGATTTCACCCTTATTGTATGCATGGCCAAAACTGTGATGGGAAGTGTGTCTTACTTGGATTTAGGTGCCCCATGCGACATGATGGGCTATAGAGATTTTGTTCAATGACCTAGAGGAGAAATATCTCCATATGATTATTGAGTTTGGGGATGACGGAAGATACAACACGACTGAGATTGGTATAGTCACCTTTCAAAGGGAGTCAAGATCCCCTCTTCGACTCAAGAATGTCATGTTTGTTCCAGACCTAATGAGAAATATCACCTCAGTAGTATTTTTGGAATACCTTGGTTATGATTTGATCTTGAGAAAAGGAAAGGCATTCCTGAGACACATAACCATGGGATAGGTGAAGCAGATTGGGGTTCGAGTCAAAAACCTATATGTCCTTGAGTTAGAAGATGCATGCACAACATTGAGGAGCAAGGTAGAGACTAGAGACATGGTGGTTGAGAGAGATCATGTTAGATCTCTAAAAATGGAGCCTCAAAAGGAGCCTCTTGAAGTTGTGGAGAATCCAAAAATGGAGAGACACAGAGGATGCAGAGTGGAGACATCCACTAAAGAAAATACCTCTAGTAGGGGTGGAGTTTGATCCAAGTGGGAAGAGGGAGAACATGCAGCTATAACTCCAGGAGTGAGGTGGAATGGTGTAGATCCTTAGTCCAAGAGTTGCAGAAGTTTTGGCAGGGTCCATTGAGGTATTCTCCTCATGGATCATTACCTTTCTACAAGGGGGCCACGATATTCGGTAGTAGGAGGATCAATTTCAGTCAGATACTAAGGAGTACATAGGAGTGTTGACAGTAGAGCAGGAGGCTCAGTAGCACAGTCAGTAGCAACACAATTTTCCTAGTAGATAGTTGCAGACAGAGTTGATTCAATTTTTTTTTGTTATTTTTTTTTATGCTTCTCAGTTGTTGGTGTTGCACTAGCAGCAACAACAGTGTGAATTGTTGCATGCATTACATTCCACAGGTGCAGGATAAGGGTGGTTGATAATCCCTTTCTTGGTAAGAGGGAGTGTTGAAAACGCAACAAAAAAATCTTAGTTTGACTTTGCCTTAGTCAAACTAGAGAAAATTAAAATTTCCACATCAGTAGAAATCTTGGATGTATTTAACCGAGGTAACATGCCACTTGCCACTCAGTTAACTCAGTTAATTTGAGTTGGAGGGCTTGAGTTCAATTAAGCATGAGTGATTGCTAATTTGTATCAATTTAATTCAGTTATATTAAGTTATGTGTAGTTAAACTAGTTCTTAGTGAGTAGAGAGATAGGTTATTCACTTGCAGGGTGTGCTCAGTTGAGAAAATTAATTATAAGACATCTCGGTTCATCATATTAATGGAAACATGTTTTGGGATTTTTAGCAGATTGCTTTCCCCAAGAAAAATATTGTGTGCGTGTGTGTTATTTATCATTGCATGTTTGTGATTGATGTTCTAAATTGTGAATTAATTTCCACAAAACAGTAGAGTAGGTTTGGGTCTTGTGATTTTGATTAAAAATTCATGAGCAGTTGGAAATTTTCATCATAAGTTCTACATGAAACTACACTACAAAGATTTGAAGAGGCTAAAAATTAAGCCTTGATTGCAATTTTGACCTCGTAATGTTGCGAAGAAGGCCAAGATAGTGATATGGAGCCGAGTAGGAGATTAGAGAATTGTTATATCACATCCTTGAGGTTGAGTTCTATGATATAGGACTACATAGAGGGTCAATATAGCACTATTGAGGCTGAAAATGGTAAAATTTGAGGAAAACATCAAATTTTGGCTAGGATTACATATGTAACTCTACATTAAGGGTTAGTGATGTGCTACAACACTAGGAAGAGGATCAATGTTGTGCTACAAAAGGTTTAAAAGCACTTAAAACTTCCAAGGAAGCTCAAATAAAGATTTTCGCTAAGGATTACCTCAATATGCTAAGAGTTGGAAGGTTCCTTTATGCCACTCGATCGTTCAAAAAGCCTCATTCAAACTCATACGTTTTCCTATGTTATCTTAAGTCATTGTAGGGATGATCATAATACACAAATGTTGGATAGGCTTTTCCAGGTGTCCTCTTAAATTATTTGAAACGGTTGGCCCCTAAGTTCCGTCTAGACCTAAGGCAATGCGAGGAATTGAAGAGGGCTATGGTAGGAGCTACAAAAAAGCCTTACTATTTGAGCATGTCTAATACTTGGTAGATAGCTTGAAAAGTGTCTCGAGCATCCATTGTGGCTCCAGGAATATAGGAAAATATTAACACATCCAAGATAGATTTTATAGCAAATGGAAACTTGTTATTATTCTTTTTAAGGTTATCTTTTGAATAATTTTAATGATTTATGATAATAAAAAATTAGAAATTTTGATGTGTAAAAGAGTGTCCACCATCTCTAAACAATCCAAAGATGGTTGTTGTATAATTTTTCATCTATATTTGTGCTTTGTCAGGGAAAATTTTGGTGGAATTTGCTTGCATGTCCCATTTTTGTGGTAATTCAATAAGAAGTTTATGTTAGAAGCCCTCTAGAGGCATTTTGAGCCATCAAACAACACTTGTGGTGTCAAAGCTTTCTCAACATAGCTCTTAGTCCCTTAACAACATTCTACACACTCTGATTTTTTAAATAGTGTGGTATCAACTTTAGTAGAAATCTATATTCATGTGCTATGCCTCCAACAAGTTGAACTAACTATTTAATCACCATGGTACTGAGTAGATGCCCTGTTAGCACCCATCACTCACTCATGTAGAGTACTTACATGTGGTCTTTCAAAAGGATTGTAGAAATTCCAAAGCCTAGCACTAATTTAGGGTTGACAGATGCAAAATCAATAATTCCTATATATCTATCATGCTATGTTAATACTAGGCTCCTAGAAGGAGAGGAGGTTTGGTTATTTAGTATCACACTTGTTCCATGGTTGAACAAAGCTTCTAGGAGTTAGATTTGAGAGCATAACACAAGAAGATGAAGATTGTGTAGTAGGAAACTAAGCCATAGTCTTAAACTTTATAGTGAGTGCTACTTACTTTGTGTTTGCATTTTTATAAGTAAATAAAAGAGAGAAAAACATATGCCTCACCTTCTCCCTAGCTTTTCTCCGGGGATCACATGTTCTTTTGGTTGTTAGTTCATTTTCGTTGTGTATTGAGGTTACTAATAATAAATTTGCAATGTAAGAGAATAAATTAAATAATAAAAAATTTAAAAATACTGTAAGGATTATTCTAATGAATGAAATATCTATAACACTTTAGAACACCCGAAAATTCTAAGATATTAATATATTAGATCTAAGACTTTTGTGATCCATAATGTAGAGATAAAACTTTCGGATTAATCACATTTTTAGGATTTGGTCGACGTTTCGAACCAACTAATGTGGTTCATCCTTAGGACGAGGTGAGGATGAACCACATTAGTTGGTTCGAACGTGGACCAAATACTAACAATGTAATTAATCCGAAAGACTTATATATTAATATAGTCATTTTTTTTATAAAATGTAAAATCTATAATAAAAACACTCATATCTTTCTTACTAAAAAATTATTTCTTTTATAAAATGTAAAACTCATAAGAAAAGTTTTGAGACTCATATTTTGTTGTTGCTATAAATCTTAATATAATAGTAAACGAAAAAAATAGTAAAGAAAAAAATAACAAGGAAACCGAAAAATCTAATATATCATAAATAAATAAGAACTTCTTTTTCTAAGATAACAAAAGAAAAATTGCATGCAAAGAGAGAACAAAAACTGATATATCATAACCTGTAAATTAGACGGCAGAACAAACATCATGCGAGCGAGGAAAGTGGAGAAAAAAGTAATATATTATAGGAATTGAGAATTTAAAAACTTCTAGGGAGAAAGATTTAAAAGTTATAGGATTATTACACAATGATCCTGCAGGCTTTGATATCAAAAAGCAATGGGCTCTTTGTGTTAGTTCAAAGCATACATAACACACAGCGGATTCATACTCAGAGACTTAGATGGAAATAGCAGAGAATAGTTCATAGAGACAGAAAAATGGATAAACAACAAGATTACTCATTCTGAAACAGCGGAATATATAAAACAATCACTGGAGAACATAAATCACTTTGCATTACATAACAGGCTTGGACCTTGGCTTGCCTTACTTGGCCAAAGAAATTACAAATTTATAGAGTTAGAAGAATGATCTAGAATCCTGTATGTGATTCAGATGGAGATCTGGAATGATCTAGAAACTAATGGTGGTGTAGAATGATCTAGAATCCTGGAGATCTAGAAACTAATGGCGGTGTAGAAGAATCTAGAATCCTACATGTGATTCATGAATTTGGCTTCACACTTAACATTCTCCCACTTGAATCCAAATAAGAGTCATCAAGTCACATCGAGTCCTACCATGCCTCTACATAACTCATGTTTATTTTGTGGTAGAATCTTATTGAGCATATCAGCAAGGTTCCTATCTATATGGATCTTTTCCAAGGATAACTGTTCTTCCTCCAACACATGCTGGATCCAATGGTACCTTACGTCAATGTGCTTGGTTTTTGAATGAAATTCTGGGTTTTTCACCAAGTGAATGGCACTCTGACTATCACAATATAACACATACTTGTCCTGCTTTATTCCTATCTCTCCTAGGAATTGTTGCATCCACAACATCTCTTTACAAGCTTGTGTTGCAGCTATGTACTCTGCTTCTGTTGTAGAAAGGGTTATTATTCTTTGTACCTTGACACCCAAGACACTGCTGCACCTGCAAATGTATACAAATAACTTGTAGTGGACTTTTTGGTGTCCATATCTCCAGCCATATCTGCATCTGTAAATCCTTCAAGCACGGTCTCATCATGACCAAAACATAAACAATAATGACTAGTACCCTTGAGATACCTCAAAATCCATTTTACTACTTGCTAATGTTGTTTGCCTAGATTGGCGAAGAACTTACTCACTACTCCCACTAAATATGCAATGTCTAGTCGTGTGCATACCATGGCATACATCAAACTGCCAACTGCTGAAGCATAAGGAATATTGCTCATCTCTTCTTTCTCCTTGTCATCACTAGGACATAATTCAGTACTCATCTTGAAGTGGGCTGCAAGGGGTGTACCAACTGGCTTGGCATCCTTCATATTAAACATGTCAAGCACCTTCTTGATATATTTTTCTTGTGATAACCACAACCTTTTGTTTTTCTTGTCACACATAATTCGCATTCTCAATATCTGTTGTGCTGGTCCCAAATCCTTCACTACAAATTTGCTACCAAAATCTTTCTTCAACCTATTGATCTTATTCTTATCATGCCCAACAATCAACATGTCATCCATATATAACAATAATATGATATACTTTCCTAGATCAATGGTTAGCTTCTAACCTCTGAAAACCATGTTCCATTATGAATGAATCAAATTTCTTGTACCATTGTCGAGGTGCCTGTTTCAACCCATAGAGACTCTTCTTCAACCTACAAACAAGGCCTTCTTTGCCTTTTTCTATGAAGCCTTCTGGCTGCTCCATATAAATTTCTTCCTTCAATTCACCATGAAAGAAAGCAATTTTTACATCTAACTGTTCACATTTTAATCTAAAGTAGAAACTAGACCAAGAATGACTCTAATGGATGACATTTTAACAACAGGTGAAAAAATTTCAGTGAAGTCAATACCTTCTTTTTGGGCAAAACCTTTCACCACCAGCATTGCTTTATACCTCTCTGTCTTTTTGTCACCTTCATGCTTAATCATGTACACCAATTTGTTTTGTAGAGCCTTTCTACCTTTTGAGAGGTTTACCAACTCCCAAGTTTTATTTTCCTGCAAAGGGTTCATTTCTTCTTACATTGCTTTCTTCCATTCTTTACTATGCTCGACTTTACAAGCTTCTTGAAAACAATTAGGTTCACCTTCATGAGTCAACAAAATATAGTTTGAAGGAGGATACCTTTGTAAATGCTTATGAGGCCTAGAAGATCTACAAACCAACTTTGGTGGTGCATTATCAGGTTGAATCTCCTGTAAAGGTTCCTGCAAGATTCCTTCTTGTTGTTGTTCATCATCTTCCACTTGTTGTTCTTCATGCCCCTGAATTTGTTGTTCATTTTCTTGTATTGGTGGTATGTTTTCCTGCTGCTCTTCAAACCTGTCAATAACCTTCTAGACCTCTAACTCACCTACAGTCCCCTTGAACATTTCTGACTCATTAAATATAACATCCCTGCTTCTAATAATTTTATGTTTCACTGGATCCCAGAGACGATAACCAAAATCTTCATCTGCATATCCCAAAAAAATGCATGTCATAGATTTATCATCTAGCTTAGTTCTATTTTCTTTGGGAATGTGTACAAATGCTTCACATCCAAAGATTTGCAAGTGAGAATAATTCAAATTCTTACCAATCCAAACTTCTTCAGGAATACTGCCATCCAAGGTTGTAGTTGGAGATCTATTTATGAGGTAGCAAGCAGTCCTGACTGCTTCAGCCCAAAAATTCTTCTCCAAACCGGAATTGGACAACATACTTCGCACCTTTTCCATAATGGTGTGATTCATCTTTTCTGTGACACCATTCTGTTGAGGAGTACCAAGCACAGTCTTCTCATGCTTTATGCCAAACCTGTTACAATATTCCTTAAATGCATTTGAGCAATATTCTCCACCATTATCTATTCTTAAACACTTCAGCAATTTGTTAGTCTCTCTTTCAATAGCAACATGGAATTTTTGAAATATTCCAAACACTTCACTTTTATTTTTCATAGGATATGCCCAAACCTTCCTAGATGCATCATCTATAAATGTTACAAAATATGATGCTCCTCCTAATGATTTGATGTTAACAGGCCCAAACACATTTGAGTGTACTAATTCTAACACATTTTTCTTTCTGTCATGGCCACCTCTAAGGAATGAAACCCTTCTTTGTCTACCATATATACAATGCTCACAAAGATCAAGATTGTAGGATTTCAAACCTGGCAATAAATTTTTACCAACAAGAATTTTTAAGCCTTTCTCGCTCATGTGACCCAAATTCTTATGCCACAGATCTGCTGAATTTCTTTCTTTTGTGACAGCAGCCAAATTTAATTTTCCTATTAGTGTCTTCAATGTGTATAATTTTCCTATCTTGGGTGCTTTGGCCACAACCAATGCTCCTTTGCTAATTTTCCAGCCTCCTTTTCCAAATCTTGTGCAATAGCCTTCATCATCCAGTCGTCCCATAAAGATTAAATTCATGTGCATTTCTATTACATGCCTGACCTGTTTCAAAAATATATCTTGTCCATCTTTCATCTTGATCTGGACATCTCCCACTCCAACAATACTGCAAAAATGATTATTCCCAGAATGCACTCTACCATACTCACCAGGATTATATGAAACAAAACTATCTTTGCATGGGGTTACATGGTGAGATGCCCCAGAGTTAAGGATCCAATCAAAGCTACTACTAGATGTATATACACATGCATCCTCTTCTGAAACAGTAAACAACACATCACCATCTGTGGCTACAGCAGTAGCTTCACCTTCATTTGTGCTGGATGACTTGTGATTTGTATTAGATGGTCTCTAATCCTTTTGTCCTTTCTTCCAAAATTGACATTCTTTCTTCATGTGCTCAAGTTTGCCACAATGAAAGCAGATGATCCTTCCTCTCCTTGATTTTGATCAGCCTCTCGATCATGATCGCCCTTGCTGGCCTCAATCCATTCTCCTACCATGATCAACTAGAGCTAGAGCTTCTTCTCCTTGGTTTTCCGCAATTGACTTGCGTCGCAACTCCTGATTCATTAAACTGCTACTAACATCATCAAACTTTAGGGTTCCAGTAATTGTTGAAGTTCTCATAGCTACAATTAAATTTTCCCAGCTATCTGGCATAGAACACATTAGCAAAATGGCTATAATTTCATCATCTAAAATGATTTTAACAGAGGTAAGTTGATTAGTAATAATATTAAATGCATTCAAGTGCTCAGCAACTGAAGCACCCTCCTTCATTTTGAGATTATAAAACTTCTTCATCAAGAACACTTTGTTTGATGTCGTGTTCTTCTCATATAAATCATGGAGCTTCTTCCATAATCCTTCTGGCATCTTTTCTCCGGACACATTGAAATACACATTCTTTGCTAGATATTGGCAGATTGTTGCAATCACCTTTCTATCTACCTTATTCCATTCTTCATTTTTCATCGATGAGGGTTTCTTTGTTGTGCCCTCAATCGGCAAACACTGATCCTTCAAAATCAGTATATCCTCCATCAGTGATTTCCATAGGGCAAAATCAGCCCCACTCAACTTCTCCATATCTGTAATTGATGTGTCCATTTTCAATATATTGATGCCCAAAAACAAAAACTCCACTTAAAAATAAAACTTTAATTATTACTCTTTAATATTTAGTAATAATGACCTTCCTCCTTTTAAAATACCCTTTTCAAAATTCCTGCTCCTTTTTAAAATATACTTTTCAAAATTCCAACATATATTTATATATGTTTCATAATAAATATAAAAAACATATATAATGTTTTAACCTTTTCACATTTCACACATACATATGTTGGTTTGAAAAAAAACTAAAAAATTACGAACTCCACGTAAATCACTTAAGCACTCCAGGTTTTAGGCTTCATGGCACATTTCACCATATGCCCATGGCCTTTTTATTTCTTGCAACCACTGTCTTAACCTTCAGCTATTTCCTGAACAAATCCTGGACTCTCTTCTTTGCAGCAATTTCCGATTTCTTGGACAAATCCTTCAACAGCTCCACATAACAACCAACGTTTTAATGAATGCTGTCAAATTAAGGCAATGGCACTAAGCAACGTGCACAATGGATATTCGACCCTAGCTCTGATACCAGTTGTTAGTTTACAGCATACATAACACACAGCGGATTCATACTCAGAGACTTAGACGGCAATCGCAGAGAATAGTTCATAGAGACAGACAAATGGATAAACAACAAGATTACTCAGTCTGAAACAACAGAATAGATAAAACAATCACTGAGAACAGAAATCACTTTGCATTACGTAACAAGCATGTACCTTGGCTTCACTTCCTTGGCCAGAGAAATTACAAGTTTATAGAGGCAGAAGAAGGACGTTGAATCCTGTATGTGATTCAGACAGAGATCTGGAATGATCTAGAAGTTGGTGGCAGTGTAGAAAGATCTAAAATCCTGAAAAATCTGGAAACTAATGGCGGTGTAGAAGAATCTAAAACCCTGCATCACACTTAACATGTCTTTGGTTTAATTTTCCCCATAATTTTCTAACCAGAGCCCACTTAAAGTCTAATGCTCATAACGCCAATGCATGCCTAGCGCTGTTCTTTAGACCGTTTCTTCATGGTCTTGTTTGGCCTGCATTTGTTGTAATTGTTGGTTTCAAAGAACAAGGCGCTCACAAATGGTATCATATTTTGTCTACTGCACCCTCTGAAGGTAGAATTATTGTGATATTGGTAGCCATTTCTATTGCATTGGCAATGAATTGCTTTGATTTGAAATTTTATTTGCAAATCAGAAAAAAGGCTCATTTTCGGCGAATGAGAAGCATGCCTCATTTTCCGCAAATCTCCTAAAAAGCCTCATTTTAGGCCAATCAGAATCTGCGATTGGGCACATATTTTTGAGTTTTGTGCAATCATTATTTCAGAGTTACTTTACATTGTAGTCTGCATCACAATAGCCAGAGGTATGGGTATATAGTGATTTTCAATGTCTAGTTCTCATGAAATGGGCTAGCTTCTGGTGGTTTATCGTTAATAACTACGAATATGCATGCAAAATTCACCAAAGCATGAAAACAGATCTGCTCGTATAGGAGATTTGGACACTACATTGGTGCTTCTGTATTCTTTCTTAATGCTACCCTGGCTGCACAATTCTCATAATCAAATACAGATTCATGTATTCCCTATGTAGTGCACACTTTGGCGAATTATATATTTCCTGTGCCATACACTTCAATGTGGATTGCATACACAATGAATATTAAATGTATTTTCGATGTATCACACAATGATAATTTATATATTTCCAATGCATCGAACACTTAATGCGGATTGGATAGTCTTTTTTAGGTTTTATTTAACTATAATCAATATTTTTTCTAGTTTATAATAACATTGTTTTATTAAATAAAATTTATGTATTATGTATATATAATTATATTTAAAATTATGATTTGAATTATGTTTTTATAAATAAAATATATGTATTTTAGATTAAAATTATTATTTTTAATAATAATTAATCTGTTAATAAATAGATTGATTATTAAGTTATAATTTAATTTATAGATATTTCAAGTAAGACTGATTTTTTTGTTATTTAAAATATATTTTTAAATTTATAAAGGATCTAGTATTTTGAAAAAAAATTGGGCACTCTAATTCTACATATTAAATAACTTAAATTTAAGTTTTTTAAATCTTTGCGAGATTGTGTTAAAATTAACCAAGAAAAATGTTGTGAAAAAAGACAATTAAATATAATTATAATTAGTATTAAAAAGATAGATAATAGAATTTTCAGTAAATAAAAAATAAGGCGTAGTCTAACTCATAGACGAAATGGACTTTTTCACGGCCATTTTTCTAGTTAATTTTAGTCAAAATACAGAGATTTTTAAAATATTGAGTTTAAATTATTTAACTTGCATAATTCTAGTGCCTGAGAGGTTTTTCAGGGTGCTGAATACATTTATACAATCAAAACTGTATTTTAAACAACAAAAACTCTTGAAATTATATATCAGATTTTAGTGAATTCTAGTGAAAAAAAGCTATTTCGTCTATAAATTAAACTATATTCAAATATTTTATACAAATAAATATTATCAAAATTATTATTAATATGCAACTCCAATTCTGAATAAATAAATAAATAAATAATAATAATATTTTTATTTTTATTTTAATTATAATAATAATAATAATTATTATTATTATTATAATTAAAATAAAAATAAAAATATATATATTATTTTATTTTATTTATGTTTTTATAATATTTTAGTTAGTATATATTTGATATTATCCCGCACTAGTTGTTAAGCTCACTGTGAAACAATCCTAACTATCACATAAATAGATATTTTTAATATCTCATAACTATTGCTCCTAATTTCTAACCTATCATATTAACAAAAACTCAACTCCTAGTTTCTAACCTATCATATTAACAAAAACTCAAAATCATTTAAAAATTTGTTATTGCTTTTTTTTTCACTTCGAATAATATTCAAAAATAATATTAAAAAGATAGGGTTCGGGTCATTTTCAACATATGGGCCATTATTCATGCCACTGCTTTATTCATTCATTTTGTTATCGATTTATTTATTTTAAATATATATTTATAATTGGTTTTTTATTTAATTGTTTATGTTTGGAAAAAAATAATATTTGAAATATTTATTTTTATTATCAATTTTTATTTTTAAATAATAAAAAATGATAAAGTATATCTTTAACATAATGAAGTATTATACGTTTTTATTGATTTTAATTATCTACAGACAAAAAGATTGAGTTAACATCATCAAAGTAAATATAAAAAGTTAATATAAAAGTAAATATAAAAACATTATAAGTTTTTATTGATTTAGTCATCTACAGACAAAAAGATTGAGTTAACATCATGAAAGTAAATATAAAAAATTAATATGAAAGTAATTAGCATTTTTACCGGATATTGCAAAGGAAACATCGTAAGTCGATAGTACATATGGAAGAAAAAAATAGATGAAAAAAGAAGTGATATGTTGACAGCAACCGTGATATTGGCGATGACGATAACAATGTCAATGAGCCGGAAGGGGTGGTGGCTACAATTACAATGATTATAATAATAACAATTTTCGGGCATATCACTTTATATTTTAAGAAATCTCAATCCCACTAAATATTGTATTACTTGACTTTAGGAAAAAAGAAAAGAAGACTACACCTTTTTCAAATTATCACAATTTTAATAAATTAAAACCATAAAATTATATATTAAAAAAATATAATGATGCAATGTGGCTATGGAGATTGTGAATGATGTGTGAGATTTGGTTTGCTTTATCATGGGTTCTAGATAATTGTTGTCTTATAAATATAACGATTGATTTAAATGTTATCAAGGAGAGATGCTACAACTCTAAAGTCTCTCAAGACATGACTGTTATACCACGTAGAAGATATTATCACGTGTCCACGTGGGATTTACAGTTGACTATCCTATAGATAAAGTCTTGCTGCAACTCTAAAGTCTCTCAAGACATGATTGTTATACCACGTAGCAGATATTCTTGCATGTCCAAGTGAGATTCTTACAATTGACTATCTTGTAGAGAAAGTCCCTTACTACTTATATGATGAAAGCATTCTTACAATTGACTATCTTGTAGAGAAAGTCCCTTACTACTTATATGATGAAAGCAAACTACTTGATTTGAAATTCCACTACTTTTAATCACATACTAACTATATTTAATCATTTAACAACTTAAACGATTAACAATTTATACCATCACTCTTTATTTAAAACTTCATGAGTTTATTTTTAATGCTTTATCATAAATATTAATTAAGCATAATTTATAAAATTATAACATTACTAGGGACAAAATTAATTTAGACCTTCCATACATAATGAGGGAAATGAATTTAATTTAATTTAGTGAGGGAAATGAATTGAATTTAATTTAATGAGGGATTAATTATAGATTTTGGACCAATAAATGTCCTCAAAATGCACTAATCATCAGTTAAATAAAAGTTATTTAAATTTATTTTATTGTTAAGTTCTAATCAATAATATTAAAAAAAAAAAGGAAATAATAAATGTTCATAAAATTATAATATTATTCAAAGCCTGTAAATGTTGTGAGATGAAGCAAGAGTGGTTACTTAAGCTTTTAAATACTTTTGAAGATTATCAAATACATTTTATTGGTAATTATTTATTATTGATCTTTAATGTGCTTAATTTTTTAACAAATTTTCAAATATTATAAAAAATTTACACATTTAAAAATATGTTTTAAAAGCCATAAAATAATATTTTTAAATGCCATAAAATAAATTAGAAATTGCAGAATAATAATAATGGTAGAATAACAATACTGTTGAAATTCCAATCCAACCATCAATACATGGCATTATTTCAAATTCCTCCGCAGTATCATTTATATTGGTATCCAAGAATATATGCCTCTATCGAGCCTTTGTATCATTCATATTGGTATCGAAGAATATATGCCTCTATCGAGCCTTTGCCTTTACAACTGACTAATTTTGGGACTCAACTACCACATCTGTAGAAAGCTATGGGTTTTAAATAATAGGATTTGACTCGAATGGAAATAATAAATGCTATTAAAATACATTAATAGAATGAAAATATTACTAATAAACCTCTAAAGTTGTGCATTGTAAACAAGAAAAGAGTGGTTACAGTTCTTTCCAAGGATATCAAATATATTATATTCCGAATCATTTATTATTAGTTTTAGAATAGATGATTTAAAATAAAATGATTATAAATTATTTATATATTTAAAATATATATTCTGAACACTAATTAAAATAAAATTGTTGCTTCAATACTCTTAAATTTTTCAATTCAACCATCAATATTTGTGTGTCATTACTTCAAATTCCTCCTCACTGATCATTCATATCGATAAATTTATATATGGAAAGCAACGTGCAACCATGATTATGAACTACATGAAAATAATACGTACCCATAATAATAAGCAGGCTACCAACTAATGAAATGGGGACGTTTTTCCTGATAGTCCCTTCTCACCCCACTGTGCAATTTTATTGTAAGAAGTGTAGGATATTATGGCAAAGTGGAATAGTAAATGTTTCTAATTTTAGAAAAAGGTATTACTTTTGTAGTGAAAAAATATTATTAATTTCATGGTATAACATGTAAGAGTTTAGATCAATGTTTTTCCCACCAAAACCACAAAACTGACTTCTAGTGTGCAGAACCAAGGTATGAGTGGTTCTCCTTGTTATAGACATTTTAGGGCACTGCAACCCCAATCATATATATCCATAAACCAAGGGCTTTTGAGTCCCTAAAAGTGTTTCTTCATGCCCTAAAGAAACAAGGTTAGCTGATTACATCATCTCCCAGAAGTTCTCCACAGGAAACTGCTCAGAACTGGTCAAAACAGGACCATACAGGTTGCTCAGTGCTAAGGGTACGATGCATCTCACTCGCCCAGTGCAAAAAGTGCAATGCATACTGAAAAGCCCTTCTGTAGGGTGCGATGGGCGAGAATGGACAAATGGCAGAGACAGTTTGCAAGGTGGATGATCATGGAATCTTCCAGAAACTTATCCTATGACACTTGTCTCTTTGAATTTGCCCAGGGATGAGTAACAGATGACCAATCTCCAAGTGGAATCAAGAACTATCAGAGAGAAGACACTAATCAAAATCCTAAAAGTTGACTCACCTCCCTGCAATCATCTATATATGGATCCCTCATCCCAGAGATCCAGAGGCTGGAATTTTGTATCTCGTAAGGAAGTGTTATTGGTTTCTTGGTGGAATATCATAGTGTTGGGTGATCTAAGCTTTTCATGAGGTGAAGAAGGGCTTTCATGCTGGGAGGATGACGTTGGGTCAGATTAATGGGTTGTAATCCTCTCTTCTAATCTTTATATCAATAAAGTTATTCAAGTTTTCCTCCACATTCTTGTATGTCTGATAGTATATGCATTTGTGTGGTCAATATATATCTGGTCCTATATTGTTTATGATCATAGATCTCTGCACTTTGAAGGTATTATGCTACTTTGACTTTACAGATACTCTTTGAAGCAGAGTGGTCAAGGGAGAGGCGGCAAAGACCTGTCAGTGAGGAGAAGGAACAAGCAAAGAACCAAGCGCAAGATCGAGGTTGGTAGTCTTTGATCTTCTCTTATCTACTTCTCACAAAGGAAAAAGAAAGTAACTTTAATCTGTTTGTTTCTAAGATATTTACCCGTCTTAGTGGGACTAGCAGCTCTGCATAGACACTAGATTTCCCGATAACAAAATGGCGACTCCACTGGGGAGCGAATAGATTGTTTGCTTGTCTATATTTGTTTGTTTTATAAACTTACAGATGGAGCCTGAAGTTAAGCCAGCTAGCCTTCGAATTGCATTTTCTATGCAAGTGAAAAGTATATCAATGCTGCTTCAATCTATCTCTGGGTTTTGTTTATAAACTGAACAATCGATTTGCAAACATCCTAATTGCCCTAGTGGTGGCTCTGGTAACCTCATTAGATCAGCCCCTGTGATTTCTATTTACTGACCATCATTAGCTCGGCCTAAATCCCTGAACTAAGCTGCAAAATCTGACCAAGAACCAAGTTGAAGTCTCGTCCCTGGACCATCACACTTTCTCCTCACAGGAATCTGGATGCATCGCACCTCCTGTGTGCAGTAGGTGCACTGCATCACACTTTCCCTGTGTTGTAGGTGCGTTGATCAGACAAGACCTCTTCTACTCTCAGATTTTGGTTTCTGTGTTCACTCTCTTCAGCTTTATTCAGGAGTTTTGTTGTCTGTGATCAATATACCACTGTGGAAACTCCCTTCCTTTGCATGGTTCCGCCTCCATAGTGCAAAGAATTGTGAATTTTTTTATGTATTTTGTGCCATTTACAGTTCTCTTCTCAAAAAAGTAGCGTAATCGAACCGTCGTCTTTTGATTTGGAAGTGTCCCAAGTGTTGTTTTCAGTCAAAGAAAAGAATTATATTGTTCTTGATGGTCGATTATACAATTAATCTTGTATTTGATTTGAATTAGTAGTTTTTCAAGTGTCGAAAACAATTTTCAATTCAAAGTCGCAAAGTGTCATCATTATCTTCCTTTCATTTTTTAAGAGAAATTTGTTAGTACTGTCACTTTGAAAAGATAATTCAAATATGTACTTAGCATTCTTCTTGTCATTCACACATTAAGAAAGCTGAAAACAAATACATGCATGTGCATTTGCATTTAGACTGCTTGTTGGTTTGATTTAAGACAGTGCATCTAGTGTGTGCTCTCTGCTCTATGTTGAAAGAACATCATCTCTCTTTCTTTAGTAGCTAGGATTTTCATTGCAAAAAGAAGATTAAATGATTGTTTATCATCTTAGATTGCATTTTAGGAATTGTATATATACATCACCCGGTGAACCTGAAAGGCAAATTTCTTAAGAAAGATCAACTGTAAAATAAATTCAATGAACATAAAAACACTTTGGAACCTAACGCACAACATTTAGAAGTCTAGGCTAGAGACGTATTCCAGCGTCGTAAAGCCTGGTAACTATCGCTTTCATTGTTGGTTGGGTGATTCCTCCTCTTTGAGATGACAAGTGCCAGTACGGACTTGTGCTCCCACATACCATTGAGTATATATTGGGAGACCACAATAGGCTATATCCTTTATCCTTAGGAAGCCGTGTCTGCCACCCTATCGATCGCAATGCACTGAACACAGCATTCGGGAGGATTGACTGCCATACCGTAAAAAGTATTCTGCAGTTTTGCGATTGGTTTGGTAATCCCTCTATCTAGATTTCCAGAGTAGTCTCTTTCGTTCCTTTTCAGACTCCTTAAAGGAAAAGGTCCATCTGAGCACTTGTCACTTCAGGCTCATTAAAAATCAAAGGCGACTAGAGTCATCTTTTGTTTTTTCCTGACTCTTAAAAATTGAAAAAACAAGTTGTGTCAAAGAGTCTAAAATTTATTTTAATCGGAATAATATCACTATTCGCGCATTGGTCTTAGGTTGAGGAAAATGGAGTCCACCAATCAAGGGTTTCCCCTTGGAGGAAATCCTAGTCCTTTCTCCTCTTAGGGAGATGTTAGTGCACCTCATATGGCCACATTGTCGCTTCCAGGATTGACAACTGGCTTGTCGATATGGCTCTTCTCGACCTCCGTCGTTCAGAACACCGTGATTCCTGAACAATCGAGTCAGCAACTAGATGATACTAGAGTTACCCCCCAACCTTCTACTTCATCCGTTTCTCCCTCTCCTCCTTCCTCTTCGCTTGATGAAGCCGGTAAAGCAAAAAATAAAGTAACTAAGAAGGAGAAGAAGGGGAAAGAGAAGAAAGAAAAGAAGAAGAAGGAGCCAAAAGCAAAAAGGGGTAACCGGGCATTGTCTAGTGAAAATCCACACACTGCACCATCCAAGCCTAAATTTCCATGTGTCATCTGCAAAGGAGACCACTATCATCGAGATTGTCCTTGTATCCCTCGGATCTTAAGGGACTAGTCTCCTCGTTTGCACAATCCGGTGTCATCAACCTCTGAAGATCATGTTGAAAGTACATCGTCAACTAGTGAAAGCGAAGTATTTGGACAGAAAAGGAAATGTAAATTTCCTTGTAAACTGTGTGAAGGCGATCACGTCATCCACCTTTTTCCCTTCCTAGATGAAGATAAAATAGTCTTGGATGACCATCATGCTTCACCGCTACGACTTCCTCCTAGATACAAGAAACTCTTGTCGAGTCCATCACTAGTTGAGAATCCGACTGACATGCCATTTTGGTCGGTCGAAGCATCTATCGTTGAAGATAAACCTGCTGAATCCATACCAGACGAAAGTCAAAAGGTTGAGGCGGTAGTCGACCTGGTCTTGTCTTCGGAAGGTCCATCTTCAGATGATACAATCACCGAAGAGAATGAGAACGACACCATTCAAATTATTTTCGTAAACACAGACTCCGATGAACATGGGGGAAATCTACCAATTCCTTTACTGCAGGAAGGAAGTTCTTCAGAGTCATATCTGGCCGTTTATTCGGTCCCACCTCCAAGAAACCTAGTCGTTTCCTTCGATTGGAATCTACTAGGCAGACCCCATTTACTGACCAATGTACCATTTCGAATCATTGTACAAGCTTACAAAATGTTCATGGTAGGTACCATCATAGATGAAGGGGCTTCTGTGAGTATCCTTTCCTCAACTGCTTGGAAAGCGCTTGGTTCGCCATCGCTTCTGCCTGAGATGAGAAATCTAATAGGCTTCAACAAAGGAACTAGTCGATTGTTAGGGATCCTCCCCAATTTGCCTATAAATTTGAGAAGGAAAACCATTTATATGAATGTAATGGTAGTCCAAGGACCTATAGACTATAATCTACTCCTTGGGTGTGACTATATTTATTGCATTGGAACCATTTTCTCCTTACTCTTTCAAGTAATGTGTTTTCTGCATGAAGGCCGAGTGGTCCAACTTGTATACCAGCTTTCGTTCCTCGGCTCACACATAGCTAATAGTCAAATGCCATCCCTAAATGGTATTTTCATGCAAGGAATGTCTCATCAATCTCCAATTCGTCCACCTGAAGAACATGAGTAATTCAGGGGGTTGTGACTGAAAACCAGGGGGCATGCGCCCTGGTCTGCTCCGGCAGAAAAACTCTAGGTATAGAGTAGGTTTCAGCGAAGGATATATGACTGGTCCGACACCCATATGTATGGGAAAATGGGATTAGATCGGATAAGATACCTCTATTAGAAGGTATGCCTTTCCTGATAGAACAAATGTTTTGTTTGCAAATTTAGGGGTAACCTATAAAAGGTAGGCCTTTCCTGACAAAGCAAATGTTTTGTTTGCAAATTGAGGGGTAACCTCGAAACTCTACTTCACTATACCTGGGGGCATGCAAACCTTCTTGCGTACAAGTGAAGAGCGACCATTTATTTTTTTAGTTTGTAGGTTCTCAAACCCTTTAAACTCGTAGGATTGGTCGTTCCTAACTTACATAAAGGAAGGATATGGAGCAAAGCTTCGAAAGGTGCAAGCTCCATAAAAATGGAATCTATTGATGATACATCCTTATTATATGACTGGCACGAGGAGTTTTTATGTGAAGTTCAAGCTCGTTAAAAATTAAACCTAAGCAATGAGCAAATGTGTCCCCCAGAGTTTAAGCTCATTAAAAAATGAACCAATTTCCAGTAAATAACCATTGTGAATGCATTATCATCAGCTTTTGAGCCTTGGTCGTGTTCTCATCATTGCCTCCACTCTGTTTTAGCCAATCATACGCCATTTGATTGTTTACCCCTTTTGAGGAACATCTACGAAGAGTGATTCTGTTATCCATCCTTGTGACACTGTGTTGGGTCCCTATAATACTAGTGATTACCCCATTACTATTGTAGTTATACCCCTTATTTATATTGATGTACCCATGTAGTGCCCATATTGTTACTATTGTGCCACATAGAAGCCCACTATTGTTATTGTTGTGCCCTACAATATTATTGTTATGTAGGCTTTGATTGTATTGGGACCACTTAGACTCCTATATATAGAAAGGAGGTATTTTCATTTGTATCATCCAAGAATTGTTCATTTATGTAATGTAAAGGAGGTTGCCCCCTCGAAGAGGCTGAATTCTAAGGCGTGGATCTCTCTTTTCTATCTTTTTGTGAGCTGGTTTCATAACATTTGGTATCAGAGCTTTGGATTCTAGGGTTTCGCTGCTCCAAACAGGTCATCGTGGAATTTTCGCTATAACTTTTTTTTGTGACGTTTCAGAAGTCGCAAAAAAAAACCCATTTGAGAAGAATTGGCGTTGAACCTTGGGTCCGAATTTCAGAGATTTTCGCGCGATATTTTCGGAGATATGATCTAAGGAAGTTGGCCTTTTTGCAGACTCCTGAATTACATTCAAAACAGGTGACCTGGGGAAAATCGTCATAACTCTCTCTCTGAGGATCGGATTGAAATTTCGTAAAAGGGTACAGAAAGAGGACGGACTGTAGTTTCTTGTATGTGTGTTTTAGATTCAAAGGTTGAAACAGTGGCTCGTGGAACGTCATACAAGTTCGCTCTACTGAACCAGTCTAAAAGCAAGTCACTGTGGGAGATTTCACATAACTCTTCCTTGGAGAATCCAATTTGGCTCAGAATTGTGGCATTGGAAAGAGGACACAGAAGGCTACTGCAGGTAGCAATTTCAGAACTGGATGATTCGAAATTACAGAGACACATCAGATTCAATATCAGGCTTCTATAAAGTGAAAAAAAGGTGTGTAGTTTTTTTTTTTAAATTTTTGTGTAAGCTTGGTTTAACGGAATTCAAAGGGCATAGTAAAGAATTATTATCGGTAACTGATGCCCCGAGGAAAGAAAATGCAAACACCTAGTAAGGAACCTGAAAGCTCTAGCATGACTCATGAAGAAGAAGAAGAAATGCTACGTGATATATCAAAATTACAAGAACAAGTGCAACAAATGTCACGCTCACAAAAGCTAACAGAAGCTAAGATAAGTGGCGTGGAATCTAAGATAAAGGGCATGGAAGCTAAGATGGATGATTCAAAGACAGATTTGAAGAGAGACATGGCAGATTTGAAGATAGATTTGAAGACAGATTTGAAGAGAGACATGGCAGATTTGAAGATAGATTTGAAGACAGATATGGAAGAATTGAAGAAGTTGCTACAAGAAAGTGTCACTAATGGTGAAAAGGTAGTAAAGGAAACTCATGATGAGAACAAAATAAATGTTAATCAGGATACCATAGACGCTAATGTTGGATCGAAGACTCATCATGTTCCAAAAATCGATATGAGGAAGTTTGATGGTAAGGATCCCGCCACATGGATATTACAGATGGAGCAATTCTTCGATCTCAATAATGTGCAAAACACACAAAAGGTACGTATGGCAACTTTATATTTGGAACCAAATCAGTTTGTATGGTATCAATGGCTTTGTTCTCGTAAACAATTTATCACTTGGGCAATTTTTACGGAAGAATTGATAGCACATTATGAGGATACAAAAAGCAACACTTTTTTTAGCCAATTGATGAGTCTCAAACAAAAGGGTTCAATAATGGAGCACATTGAGGAGTTCCAAAAATTGAACATAAGGATAAAAGATATTCCAGAGGAGCATAGGATTGATGTGTTCATAGGGTCTTTAAAGGATAATATCCAACATGATGTGCGCCTTTGGGAACCTGATTCATTAGAGAAGGCATTCAGGTTAGCAAGAAAAATGGAAAGAAAAATTATGGCAACTAGGAAGCATACCATTCACAACTATAAAGATGGAAGTGTTGTTACCCATAGTCTTCCACAACCTACAAGGTTGACACCGCAACAATTGGAAGAAAAAAGAGCAAAAGGGCTTTGTTACAATTGTGATAGCAAATACACAAAAGGTCATAAGTGTGCTGAGAAGAAATTATTCTACATAGATTGTGAAGAGGAAGAAGAAAAGGAGCAAGAAAGGTCAAAAGAAGAGGATATATTCCAGGAACAAAGCCTATATGAAGAACAAATAAATCCGACCATATCTTGTAATGCATTGGCGGGAATTACCACTCCTCAAACCATCAAGATAGAAGGACAAATCAAGAAGAAAAAGGTGATAGTGTTGATTGATTCAGGAAGCACCCACAATTTTATTCATTGTAGGGTAGCAAAAGAATTGAATTGCTTCCTATATCCAGCACCAGAGTGTCAAGTGATGATTGCAAATGGAGGAACAATAAATTGCTCTGGAAAGTGCCATAATATCAAGCTATCCATGGGAGAATATGTATTGACTAGCCCAATGCTTTCCATTCCAATGGGAGGTGCTGATGTTGTACTAGGAGTTCAATGGCTACAATCCTTGGGTACAATAGCTTTTAATTTTCAAGAACTTTTCATGAAATTTTCTGTGGAAGGAAAGGAAGTTGAATTAAGGGGTATTGCAGGGAAACCAGGAAAGATAATCAGCTCTAATGGTATGACAAAGCTTCTAAAAAAGGAGCAAAGGGTGTAATTGCACAATTATGTTCGCTAGATGTTTCCACATTAGAATCATCTATTTCTCCAGATCTCCAAAAAGTCCTGGACAATCATTCCAAGGTATTTGAGACTCCCAAAGGTCTCCCACCTATGCGTGATCATGATCATGCTATTCATCTGATTCCAGGAAGTGTTCCTCCAAACATCAGGCCGTACAGATATCCCTATGTCCAAAAAAGTGAAATTGAACGTATGGTTGCAGAAATGCTAGAGGTTGGTATAATTCAACCGAGTCAAAGTTCTTTCTCTGCTCCAGTAGTATTGGTGCACAAGAAGGATGGATCATGGCGCATGTGTCCGGATTATAGGGAGCTCAACAAGCTCACTATTAAAGATAAGTTCCCCATTCCTGTCATTGATGAATTACTGGATGAATTGCATGGATCAATTTACTTCACCAAGTTGGATCTTCGTTCAGGATATCATCAAATCAGAATGAAGATTGAAGACATTCCGAAAACGGCATTTAGAACTCATGAGGGTCATTATGAATTTTTGGTCATGCCTTTTGGCCTTACCAATGCACCTTCAACATTTCAAGGTTTGATGAATTCAATTTTCAAACCATTCCTTAGAAAATTTGTGTTAGTATTTTTTGATGATATACTTATCTACAGCAAGTCTTGGAAGGATCATGTTGAACATGTCGACAGGGTGCTACAACTATTGGAAGAGAAACAATTATATGCCAAAAGATCCAAATGTTTCTTTGGAGTCCAGGAGGTGGAATATTTGGGTCATATTGTATCTCATGAAGGAGTTAAGGTAGACCCTACCAAAATTAAAGCCATTAAGGAATGGAAAATCCCCACATCCATAAAGCATTTGCGCAGATTTCTTGGGTTGACAGGGTATTATCGCAAGTTTGTTAAGAATTATGGGAGAATAGCAGCACCTCTAACGACATTATTGAAGAAAGATGCATTTTCATGGACTCCGGAAGCAACAAAGGCCTTTGAACATCTTAAAGAGGCAATGTGCCAAGCACCGGTCTTAGCTACACCGGACTTCACAAAAACCTTTACTGTGGAATGTGATGCTTCAGGAAATGGCATTGGTGCTGTTCTAATGCAAGATGAAAGACCCATTGCCTTTGAAAGTCGTCCAATCAAGGGAAAGTTTCTAAGAAAAGCTATTTATGAGAAGGAAATGTTGGCAATACTCCATGCACTTAAGAAATGGCGACCCTACCTAATGGGAAGACACTTCAAGGTAAAAACAGATCATGATAGCCTTAAATACTTTTTAGAACAAAGATTATCCTCTGAAGAGCAACAAAAGTGGGTCACAAAGATGTTGGGTTATGACTTTGAAATCATCTACAAAAAGGGAAGCAAAATGTGGTGGCAGATGCACTCTCAAGGAAGGATGAGGATGTGGAAGCATTGTTGTGCGCTATTTCTATCATCCAACCAGATTGGATAAATGAAGCAAGGGAGGAATGGAAGAATGACGAAGAAGTGTGGGCACTTATTCGAAAGCTACAACAAGATTCCAGTACGTCTGATACATTTAGCTGGAAAAATGATTCGTTATGGTACAAAGATCGCTTATACCTCTGTAAGAATTCCCAGCTAAAACAAAAGATTCTTATGGAATTGCACACTTCTCCCTTAGGAGGGCACTCAGGATTTTTAAAAACTTACCACAGGGTTAAGAAGGAATTTTTTTGGGATGGCCTTAAATCAGATATTCATAAGTTTGTGGCAGAATGTTTGGTTTGCCAGCAAAATAAAGTTGAAACAATTAAGACACCGGGTCTATTACAACCTTTACCCATTCCAAGCCAACGTTGGGAGGAGGTATCAATGGATTTTATCACAGGTTTACCCAAGTCTGAGGGAAAGAGTGTCATCATGGTGGTAGTTGACAGACTTACCAAGTATGCACACTTTTGTGCATTATCACATCCATTTAAAGCCAGTACAGTTTCTACTGCATTTATGGAAACAATTCAAAAGCTACATGGAAACCCAAAGATTATTGTAAGTGACAGAGATCCCATTTTCACTGGAAATTTTTGGACAGAATTATTTTCTTGTCTTGGTACTCAGTTAGCTCATAGCTCATCTTATCATCCTCAATCTGATGGGCAAACTGAGATAGTAAACAAATGTTTGGAAGGATACCTTCGTTGCTTTGTATCTGATAAACAGACACAATGGGTCAAATGGTTGCCTCTGGCTGAATGGTGGTATAACACTTCCTTTCATACAGCAACAAAAATGACCCCATTTATGGCACTTTATGGGTATCAACCACCATCCATCACATCATATTTAAGAGAAAATTCTAAGGTTCAGGCAGTGGAACATCACATCGAACATCAACAACAAGTCCTCCAACTCTTAAAGGATAACCTTGTGTTGGCACAAAATAGAATGAAACAACAGGCAGATCAGCATCGCAGTGAAAGAAGTTTTGATGTAGGTGATTGGGTATTCCTACGGCTACAACCATATAAGCAAATGTCCCTCAAGCAAGCTAAGAAGGATAATAAATTATCACCAAAGTATTATGGTCCGTACAAGGTGTTGCAAAAGATTGGTACTATGGCATACAAATTGGAGCTTCCTGCAGCTTCTCGATTGCACCCAGTTTTCCATGTTTCATGCTTAAAGAAGGTTATAGGTGACAAGCTCTCAGTTCAAACAATATTGCCAGAACTTGACGAAGAAGGAAAAATTATATTGGAACCGGAAGCAGTTATAGAAACAAGAACTCGACAGCTACAAAATCGATCAATTTCAGAGTACCTTATCAAGTGGAAGAACTTATCCACTGAAGATTCCACATGGGAGGACGAGAATTTTATGCAGAAGTATCCTGAACTACTCAAGCGTTGAGGACAACACTTTTTTGAAGGAGAGGGGCATGTTGGGTCCCTATAATACTAGTGATTACCCCATTACTATTGTAGTTATACCCCTTATTTATATTGATGTACCCATGTAGTGCCCATATTGTTACTATTGTGCCACATAGAAGCCCACTATTGTTATTGTTGTGCCCTACAATATTATTGTTATGTAGGCTTTGATTGTATTGGGACCACTTAGACTCCTATATATAGAAAGGAGGTATTTTCATTTGTATCATCCAAGAATTGTTCATTTATGTAATGTAAAGGAGGTTGCCCCCTCTAAGAGGCTGAATTCTAAGGCGTGGATCTCTCTTTTCTATCTTTTTGTGAGCTGGTTTCATAACACACTGCCATGATTGGAAATTCCAAACCTTACCTGGAATCAGCTGCTACCTGAAATTATCACTCGTCCCTCAAAAAATGAGTCTCCTTTAAGCTATTTTCGTCTTACTCGTAAAATATGAAAAGATTACCGAGCATTTGGCCTCTCCAGCTCGTTAAAGCTACCGAGAGTGCTATCCCTCCTCTAGATTTTAATCTTTTTGGACCTGAGGGATTATTATACAAAAAGATCGAGCGCTTGTTTTGTTTGGCTCATTAAAATTATCAAAAACTCATCCCTTTCGTATTATTTTATACTTTTTCGAACTTAAGGGATTATATGACGAAAAAGGATTATTGGAGTTTCCTTTACGTCCCTTTCAAACTCTCTAAAATTGAAAAGGACCGAGTTATCTTTGTCGTTAAACTCGTTAACACCAATAGTGAAAAACTTGTCCATATAGACAAGAACGAGTTTCACTGTCACTAGGCTCGTTAAAACATAGCGACAGGTTTTCCCGAAGGGAAAATTATAGAACAAGCATATGTTATCCTCCTCAAGCTTGATAAAAATAAAGAGGTACTAGTCAGCAATGACTGGGGAAAATTGGGAAGAAAACTTGAAGAAACTTTATTGGTAGCAAAGTCGCTCTTGAACATGACACTTTCACTCCATGTCTGAGTCGGGTTGGGTTATTTCATTCATCGGTCATATTACCATTGGTCCATCATACCATCCATATTTGGGGTTAACGCTACCAATCCACTTCAAGTGTCTTTGATATGTTCAAGAGAAGTCAATCAGAGAATTCACCAACCCATCTTGTGTCTCATCCATTGCAATACCTTTATGCTTCATTCTTTCATGACCGCCACCCTAAACCCTGTATCACCAGATCGTTTTCACCTCCAAAAGTCATTTGCTCCGTTCTGTGTCATAGATGTGGGATTCATTAAGGCCCTCCTACGACGGGTCACTTCTTGTCGACATCAGCTCATTATCCAAGAAGTCGACCTAGGAACAATTTTTTCAGTACTTTGAAGCTTGCATGCGTCAATGGCAAGTTTCTCACTTTCGGCGACAGGTTTACATCAATGGCCTTCGACCGAGAGATTTTGCGTGATGTT
This sequence comes from Pinus tabuliformis, assembly GCA_031772625.1. Classification (NCBI taxonomy): domain Eukaryota; kingdom Viridiplantae; phylum Streptophyta; class Pinopsida; order Pinales; family Pinaceae; genus Pinus; species Pinus tabuliformis. Next base: position 867,996,469 of record CM062817.1, read on the forward strand.
TGACGCCAAGTCCCATTTTCACACCACGCGAATTGTACTACTGTACCTTGAGGGTCATCATCATTATCAGTGATTCCTCTCGCGCCTGTTAACAACTTACATCATTGGCTGGTAATCAAGCGATGTCTTTCCATGTTCAACTCCAGAACATTTTTCATATGGATCGACTTGTACTTCGGGCGAAGATTGGACGAGTTTGAAGACCCCAGATCTAGTTTCATCCATCCGGGCTGCTATATATTCAGGAAACTAAAGACATCAAATGTACATCATTACTGCACAGATGATCATCTGAATCAAAGGATGATGGCTCTATCATAATCATCAGTCTGCCACACAGACAGTTGTCTGTCCTATGTACATGAAAATGAATTTATAACGCTGAGCATGGGAATGCCTGCCTTAGCTAGATCATGAAAATATTATTAAGATAATGTATTTTATTGTATCTTATTGCAGGTCGCCTTCCAGTTCAAAAAACCTCGAATCCTCATGATAAAGCATTTCACCCGACATCAAAATATTAATGACCTCATGCTTTAGGGGGCAACTGTTATAGACATTTTTGGGCACTGCAACCCCAATCATATATGTCCATAAACCAAGGGCTTCTGAGTCCCTAAAAGTGTTGCTTCATACCCTAAAGAAAGAAGGTCAGCTGATTACATCATCTCCCAGAAGTTCTCCACAGGAAACTTCTCAAAACTGGTCAAAACTGGACCATACAGGTTGCTCAATGCTAAGGGTGCGATGCATCTCACCTGCCCAGTGAAAAAAGTGCGATGTGTACTGAAAATCCCTTCTGTAGGGTGCAATGGGCGAGAATGGACAAATGGCAGAGACAATTTCCAAAGTGGATGATCATGGAATCTTCCAGAAACTTCTCCTATGACACTTGCCTCTCTGAATTCGCCCAGGGATGAGTAAGAGATCACCAATCTCCAAGTGGAATCAAGAACTATCAGAGAGAAGACACTAATCAAAATCCCAGAAGTTGACTCACCTCCCTGCAATCATCTATATATGGATCCCTCATCCCAGAGATCCAGAGGCTGGAATTTTGTATCTCGTAAGGAAGTGTTATTGGTTTCTTGGTGGAATATCATAGTGTTGGGTGATCTAAGCTTTTCATGAGGTGAAGAAGGGCTTTCATGCTGGGAGGATGACGTTGGGTCAGATCAATGGGTTGTAATCCTCTCTTCTAATCTTTATATCAATAAAGTTATTCAAGTTTTCCTCCACATTCTTGTATGTCTGATAGTATATGCATTTGTGTGGTCAATATATATATGTTCCTATATTGTTTATGATCATAGATCTCTACACTTTGAAGGTATTATGTTGCTTTGACTTTACAGGTACTCTTTGAAGCGGAGTGGTCAAGGGAGAGGTGGCAAAGACCTATCGATGAGGAGAAGGAACAAGCAAAGAACCAAGCGCAAGATCGAGGTTGGTAGCCTTTGATCTTCTCTTATCTACTTCTCATAAAGGAAAATGAAAGTAACTTTAATCTATTTGTTTCTAAGATAGCTACCTGACTTAGTGGACTAGCAGCTCTACATAGACACTAGATTTCCCGATAACACTCCTCTTGACCATACCTGACTGACTCACTCTCAGTTTTGGGTTGGGTTTTTTCTGTTTAACTTCTAATTCGACCTTCTCTGCACAAGCGTTGTCATCTGTCACCAGAGGGCTGCACCATTAGATGACTGCCTTCAGCAGTATGTGCACCCATATAAAACAAGGGTTTGATATAGGGGACATTTCGGGCTCGTACAGGCTTGGTTTTTTTTTGCATTTTCATGTCTGTTTGCAGGTAAAGTGCCAACCTTGTGACACTATGGGGTTTGGTTAAGGCCCTATTTCTTAACAAGGTTTGCCTCTACTTCTAGGTATTTACTTTGGCATCCTCAAACAATGGTTGAGTGACTAATTACTTATTTTTGGATTGTTCTTTGTGTAACAAGGGTTTCATAGTTTGGCTTTGACCTCACGATGTAGTTGTAGCTACACCCGTGACTGTTATAGTTTTCTTGTATAATTGACTATGTCCACGGACAAGAGAACAATTTATTTCCTATTTATGAGAACAAAGTTTGTTAAATTATCTATATTCGTACTGAGACTAGCTCTGCCCTTTCAAGGTTAATTGTTATATTGTTTTATTGTTATGATAAAGTGCCTGTTATACCTATCGGTCGAATGTGTTGCAGCATAGTGTTCCTTTCAAAGATTATTCATTTTTTGGTTATAAGTTATACTATGATCTTTTTTGGGTTATGTTAATAGGATTTGTAATTTCATTAATACAACCAATTCCTTTATTGAATTTAGGCTTCTGTGATCCATATCAAGTTTGAGAGAAGATTCTTTGGTGAAAATCACATTGGGATTATTGAATTTAGGCTTCTATGATCCATATCAAGTTTGGGAGAAGATTCTTTGGCAAAAATCACATTGGGATGCTTTTGTCGACGCGTTTCGAATCAACTAGTGTGGTTTATCGTCAGGACAAGTTGAAGGAACAGATCTCACTTTGCATATTAAATAGTCAAAGTAGAACATCCAATCTCTGCACCTTTTAAGAAATGCCAACTCTGACTTCAACTTTGAAACCGGTAAGCATGCCCGTTCAAAACAGTGAACCTTAGTTGTGGTGGCTCTTCCATGCAGGGATTCAATTATTGAATTTAGGCTTCTATGATCCATATCAAGTTTGAGAGAAGATTCTTCGGCAAAATTCACATTAGGATTATTGAATTTAGGCTTCTGTGATCCATATCAAGTTTTAGAGAAGATTCTTCGGCGAAAATCATATTAGGAGGCTTTTGTCGGTGCGTTTCGAACCAACCAATGTGGTTCATCGTCAAGACAAGTTGAAGGAACAAATCTCACTTTGCATATTAAATAGTCAGAGCAGAACATCCAATCTCTGCACCTTTTAAGAAATGCCACACTGGTTGGTTCGAAACGCGTCGACAAAAAGCATCCCAACATGATTTTCGCCGAAGAATCTTCTCTCAAAATACGTTATTAATTGTTATAATGTTAGCAAGAAATCATGTGTTTCATTCAGTAATACCATTTCAAACCAAAAATTCCACATGCATTCATTACCATGCAAACAATAACACAAGAATACTTATCTTGCAAGTTTTCAAGGAAATTGAGTCAAGACTATGACTCTCCACCTAACTTCCATAGTCATGTATTTCCACATTATACCCTTTCAACCCAAGAATGAAACATACTTTCATTGTCTTGTAAAGACCTTGCAGAATACGTTATTAATTGTTATAATGTTAGAAAGAAATCATGTGTTTCATTCAGTAATACCATTTCAAACCAAAAATTCCACATACATTCATTACCATGCAAACAATAACACAAGAATACTTATCTTTCAAATTTTCAAGGAAATTGAGTCAAGACAATGACTCTCCACCTAACCGTAGAAAGCTATAACCAATTCTCACTTGCACCTATCACTCTCGAGTTGGATTCCATCGACTGAGATGACTTTCTCAAGGGACTATACCACACTACAAGCTGAAATAGTGACTCTATAGGTGCTCCTACCTCCACCAACCAACCAAGTAGTAGTCAATCATTCTTTAGGGACTTCAGAGGTCTATCACTTCCACCCTCCTATTGTCAACAACCAATAATATCCAAGGAAATCAAGAGGAATCAAGATATAGTGATTCCACTCTTTTGTGGTTCATCAACCACCAAAATCCAAGGAATCAAGAGGTTGCACCTCCATCTTGAACTTATCACATAATGATTCCACCCTCAAAGGGGAATCAAGAATCCATTATATCACCATATAAACAAACATAGACTCCACCCTCTAAGGGGAGTCAAGAGTTTGATGTAGAGAAGAATGAAATGAACAATGACTCCACCCTTAAGGTGAATTTAGTGTCTACTGTGAGACCGAGATGGAATAGGAAAGTGATTCTACCCTCAAAGGAGACTCAAGAATCCACTGCTCAACCGAAGTGAAAACAAGCAAGTGATTCCACCCTCAAGGGCATTCAATAATCCGCTGCTCAACTGAAGTAAAACAATCAATGGAGACTATGGGTCATCTTACTAGGATTCTAAGTTAAACCTCTACCCAAAACTATTAAGGGACTATAACGAAAACCCATGTCCACCCTCAAGGCCCCCAGGATATCTTGAGATTTATCCTCCATTGGAGAATCTACTCTTGTGCTCTTATTGCTCAACCAACATAGATTCATCTCCTTCTGGAGCAAGCAACAAACCAGTGTGCTTCCCTATTACGCACTGCATTTCCGAATTGGTCTCCTCTCTAGAAAAACCCCGTTCCACTAGCTTCCCCTGCTTTCTTCCATTTTCTGTGTTCGTTTTCCACCCCTACTTCTCTCCCATTCAAGGATTACACCCTTTGTGCCTAATGTCCTCCCTTTCTTCCACTATCTCATGGTGGTTCTTTCCTACAATATGACTTAATACCATGACCTTCCTAGCTCATCGGATCGTGTCATCTTCCACTTTTCTTATTTATTAACTACATCCCAATGACCCTATGTGCTTGCGTGCTCCAAGAATCCCCTTCTTCCACTATATAGTCATGGCATTTATGTTTTTATGTCCTATTTTAAATGTTTTTGCCTTAAAAGAAGTATGGTCTTTGTCATTGTCCAGCCTCCTCTTCAACGCATACTTTAATTAGCTTAAATACACACCTACAAGCCTATTTGGTTGTCACAACAATTAAATTCCTAGTAATTACCTAACCTCTGTCCTTGAAATCTGTGTCACTTAACCCTATTGTAATATGAAAAACATAATTACATAAAATATTTTTTTCATGGGGTTGCTAAGAAAAATGCAACTAAGGCAATCACAAACCCCTCCCCCTTAGGGGAACATCGTCATCGGTGTTCTTCACCGATATACATCACAAAATACGTACTCAAAACATACACATATTGTTTATCGAGCTTTTTACAATATTTAGAGTTTATACACATTTACTTCAATCAACAAACAAAAAGGGATATGTTGTCATCATGGAGTCAACCATTTCCCACATGGCTTCCTTGGGCCCAAGGTTCCTCCACTACACTTTGACTTGCTCTATTACTCAATTTTGGAGCATGATGCTCCTCCAATCTAGGATGCATAGTGGCTCTAGCTAGAATTCTCCCTATGGTTCCACATGTAACATAGACCAATCAATCACACAGTTAGAGTCTCATACGTATATTTTAAGTAAAGAGACATGAAAAACATCAAGGACTTTATCCAATGGAGTAAAGTCCATGATATATGCCACTAGTCCAATCCTTTCAATGATCTCAAAAGGCCCACAATACCATGGTTCCAACTTGGCACAAGACCCAATCTTCGAGGAACTCTTCTTGAGTTTTATTCTTGAGTAAACATGTTCCCCAACTTGAAACTCTTTATGCACCATATGCTAATCTACGCAGCCTTTCTACATATCCTATTCCACTTCAAATTCTTCTTGATAATCTGAATTTGCTTCTCCATTTCCTTGAGTATGTTCAGTCCAATAAGGAATTTGTTCACTGGATCACTTTAGCTAATAGGAGTATTGTAACTCCTCCCATACAATGCCTCAAATGGACGCATCTTTATGGATTCTTGGTACCCATTGCCATATGCAAACTCTACAAGTGGAAGATAGTCCTCCCACTTTTTAGGTTGATGCATCACATACATCCTCAACATGTCTTTGAGAATTCTGTTTGTCCATTCTGTTTTCCCATCCGTCTATGGATGATATGATGTATTGAATTATAACTTTGTCCCCAAACCCGTAAACAGTTCCTTCTAAAATCTTGAAGTGAACGTAGCATCTCTATCTAAGATGATTTACTTTGGAATTCCATGCAACCTCACAATCTCTTTTATGAAAATTTGGGCCACCTCACTAGCGAAATTGGTGGATTTCACTACCACAAAATGAGCCACTTGGCTCAAATTGTCAATCACCACCATAATTGCATCATTTTGACTAGAGTTTCTTTATAAACTTGTGATGAAATCCATGGAGATCACCTCCCATTTCAATTCCAAAATGGGAATGGGTTGCAATAAACCTAGTGGATGTTTGTATTCATCTTTCACTTGCTGACATTATATGCATTTAGCGAAAAAATCCACCACTTATTTCCTCAAATTTGGCCAACAGTAGAACTTTTTAATGGTTGAGAGTCTTTTAGTACCCTGGGTGGCCGAAATATGGCTTGACATGGAACTCTCTCATTATGATCTTCTCCAATTTATCATTATTTGGCACATATATTTTGTTCTTGAATCTAATTAAGCTGTCATGGGTGAGATGATATTCCTCATCCCCATAATCTTGTTATAACTTTTCATTCATTTGCTGATATTTTTCATCATGTTGTCATTCCTTCATGACTCTTTCTGCTAGGTCCACTTTGTTAGAGCTTATGGATGCCAAGTGATTCATTTGAATCCTCCTACTAAGCGCATCAACTACCCTATTCTCTTTTCCTTTGATGTATGTTGTGTGTGGATCATGATTGTTCAGAGGTCTTTGTTTCAGCCGGATGTATAGTCCAGGAAGTTTTGTACACCCCTCCATGCGAGGGGGTGTGGGGGGGACTTGTCCCCCCCCACGGGGGTTCGGGGGGGCTGATCCCCCCTGGATGGGGGGTCCGGGGGCTAGCGGTCCCTCGGCGAGAGCTCGAGGGCAGTGCCCCCGAAGCCAAAAATAAATGTAAAATTGCCTTGTAAAAGTATAGTAATTTATAGTTAATCTGGGCCGTTCATTAGGCGAATGATCTAACGGTAGAACTTATGTTTAGTTTAGGGTTTTTTGCCCTAGAAGGAAACCCCTCTCTTTGTATGAGGGCATTGTATTTGAGGCTGTGAAATCGATGTGTATTCTGTGAGCGAGAAACAGAGAGGTGAGATTGTGAGAGAAAACAGAAGATATTACAGCGGATCTGCTGTAGGTTGTGTCTCTTCATTTTGCTGGATAATAGAAAGGAAGGACTGGCTATTCGAGGTGGACGTAGCCCAAACTGGGTGAACCACGTATATCTGTGTCTCTCTTGTTTTATATGTTTTCTGTGTTTATATTTATGCAATATTTTATGTGTTCCATTGCTCCGTAATATATAAGTATCTAACAACTAGTATCAGATCTGTTGTAGGTTGTGTCTCTTCATTTTGCTAGATAATAGAAAGGAAGGACTAGCTGTTCGAGGTGGACGTAGCCCAAACTGGGTGAACCACGTATATCTGTGTCTCTCTTGTTTTATATGTTTTCTATGTTTATATTTCTACAATATTTCATGTGTTCCATTGCTCCATAATATATAATTATCTAACAACTGGTATCAGAGCCGAAGGTCTATTTGGCTGATAAACTCGCAGGAAAGAAGGGTTCCTCGTTCGAGTGGGAGCAATGGCAGAAGATGGTAAGTTTAGGGTCGAGAAATTTAACGGCCAAAACTTCTCACTATGGAAGATGCAGATGGAAGATTATCTGTATCAGAAAGATCTGTACCTACCATTGAGCGGAGAAACAAAGAAGCCGACAGCTATGACAAATGAAGAATGGAACCTTCTCGATAGAAAGGCACTCGGAACAATACGGTTGTGCCTTGCTGCATCAGTCGCCTTCAACATTTCGAAGGAAACAACGACAGAGGGTTTGATTTAGGCTTTGTCGAAAATATATGAAAAACCCTTGGCCTCAAACAAGGTATTTCTTATGAAACAATTATTTAATATGAAGATGTCGGAATGTGGATCTGTTGCAGATCATTTAAATGATTTTAATACAGTTACAAGTCAGTTAAGTTCTGTAGGGGTAAACTTTGAAGATGAAGTTAGAGCTCTGTTATTCTTGTGCTCATTACTAGAAAGTTGGAATGGTTTAGTAATGGCCATTCGTAACTATGTGTCTGGATCTAGTACTTTAAAGTTTGATGATGTTTTCGGTGCTATCCTTAGCGAGGAAATGCGACGGAAAAGCTCCGGTGAAACATCAGGTAATGCTTTGAGTGCAGAGTCTAGGGAAAGAAAAATGGAAAGAGGAAAGAGCTCAAGATATCATAGTAAATTAAGGAAAGGCAAATCCAAGTCCAGATCAGGGATAGTGTGCTAGAAATGTGGAAAGAAAGGACACCTAAAGAAATACTGTAAATCTCGGAAGGGAAAAGAAGGATATGCACAGCAAGAAAACAATCATGAAGGAAATGTGATAGGTGAGGTGTTACAAGATGCTTTGATTCTTTCTTTCGAAAATATTACTGATTCCTGGGTGGTAGATTCAGGGGCCTCATTCCATGCCACACCTGATAAGAAATACTTTCATGGCTATGTTCAAGGAGATTTTGTACAAGTTCGTTTGGGTGATGATAAACCCTGTAAAATTGTTGGAATGGGTAAGGTTCTTGTAAAACAACAGAATGGAAACCAATGGCTACTAAAGGAGGTAAGGCATGTTCCAGATCTAAAGAAAAATATGATTTCAACAGGGCAGTTAGGCGGTGAAGGTTGCGTGACAACTTTCACAGATAAAGCTTGGAAGGTCACCAAAGGAGCCCTGGTAATAGCAAAAGGCGAAAAGGTTGGTACATTGTATTTATGCAATGGTATTTCTAACTCTGTTAATGCTTTAACTTCCAAAGGAGCAGATGCAGCATTATGGCATCATAGGCTTGGACACATGAGTGAAAAGGGGATGAGATTGTTCACTCAAGGAATTTGTTGTTGGGTTTGAAGAATGTCGATTTGGACTTCTATGAGAATTGCATTTATGGAAAACAGAAGAGAGTCAGATTTCTTAGAGTTGGGAAAGAAAAGAAGAGTGAAAGATTAGAGCTTGTGCATACAGATGTATGGGGACCTGCTCAAGTATCATCTCTCGGTGGATCTCATTATTATGTTACTTTTATTGATCATGCAACTAGAAAAACTTGGATTTATTGTATTAAGAATAAATCTAATGTATTTGATACTTTCAAGAAATGGAAAGCTTTGGTTGAGATTGAGACAGAAAAGAAATTGAAGTGTCTTAGATCAAACAATGGAGGTGAATATTGCAACAAAGAGTTTGATAGGTACTGTTCAGAGCATGGAATTCGCAGAGAGAAGACAGTTCCAAGAACACCACAAGAAAATGGTGTGTTAGAAAGGATGAACAGAACAATCATGGAGCATGCAAGGTGCATGAGATTGCATGCAGGATTGCCTTTACAATTTTGGGCAGATGCTGTAGATACTGTTGTTTATCTAATAAACAGAGGGCCTTCAATCTCCTTGGATGGTTGTGTTCCAGAGGAAGCATGGACAGGTAAAAAGGTAAACTACTCCTTTTAAAGCCTTTTGGTTGTGAGGCCTTTGTCCATATTGATAAAGAAAATAGAACAAAGCTTGAGGCAAAGTCAAATTAATGTACCTTTATTGGATATGGTGTTAATGATTTTGGTTATCGCTTATATGACTATGAAAATCACAAAATCATTAGGAGCAGAGATGTAATATTCAATGAAAAGGTCTTGTATAAAAATTGGTTGCAGGAAAGAAGCAAGAAAAAGAAAACAAGGAATATGCAGTTCTTGACGAAATAACTGAAAAAGTGCCTGAAAATAATAATAATCAACAACCACCACAACAGCAACAGGCACCCCAAACACCTGAAAGTGGTGTTAGAAGATCTACCAGGATAAGTAGACCCCCTGAACAATACTCTCCTTCATTATATTATTTATTATTGATTAATTCTGGTGAACCCGAATGTTATGAAGAAGCAGTGCAGGTAGAAACCAGGAAGAAGTGGGAGCAAGCCATGAAAGAAGATATGGACTCCTTAGCACATAACCAAACTTGGGACTTAGTCAGGTTTCCTACAGGTAAAACAGCATTGCAGAATAAATGGGTTTATAGGTTGAAGGAAGAAGATGGAGGAAAACAGAGGTACAAAGCTAGACTTGTGGTAAAGGGGTTTGCACAGAAGAAAGGTATTGATTTTGATGAAATATTTTCTCCTTTTGTTAAAATGACTTCAATCAGAACTATTTTAAGTCTAGTAGCAACTGAAGATTTGCATCTTGAGCAGTTAGATGTAAAGACAGCCTTTCTCCATGTGGATTTGGAGGAAGAGATATATATGCAATAGCCACAAGGATATGAGGTGAAAGGGAAGGAGAAACTAGTGTGCAGGTTGAAGAAGAGCTTGTATGGCTTAAAACAAGCTCTAAGGCAGTGGTATCTAAAATTTGACAAGTTTATGTCTGAACAAGGTTATACTAGATGTCACTCTGATCATTGTGTTTATCTGAAAAAGCAAAATGATGGCATCTATATTATATTGTTATTATATGTAGATGGCATGCTTGTTGTAGGGTCTAACATGCAGGAAATAAATGTGCTCAAAATAAAATATGCAGGAAATAAATGTGCTCAAAAGAAAATTGGAAAATTCATTTGTAGTGAAGGATTTGGGAGCTACAAAAACAAATCCATGGTATGAGAATCATTGGAGACAGGAAAAATCGCAAATTAACATTGTCTCAGAATGAGTACATACAAAAGGTGTTGAAAAGATTTAATATGCATAATGCAAAACCAGTTAGTACACCTTTTGCTAGCCATTTCAAACTTAGTAAGGAAATGTGCCCAAAGACCCAAGAAGACATGGATTATATGTCTAAAGTTCCATATGCATCAGCAGTTGGAAGCTTAATGTATGCAATTGTCTGCACAAGGCTTGATATTTCACATGCAGTGGGAGTTGTAAACAAGTACATGAATGATCCAGGAAAGGAACAATGGATGGCAGTGAAATGGATTCTCAAATATTTGAAACGTACCACAAATCAAGCATTATGTTTTGGTGGTTCAAACATTTCTCTACAGGGATATGTTGATGCAGATATGGCAGGTGACAGAGATAACAGGAGAAGCACTACAGGATATGTATTTACTGTTGGTGGAATAGCTATCAGTTGGGTTTCAAAAATCCAAAGTGTTGTTGCACTTTCAACAACAGAAGCAGAGTATGTTGCTACTACAGAGGCTAGTAAAGAAATGATTTGGTTACAAAGGTTTATGGGTGAATTGGGTAAGGAGAATGATATGGGCACGTTATACAGTGATAGCCAAAGTGCCATTCATCTTGCAAAGAACTCAACATTTAATTCTAGGACTAAACACATACAACTCAAGTACCATTTCATACGATCAGTGTTGGAAGATGGAGAGTTGAAGCTAGAAAAGATACACACTAGCTAGAATCCTGCAAACATGCTAACAAAAGTTATAACCAGGGAGAAACTGAGAACATGCTCAGTTTAAATTGGTCTTCAAGGATGACGATGAAGATGAGAAACGGTCAGGTCCAAAGAGGAGTCATTGTCCAGCAAATGAAGCAGCGGTGGAGTTGCTACAATCATTCTCCAAGTGGGAGATTGTTGTGTGTGGAGCATGATTGTTCAGAGGTCTTTGTTTCAGCCAGATGTATAGCCCAGGAAGTTTTGTACACCCCTCCATGCGGGGGGGGGTGCGGGGGGGACTTGTCCCCCCCGCGGGGGTCCGAGAGCTAGCGGTCCCCTGGCGGGGGCTCGGGGGCAGTGCCCCCGAAGCCAAAAATAAATGTAAAATTGCCTTGTAAAAGTATAGTAATTTCTAGTCAATCTAGGCCGTTCATTATGCAGATGATCTGACGATAGAAATTGTGTTTAGTTTAGGGTTTTTTTCCCTAGAAGGCAACCCCTCTCTTTGTATGAGGGCATTGTATTTGACGCTATGAAATCGATGTGTATTCTGTGAGCGAGAAACAGAGAGGTGAGACTGTGAGAGAAAATAGAAGATATTACAGCTGATCTGTTGTAGGTTGTGTCTCTTCATTTTGTTGGATAATAGAAAGGAACGACTGGCTGTTCGAGGTGGACGTAGCCCAAACTGGGTGAACCACGTATATCTGTGTCTCTCTTGTTTTATATGTTTTCTGTGTTTATATTTCTGTAATATTTTATTTGTTCCATTGCTCCGTAATATATAATTATCTAACAATGTACTTGATCTCAAATTTGAACTCGTTAAGTATGGCCAAACACCTAGCTTGTCTCACATTCAACTTGGGTTTCCTGAACAAATATTTGAGTCAACTATGATCTGTCATAATTGTAAATTTCCTACCTAATGCCTCCACGTATTCAATGCATGAATGATGGCAGCCAACTTTAGATCACAAGATATGTAATTTATCTCATGATCATTCAATTTCCTTGACCCATAACAAACTATCTATCCTTCCTGCATCAAGACTCCACTGAGACCTTTCGTCCATGCATCTATGTATACAACAAAATCCTCGTATGGATCTGCAATCCTCAACACTAGTGAATTTGTGAGCAACTACTTCAGTTGCTCAAAGCTTGCTACACACTGAGTTGTCAACTCAACTTTCTTTCCTTTTCTCTACAAGGCCATGATAGGATGGCTTATCTTAGATAAATTTCTAATAAACCTCCTATAATAACCTACCAATCCCATGAATGATCTCATCTCACTCACATTCTTTAGTGTTGGCCACTCCATTATGGCCTCTATCTTAAATGGGTTAACTGATATCCTTTGTTTGGAGAAAATATGCCCATATTAGTGTATCTATGACTGGAAAAAGTCACACTTGCCGAGTTTTGCATATAGCTTGTGTTCCCTCAGCAACTATAGTATTGCAGCCAGATGATGTTCATGCTCTTCTTTAGTCATTGAATACACCAATATGTCATCTACAAATAAAATGAAAAAAATTTCCAAATAGGGACACAACACACTATTCATTAAACATAATAAAGTGGCAGGGACATTATTAGGCCCAAAAGGTACCACTACAATCTTGTAGTGCACATATCTTGTTATGAAAGCAGTTTTGTAAACATCTTATTCCTTGATGCGCACTTGATGATATCCAGACTTCAAGTATATCTTAGAAAAGGTTGTTGCATCTCTTAGCTAATCAAATAGTTCATCAATTCGTTGGCAACAGATATTGGTTCTTAATGGTCACCTTGTTCAGTTGTCTATAATCAATACATAGTTTAAGTGTCCCATCCTTTTTCTTTACAAATAGTATTGGAACTCCCCATGGTGACACACTTGGCCGAATGTAACCTTTATCAAGCATTTCCTTTAGTTGTAGCTTTAGTTCAACAAGTTTAGGGGTGCTCATCTTGTATGTTGCTTTAGAAGCTGATGTTGCTCCAGGTACCAATTCAATTGAAAATTCCAACTCTCAGTGAGGACACAGTCTAGTAATATCCTCTAGGAACACATCTTTAAATTACTACAACACAAGGTATATTTGTGGCATTTCTCTCCCTTCCTTTTCAACATGGCCATTTGTGTTATCATGACAGGTAATCTACACCACAAATAAATGAAAACCATTATGGTAGTTTCGCTTGACTTGCATAGCTGTAACTTTCCTTATGAAGGTAGGAATTCACTTTCCCTACACTATTTTTTTCCTTCACGCTTCATCTAAGCATTCAAATACCTTTTCATAGCAATCAACCTTGGTATGGTGTTTATATAGAAAATCCACACCCAAACGTATGTTATATTCCCACAAAGCTAACACGTTTAGGTGTGCTATGGTTGGTATGCCTTGGAGCTCAATCTCACATGATTTTACCAAATAGATCACTTTTCCCTTTATTCCTATTTCCAATTGAACCAACCATGGTTTTGTACACAATTCTTGAGCCAAATTTCATATTTCCATAAGTTTTTGTCTAACATAACTATAGTTAGAACCAGGATTAATTAAAATAGAAACAAATTTGTTGAGAATGCAACAAGATGATGGAGCTTAGTGGAAAGGAGTCGCCTTCACTAAGTGGATCCGCATGCAAATTATGGCGCAAAGTCTATTTTTAGACTATGTCTATTTTTAGACATATGGATCATGGTCTATGAGTTGCAGGATGTTGTTTATGGATGATTGGTCATGTTGGGAAAAGTATAAGGACTTATATTTCTGGTTCACAACGGAGTGATCAGAGTTTATTTTTATACTATCAGGCTAAAAATAGAAAAGTCAAATATTATTGTCTCATAATAATATTTAGACTATAAACATTATCTTATCCTCTTGGAGCACTTCAATTTGAGCTACAGATGTGGCACATGCGGCTGTCAGAAGGAAATACGATTTTCTTGTGAGTCAGTTGAGCTATTGCATGCAGGACATCAGTTAGAACTCATGCATGTGAGTTCTGTGGAGTTGGATGTGGAGTTGATGGAGTTGTTTTCAGTTTGACTTGGTTAAACTAGTTTTAATTAGTCTAACTGCAAATAGACTAGTGATGAGTGATGTGAATCAATTGATTAAATTAATTCACTAATTATTAACTCATAATGCAACTGAAGAATACATCAGTTAACTCAGTGCATGTACAATTCAGTGGAGATAGGTGTTAGAGGTTGAGATTTCTATCAGTTGTGACTATAGTTGTGCATGAGATCTTGCACAATCAATAGATTGAGTATGCCCATGAGGATTGCTAAGTATATGCCCAGTGATATAGCCTCTGTTGACATAATTTCCAGTGTGAGGGATTTTCACTTGGTATTGTGCAATAGAGGCAGGCAAAGCAGCGGAGGAGATTTGAACCTGTGACTTGTTCGAATCTGAGCTAGTTTTGTGTGTAACAGGTGGAGTAGTACTGAGTACTTGAGAGGAGTATTGTAATATGTATTGTTACATGTTCTAATATACAGATAGTGTGGGGTTTTCAGCTGTAAGCTTTCCCCGGGTTACATACTGTGTTAATGTGTGCATGCGATTGATGTTTCATTGTTTTTTATGCTGCTAAATTGATGATCAACGTAGAGGAGGTTATGTATTATGTATGTATTCCGCAATAGTGTATAATCGGGATAATCTCTATGAATAAGTGTTTATTATTCAAAATTTCTACATGGTATCAGAGCTGTTGATCATCAGATCTACTATTCAGGAAGTGTTTACATTCTATTTCTTCAGGCAGAGTCTGTAATCGGGCCAGGTAGCCTTTGGATTCATCCTTCCTTTGGAAGGTGAGAGATCCGGTAAAATCCCATACAGTAAATCTCTATACGAGAAACAATTTGTTCTCACGAACCTTAGATCAGAGGCGGTTGAGTTTGGAGCTGGTGGAATTCGAATTTGCAGCAGTGTTTTCTTGGTATCAACGTGGCAATGTCTTTCAACGGATTGTGATTAGAGTATGCTCTTGAGGGCAACTCAAACTATATTGCATGGAAGGACAAGATGGAGGCAGTGTTGGATGATAATGGGTTGAAGGATTTCACAGAGGCTGATGTCCCAAAGCCTACTGATGCTATGCAGGTTGATTCTTGGCAAAAGAAGACAGCAAAGTGTCGAAGGATTCTGTTGGAGGGTGTGAAGGATCACATTGTGTCCAGCCTGCATGGAAAAGCTTCTCCATACTTGATGTGGAAAGCATTGACAGATCTATTCCAAAGCAAGAGCGATTAGAGGAAGCTGGCACTCAAGGATAAACTCAAAAACATCAAATGTGAGAAGGGAAACAGTATGCCCAAGTATCTCGCGAAGTTCACTCAGTGCAGAGATGAGCTAGGAAGTGTGGGGGTGACTGTCGATGATGAGGACTTAGTGAGATTGGCTCTCCTTGGTCTTCTGAAGAGTTGGCATTCCTATTAGGACTCTGTCAATGGTCGGGAGAAATTGCCAGGATGGGAGAGACTTTGGTCAGATCTTGTGCAGGAGGAGATCAGGTGGAATACCAGGGACGGATCTTCATCAAAGGGAACTGATGAAGAAAAGTGCGCTTTGGCTGCCAAAGCAAAGAAGGGGAAGAAAAAGAAAGCTTCTTAGTCTAGTGCGAAAGGCAAGAAGCAGGACATGTCCAAGGTGAAGTGCTTTCACTGTCACCAGCATGGACACTATGCCACTAATTGTTCGCAGAAGAAGAAGAACAAGCAAGTTGCTGGATCTGTAGCAGGAGAGGCTCTAGCCTCATAGTTTGAGCTTGATTTTTCATTGATCGCATGCTTGGTTTCAAGTGTGATGGGATCAGTGTGGTTCTTTGATAGTGGTGCGTCTTTTCACATGACAGGAGATCGAGATTTTTTTCTGATCTGGAGGACAAAGATCTTGGAGTGCACATCGAGATGGGCGATGATGGTAGATACAGTGCGACCGGTAACCATACCATTTCCTTTGAGAGGGAGTCTGGTAAACCCTTCGTATTGAAGGAAGTGATGCATGTTCTAGGATTGAAGAAGAATCTTATCTCTGTGGCGATGTTAGAAGACAAGGGATATGATGTTGTTTTCAGTGAGGGAAAGGCTTTCCTACACAGCAAGACAACTGGAGAAACCCGGAAGATAGGGGTTCAAGTGAGGAACCTTTATCAGTTGCATGTAGATGGATGCGCAGCAATGGCATGCAAGGCAGAAGGATTGGTGAGCCAGGATGATGGCGAGCTGTGGCACAAGAGATTGGGTCACCTTCACCATGGAGCCTTGAAGATATTGTAGCAGATCACTACAGGGCTTCCTAAAGGCACTCTTGCGCAGTCAGATCAGTGCAAGGGGTGTACTTTGGGAAAGTTTGTGAAAGCCACCTTTCACGAGAAGGATAGTCGCGCCACGATGATCCTTGAGAGAATTCACACAAATGTGTGTGGACCTTTCTCAGTAGCTTAGACAACAAAACACAAGTATTATGTGATTTTTGTTGATGATTTCTCTCGTAAGTACTCGATCTTCTTCATGCAGAAGAAGAGAAAGACATACTCAATGTTCTGTGAGTTCAAAGCACTGGTCGAGAAGGAGTCGGGGAAGAAGGTGAAGGCTCTTAAGAGCGACAATGGTGGTGAATACATCTCTGTCAAGTTCAAGGATTTTGCAGTGCAGAAGGGATTCGAAGAGAGCTCATAGCTCCCCATAACCCACAACAAAACGAGATTGTTGAGCGGAAGAACAAAACGATCATGGGTGTTGCACGAGCGATGTTACATGATCAGGGCCTACCCCTTCACTTGTGGGCGGAAGCATGAAATACTACAGTATATGTGCAGAACCGTTGTCCTCACAGGATACTTGGCATGAGTACACCCGAGGAGGCTTATTCTGGTAAGAAGCCTGATCTTTCCCATTTGAGGATTTTTGGTGCTAACGTTTACATGCATGTGACGAAGGATGCCAGGAAGAAGTTGGAACTGACCACAAAGGTTGGGATATTTGTGGGGTACACTGATATGCCCCATAACTATCGTGTGTATTTGCCAGGCAGTGGTAAGACTGTTGTGCGACAAGATATAAAATTTCAGGAGGAGAAAGCCATGAAGTGTTCGCTTGAGAGGGAGCTACACTTGCATGCAGATGAGGAGCTATTAGTTCCTAAGGATCAGATTCAGGACGTGGATCAGCCACATGATGAGGTTCATGGAGTGGAAGAAACCACTCATGCAGTGCCAACCATCAGAGGGTGAAAGAACTTGACAGAAGCTGAGCGACTGGCTCAAGATGCAGAGAAAGTTGTAGGACCACCTATAGCCCAATGCAGGCAGAGACAGTCACTTGATCGATACACTGGATACATGGCTATTATGAGAAAATTTCTTGTGACTGAGCCATCCTCTTTCGAGGAAGCTATGGAGGATCCCGCATGGGTAGACGCCATGGTGGAAGAGTATGATTCAATTGTTAGAAACAGCGCATGGGAGATTGTTCCTAGACCGGAAGGGAAATCAATGGTGGGTTCGAGATGGATCTACAAAGTTAAGCAAGCAGCTGATAGGAGTGTGGAGAAGTACAAGGCAGGATTTGTTGCCTGAGGCTTTTCACAAATAGAGGGGATCGATTATGAGGAGACCTTTGCACCTGTCGCAAGGTATTATTCCATACGGAAGATTCTTGCTCTCTCAACGCAGATGGGATGGCACATTCATCAGATGGATGTGAAGACTACATTCCTCAATGGAGTCATTGAGGAGGATGTGTACATAGAACAGCCTGAAGGTTTTGAGATCTTCAGTAGCGAGTCACATGTGTGCAGGCTCAAGAGAACGTTGTATGGGTTGAAACAAGCACCACGTGCTTGGTACACACGGATAGACAACTATTTCACTGGACTTGGATTCTCCAAGAGTGAGGCGGATCCTAACCTATACCAGATTGTGGTGGAGGGTAAGTTGCTTATCATTGTACTTTATGTAGATGATTTGATTCTAACTGGTGATAAGTTGTTGATACTTTCATGCAAGGATGATCTTCTAAGGAGTTTGAGATGAAGGACTTGGGCCTCCTTCATTATTTCCTTGGGATTGGAAATTTGGCAGTGCAGTGATGGACTATTTGTTTCTCAGGGTAAGTATGCTCGGGAGATACTGGAGAAGTTCAACATGCATGGCTGCAAGCCTGTTGATACTCCTCTTCCTGGAGGTTGGAGGAAGGAGGATGCCACTTTAGCAGAAGAAGTAGATGCCACTGTTTATCGACAGTTGGTGGGGTCGCTTATGTATCTGGTCAATACACGACCCGATATATGCTATGAGTTAACCAGCTTTCACAAGCTATGGTTAAGCCAACCAAGCTCTTCTGGAAGGCAAGCAAGCATGTATTGCATTATTTGAGAGGCACATCAGGATATGGTTTGTGGTTCAGACAGGAGGATGAGGTGAAGCTATGTGGCTTCACGGATGCATATTGGGCAGGGAGCCCAACAGACAGAAATAGCACATCAGGAGGGGTCTTTAGTATTGGGTCAACAACAGTTTCTTGGTACAGCAGGAATCAGAGATCCATGGCATTCAGTTTAGTAGAGGCCGAGTATATGGCAGCAAGTTTGGCTGCATGCGAGGCTATATGGATGAGGAAGATCCTGGTCAGTTTGTTCGGTTCTTACTTGGAGCCTAATGTGATTTACTGTGATAACCAGAGTTGCATTAAACTCTCGACTAATCCTGTATTTCATGATAGATCTAAGCACATTGACATTAGGTACCATCATATCAGAGATTGTGTGCAGCGGAGAATCATGTTACTTTCATACATTCCAACGGAGGATCAAGATGCTGATATCTTGACGAAGGCACTCACCAGGAGAAAATTTGAATACCACCGAGGCAAGATAGGGGTTGCTAATAATCCATATCTTGTTGAGAGGGAGTGTTGAGAATGCAAAAAGATGATGGAGCTTAGTGGAAAGGAGTCACCTTCACTAAGTGGGCCCGCAGGAAAATTATGGCGCAAAGTCTATTTTTAGACTATGTCTATTTTTAGACACATGGATCATGGTCTATGAGTTGCAAGATGTTGTTTATTGATGATTGGTCATGTTGGGAAAAATAGATGGACTTCTATTTCTGGTTCACAGCGGAGTGATCAGAGTCTATTTTTAGACTTCCAGGCTAAAAATAGAAAAGTCAAATATTATTGTCTCATAATAATATTTAGACTATAAACATTATCTTATCCTCTTGGAGCACTTCAGTTTGAGCTACAGATGTGGCACATGCAGCTATCAGAAGGAAATACGCTTTTCTTGTGAATCAATTGAGCTATTGCATGCAGGACATCAGTTAGAACTCATGCATGTGAGTTCTGTGGAGTTGATGGAGTTGTGTTCAGTTTGACTTGGTTAAACTAGTTGTAATTAGTCTAACTGAAAATAGACTAGTGATGAGTGATGTGAATTAATTGATTAAATTAATTCACTAATTATTAACTCATAATGCTACTGAAGAATACATCAGTTAACTCAGTGCATGTACAGTTTGGTGGAGACAGGTGTTAGAGGTTGAGATTGCTATCAGTTGTGACTATAGTTGTGCATGAGATCTTGCACAATCAATAGATTGAGTATGCCCATGAGGATTGCTAAGTATATGCCCAGTGATACAGCCTATGCTCATGTGATTTCCAGCGTGAGTGATTTTCACTTGGTATTGTGCAATAGAGGTAGGCAAAGCAGCGGAGGAGAATTGAACCTGTGATTTGTTCGGATCTGAGCTAGTTTTGTGTGTAACAGGTGGAGATAGTACTGAGTACTTGAGAGGAGTATTGTACAATGTATTGTTACATGTTCTCAATCATTAATATACAGATAGTGTGGGGTTTTCAGCTATAAGCTTTCCCCGGGTTACATACTGTGTTAATGTGTGCATGCGATTGATGTTTCATTGTTTTTGATGCTGCTAAATTGATGATCAACGTAGAGGAGGTTATGTATTATGCATGTATTCCACAATAGTGTATAATCGGGATAATCTCTGTGAATAAGTGTTTATTATTCAAAATTGCTACAAACTTGATGTTGTGGGGAAAAATGCCTATCCAGGACGAACCTATCCACCTAAGGTGTGACAGTGCCTTAGCAACAAACAGAGACAGCTATTCTAGTATTCTTCCTTTATGAATTAAGAATGAAGAGAGAGATGGATGGACTAACCGGTGTCTTCCGTTTGTCCCTCGATCCGGCTTCTCTTCTCTTGGAGAGTTCCCAGCTACTTGCCTTCTCACTCGCCCAGCTTCAAGAGGTTTCTGCAAGATCACAAGAAGAGAACACTACACAAGACATGGATTCATATTCATAACTAGTTCAGGATTAGAAATAAACTAAACATACTAATGCAATCATACATCAAAAATACATCAGTATATAGGAGAAACCAAGATGGCTTTATTGATGAATAACAAGGTTCAGGAAGAGATACAACCCAGAGGGCTCCAATCCAGCATCTCCTTCCCAGCAAATGGAATTCCTATCTTCACCCCCTTCAAAGCATTAAGCACCCAATGATTCCAATCTCAAACCAACAGCAATTCTTTGCAATAACAAAATTCCAGCCTCTAGATCTCATGGAGGAGAGATCCATATATAGATGTTTGGAGAGAGGATGAGTCAGCTTGAGATCTGACTAGTGTCCTCTCCCTCTGTCAGTTCTTGATTCCACTTGGAGGTTCTTGCTTCCACTGAGATTTGGAACCTCTTACTCATCACCAGTCGAATTCACTGAGGCAAGTGTCATTGAGGAAGATTCTGGAAGCTTCCTGGGTCTTGACACCTCTTGGAATGAACTTGCCACATGTCAACTCTCGCTCAACGCAGGTAGCCAGTGTTGGCTTTGACATTCAGCGCAGACAGCTAGTGGAGCCACTGAAATGATCCTGAATTGACTTGTTTTTGAGCAGTTTCTGGTGGAGAACTTCTGTGAATTGCTGTGGTTTGTTAGCCTTGTTCGTCTAGGGGTAGGAACAACATGTTTAGGGACTTTGGATCCCTTAGATTATGGACATTTCATGCTCAATGCTGTAAGGCACAAAAATGTCTATAACAGTTGCCTCCTAAAGTATGAGGCCGTTTATCGGGTGAAATGCTTTATCAGGAGGATCCGAAGTTCATCCAATGCTAGGAGGAGACCTGTAATAAGATACAATACAATACATTATTTTTCATACTGCTTTCATGATCTAGCTGAGGCGGGCATTCCCATGCTCAGCTTTATAAATTCATTTTTTTGTACATAGAACAGACAATCGTCTGATGGTTGACTGATAATTTTGATGAAATTATCATCCTTTGAGTAGGATAATTATCTGCTGCAATGATGTACATGTCAATGTCTTTATCTTTCCTGAATATATATCGCAACCCGGATGGATGAAACTAGATCCAGGGTCCTCAAACTCATTCGATCTTCACTCTAAGTACAAGTCGATCCATGTGAGAAATGTTCTGAAGTCGAACATGGAAAGACATCGCTTGATTACCGGTCAATGATGTAAACCGTTAACAAGCGCGAGAGGAATCACCGATAATGATAATGACCCTCAAGGTACTGCAGTACAATTCACATGGTGTGAATAAAGGACTTGGCGTCGAACACCATGCAAAATCTTTCGGTCGAAGTTCATTGATGTATACCTGTCGCCGGAAGTGAGAAACTTGCCATTGAGGCATGCAAGCTTCAAAGTACTACAGGGGTTGTTCCTAGATCAACTTCTTGGATAATGAGTTGATGTCAACAAGAAGCGATCCGTCAAAGGAGGGCCTTAATGAATCCCACATCAATGACACGAAATGGAGCTAATGATTTTAATGGAGGTGAAAACAATCCGAGACATATGATTCAGGGTGGCGGTCATGAAAGGATGAAGGGTAATGTATGGCAGTGGATGGGACACGGTTGACTTTTCTGAACGACTTCTCTTGAACATATGGCGACACTGATGCGATGGATCAGTAGCATTACCCCAAATATGGATGGTATGGCGAGACCATGGTGATGTGACCAGTGAATGAAACAACCCAACCCGATTGTGGTACGGAGGAAAAGTGTCATGTTCAAGAGCGACTTGCTACCATCAAAGTTTTCTTTAGTTTCTCCCAATTTTTCCCCAGTCATTGTTGACCAGTACCTCTTTATTTTTGTCAAGCTTGAGGAGGATAACATATGCTTGTTCTATAACCTGCCCTTTGGGCAAGCCCATCGCTATGTTTTAACGAGCCTAGCGATAGTGAAACTCGTTCTCGTCTAAAGACAAGTTTGTCGCTATTTAATGATTTTAACGAGTTTAACGACAAAGATAACTCGGTCCTTTTCATTTTTAGAGAGTTTGAAAAGGTACATAAAGTTAACTCCAAAAGTCTTTTTTCGTCATGTAATCCCTTAAGTCCGAAAAAGTATAAAACAATACAGAAGGGATGAGTTTTCGATAGTTTTAACGAGCCGAATAAAACAAGCGCTCGATCTTTTTGTGCAATAATCCCTCGGGTCCAAAAAGATTAAAATCTAGAGGAGGGATAGCACTTCCTGTCCCTTTAACGAGCTGGAAGGCCAAGGACTCGGCAATCTTTTCATATTTTACGAGTCAGTTGAAAAGAGCTTAAAGAAGACTCGTCTTTTGAGGAACAGGTGATAAACAGGGTTAGCAGCTGATTCCAGGTACAGGTTGGAATTTTCCAATCACGGCAGTGTCACAAGGATGGCTAGGTGAAATCACTCTTCGCAACTGTTCCTCAAAATGGGTAAACAATCATATGGAGGTGAACGATTGGCCAAATGAAAAGTGGAGGTGACGGTGCAAACACGACCAAGGCTTTAATGGCTGATAAGGTTACATTCACAGTGGTTATTTACCGGGTAGTTCATTTTTTATTTTAAAATGAGCTTAAACGCTGGTGGAAACACTTGCTCATTGCTTATGTTTATTTTTTAACGAGCATGAAGTCCACATTAAAACTGCTCGGATCTTGCGTTTATTTTTTAACGAGCATGAACTGTGTGCTAAAACTGCTCGAGATAAGTTTGCATGCCCCCAGCATAACAACGCAAATCGAGGTGCATGCCCCCCAAGCTTCATTGCATTCAACTCGGTGGTTGGAATGAAGGTTTACCTTTGAGATTTGAACAAGGGATTTGTTTCATTTTTTAACGAGGTTGACATAGTAAAAGAACTATCCTCATGACTCCTTGTTTCCTTTTTTAACGAGGTTGACACGAGATAAGAACCGTCCTCGGAGTCCAAATCCATTAGACATAGAAGGTTTCATATTCCACTGTGGCCACTTCCGCCAGATTACTCGGAGGTGGTAGGGAAAAAGTACCCATTAAGGTAGGGTCTTTTAGGAGACCTACTCCGATATTTTGGAGCGAATGATTGCTTCCATGGATCATTGGAATGCTTCCCGTAACTTGTGAACTATTGGGGAGAAATGTTTGTTGATCAACGATTGTAATTCCTCCTTGGAAGGGAAATGCAATCTTCCTGAAGTAAGTCGACACAACTACGGCCATGGCATATATCCAGGGTCTTCCCAATAGGATGTTGTAATCAAGGTTTCCGTCGATTACTTCAACATCAATTTCTACTGTTTTCCCTCCTAGTTCAATTTTCAAGTTATTTAGAATACCATATGGGGTATATGTCCGTCCATCAAATGCTTTTAATGTCGTCAAAGATTGTGACAAGGTTGGAAATCCTAAAGTTTTCCAACAACTCATCGACATAATGCATGTAGATGCCCCCTCATCAATAATTGTTCGATGAACAGTTTTGTTGAGGGCTTTCACTTGAATAAGGAAAGCTAGTTGAGCTGGTAACTGAGGGTCATATCCTTTATGATTAAAGGCCACAAGATTGGAATCCATTGGGTCAATCCCACCTATTGCTGATAATAAAGCTTGCTCTTGGGAGAGGCAATTTTGCGGTACCTCAAGCGTCGACATAGCGGACGGCGATTGGGCCAGGTCCTCTATTATATTATAATTCTGTGTTATTTTTGCATGAGGATTAAATGTCGACTTGTGTACTACTCCCTTTGGCGACTTTATCATTTGTTCAGGAATGATGGGTGTCACAACTTTGGTCAAAGTTGTTGTCGAACTACTAGGTTGTTCATCAGCCTTGTTGTTCGACAGCTTTGGATTCCTGTAATCTTTATTCCTCATCAAAGCATCATTTTGCTGCTTTGATATAGACAACGTAAGCACTTGGGATCGGGAAGCATTTTGATTAGCAACCAGTTTGGTTCCCGGGCTTGGAAACGGATCAGTCAACACAGCTGAGGTTTTCGAACTCTTAAAGAATCTTTTAAGCTCAGCTTTGTATGGACAATCTGCTGTCCAATGATCCTCATCGCATATATGACACCCCGTAGGGGGTTTCCTTTTTCTCCCTTTCTTTTTCTTCTTGCCCCCTGGTTGCTTTAGTTGTTTGCCCTTGTCGTCCGACACGACACTTACTTCCGAGGCAAGAAGTTCCTCATTTGCATTTTGACCGGAAATCTTACGGGCCTTTTTAGATATAGCCTTTGTCGATTTCATGTCTGTTGCGCCAATCACGCCATCGCCGGCATGAGAGTCATTGTTTGATTTAGGAGGAGGAGGAATTGAGAATTCCGGTCTAGGGGCATCAGGTATTTTGTCGTAGAGCGTGCCAGACTGAGTGTAAACCAAGTCCAGATATTGCGCACGAGCGATGACTTGCTCTTCCGTTATGACTCCCCCCTTTGCCACATCTTCCGTGATGGCAGGAAGTAATGACTTGATAAACCATTCAGCTAATAGCTGATCGGGAACGTACGTTTTTACCATCCTACGACGACGTCGCCACTCATGTATATGATTAGATATGTGAGTGGCCGTTGTCTGTTTGAAGTTGGTTAGGAGTTCCGTTCCCGTTTCATACCTTATGGGTAATTGAAAATGGGTTAAGAAAGTCGTGGCTAGGGTACTGAAGTTGTCGAATGAAGCTCTAGGCAATTCGATATACCATTTTGCTGCCGGACCAGTTAACGTCCTCTGAAAAAGGCGAAGCCTAATCGAATCATCATTTAGGGTGTTTGATGAACACCACAGATGAAAGGTCATCACATGATTCGACGGATCTTCACCCGGATTTCCATTAAATTTAGGAATATCTGACGAAAGTTTATGCGGAATCGCTGGCCACCAAGGGGCATAAGCAATTGGATCATTCGTCAGCCGGTTTAGATCTGGTAATTCTAGAGTTGCTACAAAGGGCAACTGTTGAGTCAGGTTAGGCGAAGCATACCCAGGATAAGATGGAATCGCCTGAGCAGTGGGTCTTTGCATACCAGCATAATGTATTTGATGTTGGCAACTTTGACAAGGTTGATGGGCATAACCATTATAATATGGTTGTTGGTAACCACTTTGTAAATGCGATTGCCCATTACTTACAAAGAATTGTTGCTCAGGTCCTCGATATGATTGCTGGAATGGGGGTTGATGAGTTTGAACCAGCTCTGGTTGTTGGACCAGTTGTTGTTGTCCAATACTGGATGATTGACCAAGATGAGGAGTCATAGTACTTGTTTGAGCCTGAGTCACTCCAGATAAGGAGGTACTAACCGGAGGTTGTGATTGAGTTGTCGAGACAAGAGGCTGTTGCATGGCAACCTGAGAAACTTGGGGTTGACATACAACAGGTAGCGCTTGTACTTGCGACGCAATCACCATACCAGGTATAGTGGCAACATTCGACACAGGGTGGACTGGTTGCATTGAATATGCAACCCTTGGTTGCTGAGGCAGTATCGGTACCCATTTGCTGGATGTAATTCCAGTTTGACCTGAACTTTGTTGTAAACTCCCATATGGTTGTTCTCCGGGGGGGAACAACGAAAAGGCATACTGCCCTCCATATGGTGGCAATCCTACTTAAAGGGTAGATTGGCCTTTGAAGACACATTGGATCAATTTGTTGAGTTTCAACATAAGAAATACCATTTGATAATCCGGATGAAGAAATAGGAACTAACCATGTCGTTGAAACAGTCTCTAATTGGACTCCAGCTTGTTGTTGACAATTTGTCAGGACAGATGGTATACCAGCGAACATCATTGGAGTAGCGGCAGAGCCTCTGCCGCTACTGTGTCGGATGACACAGTCCTGGATGTCGGCGGTTGTTCAGACATATTTAGTCTATCCAAAAGATTTTCTAGCGATTCTACAAGAACTTTGTGATGAAGGTAGACTAACTTCGAAGATCAATGAGGGAAAGGTGATGATTATTCTGTTTAAAATAAATTTTAACGACGCTTGGACACAACTTTCTTTTTCAATTTTAAAGAGTCGATAAAAAGCTAAAGATGACTCTAGTCTCCTTCGATGTTTTAACGAGCCCGAAGTGACAAATGCTCGGATGGACTTTTTCCGTTATAGAGTCTGAAAAAGGCCAAAAGGAACTGCTCTGGAGTTCTAGGCAGAGGGTGTGCCAAACTTTTCGCAAAACCGCAGAATACTTTTTAGGGTACGGGCGGTCGATCTTCCTGAATGTTGTGTTCAGTGCATTGCGATCAGTAGGGCGGCCGACACGGCTTCCTAAGGATAAACGTTTTATGCCTATAGGGGTCTCCCAATATACACGCGATGGTACGTGGGAGCACAATCCGTGCTGGCGCTATCGTCCCTCAAGAGGAATCACCCACCATCCACGAGATCGACAGTCACCAGGCTTTACGATGCCGGAACACGTCTCTAGCCTAGACCTCTATGTTGTGCGTTATGTTGCAAAGCGTTGTTAAGTTCATTCGATTTATTTTAGGTTGATCTTTTTAGAAGTTTGCCTTTTGAGGTTCACCACGAGATGTATGATACAATTCCTAAATGCAGTCTAAAGATGATAAGCAAGCTTTATATCGTTTCAACTTTGAAAATCCTAGCTACTAAGGGAAAAGAAAGACACCATCTTTTCTCAAAGAGCAATCAGCACACTCTAATGCACTTTTCCTAAATCAATCATGCAAACTATCAAAATGAAAATGCACAATGCAGGTGTTTGTTTTCCGCTTTCTTAGTATTGATGCCTACAAAGAAAGCTTTTTGTACAACTTTGAATTTGCTTTTAAATGACAAATACAAACAAGTTTACTTTTTCGAAATCAGAGAGGGTAGAAGAGATTACAATACTTAACGAATTCCCAAATGAATACTTGTTTCGACACTTAAAAGAGACAAACTCAAACCAATAAGCAAGAGTAAATGTATAATCAACTGTAAACAGCCAATGAACTCTCTTCTAAGATCACAATCAACAGATCTGAATCAAGGGCTACAGGATGACTATTTCACTCATGCAAAGGAAAACTGTAAATGACGCCACAAACACATAAAAACACTCACAGTCTTTTTGTACAAAAGGAGGCGGAATTTAAGCAGAGAAAAGGAGTTATCAGACTGGTACTCATGCTGGTTACAGGCTGCAAAAATCAGAGATCAAAACAAGGCAAAACAGATCAGAGAACCCCAGCTGCACAAGGCCAAACTGGTTCAGCGCAACCTCAACACAGGGGTTTTGACATTCAGCGCAGGTAGCCTTCACGGGACCTGCGTTGAAATGCAGAATCCCTTCACAGGGTCTGCGCTGAAGGAGAAACTCTCGTTTCTCACTGGGTTCTGGGTCATAGATTGCTATTTAATCTACTATTTTAGGCCAAATAAAAGCAACAAGCAAGGTACAATCAAAGGGATGCTTTGAGGGAGTACTAAGATCTATCACAAAGGATCATCAAATCATTTGTGAGTCCATTGTTCAGATCATAGACAAGTCCAGAGATTGGATCAAAGCAGCAACTGTCTACTTTGCATCCGGGAATAGCAGATGCAGTTCGATTGTTGCTGTTTAGTCTATGAAACAAACAATGATAGAAACACAAATAAAATGACTAAACAGATCTCCCCAGTGGAGTCGCCAATTTGTTGTGGGGAAAAATGCCTATGCAGGACGATCCTATCCACCTAAGGTGTGACAGTGCCTTAGCAACAAACAGAGACAGCTATTCTAGTATTCTTCCTTTATGAATTAAGAATGAAGAGAGAGATGGATGGACTAACCGGTGTCTTCCTTTTGTCCCTCGATCCGGCTTCTCTTCTCTTGGAGAGTTCCCAGCTACTTGCCTTCTCGCTCGCCCAGCTTCAAGAGGTTTCTGCAAGATCACAAAAAGAGAACACTACACAAGACATGGATTCATATTCATAACTAGTTCAGGATTAGAAATAAACTAAACATACTAATGCAATCATACATCAAAAATACATCAGTATATAGGAGAAACCAAGATGGCTTTATTGATGAATAACAAGGTTCAGGAAGAGATACAACCCAGAGGGCTCCAATCTAGCATCTCCTTCCCAGCAAATGGAATTCCTATCTTCACCCCCTTCAAAGCATTAAGCACCCAATGATTCCAATCTCAAACCAACAGCAATTCTTTGCAATAACAAAATTCCAGCCTCTAGATCTCATGGAGGAGAGATCCATATATAGATGTTTGGTGAGAGGATGAGTCAGCTTGAGATCTGACTAGTGTCCTCTCCCTCTGTCAGTTCTTGATTCCACTTGGAGGTTCTTGCTTCCACTTGGAGATTTGGAACCTCTTACTCATCACCAGTCGAATTCACTGAGGCAAGTGTCATTGAGGAAGATTCTGGAAGCTTCCTGGGTCTTGACACCTCTTGGAATGAACTTGCCACATGTCAACTCTCGCTCAGCGCAGGTAGCCAGTGTTGACTTTGACATTCAGCATAGGTAGCCAGTGTTGGCTTTGACATTCAGCGCTGACAGCTAGTGGAGCCACTGAAATGATCCTGAATTGACTTGTTTTTAAGCAGTTTCTGGTGGAGAACTTCTGTGAATTGCTGTGCTTTGTTAGCCTTGTTCCTCTAGGGGTAGGAACAACATGTTTAGGGACTTTGGATCCCTTAGATTATGGACATTTCATGCTCAATGTTGTAAGGCACAAAAGTGTCTATAACACTTGATTATACAACTTACCTTCCATGTAAATGATGGATTCCTAGTGATTTTGCTAGTGGTTATCTACTACTGCATAAATTCTTGGTAAATATCAATATACATCACCTAATGTGCAAGATTCTGGTGTATTGTAAATATTTGGCCCAACGTTATTCTGGTGCATTGTGAATATTTGGCCCAACGTTATTCTCATGGGGAAGTTCCTTTTCCTATGATTTTGACCACACATCTAGAATTTCAATCACTCCATAATTTCGATTTTCGTTTTTCTATTATTGTTGGTTGCATTGCAATTAATTTAGCAACTAATTTAGTTTTTTTTTGGAACCTATTTGTATCAGCTAGGTGTTTACCTTCCTTTTTATTTATGGATTTCTTGAGCCATTTATTTTTATGCTCATAATTATCCTTGGGCTTCTAGTCATTGTTTTCTTTTGGTCTGTGATTTTCTTTCTCATAGTAGCGCTTTAGCTTTATTAATGGCATCATTCGATGTCTGAGGTTATAGAATCTCAATCCGATCCTTGAATGCTAGAGGTAGGCCACTAATAAACTACCATATTTTTTTCCTTCTCGTCATTGAGATTTGATATGTATCTCAACAACTCTAGGAAATTAGTGACGTATTCCTCACCTGTCATATGTCTCATTATGATCTCGTAAAATTCCTTTTCCATGATATCATAATATTTCTTAGACATGTATTAATTTCTAAAAATCTTCTCAAATTCATCCCAGGTCAATGCTCCTTCAATGATTCCTTTAATGTTTTTTAGATATTCCCACCATATGTCTACTTTTCCCTTAAATCTATAAGTGGCAATGTTGGCCTTCATAATCTTAGAATAATCATGAATTCTGAAAAAAATCTTCATGCCAAACAATCAGGCTTCGACATCCTCAGATTTCTTCATTTCCACATCAAACGTGCGTGGATTTGTTTTCTTATGTTCCTTTATCATAAAATCCTTTTCCCTTCTTGTATGATGGTGATGATGATGATGATGATGAGAGTGATGATGGTGCCTCCTAGGAGTGGAGATGGAAGGTCTACTAGAATGATGCACATGAGTATTAGTTCTTCCTTATGGAGTGCTTAATGGTACATTCCCCTTCACAGTATCTTCACTCCCTAGCCGATGTCTTTTTCTTGGCCGGCTACCCATTGGCTCCATTTGTTTCCTCTTATGACTCATAAATGTTCTTCCTCTCTCTCTAACTACCCCCTGGTCCAGGCTACCTTTACCTCTACAAATTTGAGAGTCTTCGAAAAATAACGACATTTATCTCAACTTTCCTTTCTTGAGCTCTTACTATCCTTTCATTGTCTGCTTTGAAGCTTTTGATTTCAATCCTTAGGTTTCTCAAGGTGCCCAACCAATTAGGAGATTTTTCCCCTCCCCTTGGCTAACCGATCTTTATTCTTCATTTGATTTGGCCTCTTCACATCCATTTTGTGACTGATTAGAGCTATATTGCACCATTTTGGTCCTCATTTCTACATATTTCACTATATTTTGTTGCTTGCAATGTGTTGTTATTCACACACACTTTTAGATACTTGATGATATAATTAAATAAACACAATCATGATTATAAACCTTGCATTAATGGAGCTACCATCGTCTATGTTGTGACAAAACAAACATATTAGTATACCCATGATATTAAATATTTCATATGCATCAATCATATATCAAGCAATAACAGTTTCTAGTACCAGGATCCATATCTAAATCACATTATGACCATATCATTCATGCGTGCAATCAATCATTTATAGGTTTGCTCCTAACTCCTAAACAATTTCTTAGTTAACTTTTTTAAAATCAAAGTGAAATTCTCTTGCAAATATTTTTGTACTCACTTGCTCATGGTAGAGCCCATCCTGTCCAAGTGTTGAACCTGGATGCTCTAATACCACTTGTAACAACACTATTGGAATAAGGAATTATGGAGGGGGGTTGAATCAATAATAGTGAAGTTCTTTCGAATTTTAAGTATAAATATTTAACTCTTTTCACTATAGTCAGTTACTTGTGAGATATTTCATACATAATATAAATGATCAGTAAGACAAGGCATTCACATGTACATACAATCCATCACATGAGCAACATACACATATTGACACTGGTATTTTTACGTGGAAACCCAAAAGGAAAAAACCACCAATATGTTTGTTGTTATGATTTGAATTAAGCACCTACTTAATTACATCAATTCCTTTGTGAGAACCCATTCACAAGAGGCACTAACCCCCTTAAGATAGGAAGAACCTACTTTCCAATAGGCACCAACCTCTTATGAAAGCATACCACCACTTTCTCTAGCCACTGTTCTACCTTTCATACAATTTTCAAACTGAAAACAGGGGAAAATATGTATACAGAGAAATACAAATCTGATCCACTACAGTTCTCCTCTGAATTGTGCTCCTTACTACTCCTTCAGCTCTAATCACAACCCTCAACAAGACTGTGTCAGATTAAACACTTGGGCCATTCACACCACTTGCGCATACTCCACTCCGCACTCTTCATCTCGCACAACAATATTGTATTCCCCCACTTTTCTCAACACTTCTCCTCTGTTTTGTTCCTCTACAGAGAAAGGAATGATGCTCTCTCTTTCGATCATTAACCTATCATTCACACTACCCAAGAGTACTCCTGCATGGTTGTCCATGTTGTTGTTGCATCAAACTTCCTGATCTCTTCAGCCACATTAAACATTGGGAATGGGCTCCTGAGATTTTCCATGCTGAGAAATAAATCCTCAGTCAACCTACACACTCCAATGAAGCTCTCCATGCTTATTCATTCGATCACAATTCTAAGAATGCACTCCATCATGGCTCTATTCTTTTTGTAATCAATCTCTTGTCCCTAAGGGTTTGATCTTCATTCAATTCAATGAGCCATGCATGGGCAATCATAGGTATCTTACTTCAACGCGAGACAGGCCCCATTTAAATCATCATGTGCAATCATGGTCCTTCCTACCTTGACTTTGTTATCTCTGTCTTTGTCTCCATTACTCCAGCTACCAACTCTTTTGTGTGTAGTTACTTCTTAGCTATTGATTCATACATATTTCATGCTCCTTTGTACTGAAATATTGGAGCTCAACATACTATAACTTTTATAAAGGTGACATTATGAAATTGCGAGATTCTGATTGGCCTTTAGCCCCTTTTGCTTCACCCCTTATTGTTTTACACCATAGGACTGGGTGTTGGGACCAGAAACATAGCACTTAGGTATTAATCCCTTCATAATTTTGTTGGGGGCCTTTCTCCTTGTGTACTTACTCTTTTCCCTTGGTTCTTTTTGGGCTCCATGACCAAGTGCCAATCATCATCGGAGCTCCTTGGTATCGTGACTTTCTCGAAATGTAATTACAAAGGAGTTACAAAATCATGACCTTTGATATGCTTCTAGGATGAAATCATGCTTGTGTCATCAACCCCACATGGTGTCTCCTTAGTGTGACACGTGTCACTAGAATTTTCCCCTTTATGTCACTCAATAATGTTGAATATGACTTCCAAGTGTCCTCTATACTACCACGTCATGTTGATGTCATATGCCACCATCAGCTCTTGAGGGCCAATCAATGCTTGCTATGTGTCCTGTCCGAGGAGAGAGACAAGGTCCCTCGGTCCTTGGTTTTGCAATGATTTCCTTTGTAATCTTTACTCCCCTCAACACTCAGCACTTTCAAAATAATTTAATTTCTAATAAGTAACGAGGTCCCGAAATTCTAATATACCAACCTTCCAATTAACTGAGATTTCGACCTTTGAAATTCCAAACTTCTGAAGTTCTAAACCTTTAATATTTCAACCTCCCGAAGCTCCAACGTTCCAAGAATCGACTACCTGGTACCGAATCGAAACTTTCTCAAAATGAAACTATATTGAGGTTATGAAATCTCCATCCTCTGATATTCTGATCTCCTGAGGTCCCAAGGCTCTGACCTCCGAAATTATGAAGTTCTGAAATTCATTCTGATGTTTAGCCTGGTTCATTGTTCCAAAATTCTAAAATTCAGCCTGCTCCTAAGGACTTCAAGACCCTTTCTTTAGCTATCAATAACTTTTTATCCGAAGATCCATTTATGGACTTCCACATACCATTGGAAATCCTTTTCAAAGCAGTTTCTAGTGGAGAAGGTATGATGTAGTCCTTGATCACATTTTCTACCTAAAACATGGTTGCAAACTCTATTGTTAGAATCTGCCTCAATGCTAGTCTAATTGACATCAATGCCAACATACCAAGTGCCACCAATCAATTGGACAATGTCAAATTTCCAACAATATCCCCCTTTGTCGTTGATGGCAACAACATAATTTCCCCCTAAAATGAGGCATGGTCTTCTTCATTGTTGTTCTTCTCTGATGCACCAACAATCTTCTCCCCCTTTGGCATCAATCAATAATCATGCTCTTGAAAACTCCCCCTTAACCACTACAACCAACTCTTCAATTGATCCCACATGTTGAGTAGTTGTCAACACACATTATAATTGAGTCATTTTGGAGGGGGGGTCACAACCCCTATCTGCTACCTAATATATTCAAAGGGTTCCTATTGCCATTGGCTAGTAAAAATGTCTGCAAATTGGTCTTTAGTGGCCACATATTCAAGTTGAACAACATTAGTTGCAATATGCTCTCTTAATAAATGGAACTTGATAGGGATGTGCTTGGTATTTGAGTGCATGAGAGGATTCTTAGAGATACTAATGGCACTAGTATTATCACACATGATTAGAATGTGATCAATCAGCTATACCTTAATTTCCTTCAAGGTCTGCTTCATCCATAGAATTAGCAAGCAACAAGTGGCGGCTATAATATACTTTGCTTCAACAATTGATAAACAAATGGAGTTTTGTTTCTTGTTGACCCAGGACACTAAGTAGTTTCCCAAAAATAATTTTACACTAGAGATGCTCTTCCTATCATCAATATTTCCTACCCAATCAACATCAATATAGGCCTTTAACTTAAACTCTCTTCTTTTAGCATACCATAGTCCATAAGTAGATGTTCCTTGAAGATATTTGAAAATCCTTTTAATAGCGATGACATGAATTTCATGAGGGAAACCTTGAAATCTAGCCACTAGATCCATTGCTTACATGATGTCTAGTCTTGAAGTTGTGAGATACAAAAAGCTTCCTATCATTGATATGTATTCAGTCTAATTTACTAGCGGTGTCTCATCTTATTTTCATAATTTGCATCCTGTAACTTTAGAGTGCTAATTGGCTTGCAATCTTCCAGCTAAAACTTCTTCAGAGTTTCTTGTAGGTACTTGGATTGGGAGATAAATACCCCATTTTTTGAGTGAGAAATTTGTAATCCTAAGAAGAAGGAAAATTCTTCGATCATGGATTCTCGAACTCTATCTGCATACAGTTTGTGAATTATTGTCCCAATTGTTCTAGGTCACTGCCAAAGGTTATGTTGTCTACATACCTTACTACTATTAGTAGATGATCATGTTCAAACTTTATGTATAGATTGGTGTCTATAGTACCTTTCTTAAATCCTTGTTGTTGAATGTATCGATCCAGCCTTGCATACCAGGCTCTGGGAACCTTTTTGAGTCCATATAAGACCTTTTCGGTTTGTACACAAACCCTTGATTTTTGAGGGGAGTGAATCCTTCTGGTTGCTCAATATAAACTTCTTCTTCTATATCTCCATTGAGAAATGCCAAATTCACAGCCATATGATATACCTTGATGTTTTTATGCCTGGCAATAGAAAGAAACATTCTTATAGCTTCTAATCTAGCTATCGGTGCAAATGTTTCATCAAAATTTATCCCCTCTATATGGGCATACCCTTTGCAAACTAATCAAGCCTTGTTCCTAATTACTTAACTCTCCTCATTTAGCTTATTTTTGAAGACCCATTTTGTACCTATGACATTTTTCTCTTTGGGTCTTGGAACAAGCTCCCAAGTGTCATTAATCTGGTCAAGTTCTTAATTCATAACTCTCACCTAGAACTTGCTTTCACTTGCCTAACTAAGATTTTTAGGCTCAACCTGAGATAGAAGAGTAATATTTACACAACTTGACCTACCAATAAATTTCCTTGTGGTCTAAACACCAAGTCTTTGATCTCCAAGAATTTAACTCTTAGGGTGTTTTTTTGTACATACTTGGAATTTTTTTTGGGCCTTGGAGTTGTGCTCGTTTCCGTCTTCATTATCTGAATCTATTTTATCTTGATCTAGGGGCCTAATGTCGGAAATCTCTTCTCCATATGAGTTAATGTTTCCTTTTGAGGACCTAGGTTGCGAAGTTATTTCAGATACTACTACATCAATGAAATCCTCAACCATGTTTTTTTGTTGGTTGTAACACTTGTATCCTTTACTTCAAGCAGAGTACCCAAGTAATATACCCTAATCAATGCGTGAATCAAACTTTCCGAGATTTTTATCATTCCTTTTTATAAAGAATTTATTTCCAGACACCTTGTAGTGTTTAACTGATGCAGGTCTTCCCTTCCACAACTCATAGGGATTTTTATCACTATTAGGCCTAAGTTGTGTTATGTTTGATAGGTACAATGTTTCTTGTTCTACTTCTCCCTAGAAGATGTGAGGTACATCTACTTCATCCATCATAGCTTTGGCCATTTCCTGGATTATTTTGTTCTTTCTCTCAACTACTCCATTTTTTTGTGGAGTTCTAGCCACAGAATATTGCCTCCTTATGCCATGCTCTTCACAAAATTATTCAAATTATCTTGAAGTGTATTCTCCTCCTTTGTTTGATCTTAAGCATTTTATCTTGAGATATTTCTCATTTTCTACTTGAGCTTTAAATTTTTTAAAAATTTAAACGCTTTTCATTTTTCCTTTAAGAGCACGATCCAAGTGGCCTTGGTAAAATCATCAATAAGCAGCGTAAAATACCTTTCTCCTCTTGGGATTTTATCTCTAGTTGGGCCACATATATCTGTGTGAATTGTATCCGATGGTCTACATGAAGAGAACTCTTTTGTCTTGAGATGAGTCCTAGTCTACTTACCAAATTGACATGACTTGCAGATTGAATTATCGGGCCTTAATAGTCATGGAAAACCTCTCACAACTCCCATCTTGATGACTCTTATCATACTGTCAAAATTCATATGACCAAGTCTCTTGTGCCATAATCAGGCTTCACTTGACTTGCTCAAATAATAGCTTACTCTAGATTCATCAAACACATATACATTATTGTGAGTTATGACTGATTTTCCCACTAACTTTCCATTTTCTTGATTTTGGATCTCATAATCCTTAGATTGAAACGTCACATTATAGTCATTATCACACATATAACTTACACTAAGCAAGTTGTGCTTGAGACCTTCTACATACAGCACATTTTGGGCCTTAGTATTTTCATCGAGACTGACTATGCCCTTACACTTAATTCTTGTTTGGGAATTGTTTCCGAAAGTGACATTGTTCCCTATTATCCTTTTCTTTTATCAAAAAAAAAAATTACTCTTATTCCCAATCATATTCTTGGAACAACCACTATCCACATATCATATGTTTTCTTGATTATGTGCTGATAGAGCAAGTCCACATTCCATGCTCTTTCTTGATTTTCGTTTCCAATTCTCCTTATCTTTTTGAAAATTTGGCTGCCAAGTGTTCTAAGACTTAGATGGGTACTCAAACTTGTTTATGCACTCACTTTCCTTGTGCCCAAAATTATTACATTTGAAACATTCAACATCACTCATTAGGTAAGAAGGCATTTCGATTTCTGAGAGGAGTTTTGAGATCTAAAATTTTGATACTTATTGTATCTGAAGTTTTCATCTCTTTCAAATTTAATCCTTCTACAATCAATAGCCTTATGTCCAAAGATGTGAAATTTATGAAAATGACCATAAAATAAATGATAATACCTGAAATTGGAAAGTTCATGAGTTTGTGCATGAAGTTACCTTTGTTGTTTGGTTGATTCATTCATTCTTTGTTGGTGTGGTTGCTTGGGGTAGATGAAGTTATTATTCTAGTGATGGTCTCCTCTCTGGCTTGCAATTTTTTTTCTTCATTATTCTTTCTTGATACACATTTGCATAGCTCTAAGGTTCATCAAATTCTCCGGACCTGAAGTCCATATTTCCCATAGAATATTCCTATGATTTGGAGTATCCAAAACCCGTTTTGTTTCCTCGAGACCTTTGGATATTTAGAATCTTATCTACATTTCTTGTTCCTTCTACAAATTTTTCATTTATACCTTTCTTGGTCTTCATTTTTCTCAAGATTCGTTCTCAGAGTGATGACCTCTGCCTTGAGACTCTGAAAATTCTCTTCCCATTCATGGATCAAATATTGAAGAACTTTTTCCTTTCGTTTTGCTTCTTCTAATTTGACTTTCAAGGACAAAATTTCATCTTTGCATGTTTTTAAGATAATTTCCTTATTTACCTTGAACAAATCATATTTTAAATTCTTTTTCTCTTCTTCTAGTTTCTCACACGTTCCTTGTTTTTCTTCTAGTAGAAAGGCCAAACTATCTTGGATATTAATGCCTTCTTCAAGTTTTTATTTTTGATAAACAAACTCCTCATTGTTGGTGTTGTACATACATTATTTACCATGTTGTAGATGTTCTTTTAGTTTCTTTTTCTTTCTCCTTGCGTTCTTTAACTCATCAAGATCACTGATGAGTTCCCCTTCAAAGTCCACTACTCCTACTTCTTCTTCCTCTCCATAGTCAGTGATATTTTGTTTTAAACAAAGTCTTTCGGTAGAAATCACATGAGAGAATTTTTTGGCCGATGCATTTCAAACCAACAAGTGTGGTCCATCATCAGGACCAGTGTGGTTCATCATGAACCACACTTGTTGGTTCGAAACACGTCAACCAAAAAATTCTCTCATGTGATTTCTACCGAAAGACTTTTTTTAATTCATTATGGAACACAGAAACTTGAATACAAATA
The DNA here is from genome assembly GCA_031772625.1 of Pinus tabuliformis. Lineage (NCBI taxonomy): Eukaryota > Viridiplantae > Streptophyta > Pinopsida > Pinales > Pinaceae > Pinus > Pinus tabuliformis. Next base: position 868,034,766 of record CM062817.1, read on the forward strand.
TTTTGTTTCTTGGATTCTGCCCCAAATTCCATAAGTAAATACTTATATGATTCATCTTCTGAAGAGTTTTCACTATCTAACTTTGGTAATGAACTATCCTCTTTGGAGTAAAGTCCCTTTTCCTTATAAAACTTCTTCTTCTAATGATTTTGAGATTTGTTTCTAAATTTTCTCTCATATTCCTTTTCTTTCCTTTCTTTGTAAGGGAACTTGGATGAAAAATGTCCAACTCTTCCACAACCAAACCATTTAAAAGGAAACTTCCCTTTATATTTTCCTGAGCCACACTTTAGTTTCTTGGCAAATTGAGCCAGCTCCTTATCCGATTCACAGCTGGAGAAATATTTATGATCTTTGTGCTCCTTGGCCTTCTTTGAAACTTTGAATGTTGCCTCATTGGGTTCAGACTTCTCTCTTCCTAATCTCATCTCATAGGTTGTAAGAGTACAAAGAAACTAATCCATCTTGAGATTCTTTAAATCAACCATTTCTTCAATAGAAGAGACTTTGGCATTAAATCTCATGGGTAGACATCTTAAGACCTTTTGAACAATCATATATTCCTTGACTTCTTCACCAAGTCCTCTCATCATATTGGTTACTTCATCAAATCTAAGGAAGTATTATGTTATGCTTTCTTCTTCACTCATTTTTAAGCTTTCAAACCTCATTATGAAGGTTTGAAGTATGGCCTGCTTAATTTTGTCATCTCCTTCATGACTCTGATTGAGCTTGACCCACACTTCCTTGGAAAAATTACAGTGCATAACCTTTATGAGTTCATATTTACTAAGACCAAAGATAATGGAATTCTTGGCTTTAGCATTATTTCCATACAATTTTTTACTATTTGCATCAATGGGAGGGACATTTGGGACATCGTAATCTACTAGTACATAGCTCCAAACATCTATTTTTAGAGACATAAGATAGGCTTCCATCCTAAATTTCCAAAAGGCATAGTTTTTCCAATCAAACACTGGTATCTTGCTTGAGTAAGCATATTGACTCTCTTGCCTAGACATAATTCCATATGGATCTACCTTCTAGTGGTTATATTGTTCATGGAGGAACTTGGCTCTGATACCAATTGTTAGAATAAGGAATTACTAAGAGGGGGGTGAATCAGTAATAGTGAAGTACTTTCAAATTTTAAGTATAAGTATTTAACTCTTTTTACTATGGTCATTTACTTGTGATAGCTTTCATACACAAGACAAATTATCAACAAGATAAGACATTCACATGTACATACAATCCATCACACGAGCAGCATACACATATTAACACATGTATTTTTATGTGGAAACCCAAAGGGAAAAAACCAATAATTTGTTTATTTTTATGATGTGAATTAAGAAACTACTTAATTACATCAATTTGTTTATGAGAACCCACTCACAAGAGGCACCAATCCCCTTAAGATAACAAGAACCTACTTTCCAAGAGGCACCAACCTCTTATGAATGCAGGCCACCACCTGCTCTAGCCACCGTTCTATATTTCATACAATTTTCAAACAAAAAATAGGGGCAAATACATATACATAGAAATACAAATCTAATCTGCTACAGTTATCCTATGAACTATGCTCCTTGGTTCTCCTTCAGCTCTAATCACAGCCCTCAACAACACTATGTCTCAGTCTAAACACTTGGGCCATTCACACCACTTTCTCATACTCCACTCTGCACTCTTCAGCTTGCATGACAATATTGTATTCCCCCCATTTTCTCAAATGTTCTCCTATATTTTATTCCTCTATAGAGAAAGGAATGATGCTCTCTTTTTTTGTCATTAGCCTTTGATTCACGCTTCCCAAAAGTACTCTTGCATGGATGTCCATGCTGTTATTGCATCAAACTACCTGAACTCGTCAGCCACACTAAACATTGGGAATGGGATCCTAAGAGTTTCCATGCTAAGAAATAAATCCTCAGTCAACCCACACACTCCAATGAGGCTCTCCATGCTTATTCATTTGATCACAATGCTCATAATGTACTCTAGGATGGTTGTTTTCTTTCTGTAATCAATCTTATGTCCCTAAGGGTCTGATCTTCATTCAATTCAATGAGGCGTGCACAAGAGATTAGAGGTATCTTACTTCAACTCGATACAAGCCCCATTTGAATCATCCTGTGCAATCATGGTCCTTGCTTCCTTGACCCAGCGATATTTGTCTCTATCTCCATTACTCTAGCTACTAAATCTTTTGTGCATAGTTACTTCTTATTTGTCGATTCATACATCTTTCATACTCCTCTCTACTACGATATCGGAGCTCCACATACCGTAACATCCCTTTTTCTTCGCCCCTTTTTGTTTTACACCATAGGAACAAGTGTTGTGACCGATGACATATCACTTAGGTGCTAAGTCCTTCTGAATTATACTGAGGTCCTTTCTCCTTATGTACTTGCTCTTTTCCCTTGGTTCTTTTTGGGCTCCGTGACCAAGTGCTAATCATCGTTGAAGCTCCCTGGTATCGAGACTTTCTCAAAATGAAATTACGAAGGAGTTATTAAATCCCAACCTCTGATATGCTTCCAGGATGACATCATGCTCTCATCATTAACCCCACGTGGTGTCTCCTTAGTGGTGACATGTGTCATCAGGATTTTCCCCATTAGGCCACTAAATAATGTTGCATATGACTGCCATGTGCCCTTTGTACTTCCACATCATGTTGATGTCATATGCAACTGTCATCTCCTTAGGATAAATCAATGGTTGCCATGTGTCTTGTCCGAGGAGAGAGAAAGGGTCCCTCAGTCCTTGGTTTTGCAACAATTTCCTTTGTAATCTTTAATCCCCACAACCCTCGGTGCTTTCAAAAGAATTAAATTTGTAAGAAATTACGAGGTCCCAAAATTATGATATATCGACCTTCCGATTGACCAAGACTCTGACCTCCAAAATTCTAAAGTTCTGAAATTCCAGACCTCCGATATTTTGACCTTACGATATTTCTGCCTCCCGAAGCTCCAACATTTTGAGAATCGGCTCCCTCGTATTGGATCAGAACTTTCTCAAAAATAAATTATATTGAGGCTACAAAATATCTAACCTCTGATATTCCAACCTCCTAAGGCTTCGACCTCCGAAATTCCAAAGTTTTGAAATTCGGGGATCTAATGTTCAGCATGCTTCCTTGTTCTGAAATTTTGAAATTAAGCATGTTCCTAAGAACTTCAAGACCCTTACTTCAGCTATCAATAAATTTTGATCCTAATATCCATTTATGGACTTCCACATACCGTTGGAAATATTTTTCGAAGAAATTTCTAGTGGAGAAGGTTTGGTGTAGTCCTTGAGCCCATTTTCTACCTAAAACATGGCTACAAACTCTCTACCTGGAATTTGCCTCAATGCTAGTCCGATTGAAATCAATTCTAACATACCAACTGCCACCAATCAATTAGACAATGTCAATTGTCCAACAAACACCCCACTTACCCCATTGGGGTGGTTACTCCCAATCTAATTCCTCTTGTGATGTTAGAAGAATGGGGTAAAATTCCATTTTTTTGTGCTTTATATTTTTTCCCTTCAAGGCTTTATTTTACATCATTATGATTACAACTCTTCTTCTACTCTTGAGTATTATAACTCGACTAAGTGTATGTATAGATAACCAAAGTATGTAGATATGTGTGTGTGTGTGTGTGTGTAATGTATCTATTTTAACATTATCTAGAGTCACACCCTTCCAAATTATTTATATTTTACCTTATTTTCTATTGGCGGTCACAATATGTTGAGGACTTATTATAAGTCATGTCGCCACAAGTAATGGACCCTATGTCGAATAAAAGATGTGCAGATCAAGGGGGTATCCACGCACATTTGAACATTAATATCATCATAAGCAACTTTGACAGGGTAAAATGCATGGTGTTTATGAGTTAAGCCACTATTTCAAAACTGCCAAGGGCACCTCTCAACATCATTTTCCTAATTCATCAAAATCACAACTGGTTTTTTGCATGCACATGATATCAAATTGAGACCCATGTGCCTTTCAACCACCATACATCATCGAGACCTCCACATTGTCTCAGTCCTTGTCACCCTAGTGCTCTCGTTGCATGATCCCCCTTTGAACTTCTAGGGTTTAGACCTTTCGGACATGTCACCCTAGGCTTCATTTATGCCTTTCTTAATGCAAGTTCCACTCCCCGACCTCTTCTATGATACTAACTCTGCCACGTCATTCCTATCCTGCCACCCTAAAAATTCCCTTTACTTGCTCCCCTTTTTCACCTTTAGGACACATCATTCTGGTCCCATCCTCTCATCGCTCTCCATGACTTCACCCTTTTCATGCCTCTAGGATGGAACCTCCAGGACACATCATCTAGGTGTTTTCCTTAACTATTCCTTTTTCGCACCTCCGGGATGGAACCTCTCGGAAATGTCATCCTAGTCCCCTCATCCTGACACTCTCCTTGACTTCTCCTCTTTTGTGCCTCTAGGATGGAACCTCTAGGACACATCATCTTGATCCTTGCCCAAATGCAATGAGGCATAATCTCTACAACTAATCCATGGCTTCCACAGTGAGGTTTTTTTCAGACCAAGGGATAAGGTTTATCGAATTGAAGTTGTAAGTTTGGGGCCAAGCCTCACTTTATCGCAACATTTCCCATAGAAGAAAAAAACCCATGGTCCTATTAAGGAAATCCTTCCTGATCATGAGATTTATGCTCAATCTTAAACTCGGTGATCTCCACATGGATTTTCACCTTCTCAATGCACATCGCTCTTCATACATGGATTCGATCATGTCTTGGATTTAATGGTTATTTAAATGTTAGGACTTGCACCAAAGTCCCGCTATGGTCATCATAGGTCACCAATGTGCTCTTTGCTACTATCCTCCTAAACTCACATAGGAGTTGACTACCCCGAGTCCACGGTTTTCACCAGATGTTGTGGAGTTTGCAAGGAGATCGTCACTCCTCGAAGGACTAGAGAATCCATCTTTTGGGTCTGAATATAGGCATAAGCCTTATGGTTGGATGAATAATGGATACGTTATTAGCCTTCAAGTGTTCCCCATTTGAGGATAGAGAACTCCAGGAATGAGTACACTACTGACCTGTTGGTAGCCCTCTGCAAAGGACTTGGTGACTCCTAAAGGGCATCCAAATCTCCTGTCACATGCCAAGGTGCACCCTATGGTTAATTTCAACCTTGTGAGAAACAACACAACACTTATCAAGTGTTTCAGGGGAATTTGGATATTAATATGGATGTTTATGCATCCCTCATGGGTGAGCTATTATTGCCTAAAACACCATGGCTACTACCATCCATTCAAATAATAAGCTACCACATCATCTCAATGTTAATATATCACCCCAGGTATCATTTATCCTACGGAGGCTCAACAACTATGCAATGAAAATCAATTCCTCCTATGAGGACGTTCCCTACTCAAGAGTGAACACAAATCCTTTGGATCAAATCCTAGTTTAAGTGAACATGTAGATCTACCACGAGAACACATATCACAACAAACTAGAGAAGCCCCTCGTGTAAAGTCACAAGTTATTAAAGTATAAGGGAAAGGAAAATCCTCAGCATTATCCCAATGCTTCATAAAATCAACATGAGATTGCAACCAACACCTTCAGCGCATTATACACAGACCCTATCAAAACAAGTGGTCTTCATTGTAACCATCAAACTATAATAAAATAAGTTCTTATCCAAAGTGTTGTTATGATCTAATATAGATTACACATCATTCCAATGCCTTTAATATTGCACAAAATATTACTCTTTTATATCACATCAAAAATGCAGTCATGTATTTCCACAATCTACCATTTCAACCTAGAAATGCAACATACTTTCATTATCTTATAAATACCTTGCACTGTATGTTATTAATTGTTATAATGTCAGCAAGAAATCACGTATTTCTCTCAGTAATACCCTTTTAATCTAGAAATGGGACATACATTCATTACCATGCAAACAATTACACAATAACACTTATCTTGCAAGTTTTCAGGGAAACTAAGTGAGGAACTATGACTCTCCACCCAATCGTAGATAGCCACTTTCAATTCTCACTTGAACATATCACCCTGAACCAGATTCCAGGGACTGGGATGACTTGTTCAAGGGACTATACCACACTACAAGCTAAAACATGGACTCTATAGGTGATCCAACCTCCACCCACCAACCTAGTTGCAGTCAATCATTCATCATTTACTCAATAGGTCTATCACCTCCACCATCTAGTTGCCAATAGTCAATAAGCTCCAGGGAAATCAAGAGGACTTGTCATATAGTGATTCCACTCTTGTACAATTCATCAACTAGTAAGCTCTAGGGAATCGATAGGTTTCACCTCCACCCGGAACTTATCACACAGTGATTCCACCCTCACAGGGGAATCAAGAATCCACTATATCACCATCTAAAATAGAAGCTCCACCCTCTAAGGGAACTCAAGAGTCTGTTGTGGAGAAAAATGAAATGAAAAGTGACTCACCCTCAAGGGGACCTAAGATTTTATTGTGAGACCAAAATGGAACAAGTAGTTGATTCCACCTTCAAAGGGGACTCGAGAATCCACTACTCAATCGAAGTGAAAAACAAGCAATTGATTCCATGCTAAAGGGGACTCAAGAATTCACTGCTCAACTAAATTGAAAAAAGAAAAGGAGACCCAAGGTCTTCTTATCATGATTTTGAGAGTTTAACCTCTACCCTAGGATATCAAGGGACACTAGATAAAACCCATCTCCACCTATTACAGGGAAAAGTGTCTATATAGAACTGCTCTATCCCACTAAGTTGTGACAGCTGCCTTAGAAACAAACAGAGAAAAGCTACTTTTGTTTTTCCTTTATGAATTATAGATAGAGAGGAACAGAAAGACCAACCTCTGTCTTGCGCTAATCTCTTGATTCGATCCCTCTCTTCTTTGATAGTCCTCAGCTACCTGCTCCCTTGCACGCCCAGCTTCACAAAGTACCTGTAAGATCACAGAAGCATAGCACTATACAAAGACATGGATCTATAATCATAAACAATCTAGGATCAGATGTAAATTGACCATACAAATGTAACAAGTATCAATGATACAAAAGCATGGAGGAAAACTAAAATAGCTTTTATTGATAAACAAGAAAAGAGCCAAGAGGAGTTACAACCAGTTGTTCTGACCCAGCATCAACCTCCCAGCAAAGAAGCCCCTCTTCACCTCAAACAAAGCTTAGATCACCCAACAATCTGATGTTTGTCTCAAAAAACCAACAGCAATTCCTTACAATCTGCAAAATTCCAGCCTCTGGATCTCTGGGATGAGGGACCCATATATAGATATCTGTAAGGGGGATGATTTAGCTTGTGATTTGATTAGTGTCTTCTCTCTGATAGTTCTTGCTTCCACTTGGAGACTGATGGCCTCTTACTCATCCTTGGTCGAATTCAGTGAGGCAAGTGTCACAGGAGAAGATTCTGGAAGCTTCCCTTTGCCTCTCCACCTCGCGGAATGACACTGCCATTTGTCATTTCTCGCCCATCGCACCCCACAGAAGGGACTTTTGAAATGCAACGCACCCTCAAAGTGTATTTGGGTGAGATGCAACGCACTTAGCCAGTGGAGCAGCTGCAATGATCCTGTTTTGACCAATTCTGAGCAGTTTCTCATGGAGAACTTCTGGGAGAAGCTATAATTTGTTGACCTTGTTCCTTTAGGGGTTATAACAACACTTTTAGGGACTTAGGAGCCCTTGGTTTATGGACATTTCATGCTTAGGGTTGTAGGGCCCAAAAATGTCTATAACAGTTGCCCCCTAAAGTATGAGGCCGTTAATCTTTTGGTGTCGGGTGAAATGCTTTATTATGAGGATCCGAAGTTCTTTCAATGCTGGGAGGAGACCTGTAATGAGATACAATAAAATACATTATCTTCATACTATTTTCATGATCTAGCTGAGGCGGCATTCCCATGCTCAGCTTTATAAATTCATTTTCATGTACATAGGACAGACAATCGTCTGAGTGTACACTGATGATTCTGATAGAGCCATCATCCTTTTGATTGGATGATTATCTGTGCAGCAATAATGTACATTTGATGTCTTTATTTCCCTAAATATATATCGCAGCCCGGATGGATGACACTAGATCCGGGGTCTTCAATCTCGTTTGATCTTCACTCGAAGTAAAAGTCGATCCATGTGAGAAATGTTCTGAAGTCGAACATGGAAAGACATCGCTTGATTACCAGCCAATGATGTAAACTGTTAACAAGCGCGAGAGGAATCACTGATAATGATAATGACCCTCAAGGTACTGCAGTATAATTCACGTGGTGTGAATAAAGGACTTGGCATCGAACACCACGCAAAATCTTTCGGTCGAAGGCCATTGATGTAAACCTGTCCCCGGAAGTGAGAAACTTGCCATTGAGGCATGCAAGCTTCAAAGTACTGAATGGGGTGTTCCTAGATCAACTTCTTGGATAATGAGCTGATGTCGACAAGAAGTGATCCATCACAGGAGGGCCTTAATGAATCCCACATCAATGACACGAAACGGAGCAAATGATTTTAATGGAGGTGAAAACGATCTCGTGATATAAGGTTCCGGGTGGCGGTCATGAAAGAATGGAGTATAATGTATGGTAGTGGGTGAGACACAGCTGAATTCTCTGAATGACTTCTCTTGAACATATTGACGACACTGAAGTGATGGATTGGTAGCATTAACCCCAAATGTGGATGGTATGGCGTGACCATGGTGATGTGACCGGTGAATGAAACAACCCAACCCGACTTGGACACGGAGTGGAAGTGTCACATTCAAGAGCGACTTGCTACCAACAAAGCTTCTTCAAGTTTTCTTCCCAATTTTCCCCAGTCATTGCTGACTAGTACCTCTTTATTTTTTTCAAGCTTGAGGAGGATAACATATGCTTGTTCTATAATTTGCCCTTCGGGCAAACCCATCGCTATGTTTTAACGAGCCTAGTGATAGTGAAACTCGTTTTCGTCTATAGACAAGTTTGTCACTATTAATCTTTTTAATGAGTTTAGTGACAAAGATAACTCGGTCCTTTTCAATCTTAGAGAGTCTAGAAAAGGAACGTAAAGGTAACTCCAAAATTCCTTTTTCGTCATCTAATCCCTTAAGTCCGAAAAAGTATAAAACAATACAGAAGGGATGAATTTTCGATACTTTTAACGAGCCGAACAAAACAAGCGCTCGATCTTTTTGTGTAATAATCCCTCAGGTCCAAAAAGATTAAAATCTAGAGGAGGGATAGCACTTCCTGTCCCTTTAACGAGCTGGAGAGGCCAATGGCTCGGCAATCTTTTCATATTTTACGAGTCGATTGAAAAGAGCTTAAAGGAGACTCGTCTTTCGAGGAATGAGTGATAAAATGGGTAGCAGTTGATTCCAGGTAAGGTTTGGAATTTTCCAATCACGACAGTGTCAGAAGGATGGCTAGTGAAATCACTCTTCGCAGCTGTTCCTCAAAATGGGTAAACAATCAAATGGAGGTGAATGATCGCCCAATGAAAAAGTGGAGGTGACAGTGCAAACACAGCCAAGGCTTTAACGGCTGAAGTACTACATTCACGATGGTTATTTACCGGGGAATAGTTCATTTTTTAATGAGCTTAAACGCAGGGGGAAACATTTGCTCATGTCTTATGTTTATTTTTTAACGAGCTTGAACTATGTGCTAAAACTGCTCGATTAATCTAGTCGTGTGATAAGAATGTCTCATATAAAAATGACAACTTTTAGAGTTTTGCCCCACATCCTTTCTTTATGCAAGTTATGAAACGACCAATCCTACGAGTTTAAAGGGTTAGAGGACCTACAAATTTAAAAAATAAATAGTCGCTCTTCACTTGCACTCCAAAAGGTTTGCATGCCCCCAGGTATAAAACAGAGTTTCAAGGTTACCCCTTCTTTAGTCCGTTAAAACATTTGTTTTACCAAGAGAGGCCTACCTCTTACAAGTTACCCAAAGATTGTTCTATTCACAGCGCAAACAAAACACTTCTTCGGCGATGTCTACCGAGATAAACAAAGGTGAGTGAAGGAGGCTACTCCACTCACATAACTTTGACAAGAGAATCTTGTCCTAGAATAACCCCCTCTTCCAATCATGGATGGGAGTACAGACTAGTCATATTCTCTCGCAGAAACCTACCCTATACCCATAGTTTTCCTGCTAAAGCAGACCAGGGTGCATGCCCCCTAGGTTTTAGTCATGTCCCTCCGAATCACTCGCGCTCATCGGGTGGACGGACTGGAGATTGAGACATTTCTTGCGTGGAAAGACCATTCAGGGATGGTATATGACTATTTTCTCTATATGATCTGGGAAATGAAAGCTGGTCTATGAGCTTGACCACTCTTCCTTCGTGCGGAAAACACATTACTCTAAAGAGTGAGGAGAAAATTGCTCCCATGCAATAAATATAGTCTCGTCCAAGGAGTAGATTGTAATCCAGGGGTCCTTGAACTACCATTACGTTCATGTGAACAGTTTTCCCTCTCAATGTTATGGGCGCATTGGGAAGGATCCCTAACGGTCGACTGATTCCTTTATCAAAGCCTGTTAGATTTCTCATCTTAGTTAAAAGTGATGGCGAACCAAGCGCTTTCCAAGCAGTTGAGGAAAGGATACTCACAGAAGCCCCCTCATCTATGATGGTACCAGCCATAACCATTCTATATATTTGGACAATAATTCGGAATGGTACACTAGCTGGTAAACGGGGTCTGCCTAGTTGGTTCCAGTTGAAGGAGACAACTAGGTTGCTTGGAGGTGGGACCGAATAGACAGCCGGGTACAACTCTGACGAACTTCCTTCCTGCGGTAAAGGAACGGGTAAATATCCCCCATGTTCGTTGGAGTCTGTGCTTATGAAAAGAATTTGGACGGTGTCATCCTTGTTCTCTTCAGTGATTGTATCATCTGAAGATGGAACCTCTGAAGGCAAGACCGGGTCAGCTGCCGCCTTGACCTTTTGACTTTCGTCTGGTATGGATTCAGATGGTTTATCTTCAATGATAGATGCTTCAGCCGACCACCTGAGCGGGCCAGCCGGATTTTCAACTGGTGACGGACTCGGCAAGAGTTTTTTATATCCAGGAGGAAGTCGTAACGGTGAAACTGAACGATCGTCCAAAACTCTTTTAGCCTCGTCTAAGAAGGGACAACGGTGGACGGCGTGATCGCCTTCGCACAGTTTACAAGGAGATCTATATTTTCCTTTTTGTCCTGGGGCTTCACTTTCACTAGTTGATGGTGCATTTCCAACATGATCATCAGAGGTTGATGACACCGGGTTGTGCAAACAAGGAGACCAGTCCCTTAAGATCCGAGGGATGCAAGGACAATCTCTGTGATAGTGGTCTCCTTTGCAGATGACACATGGCGATTTAGGCCTGGTCGGTGCAGTGTGTGGATTTTCGCTAGACGACACTCGTTTGCCCCCATTCGCTTTTGGATCCTTCTTCTTCTTCTCTTTCTTCTTCTTTTCATTCTTCTCCTTAGGTACTTGACTTTTGGCTTTACTAGCCCCATCAAGCGAAGAGGAAGGAGGAGAGGAAGAATTAGAGGAAGTAGAAGGTTGGTGGGTAACGTTGGACTCGTCTAATTGCTGATTCGAATGTTCAGGAATTGTGGTGTTCTGAACAACAGAGGTTGAGAAGAGCCATACAGGCAAACCAATTGTCAGTCCTGGAAGTGACAATGTGGCCATATGGGGTGCATCAACATCTCCCCAAGAGGATAAGGGACTAGGATTTCCTCCAAGGGGAATTCCTTGGTTGGTGGACTCCATTTTCTCAACCCAAGATCAACGTAGGAAAGGGTAATGAATATTCCATTTAAAATAAGTTTTAGACGCTTTGACACAACTTGTTTTTTCAATTTTTAAGAGTCGAGAAAAAACAAAATATGACTCTAGTCTCCTTCGATTTTTAGTGAGCCTGAAGTGACAAGTGCTCAGATGGACCTTTTCCGTTAAGGAGTCTGAAAATGAACGGAAGGGACTGCTCTGGAAATCTAGGTAGAGGGATTACCAAACCAATCACAAAACTGCAGAATACTTTTTACGGTACAGCAATCAATCTTCCCGAATGCTGTGTTCAGCGCATTGCGATGGATAGGGCGGCAGACACGGCTTCCTATGGATAAAGGATTAAGCCTATTGGGGTCTCCCAAAATATACTCGACGGTACATGGGAGAAAAAGTCCGTACTGGCACTTATCGTCTCAAAGTGGAGGAATCACCCAACCATTAGTGAGAACAACAGTTACCAGGCTTTACGACGTCGGAATACGTCTCTAGCCTAGACTTCTAAATGTTGTGCGTTAAGTTCCAAAGCGTTGTTAGATTCATTGAATTTATTTTAAGTTGATCTTGTTTATGAAGTTTTTCTTTCGGGTTCACCACGAGATGTAGATGTAATTCCTAAAATGCAATATAAGATGATAAACAAACTTTTATCTCTTTTATGCAATGAAAATCCTAGCTACTAGGGAAAAGAAAGACAGAATCTTTTCACAAAGAGCAAATAGCACACTCTAAATGCACTTTCCTAAATCAAGCCAATCAAACTCTATATGCAAATGCACATGCATGTGTTTGTTTTCGACTTTCTTAGTATATGAATGCTAAAAAGAAAGTTGATGCACAAATCTGAATTTCTTTTCAAGCGACAAATATCAACAAGTTTCTTTTTAAAATCAAAAAATGGAGAAGATCACAACACTTTACGATTTTAAAATGAATACTTGTTCTTGACACTAGAAAATTACAAATTCAGACCAAAAGCAATAGTAATAGGATAATCGACCATCAACAGCAATCAAACTCTTTCCTACGATTGAAATCGACACTTGCGACAGTTTCAAATCAAAGGACGACAGTACGATTATGCTACTTTTGCAAAGGAGAACTGTAAATGACTCAAAAAACACACAAAAACATCTACAGTTCTTTTGTACAAAGGAGGCAAAATATCAGCAAGGAAAAGGGGTTTCAAACAGACATATACTGACCACTGGCAGCAAAATTCAGGAATAGAACTGGAAAGAATGAACCACAGAAGCCACAACTGCACAGAGCTAGTCTGATCAGCGCACCTGTAACACAGAGAATCTGAAATGTAGCGCAGGTTGTCCACTCGGGAAGTGCGCTGAAATTCAGAATCTCTGAACAGTACCTGCGCTGGGCCAGAAATGAGACTCTGTTCGGGTTCGGGTCACAGTTTGCAGTTCAATTCTTGGGTTTTGGCCGAGAAAAAAGTAATCAGTAATGCAACAATCAGGGGTAGATCTAAGGAGGATCTAAGAGCTATCACAAGGGCAATCAGATAGTTTGTGAATCAGTTGTTTAAATCATAAACAGATCCAGTAGATGGATTGAAGCAGCAGTTGTCTACTTTGCATTTGTTATGGCAAATGCAGTTCGAATGCTGCTTGTAAGTTTATGAAACAAGCAACAAAGAATGATAAACAAACAAACTAATTAGCTCCCCAGCAGAGTCGCCATTTTGTTACAGGGAAAAGTGTCTATATAGAACTGCTCTATCCCACTAAGGTGTGACAGCTGCCTTAGAAACAAACAGAGAAAAGCTACTTTTGTTTTTCCTTTATGAATTATAGATAGAGAGGAACAGAAAGACCAACCTCTGTCTTGCGCTAATCTCTTGATTCGATCCCTCTCTTCTTTGATAGTCCTCAGCTACCTGCTCCCTTGCACGCCCAGCTTCACAAAGTACCTGTAAGATCACAGAAGCATAGCACTATACAAAGACATGGATCTATAATCATAAACAATCTAGGATCAGATGTAAATTGACCATACAAATGTAACAAGCATCAATGATACAAAAGCATGGAGGAAAACTCAAATAGCTTTTATTGATAAACAAGAAAAGAGCCAAGAGGAGTTACAACCAGTTGTTCTGACCCAGCATCAACCTCCCAGCAAAGAAGCCCCTCTTCACCTCAAACAAAGCTTAGATCACCCAACAATCTGATGTTTGTCTCAAAAAACCAACAGCAATTCCTTACAATCTTCAAAATTCCAGCCTCTGGATCTCTGGGATGAGGGACCCATATATAGATATCTGTAAGGGGGATGATTCAGCTTGTGATTTGATTAGTGTCTTCTCTCTGATAGTTCTTGCTTCCACTTGGAGACTGATGGCCTCTTACTCATCCTTGGTCGAATTCAGTGAGGCAAGTGTCACAGGAGAAGATTCTGGAAGCTTCCATTGCCTCTCCACCTCGTGGAATGACACTGCCATTTGTCATTTCTCGCCCATCGCACCCCACAAAAGGGACTTTTGAAATGCAACGCACCCTCACAGTGTATTTGGGTGAGATGCAACGCACTTAGCCAGTGGAGCAGCTGCAATGATCCTGTTTTGACCAATTCTGAGCAGTTTCTCATGGTGAACTTTTGGGAGAAGCTATAATCTGTTGACCTTGTTCCTTTAGGGGTTCGAACAACACTTTTAGGGACTTAGGAGCCCTTGGTTTATGGACATTTCATGCTTGGGGTTGTAGGGCCCAAAAATGTCTATAACAGTTGCCCCCTAAAGTATGAGGCCGTTAATCTTTTGGTGTCAGGTGAAATGCTTTATTATGAGGATCCGAAGTTCTTTCAATGCTGGGAGGAGACTTGTAATGAGATACAATACAATACATTATCTTCATACTATTTTCATGATCTAGCTGAGGCGGGCATTCCCATGCTCAGCTTTATAAATTCATTTTCATGTACATAGGAGAGACAATCGTCTGAGTGTAGACTGATGATTCTGATAGAGCCATCATCCTTTTGATTGGATGATTATCTGTGCAGCAATAATGTACATTTGATGTCTTTATTTCCCTGAATATATATCGCAGCCCGAATGGATGAAACTAGATCCAGGGTCTTCAATCTCATTTGATCTTCACTCGAAGTACAAGTCGATCCATGTGAGAAATGTTCTGAAGTCGAACATGGAAAGACATCACTTGATTAGCAGCCAATGATGTAAACTGTTAACAAGCGCGAGAGGAATCACCAATAATGATAATGACCCTCAAGGTACTACAGTACAATTCACACGGTGTGAATAAATAACTTTGCATCGAACACCACGCAAAATCTTTCGGTCGAAGGCCATTGATGTAAACCTGTCACCGGAAGTGAGAAACTTGCCATTGAGGCATGCAAGCTTCAAAGTACTGAATGGGGTGTTCCTAGATCAACTTCTTGGATAATGAGCTGATGTCGACAAGAAGGGATCCATCACAGGAGGGCCTTAATGAATCCCACATCAATGACACGAAACGGAGCAAATGATTTTAATGGAGGTGAAAACGATCTGGTGATATAAGGTTCAGGGTGGCGGTCATGAAAGAATGGAGTATAATGTATGGTAGTGGGTGAGACACAGGTGAATTCTCTGAATGACTTCTCTTGAACATATCGACGACACTGATGTGATGGATTGGTAGCATTAACCCCAAATGTGGATGGTATGGCATGACCATGGTGATGTGACCGGTGAATGAAACAACCCAACCCGACTCGGACACGGAGTGGAAGTGTCATGTTCAAGAGAAACTTGCTACCAACAAAGTTTCTTCAAGTTTTCTTCCCAATTTTCCCCAATCATTGCTGACCAGTACCTCTTTATTTTTGTCAAGCTTGAGGAGGATAACATATGCTTGTTCTATAATTTGCCCTTCGGGCAAACCCATCGCTATGTTTTAACGAGCCTAGCGATAGTGAAACTCGTTCTCGTCTATAGACAAGTTTGTCGCTATTAATATTTTTAACGAGTTTAACGACAAAGATAACTCGGTCCTTTTCAATTTTAGAGAGTCTGGAAAAGGAACGTAAAGGTAACTCCAAAATTCCTTTTTCGTCATCTAATCCCTTAAGTCCGAAAAAGTATAAAACAATACAGAAGGGATGAATTTTCGATACTTTTAACGAGCCGAAAAAAACAACCGCTCGATCTTTTTGTGTAATAATCCCTCAGGTCCAAAAAGATTAAAATCTAGAGGAGGGATAGCACTTCCTGTCCCTTTAACGAGCTGGAGAGGCCAATGGCTCGGCAATCTTTTCATATTTTACGAGTCAATTGAAAAGAGCTTAAAGGAGACTCGTCTTTTGAGGAACGAGTGATAAAATGGGTAGCAACTGATTCCAGGTAAGGTTTGGAATTTTCCAATCACGGCAGTGTCACAAGGATGGCTAGTGAAATCACTCTTCGCAACTGTTCCTCAAAATGGGTAAACAATCAAATGGAGGTGAATGATCGGCCAATGAAAAAGTGGAGGTGACGGTGCAAACACAACCAAGGCTTTAACGGCTGAAGTACTACATTCACGATGGTTATTTACCGGGGAATAGTTCATTTTTTAATGAGCTTAAACACGGGGGGAAACATTTTCTCATGTCTTATGTTTATTTTTTAACAAGCTTGAACTATGTGCTAAAACTGCTCGATTAATCCAGTCGTGTGATAAGAATGTCTCATATAAAAATGGCAACTTTTAGAGTTTTGCCCCACATCCTTTATTTATGCAAGTTAGGAAATGACCAATCCTACGAGTTTAAAGGGTTAGAGGACCTGCAAATTTAAAAAATAAATAGTCGCTCTTCGCTTGCACTCCAAAAGGTTTGCATGCCCCCAGGTATAAAATAGAGTTTCAAGGTTACCCCTTCTTTAGTCCGTTAAAACATTTGTTTTACCGAGAGAGGCCTACCTCTTACAGGTTACCCAAAGATTGTTCTATTCACAGTGCAAACAAAACACTTCTTCGGCGATGTCTACCGAGATAAACAAAGGTGAGTGAAGGAGGCTACTCCACTCACATAACTTTGACAAGAGAATCTTGTTCTAGAATAATCCCCTCTTCCAATCACGGACGGGAGTACAGACTAGTCATATTCTCTCACGGAAACCTACCCTATACCCGGAGTTTTCCTACTGAAGCAGACCAGGCTGCATGCCCCCTGGGTTTCAGTCATGTCCCTTCGAATCATTCGCACTCATCGGGTGGACGGACTGGAGATTGAGACATTTCTTGCGTGAAAAGACCATTCAGGGATGGTATATGACTATTTGCTCTGTATGATCCGGGAAATGAAAGCTGGTCTACGAGCTTGACCACTCTTCCTTCGTGCGGAAAACACATTACTCTAAAGAGTGAGGAGACAATTGCTCCCATGCAATAAATATAGTCTCGTCCAAGGAGTAGATTGTAATCCAGGGGTCCTTGAACTACCATTACGTTCATGTGAACGGTTTTCCCTCTCAATGTTATGGGCACATTGGGAAGGATCCCTAACGGTCGACTGGTTCCTTTATCAAAGCCTATTAGATTTCTCATCTCAGGCAAAAGCGATGGCGAACCAAGCGCTTTCCAAGCAGTTGAGGAAAGGATACTCACAGAAGCCCCCTCATCTATGATGGTACCAGCCATAACCATTCTATATATTTGAACAATAATTTGGAATGGTATACTAGCTGGTAAACGGGGTCTGCCTAGTTGTTTCCAGTCGAAGGAGACAACTAGGTTGCTTGGAAGTGGGACCGAATAGACGGCCGGGTACAACTCTGATGAACTTCCTTCCTGCGGTAAAGGAATGGGTAAATTGCCCCCATGTTCATTGGAGTCTGTGCTTATGAAAAGAATTTGGATGGTGTCATCCTTGTTCTCTTCAGTGATTGTATCATCTGAAGATGGAACCTCTGAAGGCAAGACCGGGTCAGCTGCCACCTCGACCTTTTGACTTTCGTCTGGTATGGATTCAGATGGTTTATCTTCAATGATAGATGCTTTAGCCGACCACCTGAGCGGGCCAGCCGGATTTTCAACTGGTGACGGACTCGGCAAGAGTTTTTTATATCTAGGAGGAAGTAATAACGGTGAAACCGGACGATTGTCCAAAACTCTTTTAGCCTCGTCTAAGAAGGGACAACGGTGGACGGTGTGATCGCCTTCGCACAGTTTACAAGGAAATCTATATTTTCCTTTTTGTCCTGGGGCTTCACTTTCACTAGTTAATGGTGCGTTTCCAACATGATCATCAGAGGTTGACAACACCGGGTTGTGCAAACGAGGAGATCAGTCCCTTAAGATCCGAGGGATGCAAGGACAATCTCTGTGATAGTGGTCTCCTTTGCAGATGACACATGGTGATTTAGGCCTGGTCGGTGCAGTGCGTGGATTTTTGCTAGACAACACTCGTTTGCCCCCATTCGCTTTTGGCTCCTTCTTCTTCTTCTCTTTCTTCTTCTTTTCCTTCTTCTCCTTAGGTACTTGACTTTTGGCTTTACAAGCCCCATCAAGCGAAGAGGAAGGAGGAGAGGAAGAATTAGAGGAAGTAGAAGGTTGGTGGGTAACTCTGGACTCGTCTAATTGCTGATTCGAATGTTCAGGAATTGTGGTGTTCTAAACAACAGAGGTTGAGAAGAGCCATATAGGCAAACCAATCGTCAGTCCTGGAAGCGACAATGTGGCCATATGGGGTGCACCAACATCTCCCCAAGAGGAGAAGGGACTAGGATTTCCTCCAAGGGGAATTCCTTGGTTGGTGGACTCCATTTTCTCAACCAAGATCAACGTAGGAAAGGGTAATGAATATTCCGTTTAAAATAAACTTTAGACGCTTTGACACAACTTGTTTTTTCAATTTTTAAGAGTCGAGAAAAAACAAAAGATGACTCTAGTCTCCTTCGATTTTTAATGAGCCTGAAGTGACAAGTGCTCAGATGGAACTTTTCCATTAAGGATTCTGAAAAGGAACAAAAGGGACTGCTCTAGAAATCTAGGTAGAGGGATTACCAAACCAATCACAAAAATTCAGAATACTTTTTACGGTACGGCAGTCAATCTTCTCGAATGTTTTGTTCAGTGCATTGCGATCGATAGGGCGGCAGACACGGCTTCCTATGGATAAAGGATTAATCCTATTGGGGTCTCCCAAAATATACTCGACGGTACGTGGGATCAAAAGTCCGTACTGGCACTTATCGTCTCAAAGTGGAGGAATCATACAACCATCAGTGAGAACAACAGTTACTAGGCTTTACGACGCCGGAATACGTCTCTAGCCTAGACTTCTAAATGTTGTGCGTTAAGTTCCAAAGCGTTGTTAGATTCATTGAATTTATTTTAAGTTGATCTTGTTTATGAAGTTTGCCTTTCGGGTTCACCACGAGATGTAGATGTAATTCCTAAAATGCAATCTAAGATGATAAACAAACTTTTATCTTTTTTATGCAATGAAAATCCTAGCTACTAGGGAAAAGAAAGACGGAATCTTTTCACAAAGAGCAAAGAGCACACTCTAAATGCACTTTCCTAAATCAAGCCAATCAGACTGTCTATATGCAAATGCACATGCATGTGTTTGTTTTCGACTTTCTTAGTATATGAATGCTAAAAGGAAATTTGATGCACAAATCTGAATTTCTTTTCAAGCGACAAATATCAACAAGTTTCTTTTTGAAATCAAAAAATGGAGAAGATCACAACACTTTACGATTTTAAAATGAATACTTGTTCTTGACACTAGAAAATTACAAATTCAGACCAAAAGCAATAGTAACAAGATAATCGACCATCAACAACAATCAAACTCTTTCCTACGATTGAAATCGACACTTGCGACAGTTTCAAATCAAAGGATGAAAGTACGATTATGCTACTTTTGCAAAGGAGAACTGTAAATGACTCAACAAACACACAAAAACATCTACAGTTATTTTGTACAAAGGAGGCAGAATATCAGCAAGGAAAAGGGGTTTCAAACAGACATATACTGATCACAGGTAGCAAAATTCAGGAACAGAACTGGAAAGAATGAACCACAAAAGCCACAACTGCACAGAGCTAGTCTGATCAGCGCACCTGTAACACAGAGAATCTGAAATGCAGCACAGGTTGTCCACTCGGGAAGTGCGTTGAAATTTAGAATCTCTGAACAGTACCTGCGCTGGGACAGAAACGAGACTCTATTCGGGTTCCGGGTCATAGTTTGCAGTTCAGTTCTTGGGTTTTGGCCGAGAAAAAAGCAATCAGTAATGCAACAATCAGGGGTAGATCTAAGGAGGATCTAAGAGCTATCACAAGGGAAATCAGATAGTTTGTGAATCAGTTGTTTAAATCATAAACAGATCCAGTAGATGGATTGAAGCAGCAGTTGTCTACTTTGCATTTGTTATGGCAAATGCAGTTCGAATGCTGCTTGTAAGTTTATGAAACAAACAACAAAGAATGATAAACAAACAAACTAATTAGCTCCCCAGCGGAGTCGCCATTTTGTTACAGGGAAAAGTGTCTATATAGAACTGCTCTATCCCACTAAGGTGTGACAGCTACCTTAGAAACAAACAGAGAAAAGCTACTTTTGTTTTTCCTTTATGAATTATAGATAGAGAGGAACAGAAAGACCAACCTCTGTCTTGTGCTAATCTCTTGATTCGATCCCTCTCTTCTTTGAAAGTCCTCAGCTACCTGCTCCCTTGCACGCCCAGCTTCAGAAAGTACCTGTAAGATCACAGAAGCATATCACTATACAAAGACATGGATCTATAATCATAAACAATCTAGGATCAGATGTAAATTGACCATACAAATGTAACAAGTATCAATGATACAAAAGCATGGAGGAAAACTCAAATAGCTTTTATTGATAAACAAGAAAAGAGCCAAGAGGAGTTACAACCATTTGTTCTGACCCAACATCAACCTCCCAGCAAAGAAGCCCCTCTTCACCTCAAACAAAGCTTAGATCACCCAACAATCTGATGTTTGTCTCAAAAAACCAACAGCAATTCCTTACAATCTGCAAAATTCCAGCCTCTGGATCTCTGGGATGAGGGATCCATATACAGATATCTGTAAGGGGGATGAGTCAGCTTGTGATTTGATTAGTGTCTTCTCTCTGATAGTTCTTGCTTCCACTTGGAGACTGCTGGCCTCTTACTCGGCCTCTTACTCATCCTTGGTCGAATTCAGTGAGGCAAGTGTCACAAGAGAAGATTCTGGAAGCTTCCATTGCCTCTCCACCTCGCGGAATGACACTGCCATTTGTCATTTCTCGCCCATCGCACCCCACAGAAGGGACTTTTGAAATGCAACACACCCTCACAGTGTATTTGGGTGAGATGCAACGCACTTAGCCAGTGGAGCAGCTGCAATGATCCTGTTTTGACCAATTCTGAGAAGTTTCTCATGGAGAACTTCTGGGAGAAGTTGTAATATGTTGACCTTGTTCCTTTAGGGGTTAGAACAACACTTTTAGGGACTTAGGAGCCCTTGGTTTATGGACATTTCATGCTTGGGGTTGTAGGGCCCAAAAATGTCTATAACACCACCCTCCATCTCCTGATGATATCCTGAGACTGACCCTCCTCTAGAGAAGCCCCTCTTGTGCTCCTATTGCTCAACTAAAATAGATTCAGCTACTTCTGGAGCCAACAACACATGAGTGTGATTCCCTATTACACATTGCATTGCAAAATTCGTCTCCTCTCTAGAACAACCATGTTCCACTAGCTTCCCCTAATTTTTTCTATTGTATGTGTTCTTTTTCCACCCCAACTTCTCTCTCAATTTTCAACTACTCCCTCTGTGCCCAATGTCCCCAATTTTTTCCACTCGCTCGCGGTGGTTATTTTTGGCAATTAGACAGACTACCAAGACCTTCCTGGCTCATGGGATTGTACCATGTCTCCACTTTTCTTGTATATTAACTACAACCCAATGACCCTCTACACTTGTGTGCTCTAAGCATCCCCTTCTTCCACTATGCAGTCTTGGAATTTATATTTTTGTGTCATCTTTTAAATGTTTTCACCTTCAAATAATCATGGTCTTTGTCCTTGTTTAGCCTCCTCTTTAATTGCATACTTTACTTAGCTTAAATACATACCCACTATCATATTTAATTGTCACAACAATTAAAGTTCCAATAATTACCCAACCTCAGTCATTGGAATCCATGTCCCTTACCCAATGCTACTTTAATATGCAAATAATAAGCACATAAAATGTTTTCTTCATGGGGTTCTTAAGCAAAATGCAACCAAGGTCTTCATAACATCACACTCCATAATGAAGGTTTTGGTGAGGTCAGGTGTTATCAAGACTAGAGTTGTAAACATAGTCTCTTTGGGTTCTTCAAAATATATGGTTGATTCTTTAATTCAATACAATGCTTCATTCTTAAATAATTTTGTTAGAGGTGCTACCATTTGACCATAATTATTAACAAACTTTTGGTAGTTTTTCATCAATTCTAAGAATCCTCTTCGTTAGTTCATGGTATTGAGAATTGACCTTTCCCACATAGCTTTCATTTTCTTAGCATCCACCTCGACACCCTCATGTGATACAATATGACCCAAATATTCCACTTCTTAAACCCTAAAGTTACACTTCGAAGGATTTTCATATATTTTTTACTCTTCCAATAGTGTTAAGACCCTCTCAACATGTTGTACATGTGCTTCCCAATATTTTGTGTATATTAGGATGTCATCAAAAATTACTGACACAAATTTTCTAAGGAAGAATTCGAAAATATAATTCATCAAAATTTGAAATGTTGAAGGTGCATTTGTAAGTTAAAATGGTTAACCAAAAACTGATAATGAGCCTAAAGTGTTCTAAGGGCTATTTTAGGAATGTATTTTTGGCTCATTCTAATTTGGTGATATCTAAAACAAATATCTAACTTAATATATAAAATTTCTTTATGTTATTCATCTAATAATTTATCTAATAATTCATCAATGACAGGAATAGGAAACTTATTTTTGATTTTCAATTTTTTAAGTTGTCTATAATTTGGACACATATGCCATGAACCATAACCATCACCATTGGTGAAGAGAA
The DNA here is from genome assembly GCA_031772625.1 of Pinus tabuliformis. Classification (NCBI taxonomy): domain Eukaryota; kingdom Viridiplantae; phylum Streptophyta; class Pinopsida; order Pinales; family Pinaceae; genus Pinus; species Pinus tabuliformis. Next base: position 868,057,690 of record CM062817.1, read on the forward strand.
ATCACTTTGGCTAGCTTAAATTATGCCTACCTCTAACGTTTCTAGAACCATATGCTCAATACCAATTTTCTATACATGTGGATACCTATAATGTCTAATGATAGGTGGTACACTTATGGGTTGCAAATGAATAGCATGGTTATGATCGCAGGGAGGTTTAATTCCCTTAGGAATCTCTCCAAATTCCTTAAAATGATTGTTTGTAACTTTATGGAGATTGACTAGAGAAGAGGATATAGATGTTTGAACATCTAGTGAATATAATTATGCAATTTCACCTTAGTGTCCATTTTTTCGAAATTTTGTCATGCTATTAGGGTTTATAACTTTAATACACTTCCTTTGGATAACCCTAAGATTAATTTTCTTTCCATCTAATAAAAATGTGATGAAAATATCTTGAAAATTAAGGGACACCATTGCCAATGATTATAACCATTATAACCTTAGTACAACATCAACACAACTCAATTTTATTGCAATCATGGTAATAATCAGAAATAACCCTCCCATATTTAGCTTAATATTATGGCACTTCCAAGAACAATTTATGGTCGCTACATCTATGATCACTACGTGGAATTCTGGTGCAGAATATATAAAGTAATCAATAAGGTTTTGCAATTTGTAATTGATGAAGTTATGGGTACTACCTAAATAAATCAATAATGTTACCTTATTTTTTTTTTATATATCCTTCCCTCTTGAGGATTTGTGGATTACTGATGGTAGACAATGTATGCCAAGGAATTGTTGGAGTAGTCTCTTCTAGCTATGTATCTTGTGAAGTTTCCACTTCTTTATACTTTTCATCTTCATATTCTATGTAGAATAATTTCTTATCATTTCATGTATGCCCCTTACTTTACTTGCTACCACAGTTGAAACACAGCCTCTTTGATATTTTTGCATCCATTTATTGAGGAGCCTAACTTTTCGGTCTAGGAGAGGGAGCATGATTTTCTTTATATTTATTAGTGGCTAATTTCCTAGTGACCATATTTCCTTTCCAGACTGAAGGCATGCTCTAGAGATTTAGGCTCAAATAGATGCGCCTCATGTTGGATGATTTCCTTAATAGCTCCCATAAATATGTCGAATAGATTATCCTCTGAAATATTCTTTACCATGAGACTCAACTTTTGGAATTGTTGAATGTGCTCTATAACTGGGACATTTTGTTAAATATTTACCATTTGAATTAATAATGTGTTTCTCTTAATATACCCATAATGTCCCATCAATTCCTCTGTAAAAATAGACCAAGATATAATATAATCCTTTTTCCTTTCACAAATCCATTAATACCCTACATGTTGGTCTTGTTCTAAAAGCATTGATGCAATATTTACCTTTTTTAAGGAAGTCACTTGGTGTCTTTCAATATCCATGTTACAGGATCATTACCATAAAGCTTCCTCATATCATTCTTCAGAATATAATAGTTCCTTGGTGCTAACTCGAACCCTTGATGATGTGGATATTGTAATGGAAATTCATAATTATGGTTCTACAATTTAATATTTGTGCTCTCCAATTGTGATATATGAGATTAATTCTCAACACAATGATTCTCCTTATGTTCATGATGTTCTTGTATCTCCACATCCCTTTTCGAGAGATCTTTTAATAGAATGTTTTGTAATTATATTATTTCTTCCATGATGGATTTTTGAATTCTTCCTTATTGACATTCATATTATTTTCTATTTCTTCCTTATTTGCATTTATCTTATTTTGTATTTCTACCTTGTTTCATTCATATATGTGTTTTAAGTTTCCCTTAAGAATTTGAGAAATCCACCTTTTTCAGCATACTACCATCCACTTCATTAACTTTCTTCTCTAATTGATATAACCTAAATTATAAGTTTTCACTTCCTTCATAAGTCAAGGATGACCATGCGGTACATTCAATTGGTGTATTAGATTTGTTTGGAGGAATGTAGGAAAATAATAATACTACTCATCTTTATAACAACTTTTAGTCACCAAAAAAGGGATATTTTAATCAATAGTTAGGTCACTTGTAATTTATGTACCTTAATTTGGATAATATCTAAATGGCTAAAGTTTTTGTCGATATATCTTTGAGATTTGAGTCCTTGATCTTAAACTTTGGTCTATAACACTATGATATGTCTTTTATGCAATTCCACAAGGATGAACAAAAATTGATTTTCCAATTGAAAGCTATGGTAGTTTTCCCAAAACTTGTTTATTTTTGGCCTCTTCCTACAAGTTTTTGTTTATAGAATGACATATGTCTAATTCTTCAATTATAGCTATAAAATTTATACATGAGGTACTTCATATGTTTTCTAAAATAATTGTATATTTCATAGTCTAAAAGGTCATATAAAAAAGATATATTAAAACTATCAAGCTAACTTGTTTTAAAACTTTATTTAGGATTGTTCAAAACCATAACTTACATAGGGTATAACTCCAAAAATTAAACAAAAATTTAAAAATTGAACTAGAATTTTCCCAAGGTTTATCCTTAATATTATCCAAGTATCATTATCTAAAACCTCCTAGAAAATATTTTATTAAAAAAATCCAAACTAAATTGATTGAAATTGATTCCAAGAGCATTGAAGAATGTGGAATTTTTTAGACCATATATATGAAATTATAGCGAACCAAGATCTCGAAATTTGAACTAGATGTTCACTGATATTTTTTCTCAATTTAATCCACATTATCTGGTCTATGAACCTCCTACAAAAAAATCTATAGCAAAACTTTTCTAACCTATTTGAGACTTGATTTCAAGTGCATTTAGGAACCCTAATTTCCTTGGAGCATATCTTTGAAAATATAGCAAACCAAGATCTGAAATTTGAACTAGATATTACTTGATATTTATCCTCAATATTCTGCAAGTTTCATCATCTGAAACCTCCCAAAAAAAAAAAAAAAATTATAGTGAAAAATCCATGATGACCTATTTGAAGCAACAAAACTCTAGGGCCATGAGCTCTAGTACCAAATGTTATGAACCTTGCACCATAAAAAGGATAAGAAACCAATAATTATAGTCCTCTTAGAGGTAGAAACCTCTTTTTACAATGAATTAAATGTACAAGATAATATTTTATGATTCTAAGGCTAGGTCTCCTTAGTATATATCTATATATATATATATATATATATATATATATATATATATATATATATATATATATATATATATATATATATATATATATATATATATATATATATATATATATATATATATATATATGGGAGACAAAGGGTATAATTAAAATAAAATGGAACCACAAGAGGTTATACCGTACATATAAATACAACAATATAAATGTAATCACTCGATATCTAGGTCTTAATAAGGGTTTTGCATTAATATGGGGCTTATATACGGCTTAGCAACACCAAAATTAATTAACCGAAAGGGAATATGTCTATATTCAATGGTACCCAATTTTGTACAAAATGCAGTCTTAAGTGTATACTCTTGAGTGACTAAGACTTGATTATAGCCTAAAAATACATCCAAAAATGAAAAAAAAAATGGTCCTAATACTTCTTGGAGGATCTTCTCCATGGAATGTATTGGGTAGTTTTCCTTGTTTGACATTCAATTAAGGTGTTGAGAATATACACAAACTCTTACTTCTCCAATCTTTTTCCTTACAGGTACTAGGTCAGAGACACGAATTCAATGTATGGTTTTTGAGATAATACTAACATTCATAAGATTATTTAAATCCTTTCGTATGAGGGTTTCCAATGTGGGATGAACATTAAACATTTTTTTTTTTTAAGGATTAACACCCTCTTTGACTGGAATAACATTTTGTATAGTATGGGTGTTGTATGTCTTCTAATCTTCATACATATAGGAGAAAAAACATTTATACATAGTAAATAGCTTGATATATATCTGGTTTTTTGTTGGCAAGCATCAAGTACCCATGTTTAAAAACATGGTATCATTTTTAGCTCCTATGTTGACTAGTTCATGCCTCAAAGTGGGGATATGAATGGTAGGATTTGTTGGCACATGAAATCGTTATTGCATGTGAAAATAATTTCCATGTTAAACCACCCCTTTGGGCATGGGATTACCTTCTTCTTCTTGTATCTTCTACCTTTACTTTTCATGTTGATCTTCATCAATAATTGTATACTTAAAAATATCTTCATTCATAAAGAACTGAATCACATGTTCGTCATCACTAAACACTAAAAACTAGCTTACCTAAAAATTTGTGACATAATTGTATAAATCTAGTACCTACATTTCCATAGTGTCAGTAACAACATTCATCGATCGAGTAATGGATATAATGTTAAAATATTTAAGATATGAAATCAATCTACATACCTCTTGTTGATATCATTTTAAATGTGGATACAACTAATGAATGGTGTTTCATGCCTAGCATACAATTATCCCCAAAATCACTAAAACTTCTAAGCATTCTACCTTCATGGCATTGGAATTTTTTATATGGAATATGCGTGCTTCATATTATGTGATGTTATTGATAGACTCAAATTCTATTCATTGGGTTATTATGATCTTCAAATTATGTGGATCAACTAAAATACCCCCTACATTATCTCCATCATGTGTCCATAAAATATAAAGTCCAAATCTTAGTATTTAAACCTACTTTACTATAACATTTACTATTTATAGTTGAATTTGTACAATTATTGCTATTTTAAACTAATCTACAAAAATAATTATCACGAGTATTTTAACACTAAAGGATATCATACTAGGTTTTTTATTAAAGTGTAGATGGTTGGGCTCGATAACAGCCAATGTTAGTTAATTGCTCAAAGTGGACTGCACAAATTAATCGATCTATGTAATTCATGTGTGTTTCTCTTTCAACATTAATTTGGTTTCTCTTTTGTTTATAAGGTAGCAAGTGGTGGGACCAATCTTTTGTGAAACATTTTTTAAACTTCTGTGACCCGTCTCTACTCAACAACAAGATATATGCAAGATATATGCTTAAGGTATATAAACCACTATGATGTAAATTACATGATGATCTAATCTAGGATCATAAGGTATCCTGATCAATACATCCTTTAGCTCACAAATGACCTTGACTTTAGTTCTGTCCAAATGAATGGTCTTGATATTTTTCTTCGCATCGAGAGGTGCTTTACAACCTAGTATAGGTGAGATGTGTAGGTGTAACATAAGAAAGTTTATCAACATTTTTCAATGTCAATTCTCTCTCTCTCTCTCTCTCTCTCTCTCTCTCTCTATATATATATATATATATATATATATATTAGCTTCATATGTTTTAATTAATATTTAAATCAAGTCCACGAGGTCTTGCATAGACTTTGATTAGGTGATCTCTTAAGGCACTCCTTGATGTGAAGTAGCTAGTTCAATTCCCCACCCTGATCAGGTTGATATATTGGACATGATGAAGATGTAGTCCTACCAAACTTACAATATATATATATATATATATATATATATATATATATATATATATATATATATATATATATATATATATATATATATACATATATATATAATCATATATAAATATAAATGGGGAATGTAAAACAATACAGTACAAAACCATGGGCTTTAGCAAAACTATGAGCAAAAAACTAATAGATTAAATACATATAAAGTTCAAAACCATCGGCTATAACCAAACCATGGGTTATAAAACTTTTATCAAATGCTACTTTAACACGATCAAATCGAACAACTAAAAATAAATGGTTTAGTAAGTTATACACTCAAGTGTTATTTAAATATAATATCTAATTTAAAAGAAATTAAAAAAATTGATAATTTAATAATATTCTTAAAATCAACTAAGATTAATAAAAAGTAACTAATATTAATGTATGGTAGTTCAATTTGGCCATAAAACATAGCAATAAATTTATTATGCAAATTACATGTGTGATCCATTAAAATAATTAATATAAAGTATTAATTATATATTAATGATGTAATATATATAAGAGACCCATTAAACACCTTAACAATAATGATAGTAAGTAATATATATGAAAATATTCATCTCAATTTATAAGTGAAATTGAAAATTATAAAAAAACAAGTTAAGAATTAGCACTATAATTTATAAATGAATTAATAATTAAAGGTTATGATATTTTTTTTATCAAGATTATGAATTAAGTTCAAGTAGTCTAACTAATAGATGAAATGGTTCTATTCTAAGCATTTTTTTGTAGTTTTCTTCAAAATCTAGTACAAATTCTTTTAAAATCATATTTTTAAGTTGTTTAATTTGCAACAAACAAGTGCCTCAGGTGTTTGGTGCATAATCCATTTATGCATTCAAAAGCATATATTAAACCACAAGAAATTACAATCTTCCTAGAAATTGTATTGCTATATTTTAGCCAAAAATCCATTCCATGTAATAGTTAGAATACACCCAATTAATTTTGAGATAACAATTAATTTTTATTAACTTACAAGTTTAAATACCGACAACTAAAAAGTAATAATTTCAAAAAAAAAAAAATTATTATTATTTTCAACATAAATTACTATTAATATATTATAATTTACATTCATTTATAAAAAAAAATATTTAGCAAACAAAAAACTAATACTTAACTATATTTGAGACATTAAATGAAACCTATAAATTATATTATTTTTAAAACCAGCGTAGATCCATCTTGACTTTGGATCTACCAAGTGTCAAGAGGGATCAAATCTCTTGAGGTACAAACCACTTTAAGGGTGAAAAGGGATTTGATCATTCTTGGTGCTTGGTAGATCTAGAGTTATTATGGATCTAAGCTAGTTTCTAGCACAACAATAATCTTCTTACAAGTAGAGTTTGGTATAACACTAGATGATGCTCCATAATCCACTAGACAATTTTGAACGTTATGATTAAGAATTTGAAATGTTAAATGAAAATTGTTGAATCTAGGACTTTGAATGAGTGTAATGGTAACAACAATAATGATAGCTTTGATGACATCAGTACTACTTTGAGTTGAAGTATTGGTTTTCCTTGAATTTTCAAAACTTGGTGTTGACTTTTGCAACACTGAAGAAGATTTAAAAGTTTTCATAATAATTTCTCTCCTTTGTGGTAGATTGTAAATATTGTAAAGAGATACCTTAGCTCTTGTATTCTTCATTTCCTCAATTACATTGTATTCCAAGGAGTTTCCATTAGTAGAAGTTGGAAGACAAATATTCTATGCTAAGGTGAACAACCTTGTGTTATGTGCAAGAGTTGTGGGATGCTTAGTATTTTGTCGGGATTTAGGATCTATTATATTATTAGAATTAGTAATATTTAAAGTAGTTTAAGGGAGGAACATGATATGAATTTGGATTAGGCGATTTCTTCCTATTTTCCAAAATTTAATAAAACAAAAATTAGGACCGTGTCAACGCTTTGCAAGGTAAAATTGGGTCTTGAAACAAACATGTTTCCAATATCTCTTCAAATCATGAATTAGTCTTCATATGTAACTTAACATAATGAACATAACATCGCATAATCCATGCAAACATAATGAAGAGCCACGCAAAAATTTTGTTGACGGAGTTCACCCCTCGTGGGCTACATCTCTAGGCCTCTCAACATGACTTGACCACTCATATATTCAATATCAAATGAAATACATAAATGCAGGTAAATATGTGGCTATTACCCCTACAAGGTAATGTTCTCCTACAAAGAACTCTCACAAATAGTAGCAACTCAAATCATCTCCTACAAAGATGGCATACTTCAACTGAAATGAACTAAAAACAGCATGTGAACCCTTCAATTCTACATTGAAGCACATAATCAAAACTTCATGTTAAAAGAAGTTGAACCTGAGATGAACCTTGCTAGTTACAACTGCTGTAGTAGATTTCTGGAAGTGAGAATACCCCTACAAGGTCTTATGCATGCTCAAAGACCTTCCAGAACTTCTTCCAAACCCTGACTGATCCATACACCTTTAGCCTCAAACCTGCAAAAAGGTTATGTAGATGTGCTCAAATAAAAAATTGGAGGTTATCAATGGATTCAGAATATCCAAAAACCCCTGAATGCGCTCTTTCTGAGCTCAGTTTGGATTAAAACTCCAAAGATATGAGCTTCCAAGCTCTCCCGTGAATTTCATTATTAACCATCCTACAAATTCGACCTTCTGTTTATCAGTTCTACAAATCCACCCTGAAATTCGCTAACGGAGTGACAATTTTGCTACTCGCTGGTGCATTCTCTTGGATAGTTAATTTAGCCTCGGACCCCTTAATCTGCAAAACAAGGCCATGTGGGCCACATAGGGCTTAGGGATGGGCCTTAACGCTCACCCCCACTAGTTAAGCCCCTTAACATAACGAGGAGATCACATGTGGTGCCAAGTGTTCAAGGGTCAGGCCAACAGCCCTCCCTACCTGTCGGAGCCCCCTGGCACTGGTGCATGGTCCTGTGGTGGCATGTGACCTCGGGGTTGGGTTTAAATTTTTAGCCACTTGTCCACAAGCGCTTCAATTGCATATTCCCTAGAGTTGGGGCTTACCCAAGCTCCCGACTTTTTAACACTCTGCACTGGTTTCATGGAGTGCCATATGACCAGGGCTGGTCCCCATGCTTTCGCCCCTCCGTTTGTTGGTGCTCCGTGTTAATGTTGTGATACAGTGGTAAGGTGACCAGGGTGCAGGAACCATGGGGCAGGGCTAACTCTGAGCCCTTGGCTCCCCTACCTATAGTATCTATGCGTGGGGTGACTGACATCTAGGGCTTAGCCCTAGCCCTGTCCCCCAAATACAAATAGTATAAACGTTAAATACAAATGTGTCATTATGTATATTAAGAACCACCCTTAGAATGGCGGTAAGGCGTTGTGTTGTCCAACATGAGGTCTCATGTTCGATTCCTCTAGAGGTAGTTTGGTTGATACCAAAATTTTGCACCAATACCGGTATGCCACATGGCAGCCTCCCATTGGGCCATGTGGCTCCCATTCATAGGTCCAACTCACAAACTCAACCACCAATCATATTTCGACCACATGTGCCAAAACCAGCCAACCAGAACATGCCAGGTGTCAGCATCTGGTTACCTTGTACCTGTACGGTTAGCCTGCTGACTTAGTAGTACGGTTAACCCAGTCAATAGGCCTACTCAAATTTTACTTGTTTAGGAAAACGATCAGAACATGATATAGGGAGCATATGATATCGGTTTTGAGTGATTCAAGTTGTGTTGGATTCAGATCGGGTGTGAGCTCTTCGATTTTGTGTTGGTTTCAAGAATTTATGGTCACTTTCATTTTTTAGCATAAAATTGATCAACTAATCACACCTCCCCACTAGGAACTTTAGGACTCCAAAATTTTACTTCCCTAGTCAATATAAAGAGACTAGAACTCAAAAAATCCAAAAACTCAATCCAAAATGAAAAATTTTCAATTGGTGCCCTTCAAGCCCCAATCAAGGCACTTCACTTATCATCTTCACGAAGGCCTATTGTCCGGTTAAGAATTGAGCCATCATTATTATCGTTGTTGCAGGAACAAAATACTGATGAGTGGACTCTGAACATTCTCTATACTCTCATATGTTCACGGTGTTGAGAATAGCAACAAGAAATGCTAAAAATAGCATTCAGAATATTCCAATTTTAATTTGTCCTTGAATTAAAATTGAGAATTAAAATTACAATTTAGTCTCACCAGCTGCTTGAAAAATAATTAATTAATTCATCTTGGATTAATTAGTTGGAGAAATTCAAGTTAGAAGTCTTTGTGAAGTCATGCAACAGTTATCCCTTAAATTAAGGAGATTATCCCTTAATTAAGGAGATAAGGATGAGTTATAATTGAGTTGCAATTAGTTAGCTCAGTTAACTGAGTTATGTCCAGTTAAATTAGTTCCAAACTGTTTGAGGAACTAAATGTGAGTTCAGTTAGTTAATGCATGCATGCATCAAACTAGTGTGTTCTAGTTAACTGAAGATTCTCTCATCAATAACTCATGCATGTCTATTATGAGAAAGACCCAGTTGAGATTGAAGGCAGGGACAATGTACTATCAGTTGCATGTGTTTGCATATAAAGGAAACATAAGCATACAATCAAGGCAGAGGTTCTTTGAGGATTGTACAGTTTTATAGGGTGTGAGATCAGTGTGAGTGATTAGTGTTACACTTGGTAACAGGAGGATCACCGAGGAGAAACTGCACAAGGAAATAGAGGCTTGGAGGGCAAAGGAGAAGGTTTGTGAGAAGCCTTGTTTGCCTGTGAGCATCCAGGAGGATTGTACTGAGAGCTAGCTAGTTGTGGGAGCTAAAGCTTTGTGTAATCTTGATGTATTTCCACCTTGTATGATAATACAAATAGAGGGGTTTTTAGCTGAGGCTTTCCCCTGAGTATTTTATGTGTTTCATGTGCATTGATTCTTCTTCTAGTTATATGTGTTCAACTCGATCTTTCTCAATCTTTAAGCTTCCGCAAAATTGATAGTAGAAGTAGATTATAGTATGTTTCTTTGGTATATTGCATTATCGAGTTAATCTACAGTCAGATTTTCTACATGGTCTTAGAGCTAGATTTGTAGAGAATTTGCAGAATTTCTACATGGTACCAGAGCGAGGTTTTGTAGAAAAAGTTCACATGGTATTAGAGCCTAGTTTATCGGAGTTGTGAACAGTACACTGAGAAGAGAATTCGAAGTTTGAAGTTCGAGATTGCAGGTGCAAATCGAATTCATATCATACTTCAATGGAGATGGGACATTATGCGACTAATTACCCATCAAAGAAGTCCAAGAAGGGATCCTCGGAAGGATCGGAAGGTGAGGCATTAGCCTCTCAGTTTGGAATGGACTTTACTCTCATCGCATGCATGGTGTCATTGATGATGGGTTGTGTCTGGAATCTTGACAGTGGAGCCTCATTCCACATGACCGGTGATAAAATTTATTCAGTACCTTGGAGGAGAAAGACCTCAAGATGCACATAGAGATGGGTGATGATGAAAGGTTTAGTGTTTCAGGAGTGGGCATGGTTGCTTTTCAGAGGGAGCATGGAGCTTCTATCACCCTGATCGATGTGAAGTATGTGCCTAGACTGAAGAAGAATTTGGTATTGATCGCCAATGTTGGAGGACAAAGGCTACGATGTTGTCTTCAGAAAGGGAAAGGTTTTCCTTCGACACATCACCATGGGACAGGTGAAACATATCGGTTCACGAGTCAAGAACCTATATGCTCTTGAGGTTCAAGATGCATGCAAAGCCTTGAGGAGCAAGGAAAATGTTAGAGACTTGGTGGTTGAGAGGGAGAGTAAATTACCTCTCAACATGCAGCCCCAGAAGAAGTCTTAGACAATTGTGGAGGAGCCACAATTGGAGAAGTGGGCAGAAGGATCACATGCAGCCATACCTCCAGGTGTGAAGTGGGGCGATGTGAAATGTTAATCTCAAGAAGGCTTAAATAGGGCAGGATCCTTGAGGTACCCAACCTATTTGATTAGACCTTGCTACGAGAGCCTCGATGAGGAGTAGCAGGATGGTCTGAGTGGGTAGAGATGGATGTGGATGGAGCAGTAGAGGGAGCTTCAGCATCAGAGGGTGTTTCTAGCCCAACAGAGAGGTCAGTTGGGAGATCAGTTGCTTACTTATCAGTAACTGAGTTGCAGTGCAACAATGGGCAACACGATGCAACATGATGAGAGGAGGTACAGTGTGGATGTAGTGCTGGGAGAAAGGACCAATAGCAGCATGGATGCAGTGGGAGGAATCAGTGGGATTGATGCAGTTAGAGATCATAGTGACAAAGGCTAGAAAAGTCAGATACTGAAGAGTGCAGAGAAGGATTGACAATAGTGCAGAAAGGTTGAGTCAAAAAAAGCGCAAAGTTTTCAGTTGACAGAGGCAATAACAATCACAGACTTTGACGACAGATGCATCATACTGATTCAGGTTGGATGCTTTTTTTTGTTTCTGGAGATTGTTGGAGAAACAACACTAGAGAGTAGTGTTGCATGCATCACATTCCAAAGGTTCAGGATCGGGATCGAGTTGAATTCCTTTCTTGTTGAGAGGGAGTGTTGAGAATAGCAACAAGAAATGCTAAAAATAGCATTCAAAATATTCCAATTTTAATTTGTCCTTGAATTAGAATTGAGAATTAAAATTTGAATTTACTCTCACCAACTGCTTGAAAAATAATTAATTAATTCATCTTGGATTAATTAGTTCGGGAAATTCAAGCTAGAAGTCTTTGTGAAGTCATGCAACAATTATCCCTTAAATTAAGGAGATTATCCCTTAATTAAGGAGATAAGGATAAGTTATAATTGAGTTGTAATTAGTTAGCTCAGTTAACTATGTTATGTCCAGTTGAATTAGTTTTGAACTGTTTGAGGAACTAATTGTGAGTTTAGTTAGTTAATGCATGCATGCATCAAGCTAGTGTATTCCAGTTAACTGAAGATTCTCTCATCAATAACTCATGCATGTCTATTCTGAGAAAGACCCAGTTGAGATTAAAGGCAGGGATAGTGTACTATCAGTTGCATGCGTTTGCCTATAAGGGAAACACAAGCATGCAGTCAAGGCATAGGTTCCTTGAGGATTGTGCAGTTTTACAGGGTGTGAATTAGTGTGAGTGATAACCGTCTAGAGTTGGCATGCCATATTGTGAGCATGAGCTTCTTCTTCTTTAGAATCGAAATAAATATCAGAGTGATAATTTCGAGCAGTTTGACGAGAAGAACCAGATTTAATGAGGGAAAATTGATCAAAAGTTTTATATATTCAATCAACGATAAGACAACAAGGTATTTGATAGATTCAACTAGAACAACTTCTTTTATGAGAGGTCTTCTAGTGACTTTGTGCCTTGGGAGGAAAGGATCTACAGGGAGCAATTAGAGGGGGCCTATTTTTACAGGGAGCAATTAGAGGGGGCCTATTTTTCTAGAAAGAAAAACAATATTCTTTGAGAATCATATTTTGAAAATTTTGAGAAAGATATTGTGGTCTTAGATTCTCAGATTCAGTCCCGTTGTTTTCATTATCAAATAAAATAAATAATATTTTTAGAATATTGGTTGAAAATTTTGAGAAGGATATTGAGGTCTTAGATGCTCAAATTCAGTGACATCGTTTTCACTTTCAAAATTTATGTTTTAAAATCCTGTTCCTGCCGAAACGAGAGGATATAGTGCTACCCTATGATTTTATGATCGAGGAATGTTATGTTTTTGAAGATGAGTTTGAAAAATTGTAGCTGGAGCAATGGTGTGATAAAGAGAGCACATATGAACGGTGCAAGCAGGATATTCTAGTCACAAAATACATTGAACATCATCAAACAGAATATGACTTTTATGATCCCGTTGTTATTTATATGGAGTGTTTTTGGCTTGAATTTCTAGCCATATTTCCACTCTAAGAGGCAGATCCATAAGCATTCGTTTTTTCCATTATATTGGCCATTTTTTACTAGGTTTAAGCACAGTCAAGAAGCCATACTATCTGTGTTAGATTTAATTTCTGAGTTTTCCTAATTACTTTAAACTCTTAACCAAGATCTACTCCTTTGTAAGAAATTAAAAGAAAATAATGCACAGCGGAACTTACTTTCCATCTTCAAATGCTTCAGGTCTTTGCTTGAGTTTTTGGCTCTTGAATCCTTCCAAGAGCTTGCAATCCTTTTCTCTAAATGACAGAGTACCTAGTCCTCAATGGAGCAGACAATTTTTCTGAGTGATTGCAAGCCTTGGAGACTCAGCCCTTTTATAGCAGTGCAAAACCCCAATCCTAGGGCAGCCTAAAATTTAGCTGAAACAAGTCTGTCTGAAATTTCAGATTGATTGAAATCAATCAATCAATCAATCAGAATAGATTCTGATTTCCTTATTCAGCTCAAATTTATTACTGCTATTATTTTTAATCAATTATATCGGTCCATTAACAATTATAATTGATTAACATTAATCTACATGTATTTGTATCCAAATCCTTATTTTTAAATACGTTTAATGCCATGACTTAATTAATCACATTATTTGACATATGAATGTAATCTTGCTGACAGTAATTGACATCATAATCATGATGCACGTATGTCCAACTTAATTATTTCAATTAGACGTCTCTAAATCCAACAATCTCCCACATGGACAAGTGCAACCTTTTGATTATATGTCCTTAACTTTATTGCATGCAACTTTTCTGTCTTTACTTATTGTATTTCTTAAACAATTCCATCCATCAATTATGCTAACAAAGGACTTAAGCGGCATTTGTCACATTTATTCGCAACTAAACTGACATAAATCACGCTGCCAACATAACTGAATGACATGAATCTGATTTGGACATATAGTTTAGAAATTACACGTAAGTGTGATTAGACGTGCCTATTTCTAATTGAGTCACCTTTACTTTACTGTATGAGGCCAAAAATTTAAACTTTAAAGAAAGAAATGAAACTGAAACTGAATGCAACTTGTATATATCATCAAAAATTGTTTACAATTGCATTACATAGAACATCAAAAACAGAACTTAAAACATATTCAAACTCCCACATTTTCTAATTATCCTAAACAGATATCACACCCATACAAGCAACATGTTGGTGAAACTTCTTGGGTGGTAATCCTTTAGTAAGAGGATCCGCAATCATGGAGTCTGTACCTATGTGTTTTATACATAATTCATTATTCTGCACTCTCTCTTTTACAACCAAAAACTTAATGTCAATGTACTTCGACTTTGACGAACTTCGGTTGTTGGTTGCGTATAACACTGCTGAATTGTTGTCACATAATAATTTGAGTGGTTTCTGAATAGAATCCACAATTTTCAGACTTGTGACGAAGTTCTTTAGCCATACGCCATGATTAGATGCTTCAAAACATGCAACAAATTCAGCTGCCATAGTGGAGGAGGCTACCAATGACTGTTTAGCGCTCTTCCATGACACAGCACCACCTGCCATCATAAAGATGTATCCTGATGTTGACTTCATGCTGTCGACACATCCTCCAAAATCAGAATCGGTGTATCCAATGACCTCGAGCTGTTCCGATCTCCGATACGTGAGCATATAGTCCCTTGTTCTCTTTAGGTATCTCAACACTCGCTTGGCTGCCTTCCAGTGTTCCATACCTGGGTTACTTAAATATCTCCCTAGCATTCCGGTAATGAACGCAATATCCGGACGCGTGCATACTTGTGCATACATGATGCTACCCACGGCTGAGGCATAGGGAATATCTTTCATGAGGTTTTTATCTAAGTCAGTTTGGGGACATTGTTTCAGACTAAACTTATCTCCTTTTGATATAGGGGTATCTCCTGGTTTGCTGTTTTGCATGCCAAATCTTGTTAGAATCTTATCGATATAGTTCCTCTGGGATAACCTCAGAATACCTTGAGATCTATCTCTAAGT
This sequence comes from Pinus tabuliformis, assembly GCA_031772625.1. Taxonomy (NCBI): domain Eukaryota; kingdom Viridiplantae; phylum Streptophyta; class Pinopsida; order Pinales; family Pinaceae; genus Pinus; species Pinus tabuliformis. The sequence continues at coordinate 868,073,121 of CM062817.1, forward strand.
ATTTCAATCCCTAGAACAAATGATGCATCACCAAGATCTTTCATTTCAAAGTTCTTAAATAAAAAATTCTTAGTTTGATGCAACATGTTCTTATCGTTACTGGCAAGCAATATGTCATCTACATATAAAACCAAGAAAATAAATTTACTCCCACAGAACTTAAGGTATATACATTCATCTACTATGTTAGACTCAAAACCAAATGAGCTAATAACTTGGTGAAACTTATAATACCATTGTCGAGATGCTTGTTTTAGCCCATAGATAGATTTCTTAAGTCTGCAAACCATAGACCCTGCATCACCTGATACAAAGTTTTTTGGCTGCTTCATATAGATCGTTTCATCAATGTCACCATTGAGAAACGCCGTCTTTACATCCATCTGATGAAGTTCTAAATCATAATGTGCTACAAGCGCCAATATAATCCTTAAAGAGTCTTTCGATGAAACTGGAGAGAAAGTCTCTTTATAATCAATGCCTTCTTTCTGTGTGAAACCTTTCGCAACAAGACGTGCCTTGTATTTTTCAACATTGCCTTTAGAATCCCGCTTAGTCTTAAATATCCATTTGCAACCAATGGGTTTCTTGTCTTTAGGCAACGGAACGATATCCCAAACGTCATTGTCATACATAGATTTCATCTCTTCATTCATGGCATTAATCCACATTTGAGAGTTAGAGCTTTCCACAGCTTGTTTGATATTAACAGGATCATTTTCAAACATGCCAATGTCAAACTCATGTTCTTGAAGATATGCATAATCCTTTGATTGTGTAGATCTTTTCTCTCTAGTAGATCTTCTAATTGGCACAGGCTCTAGATTTTCTTGAGGTTCATTTACAACTTGATCTTCAACAGGAGGAAGAACATCATTACCAACTTCTGAATCTCCCACAGGCCCTAGGCCATCAACATTTGTCATGTCAATGTGAGGGTTTGGGTTGGGTTCAGGTCCATTTGTGTTCTCTATTCCATGTTGAGTTTCTAACTGAGTTGTTTGGGATGATGAAGTTTGCACATTGTCAAAAGATGTATTTCTAAACACAATCGGAATTTGAACAAAACTAGGACTTTGGTCCATAGTCTCATTCGCATTCGTCTCTTCTTCTTCAAAAATACTATCTTTTGTCATATCTCCCCCCACAAACTCATTATCCTCAAAAAATTTTGCACTTCCTGTTGGATTATAGAATTTGAACCCCCTAGATCGTTCAGAATAGCCTATAAAGTAACAACTAACGGTTCTTTCGTCCAGTTTCTTTTTGCTTGGCTTATAAGGCCTAGCTTCACATGGACATCCCCAAACTCTCAAATGATTCAAGCTAGGCTTGCGCCCAACCCATAACTCGTAAGGGGTCTTGTTAGTTGCTTTAGTAGGCACTCTATTAAGTATGTATGCTGCAGTCTTTAAGGCTTCTCCCCACAAATTCTCAGGTAGAGTTGTACGAGCAATCATACTTCTCACCATGTCTTTAAGGGTGCGATTTCGTCACTCAGCAACACCATTCATTGCAGGCAAACCTGGCAACGTATACTGAGGCACAATTCCACATTCCTCTAAGTATTTTGCAAAGGGACCTTGACGTTGTTCTCCTGATCCATCATAACGACCATAGTATTCACCACCACGATCAGAACGAATGGACTTTATACGTTTGTTAAGTTGTAACTCAACTTCCGTTTTGAACTTTATGAACACGTCTAATGCTTCCGCCTTTTCTTTTATTAAGTAAATATGACCATATCTTGAATAATCATCTATGAATGTGATAAAGTAACGGTCACCATTTCTTGTAGCCTTTGGAAAAGGACCACAGATATCCGTATGAATTAATTCTAAGACATCATTACACCTTTTTGCATCATACTTACGTTTATTAGTTTGTTTTCCCTTTATACAATTTACACAATCACTTAAGTTTGTAAAATCTAAAGGTTGGAGAATATCATTAGACACAAGACGTTCTATCCTTTTCATAGAGATATGTCCTAATCGCTTGTGCCATAATGTTGCAGATTTCTCACAAGTTAATTTACGTTTTCTATTATCTATATGCAGTGCCTTTGAATGTGAAGTGTCTATATCTAGAAAATAAAGATTATCATAGGAAGACAGGATACCAGAAGCAAGAAGCTTAGAATCTTGACACAAACTGAAATTTCCTTTACCAAATGAACATACATAACCGTTTTTGTCCAAATAAGATATAGAAATTAGGTTCCTTCTGAAAGATGGAACCACTAAAGCATCAAAACTTAAATAAAATCCTGTCTTATTGCCATTTCCTACGTAAACGTAGCGCTCTGCCTCACTTGGCTTGCGATGGCTTAGGCAACCCTGCATCGACATACTGATGTTAGTCGTTGCACCTGAATCTATCCACCAAGTATATCTAGATACAGAACTTAAATTAACTTCAGAACAAACCAAAGCAAGAGACATACCTTTCTTTGCCAACCATGCATGATAGTTGGTGCAGAATTTCTTTGTATGTCCTGGCGCTTTGCAGAAAAAACAGTTCCTTTCTCCTGCTTTCGCAGAAGTATCTTCCTTCTTGCTTTTCTGCGCGGCATTGTTTGCAGCTACCTTGGTAGGTCCCTTTTCCTTGGCAGTAAACTTGCGCTTCTTGCCTTTACCCTTAGGATTAGATGTTACTACATGAGCACTTTCTCCCTTAGTCATTTTCTGTCTCTCTTCCTCCTGCACCAACCGAGCCTCAAACTCAGGTAATTTCCACGTCTCTTTTTGACAATTATAAGTCATCTTGAATTGACTAAAGTTAGACGGGAGAGACAGAAAAATGAACTCAATGAGAACCTCATCAGAGATGTCATAATTATGCCCTTTCAAGGCACGTTGAAGTCTTGTCATCTCAATAACATGCTCTCTAACCCCTTCTTTTCCCTTGTATTTTATTGTTGCCAACTTCACAAAGAGTGTACTAACATCAGTCTTTTTACACTTTGTGAATTTTTCTTCAAGGGCCTTAAGGTATGCAACAGCGCCTGTCTCTGTATCAGGTATGATGCCTCGAAAGGTCTCATGGATCGTTTGCTTCATCACCATTATGCACATGCGATCTGAATGCTCCCATCTAGCAATATCAGCCTTCTCTGGAGGAGTTACCTCACTCTCTTTATTAGGCTTGGGGCGATCAAATCTCAGTGCTGTGTCCAATTGCATGATCCCTAAGACTAATTTCAGCTTTTCCTCCCACTGTTTGAAATTGTTCCCCATGAGGGGCTTAATCTGACTTAGACTTGACATTATGTTTGGATCTGAAAAATTCAAGAACAAGTAAATAATTTAGATATGATGCGTCACGATTTGATCCTTAATCATAATTCTAAAATCTATCTAAAAGCATGTGTAAAACTATTTGCTCCATTAAAACTTTAGCCAAAACACCATTCAGTAATGAAACACCTTTGGGTGCAATCATTACCTTCAGGCAACCCTTATGCACCAAACAACTTAGCAGGCGCCAACCCTCCTTTGGGAAAGCTAACACCCACGTCCATTGCCAGCACGTTACTTCAACTTGTCATGAGTCATCCTTGCAATCGTCTTACAGAGAGCGGTTCGTTTGCGAACATCAATGCTTGACTCATGCGAAAACAACACATGTATACCAAACACCGTCTTTAGTTAGATTCCAAAATTATGTCTAAAACCTAATCTAGGACGTACCTATAGAATCCACTCGTCCTATATAGAATACAGTATCTCATAACTCTTTTAAATTTAATATGTCAACTATATTCATCAAAATAATTATTAGGTTTTAGTAAAACTTTAGCAGTTTCTACAATGATTACCTTTTAGAAATGCTTCAATAATTTATTTAGAGAATACTAAATAATTTTATGGTTGCCATGATTAGCATCATTGTGATCAAATCTGAATTTAGTATTATATCAATAATTAACGTTAATACAAATTTTATGCCATAATTAGCATTATTGTGATAAAATCCGAATTTGGTATTATATCAGTAATTAACGTTAATACAAATTTTTATGCCATAACTTTGAAGATCAAGGTTAACTCCATATACATAGCAGACCAAAACTAAGAACCAAAAGTTAACCCATTATCCAGGTTAACCAAAAGTTTCGTTAAGTTAACATTGAATCGTTAAGTGAAAAAATTAACCCGTTATTAAGTGAAAAAGGAGATTGAATCCTATAAAGAAAAAAAAAAACTTCAAAAATGATTTGTAAATGAAAACCTCTTTTTCACTTAACGAAATTGACACATTAACATGGTTAACCTCAAGTCCATGAGAGATGAGAGATCAAATCCCTTAAAGTAAACATCTTTAAAATGATTTGAACTGAAAAAAAAAAAAAAAAAAAAAAAAAAAAAAAACCCTTTTTCTTTTTACACGGTTAAAATTTACAATTCTAAAGATTTGATTTTGATTACATTGCTTGATAAATCTGGATTGTGATAGCTCCAAACTTGGTAAAGTCTGGGCTTTAACCGATCCAAGGTGAGTTAAACAGATCCAAAGTTTATATATCAAACTGTACTCTGTAAATATCCAGGGTTTAGTAAATCCTAACAAGATAAATCCGGAGTTTAATAAATCCTGGATTACAGAGGATCACATCAAGGTCAAGAATTTCTCCATACTTGAATTCCAAGATTGGAATTGATTTGTCAAAAAAAGAAAATAACCAAAAAAAAAAGTACAGACTGCATCAAACTCTGGGGTTACAGAGAATCGCATCAAGTTCAAAAAAAAAAATTTCTCCATGCTCGAATTCCTCATCTTATAATTGATTTCTGAAACCATGAAATAACCAAAAAAGTACAGACTACATCGAACTCCAGGGTTACTGTGCATCAAACTCTAAGCTAACAGAGAATCACATACAATATACTAAAAATCGAAGATGAATATTCCCAAAAATAATCAGAACTTTCAGGATTCACACAAATTTCTGTGCATCCATTTCCATCTCGTAAGAAGGTAGAACATAAGAAACATGATTCAGTCCACCTTATGTGTTATGGTATATCCTTCTTCAATTCACGCCTGGTAAATTTTTATATGTCATTCTGATAAATCGTATATACAATTTATACATACAGGATTCTTTAATTCTTATTCAGAATTCTTTAATTCTTATTTAATTTATACAAGAAACAAACAGAATAAATCGTATAACTTATTCAGAATTCTTACAAGAAGAGAACTAAGAAACCATTGATAAGTCGTATAATCTAAAAAATTAATGGCTGCAAAATAAACTTTGAAATCCTTACTAATATCGATTTGTATTTATGATTTCCAGAAGTTTGCCTTCCTCTCAGAAGGGAGTTATTTCAGGTTGCTGTCTAAGACCGTTAATTTCTTTTTATTTCAGAGGAAACAAATCAAGCGAATCATATGTACCCACTACAAATAAGAGTTCACAACTTCACATACGAAACAAAATCAGCTAATCTTAAAAAAAATTCAAGCATGGATTCTTACATAAGGGAGCTCTGATACCACTTGTTAGATTTAATTTCTGAGTTTTCCTAAGTACTTTAAACTCTTAACCAAGATCTACTCCTTTGTAAGAAATTAAAAAAAATAATGCACAGCGGAACTTACTTTCCATCTTCAAATGCTTCAGGTCTTTTCTTGAGTTGTTGGCTCTTGAATCCTTCCAAGAGCTTGCAATCCTTTTCTCTAAATGACAGAGTACCTAGTCCTCAATGGAGCAGACAATTTTTCTGAGTGATTGCAAGCCTTGGAGACTCAGCCCTTTTATAGCAGTGCAAAACCCCAATCCTAGGGCAGCCTAAAATTTAGCTGAAACAAGTCTGTCTGAAATTTCAGATTGATTGAAATCAATCAATCAATCAATCAAAATAGATTCTGATTTCCTTATTCAGCTCAAATTTATTACTGCTATTATTTTTAATCAATTATATCGGTCCATTAACAATTATAATTGATTAACATTAATCTACATGTATTTGTATCCAAATCCTTATTTTTAAATACGTTTAATGCCATGACTTAATTGATCACATTATTTGGCATATGAATGTAATCTTGCTGACAGTAATTGACATCATAATCATGATGCACGTATGTTCAACTTAATTATTGCAATTAGACGTCTCTAAATCCAACAATCTGAACATCTACTTGATTGGTTGAATTGGAATTTTAGTGTCACTTGATTCAGAAATTTTTCAGCAGCTTAGGATAGGTTGGCGTGCCAATAAGCTCAGCACTCAGCATGTTCTGTAGCAGCTTGCAATTTCAGTTTTCAACAGTTTTAAATTTTTTTTTGCAGCATGTACAATTTTAGTTTCAGTTTACAATTGCAGTTTGATTTCAGTTATGTGTTGGGTTGTTAGTTTTTGAGAGCAGAAAGAAATCGGAAATAGCCCAATGGATCAGGAACTTGGTGGATGAGTTTTGGAGCCGGTTGTTAGCACTATATAGCTTTTATGCAGACTCATGGGTACTACCAAGTTATTTTGTAATACCTGAAACTTTGGCCATTTCCTAGCGCCTCAAAATTTGGCCTTGGCCATGTCGTAGCACTTGAAACCAGTTCTTTGGCGCTAATTTTTTCAACAACAAAATTATATAAATATGGCGAAATCAAAGGTTAAATTGGAAAAAAATCTACCAGGTTGTGTAGATAAAAAAGTTCCTTTTTAAGGAAATTCTTCTTCCCGGATTTTTGACAGGGTTATTATAGAATTATGGCGAAATCAAAGGTTAAATTGGAAAAAAATCTACCAGGTTGTGTAGATAAAAAGTTATTTTTTAAGGAAATTCTTCTTCCCAGTTTTTCGACAGGGTTATTATAAAATTATGGCGAAATCAAAGGTTAAATTGGAAAAAAATCTTAAGGAAATTCTTCTTCGCGGTTTTTTGACAGGGGTATTATAGAATTATGGCGAAATCAAAGGTTAAATTGGAACCAGGTTGTGTAGATACAAAGTTATTTTAAGGAATTCTTGTAGGCCTCGCAACACAGACCAAGCTTAACACACAACTGTTCACGACCAAGGGGAGAGCTTACAAAGAGCACCATTAGCTAGAGCAAGCAAATGGCCTAATCCTTCCGTCAAAGGTTTGGTCCCATCCTAGATGACTGTAAAAAGCCAGCTGTAATGGAGATGCAAATCTGTTTTACTTTAATGGATGGATGTACAAAACATAAAATAAGTGCCCAATGGATGAAAGCAATGTTGAATTGGGATTTATTTACCCATCTTGAAGCCAAACATTTTGGCCTAAGTCATTCTATTGAAGAAAAAATCAAATTGTTTCAAGCCTGGAAGAAACATATGGGTGATACAAATTCCTGGATATCATTTTATTCATGGAATAGCAAGAGACGATCAGAGAATGTCATGATGACAGATGTGGCAGCCTCCACTTCATCTCAACGCTCCTGGTTAGCCCTAGATGGCAGTAAAATCCAAACTGTATCCACATTCCCTCCGTATAAGGCATTATGTTAGGAGAAAGCCAAAGCACTGCAAAGGCCATACCTCTGGTCTTAAAAGATGAAAATGCCCTAGGAATTGATGGAAGAATACAGAAGGCCAGTGAACAGCTGAACTGGACCAATACAGCTGTAAAAGGTCTTGAGATGGAAACAGCAAAATCCGCAAAAGTCAAAGAACAATTTAATACTGTTCAGATTTCAATAAATGATGTAAATAAATCTTTGAATGATGTACAGTATTCATTCTCAGTTGTTAGAAGTTATGCTCGAGAATCTCTTAGTAAAATAGAAGAAGTAGAAGAGAAAATGGTAGATCAATTTGGGTCTACAAAAGGATTGATAAATGAACTGGTTGAGAAGGTAGATAAAATGACTGTGTCTAAAATTGACAAGCCAGTTCCTGCCTCTTTTTTACATAAAAGGAGTGTGAAGATTCAAGACCCTGTCAGACCTGTTGACAGATTTCCCCAGCTATTTCCAAAAGAAGTTGCATCGCCTCAGATAGATAAAGCCAAATCTTCAGAACACATCTCTTTAGCATCCTTGTTCAAAGAAGAGGAAAAAGAAGATGAAGTTCTTCCTATCTACAAGCCCTTAGAAAGTCAATTCAGCAGATATCCTGTTCCAGATCTAAGTGGGAAAGGAAAGCTTCCAGAAGCCCACACATTCTTCCCTGACTCCCACAAAGAGTGGAATATAGACAATCTCAATGTTGGTCAAATTAGATAGAGGATTGACATGATGTTCACTGAGTATAAATTAATGTGTCTTAGAGGGAAAAATGAAATAGAAGCATGCAAAACTATTATTCAGTGTTTTACTGGAACACTGTTAAGATGGTGGGAAACAGAATCCTCTCCAGCTTTGGTACAAAAGATGTAGGATGAGCTGCTTAAAGATGAAGCAGGCGATATCATACACAATCTTGATGGAACTACACAAAATAATATGATTGGAGCTTTAACCTCCATGATTCTGGAACACTGGTGTGGTTCAGAAACTAAGATAGCAGATAAACATGAAGTCATCTTAATGAATCTAAAATGTAATAAGATGTCTCAGTATGAAGATTTCCACAGGGATTGGATGCAGCGAATATATGAGGTAAAGGATTCTAAAAATCTTCTTTGGAAGCAGGTATATCTTGCAGCACTCCCCTCCAGATTTGTAGATTATATCCGTTTGCAAGAAGTTTTTCAGTTACCTTTTGAATCCTATACCTGGGGAGAAATTTATTCAATTATTACAAAAGCTTTGGTTGGTTTGTGCACTAGCTCTAAAGTAAATAAATCTCTTGAAAAGCTATCTAGATTTCTAGATAGTAAATCTATTTGTAGCAGGTATGGCTTAAACATAGATGACCCATTAGTCAAGAGAAGGAAAGCCAAGAGAAAAGTTAAGAAAGAAAGAAAATAAACAACCAAACTTCACAAAAGAACAAGGAAAGCCTCTTCTAAGCCTCACAAGGGCTATTACAGATATGTTCCAAGAACTCACTTCTATAAGCCTTCAGACACCCACTTGCACAGTTCAAAACAAGAGAAGTGGAACAAGTTAACTTGTTGGCTTTGTGTGAAAACTAGACACACATCCAATAAGTTCCCGATAGGAGAAGACTCAAAGAAAAATGGAGGTAAGAAATCACAACCTCTACACATGCAGAAGAAAATAGTCAAAACAGAAACCCCAATTCTTTGTACGCAATGCAGGTCCAGAAGTCACAAGACAGATCACTGCCCAAATGTAGTGATCCGAGAACAAGCTCAGCAGCACCAACTTATTATTCATCTACTGATTATACTAGCTCTTCTTCTGTCAGTACATCAGATGAAGAATGTGAAGAATTAAATCTTCATGCCCAGCCATGCAATTGTTCAGACTCAGATGAATGTGATTGTAATTATTCTATTAATTCTGATTCTGACTATTCCAGTGAATCTTCAGAAGATGCTATGCCGACTATTCAGCACAAGGAAAAAGTGCTTATGGCACAAACAGAAGAAGAAGAAATGAAGATGTTAGCACAAATTCGTGCAATGGAAGATGGAGGAATGAAAAATCGTCTCATAGACGCCTTTATGGATCAACTCCGTTCTTCTAATAAGGGATCTTCAAAGAAACCTTTATTCATAGATGCTTCCTATGAGCGGAACACTAAGTCTTTTCAAAGGCATAAGCAGCAAGATAAGGTTCGCTTAGTCACCTTGGGAGAGATAAGTAAAGGGATACATAATCTTAAATCTGAAATCTCTGCTTTAAAATTTCAAGTTGAAAGATTAGAAAAGGGAAAGCAGACTATTACTGCAAATCCATTTGATGAATATGATACGTCAATCTATCAAAAATCAAATGTTGAGATAATTGAAGGAAAGAAAGACCACACTGCAGGGTTTCAAGAGATGAGAATCCTGGCTGTAGAATACCAACAACACCATGTACATATTAATTTATGTATACATAATGAAATGTTTTCATTAACTGCACTTATAGACTCCGGTGCAGATGTAAATATACTCAACAACAAAGTAATTCTGGCAAAATACCGGGTGTCTGCAAACACAAAGGTGATCGGCTTGGGTAATAAAACCCTCAAATATGAAGTGCCCAAAGCTTCAATTTGTTTTGAGCAACATTGTATCAAATTAAAATTTGCAGTTGCTGATATTCCAGTTGATTGCATTTTAGGCAATGTTTTTCTAGCAGTGGTAGAACCTGATGGATCGATTAGACTGAAAGGAAATCGAGGAGGATATTTTATCACTGTCCCAACTTCTATCGGATTTCCCTAGAGGATTGAGATGCCTTATATCTCAAATCCAAGAATATCTACAATGGTCCAGGCAATGAAAGAATTAGACAGAGTCGAATCTAAGCTAATGGACTTCAAGGATTTAAAATCCACGATCCAAGTTTCAAAACAATTAAAAAAATCTAGCAAACCAGAAGAAAATTGTTGAGATCAGAAAAAAGATTGAACAGTAATGTTGCGCCAAAGAACCAAATGCTTTTTGGCATAGGAAGCAGTACTTAGTTGAGTTGCCTTATAAGGCAGAATACACAGGAAGGCCTTGCAAGAGCAGAGCCATTCCAATGAATAAAGAGTATAGACATCTTTTCAAGAAGGAGATAAAACAACTACTGGAGAAAAAATTAATCAGAGAATCTGACAGCCCATGGAATTGCTATGGGTTTTATGTCAATAAAAGGGCCGAACAAGTCAAAGGTATACCAAGACTAGTAATAAACTATAAGCCCCTAAACTCTGTTTTAGTAGATAACACATATCCAATTCCACACAAAGGAGATCTCATGGGAGGAATTGCAGGCGCAAAAATCTTCTCAAAGTTTGATTTAAAATCAGGTTTTTGGAAAGTTACCATCGCTGAAAAAGATAAGTTTAAAACAGCGTTCAGCATGCCAGTTGTTCATTATGAATGGACCGTGATGCCTTCTGGGTTAAAGCATGCTCCATCGAAATTCCAGAAGGTAATGGACTCCATTTTCAAACCCTATTTTGACTGGTTGATAATTTATATAGATGATATACTCATATTTTCTAAAAATGTCCAAGACCATTTTAAACATATCCAGACTTTTGTACAAATAATAAAAAGAAATGGTCTAGTTCTCAGTAAAAAGAAGATTGAGGTATTCCAAACCTCCATCAAGTTTCTTGGCCATACCATATTTAATGGCCAAATATCTTTACAAAAACATGCTCTGGAATTTTCTGACAAATTTCCAGATGTAATTATTGACAAGACGCGGCTCCATAGATTCCTTGGATGTTTAAATTATGTCAGCAACTTCTACAAGGATTGCGCAAAAGACAGAAGTTTGCTAAACCAGCGTCTCAAAAATAATCCTTCACCATGGACTGAAGCACATACTAAAGCAGTCAGAAACATAAAGGCTAAGGTCAAATCTCTCCCTATTTTGCATATTTCTGATGATGAAGCTTACAAAATTGTTGAATCTGATGCCAATGACATCGGATGGGGAGGAATTCTTAAACAAAAGAAGGATGGAGAAGAAAAAATAGTGCAATTTGTATCAGGCACTTGGAACCCTGCAGAAAAGAACTATTCCACCATTGAAAAAGAGGTAAAAGCAGTGTGGAATTGTATAGACAAATTTGAAATTCATCTGGTCAACAAACCCTTTCTCTTAAGAACAGACGCTTCAGCTCTTAAAAAAGTATTGATAAAAGATATAAAAAATCCAGGAGAGGCTAAATTTGCCAGGTGGCAAGCTCTGTTTGCCAACTTTGATTTCAAAGTTGAACACATTAAGGGTGTTGAGAATTGTTTACCCGATTTTCTCAGCAGGGAATACATCTAGCATCAAGAACAAGTTATGATAATTGTTACTAAATGGGACCCAAATCAGCAACAAGAAACCTTGAGGTCTATCAGAGAAGACCAAACTTGGGATGAATATAGAGACAGTTGGAAACCTACATGGCAATTAAGAAATACTAAGGTTTTTGATGCTGATCTACAACCTCACATTGATATCTTGCATCTAGTTCCTGAAAGAACAGTTTTTCCAAAAGGAGCTCGATGGATTCATGATATGGTATACACCAACAGTATCGCAGCAGCGCATCAAGCAGAAGAATCATTACAAAATGCTTTCCATTACATTTCAATGATTTGGTCAGAAGGGGGAGATAGACGAAAAATCTATCACAGATTTTTCTGCATAAACAGAACCAGGAATACACATTGGCCAATTACTAGAAATAATGATGCACTCTGACCTAGAAATGATCTAAACTTAATCTTTCCTGACACCATTTATAATTTTTCAGGATACAAGAAGTTATGGTGGGATATTCTAAATGTCGATGGAAAGAATGAAATTCATTATACAAAACTCAAATTTGGATCAGCCGAGAGTATGCAAAGAAACTAGCAAGCTGAATGGTTGCAACACTGGTGGAGAGATTACGGAGTAAACAAAACAGCTATAGACCCAGTCTATTATGAATCTTACTACCATATGCAGTGTGATGTATGTTTTGAAAAGAATATTGTAGAATGTTTCCATGATCCATGTAAAAATGTCAAAGAACTCCTTCAGTTTCAAGAACATGGAGTCCTGCACCAATTTATGGCTAGACACGATGAATGGCTAGTCATGACCAAAATAAAACACTAGTATATTTTAAATAAACCTATGATAGTTAGAAGAATTTACACCAAGGCATGGGATGGCCTCAGGTATCCTAGATACCATTTTCTGAGGATTACACCTCTTTGTGACCCCACTTCATAAATGGTTCTCGTGGGCTTGTCCTTAAAGCCTCCACACTGTAATTATGATGTCTAGTCACAAGGACTATTTGTGACCAATTTTCTCGTGGGCTTTACTGTCCAAAAGCATCCACATTGTAAAAAGAAACCTTTTTGTACATAACTACAAAGATTCTTTAGTGATGAGACTCAGAGCACTTCTTCGACTTTTGGTGAGCTTTGAGCCACATCTCATGAACTGACAGAATAATAAGTACTCAGTTTGTCTGCCTGATGGTCGGATGTTTGTCCCCTACTTTTCTTATATAAGAAAGGGGTAAGGCTCATTCGAGGGATTCAGAGTTGAGTGTGTGTGAGAGGAAGTCTAAGAGTCGAGAGATTTTCTTGCTCTGCAACTGCGGATGATAGTCTGATCTGCTTGCACCACGAAAAGATCTCAAAGTCCTAGGTGATTTGAGAAGCATGCGCATCTGTTTGCTCGGCATAGGTGAGAACCTAAAGTGGCCACATCAATAGAGTGTCTAGATATATATGTGTTTATGGATATCTGTGAGTTTATGTTCAAAAGGCTGAGTCTGTGATTTCGCCAGGAAGCCTTCAGTAAGCTTTATCGTACTTTGATAAGCGAAGTTTGATAAATGCGAACACAGTCAATCTCAAGAAAGAACAAATTGTAATCCACTGTAATTTATTTCTGAAATTAATATAAGAGTGTTTCTATTCTGCAATTGAGTACTTGTGCATATTATGAGCTGTTGAGGTAGTATTTGCTTAAGTTATTCTCATTTGAGGTTTGCCAGAGGTTCGCCAAAGGTTCACTAAAGGGCAGAACGGATGCCAAACCGTTAAAAGGCGAGGGAAGCTGCGAAGAAGGTCAACAGAGCGTGAAATGCCTAAGTAGTTTTGTGTATGGGTTCGTGAATGGGTTCGCATAAAAGAGAATAAGTGGCAAAAGCAGAGAAGAGACTCAGCAAGGCTGAGCAACTGTGTTGCTGTTGCAAGCTTCATTGAAGCCCCTGTGTAAAATTGGTATCAAAGCCAGAGAAATTTTTGGTTCAGGTTAGTACTCAATACATCACTCTTTATATAAATGGATCCTGCCAGAAGATGTATTTCTTTCCGAGAGCTAGACAAGAAAGAAAAAGCTAAAGAAAATCCCCTTAGGGATATGTTTACATCTGCCTCTAGTCGTGTTTTGAGTTCAGCCAAACTAGAGTATGAAGAAACTCAGCTGTCTGCTAGATGGCAGCTACCAAGTATAAATGCTTCAGAAGTATATTCAGACCTTTCAGTCTTTCATTTAAAATCAGCTACTAGAATATCCATTAAAGAGTCAATTAGTCAGATCCAAGAGAACTCCATTTGTCTACAATCCATTCCTCTCTTAAATCCAAAACAACTTCAAGCTGAAGCAAAGAGATTAAAAACCCAGTATCTCCATTTGGGTTGTATAAGAATTGGGATTCATGCTTTGACACACCAGGGTCTAAATAATTTGTCTTAGCCACTGTCAGAGACTTGACCCACAATAAATAGGCTGATTCTCTGATAGGAGGTATTGTCGCCCCTCTATCCAATGGCCCCATTTACTTTGATTGTTATCCAAACTTTTCTATTTATGTACATGATGAAACAATCAAAAGTATTCTTTAGTTGCAAATTCAGACAACTAGATTTGATATGGCCAAGAAAAGACATAATATTGCTATCCAAACCAGAGGATGCTTTAGGCATACCAATACCCTCTATCCAGCAGTACTTCATGCACCCAGTAAAGATTCAAAGGCTAGTGTGGTGGTGTTAACAGATTCAAGAAATCAAAAGATTGAACACCAAACCATCGGATGGGAAGATCTTATGTTCCCAAAACACTAGGTGGTGTCAAATCCCAAACATCCTGCTTTGAAAAAGATAACTTCTGCCGATATCCGTGAAGACTAATCTTCTACTATTGTTTCATTTCCTAGAAGATCAACCATTGATCGAAGAAGAATAGACCAAGCCTGCAGAAGTTCTCATTTATAAAGAATTCCAGATATTGAAGATACAGCTTGTTCAAGTTCTGTTTTAAATTCCTGTAAACATGTTTCATTATTACGAATGTGGTATAAATCCACAAAGCATAAAAATATAAAAACCAACATTGTGATTAAACCCTAATCCTTTGCGTTTAGGGTGTACTAACTATAAGGAAATGTCAAACAAAATAAGAATGTCCATCCGCAGATTCGAGTCAAGTGTCTTGTTATTCTAATGAATAAGATCATTTAGGCATCCAAGGGCTGGTCTGTTGGGTGTTTTGTAAGCCGCCAAGTGTTAGTTCTCAACTTGAGTGTGAAATTCTAAATGGTGTTATTTGCTACTGTAATGATCACATATGTTCAGTTATCATGGCCCCCTAGCCGCAATCATGATTGAAGATCCCATATTAAGATGCAACAGAACTCATGGCTAGGTTTTATAATATGTAAGTTGTGATGGTTAATAATTGGAGGTAGCACACAGCTAGTTCATTCCCGTGTAAGGCACACACTCGAAAACAATGATTCATGCATTTCAAGGAATCTTGCGTAAAGGAGAGGATTCTTGACAGCTATTCATCACCATGTAAGATATTGCCAAATACTTTTCAATAGACTAAAATTCCATTCTTGTGGATTCTATTTAATGGAAAAAACATGAACTAGGAAGGCCAAGCGATATTGATGACAATGAGGATCAGGTCTCAGTACATGAAGGAGGTCATCTTGCTTCTTGTAGAAGTATGGATCCAATGCAGAGTATAAATATTTCTTTATGGAAAATAGAGCACATTTCAAGACCAATGAAGGGATACTCAAGTTGGATTGTGCACCAGAAGTAGTGCAAGTTTTGGATGTTGGTTGTACTTGTGTAGAAAGCTCTTGGACAGTTTTGGAGATGCTCCATATAGCCATGCAAGACCTATAAACTTTTTCTAACGAGACCGAAGCCATTAGATTTCAAAATGAACCTGCCAGGAAATGACAATGAAGAGTTTCCAATTAGATTGGTAGTTATTTTTGGGTGCAGGTTGTTATGAAGACATCTTATCAGAGAAACATGTGCAATGGAGGTTATTTGTTGTTCTCAATCTCAGAAACCAGTCATAAAGAGGAAAGATCATTGGCACTACGAAACAGGGAATACAATGATGAAGGCATTAGTCTTTCAGGATACTTGGCAGATATGGCATCCGAGGGATTAGTTTAATGTTTTCAGGAGTGTGATCATCCAAGCAGTGATCATATCTAGAATTTGAAGCCACAAATGAGGGGAAATCCCATATCTTTAGGCTCAATTCAGTATAGTACAATATCCCTTCAAGGCATTTGTAAATAGGTGGCAAGCTATTTCAAGGTAGAATATTTGTCATAAATTGGGTTTTGTGTTAATAGTTTCTTGGTCAACTTCAGTTTTGAATATAGTGGCCAAGATATCCCTATTTTTGGCACAAATTAGTAGTCAAAATCTCATCTCCAGGGCACTTGAAAGACATTTGGAAATCAAAACCAATACCTACATTCAAAAAAGTCAATAAATTTCCACTTTTTGAGCACAAAATCAGCTACTCGATTTGATGAGTTGGATTTCAAAGGCATTTTGAACAGACAAAGGAGCACATTCTAGATTTGTTCCAGATTCGTAGGGCACATAATCAAGTCAAATATGAACTCCCAAATGTGATTGAGAATCCCAATCTTCAAAGAACAAACTCAATAAACAATTTCAGCAATTTGGAACATAACCATATTTTAAGGAACAAATCAGAGTACATTCCATTAGGAATTGGACATTTGGCAGCAAGGAAAATTCACTAGTAACCTCCAGCAATATTCAAAAAACACCTATTCCAGACTTTGCAACTAATTTTGACTATTTGTGATTTATTTTAGTTTGATAATTTCACCACTTATCTTTCTTGTCCTGACGATGAACCACACTTGGTTCGTAACACATCAACAAATGAATTTTGATGTGATTATCACTGAAAAATTGTCTCAAGAAAATTTATTATTTTTCTTTCTGGAGAATAGGCCCTTGTAACTTGGCCTATTTATTCTAGCAATTTGTAAGTGTGAAGGGTTCAATTTTAGGACCCTTTGGAGCACATTGTATAAAAAAAAATTAGATTAATAAAGCTTGACAAGACAGAGCATGGAGTTTTGTCACATCAGTCATGTGATGGTTTTCCCTGTTTGTATTTATTTTAAGTTATCGTATTTCCTTCTGTGTGATGTCAATTAAATGTTCATCTTATTATGTTTAAATAAAGGTAATGTGACCAAATTCATGATTTAATGCTTTGTTTCATCTATTCTAACATCTGCACTCTTTCTTCTAAAGCCACAATAGGATTCATGTTTCATGCCCTACTATAGCGGGTTGTTATTTCTATATTCTACTTCCATCTAAAATGACAATTTGATAGGTCTAAGCTCTACCATCTACCTTGACTTTGTCCATCTTGAGCATGCAACCAGTGTCTTGTTGATTTCATCTAAACCATATTTTGTTGACTCTATTTCCCAATGGACTAATTGTCTCATGCCTAACCAAAACATTTTTCAATACCTTTCAATTAAGGATCTATCCATTGT
Organism: Pinus tabuliformis; assembly: GCA_031772625.1. Classification (NCBI taxonomy): domain Eukaryota; kingdom Viridiplantae; phylum Streptophyta; class Pinopsida; order Pinales; family Pinaceae; genus Pinus; species Pinus tabuliformis. The sequence continues at coordinate 868,090,478 of CM062817.1, forward strand.
TTGAAGTACATCAAATCATTGAAGTGACACTGAATGATTGTGTTATCAAAGAGAGCCCTCTATGGGTTGGAAGGGCTAGCTTCCAACCTACAAGTTTGGTTTGAGGTTACCTTGGGATTCTCCTTTCACATCCAAGGTTAAATCTAAGTGATAATAGCATGGGCAATGCATCTAAAGATAATTAATTCAAACCTTGGAACATAATACAATTGTCCTTGAAGGGGAGAACCTGAGTTTTAAGTTTGACAAGGAACATCTTCATAACGTATTTCCCATATAGTATGGTCTAGAAATATTAGAGAGGTGTGAGGCTATTAGGTGATAACTTCATATCTAGAAATATTTGAATGATATGATCAACGAATTCCAAAAGCCATATAATTTGTGCCCTCCTTCTAGTGCCAAACTTAATGTTAATAGAGGAAATTTTCCTTGCAATAATCAAGGGCTTCTCTCCGGCATGATGTGTTAGAAAATTATATATTACAAAGCAATGGAACACATAACTTATTGTGGAATGTTGAAAATGCAACAAGAAAATCCTAATTTAATTTTGTCATTGAATTAAATTAGGAATAAAATTGTAATTCCGCAGCACAAGACAACTTGTATGAGTTAACTAAGTTAATTTGACTTAGTTAGCTTAGTTAATTCGAGTTGAGGGTCTAACTTGAGTCGTGTAGAGTGTCTCCTACATTATCGGAGCCCTAGTTGAGTTTATTTTGAGTTATAACTAATTAATTCAATTTAATTGAGTTAAATTCAGTTAAAATAGTTCCAACTAATGGAGGAACTAGTAGGAGGTTAGACAGTGGGGTGTTCATTCATATGTTCAACCAGTTATTTGATGATTCATTCATAAATAACTCATGCATGTTAGACCTGAGAGTTACCCATTTGATATTGGAGTTCAAGGGCAATGTACTATCAGTTATATAATCATCTGAATTGTACAGGTGGTGCATGCAGTCAAAGGAAGGCCTATGAGTATTGCACAATGCCAATTGAGGAATTTCCCTAATTAATTCCCAAGGAAACAGCACAAGGAAATAGGGACTTGGGCAAGCCAAAATTTGGTTAAGTATTGCTATGGGCTTGTCTAGGATGTTGTGATATAGATAGAGATAGTGAAGAGGTTTCTCGGGCTTGAGAAAATCATTGTAATCTTCTCATATTTTCTTACTAATGTAATATACATATAACGGGGGTTTTTAGTTGTGGCGTTCTCCAGGAAATCATTGTGTAATGTGTTGATTGAATTATTTCTCTTATATGCTTCGTGATTTCATGATCATTTAATTGTTTTCGTTGATGAGTAGAGTATATTCAAGTCTATTGTTTTAGTAAATTACAATTAGCAATTTGAATCTACAAGGAATTTCTACATGGTATCATAGCGGAAATCACTCTAGAAGAGGAAAATACAAGTTTGTCTTTTGTAGGTGAAATCGAATTTGTAGTATCATTCTTCAGAGCGAACAGGATGTCATTCTACGAATTGATACTCAAATATGCCCTTGAGGGTAGTTTAAACTATATTTCTTGGAAGGACAGGATGGAGGTAGTGTTGGAAGACAATGGGTTGAAGAAATTCATAGACAAAGATATTCCTAAGCCTCCAACAACACATGCTCAAGATCTGGCATAGTGGATAAAATGTGTTTCAAAGGCGAGAAGGATCATACTAAAAGGATTTCAAGATCATATTGTCTTGAACCTCTAGGAGAAGGATACACCAATGTGGCAAGCCTTGTTCGACTTGTTTCAAAAAAAACAGTGACCACAGGAAGCTGGCACTGAATGACAAGCTTTGGAAGATCAAGATGGAGAAGGGAAACACAATACCACAATACTTAAGCAAGTTCACCCAATGTCTGTATGAGTTTGGGAGTGTCGGTATTATAGTTAGCGAAGATTATCTGGTCAACCTAGCACTTCTAGGCCTTCCCAAGATCTGAAACAACTACCAGGATTCGGTAAATGTGAGGGAGCATCTACCAAAGTGAGAGCATTTGTGGTCTGACTTGGTTCAAGAAGAGATAAGGTGGAGCATCAAATATGGAACCTCATCCAAGCATGATGATGAGGAGAAATGTGCCTTAGATAGAAACGCAAAGAAAGGGAAAGGAAAGAAATTTCAAGCTAAAGGAGATTCCAATCAGGGCAGCAAGAAGAAGGACTTATCGAAGATTAAATTTTTTCACTGTCATGACCTGGGACACTATGCCACAAAGTTTCTTCACAAGAAGGTCGGCAAGAAGCCCTTAGGAGGAGTGGCAGGTAAATTTCTTACTTCACAATTCGAGTTGGATTTCACCCTCATTGCTTGCATGGTGACATCGGTGATGGGTATTGTGTGGTATCTAGATAGTGGAGCCTCATTCCATATGACCAAAAACAAATAATTTTTCAATGACTTAGAGGAGAAGGACCTACAAATGCACTTTGGAATGGGAGATGATGTAAGGTATAGCGCGACTAGCATCGGTACTATTACTTTTTAGAGGGAGACTGGTTCTCCTCTCACATTAAAAGATGCCATGTATATTCTAGGTCTAAAAAAGAATTTAGTTTCAGTTGCTATGTTGGAGGACCATGGCTACGATGTGATATTTAGCAAAGGTAAGTATTTCATGTGTCACATAGCCTTAGTACAAGTGAAGCAGATCAGATTTTGGGTGAAGAACCTCTTCAAATTGGATGTAGAATATTTTGCTACTTTGAGCACAAAAGCAGAGAAGGTACAGAGTCGAGACATCGGTGAATTGTGGCATAGAATATTAGGCCACTTGCACCACGGAGCTTTGAAGATCATGCAGTATATTTCTATAGGACTTCCCAAGGGTACACTGGAGCAGAGAGATACATGAAAAGGGTGTACATTGGAGAAGTACACCAAAGCCAAATTTCATGATAAGGGCAATCGAGTGTAAGCGATCCTTGAAAGAGTTCACTTAGATGTGTGTGGATCATTCTCAACAACCTCCATGGCCAAGCACGGGTATTATGTAATATTTGTAGATGATTTCTCACATAAGTGATGGATTTTCTTCATGCAGAAGAAAGACCATACGTTCTCTAAATTTTGTGAATTTAAAGCACTTGTTGAGAAAGACACTGGCAGGAAAATGAAGGCTCTCAGGAGTGATAATGGTGGAGAATATGTGTCGAATGAATTCAATAACTTTTGTGCATCAGAAGGCATTCGATGGGAGTTAATAACACCCATAACCCACAACATAATGGAGTGGCTGAAAGGAAGAAAATAATTATTGTGGGACTTGCATGGGTGATGTTACATGATCAGGGCCTACCGTTGCACTTGTGGGTTGAAGCATGCAACACAATTGCATATGTGCAGAACAATGGTCCTCATCGGATTCTCAGGATGAATACACTAGAATAATTTTTTTCAGGTAAGAAACTAGATGTGGCACACTTTAGGATCTTTGGTTCATTATTTTATTGTCATGTTACCAACAATGCAAGGAAAATCCTAGATCCAACAACTGAGTTGGGCATATTTGTAGTGTACACTGATACACCTCACAACTATCAGGTGTACCTTCCATCTCACAAGATGACAGTGGTTCATAGAGATGTGAATTTCGATGAAGAGAAGGCCATGAGATGTTCCCTTGAGAGGGAGCTTCAGTTACATGCAGATGAGGAGCTTTTAGCTCCAAAGGAAGAACCTTAGGATGATGTGGAGCAGCCACATGCAGAGGAGCAGAGAGTGGAAGCACCCACTCATGCAGAGACTTCTAGAGATGGAAGGAAGTGCACCAGAGAGGCTAACATATTGATGCATGATGCTAGAGAGAATATGGGAGCACCCACATCACAGTGCAGGCAAAGGAGGTCACCAAATCGATACACTGGCTACATGGCATTGATGAGCGAGTGTTATGAAACCAGCTCAAGAAAAGATAGAAAATATAGATCAACGCCTTAGAATTCAGCCTCTTCGAGGGGGCAACCTCCTTTACATTACATAAATGAACAATTCTTGGATGATACAAATGACAAAACCTCCTTTCTATATATAGGAGTCTAAGGAGTCACAATATAATCCAGCCGACCTAATAATAATAATATAAAGCCACAAAAATAACAATAGAGGGATTCTATAGGGCACAGAAATAACAATATGGGGGTAATAGGGGCACAACAATATAAATAAGGGGTATAACTACAATAGTAATGGGGTAATCACTAGTATTATAGGGACCCAACATGCCCCTCTCCTTCAAAAAAGTGTTGTCCTCAACGCTTGAGTAGTTCTGGATACTTCTGCATAAAATTCTCATCCTCCCATGTGGAATCTTCAGCGGATAAGTTCTTCCACTTGATAAGATACTCTGAAATTGATCGATTTCGTAGCTGTCGAGTTCTTGTTTCTGTGACTGCTTCCGGTTCCAATATAATTTTTCCTTCCTCATCAAGTTCTGGCAATATTGTTTGAATTGGGAGCTTGTCACCTATAACCTTCTTTAAACATGAAACATGGAAGACTGGGTGCAATCAAGAAGCTGCAGGAAGCTCCAATTTGTATGCAATAGTACCAATCTTTTGCAACACCTTGTACGGACCATAATACTTTGGTGATAATTTATTATCCTTCTTAGCTTGCTTTAGGGACATTTGCTTATATGGTTGTAGCCGTAGGAATACCCAATCACCTACATCAAAACTTCTTTCACTGCGATGTTGATCTGCCTGTTGTTTCATTCTATTTTGTGCCAACACGAGGTTATCCTTTAAGAGTTGGAGGACTTGTTGCTGATGTTCAATGTGATGTTCCACTGCCTGAACCTTAGAATTTTCTCTTAAATATGATGTGATGGATGGCGGTTGATACCCATAAAGTGCCATAAATGGGGTCATTTTTGTTGCTGTATGGAAGGAAGTGTTATACCACCATTCAGCCAAAGGCACCATTTGACCCATTGTGTCTGTTTATCAGATACAAAGCAACGAAGATATCCTTCCAAACATTTGTTTACAATCTCAGTTTGCCCATCAGATTGAGGATGATAAGATGAGCTATGAGCTAACTGAGTACCAAGACAAGAAAATAATTCTGTCCAAAAATTTCCAGTGAAAATGGGATCTCTGTCACTTACAATAATCTTTGGGTTTCCATGTAGCTTTTGAACTGTTTCCATAAATGCAGTAGAAACTGTACTGGCTTTAAATGGATGTGATAATGCACAAAAGTGTGCATACTTGGTAAGTCTGTCAACTACCACCATGATGACACTCTTTCCCTCAGACTTGGGTAAACCTGTGATAAAATCCATTGAAACCTCCTCCCAACGTTGGCCTGGAATGGATAAAGGTTGTAATAGACCCGGTGTCTTAATTGTTTCAACTTTATTTTGCTGGCAAACCAAACATTCCGCCACAAACTTTTGAATATCTGATTTAAGGCCATCCCAAAAAAATTCCTTCTTAACCCTGTGGTAAGTTTTTAAAAATCCTGAGTGCCCTCCTAAGGGAGAAGTGTGCAATTCCATAAGAATCTTTTGTTTTAGCTGGGAATTCTTACAGAGGTATAAGCGATCTTTGTACCATAACGAATCATTTTGCCAGCTAAATGTATCAGAAGTACTGGAATCTTGTTGTAGCTTTCGAATAAGTGCCCACACTTCTTCGTCATTCTTCCATTCCTCCCTTGCTTCGTTTATCCAATCTGGTTGGATAATAGAAATGGCACACAGCAATGCTTCCACATCCTCATCCTTTCTTGAAAGTGCATCTGCCACCACATTTTGCTTCCCTTTTTTGTAGATGATTTCAAAGTCATAACCCAACATCTTTGTGACCCACTTTTGTTGCTCTTCAGAGGATAATCTTTGTTCTAAAAAGTATTTAAGGCTATCATGATCCGTTTTTACCTTGAAGTGTCTTCCCATTAGGTAGGGTCGCCATTTCTTAAGTGCATGGAGTATTGCCAACATTTCCTTCTCATAAATAGCTTTGCTTAAAAACTTTCCCTTGATTGGACGACTTTCAAAAGCAATGGGTCTTTCATCTTGCATTAGAACAGCACCAATTCCATTTCCTGAAGCATCACATTCCACAATAAAGGTTTTTGTGAAGTCCGGTGTAGCTAAGACTGGTGCTTGGCACATTGCCTCTTTAAGATGTTCAAAGGCCTTTGTTGCTTCCAGAGTCCATGAAAATGAATCTTTCTTCAATAATGTTGTTAGAGGTGCTGCTATTCTCCCATAATTCTTAACAAACTTGCGATAATACCCTGTCAACCCAAGAAATCCTCGCAGATGCTTTATGGATGTGGGGATTTTCCATTCCTTAATGGTTTTAATTTTGCTAGGGTCTACCTTAACTCCTTCATGAGATACAATATGACCCAAATATTCCACCTCCTGGACTCCAAAGAAACATTTGGATCTTTTTGCATATAATTGTTTCTCCTCCAATAGTTGTAGCACCCTGTCAACACATTCAACATGATCCTTCCAAGACTTGCTGTAGATTAATATATCATCAAAAAATACTAACACAAATTTTCTAAGGAATGGTTTGAAAATTGAATTCATCAAACCTTGAAATGTTGAAGGTGCATTGGTAAGGCCAAAAGGCATGACCAAAAATTCATAATGACCCTCATGAGTTCTAAATGCCGTTTTTGGAATGTCTTCAATCTTCATTCTGATTTGATGATATCCCGAACGAAGATCCAACTTGGTGAAGTAAATTGATCCATGCAATTCATCCAGTAATTCATCAATAACAGGAATGGGGAACTTATCTTTAATAGTGAGCTTGTTGAGCTCCCTATAATCTGGACACATGCGCCATGATCCATCCTTCTTGTGCACCAATACTACTGGAGCTGAGAAAGAACTTTGACTCGGTTGAATTATACCAGCCTCTAGCATTTCTGCAACCATACGTTCAATTTCACTCTTTTGGACATAGGGATATCTGTACGGCCTGATGTTTGGAGGAACACTTCCTGGAATTAGATGAATAGCATGATCATGATCACGCATAGGTGGGATACCCTTGGGAGTCTCAAATACCTTGGAATGATTGTCCAAGACTTTTTGGAGATCTGGAGAAATAGATGATTCCAATGTGGAAACATCTAGCAAGCATAATTGTGCAATTACACCTCTTTTCTCCTTTTTTAGAAGCTTTGTCATACCATGAGAGCTGATTATCTTTCCTGGTTTCCCTGCAATACCCCTTAATTCAACTTCCTTTCCTTCCGTAGAAAATTTGATGAAAAGTTCTTGAAAATTAAAAGCTATTGTACCCAAGGATTGTAGCCATTGGACTCCTAGTACAACATCCGCACCTCCCATTGGAATGGAAAGCATTGGGCTAGTCAATACATATTCTCCCATGGATAGCTTGATATTATGGCACTTTCCAGAGCAATTTATTGTTCCTCCATTTGCAATCATCACTTGACACTCTGGTGCTGGATATAGGAAGCAATTCAATTCTTTTGCTACCCTACAATGAATAAAATTGTGGGTGTGTTACACTAAAAAATGTCACCATGACCACTTACAGTTAGTATGGCTCAAATCAACAGTCATCCTACCCTCTTAGGCAAGTCTTATGCCTCTGTTATCCATCTCAAACTCAAAGAAGAGAGAAAGTCTTGTCAAAAATATGTTTATCTCTGGGGTCGCAGGTTCTCTCTAGCCTTACCTGCGGGGACGCTGACCATGTTCACAAAAGGTGCGTCCTTGGACGCTCTGTATGTTAAGGGACAGGTGCGTCCTTCTGTAAAAGGCAAAATGCGCGAGTTTCATCTTAAAAAAGTTACTTGTGGTTACTTCTAGAACTTTCTAGAGGTCGGTTTGATGATTTGGATGCGCCTCCAGTTGGTTCATGTATCTCTATTAAGGGGGAACTTATCCCATCAATAAGGGAGCTATCCCACCCAAAGAGGGGGATTATCCCATTGATGGTGGACCTGAATAACCTCTTTACAGCACTATAAATAAAGACATTGAGCCAGAGGGAGGAGAGGTTGGAGCTATACATTTTCTTTGGGTAAATGCTGCAGGAATTAGGACTCCCATTTAGAACCTTGTGAGGAGAGATTGTCTTTGCTTGATTCTACTTGGAAGTGGGTGAGCTTTGTCAAAGTAGAGGAAAACCCTTGATGGACCCTGGGAGGAACTTGCACAACACCAAGGCCAGGTTGTAAGAGTTTCTTTGTTTCGTTATTAATACAAACTGGTTTATTTTTCTCAATAGCTTGTGTTAATGAGTTATTTCATGTGTTCCTTGGTCTGCATGTTGGATATATGTTTTATTATATGAAATGCAAGTGCTTGGTAATTGTTTGATTGTTTGTGGTTGCAGGAATTGACTTGAAGGAGGAGCTCATCCGGATCGGCAAGGACGGACTACAACAACCGCGTTTTGGAATAAGGTAAGCCTAAACACTTGTAGTTTTCATGTTTTAAAAGGTATATTTAGAGAAAGATCACTCCATTTTGTCTTGTTTGTCGCTAGAGAGTTTAGACTCCTAGGGAGGTCAGTTGTGTCCGCACAAACGACTTTTTCCGCCACGACAAATTGGCGACTCCACTGGGGAATCCATTAATGAGAGAGTCTTTTCCTTTGTGTGAACTTTGCTCTGTGAAAATCATTTTTATTTTCTGGTTTTTTACTGTGAGAATTAGTATTTGGGTGGCTTAGCTTTAGATTTAGTTAGATTTGGTTTTTCTCAACTTTTCCAGACGGACGCACCCTCTGAGTACTGCACAGTGCGTCTTTGGACGCGCTGTTGCCGTTTGCACAGAGCGGGCCCGCACCTGTCACAACGGGTTGCCTGCGTCTTCCTGTAAAATTTAGGAAAATTCCATTTTTTGCTTTAATTGCTTTTAGATTTTGATTTTTCTTAGTATTTTCCACCCAGATCCTTTAGTACCCTGTCAAGAATTTTCACCTGAACTTGTTTTGTGAGCTTTGAGTGTTTTAGTGGATTTCAACGAAGTTTAGGCCTAGGGTTTGATTTTTCAATAGGTCCTGTAGTGACTTTGACGGTAGAAAGTTGTCCAGCCTTAGATCTCTCTGGTTAGTCAGCCTTCTTAGAAGTCGGGCCTGTCGTAAAGTCTCCTTGTGTGAGCAGCTTGCCGTTTAAGTTGTTTTGGGTCAAATTTCGAATTACTTGTTTATAAAGTGTTGATTTCCATTTTACAAAAGAACAAAAAGATTAGAGTTTTGTTTTGACTAGTTTTTGGTTCTGCAATAAGCTAGTCCTTGATTTGATTGTGATCAAGTAAAACACCTTAGAATAATCATTGTTAGTTTTGGCCTCGTTAAGATTGCTTAGAGTAAATTTACCTTTTAGTTTGCTTATGAGTGCATTTTCATAGATTTTAATAGTTGTTAAGATTGATTTTTGGTATATTAGATTTATTTGCTTTATTAAAAGAAAAATACAAAAACATCTTCTTTAAAAGTCTTGTTTCAAGTAGCTTTTTGTTTTTGAAAGAGAAAAAGAGTTTTTTCGTGCATGTAAAGAGCGGTCATGTTTTTTATGCTTGGAAAAGACAAACGAATTGTTTCTTTGATTGTCTTCAATTAAGAAGTTGCTTTTATAAAGACTGCATTCTCTCAACTTTTTAGTTAAGCAATTCATCGAAAAAGTAAAGTAGTGGGTAAATCATCCTAGGTGCATTTTGTAGTGGTTTCGAGTCGAGTCAACACACCACTGGTTTCACTTCCATCACCTTTTGACTTAAGAAACAACCTTAAAAGTAACGCTTAAATTAAAATCAATCTAGTAATTTTTATTTTTCTAGGGCTCTGAAACACCAACATAGCTTAGGCTAGGGTCTTGGAGTAGGTGAGTACTTAACTCTCCAAGACTACAAAACCAAACAGATAGTTTATCTTGAGTAGATTAAATCCAATTGTTTCAGTTATACTCTGGGAAAGCTCCTCTTAAAGGAGAAGCACGAGCTCGTGTCCGAACCAGTGAGGGGATCATTCCTCCCTCGTTGGGAACGACGCCAGACAGTACGTATTACAAACGGTAAACCTCGGATTAACCATTGTCGAGGAGCCAGGGGTCACTTATCGGTAAACCTTGGATTGTTGTCAAGGAGCCGGTAAGGGGATTGGAGCTTGCTACTCTGCCCTTGCGTGCTGTCGGAGTTTAGACTGTTCCCCCAGGTGTAATTGTTGTGATTGGTAACTTTAGTGACCATAATCTTTAGGGTTCTACCGAGGTGACGGTGGAGGGAAGGTCCCACTGTACCTGGAGCAGACGTCGGTTATACTCACTTGGATTTTCCGGGGGGTTCACTTCACTTCGAGACGGTTAAAGTGGAGGAACTTGTGCCGGTCTATTCATTAAGCAGGTTGCCGGGGTAACTGTTCCACCCGCCATTTCTGTACTGAATCCTGCGAGGTTGGGCCTAATCACCAACTAGCGCTTTTGGTCCGGAAGACTACTGTTTGTGTGTGGTTTGACGCTCTAGATTATTTAAGCGTGTGCTTCAAATTTGTTTGCTTCTTTAGAAGACTTTAGGTGGTTTGATTTGAAATTTTTTACTTTGTTTTCGTGTGTTGTAGTTAAAAATCTTTAATTGTGGCGGAATTACCGAGACAGTCCCGTAGACTTCGGGGCAAGTCTCCTGAAGTTGTTTCTGTGGCCGAATTGTTGAGAAGATCCCGTAGACTTAGGGGATCCCCTCCTCGAGACGACCCGGGTAATTTAGAAGGGTTAAAGGTCCTTGTAACTCGTGACAGTAGAGTAGGTTCACCTGAAGAAGGAGAATCTTCCTTGGTAGTCCATCCAGATTACCAAAGTTTAGAAACAGGTTACAATCCCGAAACTGTTACAGTTTCCGAGCTTGCTGGTAGTTTTTCATCTGCCAGTGAAACAGGCGAAGAACCTGAAATTTCCGAACCTGTTACTCCAACTTCTAGTGTCCCTGATTCACCGAGAATAGAAAGAATTATCACCGAAAATCTACCTTCTGGTTTGATTGCTATAGAAGAACTTGCTCCAGAAGAAGATATAGGTGTCTCTCACCTTGAAGGTCAACTTACTATTGATCTAAGGGAGCGTGAATCCATCTTTTACAGTCCTCCTAGAAGTACTTCTTGGTACCTTGCGTTAACCAATTTTTTAGACAACTCAGTCGGTTTTTCCACACCTCGTACTCCTTTTCCACCTGGAGGTATTCATACTCCTGTAAATATGTCTGGTCAGTCGTCCGTGTTTACACAAAGTCCTGAATCTTTTTTACACGGCGGTCCTTCTGTTCCCACTGGGTATCAGTCACTTTCTGGTACCTTTGCGGGGGCATCTCCTCAACCCATTGATCATGGGTTATTTGCTGGAAACAGTGGTAATATACCATTGGGTGTAGGAGACATTTACATGATGGCAGGTTCAGTTCCTGTTTCCCAACCTCAAGGTGGCCAATTACCGCCTGGGGGGCAACCGCAGTTAACGCCTGGGGGGCAACCTCAAGGTACACAAATTGTGTCTGGGGGGCAACCTCAAAGTCAGTATGTACCTATGGTGCAATACTTACCTCAAGGTCAACCTCAGCCTCAATATGTACCCCAAGGTCAACCTCAGTATCAATATCAACCTCAAGGATGGCAACCTCAAGGGTATCAACCCCAAAGTTATCAACCTCAAGGGTACCAACCTCAAGGTCAAGGTCAACCCCAGTATCAGTATTTACCTCAAGGTTATCAACCCCAAGGTCAATACTCAAGTCAAGGTTATCAACCGCCTCAAGGTCAGTCATATGTTCCAAGTATGGGAACTGCACCTTACAATTATCAATCCTACCCTCAATCTGGTTATGGATCTCAGTACCCTCAACCTGTTACGGGTCAGTACCCTGGAATGTTAGTGTGGGATCCCTCACAGGGTCAACAGGTGTTGCAGCCAAGTGTACAAATGCTTCCTCAAGCTGGACAACCCGTAGTTTCTGGTCCAACCCAGCAACCGCAACCTGTCCAGCCCAATGTTCAAGCTTCTGTAGCTTCGGTAGTTCCTCAGCCGGCAATTGCACCTAGTACTCCATCTCAAACGGCTGCTGCAACTACCGCTACATCTACCATACTTACTTCTGGAGTATCGACGGCTCCAGTTTCTACTGTCCCTGTTACCGCACCTCAGACATCTTTACCGTTGTCTGGATCTACGATTCAAACCACGGTCCAGATGCCTGTAGGTCAGCCTGGTATAAGTACGGTTGTGACTACTCAACCTCAATTTGTTCAACCTCCGTACCAGGGACAGTACCAACCTGGGCAAGCTGTCCAACAACCGGTTTACCAGTATCAACCGTATCCTGGGTACACTTATCAACAACCTCAACAACCCCAGTACGGTCCGGTTAATCCTAGTTTTCCAGGAGGATATAATATCCCAAATGCGACTCCTGTTCCTAGTTATCCTGGATATCCTCCTCCTGGGGCTGGTATTGTGACCCAGAGTTTTAGAGATCCTAACCGGCAGTTACCGTTTATTGCAACTTTAGATTTACCCGACTTGACGCGCCTAACGAACGATCCAATTCAATATCTTCAGTTCTGGCCGCCAATGCCAAATAAGTTGCCCAGTGATATACCCAAGTTCGAAGGTAAGTCTGGAGAGGATCCGTCCAATCATGTGATGACTTACCACCTCTGGTGTGCTTCGAATTCTATCTCAGATGATTCCATCCGCTTACGTCTTTTCCAGCGTACACTCATTGGTCTCGCGGCCAAGTGGTACATTGAGTTACCACGAGCCTCTTTTTACAACTTTAGCCAGTTAGCTACCTCGTTCTTAACTCACTTTCAGTTGCCGGTCAGATACGATAACGGCACGGAGTTATTAACTTCACTAAAACAATCGACGTCCACGTATATTTCTGATCACATTCATGAGTGGAGACGTCGAAGGAGATTAGTGAAAGTTTTTATCCCGGACCAAATCTTAGCTGAATGGTTTGTAAAATCATTATTACCGAAGATTACTGAAGATGTCGCTAAGGCCGGAGTAGTTACTGAGGAGCAAGTCATTGCTCAGGCACAATACCTTGACTTAGTTTACACTCAGTCGGGTACGTTACACAAGAAGATTCCGGATCTTCCAAAGTCGAATCAAATCGCTGCTGCTCCTTCGGGATCTCATGCCGCTGATGGTATGATTGGTATCGTGACTACGAAGAGTAAGAAGAAGTCTTCCAAGGCCTCCAATACTCCAATTATCACTTTGCCTGATTCTCCGACAGGAGAGTCTTCTCCTCCTGAACTTACCGCCGACATTCACGCTGTAGAGTCATCTACGGCCAAATCAAAAAACGGTGGAAAGAAGAAAGGAAAGAAGAAGGCTAAAGCAGACAAGGCTCCAAAGGAGAAAACTGAAAAGTCGGAAACCAATGACGAAAAACGCAAACCTCGATATCCTTGTCTTATTTGTGAAGAGGATCATTTTACGAGAGATTGCCCTCATCGGGCCGAGGTTGTAAAAATAGTCAAAGGTTCTCCCACTCCTGCTGTGTTAAAGAATCCATTTCCGGAGCAGGAGAATAAGATGATAGGTTCTTCTTCGAATGCCAGTGAAGAACCCATTTTGATGATGTCTCATGTGAGGATTGCGACTCGATCGCAAGATTATGGTAGTAAGGCTCCTGTTGATGGCAAGGAAGCAGAATCTTCTCACTCTAACCCATCAACCTCAGCTCCTGGTTCCGATCCACTACAGATCGAAAAACCTAACCCAGACTTAGTGATTAAGCCGCCCGCCAAGGGTGTACTTCGAAGGTCTGCTTTCAATCCACATGCGAGAGCAGCCCAGAATTACAACATTGTTGAGGACTTAGCTGTTTCACCTTCAGCAATGTCGGCACTCGAAGTGCTGCAATCATGCCCAGCACAACGGAAATTGCTTTTGTCGGCTATCGGAGCTGTCGATGTTCAGGACCCGAACCTAATGATCTTTGATCTAGAAAATAGTACACCACGTCTCCCCCATCAAATGGCTTTCCAAATTCCAGTGATAGTCAAAAACAGGCCTATTCATCGGACTGTGATTGATGAGGGAGCTTCTACGTGTATTATGTCGATTCAATGTTGGAGATCGCTTGGTTCTCCTTCGTTGAACCAATCCCCCACCATCCTTAAGGCCTTTGATGGCCGTGGGTTCCGTCCGTTTGGTATTCTACAAGAATTGCCTATAGGGGTTGAAGGTAAAACCGTTAGTCTGGATGTGGAAGTGGTTGATGCCCCTCTAGACTACAACCTTCTTTTGGGTCGAAGTTGGTCATATGCTATGACAGCGGTCGTTTCATCGGTCTTCAGAGTAATTAAGTTTCCACATAACGGTAAGATCGTGACTATTGATCAGCTGACATACTTTTCATCCGACCCAGCCTCTTCAGAGAGTATCCAGCATGTTGGTAAAACGACAATCCCTTATAGGGACGTTGGTGTAGGTTTAGTTAAGGATTCCGGTTTACTGGGAACTTTTCCTCTCCCTCCACTCAACGCAGATCCTTCGTTTGCAACCATTCATATGATTACATCAGAAAACATTATTTATGACGATCCTTGGTTCGTCCCATCTGACTCTGAGATAGACTCACTCGGTGATGTTATGCCTTTGAGTCCATATGAAATTGCTTATGAAGCTCTCATGTCTTTTACTGACTTTCATTCAACCGAAGTCGACCAAATGAATGTGGTCAGTGAAGAGTCACTTTTCACCTCACCCTTAGAACGGATAACGTTTCCCGAAGTCGTGTCATCTGACGAACAACTTCGCGAAATCCTAAGTGTAGACGATCTACCATGGGAAGATCTCCATCACAGATCTTCGTTTTTACCTAAGGATGATGCATTTGAACATGATTTTTCATCTATCTTTACCGCTGAATATGTCAAAGACGCTCAGGATCCAACGAAACATTCTGATTCAGAGTTGAATTTAGGGAATATTTCTCGTACTATTCCCATTGATATTTCAGTGAAGCCCGGAATCGAGGAAAACATTCATATAGGTGCCGCATGTACTGAAGAAGAAATCCAAACTTACAAGGCCCTATTCCAAGAATTCTGCGACGTGTTTGCCTGGTCTTACGAGGAAATGCCGGGAATTGATCCTGCCATTGTTATTCATGAAATAAAGACCTACCCGGATGCTAAACCCGTCCGGCAACGGTTGCGTCAAATTCACCCTCGAAAAGCGGCTGCGATTAAAGCAGAAGTCGAAAAGCTGTTGAAAGCAGGTTTCATTTATCCGATCCCGTTAACGGATTGGGTATCGAATATTGTTCCAGTCAACAAGAAACAAGGAACAATAAGAATCTGTATCGACTATAGGGATATAAATCGAGCTTGTCCAAAAGACAACTATCCTACGCCTTATATCGATCAAATTATTGATGATTGTGCCGGAAGTGAAATGTTTTCCTTCATGGATGGTTTTTCGGGCTATAATCAAATCAATATTCTACCTGCCGACCAACCAAAAACGGCATTCATTTGTCCATGGGGGACATTTGCTTATTGCAAGTTACCTTTTGGGCTTAAGAATGCCGGGGCCACTTTTCAACGGGCGATGTCTTATGCATTTCATGATATCAAGCACATTGTGCAACCCTATCTCGATGATTTGCCTGCTCATTCTTTACATCGAGCTGATCACCTTGTCCACCTACGAGCAATCTTTATGAGGTGTAGGCATTATCGAATTCGGTTGAATCCCCACAAGTGTGTTTTCTGTATAGAAACAGGTCGATTGCTGGGATTTGTTGTTTCAAAAGCCGGCATTCGCGTCGATCCCTCGAAAGTCGAGGCTATCATCAAATTGCCTCCTCCTTCGAGTTTGCGCCAACTCCAAAGTTTGCAAGGGAAAGCGAACTTTTTACGCCGATTCATCCCAAACTACGCCGAGGTCACTAAAGGTTTTACACGGTTGTTGAAACAGAACGCACAATTCTTTTGGGACGAGATTGCCCAACAATCTTTTGATGCACTTAAACACGCGTTGACCCATGCACCGTTATTGCATCCTCCCAACTACAACCAAGACTACTTCTTATACCTCGCAGCTTCGCATTCCACCATTGGAATGGTGTTAGTTCAAGAAGATGAATTCGGAGCGGAGCATGTGATATATTATCTTAGTAGGACCTTGAATCCAACTGAGCTAAAATATTCGCATGTGGAGAAATTGGCCCTGGCAGCCGTTCAAGCTGTCCAGCGTTTCCGTCACTACATTCTTCTCCGCAAAACTACAGTTATTTCGGATTGCAACCCTATGATTTATATTTTGACAAAACAACTGCTAGGGGGCAAGTACTCTAAATGGATAGTTATCCTGCAAGAGTTCGACTTGGAGTTCGAGAAGTCCAAGTCTAAGAAATCCTTAGTTTTTGCGGAATTGATGTGTGATTTCCCGAGTGCTGACACAGAGACTGTGGCAGAGGAGTCCATTGCGGACGAATCTTTGTTTCTTATCAGTACTGTCGATCCGTGGTACGGGGATATAATCATTTATCTCCAAACCCAAACCTTTCGGCCTGAAGCTTCCAAAGCAGAACGTCGAAAAATTCGGTTTCAATCCCAGCCATACAAAATTATTGGAGATACACTTTATCGCCGGGGGGCAGACTTAGTTTTTCGACGTTGTTTAACTCACGAAGAGGCTGAGAGGGTTTTGAATGATTGTCACTCTGGAGCATGTGGCGGTCATATGTCTGGGTATGCCACAGCTCAGAAGGTGTTGCGCGCTGGTTATTTCTGGCCGTCTATGTTTAAAGATTGTATCATTGCAGTCAGGAAGTGCCACAACTGTCAAGTGTTTGATCGCAAGATGCGCGCTCCACCTGCTCCTCTCCACCCTATAATTGCCGTTGGTCCATTCGCCAAATGGGGTATCGACTTTATTACTTGTAACCCTCACTCGGCCGGGGGGCATGCGTATATCATCCTTGCGGTTGATTATTTTACTAAGTGGGCCGAGGCGATGCCTACATTCGACGCAAGCGGCAAAACAGCTGCAGTTTTCGTATTCAATCATATCATAACTAGGTTTGGTGTCCCACAAGCAATCATTACTGACCATGGGAGCCATTTTCGAAATGTCATGATGACTGAGCTTACAAGCCAGCTTGGTTTGCGCCACGATAGCTCTACTCCTTATTATCCGCAAGCCAACGGTTTGGTTGAGTCTATCAACAAGGTTCTAGTTACCATGATCCGACGAACCATTGGTGTTCATCGGTCGAATTGGCACAACATGTTATTTTCAGCGCTATGGGCATACCGAACCTCAGTGAAAAATTCAACAGGGTTCACTCCTTTCCAGCTAGTTTATGGCTTAGAAGCTGTGTTACCCATTGAATGCGAAATCCCATCACTTCAAATGGCTGTCGAATTACTTCCAGCTACTTCCGAAGAGGAGACACGTTTATTGTACTTGGCTAAATTAAATGAGACTCGACGTGACGCTACATTGGCAATCGAGACTCACGCGAAACGAATGAAAGCTCAGTATGATAGAAATGTAACCCCTCGAAGTTTTTCGGAAGGAGACCTAGTACTATTATATGATCAAGCTAACGATAAGCTAGGTGCCGGAAAATTCGTTCCCATGTGGCATGGGCCCTACATTGTAAAGCGAAAGCTAGCAAAAGGGGCTTATGAGCTAGTTGACTTTGATGGGGACTCTTTGGGTAAACCCAGAAATGGACTTTACTTAAAGAGGTATTATGCTTAAATGATGGGAATGGAGAAATTTTTAGATAGGTTAGATTTTCTTTCTAGCTAGCAAGTGTGTTAGTTTAGTCAGTGTGCTTAGCTTAGAGAGTGTGGTTTTTCGTCGTTATTCTGGCTTATCTTGGTTTTACTCTTGATATTGCAGATGTCGACGCCTCTCCAAACATATATTGGATTTGCTGATGGTGCTTGTCGTAGTACACGGAACATCTCTTCCGCAGCTTGGGTTATCTATTCGCCCTCTGACGAGTTAGTTTCTATGCATGGGGTAAGCCTCGGTCAAACAACGAACAACATTGCAGAATACAGTGCAGTGATTGAATTATTATCCGAATCTATTTCATTTGGAATTCGACGTTTGACAGTGAGGTTAGATTCTGAACTTGTTGTATTACAGCTTAATAGAGTTTATGCCATTAGGAATCCTGTGTTATTAAGGTTGTTTTTGAGAGTGCGTCTCTTGGAACGTGAATTTGATTACATTGAATATCAACATATTCCAAGGTCTTTGAATACATTAGCAGATGCAATTGCTTCTCGAATGTTGGATAGACATTTACGATAATCATGCAAGTAAATTTAAAAACATTTCATCACATATGTTAAACAAGATAAGCCGGTAATAGTGATATATATAGATAGAAGTGTGTCAAAAAATATATACATTGTCTTCGATCATAGGTTGAAAACACCTTATGATCGGCAAAATGATAGTACAAAAAGTCAAAATGTCACATGTGACTACAAAAGTGACTAGTCAATCACTGGTGGTGCTCTCTGTATGACACCATTGCGCGGGCTACCTTACGCAAAAATCTCCTAAACGGTCCAGGGACCGCGACTACGAAACGTTGAAGCCTGATAGGAATGTCGTCCATAGTAGTCTCAGGTATATCTGCCGTGAGACGCTCTAGATCATGCTCCAACTCAGCTAGTACTTCTGCTGTCGCGTCCTGTGGGACCGGTACCGGTGCAGCTGGATGTAATCTATCAAAAGGCCGGAGGTTGGCTGGACGCTGTGGACCAACATCTGCATTTTGAAAATTTTACTGTTAGTTTTGAGACGATATATATGAAAACTAAAAAATACATAATTAGAAAACTTGTGAAAATAAAAGTACCTCTGTCGTCCCATTGTTCTCCCTGTGGAAGAACCATGTCCGGATCACCTCTGAAATCCATTCCGGCATACGGAAAGTCCTGTATCGAAAAAACCTGGTCCTCTAACCAGTGAAAGTAACTATCTGAGAATCGAACTACTGCCGCACCCTCGTCAGGATGCCGGACCATCACCGCAACCCATCGTATCAGCTTTGGCTCCCGAGGACCCAAGATATCAACAGTGAGTTGCTGAGGGATCAACATTGGAACTCTCTCCAAGGCAAAGCTCACGACTATAGGCCCATATCCAAAAGTCTTTAGTCGTCCGTTCTTTGCCTTGGTCAGTTGGCTCTTCATATGAGCCGACACAGCTTCACACCAGTTGAAAATGGTGCCTTGGTAACAGTCAATTGCCATCCGCATTTGGGATCCGGAAGCAATGTGTAAAGCGGCCGCGCCGCAAATTCTGGTAACCGTGAACGCTATGACTTTGAGTTCCGGTAGAGTGATGTGTTTTATCTCTATGCCTTTTGAATGGTGAGCCCCACGTGTGCACCAATCCTCGCGGAGACTATCAAGGGATTGGCCACCCGGCCTAGTCCCCGCAAGACTGAGTTGCTCACCTCTGTTCGGCAAGCCAGTGAGAAAGTATACATCCGAGGGCTCTATCTCGAGCTGGTGCCCTCCTATGTAAAAGCATTGTTCTTGAACGTTCCATCGCTCAACCAGCCATTCCAAGAATCTTACCTGGCCCCTCATGCCCGGTATGGTCCAATATTTGTATAATCCGCATGCTCTTAGGGCATCCAGGGAAGGTTGATGATTTATTGCAGCTTCATCTTCCTCTACATGCTCTCTTTCTCTCCAGTCTAACATGATTAATGCCCTGCATATCAAAAATAGCAATTAGAAATTGATTTGGGAATTTTTGGTGGTTTTTTTAGAGAGTTGGGGTTTTGAAATGCGCACTTCTCGGAAGACGCACCCCGGCTTTGTAGCACAGGGCGCCCGGACGCAGCTGGCCTGAAGGCGGACTGCGTCTTCCGACTGTTTTCCCGTATGAGAAAAAGTCGGGGGACGCAGGTCACCCGAAGGGCACCTGCGTCCGCCGAGAGGCGCATTCCAAAACCAAAACCCCCCAAAAAATGAAACTAAGACCTAAAAATTAATTCTAAACGGATAGAAATGCAGAGTAGGATGTGTAAAATACCTGGATGAGACGGCGTTCGATTCCGACGGTCAGATTTTCCGCAGCAACCACGGGAAGTTTCTTGTCAAAAGCTCCTTTTTCAACCTCCAAAGTCAAACGGTAAAAATGACATGGTAAAAGATCTTTTTATAGGTTTTTTGGATGAATTAGTTCATTTTTTACCATGAAAAGATGTTTTTGAATGTATTTTTGCCTATTTTAAACAGGTATGAGTAATGTGTTGCTTTTGTGCAGGACAAAGGGTTTTCGAGGGAAATTGTCATTTTTCACAAATAAAAATATCAGAGTCATCTTTTAAGCCCTTTTCTGACTCCTAAAAAATGAAAAGATCGCCGAGCGTTTCTTTTACACTCGTTAAAACGGAATTAAAAGACGGTCCCCTTTTAGCTCTTTTCTGACCGTAAAATCAGGAAAAGATTGCCGAGTTTTTGTCGTTTCGAACTCGATAAGGAAATAAAACGACGTGTCCTTGATCGCTTTTTACTTTTCAGGTCGATGACACTATTATGAAAGTACTCCTTGGTCGCAAGATCAAGCGGTTCCCCTAGGTATTATTTTATACTTTTTCGGGCTTGAGGGACACAAATGTACGAAAAAGTTCAACGTGGAGTCTCCTTTAGTTTTTTCAGACTCTCTAAAATTGAAAAACGCCGAGTTTCTCCTATACTGGGCTCATTAAACTTTTACAGTAGAGGACCTGTTCAATTACAAACAGGAACGAACCACTCCTTCCTAGGGTTCGAATTTAAACTAGGTTGGACTCGTCCGAAGGATGAGCTTATAATCAAGCATATGTTATCCTCCTCAAGCTTGTTAAAAATAAAGAGGTACTTGCCAGAAATGGTGGGGGAAAAGAGAGAAGAATGAACCTATTTGTTACCTTTATCTCAAAAGAAACTTTATTACCACTCTTGAACACGACACTTTTCATTCACCTGGGTTGGGAAATCTTTTACCTCACAGTTGACCAAACCACTTTGAAAGTCTTTAACCGGGTTCCGGGGATTAACTTTGAGTTATTCGTCACCAAGCCATCTGTCGTGTCGTTATGTGTTCAAGAGGTCTGCAAGCAAAAAACTTTCATCTGCAAAATACTTGTCATCCATTTGACCATCCCTGAGTCAGTCCTTACAGCAACATTTCTTCAACTTGAACAATGATTTCGTGTTGTGGGCTTGCCTGCAACGGGTCGCTTTCTATCGACATCGACACATTATCTAGAAAGATGACTTAGGAATCGACAGCACCTTGAAGTCTGCATGCATCAATGGCAGGGTTCTCGCCTTTGACGTCAGTTTACATCATTGACTTTCGATCAAAGGATACCGTGAAGTGTTCGACATCAAAACATCTATTCACATTTCACGGGTTGTGCTTGGTACTTTGAGAACCATTGACATTACCGGTGGTTTCTCTCACGCTTGTTAACAGTTTGCATCATCGACTGGTAATCAAGTGGTTTCTAACATGTTCGACATCAAATCATTTAATCACATGGCTAGAATCGTACCAATTCGGGAAGTAGAAGTAAAGACCCTGGATCTAGTTTCTACCATCCAGGCTGCGAGGAGTTTTTGTATTCATTATCTATGTAGACTAATCATAAACAGATGGCTGCGTCCATACTGTGTCTACAAAAGTCTATAAAATGATGTACTGCAAGATCATTCCTGTATCAGAGTAGTTAGTCTATTAGTTAAAGTTTTGAATCTGAGTATGGGAATGCCTACCTCAGTGATGATATAATCTTATCCATGTATTTTGTGTTGAAAATTGCAGGTTCCAACCGGGTCATCCACAAGACAATCCTTGAAATGATAAAGCGCTTCACCCTTCCTAGAATTACAAAACCCTAAATCTATTCCAGGCTTCGCACTTTAGGGGGCAATCTGTTACACTAAAAAATGTCACCATGACCACTTACAGTTAGTATGGCTCAAATCAACAGTCATGCTACCCTCTTAGGCAAGTCTTATGCCTCTGTTATCCATCTCAAACTCAAAGAAGAGAGAAAGTCTTGTCAAAAATATGTTTATCTCTGGGGTCGCAGGTTCTCTCTAGCCTTACCTGCGGGGACGCTGACCATGTTCACAAAAGGTGCGTCCTTGGACGCTCTGTATGTTAAGGGACAGGTGCGTCCTTCTGTAAAAGGCAAAATGCGCGAGTTTCATCTTAAAAAAGTTACTTGTGGTTACTTCTAGAACTTTCTAGAGGTCGTTTGATGATTTGGATGCGCCTCCAGTTGGTTCATGTATCTCTATTAAGGGGGAACTTATCCCATCAATAAGGGAGCTATCCCACCCAAAGAGGGGGATTATCCCATTGATGGTGGACCTGAATAACCTCTTTACAGCACTATAAATAAAGACATTGAGCCAGAGGGAGGAGAGGTTGGAGCTATACATTTTCTTTGGGTAAATGCTGCAGGAATTAGGACTCCCATTTAGAACCTTGTGAGGAGAGATTGTCTTTGCTTGATTCTACTTGGAAGTGGGTGAGCTTTGTCAAAGTAGAGGAAAACCCTTGATGGACCCTGGGAGGAACTTGCACAACACCAAGGCCAGGTTGTAAGAGTTTCTTTGTTTCGTTATTAATACAAACTGGTTTATTTTTCTCAATAGCTTGTGTTAATGAGTTATTTCATGTGTTCCTTGGTCTGCATGTTGGATATATGTTTTATTATATGAAATGCAAGTGCTTGGTAATTGTTTGATTGTTTGTGGTTGCAGGAATTGACTTGAAGGAGGAGCTCATCCGGATCGGCAAGGACGGACTACAACAACCGCGTTTTGGAATAAGGTAAGCCTAAACACTTGTAGTTTTCATGTTTTAAAAGGTATATTTAGAGAAAGATCACTCCATTTTGTCTTGTTTGTCGCTAGAGAGTTTAGACTCCTAGGGAGGTCAGTTGTGTCCGCACAAACGACTTTTTCCGCCACGACAGGGTGCTTCCTGAATCAATCAACACTATTACCTTTTTCTTCTTGATTTGTCCTTCTATCTTGATGGTTTGAGGAGTGGTAATTCCCGCCAATGCATTACAAGATATGGTTGGATTTATTTGTTCTTCATCTAGGCTTTGTTCCTGGAGTATATCTTCTTCTTTTGACCTTTCTTGCTCCTTTTCTTCTTCCTCTTCACAATCTATGTAGAATAATTTCTTCTCAGCACACTTATGACCTTTAGTGTATTTGCTATCACAACTGTAACAAAGCCCTTTTGCTCTTTTTTCTTCCAATTGTTGTGGTGTCAACCTTATAGGTTGTGGAAGACTAGGGGCAACAACACTTCCGTCTTTATAGTTGTGAGTGGTATGCTTCCTAGTTGCCATAATTTTGCTTTCCATTTTTCTTGCTAACCTGAATGCCTTCTCTAATGAATCAGGTTCCCAAAGGCGAACATCATGTTGGATATTGTCCTTTAAAGACCCTATGAACACATCAATCCTATGCTCCTCTGGAATATCTTTTACCCTTATGTTCAATTTTTGGAACTCCTCAATGTGCTCCATTACTGAACCCTTTTGTTTGAGACTTATCAATTGGCTAAAAAAAGTGTTGCTTTTTGTATATTCATAATGTGCTATCAATTCTTCCGTAAAAATTGCCCAAGTGATAAATTTTTTACGAGAGCAAAGCCATTGATACCATACAAACTGATTTGGTTCCAAATATACAATTGCCATATGTACCTTTTGTGTGTTTTGCACATTATTGAGATCGAAGAACTGCTCCATCTGTAATATCCATGTGGCGGGATCCTTGCCATCAAACTTCCTCATATCGATTTTTGGAATATGGTGGGTCTTCGATCCAACATTAGAGTCTATGGAATCATGATTAACATTACTTTTTTTCACATCATGAGTTTCCTTTACAACCTTTTCACCATTAGTAAGTATTTCTTGTAGAAAATTTGTCAAATCTGTCTTCAAATCTGCCATGTCTGTCTTCAAATCTGTCTTCAAATATGCCATGTTTGTCTTCAAATCTGTCTTCAAATCATCCATCTTAGCTTCCATGCCCTTTATCTTAGACTCCACGCCATTTATCTTAGATTCCACGCCATTTATCTTAGCTTCTGTTAGCTTTTGTGAGCGTGACATATGTTGCACTTGTTCTTGTAATTTTGATATATCATGTAGCATTTCTTCCTCTTCTTCATGATTCATGCTAGAGCTTTCAGGTTCCTTACTAGGTTTTTGCATTTTCTTTCCTTGGGGCATCATTTACCGATAATAATGCTTTAATATGCCCTTTGAATTCCGTTAAACCAAGCTTACACAAAAATTAAAAAAAAAAAACTACACACCTTTTTTCACTTTATAGAAGCCTGATATTGAATATAATGTATCTCCATAATTTCAGATCATCCAATTTTGAGGTTTCAACCTGTAGTAGCCTTCTGCGTCCTCTTTCCAATGCCACAAGTGTGAGCCAAATTGGATTCTCCAAGGAAGAGTTATGTGAAATCTCCCACAATGACTTGCTTTTAGACTGGTTCAGTAGAGAAAACTTGTACGACGTGCCACGAGTCACTGTTTCAACTTTTGAATCTGAAACACACATACAAGAAACTAAAGTCCGTCCTATTTCTGTAACTTTTTACGAAATTTCAATCCGATCCTCAGAGAGAGAGTTATGACGATTTTCCCCAGGTCACCTGTTTTGAATGTAATTCAGGAGTCTGCAAAAAGGCCAACTTCCTCAGATCATATCTCCAAAAATATCATGTGAAAGGCTCTGAAATTTGGACCCAAGGTTCAGCACCAATTCTTCTCAAATGAGTTTTTTTTGCAACTTCTGAAACGTCACCGAAAACAAGTTATAGCGAAAATTCCACGATGACTTGTTTGGAGCAGCGAAACCCTAGAATCCAAAGCTC
Organism: Pinus tabuliformis; assembly: GCA_031772625.1. Taxonomy (NCBI): domain Eukaryota; kingdom Viridiplantae; phylum Streptophyta; class Pinopsida; order Pinales; family Pinaceae; genus Pinus; species Pinus tabuliformis. The sequence goes on from CM062817.1 coordinate 868,115,412, forward strand.
TGATACCAAATGTTATGAAACCAGCTCAAGAAAAGATAGATCAACGCCTTAGAATTCAGCCTCTTCGATGGGGAAACCTCCTTTAAATTACATAAATGAACAATTCTTGGATGATACAAATGACAAAACCTCCTTTCTATATATAGGAGTCTAAGGAGTCACAATATAATCCAGCCGACCTAACAATAATAATATAAAGCCACAAAAATAACAATAGAGGGATTCTATGGGGCACAAAAATAACAATATGGGGGTAATATGGGCACAAAAATATAAATAAGGGGTATAACTATAATAGTAATGGGGTAATCACTAGTATTATAGGGACCCAACAACGAGTGTGTAGAGTTTGAACCATCTTTATTCAAGGAAGCAGTGCAGCAACTAGTATGGGTTGATGCCATGGTAGAGAAGTATGACTCCATTATCAAAAATAGTGTTTGGGATGTGGTCCTAAGACCTATAGACAAGTCAATGGTGAGTTCCAAATGGCCTTACAAGGTAAATCAAGTAGTAGATGGGAGTGTGGATAAACACAAGGTCAGATTTATGGCCATAGGGTTCTCTCAGGTGGAGGGAATTAACTATGTGGAGAACTTTGCTCCAATAGCAAGGTACTCTTCAATCAGATCTATTTTAGCACTTTCAGTGCAGATGGGATGGAAGATACATCAAATGGATGTGAAGACAACATTCCTCAATAGAGTGATTGAGAAATAGGTGTGCATTGAGAAGCCGGAAGGATTTGAGACCTTCAACGAAGAGTCACATGTGTGCAGAATAAAGTGAGCTTGTATGGATTCAAGCATACACCATGTGCTTGGTACACCAGGAACAATAGTTATTTCACCAAGTTGGGCTTCACCAAAACTGAAGCAGATGCAAATCTTTATCATATTGTGGTCAAAGGTAAATTGTTGATTATATTATTATATGTCGATGATTTTATTCAAACAGGTGATGAGAAGCTGGTAAAACCTTGCAAAGAGGATCTTGCAAGAGAATTCGAGATGAAGAACCTGGAGCTCACGCATCATTTCCTTAGTATGGAAGTATGGAAAGGAGATGAGGAATTGTTTGTCTCTCAAGGCAAGTATGCCAACGAGATACTAAAGAAATTCCGCATGGAGACTCCTCTAACAGGGAATTGGAGGAAGGAAGATCTTACTTCAGGTGAAGTAGTGGAGGCTACTATTTATAGGCAGCTTGTGACTTCACTTATGTATTTGGTGAACACACAACCAGAAATATGTTTTGCAATTAACCATCTTAGTCAAGCAATGGTTAAGCCAACCAACCTCTATTGGAAGGAAGCTAAACATGTGTTGAGATACCTCAGAGGCACCACTCAGTTTGGTCTTTGGTACAAATGGACAGAGGGAGTGAAGCTGCAAGGATTCGCAAATGAAGATTGGGTAGGGAGTCCATCTTAAAGGAGGGCCACATTAGGGGGAATCTTCAGTATTAGGTTAGTAGCATTTTCTTGGTATAGTAGGAAATAGAGACCAGTTTCACTCAGCTCGGCAGAGTACATGGTTGCTAGTCAAGCAACTTGTGAGGCTATCTAGATGAGGAAGATCCTTGTTTGGTTATTTGGTCAGCAAATGTATCCTACAATGATTTACTGTGACAATCAGAGTTGTATCAAACTCTGAGAATCCATTTTTTCATGATCGGTCCAAGGATATGAATTTGGTATCACCATCTACGATATTGTGTGTAGGTGAGAATCATGTTGTTGGAATACATTCCTACAGAGGAACAGGATGCAGACATCTTTACTGAGGCATTGTTAAGAGACAAATTTGAGTTCCATAGAGGTGGGATTGGGGTATCTGATAATCCCTTTCTTTTTGAGAGGGAGTGTTGAAAATGCAACAAGAAAATTATAATTTGATTTTGTCCTTGAATTAAATTAGGAATAAAATTGTAATTCCACATCACAACACAATATGTATAAGTTAACTAAGTTAATTTACTTAGTTGGGTCAGTTAATTCGAGTTTAGGGTCTAACTTGAGTCATGTAGAGTGTCTCCTACATTATAGGAGCCCTGCTTGTGTTTATTTTGAGTCGTAATTAATTAATTCACTTTAACTGAGTTAAAGTTAGTTAAACTAGTTCCAACTAATGGAGGAACTAGTAGGAGGTCAAATAGTGGGGTGTTTCTTCATGGGTTCAACCTGTTAACTGAAGATTCACTCATAAATAACTCATGCATGTCAGATCTGAGAGTTACCCAGTTGAGATTGGATTTCAAGGGAATTTTACTATCAATTGTATAATAATCTGAATTGTACAGGTGGTGCATGCAATCAAAGGAAGGCCTATGAGGATTATGCAATTCCAATTGAGGAATTATCCTAATTAATAGGGGGATAATTCCCAAGGAAATACGGACTCGGGCAAGCCAAAATTTGGTTAAGTATTGGCCTAGGATGATGTGAGATGGATAGAGATAGTGCAGAGGTTGCTAAGGCTTAAGCAAAGCATTGTAATCTTCTCATATTTTCTAACTAATGCAATATACAGATAGCAGGGGTTTTTAGTTGTGGATTTCCCAAAGAAATCATTGTGTAATGTGTTGATTGAATTCTTTCTCTTGTATGCTTCATGATTTCATGATCGTGTAATTTTTTTCGATGAGGAGTCGAGTAGATTTAATTCTATTGTTTTAGTAAATTACAATTAGCAATTTGAATCTACAAGGAATTTCTACATGGAAACACAAATACAAAAACGCATAAAATAAGGGAGACCGAGATATACGTGGTTCACCTAATTTGGGCTACGTCCACAGAGAAACATCCAGTCCTTCCTTTTATATTATCCAACAAAATGAAGAGATACAACCAACAACAGATCCACTGTAATTTCATCTTCGCTCTCACACAACCTCCTCTCTCTCTCAGAATAATCATACACAACTGCAATACAATTCCCTCATATAAACTGAGGGTTGCCTTCTATGGAAAAAAACCCTAAATTAACATAAATTCTACCATCATATCATTTTCCTAATGAATGGCCTAGATTGACTACGAAATTACAATATTTTACAAGGCAATTTTTCATCTATTTTTAGCTCTAGGGGTGTTGCCCATGAACCCCCGCCGGGGGGGTCTCTCTAAAAGTAGTCATTGCACCCCCTAGACCCCCCTAGCAGCTATCATATGGGCTGTGTTTCTGCCCTGTTTAAGAACTTGGGTCCAACGCAGCTGAGACCTCTTAATCAAGAAGATAATTAGGCTCCACACCCAAAAATATTCCACTTGTAGACTGATTATATCAACTCCACCACTACTTCATTTTTTGGACAATTATTCCACTTTGGACTTGGTTATTTCTCATATTCATCATTATAATTGAAGACCAATTGAAACTGATTAGGATCTCATTTTCTCTTTGGTTACAACTTTTGTTAACATATCAGCCAGATTCTAGCTAGTGTGTATCTTTTCTAGCTTCAACTGTCCATCTTCCAACACTGACCGTATGAAATGGTACTTGAGTTGTATATTCTTAGTCTTAGAAATAAATGTTGATTTCTTTGCAAGAATGGCACTCTGGATGTCATTGTATAACATGCCCATCTCCTACGTCTTGCTCAACTCATCCATAAACCTTTGTAACCAAATCATTTCTTTAGTAGCCTCTATAGCAGCAAAATACTCTGCTTCTTTTGTTGAAATTGCAACAATGTTTTGAAATTTTGAAACCCAACTGACAGTTGTTCCAGATACACTAAACACATACCCTATGGTGCTCCTCTTGTTATCTCTATCACCTGCCACATTTGCATCAACATATCCCTGTAGATTAATGTTTGAACCACCAAAGAATAATGCTTGATTTGTGGTACCTCTCAAATATTTGAGAATCCACTTCACTGCCATCCAATGCTCCTTTCCTAGACTTTTCATATACCTGCTTACAACTCTCACTACATGTGCAATATTAGACCTTGTGTGAACCATTTCATACAATAAGCTTCCAACCGTTGATGCATATGGAACTTTACACATATAATCCATTTCTTCCTGGGTCTTGGGACACATCTCCTTACTTAGTTTGAAATGGATAACCAAAGGCGTACTAACTGGTTTTACATTATTCATATTAAATATTTCCAACACCCTTTCTATGTACTCACTCTGAGACAATGTTAATTTGCGATTTTCTTGTCTCTAGTTATTCGCATACCAAGGATTTGTTTTGCAGCACCCAAATCCTTCATTGCAAATGAATTTGTCAATTTTCCTTGGAGCACATTTATTTCCTGCATGTTATACCTTGCAACAAGCATGTCATCTACATGCAATAGAAATATAATATAATTGTCATCATTCTGTTTCTCAAGATAAACACAGTGATCATAATGACATCTAGTATAACCTTGTTCAAACATAAACTTGTCAAATTTTAGATATCATTGCCTTGGAGCCTATTTTAGACCATACAATATCTTCTTCAACCTACACACTAATTTATCCTTCCCTTTGACCTCATACCCTTGTGGTTGCATCTATATATTTCTTCCTCCAAATCCCCATGGAGAAAGGTTGTCTTTACATCTAACTGCTCAAGATGCAAATCTTATGTTGCCACTAGACTTAAAATATTTTTGATTGAAATCATTTTAACAACAGGAAAAAAAATTCATTAAAGTCTATACCTTTCTTTTGTACAAACCCCTTCACCACAGTTTTATCCTTATACCTTTATTTTCCTCCATCTTCTTCCTTCAACCTGTAAACCCATTTATTTTGTAATTTTGTTTTACCTGTAAGAAACTTGACTAAGTCCCAAGTCTGGTTATGCATCAAGGAGTCCATATCTTCTTCCATGGCTTGCTCCCACTTCTTCCTGGTTTCTATCTGCATTGCTTCTTCATATCTTTCTGATTCACTAGAATCAGTCAACAATACATAATATAATGAAGGAGAGTATCGTTCAAGGGGTATACTTATCCTGGTAGATCTTATAACACCATTTTCAGGTGTTTGAGGTGCATGTTATTGTTGTGGCTACTGATCATTATGATTTTCAGGCACCTTTACTTTTTTTGTGATCTCATCAAGCACTACATATTCTTTGTTTTCCTTTTCCTGTTTCTTTTCTTGCATCGGATCCTTATACAAGACCTTTTCATTGAATATGAAATCTCTACTCCTAATGATTTTTTGATTTTCATAATCATATAAGCAATAACCAAAATCATTACCATATCCAATAAAGGTACATTTCTTTGATTTGGCCTCAAGATTTTTTCTATTTTCTTTATTAATGTGGACAAAAGATTCACAAGCGGAAGTCTTTAAAAATGAGTAGTTTACCTTTTTACTTGCACATGCCTCCTCTGGAATACCATCATACAAAGAACTTAAAGGCCCTTTGTTTATTAGATAAAATGTAGTATCTACATCATCTACCCAAAATTGTAAGGGCAATCCTGCATACAATCTCATGTGCCTTGCGCCCTTCATGATTGTCTTGTTCATCCTTTCTGACACGCCATTTTCTTATGGCATTCCTGGAACTGTCTTCTCTTTTGAATTCCATGTTCTGAACAGTAGTTATCAAACTCTTTTTTGCATTATTCACCTCCATTATCTGATCTCAGACACTTCAACTTCTTTCCTGTCTCATTCTCAACCAAATCTTTCCATTTAAGAAAGTATAAAATAAATTTGACTTATTCTGAATACAATAAATCTGGGTTTTCCTAGTTGCATCATCAATAAAAGTGACATAATAGTGAGAGCCACCAAGAGATGATACCTGAGATGGTCCCTATACATTTATATGCACAACCGCTAATTTTTCTATCTTATTTTCCTTCCCAACTCTGATAAATCTGACTCTCCTCTTTTATGCAAACACAATTCTCATAGAAATCCAAATAAACATGCTTCATACCTAGCAACAAAATTCTGAATTTAAGAATCTACATCCCTTTCTCACTCATGTGCCCAAGCCTATGATTCCACAATGTCGTATCTTCTCCTGTGGAGGTTAAATCATTAACAAAATTAGAAATACCATTGCATAAATAAAATGTACCAACCTTTTCTCCTTTTGCTATTACCAGGGCTCCTTTAGTGACCTTCCAGGTTTTGTCTGTGAATGTAGTTACATAGCCTTCACCACCTAAATTCCCTGTTGAAATTAGATTTTTCTTTAGATCTGGAACATGCCTTACGTCCTTCAATATCCATTGGTTTTCATTTTTTTGCTTTATAAAAACAGGGTTTATCATCACCCAAACGAACATGTCCAAAATCTCCTTGAATATAGTCATAAAAATGTATCCTATTAGATGTAGCATGGAATGAATCTGTTGAATCAACCACCCAAGAATCAATAGTATTTTCTAATGAAGGAATCAAAGCATCTTGCAACATATCATCTATCACATTTGCTTCACGGTTGTTCTCTTGTTGTCCATCTTCTTCTTTTCCTTTCCGAGATTTGCAGTCTTTCTTCAAGTGTCCTTTCATCCCACATTTCCAACACATTATCCCTGACCTGGGTTTGGATCTGCCTTTTCTTGACTTACTGTGATTTCCTGGGCTCCTTCCTCTTTCCATTTTTCTTCTCCTTGTCTCTACAGTCAAAGCATTACATGATGTCTCACCATAGCTTTTCCGTCGCATTTCCTTGCTATGGATGGCACTAACAACATCATCAAAATTTAAAGTACTAGATCCAAATACAGAGTTACTAATATTCATAACTAATCCATTCCAACTTCCTAGAAATGAACACAAAAATAACAAATACCTAACTTCATCATCAAAATTTACTCCTACAAAACTTAACTCGTGGGTAGCCATGTTAAAGTCATTTAAATGATCAGAAAGAGATCTACCTTCTAACATCTTCATATTAAATATATGTTTCATAAGAAATATCTTATTTGAGGCTAAGGTTTTTTCATATATTTTGGCCAATGCCATCATTAAGCCTTCTATATCGATTTCCTTTGAAATATTGAATGCTATCAGCATTGCCAGACATAGTCGTATTGTTCCTAGTGCCTTTCTATCGAGAATATCCCATTTTGCATCTGTCATACTTGTCAGCTTCTTTGATTTTCCACTCAATGGTAGGTATAAATATTTATGATATAGATGATATTCCATCTGCATCTTCCATAGCTCGTAGTTTTAGCCATTAAATTTCTTGACCCTAAACCTACCAACTTCCGCCATTGCTCCCTTGAACCAGGAACCCTTCTCTCCTATGATTTTACCAACCAAATAGACATTTGGCTTTGATACAATTTGTTAGAAAATTATATATTGCAGAGAAATGGAACACATAAAATATTGCAGAAACACAAATACAAAAACACATAAAATAAGAGTGATGCAGATATGCATGGTTCACCCAATTTGGGCTACTTCCACAGGGAAACAACCGGTCCTTCCTTTTATATTATCACATAAAATGAAGAGATACAACCAACAGTAGATCCGTTGTAACTTCCTCTTCACTCTCACACAACCTCCTCTCCTCCATAATACACACATATTCAACCCCTTTTGACTTTTCTACATCCACTTGAGTCCTACCCCTCTCCTTTTCTAATTCAAAGAATAAATGGACTACAAAGTGGGTAGGGATTATCTTTCCTACCTTGATCCTGGCATAGTAAGATTTGAGGTGTGGCTGGGGGTATAGCTCTTGTAAGTCAAGATTCTATTCCTATAGCCCCTTCCTTCTTGTAGTTATTATGTCTCTTCACGTAGCTACACAATTTATTCCTGTAGCTTCACAATGTCTTTTTGTAGCTTCCTAGTACCCTTCTTGTAGCTCCTTTATTTCTTCATGTAACTCTACACATCCTTCCTATAGCTTTTTTGTTTCTTCTTATAGATTTACAGTTCCTTCTTATAGCTTGATAGGCCCTTCTTGTAGCATGATGGATTGTCCTAGAATCTTGATTCCCTTGCTACCTATCCTTCTTTATGGGATCTATGGTTGTTTTCCCATGACCTTCTTGGAGGTTGTTTCCTATGATTGTTTCTTATATTTCTTGGATTACTCCTTTTGATGGCTAATCGATTCCTCAATAGTGATGGGAGTTGGAGAAGGTGGTTGAGGCTTCCTCTATCTTATCCTATTGCTTTTTCTAATTCTGAAGTATTGGGGGGATTACCTTGATCTCCTTCCCTTAGAATTGGTTCGGGTACTCAAGACTTCCATGGAGGAAGAAACTTCCTCTTCTATGTTCCCCTTTGGAGTGCTTTCTTTCTCCTCCATTCTCCTTTATTTGGTGCCCTAGATGATGTTTCATTCACCTCTTGGGTCTTTTGTCCTTCTATTTCTATTACATCAGGCTTGGCTAGCACCTCTTTAGGTACTTATATCTTTGTTTCTACCTCAATTTGTGTCTTTGCATTTTCTTCTTCCATCTCCACTTCTTCTTATTTTCCTTTTGATTCTTCTTCTTCAATTTTAGCTTCATCTTCCTTAGTCTCCCCTTCTATTGATGTTCCTCCTAGTTCTAGTTGAGCTTGGGCTTGGGTCTCTAGGATGTTGAAAATGCAACAAGATGATGGAGCTTAGTGAAAATAAGTCGCCTTCACTAAATGGGCCCGTAGGCTATTTTTGGCGCAAAGTCTATTTTTAGACATGTGGATCATGGTCTATGAGTTGCAGGATGCTATTTATGGATGATTGGTCATGTTGGTAAAAATAGATGGACCTCTATTTTTAGACATATGGGCAGAGTCTATTTTTAGACTGCCAGTCAAAAAAATAGAACAGTCGAATATTATTAACTCTTAATAATATTTGGACTATAAACATTATCTTATCCTCTTGCAGCACTTCAGTTCGAGCTACGGATGTGGCACATGCAACTGCCAGAAGGAAATACGCTTTTCCTGTGGGTTAGTTGAGCTATTGCATGATGGACTTCAGTTAGAACTCAAGTGATTGAGTTTGGTGGAGTTTATTGAGGAGTTGATGGAGTTGTGTTCAGTTTGACTTAGTTGAACTAGTTGTATTTAGTCTAACTGCAAAATACACTAGTGATGAGTGATGTGAATTAATTATTAATTAATTCACTAATTATTAACTCATAAATCAACTAAAGAATACATTAGTTAACTCAGTGCATGGACAGTTCAGTGGAGACAAGTGTTAGAGGTGGGTGAAAGGGTGAGACTACTATCAGTTGTGACTATAGTTGTGCATGAGATTTGCACAATCATTGATTGAGATTTCCAATGAGGATTGTGAAGTCCAAGCCAAAGGGAATTCGAACTTGGATCTGATCTATTCTCAACTTGGATTGCGCAGTAGAGGTAGGCAAATAGTGGAGGAGATTTGAACCCGTGACTTGTTCAGATCTGAGCTAGTTTGTGTGTAACATGTGGAGATAGTACTGAGTACTTGTGAGGAGTATTGCACTATGTACTGTTACATGTTCTCTATCATTATAATATACAGATAGTTGGGGTTTTCAGCTGTATGCTTTCCCCATTACATACTGTGTTGATATGTGTGATTGATGTTTCAATGTGCGCATGCAATTGTTTTTTTAATTCCGCAAATTGATGATCCATGGCAGAGGAGGTTATGTATTATGCATGCATTCCGTAAATAGTGTATAATCAAGATAATCTCTATGAATAAGTGTTATATTATTCAAATTTCTACATAGGAAGGCCTCTCTATCCATATCTGAAAAATCAACCAAAGGAACATGGTTTTGGACACCTTCTAAATCATCCATGATGATCAATTTTATCATCCCATGGTGTGATAGGTACGGGTGCTCTCCTTCTTTCACCCTCAGCCTCATTTCCTTGATTGACTAAAGAAGGAAATGAGGGATGCTTAACCTTTCTTAGATAGGCAAGTCCATTTGGAATCTGAGTTGATAAAGCAACCTGAATTGGTATGCATAAAAAATATTGAGTCTCCCTTCACATGAGATATATTTTAAGACATGGTAGGCTACTTCATCCCAATAATAGGACAACTTTCCTTTCCTACTCCATTCTCGTCTTTTATGGGTCATTCATCCTAAAGAAAGAAGTTTTCCTTTGTTGTAATGGCCTTAGTTATTTCCTCTTTCCTCCATCTTACCTCCATGGGAAGTGTGGTGACCCTAGTGAAAAATTCCTAAATAAAGTAATTGATGAGGCCTCTAACTACATTGATGGTATCATGTCCCTCTAGTTGTTGGAGGTTCAAGGAAAATTATTGGGTAATTTCATCATCAAAATGCCTATTTTTTTTCAAAAAACCCTAACCATTGGTGATTTGAAAAAATATTCTTGACATCAAGGTGTTGATGAATTCTAGAGGGGTATGTATGTTCCCTTCAGTTGAATCCTCCACCCATGGTTTGAATTAAAATTTTACCTGAGTGGGACAATGAATTTTCCTTCTCTACTACAATATTTTGAATCTTTTTTTGCAATGGAGGTCATTGAGATAGAAGCAAAATGGATAGTTGTTTTATAATATTTTTGAGGAGAGAGAAGTTTTCAAAGTACAACTAAAGACACTTTATTCCTTCAGCCTATTATGCTCATGAAATGAATACTCAACAATTCATCTCTCTTCCTGACTAAAATTAAATTTGTGGAAATCACAGGGTGTTCTTTTGATAATTGAAAGAGTCTTTCAAGCTATTATACCAAATGTTAGTGAGGGAGATTCATACATACCCATTTCCTAATGATTCTCCTATGTTCCTTAGGTTTCATGGAAATTGTGTCCATAGTCGGGCTTCATGTACCATCCTATGACTTTCCTATAGTAGTGGTGTGCATATTTTATAGCTCCCTATACCAGTCTGCGAAAGAGATATATTAGCTATGTCATATTAGCAATGCCATGCCTCCCTCAGCTTTAAAAAATATTTTTTCATGCAAAATGAGGCTCGGGGGTTTGACTTATGTGGTTAGTGGTTGAGGTGATGGGATCAATGTATTATGTGATCTATCCCCCACCTACCACCTCCACACACCATACTTTGTTAGGAGTAGGAACATTGGCCCACTTCCTTAAGTTATCATCTCCTCATTCCCTTTTTCCTCTGCACGTGTGGGTAATGTAGGAGATGACTAAATTTTACTACTAAAGGTAGCCAATACTAATCTACCAAACTTGACCCATAAAACCTCTTCCTCCATACACTAATAATACTTTTTAAGCTAAGATGATTCCATAAGAGATGTTTAGAGCATTGCATACCTAAGCCTTACCCTGGGTGTGCTTTTGCAGGTGATGTTGGAGCTATTGACGTGACTACTAGAACTACCGATGTGATTGTTGGAACTCCTCTTAATGGTCTTGAGGTTGTTGGTGATGTAATATGGAAGCTTCAGTATCCCCTTCATTTCCTTTGGAGGTATTTTGTAGTTTTTATTGCTGATGGAAATTTCTTCAGTTGAGGTTGTCAGAGTATTGTTGTTGTATCTCACTTGGTGTTGTTAATTCTTTCTAATTAAAGATCTTGTAGCAGCCTACAAGAAATATTGTAGCTACTCAGGCCTATTTTCTGAGCCTCTTAGACTATTGTGGTCTTCAAAGTTCTTTTACTGGTGATGTAAATTGGAGCATGTAGGGATTATGTAGGCTACTATAGGACTGTGTGTTTTCCTATGGCAACACATAAGTTTCTTAGTTTCATAATTTTCTCTGAGTGTGGCCTTCAAAGAATTTGATAATTCAAGGTGAGATTGTTGGTTGTGGTTAGACAGTCTTTCTTTGATGGTGATAGGTGGAAAATGGGTGGAGGGTTGAATTCTTTGTGAATTGTTAGTGGAACAGTGGTGAGAAATTTAAGGTTGATGGAGTGGATAGGTGTTAAGGGCTTCCATAGACTTCCTCTCTTCCTTATAGGTGAAAAAATCAAGTTTTCCCCTCCTTTCTATGCTCGATAGATTCCTATAGCAATACAATAACTTTCGTGTAGCATTTCAAGGCACTTATTGAAACAAATGAGAGGAACTTAGAAATGATCGAACAAGCTTGGAAAAGGTGAGGGAATGAGTAGAATGGATGCAGAGAGGTTGATTGAATGCCTTGAAGGTGAGTGCTTAGGCCTTGAATCTAATCTTCTTTGACTATTATTGGAATATTGTTGCACCTGCAATACTATTAGAATAAATGAATTATAGGCGCCTTTCATTTTTTCTTCCTTTTTCTTATTTTTCTTTCTTTCTTCTTATTTTTTTTATTATGAGACCCATAGATTGCCTCATTGAGGTTTTTAGCCTAACTAGTTCTACCCCAAGTGCCTTAAGGGATATTTTCACCTAGGGATATTTTTTATTTTCTTTTTTTGTTCGTTCTTCATGATCATTGGCTACCTCAGGGAGGTTTTCAGCTTAAGATCCTACCTCAAGTGCCTCATATAGGCTTTCACCTAGGTTTTTCCCTTTTTTTTCTTTTATTTTTTATTTTTTCCTTTTTTTTCTTTTTTTCCATTTTCTTTCTTCTTCTTGCTTCATCAGGGGCTAAATGGATTAGGAGCCTTGAGGCTCTCAATCACATTCAACTATCTACTTATTAAACTAGCAAATTCATCCTTTTAAAGGGGCTTCCTATCAAACTTCAATATGTAGCCATTTACTAGAAGTAATATTTATTCTTCATCAATTATCTAAATATAAGTTGAGCCATTGTCGTGGAATTTATCCACTAGGTAAGGACACAACCATATGGTCATGAGTTTCCCTTTGAATTCCTTGAACCTAGAATCATATAAGAGGGCCCAATCACCCTCCTGGAAGGTTTTAACCCTTGATGTGCTTGTCATGCCATTTTTTTTTAATTAAACCACTTCAGTATGCATAAGAGCATGCAACCTAAGTTCATCAAGGGAATTCAATTGTTGTAGTCTCTCTTCCTAAGCTTTTTTGATGCCCAAATCAAATTGCACTACCATTCTCAATGTGTTATATTCAAATTCAATGGATAGCAGTGCTTTCTTACCATAGACAACTTAAAGGGGGTGAATCCAGTGGTGTTCTTCCATGTAGTATTATCATCCCAAGTGGCCTCACTAAACATGTCTACCAAATCCTTCTTTTTGTTGCTAACAACCTTAGTCAAGATGCATTCTAGTGCTCTATTGGCTACTTCCACTTTCCCATTTGCTTGAGCTTGATATGGGGTAGATTTCCTATGTTTTATATGATGTTGTCTCATTATACCCTCTATCAAGTTGGAAGTGAATTGAATTCCTTGGTATGTGAATACTTCCTATGGGAAACCAAATTTGTAAAAAATATTTTCCCTTAATAATTTTTCCACTTTTTTCTTTGTTGTTGCATTGACTGCCTTCACTTTAGCCCACTTGGTTAAATAATTTGTGCATATAATGATATACTTATTTTGTCCATATGGAGGTCAATAGGCCCAATTAAATCCATGTCCCTCTTCTAAAATGGCTCGAAAGTCACTTGAATTTATAGGGGCCTCTCATCATTTTTTGTAGGCTTCCCCATCCTCTAGAACTCATCACATCAAGTAGTGTATCTTCTAGCATCGTGGTGTAGGGTAGACCAATAATAATCTACCTCAAGAATCTTGTAGGTTGTCCTCTTAGCATCCAAGTGACCCCCATAGGGTCCATCATGACATGTTGAGAGGCTATAAAATACTTCTCTTATCTTACATATCTCCTTAAGATTTGATCAGGCCCCAATTTGAAGAGGTTACCCCCAATCAAGGTATAAGGGGAACTTTTTGTAACAATTTTCCTTTTTTCTTTGGAACACAAATTAGGAGGAAACTAGTCAGAAACCAAGAAGTTTGTTATATTATCAAACCAAGGTGAATACAATGATATGGTGAAGGGTTGCTCATCTGGGAGTTGATCATCTACTATCTCTTTGTTCTCTGAAAACAAAGTTATTCTAAATAAGAAATTTGCAAAAAGAGTTTCTTTCCTTGGCTTGTCAACAATGGTTAGATCAAATTGTTGTAATAACAATAACCATATAATAATTTGAGCATTTACATCAAGTTTATTCATCAAATAATTAATGGTTGCATGATCAGTGTGCACAAAAATTTGATACCCTGTAATGTAATGTCGAAATTTATTCAAGGAATGTACAATAGACAAAATCTATTTTTGAGTGAATCGACTATAATTGAGTTCATCCTTGGAAAAAGGTTTACTAATGAATAATGTAAGGCAATTTATCTTCCAACTTCCCTAAATCTTGCCCCACTTCTTTTTCTAATACATCTGTGTGAATGTGGAAGGTCAAGGCCCAATTTGGGCCCATGAGAACTAGTGCAATTGTCAATTTTTCCTTGATCTCTTCAAATTCCTTTTCACAATGGTCTGTCCAACAGAAGTTTGATTCATTTATTAGTAAACCAAATAAAGCTGAAGCAGTTTTACTAAAACCTTTGATAAACCTCCTATGGTATCCAACTAGTCCTAGGAAGCTCCTAACATCCTTCTTTTTTGTGGAACAAGAACCCTTCTGATAATTGAAATTTTATTAGGGTCAACCTGAATCCCTTCCTTAGAGAGGAAGTGGCCTAGAACAATTCTTGCATTTGTAAAAAATATCACTTTTCTGGGCTTAAAGAGATATTCATTCCAATGAATATTTTCAAAAATTTACACAAGTTAGAAAGGCTTCCTAGAAAGCATCTCCATAAGGTGTGAAGTCATCCATATAAATATCAATTGAGTCATGTACAAGATCAAAAAAAATACTCAATACCACCCTCTAGAAGGTGGCAGGGGCATTACACAAGCCGAATGGAAGGACCCTATAGGAAAAGGTACCCCATGGGTAGGTGAAATTAGTCTTATCTTGGTCTTCAGGACTAAATTGGATTTGATTGTACTTGCTAAAACCATCCAAAAACAAAAAGAACTTATTTTCTATAAGAGCATCCAAAAAATGGAGAATAAAAGTCAAAGGAAAGTGATCTTTCTTGATAGTTTTATTAAACTCTTTGTAATCAGGGAAAAATCTCCATTTCCCATTCTTCTTAGGCACAATGACTAAAGATGACACCCACTCACTGTCTAAAATAGGATAAATAAAGCCTGCATCTAACAATTTCTACAATTCCTCCTTTACAATCTCCTTGAGTGAAAGGTTCATTCTTATTTGAGGTTGGAGAATAGTTTTATGGTCTTATTTGATGTATATATGGTGTGTACTGATTGATAGATGGGCTCCTTTCATCTCTTTGTAATCCAAAACAAAAACATCAAGGTTCTTCCTTAAAACAATGAGAAATTGTCCCTCTTGGTCAAATGAGAGGAAAGGGATGGTTTTCAAATTTCTAAGGGGATTGATTTCTATAATTTTGACATGATTTTGATCAAAACCAATAGTGATTAATTTTTCCCATGGACTATCATCATTTTTTCCTAAAGGTTCCTCTTTTATTCCATCAATTTGCATGGCAGTAGGATACTTGTTTTGCATAAAATTGTCAATTAGATTATCCTCATCCAATTTCCTACTACCAATAGTGGCTTCTAATGTACAAATACAATAGGGTGATGATTGATAAAGTTCTTCCTCTTCTTCCTCTTCTACCCACATGGTAAAATAATGTTCAATAAGGAGTTGAGCTAGGGAGATATAATACAAGTTGTTTTGTTAGCTACCCTTTTTTAATTGTCATGTTTCAATATCTACAACTAATGTAGGTGTCGATGGTAGCTAACCAGAGTCTTCCCAGGATAAGAGGGTAGCCATTAAAGTTGTTCTTAGGCTGGATTACAAGGAAATTAGTGGGGTACTCCCTAAATCAATTGAAACCATGACATCCTCAATGATACCCGCGAGTGCTACTGTGGATCTGTTTGCAAGTTGCAACATTGTGGTGGTTTTCGTTAAGGATCATTGGAGGTCAAGATTGAGCATGGTCTCCCTATTCATGAAATTGATTGTAACCCCTAAATAAATGAGGGTGTTGGGGACTAAAATATTGTTGATTTGTACATCCACTACCGGGTTGCCAGGATCCAGATACTTTGAGATGATGATCTTCCCAAGCATTAGATCACCCAATCACCCAATGACATTGATAGTGGGAACATCCTTCCTATTCATTCCTAGCCTCCTAAGAAACTCTTATCTTATGAATTAGTTATATATGGGGACATCTTTAATGGCCTGTAGGAGAGAAATTGTAACAGAGATTTTTTAATTCTCCCAAAAGTTCAACTTCTTCTAGGGTGTGTGGTTTAGGATGTATCAACCTTTCAAGGTATAATTAGACAAATTTTGAGGTATAAAATGGGTCTCCTAAGGAATATTATCAAATAATATTGGAAATAATAAAATAAAATTAGATTACATCATCAAATTTTATAGGGAAAAAAAGAGAAGGAAAAACTACTTTTTCAACTTGTATTTTCAACTTATGTCTCTATGATTTTATTCTAATTTCAAGAGGGAGCACTCATTGGATGTATAATTTAATTCCCCATCCAAGGAGTATGCACGTTGAATACTTTTGATGAACCCTGTTACAAAAAAAATGAGAAATACATGAAAAAAGCATGATTACAATGACCTTTTTCATGTATTTCTCATTTTTCATGTAGCAAGGTCCATCAAAAGTATGCAATATGGGTAGTCCTTGGATGAATAATTAAATTTGGCATCTAATGAGTTCTCTCCTTCGAAATTTGAGTAAAATCGTAGGGAGATATGTTGAAAATACGGGTTGAAAAAATAGTTTTTATATTTTTATATTTTTTAATCTTTTTACTTTTTTACTCCAAAAATGGTGGATCATCCCCCATGGTTGACATCATCATCTTGAATCCTATTGGTTCTTATAAAGTTTATTTTGGTTGTACATTTTTGTTTTGAGGCCCATTTTAGACATCAAAATTTCTCTAATGGGAGGTTTGTTGGCTTGATGAGTGATTTCTTCCTTGTCTTCTTCAAGATTTTCTGCTGGAGAAGGCAGATGAGCATTAGGAAGTACATTCCCAAATCTGAGGTTGATTTCTTGGATTTGTACAACATAGGTAGGATAAGATGTCTCACCAATATGGACTTATTTGGATTTGGGTTCAGATTGGGTTGAACAAGCATTTGGGGTTGATTAGGTGTATTGCTTTGGGCTAGTTAAGGTAGAGGAGGAGGAGGCATTAAGGTAGGTGGATGGGCTTCCTGAGGCCTCCATCCTTATGATGGATTACACCATTGAGGAGGTTGGTGTCGGTATGGTTGAAAAGGGGGAATGATAGGTTGAGGAGGATGTGGCCAAGGAGAAGGCATGGACGATGGTGAATTGTTAGGTGGATAACAAGACTGAAAAGGTGCATTATGAATTGTATTGAAAGAAGGAGGATAATGCATACCTTGTTGATATGGCCTAGGGTCCTGTGGCCTCCTTTGGTAGACTAAGCAAAGTTGCTCCAAGCCCACTTCTTCTGCTTGATACACATCTTTCATACCAGGAAGAGATGGAAACTTGTCACTTGAATGGTTTTCCTCACACACAGAAAACTTCTATAAAATATAATAGCCACTCATTTCTAGGGTGCCTCTTGGTGCATATAGGGAAAAATATGTGTCGTATCTATTTCTCTATTATTGCCTGAAAAATTGTACCAAGAAATCAACTCACCCTGCTTTAGGTTCAAGTTGGCCCTTGAACCAGAGGGGGATTTCTTAATTGTTACAAGGATTATGACTATTCATGGAAATGAACAACAATCTTTTGAGCATTGTGGATAGATTTAGGGGTTTTACGAGGTGGTAGATGATCGGTTAAGCTCATTACTTTAGGACAAAGACCTATTGCTCCAAAGGTTTAACCAAAGTGTTGACATTCAATATGATAGAATAAAATAGCTTGAAAGATGTGGATAGAAGACTTAATAAGATAAAATAATGATATAGCATTCAACATGAATAATTAAATCATTTAAAAAGTCTGAAAGTGTGAGAAGATCCTTCATAAACTCAACAAAATATAAATTGCAATTCTGCAATAACAATAATCTAGAGATGCAGAGGAGATCAAAATAATCAATTTGTTTACTTGATCTTCCCAATGTTGAACATAACCTTGTAGTGGATGTCAAGGAGGTTGAGTCTCATCCTATACCTTCCCAATAATTGACACAACTTCAAAAGATATGAAGAAAATACAATGGAAAAATAGAAAGAACTTGCATATGAAACAAGTTATGTCAAAAGTTAAAATTAGAAGCTTTGATTAAACTCTGAAATCTCAGTATTTTTACAAAAATCAAGTTTTGGCCCAAAATCTAACCCTTATACAATAAAAATGAAAGAATATATACAAACTTACAATCATAAAGTTGTTCCAAGCTTTCATTGATACAAATTTAATAATTAAACTAAAAATAAACATAGTCTCTATTTGTTGTGAGGAATGTGGAATGATAGGAAATCCTTTTCTTTCAAATATGGAATAAACCCATAATTGTTGCATACTCTTCCTGGAAATATGAAACTGACTCACTGGTATTGATCCTTTTCCATTTAAAATTGAGGATATATGTGGATTCTATTCCCTCAAATCAAGAACTAATTTGCTCTTTAATATTTTTCCTAGACATATGAATTTGTTGAATACTCTTCCTTGGAAATATGCCAGCCTGTTGTTAAGTAGGGTCAACTCTACCACTTTTTCTCCACTAGCTGTCCTTTTATCTTAATGAGTAATCTTTATTGCCATTTTACATATCCTCAAATCTAGAATCAACTATTTTATATTTAATTCCATAAAATTTTGGTTTAACCTTGGAGTACTTGTTTTTTTTTTTTAATCACAATGGTAATAGTAATCTTTTTCTTAAAAATAACCACTAGAAAAACCAAGGTATCTTGCAAGTTAAGAGGAAAATTGTATGCATAACCTTAATAGTGCACAATGATTCAAATGTTTGTTTCTTATGTACCCTATAGCTCATAGGTAAATCATTTTATACTATCTTCAAGGTGATATTTGCTACAATTTCTACCATTGTACATTGGGGACTTTAGGTATCGATACCAACTTTCAGAAAGTAAACTATTACCTCTTTACAATATGAAAAATCATCTTCATCCTCACAAATAGATTCTTCCTTCGACATGTATAGCTATCAACATACTTTTTCCAAGCATACTTTTGCATATGATTCCCACAACCATAAGTGCTCTAGAATAATGAGGCAGAATTGCATCAAAATGATCCACACAAAAAATTGCTCAACTAAATAAAGTAAAAGTTCGTGTACTATACTTATGAGGCTGAAGTTGCTTTAGACAAGTCTTATCTACTAATTCCTTCCATTTTCTAGAGAGAATATATATATTAACCTTATCTACATCCTAAAGCATAAGTGTAGTTAAGTATCCATCCACAGCCATAGTGAATACAATGTTTATGTTGTTATTGTAGGTGAAATTTTTTTCATCTTTGTAGCTTGTATTAACAATCATTTTTGTCTAGTTTCATAATCATATATTGACTACATTCGTTTCCTTTGACCCAAAATATGTTGTAGAATATATTTGAAGAACAAGTTGCATAATTTTTTGGCATTGAATAAGTATTGAACATTGCACAAAATAATGTCTTGGAAATGTTGGTGATAATATATTTCTGAGACATCGTAAGAAGGCTTTCACTTCAAGATGGAAACTCTACAAATTGGGCACATTTTTAATTCCATGAACATGTACTGGAAAAAATGTGACGCCTATAGGGAAGTAACATGACTGTAATTTCTCCTTAAAAACATATTCTACTTAGAACCTTTTTTTTTTAAGCCTCTCAAAGTATTGATGACTAATCTTTGTGTTTTGTGATTGTTCTCCCAGAGTTCCTTGTAATCTTCAAACCTTTTTAGAAAGCTTTTTTTAGCCATATTTTTAACCACTTTAGGAGAAATCCCACAAAATTTGTTATACTCTGAACTTTGGGCATGTAAAAGGTGAGCTTTGCTTCTCTTCACTACTTTCATCAATAGTCCAGTAACCCAAAAGCCTAGACCCAAGATGTAAAAATCCAAAGAAAACATGACCCTTTGCAAACATCTTGAATAACCATTCTTCATTATTCCCATTTCATATAAATAGTATAATTTTTTCCTACAGGGCATAAAGGGCTAATAGCATTGCAACACCTTGATTTTCTCATTATCCTAATTCCAACTAAATGATCTGAGTGTTGTGTAGGATGTTTCTGTATTTTTGTAGAAGAAGTTTGTAAAGGTGTTGTTATTTTTACTATACCTTTTAACTCTACGATCACTTGGGCTTTTAAATTTCCCTTAAGATCACTTACAATGCACATCATAGAGAGTTGTTATCCAATTGATACAACATCAAAAACTTGAGCCACCAGATAATGTAATATTTCAAATATATGTAGAAGCTCTTCTCAACCTACACCAAAATCAACAAAAGCCCCAAAATATTTAATGACTACTGTGACACCAACTTCTACATTCTCACCTTTAACCAATGTCAAGCTAAAAATAGTTTTTTATTGTTTATAACAAAGAACTTTAAGTGAATCATTAAAATGCTCTCAGAAATATCACATAGAAATATCTATAGTATATTTAAGACCAATGGTATCCCATTTGGTTGTAATAGAGGTAGAATTTGGACACCTGCTCCAAAAGACAACGGCCAAACATCCTCCAGAAAGTGGACCAACATAGAGGATTAACACTACATAAATGGTTGTTGATCATGAATTATTTAGCCACAATTTACAGTATTCAGATGTCTATCTACATAATTCTTAGATTATCCACATATCTTGATAACACTTGCTTCGATCTAATCCAACTTTTGTTGCTACATCTACTTGCACCTATTTTTGAACCATTGGTGTTCATGTCGACCCCCAATTTATGACCTCAAAACCTTGAATAGAAAGGATACCATTGATACATGATTCAAATTTATGGTCTACAGAGAAAACCCCATTATTGATCTTGTCAAAATTGAATTCTAGCAATAGCTTCTAGCACACTTTGGAATTTTCAAAGAAATAACAACTGGTTGAGGCCATGTGTCTCTCTGGAATCTTTACATTATGATGTAATTAAGCCCATCAGACAAGATCAAACATCATTATAGAAGACGTTATTGCTTTGAGTGTCTACTCTATCATGCAATCTATGCTTGAGAAGAAACCATGGAAACAATAAGATGATTGTGATGGGGAGGTATCTGGTTGTATCTTGTTTTTAGGAGGGGGGTTCTATTATTCACCTAAAAATGTCACATAACCAATAACTATTTTGATAAACAAGAAATCGTTGACCCCCCCCACCCCCAATTGTTAAACATTGAGCACATGGAGGGGTTTCACTCTTTATAATAGCCATTGATCTTCTCCATTTACGACCAACAGTGCCATTAATTACTTGATTTAATTAATGATCATAACCATTGGTTTAAGCTAAAATCTAATGACTAATCATGAATGGTGTCCACCAAAACCATTACAGAAGTTCTCGAGAATTATTTGGCAATATAAGGAATTATTGTCATGCACCAGGCTACCACATATCCATTGCAAATTTCTGGGAAAAAAAATAAAATAAAAAAATAGTGTATCAGTTTGTCAAGAAAATGTCACAACATATGCTCCAACTGGGGACTTATTCCCCTTGTTTAATGCAGAGAACTATAGACTAGGTGCCTTATCCATTGGGCTATGGAGTCATACCAATCCCATCTACAATCTGCTAACTACCATCTTATAACAAACCAAATACTACAAATCTAACTCCATTACCGCAACCAGCCAATCTCCATAAATGAATTTTATCCTTTTCAGTAACTTGTAACTTGCGACAGTAAAAGAATTGGGAAATTTTTGCAATTTGAATTTCTTTTAAAACATACTACTAAAGGATTTTGAAAAATTAAAAACCATGTTTTGATTTATTTCCTTCCAAAATTTCTTTAATATGGGTTTCATGGTCGAATTGATCCTATAATCTGCAACCTGTGACCTTAAACCTCACTTCTCAAACTGAAAAAAGTCACACACTACAAACTCAAAACTGTTGAAATATACTAAAAACCAATTGATCTATTGCACACTGGCTGCTCAAAAAAAAATCTTGTTTAGACAAACACCCCTACTTTGTCCTACTGAAACTCTACTTGTTAAGTGTAATCAGACTTCCAGTGTAACCAGCTGAGGAGTGGGTTTTCTGACAAACCACCTTTCATGCAACTAAAGATATGAAAATAATATACGTGATAAAAATGAAATTTCATGAGCAACTTATATTTATAGCTGCAAATCAAAATACTATTGAAATATACATAATTCAGGAACTTTGTAGCCTTTATCTTCTTTCTGAAAATTCTAATTATTGACGAGAGGAAGAAAAATATATTTTGGTGAGCCCTGGTATTGCACCAAGAGTGCTCCAACTCCCAAGGGCTCCTCAACTCTATTTATCAACCCGGGGTTCATACAAACTTCGAGGTGACAGTGTTATATGCACATTAGATGGGATTCTCCTCATGCCACCCTCAACTACGACATTTGATCAATAGTGCTCCAAGATCATTCTTCCTACTAAATCAGAATTAAAGTTGGCTAATGAAGGTGCAATTCAGAAGCTACCTATAAATATGACAAGAAAAATTCTATTGACTTCAACTTGTAAATGATATTGAAACCATTCATGAAAATACAAGAACTAAACTATTTGCAAAAAGGGAAAATATATTATCTTGCAACATTCATCAAGTTAGCATATCTACTTGCATAAAGGAATCTAATATCTCTTGCATAACCTACCAAACTATAATTCAAGATTCTATGTACCATATAACTAGCTCACACTTGCATGTAAGTCAATATTCTATTTGTTCCAAATCTGTGGTAAGACAACTAAGACTATTTTGTTTTTGCAAAGAGGGAAAAGGAGGTTTTGGAGTAGCCTAGGAGTTTCCCTTGATCATGAAATCATAATTGGGGGTCAAATTCCCTCTAAACTAAGTCCATGTTGCAGTAAGGATCAAAACTGGTGGAAGAAAGAGTTCCTATAGGTGTGTGTTATGAAACCAGCTCAAGAAAAGATAGAAAAGATAGATCAACGCCTTAGAATTCGGCCTCTTCGAGGGGGCAACCTCCTTTACATTACATAAATGAACAATTCTTGGATGATTCAAATGATAAAACCTCCTTTCTATATATAGGAGTCTAAGGAGTCACAATATAATCCAACCGACCTAACAATAATAATATAAAGCCACAAAAATAACAATAGAGGGATTCTATGGGGCATAGTAATAACAATATGGGGGCAATAGGGGCACAACAATATTAATAAGGGGTATAACTACAATAGTAATGGGGTAATCACTAGTATTATATGGACCCAACATGCCCCTCTCCTTTTAATAAGGGGTATAACTACAATAGTAATGGGGTAATCACTAGTATTATAGGGACCCAACATGCCCCTCTCCTTCAAAAAAGTGTTGTCCTCAACGCTTGAGTAGTTCTGGTTACTTCTGCATAAAATTCTCATCTCTCCCATGTGGAATCTTCACCGGATAAGTTCTTCCACTTGATAAGATACTCTGAAATTGAACGATTTCGTAGCTTTCGAGTTCTTGTTTCTGTGACTGCTTCCGGTTCCAATATAATTTTTCCTTCCTCATCAAGTTCTGGCAATATTGTTTGAACTGGGAGCTTGTCACCTATAACCTTCTTTAAACATGAAACATGGAAAACTGGGTGCAATCGAGAAGTTGTCGGAAGCTCCAATTTGTATGCCATAGTACCAATCTTTTGCAACACTTTGTACGGACCATAATACTTTGGTGATAATTTATTATCCTTCTTAGCTTGCTTGAGGGACATTTGCTTATATGGTTGTAGCCGTAGGAATACCCAATCACCTACATCAAAACTTCTTTCACTGCGATGTTGATCTGACTGTTGTTTCATTCTATTCTGTGCCAACACGAGGTTATCCTTTAAGAGTTGGAGGACTTGTTGTTGATGTTCGATGTGATGTTCCACTGCCTGAACCTTAGAATTTTCTCTTAAATATGATGTGATGGATGGTGGTTGATACCCATAAAGTGCAATAAATGGGGTCATTTTTGTTGTTGTATGAAAGGAAGTGTTATACCACCATTCAGCCAGAGGCAACCATTTGATCCATTGTGTCTATTTATCAGATACAAAGCAATGAAGATATCCTTCCAAACATTTGTTTACTATCTCATTTTGCCCATCAGATTGAGGATGATAAGATGAGATATGAGCTAACTGAGTACCAAGACAAGAAAATAATTCTGTCCAAAAATTTCCAGTGAAAATGGGATCTCTGTCACTTACAATAATCTTTGGGTTTCCATGTAGCTTTTGAATTGTTTCCATAAATGCAGTAGAAACTGTACTGGCTTTAAATGGATGTGATAATGCACAAAAGTGTGCATACTTGGTAAGTCTGTCAACTACCACCATGATGACACTCTTTCCCTCAGACTTGGGTAAACCTGTGATAAAATCCATTGAAACCTCCTCCCAACGTTGGCTTGGAATGGATAAAGGTTGTAATAGACCCGGTGTCTTAATTGTTTCAACTTTATTTTGTTGGCAAACCAAACATTCAACCACAAACTTTTGAATATCTGATTTAAGGCCATCCCAAAAAAATTCCTTCTTAACCCTGTGGTAAGTTTTTAATAATCCTTAGTGCCCTCCTAAGGGAGAAGTGTGCAATTCCATAAGAATATTTTGTTTTAGCTGGGAATTCTTACAGAGGTATAAGCGATCTTTGTACCATAACGAATCATTTTTCCAGCTCAATGTACCAGACGTACTAGAATCTTGTTGTAACTTTCGAATAAGTGCCCACACTTCTTCGTCATTCTTCCATTCCTCCCTTGCTTCGTTTATCCATTCTGGTTGGATAATATAAATGGCGCACAACAATGCTTCCACATCCTCATCCTTTCTTGAGAGTGCATCTGCCACCACATTTTGCTTCCCTTTTTTGTAGATGATTTCAAAGTCATAACCCAACATCTTTGTGACCCACTTTTGTTGCTCTTCAGAGGATAATCTTTGTTGTAAAAAGTATTTAAGGCTATCATGATCCTTTTTTACCTTGAAGTGTCTACCCATTAGGTAGGGTCGCCATTTCTTAAGTGCATGGAGTATGGCCAACATTTCCTTCTCATAAATAGCTTTGCTTAAAAACTTTCCCTTGATTGGATGACTTTCAAAAGCATTGGGTCTTTCATCTTGCATTAGAACAGCACCAATTCCATTTCCTAAAGCATCACATTCCACAATAAAGGTTTTCGTGAAGTCTGGTGTAGCTAATACCGGTGCTTGGCACATTGCCTCTTTAAGATGTTCAAATGCCTTTGTTGCTTCCGGAGTCCATGAAAATGCATCTTTCTTCAATAATGTTGTTAGCGGTGCTGTTATTCTCCCATAATTCTTAACAAACTTGCAATAATACCCTGTCGACCCGAGAAATCCTCGCAGATGCTTTATGGATGTGGGCATTTTCCATTCCTTAATGGCTTTAATTTTTCTAGTGTCTACCTTAACTCCTTCATGAGATACAATATGACCCAAATATTCCACCTCCTGGACTCCAAAGAAACATTTGGATCTTTTTGCATATAATTGTTTCTCCTTCAATAGTTGTAGCACCTTGTCAACATGTTCAACATGATCCTTCCAAGACTTGCTGTAGATTAGTATATCATCAAAAAATACTAACACAAATTTTCTAAGGAATGGTTTGAAAATTGAATTCATCAAACCTTGAAATGTTGAAGGTGCATTGGTAAGGCCAAAAGGCATGACCAAAAATTCATAATGACCCTCATGAGTTCTAAATGCTATTTTCGGAATTTCTTCAATCTTCATTCTAATTTGATGATATCCTGAACGAAGATCCAACTTGGTGAAGTAAATTGATCCATGCAATTCATCCAGTAATTCATCAATGACAGGAATGGGGAACTTATCTTTAATAGTGAGCTTGTTGAGCTCCCTATAATCCGGACACATGTGCCATGATCCATCCTTCTTATGCACCAATACTACTGGAGCAGAGAAAGAACTTTGACTCGGTTGAATTATACAAGCCTCTAGCATTTCTGCAACCATACGTTCAATTTCACTCTTTTGGACATAGGGATATCTGTACGACCTGATGTTTGGAGGAACACTTCCTAGATCAGATGAATAGCATGATCATGATCACGCATAGGTGGTAGACCTTTGGGAGTCTCAAATACCTTGGAATGATTGTCCAGGACATTTTGGAGATCTGTAGAAATAGATGATTCCGATGTGGAAACATCTAGCGAGCATAATTGTGCAATTACACCTCTTTGCTCATTTTTTAGAAGCTTTGTCATACTATTAGAGCTGATTATCTTTCCTGGTTTCCCTGCAATACCCCTTAATTCAACTTCCTTTCCTTCCTTAGAAAATTTTATGAAAAGTTCTTGAAAATTAAAAGCTATTGTACCCATGGATTGTAGCCATTGGACTCCTAGTACAACATCAGCACCTCCCATTGGAATGGAAAGCATTGGGCTAGTCAATACATATTCTCCCATAGATAGCTTGATATTATGGCACTTTCCAGAGCAATTTATTGTTCCTCCATTTGCAATCATCACTTGACACTCTGGCGCTGGATATAGGAAGCAATTCAATTCTTTTGCTACCTTACAATGAATAAAATTGTGGGTGCTTCCTTAATCAATCAACACTATTACCTTTTTCTTCTTGATTTGTCCTTCTATCTTGATGGTTTGAGGAGTGGTAATTCCCACCAATGCATTACAAGATATGGTCGGATTTATTTGTTCTTCATCTAGGCTTTGTTCCTGGAGTATATCCTCTTCTTTTGACCGTTCTTGCTCCTTTTCTTCTTCCTCTTCACAATCTATGTAGAATAATTTCTTCTCAGCACACTTATGACCTTTAGTGTATTTGCTATCACAACTGTAACAAAGCCCTTTTGCTCTTTTTTCTTCCAATTGTTGTGGTGTCAACCTTATAGGTTGTGGAAGACTAGGGGCAACAACACTTTCGTCTTTATAGTTGTGAGTGGTATGCTTCCTGGTTGCCATAATTTTGCTTTCCATTTTTCTTGCTAACCTGAATGCCTTCTCTAATGAATCAGGTTCCCAACGGCGAACATCATGTTGGATATTATCCTTTAAAGAACCTATGAACACATTAATCCTATGCTCCTCTGGAATATCTTTTACCCTTATGTTCAATTTTTGGAACTCCTCAATGTGCTCCATTATTGAACCCTTTCGTTTGAGACTTATCAATTGGCTAAAAAAAGTGTTACTTTTTGTATCCTCATAATGTGTTATCAGTTCTTCCGTAAAAATTGCCCAAGTGATAAATGGTTTATGAGAGCAAAGCCATTGATACCATACAAACTGATTTGGTTCCAAATATAAAGTTTCCATACGTACCTTTTGTGTGTTTTGCACATTATTGAGATCGAAGAATTGCTCCATCTATAATATCCATGTGGCAGGATCCTTGCCATCAAACTTCCTGATGTCGATTTTTGGAATATGGTGAGTCTTCGATCCAACATTAGCACCTATGGAATCATGATTAACATTTCTTTTGTTCTCATCATGAGTTTCCTTTAGTACCCTTTCACCCTTAGGGACCATTTCTTGTAGCAACTTATTCATATTTATCTTCAATTCGTCCATGTCTGTCTTCAAATCTATCTTCTAATCATCCATCTTAGCTTCCACGTCAATCATCTTAGCTTCTACGCGTTTCTTTAAACAGTCCATATTAGCTTCTACACCTTTCTTTAAACCATCCATCTTAGCTTCTACATCTTTCTTTAAACCATCCATCTTAGATTTTGTTCCTTTTTGTGCAAGGGACAATTGTTGCACTTGGTCTTGTTAATTTTGATATATCATGTTGCATTTATTCCTCTTCTTCATGAGTCATGCTAGAGATTTCAGGTTCCTTACTAGGTGTTTGCATTTTCTTTCCTCGGGGCATCAGTTACCGATAATAATTCTCTACTATGCCCTTTGAATTCCTTCAAAAAAAAAAATTCAAACCAAGCTTAAGCAAAAATTTAAGAAAAGTTACACATCTTTTTTCACTTTGTAGGAGCTCGATATTGCCTCTGATGTATCTCTGTCATTTCCAATCATCTAGTTCTGAATTTGTGAACTGTAGTAGCCCTCTGTGTCCTCTTTCCAATGCCACAAGTCTGACCCAAATTGGATTCTCCAAGGAAGAGTTATCTGAAATCTCCCACAGTGACTTGCTTATAGACTAGTTCAGTAGAGCGAAATTGTACGACATGCCACGAGTCACTGTTTCGACCTATGGATCTGAAACATGCATACAAGAAACTACAGTCTGTCCTCTTTCTGTACCTTCTTACGAAATTTCAATCCGATCCTCAGAGAGAAAGTTATGACGATTTTCCCCAGGTCACATGTTTTGAATGTAATTCAGGAGTCTGCAAAAACACCAACTTCCTCAAATCATATCTCCGCAAATATCGCGTGAAAAACTCTGAAATTTGGACCCAAGGTTCAACGCGATTTCTTCTCAAATGGGTTTTTTTTTCAACTTCTGAAACGTCACAGAAAAAAATATGTAGCGAAAATTCCACGATGACTTGTTTGGAGCAGCGAAACCCTAGAATCCAAAGCTCTGATACCAAATGTTATGAAACCAGCTCAAGAAAAGATAGAAAAGATAGATCAACGCCTTAGAATTCAGCCTCTTCGAGGGGGCAACCTCCTTTACATTAAATAAATGAAAAATTCTTGGATGATTCAAATGATAAAACCTCCTTTCTATATATAGGAGTCTAAGGAGTCACAATATAATCCAGCTGACCTAACAATAATAATATAAAGCCACAAAAATAACAATAGAGGGATTCTATGGGGCACAGTAATAACAATATGGGGGAAATAGGGGCACAACAATATTAATAAGGGGTATAACTACAATAGTAATGGGGTAATCACTAGTATTATAGGGACACAACAGTGTGCTACATGTGGCTACTATAGGAGCCCTGTATTTCTACAAGAGGGCATGTAATGCTACAGGAGGGTTTTTGAGAAGGTTTAAGAGGTGAAAATGATGGTTTGAGGGTATGGAAAGGTGGATGGAGGTTGAGGTAAATGGGTGAAGGGTGGATGAATCCCCTATCCAAGCTTAGAGCCTCTTAAAGGCTTGTTTTTCACTAGTGGGTGTTCTCAGTGAACCTAGGAAAGTGATCTCATGAAATAGATTTTTTGGGACAAAATTTGGGGTTCACAAGAGAAGGTGAGGGAGTCCAAGATGGAGATTGTGAAGGTGCCCTTACTTGCAGATCCAAATAGTCCTGCAATCATCACATGCATACACCAATTTATCATTGACAAAAATGAAACAACTAGTACTAGAAAAGATGAGTTAAATTTAAATGTTATCTAATCTATGCCTGAACTATGATCTAATCAATAAACCAACCCCTAAGCTACAGCAAGCACATGAAAAATAAGATGACTAAGACAAATATTCTTCCAAGAAATCATAAACATAATGATTTTGGGTTGTGGTTGTGAATCCTTTTATTCATGCTCCCATAAGAGAGGTGAGGTAGAGGCTGCAATCACAAATTTTGATGGATTATTCTCTACTAAAATGTAAGAAACGAAGAAGTAATCTAAAACTAAAAGAGATACAAATACACAAGAGAGACCTAAGCCACTAGGTTGGACCCAAACCCAAGAGCCTTAGCCCTATGGAATCAGCTCGGTGATGAATCAATAAGTAGCTTCTCATTATCATTGGATCAATGTCTAATACATCAAATAACAATCAAAATAACAATGCCAAGTTCTTGAGCTCAATATCTACCTAGCTGAAAACAAAACTCGAATCCGAATGGGCTCTTCTGCTTGCTTATTTATACAAGAGGGTAGCTACTACTAGCTCCCTAGAAAATAGAAATATTTGTCTCCTACAACTCGAGAACGATGGATCTTATTCCTCATTATTTTTACTTTCTTGGATTCCAATGACCTCGAGCCGATGAGAGAAAGTGATGTGATATTGGACTAATTTAGGGAGTAAAGAGGTGTACAACCCCCTAGATTCTCTCTGTGTTGTCTACTTTGAGCCCCTACATAGAAATCATCTCAAAAATTGCTCCATTTCCTACAATTAAACCATATTCGTCCACATTACATGAAAAACATCTTTTATCCTTCTCACTAATCATAATATAACAAAAAATGTAAATAAATGTGAGAAATAGATAGTTCTAAAGCTAGAGGATGGCATCATAACCCTTATAATGTACCTATTGATGAGCCTCATCATCACCTCCCTACTGAAATTGTTGCTCATCCTCGGAGCAACTCAGTCATCCCTGTGCATCTCTCTCATGGCCCTGGTGGCCTCCCTAACATCCCAAGGCACTTCAGATGGAGTGCCTTCCTAGGGATAGAAACATGCATTCTTCTCTATTTTTGTCCACTCCTTCTGCTCTCCTGCTTCATCTCTTCCTTCTTGTAAGCCTAGCAGCAAGGGTGGACTGAGCTTGAGTCATATCCACCTGAATTTCATCCTTTACATGATCGTCTTGTATAATGGTGTTCTCTCCAAGGCATTCCTTAGCCTTTCAGCAGAGTGATATTCTATGATCTGTAGGTTATGGGGTAAGGCATGCCATCTCCTTTTGCAAGCTTACAAGCATTATGTTCCCAACAACCTGAAAGTCTCTTCAAAGTGTAGGATGGCTTGTTCTTAGTTGGAAAGGTATTTAGGTGCTAAAACAACATCATTGGAGATGATGACATGATTGCTAATGACAACTTGTTGGGTCCCTATAATACTAGTGATTACCCCATTACTATTATAGGTATAACCCTTATTTATATTGTTGTGCCCCTATTACCCCCATATTGTTATTTCTGTGCCCCATAGAATCCCTCTATTGTTATTTTTGTGGCTTTATATTATTATTGTTAGGTCGGCTGGATTATATTGTGACTCCTTAGACTCCTATATATATAAAGGAGGTTTTGTCATTTGAATCATCCGAGAATTGTTCATTTATGTAATGTAAAGGAGGTTGCCCCCCCGAAGAGGCTGAATTCTAAGGCGTGGATTTATCTTTTCTATCTTTTCTTGAGCTGGGTTCATAAAATTTGGTATCAGAGCTTTGGATTCTAGGGTTTCGTTGCTCCAAACAGGTCATCGTGGCATTTTCGCTATAACTTTTTTTCTGTGACGTTTCAGAAGTCACAAAAAAACCCATTTGAGAAGAAATCACGCTGAACCTTGGGTCCGAATTTCAGAGATTTTCGCGCGATATTTTCGGAGATATGATCTGAGGAAGTTGGTCTTTTTGCAGACACCTTAATTACATTCAAAACAGGTGACCTGGGGAAAATTGTCATAACTTTCTCTCTGGGAATCAGATTGAAATTTCGTAAGAAGGTACAGAAAGAGGACGAACTGTAGTTTCTTTTATATCTTTTTCAGAAACAAATATCGAAAATTGTACACGTGGCACTTCATACAACTTCGCTCTTCTGGAAAGGTCTATAATCAGGTCATCTTGGGAGATTGTGCATAACTCTTTCTTGGAGAATCCAATTTGGATCAGACTGGTGGCATTGGAAAGAGGACAAAGAGAGCTACTATATGTCACAAATTCAGAACTAGATGATTGGAAAGTACAGAGATACATCAGAGGCAATATCAAACTCCTACAAAGTGAAAAAACGTGTGTAGATTTTTTTAAATTTTTGCTTAAGCTTGGTTTGAAAATTTATTTTGAAGGAATTCAAAGGGCATAGTAGAGAATTATTATCGGTAACTGATGCCCCGAGGAAAGAAAATGCAAACACCTAGTAAGGAACCTGAAAGCTCTAGCATGACTCATGAAGAAGAGGAAGAAATGCTACATGATATATCAAAATTACAAGAACAAGTGCAACAAATGTCATGCTCACAAAAGTTAATAGATGCTAAGATAAATGGCATGGAAGCTAAGATAAATGGCGTGGAAGCTAAGATGAATGGCATGGAAGCTAAGATGGACAATTTGAAGATAGATTTGAACACAAATTTGAAGACAGGCATGGCAGATTTGAAGACAGATTTGACAAATTTTCTACAAGAAATACTTACTAATGGTGAAAAGGTAGTAAAGGAAACTCATGATGAGAACAAAAGAAATGTTAATCATGATTCCATAGACGCTAATGTTGGATCTAAGAATCACCATATTCCAAAAATCGATATGAGGAAGTTTGATGGCAAGGATCCCGCCACATGGATATTACAGATGGAGCAATTCTTCGATCTCAATAATGTTCAAAACGCACAAAAGGTACGTATGGAAACTGTATATTTGGAACCAAATCAGTTTGTATGGTATCAATGGCTTTGTTCTCGTAAACAATTTATCACTTGGGCAATTTTTACGGAAGAATTGATAGCACATTATGAGGATACAAAAAGCAACACTTTTTTTAGCCAATTGATAAGTCTCAAACAAAAGGGTTCAATAATGGAGCACATTGAGGAGTTCCAAAAATTGAACATAAGGGTAAAAGATATTCCAGAGGAGCATAGGATTGATGTGTTCATAGGGTCTTTAAAGGATAATATCCAACATGATGTTCGCCTTTGGGAACCTGATTCATTAGAGAAGGCATTCAGGTTAGCTAGAAAAATGGAAAGCAAAATTATGGCAACTAGGAAGCATACCACTCACAACTATAAAGACGAAAGTGTTGTTGCCCCTAGTCTTCCACAACCTACAAGGTTGACACCACAACAATTGGAAGAAAAAAGAGCAAAAGGGCTTTGTTACAATTGTGATAGCAAATACACAAAAGGTCATAAGTGTGCTGAGAAGAAATTATTCTACATAGATTGTGAAGAGGAAGAAGAAAAGGAGCAAGAAAGGTCAAAAGAAGAGGATATATTCCAAGAACAAAGCCTAGATGAAGAACAAATAAATCCGACCATATCTTGTAATGCATTGGCGGGAATTACCACTCCTCAAACCATCAAGATAGAAGGACAAATCAAGAATAAAAGGGTAATAGTGTTGATTGATTCAGGAAGCACCCACAATTTTATTAATTGTAGGGTAGCAAAAGAATTGAATTGCTTCCTATATCCAGCACCAAAGTGTCAAGTGATGATTGCAAATGGAGGAACAATAAATTGCTCTGGAAAGTGCCATAATATCAAGCTATCCATGGGAGAATATGTATTGACTAGCCCAATGCTTTCCATTCCAATGGGAGGTGCCGATGTTGTACTAGGAGTCCAATGGCTACAATCCTTGGGTACAATAGCTTTTAATTTTCAAAAACTTTTCATCAAATTTTCTACGGAAGGAAAGGAAGTTGAATTAAGGGGTATTGCAAGGAAACCAGGAAAGATAATCAACTCTAATGGCATGACTAAGCTTCTAAAAAAGGAGCAAAGAGGTGTAATTGCACAATTATGTTCGCTAGATGTTTCCACATTGGAATCATCTATTTCTCCAGATCTCCAAAAAGTCCTGGACAATCATTCCAAGGTATTTGAGACTCCCAAAGGTCTCCCACCTATGCGTGATCATGATCATGCTATTCATCTGATTCCAAGAAGTGTTCCTCCAAACATCAGGCTGTACAGATATCCCTATGTCCAAAAAAGTGAAATTGAACGTATGGTTGCAGAAATGCTAGAGGCTGGTATAATTCAACCGAGTCAAAGTTCTTTCTCAGCTCCAGTAGTATTGGTGCACAAGAAGGATGGATCATGGCGCATGTGTCCGGATTATAGGGAGCTCAACAAGCTCACTATTAAAGATAAGTTCCCCATTCCTGTCATTGATGAATTACTGGATGAATTGCATGGATCAATTTACTTCACCAAGTTGGATCTTCGTTCGGGATATCATCAAATCAGAATGAAGATTGAAGACATTCCGAAAACGGCATTTAGAACTCATGAGGGTCATTATGAATTTTTGGTCATGCCTTTTGGCCTTACCAATGCACCTTCAACATTTCAAGGTTTGATGAATTCAATTTTCAAACCATTCCTTAGAAAATTTGTGTTAGTATTTTTTGATGATATACTAATCTACATCAAGTCTTGGAAGGATCATGTTGAACATGTTGACAGGGTGCTACAACTATTGGAGGAGAAACAATTATATGCAAAAAGATCCAAATGTTTCTTTGGAGTCCAGGAGGTGGAATATTTGGGTCATATTGTATCTCATGAAGGAGTTAAGGTAGACCCTAGCAAAATTAAAGCCATTAAGGAATGGAAAATCCCCACATCCATAAAGCATCTGCGAGGATTTCTTGGGTTGACAGGGTATTATCGCAAGTTTGTTAAGAATTATGGGAGAATAGCAGCACCTCTAACAACATTATTGAAGAAAGATTCATTTTCATGGACTCCGGAAGCAACAAAGGCCTTTGAACATCTTAAAGAGGCAATGTGCCAAGCACCGGTCTTAGCTACACCGAACTTCACAAAAACCTTTATTGTGGAATGTGATGCTTCAGGAAATGGAATTGGTGCTGTTCTAATGCAAGATGAAAGACCCATTGCTTTTGAAAGTCGTCCAATCAAGGGAAAGTTTTTAAGCAAAGCTATTTATGAGAAGGAAATGTTGGCAATACTCC
Organism: Pinus tabuliformis; assembly: GCA_031772625.1. Lineage (NCBI taxonomy): Eukaryota > Viridiplantae > Streptophyta > Pinopsida > Pinales > Pinaceae > Pinus > Pinus tabuliformis. The sequence continues at coordinate 868,150,099 of CM062817.1, forward strand.
ATGCACTTAAGAAATGGCGACCCTACCTAATGGGAAGACACTTCAAGGTAAAAAATGGATCATGATAGCCTTAAATACTTTTTAGAACAAAAATTATCCTCTGAAGAGCAACAAAAGTGGGTCACAAAGATGTTGGGTTATGACTTTGAAATCATCTACAAAAAAGGGAAGCAAAATGTGGTGGCAGATGCACTCTCAAGAAAGGATGAGGATGTGGAAGCATTGTTGTGTGCCATTTCTATTATCCAACCAGATTGGATAAACGAAGCAAGGGAGGAATGGAAGAATGACGAAGAAGTGTGGGCACTTATTCGAAAGCTACAACAAGATTCCAGTACTTCTGATACATTTAGCTGGCAAAATGATTCGTTATGGTACAAAGATCGCTTATACCTCTGTAAGAATTCCCAGCTAAAACAAAAGATTCTTATGGAATTGCACACTTCTCCCTTAGGAGGGCACTCAGGATTTTTAAAAGCTTACCACAGGGTTAAGAAGGAATTTTTTTGGGATGGCCTTAAATCAGATATTCAAAAGTTTGTGGTGGAATGTTTGGTTTTCCAACAAAATAAAGTTGAAACAATTAAGACACCAGGTCTATTACAACCTTTATCCATTCCAAACCAGCGTTGGGAGGAGGTTTCAATGGATTTTATCACAGGTTTACCCAAGTCTGAGGGAAAGAGTGTCATCATGGTGGTAGTTGACAGACTTACCAAGTATGCACACTTTTGTGCATTATCACACCCATTTAAAGCAAGTACATGGAAACAGTTCAAAAGCTACATGGAAACCCAAAGATTATTGTAAGTGACAGAGATCCCATTTTCACTGGAAACTTTTGGACAGAATTATTTTCTTGTCTTGGCACTCAGTTAGCTCATAGCTCATCTTATCATCCTCAATCTGATGGGCAAACTGAGATAGTAAACAAATGTTTGGAACGATATCTTCGTTGCTTTGTATCTGATAAACAGACACAATGGGTCAAATGGTTGCCTCTGGCTGAATGGTGGTATAACACTTCCTTCCATACAGCAACAAAAATGACCCCATTTATGGCACTTTATGGGTATCAACCACCATCCATCACATCATATTTAAGAGAAAATTCTAAGGTTCAGGCAGTGGAACACCACATCGAACATCAACAACAAGTCCTCCAACTCTTAAAGGATAACCTCGTGTTGGCACAAAATAGAATGAAACAACAGGCAAATCAACATCGCAGTGAAAGAAGTTTTGATGTAGGTGATTGGGTATTCCTACGGCTACAACCATATAAGAAAATGTCCCTAAAGCAAGCTAAGAAGGATAATAAACTATCACCAAAGTATTATGGTCTGTACAAGGTGTTGCAAAAGATTGGTACTATGGCATACAAATTGGAGCTTCCTGCAGCTTCTCGATTGCACCCAGTTTTCCATGTTTCATGTTTAAAGAAGGTTATAGGCGAAAAGCTCCCAATTCAAACATTATTGGCAGAACTTGACGAGGAAGGAAAAATTATATTGGAATCGGAAGCAGTCACAGAAACAAGAACTCGACAGCTACGCAATCGATCAATTTCAGAGTATCTTATCAAGTGGAAGAACTTATCCGCTGAAGATTCCACATGGGAGGATGAGAATTTTATGTAGAAGTATCCAGAATTACTCAAGCATTGAGGACAACACTTTTTTGAAGGAGAGGGGCATGTTGGGTCCCTATAATACTAGTGATTACCCCATTACTATTATAGTTATAACCCTTATTTATATTGTTGTGCCCCTATTACCCCCATATTGTTATTTCTGTGCCCCATAGAATCCCTCTATTGTTATTTTTGTGGCTTTATATTATTATTTTTAGGTCGGATGGATTATATTGTGACTCCTTAGACTCCTATATATAGAAAGGAGGTTTTGTCATTTGAATCATCCAAGAATTGTTTATTTATGTAATGTAAAGGAGGTTGCCCCCTCGAAGAGGCTGAATTCTAAGGCGTGGATTTATCTTTTCTATCTTTTCTTGAGCTAGGTTCATAACACAACCCTTGGGCTCACTAGCTCTACCTTGATATACAATGGTTCATTTTCTCCCTCTGCCATTACCCTTTTCACTTCCTCAGCTCTTGTATCCTCATGAGTCATCCAGTATTGTTATAGACATTTTTGGGCACTTCAACCCCAATCATAAATGTCCATAAACCAAGGGCTCTTAAGTCCCTAAAAGTGTTGTTCCAACCTCTAAAAGAACAAGGTCAATTGATTACATCTTCTCCCAGAAGTTCTCCATGAAAAACTACTCATAACTGGTCAAAACTGGACCATCTCACCTGCTCCATGGTCAAAGTGTGCTGCATCCCACCTAAATACACATAGGAGGTGCGATGCATACTGAAAAGCCCTTCTATGGGGTGCGATGGGCGAGAGTGGGCAAATGGCAGGGTCAATCTGCAAGGTGGAGGATCATGGAATCTTCCAGAAACTTCTCCTATGACACTTGCCTCTCTGCATTCGCCCAGGGATGAGTAAGAGATCATAAATATCCAAGTGGTATCAAGAACTATCAGAGAGAGGACACTAATCAAATCTCAAAAGCTGACTCACCCCCCTTGCAAACATCTATATATGGATCCCTCATCCCAGAGATCCAGAGGCTGGAATTTTGTATCTTGTAAGGAAGTGTTGTTGGTTTCTTGGTGCAACATCATAGTGTTGGGTGATCTAAGCTTTTCATGAGGTGAAAACGGGCTTTCTTGCTGAGAGGATGATGCTGGGTCAGAACAATTAGTTGTAATCCTCTTTGCTATTCTTGATTATTAATAAAGCTATTCAATTTTTCCTCCACATTCTTGTATGATTGATGATATATGCATTTGTGTGGTCAATATATATATGGTCCTATATTGTTTATGATAATAGATATATGTTCTTGGATAGTGTTATGCTGCTTTGATTCTACAGATGCTCTTTGAAGCTGGGTAGACGAGGAAGCGAGTGGCAAAGATCTATCAGAAGGGAGAGGAATCAAGCAAGGAACCAAGTGCAAGACAGAGGTTGGTCTCCTTTATTCCCCTCTTATCTACTTCTCATAAAGGAAAACGAAAGTGGTTTTAGTTTGTTTGTTTTTAAGGTAGCAACCAGCCTTAGTGGGACTAGCAGCTCTGCATAGACACTAGATTTCTCGATAACAAAATGGCGACTCCGCTGGGGACCGAATAGATTGTTTGTTTGTCTATATTTGTTTACTTTATAAACTTACAGATGGAGCCTGAAGTCAAGCCAGCTAGCCTTCGAACTGCATTTTCTATGCAAGTGCAAAGTAGATCAATGTTGCTTCAGTCTATCTCCGGGTTTTGTTTATGAACTGAACAATTGATTTACAAAATCTCTAATTGCCCTTGTGGTGGCTCTAGTAACCTCCTTAGATCTACCCCTGTGATTTATTTACTGATTACCACTTGCTCGGCCTAAATCCCTGAACTGAGCTGCAAACTGTGACCCGGAACCCAGTTGAAGTCTCGTCCCTGGACCATCGCACTGTCTCTTCTTTGGATTCTGGATGCATCACACTTCCCGAGTGTAGTAGGTGCACTGCATCTCACTTTCCCTGTGTTACAGGTGCACTGATCAGACAAGGCCTCTTCTGCTCTTAGATTTTGGTTTCTGTGTTCACTCTTTTCAGCTCTATTCAGGAGTTTTGCTGTCTGTAGTCAGTATACCTCTGTTGAAACCCCCTTCCTTGCCATTATTCCGCCTCCATTGTGCAATGAACTGTAAATGTTTTTATGTATTGTGATCCATTTTCAGTTCTCTTTACAAAGAAGTAGCGTAATTGAACTGTCGTTTCTTGATTTGAAAGTGTCACAAGTGTCGTTTTTAGTCATAGAAGAGAATTTGATTGTTCTTGATAGTCGATTACACTGTTACTCTTGTATTTTATTTGAATTAGTAGTTTTTCAAGTGTCAAAAGCAAGTTTTCAATTCCAAATCACAAAGTGTCGTCATTGTCTTCATTTTGTCTTGAAAAGAAACTTGTTAGTAATGTCGCTTTGAAAAATAATTCAGATTTGCGCTTAGCTTTCTTTTTATCATTCACACATTAAGAAGGCTGAAACAAATACATGCATGTGCATTTGCATTTAGACTGTTTGTTGGTTTGATTTAGGACAGTACATATAGTGTGTGCTCTCTGCTCTATGTTGAAAGAATATCATCTCTCTTTCCTCAGTAGCTAGGATTTTCATTGCAAAAAGAAGATTAAACGATTGTTTATCATCTTAGATTGCATTTTAGGAATTGTACATCTACATCATGTGGTGAACCTGAAAGGAAAATTTCTTAAGCAAGATCAACTGTAAAATAAATTTAATGAATCTAAAAATGCTTTGGAACCTAACTCACAACATTTAGAAGTCGAGGCTAGAGACGTATTTCGGCGTCATAAAGCCTAGTAACTGTTGTTTTCATTGATGGTTGGGTGATTCCTCCACTTTGAGACGATAAGTGCCAGTACGGACTTGTGCTCCCACGTACCGTCGAGTATATATTGGGAGACCACAATAGTCTTTATCCTTTATCCATAGTAAGCCGTGTCTGCCGCCCTATCAATCGCAATGCACTGAACATAGCATTCGGGAAGATTGACTGCCGTACCGTAAAAAGTATTCTGCAGTTTTGCGATTGGTTTGGTAATACCTCTGTCTAGATTTCCAGAGCAGTCTCTTTCATTCCTTTTCAGACTCCTTAAAGGAAAAGGTCCATCTAAGCACTTGTCACTTCAGGCTCATTAAAAATCGAAGGCGACTAGAGTCATCTTTTGTTTTTTCTCGACTCTTAAAAATTGTAAAAACAAGTTGTGTCAAAGCGTCTAAAATTTATTTTAATCGGAATAAATATCACCTTTCATACATTGGTCTTAGGTTGAGAAAAATGGAGTCCACCAACCAAGGAGTTCCCCTTGGGGGAAATCCTAGTCCTTTCTCCTGTTGGGGAAATGTTGGTGCGCCCCATATGGCCACATTGTCGCTTCCAGGATTGACAATCGGCTTGCCCGTATGGCTCTTCTCAACCTCTATCATTCAGAACACCGTGATTCCTGAACAATCAAGTCAACAACTAAACGATACCAGAGTTACCCCCCAACCTTCTACTTCATCCAATTCTTCCTCTCCTCCTTCATCTTCGCTTGATGAAGCTGGTAAAGCCGAAAATCAAGTAACCGAGAAGAAGAAGGAGAAGAAGAAGAAAGAGAAGAAGGAGCCAAAGGCGAAAGGGGGCAACCAAGCATCGTCTAGTGAAAATCCACACACTGCACCGTCCAGGCCTAAATTTTCATGTGTCATGTATCATCGAGATTGTCCTTACATCCCTCGGATCTTAAGGGACTGATCACCTCTTTTGCACAATCCGGTGTCATCAACCTCTAATGATCATGCTGAAAATACATCGTCGACTAGTGAAAGTGAAGCCCCTGGAAAAAAAGGAAAATGTAAATTTCCTTGTAAACTGTGTGAAGGCGATCATGCCCTCCACCGTTGTCCCTTCTTAGACGAGGCTAAAAGAGTTTTGGACGACCGTCCGGTTTCACCATTACGACTTCCTCCCGGATATAAGAAACTCTTGCCGAGTCCGCCACTAGTTGAAAATCCATCTAACACGCCATTATGGTCGGCCGAAGCATCTATCATTGAAGATAAAGCATATGAATCCACACCAGACGAAAGTCAAAAGGTCGAAGCGACAGTTGACCCGGTCTTGCCTTCAGAAGATCCATCTTCAGATGATACAGTCACCGGAGAGAACAAAAACGACACCGTCCAAATTCTCTTCGTAAGCACAGACTCCGATGAACATGGGGGCAGTCTACCCATTCCTTTACCGCAGGAAGGAACTTCGTCAGAGTCGTATCCGGCCGTCTATTCGGTCCCACCTCCAAGCAACCTAGTTGTTTCCTTCGATTGGAATCTACTAGGTAGACCCCGCTTACCGGCTAGTGTACCATTTCGAATCATTGCTCAAATATACAAAATGGTCATGGTCGGTACCATCATAGATGAAGGGGCTTCTGTGAGTATCCTTTCCTCAACTGCTTGGAAAGCGCTTGGTTCACCAGCTCTTTTGCCTGAAATGAGAAATCTAACAGGCTTTGACAAAGGAATCAGTCGACCGTTAGGGATCCTTCCCAATGTGCCGATAACATTGAGAAGGAAAACCATTCACATGAACGTAATGGTAGTCCAAGGACCCTGAGATTATAATCTACTCTTTGGACGTGACTATATTTATTGCATGGGAGCCATTGTCTCTTCACTCTTTAGAGTAATGTGTTTTCCGCATGAAGGAAGAGTGGTCAAGCTCGTAGACCAGCTTTCATTCCCCGGTTCACACATAGCAAATAGTCATATACCATCCCTGAATGGTCTTTTCATGCAAGGAATGTCTCATCAATCCCCAGTCCGTCCTCCTGATGAGCACGAGTGATTTGGAGGATATGAATGAAACCTAGGGGGCACGCACCATGGTCTGTTTCGACAGGAAAATCTTGGGTATAGAGTAAGTTTCCGCGAAGGATATATGACTAGTTTATGAGATTAGACTGGAATAAGATACCTTTGTCAGAAGGTAGGCCTTTCCCGATAGAACAAATTTTTTGTCTGCAAATTGAGGGGTAACTTGTAAAAGGTAGGCCTTTCCCGATAAAACAAATGTTTTGTCTGCAAATTGAGGGGTAACCTGGAAACTCTACTTCACTATACCTGGGGGCATGCAAGCCTTTTGGCATGCAAGCGAAGAGCGACCATTTTTTTTTTTAAATTTGTAGGTCCTCTAACCCTTTAAACTTGTAGGATTGGTCGTTTCCTAACTTGCATAAATAAAGGATGCGGGGCAAAGCTTTGAAAAAATGCCATTTTTAAATGAGACATCCTTATTATACGACTGGATCGAGCAGTTTTAACGCGGAATTCAAGCTCGTTAAAAAATAAACATAAGCAATGAGCAAATGTTCCCCCAGAGTTTAAGCTCATTAAAAAATGAACCATTTTCCGGTAAATAACCTTCGTGAATGTATTATCATCAACCTTTGAAGCCTTGGTCATGTTCTCATCATCACCTCCACTCTGTATTGGCCGATCATTCACCTCCATTTGATTGTTTACCCTTTTTGAGGAACAGCTGCGAAGAGTGATCCTGTTAGCCATCCTTGTGACACTGCCATGATTGGAAAATTCCAAACCTTACCTGGAATCAGCTGCTACCCGAATTTATCACTCGTTCCTCAAAAAACGAGTCTCCTTTAAGCTCTTTTCAACTGACTTGTAAAATATGAAAAGATTGTCGAGCAATTGGCCTCTCCAGCTCGTTAAAGGGACCGAAAGTGCTATCCCTCCTTTAGATTTTAATATTTTTGGACTTGAGGGATTATTACACAAAAAGATCGAGCGCTTGTCTTGTTCGACTCGTTAAAAGTACCAAAAATTCATCCCTTTTGTATTGTTTTATACTTTTTCGGACTCAAGGGATTATATGACGAAAAAGGATTATTGGAGTTTTCTTTACGTCCCTTTTTCAAACTCTCTAAAATTGAAAAGGACTGAGTTATCCTTGTCGTTAAACTCGTTAAAACCGAATAGCGACAAACATGTCCATACAGACAAGAACGAGTTTTACTATCGCTAGGCTCGTTAAAACATAGCGATGGGTTTGCCCGAAGGGCAAATTATAGAACAAGCATATGTTATCCTCCTCAAGCTTGACAAAAATAAAGAGGTACTGGTCAGCAATGACTGGGGAAAAAATTGGGAAGGAAACTTGAAGAAACTTTATTGGTAGCAAGTCGCTCTTGAACATGACACTTTCACTCCGAATCCGAGTCGGGTTGGGTTATTTCGTTCACTGGTCATATCACCATGGGTCCATCACACCATCCATATTTGGGGTTAACGCTACCAATCCATCATGTCAGTGTCGCCGATATGTTCAAGAGAAGTCGCTCAGAGAATTCACTTGTGTCTCATCCACTGCAATACATTTACGCTCCATTCTTTCATGACTGCCACCCTGAACCTTATATCACCAGATCGTTTTCACCTTCATTAAAATCATTTGCTCTGTTCCATGTCATTGATGTGGGATTCACTAAGGCCCTCCTATGACGGATCTCTTCTTGTCGACATCAGCTCATTATCCAAGAAGTCGATCTAGGAACAACCCTTTCAGTACTTTGAAACTTGCATGCCTCAATGGAAAGTTTCTCACTTCCAGCGACAGGTTTACATCAATGGCCTTCGACTGAAAGACTTTGCGTGGTGTTCGATGCCAAGTCCCTTATTCACACCACGTGAATTGTACTGTAGTACCTTGAGGGTCATCATCATTATCGGTGATTCCTCTCGCACCTGTTAACAACTTACATCATCGGCTGGTAATCAGGCGATGTCTTTCCATGTTCGACTCCAGAACATCTCTCACATGGATCGACTTGTACTTTGAGTGAAGATCGAACGAGATTGAAGACCCCGGATCTAGTTTCATCCATCCGGGCTGCGATATATATTCAGGAAAATAAAGACATCAAATGTACATAATTACTGCACAAATAATCATCCAATCTAAGGGATGATGGCTCTACCAGGATCATCAGTCTACACTCAGACGATTGTCTGTCTTATGTACATGAAAATGAATTTATAAAGCTGATCATGGGAATGCCCGCCTCAGCTAGATCATGAAAATATTATAAAGATAATGCATTGTATTGTATTGTATCTTATTACAGGTCGCCTTCCAGCTTGAAAAAACTTCAGATCCTCATGATAAAGCATTTCACCCGACATCAACAGATTAACGACCTCATGCTTTAGGGGGAAACTATTATAGACATTTTTGGGCACTTCAACCCCAATCATAAATGTCCATAAACCAAGGGCTCTTAAGTCCCTAAAAGTGTTGTTCGAACCTCTAAAATAACAAGGTCAACTGATTACATCTTCTCCCAGAAGTTCTCCATGAAAAACTACTAAGAACTGGTCAAAACTGGACCATCTCACCTGCTCCATGGTCAAAGTGCGTTGCATCCCACCTAAATACACACAGGAGGTGCGATGCATACTGAAAAGCCCTTCTATGGGGTGCGATGGGCGAGAGTGGACAAATGGAAAGGTCAATCTGCAAGGTGGAGGATCATGGAATCTTCCAGAAACTTCTCCTGTGACACTTGCCTCTCTGCATTCGCCCAGGGATGAGTAAGAGATCATCAATCTCCAAGTGGGATCAAGAACTATCAGAGAGAGGACACTAATCAAATCTCAAAAGCTGACTCACCCCCCTTGCAAACATCTATATATGGATCCCTCATCCGAGAGATCCAGAGGCTGGAATTTTGTATCTTGTAAGGAAGTGTTGTTGGTTTCTTGGTGCAACATCATAGTGTTGGGTGATCTAAGCTTTTCATGAGGTGAAGAAGGGCTTTCTTGCTGAGAGGATGATGCTAGGTCAGAACAATTGGTTGTAATGCTCTTTGCTATTCTTGATTATTAATAAAGCTATTCAAGTTTTCCTCCACATTCTTGTATGATTGATGATATATGCTTTTGTGTGGTCAATATATATCTGGTCCTATATTGTTTATGATAATAGATCTATGTTCTTGGATAGTGTTATGTTGCTTTGATTCTACAGGTGCTCTTTGAAGCTTGGTAGACGAGGAAGCGAGTGGCAAAGATCTATCAGAAGGGAGAGGAATCAAGCAAGGAACCAAGCGCAAGATAGAGGTTGGTCTCCTTTTTTCCCCTCTTATCTACTTCTCATAAAGGAAAACGAAAGTGGTTTTAGTTTGTTTGTTTCTAAGGTAGCTAGCAGCCTTAGTGGAACTAGCAGCTCTGCATAGACACTAGATTTCCCGACAACAAGTATGCTAAGGCCATCAGTTGTATATTCCCCAATCTTGCATTGGGATCCCAAAACTTCATATTTTTCATAGTGAATTTGCGTATGTAAAATTCAACCAATTTTTCTTTGTCTTCCATGTTAGCTTCGTTGCAAAATTCAATGAACTGTTTGTAATCCTAAAAGGGCATAGATCCATGTTGTTCCAGGGTTTTGATTTGGAATTGCAGCCATTTTTATTTGAGAAAGAGGGCATAATACTTTGATGGTTGTATGCATTGCAATGCCTCCATGGAGAGGCTTTACATGGTGGCAAGTTGTGTTTCTTTATCTTATATCCTCTGTCTCAACCTCATATTTTTTGCCTATAGTTGTTCCTTCATTATGGACTCTCTCATTCTTAGCTCAACTCTTCGCTCATTTCAATTAATTTTTCTTCCACGAGGCCTGCATCCTCCACCTTCTTAGATTTAGCAATTTTCATCCACCTATGGGTTCTTCCTCTTTCTATCTCTAGCTCATAAAGAAGAGGGACTACAAATTTTTGGGGGATAATCCTCCCTCCTTTAATGAATTTGTAATAGGACCCTAGGCTAGGTTGTGGACTAGGCCCTTGGAGCTATGGGGAGTCCCTCTCAAATGTTATTAGGGAGGTTGTTGCCTCTTGTATCTATTGTGGCACATTTTTCCCTTCCAGTAGCACATTATGCCCCTATAGCAGCACATTCTACCCCTCCTCTAGCATACTATATCCCTCTTGTAGCATAATTTGTCCCTCCTGTAGCTTCCCTTTTTCTTCTTGTTGGAGGTTTTTTGGTGTCTCGGGTTGTTTGAAGGAGGTTGATCTGGTTGTAGGCCTCCTCACATATGTTATAGGAGTCCTTGTTTTGGGTTTTGAAGATGTGAACTCTTCAATTTTCCTTTAGTTGGTCCTTCCTCCTCTTTCTTGCTTGGGAACTCCTCAATTGTGATGAGGACCTTTGTGGGAGTTTGTGGCATCCCTTTCTTGATCCTGGTACTTTTCCTAATCTTAAAATATAGGGGGGCTTGCCTTTGTCTCATTCTTTTATGTTTAACCGGGTTGCCTAAGGTAGCTAAAGTTGCAGCTACCTCATGTTCAATGTTTCCTGGAGACAATCTTGTTTTTTGTTGGGATATCTATGTTTCTCTAGGATCAATAGTACTCCTAGGACTTAATGTTTCCATTTCTTGTTTTCCCCCTCTTATTTTTCATATTTTGCTTCTCCTTCCCCTGTATTTGTTGTCTCTCTCTTCTGCTTTTGTTTCTTCTCCTTCTTTTCTTGTTGTCCCCTCCTCTTTTGTCTCTCTTTCTTCTTCTTCTGACCTTGCTTCCTCTTCCTCTTATGTCTTTTCCCCTTCTTCCTCTATTTTCCACTCTCTTCCTCCAACACTAGAGGTTGGGTTTCTCTTGGTGTAAGGGCTTGTGTTTCTATGAAAGTCTCCCTATCCATGTCTACAAATTTGTTCCATACGACAAGGATTCTCAAATGGTTCATAGCATCTACCACTATCAATTTGATGAGTCCATGGTGGGCTAGGTGTTGGTTTTTTTCCTTCCCTTAATTTTTGACTCATTTCCTTGATGGGTTGTAGGAGGAAGTATTGCACACTAAGTCTTTGAGCAAGAGGCAATTTTTCTTGAATCTGAGTTCATGAAGTAATCTAAAGTGGTAAACATATACCACACTCATCCTTCCCTCACAGGATATGTACTTCAGAATATGGTAAGCCACCTCATCCCAAGGATAAGGTAGGATTTCTCTCCTAACTCCATTCTTGTCCTCAACAAGATTTTCTTTGGCAATGAAGAAATTATTTTTAGCAGTGACACTGGTGGCTTTGTCCTCTCTACTCCATTTTATCCCTAAAGGTAGGGTTGTTACTCTGCTAATTATTTCAGGACTGAGAGAGATAGCTAACCCCCTCACAACAGTGGTGACACTATCCTTTGTCTGGGAATTAATGGTCGTGGAAAATTCAAGGGCAAGGTCATCATCATACCATTTCAGTAACTCGAAGAATCCTAGCCATTGATGTCTTCTAAAAATGTCTACCACATGAGTGTTTAGGTGGATTCTATTGGTATCTGAAGGCTCCCTCTTGTTGAATCCTCCCCCCATCACTTCTTTATGTCCTTAATTAAGTGAGGGAGAGATGCTTCTTCTATAGCTTCAGTGTTTAATTTAGTGGCAGCAGTGAGTCAAAAACTCCTTATCAATAACAATTTCCTATGTTTCAATCACTATACTACTCAAAAAGACCTTTTAATTGCATAATTATATTGCCACTGTCTATAGAATTTAAGTAGAATTTGCATGAAATTTTATGGATGGATGAAGGAGATGGTGGCACTTACTTTTTTTCAAATATCCTTGGATGAAGATGGTAATTTGGGGATCAATTTGAACCTTTGTGGCCCTTTTTCACCTTCTCAATCTTCCTGTAGCAGTCTCTCGACCCTCCTATAGCAATTGCAGGTCTGCTTGTAGCTCCTTCCTGTTGCAATTGCAGAATGGGGTTCGAAGCTCCTCGGTGGCATGCTAATCTTGTCCTCCCCCTAGCTATTTTTGAAATGAGCAAGTATGCAAAAGAAACCGAGCCCAAGTACATAATATGTCATTTTTTAGTTGAGGCTTGGAGCATTGTGGTGACCTGGAAATCACACAGGGTTTCCTCTTTTGGATCATTTTCCCCACTCTAAGTAATTATTTCTCCTTCCCTCGTAATCACCACCCACTATTTGTGATCCCAACTCAGTTGATGTGACATCTCCACGTATCATGAGTGTTCACCATCACTTTTAGTTCACTATATGAGGGTGGCCAACTTAATTGGCCACTTCCAGCTTATTAAAACATCCCTTCTCGACATTTATACATTTTCATTATTCAAAAATAGGGACGAGGTAAGATTTTTCCATACATGTGCCTACCTCATGATTGAATTGTTGTAGGGATTTTCGTGTTGGAGTTGGACCATATCATTGGCATCAAGGGAGTTGACTTGCTGACTTATTTCCTATGCATATCTTCATTTCTCTTAGTGATGCTTAACTATTGTGATTTTTGTGTGTGTGTAGCTACCTTGTTGATGTCCAAGCTACTATTGTTGGGGGGGAAGTCTTCCTGGGAGTGGTATGACTTCTTCAGAGTTGTTTCATAACGTTCCATCATCCCCCCTGATGAGAAAAAAAAAGGATCAATGCTTTTTGTGGTGTGTGCACAAGATGCTACAGGAGGAGGTTTCTTCATGTAGCAATCATTTTCTTTTCCTTTGGGGTCCCCAATCTGCATCATGGTGATGAGGGAAATTATAAGAAGTACTAAAGAAAATACTAGGATCATGAGAGAGAAATGTAGACACTTGTAGAAATGGAAATGATGGCTTATGCTTTTTTGTTTTTATTTTTTTAAGAGGTAGGATAGAGTGGGGAATTTGAGTGAATTTTTTGTGAAATGAGATGGATGAGTGATGGATGGATGATGGAAAATAATGGGGGAACCTTCTTCATCATTTTTAAAGTCATAATGTTCTTGTTGGCCTTCCCTCTTCCTCAGATCTCCCTCCTGTAGCTTTTCAGAACCCTCTTGTAGCACCATAGGACCTTCCGGTAGCAATAGAGAGAGGAGGTAAAAATCGAAGTTTAGGATAATGAGATGGTGTAGAGAGGTGATCACATGAGTGGAGATGATGGATAGGAAGTGGATGGATGGAAGAATGAAGGAAATCTTGAAAATTTTGGCCTTGTATCAATGAAATATGCCACTATGTATAATCCTGCAAAATGAAAAAAAAGTCCGTAGACATGATATAAACTCGTTCCTTGTGTTTTCTCTTTTCTTTTGTTTTTTCTCTTTTCTTTAGACATGTAGGTTTCCTCTTAGGAGGTTTTCAACATACATGCTGCCCTAGGTGCCTCAGAGGGGGTTTTCACTTATGGATCTTTATTATTTTTTCTTCCTCTTTTTTTGCTCTAGGGCTGCCTCAAGGAGGTTTTCAACCCTGGAGTAGGCCTCGGATGCCCTATAGAGGTTTTCATCCAGGCCTTTTTATTTTATTTTCAAATTTCTAGGAGGTCTATGGATTGGAAGCCATGACACTTCCAATCACATTGACTTCTCATTTTATTGTACTAATGACTTATGCCTTAGACATAGGTTTCCTATATAACTTCAGCCTATAACCATTGACAAGCAAGGGGATCCCTTCCTCATCAATGGTTATGATTTAGAAATATCCATTGTCATGTCATTTTCTACCATGTATGGGCCTAACCATCTTTTCATTAGTATTCCTTTAAAATCTTTGAACCTAGAATCATATAACAAGGCCCAATCCCCTTCTTGAAAAACCTTTTCCTTGATATGCTTATCATGCCAAAACTTCCTTTTCAATTGTATAACTTTAGTGTGTAGAAGGGCCTGCATTCTGAACTCATCCAAGCCATTCAATTGGAGAAACCTTTCTTTTTGTGCTCTAGTGACATCTAAGTCTAATTGGGTTTCCATTGTCAAAGTGTTATATTAAAACTCAATACAAAGCAGAGCTTTCTTCCCATAAACTAAATCATATGGAGTGAACCCAGTAGTTTTCTTCCAAGTGGTGTTTTAGGCCCAAGTGGCCTCCACTAATTTGTTTTCCCAATCTCTCCTATTGTTGCTCACAACCTTGGTGAGGATGATCTCCAATGCCCTATTATAACCTCGACTTGCCCACTTGCTTGAGGGTGATATGCAGTAGATGTTTTGTGTTTGATATTATGTTTTCTCGAGATATTCTCAATAAAATGTGATGTGAATTGAGCCCCCTAATCGGTGATTATCTCACTTGGATACCCAAACTTGTAGAAAATATTTTCCCTTAAGAACTCAACCACTTTCTTCTATGTTGCTGCTTTGATAGCCTTTTTCTTAGCCCACTTTGTCAAGTAATGAGTGCGCACAATGATGTGCTTTTTATGCCTTGATGGTGGATCAATTGGCCCAATGAAATCCATGCCCCACTTGTCAAATAGCTCTAAGGCCACTTTAGGTTGTAGAGGCATCTCATCCCTAGGTGTGGGTTTCCCTATCCTTTGGAACTGATCACATATGCTATTATACCTTCTTTCATATTGATGGAGAGTGTGCCAATAGTAGCCAACTTGTAAAGCTTTGAAAGTTTATCACTGAGATAAAAAATAGGTGCTCATATGGAAGTTGATCATAAACCATCCCTTCATCACCTGTAGGCAAAGTAAGTCTAGACAAAAAATCTACAACTACATTTTCTTTTCTTGGCTTGTCAATGATAGTCAAATCAAATTGTTGTAACAATAACAACCATATAATGATCCTAGCATTCACATCAGGATTATTCATCAAATATTTAATAGTTACATGATCAGTATGCAGAAAAGTTTGGTACCTGGTGATATAGTGCCTGAATTTTTTTGAGCGTACAACAGCTAAAATTTATTTTTCAGTGACAGAGTAGTTCAATTTAGCCTTAGACAGATTTTTACTAATGAAATAAATGGCATAGGGTAACTTATCATCTATTTGCCCCAAGGTTTTCCCCACAACTTTGTCTGATGCATCAGTATGGATATGGAAAGGCAGAGCCCAATTGGGACCCCTAAGTATGGGTGTAGTGGTCAATTTCTCTTTTAATATTTCAAGGGCCTCTTGACAGCTACTTGACCAACAGAAATCTGAGTCCTTGGCCAACAATCCAAACAATGGTGAAGCCACTTTACTAAAATCCTTGATAAACCTTCTATAATAACCATCTAAGCCCAAGAAACTCCTAACATCCCTCTTCTTTTGAGGGGTAGGGACCCTTTTGATGATGGCAATCTTGTTTGGGTCCACCTATATCCCTTCTTGAGATATGGAATGGCCAAGGAAAATCCCTGCATTCATTAAGAATTCACATTTCTCAGGACTCAGTGAGAGGTTCATTTCAATGAATTTTCTCAGGACTTTACCTAGATTAGAGAGAACCTCCAAGAATTCACATCCATAGGGAGTGAAATCATCCATGTAGATCTCCATAGAGTCATGAACAAGCTCAACAAAGATGCTCAAAACTTCCCTTTGAAAAGTGGTAGGGGCATTGCATATACCAAATGGGAGGACTCTATAAGCAAAGGTACCCCAAGGACATGTAAATGTATTATTTTCTTGGCCTTCAAGGCTGATCTGGATTTGATCGTAACCATTAAATCCATCCAAGAAAGAGAAGAACTTCTTCCCTACAAGACCATCTAAAATTTGGTCAATGAAATGCAAAGGGAAATGGTCTTTCTTTGTGGCCTTATTTAGTTCTCTATAATCAACACAGATCCTCCACTTCCCATTCTTCTTTGGGACTAATACTAGAGGGTACACCCACTCACTATCTGAGATGGGGTATATGAACCCTGCATCCAGCAACTTTTGTAATTCTTCCTTCACTATGTCCTTAAGGGTTGGGTTCATTCCCCTCTTAAGCTGGAAAATAGGTTTTCATCCCTCTTTGATGTAGATGTGATGAGTCTAAATTGATGGATGCACCCCCTTCATTTCTTTATAGTCCCAAATAGAAGCATCTAAGTGTTCTCTTAGCATCTTGCACAAATTCTCTTCTTGTTTGGCTGAGAGAGAGGGGTTAATTTTTAAGGTTCTGGATGGGCCAAACTCTACAACTTTGAAATGTTTAGGACTTGGATCAACTGAGCATAACTCGATCCAAGCACTACTCTCATATTATTTCACTAGCTCATCAAGAGGAATGGTAATGGGGGGTTGGTTCTGAAGGATATGGTCAATGAGGTCATCTTCATCAGGTTGCCCCCCTCCTATAACAACATCTAGGGTACAAATTGGGTAGGGTTTTGTATGATACACTTCAACTTCTTCCTCTTCCTTAAGCCACAAAGGTAGATCATGTTCAAGATAAATCTAAGCAGGAGGATGTAACACCCTCCTCCCACATCTACCCAAGCAACTGGCCAGTCGGGGTAAACATACGACGAGAGGTCACTATGATAAGATTCAACCTCCTTGGTGACTTTAAGGAAATGGAATCAACGGAACATCACACACATTCATCCAATATCATCAACAGAACCTTCAAGAGACAAGTCAGCCACTCAGGCAGCCCGTCCCTAGGTCCCACTATTGTTTGAGAAACTTAGGGCAGGGTAACGCTCCCCAGACACTTCCCAGGTGAGTTATAATGCTCCCAAACACTGGCAAGGTGAGTTAAAACAATCCCTAAACACTGCCCAAGCAAGTTAGTCTCTAAAATAACGCTCTGTTTTGGATAGCATTCTAGGATTTGAGCCACCTTTTTCGGCCCAGAGCCCGAGACACTGCCCAAAATGGAATGATCACTTAAAATTTGTAAGAGTACATGGAAACAAGGATGCAAAAGAAATAAATTTAACAAGACCATAATTAGAACCCTACTAGCCATGACAGGCATTTCGTCAAACATATCATCGACATGTAATCTATAGGTGTAAATAACATAATTAAGTGTAGGGATCTCATACTTATCTTAGAATTTCCATGAACCATTATTTCCTCATGTCATTTGGTGTCTCATCATTTATTAGATCAAAGATACATTATCCATTCAGATATAAGTAAAAACATGTTGAGATCCATGCATAGCTGTTGTCACAAAATATACATATAACCAGCATAATAAGAACAGAAATACAATGGACATATCAGCCATCAAAATCCATGTATACATCAGTACTTTTACACATGAAAATCAAGGGAATGAATTTCTCATTAATGAATGCAATAAACCAACCGGATATGGGACTACCAAGTTCCATCGGACCATAGAATGGTTGAGCCAAATCTATCTTCATTCATTCACCCCCGTGCCATATTCCAAGCATGAATGTGGGATCTCATAGAACACATCAATCAAAACTCATATAGGGCTTCTAGAGGCCATCCACCTCAACTCATCAAATAGTGATTCCACCTCATGATCGGACATCACCAAAAACCATCATTAGATTGGTCTCCATCCAAGCCTTCCAGGGCTTCTAGATCATTTTTCCAACCAACGCTTCCAGAACTGGTAACTCAACCCACAGCTTATACAAGGCTTCCAAGACTAGTAACTCAACCTACCAAGGGTTTCTAGAGTGTCTGTCCAACCAAGGATTCCAGGACTAGTAACTCAACCCAAGCTGCTACAGGGCATCCAAAGCATTTGTTCAACTGGGCTTTCCAGGACTAATAACTCAACCCAAGCTAAGGAAACATGAGAACCAACTAAAACAAAAAAAAATGAAAGTAAACCCACAATCACCATGGATATCCAGGAAATGGCAAGGCTAGGCAATCCACTATCAATCTAGGCAATCCTCCATGCCAATGACAGATCACAACCAAGAAACCACATGCATGCCAAAATAGTGAATAAATCATTCATGCAACTTGGTACCTGCAAGAAAATATGATGTAGTTGCTGATGTCGATGCCTTCCTATGCTTTCCTTCTCTTCATTTGCCTTCTTTCTCCAAGAATCCAAGTATGCCACACCCACCAAGAGTGCTCCAATAAAACTCTAAGTATCCAAGAGTATGTGAGAGAGAGAGAGAGAATAGTGAGAGAGCTCCAAAATTGTGTTGATCAAACCTTTCCCACTGATCCTCAGAAGCTTTTTTATTAATGAGGCCTCTATTTTCTTTATTTCCATTATTTTCCTTCATTTTCCTCCTCACATGCAACCTGACCTTTCACCTTCCTTTTCTCCTCATTTCCATTATTTTCATAAATAAATGTGCCAGAATACCTTTTTGCCTCTTTAATGCCTTAGCCATTGCCTTTGCAATTTCCATAGCCATAAACAACCAAATGAACACCCACTAAGATGTCTTGCCCACCATTCATCTTGGAATACGTGTCCCATCATTCGTGGTCTTATATATTTTTACATGAGTTTTTAACCAGGGTTGTTACAGAACCCTCCCCCTTGGGGGGACACATTCCTCGGTGTTCAATGACACCTATAACCAAAAAGACTATTGAAAACAAAACATCATGACAACATACCGCATAGTGGAGCTTTATAACACAACTCATTACGATATTTAAAAAACCACATATACACATACACATTTGCCTCAATCAACAAATGCCATACTGTCTATGGAGCTTTATAAACTAACTCGATACAGTATTTACAATAATATACACATATACACATTTTCTTAACCAGCAAGTGAAAATATGCGATGCCTGCATCCGCAACAAGGGAATCCAGAGGCTCACACCTCCACCCTTAAGTAATGTTAAGATTCACCTCCTTACCAAGAAGTCTAGAATCCACTGCCACAATCAAACTGCATCCAATCTCCAGCGCTATAATCCTGCGCCACTTGTCCTCTCAGTGAACAATTACCAGCTCATTTTTCCAGGGCGCACTCCCAATGTGCATCTGATTCCATCTAGAAATGTTAATGACCAAAACAAATCCATCTGTTACCTTCCTTTCTCTGCTACACAATCCCTCAAGAAATCCAATCACCCCTTCCATGTAGTCGCTCACTTCCAAGTTTCGTTGGCACCCCCATCCCGGGAAGTCCATTCTTTGGCAAGGCTCCCTCACATTGAAAGAAACAAAAACCAAGGCATATACTTGCCTCAAAACCATCATAATGGTCATAGCATGCTCATGGAAATCAATGGACACAATTGGGTACCAGTGTCCCACAATGGCCTTGTTCCTGAATGCTTTACTAGCATACTGCTGCATTCTCCAATTCATTATGTTGAAGCTTCCAATTCTTGCAGTTGATTTCAACCACCCAACTAGGCATTTCATGCATTCCTATACCAAGCACATAACTTCCATTAGATTTAAAATAAATTGAAATAAATTCACAGCATACCTCATTGGTAGCTTGTCAATAAGGTATATTTGCAATCTTATTCACTTCCTGTCACAACAAGTCAAACTAGCATATTTGACCAAAACATGTATAAAAATATCACATCAAGTTGGCTCAAAACATAACCATCAAAATCATAAATCACATGTAACCATCATAAACCAGAATCATAATTCACATGTAATCATCATATACTAGAATCATAAATCACGTGCATGATAAAACTGAAATAAAACATTGATACTTATCCTTTAATGAATCCTTAGATTCCACCTTTGTCCTTATTTCGTACACACCTCGAATCAGTTGCCACACCTGAAAAACACCCAATGCCTTCTCCTCAACCATGTGCACATATGCATAGTGTGCATCACACACATACAGCCACACATGACATACAACTCCATACAATACATGCACCTACCCTGACATACAACACATTCACCTACACCCAGTGTATACAATACAATAGATATTCCTACATCAAGTGCATAACACAATACACACACCTACATCTGACATACAACACAACAAAATAAATCTATACCCGATGTACAACACCACACAATACATGTACTCACACAGAGTAAAACACAATGAATACACATGTCATGATACGATGACTACACAATGCACATACATAGTACCATATGCCCACAGCACAACATGTACGACGTGCACCCAATCCCACACGTACGCCAGTGTCACATGTACCAATCACCCCCTGCACAACTTGGGCACAACATCACATGTACACGACACTACCTGCACAACGTGTACACAACACCATATGTACACTGCACCACTGTTCAACGTGTACACAATACAAAATGTACATAATACCACATGCATGACATGTACGCAACACCATATGTACACAACACCACATGCATGACATGTACACAGCACCACCTGCACACAACGCCACTTGTACAACATGTACATAGTACCACATGCACACGCACCACTTGTACAATCATACACAACACACCATATGTACCGAGCACCACATGTACATAGCACTATATATCCAACATGTACATAACATCATCTGTACACAGCACTGCATATCCAACATGCGCAGAGCACCATATGCATACAACACCGCATATCCATCATGCACATAGTACAATATGTACACAACACTGTATATCCAACATGTACATAGCACCATATATACCCAACACTGAATATGCAACATTCATACAACATTATTTGTACTAACACCCTGTACATAATATTGCATAAACAACATGTACACATGCTATATATGCACAACACCGCATGCACACAACATCACAGATGCAACATATACAACATATGCATAATAGTAGTACCACACATCCCAACCACATTGTCTCTACCAAGCAACCTTGCTTCCAGTGTCTTACCCATGCTTGTCCCAACATGTCGCAGACCACACTACTTTCATTTTGCTGATGTATCCCTCAGTATAACCTGTCCATAACATAGACATAGTATAATCACATAATATCAACTCATAACCACATGATACTAACCTCATATATTTTTCATGACTACTCTTCCCACTTGATTTCTCATGAACCAGGAACCTCTTCATGTCATTCACATGTATAAGCAATCATTCCTCCACAAGAATGATCCCTGACAACCTTGTCAGACGGTGACACAGATACATACATACATACATATATAATCTTTAGCATAAAATAATCATCATCCTATTAGACAACGACATACATACATGTATACATATATAAACATCAACATAGTCATGATCACAACATAATTACTTGATATCATAAGGTCTAGGTTGAGAGAACTTCCTTATTCATGCACGACATTGAGAATAATCATTCCCAACATAGCCAAGGCATCTGAAACCTCATATCCATTTACTTTACCTTTTCTAGTTACTTTTCACATGACTATATTGCCACTGTCCATTTAAGCCAATGGACCCAACCAGTCCAACTGGCTATCATAGTCTTACCCTCCATTACGCTTACTCATGCACAAAGCTTCATATGAATCTTACATCACCTTTTGGGTACCACACAACTCTCCCCGAGCTCCATCAACTTCTTCCTTTCCCAACCAATTCACAAGACTCCAAACACAAAAGGAAAGTCAAGAAACAAACAAGAAGAAGATCATGAAAACCAATGACAACAATACAACACCACAACCAAAGTGGCAAGGCCTTTCACCAAACAAAAAAGACAAAAAACAAAAAACAAAAAACAAAAAACAAAAAAACAAAAAAAAAAAAAACAAAAAACAAACAAAAAACAAAAAAAACGAATCAAGCTCAACAAATCATAAAAGACCAAGATCACACGACTAGCAACAAACACCATGACTCAATCCCCATGGTTCCCAAGGAAAGCTCAACCTCAGCCTTCTTCAAGATTTCATGGCAATCTCTCTTGTCATGCAACTCCTTGCATCATACTGCCATAAACACATAACTGTCATTGTATAAGTAAACATGAAAATACACTAGTTACCTCATCTTGTTGTGCCAAGTATGTTGCTTGCGACTGAACACATCCACATCATCTCTCGAGGGAATCAAATTCCCTTGACAGATCCACCTACAACTAGACACTTGCTAATATACATGTCAAGTACATGTTCATGACCATAGCACATATCCACATAATTTCAAACAAAATCAAGGTTAAGAAGATTTCATATGTGTAAAGAAGTCATTCATTCAAAATTAGGGTTTCCAAACATAGCCAAAGGAATTCTTTCCCAATTCCTTTTTTTACCTTTTCACCTTGTTGGAATCGAGGCTTACTGTGGGTTGTCACACTAACCAACTATTAGTTATATAGACACATAAACTATTACCTTATCATTCTAATAACCAAGCATGTTACCCTGCAACTACTCACACATCTCAACCACATGTTCCAAATATCAAGACAATAATATCTCACAATTTGAAATCAATTGTTACCAAGACTAACAATCATGTCATAATCCATAGTCAACTCATAGTCATTAGTCATAATACTACAACTATCACCTACTATACTCAAGTACATATCAACTCTCTCAACATATATGTGTTAATACAATCATCTTAAAATAAGATCATTTGAACACGTACTCATATTATGCAATTGATCAAACATTCAACCAGCTTGCAACATACCATGTTAAATTAACTAGACAACGTAATAGACACCAAACATTCAACATCAATAGACAACATAATCAAGAATGAAGCACCAAGTATACTACATAAGCAACCTCATACCTTAGTGTACCTCAGGGGAGGATATCTTGTATGCACAATCAATCTAGGTTAGCACGACACAACTTCACAACATATCAACTCAAACATAAATCATGATATCCATAGCAGTAACTAACTAACATGTTCGCATCATAAGCTCATAAGCATTTTTCGTTCATGCATAAAAATCACATATGTACGATCATTCTAGATTAGTACAACACCATATCACAAATATGTTGACTCATACATGAATATCACAACCATAACCATCTGCATAGGTCAAACCATGTTAACGCAATACATATAACATCAAGATCTTCAATGAAATGAGCATAACCATTACGCATATGACCAATCCAAATTACAACATCAAGATCTCAATGAAATAACCTAATCATCAAGTTAATAGCATATAACAACAATAAGAAATGCATACGATCACATGTTACTATCAGTCATGACTATTTGTCACATGTGCATATAACTATACTAATCAACTAACATCTATCGAGAATGTAACCATAACATCGAAAGGCATGTACATAAACCTAATGCATATAAAAATCCTTGACTTACATACATGCATGCCAAACATACAATACCTACATGACGATCTACTCTTACCCCAAAGTCCAATGTTGCAACCTCATTATGATGATCTGCATCTCTTGTTCTATCTCATCCAACACATTAGCATCTTAACAACCAATATCACCATGATGACCTAAATTGCATACCATGACTTCACAAGGCATGTTTGACCTACTATACATGCATAATCATAACCAAGACCATATATGCATAACAACCACATATACACACATAACAAATGAGTACCAAACCATATACTCATCATTCTAGCTAGAGTCTAGTCATCAATGCATGACCATATCAACCACACAAACCATGACCTCGTGCATGACAACAACAACCATCTCATGTGCAGTTGATAAAATCTGAACACTGACATGCATAACAATTCATAATCGACCATACACACACAAAGATATACTCCGTGACAACCCTTCAACCTTCACATGAAAACATAACTACAACCATTATCAACACCATGCGAGGGAAACAAGCACATGGACTACAACACAAGAGACACACATGCAACTAACATGAATGGATGACCAACACACAACCCAAGGAGAGCACAACCACGCTCTGATACCACTATGTAACACCCTCCTCCCACATCTAACCAAGCAACCGGCCAGCTGGGGTAAACATGCGATGAGAGGCCACTATGATAAGATTCAACCTCCTATGTGACTTTAAGTAAATGTAATCGACAAAACATCACACACGGTCATCCAATATCATCTAAAAAACCTCCAGGAGACAATACAACCACTCAGACAGCCTGTCACTGGGTCCCACTGTTTTTTGAGAAACTTAGGGTAGGGTAACGCTCCCCAGACACTACCCAGGCGAGTTAGAATGCTCCTCAGACACTAGCAAGGCGAGTTATAGTGCTCCCCAGACACTGGCAAGGCGAGTTATAATTCTCCCTAGACACTACCCAGGCAAGTTAGTCTCTAATCTAACACTCTATTTTTCTAGCATTGTGATATTTGAGCCACCTTTTTCGACCCAAATCCTGGGACACTACCCAGAATGGAATGATCACTTAAAATTGGTAAGAATACAAGGAAACAAAGATGAAAAAGCAATAAACTGAACAAGGCCATAACCAGAACCCTACTAGCCATGACAGGAATTTCGTCAAACATATCATTGACATGTAATCTACAGGTGTAAATAACATAATTAAGTGTAGAGATCTCATACTTATCTAAGAATCACCATGAACCATTGTTTCCTCATGTCATTTTTTGCCTTATCATTTGTTAGATCATAGATACATTATCCATTCAGATACAAGTAAAAACATGCTGAGAGCCATACATAGTTGTTGTCACAAAATATACATATAACTAGCATAATAGGAACAGAAACACAATGGACATATCAGCTATCAAAATCCATGTATACATCAGTACTTTTACACATGAAAATAAAGGGAATGAATTTCTCATTAATGAATGCAATAAACCAACTAGATGGGAGTACCAAGTTCCACCCGACCATAGAATGGTTGAGCCAAATCTCTCTTCAGCGATTCACCCCTGTGCCATATTCCATGCATGAATGTGGAATCTCATAGAACACATCAATCAAAACTCATCCAGGGCTTCCAGAGGCCATCCACCTCAACCCATAAAACAATTATTCCACCTCACGATCAGACATCACCAAAAACCATCATCAGATTGGTCTCCTTCCGAGCCTTCCAAGGCTTCCATATTGTTTGTCCAACCAAGGCTTCCAGAACTAATAACTCAACCCATAGCTTATATAGGCCTTCCACAGCATTTGCCTAACCAAGGCTTCCGGGACTAGTAACTCAACCCACCAAGGGCTTCTAGATAATTTGTCCAACCAAGGATTCCAAGACTAGTTACTCAACCCAAGTTGTTATAAGGTTTCTAGAGCATTTTTTCAACGAGGGCTTCCAGGACTAATAACTCAACCTAAGCTAAGGAAACATGAGAACCAACCAAAACAAAAAAAAAAATGAAAGTAAACCCACAATCACCATGGCTATCTAGGAAATGGCAAGGCTAGGCAATCCACTATCGATCCTAGCAATCCTCCATGCCAATGACAGATCACAAACCAAAAACCACATGCATGTGTCATGCATGCCAAAATAGTGAAGAAATCATACATGAAACTCAGTACTTGCAAGAAAATATGATCTAGATGTTGATGTCGATGCCTTCCAGCGCTTACTTGCTCTTCATTTTCCTTCTTACTCCAAGAATCCAAGTATGCCACACCCACCAAGAGTGCTCCAAGAAAAGTCTAAGTATCCAAGAGTGAGAGAGAGAGAGAGAATAGTGAGAGAGCTCCAAACTGAGCTGACCAAGCCTTGCCCACTAATCCTCAGAAACCTTTTTATTAATGAGGCCTCTCTTTTCTTCATTTTCCATTATTTTCCTTCAATTTCCACCTCACATGCAACCTGTGACCTTTCACCTTCCTTTTCTCCTAATTCCCATTATTTTCATAAATAAATGTGCCTGGATAACATTTTGCCTCTTTAATGCCTTAGCCATTGCCTTTGCCAATTTCCTTAGCCATAAACAATCAAATGAACACCCACTAAGATGCCTTGCCCACCATTCAGCTTGGAATACGTGTCCCATCATCCGTGGTCTTATATATTTTTACATGAGTTTTTAACCAGGGTTGTTACAGAGGATACAATATCAGTTGTTTTTATAAGGGCCCATTCTTGATGGTCATGTTTCCATCCCTACAACTAATGTAAGCATCAACAGTGTCTAACCATGGCCTTCCCAAGATGAGAGGATAGCCATTGAACTTTGTTTTGGGACGGAGAACTAGGAAAATAGTAGGATACTCCCAAGGGTCAATGGAGACCATGACATCCTCAACAACTCCCTCGAGAGCCACTGTGGATCTATCTGTAAGTTGCAACACTGTGGCGGTCTTTCTCAAAGCTCCTTGGAGGTTTATATTGAACATGGTTTTCTCTGTCATCACATTGATGGAAGCCCCAAGATTAATCAATGTATGAGGGAGAATGGTGCCATCAATATGCACATCCACTACTGGGCTTCCATGGTCTAAGTATTTTGGAAAAATTACTCTCCCTAGCATCAAATCAGATAATTTCCTAACAACATTTATAGTGAGGGTGTCTCTTTTTCTTCTCCCAGGATGTTTGAAACATTTCTCCTTGATGAGCTTATTATATATGGGAACATCCTTAATAGCCTGGAGAAGGGGTATTTTAACACACAAATTCTTCAATTCTCCCAAACGTTCAACCTCTTACGGGGTGTGTTGGTTGGGGTGGATCAACCTCTCAGTGAAAGGAGGTGGATTTACTTGAGGGGTACTCTCTTCCTTTTCCGCTCCAATATCTTCAGGTGGAGATGGTGGAAGGTTATCTGGAAGCACTCTCCTAGACCTAAGATTGATCTCTTGGATCTCCACAGCATAGGTAGGATAAGATGTCTCTCGACTGTAGACTTATTGTGCTTGCTTTTTATTTTGGTTGGATTGGGTTGAGTAGGCATCTGAGGTTTCTTAGGTGGAGCAGGATGAGTGATTTGTTGTTGAGGTTGGGGTGGAGGCAGTAAAGCAGGAGGTTGGTTGAGTTGAGGCCTCCACCCTTGTGATGGGTTGTTCCATTGAGGAGGTTGGGGAGCATATGGCTGAAATGGTTGATTGACAGGTTGAGGATGATATGGAGGAGCATAGGGCCAAGAAGGAGGTGTGGACCAGGATGGATGAGTGGAAGAGTACCAAGGTTGCAAGGGTGTAGTCTGATTTGGATTATAATAAGATTAGTGTGTACCTTGCATGCCTTGTTGTTATGGTTGAGATCCTTGAGGCCTTCTTTTATTTATAAGCAGAGTTCCTCAGGCCCACCTTCTACCCCTTGATATACAACTTTTAGTCTTGGCAAAGAAGGGCACATTCCTATTGCATGATTTTCTTCACAGACTAGGTAGACTTCTATGACATTTAAGGGGCACTTGTTCCTAGGATGTCTTTTGATGCATCTTGGGCAGAAAATAGCTAGTGCCCTTTCTGCTTCCTCTTGTTTCCTCTTGATTTGCATGGTATCCATTTGCAAAGCAAAGGTATGCAACATTTCACTCTTGAAATCCTCCAACATGTTGCATATCTTATTCTTGATGGAAATTATGGAAGGAGAGGAACTGACCAAGCCTTGACTAGCCCTACCCTTATTTCTAGCAACCCTAGAGTGATTCTTGAACATAGTTTTCATGTTATCATAAGATAATTGGATATCTTCCCCAGGCAGCATGTTGAGGGTCTCCAACATGTCCTCCCTGATCGCTCAAAGAAGAACTAGTTTGAGTGATTCAAGATCAAGGGTGCAGTTGGCCCTCCTACAACTGAGTTGAAATCTCTCCTCATAGTCTTCTAGGGATTCATCAACTCCAAGGGTCATTCTAAAGATTTCGTCCTTAGTTTCTTTGGACCTACAGTAGTCCATGTACTTGTTATTAAAGGCTTGTTGCATTTGAGCCCAAGTAGTGATGCTACCCCTAGGCAGACCCATAAACCAGCACAAGGTTGCATCCTTAAGGGTAGAGGGGAATAACTTTAGCTTCTGGTCATCATAGGCATAGTCATAAGTCCTATAGACAACAGCAAATTCAAACATGAAGGTATCAGGATCCTCAGAGTTTAATCCATGGAAGTGTGGAAGGGCAATAGGGCTTATATTCTTCATTCTAGCCTCTCCACTAGTCTCTCTGATAGGGAAAACCTCATTGTCCTTGTTTTCAACCATAGTTTGGGTAGGTGAAGTGGGTTCTTCTTCTTCCCCGATAGGTTCTTCAAAAATTTCAGGTTGCTCACCTAGAGAGTCTTCTAACTCCCTTGTAGTTAGAGAGGGAAGCTGACAATCATCAAAGAAGAGTGAAGGTTGACTGATTGAGGGTGTGGGGATTTTTTATAAGAATTTTCCTTGAGTATATCTACTCTTATGAGGCATGAAAGAAATTTTTTCTCTTTTTCTTTTATGTTACTTCTTCAAAACTATATGCAAAATAGAAAATAATGCTTAAGAAAAAAACAACATCTACCTAGAAACTTCCCCGACAACAACACCAAAAAGTGGTGAGCCCTGGTATTGCACCAAGAGTGATGTGATTCCCAAGGGCTCCTAAACTCTATTTATCAACCTGGGGTTCATACAAACTTCGAGGTGATAGTGCCATATGCACAGTAGATTGCCTTCGACATGTATAGTTGCCAACATATTCTTCCCAAGTATACTTTTGCATATGCTTCCCACAACCATGATTATTGCATAAACATGAGGCAAAATTGCATCAAAATGATCCACACCAAAAATTGCTAAACTAAATAAATACGAGGCTCGAGCTGCTTTGCACGAGTATTATCTACTAATTCTTTCCATTTCCTGGAAAGAATAAATATATATTAACCGTATCTGCATCCTGAAGCATAGATATAGTTAAGCCTTCATCCATAGTCATAATGACTATAACGTTTATGTTGCTATTGCAGGTAAAATAATTTCCATCTTTGCAGCTTGTATTCACAGTCATTTTTGTCCAGGTTAATAATCATATATTCAACTATCGCATTTGTTGCCTTTGACCGAGAATACGTTGTGGAATATCTTTGAAGAACAAGTTGCATAAAATTTTTGCATGGAATGAAAATTGAACATTGCACAAAATAATGTATTAGCAAATTTGGTGATAATATATTCCTGAGACATCATAGACAGGCTTGTGCTCCACAATGGAAACCCTACAAATTTGGCACTTCTTGTATTTCCATGAACATGTACGGGAAAGAATGTGATGCCTACAGGGAAGTAGCACGACTATAATTCTCCTTCAAAACATATTCTACATAGAACCTTTTTATTTTGAAGCATCTCCAAGTCTTGCTGACTGATTTCTCCTTCAAAACATATTCTACATAGAACCTCTTTATTTTGAAGCATCTCCAAGTCTTGCTGACTGATCTTTGTGATTTGTGATTGTTCTCCCAAAGTTTCTTGTAATCTTCAAAAAAAAATTAGCAATCTCTTTTTAGCCATCTTTTTTACCGCTTCAGGAGAAATCCCACAAAATGTGTTATACTCTGAACTTTGGGTATGTAGAAGGTGAGATTTGCTTCTCTTTACTACTTTCATCAATAGTCCACCTACCCAAACTCTAGGGCCCACGATGTAAAAAGCCAAAGAAAACACCTCCCTTTGCAAACATCCTGAAGAACCATTCTTCACTATTCCCATTGTGTAGCAAAACTACATTTTTTTTCCTACAGGGCGTAAAGGGCTAATACCATTGCAACATCTTGATTTTTTCATTATCTTCATTCCAGTTGAATGATCTGAGTGTTGTGTAGGATGTTTCTAGTCTTTTTGTAGCAGAGGCTTGTAAAGGTGTTGCTATCTTTACTGGACCTTTTGACTCTGCAGTCACTTGGGCGTTTAAATTTCCCCTAAGATCACTTTCAATGCACATCACTGAGAGTTGTCCAATTGATAGAACATCAAAAACTCGAGCTACTGGATCATGTAATATTTCAGATATATGTAGAAGCTTGTCTCTACCTGTACCAAAATCAATAAAAGCCCCAAAATATTTATTGGATACTATGACAAAAACTCCTACAATCTCCCCTTTGACCAATGTCATGCGAAAAACAGTTCGCTAATGTTTATCACAAAGAACATTCAATGAATCAATACAACGCTCCCATAAATATCGCACAGAAATAGATATAATAGATTCAGGACAAATGGTATCCCATTTGGCTATAATAGAGGTAGATTTGAACACCTATTCCAAAAGAGAACAACCAAATTCCCTCCAGAAAGTATACTAGCCTGGAAAATAAACACTACAAAAATGGTTGTTAATCTTGAATTATTTAGCCACAATGTACATTATTATAAGATGTCGATCTGCATGATTCTCAGATTCTCCATAGATCTTGATGGCACTTGATTCAATCTAATCCAATGTTAGTTGTTGTGTCTACTTGCACCTATTTATGATCCACTGGTGTTCATGCCGATACCCAGTTTAAGACCAAGAACCCTGAATAGAAAGGTTGTGAGTGGTACATGACTCGAATTTATGGTCTACAGAGAAAACCCCATCATTGATCTTGTCAAAATTGAATTCTAGCAATAGCTTCAAGAACATTTTGGAAATTTCCCAGAAATTTCCACTAGTTGAGGCCATGTGTATCTCTGGAATATTTACATTACGATGTAATTAAGCCCATGAGACAAGATAAAACGTCGATCCAGAAGATGTTATTGCTTTGAGTGTATGCTCTGTCATGCACTCTCTTGTTGAGAAGTAACCCTGGAAAACCAGAAGCTAATTACCCGGGGGGTCACCTGGTTTTTTTCAGAGATACGTGGTTGTATCCGGTTTTTAGGAAGGGGATTTTGCTATTCACCTGAAAGTGCCACGTAGCCAATAGTTGTTTTGATAAAACAAGAAATCACAAACCCCGTACTTTTTTAAACATCGAGCACATGGAGGGGGTCTGCTATTTCTAATAGCCATCAATATTCTCCGTTTGTGATCCAACAATGCCATTAATTACTTGATTTAACTGATGACCACAGCCACTGGCTTAAGCCAAACCCTAACGACTAATCGTGCATGGTGTCCACCAAAACCATTACAGAAGTTCCCAGTAATTCTTTGGCAATAGAAGGCATTCCTATCATGCATTGCGCTACCACATATTTAGGAACACATTTTGTTAGATGATTATCCTCAATTCTAACTTTTTTGAGAACATTTACAGTGGAGAAAATTTCCAAAATCAAAACAGATGCTGAAGAAATTGATAAGTTTGAACAAGTAATACCCAGTAAATGAGACATGGATTCTCGAGTATTAGAGTCTATGTCTCTATCGCCAGCGGATGCTTTTATTTCCATATGCGTTCATGTGATTTAAACTAAGCCATCATCTTTTTGGTTTCCACAGGATCTTATCCCATATGCACAACACTACACTATTTTTAGGCATTTATAATAATGGGTGCTCATAGATTTAATGAACGCGTCGGACACAATAGATTATTTGTTGGCTTTTCCCTTGGCGCACTTCGACACTTCGGATAATACTTCATTTGAATGAACATTATATAAAACGTTGGATCAAAAGTTCCATGCTAAACACCATTTAATTGGTTAATTTCTCATTATATAAAACGTTGGATCAAAAGTTGGATGAAATTCAATTTCAATATCTTTCTTATAATTTGTCAATTTCTTATATAAAATGTTGATCAAAAGTTCCATGTTAAGCTGGATGAAATTCAATTTCAATATCTTTCTTATAATTTGTCAATTTCTTATATAAAATGTTGATAAAAGTTCCATGCTAAACACCATTTAATTGGTTAATTTCTTTTATATATGTTGGCTCAACTTCAATTAAATTTCCTAAATTTAATTTCCTAAATTTCCTTTATATATGTTGGGTCAACTTTTATATATATATATATGTTGGTTAAAAGTTCGATGAATTTTATTTATTAAATTATATATATATATTTATATTTATATTTATATTTATTGGGGTTGTGTTGACATCTAATTTTTGTGATTGGGTGAATTTATGTAAATAGATAAATAGGAAATATGAACAGTCATGGGGAGATGAACTGAACAGTGTCTCTCTCATGTATATAATGAAGATCTACCTCATGGAATAAGACAGTCCAATCATTTTTTGCCTTATGGAGTTACTGCCTAGCCTGACATGGTATCAGAGCCAGCTCCCAAGATAGTTGTAACTCCCTTCTGCCTTCTGTCCACTGCCCTTGTGCGCTCTGTCTGCCATAAGTCTGAATCCTCTGACCTGTCAGCCTCAGACCTGAAAACCATCTGAATCGCTGCATGCCTTGAAGCTATGTTGTTGCATTGGTGCCTCCACGCAGGAGCGAACTATGTTGGTCGTGCATCTTGAACGCTGGTTTGTTGGTCGAGTCGTTGCTCTTGCATCTTGAATGCTACTCTGTTGAAGAACCATCCGTTGAAGAACCAGAACCATTGTTGGGATCTGCATGCGTGAATCAGGTTCCATTGTTGTGTATCAACGCTGTGTATTAGCATTGTGTATTTTCACGCTGGTCTCATATTAACGTTGTGTATTAATGCTGCTATCATTGTATGCGTTGAACTCTTGATACACTGACAGTCTGGCCCTTTTGATTCGGTGAAAGCAGCTCTGCCTGAAGTCTGTTAAAACAGGGTTGAGAATTATTCGATGTTTCGCCCTTTTCTTCATTGCCGTGGGCGATAACCCTGTGGAGTTTTCTTCGAAACTCCTCATCAGATTCAGTTCCACGGCTGCTCTATACCCTGGCTTACATTTAAGGTAGTTTATGTTTACTATGATCGATGGATGTGCTGTAACTTTCTTTTCATGCATGGAGATGTGGTGACTTGTCACTCGCGTTTTTTTTACAGCGACTTACAAAAGGTTGTGCAACTTGAGCACTCACAAGCTGTGGAGTCGATGGTTGATATTAATGATAAATAGTTACTTATATATATAAACAATGTTTATTTGATTCTTTGATGCACAGTTTTGGAGGGGATTGTGGACTCCTCGGTGTTGGCGTTTGAACACCCCTTTTTCCCTTGTGATCGGTTGGATTGGTTTTTTCCAAAGTTGTACGATTCCGACCTATACCTACTTCAGTTTTGGTCGAGGATAAATTTATACCAGTATAAATGGTATATAATGCAAAAGCCTTTTGGTGGACACAGTGCTTTATGCTGTTGAGGGTATTTTTTTGGACTTAGTATACTGCCATATTCTATACTTTAACGTTGTGCAGATGAATGTGAATTGACATTTGAGTTTGTTGTCCAGTCACATCAGAACTATATTTTTTTTCTATTAAGAGTAAAAGTTTTGCAGCTACAGTATGCATTCAATCATATCCATGGTGGGAATAGTTCTCACTGGCAAGGAGAACTATCCTGAATGGTCCCGGGTGATAAAACACATCCTCATTTTCAATGAGTTGTGGAAAGGAGTGTGTGTCGAAGATGGAGACAATGAACCAGTATAGCCTACCTCAGACAAAGAGCTCGTCACTTGGGAAAAAAAGAACAGCAAAGCTTATGCATTAATCACATCATCTGTAAATGAAGAGGTGAGTCACCATATTTCGTCATATTCAACTGCCTTTGAAGCTTTCCAAAGCTGAAAGAACTCTATGACTCACATTCTGCACTTGAAGTTGTTCAACTCATGATTAAACTCTTCACTCTTGAACTGCAAAATAATGATCCTCTTGCTCTTGCATCTTAAGTAAAGTCTATAATGCATGATATCAAATCCACTAAGGTTGAATTGGATATTCCCTCTTATCGCTTTTCTCAAGGCACTTTATCCTACTTACTCCAATTATCTTGAGTCATTGCAAGCAAATGGAAATCTCAAAGATATAACCTTTGACTCTCTTGTGAAAAAGTTTGCTGAAAGAGAGAAAGCTTTTAGAAAGAAGACAGCCCCTGAATCTTTTGAAGAGGTTGTGTGCCTTGCTCATAAAGAAAAGCATCCTGGTCAAGATTCTACAAGAGGAAGAGGTGGTCGAAGAGGAAGAGGAAGATATTTCAGAGGCAGGGGGGGTAGACATTCTCAAGGAGAAAAGGCATATTTGCACTGCATTCATTGCAAAAGAAATGGATCACATGATGCCTCTACATGCAAGCTACCATGGGACAAAATTGAGCAGAAAAAAAACCAACAGAAAGGTAAAACTGATGATATTGACAAAGGTAAAGCACCTGAATCCGCTCACTATGTTGTGGCACAATGTAACATTGGAGTAAATGAAGATTTATTTAATGCTTCACTTGCTTCTTGGAAAAATGATTGGTTGATTGATTGAGGAGCAACCTGCCACATGACTCATAGAAAATATTTTTGTGAAGATTTCACTGACAATGTTGATGGAGCAGTATACTTTGCATACCAATAAAAAATCAAGCCATCAGGGCTTGGCACAATCAGGCTTAAACTGCCTGGTCTTCCAGACTTTCTTCTACATCATGTTCTATATCTCCCACAGCTCAAGAGAAACTTGTTGTCCTTGGTCCACATCTGCCAGCAAGGTCACTCCATTCATATGTTTGATGGCAAGCTTGAGGTAAGAAAAGCATCTGATCACTCACTTGTCATGAGGGGAATAGAAGAAGAAAAGCTTCTCAAGCTGCAGGGAACCTCTGCTCATGCACAACATTTCTCATACAATTCTCATCATGAAGAAGGTACACTTCCATGAAGTTTATTATGGCATGCTAGATTTGGACATTTGAACTATAACAGCCTCCGCTTATTGAAGAAAAATGGCGTTGTTGGTTTGCCTACAATCCTTAGGAAACTTAAGCAATGTGATGCTTGCATTCTAGGAAAGCATAGCAAACAATCTTTTCATGATTCACATTCAAGAGCACATAGAAAACTTGAACTCATTCATCCAGATTTATGTGGTCCAATGTCTGTTCCTTCTGCAAATGGAAATAAATATATCATGACATTTATTGATGACTACACTAGAATGTGTTGGGTTTATTTATTGAAGAACAAATCTGATGCTTTTCAAACATTCAAGAATTTTCATAAATGGATTGAAAATGATGCACAATCTCATATTGAGTCTATTCACACTGATAATGGAAAAGAATACACATCAAATGAATTTGAAAACTATCTTCGCCAACATGGGATCAAACATCAAACAACTGTGCCTTATAATCCCCAACAAAATGGTGTAGCTGAAAGAATGAATAGGACAATCTTAAATATGGTACGATCCATGCTCTTCTTCAAAAACGTAAAGATAATGTTTTGGGCTGATGCTGTTCTATGTGCTGCATATATATAGAATAGATGTCCATCTAATGCTATAAGAAACAAGACTCCATATGAAATGTGGTATGGACATGTTCTTTCAGTAAAACATCTCAGGGTCTTTGGTTCCACCTGTTATGCCTTGATACCAAAGGTACATAGAAACAAACTTGGTGCTAGAAGTCGTAAGTGTATCTTTCTGGGATATTCAAACACCTCCAAAGCAAACCGTCTCTATGATGAAGTAAATAAAAAGTTTGTTCTATCTAGAGATGTAATTTTTCTTGAATCATCCAAAACTGACAATGTTGTTGAGCGGAAACTTGATCGCTTGGGTAGATTCGCAAAAGCAAAATCATTTCAAAAATTTGATAATCAGATTCCACATCTTGAAGGGGGGATTCCTATATTAGATCAACATGTGGAATATTCTTCTAAAGAACACTCTCCTCCACATGAAACTCCAACAACGGATGATGCTTTAAGTGATGTGATTGATAGAATTGGGAGACTCAATCTTGATTCAGTCCCAACTCAATCAACGGAGCAGCCTGGACCATCTGAGAAAGGTCCCCCAAAGTGGTTGACAAAGACACTTGAAAGTGTTCATCCTGATGAAGTTGGAAAGACAGGAACCAGAAATTCAAACCGGCAAAATGGAGGTGATGTAGATGACTCTAATTCACCTGTTGATATGGATGTTTCTTATGATTGTGAATTGAACTTGTCTAAAAATTTTGAACCAACTTCCTTCAAATAAGTTGCTTCTCATGATGAATGGAAAGAAGCGATGCAAAAGGAGTATGATGCCCTCATAAAGAATGACACTTGGAAGCTGGTTGATCCTCCATTAGGAACCAAACCAATTGGCTGCAAGTGGGTCTACAAGAACAAGTATAAAGCTGATGGTTCACTTGTTAAGCACAAAGCTAGGCTTGTGGCAAAAGGTTTTGCACAGAAGGAAGGGGTCGATCATGAAGAGACTTTTGTCCCCACAGCAAAATGGGCTACCATCCGGACACTCTTTGCACTAGCAGCTCAGAAAGGTTGGAAAGTCCATCAAATGGATGTAAAAATTGCTTTCTTGAATGGAGATCTAAAAAAGAATGTTTTTATGTCCTAGCCTGAAGGATTTTCTGTGAAAGAAATGAACATAAAGTATGCAAACTTGTGAAGTCCTTGTATGGCCTCAAACAAGCACTGCGAGCCTAGTATGAAAAACTAACTGAGCATCTTCTGAAACTCAATTTCAAACATTTTGATCTTGATGATGCAACTTTATTTGTCAAGAAAGTTGGCAAAACAGTTGTATATCTTGTGGTATATGTAGATGATCTTTTGATGACAGGGAACAATGAAAGCTACATTGCATCCATAAAGAAGGAATTGGGGAAAAATTTTGAAATGACTGATTTGGGCTATGTTCATTACTATCTTGGCATTGAAGTAACCCAACATCAAAAGTCCATATTTCTTTCTCAAAAGAAATACATTGGAGATCTGTTGAATAGGTTTGGCATGACAAAGTGCAATACTCTTACTACTCCAATGGAACAAAACTTAAAGCACACATATATTGAAGGAAAAGAATTTGAGGATGCAACAAAGTATAGACAGCTTGTAGGAAGTCTCAACTACCTAACTACTACCAAACCAAACATTTCATTTGTTGTTGGAATCCTCTCCAAGTTTATGCAAAAAGCCTTGTGAGGGACATTGGTCTACTGCAAAAAGAGTTCTAAGGTACTTGAAGGGAACTCAAGACTTTGGAATCAAGTATACACAGGTGGACAACTTCAGCTTGATTGGATACTTTGATTCAGACTTCGATGGAGACAAAGAAACTAGGGTATCAACTTCAGGATATGTTATGAGTCTTGGATTAGGAGTTGTCTCCTGGAGATCACGCAAATAATCAGTTCCAGCAGATTCCACAACAGAAGCAGAATGCGTGGCAGCAGCTGAAGCAACAAAAGAAATTGTGTGGCTCAGGAAAATTCTTGGAGGTTTGTAGGTAAAACAAGTACAATCAACTCCACTCATGATTGAAAATACCTCTGCAATAAAGTTGGCCAAAAACCCAAAGTTCCATGATCGAACGAAGCACATAAATACTAAATATCATCTAATTCGACATCATGTTGAGGCCAAAACAATCCATCTCCGTCATTGTTCCACAAATGAGCAAATTGCAGATATCTTCACCAAAACGCTTGGAAGAGAAAAGCTTGAAAGATTCAGAATGATGCTTGGATTCACCAACATCCCTTCAGATTAAGGGGGGGAATGTTGACACCTAATCCTTGTGATTGGGTGAATTTATGTAAATAGATAAATAGGAAATATGAATAGTCATCGGGAGACGAACTGAACATTCTCTCCCTCATGTATATAATGAAGACCTACCTGATGGAATAAGTCAATTGAATCATTTTTTTCCTTATGGAGTTACTGCCTGGCCTGACAGGTTGGATGAACTTTATATATTAAATTTCTTATATATGTATGTATGTATGTATGTATGTATGTATGTATGTATGTATGTTGGGTCAAAGTTGGATGAACTTTATATAAAATGTTGAATCAAAAGTTCCATACGAAACACCATTTTAATTTGTCAATTTCTTATATATATATATATATATATATATATATATATATATATATATATATAATTAATATTGATTTTAGAAATAAATAAAAAAGTCCAATTTGGTTTTGAGAGCTTTACAAATTTCTTTCATATATATATATATATATATATATATATATAGGGTCAAAAGTTGGATGAATTTTATATAAAGTGTTGGATCAAAAGTTCCATATGAAACACCATTTTAATTTGTCAATTTCATATATATATATATATATATATATATATATATTAAAATTACTATTGGCTTTAGAAAAAAATAAAAAAGTCCAATTTGGTTTTGAGAGCTTTCTCACAATTTCTATGCACGGGGTGTTTCTAGTGCATTGAATAAGTCAGTAAATAGGCAACCCAATTCTTGCGGCAAACCTCCACTTATCTGAATGTGAGACATATGAAGGTTTCGAAGCTTGGTAGGTTGTCCAATGTCAGAAAGTGTTGATCCACTTCCTCATTTCCATTAGCACACATCCCACAAACATCTATTACAAGCCTTTGTCATACATGATAGACACATTAGGCTTCACAATGATAAACATGAGAATACCCAATAAAGCTAGCAAATTTATGGAAAAAATCGAAAAATGTTAGTGTATCATTTTGCCATGAAAATGTTACAACAATATGGATCATGCCCTTTCTTTCTCTTGTTTTTTCTTAATCCGCATTGTGTCCATCTTCAGGATAAAAGTATGTAATATTTCACTTTTAAAATCCTCCAATATACCTCTTATTTCATTCTAAATGAATTAAGTAGAAGGTGAAGGACTTACCAAACCCTCGCTGGATCTACCTCTTTTCCTTGCAACTCTAGAGTGATTTTTGAACAATGTTGGACAACATGTTGAGGTTAATGACTATCAGAGAATTCTAGAGAAAATATAGTGACTATTAGAGAAGGAGACTTATGCCTATTATTTTATTTGTTATGTTACATGTTTGGAAACTTTTGATGTTTATGAGAAACATTTTTTTGTAGAAATTCCTTGTAGATTCAAACTGTTTATGTAATATGCTAAAACAAAATACTTGAATCTACTCTATCCATCAACAAAAACAATTAATCAATTGAGAAATCATGAAGAATACAAGAGAAAGAATTCAATCAACACATTACACAATGCTTTCCTAGGGAAAGCCATAGCTACAAACCCCCGCTATTTGTATATTTCATTAGTCAGAAAATATGAGAAGATTACAATGCTTTGCTGAAGCCCGAGAAACCTCTGCATTATCTCTATCTATCTCACAGCTTCCTAAACAATCCTAGGGCAATACTTAACCAATTTTCTGCTTTCCCGAGTCCCCATTTCCTTGTGTTGTTTCCTTGGGAATTATCCCCTATTAATTAGGTAAATTCCTCAATTGGAATTACGCAATCCATCATAGGCTTTCCTCTTACTCCATGCACCACTTGTACCATTTGGATCATTATACAACTGATAGTGCAATACCCTTGAACTCCAATTGAACCAGGTGGATATTGGTGGCCACCTGCCAATTCCACTTGGACCCCCACCATTGTTTCTTTCAGTTTTTCAGTTTCCTTAATTGTAGCACAATTTACTGCTTTTAGCAGTTTTTCGGGTCCTAAACTTCCGAAGTCGTTTTGAGGTCCTAAACAACATTTTTGTTGCTCTTCCCAAAGTTGTATTCCTCGGATAGATCTTTCTAACAAGGGATTGTGCACGTCAAACGAAGATCATATGCCAAAGTTACAACCTCGAGAAGTTGATATAACCAAATTAACCTAAAACGGGGCCCATAGTTTGGCGCTTCATTTCCTAGGGATAGGTTTTTGGATGTTTAGGGTTTTCCATTGTTTCTCAACAATAAATAGCCCTTCGAGCCTCATTGTAAGACAGTTCAGAGGCATGTAGCCGCCACATCTCTTCTCATAGATAAGCTACCATCACCCTAGCTAGTTTATTTCCATTTCTGTTTGTAAGCATATTTCAGTATTTTACAATAATGAAATGAAGTATTATTTCTGTTGCATCTTTGTATGTATGGTTATAACTATAATTTTTTGAATTCCTATTTAAATCCAGATTAGTGGTATTAGAGCGATCTGCTCTTTCTCTGTCTTTCTTTGCATGTCCCCAACGAGGTCGGGATATAAGGAGTTAGGGCTTGAACTGGTCGAACCTTTGCAAGACCAGCGTCGCAAATCCCGAAGGCCTCCCATGGCGAATGAAAATAAAGATGAGGGGGTAGGAGATCCTATCAAAATCTAGCTTGAAGAGGCCCTCGAGCGACAAAGGAATGCGATGATGGAAAACTTTTCCCAGATCCTTCAGCAGCTTCCCTGGGGAAACACATCTACTTCTAGCAGCTACTCTGGAAGCGCCACACCCTTTAAGGTACAAGTTAACTTTGACATTCCCACATTTGAGGGTTAGATAAATGCAAATGTCATAGATAAATGGTTAAATCTGTTAGAAGGGTATTTCTCTGTTCATGATTTTTTTGGCCAGGAAAAGGCTACTTTCGCTCTTCTCAAAGCCCCCCCACGTCAAGGACTGGTGGGAAACCTATTGCGAGCAGAAGGATGAAACTACGACCTCACTTTTTTTAGTCGTACCCACTTGGAATTCATTCTGAGCTGCCATCTAGGAGCAGTACTACCCTATCGGAAGCTATGAGGATCAATACATAAAGTGGACCACACTGCGGTAGGGAAGGGACCAAGACATGCCAGAGTTTACCAATATTTTCCATACCCTTTGCACAAAATTGGGTATCAAGGATTCAAAGTATCATTTGGTACTCAAATACCGTGGCTGCCTGCACTGGTACATCCAGGACGAAATAGAATTCCTGAACATCTCCTTGCTTGGCACGGCATATCGATATGCCGTCAAGATCGAGAAAAAGTTTAAACAGAAGAAGCGAGACTTTGGATCTAAAAATCTGAATCAAGGGAAAGGTGCCCCCAAACCGCAAAACAAAGGACAAATCCAAGGCGGGGCAGCCCAAGACAACTCACCAAAGCTACAAGCAAAGAACAGTGTTATGAAGCCAAAAAAGGACACGAGAAAGTGGTGTGAGTTTCATAAGAGCTCCACTCACAACACAAGTGAGTGTCGAGCTAAGCAGTCACTGGTGGTCGAGCTAAAGGTTTCAAAATCATATGCATGTTCTGACTCTGAGTCAAAACTTGGCAAGGGGAATAACAAAGGGAAGCAGATTATCAATGTGGAGCCTAACAGCACCGTTGCCACCCTGAAGATCCAGAAGGGGGAACCTGAAGATCTAGAGGAGGAGGAGCTCCTCTTCCACTCTTAGATGTGGGTAAAGGGCTCCCCACTACAGTTCATTTTTTACAGCGAGAGCCAAAAGAACCTCATTTCAACAGAGGTCGTGAAGTGGTTGGCCTTACTAACCACAGCATATCCATAACCGTACACCATCGCGTGGCTTCACCAAGGACGGGATCTTCGCGTGAGCTAGCAGTGTCACCTTCCATACAACTTCAAGCCCTTCACAGATGAGGTACTGTGTGACATTACTCCCCTTGATGTTTGTGATGTATTATTAGGCCAACCATACTTGTGGAAGCGATATGCTGTGTATGAATCAAGGCCTCGTGTTGTTATTGTTACTTTGGGAAATAAGTTATACAGGATACCGAAGGTAGCACCGCCTGCCACCATCTCTTTGGTTACTGCAAAACAATGCAGTAAGCTTATTTCCAAAACCAGAAAATTTGTTTTCCTGATGATACACCCTTAAGGAAAGAAGAAGACAGTGGCCATGACCTCTAGACAGGGCCCCTCCACACGACAACTACAGATGGACAAGGTCATGGAAGAGTATGAGGACATCTTCACCTCCCCCACAGAGATTCCTCTACACTGTCAGGTCAAGCACTCCGTCGATCTGACCCCAAGTGCAACATTTCCCAATGGACCAATCTATCGGCGCTCCATTCTGGAGAACGATGAAATCAAGGGGCAGATTCAGGAGTTGTTGCAAAAAGGTCACATACGTCCAAATTCATCGCCTTGTGGGATCCTGATCATGTTGGTACAGAAGAAAGATGGGACTTGGAGACTTTGTATTGACTATCGGGCACTGAACAAGATCACTGTCTGTAATAGGTACCCGATCCCACGGATTGATGACCTCCTAGACCAACTGAAGGGGGAAAAATAGTTCAGCAAGATCGATTTGAAGTTAGGATATCACTAGGTACCAATCGAACCCTCTGATGTGTGAAAGATTGCCTTCAAAGCCAAGGAGGGCCTTTTCAAATGGTTGGTTATGCCTTTCGGGTTAACGAATGCTCCTACAACCTTCATGAGGCTAATGGATGACATCTTGTGGCCATTCACCAACTCATTTGTAGTGGTATACTTGGATGACATCTTGATCTTCAACCAGAATTGGGAATAGCACCTCCACCACATCCGACAGGTTCTCCAAACACTGCGGCAACACAAGTTATGTGCCAATTTGGAGAAATGCACTTTTGGCATGACCCAGGTTCAGTATCCGGGATACATTATTGATGAACGGGGGGTGCATGTGGATCCAACCAAGATCTAAGTCATTCGGGATTGGCCATCTCCAACCACTCTGACAGAGCTCCGCATCTTTCTAGGTCTTGCCAACTTCTACCATATGTTCGTGTTGGGATTTTCTCATATCACTTGGCCTTTGAGTCAAGTCACCAAGGGAGGAGTGAAAGCACAATTCTTTTGGTCTGCATCTCAACAGAAGGCATTCACAAAGTTGAAACATCGCCTCTACTCGGCACCAGTGCTCGCATTACTAGACTTGCAACAACCATTTGAGGTTGAGACAGATGCCTCTGACTATTCTATTGGGGTAGTCCTTACTCAACACGGGCATCCAGTGGCATATCACAGTGAGACAATTTCAGATACATTCCAGAAGTATCACACTTATGACAAAGAGATGTATTCCATTGTGTAGGCCTGCCGACAATGGAAGCATTACAATTTGGGGAAGGAAATGGTCATCCACACAGACCACCGATCCCTGTAGTTCATACAGACCTAAGGGAAATTGTAGAATGATCACCATCAAAAGTGGTCCATATACCTGCAACAGTTCCATTTGAATATCAAGTATAAGAAGGGAAGCACCAATAATGTTGCATATTGCCTCAGTTGACCACCGATCATGGCGTTAACCACTGTGCTCAACTCTTGTGGGCATGAGACTTCTAATTGGCCACTTCTCTACA
Source organism: Pinus tabuliformis (assembly GCA_031772625.1). Lineage (NCBI taxonomy): Eukaryota > Viridiplantae > Streptophyta > Pinopsida > Pinales > Pinaceae > Pinus > Pinus tabuliformis. The sequence continues at coordinate 868,193,445 of CM062817.1, forward strand.
AAAGTGACCCATAATTCAGCACACATACCAAACACTCTTGGAGGGTCAGCATGTTCCAGATTTTGACCTCCAGGATGCCATGTTATGCCACCTAGGTCACCTTTTTGTTCCTTCAAGCGAGCGTGCCAAGATGATTTGGGAAGCACACTACAGTTGGGCTGCTGGGAATTTTAGGGTCGAGGGTAGTACTACAAAAGTATTTATATTGGCTAAATCTTCGACAAGATGTTGAGAAGTACATCGGATCACGCATTGTCTGCACCATTACCAAACCGGCCATCAAGAAGCAAGGCCTTTATACCCCGCTACCTACCCCTAGTCGAGCTTGGGAATCCATCTCCATGGATTACATGTTGGGCCTTCCTTCTACTAAGCATGGAAATGACTGTGTTTTTGTGGTCGTTGACAGGTTCTTGAAGATGGGCATTATGGCGGCCTGCAAGAAGAATATCATAGTAGAAGCCACTGCTAAACTCTTCTTTGAATGAGTGTGGGTACACTTTGGGATCCCACAGTCTATCATCTTAGATCGTGATAGCAAGTTCCTCAGTACATTTTGGTCCAGTCTCTGGTCGATGTTCCAATCTCTGGTCGATGTTGGACACCAAACTCACTAAGTCCACAGCCTTCCATCCCTAAACTGAGGGCCAAGAAGAGGTTGTCAACAGGATGATTGTACACATTCTACGCATGTACAATTCAAAGCATCCATGCACATGGGATGAGAGCCTCCCCTATGTTCAACACAGCTATAACCGGGCTCTCCATAGCTCGATTGGCCACAACCCTTTTCAGGTGGGCTTGGGATTCCAGCCGTTATGTCCCATTGATGTGGCCATGTCATTTGTAGCTACTCAGGCAGATTCGGCTCATGTCTAGTCTGAAACAGATAAGGAAAATAACTTCATTAATCACATCCAACATATTCGCTAGCAGGTCCACGACATTCTGGAGAAATCAAATGCCAAGTAAAAGTAGCGACATGATCAATATCGGGTGCCACACAAGTTTCAAGTGGGTGACAAAGTATGGTTGCATTTGCAAAAGGAACGCCTTACCGGAACCTATCGGAAACTCAGACCACTCCAATATGGTCCTTACACCATTACCAAGGCTATGGGACATAATGCATTTGAGCTCAACATTCCCCCATTCCTTGGCTTTCACCCGATGTCCAATGTGGACCGCCTTCGGCCATACTTTCCACCATTACTAGACACATCTGACATTGCAGAACAACTCACACCCACAGAGTTAAACCCAGATTGCATGGAACAAGCTGCAACTAATCGAATCATGGACACACAGATCAAGCACACTCGCTAGTAGAAGATCCAATTGTATCAAGTTGTCAAAGTAGGCCAACTCCTTAGCCAAGGCACGTGGCTCACCAGGGACCAAGTTCAGCAGAAGTTGCCTCATCTCATGGAGGAACTCAACACATTGGGGACCATTGCTTCCTAAGGGGGGAGGAATGATCCAAGTGGATATTGGTGGCCACCCGCCAATTCCACTTAGACCCCCACCATTGTTTCTTTCAGTTTTTCAGTTTCTTTAATTGTAGCACAATTTACTATTTTTAGCAGTTTTTCGGGTCCTGAACTTTCGGAGCCTTTTTTAGGCCCTAAACGTCGTTTTTTGGGAAAACTAGGAGCAACTTGGGTCCTTGGACCAATGTTTCTCTTCCCAAAGTTGTATTCCTCGGATAGATATTTCTAACGAGGTATTGTGCACGTCAAACGGAGATCATATGCCAAAATTACGACCCCGGGAAGTTGATGTACCAATTTACCCAAAACGGGGCCCATAGTTTGGCGCTTCATCTCCTAGGGTTAGGTTTTTGGATGTTTAGGGTCTTCCATTGTTTCTCAACAATAAATAGGCCTTCGAGCCTCATTTTAAGACAGTTCAAAGGCATGTAGCCACCACATCTCTTCTCAGAGATAAGCTACCATCGCCCTAGCTAGTTTATTTCCATTTCTGTTTATAATCATATTTCAGTATTTTACAGCAATGAAATGAAGTATTATTTTTGTTGCATCTCTGTATGTATGGTTATATCTATAATTTGTTGCGTTCTTGTTTAAGTCTGGATTACCAATATCAACTGGGTAACTCTTACATCTCTCATGAATGAGTTATTTATGGCTGAATTATCAGTTAATTGGTTGAACACATGAAGCAACACCCCACTGTTAGACCTCCTACTAGTTCCTCCATCAGTTAGAACTAGTTTAACTGACTTTAACTCAATTAAACTGAACTAATTAATTACAACTCAAAACAAATTCAACTAGGGCTCCTATAAAGTAGGAGACACTCTACGTTATTGAAGTAAGACCCTCAACTCAAATCAACTAAGCCAACAAAGTCAAATTAACTTTGTTAACTCGTACAAGTTATCTTGTGATGTGGAATTACAATTTTTCTCCTAATTCAATTCAAGGGAAAATTAAATCAGGATTTTTCTTGTTGCATTTTCAACACTCCCTCTCAACGTGAAAGGGATTATCATATACCCCAATCCTTCGAATTTGCCTCTTGACAATGCCTTAGTCAAGATTTATCCATCTTGTTCCTCTGTAGGAATGTACTCCAGCAACATGATTCTCCTTTGCACACAATCTCATAAATGGTGATACCAGATGTCGATATGCTTAGACCGATCATGAAAAACTGGATTCTCAGAGAGTTTGATACAACTCTGATTGTCACAACAAATCAATGTAGGATCCATTTGCTGACTAGATAACCCAACAAGGATATTCCTCATCCAGATAGCCTCACAAGTTGCTTGACTAGTAGCCATGTATTATGCTTCTGTTGAAGTGAGTGCAACTGATCTCTGCTTCCTGTTATACCAAGAAACTGTAGTTGACCCAATGCTGAAGATTCCCCCCCCCCCCTGATGTGCTCTTCCTGTCTAATGGACTCCCTGCCTAATCTGCATCTATGAAGCCTTGAAGCTTCACTCCCTCTGTTCGTATGTACCAAAGACAAAAATGAGTGGTGCCTAAGAGGTATCTCAACACATGTTTAGTTTCCTTCCAATACAGTTTGGTTGGCTTAACCATCGCTTGAATAAGTTGGTTAAATGCAAAACACATGTCCAGTCATGTGTTCACCAAGGACATAATTGAACCCACAAGCTGCCTATAAATAGTAGACTCTATCACTTCACCTAAAGTAGCATCTTCCTTCCTCCAATTCCCTGCTAGAGGAGTCTCCATGGGTTTGCTACTCTCCATGTGGAACTTCTTCAGTATCTCGTTGGCATACTTTCCCTAGGAGACAAACAGTCCCCCATCTCCTTGCCATATTTCCATACCAAGGAAATAATGCATGAGTTATAGGTCCTCCATCTTGAATTCTATTGTAATATTTAACCAACTTCTCATCACTTATTAGAATTAAATCATCGACATATAATACTATAATCAATAATTTACCTTCAACCACAATATGGTAAAGGTTTGCATTTGCTTCACTTTTGGTGAAGCCCGCCCTAGTGAAATAGCTGTCGATCTTGGTGTACCAAGCATGTGGTGCTTGTTTCAATCCATAGAATGCTCGTTTGAGTCTGCACATATGTGACTCTCTGTTGAAGGCCTCAAATCCTTTTGACTACTTTATGTACACCTCTTCCTCAATCACTATGTTGAGGAAAGTTGTCTTCACATCCATTTGATGTATATTCCATCCCATCTACGTTGAAAGAGCTAGAATAGATCTGATTGTAGAGTACCTTGATACTAGAGGAAATGTCTTCTCGTAATCAATTCCCTCCACCTAAGAGAACTCCTTGGCCACAAATTTAGCCTTGTGTTTCACAACACTCCCATTTGTTGCTTACTTCACCTTGTAGATCCACCTAGGACCTACCACTGACTTGTACTCTTCCCTTGGGACAACTTCCCAAGCATTGTTCCAGATAATGGATTCATACTCCTCTACCATGACACCAACCCATATTGATTGTTGCACTGCTTCCTCAAATGAGGATGGGTTAGTCTATACACTCCCACTCATCAGATCCATGTAGCCAGTGTATCAATTTGGTGACATCCTATGCATGCACTGCGATGCGGGTTCTCCCACAATCTCTCTAGCATCAATCATCAATATTTCAACTTCTTTGGTGCACTTCCTTCCATCTCTAGATGTATCTACATGATTGGGTGCATCCAATCTCTTCTCCTTTGCATATGGTTTCTCCACATCATCCTAAGTTTCTTCCTTTGGAGCTAATATCTCCTCATCTTCTTGTAATTGAAGCTCCCTCTCAAGGGAACATTTCATGGCCTTCTCTTCATCAAACTTCACATATCTATGAACCACTATCATCCTAGGAGATAGTAGGTAAACCCAATAGTTGTGAGGTCTATCAATGTACCCACAAATATGCCCAACTCAGTTGTCAGCTCTAGCTTTTTCCTTTGATCCTTGGCAACATGACAGTAAACTAATGAACCAAAGATCCTGAAATGTGCCACATCTAGTTTCTTACCTGAAAAATTCTTCTTTTGGTGTACTCGTCCCAAGAATCTGATGAGGAATCATGTTCTGCACATATACAGTTGTGTTGCATGCTTCAGCCCACAAGTGCAACAGTAGGCCCTAATCATGTAATATCGCCCATGCAACTCCCACAATAATTTTGTTCTTCCTCTCATCTACCCTATTCTATTGTGGTTTATGGGGTGCTATTAAATCTTGTCGAATGTCTTCTAATGCATAGAATTTCTTGAATTCATTCAGCGTATATTCTCCATTGTTATCACTCCTGAGAGCCTTCACTTTCTTGCCAGTGTCTTTCTCAACAAGTGCTTTAAATTCACAAAATTTATAGAACATCTAATCTTTCTTTTGCATGAAGAAAATATAGCACTTACATGAGAAATCATCTACAAATATCACATAATACCTATGCTTGGTCGTGGAGACTGTCAAGAACGATCCACATACATCTGAGTGAACTCTTTCAAGGATCGCTTGTTCTTGACTTTCCTTATCATGAAAGGTGGCTTTGGTGTACTTCCCCTATGTACACCCTTTTCATGTATCTCGTTGCTATAATGCACCCTTGGGAAGTCCTGTAGAAATAGTATGCATGATATTTAGCTCCATGGTGCAAATGGCCCAATCTTCTGTGCCATAATTCATCGATGTCTCAACTTTGCACTTTCTCTGCTTTCGTGCTCAATGAAGCACAGTGTTCTACATCCAATTTGTAGAGGGTCTTCATCTGAACCCTAATCTGCTTCACTTGTCTTGTGGCTATGTGCAGAAGGAAGGCCTTTCCTTTTCTAAATATCACATCATAGCCACGATCTTCCAACATAGCAACTGAAACCAAATTCTTCTTCAAACCCAAAACATACATGACATCTTTTAATGTGAGGGGAGAACCAAACTCCCTCTTAAAAGTAATTGTACCAATACCAGTTGCATTATACCTTCCATCATCTCCCATCTTGATGTGCATCTAGAGGTCCTTCTCCTCCAAGCCACTAAAAAATTATTTGTTGCATGTCATATGGAATGAGGCTACACTATCCAGATACCACACACTACCCATCACTGATGTCACCATACATGCAATGAGTGTGAAATCCAAATCGAATTGTGAAGCTATAACTACACTCTCCGCTCCTCCTGAGGGATTCTTTCTTGCCTTCTTGTGTGGACACTTCATGGCATAGTGTCCCAACTCATGACAGTGAAAACATTTAATCTTTGACAAGTCCTTCTTCTTGTTACCCTAATTGGAATCCCCTTTGGATTGTGATTTCTTCGCTTTCCCTTTCTTTGTCTTCCCATCCAAGGCACAATTCTCCTCATCATCATGCTTAGATGAGGTTCCATCTATAGTGTTTTGACTTATCTCTTCTTGTACCAAGTTGGACCACAAACACTCCCACTTTGGTAGATGCCCCCTCCCATTTAGGGATTCCTGGTAGTTGTGCCAGCTCTTGGGAAGGCCTAGAAGTGTTAGACTAACCATATCATCTTCAGCAATTGTAATACCAATGCTCCCAATCTCATCCTGACATTGGGTGAACCTACTCAAGTATTGTGTCACCCTTCTCCATTTTGATCTTCCAAAGCTTTTCCTTCAGTGCCATCTTCCTGTGGTCACTGTTATTCTGAAACAAGTCTATCAAGGCTTGCCACATTGCATATGGTGTAGCTTTCCTGTGGATTTTCAATACAATATGATCTTGAATTCCTTCTAGTATGATCATCGTTGCCTTTGCCACATATTTCTTCCACTCTGCCAGATCTTGAGCATCCTTTGTTGGAGGCTTAGGAATATCATTGTCTATGAATTTCTTCAACCCATTCTCTTCCAACATTTCCTCCATCTTGTCCTTCCAACAAATATAATTTGAGCTACCCTCAAGAGCATACTCGATTCTCAATCCATAGAACGACATCCTGCTGGCTCTAAAGAATGATCCTGCAAATTTGACTTAACCTGCAAAGACAAGCTCATATTCTTCTCTTCTAATGTGATTTCAGCTTTGATACCATGTAGAAATTCCTTGTAGATTCAAACTGCTTATGTAATATGCTAAAACAAAATACTTGAATCTACTCTACTCATCAGTGGAAAAAAATAATCGATCTAGAAATCACGAAGCATACAAGAGAAATAATTCAATCAACACATTACACAATGATTTCCTGGGGAAAGTCATGGCTAAAAACCCCTACTATCTATATATTGAATTTGTCATAATATGAGAAGATTACAATGATTTGCTCAAACCCAAGCAACCTTCACAATATCTCTATTTTTCTCAGAGCTTCCTAGACAAGCCTAGGCCAATACTTAATCAATTTTATGCTTTGCCCAAGTCCCTATTTCCTTCCGTTGTTTCCTTGGGAATTAGCCCCTATTAATTAGGAAAATTCCTCAATTGGAATTGTGCAATCCATCATATACCTTCCTTTGATTGCATGCACCACCTGTACAATTTGGATGATTATACAACTGATAGTACACTGCCCTTGAAATCCAATCTCAATTGGGTAACTCATATCTCTCATGCATGAGTTATTTATGGTTAAATTATCTATTAACTGGTTGAACACATGAAGCAACACCCAACTATTAGAACTCCTACTAGTTCCTCCACCAGTTGGAACTAGTTTAACTGACTTTAACTCAGTTAAGCTGAATCAATTAATTACAACTCAAAATAAACTCAACCAGGGCTCCTATAAAGTAGGAGACACTCTACATGACTAAAGTTAGACCCTTAACTTGAATTAACTGAACCAACTAAGGCAAATTAACTTAGTTAACTTGTACAAGTTGTCTTGTGATTTGGAATTATACCAAGCCAACTAAGGCAAATTAACTTAGTTAACTTGTACAAGTTGTCTTATGATGTGGAATTACAATTCTTCTCCTAATTTGATTCAAGGGAAAGTTAAATCAAGATTTTTCTTGTTGAATTTTCATCATTTTGTTCTCAACCTGATGTTTCTTCAAGGGATCTAAGTCTCCTTGGGCTAGGTCCCAACCCAAGTGATCAAGCCCCTTTGTGCATTTCCTTTGCATGTATTTAGTCTAGTTATGATTTTATACAAATCTTGTTTATGAGAAAAGAATTGTCCTTGCAGGTTTATAAGTGAGCTCCTTATTGAAGCTTTTTTATGCACCTTATGATGATAAACACCAAAAATATTTTTTCTTTATGCAATAATAGTTCCCACTATAAATTCAACTTATCATTTCCAGTATCATTTTGTTTTCTTCAATTAGTAGTTTGATAGTTCCTTAATCATATTTCTTTTATCAGTTGAACATGTACTTTGCTTGCAGATGGAATACATTGTTTCATATATTGAATTAGCACCATATTTCATGCATGAATATCATATCCTTTCCATTCACTGATCTTCATTTCTACAAATTGTCCTCATGCTGAAAATTGCCTCATCAAACTATAGGAAACTTCTAGCCTTGTTTCTTCCTTGCATAAGCCGATATATTTGAGTGTGCCTAAGCTTGGTAAGGTCCCTCACATACTTCCACAACCTTCCACCTCCTTTTACATCCTCCAAACCGCTCTTAAACTCCTTAAAAGTTCTCTCATATGCCTCTTGTGCAAGACAGGGCATCCGGTAGCAATACACAAATTTCTTGAAATCTCCTCCAGAATTGCATCAAAAGTTTGTCCTTCATTTCTCATCACTCAACAACTTCATCTAAACCTTCAAGATGGATTTTTGAACACCAGAGACCCATTAGGAACTTTGATTTCATAACTATAGTTTCATTCTTGTAACGAGGTTATGTTGTTTTTGCTATTTGATAAGTAGAATAGGATTAATTTACCTTCAAAACTCTTTAGCATTTTATTTGTCTTCTTGGAAGTAGGATAGAGTTTAATTCAGTCATTTCCTTTTCTGCAATAGAATAGATTTACTTTCTGCAAATTAGTTTAGGATTTCATTCTGCCATTTCCTTTCTGCAAAATATACTAGGGTTTATTTTTGTCATTTACTTTCATGCAATCAGATTAGGGTTTCCTTTATTTCATTTAATTCTCTACAATAAATAGGTTTAGTTTCAATAATTTCTTTTACTACAAAGTTAAGATAGGTATGTTTTCCATTTACTGAATTTTTCAAGTATTTCCTATAACATAATGATTTATGTGCATATTAATTCACTTCATTGCATTAGATCAGACTAAGTAGAACATTTCTTGTTGTAAGTATAGTATTGATACCTCTTAAGTTTGTATGAACTTTGGATTGATAATTAAAGTTTATTGTATAAAAACCAACTTAAAGTAGAAAAATAGTACCTACTTTGACCCCTCCATCATTTCCAAGTCCCTTTCATTCATTTCAATCAGTGTCCTGAAATGCTACAGGAAAGTTCATGTATTGCTACAGGAGACTACCAAGCAAATAAAGGAGGGAAATACTTGAAGCTTTCCACCTATGGGCAAGAGAGGAAGTTTATGGAAGCCCCTATCACCTATCCCCTTATTTTTCACCTATCACCAGTAGAGAGAGCCTCTCTAATCACCACTAGCGACCTCACCTTGAATTATCAGAATTTTCGAAGGCCACAACTAGAGGAAATTATGAACCTAAGGATCTTATGTCACTACTACAGGAAAAAACACAATCCTAGAGCACCCCGCATAAGCCCTGCAAGCCCAAATTTGTAGCATCAGTCTAAGAAGTTTTGAATACCACCACGCTACAAGACCTCAGAATAAAAACTTGAGCAGTTATAGGATCCCTTGTAGGATGTTATAGGATCCTCAATCATCAAAAATCGACAGTACCAGGTAAATTATAGCAACAATACTTTGACAATTTGAACCAGAGAAGGTAGTAGTAATAATAAAGAACTTTAGAAAACCTCTAAAACTAATACGAGAAATATTGAAGCCTCCAAGAGTCATCACAAGCAGCTTCAGAACCGTCAAAAGAAGCTCTAGAAGTCACATAAGTAGCCTTAGTATCACTTGCAAAAACACATCAAGGGTAAGGCCCAAGTATGCAATCCTCAAAATGTCTCCTACGAACTTATTTTAGCTTGAAAAAATGTTGCAAGTATATGAAGGAAAAGGTTTTTTTTTATAGCCAGGCTTAGTGGTAGAGCAGCCTCGGCCTTATCTATTAGTCAACTTAACTTTTCTTCAAGGGACGCCCACACATGTGGGAGATGAATGGGACAAAAGTGAAAAAATACTCGAGAAAGTTGGTCATTATCATTTAGTCATGATAGAGGCCAAGGAGTGCAAAGGGGTAGGTGGGGGATAACTCACTTAACTCAAAGTGCTCCAAGCTTATTTTGCATGTAATATTGATCACATAAAATAAAATAAAAAGCAATTTAAAAATAAAATAATAATAAAATAATAAAATGAAGACCCGATGTAAACTACTTGCTACACGATCCTACAGGAACTGCTACAAGATCCTACATGCACTGCTATAGGAGATAAATGACTGCTACAGGATCCTATAGATTATTACAGGAAACTGACATAATGCTACATGAAGTCCAATTTCACCCAAAACAACCATTAGAGCCTCAAGAAGTAATGAAATATTAAGAGGAAATGTAAGTAAAAATTCCTCCTCTCTAACATTTGGCATAAGTATTCCAAAAACACCTAATTTTTCAAGAAAAAGCACTCTACATTTTACAGTTTTAACAGTTTTCATTTTACAATTTTGAATTCGAATAGAATCAACAACTGAATGGGCTGAGTATTTTCTTAAGAACGTGGATTTTCAAATAAGGGAGGGAAGCATGAATTATTTATTCTTTTCCCCAACCTTAAAGGAATTTCCAACTTTTCTATGCTACAAAATTTACTATTGTACAAGAAATCGTAGCTCCTATATTAGCAGAGACCCAAACGGAGTTAGAAGAGGCATAGACAGAGGAAGAAAACAAAATAAAAAAGGCATAAATAGAGGAAGAAATAGAAGAAAAGATAGAGGTAGCAGCAGAGTTATCAAAGCTAAAATCAGAGACAAGAAAAACTAAAATAGATTTGGTTGAGCTTTATTTAGCATAATCAAAGGTTCAAGCTGAAATGCCAACACCAAAGACAGAGTCTCAAGATCCTCAAAACGATATCAAAAGAAGAAGGAGGAAGCAAAAGACCCTGTGTTACACAAGGAAATGGAAATAAATTGAGGAAAATGCAAGATTTCATCTAGCAGGGTTAGCTAGATCAGGCACAATATGGGATGTTAGATAAAGCATCATGGAAATGATTGAATAAAAGAAGAGAAAAGAAGATTTATAGGTTTCTTAGAGGATGAGCAATAGTTTCAGTAGGGGGTATGATGGGCCTCTAAATTAGATACAAATAAGGCCCATATAACCTTTTCCAGGCACATTAAACCTTTCATTTTGCACTTAATAATGTATTTTTCAACTTTAATATGTTCTTAGGAATGCTTATATATGATTTTCTTATTATGTGCCTAATATTATTTATTTTACAGAATATTGTGAGGATATTGGGCAGATTATGAAGATCTACAAATGAAAAAATTGAGGGACTTTCTCCCTGCTATAGGATTGACCAATATTGGATAGTAAATGAATAGTATATTATGAAATTATTGAACATATTATAAAGAGCCAATGATTGAGAAAATATGGGGATGTGTTCCTTGCTACAGGAGAAGTCAGAACTTATCATTAATGAAGGTCCTACTGTTGGAAACGAGGTCGACATTTTGAGGGATTTTGGAGGGGGAAGTATCTCTCCTTTCAAGGATGATCCTTCCCCCATTAATTTGTATAAGTATTAATTCAAATTGGCCTCTAGCGGGGAGGATTTTTTGGTGTTTTTGTGAAGAATACTTGTTATTTAGTAGTTCTAATTTCATTTCTAGCAAGGATGTGCTTGACTTGATTCTAATAATAAAGTTTTGTTTCATTTTCAGCTTCTAAGGCTTTGTTTCCTTCATAGGACTCTAAGTATCCTTAGGCTTAGCCATCCCAAGAGCCTCAAAGCCTTGTTATGTATTTTATTTCTCTTCTTTCCAACATTTCTTTGCTTAGTTACATTTATCATTTATGCACTTAGATTTCATGCTTCATTTGTTATAGGTTATATTATTTAAATGATTGAAGTAATATTGTTCTCATTTCATTTATATAGTTACAAGTGTGATGCATCACTATCATAGCTTAGTGAAGTCATTTTCATCATTGGATTAACTTATTAGTTCATTGTTCTGAAATTTCCGCTAAATTTTAGCACTTTTTAATGAAGCTCTTTTAAGTTTATTCCACTTGGATTGAAGTCTATAAATGTTTAGATTAATAACAAAATTTACCCCACAACATTTTCACTTGACTACATTTGGAATTTAGTTACTTAGATTAGCTTACCAGTTTATTGTTCTAAAATTTCTAGTTTTTAGTAGTAAAATTCTGCTAAATTTTAGCACGTGTTAATGAATCTCTTTTGAGTTGATTCCATTTAGATTAAAGTCTACAAACATTAAAATTAATAAGAAAAGTTACCCTACATAATTTGCAATTGATTAACTTAGGAATTTGGCAAGTTAACTCGATAAACATGCTCGTTAAAAGTTTCCTCTAATATAATAAAGTTTCCTGTAACAGTATGTTTTCAAGCTTCTCCCTTTCCGAGATTCACTCAAATTTCATGGTATGAGTAGGTTTATGTATTATAATATCCTAAGAAAATGCTCAAGAATTATGAAGGTAAATTAATCATATTCTACTAATCAAATAACAGAAACAACATAATCTGATTACAGGAATGAAACTATAACTATTAAAGCAAAGTACCTAAGGGGTCTATAGTTTTCTAAAATCCATACTCAAGGCTTACATGACATTTTTGAGTGACGAGAAATGAAAGACAATTTTTTTATGCAATTCTGGAGGGGATTTGGAGAAATTTGTGTATTTCTACAGGATGCCTTCTTTTCCTACAAAAAGCATACAAGAGCACTTTTATGGAGTTTAAGAATGTGTTGGAGGATGGAAAAGGAGGTGGAAGGTTGTGGTATGATGTGAGGGACCTTTTAAATCTTAGGCACACTCAAATTTTGACTTATGTAGGGAAGAAACAAGGCTATAAGTTTCTTGTAGCTCAGTTAGGCAGTGTTCAACATGAGGACAGTTTGCATAAATGAAGAGTAGTGAAGGAAAAGGTGATGAGGGAGATGATGATAATGCATGAAAGATTATGTTAATTCAATTTATGAAACAATGTATTACATGTACATGTAAATTACATGTTCAACTGATAAAAGCAAGATGATTAAGAAACTATCAAACTATCAATTGCATGAAACAAAATGGCAATGGAAAGGATGAGTTGAATTTATAGTGGAAACTACTATTTCATAAAGAAAACTATTTTTGGTGCTTATCATCCCAAGGTGCACAACCAAGATTCAATAAAGAGATCACTTGTAAACCTGCAAAGATAATGGTTTTCTCGTAAACAAGATTTGTAAAAAATCACAACTAGACTAAATGCATGCAAAGGAAATGTACAAAGGAAGGGGCTTTAGCACTTGGGTTAGGCCCTAACCAAAGGAGACTCGAGTCCCTTGAAGCAAATTTAGGTTAAGAACAAAGAAATGTTTTTCATTAACCATAAATATATTTAAACATGTAACATAACAACTGAAATAATAGGTAGAAGTCCCCTTCTCTTATAGTCACCATATTTTCTCTAAATTTTCAACTACAACAATAATCCCTAGCGATGATGCCAAAAAGTGATGAGCCCCGGTATTACAACAAGAATGTTGCAACTCCCAAGGTGATCAAATTTAATTATCAATCTATAGTTTGTAAAAACTTAAGAGGTATCAGTACTATATGTAGAACAAACAGTTTTCTACTTAGGTTGATTTGATGTAGTGAAGTGAATTAAGATGCACAGAGACCACTATGCTATTAGAAATACTTGAAAAAAATAGTAAATGGCAAACAGACCTATCTTAAATTTGCAGGAAAAGAAATGACTGAAATAGAACCTATTCTATTGTAGAGAATTAAATGACATAAAGGAAACCCTAATCTAATTGCATTATTGTAAATGACAAAGAAACCCTATCTATTTTGTAGAAATTAAATGATAGAATGAAATCCTAATCTAATTTGCAGAAAGTAAATGACACGATGAAATCCTAATTTAATTTGCAGAAAGCAAATCTATAATATTTTAGGAAAGGAAATGATTGAAGTAAACTCTATTCTACTTACAAGAAGAAAAATCAAATGGTCAAGAATGTTGAAGGTAAATTAATCCTATTCTACTAATCAAATAACAAAAACAAGATAACCTAATTACAAGAATGAAACTATACTTATGAAAGAAAAGTGCCTAAGGGGTCTCCAGTATTCTAAAATTCATCTTCAAGGCTTAAAAGACGTTTTTTAGTGATTAGAAATGAAGGACAAACTTTTGATGAAATTTTGGAGAAGATTTAGAGAAATATGTGTATTGTTATAGGATGCCCTGTTTTCCTGCAAAAAGCATACAATAGCACTTTTATGGATTTTAAGAGCGATTTGGAGGATGTAAAATGATGTGGAAGGTTGTGAAATGATATGAGGGACCTTTCCAAGCTCAGACACACTCAAATTCTGATTTATGCAGGGAAGAAACAAGGCTAGAAGTTTCATGTAGCTCGGTTAGGCAATTTTCATAATGAGGACAGTTTGCAGAAATGAAGAGTAGTGAAGGAACTTTATGTGATGAGGGATATGATGAGAATGCATGAAAGATGATGCTAATTCAATCTATGAAACAATGTATTCCATATGCAATCAAAGCACATGTTCAACTAATAAAAGTAAGATGATTAAGCAACTATCAAGCTACTAATTGCAGAAAACAAAAATGACAGTGGAAAGGATGGGTTGAATTTATAGTGGGAACTACTATTGCATAAAAGAAAGCTATTTTTGGTGTTTATAATTGCAAAGTGCACAGCCAAGCTTCAATAAGGACCTCACTTATAAACTTGTAAGCACAAAGTTTTTCTCAAAAACAAGATTTGTAGAAAATAACAACTAGACTAAATGCATGCAAAGGAAATGTACAAAGGAAGGGACTTGAGCACTTGGATTGGTCCTTAACCCAAGGATACTCAAGTCCCTTGAAGAAAACTTAGGAGGAGAACAAATAAATTCTTTTCATTAACCCCAAAAGTATTCAAACATGTAACATAACAATTTAAATAATAGGCCAAAGTCTCCTTCTTTGATAGTCACTATCTTTTCTCTAGAATTTGAATCCCTACTAAGTTGTTAGGCTCTCTTATTTATACAAAAATGGATAAGGGGGGGACTTCTTTCCTCCCAAACTCCTAAAAATATGGATATGGTCCCTTAGTGTGCTCATAGCCATAGAGAGGTAGTAACTACTCATGAACCAACCGAGGTGTGATTAGAATGTAGCAAGTAATAAGCCTCCTTGATTCTCCCCTACTGGTATCTAACATGATCTGCACAATAAATTTTCAATATCATGCACAGTTAATGTATTAGGCCACAAGGTATCGAAAATATATCCTAACCTTCCTAAGAACACATTATAGCTTGAAAAAGACATTATCAAATGTAGAAGGAGAGGTTATAAACATGCTAAAGGATGGCTAGGTGGGCCTTAAATTATACCCATTTGGGAGGCCCATCAACTACTACAATAAATTATTCTTGAAACCCAAAGGATCTCATTTAGGTATTGATGCACTTGTGTCTTTCTAATTTTTATTTAGTCATAAAAATGTTTCTTAATTTATTTTATTATTTTGTTGATTCTTTATCTACCTTTAACACAATTTATGTGCATTGCAGGTATTCTTGTTCCAAAGAGTTATCGTCCACAAATTTATGTGCATGGTTGGAAAGCAAGTGGACGAATTGCTAGGTATTTTTTATCATCTTTCAATAACAAGATATGTGATTAAATGTGTGGTATTGAGATCAAATGGTAGATATGTGATTAAAAATATAATACGGGAGTTGTCAGTACAATTGGGGTACTATAGCCATTAACAAAATAAGCTCATTTTTCTAATGCTAGGTCCTCACACCTATCAACCTATTATGTTTCCATCTTAATACACTCTATTAAATGTTAATAACATATCTTTACAAGAAATGCTTACACCATTTTCGCTAGGTGATGTCTTCCCATTGGTTGGGTAACCTCCTAGCCTGCTAAGCTAAGGGATGTTCTCTGTTGTGCAAGGCCTCTTGGCCACATGCATTGCTTGCCAACTCTTTCTCCTATGTTTTCTATAGAAGCTTCACCATGTGTCGATTCTCATTTACACTTCCAAATAAAGTTTCAAGCTTGTATACTTTAAATTTAGGATCATTTTTGGTTAACAAATCATCAAATGATTTTTCTAATCTAATCAAGCTATACCATCTAATTCTAATTCATTCATTTTTTCTATTTAAGCAATAGGGTTGCTTCTCCATTCTTCAAATCCTCTATAAACCTTCCTCAAGGCTACCCTTTTTCACCCTACCTTTTTCTTTTATTAGTAGAAGGTCTAAGTTAGTCCATTGTTGTTGTTAGAAGGGAAAATTATAGGAATTTAATTATGTCTCCCACATCCTTTTTGTGGGTGATCTTTTACTATTTGAACATGGTTTTGAGCAGGAAGAAAAGACCAATAATGACATTCCTTTCCTCTATTGTAGCACCTTAGAGATGGAAATAAAACTAAAAAAATCTTCCTTCAATTTTAGTGGTTTGCAAGAAGAGGTGATTTCTAGAATTCATAGATCGTTAACTAGAGAATAAACATAATCATAGTGTTGAAATACCTTGGCTTTTATCATAAAGCCATTGGGATATGTCATTCAAAACTAAAATTGGATAACTGGCAAGATTGAAAATCAAATGTACTTTTCGTGTCTTTAGTGGATATTCGATGGTGGTCATTTAACATTTTTTCCCCAAAGACATCTCCTGACTGTGGGGGAAACAGTGCCTAGGACATCTAAAGGTTGATGAAAGTTGTTAAAATATGTGGCTAGATGGATAGGCCATGAGAGCTTGCAATGAATCTTCTAATTCAAAACCCTAGTTTTCAAAAATAGAATGGCCAGGAACGTTGAGATTTGCTGGGACTTTGAACTAAAGAAATAGTTTAGAAGAAAACTAAAGAAGCCAAAGTTTAAACCTAGGCAATTAAGAATCTGAATTCAAACTTTTGTAGAAATAATGATGAAAGACTAAGAAAATGTGTATGAGTTCCTAGATGTGGAGCGTTTCATTAAGGGTTTAAAGTTAAAACAACATGATTACCAATAAGTAAATTCATGAAGAATTAAGCTGAAAAGACCAACTACATCTTACATTGTTCCAAGAGAGGAAAAACATAAATGGAGTGATGAATACAAGAGAAAATAATGTCTGCATTTACACCCAAAATTAGAATCAAAACTGCTTTCTATTACTAAATTCTTGAGAGATTTCTTTGTTACATAGTCTCAAGATTTTTCCGACTCTGAACCTTTCTCCCTTTTATTTCCCCATGAGCTAAATGTCAAATCAATTTTTACACTGACTTCCAAAACAATTGTAAAATTGTGTCTTTCACAGTTAATAAAATGCCTTCTCTTTTTAAATATTTCACAACAACATATATATATATATATATATATGTTGGAAAGGCAAAGGAGACAAAGCATGAATTCACACATAAAACACGAGTTGCGGCTCTTCTATTGATCACACAAAACATGATACTTACAATGAACCCGGTGAAGGGTATTTATCCTTTTCGACTAGCGACTCGCCTTGACATGCAACCACACATCTATCACTTAACTTGACTTGACTCAACACTCAAATACTCAATCACTCAGTTAACTGACTCTCTATGTTTATCCAACTCCTCATGCAAGAGTAATTATCTTATTTTAACACTCCCCCTTAATTACAACCGCTAAACTAAAACATGACTCATGACAACTCAATCATGTTTGTTGGTCTATCTCTCAGCTAGGCTTACAACACCCAAGTTTCTTCTTTGAAACTCAAAGACATCTTGTGCTAATGACTTAGTAAACATATCAGCTAATTGATCACTAGATTTACAAGGCTTCAAGTTAACTTCTCCATTGCTCACAAGTTCTCTAATAAAGTAATATCGAGTATCAATGTGCTTGCTCTTTTGATGAAACACACTATTATTGGATAGTGCGATCACTAAGGTGTTGTCACAGTAAATTGTTGTTGATCCTTGTTGTTTCTGCTTGAGTCCATCAAATACTCTTCTTAACCAAACTGCTTGACATGCTGCTGATGTTGCTGCTACATATTCTGCTTCTGTTGATGAAAGTGTCACAATGGGTTGCTTCTTAGATGCCCATGAAATCACACCTGAACCAAGGTGGAACACATAACCAGAACTTCTTTTCCTATCATCCAAACTGCCTACAAAGTCACTATCTGTGTATCCAATCAAATCCTTCTTTTTTGTGCTTGCATACATTATGCCACAATCTCTAGTTCATGTTATATATCTCAGAATTCTTTTTCCTGCGCTCCAATGTGTGTTTCTTGGAGTCTCCATAAATTTGGAAATCAAACTCACTCCTTGCATGATATCCAGTCTTGTAGTCGTGAGAAACATGAGGCTACCAACCAATATTTTGAATAAAGTTGGATTGACATTTGATCCTTCATCATCCTTTCTTACCTTTGTACCTATTGCAACTGGCGTAGGGACAGGTTTGAAATTTTCCATCCTGAATCTTTTCAATAAATCTTTGGCATATTTTTTTTGACAAATAAAAATTCCTTTTTCAGATTGCTCAACTTATATGCCAAGGAAATATTTCGTGAGACCAAGATCTATTATCTCAAATTCTTTCATCATGGCTACTTTAAATTCATCTATCTCAAAATCACCTATAAAAATTATGTCATCAACATATAAGAAAACAATCAAAATCTTTCCATGCTCATTTACCTTTGTGTGTAAGGTAGGTTCAATTTTTCTTCTGCAAAATCCATTCTTAATCATGTAGTTGTTAATTCTGCTATACCAAGCTCTAGGTGTTTGCTTCAGTCCATAGAGCGCTTTCTTCAACCTGTAAACTTTATATTTGTTACCTTCAACTTCATAACCTAGAGGTTGTTGCACATAAATTTATTCTTCTAGACTTCCATTCAAGAAGGTTGATTTCACATCCATCTGATATACTTTCCATTTGTTCTGAGTTGTTGTGGCTAGAACTGCTCTTATAGTATCCAATCTAGCTACCGGAGCAAACATTTCTCCAAAATCTATTCCTAATTGCTGCGAGAATCCTTTTGCTACAAAGTCTTGCTTTAAATCTGTCAATTTAACCTTTCTCATTCAACTTTGTCTTGTACACCCACTTCACACCAATGAGATTTTTGTCCTTTGGCAAATCAACCAAATCCCATATATCATTCTTTTCAATAGCTTCAATTTCTTCATCCATGGCTTGCACCTAATTTTCATCTCTGATTGCTTCTTCAAATGAAGAAGGTTGGAATGACAACAATGCAAAACTTGAACTAACATCCAAATCATCATAAATATCTTTTAAACTTCTCATCTTTCTCTTATCATTGCTTGATTCATCACCTGATTGATTACTGGAAGAATCTTGATCTATTGATCTGCTTGAAGATCCATGTTGCTCTGAAAATCTTGGAGTCCTTATTGGTGTGTCTATGTTTGGTGTCTTCACCTGTGATTCTTGTTGTTCCTTTCTACTACATCATCTTCTTCCATCAGTGGCACTTGTGCATCAATTGTTTTGTTACAGTTCCATTCAGTGACTCTTGTTTTTTGAACACAACATCTCTGCTAATTATGGTCTTCTTTGTGACAGGGTTATACAATTTGTAATCTTTTGATTTCTTACTATAACCAGTAAATATACATTTTTCACTTTTATCATCCAATTTGCCTCTCCGCTCTTTAGGCACGTGTGGATAAGCTACACCTCCAAATACTCTGAAATGAGACATGTTGCAATACATACCCAACCATGCTTGTTCTAGTACTTTGTTCATCACAATCTTTGTAGGAGATCTATTGATCACATAAATAGCACATGCAACTGCTTCTACCCAATAATCATTAGACAAGTTTTTGCCTTTCAACATGCTAAGTCTTACCATGTTCATAATTGTCATGTTCTTTCTCTCTGCTACACCATTCTACTGCGGTGTACCTGGTTGTAAACTGTCTTCTGATTCCATGTTGTTTACAATAATCATGGAATGCCTTTGAATCATATTCTCCACCACGATCTGACCTCAATACCTTGATCTGTCGATCACTTTGGTTCTCTGCTAAGGCTTTGAATTCTTTGAACTTTGCAAAGGTTTCAGACTTTTGCTTCAAGAAGTAAACCCAAGTCTTTCTATTGTAGTCATCAATGAAAGTGAGGAAGTAACAACTTCCACCAATTGACTGTGTCCTCATAGGACCAGACAAGTTTGTATGCACTAGCTCAAGAGGTTGCTTTGCTTGGTATGCAACTCCCTTTGGAAAACTTTCACGGTGTTGCTTTCCCAAGATGCAACACTCACAAGTATTAGCAGGTTCTTTGACGGGAGGTAATCCTCTGACCATATGTTTTTTCTGCAACAATCTTAAACCAAAAAAGTCCAAGTGTCATAACCAATAATCATCAGAACATGCAACTGTAAAAGCACTAACCTAATCATTATAATTCATAATTAGAGGAAAGAGTTTTTCCCTCATCATCTGCACCTTTGCTATCAATTGTTTGCTTGGGGGCTTGTCATATATAACACATTCTTTACCTTGAAAGATAACTCTGTATCCTTTATGTGTAAATTGACCAACACTTAACAAATTATGTTTGAGACTAGGAACATAATATACCTCTGAGATTGTCTTCGACTCACCCTACTGGGTCAGAATGTTGACCACTCCTTTGCCATCTACTTCCATAGACTTATCAGTCCCCAACTTTACCTCTGTTTTAACAAATTGAATTTGCAACCAAATTGTTGTTTCCTGTCATGTGGTTACTGCAACCACTGTCTAACAGCCACACACTAGCATAAGGTTCATGCATGGTATGGAAAGCTAGGAACATGGAGTTACTACTCTCTGTAGTGGAATTAGCTCTTTGGTTCCCCTGATCAACTACTTTCTTCCTACAATCACGAGCATAGTGACCAGATTTATTGCAATAATAACATCTCACCTTTGATTTGTCAACTCTTTGATTATTGTTGAAGCTTTTGTAGTTGCTTCCACTTTCATGTCCATGCTCTTCTCAACCATCTCTCTGACCACCATATCTTCTGCTTCGTCCTCTGCCTCTCGATCTATTTCTGCCTCGACCTCTGTCCCTTGAAATAAAAACCTGACTTTTGAAAGCGGTCTCTAAAGTGGAATCCTTATTTCTGTATATCCTTGCCTCATGCGATAGAAGTGATCCCATCAGCTCATCGACTATCAATGATGCCAAATCCTTGGCTTCTTCTATGGTTGTTACCACAACATCAAATTTGGTAGACAAAGATCTGAGGACCTTCTCTACCACTATTTGATCTTTAATTTGTTCACCATAAATCTTTAACTGATTTACGACAGTTATGACCCGATTCATGAAAGAATCAATGTCCTTTGTCTCCTTCATCTGCAGACTTTCAAAATCTCTCGTGGTATTCTGCAACTTAACAATATTGACTTTGGCCATACTTGTATAGTTTGTCGTCAAAGTATCCCATGCTACTTTTGTTAAAGACGTGATAATAATCTTCTGGAATGCACTCCCTACTGGATAAGTTGCAACGATTGTACATCCTTCTTCTTGTCTGTCTTCCATCGTTCCCTCTTTGTATTACTGAGAACTTGTTCTTCTGTTGCATCCTTAGGTTCTGAAAACCCAAACTGAACATAATCCCAAACATCATGTGCTTGCAACGTGGTTGTCATCTTAATGGCCCACACATCATAATCTTTCCTTGTAAATGGTAGAAAGTAGAGCTAGAAATTTGAGAAAACCATCATTCTCCAAAAATTTCTCTTTAAAAAAAAAAACCTAAAATTTTTACTTTAAAACCTTCTCTTTAATAAATAAAAAAAAACCTTAAATTTTTATTTTGAAACCTTTTTTGAAAATACCTCTTTCAATAAAACCCTAAATTTTTATTTTATAAAAAAAATAAAAAAATACTCGTTTAAAAAAATTTCAGGTAGTCGAGTTCAAACGAGCCACTTTCATATGATTTAAATAATACTACATGACTCTTTCAAAAAACAATTATTTTTCAAGATTATCGTTTACTTTTAACACGCTAAAGCTTTCGGTTGCGTGTTAACGCCTTTCACGAGGATCATCCTCTGCGTTAGTCCGCTAACGTGACACAAACCAAAGGGAACCGCGTGCATGCAAGGAACGACGATTAACGCGGCTCTATGTTTCGCCTTCTAGCGTTCTAACGCGCTGTATATAACTATAGGATGCATTAATGCTCAAACAACGACCCAAAAAAAATAGATTTCTTCTTTCACATGGATGGTTATTAATCGTTTTTTTCTGGCTCTAACACTAATTTATTGAAAAGAGGAAGAGACAAAGCATGAATTCACACATAAAACATGAGTTGCGGTTACGGTTATTCTATTGATCACACAAAACATGATACTTATAATGAACCCAGTGAAAGGTATTTATCGTTTTCGACTAGCCATTAACCTTGATATACAATCACATGCAACCACATATCAATTACTTAAACTTGACTCAACACTCAATCACTCAATTAAATTAACTAACTCTCTATATTTAACCAACTCCACTCAATTAAATTAACTGACTCTCTATATTTAACTAACTCCAATAATTATTTTATTTTAACATAATTTAACTAGGACCCGCTTCTTTATAATTAGAACAAAAATGTGCATCAATTTTTAAAACAACACATTGGAGTATATTGCAATATATATATAGGGGATCCAAGTCTTGGTCATTTCCACGTCAAAGATAAGGTCGGTGTTTGTTGACCCACGTGGCAACTAGATGTTGTGCGGCCCCAGGTTTCATTGTACTCGTCCACATGTTTACAAAACCCATATGTGGTTCTGAAAAACCATAAACCACCCCTCGGGGGCTCTCGCACTAATACGCGGTTTTTCAACGAGAGTGGTTGAGGTGAATGCTGGCCGTAGATCAATTGATAGGCAGTTTAGGCAATCCGCTTCCCGGGGGCTCCTTTTGGCATAAACTCCATGCAGTTTATACCGCCGAGACTTGTTCGATTTGGAGCATGCAATGTTGGGGATGATCAATCATCATTATCTTCCTCAGTTTTCTGTGTACCAGGGCTTTTGTACTCTCCTCTAGGCAATATTCCCTTATAAGTAAATTGTTGACCCCTTGAGTTCACAGATAGTGCACTCGATTTTAGTATCTCTTGCTACTTCTGCTTCTAGATTCATTATACAACCATCTTAGAAATAGGCATCCAGTGCCCATTTAGCACAAAACTTATGTACATTTGATGGCATTTCTTTAGTTTGTTACCGCACTCCCATTGTCGTAATGCATCGTCTACCTGGCAGTCTCTGAGTTGCCAGAAACTTGACAGAAGCACAAAAAGGCCATCCTTTTCATGGGTTCAGTTCTGCAGCAACTTCGAGAAATTTGTGGGTACATCTCAGAGATTCCAGTTTTTGTAATTTGCTCAAAAACTACCGTCATTGTTAATAGTTTGGATATTATGTTCTTCCGAAATCTCTAAGATAGATATTTTACAAAATCCACCAAACGCAAAATTATATCCTCTTCAAATTCAAGTTGAAAATGATGTCATTCTTACAATGGTATTCTCAAAACAAATTGCACTATCACGATCCACCCCGGCTCTACGGCTCCAAACAGAAGATCCTCATCATTTCCTTGGAGATCAGGGGTCAATTCCAGTCGAAAGTTGTGCATGATATAATAGGTGTCTCTGAAAGCCTTCTTCTGCACTTGTTTCTTGAGATCTCCAATAGTGGAATGTGGCGGTACAACTACCAAATATGGAGGAAGAAGTGGCCTCATGATTTTATGCCACTTGGGACCTTGATTACATGATTCTGTAGTTTACAGACCAAACAACGTTGATCTGCAAAACTCAAAGCTGGGTTTTACGAATGCATTACTAGGATTCATATAATATATGGCTTTAAGGTTTGTAACTATTGTTCCTTGCTAAATCATCCATATCGAGCTTTGCCGTGGTCTAGGCATGCTCTCAAGCACGTTAAATCCAATCTGTCATGAGTGTTTTTTATGGTGACGACATTGGATCAATTTCTGATATTGAGGATGTTATATATGCAACCCAAGCCATTGTAAATCGATTTTAGCAAGAGAAGACTCTTGATCAATGCCATTATATAACTCCTAGCCCATTTTCAACTTGTGGACAATCTAATTGCTTTTCTTGAATATCTCTAACATTGGGAAAAATGTCTGAATTTCTAGATATATTTGGAGAAACATCATGTAGGGCCTTGTCATACATTACTCCATGCAATAAGTTAATGTGTATGTCAATTGCTATCTCAGGAACCTGTAGCGAGCGACACGCTCTGATACACAATCCACAAGCTTCTTGTATCATTGGTTTCACCAGTCGCCCATCAACCTCAACACCAGTATTCTTCAGAAAGCGAAGCACCAGCATTATCATCGCAGTCCCAGAAAGGAAATGGAAAAGCAATTACAAATAGTCCACTTGTGTGAAATTGAAATTGATTTAGCCGAACCTTGCGGAAAGAAGATAGGATAATTGTCGCTTGAATTATCCACGAATTGAAATTGATTTAGCCGAACCTTGCGGAAAGAAGATAGGATCATTGTCGTTTGAATTATCCACGTCAAGGCAACCCTAGTATAACTTGAAAGGTCACTATATTCTCTTCATTTTAGCCTCTTCGGTGCATCTCTTCACCAACTCTTCGCTTCACGTGATCTCCACAACTTGTAATGCGTTCATTTTTCCATGTGTTTCATTATCTTCCCTTCTAGCTTGGATATGAATGCCTTTTTACGGTTAAAGATGATATATCATAACAATACCTACGTCCACCCATCTATTCAATTGCTTGTTAGTGCCTTTTAATTTCCATGACTTCTCAACATTTTGCCTTATACTTGTTCATTAGCGCTCAAACTCACCGGGTTTCCAAAAGATCAATTTTAAAAGAAATATGACATCTGTTTGGGCGCACTGAGATAATACAATCATGGTTTCTAATGTGATATACATAAATATAATAGGGAACGAGCATTTTAATAATTAAATTAGACAGGAAATAGGAGTTTTTGTCTTGATACCCAATATCCACATCAATTGGGGATAGCATTAATCCCCATTATATTAGTTATATACAGCGATGCTCCCATATCAACTTGATAGGTTAAGCACTTCTATTGAGTCCTGGGTGGGGGCTCCTACCTTAGTTTGGTATCTCGTGTGTCGACACTTAATTTCTTACAATTGGGTATCTCGTGTGTCGAAACCCAATATCTTACATCAATCATCAAATAGGGATATCTTGTGTGGTTTTTCTCACAATTTGGTATTTCGTGTGTCAACACCCAATAGCCCACATCAATCATCAATTGAGGATATCTTGTGTGGCTTTGGTGGTGTGTCGACACCCAATTTCCCACAATTGGGTATCTCGTGTGTCGACACCCAATATCCCACATCAATCATCAATTGGGGATATCTTGTGTGGCTTTGGTGGAATATGGGTAGCATCGTATGACACCCGATATCCCACATCAATCATCAATTGAGGATATCTTGTGTGGCTTTGGTGGAATATGGGTAGCATCGTATCAAGCAACGATATCTTGTGTGGCTTTGGTGGAATATGGTTGTTATATACAGCTATGCTCTCCTACCTTAGTTTGGTCCTTAGTTGTATACAACATGCTCTCCTACCTTAGTTTGGTATCTTGTGTGGCTTTGGTAGAATATGGTTGTTTGCTCTCCTACCTTAGTTTGGTCCTTAATTGTATACAACATGCTCTCCTTCGTTAGTTTGGTCCTTAGTTGTATACAACATGCTCTCCTACCTTAGTTTGGTATCTTGTGTGGCTTTGGTGGAATATAGTTGTTATATTGGTGAACTATACATGACTTGGTGATTCGGCTTGAATAAACCCAGTAAAAGGTCAAATTTAAGCACAAAAGTGTTCATAAAGATTATAAAGATTAAAAATTGAGTGAGTTGCAACATAACACTATACATGACTTGGTGATTCGGCTTGAATAAACCCAATAAAAGGCCAAATATTAATTTGAGCATAAAAGTGTTCATAAAGACTAAAAATTGTGTGAGCTACAACATAACACTTCTTAAATTTCTATTTATTGACTATTCTTTATTCATTGCTCTAAAATTGTTCTTGACCAGATTCACATACTATACTTTAACATCTCATGAAGAAGTAACCAGGGAAAGAATGGATTTCATTTAACTCAATGGGATATTCTTTCCAATTTAACCAAAGGAAACAAAGGCTAGGGTTTAAAACAACTATGTTTCTTTAACTCATCTATTATGTTTCCATCTTAGTACAAGCTAGGAAATGCTATGAACCTATCTTTACATGAAATGCCCACACCATTTTTTGTAGGTGATGTCTTCCTATTTTTTGTAGGTGATGTCTTCCCATTGGTTGTGTGACCTCCATGCCTATTGAGCTAGGGGATGTTCTTTGCTATCCAAGGCCTCTTGGTTGCTTGCCAAATTTTTCTCCTATCTTTTCTATAAAATCCTCGCCATGTGTCGATGCTCATTTTCACTTCCAACTAAAGTTGCAATCTTGTATCTCTAAAGTTAGGACCATTTTTAGTTAACAAATCATCAACTAAATTTTCTACTCTAATCGAGCTATACCATGTAATTCTAGTTCATTCAAAATGTTTCTCTTATTATATATTTTTCAAGTAATAACACTCCAATAATACTAATGCTAGGAGTCATTATTGTTAGTGTTTAATAAAAAGGTGACCAGAACTAAAGCTAATTTAATGTTTGTAGTTAGCAGTGTTTCCAAGGTTACTCTTGAAATCTAAAAGATAAACTAGATACAAGAGAAAGTAATAGAAAAGAGATTAAGAAAGGGTAGCCCTAGAAAAGAAAGTCACTACATTGCATTAGCTAGAGGTTGATATATAGGAGGGTGCATAAACATCTACATTCACATCAATTATTGTGAAGTTACCAATGCAATCCATAATAAGGTCCTTCATTTCATGTTTGTGGTTGAAAGGCCCTAGTTGGGTGAATCCTAGGAGTAGCCCAAAGGTGGAAAATTGAATCTCTCCCACAATTCAAAACCAAAGAGGAAAATCTCGTGATATGTGTTTAGTTGCTCAATTTGGGTTATATTGCACCAAGTTGAAAGTAACTTCTTGTCCATATCCTTGTGAAAGTAGTACTTTTATGCAGAAGTATATGATGTTTTATCACCTACATTCAAGGGTGGATTGTTTGCATGATGCTTAGATCTTCCAGTGGCTGAGATAGGATAAAAGGAGGAGGTGACAACCTGGCAGGGCAGGATTTGGATGAAGCTTGTGATCCATCCCATTTGTGAGTAGTCGCCTTCGGTAACTCTTTCCTATCCCCTAATCCACACAACATGCATTTTATTCCATGGCATCATTCCTGGTAAGTTGTTGCTATTTTTTAAGAATACTTGCATATGTCAAGTTGTCATTGTATCTTGAACAATTTTGGTTTTATGAGTTATAAGTAGGAATTCAAGAGAGAAAACTACTGTTTTTCATTTCAAGTAGTCAAACTATAGTATGGGTTTTTATAGGCATAGATTTTGTTGTTGTTAGTAGATTTATTGGGTATCCAAGAGAAACAGACATTGTCATTTTTATGTTGATAATATTGGATTATATTCAAGGATTTTGTTTAATTTGTTGATTGCTTAGAAGGATTCTTTGTCAATACTATAGGCACAAAAATATGAGGCTTTATTAAATACGAAGTTGCCTTTGGGTGCAATTATCCAAGTTGATGGGATGTCATTCTCTCTAGCTTCTACATTATTATGGCTTAGAGTTTTTGTGTGCTTTGTAGGTCCTCCTTATTTTTGACGATCTTTGTGATGCATTTTTCATATTGCAAGTTTGCAAAGATCATAGTGGGACAAGGCTTAGAGTTTCCTATGTAGTTTGATGGCTTTCTTGCTTGTAGTTGTTATTTTATGCCATATTAAATGCAAGCTTTCATAAAATCACGCTAGGATATCCCTTGTTGGCCTTTTCTTTCCACCTTAATAGGTATACTACTCACTAACGCAATTAAAATTGGTTACAGGCAGAGCACATGTTAGTAATATGGCATCTGGTATCGAGGACTTTCACTGACTATTAACCTCATCTGCCAAGTAATGGTGTTTTAGTTTGTTCTAATTTTTCCCTTATATCATACATTGTTCTAAGAAAATACTTGTCTCTATCTAAAATTAATGAAGTCCCCAATCACTCCTTTTCTGGAATATCAAGAAAGCATAGTGTTGTTTTAGTTTCTGCTACTGCAAAACCTCCTAGCCAGTTGGAATACGAACAATTAAGGATCTGAACACTCATGTGACTGTAGTTTATATTTTTGATAAGAACAGAAAGATCCAATACATAGGATTCTCTAAGGATTTGAGGAATTCTTTAAGATCCTTGATGGTTCTATGTTCTAAACTTTGTTACTTTTACAAGGTGCGCAATCTTAGTTCTTTCAATGAGGAGCCTTATGTTGTCCATCCATGATCAAGTTAGGAATATTTTTATTTTGTTTATTCCTTCAACTCTCTCGATGCATATGCACTGAATAAATACCCACTCAAGGGTCTTATCATACATGGGTCCTTGCTCGGTTAGATCAAATAGATGAATTTATGTCTAGATCTTTTTCATGTTGAGAGTCACCCAAAAGATGTTAGATTGCAAATGATTTGAGGCACTGAAAAGATACAATGTTCTTGCATTAGTGGATTTCATAACTTGGTTCTATTCCATTAAATAATTCAAATCCTACCTATAGAGAACTCTGGGAGCAACCAAATACAATATATGTTATTTCAGAAAGGGGAAGAGTTGCAGCTACAGCTTCTAAAGCAAAGACCCTCAAATAGATGATGCATGACAGAGGCATTAAAGAAGAGGTTTGAAACTCTTTTTCTACCTCATATGTTTGCTTCTTGATGAGAAAAATTTCAAAAGCATTATACTCTTAGTGGACTTGAGAAGTATATCAGGTAATTTTAATAGCTTTGTAATGGGATGAATGCCACAATGTGGTCTAATAGTAGATGGTCTAGTTCATGTACTTGCTAGAGTAGCATCTAATTTTTGAATTGAAACTTGATGATAAGTAGATTGTGGAAAGACTATAATTGTCCTCAAAAAATTAAATAGTAAAGTTCAAAATTTGTTTCTCAATTGTCACTTTTAGTTATGGGAAGCTAGCTTGAAATAGCTTGTATTTAATGAACAATATCCCCACATGGGATTACTTACAAACAAAGGAATATTTATGCCTAGCATGTATCTTCTATGTGGGAGGGAGCTCAAAACCCTAGTAATGAAGGAGGGTTTTATCAAGGATTGAGACGGTGACAGGTGAAGATCGGAAGCCATACGACCCACACATGGTGTGGCATGGGAGAGACTGTTAGGGAAGGGAGGGCATCTGGAGGAGGATCTGACCACGGACAGTTGCCTTGGGAATGATGCGAAATGGGGCTTTAGGGCGACGGGAGGATGGAGACTGGTTATTGTTGTTTAGTGTTGCATTATCATTGTGCTACCGACATTAACAACCTACATGCACTCGTTGAAGGAGAACAGGCTTCCGAGTTCTAGGGGTGCCTAAAAACTGCAAACAGTGGAAAGGGAAATGGTCAAACAATAGGATGTCATTGATCTAGACCCTAAGCCTGATGATATACTGTCGGTTTGGGGGCTGGAGGTCACAGAACAGAATATCGAGCGGCATATTCGTCTAGCTAGACTGACAAGAGGGAAGAAAGGTGGTTCGGGAGTGGGATGGAAACAGGGGAAATCGTTATGGCTTATATAGTAGAGTTTAGGTCTGTCTAAACTAGAAAATTGGGGAGCAAGGAAGGAGATGGAGGGGAGGCAAGAGGCTTTACCACCTAATCTTGACTGTAATGTTGGGAACGCGGAGGACATCCAAGTAAGTAATTGTTTCTCTAGCCAACTCAAAGAATAATATTCGGGGGGCTTAGAGGATATTGTTATCAGCTGTGGCCTCAAAGACCACGAGGGTCTAAAATCATGCCTTGTGGAAGATCTAGGCTAGGCAGAAACCAGGAGAGGGTTACGGTGGCACAACACAATTGCATGCAAGAGTCCTTTACAAGTCAGAAGAAGAGAAACCCTCAATCGGGATTTAAGCTTGTTAGGGGGCTTCCCAGGCTTTTTCGGACATGGGTTTTTCTAAATGGTGGTCGGAAGGTGCAAGACGTAGGGAGGGGTGAAAATCATGAACAAGGGGTCTATTGCAAACCACCCTTTACTGTTGATCGGAGGGCTTTATAGAGGCAGAGGGGTTTTTGGAAGGAAGAGAACTACCATTATTGGTAGGGGAGGTAGCAAAAGTTGAGGTAGGAGTTCTAGATAACCTCAGGAATAGTTGGAAGGAGCAACGTTCAGAGCCACTCTAGGACTTTTCCATCAATGTGGAGGAGAACACACCGGGAAGTGGGGAAGGGGGGCGACACCGAAAGACAAGGGAAAAACAGAAGAAAAACAAGGTAATTAAGAAGGAAGAGGAAGTTGCAAATCTGGCCTTAGGAGTCGATATCCAGATCGATGAAGCCATGGAGGAAACTGAGCTAACATTTGTGGGTAGGGAAAAAGGAAAAAAGTATACTGCGAACTATATTCAGGAATGGACATCTAATAATTGGCAAGAAGTGCCAGAAAAATCCTTTGAGGTTTCAACCCTCGCCAAGAGTTGGTTCATGATCAAATTTACTAGGAAAGAAGCACTAGAATGGGTTTTGGGAAGGAACTAGAGCTTTTGGAGACATCCTATCCTATTTAAAAAGTGGAATCCACTTTTCGACGCTTAGAGAGAGAAGGTGGATGAAATCTTGGTTTGAGTAAGATTGTCTAGCCTCCCTCCTTTTCTTTCATTTGATTCTATTTTTAGGAAAAGCGGGAACTATTTGGGACGTTATCTGGAAGAGGATACAATTTTTGTGCATGCCAGTGATAAAGGTTTGTCCAGAATTTTGGTCAGTCTAAATCTCAAGGAAGGATTGGCAGAGGAAATCAACCTTAAATATATGGATTTCTCTTACACTCAAATGATCGACTATGAAAAACTCCCATTTCGTTGCCATAGATGTCACAAGTATGGACATCTGGCAAGGGATTGTCCTCTAGGTTTTAGACGAAGAAGGAGGCAGAGGAAGGAGGGGGGAGTGGAAGAGGTAATAGGGGAGAAGGATCTGAATAAGGAAATCTCGGTCATAGGGGGGAAACAGATGGAAGAAGATAAGATACAGGAGGACACAATGGGAAGAGTGGAAATACAGGAGGAGGTGAAAACAAATAGAGAACAAGAATAGCAAGGGGAGTCGGCCCGGTCAGATACAAAGGAGGGAGATGGAAAGGGCTCAACTCTTCAACCATAGGGTACGGCTCTAGATCATATCCCCTCTCTAAATACTTCCTTGATGTCTTTTATCAATTCCTTGTCCAATTCTAGTCCCTCCAGGCTTATGAATTCAAATAACTTATATGTCAACAATGTAAATGAACAATTGGACAGTATCATTACCTCCATTCCTGATATAAATCCGAATCGAAGCCCGGTGTCTAGTGTAGAGGCAGCTGGTATGGTCGTTGCCTATTTTGTGATATCCCACTATAACCTCAGGCCTCATGAAAAAAAATCATTCCCTAGGAGGCGGTGGGGGGTTTGGGGATTCACCCTATTCCTTTCGGTCCTCAAAAATCTAGAGGCAGAAAGAAAAACATTTCAAAGGCTCATATGAGAGCCAAGATTGACATTGCTGACGGGAAATAGCTATCAATATCAAGAGTGCTTAGAGTAGCGCAAACCCCCCCTAGTTTTAAATGATCATTTTTTCTTTTAATTGTAGAGGTTTAGCCAGTACCCCTAGAAAACTAGAACTGAACACCCTCATTAATTCCTACAACCCTGATGTGCTTTTGCTGCAAGAAATATTGGGTACCAGAGAGTAGATCAATAAAGCTATACTCAAAAAATTTCTTGGTTGGACTTTCCAAGCTCTGGATGCCAAAGGCAGATCCGAGGGATTGACCACTAGAGTAAAAGGGGGAAGGTTAAAGGTCCTTTCCTCCTGGAGTGTTGACCATACTCTAGGAGTAGAGGTTTACTCTCTAGATATGTTCACAAAATTTATAATCCTAAGCATCTATGGTCCCTGCCAGGATAGGGCGACATACTAGAAAAATTTGCTTTCAAAGTCTTTTATGGAGAATGGGGGGGATTTGAATTTTTTCCTAGGCCTCTCAAAAATGTGGGGACCATCTGCACATGCCGACCCACTATCAGATTTCTTCTTAAACAAGATAAGTGAGAGGAAACTAATGGACATCAATTTGATCAAGTCCAGACCTACGTGGAGGAATAGGAGAACAGGGGAAGCCAGGGTGGCTAATTGGATGGACTGTTTTCTCTTAAGAGAAGAAGTGGTGGCCAAGATCCTGATTTTTAGACACTAGGTGGGAGAAGGAGGAGACTCAAACCATCTCCCCATCCTGCTTGAAATGAAAGGGAAAAACAAAAATTTGGCTACCCCTTTTAAACTCAACCCATCCTCACTCAAGGAGGAACCATATAACACTTTGGTTAAAAATACTTGGAGGTCAGTAGCAAAAAATGAGGAAAGGGGGAAAGCCTATTGGTTCATGGAAAATCTAAAACGATTAAAGAAGGCAACTATCGAATGGGCTAGAATTAAGAAAGTCAAAGAAGAAGAAGAACTAAAGCAGATAGGAGTGGAACTAGATCAACTAGAAAGCCCGAAAGAAGATGGATATGAGAATGAAGGCAAGAGGGATAGGATTAAACAGTTGGAGTCTAGCCGAAGAAATATTTTAGAAATTAGAGAAGAACAGTGGAGACTAAAAAGTAGGGCAATATGGCTAGCAGCAGGTGATGAAAATTCAAAATTTTTCCAAACTCATGCAAAAGGTTGGAAAAACTCAAATACTATATGGTTATTAAAATCGGAGGACGGAACTCAGGCCAAATATTTTGAGGCATTGTCCCTGCAGGAAAGGAATCACTTCAAAAATATATTCAAAGCGCCGTCGGAAGTGTCAATTGCTGAGGTGATTAGTACCTGGAGGAGGAGGAGAATGGAACTATCACGGGAAGAGTGACTAAAGGGGAAGTTGAAGGAATATTAAGGACAATGCAAAAGAATAAGATTTCAGGTCCGGATGGATGGACAGTGGAGTTCTTTCAACATTTTTTTGAGTCCTTGGGTAATGAACTAACTGAAGTCGTCGAATAATCAAGGGTAAAAGGGTCGATCTATGAACCTTTTAATGCCACGTTCATAGCCCTAATTCCGAAAAAGGAGGACCCATCATCCTTTGAGGATTTCAGGCCAATATCACTATGTAACTGCATCTACAAAATAATTGCAAAAGTAATTGTAGTTAGATTAAAACCAATCCTCTCAAGGAACATATCAAAAGAGCAGTTCGGGTTCCTGGATGGAAGACAAATTCATGAAGCAGTAGGTGTGGCTCAGGAGACCATCCACAACATAAAAAAAAAATCTGAAGGAAAGGTGTTATAGTGAAAATAGACCTATCTAAATCATACGATTGAATCAGCTGGTTGTACATCTGAATTCTCTTGAATCACTTGGGGTTCAACATCAAGTTCATAAATTAGGTTATGGGATGTATGACAAATATTAGTTTTGATATTCTTGTCAATGGGGCAACCACACCTTTCTTTCGGAGTTAGAGAGGACTCCGGCAAGGATGTCATCTCTCTCCCCTCCTCTTCCTCCTAGTAGCAAAGGGACACAGTCAATTGATACTTGAAGCAAGGAGAAGAGGTGATATAAAGGGCGTTGAAGTGGATGTCAATCTACACATAACCCATTTGTTGT
This sequence comes from Pinus tabuliformis, assembly GCA_031772625.1. Lineage (NCBI taxonomy): Eukaryota > Viridiplantae > Streptophyta > Pinopsida > Pinales > Pinaceae > Pinus > Pinus tabuliformis. Next base: position 868,227,172 of record CM062817.1, read on the forward strand.
TCATAGATGACATCCTTCTCTTCAGTAACAATAGCAGGAGTGAAACCAGGGTTTTAAAATCTATCCTTGAGTTGTTCCTTAAAGCTACAAGAATGTGTATCAACAAAGATAAATCATCACTTATTTTGGAATGTTTCAATAGGATGGATACTAGGAACATAGCAAAGGACCTTCCTTTTTAGGAAAAGAAGATGGCTGACAACTTCAAATACTTAGGGTTCCATTTAAATCTTTATAAATATAGGAACCAGGACTGGTTCTGGCTAGTGAGAAAAATTGAAAACATGATTAAACATTGGAGTTATAAATGGTTATCAAGAGTAGGTAGGCTAGTTTTGATCAAATCTATTATCATGGAAATCCTTGTCTATTGGGAGACATGGGTGCCCAAAGGAATTCTGGAAAGAGTAAGAAAAGTATGCAACATATTTCTATGGGCTAGTTCAAAAGAGGATGTGGTCCTACCATGGGTGGAATGGGAAAAGGTGTCTAGACCGAAGGAGTGGGGAGGGTGGGGCATAAAAGATATTATAGCTTTCAGTTGTCTCTGGCAGCAAAACTGGGATGGAGACTATTAACAATGGAAAATATGTGGACAATGGTGGTAAAAAGAAAGTATATTGATCCAACCCCTTTGGTTGAGTGGATCAGAAATCCAGACAAGAAAAATACACAAGCATCCTTGGTTTGGAAGGCAACTCTGGACTCAATCAAAATAATTGAGCAAAGACTTTCCTGACAGGTGGGGAATGGAGAGCAAGTATGAGTTGGGAAGGATCCGTGGATGGGATGCAACAAAGGTTTTTCCCTATCCCCGAGCATCATAGACCAATTTGAAACAAGAGGAACACTTGATCGAGATTGAGAAAGTTGGAGAATTAACAATATGGTGTCAAGCATGGTTATTTGGAGGAGATCTAAATTTGGAACCCCAATGGGCGGAGGAATGGCATCACTTCATTATGGAACTTCTGAGATCGAATGTCTGCCTCAGAAACAGACCCGACATTTTGCGATGGGTTCATGCTCCAACAAGGAATTACTCTCCAAAATTTGGATATAGTTTCCTCATGTCTAAGAAGGGATGGGAAAATCCAGAGTGGTGGGCAAAGCATATATGGAAACTTAAATGTCCAGCAAAAGAAAGAATGTTTTTCTAGTGCATTCTAAGAAATAAGGTTCCAACATGGGATAATCTCCAGAAGAGATCTAAGATGGGCCCAGGTTGGTGCTCCCTATGTAGAAAAGATGAAGAATCAGTTCAACATCTATTCCTAAAGTGTCCTTTTAACAGAGCAGTCTGGTTGGAAATGGGGAGGTTGATAAAGAAAGATCAGAGATGGGATGGAGAAAACATTAGGGAGGTATGGAAAAATTGGTGGAAGGACATACCGGAGGAAACTCTGCAAAATCTACCTTTAATTATAGCATGGGGTACTTGGTTGGCCTGGAACAGGAGCATTTTCAAGGATCAGATCCCATATTTTGATCACATTGCTATTGAATGCGCAGCCATTTATGAGAGTATCCCTGTACCAGTCCAGAAACCAATCATTAGGGGGATTAGGGAGGAACAGATTAGGGGAAATATTCCCTGGGCTTACTTCGACGGGGCTTCAGATCAAAGGAATATGTGTGGGGCAGGAATGGTGATCCATATGAATGCACATAGATGCCTAAAAGCCTCGGTGGGGCTAGGTGTGGGAACAAATAATTATGCCGAACTTCAAACATTAAAACTCATTATTTGTTGGCTTACACACCTGGGAATAAGATCGGTTTAGATTTTTGGTGACTCTTTGAATGTCATCAAATGGTTTAATGGAGAGAGTAGATGTCAAAACTATATTTTATCTCCTCTGTTAGAAGAAGCTTTAAATATCAAACAGTTGTTTAACTCTATTATTGTGTGCCATATTTACAGGGAATGGAACACTACAGCAGACCTCCTATCTAAGGAGGGTGTGCAACAGGTTTTGGACAGCTGGAACATAAAAGATGTAGAAAATGAAGTGATTCGTGTGTCGGATCAACCTCCTTTTGTGCCCTAAAATCTCGTTTCATAGCTTATGCTACTATTAGTTTGTGTTTTGTTTCTGATTAAAACTTTTGGTTTCTATTACTATGATGGATACCCAGACTTATATATGTGGTTTTTGTTGTTATTGACTATAGACTAAAAAACAATGGGAATTTCTATTGAATGTTGTTGATCTCTTTCCTGTTTGGGTTGTTTTCCTCATCTGAGGAGGCCCCGGAATTGGAGTCAGTGATCATTTTTTTCTCATTTTGAGATGGGAAAGTATTTTTTTTTGCTTACCAGGCTCAGAATAAAACTCTATGTTTAGATGATAAACATACAGTCCTCAAAATGCTTAAGTGGATATATTATGTATCTTTTTATTTCCTTAATAGAAAGTTCGATTTTTTCTTTGGAAAAAAAAATGTATCTTCTATGTAAAGTAGGTTAGGAAATAACCTCTCATCCTTTCACTATCTATGTTTACACACTTCAAGTTTGAAAATATATTATCAAGTGGGTTGGCCTTGATTCAACATGGTATTGTGACAAAGTCAAAGATGGACTCTAGAATTGGTTCAGTAATAGGGCTCTCAAATGCTATCATTTTGTCCCTTTCCTTATAGTGTGGGGCATTTGGCTTGTGCAAAACTCCATTATCTTGAAGATCAACTACTACAAACTTTCTAGGTTTCCATGAATACAATTTTTCTTGCTTAGTTCTATAAACCCAATGGATTGGTTTCCAAGACTAGGATGGTTGGAGAATTGATGGTGGACAATACTTTTCTATGGGGACTCTTTTTATAAGGCTTATCAAGTTTCTAATTCTTTATGTGGAAATAATATAGTCATTTTTCTTAGCAACTCTCATTACTTTCATCTTTGAGCTAATATGGGCTTAGGCTCCAATAACAGGACTAAATTACTAGCTCTCCTTACTCTTCTTAAACTAGCCTCATTCAAAAACATCTCCAAACTTCATGTGTTAGGAGATTCATCATTGGTCATCAAACATATGCAAGATAAGCAAATCATTTATAATACCATATTGCAATCTCTTACTTTACAATTCAAGGATATACCCCCTTATTTTCTCACATCCTCTACTTGCATGTCTATTGGGAACTCAATGTAACATCAAACACACTTTAGAAAGATGGGAATGGATTTGCCTAAGGTCCAATTTTAGTCAAATAATTTTGAGATGGGGTTATTAGAGAAACTTCACTCAATATCTGACTCTTTTGACTATGAACTTCATATGATAATCATTCCTCATATTTGTTTGTTATTCTTGTGATATTCCTTACTTCATTTGGGATTGATCATGCCTTCAAACACCATTTGGAAACTATTTCAAAACACCCTTGGGAGTTCACCTTCCTGTTTTCAACATTTCGTTGGATTTCGACTTTCTAGTGTTGATTTTAGATGGAAAAGGAGCCTTAGTGGGCGTCGTTACTTTCATAACACCTTTGCTGTCAACTTTTGTAATAGTTAGATTCTTTCTGGATAAGGAGGGTAGACAACATCAATCACAGCTTGAATTTTAAAGGGTTCAACTTGTAACAAAAAATTCTTTTGATTTTTATGAGGATACCAAACTCTAAGCCTTTCTTCTACTCCTAACCATGGAGGACAATTTTCTAGATCTTTTGCATCTCCATAAGGTTTTTCATCGTATTATTATGATAATTCTCCAATGAATGATAATGCAACTTCCTATGAAAATATAATGATCCTTAAATGTAACGAGACACTTAGGGGGGCAAAACCCACCTATCATTCTATCAAAGAGCTCAACCATAAGATTGACAAAATTCAACGTTTATCCTCCAAGTTGTTGTTTTGGAGTTAGGTGGAATGTTTGTTGGTCCATGTCAGGGAGGTGTGTCATAAGATTATACCTATCCTCCTCCATCAAAAATTAATTCCATGTTTCCAAAGACAAAATATATTTTAGGTCTGTTTGGAAGGAATTATTGTTCCCACTCTCCTTTGCATGAAAAAATAGAAACAAAAATATTAATTTTTGAGAACAAATTTTGGTTTCCAATTTTTTTTTTTTTTTTTTTTTTTAATTTGTGGTGGTGTTGGTCTTCTGACACTATTTTTGACGGCATAGTGCGTCATCACTATGGAAAAGTTTTCAGAAGAAAAACTCATCGTCAGTACACTGAATTGAATTGTGACCAGTCATCTGATGATACTGCGTTAGTCTTGCGACGTTTTTCCTGGTCTTCCCGGATGAAGATTACAATGATAGATAACACAGATATTATGGAAAGATTATCGGATGAAGACACCTTGCATCAATAGACTAACCCCACTTTCCACCTGTCATTCGATGCCCTAAACATGAATAATATGACAACTTTGTCGAAAGAAAAGGGCCCTTTTCTGTAGACTGACTCACCAAGCTGTCAGTAACCAGACGAAGATGTGTAGGTTTTTGCGATGATGGCCTTCATCTCAGTGTTTCTATACTAATGCAAGGCTTGTCAAATTTATGACAACTATGTGTATGGATTTCAGCGAAGAGCTTTGGCTTCAATTATGAAGGTTTTTATGACTATTTGTGTTAGAATTCCAATGAAAATTTTAGATGTCTAAATTCTGACTATACAGAATTCGACGTTTACTGGAATTCATGTATTTTGTGAGAGCAATGACAAGGGGTCCAAAGAATAACCAAAGGTCAATGATATTGAGTGAATTTTTAGTAATGGAATATCCTATGATTCCTACAAGTCCTATGATTTTTTTCAAGGTCTTAAGGATTGGTCATTCTCTCATAGCTTTGATTTGTTAGGATTTGTTGACAGTGTTGGATCCCAGCAACATACAAGGGGTCTCCCCAATATGAAGTCCCAATTAGACGTCACACCATTTGGTGTAGCAACCCCATCCATAAATGTGGCTAGACTGTCATGTACTTAAATATTTTCCTTGGCCAGAGTAGTTAGAATAAGAGAAAAACACACATGTACTTTTGAATGAGAAAGTAAGTATGCCTTGTGAAGTGTTCAATTGCAAAATTTATCAAGCTTCTTTCACCGGAAGGAAAAAAAAAAAGTGATTCTTTAGAAGAAAATTAATAGTATTATTCTAATAAAGACATATGCACATGTATATGAAAGAATCATTAACCATCAATCGAAATAGTTCACATAGACTTAACGATCATTAAAGTGGGTACAACACATGTTTAATAATATGAGCACCAAAATCAATGAAATAGTTCAATTTATTTAGTACATATGAACTCCCTATATACTACAAACATCCAAAGATTAGTCTTCAAAAATATATGATATATGCATGAAAATGTGTTGGTTTAATGAGCTTCAAATACTACGCAAAATTTCCAAGATACATTGATATAATGAAACACCACTAGCTCCAATAGTGGAGCATTAAGCCACTACTCGCTCTCCAAAAGAACTATCTACCTCTCTAATGCCTAGCTGGAGAAGCCAAGGTCAAAAGTAATTTTTCTTTTATAATAAGAAGAATGAAATTTCATATCCCCATGACCCTTGAACTCCCCTCATGGCTCTTGGAATTCTAATGTGACCTCAGGACTTCTATGTGACTTTTGGACTTCTCCATGTCTCTTTTGTCCATATGTAACACTTGGACTTCTACATATTTACATTTACAATAATTTCCAAAATCACATCATCGTTGTCCACATCATCACGTGACGACAACACGACAAGTCATAGACATTAATGATTTGGACCCATGGTGACTTGTACATATATTTCTTTGAGAAGTGACAACATTGCCACTATGTCTTCTATACTTGTAACAGACCTTGCACTGTGATTGACTTCTACCCTCCAAAGGGTTTGTTGAGATTATGGAGTATTCATGAGTCATTTTGATCATTGTAATCCATTGTTATTTCAACTATCACAACATGGTAAAAATGCTTCCTTGGGTAGCCTTTCTTGATATATCTCTCTCACACACCTTTTCCATGCTATATTGAGCACCTGCAAGTATAGATCACTCATGGAAAGTAAACATTAGCTCAGAAATCTCCTATTTTATTTTGCTTCATGCAAATCTTATGTATGTGGATCAATAATGAGACAAGGTAAGAGAGAGAGGTCTTCTAGGCACAAGGAACACTTACAAGAGGCAGAAGGGGCTTCATTGATCACTGAGTCTGTGTAGTTCGTAGGTATGAAGGAGAAGGAGGCTTGATGGAGGACACAGGGTGTAGTTCCAAGGGACAAGGTATCACAATTGTTCATTGAGGATGTGTTGTGCATTGGGAGGAAGAGACAAGGCCATAAGGAGGGTGTAGGGCATAGGAACAAGGCACAAGGGAAGGCATCACTACCCACTTAGAGTACATAGTGTGCTCAACTGGGAGACAGAGGCAATGTTAGCACAAGGCACATAGACAAGAAACAAGCAAGAGGGTCTAATGACTGGGAATGAATTGTGCACTGGAGAGAAGGCTTCTAGGTCCATGGAATAGTTACAATTGATAAGGAGGGCCTCCATTAGGCCTTAGGAGTGAGCAGTGCACTCTTCCTAGCCTAGAGGGTGAGTTTTCAAAGTCATAAATCTGTTTAAGTTTGTAAGGGTAAAACCTTGAGAAGCACATTGAATTAAGAGAAAAATCAAGTGCGAAACATCTCAACTCATCACTAAAACTTAGGTAGGACCTAAGACTAAGAAGTATACATCAAAAAGCCAATTCATAAATATTATCCAAGTACAAGAAACAAAGTATGTGTCTTTGTGACACATAAGTGTCATTTTGTGGCTAGAAAGTGTACTATGACCCCAAAGTGTGCAATAGGAATTCCTAATGATCCAATGACACTTAGGAAGGAACATGGACACTTGTAACATGTGTAGAAACATAAAATTACACTTGACGAACAAAAGCAACACTTCTCATGATAAGAGGTAGGCTCCAAAATTCATGTATATAAAAAATTTGGAGGGTGTTGTAGCAGCGATAACACTTGGCGACGCACTGGGTGAACTTCAGTTTCTTTGTTGGGTAGTAGATTTCTCTAAATATTTAGCCCTTCATGAAGTATTGATTCATCAAGGGGATTACATAGGTTTTCCCACTTAACCCGGTTATAGATGTAGTACCCCATTTTCTTCATTGGTTTAACACACCAACAAATCTTGCAATTTCACAATTGTTTCAACCTAGGAGAAGGGTAGTATGTAATTGTGAGTTAAAGATAATAATAGCATTATATTTCATCTCTAGTGTTCCTCTACTACTAGCAGGCCTAGACAGTACCCCGGAGAAGTCACTACAGGAACACAAGAATTGCTTCACTGCCTGTGAGCTTGGTCAGTACCCAAGCAAAGTTACTTGCTTCACCTCCCTGTATAAGAATCCTTTCTCTTTTTCACCCTTTATTTATTTTACTTATAGAACTGTGCTTAAGCACTTATGATTTTCACAAGGGTAGAAAAGGGATCCCGACTTATTGAGAGAAGAAGAGGTTGTTCCTTTAGAGAAGGTTATATGTACCTTTGACATTGGTTTTCTCACTATTGTTTTCCCCCTTTCCCTTCTCTACTCGATTGGATTAGCATGTAGAACACCAAGTAGAATCAATACCAAGTTAAGAGATAAGGATGCTAGAATAGATACAGGTATCATGGTTCCACTCGAAGGTTTTCTTCTTCAATTCATCGTATTTTCCATCTAGACATTACTTGACTTAAGGCATTTTCCCAAACAAAGAAGGATAACTAACTGATAGCCAAGCATTGTAGTTGTCACAATCCCTATTTGTTTCACTACGTATCCTTTTGAGCCATACATACACTCTCACACATGGTCTTATTTATGTACACTTACCAAGACAAAGGGAAAGAAACAAGACTTGACAAGAACAAACAACACAAAATAGGAAAGAAAACTACATAAAGAGATAAACGCAACCCAGGGCTGCTACTGGAAATAGTGCTTAAGATCTCAGCAATTGATGGGAAGAAGACCAGTCCCCCCATTTAAAGATTTCAACCTATAATAATTTTGGCCAAGTTCTTCAGTGATAGTGTACGGTCCAATCCACAAAGATTGAAAATTAGTGTGCTTTCCTTTCTATTCATAGGCTTTGTCCCACTGCAATACTAGGTCACCCACACCAAATATTTTGTTCACTATTGCACACTTTGGGGTCATAGTAGGAATTATGATGCTTTCATTAAATCACACCATGTAAAAGTTGGTAAGATAAATATTTAAGTTGTATTTCCCTATTTTGTTTATTCAATAAATATGAAGGTGAGGTGCCAAGCTCTAAATATTGTCATATGTTTGAATACCAAGAAATGGTTGCACTGGTAGGAGGAACTTTCTCAACATTTTACATATATATTTCCTATTCCCACCACGAAGGGTCTTCTTCTGGTGAATCCATTTATTCGGTTGCGAACTAACAGAGACCATGGCCTTTGACGGTGTGAATTAATTTGAACTCAAGATCATATTCTTGTAATAATTTCATCCAGTTCTCCCTCCTTTCACCCAGTTCTTGTTGTACAAAAAGGGTTCTAACTGTTGGATGAGGCATATAAATAATCGTATTAGATTTTAGGATGTATGGCCTAAAATGCTTAACCACCTTGTAAACCACATACACTTGTTTACCAATGATGGAATAATTCAGTTCCAATCCTTGTAAGACAACACTTATGAAAGGTATAGGTTTTATATTCCCTTGATTGTATTTTTGTATTAATATAGTCGCAATAAATGAGTCATAAGAGAAAGTATACAACAAGAAATATTTTCCAAAATCTAGATTGTATAAGGCTAGAGCATCAACAATAGCTTGCTTGATCCAGGAAAAGTCATCCTTTTCATTCTTATCTCATTTATATGTAGCATCTATCTTTATCATCTCTTGTAATGGTTTAACAATTTCAGCATAGTCGTAGATGAAATTACGTAGGAAATTGATCTTCCCTAAGAAAGATTGCATTGCCTTCTTGTTTAAAAGAAAAGGGACTTGAGTAATATCTTTGACCCTTTCCGAGTCAACTTTGATTCCACTCTTCGCAATGATATGCTAAATTGTGGCAAGAAAAGGCTTCATTTGACTTGTGCCTTAGCCAATTGGAGAAATTTAAATTTCCACTTCAGTAGATGATTTGAGTTGCAGTTAGCAGGAGTAACATGGCCAAATCACTCAGTTAAGTCAGTCAATTTGAGTTTGTGGGCAAAAAATAGAGTTGTGCATGAGTTGATTGCTAAGATCTAGCTATGTAATGGAGTTATATTTAGTAAGATTTAGTTATCTGACCTCTAGTCTAGAATAGAGTCAGTACGAGTTCATTTGAGTAATTGTAACTATTGTTAACTCACTCATGTCTCAATTAACTAGTCAATTTACTAAAAATAGCCATAATCATGCATGTAGTTCGAATTGCCTAGTGAAGTTTGAGGAAAAGGCATAATTGTAATCATTATTGTATATTAGTGAATGTACAAAGTTTGCATTGAATAGGTGATCTAATTATCTTGGTATTTGCACAAGGAAATAGGAGCTTCCCTATTTTTTAGGAGTAGGAATTACGCAAGGAAATAGGAGGGAGCAGAAGGCCTATTTTTCATAAGTATTGGGTAGAGCAGACTCGGGAGTTGGAGATCAGCATTGCAGTACAAAGGGAGTTTCAAGCATTGAAGTTGTCATGGTAATAGATCATTGTTCTCATATTATATAATACAAACAAAGGAGGGGTTTTTCCTAGTTGGGTTCCCCTGTAAAAATTGTGTTCATTTTGATTGAATGATTGCATGTGTTTCTATTGTATGATTTCCTTCCGTGGAATTGAGTATAATAAATTTGTTTATAGATTTCAGTTTGATTTCATTAGCAGCTGCCAATTTCGATTTATTTCTGCATGGTATCAAATCTATTGAAAACTACATAGAAACCAGGTTCCTGAACATCTCTTAAAGAAATTTTGAACAACATATTTATGGTGCAGGTATTTATTCAATCCAGGAACAATGTATTTCAATGGATTGAGGCTTGGGTATGCATTGGAGGGAAATTCGAAAAAAATTTCTTGGAAATCCATAATTGAAGTTTTTTTGGATGACAATGGAGTATTAGAGTATACAAAAACTAATATTCCAAAACTAGCAGCATTAGATGCATAGTAGTTGGCTCAATGGAAGAAAGGTACTGCAAATTCTAGGAGGATTATCTTGGAGGGTGTCAGAGACCATGTGGTTTTGAATTTTCATGGAAAGGAGACTACTTTTGCAATGTTGAAAACCCTCACAAACCTACTCCAAAGTAGAAATGATGTCAAGAAGCTAACATTGAGAGATAAACTCGGGAAGATTTGAATGGGTAAAAATGAAATTTGTGTTCAATACCTATCCAGATTCACTCTAGTGAGAGATGAACTTGGAGGAGTAGGAGAGAGTGTGCCATCATCTGAACTTGTGAGCTTAACACTCCTTGATCTTCCAAAGTCCTGGAAAAGCTATCAGGATTCAGTTAATGGAAGAGGAAAGCTCCTAGATTGGGAGAGACTTTGGTCTGACTTAGTGCGGGAGGAGGTTAGAAGAAACACTAGATATGGAGTCACATACAAAATTGATGAGGAAGAAAACTTTTCTTTAGCAGGAAAAGGAAAGAAATCCAAAGGCAAGAAGGCCAAAGGCAAGGTTGAATCTAGCCAGAACCATGGCAAGAAGAAAGAATTTAGTAAAATGAAATGATTTCACTTCCATGAGTATGGACATTATGCAACCAAGTGTCCACACAAGAAATCAAATTAGAAGCCTACAGCAGGAGCAGGAGGAGATGCTCTCACATCACAGTTCGAGTTTTATTTCACCCTCATTTATTGCATGGCAAGTATTTTACGAGGTACTGTATGGTACTTAGACTCTGGTGCTTCATTTCATATGGAAATAAATAAGGAGTTTTTCAGTACCTTAGAGGAGAAGGACCTACAATTACACATAGATCTTGGAGATGATGGAAGGTATAGTACCAAAGGGACTAGAATTTTCACCTTTAAGAGGGAATCAGTATCCCATTTTCACCTACATAATGTAATGTATGTTCCTGGTCTGAAGAAAAACATAGTTTCTGTAAATGTACTTGAATACAAAGGATATGATATGGTTTTTAGTAGAGGGAAGGCTTATCTAAAGCATGTTGCTACTATAAAAGTAAAAAAAATTGGTGTTCAAGTAAAAAATCTCTACAAGCTAGAGGTGGATGCATGCACTGTATTGATTAGAAAGGAAGAACATGTTCAGGGTTGAGATGTTGGAGATCTCTAGCAGCATAGGCGCATGGGACACCTACACCATGGAGCTTTGAAAATAATGCAACATATCACCACTAGACTTCCAAAATGCACCCTTGATCAGCATGACGTTTGCAAAGGGATGCACTCTTGGATAATATGTTAAATCATCCTTCCAAGGCTGAGATAGCAGAGATGAATCCATCTTGGAGTGATTTAAATTAGATGTGTGTGGACCATTTTCCATAGTCTCAACTGCAAAGAAAATGTATTATGTGATCCTCGTAGATGATTTTTCCCGCAAATGTTGGATCTATTTCATGAAGAAGAAAGATGAGGTCTATTCAAATTTTGTTGAATTTAAAGCCTTTGTTGAAAATTGGATTGGAAAGAAAATTAAATCGCTGAGAAGTGTTAATGGAAGAGAGTATGGGTCTAATGGCTTCAAATAATTATGTGCCAAGGAGGGTATTAGAAGGGAGTTGATTTCACCCCACAACCCACAACAAAATGGGGTTATAGAGAGGAAAAATAGAAGTATTGTAGGAGTTGCTAGAGCAATGTTGCATGATGATGAATTGTCACTATCCTTGTGGCCAGAAGCTTGCAATACAGTTGTCTACTTGCAAAACAGGATCCCTCACAAAATTATTGGAATGATTACACCTGAAGAGGATTTCACTGAGAGGAAGCCAGATATCTCCCACTTTCACATTTTTGGATCCATAATATATTTTCATGTCTCCAAAGATATAAGGAAATATTCGGAGTTCATTGTAGAGAGATGGATATTTGTAGGATACATAGAGACACCTCATATTTACCAGGTGTGCATGCCCTCACTTAGGAGTTCTCTAGAGCAGGAGCTAAGCATACCACCATAGGAGGATATTCTAGTTTCAAGGAGGAGCCTTAGTCAGATCCACAGATTAATATCTTTCTCAAAGGAAAGAGGACATTCCTAGTGTGGAGCAGCCACATGTGGAGGAGTAGAGAGATTATCGAGTGTAGGCACCCACTCACACACATTCTTCCAGAGAAGGGAGGAAGAGGACCATGATGGTTGACATGTTGGTGCAAGAAGCTCAGGAGCAGGTTGGAGCTCCTAGTTCCTCACGTAGAGAGAGGAGATCACAATATAGATATAAAAGATATATGGCACTCATGACAGAATTGATAGATTCTAAGCCATCTTCTTTTGAAGAGGTTCTTTCCCAGTAGGTGTGGGTAGATTTCATGGTGGAGGACTATAACCCCATCTTGAAGAACAATTTTTGGGAGGTTGTGCCTAGACCTTAGGGAAAATATATTATTGGCTCTAGATGGGTATATAAGGTTAAACATGCAGTTTATGGCCTTATTGAGAAGTACAATGCTAGATTTGTGGCAAAAGGCTTCTCACAAGTGGAGGGGATTGATTATGAGGAGACATTTTCCCCTATGATAATATACTCATCTATTAGGACCATACTTGCATTGGAAACATAGTTTGGGTGGAGGATACACCAAATGCATATCAAAATTTCCTTCTTCAATGGAGCGGTTGAGGAAGAGACCTACATTGATCAACCTGAGTGGTTTGATAACTTTAGCAGGGAGACACATGTGTGTAGGCTCAAGAGAGTCCTCTATGGTCTCAAGCAGGCACCATAGTACACTCACATATATTCTTGTCCCAATGGATTGGGCTTCAATAAGAGTGAAGCTTATGCCAATCTCTACTACATTATGGTAGATGGAAGTTTTCTCATCTTAGTTCTCTATGTGGATGATTTGATTCTAATAGGAAATGACACTTTGATCGAGTATTGCAAGGAGGACCTTGCAAGAGAGTTCAGGATGAAGGATATGGGTTTGATGCATTACTTCCTTGACTTGGAGGTGTAGCAAGGAGATGGAGATATATTTTTTGGACAGGGGAAGTACACCTCTATAATCCTTTGGAGATTCCATATGCAAGATTGCAAACCCATTGATACTTCTCTAGGCCCTAAATGGAGGAAAGAGGATGCATCTACAGGAGAGGCAGTAGATGGAACTATCTACAAATAGTTGGTGGGGTCCTTGATGTACTTGGTGAACATTAGGCCCAATAATTTTTTTTTGTTGAACCAGCTTAGACAGTTCATGGTGGAGCCTTCCAATCTTCACTAGAAAGAAGGAAAACATGTTCTAAGATACCTCAGAGGCACAACATATTTTGGTTTATGGTACATACATACTGATTGAATGAAGCTTCACGGCTTCACAAATTCAGATTGGGCAGGGAGTCCCTCGGATAGGAAGAGAACATTGAGAGAAGTCCTCATTGTTGGGTCAGCAATAGTTTCTTGGTACAATAGGAAACAAATATTTGTCGCACTCAGCTCAACATATGTTGAATATATGACTTCTAGTCAAGCAGCATGAGAGGTTATTTAGATGAGGAAGATCATGGTTGGTCTCTTCAGTCATGGGATGGATCCTACATTGATCCACTGTGATAATCAGAGTTGTATAAAACTCTTTGAAAATCTAGTATTTCATGATAGGTTGAAGCATATAGACATCAGGTACTATCACCTGAAAGACTATGTGCATAGGAGGATTGTTATGTTAGATTACATTCCTATAGAGGAGCATGATGAAAACATCTTAACAAACTCTTTATCAAGAGGCAAGTTTGAGTCCCACAAGAGGATGATTGGGCTTTTGTTCAAAACCCTTTTCTTGCTTAGAGGGAGTGTTAAATTGTAGCAAGAAATGGCTTCATTTGACTTGTGCCTTAGTCAAATGGATAAATTCGAATTTCCACCTCAGTAGGATGGCTTGAGTTGCAATTAGCAGGAGTGACATGGCCAAATCACTTAGTTAAATTAGTAAATTTAATTTTGTGGGCAAGAATTAGAGTTGTGCATGTGTTGATTGCTATGATCTAGCTATCTAGTGGAGCTATATTTAGTGAAACATAGCTATCTAAGCTCTAGTCTAGAATAGAGGTACTATGACTTCAGTTGAGTAGTTTTAATTGTTTTTAACTCACTGATCTCTCATTTAACTAGTCAATTTACTAAAAATAACCCTATTCATGCATGCAATTCGAATTACCTACTGAAGTTGGAGGAAAAGGCATAATTGTAATCATTATTGTATACAAGAGAGTGTACAGAGTTTTCATTAAACAAGTGAGCTAATTACCTTTCAATTTGTGGAAGAAAATAGGAACTTTCCTATCTTTTAGGAGCAAGAATTGTGCAAGGAAATAGGAGGAAACACAAGGCCTATTTTTCCTAAGTATTGAGCAGAAAAGACTTAGGAGGTGGAGATTACTATTGTAGTGCGGAGGAGTTTCAAGCATTGAAGTTGTCATTGTAATAGATCATTGTTCTTATCTAATATGATACAAACAAAGGATGGTTTTTCCTAGTTGGGTTCCCTAGTAAAATTTATGTTCATTGTGATTGAATGATTGCATGTGTTTCTACTATATGTTTTCCTTCCGCGGAATTCAGCAGAAGAAATATGTGTCTATTTATTTCAGTCCTATTTCATTAGCAACTACAAATTTTGAATTATTTCTACACTTATGTAGGAAATTGATCTTCCCTAAGAAAGATTGCATTGCCTTCTTGTTTATGGGAAAAGGGATTTGAGAAATATATTTGACCCTTTTCGATTCAACTTTGATTCCACTCTTCGCAATGATATGTCCTAAGAGATTTCCTTCATACACACCAAATATGCTCTTTTCAGATTCAATGAATTCCCATACTTGCAACATCTCTCGAAAATTTTCTTAAGATGATGAATATGATCTGGTCTCTTCTTTTAAAACACGGTTATGTCATCCAAATATACTACTATGCTCTATCCAATCAATCCATGGAATGCGATGTCCATGGCCCATTGAAAAGTAGCGCCATCTTTAATAAGCCCAAATGTCATGCGCTTAAAAGAAAAAGTTCCCTACTTTGTTCTAAATGTGGTCTTTAAACGATCTGGTTCTGCTACTAGCTATTGGGTTGATACCCAAAGTACATAATCTTCAATATTTTCCAAAGAATAACGCAACACCCCCACCAGGATAGTGGTTTCAATAGTTAAAGATTTTGTTCTCGACACCCTTGAAGAGTTAGCAGAATCTGAAGAGAATGCAGAAAAAACCAGAGCAGCCTCCATCCTTCAACAGTGGTGACGGTGATAATGTGGTACTCTCGGATGATACTTTTTGTGGGTTAGCTGGTGAAGAAGAAGAATAAGGCCAATCATATTCTGACGAAGAAGGGGAAAACAGTGACAAAGACATGGCAGACCATCATCTGGACTGGATGAATCAAGGCCCACTTGCACTTTCGGGCGTGTTACAAAAAATGTTGAGGCACCTAGAGAAGTTGTTAACAAAGTATGACCCTGACAAAACAATAAAGGCAGACGATCACCTAGACAACTTTACCTGCATCTGCAAATGCTTGAGGTACGTTACAATGATGTTGCATGTATATTTTTTCCGTGTACCTTATATGGTAGAGAAGTTGTATCGTATCACAGCCTTCCTCTGAACTCGATCTAGAATTGGAGGGGTTTTAAGAAACTATTTCTGGAGAAATTTGTTGATGATGAAACCCCCACCATGATTTTAAGAGAGTTGGGTAGTCTTAAGATGGAGCAGAAAGAGAAAGTGAAATATTTTATTCAGAGGTTTAACCATAACTTGAATAGATTTATGGTAGACATGAAACCTCATGACTCCATCGCTATCAATTATTTCACATCTACCTTACCAACAAGAATTATGCAGTTCGCGAAAAGAATTGTGAAGCCAAATTTTGTTGAAAATTTTGAAGAGACAATCGTAGTTTTAAAATACTTGCATGCGATTGGAGTCATCGCAGATGAATAATCAACAAAGGACTCCAAAGACACAAGGAAAAGATCTCAGGCCTCCATAAGCAAGGCCAAGGAGAAAGAAGCAATTGACCTTGAGAGCTTGACCCACACTATCAAGTATATGTCCAGTGAGTTGGAAGAATTGAAACAAAGGTCAAGTGAGACCACCATGAGCATCAAGCCTCCTAGATTCAAAATTATGATAATGGTTGCTAACTCTGGCAGTAGCAACAACCAGTTGTCCAAGTCTGCGCAAAGCTCGAGCGTTGTGTTGAATGTCGAGAGTATGGGCATGGATCAGTGTTGTGGAAGAGAAGAAAGATAATGTTGCATTCGAAGAAACTACAAGTGTCAGACACACAGTGAACACACTCATTTTTGTTTTCACAGTTGTGAGTCCCTGACTCAATAGCAGAACACTTCATACAACTTGAGAAGCCAAGGGTCAACCTTCACACAAGATTTGACAAACTAGAAGTTGAAAGAGAATTTGCTAAGAAAGATCACATCGCCCGTCAACTCGTCTCAGAACACTCAGAGCAAGCCTGGAAATGCGGATACAACAATAGGTACTTCCACAAACAGTAAAAGTATGCCCATCACTCCAGAAGCAGCAGATAAGCCAACTATGCCAGACACTTTGGCAATTCCTCCTACACTAGATTATAACTTAGTTGAAGATATGAATAAATATCGCGTGAATATCTCACTTTTTGAACTGACTAAGATCGTGAGCCAACGGGAACTATTTGCCCGTGCACTCAAACATTCCACCCCAAGTTATGATTCTTCTTCACAGAAGGGATCTGGTACGTCCTTTAGTTCTCTCAAATTTGTACTTAATTCCTTAACATTAGATGCAAACACATTATGCCCTCTATTTCTATTAACATCTGATATTTTCAATTATAATGTCCATGATTGCTTAGTTGATTCAGGTACGTCTATAAACATAATGACTTCATCAATAGCAAAGAAAATAAATGCAAAATAGGATAAAATAGATGAACATGTCATTCATTTAGATGGGACTCTTGTCTATGCGATTGGTGAACTGAAAAATGTGTTAATACGCTTATCATCTGACCAACGAGTTCACCAATGTATAAACATATTAATTGTGGACATTCCGAAAGCATACGGTGTATTGTTAAGCAGATACTAGTCTAGAAAGTTACATGGGTATTTTTCGATGGACTAGTCACATTTGTGCCTTCTGTACAAGGGAAGAAACAATTAGATCCAGGTGAACTCATAGTGATACATGAAACACATCTTTACTCCCTTAGAAGGAAAAAAAAGAACCAATGGCCTTCATAGATCTTATCTTTGGGAATTTCTTTCTTGAAACCAATCTCAGGTGTTATCTTGCTCATCCATCCCTAGTACCACATGACACACACTTGGAGCTCCTTCCTAGTCCAACTAGTGAAAATGACATTTGTACAGTTAGTAGTAGTACTAATAATAGTACTAGTGCAGCACATAGTCCCTGTACATATGATGTTTGGACATTATACTTTGATAGTTCCAAAACACAGGAGGGCTCTAGAGCTAGTTGTGTTTTAGTATACCTGCAATAGAGGAAACATCTAATCTCCAGCCGCTTGGAATTTGAGTGCATAAACAACGCCACAAAATATGAATCACTCATCTTGGGTTTGCAAAGAGCCATTGACCTCAATGTTACAGTTCTCAAAGAAATAGGTAACTCATAAATTGTCATACGAAAGGTACGTGATACTATACACTATGTTTCACCTCATCTCAAGAGTTACCAACAAGAGGTATGGTGTTTAATTTCGCATTTCGAAGATTTCAATATTATTTTTGTCCCTAGATTACGCAACGCATCTACGGATGCATTGGAAAATGCTATTGTTAGGTTGTTACTGCTTAGGGATGGTTTTCATGTAGAGAATATTTATAAACCATATGTCCCTGATAACATCACTAACTTACATGTTTTCAATTATGACCAACAGATACTGCACTTCATGGAAAACGTTAATGTATTCAAGGACGCAACTATTGACGAAGACGGGCAAGAGAAAGTGTTGTAGGATGCAGCTTGCGCAAGCAAAGAGAACCACATGTTGAAAGGCATGGTATCAGTGGAAAAGTTATATGACTTGCAAAACCGCTTCCGAGGGTCAGCCAATGTGAAAACCCACAATTCAATGCCATCACATGAGAAAATAAATCATGGAACTGAAAAATATCTAAAGTTTGTAAACCTTGGTACTTGTTTCACACCATAAGAGTGGAAATTTTTCATTTGTCTATTCAAGCAGTATCGAGATGTATTCGCGTGGAAATACAATGAGCTCAAAACTTACGACACGCAAATAATCCAACATGTGATTCCAAATCAAAGAACGGGCCAAGTCGTTTCAACAAAAGTTACGGAAGGTACATCTAACGCTTGAACCTCTAATTCAAAAGGAGTTGAAGAAACTATTGGATGCTCAGATCATATACAAAGTGTGACATTCTACCTGGGTATTGGACTTGGTCCCAGTGAGAAAAAAGTTCAGGGAAATCCACTTGTACGTTGATTTCCGTAACTTCAACCGCACCTCAAACAAGGATAATTACCCTGTGTCGTCTATGGAATAGATACTGCAAATAGTATTGGGGTCAGAGATGTTTTCGTTGTTGGATGGATATTTTGGTTACAATTAGGTTCTAGTCTTAGAGCCTGACAGACTGAAGACAAAATTCCACATGAAGTGATGTACGTTCGCATTTTAAAGAATGCCATTTGGGTTTATCAATCTCGGTGCAACATTTCAACGTGCCATGGACTAATTGGGCAGAGTGTAATGGTATATCTCGATAATTTCACAGTATTTTCCAAGAAGAGATCCGACCAAATATGCCACTTGAAGAAAATTTTCGAGCAATGTCGCAAATACGGGATATCCCTTAATCCCAAAAAGAGTATTTTCGCAGTGCCTGAGGGTAACCTCTTGGGCCACATAATTGCCAAAATTATAATTATTTAGACCTGGAAAGGGTCAAATCCATCATGTAGATCTCCTTCCAAGTGAACAATAAATCTATGCAATCCTTCCTAGGGAAGATCAATTTCCTCCGAAAGTTTATCTCTAATTATGCTCAGATTGTTAAATCCATACAGGAGATGGTTAATAAGGACATGACATACAAATGGGATAAAAGGGAAAAGGATGCTTTCTCCCGTCTTAAGCAAGCCATTGCAGAAGCACCCGCTTTGTATAGCCCAGATTTAAACAAATATTTTCTACTCTACACCTTTTCTTTTGATACTTCTCTTTCCGCAGTGCTTACTCAGAAGGATGACTAGAATAATGAGCAGCCAAGACCTTTCATGAGTGCAAGCCTTTAGTGACCCGAACTCAACTGTCCCGCCATTGATAAGTAGGCATACACATTTTATAAGGCAGTGAAGCATTTCTGGCCCTACCTCTTGAAAAATCATTTCATCATCTTTGTTTTACACCCAGCAGTCAGATCATTGTTCGTTTAGAAAGAGCTGGGTGAGATAAGAGCGAACTGGATAACCAATTTACAGGAGTACGATCTGGAGTTCAAACTAGTTCACACAATCAAGGGTCACGGTCTTTGTCAGCAAGAAGTAGAAGCAGTAGATATAAAAGAAGAATATATGTCTCATTGGGAGCATGAAATTGAAATGTACAATATGCTTCCCCCACTACCATTGTGAACTCTTTGTACACAGATGTGTGCTAATACCTTGGGCACGGAACTGTTCCCTCCCTTATATCCACATGGCAGAAGAGGGAAATTAGACTTAAAAAATTGTCTTATCCTTTGGCGCATGGGATGCTTTTCAGGAAGCACCATAATGAAGTGTTTCTCAAGTGCCTAGAAGTGCATGATTCAGAGAAAGTATTGCATGATCTCCACAACGGACCAGCCAGGGGACACTTCACAGGTAACACAACTACATATAAAGTCATGTGGGATGGTTTTTATTGGCCCACATCATTTAAATATTCTCACGCCTACTCCTGCAAGTGTTCTACCTGTCAAAGGTGTTTCAACCGACACAGGAAGTCAGCCACCCCATTATAGCCTATTACAATGGAAGAACTATTTCAATATTGGGGCTTAGCTTTCATCGGAAAAATATTTCCGCATTCGTCAAAGTAACACCACTACATCCTCACTGCTACAACTATTTCATGCAGTGGATAAAATCAGTGCCGCTTAAACAAGTGAATGATCAGGAAGTCATTAACTTCCTTAAACATAATATTATTTCCAGGTTTGGCATTTTGACTTCACTTGTTTTCGATAATGCAACATATTTTTCATCGTTAAAACTATATGACTTTGCATTAGAAAATGGAATTGTATTGAAACATTCAACTAACTACTATCTGTAGGGAAATGGTCTTGTTGAGTCCACAAATAAGAACCTTATTTGTATCATCAAGAAGACCATCTTCTCTTAACAAAGGAACCAGCACTCTGCTTTGGTAATTCCTTATGGGTTGACCAAGTCACACTAAAACCCTCTCTAAACATGTCCCCTTACTTCCTGGTGTATGGAAAATAAGTCGTCCTTCCCCCTAACATTTACTTTCATGCTCCCCAACTTTCACAAGAATCCCAAGGCAAGCCTTTTTTATTGGTTCAACATAGGATGGACACTCTTCACAAGCTACAAGAAGAAAAGATGAAAGAAAAAGAAAAATTATCCCTTCATCATAGTTGTATTAATAAGTGGTTTGTCAAGAAGTCTACATGGAAGAATAACTTTAGTGTGGGTGACTTAGTCTTGAAGTGGGACAAAGCCCAAGAGGACAAAGGAAAATACACCAAGTTTCAATCCATGTGGATTAGACTGTTCACTCTTCACGAAAAGCTTGGCCAACACACATATCATCTACAATCACAATGGGAAGATTGACTCTCTCCCTCTCAATAGCCAAGATTTAAAACATTATTTTCAATGATGATCTAGGGTTGTGCCCTACACTATGTATATAGTCTTTTCTTGATTACTTTATTTTGCTTTATGTTTTCGTCATGTAAATAAATTTTGTGTGTCAATGTGTTTTCTCGCTTCTTTGTGTGTGGCTGAATCAAAAGATATTATTGTGACACTCCAACATTTGGCTAACCTTTGTTCCATCTTCCTTGTGTTGGTTATATCTTTGGTCGATGAAGTTCTGAGGGAAAATATGATCCGTCCGTGAGGAGATTTTTGGTTAAACTATGAACTTGTGTCTATTTGGGAAACCTTATGTGACACTCAATTCTTATGCCTAGTGTTTTCATGCTTATCCAATTAGTGGAAGAGGAGAAGGGGAAAAATCTAAACGAGCAAACATAAATCAGAGGTATCCGTATGCTTCTCTAAAGGAACAACCTCTCTTGCTCTCAATAAGTCAAGATCCCTCTTCCACCCATAAAATGAATAAGTGTCGATGCACAGTCCTATAAAACAAATAAATAAAGGCAAAAGAAGAGAAAGGCTTCTTGCATAGAGAGGTGAAGCAATCAACTCCATCGAGGCACTGACCAGGCTCGCTGACAATAAAGCAATTCTTGTGTTCCTATAGTGACTCTGTCAGGGTATTTTCCAGGCTTGCTAGCAGTGGAGTAACACCAGAGATGAAAAATCATACTCTAAAATTCTTAAGCTCGCGAACTTCACTACCCTTCCTAACTCGAAACATTATGATATTGTTGAATCTTATGTTGTGTTCAACCAAGAAGGTATAAAGGGGACCATTTTTTTTCATGGGGTAAGTGGGGAGACCAAATTTATCTACATGATGAATCAATAGTCCCCGAAGAACCAAGACCTTGCACGAAAGAGTTAAGCAAGGCAGAGAAGCTAGGATTCTACCAATGTGTCACCAATTGTTGTTGTTGCCACAACACCCTCCAAAAGTTTGGCCTATGCTCAATTTTGGATCCTTCCTTGGTCTTGTATATCGTCATCGCAAACATTGAAACTCATTCTATGTTTCTTCCTGAATTATTTCGGCCCCTTTTGCAAGATAGGAAAAATGTCATATTTTCGCATGTTCGTTGTCACACAATGTGTATAAGCCTATTTTAGTGGATTTAAAGGGTCATTTTTGTGTAAATGAGTTGGTCCAACCTTTTAAACATTTGTCACACTCATTTCTAAAGTTTTAATCATTGTCGCACAAGTGTTGTCACAGTCATCGCAAAGTGAATCTTTAGTGTTGCACTTGTCATAAATGGTCGTAAAGTCATCATACTGAGGGAAGTTTTTTGTTCACATGTCTTGGATGATATATGTTGATGTGTCATCAATTATTATAAATGTGTGATCACAGTTGAATTCCTATCGTTTTTCACATCAACTTCACTGATCCCGCACTTAGTTAATTTCTGAAAACTTTCCGACCAAGAAACCTGTTATGCTCCTATACCAATATGTTAGGGTCCCACCCTAACCCCCTTATTTACGTCATGGGATCACGTCATAGTCAAGAGTCAATAAAGCCCATATTAATATTTGTAAGTGGTTAACCACAATTAATGATGGGACCACAGTTAGTTGCAAATGGGCCGTAGTATTAGATAGATGGTATTAATAAAACCCACGGTATTGGCCCATGGTATTGCATGTATGAGTCATATATAAAGGATAGAGACTCCCTGCGAGGAGCATTGTGTCTTATTTTGTATTCGAGATCTGCTCTATTGGAGGTTGCCCCCTCGAAGAGGCAATTGAACATTACTCTCTGAATAATAAAATCATTGCTATTATGTGTTCTGGGTATCTTTTCTTCGCATATACTGTATTTGGGTATCATTTTGCAGGTTAAGAGCATAACAAGTGGTATCAGAGCACTTTCCAGGGCCGGTGGGATCTCTAATTCCCAGCAAAAAAAAAAAATCGGCTAGAGACGTGTTCCGGCGTCTTTAAACCACGGGATCTATCGTTGAGCGCATAAACCTGTGGATTTGCGGAGGCATGCACGCAGGAAATACAAGAGGTGGTCACATCTGTTGGACTCCCTTGTAACCCCTGTGGGTACCCCTTCGAGTAGTAGCGCATTAGATAGAACCGCGCACGGACTGTCTTCCTCGTACCCTCTGGGTATATCGGAAGCCCCCTAGGCTCCCTTGAAACCTCGCCATAGATAAACCGTCGGCCGTCTTGTGGCTACAGTACACCGAGAACAGCACTCGGAGAGATTACTCGCCCGTACGATAGGGAAGTCGGGTTGTACGGCTAAGGGTACGGTCGATCCTCCTTAGTTAGAGCCCTGAAACATTGGGCCGAGTACTACTGCCAGACCCTTATGTATATTGCGATCTGTAGCACCTGACACTCCTCACGACCATAGTTTCCTTTTCTATCGGGGGATCACACATCATCTATTCCCGATCCACGGGTGCAAAGAGGTGCAGCAGCAGCAGACATCAGATCCATCAGATCCGCCGTAGCAGTTGTTCCACCATTCAGATCTCTCAGACCCACTAGATCGGAGTTATTGTGAAGGGTTCCTATACCGGGGTATACTTTTCGCAGGACTTTTGGCAGCATTGACATTTTGAGGATTTGGCGATTGCAGTATTGATCAAGGAGTAAAACTCCGTTAGGAGTTTTCAAAAAAAAAAAAGTCTGAGATCTTCCGGGGCGCTTATTGGTGATCTAGCCCATCAGAATCAGGACGACGAGCTGAGCAAGGTGGTACCATTCAATTTATTAGTCAAATTTTTTCGGCGGTCCCAATTTTTCATCAGGTTGGTGTATGGTAGAGACTAAAGCTCAAGTGATGGAAAATGAAAGGATGGACAAACTAGAAGACTCCGTGCAATCCCTCCAACGTGAGTTTCAAGGACTAAGTCTCCAGATACAGCAATTCCTCCCGAAGGGCAAGGAGCAAGCCCACGAGGAGGCGTATAATGGCCATGAATACAATGAGGGTGAGTCTAGCCACTCTCCTCACGTCTGGCACACCCATCCACCACCCAGTCAGCGACCTCCCAAGTTGGATGTGCATAAATTTGACGGTTCTCACCCGTCCGCATGGCTAGCACAAATGGAGTAGTATTTCAAATTGAATCATATCCCAGATGATGCGAATAAGCTTATGATTGGGAGCATGTACTTGGACAATGAACGGTGGCAATGGTGGGAATGGCATCAGCATTGCAATGGACCTTTTAGGACTTGGACCCAATTTACCAAAGCTCTTCGAGATCGCTTTGAACAGGAAGACTCTTTTTTGGGTCGTCTCACTAAGCTCCGACAGACTGGTACAGTATGAATATATTACCGCTTTTGAAGCCTTAGCCTTCCGCACTAGGGGTCTCACAGATGAGTTCTACACGGAATGTTTTATCAGCGGTCTTAAAGAAGCCATCAAAGCTCAAGTTCTACTTCACCACCCTCCCACGTGGACGGAGGCTTGCTAGGTAGCTCGTAAGGTGGAACGTGCATTAGCAGCCCAATACAGTCGCCCAAATTTCCCCGCTAAAGGTCGTCCCCCACAGGGTCACAACACGACTCAAACACTTAAGGTCCAAAAGGTGTCACCTGCGGAAATGGCCGAAAGAAGGAAGTAAGGACTATGTTACTACTGTGATGAAAAATACTCCCGAGGTCATAAATGCAAGGAGCCCAAATTTTTTCAAATAGATGCCACTGACTACAGCTCAACAGAGGAAGATCCACCACTTGAGGAACATGAGGCGATAGAAGAAGACAACCCAAATGAGAATGTCTCTGACGAACCAGTTATTTCGCTGCATGCGTTGGCAGGGATTTCTTCCCCTCAAACTCTCAAAATTCGGGGTTTTCTTAAACATCGCCCAGTAGTAGTCTTGATTGATAGTGGAAGTACCCATAATTTCATCCATCAAAAAATCGCAGAAGCAACGCATTGTTTTGTACGAGCAGTTTCTAACTTCCAAGTCCAAATTGCGGATGGGGGCACAATGAAATGTGAAGGCTGCTGTGAAAATGTCAAACTTCAAATGGGGGATTATCAGTTGAAAACCCACATGTTTTCCATACACATGGGGGGTTGCGACATTGTCCTCGGCGCTGAATGGCTCCGCACTCTTGGGCCAATCACAATGGATTTCCAGGAGTTATATATGAGTTTTAAGCAGAACAACTCCACACATACCCTCCGTGGACTCCAGGCGGGAGCCCCCTCTATCATCAGCTCGCATAGGATGGAAAAATTGTTAAAAAAGGGCCATCATGGAGTAGTAGCTCAATTTAATGCCATCCAGGTAGTCGAAACCAGGTCTCTACCAATTCATCATGAGATGCAACAGATTTTAAATAACCATCGGACGGTCTTTGACAAGCCTAATGAGCTTCCACCCTCGCGAGGGGAACATGATCATAGCATCACCTTGGTTCCAGGGGCCCAACCCCCAAATGTGCGGCCATTCAGATATCCGTTCACCCAAAAGAATGAAATAGAAAAAATCATCAAGGAACTATTGGAAGCAGGTGTCATTCGTCCCAGCATTAGTCCTTATTCATCCCCAGTGGTCATGGTGCTCAAGAAAGATGGGGAGTGGCGGATGTGTCCAGACTTCAGGGCCCTTAATAAGTTGACAGTCAAAGATAAATTTCCCATCCCGGTGGTTGACGATTTGCTGGACGAACTCAATGGGGCTCAATTCTTCACTAAGTTGGATCTTCGCTCAGGCTACCACCAAATTCGCATGAAGGAAGTCGACATTCCCAATACGGCTTTCAGAACTCATGAAGGCCATTATGAGTTCCTGGTCATGCCATTTGGTCTTTGTAATGCCCCCTCTACTTTTCAGAGCCTTATGAATCACATTCTCAAACCATATCTCAGAAAATTTGTCCTTGTCTTCTTCGATGACATCCTCATCTATAGTGGCACTTGGGCTGCACATCTTCAGCATGTAGATCTACTCTTGCAGCTACTCCACAAGCATAAATTATTTTTCAAGATGTCCAAGTGTTCGTTTGGCATGGAAGAAGTTGAGTATTTGGGCCACATTGTGGGGCGTGAAGGTGTCAAGGTGGACCCCAAAAAGATCCAGGCAATGCAAGAATGGCCTCAACCTAAGACCTTGAAGAGCTTGAGAGGATTTTTGGGTCTCACAGGCTATTATCGTAAATTTGTCCGCAACTATGGCTGCATAGCGAAACCCCTCACTCAACTCCTAAAGAAAAATTCCTTCTTCTGGAACGAGGAAGCACAACAGGCATTTACCGCTCTCAAAAATGCCATGTGTTCCACTCCAGTCTTAGCACTACCTGACTTCACCAAATCCTTTGTCATTGAATGTGATGCTTCGGGTACAGGTATTGGGGCGGTCTTAATGCAGGAAGGGCGACCGTTGGCCTTCACAAGCCAACAAATCAGTGGGAGGAATCTGGGCCAATCTACCTACGAGAAGGAAATGATGGCCATCTTACATGCAGTCAAGACCTGGCGACCTTACTTATTGGGGCGACGTTTCCAAATCCACACAGATCATCACAGTCTTAAATATTTTTTGGAGCAACGCCTATCCTCCCCACAACAAAATAAATGGTTAGCCAAAATGCTGGGATATGATTATGAGATCATTTACAAGAAAGGGAAAGACAATAGTGTAGCAGATGCATTATCTCGCCAATTTGAGGAGGAAAGTACTCTGCTCGCAATTTCCCTCCCCATTCCAGACTGGATTGAAGAGGCTCGTAGGGAATGGTTTTCACACCCCGGGCTCTCCCAACTCATTTCTCAATTGCAGGTAGATCCTAATTCCACCAAGGGCTACTCGTGGCAGAATGATATTCTTCGCTACAAGGACAGAGTCGTAATCTCACCAACATCCACCCTCAAAAGTCGCATTTTGGCAGAATTTCACTCATCTCCCATTGCAGGACATTCGGGCTTTCAGAAGACGTATGCTCGCACCAGAAGATCATTTTTTTGGACAAGCATGAAAAAGGACATCCTTACCTTCGTAGCAGAATGTGAGGTCTGTCAACGCCACAAAGGGGAAACCGTCAACACACCAGGCACATTACAACCATTGCCCATTCCGGCATCAATTTGGACGAAGGTTTCTATGGATTTCATTACAGGTCTTCCAAAGTCAGGGAACAAATCAGTCATCATGGTGGTTGTGGACCGACTGTCGAAGTATGCTCATTTCTGCGCCCTACCCCACCCGTTTACACCAACTTTGTTTGCTCAATCTTTCATGGATCAGATCTTCAAATTGCATGGCATGCCCACTTCTATTGTGTCCGACCGCGACCCGATCTTCACCAGTAATTTTTGGCAGGAATTCTTCATAATACAAGGCACTAAACTCAAACTCAGTACTTCATATCATCCGCAAACAAATGGTCAAACCGAAGCCGTCAACAAATGTCTAGAAACCTACCTTAGGTGTTTCACTTCAGAAAAGCAACACCTTTGGGTACAGTGGTTACCTCTGGCTGAATGGTGGTATAACACCAACTATCATGCCACCACCAAAATGACTCCCTATGAAGCAGTATATGGTCAACTTCCGCCTTCCCCTACTTCTTATCTCAAGGGGTGCTCCAAAGTACAAGCAGTGGATCAACTCCTACAACACCGCGCAACCATGCTCGCCCATCTTAGAGAGAATCTTCATCAAGCTCAGAACCGCATGAAGCAACAGGTCGACCAGCATCGCTCAGAGCGCCAATTTCAAGAAGGGGATCAAGTCTTTTTGAGGCTGCAACCATATAAGAAAACATCACTCAAAGACAAGGGTTGTCAAAAGCTCTCTCCAAAATTCTACGGACCATACCAAGTACTTCAGCGCATTGGAGAAGTGGCTTACAAGTTGGCTTTGCCACCTACGGAAAAAATCCATCCAGTTTTCCATGTATCGTGCCTCAAGAAAGTGATTGGGAACAATTGCCGAGTTCAAACCAGTCTACCTGAATTGGACGAAGAAGGGTCAATCTGGCTTCAACCCGAACAGGTTCTAGACACACGAGACAAGCACCTGCGCGGCCGCATGATTAAGGAAGTCCTCGTCAAATGGAAAGACACCTCTCCGGAAGATGCAACTTGGGAACCAGCCACTATTCTTCAGCAGTTTCTGCAGCTTCAGCCTTGAGGACAAGGCTAGTCTTAAAGGGGAGGGCATGTTAGGGTCCCACCCTAACCCCCTTATTTATGTCATGGGATCACGTCATAGTCAAGAGTCAATAAAGCCCATATTAATATTTGTAAGTGGTTAACCACAATTAATGACGGGACCATAGTTAGTTGCAAATGGGCCATAGTATTAGATAGATGGTATTAATAAAACCCACGGTATTGGCCCGTGGTATTGCATGTATGAGTCATATATAAAGGATAGAGACTCCCTGCGAGGAGCATTGTGTCTTATTTTGTATTCGAGCTCTGCTCTATTGGAGGTTTCCCCCTCGAAGAGGCAAGTGAACATTACTCTCTGAATAATAAAATCATTGCTATTCTGTGTTTTGGGTATCTTTTCTTCGCATATTATGTATTTGGGTATCATTTTGCAGGTTAAGAGCATAACACAATAGGTGTCATATTTCATGATTGACTGGTTTAAATCCCAAATATGTTCATCCTTTCCCTGCTGCAAAGGTTCCATATTTTGAAAAGATCAAAAAATTAAAAAATGTAAAGAGGGTATGCCCTAAAAGAAAGATCAAAGGGCAAAAAGAATGAAATGGTCAAAAAAGAAAAGAAATGAACCCCAAAGAAAAAGACCAATGAAAGTGTGCTAGTCTAAAATGCCACTACTATTCTATTTTGCAAAAGAATATCATTATGTTCAGTTAGTTGACTACTGCCACAATTGATGGATGGCCAAACAGCTTAATCTTGGCCAGTTCCTATTTGAATTCCTTATTTAGAGATAGAGAATAAAATCTGTCCAAACAGTTCAATCTTGCCAGATAAGTAGTTATGTAGAGAAGCAAAGGGGCTCAATAGTTGAATCTGAGCCCTTGGAAGAAATAAGGGCAGACTTTGATAGGATTTCCATGAAAAGAAAAGAAAATTTGTAAGGGTTTGCTAGTCCAAGTGCACCCATGGAAGAAGAAGAAAAAATGTTAGGTATAATAGGTTGGGTAGGCAGTTTGGTGTTGCAGAAGCAGGCTTATGATCAATTTTGTCTCTCAAAGATGTTGATATTATTATTATCATAAGTACAATGGCAATTGTTTGGCTACAAATCAGGTGGGGCATGACTAACTTCCCCTCACACTTCTCCCAAAATCACTTAATAACCTCCCCCCAAGGATATTGAGATCTGCTCAATACTCCTAAATCACTCCATTTCATGAAAAAGCCTGAGTAAAATAACATTCTTGCTTTAGACAAGAAGCCACATTTCTTGTGTAAAACCTCTGTTTTCTCCTAAACCTAAGTTATTGAACTTTATAACTTGGCGCCCACTCTTCATAGATCCATTTGACCATTAACATTATTATATAAATCCCTATGTTCCTCCCCCTACTTGTATTATGTAAATATAAGAAAAACCCCAAATTTTTATTATCACCACCAATGGCTAAATTACGGCCATATTTCTGTTTACAAAGGGATTATGGGTTCATCTAGAACCATATAATAACCCTCCCCGCACTAAAATATTCAAGGTTAACTAATATCTGGTTAATTAACGGTTTAATCCCCCCGACAACCAATAGAAATCACCCTGATATATTTAAAACATTGTTTATTATATGGGTCCCGCGCCATAGCCCTGACCCATCTCCGACATACCGCCAACTGTTGGATCCGGGCCCGTTGATCATATGACTCACGATCATATCGCGAGGCCTTTCCCCGCCGATCTTTACCACTTGGGGAGCCAACGGTATTGCCGTCGTACCTGGGACACGCGGCGCCCTCCCGCCATGCTCGCGGCCCCTCCACCCGAAACCACCTTAGCACGTAAGCGGTGTGGGCCAATACCGCTTACCGCCCTCCTGCTGACCCCGCCCGCTGACATCATCACCACATCACCTCCACATCAGCATCTGTACCCCACATCATGACAAAACGTCACGTCCTGATGACGCCAGCTGACTGAAAAGCGCCAAAAAGCCCCGCGAAGCCAATTTTTGTTAAAAACTCGTAAAAACTGTCATTTTCGCCCATTTTACTCGTTGTTTTCGCGAGGCTGTTGCATGAAAATTACGTCCAAGCGACTACAGAAGCTCCAGTCCACCACCTGACCAAGCAAGGATCAGCATTTTGCTTCTCAACTCGTCATTCAACCTACAAATTACACTGGTTCACCTCCATAATACAAGTATTTACCCCGTTCCACCTCCCGAACCTGTATTTTCAATTTCCTCTGCAAATTATACCTTTAAGAGCCAAATTCAAAGTCAATCAGTCCATAATTGCCATGCCAGCCCATTTAGAACTGCTCTTCTATCCTTTTTTCCACAGAAATTCAACCTCTAGTTTAAAAAACACTGAGAATTGAACAATGGAAGCCCCTGTGGCCCTCAACGTAGCGCCCCTCAATGCACCTCATACAAACCAACATCATTTACCCTTGGCCGGCAGAGATTTCCATATAAAAGACCCAATTGGTTTCCAAAATCATCTTCATACTTTCTGCCTAATCAGAAACAGTCATTTGAACAACTCTGATATCTATGGAATATGGGAATCCAATCTCCCCAGGTATTACCTTCCCTCAGTCAATGTGTTCCCAGATATTGTTTGCCACTGCGGTGCCAATTATGACCCTGTCAATAAAGTAGTTATGACTCCATCACAAACTGTTCTCTTTTACATAATTGCATAATCTATCAATGAAATGTTGCATTTACTTCCAGCTCAGCCTCTTGTTCCTCTTTCCATGGGATTTTTTCTTGAGCAAGGCTCTCAACTGTCCAGTGCAGAAATAGCCCGGATTGCTAAGATATTCATGAGACCAGATTGCCAGCCCCAAGGCCCACCTCCTTATTTATATGTCTCGTTCAATGAGACTGGAAGAATTATTCTTGACATGATATCAGTGATCTTGGGATTTAGGTCCAGTGAATATGTGGATGAGATGGTCCTGGTTCTGTTATCCACCTTTACTCCAGGACAGCCCCCTGCTATTAAGTATGACTATTCCTCTTTCATTGCTGACAAAATCCATGCTCAATTTACGAATTTGGAAAGAGAAGGAGTGTTTAAATACACAACTTTCATATACCATCTGCTGTTGTTTTATCACCCAAACAGTTTTATATTTCCCATTAGGAAATTGGATTCCAAAGGAGAGAGGAGGTCTGTGATCTTTTGGACCTCTGTCTTTCACAGAATTGGTGAATCCCCTTATACCTACTATGAATTCATTGACTTGTTTATACATCCAGCCTCCACTCTATTGATAGGAGCTCCTCCTCCTAGGCTCTCTAGTGACATAAAGAAGATTTTAAAGCTCTCCAAGAACTACAGGATAGGTGACTGGTACTTCTACCAGGATCACACTGAAATCAGGGTATATGGCTGTGAGTTGTGCCCTTATAAGCTGCCCAAATATGTGCCCATGAGACTATTTGCACTGGAGTATTTCAGGAAACTTATTAATGCAGATTTAACTCACTTTTGCAATGTGAAGAAAAAAGCTCAGCTGAGGATAAGAAACCAATTAGGCCTCTTTATCATTAACAAGAGGGAAGCATGGGAAGATGCTGATAAAATATTAGGGGAAGACCTTAAACTGAAGAAAAGCTTTTGGTGGGTGCCATATGACCCAAATAGCTTTATATGACAGAAAAGTAAAAAATTGGCTGTCAAATTACCTACATCATAGGATCCCTCAAGTAGAACAATATGCTAATCAGGATGAGTGGATAGAGGGTATATTAATAGAAGAACTTACTCGGCAAGAAAAGATGGAACAAGCTATGAAAGATTTAGAAAATACCCTTGACCTGGACTCTTTTGGACAGGTATCTTTCAAGCTGCCTCAGCAAACCGGAGTGGGTACATCTTCTGCTGGGACTTCACAACAACCTATACAAGAGGCCAGCACACCAGTTTCAGGCTCTTCAAAGGGCAAGGAAGTGGCAAGTACAGAGCAACAAGAAATGACTGATCAGCAGGGGCAAATTCCTCTAGTACAGACCAAAGCAGCAGAGATACCAGCATTACAGACTCCTCTAAATGAGGAAAAGGGCAAGAAAAGAGACAGAGAAGAGGCCACACCCATCAGTGGACCTGCAGAACAGCCAGGTGCTAAAAGGAAAAGACTCAATCCTCTGTCTGAAGAGGAAATCATTGAAGAGACAATAGAAAGCCTAAGAGGTGAGAGGGCAACCAGCCCACAGACCTCCCCAGTGATAGACACGTCAACTAGCTCAAACAGGCAAGAGCTAGAAAGGCAGCATAGTGTGGAAGTTTCATCCATTAGGCCACCAAGTAAGCAGATCTCTGATGTCAAAAGAACATTTACAGAGATAAAGGCTAGAAATGATCCATTGAGGCTGCAAATTTATGACCAATATCTCAAGATGGCCCCCACAAAATAGCAAAGATCGAGGTCTGCCTATGACATAAAGGAGGGCAAAATGATCATGAGCTATTTCAAGCCTAAGGTGCAGCAACCACAATCGGCAGCTGATTATATCAGGACAAATCTGTAAGTCTTGGCCAAGGACATTCATCCAATAGACCAGATTGAGCTGCACAAACAAACTGGAGAGATGGTGTATTCCACACTGACTGATAAAGTAATGTTGGCTAACAAATTAAAAAAATCATTGGAGAACACCTCTGCTCAGCTAGACTTAGAGAAAGCCTCTTCTCTAGCAAAGGACAACAGGATTAAATCCTTGGAGGATATTATCATTGAACTGGGACATGATCCCAAAGATTCCAAAGGTATAAAAGCACTAATGAGGAAAAAGGAAGAGGACATTGCTACCCTCAGAAAACAGCTCAAAATGCCTCCTTCTATGCATCCACAGATAGCAGATGTGGTACAGCAGAAGTCCGAAGAGGACATGATGGACCTGCTCATGAGGCTGAATGAGAGATTGAGTGAGACAGAGCAGGAGTTGGAGAAATCACTACAAGAAAAGCAGGGAGAGTCGACCTCCCAGCCACCTGAAGTAACTCCAATAGTCACAACTACCCCTCCCACAGTTACAACAACAGTGCCTTCCACTGTCCCGGCAACAACAGCAAAAATCACCACAGGTACCTCAGCAATAACACCAGGCAGCAACACTACTATGACCACAGAGAAATTGATAAAAGCCATGGAGGAGTTGAAACTCCAAGTATCTGAATTGAATCAAGTCAAAGAAAAACTGGCAAAGGTTGAGCAAAGCTATGATAAATCCAAGATGAATGTAGCAGAAAAAACAAGGGAAGTCTAAGCATTGGAAAACAGGGTAAGAGCCTTAGGAAAGGATCTCTCCCTGCATCAGCCTCTGGCAAAAATCAGAGGAATTTTGTGGACCAACATCATTCAATCACTTAGTGTTGTATGGAGGTCTATTCAGACCATTTCTGAACAGATTGATTTGATAAAAGTAGCCCAAGTGGAGATTCAGAAAACCAAAGCCTTATTGGGACAGATGCCTGAGCAAGCTAACAGGCTAATACATTTTTTGAATACCAAGACCAGTGAAGAACTGGAAGCGCTGGATATTAGAGACAAAACAGGTACCATTTTGGATATTAAGAGAGTTCTATCCATGAGAACTCTAATGCAAAACTTGGACAGAAGATGTCAGGACATGCAGGTAGAAATTGATTCTTTCACAGACAAATTTACAGTCCTGCATCAAAAAGGTTTGCCAAGTCCTCTAGGAGATAATGATCGTCTGATGAAGCACAAGGACTATGTACATAAATTAAATATATTTTCTATCAATCAAGCTAATGCATCTTCAAGTACTTCAGCAGAAAAAGCACTTCCATCTGGCCAGTCCCTTTATGACAGCCTAGAAAATCTTTTTTACATAGAGCATGAAGTAAAGCATTTGTTCACTGTTCCACCTAATTTCTTCAGGTACACAAAGACTGACGATACTTTAAGGAAGTTGCAGAGACATAAAATACCAGGACCAGAGTGGTGGCAAAACATGTTAGAAATCTTGTAAATTTATCTTTGGTCAAATGCAAAACTGTGCACCATCTGTTATAATGCGTAGAACAGAAATGAATCACGGTCCTGTGGGTCAAAGAACATCACATCAGCATTAAAGAAAGTCCGGCCAAAATAGGAAAACCAGCACAGAGGATCAGTACAAGACAGCTGGGAACCGTCTTACAGCAAATACCTCCAGTACTTCTCATAAAGACGGATCAACCAGCACAGCACGAATTTATTGCATCTATTTATTATCTCCCTGTTTTTGAGACTCTCTGTCTCTATCTGTGTAAAAGAAGCATTAATTGTCAACAGATATTATTTCTATCAAATATTTTGTATAATATCTTGACATTTTGTATAAATACCCCCGGAGTCGAAGTATTTGGGGTTGGTTGGTGGTGGATGTTCATAGCTGTGACTGTAATACTGAACAATTTTTGAAAATAAAAAGGTTGTTGGAACCATATTCTCTTGCTCGTTGGATGAGGATTTGATGCTAAGGACCATGTTGCAAAATTATTGAATCGTTTTATGGATCAATAAGTCTCTTCTAACTTGTGTTTTATAGTTTCTGTGTTTATTATATCATCTATGTTTCATGATCTAAATAATAGAGAAATAGAATAACCCAGAATTTGCTTGTTTGCACTCTGTGTTTAGTCTCTGTTATTATTAAAGTTTTCTTCAGAATTAGCATAAACATTGAATTCTTAATTGCTCATGTTTCCCCTGGTTCTTTCATCTTGAGTATTAGCTAAGGAATTCTTAATTGCTCCTTAGCAGTAATCATCCATTTTCCCTCTGTCAACATGATGAAGGATTCTTAATTGCCCTTCATCCATTGACTCCATTCCATCTGATTCCAACCTATAAATTGTTCCATATTCGAGTACCTTGCTCTGTGATAAATTCTCTGATAAGAAACCTAACCCAGGAAGCCATCTTTCTTTGACTCCATCATGCCCAATGGACTGAAATGTTTTAGCTTTACCTCTCTGTTCTATTGAGTCCCCATCCTTCCAACCAAACTCTAAACAAAACCCTTGCACTTCATAACTAGCCTAATACACCTTAAAACAAAGCTAAATCATAAAGAGAGAGCCCTCTCTGGACGGAGATTGGCTAGAATCTGCATCTAAAATATTGGTCTGTGGTTACCTCAGCCGTATTCCCTTTCTTACAACTTTTGGGAACAACCTGAGTGATAACACAACCCAACCTCATCCGACCTTCCTAAACTATGCATTGTGAAATCTCGGCCCTCTATATGTGACCTTTCCCCTTAACACTCCGCAATGTGAAATTCCTACCTCTCAAGACTTCTGCACTGCGTAGTTCCAGTGCTCAAGCTGGAACCTTGGCTCCCAAGAATTGTGCAATCCATCTTCCCAGCCTGGCCTCAACTATGCATTGCGCAATCCCTAGCCTCAAGATCAACCCTTGATCCCCTGATTAGCGCAATTGTGTAATGTCCCAGCCTCCTCTGTCTCCCGAAACAGCGGAATGGGCTATTTCAGTGCCCATCCCCTCAACCTGTCACACTAACCTTCAAAATTGTACAGTTTCTTCCCTCAGCCCAACCTAGATTGTGCATTGTGCAATCTCAAGGCTCAAGGCTCAAACCTAACTGCTTGAACTGTGTAATTGTGTAGACATTGAGCCCCTCTCCCCTCAATGGATCAACATGCACTATCTTAGACTAGGGATTTTGTTCGGACTAATGTCGTCTCGTCGTGAGTGAATTGCATATGCACCTACCTTATAATGCCTTGGAAAGATGATGAAGAAGGGGATGAAAAAGGGAAACATGTTGAAAGACCTCTTTGTAGCTGAGTATGCAAGCTAATCAACCAAGAGAAAGCAAAGGGGCACCATTTTGTGACCACAACTCAAGACTTGAGATCATTGAAGACTCCTTACTATTATGTCATACAAAGGTGGATAAAAGAACTCTCTAAAGCATACACATAGCAAGAAGCAGCAAGAGTGGCTTGACATTGCCATATCATCAAAAAGTCTGTGTCAGTATTGTCATGCCATGTCATTTCATGAGTTGTCACATGCCACACCATATTGTGGATGGTGTAAATTATCTATTCAAAATGTATTGTAAAGTGGAAGTCCAAAGGCCACATTTAGAATACGAAGAGCCATATAAAGTCAAAAATTCATAGGAATTAAAATAGTCAAAAGGAAGGTGAAGCATCACCTCATTGGTTATATATACGCCCTCATTGTATGAGCCAAGGACTTTTTCACTTGGGCTCCTCCCGCATAGCATTAGAGAGAGAAACTAGTTCTTTTGAGGAGCAAGGAGTGGCTCCATTATTTGAGCTAGTGGTTTTAATTGTATACATGTGTCTTGGAACTTTTACTTAATATAAGAAGCCTCATGGCCAGCACGTTCTTCATGAATGTGTTATGAATATTTGTAATACTATTTTTTGGATGTTTGTAATTCATGTTTTCTTTCATTTGTGCTAGAGTACTCAAACTATGTCAGTTATTTTAGTACTTGTCATATTGATAATTTGTTGTAATGGTTATTATTGTTGTCGCATCCTTTTGGACTATTCCACTGGATATTAGATAGATCTCTCTTATTTATTGATTGTATTCGTATCTTTGTGGACTATTCCGCTGGATGTTAGACAGGTACTTCTTGGTTAAGTGTGTCTCTAATAGGGTGGTACTATTAACTCTATCTTAGAGGCTCACTTTCTTTTCCACCTCCACAGTATAAGAACCTTGACACACTTACAACCAAACATCCACCAGGCACACTCACTTTCTTTTTGAAGGCACCTTTTCATTCATCTTTCTTGCTGATAGTTAGAGCCAAGGAAAATCTTTAAGAAACCAACAATTGGGCCATATTCTAGATGGGGTTTCTATCCCAAACAGTGTGAGGTTTAATGGGGACCACATATCGGGGAGACCCCTTGAATGTTGGTGGGTCAAGCACCATCAACACACTATTATCTACCGAGTGAACGATCCACTTTTATAAATTCTCTAATATCTAGTCAAATAACATCTTTCATGGGTCTTGAGAATCTACATGGATTAAGGTACTTTGTGGATCATTGTTGTGTGACACCAACATCTTTCCAACCAATGGTGAGACTAACTCAGTCGTAGTTTACTTGGACTACACCTATCAAAACTTCTTACTTAGTATTTTTAGTATTTTTATTGTTAAGTATTTTAATAAAATCTATATTAAACTTAACCACTTCACAATGTCCACAAAACAATACCATATATCATGCAACAATATCAATCCAATAAGTTCGACAAAAGTGCACAAGAATATATGATAAGTGGCCCTTGGCCTAACACCCAAAGAATGATACCAATACGTAGAATGATATATTACAATACTTTAATAACACTGACTAAATTATTACAACAACCTGTCACAACAACTCAGTATACAACTTAGTATACAACTTGACTCATTAATTATACGGTACTACCGACCGAAATACCCAATAAGAAGGCCATGACACGTTGTTCTAATCCAATACATATAACACCCACCAGTTTCTGGGTTACAAGACCTCAAGATAAGAGCATGGCAACCTATTAGGCTTGATTCCTGACTTGGGTTGTAGGAGTCCCTATTACATATATAGAAACCCCAAGTATAATATTAAACTTGTTCCTTGATCTTTCAACATGCAATGCATCTAAATCTCGACCTGATTCATGTATACATACATACATATTGTGTGTATATATATATATATATATATATAAGGATCGTGTCCATTGGAGTTACCCTAGACCAACATTTTGTATGCCTTGCACATTCAGTTTGGAAAGTTAAATCTCACTCGAGCTAACATGCAAGTGTGTTCTCAATCCATGCCATGTCACTCTCCCATATTCTTGTTGGATCCTCATTCTACTTGACTAACATTTTGCTCAACCACTAGTCACCAAGTTGACTATGCATCCACTTGCATGTGTCCATTTTTATCACACTATATGTGCCAACTTTCCCAACCAATTTTTCTCCTCAATTTGTTTGGTCCACCAAGCGCACCTAACTCATGTTTCTCACTCAAACAATTTATCTCCTTAGTTCATTCGATCCATCTACTGTACCCATCTATGGTGCTTTCCCGAACAATTTATTTTTTTCTTTTTTTTTCTATTTTTTTTCCTTTTTGCTTTTTTCTTTTTTCTTTTTTCTTTTTTCTTTTTTCTTTTTTCTTTTTTCTTTTTTCTTTTTTCTTTTTTCTTTTTTCTTTTTTCTTTTTTCTTTTTTCTTTTTTCTTTTTTCTTTTTTCTTTTTTCTTTTTTCCTTTTTCTTTTTTTTTTTCTTTTTCTTTATTCTTTTTCTTTTTCCAGTCAACTAAGTGCACCCAACTCAACTCATGCTACTTGCTTGAACAATCCATCTTGTGTCGCACCGAATGCTTGGTCCAAGGAAATTTTGGGTGATCTCCCAACTGATGCTCACTTGATACCTACACTAAGTCTCATTTGTCTAAAGGAACTCATCTAACCAATGTCACATTAACCCATCCATGCAATGGAACACCCCATGCCATGTGGCTTGTCCCCGCAATGGTGTTGTCGTGCTCTCAAACTTAGTAACAATGAACACTCAAATGATGCATGTGCGCCCACCAGCTTGAGGGTCTAACAAATTCCAATTAAACATTTGTCGATCTTGTCATGTTTTTTATTAATGATTAAGAAGTAAAATGCAAGTACTCAATTATAGATTGTGCTTTAACAATAAACTGATGATATTTTTTTTCCAACAATAATGATTGGTCTGTATATTAATAAAGGTGTTGTGGTCATACTCATCCAAGATTCATACATTTCAAAATTAGGGAATCATGCACCATTTTCCATAAAGGAGTATCCATTAAAACTAAAAGTCAAACCATCCTCAATACCTTTCTCAAAGGTTTGCAAGTATAAATCCTTATAAAGCAATGTAACAAAAATAGAGTTTGGAAAACAAATAATTGAATAAAAACATACATTAAGGCCCAAAAGAGGCATTAATAACATTTTCCACTTAGGTTGTTAGGTTGCCTTCAACTCCCCTAAGAGGTTGAATTGAGTACATACTCTTGGTAGCAATGTAAGAGACTTCCAAGGAAGTTTCTAGGCTAAAAGTAAGCAGTATGTGGAGAAGGGTAGAAATACAATTTACGGGGTCCAAGAATCCATCCAATAGAAAGTAATATTCTAGTTATGATATTACTAACATGATTGATATTGCTTATGTTTCCTTTTCCCTGTCTTGACGGCCCTGAATATGCCTCCCTACCTACATGGCATCTAGTATTTTACTTGAATCTCCTATGTTATTCTATAATCCATGGGTTTTTTCTTACGCAGGTGAATGACATGAAGAGGTCAAAGAGGTGGTGAGGCACATGATATTTTCAACATTATGCTTAGTGCAGTCCAAGGATTACCTTATACCTTTCATTTTACCTTGCATGTAGCAATAGTTGGCCATGTGTTGAGGGCCCCGAAATCAGGTCAACAACAAAGGGGATACCCACCCTGTCCAGAACCTGGTTGGCGGCTCCTTACCCGTTTGGAGTAGCGGGTCCAACTGGGGATAACGGGACCAGCTTCCCGATGCATGGGATGTGTGTGTATGAGTAAAGTTTGATTATGTTAGTTCTGAAGGCATTCTACAAATAATGTAAATCTAACTTGCAAAGTGACTCTAAGCTACTGTAACTTAATGGAAATAACACACACAAGATCTACACTAACCCGGGATATATATTTCTTCTATTATGCAATCTAGAAAGATTTCATACAATAACTGGTAATAAATATTATTCAGCCATTATAAGAATATAAACCGTGTAAGATGAACTGTTCTGCCTAAGAAGTTAAACAAAACAGTTGTGAAAAAGCACATCGCATAATCAAATCATTAGCATGTTAAGCATAAATCAATAAGTCCACCGTACAGAAGTGCCAAATGATAACCCGTGTGTTCATACATTAACATGCAAACAATATCAGCTGTATATCGCTCTAGGAATACAAACAGGAATTAATCAAGAGATAAAAGTACCATTTATGACTAATTCTTACTCACAGACTTCAAGCAATAACGATCTATCTCTACTTGCTTCTAACATCTACCAAGAGTACAGAAGTGCAACATCAGTAGCAGATGTAAAAATGAAAACATAAATAAATCTCGATCCATCCATTCATCAAAAACCTCCTCTGAGGGTGCAGAAGTGCATGTTTTGAGGACAAGTTTTTTGACAGATTTCCGGACCCTTCTCCAATGCAATGAGAAGGGTTGAAATACTACTATCTAATCCTAATAATAGTATTATTACAAAATTTATGACACGGTTCTCAAATGACCGCCCTTTTTCTAATTCAGTAAAACAAAAAAAACAAGAAAAAACAACTTTCTAAATGAAATTACTTCTTAATTTGGTCTCTGAAATTGCAGTTTTCAAGCATGGGCTTGAGAAGAGTCCGTTGGCCGACTTCTGTGTTTAACTGGGCTGTGAAAATGGCATCCATAAGAGCTGGCGCTACTTTCTCGGCCGCGTTCATGATGTACCTTATTGTCATGCATTGGCTATGGGGCTTAACTAAGTAAGTCCAGTAACTTTCCCAGTTTAGTCTAGCCAATGTCTGAACTGTCTTCCCGTTTGCCTGTGCCTTCTGCTTCCATTCTGCCTCCAGCTGTAACGCGCTCGGTAAGTACCCCGGGGTGGACTCTGAAATCAAATTGGCCCTGTGTAAATTTTCATTTACACAGTCGATAAGTATGCTTGCCTGTGTCGCCACTGACTCTGCTGCCTGTTCCGCCTGTGTGATTTGTTCGTCCCACTTATTGAAGAGCAGTTCCTTATGATTCTCATTAATCTTGGGTGCCCCTGCTCTTTTCCCTTCCTCGTCATTTTTCCAAGCCAGATATTCTGTTATTCTTCTGTTGGCTTAGTCATAATCATTCCGCAATTCCACCACCTGGCTGGTGATCTTGTCGCTTAGCTCACAAAAATGCCTCCACTGTGATATTCTGCGCACCATATCTTCCTGTTGCTGTGATAGTTGGTCGTTCAAGCCGATGGACTCTGAAATAAACTCTGCCAGCTTGGGTTCATCCTTGTGCATTTCTTGCACCGAGTGCAGCTGCTTTTCTTTTTCTTCAATACTTCTTTGGTGGCTCACCTGCATCTGGCGAAAGTCTTCTTGTAGCTTTTCAAGCTGCTTGGAGGCTTCAGCGTTCACATTGGCTTGTCGCAACTGTTGTTGCAGCAGTTGTATTTGACTCTCGCGTTCTTTTAGAAGTTGCTGAACTTCAGAAGCCTTATCGATAGTCGCAGAAGCGTATGCTCCTGCAATCTGAGACAATTTCGTGAGATTGTCGGTTGGATTGTTATTCGGGTCTTTCCACAAGACATCTAGGTGTTCAGCATTTTGAGATAGAGCGTCTTCGAGCTTTCTTTTCTTTCTTTGTCTCCTTACAACTGCCCTGTGCTGTGGGCTGTAGAATACATCCAGTGGAGGGATCTCTTCTACGCTAAGTAGAAGTTCTGAGGATGGAGCGATAGGAAGATGCTCCATTTCTGCGGTACTACTGACTATGGTTGAGAAGACCTCTTGCACCACCTGTGTATTTCTCACAGGTGTTTTCGGGGCTTGGCCTTCAAGATTAATTAGTTCATTGAAGGTCTCCCATTCTTTATCTAGTTCTGTTGTAACCAGAGGTGCTTCGGTGACGGGAGGGGGAACTTCTCTTGGTGGCGAGGCGGCAACTTGCTGCTGAGCCATCGAACTTGACTGAGCCGTGTCCTTGATTGTTTCTTCGTTCTTGTCTTCTTTGTGGACAGACTCTTCAGGATCTGGAGATATTTATTTTACGGCACTGGAATCAGATTTGGAGGCGTTGGAGTGTTCACTGAGGCTGATGCTCGGAGTCGGTTCTCTGGTAGCTACTCGCAGTCTTTCCAGTGGAACATTAACCAGCCTTCTTTCTCTATACAACGTGAATTTCCGGAGGTCGTCCGGGGACAGCCTTGACTTAGCTTCCTGCAAAACTTCTTCGAGCGAGTCCTTGCCCTGAAAGAGATCATCGAATAGATCTTTCTGCCCAGAGAACACACTTATCCTGATGTTAGTTGTAAATTCCTGGGCCACCTTATTTGGGTCAAATGGCCTTGGTGAGAATTTAAATAGTTGGAGACACGTCACATTCTCCACCTCACCAAAAGCGTGTCCCACATCGAATAAAGAGAAGGCCCCACATGTGACTGGGAATTGAGGCCAAATGGCTTTCTTTTTGTTCTTTAGGTCCTTAGTTAAACCGCCTTCAGAACAAGTCTGATAAGCGATCTCTCGGGCCAACAATTTATCTGGGATGTACAAGGGTAGGACATGAGGAGGTGTTGTGCTTCCAAAAACTTGGATGTAGGTAAACCATTCTTCCCCAAACCATCGTGCGATGGGGGTGATATAAATTTGTGCCTCGGGAGAGCACCTTGGGGGGTCTTTATCGTATATTATCCTATGTATAGGCAACATAAGCCCATGACAAATCTGGTAAAAATGGGGGGCGAACTGGGAATCCCACAAGATTTTATGATAGACATGAATAGGCAATGGGTCCTGGGTAGTCCATTGCCAACCCATAGTAGGGAATTTTGATACATGACAGACAGAGTCCATTATATAGGCAGACAAATAAAAAGGAGGATAGAACCTTTGGGAGAAGGATCTCTTAGAACGATAGTGGAGAACTGTCGTGTATAGAGTGTCAGAAAGGATTTTGGCCCAATCTACTATCTCGGAGTTAGTCGCGGCATCAATTAACGGTAGCCATTCATATGGAAATTTATTGATATTAGGCTTACCAAATAGCCTACAGAGCATGGTTGCAGCAAAACAATACGGAGAGGTAAGAGAACCAGTGCTATACATACTGTTCTTATCTTTTTTCAGTGGTTCATCCCTTTTTGACCATTCCTTGGTAGTGTCTGATAGGTCTGGATTCTCTGCTACGAACTTCCTAACAAAATCTGCATTGTAGGTCGTTTGTGGTTCAGGAAGGTGATACATGAGCTTCAGGTCTTGAGCCGCGAACGATCCCACGAGCCCATGTCCTTTGACTTTGAACTGCCTATGATGCAACTCCGCATCATCTAAAATCCACTTGATCATGTCTGTATACGGTAGGATCTTCGGC
This sequence comes from Pinus tabuliformis, assembly GCA_031772625.1. Taxonomy (NCBI): domain Eukaryota; kingdom Viridiplantae; phylum Streptophyta; class Pinopsida; order Pinales; family Pinaceae; genus Pinus; species Pinus tabuliformis. The sequence goes on from CM062817.1 coordinate 868,270,620, forward strand.
CTTGCCGCTATTCTGTGGAGGAAAGAGCACGCTAGGTCTTCCAGGGATGCTTCTGAAGGACGTGGTGCATCTGCGACAGCAGCAGTTGCCTTGATTATTCTAGGGTTCTCTTCTTCTAACAGCCTATACATGCCTTCCCATGTGGAAATGCCTGCATCTTTATTGCATGCGGTATCTGTGTAAAGGGGCGCCATCTCCTTGGTCTTTTCTCTTGTCTCTGAGCTCTGAGCTTTGTTCTTCTTCCCCATCTCACTTATCGTTTCTGTTTGATTTTTCCTTCGCACTTCGCTCCTGCAGGTTATGAGTAAAATGGAAAGATTGATCAGAAAGGTGGTGGGAGAGTTTTAAATGCAAGAGATAAATCAGATACGCCACCTTACGTGAAGCAAATCTGCATTAAGGCACGCGTCTTTATGCCACTTAATAACTGACAACTAATTCATTACTAACATTAAAAGCGCAATAATTTCCAAGTCAGGTTATAGTAAGTGGATTTTCTTTGGGTGGCGTGCTCGAAGGAGTCGTATCAAGGTGCTTTTATGACTTGCCAACGCATCCTGCATGTCGCGCGATCGCAAACGGTAGTGATCGCAACATCGCAGATTGCCATATCGCAGATCGCAATATCGCAGATCGCCACGATTCAAATGTTTGCCAACGTACCCTGCCTCATTTCTGCGATATGCGATCGCGCGATCGCAACATCGCAGATCGGCGAACTTGTAAGCTTTTCTTTATGGATGCTAGTGTATTGCGATGCGATGTTGTTCACTAACACCGAGGTGATGTGCATATTGGCTTTTAGAGGGGAAACGAAGGCGTTTCTTTAATTTTAGTGATGCGACCTTAAGATTTGCTTTTATGGACACAGGTTTAGGCTTAAGTTGTCCAAGAGACCTTTCCTAAGCTTATGCTCGCAACTTCGAAAGAAATCTTTGTTTTTTTTTTTTTTTTTAAATTAACTAAGGGTCCCCATTCAATCTAGCATCATGGCTGATATTAGATTGAATCAGGGGGGGGGTTGTTGCTGGCCACAACAATTGGCGATTCACTTGGGAGAACCAGTTATATCTGCTCTTTTTCTATTGACGTTTTCGGGCTCTTTTTTTTTTTTTTTTTAAATATCTCAGGGAATTCGAACTTCATTATAAAAGATAAAAACAAAAAATACTTCAAAGCGTCAATGATGTTTTGTTTTAGCCCCATTCCATTCCAATTACTTGCATTCCCAGGTTGTTTTCGAGTTTAGATCAGTTATTACTTGGTCTTGTAAAACATAAAAATAAAGTGTTCTCTATGTATCAACCCCTTTTAAGAATGCTCCTTTGTCGTAGGTAGAGCCACTGCTGCCAGCAGGCGTCCATAGCCTCGACAGGGTTACCTATTATCCAGGAATGATCCTTTATCTTGCTTCAGGTTTTCGCAACTGCTTCAGAAGAATTATCCCTTTCTTGATGCTTTTTTTTTTTTTTTTTTTTTTAAATAAAGAACAATGTCTTGGTTTGGTGGCCAAATAATGACACAGTCATTCACTTGATTTACACTTTTGCTGAACAAGCTGGCTCGTGATGAGACCCCTTGTCTTTTGATCGCAACAATCTTGAGTCGTTGCCCTGTTTTGGTAGACAGTTTTGGCAAAGTCAGCAAGTTATAATATCTGTGATTATGATAAGTCGGCTCGTGATGAGACCTCTTATTCTCTGAGATATAGCATCTTTCTAGGTCATTCCTCTGAATGTTGCATTTTCCTTTAGCAGGGAGGAAGTCAAATTCTCTTTCCTTAAGAAAGTTCTGGACGACAATGATAGGGCTACTTTTGATAATGGCTGTTTTCACAGAGAATCTTTATTCTAATATTGATACCTTTTATTGTGCTGATCTAAAACGAATTCCCCACTGAGATAGCTTTCTTTAAAATTTTCTGGGTTTGAACTTTAACATCATCTCCGGGTTAAAGATCTATTGACAATAAAGACTGAATTCCCACAAGCTTAGTTGTTCACAAGAGCCGAAATTCCAAAATCTTTAACAGAGACAAGGTTTCTTCAGTAAACGTCAAATACTGTTTAGCCAGAACAAACTTATTTGGGATAGGCAATTATTATCTAAGGTCATGTAGAGAATACAACTGACTTTGCCTATCATTATTGGAAGCAAAACTAATATCCTATCTAAATTACCGCTACTCCTACTCTAATTATATACAGGAAATAACTAAGAAAAATGATATTTCCAATGGAACCAACGATTCATGATTATTTCTAGGCACATGGATCTCCCAAGCATTAGTAAAAAGAATCGAATTCCCCTTGGATCGAAATTGTTGGCTAGGGAATAAGAACCCATAAACTTAGCTGGAATCTTGTCTGATTTTATCCTCTCATGATGGGTTTTTTCCAACTGAGTACCTATTGGATCACAAAAATTGGGATGAATTTCTTTTGTGAATTGGTGATCTTTCGATAGAAAGGATAACAAGCCGAATTGTGAAATAGTTTTTTCAACTTCGATGGCTTGTAACCCGTTGATTGTTAACTTTGAGTTCTTAGCGATTCCGTTTGAAATGAAAGTCTTTATACATAAATCGCCAAAATCTAATCTATCAAAATTTTGAAAATTTAAAAAGAAGTCCGATTTTGTACAAAATGAAGGTACGCGAAAAAGAAATGATTGGGTATCTATACATATAGTGGTGTTGCATGTCTGGGAGTTATTTGTAACTTTCTGCTTTTCACAAGAACTGGCCGGGTTCTGTGAATCAGGAATTAAATCATGATTGTGATCAGGGATGGAGATCTCTTCTGGATATGAATCATAGATAGGAGCATCGTCTTGGATAGTAAAATTATTCAAATGAGATTTTGCTTTGAGACGAGGATTGGATGGAACAGTTTCTGATCTAAGACGTTTCTTATAATCTGACCCTAGTTGAGTTGCTTGTGACAATCCAACATCGTCACAATTATCAAAGCAATTATCACGAAAGACTTTGCAATTTTCCCTAGGTTCCTCTTTTTCATTATGTGTTTTTTGATAAGGGAGATGAGGCAGCTCTTGTTTGATGTGAATCGTAGGCTGTGATATAGTGGTCTCTTTATTTCGGAAAACCAGTGATGTCTCGTTTGAATAACCCTCTGTTGGAATAGACTTGATATTATGAGGGAGAAGATCATCATTACTAAAAACATCGGGGTAAAGAGAAAAATGTGGATCTGGAACAATGCATTTAAAAACATTAAATAGATCTCGTTCATCAGATTCACAATAAGTATTAGGCCTTAGATCATACCTTTTTGCGTCGATACTTTTCGAAAGAGAAACAGTAGGTGGATCTAACCTTGGCATCAGCATTTGTTGATCTGAGATGATATTGCCTGACTTCATGTTAAAGTCGTCTTCTGGTGCCAGGGTATTTTCCCTTTCAGTACTTTCGCCTTCGTTTTCTGATGGTAGAGCATGCAAAACTCCTAGGCTAAATTCTGTTTGGTCAGGTACAGGAGGTAGGGAATCCTCATCATAATCGGAAGATTCTTCATCTGTGAGTTCATCCTCAACACTTAAGATGAAATCGTATATTGAAATCCCTTACGGGTTCGTTTTGTTTCCGCAGATAGTCGATTTCATCGTATACCTGGTCGTATTCATAGCAATCAAATTCCAAGATGAAAGCTTTAACGAATTGGTCCCAGCTGTGGACTGATGCAACTGGGAGGTTTCTGCACCATCTTCTAGCTTCTGCTGTGAATGTAAGAGTAAAAATCCTGCATAAAACGCCTTCGTCAATTTTTTGAATATCAGCACTCAAAACTCTTTGAATGAAATGCAGGGCGTGATGAAATGCAGAAGAATTATTCTCACCATTAAATTTTACCTGAGATAATAGTCTTACCACATCTGGTGGAGTGTTGGAAGAGGTAGGAACACGGATGCAACTCCAAATGGGAATTCTGTGAGTAGACATCCTTTTCCAGGATTTCTAGTTTAAAAACATCCCAACAGACAATATGTTCAGGCCCTCCTTCTAGCGCCAGAAATGTTGAGGGCCCCGAAATCGGGTCAACAACAAAGGGGATACCCACCCGGTCCGGAACCTGGTTGGCAGCTCCTTACCCGTTTGGAGTAGCGGGTCCAACTGGGGATAACGGGACCAGCTTCCCGATGCATGGGATGTGTGTGTATGAGTAAAGTTTGATTATGTTAGTTCTGAAGGCATTCTACAAATAATGTAAATCTAACTTGCAAAGTGACTCTAAGCTACTGTAACTTAATGGAAATAACACACACAAGATCTACACTAACCCGGGATATATATTTCTTCTATTATGCAATCTAGAAAGATTTCATACAATAACTGGTAATAAAGATTATTCAGCCATTATAAGAATATAAACCGTGTAAGATGAACTGTTCTGCCTAAGAAGTTAAACAAAACAGTCGTGAAAAAGCACATCGCATAATCAAATCATTAGCATGTTAAGCATAAATCAATAAGTCCACCGTACAGAAGTGCCAAATGATAACCCATGTGTTCATACATTAACATGCAAACAATATCAGCGATATATCGCTCTAGGAATACAAACAGGAATTAATCAAGAGATAAAAGTACCATTTATGACTAATTCTTACTCACAGACTTCAAGCAATAACGATCTATCTCTACTTGCTTCTAACATCTACCAAGAGTACAGAAGTGCAACATCAGTAGCAGATGTAAAAATGCAAACATAAATAAATCTCGATCCATCCATTCATCAAAAACCTCCTCTGAGGGTGCAGAAGTGCATGTTCTGAGGACAAGTTTTTTGACAGATTTCCAGACCCTTCTCCAATGCAATGAGAAGGGTTGAAATACTACTATCTAATCCTAATAATAGTATTATTACAAAATTTAGGACACGGTTCTCAAATGACCTCCCTTTTTCTAATTCAGTAAAACAAAAAAAACAAGAAAAAACAACTTTCTAAATGAAATTACTTCTTAATTTGGTCTCTGAAATTGCAGTTTTCAAGCATGGGCTTGAGAAGAGTCCGTTGGCCGACTTCTGTGTTTAACTGGGCTGTGAAAACGGCATCCATAAGAGCTGGCGCTACTTTCTCGGCCGCGTTCATGATGTACCTTACTGTCATGCATTGGCTGTGGGGCTTAACTAAGTAAGTCCAGTAACTTTCCCAGTTTAGTCTAGCCAATGTCTGAACTGTCTTCCCGTTTTCCTGTGCCTTCTGCTTCCATTCTGCCTCCAGCTGTAACGTGCTCGGTAAGTACCCCGGGGTGGACTCTGAAACCAAATTGGCCCTGTGTAAATTTTCATTTACACAGTCGATAAGTATGCTTGCCTGTGTCGCCGCTGACACTGCTGCCTGTTCCGCCTGTGTGATTTGTTCGTCCCACTTATTGAAGAGCAGTTCCTTATGATTCTCATTAATCTTGGGTGCCCCTGCTCTTTTCCCTTCCTCGTCATTTTGCCAAGCCAGATATTCTGTTATTCTTCTGTTGGCTTGGTCATAATCATTCCGCAATTCCACCACCTGGCTGGTGATCTTGTCGCTTAGCTCACAAAAATGCCTCCACTGTGATATTCTGCGCACCATATCTTCCTGTTGCTGTGATAGTTGGTCGTTCAAGCCGATGGACTCTGAAATAAACTCTGCCAGCTTGGGTTCATCCTTGTGCATTTCTTGCACCGAGTGCAGCTGCTTTTCTTTTTCTTCAATACTTCTTTGGTGGCTCACCTGCGTCTGGCGAAAGTCTTCTTGTAGCTTTTCAAGCTGCTTGGAGGCTTCAGCGTTCACATTGGCTTGTCGCAACTGTTGTTGCAGCAGTTTTATTTGACTCTCGCGTTCTTTTAGAAGTTGCTGAACTTCAGAAGCCTTATCGATAGTCGCAGAAGCGTATGCTCCTGCAATCTGAGACAATTTCGTGAGATTGTCGGTTGGATTGTTATTCAAGTCTTTCCACAAGACATCTAGGTGTTCAGCATTTTGAGATAGAGCGTCTTCGAGCTTTCTTTTCTTTCTTTGTCTCCTTACAACTGCCCTGTGTTGTGGGCTGTAGAATACGTCCAGTGGAGGGATCTCTTCTACGCTAAGTAGAAGTTCTGAGGATGGAGCGATAGGAAGATGCTCCATTTCTGCGGTACTACTGACTATGGTTGAGAAGACCTCTTGCACCACCTGTGTATTGCTCATAGGTGTTTTCGGGGCTTGGCCTTCAAGATTAATTAGTTCATTGAAGGTCTCCCATTCTTTATCTAGTTCTGCTGTAACTAGAGGTGCTTCGATGACGGGAGGGGGAACTTCTCTTGGTGGCGAGGCGGCAACTTGCTGCTGAGCCATCGAACTTGACTGAGCCGTGTCCTTGATTGTTTCTTCGTTCTTGTCTTCTTTGTGGACAGACTCTTCAGGATCTGGAGATATTTCTTTTACGACGCTGGAATCAGATTTGGAGGCGTTGGAGTGTTCACTGAGGCTGATGCTCGGAGTCGGTTCTCTGGTAGCTACTCGCAGTCTTTCCAGTGGAACATTAACCAGCCTTCTTTCTCTATACAACGTGAATTTCCGGAGGTCGTCCGGGGACAGCCTTGACTGAGCTTCCTGCAAAACTTCTTCAAGCGAGTTCTTGCCCTGAAAGAGATCGTCGAATAGATCTTTCTGCCCAGAGAACACACTTATCCTGACGTTAGTTGTAAATTCCTGGGCCACCTTATTTGGGTCAAATGGCCTTGGTGAGAATTTAAATAGTTGGAGACACGTCACATTCTCCACCTCGCCAAAAGCGTGTCCCACATCGAATAAAGAGAAGGCCCCACATGTGACTGGGAATTGAGGCCAAATGGCTTTCTTTTTGTTCTTTAGGTCCTTAGTTAAACCGCCTTCAGAACAAGTCTGATAAGCGATCTCTCGGGCCAACAATTTATCTGGGATGTATAAGGGTAGGACATGGGGAGGTGCTGTGTTTCCAAAAACTCGGATGTAGGTAAACCATTCTTCCCCAAACCATCGTGCGATGGGGGTGATATCAATTTGTGCCTCGGGAGAGCACCTTGGGGGGTCTTTATCGTATATTATCCTATGTATGGGCAACATAAGCCCATGACAAATCTGGTAAAAATGGGGGGCAAACTGGGAATCCCACAAGATTTTATGATAGACATGAATAGGCAATGGGTCCTGGGTAGTCCATTGCCAACCCATAGTAGGGAATTTTGATACATGACAGACAGGGTCCATTATATAGGCAGACAAATAAAAAGGAGGATAGAACCTTTGGGAGAAGGATCTCTTAGAACGATAGTGGAGAACTACCGTGTATAGAGTGTCAGAAAGGATTTTGGCCCAATCTACTATCTCGGAGTTAGTCGTGGCATCAATTAACGGTAGCCATTCAGATGGAAATTTATTGATATCGGGCTTACCAAATAGCCTACAGAGCATGGCTGCAGCAAAACAATACGGAGAGGTAAGAGAACCAGTGCTATACATACCGTTCTTATCTTTTTTCAGTGGTTCATCCCTTTTTGACCATTCCTTGGTAGTGTCTGATAGGTCCGGATTCTCTGCTGCGAACTTCCTAACAAAATCTGCATTGTAGGTCGTTTGTGGTTCAGGAAGGTGATACATGAGCTTCAGGTCTTGAGCCGCGAACGATCCCACGAGCCCATGTCCTTTGACTTTGAACTGCCTATGATGCAACTCTACATCATCTAAAATCCACTTGATCATGTCTGTATACGGTAGGATCTTCGGCCTTGCCGCTATTCTGTGGAGGAAAGAGCACGCTAGGTCTTCCAGGGATGCTTCTGAAGGACGTGGTGCATCTGCGACAGCAGCAGTTGCCTTGATTATTCTAGGGTTCTCTTCTTCTAACAGCCTATACATGCCTTCCCATGTGGAAATGCCTGCATCTTTATTGCATGCGGTATCTGTGTAAAGGGGCGCCATTTCCTTGGTCTTTTCTCTTGTCTCTGAGCTCTGAGCTTTGTTCTTCTTCCCCATCTCACTTATCGTTTCTGTTTGATTTTGCCTTCTCACTTCGCTCCTGCAGGTTATGAGTAAAATGGAAAGATTGATCAGAAAGGTGGTGGGAGAGTTTTAAATGCAAGAGATAAATCAGATACGCCACCTTACGTGAAGCAAATCCGCATTAAGGCACGCGTCTTTATGCCACTTAATAACTGACAACTAATTCATTACTAACATTAAAAGCGCAATAATTTCCAAGTCAGGTTATAGTAAGTGGATTTTCTTTGGGTGGCGTGCTCGAAGGAGTCGTATCAAGGTGCTTTTATGACTTACCAACGCATCCTGCATGTCGCGCGATCGCAAATGGTAGTGATCGCAACATCGCAGATTGCCATATCGCAGATCGCAATATCGCAGATCACCACGATTCAAATGTTTGCCAACGTACCCTGCCTCATTTCTGTGATATGCGATCGCGCGATCGCAACATCGCAGATCGGCGGACTTGTAAGCTTTTCTTTATGGATGCTAGTGTATTGCGATGCGATGTTGTTCACTAACACCGAGGTGATGTGCATATTGGCTTTTAGAGGGGAAACAAAGGCGTTTCTTTAATTTTAGTGATGCGACCTTAAGATTTGCTTTTATGGACACAGGTTTAGGCTTAAGTTGTCCAAGAGACCTTTCCTAAGCTTATGCTCGCAACTTCGAAAGAAATCTTTGTTTTTCAAAAAATTAACTAAGGGTCCCCATTCAATCTAGCATCATGGCTGATATTAGATTGAATCAGGGGGGGGTTGTTGCTGGCCACAACACCATGTTATCTTCAAGGGTGTCCTCCTTAAATTGCAACAATCCACATATTCCCTCTTCTCCATTACAAACCTCCAAGGTAACCAAAATTATCTCCAAGGTAAAATGTAAATAAGCATCTATCTTTTGGGATTTTCTATAAACTTGATTTCCCTCTACATTTCCTAATCCTAGCATGACAAGAATTAGCCATTGATTGGTATTTGAAGGATCACCATGCAAGAGGATTAACCATATAGAGGTAGGACGTGACACCATTGTCATCATAGTTAAATAGACAGAGGGATGCATGCATGAGTTCTCAAATGCAGCATTCCTTCGCATAGAGAAGATGTGACAAGTGTCAGGGAAAGGTCCACCCACTTTAATATTATTAGTGTTCAATTTCTCAATCAAATACAATAGCTTAGAAACCATTATTAGAGTAAGGGGAGAGGGGATTCACACATATCCCTATTTTCCTTCAAAATTATTAGTCCTTCAGGAAAAATCACCCCCTCATTAGCCATGAGATTCACTTCTTTGTTAAGCTCTTGCTTGACATGTAAGAAGGAGACCCTTTTTTTTGCTAGAGTTAAATTTTTGGGAATTGAGGACCACTCAAGGAAAGACATTAGTCTCCCTCTCACTACTAAAAATTGAGCCAATTTTTTATGGTCAACTGTCATCCTTTCGACGAATTTTGTCACTCTAACAACAAAAGGAGGTTTTACTAAACGTATTTTTAGGTACAGTTGTACTATCAACATTTTACAATCATCGAAATTATGACGATAGTTATGGACATGTGTTGTTGAAGAGACAAGGTGTTTCCTAAAGCACTCATTGGATTTCTAACGCTAATAATCATCATTCTATATTGTTGTAATACTGATGGAAGGATAGTTTCTTGGTGTCGTAATACCGACAAAATCTAGCGTTAGTCGACCATCCATGGCAAATATCCTTCGACGAACTTTCCATAACCGCCACGCTTTTCATTCAATGGTTGGAAGTTTTTGGCAGTCATAATACCAACGAAAGTGGGTGCTAGTTGACCAACACCATCAAATATGCTTCAAAAAAGTTTCCATACCCGCCACTCTTTTGTTTGACCATTGGGGGGTTGCATGTCATTTTAATTCTATCGAGCATCTTTAGAAGAACTATGCAATACACACACACACACACACACACACACTAGTTTTGTCCATTAATCCCATAATTCATTAATATAAGGGAAATATATCTATTCTAGCTCAAATCCCAAATAATAAAATATAAAAAGCATTAACTAGTCCATAATCAAAACTCCAATCATCTATGGATTTTTATGCTCAGTTATTGACTCCCTCTAAGATATAGTCATTGTGGACTTAGTCCTATGCTATCAATTTATTTTCTCTATTTTACCAAAGTTACAACCATAAGTAATTCTAATTCCATAGCTACACTACCTTAATTTAGTAACAATGTAACTCTATAGGAAATGAAATGAATAATTTCCAGAATAAATATAACAATCCAAATTACAACACACACACACACACACACATATACATAAACATAGAAATTAGCATAACATCTCACCTTTAGTGGGCCCCCTCAAGGATTGGCATGTGCATAATCACCATACAACTTTAAGATATAATCATGGATAGGAACAATCTTGAATATAGGTGTTAAACAAGGAAAAAGTATTGCAAAGTGTCGAAAAAATAGATAGAAAGTTCTCCCCCGAAGATGAGGATATTTATATATATGAGTAGGGTACTTGCTCATCTCAAAATAGAGTGACAGAGACCCATCAATTGGGGCTTATAGTTATGGTTACAAGAAACCTTAGATCACTATGATCCATAGTAAATTTAGGCTCCCATCACACATATACAAAAATTGATCCATTCATTTGTTGGTTCACAACACTAAAGCATAAGAGTACCATGTTTATTGGCATAAGAAAGAGCATATTCCAATGGATTATCTACAAGTTGGCATGTGTTCATTAATTTCCTAGGAAAAATAGGTATGAGTAGTTGTGATGGAAATGCCTTGAGTAAATTGCAAATGCTTTTGGTTATGGTTGACACTATATTTCTCCAACAAATTAATAGATGATTTACTAACAAAAATGTTGGTATATTTTCGAAATTGCTTCACATGCAAAACTTGCTTGGTGCCCTCTAGAATATATTGTGAAAATGTGTTGCATGTTACATTAGAAATCTTATTTAAAAACCACACACATGTATATATTCTAGCATACATGTTATCATCATTAATCGTGCAAGTAATTTCACAACCCTTTCTACATTAACCATGCAAAAAAAAAAAAAGTTTATAATTGAAATCCATTTACCTTTAAGCATATACAAAACATGGAAATGGTAATGGTAAACTTTATAGTATTATTGGAAAACTTGTCTCTTCATAATTCATCATAGACTTACATGTTTTAATTGCAAGTTGATATCCTAAATTGGGCTAATCTCAAATCAACCTTCTCTCCTTGGGTTGTTTTTATAGGTCACTCTCAAAAGTCTATTTCCAATCTAAAATGACCTACAAACATGGTTTGGATCAAAGGTTATGACTAGTTTATTTCATAGATTTGAACTCATTTACCTTAAAGAAAAAAATTAGCAACTTATCACTCAAAATTAACATTTGAATTCACTTGATGCTTTTGGCAAGTCTAATTCAGGTAAGTTAATCACTTCCTACAACATTGAATGATGAATGGTTTAGTTTTACATGTTTTGGGCAAATTAATTAGAGATCATTTCACTTCCTTTGTGGTCTGGTGAATTTTAAGAATCAAATTAATGATATATGTCCTTCAACTTTTCACTTGGATGTCTCATCAATTTAGTTAGATACCTAGGTTTTGTTTCAATTTATTTCATAGGTATAAATAAATCCTATTTGAGTTAACCAAACTGTGACACCAAGAGTTAATTACTTTTGGTAATAGTCCTTTTGTTGATGTATTGGTATTGAAAATTATGATCTCAATGCATTTTACTAGCTGCAAACAAATAATTACATAATAATCTCTAACCCTTGGGTTGTAAATTCTAAGTTGGCATAAAGTTTAAGGGATGGTTTTATGTTATAAATATATTTTGTATTTGCCACAAGTCAGTGAAAGATGCTCATGGAATAATTTGGAATAGAAAATTTAATGAGTCGAATCTAGATTTATGATGTATATATTATAGGCATCTTCTAAAATTCTATCCTAATCTAATAAAGTCAAACCCTCACATTCTCATATGAAATATATGCTAAAGGTTTTAATTTTTGCAATGAATATGTCTTGTATAGTTCTAGTATATCTAGCTCTATTTAATTTTGAAATTGTAGTTCATTAGTAAAACTTACATCCTTTGACACTAATGTATATCGTAACATGATGATATGATAGTATTTTGTTTTGTTTCTTTCATTAGTGGGTTAGTTTTATGTACATTGAGTTTGTAGCGTTTTTGTCCCAACATCTCAACCACGATAAATAGAGTTTTGTACTAGAATGATGTTCTTCATGAGTATTTTTTTTAATTGCATCACATATGTGGTTGATGTTCCAAATGAATCATTGGTGATGGAAAACAAGAAAATCCATTGGTAAGCTACATTACATGGCGATTTAAAACTTGTGCATTGGCTCGCCTTTACAACCACCATGCTTTTTCCACCAACAATGTCTTCCAACATCTAATTTCTGAAAACAATAATGCATAAAATATTGAATAAATATATGGACAGACTCAATGTTGCAAATAATTAGTTGACAAGCAACAATACCTCATTGAATGAAGGAATCTTGTAAATTTTTTATCAACTTTTGAAAGGGATATTTAGAGAGGGGATCTTAATTGATGCCTTCGATTGAGGCTAGTATCACCTTTACTAAGAGTTCATGTTAAAAACGCTACTTTGTTTTCTATTGTTTGTTTCTTTGTTACTAATAAAAGCATGATCTATAAACACAAATAAATAATAGTGAGAGGAACATCCTCCATAGTTTTCACTATGGGCATGAGATGAGTTCCAAACAGACAGGTTTGGGGCATAGAACTATTTTGATGAGTGCAAACCTTTTTGGTAGCATGGATGTATTGACTTGTATTTTTTTTCTACTTATACAACGTGGAATAGATGTTAGATTAAAATATGGAACCTAAATTAGTATTACTCTACTATAAGTTAGATGGGGTTATCAAGAGAAGCTCACACAAACCTTTTTGGTACTTACATGTTTTGTTCAAGAGAGGGTGTAACTTGTATTGAGTATTTTGAGATTGTTTTGAAGATTATTCATTTAACAATGTTGAACCATGAAAAACCTTCCAATGAGATTGTACAAGACTATTTCTCAAAGCATATAGGGTATGCTTTTATTTTGAAACATCTCATAGAAAAGTCCATAGTTTGGAGTTGAATTGCAAATCCTAGCTCATAATCATATTATGAGAAAGGAATCTCATTGTAGCTATAAGGTATTGGTGTTGGATCCCATGCTAGGATGGCATGCAAAGAAAAATAACCACCAAGAATGTCAATATTAAACTCAGAGCACACAACGATACAAGGAATTACACACATTAAAAAAAACACAAAATGTAACAACCCATATTTGCACAACCAGATATGTATATTAAATTGTAGATTTATGAATTTGCACATAAGGCATCAAGGGCTTCTGCTATTGTGATAAATGCACAATCCAATGATATTTTCTTCAAGCTCAGATTAGAGTTTCTATTAGTCTAAATCTCAGTTGGACTTACACCTAGCACAAAATTACAATGATTCTCCTTAACTAAAAAAGGCAATCATCAATTGAATCAGATTACCCTAAGGATTCCCGGAATGTAGTGGAATATTTTATCTATGGAATAAAACATGTAATACAGAGATTGAGGAATAGATTTGTAGAGGTCTCATTATTTTAGCATGTTTTTCCTTCAGGGAGAAAGAAAATATCAAATTCCATACATACATTTGCTAACTATTCTATTGTTACAAGTTGTGTGAACCATGAATGTATATTTTTTGAAGGAATACCAATGTATGATAATTGTGTCATTGTAATAAAGACTAATCAAGACAATTTTTATGGCTCTTTATAGGGATGGAATGGTACACCAAATAATATATGTCCTTCACCAACTAGACCATAAGGGTTATTCTCCTAGCTTTGTCACTTACAACACAATCATTGACAGGATTTCCAAGAAAGGAAATGCAAAAAAGGAATTTAGGCATCAATAGCAGGTTTCTTTAAGGATGGAAACAGCCATATATGATGATGACTTTCAATAAAAATGTAGCTTGTTGTACCTGGTTTTGATGTTTAACCTTACCACCTCTAATAGTAGTCGTTGACCTATCTCAGCCATCATATAAATAATTAGTTGGTTTCTTATGACACTAGGACATGAATAAGACACAAATATTTATTCACCTGCAAACATGTAGTTTATGAGAAAACAAATCTCTTAGTGTTTAGGTTGTCATCTTCGTAGGTTGGTTATTCAAATGTAGGTTGACTATTCAAAAGGAGTTTGGCTAGATTTTTTGAGGGTGTGTATGGGATTACACGTCATCATTTCACTCCAACAATAAATATAGGAAGGCATTTCCATCTACAACAATGTCTACAACCCAAGAACCACACCTTTCAAGCTTTTCATGGGAATCCATTTTTCAAAAGACCTAAATACCTATAATAGCATATTCGAAAGCTTTACAATAGTACATAGAATTGTAAATATGTTGCAATGGATATCCTTCAGATTTTTCACAATGCATACAAGTTGATTAGACCATACGTGCATTCCAAAAAGAATTCAACTCCCAATATATCTCAGAAATTTCTAAAACACGAAAGATAAACTCAAAATAGTAAATTACATGTACCTCTTCCAAACAAGAAAAACTCATAATATAAGCCATTGATGAAGTTGCCTCATGTGGGCTCTCTAAAGGAAGCCTAGGTTCCAAAGTGGAAATACATCTTGAGATCTCCTCCAGCAGTTGTTCTACTGATTTAATCAACACTTAAAGAATCAGAAAAAATAAATTAACAAACATTTTTATGACTAAGTAATAATTAAAAAGACTTAAATGCATCAATACATGAATTTGTTGCTCTTGGTTTCAAGAATAATTTATTGGAGTAGTCTAATCTTGGAGAAAACCTTTCTTGGTTTAACGGATAGCAGCGAAGTCAACATTGGCTTCGTTGTTGCTCTATTGAATCAAGGGAGGTTTGCTCCAAGACTATCCAAATCCTAAGTTATTCTCTACTAAACAAGGCCAACCACGTGAAGGTGGAAACTTTTATGGCCCCTTCCCCCCCCCCCCCCCCAACAACCAGACACACATCACTCTCAACCAATCTATCTACTAGAACATAGTTGAAAGCAACACGTTAATATTCATGCATATGTTTTTTTGTACATAAATAAACATATAGCAATCATTTATTAACATAAAACATTCATTCATTAATCATAGACACAAAATACTTCACCTCAATAAACTTAAAAACCACACAAATATGTATACATCCTCGCACATCCCTTATTATCATTAACAGTACAAGTAATTTCACAACCCTTTCTAAATTAACAATGAAAAACAAAAATAAGTTTAGAACTGCAATCCATTTACCTTTTAGCATATACAAAACATGGATACAATAATGGTGAACTTTATAGTATTATTGTCAGGCTTTAATATTTGGCTCTAGGTCAAAAGAAAATATTATGAGTGGAAAAAGATGTCATTTCTGACACTTGTCATGAACCCCACATGCTCTTCCCCATTTTATGATAATATCATAAGTTTGCATAAGGTGATGCAATAATCTACATGTCAACGAAATGTTTGGTGATTGAATCTCAGGTGGATTAGAAGAACTCTAACGTAAGTACAAAAAAGTATGCAATATCTCATTCAAAGGCATATGTCCAAAGAAAAATATGCAAGAACTCATTCAAGTATATTAATACATCGACATGTCTTATTATAATATTGTACATCATCAATATATTTTTTGCCTCTTCTTACAAGCTACTGAAAATTTCTTTAGCGCTTCATCAATATCTGCATTTTGATCTACTGGGAACTTTTATGGTGTTGACTACACTTGTGTCCTCTCACACATTGCATGCCTAGTCAGGTACTCATAGTGTGGAGGATATTATAGGGGGGGCATCACCTACAATAACAAAAAATTTAAATTTATATGGCTAGTTATTGAATATCATTGAAGTAATTCATTTATAATAAAAATTACCTTTGCAATGGAATTATTTACCTAGTGCACTAGTCAACACCATTGGAATGGCTACCCTCTACTCCTCTTCCGGTAGAGGATCCTCATGTATGGCATGCTCTTCCATTGAAACCACAAAATTTATAAGTACACAATCACAAATGAATAGGTACAAAAAATAGAAGTACAAAATTTAAAAATACAAATTTGTGAAGTGTATGATTAATATACAACCATATTATCATTGTGGACCTCATTTGTAGCAATATCATGGGGTTTCACAGGAGCACCATGTTGTGGTTTCACTCCACTATCAATAAGTTGTTGTCTAGTATTCATGGGCTCCTTGATATCGTTCCTCTCCTGCTTAAAACAAAGCAACACATTAAATATATGGACAATATCAAACATGATTGTATTTTATAAGTAATGAAAGTTTAATGTGGATTGATTTTTATTTTCCATGTCCTTCAAACTAGATCTTGGTTGTTGTCCCATGCTTATTCGGTGATCAACAAAATCTTGAAAGCCAAACTTGAAACCAAGTTGGAGGTCATCTTCCGTGGCTTTGGTTCTGAACTCATCCCCCTGCATTGCATAAGAGTATTTATTTTTTTTAATGGCTACTGCAATTACCAGAATGTTGGAAGGCGATATAACAAATAATATTGTTAAGATGTTTGGGTACTTACAACTCGTGCCTATAACTTTGAATAGCCTCCCTAGCCTAGTTTGTGTTTCCCATGTTTCTCAAGCCTTGCCTTGGTGGCTTTTAAAGTGTCGGGGAGCCTATGAAAAGTTTCAAGTATGTTATATACCACAATTTTATTTAAAACTAAAGAAAATTAAAAGTATTGAATTCAAAATGTAATTTACCTCGCTGCACCAAGTGGTGTTTTCCTTCTTTTTTCATTTTCTTCTCTTTTGCGTCCTCAATGAGGGCCTTCCATTCCCTCTTAGGAATCATGGGTGGACACTCATACCTAAGGTTATTTTTCAAATGAACCCTACAAGTTTCTTATGCATATTTTAAATATTTTCCAACTGCGAAGCTGACCCTACTTTTATTGACGGTATATACCCAAAGTAGACCTTCAATGTAGTCCATAAGTTCTTTTTTGAGTTTGGAATTTTGGGAACTCCATCTTGTGTGTATGGTGGGCCCAAAAATCACCAACAATTTTTTATTCATGTGTTTATAAAACAAATTGTTTCCTACATGCAAAAAGATATAATCATTAGTTTGAAAATAATAATCTAGATTATTTATGTTTGAGATAGACAACATGAAAGAGTTAAAACATTAAAAATACATGGGAATTTTGGTGTTTTTATTGGAATTACTTCTTCATTCACCAAAAATGTGCTTGGAATTATCCCTGTACTGATAACAAATGACAATCCAGGAAATGATTCCATAGTGTCATCAATAAGTTCACCTATGTCACCACCTCTAGAGCCTGGTTGTGTGCTTTCTTCAAGGGGTGTGTACTCATGTGTCCCAACTAAATGTGTGGACCTAGTATGACTACCGGGACTATCATCACTCGAAGGTGGAGAAGCAAATATTCTCGCAGGTATATGTTGGTTCATGCTAGCCAGATGTTATGGTCTCTCTGCCAAAAAATCTTATATAAGAAAGAAAGAAAAAATTATTAGATAATGTAAAAATTAAAAAACAAACTTTCATAACTAAACTTACGACATAAAAAACAAAACAAAATATCTTTGAAATATGGTTATTACTTTATATTTCTGAAGCTCTTGCCTTAGTTTATTGATCATATCTCTAATCTCAGAAGTTTGATCTTTATTATGAATCGACTGAACAACCTCTTTGTTCACTTTAATCACAAGCTTATTGATTGTTATGATCGGTTCGGGGGAATCATTCAACTCCTTATCAACCCGATCATCACCACCATGGCCCCTAGACTACATATTTCAACAAAAGTTATTTCAATATATAAACAAATAATCAATTTTACACTAAATGTAAATCAAATTGTTAATCGTCTACTTGTTCTAATTGTATTGACACTTTTCCACAATCATACCACCACATTATAATATAATTAGAGTCGTGAAATATTTTAAAAATAGTTAAAGATTAAAAAATATAATTCATTAAGTACAGGTTGCAATACAATATGCCATCTAATTATTCTAGACAACATGTTCATGACAAAAAGGGGACTCTTTCCATACCATTTCCAAATTTAGCCTTGCTCAAGCCCCAGTTATATCTGATGTAGATTTGGAGTACATGTGTCAGTGGAAACACATGGAGAAAGGAGAATATTATGACAAAATAGGAGGTATTTAAGAATGCAATTTCTATATCAAATTCTAAACTTATTGTTAATGACTTCAACATCAGCAGTGAACATGCAGTGGATAAATATGATCAATGCATTTATTTTTTTTAGAAGTGAGTGGTGAGAAGACTAAGGGAACATTAGTTAAAAACGCTTTGATATTAGAGGCAATGATTGAACACCTACAACATTTATTGGGTGAATGCCTTTTGTTCAATATCCAACTTGCCATTGTTAATATATTTAGAAAAGGAGGACTTTAAAGAAGGAATAGATCTTTATACACATAAATTTTATTTTATTTTCTCTCATCTTGGCCTCCACATTAGTAATTGACCAATTTTCTCATTTAAGTGCCTAAGCTACCATGACATCTATCTATGCCATGGAGTTATAACATGTTATTCATGTGTTGAGTCGAGCATTAGATGCAAATGTTAACATGCATGCTTTATTTCATCCTCAACAAAAGAGTTACTTTGATTCCTTTATAAAAAAAATATGGAGTCTCATACATTCTTATATCACCAATGAAGCTTTACATACCCTAGATGTCATTAAATCTAGATATGGAAAAATATATTTCTCTCATTTTTTACAAATGCATGGCTACATGGGTTGAATCTGACAGAAAAGAAACTATGTGAAATTACCTTGCTAACTATAATGTTAAGAATATCACTGCTAATGCTACAAGTTTCCTATTCCTATGAAGAACACTAAAAATGGGGACCTAGTTGGCCTTATATGAGAAGTCAAAATCTTGTTAGAGAAAGGTATGACTAGGTAAAATAAAATATGTTCCATGTCGATGGGTATTACTACAAAATGGTGAATATGTTTTCATAGATGTTTCCAATAAGGATGGTACAAGCATTATGTCCGTATTCACGGGGTACTTTGTATTGGAAGTGGAAAAAGAAAAGTTGATCAGGAAATGGCTAAAGCATTGGAAAGAACCTGTCAAAATTATAGCTTATTAGGTAACATCAACAAAGATGTTGGAATCCATGAAAGTATGAATCCATCATGTTTTATTGCATCCTACCAAGGTAATTAGGTAACAATTTCTTTTTAATAATCAAATATTTACATTGCTTGTCCCCAGCATGGCTAGTAAACTTCGGAGGTTTTCCCCCTGTTTTTTCTTCATCTTCTAGTTCTTCCTCCTCTTCTTCCTAGGTTCCTAGCTACTAGGAGTTGTAATTTAACCATATGAGGAAGAGGGAGGAGGAGGAGAAGGTGAAAAATGGTGCATCTAATTGAAAATAATGTGACAAAATTACATAAGATTATTATTCTTCTAAAATATAAACATAAAATATAAGAAAAATTAATGAGAGGTTACATACTTCCCCCATAATAGCAATGTATATGTATATTTTATTCAATTTGTAATTTATCAACAAGTATTCTCCTATATTTATTTATTTTATTGCACATACGAATACACGGTTTCCTTCACCTCCCTCAAATATGCAATTGGCTTTCTTCTTTATTGTCTCGGGTTGTGTATTATTTATAAACCCTGCAATATTCCCTAATGTTCTTGGTCATCCTTCAACATACATAGATGCTCCTTTGTTTTTATCATTGTCTCTTAGTTGTATATAATTTTTAGCCACTTTGTATCTCTACATACGTCACATATATTGGACCAATCAGATCCAATCTTTATAATTGTAGAAAGATCTGACATACTCCATCAATTCAATTAATCTATCGTAACAAACCTTTATGTCATCCATGGAAAATAGCCCCAAACCATGTAATGATGATGGATAAATGTGATATATCCTCTCATTGAGACAAAAATCAGTGTTTACTTGAGGAAGGTCCTTGGGTACCCATTGTTTCACTAGATGTTTGTACCTCAAGGGAACCTTGATGTTGTTTATGCTCTCAGCATCATAAGAACATGACCCCCCTTCGGTAAGGAAAATTTCCATGCATCTACGGAATTTTCTTCTGATCTTCTCTCCTCTAGTTTATTTATTTCTATTAGACATACTAGATATCTGACTTTCCTGCACTCTACCTGAACTTCCTTTACTTGATGAAGACAAATCTAACAGGTACTTGTCTGGTTGTACCTACGGTCCATCGAATGAGAAGCAATTAGTGAATTAATGGCATGTAACTTGCTAATGTAAACATATGATACCGCCTTTTTAAATAGAATTTATGTTATGCAACCAACTCACAAAATATAAGAATGACATAGATCAACAACTTCAAAAGTAGCCTCTTCGAGGGGGAAACCTCCTGTACATTGCACAAATGAACAATTCTTGGATGATAAAAATGAAAAGACCTCCTTTCTATATATAGGAGTCTAATGGGTCACAATATAATCAAAGTTGACATAACAATAATAATTCAAGGGCACAACAATAACAATAGTGGGCTTCTATGGGGCACAATAATAACAATATGGGGACAACACAGGGAAAACAATAACAATAAGGGGCTACAATGACAATAATAATAAGGGAATACACTAGTATTATAGGGACCTAACATGCCCCTCTCCTTCAAAAAAGTGGTTTCCTCAATGCTTGAGTAGTTTTGGATGCTTCTGTATAAAATTCTCATCCTCCCATGTGGAATCTTCAGCGGGTAAGTTCTTCCACTTGATGAGATACTCTGAAATTGATCGATTTCATAGTTGTTGAGTTCTTGTTTCAGTGACTACTTCAGGTTCCAATATGAATTTTCCTTCCTCGTCAAGTTCTGGCAATATTGTTTGAACTCAGATCTTGTCACCTATAACCTTCTTTAAGCATGAAGAGAAGATGAAGGAAGTTCCAATTTGTATGCCATAGTACCAATCTTTTGCAACACCTTGTACAGACCATAATACTTTGGTGATAATTTATTATCCTTCTTAGCTTGCTTGAGGCACATTTGTTTGTATGGTTGTAGGCGTAGAAATACACAATCACCTACATCAAAACTTCTTTCGTTGCGATGTTGATATGCCCATTGTTTCATTCTATTATGTTCCAAAGACAGGTTATCCTTTAAGAGTTGGAGAAATTTTTGTTGATGCTCGATGTGATCTTCCACTGCTTGACCTTAGAGTTTTCTCTTAAATATGATGTGATGGACGGTGGATGATATCCATAAAGTGCCATAAATGGGGTCATTTTTGTTGTAGTATGGAAGGAAGTTTCATACCACCATTTAGCCAGAGGCAACCATTTGACCCATTGTGCCTGTTTATTAGATACAAAGCAATGAAGATATCCTTCCAAACATTTTTTCACTATCTCATTTTTCCCATCAGATTGAGGATGATAACATGAGCTATGAGCTAACTGAGTACCTAGAGAAGAAAATAATTATGTCCAAAAATCCAGTAAAAATAGGATCTCTGTCACTTACAATAATCTTTGGGTTTCCATGTAGCTTTTGAATTGTTTCCATAAATGCAGTAGCAACTGTAATGGATTTAAATGGATGAGATAATGCACAAAAGTGTGTATACTTGGTAATTCTATCAACTACCACCATCATGACACTATTTCCTTCGGACTTGGGTAAACCTGTGATAAAATCCATTGAAACTTCCTCCCAACGTTGACTTGGAATGGATAAAGGTTGTAATAGACTTGGGGTCTTAATTGTCTCAACTTTATTTTGTTGGAAAACCAAACATTCCGCCACAAACTTTTGAATATCAGATTTAATAACATCCCAAAAAAAATCCTTCTTAACCCTATGGTAAGTTTTTAAAAATCTTGAATGCCCTCCTAAGGGACAGATGTGCAATTCCAAAAGAATATTTTGTTTGATTTGGTAATTCTTACAAAGGTATGAGCGATCTTTGTACCATAACGAATCATTTTTCCAGCTAAATGTATCAGATGTACTAGTATCTTGCTACAACTTTTGAATGAGTTCACACACTTGTTCATCATTCTTCCATTCATCCCTTGCTTCATTTATCCAATCTAGTTGGATAATAGAAATGGCACAAATCAATGCTTCCACATCCTCAACCTTTCTTGAGAGTGCATCTGCAACAACATTTTGCTTCCCTTTTTTGTAGATGATTTCAAAGTATAATACCCAACATCTTTGTGACCCATTTTTGTTGCTCTTCTAGAGATAATATTTGTTCTAATAAGTATTTAAGACTATCATGATTTTTTTTTACCTTGAAGTGTCTTCCCATTAGGTAAGGTCGTCATTTCTTAAGTGCATGTACTATTGCCAACATTTCCTTCTCATAAACAGCTTTGTGTAATTATTTTCCTTTGATTGGACGACTTTCAAAAGCAATGGGTATTTCTTCTTGCATTAAAACAGCACCAATTCCATTTCCTGAGGCATAACATTCCACAATAAAGGTTTTTGTGAAGTCTGGCATAGCTAAGACCGGTGCTTGGCACATTGCCTCTTTAAGATGTTCAAAGGATTTTTTTGCTTCTAGAGTCCAAGAAAATACATCTTTATTCAGTAATGTTGTCAGAGGTGCTGTTATTCTCCCATAGTTCTTAACAAACTTGCGATAATACCCTATCAACCCAAGAAATCCTCACAGATGCTTTATGGATGTGGGGATTTTCCATTCCTTAATGGCTTTAATTTTGCTAGGGTCTACCTTAATACCTTCATGAAATACAATATAACCCAAATATTCCACCTCTTATACTCCAAAGAAACTTTTGGAGGTTTTTTCATATAATTGTTTCTCCTCCAATAGTTTGAGCACTCTATCAACATGTTGAACATGATCCTTCCAAGACTTGTTGTAGATTAGTATATCATCACAAAATGCTAACACAAATTTTCTAAGGAAGGGTTTGAAAATGGAATTCATCAAACCTTGAAATGTAGAAGGTGGATTGGTAAGGCCAAAAGGCGTGACCAAAAATTCATAATGATTCTCATGAGTTCTAAATGTTGTTTTCGGTATATATTCATTCTAATTTGATGATATCCTTGTTGAAAATAGCAACAAGAAATGTTAAATATAGAAGTGCTAAAAATAGCACTGCCATAAATAGCATTTTGGGATACCTTCCTATTTTAGTTAGTCCCTGAACTAAAATAGAGAAGTAAAATTCGAATTTGATCTTAGCAGTTGTTTGTAAAATAATTAATTAATTCATCTTGAGTTAATTAGTTGTAGAAAATCAAACATGAAGTCTATGTGAGGACATGCAACAGTTATCCCATTAATTGAGGAATTTATCCCTTAGTTAAAGAGATAAGGATGAGTTGTAATTAGTTAGCTCAGTTAACTGAGTTAAGTCCAGTTAGATTAGTTCAAATAGTTTGTTGAACTAATTGTGAGTTCAGTTAGTTAATGCATGCATGCATGTAACTGCTGCACTTCAGATAACTGAATATTCTCTCATAAATAACTCATGCATGTTAGTTCAGACAGAGACCCAGTTGAGATCAGATGATGGGACAGTGTACTATTAGTTGCAGGAATATTCCATGGAGGATATATCTTGCATGCAGAAGGAACTCATTCCTTGGAGATTGTGCAATTGCTTTTGGGTTTGGTGAGTGTGTGATGAGGCCAATTCACACAGGTGGCAGCATTGGACCCCAAGGAAAATTGCGCAAGGAAACAGGAGGCTTGGAGGGCTAAGGGAAGGCATATCTTGTGTCTATTTAGTTTGTGAGCTGTGTTGTTCGATTGCAGAGAGAGAAGGATAGCTTGTGAGCTAATTCTTTGTGTAATCTGAACATATTTCTGATAATACAGAGATCGGGGTTTTTAGCTTAGGCTTTCCCCAGAGTATTCTTCTGTGTTGATGTGTGATTGATTTATCTTCATCTGTTATATGTGTTCTATTTGATCTTGCTCATATTCAATTAAGCTTCCGCAAGTTTGTTGTAGAAGTAGATCTTGTATTTTGCTTTATTATATTGCATAATCTGTTGATCTACAGTGGGAAATTATACATGGTATCAGAGCAAAGGTGATCAAAGCAAAGAACAGTATACAAAGAAGGGAGAAGTTCGAAGTTTCAAGTTCCTGATTATATAAATCAAGTTGTTATCACATCTCAATTTCACCAATGGCATTCAGCAGTTTAAGACTCGAGTATGCCCTTGATGGTAGCTCGAATTATATAGCCTGGAAGGATCGCATGGAAACAGTATTAGAGGATAACGGTCTAAAGGACTTCATTGATCAAGAAGTCCCCAAGCCAGCAGTAGCCAATGCTACAGAATTGGCGGAATGGAAGAAATGTGTGGCTAGAGCAAGGAGAATCCTCTTGGAGGGAGTTCAAGACCACATTGTCTCGAGCTCCATGGGAAGGAGACACCATTTTCGATGTGGAAAACATTGAAAGATCTATATCAAAACAACATCGACCAGAGGAAGCTAGTGCTGAAAGACAAGCTTCAGAAAATCAAGTGTGAAAAGGGCGACACGATCTTTACATATCTGAACAAGCTCACCACCTAAAGGGATGAGCTCGGAAGTGTAGGGATCATGACTGTCAATGATTACATGGTGAGTCTTGCACTCCTCGGTCTTCGTAAGAGCTGGCATAGCTACCAAGACTCGGTTAATGGAAGAGTAAAACTGCCAGATTAGGAATGACTTTGGTTGGATCTGATGCAGGAGGAGATAAGAAGAAGCACCAGAGATGGATCCTCATCAAAGCAAGATGATGAGGATAATCTAGCCTTAGCTAGTAAGGCAAGGAAAGGGAAAGGGAAGGCGTCCCATCCCAAATCTAGTTCTTCCCATGGTGGGAAGAATTTTGACAAATCGAAAGAGCGATGCTTTCATTGTCATGAAGTGGTCCATTATGCTATGAATTATCCACAGAAGAAATCCAAGAAGGGATCCTTGAAGGGATCTGATGGTGAGGCACTGGCCTCACAGTTTGAGTTGGATTTCTCTCTTATCGCATGCATGGTTTCATC
This sequence comes from Pinus tabuliformis, assembly GCA_031772625.1. Taxonomy (NCBI): domain Eukaryota; kingdom Viridiplantae; phylum Streptophyta; class Pinopsida; order Pinales; family Pinaceae; genus Pinus; species Pinus tabuliformis. The sequence goes on from CM062817.1 coordinate 868,295,886, forward strand.
CAGGGTGGGATGTGTGTGATACCTGGACAGTGGAGCTTCATTCCACATGTCAGGTGACAAGAATATTTTTAGTACCTTGGACGAGAAGGATCTCCAGATGCGGATTGAGATGGGCGATGATGGAAAGTACTGTGTTTCAGGTGAAGGTACAGTTGTGTTTCAGAGGGAGCATGGAGCTCCTCTCACCCTGACTGATGTAAAGTATGTACCAGGTTTGAAGAAGAATCTTGTGTCCATTGCTATGCTAGAAGATTAAGGCTATGATGTAGTCTTTAGTAAAGGAAAGGTATTTGTGAGGCATATCGGCACTGGACAGACCAAGCAAATTGGGATTCGAGTAAAGAATCTCTACAAGCTAGAGGTAAACGATTGCGTTGCATTGAGTTCCAAAGCTGAGATGGTGCAGAGCCAAGATGTTAGCGAGCTATGGCATAGAAGATTGGGCCACTTCCACCATGGAGCCCTGAAGATCATGCAGCAGATTTCTACCGGACTTCCCAAGGGAAAATTGGCGTTGACGGATACATGCAAAGGTTGTACCTTGGGTAAGTATGTGAAATATTCCTTTCCAGATCAAGACAGTAGAGCTGGAGCAATCCTGGAGTGAGTTCACTCAGATGTTTTTGGACCATTTTCTACATCCTTCGCCGCTAAACAAAGGTACTATGTTATTTTTATTGATGATTTTTCTCGTAGATGCTAGATCTACTTTATGAAAAATAAGGATCGTACCTTCTTAAGGTTTTGTGAGTTTAAAGCCTTGGCAGAGAAAGAATCTAGAAAGAAAATAAAAGCCTTGCGTAGCGAAAATGGTGGAGAGTATGTCTCCCAACAGTTTAAGGACTTCTACATTGCAGAAGGAATTAAACGGGAGTTGACAACACCCCATAACCCACAATAGAATGGGGTGGCTGAAAGGAAGAACAGATCGATTGTGGGAGTAGCTTGAGCGATGTTGAATGACCAAGGGCTACCACTGCATTTGTGGGCTGAGGCATGCAATACAGCAATATACTTGCAGAACATAAGCCCACACCGTATACTGGGAATGAAGACACCTATGGAGGCATTTTCCGAGAAGTGACCTGATATGAGTCACTTCCAAATCTTTGGATCATTAGTTTACTGTCATGTGACCAAACATGCCCAGAAGAATCTAGATCCAACAGCTGAGTTGGGAATACTTGTGGGGTACACTGATACACCCCACAACTATCAGGTGTACCTGCCTACCAGTCAGAGGACAGTGGTACGCAAGGATCTGAAGTTCGATGAGCAGAAAGCCATGCAAGTATCACTTGAGAGGGAGCTCAAGTTGCATGCAGAGGAGGAACTTTCAGTTCCTAAGGAGGAGGAGCCTCAAATTGATGCGGAGCAGCCGCATGCAGAGGATCAGGGAGTGGAGACGTCCACTCATGCTGAGAATTCCAGAGATGGGCGAAAACGCTCAAGGGAAGCTAACAGGTTGATGCTGGATGTGCGGGAGAATGTGGGACAACCATATTCTCATCGCAGACAGAGGAGGTCACTCGAGCGGTACACTGGGTACATGGCCCTGGTTGGGGAGTGTGTAGAGTCTGAACCTTCTTCATTCAAGGAGGCAGTGCAGCAACCAGTCTGGGTTGATGCAATGGTAGAGGAGTATGACTCTATCATTCAAAATAGTGTGCAAGATGTTGTCCCAAGACCTCAGGACAAGTCAGTGGTTAGTTCTAGATGGATTTACAAGGTAAAGCAGGCAGCTAATGGTAGTGTTGAGAAACATAAGGCAAGGTTTGTTGCCCGAGGTTTCTCACAGGTCAAGGGGATCGACTACGATGAGACCTTTGCTCCTGTAGCAAGGTACTCTTCTATCAGATCGATGTTGGCACTATTAGCTCAGATGGGTTGGAAGATCCATCAGATGGACGTGAAGACAGCATTCCTCAATGGGAAGATTGAGGAGGAGGTGTACCTTGAGCAGCCAGAAGGTTTCAATACTTTCAATCGTGAGTCACATGTGTTCCAATTCAAGAGGGCTCTATATGGGCTAACGCAAGCACCCCATGCTTGGTACACCAGGATCAATAGTTATTTCATAGGGTTGGGCTTCACCAAGAGTGAAGCGGATGCGAACCTTTACCACATCATGGTATAAGGTGAGTTTTCATGCGGAAAGAGTCAATTTTGCGGACAAAACCGACCTCCCTAGAAGCTAAGGCTTTCTAGTGACAAACAAGACAATCAAGCACTATCTTTCCCTAAATATGCATTTAAAATACAAGCAACCAGGTGTTTAAAGCATACCTTTAGTCCAACGCTGTTTGTAGCAGCCAAGCCTCTCCGATCCAGATGAGCTCCTCCTTCTCTTTGAAACCTACATTCACTAACAAGCAAATGATTACATAGCACCTGAATAACTCATATAATAAAACATATTCATCATAAAGACCAAGGAGTATATGAAACAAATTATATATAATAACTTGTTGAGAAAAATGAACTTAATTGTATTAATTGGAAACAAAAGAAACCATTACAACCAGTGCCTTGGTGTTGTGCAGGTCCCTCCCAGGGTCCAGCAAGAGTTCTCCTTTACTTTGATCAGCTCACCCACTTCCAAATGAAGCTAAGAAAGGATGGGAATATCTCCTCTCAAGCTCTATAAGGGAGTCCTAATTTCAGCAGCATCTACCCTTAGGAATGTTCAGCTTTCAACCTCCCCTCCCTCTGGCCCAATGCATGTATTTATAATGCTTTGGAGGAAGTTAAACAGGTCCACCATCAATGGGATAAGCCCCTCTTTCAATGGGATAGCTCCCCTCTTGATGGGATAAGTTCCTCTTTCTTTGGGATGCATGAACCATCTGGAGGCGCTCAATACACGTCAAACCATCTTCTAGAATGCTCTAGATTCGACCACAAGTAACTTTTTCGAAGTAAAACTCGCACCTTTTGACCTTTACAGGAGTACGCACCCACCCCTTTACAGACAGAGCGTATAAGTACGCAGGTATTGTGAACTTGAGGTGCATACACGCAGGTAAGGTTAAGAGAAACTGCGTAACCAGAGTTAATTGACTTTTTAAGGACTTTCTCTCTTTCTTGGAGTTTGACATGAGGAGCAGAGGTATAAGACTTGCCAAGGAGGACAGTATGACAGTTGATGGAGCCATACTGACTGCAAATAGTCATGGTGACAAATTTTAGTGTAACAGATTGCCCCCTAAAGTGCGAAGCCTGTAGTAGATTAGGGTTTCATATCATCTAGGAAGGGTGAAGTACTTTATCATTTCAAGGATTATCTTGTGGAGAGCCCAGTCGGAACCTGCAAATATTCAACACAAAATACATATATAAGATCATATCATCACTGAGGTAGGCATTCCCATACTCAGATTGAAAACTTTAACTAACAAACTAACTACTGCTCTGATATAGGAATGATTTTGCAGTACATCATAATCATAGACTCATGTAGACACAGTATGGACGCAGCCATCTATTTATGATTAGTCTACTATATAATGAATACAAAACTCCTCGCAGCCTGGATGGTGGAAACTAGATCCAGGGTCTTCATTTCTACTTCTCGAAATAGTACGATTCTATCCATGTGAATAAATGAGTTGATGTCGAACATGGTAGAAACCACTTGATTACCAGTCGATGATGTAAACTGTTAACAAGTGTGAGAGAGACCACCAGTGATGTCAATGGTTCTCAAAGTACCCAGTACAATCCATGAGATGTGAATGAATGTGTTGATGTCGAACATATCACGGAATCCTTCGATCGAAAGTCAATGATATAAACCGTCGTCAAAGGCGAGAAACCTGCCATTGATGCATGCAGATTTCAAGGTACTGACGATTTCTAGGTCATCTTTCTAGATAATGTGCTGATGTCGATAGAAAGTAACCCGTTGCAGGCAAGCCCACAACACGAAATCATAGATCAAGTTGAAGAAATGTAGCTATAAGGATTGACTCAGGGATGGTCAAAATGGATGACAGGTATTTTGCAGATGAATGGTTTATTTGCAGTGACCTCTTGAACACATAACGACACAACAAATGGCTTGGTGACAATTGACCCAAAGTTAATGCCCGGAACCGGCTGAAAATTTTCAATGTGGTTTGATCAACTGTTAGGCAAAGGATTTCCCAACCCAGGTGAATGAAAAAGTGTCGTGTTCAAGAGTGGTGATAAGGTTTTTCTGAGACAAAGGATAACAAATAGGCTCATTTTTATCTCTTTTCCCCCACCATTTATGGCAAGTACCTCTTTATTTTTTACAAGCTTGAGGAGGATAACATATGCTTGATTATAAGCTCATCCTTCGGATGAGTCCAACTTAGTTTAGATTCGAACCCTAAGAAGGAGTGGTCCGTTCCTATTTGTAATCGAACAGATCCTTTACTGTGAAATTTTAACGAGTCCAGTATAGGAGAAACTCGGCGTTTTTCAATTTTAGAGAGTCTGAAAAAACTTAAGAAGACTCCAGGGTTGACCTTTTTCGTAAATTTGTGTCTCCCAAGCCCGAAAAAGTATAAAATAATACTTGAGAGAACCGCTTGATCTTTACGACCAAGGAGTACTTTCATGATTAGTGTCTTTGACCTGAAAAGTAAAAAGCGATCAAGGACACGTCGTTTTATTTCCAATATCGAATTTGAAATGACGAAAATCCGGCAATCTTTTCATGTTTTTACGGTCAGAAAAGGGCTATAAGAGGACCGTCTTTTAATTCCGTTTTAACGAGTGTAAAAGAAACGCTTGGCAATCTTTTCATGTTTTAGGAGTCAGAAAAGGGCTTAAAGATGACTCTGATGTTTTTGTTTGTAAAAAATGATGATTTTCCCTGAAAATCTGTTATCCTGCACAAAAACCGACACATTACTCATACATGTTTAAGATAGATAAAAATACTTTGAAAAATACCTTTTCATGGTGAAAAATAAACAAATTTACCATTTATTTACCCAAAAAACCTATAAAAAGGGCTTTTACCAATTCATTTTTACCGTTTTACTGTTGAGGAGAGAAAAAGGGCTTTTGGCAAGAAACTTCTCGTGGACATTGCGGAGAATCCGACCGTCGAAATCGAACGACGTCTCTTTCAGGTATTCTACAACATCCTCCTCTTCATTTTCATCCGTTTAGAATTTGTTTTTAGGCCCTAGATGTCATTTTTTGGAGGCTTTGGGGTTTCAAGATCCGCCTTTCGAGGTACGCAGGTGCCACACTAGGGACCTGCGTACCCCGACATTTTATCAGTTGGGAAAATGCCAGGCGTACGCACCTTGCCTTAAGGGAACCTGCATACGCAAACTCTGTTCCTAAAGGCGGGGTGCGTACTCAGCGCAAAGGGTTTACAAACCCCAAATTATCCAAATTGGACCAATAATTTTTGATTTCATGGATTCTAATGGATGTTTTCTGGTGTGTAGATTGCCCACCATGCTTGATTGGCGCGAGAGAGAGCATGAAGATGTTGATTTGGCCACCATTAGTCATCAACCGTCCATTGATTCTTTGAAGGCATGCGGCCTTTACAAATACTGGGCCATACCTGGCATGAGGGCCCAGGTGCACTTTCTAGAGTGGCTGGTAGAGAGATGGAACATTCAGGACCAGTGTTTTTACATTGGAGGGCACCAGCTCAAGATAGAGCCCTCAGATATCTACTTCCTCACTGGTTTGCCCAAGAGAGGTGAACACTTGACTCTGTTCGAGACTAGGCCGGGTGGCCAATCCATCACTAGTCTCCGACTAGAGTGGTGTAACACTCAGTCTCAGGAGAAGGGGATAGAGATCAAAACTATATCCCGACCTGAACTTATGGTGATTGCTTTTACAGTTACCAGACTTTGCGGGGCTGCCGCTTTACACATTGCCACTGGATCCCAGATGCAGATGGCGATTGATTGCTATCGAGGCACCATTTTCAACTGGTGTGATGCTGTGTTGGCCAATTTAAAGGGCCAACTGACTAGAGTCAAAAACGGACAGCTAAAGACTTTTGGTTATGGGCCTTTAGTTGTGAGTTTTTCCTTAGAGAGGGTTCTGATGCTGATCCCACAGGAGCTCACTGCTGAGGCTGGGCTTCCCCGAGAGCCCAAGTTGATGCGATGGGTTGCGGTTATGGCCCATCATCCTGATGAGGGCACGGAGATTGTCCGATTTACTCCGGAGTACTTTCACTGGTTAGAGGACGAGGTCTTTTCTATATAGGATTTTCCTTATGCCGGAGTTGATTTTCGTGGAGATCCGGACATGGTTCTTCCACCGGGAGAACAATGGGATGACACAGGTAATTCATTTTTCACAAGTTTTTAAATTATCTTTTTTTTTTTTTTTTTTTATATCGTCTCAAAACTGACAGTAATAATTTTCAAAATGCAGATGTAGGCCCACGTCGTCCAGCCAATCTCCGGCCTTTCGAGAGGAGACTACCAGTTGCAGCGGCACCGGCCCCATGGGACGAGGCCACAAAGACCTTAGCTAAGTTGGAACAAGACCTAGAGCGTCTTACAGCAGATATACCAGAGACTACTATAGATGATATTCCTATCAGGCTTCAGCGCTATGTAGTCGCAGTCCCAGGACCTTTTAGAAGGTTCTTGTGTAGGGTAGCCCGTGCAGTGGTGTCGTATAGAGAGCATCACCAGTGATTGGATGGTCGTTTTTGTAGACACATGTGACATTTTGGTTTTTTGTACTTATCATTTTTGCCGATCATAAGGTGTTTTTCAACCTATGATCGAAGATGATGTATTTTTTGACACACTCCTATCTATATATATCATTATTACCGGCTTATCTTGTTAAACATGTGTGATGAAATGTTTTTAAATTTACATGTATGATTATTGCAAATGTCTGTTTAGCATTCGAGAAGCAATTGCATCTGCTAATGTATTTAAAGACCTTGGAATATGCTGATATTCAATGTAATCAAATTCACGTTCCAAGAGACGCACTCTCAAAAATAACCTTAATAACACTGGATTTCTAATGGCATACACTCTATTAAGCTGTAATACAACGAGTTCAGAATCTAACCTCACTATCAAACTCTGAATCCCAAATGAAATAGATTCAGACAATAACTCAATCACTGCACTGTACTCGGCAATGTTGTTTGTTGTTTGACCGAGGCTCACCCCATGCATAGAAACTAACTCGTCAGAGGGTGAATAGATAACCCAAGCTGCGGAAGAGATATTCCGTGTACTACGACAAGCACCATCAGCAAATCCAATGTATGTTTGGAGAGGCATCAACATCTGCAAACATCAAGGGTAAAACCAAGATAAGCAGAATAACGACGAAAAACACACTCTCTAAGCTAAGCACACTGTCTAAACTAACAAACACACTAGCTAGAAAGAAAAATCTATCCTAACTAAAATCTCCATACCCATCATTTAAGCATAATACCTCTTTAGGTAAAGTCCATTTCTGGGTTTACCCAAAGAGTCCCCGTCAAAGTCTACCAGCTCATAGGCCCCTTTTGCTAGCTTTCGCTTGACAATATAGGGCCCATGCCACATAGGAACGAATTTTCCAGCACCTAATTTATCGTTAGCTTGATCATATAATAGCACTAGGTCTCCTTCCGAAAAATTTCGAGGGGTCACATTTCAATCATACTGAGCTTTCATACGTTTTGCGTGAGTCTCGATCGCCAATGCAGCATCACGTCGAGTCTCATCTAATTGAGCTAAGTATAATAAACGCTTCTCCTCTTCGGAAGTAGCTGGAAGTAACTCGATGGCCATTTGCAGTGACGGAATTTCGCATTCAATGGGCAGCACAGCTTCCAAACCATAAACTAGTTGGAAAGGAGTGAACCCTGTTGATGTTTTCACTGAGGTTCGGTATGCCCAAAGCGCTGAAAATAACATGTTGTGCCAATTCGACCGATGAATACCAATGATTCGTCGGATCATGATAACTAAAAATTTGTTGATGGACTCAACTAGACCATTCGCTTGTGGATAATAAGGAGTTGAGCTATCGTGACGCAAACCAAGCTGGCCTGTAAGTTCTGTCATCATAACGTTTCGAAAATGGCGCCCATGGTCAGTCATTATCGCTTGTGGGACACCAAACCTAGCAATAATGTGATTGAATACGAAAATTGCAGCTGTCTTGCCGTCTGCCTCGAATGTAGGCATCGCCTCAGCCCACTTAGTAAAATAATCTACCGCAAGGATGATATACGCATGCCCCCCGTCCGAGTGAGGGTTACATGTAATAAAATCGATACCCCATTTGGAAAAATGACTAACGACAATTATAGGGTGGAGAGGAGCAGGTGGAGCGCGCATCTTGCGATCAAACACTTGACAGTTGTGGCATTTCCGGACCGCAGTAATACAGCCTTTAAACAAGGACGGCCAGAAGTAGCCAGAGCGCAATATCTTTTGGGTTGTGGCATACCCAGACATATGACCGCCACACGCTCCAGAGTGACAGTCATTCAGAACCCTTTCAGCTTCCTCGTGAGTTAAACAACGTCGAAAAAGCAAGTCCTCCCCACGGCGATAAAGAGTATCTCCAATAATTTTGTACTGTTGGGACTGGAATCGAATTTTCCGACGTTCCGACTTTGAAACTTCGGGCCTAAAGGATTGGGTTTGGAGATAGATGATGATATCCCCATACCACGGATCTAAAGTGCTGATGAGAAACAAAGATTCGTCCGCAATGGGTTCCTCTGCCACAGTTTTCGTGTCAACACGCGGGAAGTCACACATTAACTCTGCAAAAACTAAAGATTTCTTAGACTTAGATTTTTCAAACTCCAAGTCAAACTCCTGCAGGATAACGATCCATTTAGAGTACTTGCCCCCTAGCAATTGTTTAGTCAAAATGTAGATCATAGGGTTGCAGTCCGAAATGACTGTAGTTTTACGGAGTAGAATGTAATGATGAAAACGTTGGACAGCTTGAACGGCTACCAATGCCAATTTCTCCACATGTGAATATTTGAGTTCAGTTGGATTTAACGTCCGACTAAGGTAATATATCACATGTTCCGTTCCGAATTCATCTTCCTGTACTAAGACCATTCCAATGGTGGAATGAGCGGCGGCGAGGTACAAAAAGTAATCCTGGTTGTAGTTGGGAGGATGCAGCAACGGCGCATGGGTCAACGCGTGCTTGAGTGCATCAAAAGATTTCTGAGCTATCTCATCCCAAGAGAATTGAGCATTTTGTTTCAACAACCGGGTAAAACCCTTTGTAACATCGGCGTAGTTAGGAATGAATCGTCGTAAAAAGTTTGCTTTCCCCTGCAAACTTTGGAGTTGGCGAAGACTCGAAGGAGGAGGCAATTTGATGATAGCTTCTACCTTCGAGGGATCTACACGAATGCCGGCTTTTGAAACTAGAAATCCCAGCAATCGTCCCACTTCTATACAGAAGACACATTTGTGTGGGTTCCGATAATGCCTACACCTCATGAAGATTGCTCGTAAATGGACAAGGTGATCAGCTCGATGTAATGAATGAGCAGGCAAATCATCGAGATACGGTTGCACAATGTGTTTGATGTCATGAAATGCATAAGACATCTCCTTTTGAAAAGTTGCTCCAGCATTCTTAAGCCCAAAAGGCAATTTGCAATAAGCAAATGTCCCCCATGGACAAATGAAAGTTGTTTTTGGTTGGTCTATGGTTACGATCTTGCCATTATGTGGAAACTTGATTACTCTGAAGACCGATGAAACGACCGCTGTCATAACGTAAGACCAACTTCGACCCAAGAGAAGGTTGTAGTCTAGAGGGGCATCAACCACCTCCACATCTAGACTAACAGTTTTTCCTTCAACCCCTATAGGCAAATCTTGTAGAATGCCAAACGGATGAAACCCACGGCCATCAAAGGCCTTAAGAATTGTCGGGGATTGATTTAGTGAAGGAGAACCAAGTGATCTCCAACACTGTATCGACATAATACACGTGGAAGCTCCCTCATCAATTACAGTCCGATGAATAGGCCTGTTTTTGACTATCACTGGGATCTGGAAAGCCATTTGATGAGGTAAACGCGGTGTACTATTTTCTAGATCAAAGATTATTAGGTTCAGGTCCTGAACATCAACAGCTCCTATAGCCGACAAAAGTAATTTGCGTTGTGCTGGGCATGATTGCAGCACTTCCAAAGCCGACATTGCTGAGGGTGAAACAGCTAAGTCCTCAACAATGTTATAATTCTGGGCCGCTCTCGCATGTGGATTGAAAGCAGACTTTCGAAGTATACCCTTGGCGGGTGGTTTGATTACTAAGTTCGTGTTAGGTTTCTCGATCTGTAGTGGATCGGAACCGGGAGCTGAGGTTGATGGATTAGAATGAGAAGATTCTGCTTCTTTTGCATCAACAGGACTTTTACTACCATAATCTTGCGATCGAGTCGCAATCCTTACATGAGACATCATCAATATGGGTTATTCACTGGCACTTGAGGAAGAACCTATCATCTTACTCTCCTGCTTTGGAAATGGGTCTTTCAAAACAACAGGAGTTGGGGAACCCTTGACGATTTTCACAACCTCGGCCCGATGAGGGAAATCTCTTATAAAATGATCCTCTTCACAAATAAGTCAAGGATATCGAGGTTTGCTTTTTTCGTCATTGGTTTCCGACTTTTCAGTTTTCTCCTTTGGAGTTTTGTCTGCTTTATTCTTCTTCTTGCCTTTCTTTTTCCCACCAGATTTTGATTTAGCTGTAGAGGACTCTACATCGTGAATATCGGCGGAAACTTCAGCAGAAGAGTCTCCTGTCGGGGAGTCTGGTAAGGTTATAATAGGAAAAGAATTCTTTGAAGACTTCTTCTTGCTCTTAGTATTCACCGTACCAATCATGCCATCATCGGCATGAGACCCCGAAGGAGCAGCAGCGATTTGATTTGACTTAGGAAGATCTGGGATCTTTTCGTGTAACGTACCTGACTGAGTGTAAACTAAGTCAAGGTACTGCGCTTGAGCAATCACTTGCTCCTCAGTAACTACTCCGGCCTTAGCTACGTCTTCAGTAATCTTCGGTAACAATGATTTAACAAACCATTCAGCTAAGATTTGGTCCGGGATAAAAACTTTCACTAACCGCCTTCGACGTCTCCATTCATGAATATGATCGGAAATATAAGTGGAGGTCGATTGCTTTAACGAAGTTAGTAATTCCATACCATTATCATATCTGACCGACAACTGAAAATGAGTTAAAAACGAAGTAGCTAACTGGCTAAAATTATAAAAAGAGGCTCGTGGTAACTCAATGTACCACTTGGCCGCAAGTCCAATGAGAGTACGCTGAAAAAGACGTAAGCAAATCGAATCATCTCAGATGGAATTAGAGGCACACCAGAGGTGGTAAGTCATCACATGATTCGACGGGTCCTCTCCAGACTTACCTTCGAACTTGGGAATGTCACTGGGCAACTTATTTGGCATTGGCGGCCAAAACGGAAGATAATTTATTGGATCGTTCGTTAGGCGCGACAAGTCTGGTAAATCCAAAGTTGCGATAAACGGTAATTGTCGATTAGGATCCCTAAAACTCTGGGTCACGAGACCAGTCCCAGGAGGAGGATATCCAGGATAACTAGGAATAGGAATCGCGTTCGGGATATTGTATCCTCCCGGAAAACCACGATTAACCGGACCGTACTGGGGTTGTTGTGATTGTTGATAAGTGTACCCTGGATACGGTTGATACTGGTAAACTGGCTGCTGGACAGCAGGCCCGTATTGGTACTGTCCCTGGTACGGTTGATAAGTGAATTGTGGTTGACTTGTGACAACCGTACTAAAACCAGGTTGTCCTACAGGCATCTGAACCGTAGTTTGAATCGTAGATCCAGACGATGGTAAAGATGTCTGAGGAGTAGATACAGAGACAGTAGAAACCAGAGTTGTCGATACTCCAGAGGTAAGTGGGGTAGATTGAACAGATGTTGTGGTAGTTGCAGCAGTCGTTTGAGATGGAGTACTAGGTGCAATAGGCCCAGACTAAGAAACTACCGAAGGTATAGAAGTTTGAACATTAGACTGGACTGGTTGCTGGGGTGAACCAGAAACTAAGGGTTGTCCAATTTGAGATGACAACTGTACATTTGGCTGCAATACCTGTTGAATTTGCGATGGATCCCACACTATGTTCATTCCGGGGTATTGACCCATAACAGGTTGAGGATATTGAGATCCATAACCGGATTGAGGGTAGGATTGATAATTGAAAGGTACATTTCCCGTACCTTGAACATAAGATTGACCTTGGGGTGGTTGGTAACCTTGACTCGAGTACTGACCTTGGGGTAGATACCCTTGAGGTAAGTACTGATACTGGGGTAGACCTTGAGGTATAAATTGATACTGAGGTTGACCTTGGGGTACATATTGAGGCTGGGGTTGACCTTGAGGAATGTACTGCACCACGGGTACATACTGTCCTTGAGGTTGCCCCCCAGACGCAATTTGTGTACCTTGAGGTTGCCCCCCAGGCATTAATTGAGGCTGCCCCCCAGGCGGTAACTGGCCACCTTGAGGTTGAGAACTGGGAATTGAACCTGACATCATGTAAATGTCTCCTACGCCCAACGGTTTATTACCATTGTTTCCAGTTAATAACCCATGTTCAATGGGTTGAGGAGATGCTCCCGCAAAAGTACCAGAAAGTGACTGATACCCAGAGGGAACAGAAGGACCGCCGTACAAAAAAGATTCAGGAGATTGAGTAAACATGGACGACTGACCTGACATATTTACAGGAGTATAAATACCTCCAGGTGGATAAGGAGCACGAGGTGGAGAAAAACTTAACCCTGAGTTGTCCAAATAATTAGTTAAAGAAATATACCAAGTAGTACTTCTAGGTGGACTGTAAAAAATGGATTCACGCTCCCTTAGATCAATAGTAGGTTGATTTTCAGGGATATGGACGCCTATTTATTCTTCTGGAGCAAGTTCTTCAATAGCTACCAAACCAGAAGGAAGATTTTCGGTGATGACTCTTTCTACCCTAGGTGAATCAGGAGCACTAGAAGTTGGAGTAACAGGTTCAGATATCTCAGGTTCTTCGCCTATATCACTAGTAGATGAAAAACTACCAGCAAGCTCGGAAACTGCAATAGCTTCAGGATTATAACCTGTTTCTAGACTTTGGTAATCAGGATGAACTACCAACGAAGACTCTCCTTCTTCAGGTGAACCTACTTTACTGCCACTAGGAGTTACAAGGACTTTCAAACCTTCGTAATGACCCGGGACATCTTCAGGAGGTTTGCCCCGAAGTCTACGGGACTTCCTCAACAAATCGGCTACGGTTACAATCTCAGGAGACTGGCCCCGAAGTCTACGGGACTGTCTCGGTAATTCAACCATAGTTAAAAACTTTTAACTACTGCACACGCAAACAAAGTAAAATCTCAAAGCAAACGCCCTAAAGTCTCTAAAGAACCAAACAAATTCGAATCACACGCCTAAAGAATCTAGGGCGTCAAACCATACACAAACAGTAACCTTCCGGACCGAAAACACTAGTTGGTGATGAAATCCAACATCGCAGAATCTAGTACAGAAGTGGCGGGTGGAGCAGTTACCCCGGCAACCTGCTTAATGAATAGACTGGCACAAGTTCCTCCACTTTAACCGTCTCGAATGAAGTGAACCCCCCAGAAAATCCAAGTGAGTCTAGCCGACGTCTGCTCCAGGTACAGTGGGATCTTCCCTCCAACGTCACCTTGGGTAGAAGCCTAAAGATAATGGTCACTAAGGTCACCAACAGCAACAAATATACCTGGGGGAACAGTCTACGATCCGATAGCACGCAAGGGCAGAGTATCAAGCTCAATCCCCTTGTCGGCTCCTTGACAATAATCCAAGGTTTACCGACAAGTGACCCCAGGCTCCTCGACAATGGTAAATCCGAGGTTTACCATTTGTAGTACGTGCGTATCTGGCGTCGTTCCCAATGAAGGAGGATTGATCCCCTCACTGGTTCGGACACGATCTCGTGCTTCTCCTTTAAGAGGAGCTTTCCCAGAGCATAAATGTAACTATTGGATTTATCCTATCACAAGATGAGCTACTTGTTTGGTTTTTCTGTCTTGGAGAGTTAATTACTCTCCTACTCCAAGACACTAGCCTGATCTATATTGGTGTTTCAGAGCCCTAGTAAATAAAAAGTTACTAAGTAAATTTTACTTTAAGCGTTAATTTTTATGGCTTTTCTTTAGGACAAAAGGTAGTGGAGATGAAACTGATGGTGTGTAGACTCGAATCAAATCCACTAAAAAGATGCACCTAAGATGATTTAAACTATCTTTCCTTTTCAATGAATTCCCTAGCTAAGAGAGTTGAAGAATGCCAAATTTATAAAGACAACTTTCTTGGCAATGAAAATCGAAGAAACAATCTCTTTATCTTTTCCAAAGCATACAACACATGACCACTAATTATTTCACGAAAACTTCCTTTCTCTTTTCAAAGACTTCAAATGCTACTAAAACAAACTTTCTTCAAAAGAGATTTTTGTATTTTTTCTATATTAACAAAGCATGTAAAACTACTTAACAAAAATCAACTTTAAAAAATCTATGAAAATCAAATCAATTTTACCTAAAAGAAAATCTAAGAGAAATTTACCTAAAAGCAAATCTAATGAGGTAAAAGCCTACAAAATATAATTCCAGGATGTTTTACTCAGTTACAATTCAACCAAGGACTAGTTCATGCAGAATCATAAACCAGTCAAAAACAAAAATAAAAATCTTTTGTTCTTTTTCTTAAGAATGAAATTCACAGCTTTAACAAACAAGCTTTCTCGAAATTCCGCAAAGAGACAACACAAAGGTAGGTTTCTCACAAAGGTGGATTTTACGAAAGGTCCGACTCCTAAGAAGACTGAAAAGACCAGGGATATCCAAGGTTTTTACAACTTCTAAAGCCAAAGTCACTACAAGACCGATGCAAAAATCAAACCTAGGGCTAGAACTTCTATGAACTTCACTAAAACTCTTGATACTAATGAAACAAGCTTAGATGAAAACTTTTGACAGGTAACCAGTGGATCTGGGCAGCAAAAAACAAATTATAAACAAAATCTAGGAGGCAAAAAGGAAAAAATTGGAATTTTCTCAACTTTTGACAGGGTACGCAGGCAGCCTGTTTGCACAGGTGCGGCCACGCTCTGTGTACAAAGCTGCAGTGCGTACAAGTACGCACTGTGCTTAACGCAGAGGGTGCGTACTGCTAGCAAAACCAAGAAAAATAAAAACTAATTTAACCCTAAGCTATTCCACCCAAATTCACAGTCAATCAGTCAAAAACCAGAAAGAAATCGACTTTTCTCAAATCAATGTATCAATCAAAAGAGAAATCAATCAAATCCATGGATTCCCTAGTGGAGTCGCCATTTTTTCATGCGGAAAGAGTCAATTTTGCGGACAAAACCGACCTCCCTAGAAGCTAAGGCTTTCTAGTGACAAACAAGACAATCAAGCACTATCTTTCCCTAAATGTGCATTTAAAATACAAGCAACCAGGTGTTTAAAGCATACCTTTAGTCCAACGCTGTTTGAAGCAGCCAAGCCTCTCCGATCCAGATGAGCTCCTCCTTCTCTTTGAAACCTGCATTCACTAACAAGAAAACGATTACATAGCACCTGAATAACTCATATAATAAAACATATTCATCATAAAGACCAAGGAGTATATGAAACAAATTATATATAACAACTTGTTGAGAAAAATGAACTTAATTGTATTAATTGGAAACAAAAGAAACCATTACAACCAGTGCCTTAGTGTTGTGCAGGTCCCTCCCAGGGTCCAGCAAGAGTTCTCCTTTACTTTGATCAGCTAACCCACTTCCAAATGAAGCTAAGAAAGGATGGGAATCTCTCCTCTCAAGCTCTATAAGGGAGTCCTAATTTCAGCAGCATCTACCCTTAAGAATGTTCAGCTTTCAACCTCCCCTCCCTCTGGCCCAATGCCTGTATTTATAATGCTTTGGAGGAAGTTAAACAGGTCCACCATCAATGGGATAAGCCCCTCTTTCAATGGGATAGCTCCCCTCTTGATGGGATAAGTTCCTCTTTCTTTGGGATGCATGAACCATCTGGAGGCGCTCAATACACGTCAAACCATCTTCTAGAATGCTCTAGATTCGACCACAAGTAACTTTTTTGAAGTAAAACTCGCGCCTTTTGACCTTTACAGGAGTACGCACCCACCCCTTTACAGACAGAGCGTACAAGTACGCAAGTATTGTGAACTTGAGGTGCGTACACGCAGGTAAGGTTAAGAGAAACTGCGTAACCAGAGTTAATTGACTTTTTAAGGACTTTCTCTCTTTCTTGGAGTTTGACATGAGGAGTAGAGGTATAAGACTTGCCAAGGAGGACAGTATGACAGTTGATGGAGCCATACTGACTGCAAATAGTCATGGTGACAAATTTTAGTGTAACATGAGCCATTGATCATTGTTCTTTATGTGGATGATTTGGTTTTGATAGGTGATGATTAGTTGAGCAAGTCTTGCAAGGAGGACCTTGCAAAAGAGTTCGAGATGAAAGACATGGGTCTTATGCATTACTTTCTAGGCATGGAGGTGTGGCAGAAAAATGGGTAAGTATTTGTGTCTAAAAGCAAGTATGCCAATGAGATACTCAGGCACTTTCACATGGAGAAGTGCAAGCCCATGCAGACTCCTCTAGCTGGGAACTAGAGGAAGGAGGATGCTACTTCAAGTGAGGTAGTAGCTGCTACAATTTATCGGTAGCTTGTGGGTTCACTTATGTATCTAGTGAACACACGACCGAACTTATGCTTTTTGGTGAACCAACTAAGTCAAGCTATGGTTCAGCCTACCAAGATGTATTGGAAGGCATCGAAGCATGTGTTGAGATACCTCAGAGGCACATCTCAGTTTGGATTGTGGTACAGATAGACAGAGGGAGTGAAGCTTTAAGGTTTCATAGATGCAGATTGGGCAGGGAGTCCATCAGACCGGAAGAGCACTTCTGGAGGAATCTTTAACCTTGGTTCAGCTGTAGTTTCCTGGTACAGCAGGAAATAAAGGTCATTTGGACTTAGCTCAGCAGAGGCTGAATACATGGCTGCTATTCAGGTTGCATGTGAGGCCATTAGGATGCGGAAGATTCTAGTGGGATTGTTTGGTCAGAGGATGGATCCAACTGTCATCTACTACGATAATCAGAGTTGTATCAAACTCTCTAAGAATCCAGTTTTTCATGACAAGTCTAAGCACATTGATATCCAGTATCACCATCTTCGAGATTGTGTGGTCAAGAGGATCATGTTGTTGCTGTATGTTTCAACTGAGGAACAAGATGCAGCTATTTTTACTAAGGCATTGTCAAAATGCAAGTTCGAGTTACAAAGAGACAGGATTGGTGTTACTGATAATCCCTTTCTTGATGAGAGGAAGTGTTTAAAATAGCAACAAGAAATGCTAATATAGAAGTGCTAAAAATAGCACTTCCATAAATAGCATTTCGGGATACCTTCCTATTTTAGTTAGTCCCTGAACTAAAATAAAGAAGTAAAATTCGAATTTGATCCTAGCATTTGTTTTTACAATAATTAATTAATTCATCTTGAGTTAATTAGTTGTAGAAAATCAAACATGAAGTCTATGTGAGGACATGCACCAGTTATCCCATTAATTGAGGAATTTATCCCTTAGTTAAAGAGATAAAGCTGAGTTGTAATTTGAGTTGTCATTAGTTAGCTCAGTTAACTGAGTTAAGTCCAGTTATATTAGTTCAAATAGTTTGTTGAACTAAATGTGAGTTCAGTTAGTTAATGCATGCATGCATGTAACTGCTGCACTTCAGATAACTAAATATTCTCTCATAAATAACTCATGCATGTCAGTTCAGACAGAGACCCAGTTGAGATCAGATGATGGGACACTGTACTATCAATTGCAGAATATTCCATGGAGGATATCTCTTGCATGCAGAAGGAATTCATTCCTTGGAGATTGCGCAGTTACTTTTGGGTTTGGTGAGTGTGTGATGAGGCTAGTTCACACAGGTGGCAACATTGGACCCCAAGGAAAACTTCTCAAGGAAATAGGAGGCTTGGAGGGATGAGGGAAGGCATATATTGTGTCTATTAAGTCTGTGAGTTGTGTTGTTCGATTGCAGAGAGAGCGGGATAGCTTGTGAGCTGATTATTTGTGTAATCTAAACATATTTCCACTTGTATGATAATACAGAGATTGGGGTTTTTAGATGAGGCTTTCCCCAGAGTATTCTTCTGTTGATTGATTTCTCTTCATCTATTATATGTGTTCTATTTGATCTTTCTCATATTCGATTAAGCTTCCGCAAGTTTGTTGTAGAAGTAGATCTTGTATTTTTCTTTAGTATATTGCATATTCTGTTGATCTACAGTGGGAAATTCTACAATCCTAAACGAAGGTCCAAATTGGTGAAGTAAATTGCTCCATGCAATTCATACAATATTTCATCAATGAAAGGAATGGGAAATTTATCTTTAATAGTGAGATTTTTGATCTCCCTACAATCCGGACACATGCGCCATGATCCATCCTTCTTGTGCACCAATACTACTGGAGTAGAGAAATCAATTTGACTAGGTTGAATTATACCAACCTCTAACATTTCTGCAACCATACATTCAATTTCACTCTTTTAGGCATATGGATATATGTAAGGCCTGATGTTTGGAGGAGCATGTCCTGGAATCAAATGAATAGCATGATCATGATCACGAATAGGTGGGAGGCCTTTGGGAGTCTCAAATACCTTGGAATGATTGTCTAAGAATTTTTGGAGATCTGGAGAAATAGATTATTTTGATGTGGGAACCTCTAGCAAACATAATTGTGCAATTACACCACATTGTTCTTTCTTTATAAGCTTTTTCATGTTGTTAGATCTTATTATCTTTCCCGGTTTCCCCAAATATTGTAGCCATTGGACTCCTCGTACAACACTAGCACCACCCATTGGAATGGAAAGAATTGGACTATTCAACACATATTCTCCCATGGATAGCTTGATATCATGGCACTTTCCAGACAAATTTATGGTTCCTCCATTTAAAACCATCAATTGACACTCTGGTGTCAGATATAGGAAGAAATTAAATTCCTTTGCTATCTTACAATGAATAAAATTATGGGTATTGCCCGAATCAATCAACACTATTACCTTTTTCTTCTTTATATGCCCTTCTAACTTGATACTTTGATGAGTGGTAATTTCGTCCAATGCATTACAAGATATGGTCGGATTCATTTCTTCTTTCTCTAGGGTTTGTTCCTAGTGTGTATCCTCTTCTTTTGATGTTTCTTGTTCCTTTTCTTCTTCCTCTTCCCAATTTATGTAAAATCATTTCTTCTCAGCACACTTATGACCTTTAGTGTATTTTCTATCATAACTGTAACAAAGCCCTTTTGATCTTTTTTCTTCCAATTATTATGGTGTCAACCTTGTAGGTTGTGGAATTCTAGGGGCAACAACACTTCCATCTTTATAGTTGTGATTGTAGGCTTCCTTGTTGCCATAATTTTTCTTTCAACTTTTCTTGCCAACCTAAATGCCTTCTCCAATGAATCAAGTTCCCAAATGCAAACCTAATGTTCAATGTTATCCTTTAAAGTCCCTATGAACACATAAATCCTATTCTCCTCTCGAATATATTTTACCGTTATATTCAATTTTTGGAAGTCCTCAATGTGCTCCACCATTGAACCCTTTTTTTTTAGATTTATCAATTGGCTAAAAAAGGTGTTTCTTTTTGTATCCTCATAATGTGATATCATTTCTTCCGTAAAAATTGCCCAAGTGACAATTTTTTTACGAGAGAAAATCCATCGATACCATACAAACTGATTAGGTTCCAAATATAAAGTCGCAATGCGTACCTTTTATGTGTTTTGCACATTATGGAGATCGAAATATTGCTCCATCTGTAGTATCCATGTTACGGGATCCTTGCCATCAAACTTCCTCATATCGATCTTTGGAACATGGTGGGTCTTCAATCCAACGTTAGAGTCTATGAAATCATGACTAACATTTCTTTTGTTCTCATCATGAGTTTCCTCTACTACCTTTTCGCCATTAGGAAGCATTTCTTGTAGCAACTTTGCCAAACCTCCTTTCAAACCTTCCATGTCTTTCTTCAAATCTTCAATGTTTACTTCTAAACCATCCATATTAGCTTCCACACCATCCATCTTAGCTTCCACGTCATTCATATTAGCTTCCACGCCTTTCTTTAAACCATCCATCTTAGCTTCTGTTACTTTTTGTGAGAATGAAATTTGTTGCACTTGGTCTTGTAATTTTGATATATCATGTTGCATTTCTTCCTCTTCTTCATGATTCATGCTAGAGATTTCAAGTTGCTTTCTAGGTGTTTCCATTTTCTTTCTTCGGGGCATCAATTAATGGTAAATATGCTTCATTGTTCCCTTTGAATCACTTCAAAAAAAAAATCAAACCAAACTTATGCAAATTTTTTAAAAAGACTACACACCTTTTTTCTCTTTGTAGGAGATCAATATTGAATCTGTTGTATATCTGTAATTTCGGATCTCCAAGGTCGGAAATTATGTCTTTTGATAGCCCTCTATGTCCTCTTTTCAACCCCACAAGTCTTATCCAGATTGGATTCTCCAAGAAAGAGTTATCTCAAATCTCCCATGATAACCTGATTATAGATTGGTTTAATAGAGCGAACTTGTACAAAGTTCCACGCATCATTGTTTCGATCTTGGAACCTGAAAACAATACATCAATAACTACAGTTCGTTCTCTTTCTGTAACTGCTTACAAAATTTCAATCTGATACTCAGATAAAAAGTTACAATGATTTTCCCAAGGTGACATGTTTGAGATCAAATTCGGGAGCCTACAAAAACCCTAACTTCCTCAGTTCATATCTCCAAAAATATAGCGCTCCAAGATCTGATATTTGCTCCCGAGGTTAATCACGATTTCGGCTCAAGTGGGTTTTAGTTTTAGCTTCTGAAGCTTCATCAAAAAATAGTTATATATAAAATTCCACGATGGCCTGTTTGAAGCAGCGAAACCCTAGAATCCAAAGCTCTAATACCAACTGTTATGCAACCGACTCACAAAATAGAAGAATGAGATAGATCAATGACTTCGAAAGTATCCTCTTCGAGGGGGAAACCTCCTTTAGATTACAAAAATTAACAATTCTTGGATGATACAAATGACAAGAACTCCTTTCTATATATTGGAGTCTAAGAGGTCACGATATAATTAGAGCCGACATAACAATAATAATGTAAGGGCACAACAATAACAATAGTGGACTTCTATAGGGCACAATAATAACAATATGGGGACAAAATGGGCACAAAAATAACAATAAGGGGCTACAATGACAATAATAATAATGGAATACACTACTATTATAAGGACCTAACAATTTATTACTCGATGTTTCATTGCTCAGGGATTTAGTGCACATATGAAGATCTCCAAACAAGGAAAATACTCAAGAAAATCAATCGTCGTCTCATCAAAAAAACATGTGCATAACTAGGAGATTTGAAATACAAATTAAATTATTCACATAAACAAATAATGGGATTATTTTCCTACCCAACATTTAGTAACGAAATCAGCCATCATATCCTCCCAACCTACTCAAAATGATCATGAAGAATGTGTATTTTTTGGACTTGTCAAGAAAGAATTTTCAAAATCTTCTCATATTGACTTTTCCAACAAGCCAATATTTGATAAATATGAGGATGGATTTGATTTTCTTACTATAAAAAAGAAAAGAAAAAACTTCTATAACTTACTTAATCTTCCCATCAAATTCAATATCCTATCAAGAGAATGTTTCTTCACCATGTCTCGTATGCATGCAACTCTAGAACACAAATGTCAAGGAAGCATTGAATATTCTTGTTTCAAGAATAGCTCTAATGATAAGTAGCAATAAATCAATCAATGATATCAATTCAATAGTTTGTCTTACAATTAATCCCACTTCACACCTTAAGTATCATATTCTCTCAAATGTTGTCGAAGTCTTGTATCCAAGACTTGAAGCTCTTCATCAAAGGTATTGAGTTGAAGTTGTTGTCTTATCCATTCAAGCTCTTATTTGATTTCCTTGTGTTTCTTTTATTATATTAACAAAACCTTCCTACCATAACCACTTCAAAACATGGTTGTTTGTGTGATGACATCCTCCCACCATTTATTTTATCCATTTTCTCCTTTTCCACTTGGAACAAATTTATTGAAACCCTAGCTACACTTCCTGATAGTCGTTGATGGAATTGGGCTTCAGAGGACCTTTCTCTCCCCTGCCCCCTTTTTCCCTTGACATAGATGCTTTCAATGTGATTATTTTTGCATGCCCTCAGACTCAGAAATCCCAACCTGCCCAAATTGTGAAAAAATATGTATAGTATTCCCAAAGTTCCAGTGCATTTGAACCAGTCTCGTTGAATGGAACTTGAAATTTCAAATCACAACTTAATTGGATAATTCACAAGGATATGACCCTCCCAAATATCTCTATGATCCGGATTTAAACAGGAACGCAACAAATTACAGAGACAACCATAAACACAGAGATGCAGAGGAAATAATACTTCATTTCATTAATGTAAAATACTAAAATATGCTTACAAACAACAATTGAAATAAACCAGCTAGGGCGATGGTAGCTTTATCTCTGAGAAGAGATGTGGCAACTGCATGCCTCTGAACTGTGTTACAATGAGGCTTGAAGGCCTCTTTATTTTTGAGAGACAATGGAAAACCCTAAACATCCAAAAACCTAACCCTAGAAGATGAAACGCAAAACTGTGGGCCCCGTTTGGGTAAATTGGTCCATTAACTTCCCGGGGTCGTAACTTTGGCATATAATCTCCATTTGACATGCATAGTGTATTGTTAGAAAGACCTATCCGATAACTACAACTTTGGGAAGAGAAAAATCAATCCATGGACCCATGTTGCTCCCAGTCTTCCCAAAAAACGTCGTTTAGGGCCTCAAAATGGCTCTAGAAGTTCAGGACCCGAAAAACTGCTAAAAATAGTAAACTATGCTACAATTAAGGAAACTGAAAAGTTGAAAGAAACAATGGTGGAGGTCCAAGTGGGCTTGGCAAGTGGCCACCAATATCCACCTGGATCATTCCTCTCCCCTTAGGAAGCAATGGTCCCCATTGTGTTGAGTTCCTCCATGAGATGAGGAAACTTCTGTTGAACTTGGTCCCTGGTGAGCCACTTGCCCTAGTGAAGGAGTTGGCCTGATTTGACAACTCGATACAATTGGATATTCTGCTGGTGAGTGTGCTTGATCTGTGTGTCCATGATCCGATTAGTTGCAGCTTGTTCCATGCAATCTGGATTTAACTCTGTGGGTGTGAGTTGTTCTACAATGTCAGATGTATCTAGTAATGGTAGAAAGTATGGCCGAAGGCGGTCCAAATTGAACACTGGGTGCAGGCCAAGGAATGGGGGAATGTTGAGCTCAAATGCATTGTCTCCCACAGCCTTGGTAATGGTGTAAGGACCATATCGGAGTGGTCTAAGTTTCTGATAGGCTCCGGTAAGGCATTCCTTTTGAAAATGCAACCAGACTTTGTCACCCACCTGAAACTTGTGTGGCACCCGATGTTGATCATGTCGTTGGTTGTACTTGGCATTTTATTTCTCCAAAATGTTATGGACCTGCTGGCGAATATGTTGGATGTGCTCAATGAAGTTGTTTGCCTTATTTGTTTTGGACTGTACATGAGCCGAATGTACGTGAGTAGCTGCAAATGGTATGGCCACATCAATGGGACATAGTGGTTGGAATCCCAAGCCCACCTGAAAAGGGTTGTGGCCAGTCGAGCTTGGGAGAGCCCGGTTGTAGCTGTGTTGAACATAGGGGAGGCTCTCGTCCCATGTGCATGGATGCTTTGAGTTGTACATGTGTAGAATGTGTATGATCATCCTATTGACAACCTCTATCTGGCCATCAGTTTGAGGATGGAAGGTTGTGGACTTAGTGAGTTTGGTGTTGAGCATCGACCAAAGACTGGACCAAAATGTATTGAGGAACCTACTGTCCCGATCTGAGATGATAGACTGTGGGATCCCAAAGTGTACCCACACTCGTTCAAAGAAGAGTTTAGCAGTGGCTTCTGCTGTGATATTCTTCTTGTAGGTAGCCATAATGGCCTTCTTCGAGAACCTATCGATGACCACAAAAACACAGTCGTTTCCATGCTTAGTGGAGGGAAGGCCTGACATGTAATCCATGGAGATGGATTCCCAAGGTCGACTAGGGGTAGGCAGCGGGGTATAGAGGCCTTGATTCTTGATGGTCGGTTTGGAAATGGCGCAAGCAGTGCATGATCTAATGTACTTCCCAACATCCTGTTGAAGATTTGGCCAATAGAAATACTTCTGCAGTATTGCCACCATTTTCTCGACCCTGAAATGTCCAGTAGCTAGACTGTAGTGTGCTTCCAAAATCATCTTGGCATGCTCACTTGAAGGAACACAAAGGTGACCCAGGTGGCATAACAGGGCATCCTGGAGGCGAAAATCTAGAACATGCTGACCCTCCAAGAGTGTCTGGTATGTGTGGCTGAATTATGGGTTGCTTTTGTAGAGAAGTGGCCAATCAGAAGTCTCGTGCCCACAAGAGTTGAGCACAATGGTTAACTCCATGATCGATGGTCGACTGAGGCAATCTGCAACATTATTGGTGCTACCCTTCTTATACGTGATATTCAAATGGAACCGTTGCAAGTATGTGGACCACTTCTGATGGTGATCATCCTCCAATTTCCCTTGGTTCTGTATGAACGGCAGGGGTCGATGGTCAGTGTGGATGACCGTTTCCTTCCCCAAAATGTAATGCGTCCATTATCGGTAGGCCTGCAAAATGGAATACATCTCTTTGTCATAAGTGGGATACTTTGGGACTGTGTTTGAAAGTGTCTCACTATGATATGCCACTGGATTCTTGTGTTGAGTAAGGACTGCCCCAATAGCATAGTCAGAGGCATCTGTCTCGACCTCAAATGGTTGTTGCAAGTCTGGTAATGCGAGCACTGGTGCTGTGTAGAGGCAATCTTTCAACTCTGTGAATGCCTTCTATTGAGATTCAGACCAAAGGAATTTTGCTTTCACTCCTCCCTTGGTGACTTGACTCAAGGGCCAAGTGATATGAGAAAATCCCAACACGAACCTGCAGTAGAAGTTGGCAAGACCTAGAATGTTGCGGATCTTTGTCAAAGTGGTTGGAGCTGGCCAATATCGAATGACTTGGATCTTGGATGGATCCACATGCACCCCTTGTTCATCAATAATGTATCCCAAATACTGAACCTGGGTCATGCCAAAAGTTCATTTCTCAAAATTGGCACATAACTTGTGTTGTCGCAGTGTTTGGAGAACCTGCCGGATGTGGTGGAGGTGCTCTTCCTAACTCCTGCTGAAAATCAAGATGTCATCCAAGTATACCACTACAAATGAGTTGGTGAATGGCTGCAAGATGTCATCCATTAGCCTCATGAAGGTTGCAGGAGAATTCGTCAATCCGAAAGGCATAACCAACCATTCGAAAAGGCCCTTCTTGGCTTTGAAGGCAGTCTTCCACACATCGGAGGGTTCGATTGGTACCTGGTGATATCCTAACTTCAAATCAATCTTACTGAAATATTTTGTTCCCTTCAGTTGGTCCAAGAGGTCATCAATCCATGGGATCGGGTACCTATTATGGACAGTGATCTTGTTCAGCACCCGATAGTCAATACAGAGTCTCCAAGTCCCATCCTTCCTCTATACCAACACGATTGGGCTCCCACAGGGTAATGAACTTGGACGGATGTGACCTTTCTGTAGCAGCTCCTGAATCTACCTCTTGATTTCATCGTTCTCTAGAATGGAGCACTAATAGATTGGTCCATTGGGAAATGGCACACCTGGGGTCAGATCAATGGAGTGCTTGACCTGATAATGAAAAGGAACCCCTAGGGGGGACGTGAAGATGTCCTCGTACTCCTCCACGACCTTGTCCATCTGTAGTTGTCGTGCGGAGGGGCCCCATCTGGGGGTTGGCCACCATCTTCTTCTTTCCTTAAGGGCGTATCATCAGGAAAACAAATTTCCTGGTTTTGGAAACGAGCTTACTACATTTTTTTGTAGTAATCAAAGAGATGGCGGTAGGCGGTGCTACCTCCGGTATCCTGTACAACTTATTTCCCAAAGTAACAATAACAGCACGGGGCCTTGATTCATACATAGCATGTCGCTTCCACAAGTATGGTTGTCCTAATAATACATCAAAAACTTCAAGGGGAGCAATGTCATACAATACCTCATCCGTGAAGGGCTTGATGTTGTATGGAAGGCGACACTGCTGCCTCACGCGAAGATCCCATCCTTGGTGAAGCCACCCGATGGTGTACGATTGTGGATGTGCTATGGTTAGTAATCCCATCCGCTTCATGACCTCTGCCAAAATTAGGTACTTTTGGCTCCCGCTGTCGACAATGAACTGTAGCGGGGAGCCCTTTACCCACATCTGGGAGTGGAAGAGACGCTCCTCCTCCTCTGGATCTTTGGGTTCCTCCTACTGGATCTTTGTGGTGGCAACAATGGCATTAGAATCTGCATCGATAATCTGCTTCCCTTTGTCATTCCCCTTGTCGGGTTCTAACTCAGAGTCAGAACATGCATCTGATTTTGAAACCTTTAGCTCGGCCACCAGTGACTGCTTGGCCTGACACTCACTTGTGTTGTGAGTGGAACTCTTATGGAACTCACACCACTTTCCTGTGTCCTTTTTCGGCTTCACGACACTGTTCTTTGCTTGCAGCTTTGGCGGGTTATCTTGGGCTACCCTACCTTGGCTTTGTCCTTTGTTCTACGGTTTGGGGGAACCTTTCCCTTGCTTCGGATTTGCAGATCCAAAGTCTCACTTCTTCTATTTAAACTTTTGCTCGACCTTGACGGCATATCAGTATGTCGTGCCAAGCGAGGGGATGTTCAAGAATTCTATTTCTTCCTTGATGTATTTGTGCAGGAAGCCACGGTATTTGAGTACCAAATGCTGCTCCGAATCCTTGATACCCAAATTTGTGTGAAGGGTATGGAAAATATTCGTAAACTCCAGCACATCTTGTTCCCTTCCCTACCATAGCGTGGTCCACTTTATGTATTGATCCTCATAACTTCCGATGGGGTAGTACTGCTCCTTGATGGCATCTCGGAATGAATCCCAAGTGGGTGCGGCTGAAAATAGTGAGCCTATATTTTCATCCTTCTGTTTGCAGTAGGTTTCCCACCAGTCCTTGACGTGGGGGGCTACTTTGAGAAGAGTGAAAATAATATTTTCCCGATTGGAAAAATCATGAACAGAAAAATAACCCTCTAGTAGATTTAACCATTTATCGACAACATCCGTGTCTATCTGACCCTCGAATATGGGGATTTCAAAATTAACTTGTACCTTAAATGGTGTGGCATTTCCAGAGTAGTTGTTGGAAGCTGATGTGTCACCCTTGGGTAGCCGCTGAAGGATCTGGGCAAAGTTGTCCACAATCACATTCCTTTGTCGCTCGAGGGCTTCTTCGAGAAAGATTTTGATAGAATCTCCTGCCCCCTCGTCTTTCTTTTCATCTGCCACAGGAGGCCATCAGGATTTGTGAGGCTAGTCTTGCAAAGGTTTGACCAGTTCAAGCCCTAACTCCTTATATCCGACCTCGTTGGGGACATGCAAAGAAAAACAGAGAAAAAGCAGACCGCTCTGATACCACTGATCCGGATTTAAACAGGAACGCAACAAATTATAGAGATAACCATAAACACAGAGATGCAGCAGAAATAATACTTCATTTCATTAATGTAAAATACTGAAATATGCTTACAAACAGCAATCGAAATAAACCAACTAGGGCGATGGTAGCTTTATCACTGAGAAGAGATGTGGTGGCTACAAGCCTCTGAACTGTGTTACAATGAGGCTCGAAGGCCTATTTATTGTTGAGAAACAATAGTAAACCCTAAACATCCAAAAACCTAACCCTATAAGATGAAATGCCAAACTGTGGGCCCCGTTTGGGTAAATTGGTCCATCAACTTCCCGGGGTCGTAACTTTGGCATACGATCTCCATTTGACGCACATAGTATCTCGTTAGAAAGATTTATCCGAGAACTACAACTTTGGGAAGAGAAAAATCAGTCCATGGACCCATGTTGCTCCTAGTTTTCCCAAAAAACATCGTGTAGGGCCTCAAAACAGCTCCGGAAGTTCAGGACCCGAAAAACTGCTAACAATTGTAAATTGTGCTACAGTTAAGGAAACTGAAAAGCTAAAAGAAACAATGGTGGGGTCCAAGTGGGCTTGGTAGGTGGCAACCAATATCCACCTGGATCACTCTAAATACTTGGATTGATAATAACAGGTGCCCACTAATTAAAGGGAAGCTTGCATTATCTTTTCATGAAAGAGGGTTTTCACATTTTTGTTTGAGAAGAGATTTAAGCGAGATCTAACTCTAAGTAGTGGTCACTATTTCTGTCAATTTGTGGTAGTGATCAAGATAGGGGATTGCCACCTTAATGACCTAGCTTCAAACCTTGGAGAGTATAAAGCCTTTGATTATAAGTTATCCAAGTTCAATAGGTTTCATATGTAGCATTAATTCAAATAAAATAAAAAAGGTTTATGTTTATGCTTACCTTTCAACCCTACAAATGACCTAGGAAAGACATGAAAGAAAATAAAGATTCATTCAAAAATATGGGTATTTGAGCCAAAACCTCAGATTACGCGAAAACGAATAACATAAAATATAAATTATTTGAGTATTGTTGCAAAATTTAAGTTATTACATAAATATTATCATATAAACAAGGTTGACCGAAGAGTTTAAAAGATGTAATTGCAAACTAGTGGTCATGGTTTCAAATCCCATTGAGTTATTTCATGTGCCCATTAAAATAACGTCACTTCAAAGCTTTACAATACTAGGAGGTTGTGGGTGTGAGAATCCAGAGACAAATATTTAGTTTGGGAACATATGTCACTACTATGGGATTGAGCTTGGATACACATTGCATCTACCATTTATTAACTAGAAAACATTTTTTGCCCATTGAACACCAACTTATTTATACAACATTATATCTTCGAGGGAGAGAAAATTTCGCTCAACCCTTCCATTGAAGAAAAAATAATTAGTGGGTAAACACCAAATTTGATCCCTCCTCACTAAGTGGTCTTAACAGCACTACCTTGCTTTCCCCTCCGCGCTCAGTGGTCTCAACAGCACTGCCTCTCTCACCCCTCCTCGCCCAGTGGTCTCAACAGCACTACCTCACTTGCCTCACCTCACTCAATGGTCTCAAAAGAAATGCCTTTCTCATTTCATTTAATTTCTAGTTATAGCTTTAATCTATTGGGATTGTCCAAAAGGCATAGTGGAACTATAAAAGGGTATAGCACGCCCACATTCTGTTAAGCAATATTTCATGGTAATGAGTTAAATGGGGCTGGAAACTAATTTTTAACTAACCAGTATGCGGTTAATGGGTCGTTATGATTTTTAGACTTATGATTGAGGCCCTATAAAAGGATGAATGGTGAAATATTTAGGGAGTTTTTTCAAAGTGGTCTTTAGAGATATTTTTAGAGTTTGTTAGCAATTGTGACATTGTAGAAGTATGAAAGGTCTAAAGTATAATGTATATTATGTATAGATCTAGTTTCTTGAATCAATATAACGATATATATTTAACTCTTCCTTCCTGAATGTTGTTTGTTGTTAATGAATTATTTTATGTGAATGACTAGATTCTAAAATACGGTTCGAATTCATGGAGTTCCCAACTTGTTTTGTTCCTCTAATTCCCATAAGTGTCTTAGGTGATACCTCATTCATTTAATGAGCATTCAATATGTTGATGCTTATGGGGTATTTGTGGCTAAGTATTTCAAACCTTAGGTCTAAAATCCTCCACCAGTAGAACTCAAAACATGTCACCACTAAACTTACAACATTAAATGCATTCCACTCCTTCAAAATTTCAACTACCACCAGTGCTTATTAATTCACTTCATAGGAATATTGGAAATATGATTGAACCCAAAACAAACAAAGGACTTGGGCTAAGCATAAAATGCAATAATTTTCTGAAAAACCCTTAGTAAAGGGAAAGTAATTATTATTACCGCCATCTTCTCCTTCCAAACCAACCTCCTCCTCTTTCTCCAGCCATGCCACTGATCATACACTAGCGAACCCTAGTTCTCTCAGACTTCCGACAAAAAGAAGAACTAGTCTATAAATAGACCATGCTCACACGTTGTTCATTTCTAAAGCTACTTCCTATTGAGTGGGATTAAAAGAGGGGTTATGGAAAACAAAACTGGCAAGCATAATAAACCCATCACCATTATCAAAAACAACAACAAATTTCCCCGTGCTCTTATAGATAGGTTAGGATTCATGCATTCAACATAAAATATGGAAAGTATTCTACTTCTGTTATGCTTTCCTTGTGGGGGTTGATAAGGCCAAAACCAGACCTAACTCCCTCCCTCCCTCGCTTCATATTTAAACTAATTAACCTAAATTATTTTCAGTGTAAAAACCCTGATAAAGGCTTAATACTTCGTCAAACCCTTTGGAGCCAAATGGTTTTGAACGCTGATAATAAATAAATACAGTTTTCATCACGTCAACTCACCAAAAAAAATGAAAACAAATATATCTAAAAAAATGAATCAAGCCATACTCAAATTGCAGTTGGAAAGGGAATGATAAATCTAGTAAGTCACTACCATGATCTATTTTATGCTTCCACTTTTGTTGCTTGACAAGAAATTAGAAAATTCTATAGCTAACATTGCTAGCAACACACATAAGATTTCAATTAGAAAAGGCCATTGCAACACCCCGATAATTTTCTATAGTTATTTTCATCAACGAGATGATTTGTACCTTATTAACAAAGATGAATGGATGTCTTTGAATGGAGGATTGTGCATGCCTTTGTAATATAGTAGTAGGGCCAATAGTATGGGTTTCGCTTTCAAATTTCCAAAAGACCATGGAGGATGAAAAAATAAGGTTTACCAAATAACATTCAATGATGAAGAGAGATTTTTTGGACACATATTGAAGTTTTCTAAGTAGGGTTTAATGTTGGATTGATGTTTGTTAGTTAGTGTATTTCAAATATTGCATTTCTGACAACACCTATAGAACACCTACCCAGTATTGTCTTTGTGCCACCACACATAATACTTTGTTGGTGCTCGTCTTGGACAATACGAAGGAATTGGTGGAAAAAATTGAATTCCACTTGCTTTTCAAATATAGACTCCACAATGCCTTTGCAAATACAGACCTAGTATATATATTATATAGTAATATTTGAAATTTAAATAAAAATTGTATGTATATATGTGTATATATATATATTTATAATTTGAAATAAATAAATAAAAATTGGTCCAATCAAAATGTTAAACAATACAACATCTCTAGCATTGCATGTCTTCTAATAGCCTTTTATAAGTATGTGCTAGCATTACATGTCTTCTAATAGCCTTTTATAAGTATGATTGGTTTTATATTTTTATTGAGTGACTTTTTATGATGCTTTTATTATGGTTATTCTTTTTAATTTTCATGATAATGAAACCTAGTGAAAAGGACAAGTCTTTGCATCCTTTTCACTTGAAATTTTTTTCCCTGGCCCCAATATGAGGAGGATATGTGGCATGGATTACTAAGGAGAATATTATATCATTTACAAAGTGTGAGACTAGATGCATTTGGTGTATTGTTAAAGGTGTGTTTTTGTCTATGTTTACAAGTGGCAATGTTGTTTTACTTCAAGGTTTGATGTCTCTTGTCACAACTAAACTACTTGAAAGAGTTTGTGGCAAGTGGTTATTACTCACTTAGAGGGTTATGGTGCATTGACTTTTAGCAGATAACCTTTTTTTTTGTAAAATGAAGCTTTAGCTACTCTTATACTTTCAAGACGATGTGATTTATGGTCCAAGCGACAATTAGCAACTTGAGAAAGTCAAAGGTTATGACAAAGAATAAAATTGAGTAAATATATGCAATTGTAGTGAGATGAAATGTATTTAGGTCTTAAGTTTTTGAACTCCTATTTTGAGTTATTACTTAATTATTCATTTTATGTTGTTAAAGACAATGGATCAACTACCCTGCATTTTAGGATTTCAACCAGTCAATCAAACCATATTCTCAAGTCGATTGGTGGTTAGTCTATACCAACTTAAGTTGTTGCTTCTCCTTATTAACCTTCTAAGTTGAATATCAGTTAGCCCATTCCTTTTTTACATCAATGGGTTGTTAAGATGATTGAAGTTGACCTCTCTCTCCTTAGAGTCTTCATGCTCCTAAGTTTATGCATGGAAATCCATAACAATTTCAAAATGGGTTAGGAGTGTGTGAAATCCCTATGTATTATTATCGTTATCATTATGGGCCATATAACTAATAATATCTTTTCAAAACCCATGGGGTAGCTCAAATGGAAATACCAATGTCATGAATTTTTGTAAACCATGAGATTTGAGGTTCAAATGCCTAGTTGGGTCAAACCAACAATTAAAAAAAATAGTTTTTCAATTTTTCATCTATTTTTTGAACGTTATTTTTTAATTATTGCCATGGAATGATGTCCTTATTTACAAATATTCCTAGATATTTCCTAGACAAGCTGCAATTTTCTACTGCCCATCGGTTAATGAACCCTAGGTGATTACAAGAGTTTAAATTTATGATGCTCCTAGATAAGGACATAAGATAATAATGGATAATTTCATCTCATTCAAATTTATGTTATAATTTTGTCATTTGATTGTTGAATTCTTTGTGTGAGTCATATTTGAGTCTCGAAAACCTCCCATAGTAAGAATCAAGCATAGAAACTAAGAAAGCAGAAATTTAAGGTAAATGAAAGAGAACAAATCAATTGTTTGAGAGTCATATTTGAGTCTAGAAACCCTCCCATACCATCAACCCATGAATCTACTATAACCATGTCAAATTTAAGCCCACATAAGCACAAAATAAAAATATTTCAATGTTGGCCCCATTCACGTGTCACTCAGTGCAGGGTTAAATTAAAGCATAATTTCCACTCATTGGTAAATGAAAAACCTTGAAAAAATTTAGACGACCAAAGTTAAAAATAGATATGATGGTATAAACCTTAATGATATTCTCTTGGTTTCAAAAATATTATATTCTCTACTAAACTAGGCCAACCATGTGAAGGTGGAAGCTCATATGGCCTCCCCCCCCCCCCCGCACATCACTCTCAATTCCCCTATACCTAGTTTATCTACTATAAAATATTTGAAAGCAACACAATAAGAATCAGGCATAGAAACCAAGAAAACAAAAATTTAAGGTAAATGAAAGAGAACAAATCAACTATTTGAGACTCATATTTGAGCCTTGAAACCCTATCATATGGTCAACACATGCATCTGCAATAACCATGTCAAATTTTAGTGCATACAAATAAAAACTGAAAAAAAAATCTCAACATTGGCCCCATTCAAAGATCACTTTGTGCAAGGTCAATTAGTTAAAGCAAATTTCCACTAATTGGTAAGTGGAAAACCTTGAAAATTGTTATACGAACCAAAGTTAAAATTGGATATGACGGTATAAACTTGAATGATCTTCTCTTGGTTTCAAGAATAATATATTCTCTATCAAACAAGGCCAACCATATGAAGGTGGAACCTCATATGGCCCAATCTGTGCCCCCCACACAACACCCTCCCCCCCCCCCCCCCCCCCCACAACATACATCAGTGTCAATTCCCCAATACCCAACTTATCTACTATAAAATATTTAAAAGCAACATAATAAGAATCAAACATAGCTAGAAACTAAGAAAACAAAATTTTAAGGTAAATGAAAGAGAATAAATCAACTGAAAACATATAAACTCATACCTCTTACATTTCAATATTTCAATATCATTGATCTTATTCTTCATCCAAATTAACATATGTATCTCCTAGTTCAAAATTGATGTTCAAAGGTGTAACACCCCCTCCCACCCCCTTGGGTCATTCTCATGTAGTGGAACTTGTTATATCAAGCTAATCTGACCTCCATAGTATTTTCATGGAAATAGGTCATAAAATTCCTTAATTTTAAACTTCCCTACAACTAAAAAAATAACATCACCATTGCATCTGTCTCATCAGGGGATTTCCAACGATATAAATTTTATCATGATCCAAGCTACAGATCAAAAGTTATGGCCATTTGAACCTGACCCTTTTTAAACCTTGCCATGTCATCATGGATGCCATGTGGCACTCATAGTGTGGCCCACATGGATTTCCCTATAAACATAGGAGTACTGCTAGATAGGCCATGTTCTCCCATTCCCTTCCACATTATCATGTCCTTATATTATTCACAATCTTAGTCTTGGCGTTATCTCCCTAGTCCACAACATGATTTCCTATTACAAATGGGTCCAACGTGAGACGGACTCCTTCCATGTCAGTTTATGGGAGGACTTCCCATATTAGCCCATATAAATCTCAACATGTTTCCTTGGCCTACTCCTTACCATGTATGCCATAGCTCCTCCCAAGGTGCCAAGACTTGAATGTCTCTGTTAGCTACCAAGAAAACTTCCTATCAATCTTAGCTCCATAAGTCTCACCCGTGCACAATGCAATGTACATGAAAAAAGGCTTGATGCGACACAAAATCCATCCATGTCAATCGATGTGAGGATTTCTCATCTTATCTCTTGTCAACTTCACCCCTCACATACCTTTAATACATAGTCGCAACATTAAACCCTCAAGGTCTTAGATGAAATTCCCTTGTCGTTATGTGTTGGGGATATTCCCGTCTCCTTCGGTCATTAATCTCAATCTTTTTACTTTGTGCACAGCCACAGTGAGGCTCTCCCCAAGGTCTGAGATGGAGTTCCCTTGTCATCAACTGCTAGGAAAATTATTATCTATCTCACCCTAATCATTTCGTTTACATATATATGTGGTATTAACAGGCACCCTTGGTGCTTAGACGAACATAGGTTATCCATCCTGAGATATATATATACACACTACAGGAATGCCCTTGACGCTTGGCTTTATTGGCCCGTCCCTCCTAAGCTTTGTGTATATATGTACATATATGTATATGTACAAGGAAAACTCAACGCTTGGACTTATTTTCCTATCTCTCATAAGCTTTTCAATGCCCTTTCTTGACACTTAGAGAATTTGCGTTATCTCTCCTTAGCTTTAACACATATAGACATATATAATAATTTATATAGGGATGTCCCAAATCATCATAATAAAGAATATAACCACTCAAGAATCCATAACTGATTATCATAAGCATGACAAAGTTACAGGGAGCATCAATCCTCCAACACAAGCACATTTATCATTCAAGCATTCATACAATGAATAAGAACATTCCCATTAACAACACATGTCATATGACAACAATATAACATCATAGTTGAGATTTCATTTGCAATACCATAAATAAACCACTTATCTTAAATTGTATATGAGTCTAGCAACTGAGTTTGGGGACTCTAACTCTCCACCCAACCTTAGACAAGTTGCAGTAAATTTTTCTTGTAGTTGTTACCCTCGATCTAGATCCACGATCTAAGGGAGTTTCTGGTCAGTCTCAGCTGGTCTTCATGCTCATCTCCCGGGGGAATGGGATCATTTTTCAAGTGGTTTATCAGTTGTAACGCTTCAAGGAAAGCACCAAAAGTCTCCCGTAGCTCACGATTTCTAGGTGGTTTATCTGCTTACTTAACAAGATTTGAATGGTTTAGCATCCCTTCTTAGAAAGCACTTATAGGTTTATCAACACACTCAAAAAACACCCTATGAAAGCTACCATGCCTGGTGGTTTCTCAACCTTGTTGGCAAGCACTAAGGGGTTTATCAGTTTTCTCAGCAGTTCCTTAGTGGTTTATCAGACACACAGCAAGCACCATCACCTAGGACTCTTCTTCTGAGCACTCAAGTGACTTCTCCAACTAGGATACCCACATTACGTAGCTTAATATATTTCACATAGGGAATTCCATTCCCTCAGCCTCAACAAGATTTTATAGCACTCAACATGCGCTTAGGAGATTTGTTCCTCCATGGTTCTCCTACATTATGCTCTCTGGTTGTAATGGCCCTAGTCAAAAATCCATGTAATAAATTTAATAAAGGAAAAATAATAACCAAGGTCATGGGACACATATTCCAAGTTAAATTATTGGGAAAAACATATTGATGGGGATCACTGGTGTAATTAATGGCTATGGAAATTGGCAAAGGCTAAGTGGCATATATTGGCATTTATTTACGAAAATAATGGAAAATAGGAGAAAAGGAAGGAGAAAGGTCACAGGTTGCATGTGAGGAGGAAATTGAAGGAAAAATAAGGAAAATGAAGAAAATAGAGGCCTCAATGATAAAAAGGCTTATGAGGATTAGTTCACGACTTTTTGTCAGTGTTAGCTTTTGTCAGTTTTAGCTTGGAACTCTCTACTCTATTCTCTTTCTCATACTCTTGCATACTTAGAGTTTTCTTGGAGTATTGTGGCATACTTGGTATTTGGAGAAAAAAGGAAAAGGAACAACAAGAAAGCACAAGGGGATAGAGGGATCAGTAGCTACAGTTGGATTTCTTTGTAGGTATCAAGCTGCATGTATGGTTTCTTTGCTAGTTTAGGCATGCATGGCACATGCCTGTGGTTTCTGGGTTATGATATGTCATTGGCATGGAGGATTGCCTAGATTGATAGTGGTTTTTCCTAGCCTTTTCATTTTCTGGATAGCCATGGTGTTGGGTGTTTTCCCCCTTTTTTTCGGATTGGTGCTCATGTTCCTTATGGTTGTTGGTTGAGTTATTAGTTCCTAGATCCTTGGTTGGAAAAATGTTATGGAGCCCTTGGTAGGTTGAATTACTAGTCCTGGAAGCCCTGGTTGGACAAACGCTCTGGATCCCGCTAGCAGTTGTGGTTTGAGTTACTAGCCTTGGAAACCTTGGTTGGAACAAATGCTCTGGAACCTTGAACAGATTGGGTGGATACTAATCTAGTGATGGTTAGTGATGTCCGACTGTGAGGTGGAATCACTAGTTGAGGGTTGAGGTGGTTTGGCCTCTGGAAGCATTGGTTTGGTGTTCTTGGTTTATTCCATGAGATCCCACATTCATTCTTGGAAAACGGCATGGGGGTTATTGGTTGAAAGAGATATTTGTGTAGGTTTTAACCTATTACAAAATTACCTGCAGACAAATTCTAAAAAATATAAAATAAACAATGACGAGAATATAAAACAAATATACAAATATTTCCCCTGGATCCCAAAACTAGGACTATCAGATTGATTTTTCATTATGTTCCTTTCAATGTTACAATACATATACATACATGTCGAAGCATTCATAAACCCCAATCCATTAACCCTGGATTAGAACATAATCATAGTTCCCTTGATTGGATCTACAAAATACCAAGGGAAAAAAAACATCATGCCCAAAACCATGTGCAACATCCATGCACAAAACCATAGCTAGGTCCGCCCACCTAATATAGGGTCAAAAAAAAAAATCCCGAGGCACTGGTCTGAATCCTGTGCAGAGGGTCTACCGCCCCATTGAAACCCCCCCGACAGGGGGGGCTGTGCTCCCCCACACATACGACTAGTCATGGAAAGAATATAACACACACCCAACATTCTCCAAATTTTTGTTTTCTTTTCCACACAAGGGGTTATATGAGAGCTTAGTCATTGTTCCATCCCTGCAACACCCATTGTTTCTCTACACCAAGAAAACTTCTCAGTGCTCACTGACTTTGTCAATGCATCTACAGCATTCTTCAAAGTGTCCACCTTTACCAACAATAACTTTTTGTCCTCAACCATATCCCTCACAAAGTGATATTGAACATCGATGTGATTTTTCTTTGAATGATAAGCAAGTTTCTTTGCAAGGAAAATTTCACTTTGGTTGTCACAGTCTCCCCTTATAGCTCGTTGTACTAACCCAATACTTGAACACAATATCTGCAACCAAACTACTTCCTTGCTTTCATGAGTGGTTGTCATCTATTCTTCCTTTGTAGTTGAAAGTGCCACTACAGATTATCTCTTACTCATCCAACTGAAGACACCTCCAAATAGGTTAAACACATACCCACTTGATCTAATCCAAATCTCTAGCCCAGTCTACATCAACAAATTCATGAATGTCCAAAACTTTATCCAAACTTGGTCTTCCCTGGTAGCACAGACCATAATCACTAGTGACATGCAAATACCTGAAAACCTATTTCACCATTGTCTAATGCTCCTTCCCTACTTTTGACATAAACATGCTCAATACTCCCATTGCATGTGAAATGTTTGTTCTAGTACAAACCATTGCATACATCAGGTTACCGATTGCACTTGCGTATGGAACACGGGACATGTCCTCTTCTCCTTATTGTGTATTGGGACACTATTCAGTAGATAACTTTACAACTACATGAATAGGAACCTTCACCAGTTTACTATCTTGCATATTAAACCTCTGCAGTATTGTCTCGACATACTTCCTTTGGTTTAACTAGAGCTTCCTCTTTGCCCGATCTCATTTAATTTCCATGGCCAAAATATAGTTTGCAGCACCAAGATCCTTAATGTAGAATTTGGAGGACAATTGTGTCTTCAAAGCCTGAATAATTTCTTTTTCATTTCCAATCAGCAACATATCATCCACATACAAGACCATATAAATAACACGGTCACCAATTAATTTAAAATACACACAGTGATCTGCTTTGCTTCTGGTGAAGCCAAGTCCCTGTATATATGTATCAAATTTCAGATACCACATCCTTGGTGACTATTTTAACCCATATAGAGACTTTTTTAACCTGCATACCACTTTTTATTTTTACTTCACTGCAAAGCCTTCGGGTCACTTCACATAGATATCTTCTTCCAGATCCCTATGAAGAAACGTTTTCTTCACATCCATCTCTTCTACCTCAAAATCAAAAGTAGCAGCAATAGATAAAAGTATTATAATAGAAACTACCTTGGCAACAGGAGAAAAAATATTACCAAAATCAATTCCCGGCACCTGGGAATAACTTTTTTCTACCAATCGAGCTTTGTATTTCTCCACCTTTCCTTCACCCATTTGCTTCCAATGGTTTTCCTTCTAGTTGACAACACGACCAGATCCCAAGCCTCAACTTTTTCCAAAGATGCCATTTCATCAACCATGGCTTCTTTCCAAAGTTTTTTCATCCTATGAATCTATTGCCTCCCTGACAGTTCTAGGATCATCATCAAAAATAGATAAATCAAAATTTGAACATAAAGCAGATGGACTATACCTTTTTGACTACCTTCTTTCTTGAATTGATCTACTCACAACTAGAGTTTGTGGCTCTTCATCTTCTGATTCTTGTTTTGCTGTAGAGTTTGATTCTTCCTTCTTTAGATCAAACTTTATCTTCTCAGGTTCCTTTGGTAGGACTTCATGTTTAATAATATATTTCACCTCTCTAAGAACCACATCTCAGTTGTACACAACCTTCCTTGTTTCTGGGTTCCAAAGCCTATAACCTTTTAAATCATCCTTATACCCAATAAAGATGTACCTTTCATATTTACTACTCAACTTGGTTCTTTTCTCCTTTGGAACATGTACATATGCATCACAGCCAAAAACCCTCATATGTGAAAGAGAGGTTTTCTTACCAGTCCATACCTCATGTGGAGTCTTATCCTCCAACACTGATGAAGGTGTTATAATAACTAGGTAACATGCAGTCTCCACCACCTCTGCCCAGAATTCTTGCCCTAACCTGGCACCACAAAGCATGCTTCTTGCCTTTTCCATCAACGTCTTATTCATTCTTTTTACAACTTAATTTTGTTGATGTGTGTATG
The DNA here is from genome assembly GCA_031772625.1 of Pinus tabuliformis. Classification (NCBI taxonomy): domain Eukaryota; kingdom Viridiplantae; phylum Streptophyta; class Pinopsida; order Pinales; family Pinaceae; genus Pinus; species Pinus tabuliformis. The sequence goes on from CM062817.1 coordinate 868,335,895, forward strand.
GAGTAGTATTTTTTCGTGCTATACCACAATTCTTATAGAAGTCTTCAATTCCTTCTTGCAGAACTCTCCACCATTATCTTTCCTCGGCACCTTTATCTTCTTCTCTATCTGGTTTTCCACCAGATCCTTAAATTGTTTAAACCTATGAAAGACTTTAGATTTCTTCCTGAGAAAATATATCCATGTATTCCCTGAAAAATCATTTATAAATGATACATAGTACATAGACTTACCCAATTATGGAACCGACACAGGTCCAAACACAACATTGTGCATAAGATCTAATATCCCTTTCACCATCTTAGCACCAGAGAGAAAACTCATCCAATTCTGCTTCCCATATACTCTATGTTCACAGAAATCGAATTCCAAAGAGAAATTAGACATACCTTCTACCATACCATTACCATGAATTATTCGAATTCCATTCTCTCCAATATGTCCAAGCCTTTGATGCCATAGCATGGTTTTTTCTCCATAGACCACTAGATTTTATGCTCCACTTTTAGGAACCACGGAACTATTACACCCATCAATAATTGTTACTACCCAGAAACATGTATAGAGTTCCAATCCGAACTCCCCACATCAATACTAGTGCTCCCCAAACCATCTTGCAAGTATCTTTCTCAAACACTATTTTTATACCGCACCATCCATCTTGCTTACAAAAATCATATTTATGGCCAATGCATGAATATGTAGAACACCCGGAAGTGTTCTAATCCTTCCACCTTGCAACTTTAGCTTGACTTTTCCACATCTGACGATTCCAGCCTTCCTGTCATCCACTAAGAAGACGTCACAACCATCATATTTCTCATACTCGTAGAACCACTCCCTATGAGGAGTGAAGTGAAAGGATGCGCCTGATTCAATCAACCATGCTTCATAATCTACATGTGTACTTGAGGTAGAAGCCAAGTACACATCCCCACCTTCATCTGAGGTATCTTTTGCCTCTGCAAAAGGAGCATCATCAGATCCCTTGACTTTCTCGGGAGCTTTAGATCTGAATTAAGGCTTTTGTGATCCATAAATCGAATATGAGAAAACTTTTGGATAAGAAATATGTTGACGTGTTTCGAACCATCCAGTGGGATTCATAGTCAGGACAAGATGGGGAATCATATCAAGGCAATAGATTAAATAGAGAGATTAATGTGGAGACCCTTAGATATTTAATGGTTAAATAAACAACTAGTTTTAAAAAAAGGATTATGAAATTTTCTTAAGTCAAATATTTATAATTTTAATATTTATTATTTTAGAATAATAATTTAATAGATCAAATAATTAATTTGATTAAATAATTAAATTTAATATTAATTAATTAAAACAAATAAGTAAAATAGGTAAAATAAAAAGATGAGAATAAAGATTGAGTCAAACCTTTAAGTAAATTAGAATTAATTGGAATGAACAGAATAAAAATACTATTCTAATTTTTTAAGAAATAAAAGAATAATTTTTTTTAAGATGGAGGAAAGGAGATTCATAAAGAAAACAAATTCACTAGAGAATATAAACATAATAAAGAAAATGGGAAATAATAAAAATGATAAAATCCATAAAAAAGGAGCGATTTTTATCTCGAAACAAATAAAAAGGTTAGAAGGAGAAGGAAAACCAATAAAGAGTTAAAAGGATAATAATAGAAAAAATATAAATAAATGAAAAAAACCCTAAAAATCAACAGGAAAGGGCAGGGATCCAGCAATTGCTGATATTCCATCCATCGTCTCTATTTCGATTGGTTGGCCTCCTTTAAATCTCTAAGGCCTCCCTAAACTTGCAATGATGAAAATGATCTATCTTAGCAATGACCTAGGTGTCTTCAATACAGATGTGGTGTTTTGTCTTTTCCACATGTTCCGCCAATGTTGAGGAGCGGGTCCTCCTATGTTTGATGTCAGCCGAATGCTCATGAATCCTTTGATTTATAGAGCGGTCGATCTCACCAACGTAGGGTGTCCCGCAAGAACAAGGGATCATATAAACACCTTTCATATCCTTAAAAAAAAAAAAAAAACTTTCATTTCTTTAAAATTTAGAATATTATTTATATTCTATTCATTCCAATTAATTCTAATTTACTTAAAGGTTTGACTCAAACTGCATTCTCATATTTTTATTTAACCTATTTTAATGATTTGTTTCAAATAATTAATCTTAAATTTAATTAATTAATCAAATTAATTATTTGATCTATTTAATTATTATACCAAAATAATAAATATTAAAATTATAAATATTTGACTTAATCTATTTTTTACTTAAGACATTTTCATAATCCTTTTTTCAAAACTGATCGTTTATTTAAACGTTAAATATCTAAGGGTCTCTACATTAATCTCTCTATTTAATCTACTACCTTGATCTGATTCAGCGTCTTGTCCTGACGATGAACCACACTGGATGGTTTAAAACGTGTTGACATATTTCTTATGATGTGATTTTCACCGAAAGTTTTCTCATATTATATTTAGATCTACATTCCTTTTTGAAGTGCCCTTCCTTTCCACATTTCCAGCACACCTTTACAGGTTTTCCTAGAGATTTAGATCTCACTCTAGATTCAGATCTCCCACTCGATGACTTATTTTTGTTTATATTCAGGGATCATGCTCGTACAGACAAGGCATCTCCATTCTAGCCCTCCATATTTTTCCGTCTCATCTACTCCGACAGTAAGGATGATACTATTTCATCAAACTTGAAGGTAGTTGTATCGCTACCTATTGCAACAACCAGACTATCCCACAAATATGGTAAAGAACACAACAAACTGATGCACTTATCTTCATCTAAAATTTTAATATCAACAGATAACAATTGGCTTACTACAGTATTAAAGGCATTCAGATGCTTTGTCCCTAAGCTCCATCCTTCATCCTGGGGTTATACAACTTCTTACGTAGGAACAGTTTGTTCACCAGAGACTTAGATTGGTACAAAGTCCCTAACCTGTCCCACAAATCCTTCATTGTCGCTTCCCTTGCTACATTCAACAAAATTGAATAGGTGATACACAACCGTATTTTTCTCTTCGCTTTCTGATCCAACTTCACCCAACCTTCATCTGACATTTCCATTGGTTTAGTATTTGGATCTACCGCAACCCACTGATCTTTATCTACCAGCAAATCCTCCATCTTGAGTTTCCAAAACTCAAAACTCTGACCATTAAATTTCTCGATCTCTATCTTTCCATTGCTTGCCATCTTCTTTCACCTCAAGAAATGATCCTGTGGATATCGCAATGGATAGGGTCTACCACAATCCTGAGTAAAACCCCTCAGCAGCAAAGGAATCCCCTTGAAACTAAAACAAATCTGATACCAAATGTATGTTTTAACTGTGTACGGAAATTACCTCCAGATGAATTCTAAAAAATAGAAAATAAACAATGAAAAGAATTGAAAAACAAATAGACAGAGATTTCCCCTGGAACCCAAAATCTGGACTACGAGATTGATTTTCATTACATTCCTTTTAATGTTACAATACATATATATACATGTCAAAGCATTCATAAACCCCAATCCATTAACCCTAGATTAGAACTTAACCGTAGTTCCCTTGAATGGATCTACAAAATACCATGGGCAGAAAACCATCATGCCCAAAACCAAGTGCAAAACCCATGCACAAAACCATAGGTAGGTCCGCCCACCTAATATAGTGTCCAAAAAAAATCTCGAGGCGCTGCCCCAAACCTCGTGAAGGGGGTTACCACCCCCCTAAAACCCCCCGACATGGAGGGACTACGCCCCCCCTTCTACACCTGACAAGGAGGGACTACGCCCCCCCTTCTACACCCGACACAATGAATTGGGGGGGGCCTTATAGCCCCCCGTGCATGAAACTAGTCATGGAAAGAATACAACACAAACCAAACAATTTGGTTCAACCCAATCTATGGTCAGGTGGCACATGGAAATCCCTAACTTAGTTGGATTTGCACATGTTAATATAAGATCTTTTTCCTTTATTATTTCATGAGTAAATGTGCTTGTCATTATGTGGCTTTAATGGTGGTTTCATCATTGATATTTCTCTGGTTATTTGTTGGTTATAAACATGTTTTATGACATACTTGAGTTATGGCTCTCATCATGTTTTAATTAGTAGATGAAATTTTAATGAATGCATGACCTAATAAATGATCTTGTAGTTATTATGAGGAGGCATCGGTCCTTCTTGACTATTCTTAGATAAGTATGAGACCCCTATTTTCAGATGTGTATTTAACACTTGTACATTACATGTTTATGATATGTTTGACAGAATGCCTGTTATGGTTGGTAGGGGTCAGGTTAAGTCCTTGTTCAAGTGTTTGAATTAGTAGCATTATTTCATTGTTATTTACCATTTCTAAAGTTTCATGAAGTTATGGGCAGAGACCTAAGTCTTAGCCCTGAAAAGTGGCTCAAGATTTGGGGTCACTGCCACTAACTGCCTGAAAAATGTTGCAGTCACATGGATGCCTTATTGTGGGAGGTAATGTTTTATGTGGACTTATCCCTATTGCAGACAAGAGTGATCTCCTTAGACTCCAAAGAAATCTAGTAATAAACAACCAAGGACTACTACCTTTCTCTATACTATGATTGACTGAAACAAAAGCTATGATAGAGCCCACTATGATTGATGAAGTCCCCTTCAAATATTTCGACCATCTGCTCCCCCTCGATGTTTTAGAGATCCTCCCATTGCTTCCCACATCTTCTCCATGATGTCCTGAAAGATTTCAACATAAACAGAAACAAACATGAGATCAAAACATCCAATATATAATATAAGAGATAAATGGACTAATTAACTCAACCATGTATCATAAATTGATCAATATGCAATCACAATCTATGTAGGTGATCCAGGAATCCTACAAATTGTATCAACAAATATATAATTGAGAAAGAATAATTGCCTCTATATTAATAAAATGGATAATATTCTTACAACCATGAATCCTTGATGTTGCAAGTCCCTTGCCACAATCTCCAACCCTCTCCTTGAATGAATAGCCTTCCAACCTTATTCCTGCAGCATAAGTGTACTTCCAATAGTCCTTCTCAATCCTTAGACCTAGGTTAGCTTTATAGGCCAAGAGTGGGAAGTTTGTCACCCATTTTCCAAGGGATGAGATCCAATAATGGTGGGATAGGGATTCCACAAAGAGAGGGAGTTTCCTCATGATGGGAGGTATCACAGCTGAATAGGAAACCATTCAAATCTTGTTGGTTGGAATAGATACGACCAACAATGCTTCTAGACTTTACTTTTTATTTTTACATGCGTTAAGTCATGTTCACAGGTCACAGTGTAATACAGTGCATACTTATGTGCAATTCTTAATGGACTCTTTTGTGTATGACCAAAAATTGACTAGGGAACTACACAGGAAGCCAAAAACACGGTTTTAAACCATGGGATATAGGAATTCCACTTTCTTTGGGATAATTTAGATTCTAAATTTGCAAGGGGATGCATTGGGACACATTTGTGTATAGCAAAAGATCCAAACCAATGGTCATTTGCCTAATGTGACAAAATGGCATGTAACAGATTCCCCCCTAAAGTGAAAAGTCAGAGGATATGTTTGATGATTGGAGTGCTTTATCGGGCCAAGGTTTGGGTTAGAGACTATATTCGGAGACCTTAAACAAACAAACAAACTTTACAATGCAATATACAATCATCACTGAGGTAGGAATTCCTATGCTCAAAGTATAAATGTCTCAAAGAACCAATATGGAAATAAATCTGAAGATCCATGTCAATAGAAGACATAGTGTGGACACATCCATTAATGGATCTATGTTTACAATAATGAATATTTAATAAATACATGCATCTTGGATGGATGAAACTAGATCCAGGGTCTTGATCTCCATCTTTCGATCCATAATACGAATCTAACCATGCGAGTGAATGTCTCATGGTCGAACATGGTAGAAACCACTTGATTACCAGTTGATGATGTGAATCATTAACAAGTGCGAGAGAAACTACCGATAATGACAATGGTTGTCAAGGTACTTCCAGTACAATCTATAAAGTGTGAATAGATGTGTTGATGTTGAACACTCATAGAATCATTTGATCAAAGGTTAATGATAACAATATATCGTCGAAGGCGAGAAACTTTCCATTAAGGCATGCAGGCTCCAATGTACTAAAGGTTTCTAGATCAACTTCCTAGATAGTGAGCTGGAGTCGATAGGAAGTGACCCATTGCAGGAGGGCCTACAACATGAAACTCATTTCAAGTTTTGGAGAACAAATGTTTGGAGTAATCTAGGACTGAGTCAGGGATGGTCAATGCAACTAAAGGTTGTGACTCGCAAAGTAATTTGACTAAGGTTGGACTTGTCTTGAACATATCAATGACATGACATGATCACTTGGAAGCATTTGACTAAAAAATCTTAATCAAACTAACTGAAGAATTTCAATGAGGTATGGTCAACTAAGTGGCAAATGATTTCCCAACCCGGACACAAAAAGTGACAGAATGTCATGTTCAAGAGGGACATATTTCCTTTTACGAATACAAAACAAAGGTTATTTCTCACTTTTACCCCACCATTACTGACAAGTACCTCTTTAGTTTTTTACAAGCTTGAGGAGGATAACATATGCTTGTCCTGTAAGCTCATCCTTCGGATGAGTCCTTCGAAGTATTTTTAACAAACCCTAGGAAGGATTGGTTTGGTCTCGTCATGCTTAACAAGTCCTGCACTGTTTAATTTTTATGAGCCCGGTGAAGGGGTAACTCGATGTCATTTTCATGTTTAAAGAGTTTTAAAAGACACAAAAAGAAAACTCGTTCAACTCTTTCAACGTAAATTTTAACGAGCCCGGAGAAAGTAAAGCTCAGTGTTTTTCAGTTTTAAGGAGTCAGGAGAAAAACAGAAGTAAACTCCACAATCTCCTTTTTTGTAAATTGAGTCCCTCAAGCCCAAAAAATGGTAAAATAATGCAGCAAAGAACTCTATTGACCATGATTAGTCAACATATACCTTTTTCATAAATAGTATAGTTCAGTCCGTAAAAGGGGTAAACTTATACTGAATAGACGGTTGTTCATTTACTTTTATGAGTTCGAACAATCAAGTATTGTTGAAAAGTGTGCAACAAGAAATGCTAAATTTAGAATGTGCTAAAAATAGACCTGCTAAAAATAGCATGTATAAAAATAGCAGTTTGGCCAGTGAGGTCATTGGCCACATTGGGTGAGAGGTGAAACTGCTAAAAATAGAAAGTTCTAAAAATAGAATTTCTGAGTCCCTTCCTATTTATAGCAATCCCTAGTCTATCTATAGGAAGTAAAATTAATTTTGGTCTTAACAGCAGTTGGAAATATTAATTAATTAATTCAATTGAGTTAATTAGTTAAGGACATTCGAATTGGAAGTCTTTGTGAGCATGCACATGAGTTGTCCCACTGATTGAGGAATTTATCCTTAATTTCCTCCACTGATTCAGGGAATCAGTATGAGTTCTATAATGAGAGAATCAGTTAACTTAGTTCTAACTAGTCAAGTCCAATTAGATTATTTTAACAAGTTGTTAAAATAATAAAATATAGTTTTTTGATGCTTGCACACATGTGACAACTATTATTTTAGATAACTGAGGATTCACTCATGGATAACTGTTGCATGTCAGTTCTGTCAGAGACCCATTTGAGATCAGATGTGGGACAATGTACTATTAGATGCTTGGATATTTCTAGTAAGTATTCCTTGCATGGAGAAGGATCTATTACAGGAGATTGGAGGACTTTTGGCCTATATATTGAGGCCTATGTAGTCCATGATTTTCATCTTCTGATTGAAGATCATCAGAGTACAGAGAGAGCAGGATAGCTATTGAGCTGATTCTTTTTTTATGTTGAAGAGGATTTCCACTTTATTGATAATACATGGTTGGGGTTTTATGCTGGTGCTTTCCCTTGGATATATCTTGTGTTATGTGTAATTATTTCTCTTGATCAGTTATGCATGTTTCTACTTGATGTTGCTCATGAATTCAATTATGCTTCCGCTTAATTTTTTGTAGAAGTATAACAAGTATTATGCTTTAGGACATTGCATATATCGGTTTGTTCTACAGGTGAAATTTATATATGGTATCAGAGCACAGGTGATCAAGAAAGAACAGTATACTAGCAGGAGAAATTCGAAGTTTATTATTTAGGATATAGATCTCAAGTTTTTATCACATCTATTTCATCAATGGCATTCTATTGTTTGAGGCTTGAGGCTTGAGTATGCCCTTGATGGTAGCTCAAACTATATAGCTTGGAAGGATCGCATGGAGGCAGTTTTGGAAGATAATGGTCTTAAGGATTTCATTGATCAAGAAATTCCTAAGCCTACTGACAAGACTGAGCAGGTGGAATGGAGGAAGTGTGTGGCTAGAGCTAGCAGAATTCTCTTGGAGGGAGTGCGAGATCACATTGTCTCGAGCCTCCATGGGAAGGAGACTCTGCATGCAATGTGGAAAACATTGAAAGATTTATATCAGAATAGTAGTGATCAGAAGAAGCTGGCACTGAAGGACAAACTTCGAAAGATCAAGTGTGAAAGGGATGAGATGATCTCTATGTATTTGACCAAGATCATCACATGCAGGGATGAGCTTGCAAGTGTAGGGGTCGTGAGATCAAATGATGATATGGTGAGTCTAGCACTCCTTGGCCTTCCTAAGAGTTGACATAGCTACCAGGACTCAGTGAATGGAAGGGAGAAACTGCCAGATTGGGAACGACTATGGTCAGATTTGATGCAGGAGGAGATTAGACGGAGCACCAAAGACAATTCTTCATCCATGCATGATGAGGAGAACTGTGCCTTAGCAAGTAAGGCAAAGAAGGGGAAGGAGAAGGTTTGTCTTTCTGAATCCAATTCTTCCAATGATGGGAAGAAGGTTGACAAATCGAAAGTGCGATGCTTTCGTTGTCATGAGGTGGGCCATTATGCTGCAAATTTGTCCACACAAGAAATCCAAGAAGGGATTCGGGGAAGGATCTAAAAGTGAGGCACTTGCTTCACAGTTTGAGTTGGATTTCACACTTTTCGCATGCATGGTTTCATCCATGGTGGGAAGTGGTTTGTTTCTTGACAGTGGAGCTTCTTTCCACATGACTGGCGACAAGAGTTTGTTCAGTACTTTGGAGGAGAAAGATCTCCAGATACTCATAGCAATGGGTAATGATGAGAAGTATAGTGTCTCAGGTGTAGGCATGGTTATTTTTCAGAGGGAGCATGGACCTCGCCTTACCTTAACCGATGTCAAGTATGTACCAGGACTGAAAAGAAACTTGGTGTCAATCGCGATGTTGGAAGACAAAGGCTATAATGTATTCTTTAGTATGGGAAAGGTTTTCCTTAGACACATCATCACTAGAAAGGTGAAGTATATTGGTTCACGGGTCAAGAACATGTATGCTCTTGAGGTTCAAGATGCATGCAAAGCCTTGAGCAGCAAGGCAACTGATGGAGACTTCTTGGTTAAGAGGGAGGGTATTACCTCTCAACATGCAGAGCCAGAAGAAGTCTCATATGATTATGGAGGAGCCACGATTGGTGCAGTAGCTTCAAGAGGTTGTGGAGCAGCCACAACAGGGGAAGCTGAGTGGAGATTGAGTAGAGACATCTACTCATGCAGAAACCTCCAGTAGGGGGAAACTTTGAGCCAGGTGGATAGAGGGATCACATGCAACCATACCTCCAAGTAGGAGGTGGGGCGATATAGAGTAATCGTCCCAAGGAGGAGGGGCAGGATCCTTGAGGTACCCAACCTCTTGGATGAGACCATGCTAGTACGGGAGCCCCGATGTGGAGTAGCAGGAACTGACTGATTGGGTAGAGACAGATGCGGATGGAGCAGCAGAGAGAGCGACAGTGCAGGGAATCCCAGCACAGCGCATAGCTAGCAGGATGTAGCAATGCGAGAGGCACAAGTGTTTTGCATAGTGCTAGGTGGCACAGAGAGGTGTGCAATGGTGCGAGATGCATGGAGATGTTGCAGTAGCACAGATGTCAGAGAGGGAGCACTTTTCAGCAGCAGGTAGAGCTTCAACATCAGAATATGTTCCTAGCCCATTGGAGTGGTCAGTTGGGAGTGTATTTGTTCCAAGTGTTGTTGGAGCAAGTGGACCTTGTAGATGTGTTGCATGCAGAACATTCCAGAGTTACAGGACCGCGTTCGAGAGGAAGACTTTCTTGTTGAGAGGGAGTGTTGAAAAGTGTGCAACAAGAAATGCTAAATTTAAAATGTGATAAAAATAGACCTGCTAAAAATAGCATGTCTAAAAATAGCAGTTTGGCTAGTGAGGTCATTGGCCACATTGGGTGAGAGGTGAAACTACTAAAAATAGAAAGCTCTAAAAATAGCATTTCTGGGTTCCTTCCTATTTATAGCAGTTCCTAGTCTATCTATAGGAAGTAAAATTAATTTTGGTCTTAACAGCAGTTGGAAATATTAATTAATTAATTCAATTGAGTTAATTAGTTAAGGAAATTCAAATTTGAAGTCTTTGTGAGCATTCACATGAGTTGTCCCACTGATTGAGGAATTTATCCTTAATTTCCTCCACTGATTGAGGGAATAAGTATGAGTTCTATAACGAGAGAATCAGTTGACTTAGTTCTAACTAGTCAAGTCCAATTAGATTATTTTAACAAGTTGTTAAAATAATAAAATATAGTTTGTTGATGCTTACATGCATGTGACAACTATTATTTTAGATAACTGAGGATTCACTCATGGATAACTGTTGCATGTCAGTTGGGATAGTGTACTATCAGATGCTTGGATATTTCTAGTAAGTATTCCTTGCATGGAGAAGGATCTATTATAGGAGATTGGAGGACTTGTGGCCTATATATTGAGGCATAGGTAGTCCATGATTTTCATATTCTAATTGAAGATCATCAGAGTACAGAGAGAGCAGGATAGCTATTGAGCTTATTCTTTTTGTATGATGAAGAGGATTTCCACTTGATTGATAATAAATGGTGTGTGGTCTAAAATGCAAATGCAAATTAGAGTTTAATTTAATGTCAACCCGGGAAGGTAAACTTAGAAGTGCTTATCTAAAATATATAGATCTAGAAAGATTCCTAATTTGTCCAAGATCTTAAAGTCCCCTTACAGGAACATATTCATTAAGATCTCTTTCAATAACTAATCAAGCCTAGATCTAACAATTTTTTGAGATCTATGATTCTCTTACAAGAACATATTCTACAAGATCTCTTCCAAAATTAGATCATTTAATTAGAACTTAAAAGTGGAAATGAAGTAAACCTAGATCTAATCATTGTATGAGATCTTATGGTTCTTTTACAAAAATACTTTCAAATAAGATCCTTCCAATATCAGAACATTTAATAAAACTTGAAAGCTGAAATCAAACAAAAACATAAAGTAAATTATAAACAAATAAGCATGCAAGTGAGGCCATGGGGGCCCTCCATAACTCCACCAGCACACCACTTCAATGGAGACTCTGTAGAAGCAAAATTGAAGTATGATCCTTTATTTCAAAATTCTAAGATTACAAAAACTTCCAGATTACAAATGGAGGAGATTGTACTCCTATTTATACAATGGGATGAGTAACAAACTCATAATGATCATCCACTAATCTCTCTTTAGTTCCATAAATCTCGCAACCATTTTTAACTACTTTCCCATTATTACAAAATATGATCCCTTTGAATACTCCACAATCTCTCACATATCTTGGATAAGATATGCCAACCAAATCCTCCATGATCTTCTCCTTAGGAATTGGATAAGATATGCCAACCAAATCCTCCATGATTTTATCCTTAGGAATAGGATAAGATATGCCAACCAAATTCTCCATGATTTTCTCCTTAGGAATAGGCTTGCATAATTATCTCCTTAATATAGTGGAGGAGATATGGATAAGTCTCTTGGAATTAATTCTTCACATATTTCCTACACATCACAAAACTCACATATTCTTGAGACATATAAAAATATGTATATTTTCTAATATTTAATCATAAATTCACTTGTAATACAAAAGTGAATAAAATGGAAAATAAGAAGGTGAAACCCAAATGTATTTATGAAAATGATATGATAAAAGGTTAATGGGATGATGAAATGTAAGGAATAGTGAAGAAAAGGGTGGATGAAAATATGACATTTCTGAGTCCCAACACATGGTTGGGGTTTTATGCTGGTGCTTTCCCCTGGATATATCTTGTGTTATGTGTGATTATTTCTCTTGATCAGTTATGCATGTTTCGACTTGATGTTGCTCATGAATTCAATTATGCTAATGTTTTGTAGAAGTAGAACAAGTATTATGCTTTAGGACATTTCATATATCGGTTTGTTCTACAGGTGAAATTTCTACAAGTACTTTGCAATATTTTTGTGTTTAAGGAGTCTGAAAAGGTCGTAAAGAGAACTCCTAGGTTTCTTTTTTTTGTAAGTTTTAATGAGTTCTAAAAAGTAATAAAAATATAATCAATGCCAAAATAAAAAATTTTTTGCAAATAACCTATGATCTGCACACTTAAAGTCAAAATAATTATCTATGTTCAAAAATAAAGTGAAAAACATTATAAATTTGGATTTTAAAGGTTAATAGGAAAAAAAAAAACAAAAATAGGCCTAAAAACTTATAAAAACCCAAAAAAGTACAAAGTTTTTACCATTTTTGTTTTTTACCTTTTGAGAGTGATAGAGGTCATTTTCACCAAAAACTCAGAGGTGGATTTTGGGCAAACTGTTGGACGAGATCACGAGTTGTTTTTTTCAGGTAAATCGACTCTCTGAGATCTTCATTTTCATGGTTTTTTATTTAGTATTTCACCATGGATTTGGATTGTTTGGAGAGGGTTTCCAAATTGAAAATTGCCCTCGATGTGTGCAATTCACCCTTTTCGTGCCTACACACATCGAACGAATTTTTATATTTAAAAACGTGATGTGTATGGTTTCTAAGGAGATAATCATACACATTTGCACTATTCAGCACAATGGGTTGCGCATAGCACCGAGGGCACAAAAAATAAAATAGAAAATGCCCAAATCTCTTGCCAATTTTTACCATGATTGTTTCTAATGATATTTTATGTTCATTTGCAGGGTTTTAAGCCACAAAAATAGAATGGAGAGAACGTGAACATGAAGCAAGACATAGTTGCTCTAAACCATCTAGAGACCATACAGACATTAACAAATTGTGGCATGTACAAGTTTTTCACCATTCCGAGCATGAAGGCCCAATTAGACTTGCTAGAATGGATGGTGGGCAAGTTGAACATTCAAGAATAATGTGTCATAGTTGGAGACCATAGGCTCATCATTGACGCCAATGACATTTACTTCTTGACTGGACTTCCACGTCGTGGGGTGGAAATCTCTTTATATGGGCATAGGCGAGGTGGTGAAACCAATGCCACCTATTTGATACAACATTGTACTGGGGGAGTTGCTCTCAAATATGGGAGAATTGAAATTAAAACCATAGCAATTTTTCCTTTGAAATCTATCGAGTTCACTGTTGCATGACTATGTGGTAGTGCAGCTGTTCATTTGCTCACAAAGGCTGAGATGCAAACCATCGTAGAGTGTTTGCAACCTACTATATTCAACTGAAGTGAGGTTGTAGTTGCCAACTTGAAAGGGAAACTAACTAGAGTCAGAACAGACAAACTCAAAAACTTTGGGTACAGTGTCTTAGTCATCTCATTTGATCTAGAGTGGATCCCTCTTCTCGCTCCACAGGTAGCTATAGAGAGAGGAGGACCTCAGGACCCTCGCATGCTGAAATGGGTCACACTTATGGCACGCCATGGAGGTGGCGAAGGACCAATGATCTGGTATACTCTTGACTTCTTTGAGTGGCTGGAAAATCAAATCATCATGATTAAATATTTTCCATATGCAGACATGGATTACACAGGTGATCCAGATTTGACACTATCAGCTGGAATGCAGTGGGGCAATCTAGATAAAACTTCACACATTGGTTGTTTTTGAATTTTTCATTTTTTTGTTATTTTTTGGCATCCAAAACTAATTATCTGAAATGATCATGAAAATGTGGTCCCAGTGAGACCCGTGAGGTTATGCAGATATGATAGGCATGGTGAGCAGCCAGTAGCTCCCATAGTGCCGAACCCGGATGCAGCAAAGGCATTGACTGAGTTAGAGCACAACCTTGAGAGGTTTGCCCTGGACATCCCAGATGTCGAGATAGATGACTTGAATCTCCACTATCAGAGGCACAATGTGGGGGTTCCCAGACCTATTGGCCGCTTGCTACGATAAGTAGCTCACTTTGTTGTATGCTACCATGATCATCATCATGCATAGTCACTATTCTAAGGGATATATTTTTGTTTTTTGATGATGTACTAACATGTTCAAAAAATAAAGGCCACCGGGCCTCACGTCTTTGAATGAAAATTTTGTAAAATCCACACTTTTTTCATACCTTTATCTAATGAAATCTACTACTTCTATTTCAATCTATCTCATACAATATATGGATGAATATTGCATTGATTTGTTTAAAAATGTTTTACAAATGCCAATTTAACACATAATTAACCAATGCATCAGTTAATATGTTTAAATTTCTCAGAATATGTTTATACTCAATATAATCAAACTCTCTTTCCAAAAGATGAACCCACAAGAACATTCTTAACATGGAAGCACTTCTAATTGAATAAACACCATTCAAATGTAATACTATGAGTTGTGAATCTAACCTAATGATCAATCGACGAATGCCAAATGAAATGGCATCAGATAATAGCTCAATCACTGCACTATACTTTGCAATATTATTCGTTGTTCGACCAAGGCATATCCCATGAATAGAAACTAACTCATCTGTGGGTGAATAAATGACCCAGGATGCGAAAGATAATTTTGAGTACTATGACTAGCGGCATCAACAAAGCCAATGTAATTTTGACGGAGAGTCGAAATCTAGAAATCAGGTATAACACAAGATAAGTAGGAGAAGTAGAGGAAAATTGTAAAAAGCTGCTAAAAATTGCCACACATAAAATATGGTACAACAATATACAAATTCTTCACCAAACAATCTAAGCATAATATTTCTTTAGGTAAAGACCATTTATGGGCTTTCCCAAAGGAATTCTATCATAATCAACTAGTTCATAGGCCCCTTTTACTAATGCATGTTTTGCAACAATAGGGCCATGCCACATAGGCTCGAATTTACCAACGCCTAACTTATCATGCTCTTGATCATAGGCCAAGATTAAATCACCTTTGACATTTTAATCATACCATGCTTTAACTCGTTTCATTTGGGCCTCGCTAGCTAATGTAACGTCACGATGAGTCTCATCGAGACGTGATAAGTACATGAAACATTCTTCCTCGGCATAAGTGGTTGGTAATAATTCAATTGTCAGTTTCAAAGACGATATTTCACATTCAATAAGTAAAACTACTTCCATGTCATAGATGAGCTGGAAAAGAGTAAAACGAGTCGAAGTTTTTATTGTGATACAATATGCCCACAAGTCTGGATAAAGAATTAGATATCGATCTCGTTTATGAGTCCCGATAATCCATTTAATCATGGTGGTTAAAACCTTGTTAGCGGCTTCTACTTGGCCATTTTCCTGAGGATAATATGGAGTAGAACTGTCATGACGCAGGTCTAGCTCCGTGGTAAGGTCATTCATCATAAAGTTTTGAAAATGGCTACCATGGTCCGTGATGATGGCTAGGGGAACTCTAAACCGAGAAATCACATCATTGAATACGAAAATGGATGTTGTTTCACCATCATCCTTATATGTGGGCATCACCTCGGCCCATTTCTTAAAATAATCTACTACTAGGATAATGTACCCATGCCTATTATAGGTCTATTTGGGTACATCACTCCCGACATTCAGATTAGTACCATTAGAGCTAATCAAATCCTAATTCAGTTGTTACATGCCCTAAACAAGTCATCACATTGAATGCTTCCTTCTATGAAAGTTTCCTGGCCTGAAGCCTTGCTAAAATTCCCCCTTGGGACACCAGCGCAGCCTTGGTCAGGGGTAACTGTGCTACAAAGAAGGCAAGCCCACTGTGGCCTGCACTTAGGCCCTCTTTGACCTACGCTGGGTGAGATTGAGCGAAATTTGCATAGGGTTCTGGGAATATTCCTTGATTCTAGATAATTCTAGAAGGATCCCATCTCTTATCTCCTCCTATGAGCTCGAAATTGGATAGGCTAAGAATCCATTAACCTGCTATCCTCTCATCCCTTACTCCATGGAAACTAACTCCAAGTTTGGAAGGCCATTAAATACCTTCATTTATGACAAAACCACCTTCATTTCCTATAAATTGAGCACTCATCATAGTGATCAAGGGGGCTAGAATCTGAAGTTTGTAAGGAAATTTTGTTGGTTTGAGAATTGAGTTTATGTTAAGCAATGTTATGCTGCTGGAGTATTGTGCTTTTGATGTCGCGAGGGTTGGACTGAAGCTGGATGGTAAGCGCCAATATTGTAGCAAGAATGTTGCAACTCCTGGGCTGCCAACTTTACTTTTATCAACCCGGTAGTTCGTAACAAACTTGGAAGCGTCAGTGTTGTATGCACAAGTACTAGTTCTTACTACAGGTTGTCACTTGGTCAGCCAGCGCAAGATCACTAGGAGCTCAAGCCAACTTCTATAGATCTCAGAAGAAGCTCTATGTGTGATGAAAGAAAGAAAGATTACTCTACAAAAGCTATTCTAATTGCAGAAAGGAAAAATACTGGAATGTAAAGCAAGACCTAGTAAACCCTAATTAACAAGCTAATTCTACTTTTGCCAAAAACACTATGAAAACCATGAAAGAAATGCCATTACCTACTCAAGAAAGCAAACAACATCTAACCATGCTATTTCTGGAAGTAAATAAGAAAAAAACATATTTTTGGATTTTTATGTGTTTTTATGTGAATTTGACATGCATCTAATTTATTGTGTGTGAGTGTGGTAGTGAACAAGTGGCGTTAAAGGGTGGTTTTGGAGCTTGGGAGGATGGAAGATGGTGTGGATGGGTCCTAGGAGGTCTTAGGTGGCCTTCTGGAGGCTTTTCCCACACTCAGCCTTCAAAAGAAAGCCTACAGGAAAAACTATAGGAGGACACAGGGAAACTACAAGAGGAAAACAGGGAAACTACAGGAGGCCTACAGGAGGAGGCCGAGAGAAATTTCCGCTATTTTGAGGGTGTGAGAGTGGGTGGAAAAGGTGGATGAAGGTTGGAAGGAGGTGTTAGGGTGCCTATGGTCTACCATGAACCACCAAGAGAGAGAAAGATGATTGGGTTTGCTCAAGGAGAGAGGAAGAAGTTCTATGAAAAATGCAAGAAACTAAGGCAGAATTGAGGAGAGGTTTGGGAGACCTATAGGGCATGGATCAGATGGAGGGTGTGATTGCTGACAAGCTGGCCTATTGCTAGAAGAGATCTGCTACAAAGGAACTGACAGTCAACCAAGAATATCAAGCAAGTAATGAAATGAGTGCATCTAGAAAAACAGAGTTTTGCATTAAAATGATCTAAACTATGATCTATGAAAGGAAATGCTGAGAAATGCTACAAGCAAGGAAAGCATGAAAGAGGACTATTGCAAATCAGGAAATGAACATGATGAAGGAGATCTGAAGCAAAGAAAAACTGGACTATTAACCTTCTAAAGAGATGCAAACACTAGAAGTCCTATGAATAAGGAAAATCTTTGTTTTTGGGGCAGCAAGAGAGTCTTTGCCTCAGATCATGGTCCCAGAGGGAGGAAGAGAGGCCAAGGCACTATTGTAGCCTTTTGAATATTTTCTGATCACTGCTTAACCTGCTACAGAAAGCACAAATGGAAGCAAACTACTAAATCATCAAAAGCAACCTATTCTTAACCATAAAAGAAATATGTCTAACAGCAAACTAATCTACAACTGAAGTAAAGCATACAAATACAATTTGAAGAGAATCTTGGCTACTTGGATTGGGACCTAACCCAAGAGCTTTAGCCCTCTGAGGTAACTCAGTGCTAGCTCAAAAAGGATTCCATCTTTATTATCAAAAAATAACAAGATTGCATGAAACTGTCACACAAAAATAAGCTCGAAATCTGAGCAGAGTTTACATAAGAAAAAATTCAACCCTAGTGAGGCCCTAGGACTCTCTACTTATACATCTGAAGCTACCAACAGCTTCCTTAAAATCAAGGAGGCTTGGTTCCCAAAACTTGAGATAACTATCAGTCATCCTCCACTTACTCGGCTGCCTTCTAGTGCATGACTCAGCTGCTTGTACTCCGAGCTGAATGAAGGGGAATTCGAAGTTAGGAGTAATAAATGAGGGGGATTCCCTCCTATAAGTCCTCTCATCTATCTACTTCGAGTTATTGCTGCCATTTGACCATTGGATCCTTAACTTTGACCTCAAAATCCATCAAAAGTTGCATTAAATACATGTTAGACCACATGGCATCATAACTAACTCAACTCACTCTATAAGCATAAATATAATCAAAAAATCATACAATAAGCCAAGAGAATGATTGATTTGACTAGGTTATGAGGTAAAATGAGCCCATATAATTACCCATTTATGAGGTTCATCATTACCCCCCTACTAAAGGTGTTGCTCATCCTCTGAGCAACTTAGTCAATCTCCTCATCTTTTATGGCCCTAGTGGCTTCCCTAACATCTCAGGCTTCTGATGTGGTCTACTCATGTTGGTCATAAAACCCTGTTGTTCTCTCTATGTCCTCCCACTACTCCTTCTCTTCTGCCTTCCAGCATGCCTAATAGGAGTGAAGGACTCAGTTTGAGGCCAATCCAGTTGACCTTCAGCCTTTGCATGGAGTTCTTGTACATGGGCACTCTTTTCAATGCCTCCCTCGGCCTCATTGGGGAATGATATTCTTTGATCTGCAAGCTGTGAGGTAGGGTGTTTCGTATTCTCATGCAGGCATGCACACAGTCATCCCCAAGTAGCCTTTGCATATCTTCAAAGTGTGCAATTGTTTGTGCCTGATTGGAAAGATATCTAGGGGCAATCTGAGGGTCATTGGCAAGCAGGTTATGTGTACTAATGAGTGCCATAGGATCTGATGGTTCAGCTCTTTTAATGGCTCACTCTACTCTTTTTCCATCAATATTTTCATTTCTACTGCCCTCAATTATTCATGGTTCATCCATGAGGCCATGGCCATTAATTGCAGGTCCCCTAGTTTGGAATTGGGGTCCCACACATTCATGTCTGTGAGGGCCATGTTGTGTAAGTAGAACTCTGCCATCTTTGCCTTATCCTCTGAGGTGCTTTGGTCACACAAGTCCATGAGCTACCTGTAGTCTTGGAAAGGCATTGTGCCTCTTTGTGCCAAAATATTTATTTGGAATTGAAGCCATTGGTCCTTTAGATAGAGGCCATAAGATTTGGCTGGTGTTCTGCATTGTAGTGCTTCCATGGATAAGCTAGGCATGTATGCCAGCTGAGTCTCTTTCTCTTGCAGCTGCCTCCCTAGGATTTCATTCTCATTTTCAAGGTGACTTCTTGTGATGGCTTCTAGATCTCCGAGAGCACTCAATTCTCTACCCATTTCACCAAGTTTGTTTTCCATATGGCCAACATCCTCAACCCCTTTGGATTTGGCTATCTACATCCACCTGTGTGTTCTCACTCTTTCTTTCTCCAATTCGAAAAATAGTGGAATTGCAAATTTCTGTGGGATTATTTTGCCTCCCTCAAGTAGATTGTAATAGGAGGCAAGACTAGGCTGGGGGTCAAGTTCTTGTAGCTCTTTTGCTTCCTCCTTCACCTTTGGCTATCCTTCTATCCTTTCCTCAAGCTTTTGGGTCTCCTGTAGTTTAGACAGTGTCTCCTGTAGGACTGTCTTAGCCTCCTATAGGTCTGGCTTTGGGTCCTATAGTACTGCCTTTCCCTTCCATGTAGAAGATCTTGGAGTCCCCCTTTCATATGTGATAGGTGTCTTGGAAGGAGATTCTTTCACCTTGGCAGATGGTGAATCTTCAATGGTAATGGGAACTTTTGAAGAGGGCTGAGGTTTGCCTGTTTTAATTCTTGTGCTCTTCCTTGCCCTGAAATACATGGAGGTTTGTCTTTTCCTCTTCTGCTTTGGCTTGACTGGTGTACTGAGGGCAGTGAGGGCAGCTACTACCTCTCTTTCCAAAGTCTCAAGGGACTCTTCCCCTTGCTCTGCCTTCTTTGCCTCCTTTTCTCCTTCTTTTGTCTCTTTTTTGTCTCTTCAACTTTTCCCTCCTCTGTTTCTTTTCCTTCCTCCTTCCTTTCTTGCTCTGCTATGTCACCACTGGCTTCACCTTCTCCTCCTTGTTGATCTTCCTCTTCACTGCCAGTAGTACTGACATCATACGTCAATGCTTTTATGTCATCCTCAGCTGTAATATTTCGGAAAACTTCGCATGTTGTAGGGAGAGTAAAGGTATGGAGGCCTTCCTCTACTAGGAGTTTGATTAAGCCATGGTGAGCTAACTGCCTTGAATTTCCTGCTTGCACCTTGGTGCTGGAGTCAATGAGGGACTGAAGGAAAAAATAAGAGATACTGAGCTTCTGAGGTGCTGGGGTATCCATGCCATACCTCAAGTCATGGAGGATTCTAAAATGATAACCATAGACAATGTTGTGCCTCCCCTCACAAGAAATGTTTCTAATTATTTGGTAGCTAACCTCATCCCATGGATATGGTATACTAGCCCTTCTAATTCCATTTTTATCTTCCACAGGGGTTTCATTATTTTGGAAGAATTTCTTCTTGGCAGCCTGGCCAATGGGTTTTTCATCTTTACTCCAAGGCAGCCCAAGAGGAAGGGTAGTGACCCTACTGATGAATTCTGGGGTTATTTCGATGGAGAGGCCTCTAATGGTTATAGCGGCATGTGTTCTTGTGTGGGGGACCAGAGAGAGAGCAAATTCTTGGGCAATCTCTTCAATAAACCCTCGGAATTTCTCAAAGAAGCTCATCTAGTTTGCCCTTGTGAATATGTCCACTACTTCGGGATGTGCATGGAGCCTAGTGGAGTTAGTGGGCTCCCTTCTCATAAACCCTCTTGTCATACTGCCTGTGATTTTTTTAAAAACCAAATATGGAGGTGGAGACAAAGAGTTTTTGAGAAAAATTAAAAACAAAATAGAGGAGACTGTGTTTTTTTAAAATAACAGAAAATTTTTATGTATTTTCTGCCCTCCTAAAGACTTATTTCCTCCTCAAATTGAGACCACTTCTTTCATATATTGATATTCAACAGGGGGTATGCATGAACCCTACCTCTTCAGACTGAATTTCGTGCCAAAAACAGTGTTTTATCCCTTAAAAATGGCTCACTACCCCTCCTGTAGAAGCCCGTTGTCCCTCCTGTAGATTTCTTGTAGGTGCTCCTGTAGATTTCCTGTACGTGCTCCTATAGAAAATGGCGAGAGCAAAGATAGGGAGGAAATCAATGGAGGATGGTGGTTACGAGGCTGTGGGGGCACAAGAAGGCTACTGTAGCTGAGTTACAAGGAGAAAATGAAGAAAAGGTGGTGAGAATATGCGGGGAGAAATGCTCATTACCCTTTATGGATATTTTTTATTATGAGTGCTAAGGTGGCAAGGTGTACATTGGACATATTCGAACCGTTGGTCCCCACCTGCTTGTTCATCATGGCCCCTCCTCGTAATCATCCCTCATTATTGCATCAGAGTTCACACTTCCTCCTACTGCCTATCCTTGGCATCTTATGCTTGAGTTGACTGTGCGCACGTGTGGGTGACATCTCGGATGAGTGGAGTCAACTAGATGAAGGTGTCCAAGTTAACTGTCCACCTTTTCCTCGTTTAATCTCAACCATCTCATTGCCTTCGTATGACTCCTAATTACACAAATGCAAATAGATGAGGGATTTAGTTACTTCCCTGTGATCTGAGTGTATTTGATGTGAGGTGATGTGGCTCTCTCTCTGCTGCATGCCTTCATTCTTCTTCATGCATGCTGTCTCTGCTAGATAATGTATGATTGTGGACTTTTGCAGGTTCTTCTTTTGTTGGAGCTGAGCTGCATGTGCCTTTCCAACCTTCAGATGTGCACTCTTTTTCTATTGGTGCTGGACTTCTATGGGATCAACTGCTACAGGAATTCCTACAGGAGCTCCTGTAGCTACTTCCCCCTTGAAACTTCAGCTTCTTGTTGAGAATGCAACAAGATTATGAAGCTTAGTGGAAAGAAGTCACCTTCACTAAGTGGGCCCGCAGGGTATTTTTGGTGCAAAGTCTATTTTTAGACTATGTCTATTTTTAGACATATGGATCATGGTCTATGAGTTGCAGGATGTTGTTTATGGATGATTGGTCATGTTGGGAAAAATAGATGGACTTCTATTTTTGGTTCACAGCGGAGTGATCAGAGTCTATTTTTAGACTGCCAGGCTAAAAATAGAAAAAGTTAAATATTATTAGCCCTTAGTAATATTTTGACTCTAAACATTATCTTATTCTCTTGGAGCACTTCAGTTCGAGCTACGGATGTGGCACATGCAGCTGATAGAAGGTATCACGTGGTTTCTTATGTGTTAGTTGAGCTATTGCATGGAGGACTTCAGTTAGAACTCATGCATGTGAGTTCTGTGGAGTTGGATGTGGATTTGATGGAGTTGTGTTAAGTTGAACTAGTTGTATTCAGTCTAACTGGAGAATACACTAGTGATGAGTTGTGTGAATTGATTGTTAATTAATTCACTAATTATTAACTCCAAAATAACTAAAGAATACATCAGTTAACTTAGTGCATGGATAGTTCAACAGAGACAGGTGTTAGAGGTAAGTGAAAGGGTGAGTTGTGACTATCAGTTGTGCATGAGATTTGCACAAGCATGGATTGAGTATGCCCATGAGGATTTCACAATATATTCCCAGTGAAATAGCCTGTGCTCATGTGATTTTCACTTGGTATTGTGCAATAGAGGCAGGCAAAGAAGCGGAGGAGATTTGAACCTGTGACTTGTTCTGATCTGAGCTAGTTTTGTGTGTAACAGGTGGAGATAGTGCTGGATACTTGTGAGGAGTATTGTACTATGTATTGTTACATGTTCTCAATCATTAATATACAGATAGTTGGGGGTTTTCAGCTATAAGCTTTCCCCGGGTTACATACTGTGTTAATGTGTGCATGCGATTGATGTTTCATTGTTTTTGATGATGCTAAATTGATGATCAACGTAGAGGAGGTTATGTATTATGAATGTATTCCGCAATAGTGTATAATCGAGATAATATCTGTGAATAAGTGTTTATTATTCAAAAATTTTACATGGTATCGGAGTTGTTGATCATCAAATCTATTATTCAGAAAGTGTTTACATCTTATTTCTTCAGGCAGAGTCTGTAATCGGGCCAGGTAGCCTCTGGATTCATCCTTCCTTTGGAAGGTGAGATATCCAGTAAAATCCCATACAGTCAATCTCTGTACGAGAAATAATTTGTTCTCACGAATTCTAGATCAGAGGCGGTTGAGTTGGAGCTAGTGGAATTCGAATTTGCAGCAGTGTTTTCTTGGTATCAACGTAGCAATGTCTTTCAACGGATTGCGATTAGAGTATGCTCTTGAGGGAAACTTGAACTATATTGCATGGAAGGACAGGATGGAGGCAGTGTTGGATGATAACGGGCTGAAGGAGTTCATAGAGGCTGATGTCCCAAAGCCTACTGATACTGCACAGGTTGATGCTTGGCAAAACAAGACAGCAAAGTGTCGAAGGATTCTGTTGGAGGGCGTGAAGGATCACATTGTGTCCAACCTGCATGGAAAGGCTTCTCCATACTTTATGTGGAAAGCGTTGACAGATCTATTCCAAAGCAAGAGCGATCAGAGGAAGCTGGTGCTCAAGGATAAACTCAAAAACATCAAATGTGAGAAGGGTGACAGTATGCCCAAGTATCTCACGAAGTTCACTCAGTGTCGGGATGAGCTGGGAAGTGTGGGGGTGACTGTCGATGATGAGGACTTTGTGAGCTTGGCTCTACTTGGTCTTCTAAAGAGTTGGCATTCCTATCAGGACTCTGTCAATGGTCGGGAGAAATTGCCAGGATGGGAAAGACTTTGGTCAGATCTTATGCAGGAGGAGATCAGGCGGAATACCAGGGACGGATCTTCATCAAAGGGAATTGATGAAGAAAATTGTGCTTTGGCTGCCAAAGCAAAGAAGGGGAAGAACAAGAAATCTTCTCAGTCCGGTGTGAAAGGCAAGAAGCAGGACATGTCCAAGGTGAAGTGCTTTCACTGTCACCAGCACGGACACTATGCCACTAATTGTCCGCAGAAGAAGAAGAACAAGCAAGCTACTGGATCTGCAGCAGGAGAGGCCCTAGCCTCGCAGTTTGAGCTTGATTTTTCATTGATCGCATGCTTGGTTCCAAGTGTGATGGGATCGATGTGGTTCTTGGACAGTGGTGCATCTTTTCACATGACAGGATATCGAGATTTGTTTTCTAATCTGGAGGAGAAAGATCTTGGAGTGCACATCGAGATGGGCGATGATGGTAGATACAGTGCGACCGATATCGGTACCATTTCCTTTGAGAGGGAGTCTGGTAAACACTTCGTATTGAAGGAAGTGATGCATGTTCCAGGATTGAAGAAGAATCTTATCTCTGTGGCGATGTTAGAAGACAAGGGATATGATGTTGTTTTCAGTGAGGGAAAGGCTTTCCTGCGCAGTAAGACAACTGGAGAAACCCGGAAGATAGGGGTTCGAGTGAGGAACCTTTATCAGTTACATGTAGATGGATGCGCAGCAATGGCATGCAAGGCAGAAGGATTAGTGAGCCGGGATGATGGTGAGCTGTGGCACAGGAGATTAGGTCACCTTCACCATGGAACCTTGAAGATACTGCAGTAGATCACTACAGGGCTTCCTAAAGGAAATCTTGCACAGTTAGATCAGTGCAAGGGGTGTACTTTGGGAAAGTTTGTGAAAGCCACCTTTCACGAGAAGGATAGTCGCGCCATGACGATCCTTGAGAGAATTCACACAGACGTGTGTGGACCTTTCTCAGTTGCTTCGACAGAAAAACACAGGTATTATATGATTTTTGTTGATGATTTCTCTCATAAGTGTTGGATCTTCTTCATACAGAAGAAGAGCGAGACATACTCAAAGTTCTGTGAGTTCAAAGCATTGGTCGAGAAGGAGTTAGGGAAGAAGGTGAAGGCTCTTAGGAGCGATAATGGTGGTGAATACATCTCTGGCGAGTTCAAGGACTTTTGTAGTGCAGAAGGGATTCGAAGAGAGCTCATAGCTCCCCATAACCCACAGTAGAACGGGGTTGCTGAGCGGAAGAACAGAACGATCGTGGGTGTTGCACGGGCGATGTTTCATGATCAGGGCCTACCCCTTCACTTGTGGGTGGAAGCATGCAATACATCAGTTTATGTGCAGAACCATTGTCCTCACAGGATACTTGGCATGAGTACACCCGAGGAGGCTTATTCTGGTAAGAAGCCTGATCTTTCTCATTTGAGGATTTTTGGTGCTAACGTTTACATGCATGTGACGAAGGATGCCAGGAAGAAGTTGGAGCCGACCGCAGAGGTTGGGATATTTGTGGGGTACATTGATACGCCCCACAACTATCGTGTGTATTTTCCAGACAGTGGTAAGACTGTTGTGCGACGGGATATAAAATTTCAGGAGGAGAAAGCCATGAAGTGTTTGCTTGAGAGGGAGCCACACTTGCATGCAGATGAGGAGCTATTAGTTCCTAAAGATGAGCTTCAGGATGTGGATCAGCCACAGGACGAAGTTAATAGAGTGGAAGAGACCACTCATGCAGCGCCAACCATCAGAGGGAGAAAGCATTTGACAGAAGTTGAGCGACTGGCTCAAGATGCAGAGAAAGTTGTATGACCACCTACAGCCCAACGTAGGCAGAGACAGTCACCTGATTGGTACACTGGATACATGGCTCTTATGAGCAAATGTGTTGTGACTGAGCCATCCTCTTTCGAGGAAGTTGTGGAGGATCCCGCATGGGTAGACGCCATGGTGGAAGAGTATGATTCAATTGTCAGAAACAGTGCATGGGAGATTGTTCCTAGACCGAAATGGAAATCAGTGGTGGGTTCGAGATGGATCTACAAAGTTAAGCAGACAGCTGACAGGAGTGTGGAGAAGTACAAGTCAAGATTTGTTGCCCGAGGCTTTTCACAGATAGAGGGGATCGATTATGAGGAGACCTTTGCACCTGTCGCAAGGTATTCTTCCATACGGACAATTCTTGCTCTCTCAGCGCAAATGGGGTGGCACATTCATCAGATGGATGTGAATACTGCGTTCCTCAACGGAGTCATTAAGGAGGATGTGTACATTGAGTAGCCCGAAGGTTTTGAGATCTTCAGTAGCGAGTCGCATGTTTGCAGGCTCAAGAGAGCGTTGTATGAGTTGAAACAAGCACCACGTGCTTGGTACACACAGATAGACAGTTATTTCATCAGACTTGGATTCTCCAAGAGCGAGGCGGATCCTAACCTATACCAGATTGTGGTGGAGGGTAAGTTGCTTATCATTGTACTTTATGTAGATGATTTGATTCCGGGTGATGAGCTGTTGATACTTTCATGCAAGGATGATCTTGCTAAGGAGTTTGAAATGAAGGACTTGGGCCTCCTTCATTATTTCCTGGGATTGGAAATTTGGCAGCGCAGTGATGGACTATTTGTTTCTCAGGGTAAGTATGCTCGGGAGATACTGGAGAATTTCAACATGCATGGTTGCAAGCCTGTTGATACTCCTCTTCCTGGAGGTTGGAGGAAGGAGGATGCCACTTCAACAGAAGAAGTGGATGCCACTGTTTATTGACAGTTGGTGGGGTCGCTTATGTATCTGGTCAATACACAACCCGATATATGCTATGTTGTTAACCAGCTTTCACAAGCTATGGTTAAGCCAACCAAGCTCTTCTGGAAGGCAAGCAAGCATGTAGTGTGTTATTTGAGAGGCACATCGAGATATGGATTGTGGTACATACAGGAGGATGAGGTGAAGCTATGTGGCTTCACGGATGCAGATTGGGCAGGGAGCCCAATGGACAGAAAGAGCACATCAGGAGGGGTCTTCAGTATCAGGTCGATAGCAGTTTCTTGGTACAGCAGGAAGCAGAGATCCGTGGCACCCAGTTCAGCAGAGGCCAAGTATATGGCAGCAAGTTTGGTTGCATGCGAGGCTATATGGATGAGGAAGATCCTGGTCGGTTTGTTCGGTTCTTACTTAGAGCCTACTGTGATTTACTGTGATAGCTAGAGTTGCATTAAACTCTCGGCTAATCCTGTATTTCATGATAGATCTAAGCACATTGACATCAGGTACCATCATATCAGAGATTGTGTGCAGTGGAGAATCATGTTACTTTCATACATTCCAACGGAGGATCAGGATGCTGATATCTTGACGAAGGCGCTCACCAGGAGCAAATTCGAATACCACCAAGGCAGGATAGGGGTTGCTGATAATCCATATCTTGTTGAGAGGGAGTGTTGAGAATGCAACAAGATGATGGAGCTTAGTGGAAAGAAGTCGCCTTCACTAAGTGGGCCCGCAGGGTATTTTTGGCGCAAAGTCTATTTTTAGACTATGTCTATTTTTAGACATATGGATCGTGGTCTATGAGTTGCAGGATGCTATTTATGGATGATTGGTCATGATGGGAAAAATATATTGACTTCTATTTTTGTTTCACAGCAGAGTGATCAGAGCCTATTTTTAGACTGTTGGGCTAAAAATAGAAACAGTCAAATATTATTAGCCCTTAGTAATATTTTGACTCTAAACATTATCTTATTCTCTGGGAGCACTTCAGTTCGAGCTATGGATGTGGCACATGCAGCTGATAGAAGGAATCACATGGTTTCTTATGTGTTAGTTGAGCTATTGCATGGAGGACTTCAATTAGAACTCATGCATGTGAGTTCTATGGAGTTGGATGTGGAGTTGATGGATTTGTGTTAAGTTGAACTAGTTGTATTCAGTCTAACTGGAGAATACACTAGTGATGAGTTGTGTGAATTGATTGTTAATTAATTCACTAATTATTAACTCATAAAGTAACTGAAGAATACATCAGTTAACTTAGTGCATGGACAGTTCAATAGAGAGAGGTGTTAGAGGTAAGTGAAAGGGTTAGTTGTGACTATCAGTTGTGCATGAGATTTGCACAAGCATGGATTGAGTATGCCCATGAGGATTGGGCAGTATATGCCCAGTGAAATAGCCTATGCTCACGTGATTTTCACTTGGTATTGTGCAATAGAGGCAGTGAAAGTAGCGGAGGAGATTTGAACCTGTGACTTGTTCGGATCTGAGCTAGTTTTGTGTGTAACAGGCGAAGATAGTGTTGGATACTTGTGAGGAGTATTGTACTATGTATTGTTACATGTTCTCAATCATTAATATACAGATAGTTGGGGGTTTTCAGCTGTAAGATTTCCCCGGGTTGCATACTGTGTTAATGTGTGCATGCGATTGATGTTTCATTATTTCTGATGCTGCTAAATTGATGATCAACGTAGAGGAGGTTATGTATTATGCATGTATTCCACAATAGTGTATAATCGGGATAATCTCTGTGAATAAGTGTTTATTATTCAAAAATTCTACACTTCTCCCTGTGTTTGGAGATCGAGAAAAATTCCAGAGGTGCCATGCATGATGGAGGGAAAATAGGCAAGCTTCAAGTAAGGTTATTGGTGCCTTTTTCTCTTTTTATTTTTGTTTTTTTTTTCATATTGGAAAACTATTTTTTTCTGTTTTTCTCTTGGACAGGAAAAGAAATTATGCTTGGGGGTGTGATGTAGGCTTGGAAATGATAGCAAGGAGGATTGAAGGTGGTAAGAGGGATGATAAGTTCCTCATGAAGCTCTCCTAGTCCCTCAAATTGCCTTCTGTAGACATTTTTGGCTATCTGTAATTCCTACAGGAGCCTCCCGTAGAAAACATAGAGTCTCCTGTAGAAAACAGAGTTTTGGAAAAAAAGTACATTGAGGTGAAAGAGATGCCAAATATGATGGAGGAAGGTGTGGATAAGGTGAGATGGATGCTGGTGTGAATGTCAGTGTTCCCTTTGCACCTTCTTCTGCTTCCTGTAGTCCTCCTGCAAACCTTAATTGCCTACCCTGGGTGCCTCCAAATGAGGTTTTCACCCAGGGATCTTATTCTTTCCTCTCTCTTTTTGACATCATTGGGCCGCCTCAGAAGAGGCTTTCAACCCAATGATGGGACTCAAGCGCCTCATGGAGGTTTTCACTTGAGTCCTTATTATTCTTTTTATTTTATTTTTTTGCTTTTCTTCAGTGAGTGGGTGAGATGGAAGCTAAGACATGCTCCACTACCATCACTGTTTTATTCAGATCTTCAATAAACTCTCGCTTGGAGAGGGGTTTCCTGTAGACTTTCAACTGATGTCCATTGACAAGCATGGGGATGGCTTCATCATCAATGGTTTTGATTAGAACTGAACCATTTTCATTACTTTTCTCCACAATGTAGGGTCCCAGCCATCTTGTCCTCAGCTTGCCTTTGAAATATTTCTATCTTGAATCATGAAGTAGTGCCCAATCTCCCTCTTGGAATTTCTTCTCCTTGATTTTTTTATCATGCCATATCTTTCTCTAAAGCTGCACTACCTTTGTATGGAGAAGGGCTTGCACTCTATATTCATCCAATCCATTGAGCTGAAGTAATCTCTCCTTTTGTGCAGGGCTGAGGTCTAGGTCTAGCTGAGCTGCCATCCTTAGGGTATTGAATTCAAACTCTATTGACACCAAAGCCTTCTTCCCATAGACCAGTTCATAGGGTGTGAACCTGGTGGTGGTCTTCCATGTTATATTGTAGGCCCAAGTGGCCTCAACTAATCTATCTGCCTAGTCTTTTCTACTGCTGCTCACTACCTTGGTTAGGATCCTTTCCAAAGCTCTGTTAGTGACCTCCACTTGCCCATTGGCTTGTGGATGGTAAGGGGTGGAAGTCCTGTGCTTGATCTTATGATGTGTGAGCAAGTCTTCAATCAGGTTGGAAGTGAACTGAATGCCTTGGTCTATGACCAACTCTCTTGGATACCCGAACTTGTAGAATATATTTTCTCTCAAAAACTTAGGTACTTTTTCCTCTGTCACTGCTTTGATTGCTTTTGTCTCTACCCACTTTGTCAGGTAGTAAGTGCACACAATGATGTATTGTGTCTGCTTTGAAGGGGGTTTGATAGGCCCCACAAAGTCCAAGCCCTACTTCTCGAATGGCTCAAAGGTCACTTGAGGTTGCATGGGCATTTCATCCTTTGCAGTGGGTTTCCCCATCCTCTGACACCGATCACACTGGCTCGTGTATCTCCTCACATCCTGATGAAGAGTGGGCCAGTAGTAGCCTGCTTGCAATATCTTGAAGGCGGTTCTTTTTGCTGCAAAATGACCTCCACAAGGCCCATCATGACAGGTCAGGAGGATGTCAAAGACTTCCTCCTCCCTGAAAAATCTTCTCAGGATCTAATATGGGCCAAGTTTGAAGATATTGCCTCCAATCCAGGTGAAAGAGGCGCTTTTCGTTACTATCCTGCTCTTCTCTTTTGAGGATAGGTGTGGTGGGAACTGTGCTGAAACCAAGTAGTTTGCTATATCAACAAACCATGGAGAGAGTACTGATATAGCAAATAGGTGTTCATCTGGCATTTGGTCATCCACCATTCCTTCTTCACCTGCAGGAAAATTCACTCTAGACAAAAAGTCAGCAACAACATTCTCTTTACCAGGCTTATCAATAATTGTCAAATCAAACTACTATAGTAAAAGCAACCTTCTAATAATCTGAGCATTTACATCTGGTTTGTTCATTAAATATCTAATTTCCGCATGATCAGTGTGCACAAAGGTTTGATAGCCTGTGATATAATGTCAGAATTTGTTTAAGGAATGCACGACAGCTAGGAATTTCTTCTCGGTCACTGTATAGTTTAACTCTGTCTTTGACAAATTCTTGCTTATAAAGTATATGGCGTAAGGTAACTTTTCATCAACTTGTCCTAAGGTTGCTCCTATCGCTTTGTTTGAGGCATCTATATGAATGTGAAATGGCAGGGCCCAATTTGGACCTCTGAGAATTGGGACAGTCATGAGCTTGCTCTTTAAGGTATCTAGGGCTTCTTGACAATTTTCCGACCATATGAACTCAACGTCTTTGCCTAGGAGGCTAAACAAAGGAGAGGCTATCTCACTGAAGTCTTTAATGAATCTTCTGTAATATCCTGCTAAGCCTAGGAAACTTCTAACATCTCTCACCTTTTGAGGAGGTGGGACCCTTTGGATGATGGCAATTTTGTTGGGGTCCACCTGCAGTCCTTTTTGAGATATTGCATGAACTAGCACGGTCCCTTCAGTCATTAGGAATTCACATTTTTCCAGACTGAGGGATAGGTTCATCTCAATACACTTAGCTAGAACTTTTCCTAGGTTAGATAAAGCTTCCTGAAAGTCAGAGCCATAAGGAGTAAAATCATCCATGTATATTTCTACTGCATCATGAACCAGTTCAGAAAATATACTCAATACCGCTCTTTGGAAAGTGGCTGGAGCATTGCACAAACTAAAAGGAAGGACCCGGTATGCAAAGGTATCCCAAGGACAAGTGAAAGTGGTCTTATCTTGGTCTT
Organism: Pinus tabuliformis; assembly: GCA_031772625.1. Taxonomy (NCBI): domain Eukaryota; kingdom Viridiplantae; phylum Streptophyta; class Pinopsida; order Pinales; family Pinaceae; genus Pinus; species Pinus tabuliformis. The sequence continues at coordinate 868,367,638 of CM062817.1, forward strand.
CCGAGCTTATTTAAATCTAATTGTACCCGCTAAACTCATCTAGGAAAGAGAAAAAAAAATTCCCTGCCAGACCATCTAACACTTGATCTATGAAAGGTAAAGGAAAATGGTCCTTTTTAGTGGCTTTGTTCAATTCCCGATAGTTGACAGAGATTCTCCACTTACCATTTTTCTTTGGCACCAACACCAAAGGAGAGACCCATTCAATGTCAAATATGGGATAGATGAATCCTGCATCAAGCAATTTCTGTAGTTCTTCCTTAACAATATCTTTAAGTGTTGGATTCCTCCTCCTTTGAGGTTGCCTGACTGGTTTGCAATCTTCTTTGATGTATATATTATGAGTACATACTGAAGGGTGCACTCCCTTCATCTCCTTATAACTCCAGGTGAAGGCATCTAGATGTTTTCTCAGTAGGCTGCATAGCTCCTTCTCCTGGGAAGTAGATAGGGATGGATTGATTTTCAATGTTCTTTTTGGGCTGAACTCTATATTTTTGACACAGGGAGAAGTAGGATTGGCCACACAGAGATCAGTTGAGGGGTTTTTTTTGGTTTCTCTTACTATGTCTTCTAATGGTGATACACTAGGAGGTGGATTCTGAATCAAATTTTCAATCATATCATCCTCATCTTGCAGTTTCCCCCCATGGCGATTTCCAATGCACAAAGCGATGCAGAATAAACTTCATCCTCATCCTCCTCCTCCAACCAGAGAGGTAGATCATGTTCTAGCAAGGGTTGGGTAGGAGGATATATGGTCAACTGCTTGGACATATGTCCATTCTTGATGGTCATGTTCCCAACTCGGCAGCTGATGTAGGCATCGGCCGTAGCCAACCAGGGTCTTCCCAGAATGAGAGGATACCCACTGAGCTTTGCCTTTAGCTATAGAACTAAGAAATCAGCAGGGTACTCCCAAGAATCAATGGAGACCATCACATCTTCCATAATCCCCCCAGGGGTCACAGTGGAGCGGTCTGCTAGTTGCAGCACCGTCGTGGTCTTCCTCAAGGACCCTTGGAGGTTAAGTTTGAGCATTGTGTCCTTCATCATCACATTAATGGTAGCTCCCAGATAAATCAAGGTATGTGGGACCATTGTGCCATTGATGTGGACATCAACTACTGGGCTTCCAGGATCCAGATATTTTGGACAGATTATCTACCCCAAAATCAAGTCGGAAAGTTGTCCTATGACATTGTTGGTTGGGGCGTCTCTCTTGCACCTTCTTGGATGCCTAAAGCACTTCTCTTTGATCAACCTATTGTATATAGGCACATCCTTTATGGCTTAGAGAAGTGGTATCTTCACACATAAATGTTTCAATTCTCCTAGGAGTTCAGTCTCTTCTAGGGTAGGTTGGATTGTCATGGATAGTCTCTCAGGAAAGGGTGAATTTGCTTTAGGTTCGCTTACCTCTTTATCTTCCTCAACCTCCCTAGGTGGAGGCTGGATATCTGGGAGAACTTTCCCAGATTGCAAGTTGATTTCTTGAATCTCCACATCATAATTTTGGCATAATGGTTCCCCACTATACACTTGATGAGCCTGTCTGTTGTTCGTGTTTGGATTTGGCTGGGCAAGCATTTGGGGTTACCTTGGTGGAGCAGAAGGTAACGGTTGTGGTTGGGTAGGTGGTGGAGGCAGAAGAACGGGAAGAGAGTTGTATTGGGGCCTCCACCCCTGATGAGATGCATTTCATTGAGGTTGTGGCTGAACATAGGATTGAAATGAATGGGTGGCTGGTTGGGCATGATATTGAGATGTGAAGGACCAAGGAGGTGGTGTGTACCAGGAAGCATGAGCAGGAGGACCCCAAGAAGGTATGGAGGGAACTTGGTTGGGGTTGTAGTATGCCTGAGATGTCCCTTGCATCCCCTGCTGGTATGGTCTAGGTCCATGCAGCCTCCTTTGGTTTATGTAATAGGTCTGTTCAGTAACTCCTTCGGCCCCTTGGTATATAGCTTTAAGTTCGGGCAAGGAAGGGCACTTGTCTGTAGAATGATTTTCTTCACAGAATGAACAAACCTCTATAGAGTTCAATGGGAATTCATTCCTAGGATGCCTCTTGATGCATCTAGGACAAAAAATGGCCAAAGCCCTCTCTGCTTCCTCTTGCTTTTTTTAGATATGTAAGGTATCCATTTGCATGGCAAGAGTCTGTAGCATCTCACTCTTGAAGTCTTCCAGCATGTTTCCAATTTCACCTTTAATGGATGAATTGGAAGAAGAGGTATTGGCTATGGGTTGACCCCCCCACCTTTCTTTCTGGCTGGTCTAGAATGGTTTCTTAAAATAGTCTTTATGTCCTCATAGGATAGTTGGTAGATGTCTCCCCCGGCCAGTAGATGGAGGGTGTCTAGAAGGTCTTCCCAAATTCCCCTGAGCAGGACCAACTTCAAAGAATCAAGGTCAAGTGTACACCCGACCCTTTTGTAATTGAGCTGGAACCTTTCTTCATAGTCTTCCAGGGACTCATCACTTCCCATGGTCATTCGAAAGATTTATTCTTTAGTATCTTTTGACCTACAATAGTCTCGATACTTGTTGTTAAAGGCCTGTTGTATCTAAGCCCAAGGTGTGATGCTATTGCCAGGTAATCCCATGAACCAGTGCAGTGTTACATCCTTGAGAGTAGAAGGGAACAGTTTCAACTTTTTCTCATCTTCTACATAGTCATAAGTTCGATAGATGACAACAAACTCAAACAAGAAGGTGCCAGGACCTTCTATAGTCAGACCATGGAAGTGAGGTAGGGCTGAAGGGCTTATATTCTTCATTTTGGTGTCCCCATTAATCTCCCAAATGGGAAAGGTACCCTCTATTCTTTCTCCATTTCCCCTAGCATTTTTGTTTTCAGCCATTGGCTCCAGAGGAATGTTTTCTTCTTCTTCTTCCCCTATAGGTTCTTCAAATATGTCTAGTTGTTCACCTAAGGGTTCTTCTTGATCGCAGCCACTGAAGAAGAGAGAAGGTTGGCTATGTGAAGCAGTGAGGGTGTTGGGAAAAAACTTTCCCGGGTTATCTCTATTCCTACGAGGCATGAAAAGAAATATTTTTGGTTGGTTTTTTCTTTTCCTCACACTTATAGTACCTGCAGAAACTAAAATTGTGATTGAACAAAACAAATTGCAACTAGCTGAAATGAACTTGCTGAAATGGAAATTTGCAGAATTGAAATGGAAAGCAAGGAAATGCAAAACTAAAAGAAAAGAAATGACTAGTATACTTTTTCCGAAATGAAATTTGTAGAATTGGAAAGGAAAGCAAAGAAATGCAGAACTTGAAAGAGAAGAAATGACTAGTCTACTTTTGCCGAAATAAACTATTAGCATAGTATTACAATAGGAAATAGAAGAAAGCAGTAATCACAAAATACTTTGACGCTTCCCCGACAACGGCGCCAAAAAGGTGGTGAGCACCAGTATTGCAGCAAGAATGCTGCAACTCCTGGGCTGCCAACTTTACTTTTATCAACCTGGTAGTTTGTAACAAAATTGGAAGCGTTGGTGTTGTATGCACAAGTACTAGTTCTTACTGCAAGTTGTCACTTGGTCAGTCGACGCAAGATCACTAGGAGCTCAATCCAACTTCTATAGATCTCAAAAGAAGCTATGTGTGATGAAAGAAAGAAATATTACTCTACAGAAGCTATTCTAATTGCAAAAAGGAAAAAGATTGGAATGTAAAGCAAGACCTAGTAAACCCTAATTAACAGGCTAATTCTACTTTTGCCAAAAACACTAGGAAAACCATGAAAGCAATGCCATTACCTACTCAAGAAAGCAAACAACATCTAACCATGCCATTTCTGGTAGTAAATAAGAAAAAAAAACATATTTTGGGACTTTTATGTGTTTTTATGTGAATTTGACATGCATCTAATTTATTGTGTGTCAGTGTGGCAGTGAACAGGTGGCGTTAAAGGGTGATTTTGGAGTTTGGGAGGATGGAATATGGTGTGGATGGGTCCTAGGAGGTCTTAGGTAGCCTTTTGGAGGCTTTTACCACACTCAGCCTTCACAAGAAAGTCTACAGGAAAAATTACAGGAGGACACAGTGAAACTACAGGAGGAAAATAGGGAAACTACAGGAGGCCTACAGGAGGAGGTCGAGAGCAATTTCTGCTATTTTGAGGGTGTCAGAGTGGGTGGAAAAGGTGGATGAAGGTTGGAAGGAGGTGTTAGGGTGACTATGGTCTACCATGAACCACCAAGAGAGAGAAATATGATTGGGTTTGCTCAAGGAAAGAGGAAGAAGTTCTATGAAAAATGCAGGAAACTAAGGCAGAATTGAGGAGAAGTTTGGGAGACCTATAGGGCATGGATCAGATGGAGGGTGTAATTTCTAACAAGCTAGCCTACTGTTGGAAGAGATCTGCTACAAAGTAACTAAAAATTAGCCAAGAAGATCAAGCAAGCAATGAAATGAGTGCATCTAGAAAAACAGAGTTTTGCATTAAAATGATCTAAACTATGATCTATGAAAAGAAACGTTGCAAGCAAAGAAAGCATGAAAGAGGACTATTGAAAATTAGGAAATGAACATGATGAAGGAGATCTAAAGCAAAGCAAAACTGGACTATTAACCTACTGAAGAGCTGCAAACACTAGAAGTCCTATGAATAAGGAAAATCTGTGTTTTTGGGGCAGCAAGAGAGTCTTTGCCTCAGATCATGGTCCTGGAGGGAGGAAGAAAGTCCAAGGCACTATTGCTAGCCTTTTGAATCTTTTTTAATTGCTGCTTAACTTGCTACAGAAAGCACAAATGGAAGCAAACTACTAAATCATCGAAAGCAACCTATTCTTAACCATAAAAGAAATATGTCTAACAACAAACTAATCTACAACTGAAGTAAAGCACACAAATACAATTTGAAGAGAAGCTTGGCTGCTTGGATTGGGTCCTAACCCAAGAGCTTCAGCCCTCTAAGGTAACTTAGTGCTAGCTCAAAAAGGATTCCATCTTTATTATCAAAAAATAACAAGATTACATGAAACTGTCACACAAAAATAAGCTCGAAATCTGAGCAGATTTTACATAAGCAAAAATCCAACCCTAGTGAAGCCCTAGACCTCTCCACTTATACATCTGAGGCTACCAACAGCTTCCTTAAAATCAGGGAGGCTTGGCTCCCAAAACTTGAGATAACTATTAGTCATCCTCCACTTTCTCGACTGCCTTCTAGTGCATGATTCGGCTACTTGTACTCTGAACTGAATGAAGGGGAATTAGAAGTGAGGAGCAATAAATGAGGGGGATTCCCTCCTATAAGTCCTCTCCCTTGTCTACTTCAAGTTATTGCTTCCATTGGACCACTGGATACTTGACTTTGACCTTGAAATCCATCAATAATCTGCATTAAATACATGTTAGACCACATGGCATCATAACTAACTCAACTCACTCTATAAGCATAAATATAATCAAAAAATCATACAATAAGCTAAGAGAATGGTTGATTTGACTCGGTTAGGAGGTAAAATGAGCCCATATAATTACCCATTTATGAGGCTCATCACTGGAGGAGTGGCACAAGATCGAACTGTATTGGGAAATACTCTTCCTTCTACATTTATAAAGAGCTTATTCCTTTTCTCATATGATTTTTCATATCTGTGATGATTATGTGTTTCAATGTCTTCGATTCCATTGTTTTATAGTAGATAGATCATGTATGCTTTGATCATTTCTTGTTTCTGTTTCTCTTGATACATGTACCTTTTGATCGGATTGAGTTCAAGTGGGAGCGGCGGGAGAGATTCAAAAGATATCAAGAAAGCGAAAGACTACAAGCAATTTCCTCCATCTCATCTATCTTCTATAAGAAAAGGTTAAACTAATTTCTTTCTGTTATTCTAGGTGTAGTTGCCCACCTAGGGAAAATGTGTTTATCCATAGATGCAAATTCCATATAGCAATGCCCCCCAGTCGAGTGAGGAATACATGTAAGAAAATTGATGCCCCATTTAGTGAAAGCACTGATGGCAATGATTATGTGAAGAGGAGATGGGTGTGCACACATTTTTTGATCATAGATCTGACAATTATGGCATTTCTGAACTACAGTTATATAGTCTTTGAACATAGAAGACCAGAATTATCCTACCCGCAAGATATTTTGAGCAGTGGAAAACCCTAACAAATGACCACCACAAGCTCCATAATGGAAGTCATTTAATGACTTTTTGGCTTCCTTGTGAGCTAAACATCGTTTGAAGATGGAATCGTCTAAGTTAAACATCATCTGAAGTTGTATTTTTGGGATTGGTACTAAATACGATGACGATTAGTTCGACTCAGTTATGGCCTAAATTTATGGGTTTGAAGATAAATGATGATATATCCATATGAGGGATCTAAAGTACTGATCAAAAAGAGAGATTCTGTTATCACCAAAAAATGATCACCTAGCCATTTCTAACTTGGTGGATCGGAATACACCATGTAGGATTAATTTTACCATAGTAAAATCACTTTCACTGTGGAAAAAAATTTAGTAAACCACTTTTATTAAATTATTTTCTAATTAAAAACAAAAACCATGAGAATAATTAGATAAATCACTATTTATTTAATTTTCTCTATGAATAATTATTAAATCATTGTTTAAAAAATTATTCCTTGTCACATTTGACTAAATCCCCTAAGAATAATATAATAAATCACTATTTATTTATTATTCCTTATTTCCATTTTTGGAATAATTGCTAAATCACTATTTAATAATTATTTCAATTTCACACCATTCTTAAACCTTGCAAAATAATTAATACATCATTTTGTTTGTTAATTATTTCTACATAAAGGTATTTAACCATTTTAAATATATTTCCCCTCTCCAATAAATATAATAAAATATTCCAAGCAGTTAGATCTTGATTTGGTCAATATTATTTTATTATTCTCCATTTTCGAGATTAACTCAATACTTTGTTATAAATAGGAGGGTTTTCCATTCATTCTTCACCATGATTATTATCATCGTCACCATTATCGTCTCTTTTCTTTTGAGCTCCCATTTGAGTTCTCCACATTTTGTCTAGGTTTTTCACATATTGAGAGAGAAGATCATTTACTGAAACATCAAGGGCATCAAAGGACCCATCCCATGGAGGGGGATTTATGAACCTTGCTTGGAGATCTCCTTCACCGGGTGTTTTCAATAAAGAATTTATTCAATTAAAGTCTTTCCATGTGGGTTATTGCATTGTATATCTTTGCCATTGAATCGTAAGAAGCCATCAAATTGTTATTAGGGTCACTTGTCACCTAGTGAATTAAGTGAAGTGTTTTTTGTACACCTTCCAACAAATTTCACACTAACAAATGGCGACTCCACAAGGTTTTTAGTTACATTTGTTGTCAAAAAATGACGACTCCACTGGTGTAATAACAATGTTTTTGGGTGACTGAAGTTTCAATAAATTTCAGGGTTTTCTACAACTATTTTTAGCCTCTCAATTTCTATTTATAGTATTCATTTTTTTGTCAAATTTTCAGATTCTGGTGGTTTTGTGGTTCTTTCCACAAGTCACAGGTACTAGCCGTGCAAGAGATAGCAAAATATGTGTGAGATTTACCAATCGAGAGTCCTAAGAGAAAAAAACGCACTTTTCAGCCCCTGATTTGTGTTTCAGAGCACATTATTTGGCCCAAAAAATACTTTTTTCACTATCCCGGGTCAGTACCTGCGTTTTTGTATTTTTCTGGAAATTTTTCAGAATTGTTGAGAGTTTTGTCTGCAGACTAGGTTGGGTACTTTACATTTGTTTTTAGTCTCCCCTAGGCCTAAATACACTTAATTTGTCTCTTTGAGGAAGGAAAAAGCCCCCTAGGGTAGAGAATACACCTCCACATTATTAGGAAGAGATTTGTTAAGTGAAAAGTCTAGGGTTTCAGCATTTTCAACCACTAATTTTCAGAGCTTGATCCATTACTTTTTAGCACTTTTGGATAGGTTTCTTTTACCTTTTCTCCCTATAGAGTTTGGTTTTGTCTTCTCCCCCAGGATCCCCTTGATGTAGGTTTTAACCCCGTACAGAAATTACCTGCATACGATTTCTAAAACACAGAAAATAAACAATGCGAGAGCATAACACATAAAACACATATACATAGAGATTTTCCCCTGGATCCCAAAATCGGGACTACCAGCTTGATTTTTCATTATGTTCCTTTCAATGTTACAATACATATTTATACATGTCGAAGCATCCAATACCATGGACCGAAAACCATCGCGTCCAAAAAACATGTGTGAAAATCATGCACAAAACCATAGATGGGTCCGCCCAACCTAACATTGGGTCCAAAACCAAACCCCCTGTTAACTACATGGAAAGAATATAACACAACCCAACATTCTCCCACTTGTTGTTTTCTTTCCACAGGGTGCCACAAGAGAGCTTAGTCATTTTTCCAGCCCTGAAATGCCCATTGTCTCTCTACACCAAGAGGAATTCTCAAAGCTCACAGATTTTGTCAATGCATCTGTAGTATTCTTCAAAGTGTCCACCTTTACCAGCAACACCTTTTTGTCTTCTATCATATCCCTCACAAAGTGATACTGAACATCAATGTGCTTTGTCTTTGAACGATATGCGGGGTTCTTTGCCAAGAAAATTGCACTTTGGCTGTCACAGTCTATCCTTATAGCTTCCTATACTAACCCCATACTTGAACACAATCTCTGCAACCAAACTGCTTCCTTGCTTGCATGAGTGGTTGCCATGTATTCTGCCTCTGTAGTTGACAATGCCACTACAGATTGTTTCTTACTCATCCAACCGACTGCACCTCCAAATAGGTTAAACACATACCCACTTGTAGATCTTCTCTGATCCAGATCTCCAGCCTAGTCTGCATCAACAAAGCCATGAATATCGAACACTCTGTCCAATCTTGGTCTTCCTTGGTAGCACAAACCATAATCACTAGTGCCACGCAAATACCTGAAAACCCGCTTCACTGTTGTCCAGTGCTCCTTCCTTGGTTTTGACATAAACCTGCTCAATACTCCCACTGCATGTGCAATATCTGGTCTAGTACAGACCATTGCATACATCAAGCTATGAACTGCATTTGCATATGGAACACGGGACATGTCCTCTTCCTCTTCTTGTGTCTTGGGACACTGTTCAACAGATAACCTCACACCTACAGGAATAGGAACCTTCACCGGTTTACTGTCTTGCATATTAAACCTCTGCAATATTGTCTCAACATACTTCCTCTGGTTTAACCAGAGCTTCCTCTTTGCCCGATCTCTTTTAATTTCCATGCCCAAAATATTGTTTGCAGCATCAAGATCTTTCATATCGAATTTGGAGGACAATTGGATCTTCAAATCCTGGATAACTTCTTTGTCATTTCCAACCAACAACATATCATCCACATACAAGACCAGATAAATAACACGGTCACCAATTAATTTAAAATACACACAGTGATATGCTTTGCTTCTGGTGAAGCCAAGTCCCCATATAAATGTATCAAATTTTTGATACCACATCCTTGGTGATTGTTTTAACCTATACAGAGACTTCTTTAACTTGCATACTAGTTCTTTCTTACCCTTCACCGCAAATCCTTCAGGTTACTTCATGTAGATTTCCTCTTCCAGATCCCCGTGAAGAAATGATGTCTTTACATCCATTTTTTCTACCCCAAAATCAAAATCAGTAGCAACAGATAAAAGTAATCTAATAGAAGTTACCTTGGCAACAGGAGAAATAATATCGCCAAAATCAATTCCTCGCACCTGGGAATAACCTTTCGCTACCAACCGAGCTTTGTATTTCTCCACTTTTCCTTCTGCATTTGTCTTCTTTTTGAACACCCATTTGCTACCAATGGGTTTCCTTCCAGCCGGCAACTCCACCGGATCCCAAGCCTCATTTTTGTGCAAAGATGCCATTTCATCAACCATGGCCTCTTTCCATAGTTTTCCATCCTCTGAATCCACTGATTCCTTCACAATTCTAGGATCATCATCAGTAATAGACAAAGCAAAATTTGAACAGAAAGCAGATGGACTATACCTTTCTGGTTGCCTTCTTTCTCGAACTGATCTTCTCACAGCCGGAGTTTGTGGCTCTTCATCTTTTAATTCCTCCTCTGCTATAGAGTCTGATTCTTCCTCCTTTAGCTCAAACTCTATCTTCTCAGGTTCCTTTGGTTGGACTTCATGTTTAATAACATCTTTCACCTCTCTGAACACCACATCTCGGCTGTACATAACCTTCCTTGTTACCAGGTTCCAAAGCTTATAACCATTTAAACCATCCTTATACCCAATAAAGATGTACTTTTCAGATTTACTATCCAACTTTGTTCTTTTCTACTTTGGAACATGTACATATGTATCACATCCAAATACCCTCAGATGCGAAAGAGAGGGTTTCTTACCAGTCCATACCTCTTGTGGAGTCTTATCCTCCAACGCTGATGAAGGTGACCTGTTGACTAGGTAACATGCAGTATCCACCACCTCTGCCCAGAATTCATGTCCTAACCCGGCACCACTGAGCATGCTTCTTGCCCTTTCCATCAATGTCTTGTTCATTCTTTCTGCAACTCCATTTTGCTGAGGTGTATATGGAGTAGTCTTCTGCCGTGCTATACCACACTTCTTGCAGAATTCTTCAAATTCCTTACTGCAAAACTCTCCACCATTATCTGTCCTCAGCACCTTTATCTTCTTCTCTGTCTGGTTTTCCACTAGAGCCTTAAATTCTTTAAACCTATCAAAGACTTTAGATTTCTTCTTAAGGAAATATATCCATGTATTCCTTGAGGAGTCATCTGTAAATGATACATAGTACATAGACTTACCCAGTAATGGAACCTTCACAGGTCCAAACACATCACTATGCACAAGCTCTAATATATGTTTCGCCCTCTTACTACCAGAGGGGAAACTCACCCGATTCTGCTTCCTGTATACACAATTTTCACAGAAATTAAAATCCAGAGAGCTATTACTCATACCTTCTACCATACCTTTACCATGAAGTATTCGAAGGCCCTTCTCTCCAATATTTCCAAGCCTTTGATGCCACAGCATGGTCTTTTCTTCAAAGACCACTAGATTTTCTGCTCCACTTTCAGGAACCATGGAACTGTTGCACCAATCAACAATAGTGCTACCTTGCAGCTTGTACAGAGTTCCAATCCGAACTCCCCGCATCAATACCAGTGCTCCGCGAACCATCTTGTAGGTATCCTTCTTGAACACTATTTTTACACTTACATCATCCAGCTTACTAACAGAAATCATATTTCTAGCTAATGTAGGAATATGTAGAACACCCGGAAGTGTTCTAACCCTTCCACCTTGCAGCTTCAACTTTACTTTTCCACAACCAATGATTCTAGCCTTGTTTTCATCCTCCAAGAAGACATCACCACCATCATATTTCTCATACTCACAGAACCACTCTCTATGGGGAGTGAAGTGAAAGGATGCACCTAAGTCAATCAACCATGCCTCATGATCTACATGTGTACTTGAAGAAGCCAAGTACACATCCCCACCTTCATCTGAGGTGGTTTTCACCTCTGCAAAAGGAGCCTCATCAGATCCCTTTCCTTTGTTAGGAGATTTAGATTTACATTCCCTTTTGAAGCGGCCTTCCTTTCCGCATTTCCAGCACACCACCTTTACAGGTTTTCCTGGAGATTTAGATCTCCCTCTAGATTTAGATCTCCCACTTGATGACTTATTTTTGTTTCTATTCTGGGACCGTCCTCGTACAGACAAGGCATCACCATTTTGGCTCTCCATATTTTTCTGTCTCATCTCCTCCGTCAGCAAGGCTGAGACTATTTCATCAAACTGCAAGGCAGTTGCATTGCTACCTATTGCAATAACCAGACTATCCCACGAATCTGGTAGAGAACACAACAAACTGATGCACTTATCTTCATCTGAAATTTTAATATCAACAGATGCTAACTAGCTTACCACAGCATTAAATGCGTTCAGATGCTCTGTCACCTAGTCTCCATATTTCATCCTCAGGTTATACATCTTTTTCCGCGGGAACAGTTTATTCACCAGAGACTTAGATTGGTACAAAGTCCCTAACTTTTCCTACAAAGCCTTTGTTGTAGATTCCCCCTGATACATTCAGCAATACTGAATCTGAGACACACAATCGTACTGTGCTCTTTGCCTTCCGATCTAACTTCTTCCATTCTTCATCAGACACTCCCGTTGGTTTAGTACATGTTTCTACCACGATCCACTGATCTTTATCCACCAACAGATCCTCCATCTTGAGTTTCCATAACTCAAAACTCTGACCATTAAATTTCTGGATCTCTATCTTTCCACTGCTCGCCATCTTCTTTCACCACTAGAATCGATCTCGTAGATCTCCCACTGAACAGGGTCTACCACAGGCCCGAGCGAAACCGCTCAACAACAAAGACGTCCCCTTGAAGCCAAATCTGCTCTGATACCAAATGTAGGTTTTAACCCCGTACAGAAATTATCTACATACGAATTCTAAAACACAGAAAATAAACAATGCGAGAGCATAACACATAAAACACATAGACACAGAGATTTTCCCCTGGATCCCAAAACCGGGACTACCATCTTGATTTTTCATTATGTTCCTTTCAATGTTATAATACATATTTATACATGTTGAAGCATCCAATACCATGGACCGAAAACCATCACGTCCAAAAAACATGTGCGAAAATCATGCACAAAATCATAGGTGGGTCCGCCCAACCTAACATAGGGTCCAAAACCAAAATTTTCCAGGGCGCTGCCCCGGACCCCATAAAGTGGGATTACGGGTGCCCCTCAAAGCCCCTATTAACTACGTGGAAATAATATAACACAACCCAACACTTGAGCTTCACTTCTATCCTTTGCATCATTTTTCACCTCTGGTTTTTTTTGTTTGTCTGCACCATTTACAGCAGATTAGTGCCTCTATATCTTAGTCCCTTGACATTAGATCATTCAGGCCTTTTTATATGTCTTTGAGTATCTTTATTTTCCCTCTCTTGCTTAGTTGATTAGTAACCCCTGTGGGTGGGGTTTTGTGTGCTTGTTTGGTTGTTTATTTTCTGTCATTTTCATATTTATTTACAATATTTCAGCACTTTACTTTCAATAACACATGGCATCATAAAACATGCTCAATTAAATCATCCACTTGACACATTATTTTCACACACTCACACCCTAAGTGAACGTGATCTTGGCTAACACCGCCAAGCTAAGACTTGAAACACTACACCTTAATAAATCAACACACATAGATTAAGCCCACTTGGGCACCAGGGCCAAACAATCTTTGTAGTGTAGGTGTAGGATCAGTGAGATAGGCTTCCAATAACACCCATTGATCACTTTCATTGAGACATAGAAGTTGACATATTAGGGAGCTTAAAATCCTTCACCATCCCATGGTCCAAAGCCGGAGTGCGTCAGAAACCCGATACAAAGGGGGTTAGGCTAGGTCATCGTGTGAGCGGTTCTCCTCGGGGCTACCCAACCCATGGCATGGAATCCTGTGTGTTGGCTAACTACCAAGAAGCTCAAGACTCGACCACCTCCATGGGATGAAGTTAATAATAGTGACCAATCTTATGAAAACACCCTATATGACTGGTTGTGGGGAACAGTTGGTTCCCTACCCCACCTTTCTCTAAACAAATCTGCTTACGAGGATCAAATTATGTCATGTAAGAATTTCTTTGGAAGGCCATCTGAAACAGTAGAGTTAGGATTGTTTAAGGATTTAGATCACCTATAGGCTAGAGGTATCTTTCTTTTATAGGATTTGTTTTCTTGTATTAGAGTAAGATCATTAATATAGTTAGTTTACACTTGGAACCACTACACTAGGTATTTTTTTGTTGTTTGTTACTCTTTTTATTCCTATCATCACCCTTTAGTTCTTAGATTGTTATTGTCTTGACATCATTGCGTCCCCTAGGCGTTTGTCGCGGAGACTTCGAAGTCTTCATCCCCAATTCCCATTAGGACATATTACTCCTCCCCATCGAGTTAGAGTTCATCCTCCTAGTCCTTCATCGAGTCATCATTTTGATTTTGATTCTATTGATTCATCTAGTTCCTCCTTTGATTCTACGTCTTCTCAACCATGTATCACCACCATGTCAGGCACCAACGTGGGTGTGGGAAACCAGGGTGGTAACCCAGGTACCAACCAGGGTACCCCCACTAGTGGAACCCCCACCAGTGTGGTCACTCCTACTCCATTGCTTCCTTTTATGGTTGGTTTGAGTCTCCCCGATTTCAACCAACTCATCAATGATCCTCTTCTCCATGATCCCACTTGGCCATCTATGCCTACTAAACTCCCTTCAGACATCCCAAATTTTGAAGGTAATCCTGGAGAATATCCCACTAATCATGTTTTTTCATTCCACATGTGGTGTTCATCAAATTCCATTACTGAAGACTCCATCTGTCTTCGTTTGTTCCAACGCACACTCACTAGAGTTGTTGCTAAGTGGTATGTCGATCAACCCAGAGCCACTCATTCCACTTTTGTAATTCTTTCCAAATCTTTTCTTTATTATTTCCAACTACCTCTCTGTTATGACACCGATACCGAACTTTCCGTCAAAAAATTTCCACTCGCCTATCTGACCATTTTCAGGAATGGCATAGAAGGAGGAGTGTATGTAGAGCTCTTGAATTCGAAGACCGCGTCTATATGGATTGGTTCCTTAGATCGCTTTTGGAACCCATTTCTAAAGATGTTGTGTCACACTTCCCCCAGTATCAGGAATATGCACTCTAAGTAGCCTTAAAATTTGATCTGATCTATGCCCAATCAAGTTATGTTTACATTGTCATCCCTAATTTGCATGGGCTTGGTGCCGCTAATGCATTAGGGGAATCTCATGCCACAGAAGGAATAGTTGGAACCATTTCACACCCTCAACCATATTCTCCATTTCCAATGAGTTATGGTCCACCTCAGGGAGGGACCAATTCCTCTTACAATTATCCCTTCCCCAATCCTCCACAGGGAAACTCTTATCCAGGTCCCAGCACGCCATACAAATATCCCCATCTACATCAACATATGTCAGGGCTAATTGTTACAACACTTGTCTATCCCAATGTTTCCCCTTCTCCTTACTATTTGTATGCACTGCCTAGTGCTCCATCCCCTCTGGCACTAGCGCCCCAGCCCCCCATCCCTGCTCACCCTCTACCTCAGCAGCCACCTCCTCCCAAGGAAGTGTATGCTCAGCAGAGCAGACTAAATCCCCCCAACCCCAAGAAAAGGAACAACGGGAAGGGTAACCGAAATGAACAATTTCAAGGTAATCAAGGCAACCAAGGTCCTCCACCCAATGCCCCTCAGGGTCCTCGGCTTAATCTCGTGACCCAGCAACAGGGCAAACAACCCAAACAAAACAAGGATCTTCGTATGAACAAATCTTGTGCTTTTTGCAGCGTATATGGCCATTATACTCATGAGTGTCCTCTTTTAACTTAGATGTGTCAAGTATGGGAAGCTCAAGCAGTTTATTCACAAAATTCGTAGCCCATCACTCCTCCTCCCCCTCCTGCTTCATCTCAAGCGGCTGTGCTTACCAATAATTTTCCTCACTAAGGATACATTGTTGCCTAACCTACACCAGGTCAAGAATCTCAGTTAGCTCCACCATCTGGTCTCCATGATTATCAGATTCTTATGATGAATTCTTATGAGGTTAATACCGAGCAAGTCAACCTTCAGACTTGATTGTGCCAATACGGCAAGCCATCCGCTAAGTCGGCGACTGAGTCCCAACCCCAAGTTTCCACTGAGCCTCTATCATCGTCAAATGGTACCTTACATATCCCTCATCCTAAGTTCAAGGTTACTCCTAAGATCCCCAAAGGTCTATTACGTCAAAATGTTGCTTCTACTAAAGTCGCCCATACCTATAGAATAGTAAATGACTTTGCACAGTCTCTTGCTTCCATGTCAACGTTGGAAGTTCTCTAGATGTGCCCATCCCAAGGGAAAGCTCTACTCTCTACTTTGGGTGTCGTGGATCCCCAAGATGATCATATGATTGTCTTTCATGTTGATGAGTCAGAAAATCCTCCCCTAACTTCATCTGTTGCATTTCAAATACCAGTATCCATTAGAAATTTCACAGTTCAACGGTGTATCATAGACGAAGGTGCCTCCACCTATGTGATGGTTGCTAGTGTTTGGAAGCAACTTGGTTCCCCTGACCTATCCCCATGCACCATCACTCTTCATGCCTGGGATGGTCATCCTTCACCGTCCCTTGGCTTATATCGCAACTACCCAATCATAGTTGTTAGAAAGACTCTCTCTATTGACATCGAGGTCATTGATTCTCCCTTAGAATATAACATACTTTTGAGTCATATTTATACCTATGTTATGTCATTTGTCACATCTGTGGTTCACTGCAAGATGTGCTTTCCCCATAATGGAAAGATTATCACCATTGATCAGTTGATGTACTATGATCCCAAAGCCCATACTTCACCTCAGTCCAACATCTCTTCCATGGCTAAAAATAAGGTTGTCTCATCCCTCACCAATGTCTCTCCTGGAGTCTACAAATATTCCACTTTGCTTGGTTCTTATTATGGTCCACCACCTACTCATTCTGAGCCTACTTCATCCAGTGTTTGCATGCTCCAAGAATTATGGTCCACCCACAAACAGTTTGGTATGCCTTCACAGCAGACAACACCTCCGCAACCTATTGTTCCTAACTCAACATAGCCTTCAAGTACTACTCCTCAAAGATCACTTCCTTCTGTTGGTCTCTCTCCTAATTCTTTTCCGCCCGAAACCATTCCCTCAAGCGTTAACCATCTCAGAGTAGTTCCTCCAGGCCATTATCCCTCTGGTCATATATTGTTCTTATTTCTCCCCCTAGATTTTATTCTACACATATCATGGCCACGTGAGTTTGCCTAACATTTCCTTGGAGATCCCAGCCTGGTACATTGATCTTCCCACAAACACTCCCCCCAATCAACTCAAACCTTACACTACTTTAACCTTGGTCCAACCTATTATTCCTACCCTTGCCTTTGCTTCAGTTCCACATCAACCTCAACATGAACCTACTCCTATTATGAAATTATCTGGCGAGGGGGGGAAAACCCAAAAAAAGGGAACCAAAGGCAAGGCACCCCCAGCAACTCCAACTCCTTCTAAGCTGCCAAAGCCTATTCCTCCATGTTCTTTGTGCGATATTGTTGGTCATGCCACAAATAATTGTCTTGAACTCCCTCATGTAAGAATGCGGTCTCTCATACCTTCCCTGATTTTAGCATTCCTGAGGTTTGTGTCACCTTACCTGAGTCAGCCGAGAAGAACATATCATTACGCATGAATCACCCATGTGATTTGTGCAATAATTATGGCCATTACTCTTATCGTTGTTCCCACCTCGAATATTTTTGTGATACGCTTCAAGTGCTTCACGAATTAGAGGTTGCTCGTAGTGAGTCCAACTCTCCTCTACCTGCGGATTCTGGTCCCACTCCTACACCAGAAAAGGAGGTCTCTCAAACACCCATTGTGATCCCTCCCCCAATTGTCGAGATGACAAATGGTACCGCTACCATTCTCTACATGTCGTCATCCATGAGATCGATGCATTGGAACTCCCTTAATGTATCCTATTGTGATTATGTTGAGCCTTCTTCAACGAACACCTCGGTATCAACATCAGTAGATATTCCATATACTTGTCATATGTCTCCCGACCTTGACGATGCATGAACCTTGTCTCTCATAAAGATGCCTCAGGTAACTCTTCTTCATAATGTGGTCTCTCTTCCTCCAATTCTTCCATCTTCCATTCTGATTAAGACATCATGAAATTCATGACCACCCTTGATGACCCTTGGTGTGGCAACATCCTTACCTATCTGGGAACCTAGAAATTTTCCCCCCATCTTCGTTATGATGATCGAAATCAAGCCCTTTGTTATTTCCTCGTCAGTGATGATCTTAACCATCACCATATTGACACTTTCCTTCATTATTTTCCCATCTATTCATTGTCTTATTGCATCTTTCAGATGGACCCATCATCCACACCTTATATCATTTATGCCTATGGTGCGAGTCACTTCACCAAGAATCTAGCCTCGATAGCTTGGGCCATTTTCACCCCCTTGCATTCGTTAGGCCACTCCAATGGTGTTTGCATTAGATCTGCCACTAATAACCAAGCCAAATATGATGTTATGATAGGTTTGTTAGCCGATTCCCTTGATCATTTCATCCTTCACATTCATGTTTGACTTGATTCCTTGCTACTTGTCATGCATTTGAATGGTGTTTATCATGTGCATAATCCTATCCTATTTAGAAAATATCTATGAGTTAAGCTTTTGGTGTGTGAATTTGAATCCATTTCATTCAATAATGTTCCTAGAGCCCATAATCACTATGTATATACCATTGTAAATTGGCATTTATCACATGTAAGAAGACATCCATAAATAAATGGCGAACCATAATCATCACAAAAGATGCGTAATCATAAATATGTATCATAATACGGTATTTGATTCCACTATTCTAAATAAATCTTACATGCTCATTTGCATGTTATCATAAAACAAAAATGGGGACCCACGTGTCCCTATGCCTAATCATTATCAACTGGAGGCTCTCGATCCAATGACTCCATTCCCCCACCCGTAAATATCGTACTACCTGACTGGCTATAGCAATGTGCCACGTGATTCCTCGCCACTCCTAGAGATGACCAGTGCACTCATTTGTATATCAATATTCTAACTCATGCCACCCACGCTCTGTCACCTCGGTCAATAACATGTCGAATCTGCATCAAAGATCCTCCAATAGATCATCACTCCCCGATCTTTGTTGTGATGTGGCCCCACCCTGATCTACAGCCCCATGTGCTATGGCTCATCCCGTGTGTCCTGCAAGCCTCACCAGTGTTATATCTGCATACCACAAAGTTTAGAAATCAGTACCACATACATATATTTCTCAAACTATAAATGCATCAAATGTATAGAAACTTTCGCTTATCATCTAAACCCCATGCTCGTCCCAGCGGAAGTGGTAAGTCAAGATCCCCCTGATAGTTCATGCCACTATATGGATAGCCATATATTTACAATAGCATTTGGTCCCAATGAGAAAAAAACTCAGGTCGGAACACTCTTCCGACTCCCCCTCCTCCACCTCATCTCAGTAGCTACCTCATCTCAAAGTAGTGTGAGCATAACATTGTCCCTAATGAACAATTATTGTTGGTCCTTCGCCTGCATAGTGTCAATTGTTGTTTCAACGACAACAGCATCATCTGGGCCCACCCATAGTAGGTCCCTCCCAGCACACTGTCCACCAGCATCATCTACCCTCCAGTCATATGGTGGAAGGCATGACTACCCAAGATCCGTAACACCATTGTGGATGTAGCTCATGTCTCAAGCCTCTCCATGTCACTAATTTGTATGGTCATTCCCTTTGCATGACTCCCTGGTACACATTGATGATAAACAAACTTACCTATATGCCTCCCACAAGGCAGCATTGGATGTATCTCCCTACCACCCCCAAGGCAGGAAATCTTGTCACAAAATATATGACTTGGATCATGATCTTGATCCTATGCCCTTGTATTACAAAGTCCTCCTGATCTGGGTCCCATTAACTCACTATCCCTACCATGTTTTCCTTCTCAGTATGGGGAAAGTCACATAATAATTCAGAAAATACTTGCAATTTCTTAGATTTGGATTTAATGAATTCCAAATTGAATTCTTGTAAGATGACTATCCATTTGGAATACTTTCCCCCTAGCAATTGTCTAGTAAGAATGTAAACCATGGGGTTGCAATCGGAAATCACAGTAGTTTTGTGCAATAGAATGTAGTGACGAAAACGTTGGACAACTTCAACGGTTGTCAAAGCCAATTTCTCCACATGTGCATATTTTGCTTCAGTTTTGGTCAAATTTCTACTTAAGTAATATATCACATGCTCTTCATTCAATTCATCTTCCTGAACTAAAACCATGCCAATAGTGACATCAGATGAAACTAAGTATAAAAATTACTCAATGATAATCGGGAGAATGTTATAGCGATGTATGGGTCAACGCGTGTTTAAGTGCATCAAAGGCATTTTATGCCACTTCATCCCAAGTAAATGAGATGCCCTTTTTCAACAGTCAAGTAAAACCTTTAGTTAATTCAGTGTAGTTTTGGATAAATCGACGTAGAGAGTTTGATTTCCCTTGGAAACTTTAGAGTTGGCGGAGATTGGAAGGAGGCAAACTCAAAATAGCCTCAACCTTCAGCGGATCAACATGAATGTCTTCCTTTGAAACGAAAAGTCCTAGCAATCGACCCGATTGCACACAAAAAACACACTTGTGTAGATTCAAGAAAATATTGTAATGATGGCATCTGATAAAGATTGCTCTCAAATTCATTGGATAGTCTTCTTGTCTCAGTGAATGAGTTGGTAAGTCATCCAAATAAGGTTGCACAATATTCTTGATATCATGAAATGCATAAGACATAGCTCGTCTGAAATTTGCAGCAAAATTCCTCAAACCGAATGGGAATTTTCGATAGGAAAAAGTCCCCCCATGGGAAGATGAAGGCGGTTTTGTGTTGATTAGCTAGGAGTATGTTGATTTGGATGTAGCCAGAAAATCTGCCTATAAATGAAAACATTTCATTTCCAGCACAATCGTCAATGATTTGATCGATATAGAGAGTAGGATAGTTTTCCTTTAGACAAGCCTTATTGATATCCCTATAATCGACGCATGCTCTAATGGTTCATTGTTTCTTGTTAACAGCTACAATATTGGACACCCAATCTGTCAAGGGAACCGGGTAGATGAAACCTGCTTTGAGCAGTTTCTCAACCTCAGCTTTAATCACAGCAGCTTTTCGCAGAGCATCGAACATAATCGTTGTCTGATAGGTTTCGCATACGGGTAAGTATTAATATCGTGAACAAAAATTCTTGGGTCAATTCTTGGCATTTCCTCATAGGACCTGGCAAAAATGTCGTGGAATTCTTGAAATAGGGCCTTATATGTTCAAATTTCTTAGAATAAGCATGAGGTGACTATGTGAGTATTTTCAATAATTCTTGTTTTGACTGAGATGCCAATATTAATCGTTGTAGATTTGTTTCCCAAATTCATTTCGGACTCATCTTTAAAAACTGAAATGGGCCATTTTGTACTATCTATAATCTTAGGCAAAAACATAGTTGAAAAATACTTCTCGATTTTATCACGGTTAGGGAGAAAAGATGAACAATGATGGTAATCGTTCTATGGCATTTCTTCTAAAGTCATGATGTCCATAATACTTTTGTTAGTTGGAAACGTATAGTTGAAAGGATCAAGAAGTGAAATTGTTTATAACCAAGGTAACAGAGAATAATCATCATTGATCGCATTCACTCGATCAACATCAGAAGATGATAGGTTAGAAAACAATTGAACTGCCTGATAAGAAAATTCGAACAGGCTCAAAGGAATCTCATTGCCATAGGAGGCTAATTCAGACTCTGACGGCACTATCCATGGATCAGAATATTCCATAGTGCTTGATGTAATCATGTTAACCTCAGAAAAATTAGAAGGAAAGTTCGATGGAGGAAGTGCAAAGGTTCCCATCAGTGATGAGCCTTTGAGCAAACCAAGATGAATATCCTCATAAAGAGTATTCGTTTTCAGAGAAAAGGTATGCTACCCGTAGAGTTAGGGTATGAAGTGTAGCAAGACAACTGGTCTACTTTGACTATTTTCCCTTTGTGAGAAAATTCTATCATTCAAAAAAGTGATGAGACCAATACTGACATATGGTAGGTCCAGCTTCGACCAAGAAAAAGGTTGTAATCGAGCTAAGCATCAACAACTTCAACTTCAATCACGACCATTTTACCCTCTAGATCTATGGACAGATCATTTAAGATTCCATAAGGATGAAAACCTCTTCCATCAAAGACTTTCAGAGTGGTAGGTGACTAGTTGATGGTTGGAGAACCTAAATCTTTCCAACAAGTAATCGACATAATACACGTAGAATCTCCTTCATCAAAAATTGTGCAAAACACTCATATGGTTTTAACAAAAACTGGAATATGGAACACCAGTTGATGAGGGAGTCTTGGTATATGACTCTCAAGATCAAAGATAATTAAAATAGAATCATGCGGATCAATAGCGCCTATGGCTGATAGTAAAAGCTTTCATTGTGTTGACCATGTTTGAAGCACTTCTAGAGTTGACATTGTGGAAGGAGACATAGTCAGGATTTCAACAATGTTGTAATTTTGTGCAGCTATAACATGTAGGTTGAAAGTTGATTTTCGAAGCACACCTTTGGGAGGTGGTCGAATCATCATGTTAGGATTCATTTTCTCAATCTGTAATGGTTTAGAAGGAGGAGGAGGAGGAATTGAACTAGAAGGTTGACCAAATGAACTAACCTCCTTTCCATTGTCGACAAGACCCTTAGACCCATAATCTATTGATTTCATAGCTACCATAACTTGTTGTGAATACATCATCATGATATCTTGCAATGTGGAAGAAGAAAATGTGTTATGGGAAACCATTATGCTATCTTGAGAAGGAAATGGATCCTTCAAAGCAGTGGGAGTTGGATAACCTTTAATGAATTTGGAAACCTTCACCCGATGTGGGCATTCCTTCGTATAATGATCCTCATTGAAAATAAGGCAAGGATAGCCAGGTTTTCATTTCTTGTCAGTAGTTTCAGCTTTAGCGGGTTTCTCTTTCGAAGAATCATTTTGTTTCGATTTACCTTTCCTCTTACTTTTATCTCCGGTTGATTGACTCTTGCCAGTATATGATTCTATGGCATTAATTCTAGAAATAGGTTCCAAAGAAAGGCTTTCAACACATGAATCTTGTATGGCCAAAGTCTGAGTACTTTTAGAATTTTATTTTTCCCCTTAGACTGTTTGATCTGTTAATTGTTGTGGATATTCCACTGGACAGTTCGTCACAAAAGATCTGATAATATTATATTAAAAATATGAGATTCATGTAAAATTAAATCAAGCAAAAAATTAGAGAATGAAAAATTAAGCTCACGCACACATAATACACAAGATATGCTCTATGGGAAACGCTTTTGAGAGAAAACCTAGTTGGAAGGTGAGGTCGCTTCGTTCTCTTTCTCTATTTGGAAATATGGTTGCATATACAAATAAGTAATGTATGTGGCTCATGGGCTGCTACAGTGCACAAATCCTCTCTGTGTTTTCTACCTCCTATCTCTCCTGGCTATCTTTGCTCAACTATGGAACAAAATGCTCTCAAAAGAATGGCATGCCTCTTCCTACTAGTGGCCCAATTATAACACAACCTGATAGCCCACTAGTGGTCAAGTTTGACTACATCAACTCTTAACTAGAGTTACAAAATATAATCTTCTAGAGTCTTTTACATCACAAACACATGGCTATCCCCTTTTCCATGAATAATGGGGGCTGACGCGGCATCCTCCCAAACTATAGGTGTGAAAACAGGAAGGTCAACTTCTGAGTGGCATAACTTTTGCATACAGACTCTGATTGACACGATTCTTGTGCCGTTGGAAATCCCTCTATGTGTAGAATAGAATGAAAGGGTGCTACCTTTAAGTGGAAAATTTTTACCCTCAAAAAACGTCATTTGATGCCTCAAAACGCTCCCGGAAGGTTTCAGACCCTGTTTCACCAAACTGGGTCCCGCCGATAAAAATGGTCCCGTGAGCTAATTCCTCCAATTGTTCCACTCCAAATGCATCAAGACGGATGAAAAACAATCTAATGATCCAATTCATATCATACCTCCCCATTTTTGGAGGCTTTTGGTCCCCAAAAGCTTTTACTGAATGAGGTGAGGAAAATTTTCCTCCACCTTCTCTCTCATCTACCATTTAGCTTTGCCAAGAAGTTGTCTATTCAACCCAATATGCCAAAGGTGTTTTTGCCCTTGTCTTCTAGTTCTGGGCCTCTTCTGCAAAATTTTATCTTTTGTCAACTCTTCCTAAGCGTCTGGTGCCAAATCTTCCAAAGAAGGTAGGACTTGTTCCCCTTCCTGATCTAGCATGGAAGGTTCATAGAGTTTCAAATTCTCTACATTTACAACTGAGTAAATGTGCATATATGGTGGTAAACTCAGTCGATAAGTATTATCACCCACCTTTTCCGATATCTCAAAGGGACTATACCTTAGAACCTTGATTTTCTTACCAGGCCCTTGTAGCCTATCCTTGTTCAACTATAGCCATACTTTGTCTTCCACATTGAATGATTTCTCTGTTCTATGTTGATCATGCCTAGCCTTATACTTCACCTACGACTTCAGTAGTGTTTCATATACCTGTAGATGGATTTTCGTAACCTTCTCTAAAAAAATTATCCCTCAAAGCATATCCTGTAATGTCTTCCTCCACTCCGCCTTGCTGCCCATATGAAATATCCAAATGTGAAGGTGGCAAATATCCAAAACAAGTTTCAAATGGGGACTTTCTTGTAGAAGTGTTGACCGCTTTTTTATAAGAATGTTGTACATATACCATATTTTCATCCCAAGCCTTCGGATACTTCTGGTTATAACCCCTCATAAGTTGCACCAAAGTCTTGTTGACTACTTTTGTATGCCCATCTGTCTGTGGATGGAATGTTGTAGATCTCTTCAACTTCGTGTCCATATTCTCCCACAATGTAGTCCAAAATGCACTGAGAAATCTTGTATCCCTGTCTAAAATTATGCTCCTTGGTATCCCAATGTGTACCCAAACCCGTCCAAAGAACAGGTTTGTTGCTTCTTGTTCGTTGATGGTCTTTTTACATGGCATCAAAACACACATCTTGTTGAACCTGTGAACTACCACAAACAAGTAATTATGTCCCTTGCTAGTTGTTGGTAAACCTCCCACAAAGTCCATGGAAATGCTTTCCCAAGGACGAGTAGGTACAGGTAAGGGATGGTATAGACCATGTTTCATGTTGCTAGGCTTGTTGGTATAACAAAGCATGTATCCTCTTATGAACCTAGCTACTTGTTCTTGCATATTGGGCCAATACACATACCTCTACAAGTTAGCCATGGTCTTCCCTAAACCAAAGTGCCATGCAACCTTAGAGGTATGAGCCTCTCTAATCAGCTGCAAACACTCACCTTTAGGAACACATAGCTTATCCATCTTGTAGAGTAACCCATCCTGGAGATGGTAGTCAATGGTTTTTTCGCCATCGTGCACATGACTTTGACTCTGCAACTGTTGATACACCTCCTTGAAGTCCTTGTCTTCTGAATATGCCTCTCTGTATGCATCATGGGTGAATGGCTCCATGTGCATAAGAGTCCCCAAAGTTGTAATCTTTGATGTGGGTGGCATTGAAAGCATATTGGCCAACTTGTTTGTGCTTCCCTTCTTATACTTGATCACCAAATGAAATTGTTGTAAAAACCCCATCCATTTGTAATTCCTGGTTTGTTGTAGCTTATTCTGAGTCTGCAGGTACTGTAACGGTTGGTGATCCATGTGGATTATTGTCTCCTTTCCCATCAGATAGTGCTTCCACTTCTTCACAGCTTGCACCATGGCATAGAACTCCTTACTGTGGGTAGGGTAGTTAAGAACTGCCCCATGAAATACTTCAAAATCGTTGCAAACGGGCCTTCCTCCTTGCATCAAGACAGCTCCCATAGCATGCCCACTTGCATCTGTCTCCACTTGAAAGGGTCATTTCAATTTTGGTAATGCCAAAACTAGTGCTTCATTGATCTTATTATTTAACTCATCAAAAGCCTTTTTCTTCCCTTTTCCCCACTGGAAACTCTTGCCACTTGTTTTTATGGCATGGAGTGGTGTCGCTACCATTAAAAACGAGGCTATGAATTTCCTCAGGTACTGTGTTGCTCTAATGAAACTCCTAACCTTAGTAACATTAGTAGGCACTGGCCATTTCATGATGGCCTCCATATTGGAAGCATCTATCTTAAATTCTCCTCGACTAATCACATATCCCAAATATACCAAGGACTACTGCGCAAACTCGCACTTCTTGAGATTTGCTAGCAACTGGTGCTTCTTCAATGTTTCTGGCACTTGTGTCAAATGTGAAATATGCTCCTCCCAAGTAGCACTATATACCAGTCTATCATCCAAATAGACAATAAAAAATGAATCTATAAAATGGCGCAGTACATCATTCATTAATCTCATAAATGTAGTTGATGCATTACATATGCTAAATGTCATAACTAAGCACTCATACAAACCTTGCCTGGTTTTGAAGGTGGTCTTCCATGTATCTTCTTCTTTGACTCGAACTTGGTGATATCCAGACTTCAAGTCCAGCTTGGTGAAATACTTTTCTTGTTGCAACTGATCTAGCAGATCGTCTATCCTGGGCAGGGGGTATTTGTTCTTGAGCATGATTTTATTCAACACCATGTAATCTATACACATCTGCCAAGTCCCATCCTTCTTTGGCACAATGATGATGAGTGACCCACATGGTGATGTACTTGGTAAATTGACACCCTGTTCCAGCAGATGTTGTAATTGTTTCTTCACCTCACTTGCTTCTATAACAGACTGCCTGTACAACCTAATATTTGGGAATGGGTATTCTGGCAATAGTTGGATCTCGTGCTCCACTTCTCTCTTAGGGGGTATCCCTTTAGGCCCTCTAAACACGTCCTTTTATTCCTGTAACAACTCCGCTAATTGTTTTTTTTGTTTCTTAGTACACCCCTCTAGGGATGCCAAGCCTCCTATTGACTCCAATGTAGACTGATTTTTTCTTAAAAACAATAAAACATACTTCTTACTGGAACTGATCAATTTCTTGGCTTGGTTGGCACTTACCAGTGAATTTTTTTACTTGCCTTTGTGCACGTTGATGATGAATGATTTTGCATCCTTGATGACTCGGTACTGGTTAGCTCTCCTCATGAATATTGCATCACGCATGTAGATGTATGGAATGCCAAACACGACTCCACATACATCAAGGGGAACCACATCCACATCTACTTCATCAATAAAATCAACAATGATAGAAAATCTAATTTTACAGTATTTTGTTACCTTCAGCTCTGCATCCTTATGTACCCATCCCAGTGGATATGGGTTTGGATGATCACAAAATTCCAACCCCAACTTCTTGACTAGATCTACCGTAATGAGATTTGCTTGCAATCCTGAGTCAAACAGAGCATCAATCTTCATCTTCTTGACTTGTTTCTTTATATGGAAGCATTTGGTCATTTCTTTCTCTTCATGTTGTTGGAGGCTACTCAGAGTCACCTCCTTCTGCACTGGTGTATAGATCATCTTCTCATCCACGTCTGAGTTGATTTCAACTTGGTTGCTTGAATCAGTGACCATGAGATTTTTCTTCTTATTATATTTCTTCTTGTTCTTTAGGTTTAGATTTGGATGCAACTTCTAGCACTTCTCCTCTGTATCACCATCAATGTTGCAGTGGCTGCAGTGGTTGCAAGAATCTTTGCACTGGTGTGCTGTGGTTGTCGTCTTTTTATCTTTTCCCCATTTTTACTTCTTCTTCCCATCCCTAGAAGCGTCTTGTCGCTCCTTTTGCTTCGATCCACTTGATTGTGCTCTTTTTGGGCCTATGTTCTCTAGGTATTGTGCCTATACACAAGCCTCGTCCACTATTTTGGGCCTGAACATCATCACTTTATCACGCAGATGGCGGTGCAGACCCCCCAAATACTTGAGGAGTACATTTGAGTTCTTTGGAGAGATACCCGACATTATATCCATCTTTCTTAATTTTGTGGTGTACTCCTGCATGCTTTGGCCCGAATTTTACCTGAATTAATGCCGTCGGATCCGCTGGTCTTCCACATACCCAATGGGTTAAAAATGTGACTTAATGAAGGTTTTGAAATCCTCCCACTTAGTCACTAGAGGTTCTCCCTCCAACCTCAGGGTTTCTGTGTGGCTCTCCCACCAAGTCAGTGCATGGCCCTCCAATTTCAATTGCACGAATGAGATCTTCTTCCCTTCCTCAATCTAATGGACACTGAAATAAACTTCCATTTGTTGTAACCACTGATTCATCTTCAGTGTGTCAATCTCGTTGTGGTATGGCTCAATATCGACTTTTGCTTCCACTTTAAACAGGGATTGGTTCATGACACTCGAACTGGGTTGATATTTTCTGGATTCTTTCTTTGGATGGTTATCTGCATCTTCCCAATCTCCCGACCCCCCTTCTAATTTTTCCTCTACATTCAAACTCCCTTCTTCTCCAAATATCCCCATCTTATTGCTTAGGGCCGCCATGAGGAGGTTGAAATTGTGGTTGATATTCGCGACATGTTCTTCAAGCCGCAAAAACCTCACCTCTACAAGATCACAAGGTTCGTTTACAGATTCTTCGCCCATGGTTAGGGATTTACAATTTTCGGCCTCTCGGATCTAGATCCCTACAATCTCCACAAAATACCCAAAGAAACCCGCTATGATACCAAATGATCCGTAAACTGCCATGGATATTCCACTGGACAATTAGTCACAACAAATCTGATAATATTATATTAAAAATATGAGATTCATGTAAAAGTAAATCAAGAAGAAAAGTAGAGAATGAAAAAATAATCTCACGCACACATAATGCATAAGATATGCTCTCTAGGAAACCTTTCGGGAGAAAACCCAGTTGGAAGGTGAGGCCACTTCGCTCTCTTTCTCTGTCTGGAAATATGGCTGCAGATACAAAGAAATAGTGTTTGTGGCCCGTAGGATGCTATAGTGCATAGATCCTCTCTGTGTGCTCTACCTCCTATCTCTCCTGTCTAACTTTTCTCAACTATGGAACAAAATTCTCTCGAAAGAATGGAATGCCTCTTCCTCCTAGTGGCCTAGTTATAACACAGCCCGATAGCCTACTAGTGGTTAAGTTTGACTACATCAACTCTTAACTAGAGTTACAAAATAGACTCTTCTAGAGTCTTTTACATCAAAAACACATGGCTAGCCCCTTTTACATGAATAATGGGGGCTGATGCGGCATCCTCCCGAACTATAAGTGTGAAAACAGGAAGGTCAACTTCTAAGTGGCATAACTTTTCCAAACGGATTCCGATTGATGTGATTCTTGCACCATTAGAAAGCTCTCTATGTGTAGAATGGCATGAAAAATTGCAACGCATGTGGAAAATTTTTACCCCCAAAATACTTCATTTGATGCCTCAAAACGCTCCCGAAAGGTTTCAGGCCTCGTTTTGCCAAACTGGGTCCCGCCGATAAAAACAATCCTGTAAGTTGATTCCTCCACTTTTTCCACTCCAAATGCATCGATATTGATGAAAAACAATATAATGATCCAATTCAGATCATTGTTGGCTAACAGAACATATTATACCATTAGCGGCATTAGATGTTGTAGGAGTCGTAACTATTGGATCATTTGCAAGGCATGGTAAATTCGGGATTTTCTCGTACAAGGTTTCAGATTGGGTGTAGACTAAGTCTAAATACTAGGCACGATAAATTACCTGCTCTTCCATGATGACACCTCCCTTAGCAACATCCTCGGTAATAACAGGAAGAAATGACTTCGTAAACCATTCAACTAAAATCTGATCTAGAATAAAAACTTTGACTAATCGACATCGACGTCTCCATTCATGTATATGATAGTAAATGTGAGTCAATTTGGATTGTTTTAAGGAAGTCAATAGTTTGGTACTAGTATCATATTGAATCGGTAGTTGGAAATGGGTTAAAATCGTTGTTGCTAGAGAGTTAAAGTTATGGAAACAGGCGTGAGGTAGTTCAATGTACCATTTGGTTGCCGAACTAGTTAAAGTTCTTTGGAAAGGGTGAAGATAGATAGAATCATTGATTAAAGAATTCGATGCACACCAAAGATGATATTTTATCACATGATTGGATGGGTCTTCTCCTTATTTTCCTAAAATTTGGGTATGTCACTCGGTAACTTGGTAGGAATCGTCGGCCAATAAGGATAATAATAAATGGGATCATTCTTTAACTGGGATAAATCGAGGAAATATAGGGTTGCAATAAATGATAACTGTCGGTTAGGATCTTGTGGTAAAGTTTGATAACCTTATGGGTTAAGACCAACCCCTGGAGGAGGATACCTAGGATATCCTGGAATAGCCTATGCAGTTGGAATTGGGATTCCACCAGGGTAACCAGGGTGAACCATACTAGGTTGAGGTTGAACAAGGACTTGATAAGTATGACCAGGGTATGGTTGACTCTAGAAAGGTTGAGCTTGACTGATTTGACCTAAGTAATATTGCCCCTATACAGGTTGAGCTTGCAAAGGTTGACCCTAAACAAATTGACTTTGAACAAGTTGACTTTGAATAAATTGACCTTGAAAAGGCGGGTTTTGGAAAGTTTGACCTTGGAAAGGTGGACTTTGAAAAACTTTCCCTTGAAAAGGTGGAACCTGATAAGCTTGACCTTGAAAAGGTGTTTGCATTGTTCCTATAGTAGGTTTTCCAATAGGAATTTGTGGTAGAGACTGGACCGTAGGACCGATTTGATAATCAAAAACCTAAGGGATTGCCTAAGTGTTTTGAGGAACAGATATTTCAGGGGTAACTAGAACAGTCATTTGCGATACTCCTGGGAGGGGAACTTAGAATCGGATGCGAAATAGGTGTTTGAGGTGCACTCTGGACAGGTTGTTTAATCGGTTGTTGAATAGGTGTTTGAGGAATTCCTTGGACAGGTTGTTGGAAAACTGTTTTCGGAATCCTCTGAACACGATTTTGGACAGGTACGACAATACTTTGAATAGGTATCTGAGGAATAGGTTGTTTAGTAGGTTGAACAGTTGATAAAGAGGCACTTATGGAGAAACTAGACCAAATTGTTGAGTAAAAGTATGGTACCAAATAGTGTTTGTCCCAGGGTAAGGAGTACCAAGCAAAGTTTGAGTTACAGTAGGTTGAACTAGACTCGGTTGAGGTATCTAACCATAAGATTTGGTAAAAATTTGACCCCCAACCGTAGGATAAGATCCAACAATAAGTGGTCCTCCAGGTGGAGGATAAGGTTGTTGCCCCCTAGGCGGGTAATAAATACCAGTTGGGATTACTTGAGGGTTACCTAAGCTACCAGATACCATGTTAATTTTCTGGTATGATGCCATAGGTGCTTCAGGCATGGATTTCATGCTATGAATAGTAAATGTAGATAAACCAGATAACCAAGAAGAAGGTTGAGGAGAAGAAGAAGCTTCTGAAAAATTCTTAGTCAATGACTGGTATCCAGGAGGCACTGATGGACCACCATACAATAGTGATTTCGGGGAGTTGGTAAACAAAGATGAACCAATGGGTTACTTCCCAATAGGAATTTCAAACATGGTTCTTCTTGGTAAATAAAAAGGAATGTGTGGTAGTGACAAATTATGACCTAAAAGAGTCCAAGTGGTAGAATACCAAGGGTCAGGTCGAAAAGGAGAGAAAGGAACTCTTGGGTCAAAAGATTCACCACCCTTAAATGGAGAATGAGGTGTTTTTGCCTCTTCATTTCTGGTAATATATTCAATGCTAATTAATCCAGGAGGTAATTCATTCATAATTATCAACTTCCTTTGAGGTAAAGGTGGCTCAGGAGTAGGAGCTATAACAGCCGAAGGTGATTCAAGTTGAGAAATTTCAGACTCGGTTTGTTCTATTTATGGTTCAGTTAGTTCATTGTTTGAAACCTCACCAGTATCATATTTAGTTTGAACTACTTCGGTAATCTCTGGGCCAGAATGAACTAAGCCTCATTCTACATCTTACGTTGGATTCATATCGATTTCTACTATCTCAAATTGTAAAAATATCGGTGTTTCGAGTTCTTCTGAGGCTCTAGATCCTGTTGACTTTGACCTTTCGGTTTTTATCTTTTTCAATTGACTAGGTGTGTATTCAGGGGGTTTACCCTGCATTTTACATGACTACCTTGGTGATTCAGCCAGGAAGAAATTTTATCACAAAATCAAACAATATTCACAATATAATCTTAAGGTCTCTAAAAAGAAAAAACAAACAATTAACACACGCTAAAAAATCTAAGGATTCAAACCATGCAAACAAGATTTTCACGATGAAATCACTAGTTGGTGATGAAATCCAACGTCACAGAAATCAAAGTGAAAATTGGCTATAGATAGAGCAGGTGGAACCAGTTACTCTAATAACCTACTTAATCTACACGATCTGGTGCAAGTAAAATTCATTTATGCCATCTCTAATGAATAATACCCTCCAGAAATTTCCAAGTGAGTCTAATCAACGTCTCTTCCATGCACAATAGAGACTTCCACTCTGTCATCACCTCAGGTAAAATCCCTAAGAATATGGTTACTAAGGTTACCACATAAAACAATTTAACCTAGGGGGACAGTCATAGATCAGACATGCACGCAAGGGAAAAGTAACAAAGCGCAATCCCCTTGAAAGTTCCTCAACATGGTTAATGTGAGGTTTACTTCCAACTGACTCCCAAGTACCTTTCAACACTGTTTTTAGTACGTGTAAATCACTCTGCCGTAGCCAATGAAGTGGGGTTGATCACTTCACTGGGTCTGATATGATCTTGTGCTTGACTCCTTTGTAAGGGGAGCTTTCCAGAGAAAAATTGCAGTAAATGGGTTTTTCTCCCTATCAAAAGATGCTAATGTTTGTGAGAAGCTTTGGAAAGTTAACTCACTTCCCTATTCCAAAACCCTACAACCTAATCTAATGTAGGTGGAAAAGAGCCCTAAAAAATAAAAATTTCTAGATTGATTTTACTAGTGTTGATTTTAAGAGTTGTTATTTACTCAAAGATAATGGATGTGAAATTGATGAAATTATGACTTGATGCAAATCCTAATGCAGTTGAAAATGAAAATGTAATCTTTTTCGTTTCAATGAAAATCTATCTAAAGTAAGGAAAGAGTCTTTCAATTTTTCAACGGAAATGTAAACAAAAACTCTAAATCCCACTATGTCCCTTTTCCTAAAATGCAAATATCCAATTTTGAATCACCCAAATATTGAAAATAACTTCAAAATTTCACTTTGCCCAATAACACAAAAAATCAAGAAATTCCTCTTTTAAACATACAATCACTCAGAAATTCGCAAAATGCAACAAGAAACCAATAATCACTAAAATGAATTTTCCCTAATTGAATGTTATTAATTCGCTTGCAGTAAAAATTATAGTTTATGAACACTTCAACAATAGAAAGAAACTAACTTTTCATTTCGAAACTAGCATAAGAAGTATTTTTCACAAACAATACCTAATCTTGTAAATTATTGATTTTGACACACAAAACAATCTTTCGCAAAAGAGAAAACTAGACTCAAAACCTGATCTAATCGAAAGAAGAAAGATAGACAGTCAACAAGACAAGACCAACAAATCTCTCTTTTGATAGATCGACCATTCATCGAATGAGACTTTACCCTAATTTGCAAAAACAAGATAATCACAAGCAAATATTTCCATAACATTCAGCCAGACTGACAGACACTCAAAGAAGGTACAGACAAGTGTAACTTAACAGGAAAAACAAAGAACTCTGGACTTGATGAGGATAAAACTGAAATATTCAAAAATTATAGGTATGTGTGTATGTCCTAGAGGAAACCAGTGCGTATACGCTCTATTGTAGAAAGACAAGTGTACAGAAGTGTGCATTGTGCCTGAAGCTTAAGTGCGCACAGCGGGGAATTTTGGGAAAAAAAACAAAAACAAAACAAAACAAAACAAAACAAAACAAAACAAGTCAAATCAAACCCAAAATCCAATTTTTTAAGATTTCCAGACCCTCAAGGGAGGCTTGTACAGAAGGTTCAAAAGTTCAAACAAAAAAAATAATGGAGAGTGAGATCAATCCCCAATGGAGTCGCCAATTTGTTATGTGGACTTATCCTTCTTGCGGATAAGAGCGACCTCCCTAGACTCTGGAGAAATCTAGTAACAAACAACCAGGAACTACTACCTTTCTCTAGACTATGATTAACTAAAACAAATACTATGATAGAGGCCTTTTACCGTTTAATCGAAATTATTAATGAAATCCCCTTAAAAGCTTTCGACCATCTTCTCCTCCTCAATGTTTTAGAGATCCTCTCGTTGCTTCCCAAAACTTCTCCATGGTGTCCTAAAAGAGATCTACACAGAAAGAAACAAACACGAGATCAAAGCATCCAATATATAACATAAGAGATAAATGGACTAATTAACTCAACCAGGTATCATAAATTGTTCAATATGAAATCACAATCTATGTAGGTGATAAAGGAATCCTACAAATTGTATCAACAAAGATATAATTGAGAAAGAGAAATTGCCTTTATATTAATAAAATGGAGAATATTCTTACAACCATGAAGCCAAAATATTGCAAGATCCTTCCCACAATCTACAACCCTCTCCTTGAATGAATAGCCTTCCAACCTTATTCCTGTAGCATAAGCCTACTTCCAATAGTCCTTCTCAATCCTCAGGCCTGGGTTAGCTTTATAGGCCAATAGTGGGAGGTTTGGGATCCATTTTCCAAGGGATGAGATCCATTAATGGTGGGATAGGGATTCCACAAAGAGAGGGAGTTGCTCAATGATGGAAGGGATCAGGACTGAGTAGGAAACCATTCGAAGTTTGTTGGTTGGAATAGATACGACCAACAATGCTTCTAGATTTTACTTTTTAGCTTTACATGTGTTAATTCATGTTCGCAAGTCACAGTGTAAGACAGTGCGTACTTATGCACAGTTATGTTATGTTGTGCAACAACCTCCCCATTTATTCATATATAAATCTCTTAGGAAATTATTATATAAATAAATAAGGACCCTTTAAAATTTTAAAAACATAGGAAAATAGCATAGTTTAAGGTTTTAAAAGAACAAGTTTTATTTTTTGAATAAGAAAATCCAAATTCATTAGGCCCGAACAACATGAATAAGCCCTCCTTAATGAAAAAATCGACATATCACATTTTGGAAGTATCAATAAAGAATTCTTTGTTTTATCCTTTCGAAACTTTCGATGCGATAGAGAATAGCCCCCGAGAAACAAACATGTTCAAATCTCAAAAGGCTTAAGTATTGTCAAGAAACTACTTCATGTCGGAACTTGCCCGCATCACAATTTTTAACGAACACGATATACGGAAAACCTAAGCATCATTATCATTGCGATATGCAATAAGCTATCCGAATACGATAAAAATCCTAACACAGGCTATAAACATATCGTGTCCATATGGATCGCAAATTAGCAAAAAGGCTCACCACTCGTATCACCTCTGATCTTTAGATTCCGATAAAGTTATTTCTTAAAAGGTGTGCTTTAATAAAATCATAATACTGAAAAACTTAAAGAAAAATCAATGCTTTTTAATCATCAGTCGGGCCCGCTATAATGCCATGTCATTCCTCTCAATTTCTCAATCGCACGAAGTCTTTGGCTATATCCATTCCCCTCTACTCCAAAACCTCCAATTTGTGATATTGCGATCATTGCATCGCACATCTCCCATACCCAATGAACCGATATAGTGATATCGCTATCGCATATTGGTAAAGCACATGGAAATACATTTTATATTCTGTGTGGAAGGTTTTTGCGATGAGATATATTAATGGGATAATAAATAACCATACAAAGCCATGATTTTAGTTATTAAATAATTCTAACGGTATTTATGATTTAAAAGCCCGAGGTGATTTGATGTCCTATATAGATTTGATCGCATTTAAAGTATGCTTCCCATCATTTCAAGCCTTGTATGTTCAAACGATTCCGCATTTCACACCTATTTCTCTTCATTCCTCTGTGTTTCCAATTTGAAAGTTTAACCTGACAAGAAGTTGTGTAATAGAATGACTAAGTCAAAGAAAGCAAAGAAAACCATGGAGACTTCACTATCGCACCTTCTGCTCCCGATGTAATAGAAATGCCCCCGCTTTCTCAAATACCACATGCAAAATCGACAGTGGAACATCCTCGTAATAATCCATGTACCAATTGCTAGAACGCGAAGGTCTTAATGTAATTCAAAGAGTGGAAACAGCAGACGCTACTACCTCTTCTGATCCTCCTAGTATGAAGTGGCAAGCTCTTTTCTTCATAGAATTTCAACTCAACCCAAGATTCTACCTTATAACACTATGGTAAAATGGATAATTGAGAATATTAACATTACTAAACAGACATTCTTAACTTCAAGTAAAACAATTATCAGGTCCTTTACAGTTGAAGACTTGAAGAAAATATACCATATTCCAGACCCACAAAAGGTGTATGACAAAGCTTTCCTCGAGTACTTTGCAAGAGATAATGATGTGGCATCAGACCCAATCAAACAATGGAGATCCTACCCAAACAAACACAAGCATGAGAAATTGGTATGTATTCTATATCTTCTCTCACCGCTCCCTATTTGTATATCGCAGCTATGATGTGTAGATTGTTTGGGCTCACCAATACAGCTAAGTTCTTAGTTGAATGGGTTCCTGTAATTGATGCAGTAGTTAATTCTTTTATAATGGATTGGGGCACTATCCTTTATAATAGCATTTCTTTCCAAATCCGAGAGTTTAGGCAACACCGATATGTCAATACTAGAGTAGTTCCACCATTTTTTATGAGTGCATATATTATGGATGCAGTCCATTTCACAACTAGTTTCCCAACCATGGGGTGGAAATGGACCATTCAAGATCCCACTCTAGTCCATATATACCATAAAATCCTGTGGGAATCTAATTTCCACATCCATTTCTATAAAATTTTCCAAGGAGTTATGCTACCCATCCACCAAACTGTTTTTGACAAAAGGGCCCCAAGATTGTCTGATGAGGCCAAAATTGATTTCATACCTATAGGTAGGTGGTTTGGAGAGGATATTTTTACCTATGTCTGAGTCTATGGAAGCCTAGCACTTCCCCATGTTCTCCCAATGTATGTCGCGGATAAACTACTTTCTAGGGAGATTGCCTATCAAACTATAGGGGATGGGTTA
The DNA here is from genome assembly GCA_031772625.1 of Pinus tabuliformis. Taxonomy (NCBI): domain Eukaryota; kingdom Viridiplantae; phylum Streptophyta; class Pinopsida; order Pinales; family Pinaceae; genus Pinus; species Pinus tabuliformis. The sequence goes on from CM062817.1 coordinate 868,404,711, forward strand.
ACAAAGACCCTAAAATAATCCAACAAGTCTCTTTGGCCTTCATTCCCCATCCAATGTAGTGTTTATGCACTACATGATTTCAAGCATGTTGTGCTTAAAATTGATCATATTACATGCTTAAAACTTGTCACCATTCTTGGCAGACAGTTTGACCCTAACAAAGTTGCACAAAATTTAACGGCCCAAGTGAAAATTAGATAGTTCAGTCATGAAGATGACGACTATGATGACCTATTTGAGTCTACTGAAATATTTTCACAAGTACAATATTTGGCCACATTAAAACTGGATCCAGAAAGGCTAGCCTAATTCGGACAATACAGAGAAAGAAGACTGCAAAATGTCCCTTTAGATCTGTTAAGGATCTCTCAATTGATTATCCAAGAGGAGCAGGGTTCAGAGCAAGATTCAAAAAAGGGCTCGGAACAGGCTTCAGAACAGAATTCAGGGCACAAATTAGAACAAGGCTCAGAACAAGGTTTAGAGCATAATTCATAATAGGGCTCAAAGAAGAACTCATAGAAGAGTTCAAAAAAGGATTCCGAACAGAAATCAGGAAAAATTTCCCTGGATATTGAAGTGGAAGATAAATCCACATAAATACATACTGATGAATCTCCCTTCAAGAATCAGTTGGATGAAGCATGGAAACAATTTAATCAGCATCTTAGAGGATAGCAAGGGGAAGAATATGTTGAAATGGAGAAAACATTCAGCACACCCTAGAACACTGGATAGAGCTCATTCACTGATAGGGCTACTAATAAATCTATCGCTACAGAAGAAATTGAGATCATCCCAGCCTTCCCTTCAATTGAATTCGTCCTCAAAGTGGAAGAAATCCCTCCTCTTGATGTCTTTTACAGTCCCAAACATCAGGTTGTGGTGAAAAGACAAAGGAAAAGGAGAAGAACAGAACCATCATCAGCAGTCATTCCTAGTGATGAACCTATGGATATAGTATGGAAGGATACTCCCATAGATCCTTCAAATAATTTGACAAAATTGTCACAGTTTGTAGGTGCTTATGCATCTGCTAAGATTGACAAAGCAGTTGAGGTTAGACAGCTGGTTAGAGAGAAAGAGGAAAAAATTCAGCAGTTGGAGCAGCAGTTAGCAGAAGAGAGACAAAGTATTGACCATCGAATGCAAACACAAATGTCCCAATTACAGCAGATCTTTGATCAATTAAAACTCCAATATCAGGAAGAGACAAGTACTAAGGATATCCAAATACAACATCTACAGTTTCATTTGATCAGTTGAAGGATAATCCTAAAGTGGAGGATTTTATAAAAGAAGCATTAGAGCTCAACACTTTGTTATCAAGGCAGCTAGCAATGTTCTATCAAAAGTTGTCTATCATCAATCCACTATGCATTACAAGTGATTCACTAATGAATCAATCATCCTATCTGAGGGTGACTTTCAATGATATTGATGATAAAAATTTTGGATTCATAATATGGGAGGATACTCTAGAGGGTAGAGCAGCAGATCTTCCCAGGATAGAGGAATCCCACAAGGAAATTCTCTTTATTGATTGGGACATTCAATTGAAACAAGAAGAAAGAGCAGTCTCCAAAGCAATCAATGCTGCAAATAATATCATTGAAACTATCAATGACAATCTGCACAATGCTAACTTGATTCAAGAATGCCCACCTAGTAGTCTTCCTGATATCAAAGTCCTAGAAAGGAATGGCAAGAAACTTCAAAAGCAAGGGAAGAGGCAATCAAACAGCTGACCAAAATCGACTGGGAAGTGTATTGGAAATATATGGTGAAGCCACATAATCAGTGGCTAATGCTATGATGTCTTGTTGACACCTCCACCCATATGCTTCCTACACTTTCAGATGTAGTGTATACACGACAGCTACGCATGAGTACAGGTCAGCCTCCTAAAGTTAAGCCAATGATGGATATTTATGAACTTGGAAAACGAATGAAAGAATAGACACAACTGTATTCTGGAGATCCTCATTTCAACAATTTCTATTTCTGTATTTTTGTCACTTATTTTAAGGATATTTTTTTTAACCTCCTCAAAAATTTCATGTAATGTCTATTTTTATACTTTATTTTTATTATATAAACCCTTTCATGTCTACAAAGAAATGGTCCCCAAATTTTATAAACAAAAGATTTGAAAGCTTGCACTTTTGTACTTTTTAAGTTTGTCTTAGTAGAATGACTGGATCAGAGTCCTGAATTTTTGTAAAGAAGGCTTTGGAAGCTTGCACTTTTGTACTTTTGAAACCATCTTAATTAAAAATACTGGACTGGAGCTATTTATTTCATGAGCATAGTCATATACATCAGGTACTTATATCATTGTATATTTGTTTTGTTTATGAATTGATAGTCATTTCTATTTGTATTGTTTGTTATATGTATCTCTATTAATGCAGTTATGTATTAATTCACTTCTGAACATGCTTGAATTGTCATCCTTTAATACATATATGAGAAATTTTTGAACGATATTTGATGCGATATGTGTTTCATCAATTATTTTGATTAACTATTTAATCAAAATAATTATCTTAAAAGCTTTTAATTTATGTAAGTGTTTGATCAATCTTTCTTATCATACACTAAGGACAATTATTCTAGATAGCATAAACATAAGTAAATCTTGGGTAATAGATAGATTAATATACATGTATTCTAGTTTGAAAACCACCCCATCTATCACTTAGTTTTTGGTCATAAACGCTCTATCCATCCTATCACATTTTTATTGGGAAACTGGTCCCATTATATCCAGTCAGAGCCACTATTCCAAACGGATAAGGGACGGTATTCAAGTCCCCGACTGGGTGGTTTTCCCCCATGTTGTTGCAGCGATTTTCGAGGCTTCAACATTTTGGCGCTAGAAGGAGTACCACAACTATGAATGGCAAAGAGAACTCAATCTAAATTAACAAGCCATTCCAAGAGTCACCCCCCCTCAAGATCACCTCCAACTTCTAGATCTTCATCCAAAACTCCTATTTCTAGATCAGAAGTTGAGAAATCACCTCCTAAATCTCCTAGTACATTTCCTGAAGCACCCTCTTTAGATTATAATCCTGAATCACCTGAGGTCCAGACTTTAATAAAGAAATTAGGAGAAATCTCTATTTCAGCAAAAAATCTTGTGCCATCTGAAGCTTCTGAAGGAAGTGTAACTTCTATTTTACAACCTACTCGGATTCTAACTCATTCTCAAAGTGAAAATCTTGGGGTTCCTCCATTTGAGTTTCCTCTTCCTTCTTTCCAAAATAAGACTAAGAAATCTGAGTCACAAACATCAACTAGTGAGGTTTTGTCAAATTCTCCTCCACAAACACCTTCATTCCCTCCATTCATTCCTGTTAATACCCCTTCTTCTCAAGGTACTGGTTCTAGTTCATACAACACTAATACACAACCTGCCTCTTCTTCCACACAATCACCCTCAATATCCACCTCTTCCCAAACTCCAATAATGGCAGGAAGACAACAGCAACAACCACCACCACCAGTCAGACCATGGGCTAATCCTGGAGTTGTGCAAATGGCAGCACCTCTCCATGATCTACCTAAGCATCCTGAAAGATTGCTACCGAAATTCAATCTTGACGATGGATTACCTACTGAATAGCATCTCCATAATTATATGTTAGCCATTAATCTTAATGAAGTAGTTGAAGAAGACTATGTAGTAAGATTATTTCCCTACACCCTCCAAGGATCAGCAGGTTCATGGTATTTTTCATTACCACCAGGTTCTATTACTAATTGGGACATGTTTGAAGAAAAATTCTTAGCTAAATTTTGTGATGACCGCACAATTGCATCCCTTATCAATGATCTTTCTAATTTAAAAGCTATGTCAAGTGAAAAGATCAAATATTTCAATTCCAGATTCAATAAATTGATAAACAAAATACCATCCACATTAATGCCTAGTGTTGATGTCCATACAGAGTGGTATATTTCTTCCCTTCCTTCCAATATAGAAATTTTTGTGGATAGAGCCAATAAGGCTACTTTAGTGGAAAACATGAAAGAAGCCCTGTTTGTAGAAAAGAGAATAGTTGCATTGGAAAATAAGACTTCCCAGGAAGAAAGAAAGATGAAAAGGTCACATTAGAGGATGAATCAAAGAAGAAAACCCCTAACGATCCCTTTGATCTTGAAGGCTTACAAAAAGTCCTTAAAGCCATGTCGAATGAGATGGTAGAAATTAAGAAACAGGTATTTGAATCCGCTTCTAAGAAACCTTTTAGGTCCTTCAAGAGGAATCAAACATCTAATCCTCAACCTCCAAATACAATATCCAATGTTGAGTCTGATTTAGATGAAGATGATGAAGAAACTACATTATCTGATGATGATACTGATGATGAAAAATTGGTTGAAGTACATGGGATGTGGGATTTTATCCTACCTACTTCCAATGATGAATATGAGCAAGAATATTTACCTTTTAGCACTAGGAGTAAAGGCTCTAATGATTCAACACAATTAACCCAAAATCAAAATCCCTCAACCTTTGCTACCAAGGATAAAGTGATCAATAAAAAGGCTTCTTCTACATCTCCTCAACCAACCCATCCTCATCTAATCCTCCATATTCATCCAAAACCTTGGTAGTTGTTGATACCATGGAATATAACATAGTGGAGGACATGAAGAAAGCTAGAGCAAATATCTCTCTTCATGAGCTTATTAAGCTTAAATATCAGCAAAATTTATTACTAAAATAATTGAATGCAGTTCACACTTCTCCTCTTCCTACTGCTATGATATCCAAAGCTTCTAGAGGAATGGGTAAGCCTCCCAATGATTCATCAAATAAGGTTGATCCTACTGATGTTATCTTAATTGGCGATAGATCTAACTCACATACTCCCCCTTTCCTCTTGACTTATGAAATCTTCAATAAAAATCTGCACAACTGCTTAATAGACTCAGGGGCCTCTTCAAACATAATGCCAAGATCAGTCTGCACCAAATTAAATGTTTCACCCCAAAATTCTGCAGTTCACATTGTTCAACTTGATAGAACAAAAGTTGAAGTCTTAGGGGAAATGAATTCAGTCACCATTAGACTTTCTTCTAATCCAAAAGTTTGTCAAGTAATTGACATACTAGTTGTTGATATTCCCGAATTTTATGGTTTAATTCTTAGTAGAGACTGGTCTGAGAAACTTCATGGCTATTTTGCAACAGATTGGTCTCACATGTGGCTCCCTTACAACGGAAAGCCAAATCAAATCATAATTGACCAAGAAAAACATTTGAAGCATATAGCGATTGATTTTGAAGATGAAAATGAACCAGTAGATTTTAACAATAATATCATTGGAAGCTACTCTACTTAAGCATTTTTAGGAAATTCCAATGCACGGAAGTCACCTTTTTGGATAACTCTATTACTTCCCAGCTTGAGAACTTTTCTAAAATAGATTCTTCCAGATGTATAAATCTTGTAGATAAACCATTAGTTAAAAGTTTATTTTGGACATTATATTTTGATGGATCTAAATCCAATGATGGTGCAGGAGCCGGTTGTATATTAATTAATTCAGAAGGAGAAAAAACAATGCTAGCATGTAGGTTGGAATTTCAATGCACAAATAACATTGTTGAATATGAGGCACTGATCCAAGGTTTGTATAAAGCAATAGGTCTTGATATCAAATATCTTCAAGTTTTTGGAGATTCTGAAATTGTTATCAAACAAGTAAGAAACACCATTCATTGTCTCTCTAGACATTTAAAACATTACCAATCATTGGTCCAGGATCTTACTTCACATTTTTTAGCATTCAACATCTCTCTTATCCCTAGACTTCAAAATGAAAGTGTTGACATTCTGGGTAATATAACATCCAAGCTTATACCATCAGAGGATTACAGTCTAGATAGGTTTTCCATAGAATTAATTTTTCGACCATCCATTCCTAATAATGTTACCAATTGGCAATTGTTTAATGACAATGAAGATATCCTAAGATTTTTAACATCTGAAGGATCATATGATGATCAGATAATTGATGAAAGTGAACATGATAATCGGTTGAAACGGAAGTCCAATGAGAATCCCATACTTAAATATGTGGTAAAAATTGAAGACCTTTATGATCTAAAAGACAGATTTAAGAAGGTTACTAATTCTAAACTCCAAAGTTCAACCTTAAGGTTTGAACTAGTAAACCTTGGAACTGATATCAAACCAAAAAACACCAACCTAGGACTTGGTCTCTCACCTGATGAGAGATCAGCCTTTATTCATTTGTTAAAAAAGTATAAAGGTTCTTTGCTTGGATTTACGACAATCCTAAAACTTATGATACCTCCATCATACAACACATTATTCCCATGATATCTATGGCAAACTAGTACAATAGAAATTAAGGAAAATTCATCCCAATCTAGAAAGCCAAATCAAGTCTGAGCTGAATAAACTCCTTAAAGCCAAGATTATCTTTCTTGTTAGGAATTAAAAATGGGTTTCAAACTTAGTACCTATCAGGAAGAAGAATGGTGGCATTCGCATCTGCATAGATTTTAGAAATCTCAATAAAGCTTGTCAGAAGGATAATTTTCCATTACCGACCATGGAGTAAATATTGCAATCAGTAGCTGGTTTAGAACTAATGTCTTTTCTTGATGGTTTTTCAGGATATAACCAAATCTTGGTCCACCTAGATGATAGGTTAAAGACTACATTTAGAACTAAATGGGGGACTTATGCCTACCAGAAAATGCCTTTTGGTTTAATAAACACGGGGGAAACCTTCCAAAGAGCTATGGATATAGCTTTCAAAGGTTTGATAAACAAAATTATTGTCATTTACTTGGATGACATAATTGTTTATTCCAAGAAGAGAAACAACCATTTACATGACTTGAAGCAGATCTTTGAACGCTGCAAAAAGTATGGAATTTCATTAAATCCAAAGAAATCTTATTTTGCTCTAGATGAAGGTAAGATTTTAGGGTTTATTGTATCCAAAAAAGGCATCTGTATCAATCTAGATAGAATAAAAGAAATTTCTGAAATTCCTTTGCCCCATAATAAAAAAATCTATGTAGTCCTTTCTAGGTCAGATAAATTTTGTTAAGAGATGTGTCCCTGACTTTTCCCAAATTGTTTTACCATTACAAACCATGATTAAGAAAAAAACAATCTTTAAGTGGGGACATAATGAAAGGGAAGCTTTTGATTTAATCAAACAAGCCATTATGAATGTTCCCTCTTTAATGAGGATTTGGAAATTGTTGTTGGAAGCGGCGAAAAAATCAAGGTTACGAAGAGCTAGGGTTTCAAGCTTCTGCAAGTGTTGAACTCCATGGAGGGGCGCAAAGGGGGGAGCTCCAGTCCCTCCTACAGTTAGGTCGTAGCCAGCGGAGGTAAGAAACCGATATAAATTTCCAAAGGTCCTTCAGGAGAAGGGAAAAGGAACATTGAAGAGGAACAGGATTTGACCAATACAAGGGAGGACAATAGAAGAAAAGAAAATGAGGAAGAAGACAAGAAACAGGTAGCAGAAAACAAAACGCAAAAGGGGCCATGTAAAACTAAGGTTGAGGTCACACCCAGAGTAGTCTTAAATGATCCTGCTCTGCAGGCGCACAGGGACCACATGCGGACCTATGCTATCATGTGTAAATTCATGGGATTATGGCCCACGGAAAAGATGCTACAAGCGTGGATTAAATACAACTGGAAACCGAAAGGAGGCATAGACCTACATCTTGGGTCAAAGGGTTTCTTCACTATGGTCTTTACAAATATTGAGGACAAAGACAGGGTGTTTGAAGGAGGGCCCTACTTCTATGCAGTTGCAGGCCTCTACATGCGGCCTTGGATGATGAATTTTGTCCTGGAGTGAGAGACTTTCACTTCGGTCCCGGTCTGGGTAAGACTCTATTCCCTACCTCTAGATTACTGGCAAACTGAATCTTTATCTGCCATAGGAAACAAATTAGGGCATTTTGTCAAAGCATCTGAGGCCACCAGAAGGGGAAAATATACTTCCTTTGCACGAATATGTGTGGAGATGGATCTCTCTAGAGCTCTACCGAATGAGGTCATCTTGGAAGTTTTTGATGAAGAATGGGTGCAAACAGTAGATTATGAATATATTCCTTTCAGATGTCGCAGGTGCCATGAGCATGGACACCTATTTAGAGACTGCCCTCTCAGTAAAGTAGAGAACAAAAGTAAAGCTACCACAATGAAAGACACTGAAAACTTCCACAAAGTGGGATATAGAGGAAAAGGGGGAAAAGGGGGGGCAAAGAAACATCAAACAGAAGTGCAATAGGCCAGTCTAAACAGGTTCCAAGTACTAGAAGAAGAGGAAGAGACAACAAAGGTAGATCAGGTAATGGAAGGCGGCCTAGGGGAGAAGGAGAAAGAAGAAAATAGTGGGCAAACACAGGATATTAATAAACAGAAAGAGACTACGATGAGCGATGGAGAACTGGATATGGACCAAGAAATGACCCAGAGTGAGATGGAAATGGAGGATCATGAACTACAGGATTTTCTTAATAGAGAACACCTAGATCTGGAAGGGTTCTTGAAACAGGGGACCATGGGAGGGGTAGACTCACTACCTCAAGAAGAGTTTAACAGAGTACAACAGTTGTTCCTATGGAAAACTCAGGCTAAAGGGCTGGAAAGGCAAAGAAACAATGAAAGGTAGGGCAACGAAGGTGTGAAAACTATGAAAACCACACCAGGATTAGCTCCTAGAAACCCAGGAAGGAAAAGAGGCAAAAAAAAGTAGAATGAGTTATTGATGGAATGTGGAAAGCTAATGATAGATTCTGGTAAGATGAAAGATCTAACCAGCTACTCCTTTACAAATCTTTCATAATGAAGTTCACATCTTGGAATATCAGAGGTATAGGAAGTAAAATAAAACAAAGAATACTTAGCAATAGAATGAAACAAGAAGCTACGGATATGATCTTGATCTAGGAAACTAAATGTTCCATTCAAAAAATAAAATAAATACACAATAAATGGCTCAATAAATATGAGTTTCTAGAAGTCAAGGCAGATAAAACAGTAGGAGGTATACTTACTCTTTGGAATCCCCAAAAGATTGGCATAATAGATGCGGAGGCATCTAGGAATTATTTATCAATGGTTATTTAGCCTGTGGGAGATAGGGAGACTTATTTGATTACAAATGTTTATGGCCCCCAAAGACCGGATGATAAACTCAGGCTTCTAGATTCTCTTGTGGAACTAAGAGATAGACATGCAAGAGTACCATGGATCATGTGTGGGGACTTCAACATGATCAAATCACTATCAGAGAAAAAAGGTGGAGCCAGAACTTTAAGCAAAGACTCTATAGCATTTCAAACTTTTATAGACAATATGAAGCTAGTTGACACTGATATGAGTAATGGCCTCTTTACATGGAACAATAAGAGAGGAGGAGAGTCTCAAGTAGCCTCAAATTTAGACAGATTCATAATCTCAGAGGACCTTATGCTCACAGACAAGGAAATTGTTATCACTCAGGTTGTCCCTTGGCTCCTTAAGGGATATGGCCGAGGTAACCACTAACCAATCTTTGGGCTGCAGGTCTTAGCCTACCTGCAGTCAGAGAGGGCTCTCTCTTTAAAATTTAGCTTTTTTTTGGGTTGATTTTAGGCTAGTTATGGTGTGCATGGGTTTTGTTTTGATTTTGGTGGGAAGGATGATGTTTTCAAGCAGATTTGGGATGTATAGTGTGAGAAGTTCAAACCATTGGGCATGGAGTCATGGATTAGGGTTTGTTGTTGCGTTTTCTTGGTCACAAGAGGAATACAGAGCGGGATAGCTACAAGCATAACAATATCAGGCTAGAATAAACATGGAATGAAGGTCAGAGATGAAAGGCAACTAAGAATCTCTCATCTAGCTGATAGAGTGAAGGTGAATGAAAGTTTATCTAGGAGCAGTCAAGAATTCCTAAATAACAGTCAAATGTGGAAGAAACAGTGTAAACATGATCATTTAAGTATGCATATTCATAACCATTTCTGAAGAAAACATATAAAAATAACAAGAACTGAGCATAGAGTGCAGTCAAGCAAAGCCTAAGCTATTCTTCTTTCTTGCTATTTAGATCGTAATACAATGGTGGCATAAACATATATAAATTGTAAACAGAGGTAAGAAAACACTTATTGAGCCATGTAGTAGCACAGGAATTCCACAGTCACTCTTCAGCCATTAGATAACACAACAGACAGTCTTTTTATCCAAACATTCCAGCAATATTTGATTATAGAGGCTTTCAAAATAATACAGCGCAATTCTAGAGAGGAATTATCAACCAACCAACCCCAAATACGTTCTGTGGGGAGGTATATATACAAAAACAAGATACAAAAATATCTAGATGATGAGTTAATAGCTCATAACTTCTTCGCCAACTCTTAAGGGATAGTAGCTGAAAGAGTAAATGCTGTAGTAAACATGAATATAACAGTTGTTCATTCTGTCAGAGAAAATTGACTTTTGAGTCCGATTGAGTCGGCTGGGCTGCGCTTTTAAAATCTGCGGTCTTTTGGGCTTGCCGTCCCATCTCTTTGCTTTGTCACTGCTCCAACCTGCTCTGCCTGTTCTTTAACCACTCTGTCTGGTGCTTTCGTGCCTCATTTGGCTGACTCATAGCTGACCGAGATTTGAAATAATAAAAAGGGGCAAAACTGAAATTACCTGGGCAAAATGGCCAGCATTGCCTGCCACCAATCCTCGGGAGGTAACTGATGCTTTTGTATTTTGATGAGTGTTTCATCGGCCTCTGTATACCTATAATAGTTGGGTGGCATCTCAAACAAATGATTAATTTCATGTTCAATAAAAAATAAGTTTTCCAACTTATCATAGAGATTCTGCCCAGAAGGTGGCCCCGCCTCTGCTGTAGAGCTTGAGGATGCAGTAAGTTGATTTGTGACATAGTTGTTCACTCTGGTGGCATATTGCTCACGTGTTAACAGCCTTCCAGTACTGGTCAGCAAGCTGGGCAAACCTTTGCTTTGTAATGCTGCAAGTTTCCACTTAAAATCATCTATGTCCCTTTGCATCTCTTGACACTTTCTTTCCAGTGTCTGTACATAACCTCTCAGATTCAGCACCTTCTTTGCTGTGAGTATGGCCTCTGTCCTACTCATAATTTGCATTGCTGCCAGCTCTTCCTTAGTTTGATGGTTCAAAAAATTAATCATTCTGTTGGCCTGTTCAGGCATGGTTCCCAATGCTGCTCTGGCTCTCTGATTTTGAAACTGAGCTAGGCCAATTAAACCCATTTGTTCATGTATGGCCTGAATTGACCGCCACTGGTCAGTGATTGATTGATTAATCTTGGCCCACAAAATCCTCTTTATTTCAGCTAATGTCTTGTCCAAAGTTAGCTCCTCCTCCAAGGCCTTTATTTTGTCACTTAAGGCCTTAATTTCCCTTGTTTTTTCTGCCACTGTCATTTTGGACTTATCATATTTTCCTTCTAGGTTGGCCAACTTTTCCTTTAACTGTACCTGTTGCTGATGTAGATGCTCCTTGGGCAGCTTGTGAAGCTGCAGCAGTGGATGTGCCTTCTCTAACTTGGTGTGGCAGTTTGAAAGTTACCTGGTCAGCAGAATCCAAGTCAAGGGTTTTTTCTAAATCTTTGACATTTCTTTCCATAATTTCTTCTTGGGTCAATTCCTCAACTAATGTGTCTTGCAGCCACTCATCTTGGTTGGCATATTGTTCAATTTGTGGGAATTTACAATGTTCATAAGCCATCAGCCTGTATTTAACTCTTTTGGCACTGATAAAACCCTCCGGGTCATAAGGGACCCACCAGAAGCTCCTCTTTAACTTGTATTTGTCCCTCAGTATTTGCTCGGCATCTTGCCAACCTTCTTTCTTGTTCATAATGAAGGGGCCTAGATGGTCTTTGAATTTCAGATGAGCTTTCTTCTTGGCACTATGAAAATGAGTAAGATTAGCATTGATGAGTTGCCTATAGTACTCCAATGCAAACAATCTCATTAGTACATATCTTGGGAGCCTGTAAGGACAGAGCTCACAGCCATATATTCTAATGACAGTGTGATTTTGGTAGAGATACCAATCACCTATTTTGTAACTCTTGGACAGCTGCAAGGTCTTCTGTATGTCATATGACAATCTAGGAGGAGCGGAACTTTTTAGGAGACAAGAGACTGGGTACACAAACTGGTCAATGAACTCACAGTAGGAAAATGGAGAGTTTTGAACCTCATGGAAAACTGATGACCAAAAGATGACAGACCTTCTTTCTCCCGTAGAATCCAACTTTTTAATGGGGCATTGGAAGCATTCAGACTGGTAGTACATGAACAAATGATAGATATATGATGAATATTTAAAGACTCCCTCCCTGTCCAGTTTCACTAGCTGGTCATGTATTTTGTTGGCTATGAACTTGGCATAATTATACTTGACAGCAGGGGGTTGTCTTGGGTTGTATGCAGACAGCAGAACAAGCACTGTTTCATCAATGTGCTCACTTGTTTTAAAACCCAGCACAGAGGAAATCATATCTATAAGCAGCTTTCCCACCTCATTGAAATTTTCATATAAGAAACGAGGCGGGCCTGTAGGCTGGCAGTCTGTCCTCATGAATGTCTTGGTAATTCTTGCAATTTCAGAGCTGGAAAGCTTGGAGCCTTCATCCAGCAAATAGTTCATGGAGAAAGGAATCAATAGCTGAGTCTGTTTAAAGTTGAGCATTTGGTTGATGGAGTCAGGAGTAATATAAAAAAGTATTCTCCTAGATGGAGACTTGACAGCTCTCTGATTTGGTTCATAGTTCTCAACACACAAATGGATGACCTCAGGAGAAATATTAACAGAGGGAAGGAAATAATAAGGCAAATTGGACTCCCATATGCCATACATGTCACAGTTGTTTATAAAGTTGTTTCTTAGTTCGCAGAAGGTCTTCAAGTGATTTCTGTCCCCAACTAGATCTTGAATGAGGTAATCCTTATCAGCCAGAGGCATGGCTTCAAGTTCTCTGTTTGGTGGATTCATAGGAGTGACACTAAGAGCTGTTGGAGTGGCCATTATAACACTTTTTGATGTTATATTTGGAATAAAGCTTTACAGCAGTAATAGATTGATGACAACTGACTCTGAGGATTTGCAAAGGAGTTGCAAAATGAGTTCAACAGAGGGAATGGCCTTCAATATCTGTGGTTATGATAAAGAGGACAATTTGCAGAGTTTTTAGACCAGTTTTTTCTTCTCCTTAATGAATCGTTTGGATTCAAAAGACAATGGGCAGAGTGCAGAGGGGAGAGGAAATTACAACTCAATGTACTAAGGCTTTTGTAGTGGAATGCGGTAAAAGAGGACAATGTCGAACTGTTATGAAATTTTTGCTGGGAATACGAGCTCGAAAATGAGTTTTCAAAGGTAAATTCGCAAATAGGCGCGGGTTGATAGGGTTTTTCCTGAGGTAGGGATTTACCAGTGAATTTAGGCAGAATTTAGGTAGGGCAGAGTCATTAATTTGGGAATTTGCAAGCTTCAATATATGTAAAATGGAGAAAAATGGGAAGAGCAAAGGCGAAGGGGCAAAGTAGGGCAAATACCTGGTTAAAATGGCGGCGAGGGCAACTGGACTGGTCCAATGGCGACCGGTGTAGACGAATTCGAAGGTGGTTCCAGCTCAATTGGTCGAAATTTGAATTTTGGAGACAAATGGGCGCAAACGGCAGCAGCAGCTCTCCACTATGTCCAATGAAAATGACTAACAAACGGTTGAAAAACGCGTGTTTTATAAAAATTTGACATATTTGCGCTTTTGGTGATTTTTCGCAATGACATCATCATGATGTCATCGGCGAGTCCCGGGTACGAACGGGTGACGTGGACGCTGACTCGAATGAAGACGTGGCGGTGACACGGTGGCAAAGCGTGGACGCGGACGGACGAAGTGGCAAGTGACGTGGGGCAGCGACGGGGACGAGGTGATGATGTCACAGTTGACGTGATTGCTGACGTCAGGGGATGGAGGGTGGTATCCGGTTTTCCCCGCACCACCTTTGAGCACAGGCGGTATTGGGGGAGGGGCCTCCGAACACGCCGGGCGGTCGACACGTGGCGGGGGTACGGCAGGGAAACCGCCCATCCCCCGGATGTTAACCTCCGACGGATCGGGGGCTCAAAACGACCGCCCACCATTGATCTGGGGCACGCACAATCTGACGGTTGGCGGCACAGGTAAGGTGACGGGGGTTAGGGATGGGACCCGCCCGTATTATTTAAACAAAATGCGCCACAGGGGGGTCATAAACTTTGGAAATGTGGGTTTTGCGGGTTAGGTTTAAGCGGGGGGAAATGATAATTTAATGTTTAATAAAACATTTAAACATTAACTTTGGGAAAATGACTGCGGAGGGGTAGAAATATAAGGTTTTGATGGGTGAGGGATTAGGTATAGGTTATTAACCTAACGAGAGGTTAGATTAATTCCAAGGTTAGGACGCGGAAGGGTTAATAGTAGTCCCAGATGGACTATTATTTCCCAGGACTGTATTACATGGCTATAATGCCATAGGGTGGGATATTTAATATGTTTTTTGGAATTTCATATAGTTTTTGTAGTAATAGGGGTGGGAAAGTGACTAGGGAGCTATATAATAGAATTAGAGGTTAATATGAGTTTTTGAGGTGAAGGAGTAGGGGAGAGGCTAAGTTTATGTACTGAAACTTAGTCATAGGAAGTGAATGGAATGTAGAAGAGTGATTTTTACACAAGAAATGTGGCTTCTTTTCATTGAGAAAGCCAAACTTGACTCAATGTTTTTACACAAATGAAGTGAAAGCAGGACTAGTCGGGCAGATCCCAAAGTCCTTAAGGAGGTGTTAGTAAGAAACTTTGAGGGGGAGGGTGAAAGGGAGTTAGACATGCTACCAGAATTCTGCCACTAGACAACTGCTTTGACCTTTCTGTGATTGATGAGATGAGCTCTGATTAATAATACATCAGGCGATCCAAACCTTGCTTCTGCAACCTCAAACTACCTACCCAGCCTCCTACACCTAACATTTTTTCTTCTTTTTACATGGGTGCACTTAGACTTGCAGACCCTGATTATCCTCTTTTCTTTTGACTGCCCTCTTATCTAAATCTACCCTTATCTCTTCCAAGGACCCAGGTTAAGTAGTTGGGCTCCTTCATTTCTCTACCTAGCTACTCATCTGCCAAGCTTGAACTGTTTTGACAGATATCCATTCTCTAGTCTGGAACAAACAATTTAAACCATGGCATGGTCCAGATTGAACTGTTGGGCCATCCATCAAACTAGCAGTGATATTTGAACTAGCCACTTTCCTGGTCTTTCTTTGGGGTTCATTTTTATCATTTTTCTGACCAATTTACTCTTTTTGCCCTTTGATAATTCTTTTAGGGCATACCCTATTTACATTTTTTAATTCTGTCTCTGTACATAGAAAATATGGAACCTTTGTAGCATGAAAAGATGAACATATTTGGCACTTCCACTGTCAATCATGAAAAATGAAACCTATTGGTATAGGAACCTAACAGAATGACAGTGAGAATCCTCCCCTTTGGAGGCTCAGACCATTGGCTTGTACAACTTGAGGTTCAGGGCATCAACACCCCCAAGAACAGACCTTTTAGATTTGAGAATATTTGGCTCACCCACCCAGATTTTATTAGCAACATTGCGAAATGGTGGACGGAAGATCTGCATATTCAAGGTACAAGAATGTTTCTGCTACACAAAAGACTAAAACACATCAAGCTCAGACTCAAAGATTGGAACAAGAATTAATTTGGTAATATTTTTAAAGTGAAAAAAATTGTTGAAGGTAAAATGCAGGAACTCAATCAAGCCCTTATCACGGATGGCTTTGATAGAGTCAGAAATGATCAAGTCACCAAGCATCATCAAGGCTGGGAGAACTTATGTAAACAAGAGGAGATATTTTGGAGACAAAAATCAAGAGTTCAATGGCTAAAAGAAGGGGAGCGAAACACTAGGTTTTTCCACAGATCCACCATGGCGAACAGATCTCATAACAGGATCACATCGATTAAGGACGCTAGAGGTTAACTACTCAATACACATGAAGATATAGAAGTTGTGTTGGTTCAGCACTTTTGAAGTATCGCAGAGGATACCATTTTAGACAGAGCTCATTTTGTCAGGGACTTAACAAGGTACATACCTATGCTAGTAACAAGAGAGGATAATTTCAATCTCAATAGGCTAGTGACTGAAGAGGAGGTTAGTGAGGTCATCAAAGAAATGTAGAATGGTAAAGCGCCAGGCCCTAATGGTTTCATTGTAGATTTCTTTAAAGCTTGCTGGAACATTGTCAAGCAAGATATTCTGAATGTCATGGAGGACTCCAAGATGAATAGAACCATTTTGAAGGTGCTCAATATACCCTTCATCTCTTTGATCCCCAAACAGGGAATTGCTTAGACTCCAGACAGATTTAAACCCATAGCTTTGTGCAATGTGGTGTATAAGATAATATCCAAAGTTATTGCTAATAGACTCAAACCCCTTGTTCCTACTCTAGTTTCTGTGGAGCAATCAGGATATGTGGAGGGTAGACAAATTCTCAATAACATCATTCAAGCGCATGAGGTGGTTCATTCATTGTTAAGCAATAGGAAGGCGGGAATGATTATGCAATTGGACATAGCCAAAGCTTATGATAAGTTGAAATGACCTATATCAGGAAGGTCCTTCTAGCTTTTGGATTTGACCATAACTGGGTAAGATGGGTTATGGCCCTGGTAACTTCTTCTAGCTTTTCAATTCTGGTTAATGGTTCTCCATCCAAGACTTTTACTCCTTCAAGAGGCCTCAGGCAGGGGATCTGCTCTCCCCCTTTCTCTTTATCCTCATGATGGAAGGACTTGGTTGATCTATCAAGAATGCTAAAGAAGTGGGAAACATCAAGGGTCTCCAACTCTCTGAGAATGGACAGGCTTTGACCCATCAACAATTTGTTGATAACACCATGTTGTAGGGCATCCCCACGGTCAAAGAAGCACTAGCTTATAAACAAATTCTGAGTGACTTTGCCATGGCTATAGGTATGGAGGTAAATCTCTCCAAATCTAATATTTTCTTCTTTAACACTAATATTTCTATTCAGAGAAATATCTCCAGAATTCTGGTCTTTCAAAGGGATGTCCTTCCTTCCAAATACTTGGGAGTTCCTCTAACTGATAAACCTTTGCATAAGAGCATTTGGGAGCCGGTGATTAACAATATGCAGGATAAAACCCGAAAATGGACTATTAGATCTTTAAACTTGGCAGGTCGATTGGTGCTTACAAAGGCTGTACTTCAATCAATCCTCGTCTTCATGCTTTCAGCCCTTCTAGCTCTAAAAGGAGTTTTGCAACAATTTAGAACCATTCAAAGAGACTTTATTTGGGGTAAGGGGGAGGAGAGAAAGAAATGGGTCTTGGTAGCCTAGGATAAGATTTGCAAACCTAAAAACCACAAAGGTCTTGGACTAGATGATCTGGAAGTGCTAAGCAAAGTTTTAGGGGAAAAATTATGGTGGCGTTGGGTAAAAGATTCAAAGGCTCAATGGGCTCGTATTTGGAAAGAAAAATATGCTAGCAATTGGCAAGATAATGATCACATAAGGATGATTGGCATCATAAAAGGCTCCTACATCTAGAATAAAGCCTGGGAGAATAGAGGCTTTGTGCAAAAAAATAGCTTCTGGGAAATCAGAGAGGGAGATCTTGCTTTGTTTTGGGAGGATAAATGGCAACAAGAACCTACACTACTAAGAGAGAACTTTGTGGACCTCAAGAAAGACACTGACACCAAAGGGTTACTTAGGGTAAAAGATTTTTGGGATCAAACCAATAGTGAAGGAAAATGGAGAACCTGGAAGAATATGGAATACAAGGATGATAGCCCCTTGAAAGAAAAAGTTGATGCACTTCTGACAATGTTGGACCAAAGGAAAATTCTGGTTTCAGTGGGGCATGACCAACTTATATGGGGCAACAATAATGAAGGAACCTTCAATCTTAAGGAGGTAAAGCGCATAATCCTAGAGCTGGATTCCAATGAACCCGACAGGGTTTGGCAGAACCTATGGAGGCATCAAGGATGGATGAAAATCAAACTCTTCATGTGGCTAGTACATCATAAGAAAATTCTGACTTGGGAAAACATTTGGAAGAGGGGTGTTCTGGGACCTTCTAGATGCCAGCTTTGTGAATCCCAAGAGGAAATGATGGAGCACCTTCTCAATAATTGCATTTTCACCTCCAAGTTGTGGGATACTTTTGCCACAATTTTCAAACAGACAGACAAGGATAAAGGAAGCATTATCAATAACCTTAATAAATGGAGAAGAAACTTCTCTGATTATGAAATTCTTCACTCAGCTTAGGCTTTAACTCCAAGCTTCATAATATGGAATGCCTGGAAAGAAAGGAACTACAGAATCTTCAAAAATGAAAAAATTTCCTCCCAGCGCATTACTACGCAAATCTTAAGACGGCTTAAGGAGACGATGGGAACTTTAGTGCGAACTTCCCCAAAGAATCCACCTTCAGAAGCTGAAATGTAGATACTTCTTCAGTTGGGTATGCAGGGGCTTATACCACAGGGCATGGACAAGAAGGTGAAGAAAATGGTCAATAATCTAAACTGTTGGCATCCTCCCCCTCAGGGTTTTTTGAAATGCAACATTGATGGGGCCTCAAAAGGCAACCTGGGTATTGCTGGTTATGGAGGGGTGTTAAGAGATGAAAATAACTGCATCCTTTTTATTTTTCATCGCCATTTGGGAAGAGCTACAAATAATATGGCGAAATTAATGGCACTTGAGCAATGTTTATAAATCCTGAAGCAGGACAATCTCCAGAATATAATAATTGAAGTTGATTCTGAGTTAATCATTAACTCGGTCAAGAGAATCTATTGTGGCACGGATCCGGAAAAAAGTCTCTAGACACTGGAGGGTACTTCAGGTCTTTCAAAGGATTCAATTTCACCTTCTGTGATTGCGAACCGTGAGTTTTACTCATGTGCGAAGGACAGCAAATAAATTGGTAGACATTCTAGCCAATCAAGGGGTGCTTTGCACCAAAATCAGGGTCAAGTTGAGTTGGCAAGAGATGCCTGAGAATAAATTGAGGGAGCTTTGTCTCAATCAGGCGAATGAGGACAGAACGTTATTTCGAAACAGAGTCACAGAGGCGGGGTCTAGTTGATTCGGATTCAATATGAAGTGTTATTACAGAAGTCAAGTTACAATTGGGATGCAGATCTTTGTCTACCTCCTCAACCCTGGTAAGCACAAACCCAGAAGTCTCAGGTGGAAGTTGCTCGGCAGACAATGGTTCTCAGATGACAGGATGGAGAACTTTAAGAATGGTAAGAAGGTTTTCATCTTCCTTTGGTTCAAGCGCCTGAGGAGTTGGGATGGTGTGAGGGACCGGAGTCCCATCTTTCTTAGCAGACTCAAAACCCCCCATATTACTTCCTGTGGTGTCAATACCGCCCTGGAGGTGGTTTCTAGTTTATCACATGCCCTTAAAGCCGGGAGTGGTTTTTCGGAGTTGGGAAAAATTCCACTCACCACACAACACGTGGCCAAGGTTGGGGAGAGAATTCCGCCCTCATCACACAGTAATTCTCTGTGCTTTTGGTTCATGCGATATCATCCTCCGTCGTTGGATCAAGCGAGGTGAATCAACGGTCAGGGAACAACGTGCATGTTGGTGGGTCTGGGTCTTTTATCGCATGGTGGTCACACGGTGATCGCACGGTAATTCTCTATGCTTTTGGTTCATGCGATATGATCCTCTACCGTTGGATCAGATGAGGAGAATCAACGGTCAGGGAACAGTGTGCATGTTGGTGGGTCCGGGTCTTTTTGCCATTCACACATTGTATACTTTGGATTTGAGCTACTTCGGGTCTGTTGTTTGGGTCTTTAGGACCTAGTTGGAGGGTTTTTTTATTTTGGTGAGGCTTTTACCTAGGGCTAAAAGGTTTAGCCTGTGGTTGTTTGTATTTTATGTAATTTTACCCTTTGAACATTTTGAATAGAAGGCACGACTCTTGCATTAGAAAAAAAAAGAATGTTCCCTCTTTAACAGCTACAAATTTTTCTAATCAATCATCGTATACACTTCTGCTTCTCAAACATCTTATTTTTTTGTTCTAACACAACTTAATGATAAACAAATTGAAGCACCCATCTCTTTCTTTAGTTCTAATTTTCAAGGTGCTGAACTAAATTATTCAGAGGTGGAGAAGCAAGTTTTTGTTGTTTTCAAATCTATAAATCACTTTAGGCCTTTTCTCCTAAAAATTCACACTAAAATAATAGTCATGTTCTCAGCAATGAGACAATGACATATGCAAAGGGAAGTAGGGGAAAAAGGGAAAATTGGGTAACAGCCCTGCAAGAATATGATATTGACATTAAACCAGCCAAAATTGACAAAGGACAGGGTTTTTGCAGGTTGCCTAATAGAGCTTCCAACCTACCAGCAAATGAGGACTCAGGTAGTATTGTACACATATCTGAGGTAAGCCTAAATGATTCAGAGTCCTAATATGTTGATCTCATTTTCTATTTGCAAAATGGGTATGCTTCCCCTAAACTCAATCGCAAAAGGAAAATGGATTTAAGATTAAAATCAAATCAACATGAAATCATTAATGATGTGTTATTCAAAATAAATTATGCTTATGTATTACTAAGATGCCTTGAAAAGTCTGAAGCACAGAAAGTTTTGCAGGAACTCCACGATGGACTAGCTAGGGGACATTTTGGAGGAAATACTACTGCACATAAGACCCTGCATGTTGGGTACTATTGGCCAACTTTTTTCAAGGATACCCATGAATAAGTAAGGAAATGCAAAATATGTCAGACTGCTACTGAAAGACAACGAAAACTAGCCTTACCTCTGCAACCGGTCAACATTGAACAACCTTTTGAACAATAGGGATTGGATACCATAGGTGAGATTGTTCCTCATTATTCAAAGAAACATAAGTATATCCTTATAGCTACAAACTATTTACTAAGTGGTTGGAAGCAATTCCACTAGACGTAGCCAATTCTGATGCTATCGTTGAATTTATTGATTAGTTCATTATTACTAGATTTGGCTTAACCACTGCACTTGTGTTTGATAATGCATCTTACTTTTCAAGAAATAATATGATTGAATTTGCTCTTAAGAGGGGTTTTAAACTTAAGTACTCTGCTAACTACTACCCCCAAGAAAATGGTTTAGTAGAATCAACCAATAAGAATCTCATAAGAATTATTAAAAGAAATGTTGATCAAAGCCAAAAGAATTGGCACAAATCTTTGACATTTTCTCTTTGGGCAGATCGAATAACTCAGAACGCCTCAATAGGTACTTCTCCTTTCAATCTAGTATATGGGAAAGAGGTTATCATCCCTTCAAATCTAGCTCTTCCCTCATTAGCCCTAGTCCAATTTATCGAAGAAACACCTTCTTCTTCTTTACAGCTAAGACAATCTCAAATTCTTAAACTAGAAGAAGAAAGAGAGAAAGCCAAGCTTACACATGCTCGCCATCAGCAGCTAGTCAAATCCTCTTTTGATGCAAGTTTTGTTTCCAAAAAATATTTCAAAATTGGAGATCTCATCCTTAAATGGGACTAGGCACATGAGGAAAAAGGAAAGCATACTAAATTCCAAAAAATGAGGCTTGGACCATTTCAAATTGTTGAACAAGTAGGCCCATCAACATTCATATTGCAAGATTTATCAAGAAAGAGAGATTATCTTCCTGTCAATGGGCTTATTTTGAAAAAACTCTTTTCTTAGAGGATTATATCTTCTACTGTAACATTATTGCATTTACTTTTTTAGTTATGTTAGAAAATAATGTTAAATAGCATTACTTTTGGCTTTACAATAAAATATCTTGAAACATTTTATGATCTTTTGCTTTAAAAGTAGGAATTCTTAAGGAAATGATCACAACATTGAAAATACTTTTATTCTATTATCAGTGAATAAAGGTTATCTTTAACAATGTAAAGACTATTTACAACTAAGCATCTCCAACTCTAAAATTGTCATCCAAAACTCTTAAGGAGTCAATGATTCTCCCCATCCATTAACTTTACTTTTTTTAGAGTGTAATTCAAAAATATATTAACCTTAAAAGATAAGGGGTCTCATCACGAACCTACTTACCATGTTCATAGGGAAATAATATACTGACATTACCAACACCAAATACCAAACCAAGGTAATGGCTTATGATTATTTTAATATTAAGACAAGGGGTCTCATCACGAGCCAGCTTGTTCAGTTCAATTACAACCAGTGAATGGCATTGTCACTTTCTGGTCACCAAACTAGGACAATGGCTTTTAGGTAATGAAAAAATTTTCAAAAGAAAAGTAAATAAATAAAAAATAAAAAAAGAAATATACATATACTTTTGAAATTATCTCTAAAGACTACACTCTTAAATGGATAGGATTCTGAATCATTGATGGTTAAAAGGTAACCCTGTCGAGGCTACGAACGTTTACTGGCAGCAGTGGCTCTACCTATGACAAATGAGTATATTAAAATGCTAAGTTGTAAAAGGCCCTCTACTTTATCTTTACAACAAATTAAAGACGGATATAGACAAAAAGTATTTTCTTCATTAAGAGGGTATAAAAGGAATTATGATTAAGTGAGTTTTTTATATTCAGAGTCATGTTACTTGCCTAAATATTTCGAAAATACTCTTCCTTTCCTAAATTATTTCTACTTAAGAAAGTTTTAGAAATTTCATTATTTTAAATCAGAGATAAATGGTTCTTCTAGTGAATCACCAATTGTTGTGTTGTGCAACAACCCCCCCATTTATTCATATATAAATATCTTAGGAAATTATTATATAAATAAATAGGGACCCTTTAAAATTCAAAAAACATAGGAAAATAACATAGTTTAAGGTTTTAAAAGAACAAATTTTAATTTTTGAAATAAAAAATCCAAATTCATTAGGCTCGAACAACTTGAATAAGCTTACCTTAATGAAAAAACCGACATATCGCATTTTACAAGTCTCAATAAACAATGCTTCATTTCATCCTTTCGAAACTTGTGATGCGATAAAGAATAGCCCCCGAGAAACAAACATGTTCAAATCTCAAAAGGCTTAAGTAGTGTCAAGAAACTACTTCATGTCGGAACTTGCCCACATCGCAATTTTTTAATGAATGTGATATACGAAAAACCCGAGGATCATTCTCATTGCGATATGTGATAAGTTATCCAGACCCGATAAAACTATTAACACAGACTATAAACATATCACGTTCAAATGGATCACAAATTAGCAAAAAGGCTCGTCGTTCGTATCACCTCCGATCTTCTGATTGCAATAAAGTTATTTCTTAAAAGGAGTGCTTTAATAAAATCATGATACTGAATAACTTAAAGAAAAATCTACACTTTTTAATCATTAGTCGGGACCGCTATAATGCCACGTCATTCCTCGTGATTTCACAATCGCACAAAGCCTTCGGCTATATCCATTCCCCTCTACTCCAAAACCTCTGATTTGCGATATTGCGATCATCGCACATCTCCCATACCCAATGAACTGATATAGTGATATCGCTATCGCATATCGGCAGAGCACATGGAAATAGGTTTTATATTCTGTTTGAAAGGTTTTTGCGATGTGATACATTAATGGGATAATAAATAACCATGCAAAGCCATGATTTCAGTTATTAAATAGTTCTAACGGTATTTCATTTAAAATCCCAAGGTGATTTGATGGCCTATATAGATTTGATTGCATTTAAACTATGCTTCTCATCATTTCAAGCCTTGTATGTTCAAACAATTCTGCATTTCACACCTATTGCTCTTCATTCCTCTATGTTTCCAATTTGTAGGTTTAATCCAAGAAGAAGTTGTGTAACAAAATGATTAAGTCAAAGAAAGGAAAGAAAACCATGGAGACTTCACTATCTGCACCTTCTAATCCTGATGTAATAGACATTCCCCCACTTTTCTCAGATACTACATGCACAATCGACATCAAAACATCCTCGTGGGAATCCATGTACCAATTGCTAGAAACCAAAGGTCCTAAGGTAATTCAAAGAGTGGTGACAACATACACTACTACCTCTTCTGATGCCTCCCACTATGAAGTTGCAAGCTCTTTTCTTCATAGAATCACTGCTCAAACCAATATTTTGCCTTATATCGATATGGTAAAATGGATCATTTAGAATATTAACATTTCCGATCAGACATTCCTGACTTCAAGGAAAACAGTTATCAGGTCCTTTACAGCTAAAGACTTGAAGAAAATGTACCATATACCTGACCCACAAAAGGTGTATGACAAAGCTTTCCTCGAGCACTTTGCAAGCGAGAATGATGTGGCATCAGACCCAATCAAACAATGGAGATCCTACCTGAACAAACACAAGCATGAGAAATCAGGTATGTATTCTATATCTTCTCTCATCGCTCCCTATTCTTATATCGCAGCTATGATGTGTAGATTGTTGGGCACGCCAATACAGCTAAGTTCTCAGTTGAATGGGTTCCTCTAATTGATGCAGCAGTTAATTCTTTTATAATGGATTGGGGCACTATCCTTTCTAATAACATTGCCTTCCAAACCCAAGAGTTTAGGCAACACCGGTATGTCAGTACTAGAGTAGTTCCACCATTTTTTATGAGTGCATATATTATGGATGTGTTCTATTTCACAACCAGTTTCCCAACCATGGGGTGGAAATGGACTATTAAAGATCCCACTCCAATCCATATATACCATAAAATCCCTTGAGAACCTAATTTCCACGCCCATTTCTATAAAAATTTCCAAGGAGTTATGCTACCCATCCACCAAGTTGTTTTTTACTAAAGGGCCCCAAGATTGTCTGGTGTGGCCAAAATTGGTTTCATATCTATAGGCAGGTGGTTTGGAGAAGATATTTTTACCTATGTCCGAGACTATGGAAGCCTATCACCTCCCCATGTTCTCCCATTGTATGTCCCAGATAAACTACTTGTTAGGGAGATTGGCTATCAAACTGTAGGGGATGGGCTAACAAAGACCCTAAAAGAATCCATCAAGACTCTTTGGCCTTCATTTCCCATTTAATGCAGTGTTTATGCACTACATGATTTCAAGCATGATGCGCTTGATATCGATCATATTACATGCTTGAAACTTTCCACCATTCCTGGCAGATAGTTTGACCCTAACAAAGTTGCACAAAGTTTCACGGCCTGAGTGAAAATTAGATAGTTCAGTCATGAATATGATGACTATGATGACCTATTTGAATCTACTGAACTATTTTCACAAGTACAGCATTTGGCCACATTAAAACTGGATCCAGAAAGGCTAGCCCAATTCCGAAAATACAGAGAAAGAAGACTGCAAAATGTCCCTTTGGATCTGCTGAGGATACCTCAACCAATTATCCAAGAGGAGCAGGATTCGGAGCAGGGTTCAGAGCAAGATTCACAAAAGGGCTTGGAACAGGCTTCAAAACATAATTCAAGGCACAAATTATAACAAGGCTTAGAACAAGGTTCAGAGCATAATTCAGAACAGGGCTCAAAGAAGACTCAGAGAAGATTTCAGAAAAAAATTCTGAATAGAGATCACGAAAAATTTCCCAGGATATTGAAGTGGAACATAAATACACAGAAGTACATATTGATGAATCTCCCTTCAAGAATCAACTGGATGAAGCATGGAAATATTTTGTTTAGCATCTTAGAGGATAGAAAGGGGCAGAAGATGTTGAAATGGAGAAAACATTCAGCACACCCCAAAACATTAGACAGAGCTCGTTCACCGACAGGGTTGAATAAATCCCTCCTCTTGATGTCTTTTACAGTCCCAGACATTGGGTTGTGGTGAAAAGACATAGGAAAAGGAGAAGAACATAATCATCATTAGCAATCATTTATGGTGATGAACCTATGGATATAGTATGGATGGATACTCCCATAGATCCTTCAGAGAATTTGAAAAAATTGTCACAGTTTACAGGTGCTTATGCATCTACTAAGATTTACAAAGTAGCTGAGGTTAGACAACTGGTCAGAGAGAAAGAGGAAAAAATTCAGCAGTTGGAGCAGCAGTTAGCAGAAGAGAGACAAAGTATTGACCATCAAATGAAAACACAAATGTCCCAATTACAGCAGAGCTTTCATCAATTAAAGCTCCAATATCAGGCAGAGACAAGTAAAAAGGATATCCAAATACAACAGCTACAGTCTTCACTTGATCAGTTGAAGGATAATCCTAAAGTGGACGATTTTATTAAATAAGCATTAGAGCTCAACACTTTGTTATCAAGTCAACAAGCAGCGTTCTGTCAAAAGCTATCTATGATCAATCCACTGTGTATTAGAATTGATTCACTGATGAATAAATCATCTGATCTGAGGGTGACTTTCAATGATATTGATGATAAAATCTCAGGATTCATAACATGGCAGGACACTCCAAAGGGCAAAGCAGAAGATCTTCCCAGGATAGAGGAATCACACAAGGAAATCCTCTTTATTGATTGGGACATTCAGTTGAAACAAGCAGAAACATTAGTCTCCAGAGCCACTGATGCTGCAAATAATATCATTGAAACTGATCAAGTGCTCAGTATTTAGCTCAAAAAATCAAAGTTCTCAAAATCACTCAAAACCTGAACAACCACGTCTGTCTCAGAAAAATAATCCCAACGCAACTTGTTTCACTAAAAATCGAGTTCGTATGAGGAATATATCGTGTTCTGTCCACTTTTCCAAACAGAGGAATTTTTGAAAAAAAAAATGTACAGTCACTGCACAGTCAGTAGTTCTTACTTCTGATGTGGCAGGTGACTGAGCAGATTCAACAGTGGTCAATGGCTATCAGATTTTGACAAGTGGAATCATGTGGTTGGTTCGCAAGTGTGGTGACGTGGCATGTTTCTATTGGTTTATGGTGGACCAATGAGGAGGGGACAAGTGGCAAGCCTGAAGATCGCCACGTGTCCCTCCCCAAAGGCTGGCTATCAGTGCGCAATGTGGAAAAATAATGGGCAGGTCGGCAGGGTCGAACCCGTGACCTCCCCCCAACAAACTTCACATTCCACCGTTGCAGCCACGCTTTGTGACTTATTATATAACGGAATCAACACATAGTTAAAGTGTAACGGTTTGAGGTTTGGGGATTAGGAGGGAGCCACCCCGTAGGCCATCCCCCTCCATGTGACCAATTTCGATAACTGTTGGTTAACAATTAATACAACCATGCAGATTAATGTGCCTAACCACCATTAAACCATGACATGTGTCCACTCCACGAAAACTGCAAGTTGACGATTAGTCTAATTGTGCACTTAATGCGCCTAATCACCATTATCCGTTAATTAATCACGCTTATCCATAATTAATCCACTAGTTAAGCGAAGTTTAGTATGGTGGAGAATTCTGCGGTCCTCCAATTTTGTCACTAACTCTGTTTTAGCAGGACTAACTCAAGCTCCGCCAGTTTTATAGGAGGTTTACTAGGGAAAACTATTTTTGTCATAACGTTGACAAAATTCGACCAAAATTGGGATCAGAAAAAGGTGTTCCTAGCTGATTTGGAAGTTCTGAGCACATTGAAGCAGGTTTCAAGAGCAGTAGAACATTGTAAACAACACTTTTCCCATTATCGATCTAATACAGAGGCTCAAGCCATGGAAGCTGGACCAAGGAGATGTAGCCCAGGAGGGGTGAACTCCTTCATAAAAACACTGTGTTAAGTGTTCATTTTTATGGTTTGTTGTACATTTGATTGTTGTTGTTCAGCACTTGTTTTTCATGCTATTTTTCTCATGAAATTAACATAAAACTTGATAAAATTTACTTGTTTTCATTCACAAACACCATAAGGGAACCTATGCACATGAATCAATTGACAAACATTTGTTTATAAATCTGAAGTTGAAATTAGCACAACAAAACTAACATTCAATAACAGATCAAACTGGTATTAGAGCAAAGGTTATTTGCTTGATTTCTTGAGTTTTGTGCAAGTACGGTTTTAATGGTTGCAAATTTGTGATGCTTACAAGGTTAAAGTTGCAGAGAGGAGAAGGGAAACTATTGGTAGAAACTCCTAAGGTAATTACCTGAAGAAGGAGAGCCACAAGGCCACAATCTCCACCCAAAGTTCCAATTCCAGCTGCACTTGAAGCACCTCAATTTTTACCTTCAATTGAGATTGAGGAGGTACAAGCAGTACCAGATGATGAGCTTGAATCCAAGGCCATCATGTCTGGACCAGGAGAGACTAGAGGTCTTTCAGAAGAGGAAGCATTCAAGAAAGCTTTCTATGACTTAACTAACATGGTTAGAGTCCTCTATGAAGAGAGGAATACTAGAATGGTTGGAGAGAGTTCTAAGCCTCCACATGGAGAGGGAAGCTCAGGAGATAAGAAAGATGAAAAGAAGGATTCAAAGGGTAATGGAGGAAATCCTCCTCCATCTCCACCATATTCATCATATTCCTCATCATATTCATCATCCTCATCATCTTAAACAATGTCATCTTCAACTTCCACCACAAAAACTGTTCATACTCATTCAAAAACCCCAAAGGAAAAAACTCCCTTACTCAAATTGGACATTAAGTTTGAACTTCCCATGTACAATGGTGAGGTGAATTCAGAAAAGTTAGACAATTGGATTTGACAATTGGAGATTTAATGCAAAATTCAGAACCTTCAAGAGGATGACATAAATATCCAGTTGGCTTCATTGAGGCTACAAGGAGCAGCATTAGTCTGGTGGGAAGCAAGGACTCAAGAGGAAATGTGAATTCATGGCAAGATATCCATTTCTTGGGTTGAATTTGTTTTTTCAATTAAAAGACAGTTTTATCCAATAGCCTATATGCAAAAAGCCATTATGAGTTGTCAAAATTTTAGGCAACTCAAGGGCCAAACAGTTCAAGACTATACCCAGGAGTTTAGGAAGAGGTCTTTGTTGTTAGGAGTAAACTTGAATTCCCAAGATACACTGTTGAAATATATTGGAGGTTTACATTCCTACTTAAAACATACTATCCTTATGTTCAATCCAAGCAATTTGGATGAGGCATGTGTGCAAGCCACACACCTTGAAGCAAGAGGAAAGAATATTCAGGAAGAGGGTAGTAAGAAGAAGCCATTCAAGGGTAAGGAGAAAGATAAGGGATGAAAATGGAAAGGAAAGAAGAATGCAAGTGTGAAGAAAGAAGGGGAGAAAACTATATGCCAACATTGCTCCAAAACTAGGTATGATGAAACACATTGTTGGAAATTACATCCCAAACTAAGGCCTAAGAAACCAAACAACAAGGGAAAACAAAAGACGACAGCTACCACACAACATGATCTTGGATCAGATTCTGGTGATGAGACCAAGATTTCAACCATAGTCACAAAAGGAAAAGAAGTAGTTGCGAGCACTAGTTCCTCACATAATCATAATAGCACTCCAAATGAAGAATCAAGAATAAAGTTGCTCCATGTAAGGGTAATTTCAAATCATACAAAGATTGATGCATTATTTGATAGTGGGTCACAATCAAACTTAATTTTAGAAGAATTGGTCAAAAAGCTTAACCTTGAAACGGTACCTCATCATAAGCCATATCCCTTGGGTTGGATAGTCAATAATGCAAATTTACAGGTTACAAGGAAATGCTTATTCAGGTTTTCCATTACTAAAAGGTTCATTAATGAAGTTGAGTTAGATGTAGTTCCACTTGACATATCAAGAATCATTTTGGGAAGTCCTTATTTGTATGATAGGAAAGCAATATTTTATCGCCATGAGAACAAATACCTATTGCTCAAGGATGGAGTAGAGTATATTGTGAGAGCCCATCATAAAAAGTTAAACATTTCTTTGGTTAATGCAGGGTAGATGAAGAGACTAGTAAATGCAAGTAAAAATTTTGTGCTTCTCATGATCAAGAAAAAGAATGATATTGATTTTGAATCTTTTTAATGTTGTGATGAAAAATTAAAATCTGATTTGTTTGATGTGGTAAGAAAGCATGGTGAGATGTTTCAGGAACCAAAGGGGTTACCTCCCAAGAGGGGAATTCAGCATGAGATACAGCTGCAACAGGATGTTCCACTTCCAAACATTGGCATGTATCGCATGTCAATTATGGAGAGCATGGAAATCAAGAAGAAAATTCAAGAATTGTTGAACAAAGGTATCATACGCCCATCTACTTCACCATGTGGTTCACCCATTGTCTTGGTGCCAAAGAAGGACAGGACTTGGTGCATGTGTGTGGATTTCCGTGCATTGAACAAAATAATGGTAAAGAATCGTTATCCACTCCCAAGAATTGATGATTTGCTTGATCAATTGAGGTATGCAAAGTATTTCACTAAGTTAGACTTACGAAGTGGTTATCATCAAGTTAGAATAGTTGAAGAGGACATTTGGAAAATTGCATTTAAAACTAAACAAGGATTGTTTGAGTGGCTTGTTATGCCTTTCGGTCTTACAAATGCTCCAGCTACATTCATGAGAGTTATGAATGATGTATTGAGAAAATTTCTAGATGACTTTGTCATTTTTTAATTAGATGCCATTCTCATATTCAACAAATCCAGAGATGAACATGTCATGCATGTAAACAAAGTACTTGATGTCTTGGAAAAAGAATAGTTGTTTTTCAAGATGTCGAAGTGTGAATTTGGCAAGACTTCTTTAGTGTATTTGGGACACACTATTGGAGGAGGTGAGTTGAAGATAGACTCCTCTAAGGTTGAGGTCGTTCTGAATTGGCCCAAACCCAATACAGTTACATAGGTAAGAAGCTTTCTTGGGGCAGCACAATATTGGAGGAAATTTATTGCTAATTTTTCTTCCATTGCAACTCCATTACATGCATTGAATAGTGTCAAGAAAGTCTTCCATTGGGGAGATGTACAACAGAAAGCATTTGATGCTTTAAAACAAAAGATCAGTTCAGCACTGGTATTGGCTCTTTTGGATCTTAGACAACCATTTGAGATTCAAACGGATGCTAGTGATTACGCCATGGGAGCAGTTCTTATGCAGCATGGTAAGCCCATTTCATTTCATTCTAAAAATTTTAATGGAGTTGTGACTAACTATCCCACTTATGACAAAGAACTTTATGCATTGGTACAAAGTGTTAAAAAATGGAAACACTACTTGATGGGGAAGGAGACCATTATCCATATCGACCATCAACCATTGCAGTACTTATAATTACAGTGAAATTTGTAGTGATCACAACACTTTAGATGGATGTGTTTTCTACAATAGTTTCATTTGGTTATCAAGTACAAAAAGGGAATCTACAATAAGGTAGATGATATGTTTTCTAGGCCTATTGTAAATTAATCTATTATACTCAAGCACAATTATGTTTTACATGAAAGTTACATTGAGCAATATGCATATGATAATGACTTTCAAGATGCGTATGCAAGCTTGAGGCAAGGAAACCAAATTGAACAGTTAGACTACCATGTACATAATAGTTTGTTGTATCACTTGGGAAAGTTATGTATTACACAAGGAGAAAGAAACAGTATCATAAGGGAGGCACACACTTCATTGATTGCTGGACACTTTGGTGTAGGCAAGACAGTAGTGAATCTCCAAAGGTATTGTTATTGGCCACGCATGTTTGATAATGTATCTCATTTCATTAGAGGATGTTCTTTGTGTGCAACAAGTAAGCCTAGCAATAGGAAACTAGGATTGTACACTCCACTTCTGGTACCTTCACGTCCATGGGAGAGTATCTCAATGGATTTTGTAGGAGGTCTTCCATTGTCAAGGAAAGTTCATGATTACTTGTATGTAGTTGTAGACAGGTTCAGAAAGATGTGTATTCTAACACCATGTAAAAATGAAATTACAGCTGAACAAATAGCTCGTATTTTCTTTCAAAATATTTGGGTTCATTTTGGTCTTCCTACTTCCATTTTAAGTGATCAAGATTCTTGATTTGTTGGGAATTTTTGGTCAAATTTGTGGGAAATGATGGACACTAAGTTGAAGAAGAGTATAGCCTTTCATCCACAAATAGATGGACAAACCGAGGTGGTCAACAAGACAGTCATTCATCTTCTTAGAGGATATTGCAGCAAAGATCCCAAGTTGTGGGATGAACAATTGCATTACATACAACAAGCATACAACAGGGTAAAGCATTCTTCCACAAATACATCGCCATTTGAGTCATGTTTTGGGTACTTGCCAAGATCGCCATTGGACTTCATCTTTGAAAAAGATGTTGCCATCGATGGTCATAGCGACATCGATAAGGCAAGGAAGTTCATTGAGAAAATTCAGTTGATACATCACACAATGTAAGAACAACTTGAAAGAAGTCAAAGCAGCTATAAGGCAAGGCATGACAAACACCGTGTCGATCATAAATTTCACATTGGTGATGAAGTTTGGTTATATATTAACAAAGAGAGAATTCAAGGGGAAGGTAAAAATCTTAAGCCAATCTGTTATGGTCCTTTTAAAAATCTGGAAAAGATTTGTAACAATGCATTTAAGCTAGATTTGCCTCCTTATATGCAAATATACTCTTGCTAATGTTGAGAATTTGAGATTTTTTTAGCCTCCTTTGATTGATGATAAAGGAGAGCATGTTCAGCTGCCATCAATAGATGATTTCTCGCCAGAATATCTTGATGAACTTCAGCAAGATCCTCTGGATCATACAGTGATAAATTGTGATTATCAAAGCAACATCAAGATATATGAAGATCTTGTATTTCATGCAAGGACGAAGAATATCAACAAAAAGTACTACTACATTAGTAGTTTGGTACAAGATGGGGTCATGAAGCTACAATATATTCTGATAGATGAACAAGTAGCTGATGTGCTGACAAAATCTCTTCTGAATAAGAAGTTTTTAGAAGCATGTTTGGATTGGTTGATGTTACAGATTTAGTTTATATTGAGAGATGAAGCATCTTATGTCAAGATGCTTGGGAGGACATTTGGTTGGCCTATGTGTTGATGTCTAGATACTGAAGTAGGGAAGGTGGTGTTGGTCATGGAGCTCCAACCTTAGATACACACCTAAATCCTTGGGTTGGTCGTAGAGCTTAAAATCTTGATGGAGTTTGCATTGATGTTGTGATGAGGTGGTGTTTGGCATTGATGTCAACCTGGTAATGTCCGAAGATTGATCAGTGTTGCAGTGATTAATGGTTATCATTGATGTTAACCTGGGCTTGTGTTGTAGATGGTATGGATATGTTTGATTGCTTGAGGGTATTGGCTTATGGCTTTGAATGTTGGCTAGCAAACCTGGTATCCATATCTATGATGCTTGAGGTATTGCTTGATATGTCCTTGTTTCTCCTGATGATTTGTGGTTGGACTCCTGATGAGGTCTAGAAGAGTTCTCATGATGTTACAGAGTCATGGGCAAGGTTGTCTCAATATATCAAGTATCCTCCTATAGCAGTACTGCAAAACTAATGAGAAAACTCAGTTTTCAGAGGTATACACTGGTTTTGTGAAGGAAACTAGGGTACATAATGATCGGGTGCTCAGTGTTTAGCTCAAACATAAAAGTTATCATATTGGCTCGAAAGCTATATGATTGTGTTCGTCTCATCAAGATGATCACAACGCAATTTGTTTCATCGAAAACAGAGTCCGGATGAATGAGAAAAGGCATGTTGTTCGTTTTGCTAAACTGCGAAAAAAATTGCAGAATGGGACAAAATGATGACATGGCAGTCGATTCAATAGTCCAGTCAGCAAGGGAAATCTTATTTGGTTTTCACCTAATGGGACTGTGACAAGTGTCACCTCCAGATTTTCCAGTTTGGGTCAGAAAAAATGAAATTGCGTAGTTGGCTCCAAAATGGAATTCGAATTTGTTTTTATTTAAATATTGTTATATATTATATATAAATTATTATTTATATTATATAGTTTTATATATATATATATATATATATATATATATATATATATATAGATATATATATATATATATATATATAGATATATATTTTAAATATTAAACAATATTTATTAAATCCACACATTCAAATTAAATCCTAAAACCGCATACATATTAAACACGCAATTTTAGATGTTTTATGGTCAAATCCGCTTATTTACCAATCTAAAGTCCACAAACTATATATATGGCGCATATCAAATATGAAATATGGTCAAAGGTCCGAGTTTTAGATGGTGCACATATCACATGGCAAAACTATGGGTTGGGCAGAGGTGGGTTTTGAACTTGTGACCTCCCCTACCTGAACTCCATTCTTTGCCATTGAACCACGGCATCACCATTGAAAATACTTGCCACGTTTATTTATTTACTAATAGAACAGATCCCCCAGCGGGAGAGGAGGGAGCCAACCCCTTCTCCATACAACCACGTGCTAGAACCAAGGGCTAGGGCTAGCACTAAGCTCGCCCCTAATACTGCTTAACATTTAATTAATCACGTTTAAGCCTAATTAATCTGCAATTAAAGTTAGTGGCATTTATGGTGGAGCCATCGAATCCGGAACCGCCACCAAACTTGGCAGACTTAACTAGAGTCTATCCAAATTTAGCGGGTTTTCCTAGGAAAAATTGAATGAAGCATAACTTGCTTAATTTTCGACCAAATTGAAATTAGAAAGAAGTGTTATGGGCTAATTCAATTGGACTTTCTTAACACATTGGTGCAGGTATCAGGAGCCATAGAGCTTTGTAAACAAAAATTTTTCCACATTGAGCTAATACAGAGGCCCAAGCCATGGAAGCTAGACCAAGGAGATGTAGCCTAGGAAGGGTGAACTCCTTCATCAAAACATTGTGTTAATGTGTCTCTTTGAGGGTTTGATGTATTGTAGATGTTTGTTGTTCATTACTCATTTTTGAAGCTATTTTTCTCATGAATGTCTTGTTTAACTTAAGGAAATTTACCTATTTGTAAGCACCATCAACTAAGGAAACCTCAGCACAAAAAGCAAGAAGCAAGCACATGTTTATAAATCTGTAATTGTTGTTAGCACAACAAAACTAATCATACAAAAACAGATCACATACATTGGTCTTGTGAAGGAAACCCATGTATACATCATACAAGTGTTTTTCTTTGGATTCCTCACACATTTCATGTATTTTATTTGTTTTTCTGATGGTTTTTGTTCGGGATTTTCCATGTAAAGGTCGGAAAAGGTCGAGGAACTTATAGAAAGTGGTTAAGATTGAAAATATCTATCATTAAGTGGTGTGAGTGGCTAGATTGAGTCAAGAGGCTTGGTCCGGACATATTTGAGAATGTGAATACAATTTCTGAGTACTCCACCACCATCAGCAATTATTGTTTTAACGATCTCAAGCAATTACAAATATGTGAAGGCAAGAAGTTCATTTGGTTGGTTAGGAAGTAGTGTGAGTGAGTGAGTGTGCATGGAGAGGATGTGCATAAGTGAGTGGTTGTAGCAGACCATTCAAAAGTTGTAGAAAGACAAAGTATGTAGTGCAGATTGGTAGAAGATCATTTGTGTGAGAAGTGACCAATGGCTAACAGCTTATTGTGTATTTCATGGTATATCTATATGTGACTAATATTTGTGATTGCAAAATGAATTTTTATGTGTGCATGGTGGTAGTATTACATCCATGTATTGTATGTTTGTTTGGAAACTACATGTTGTTGTAGAATTTTTATGTGTGTTGCTAGTTACATCGTGAACAAGGTTGCAAATTTACTTCAATTTTCTGTATTAGCCCAATATCATATCCAATATAGCAATCACATCAACATGATAGTAAAATGCAAATAGAACATAAAAAATAATAGTAGAAGACAAGCCAACACAACAGGACACAAGATATGGCACTAGTCAGGGACAAACCCAATGTGCGGAAACCCTTGATCAATTCTTCTCATAATTCTTCAAAAGTTCAATAGAGAGAGAGAGTACAATTTACAATATTCACTTGCCCAAACTGACCAGTCAAAACAACAAAAACATAAATCCCTAACCAAAAAGTCAATGTTGGTCAATAGGCTTGAAATTGACCTCAAAAATAGCTTGGTCAACCTTGGTCAACTTGGCCTCCAACAACAAGATAATGCAGCCCAAAATAGTTCGAAAATAACTAGTCAAATCTGGTCAACAAAAGTCAACACAACAACCTAAATTAGGGCAGTCAACATTGGTCAACACAGGGGGTCAAATTGCCTCGATTTTTGTGCCCAAAACAGCGGCCTTCCCAAACAGAGTACTCCCTCACAAAACCAAATTCAAACAGGGTCAATGTTGGTCAAAGTCAGCCTCCTGAAATTTCAGTCAAATCTGGTCAACGCAGCAGCTAGAAAAAATAGTCTTTGTTTCGCATGTCTGGAGAGAGAGATGCCCAGAAATTTGTACCCAATCAAGATGAGAGAGAGAGAAATATGAATGAGATGAGATTCCAAAATGAGGAGGAGGCACCTTGTATTTATATGCAACATTGAAGGCTGGAGGAGGCTAATTTGATGGTTGGTCGACCTTTGACAATTTGTCCATAATCAAAATAAATTCATAACTTCATTGGTACATGCCAGAATGGGATGATCTTTAGATCAATCTTACACCTCTCGGAAAGAGGAATCCAAGAAAAATATCAGCTACCTCATAAGAGTTGTCCAAAGCGATGTTTGGCCCTAGTTTCCAAATTTAATAGATTGGTTGTTACTTCTTGTTGTTGAGAGCTGTGTGAACATATTGTTATTGATTTATATCTTTGTGTAGCTGAGTGAGAAAGCCATAGTTTATGCATGATGCTAGATTGAGTTGTTGAGAGTTGATATGATGTTCATGTACTAGGGTTTGTTTATTAAGTTGGTGTTGATGTATTGAGATTTTATTAGAGAGAGATTGTTTTATGCAGGGGTCTAGTTTGAAACATTCTGAAATGTGGCCCTAGATGATCAATAGATCGAGATAGCTTGGTGAAGAAGAGATGGGTGTTCCTTGCCGATGGTGGTCGGTAGATTCAGTAGAGGAAGTAACATTCTCATAGTCTAATGGGTGTTGGGTGAGGTTTGTTGGGGGTAGAGGCTTCTAGTGGATGGGTGTTCACAAAGTCGATTTAGAGTGAGAAACTTACTTGTTGGACATAGCCAACTATGATGATGTAAAATGATTTGTTTGATTAATAAAATTTGAAACATAGCAGCAACATCAACGACAAAGGGTGTCTTTTGCCCCGGAGGGGTTTTTCCACCAGAGATCCTTATGTCCATTGTGAATGAATATGTGATTGTTTTGATTTGCTTTTGTTGAAGATAAATGTTTATTTACTAATGAATTAATGTGTGTTTGCATGAAGAATTGATATATGACTGCATGAGTTAAAATTGTGAAAAATATCTAAGAAGACATCACTACTGATTCACACCCCCACAGTAGTGTTTTGATATCCAACAATTGGTATCAAAGCCAGTTCCCTTCTGTAGAGCTTGATCACTTGAGGGTTGATTGAGGACCTATGGCTAAGAAAAAAAGGAAGCAGTCTCAAAAGAGGAAAAGCAGCAACTAAAACAAGAAGATTTCAAATTCAAAAGAACCCATTTTCTTACTGATAAAGAATGAAGAAGGTAAATGCAATAATTTTATATCTGGTGGTACGCTTTCTTGTACATGTAGTGATGATGATTTTCTTGAGTTTGATGGATTAGAATATGATGATCAGTCAATTCATTTTGATGTTTTGGAGAGAAGTGGAAATAACCCTTTTGCAGAGAATTCAGATTTAGAAGATGAAGAGCCTTGCAAAATTGCAACCCTAGAAGCGGAAATTAGAAGGCTTAAGGATGAAAATAAAAACCAATAGAAATTATTGCAAGTACTTGATGAGAAGGAGTGTGTTTACAAAGAAGAAATCATTAAATTAAAAACTCAATTGGGTGTAACAAGGAAATATGGAATAGAAATTAGAAAAATAACATGAAGAAAAGGAAGATCAATGCCAAATATTGGAAGCAAAAGTGGTTGCATTGAGAAGTAATCCAAAAGAGAAAGTCATTCGGCTGAAGACTAGCCAAAGGTATTCATATCCTAGCCTACACAAAGGAGAAATGAGTTCAAAAACAAAATTTAAACAACTAGTAGGAAAAGATGATTCCAGCAGTAAGAATAGCAAGGAAGAAGCACATCAGCAAAACCAATAGTGAAAGGAGGCAAAAGTTGTACTAGGTAGATCATCCACTTCCTCAAGATCAGTAAGATGCTTCAAATGTCAAAAGCATGGGAATATTTCTGCAAATTGCAGAAACATGCAGCAGAAGAAGCAGTTAGACAAAATGACATATCAAGCAAGCTCATCCATGGCTAGGTATAACAAATCATTTTATTATTGTTTCTCGTGTAAATTTTTGTGCGTAGGGCTTTTGATTGCAACAATTATGTGAAGGATAGGAGTTTCAAATATTATCCTTTGTTTCTTGGACATATAAGGTGTTACTTGTGTGACAACATTGGGCATAAGGCCAAAGACTGCAAACTACCTACATGTTACAGGGGATTCACTCAAAAGGGAAAGATTACTCAAAGCATATCAGACAAGAGATCAAATAATGGAGCACATGTCAAGGATCAATCTAACAAAATATGGAAGAAAAAGGAGCAGCAAGTGACTCCCATCAAAATTGAGGCTTATATGGTCTCAGGGGGAGCATATGGCAGAATTCTAAATCTAAAAGAGAATCATTGATAATGCAGTCATACTAGAAGAGAACGTTGATAAATATGCATGTTGGAGGTATCCGAACTCAGGGGAGTTGTATGAGGTTTGAAATTTTATTTGCTTATTTATGGTATTTGTTTGGATCAATCAAATGTGATTGAATGCAACAATTTGATGAAGACATGGAAGACTAGATGCATGCTCAAGAGATAGGTTTTATGCAAGTTGGTATTATATTTGCATATTTTTACTAATGCAACTATTATCATGATGAGAAGGTTGTCAAAATTAATCAATGAGCAGATGTCACAATTATGCAATGGAGACTGCCTTGGTGACAATTGAAAAATAGGATGTGCATTAGAATATTTGCACAAGTTTATGTTTGCATGACCTATTTGTTGATTTCCTGCTTTACATGGTCTATATGGAGTTGTCTTATTTTATCAGAATGTTACATGACTATTGCCTTATAGTTCCCTTGGTTCATTAATAGTTGTTGATGTCTTTGCAAGAAATTATGTTATTTATATCTGATGTTTAGATCAACTTTATATTGGTTATTCCATGATGCATGATGGTTGAAAATATGTTTTTGTGAACATATTGATCCATATATAATTGCATGTACCTGGGGCTTCAGTTTGGTTGAAGAAATTGTTGTTGTAGTGATCCATCTGTTTTTGGTGATGATTGAGCTTCACAGAAGACATATTATTCTTTTGATGAGGAGAGTATATAGATATCACCATGAATGATATTTGATATGCTTGATTTGTTGCTTGAGAGATCCATATATTATGTTGTTGTTGGAGATTGATCTCTTATTTCATTGTGGAGACATGTACTTATTGATGCTACATATAAGTTACAACTATGGTGGTTGTTATGTTGCTTCTCTATGATGTGATGTCACCACTTTATCTTCATTCTAGTTCACATGGTGTTGTTAGCTACTATTGATGTTTTTGTAAAAGAGATCATGAGTTCCATATGCTGCTATTATTAACATTGTTGCCACTAAAGTGAGGATATATTGTTGCTTATTGTCTTATCTAACAATAAGTTGTCTTATTTGTTGCTGATTTTTCTCTTCATGGCCAAGGTGATGTGGGTTAGTTGAGTGTTTATTATCTTAAAGTTGTTGCTTTATCATGGAGTGGTTGAGCATGAGGCTTGTGAAGACGTTGTCTTGATATGTTATTCACTAAGGAGAAGGACCTATATGTTGCTTATTGTTTCCAAGAGTTTTTACAAATGGAAACAAACTTTCATGACATCTTATTCATTAGTTGTTGTTATTTTGGGCTATGGCTGAGATGCTGAAGAATTTCATACTTTCACTCATTCATTACTTACATATGGTTTAATTTATCATCATTAGAAGTTTGGTTGAAGGTTGAAATGATGATCCACATATGTGAAATTGGTATGATTGTCTCATGTTTTGATTATACAATGGTGTTCTCGGTGCCTAGAAGGCATTGATGGGAGTTGTCTATGTTTGTAATGCCATGT
This sequence comes from Pinus tabuliformis, assembly GCA_031772625.1. NCBI lineage: Eukaryota > Viridiplantae > Streptophyta > Pinopsida > Pinales > Pinaceae > Pinus > Pinus tabuliformis. Next base: position 868,445,005 of record CM062817.1, read on the forward strand.
GATAACTATGTACTCTCAATGCTATACCCATGCATTGTTCCTATAAAGCCATGTAATCATCATTATTCATATGGAATTATATTGGAGTTAGGAACAAGAGTCAAAAGAGAGAGTCATGGGTCATGTTAAGAGTGTGTTGATGTGCATGTGATGAGAGATGAGAAGTATTACAGCAAAGTTTGGGCTACTTGGTGTCATGTATTTCACTCTTGTATGAGTTCTTTGATTCCTTGAATAGCCATGTATTGCCACATCCTTCTTATGAGTCATGTGTGCGTCTTTCATACATGACAGGGGAGTCATATTTCAACTAGTTAAAGGCATTATGCAAACTTGTATTATCATTCATATAGCCATTAATTGTGGCTTGTATCTCATTATCCATCGTTGGGCCAAAGTTGGTCAAAGCATTGATATATGAGGAGCAACCTTTTTGCATATAACAAAGATTCACTAGCAGCAACAGAGGTAGCATGTTTAGCAGTCCAAGAGATGTTTTTGCAACCCTTTTATATGTTTAGGGGGAGCTTGTTCAGCCTAGCAGCAATTCATTGGCTTGTATCAACTTTGTATTGGCATGATGTTGAGATAGACAAGGAGAGTTCTTTTATCATTCATCACATGTTTGGAATTGTTGAGTTTGTCCCTTTTCCAATGATGTCAAAGGGGGAGAAAATGACGAGTTCAGTTCTTCAAGAAGTTGTTTTGATGGTCCAGTTGGGGTTATCATCAATGCCAAATGGGGATATTGTTAGCATTGATGTTGTGATGAAGTGATGGTTGGCATTGATGTCAACCTGGTAGTGTGTGAAGACTGATGAGTGTTGCAATGATTAATGGTCGACATTGATGTCAACTTGGGCTTGTGTTGCAGATGGTATGAATATGTTTGATTGCTTGAGGGTATTGGCTTATGGATTTGATAATTGGTTGGCCAACTTGGTCTCCATATCTATGATGCTTGAGGTATTTCTTGAGATGTCCTTGTTGCTTCTGGTGAGTTGTGGTTGGAGTCTCGATGACGTCTAGAAGAGTTTTCATGATGTTACAGAGTCATGGGCAAGGTTGTCTCAGTGTATCAATTATTCTCCTATATCAGGACTACAAAACTAATGAGAAAACTCAGTTTTCATAGGTATATGTTGGTTTTGTGAAGTAAACTAGGGTACATATGCTGGTCTTGTGAAGGAAACCTATGTATACATCCTGGAAGCATTTTTCTCTAGATTCCTCATGTATTTCATGTATTTTATTTGTTTTTTCAATGGTTTTTGTTCGATATTTTCCATGTAAAGGTCATAAAATATCGAGGAACTTATATAAAGTGGTTAAGATTGAAAATATCCATAATTAAGTAGTGTGAGTGGCTAGATTGAGTCAATAGGATTGATCCAGACAGATTTGAGAATGTGAATACAATTTCTGAGTACTCCACCGCCACCACCAATTATTGTTTTAACCATCTCAAGCAATTACAAATATGTGAAGGTAGTAAGTTCATTTGGTTGGTTAGGAAGTAGTGTGAGTGAGTGAGTGTGCATGGAGAGGATGTGCACAAGTCAATGGTTGTAGTAGACCATTCAGAAGTTGAAGAAAGACAGAGTATGCAATGTAGATTGGTAGAAGACCATTTGTGTGAGCAACGACCAATGGCTAAAGACTTGTGATTTCATGGTTAATGGTGTATTGCATGGAAGATATATATGTGATTGATATTTGTGATTACAGAATGAATTTTTATGTGTGCATGGCGGCAGTATTACATCAATGTATTGTATGTTTGTTTGGAAACAACATGTTGCTGCTGAATTTTGGTGTGTGATGCTAGTTACATCATGAATAGAGTTGCATGAGAGTGAGGACATATATGCTAATAGGATTGATTGCTACTTGTTGTTGTTGAGAGTTGTTTCAGCATATTGTTATTGATTTATATCTTTGTGTAGCTTAGTGAGAAAGCCATAGTTTATGCATGATGTTAGATTGAGTTGTTGAGAGTTTATATGATGTTGATGTATTGGGGTTTCTTTATTGATTTGATTTTGGTGTATTGAGATTTTATTAGAGAGAGAAAGTTGTTGTTGTTTTGTGCGGGATTCTAGTTTGAAACATTATGAAATGTGGCCCTAGATGATCAACAGATCGATATAGCTTGGTGAAGAAGGGATGGGTGTTCCTTTCTAATGGTGGTCAGTAGCTTTAGTAGAGGAAGTAACATTCTCATAGTCCAATGGGAGTTGGGCGAGGCTTGTTCAAGGTAGAGGCTTCCAGTGGATGGTTGTTCACAAAGTCGATTTAGAGTGAGAAAATTCCTTGTTGGACATAGCTAGCTATGATGATGTAAAATGATTTGTTTGATTAATAAAATTTGAAGTAGAGAAACAATAGCAACAAAGGGTGGTTTTTGACCCAGAGGGGGTTTTCCACCATAGATCCTTGTGCCCAATGTGCATGAATATGTGATTGTTTTGATTTGCTTTTTTTGAAGATAAATGTTTATTTACTAATGAATTAATGTAATTTTGCATGAAGAATTGATATATGACTGGTTGAGTTAAAATTGTGAAAAATATTCAAGAAAACATCACTATTGGTTCACCCTCACACCCCCTCCCCCCAAGCAGTGATCTGATATCCAACAAATGGTACCTAGAATGGATAAAGCTTGAGTCCATCTAAGCCACCTAAGTAGAGTACCCTGATCAGGTATCTAATCTATAGCACTGAGTGTGCTATAACTCTTCATAGTTCAATTGATTTTGAGATCTTCCATGTACCTTCATATGTATGTAATTATGAATACTTCCCTAGTTAAGAGGGCGTGTTGAAGAATGTAACTAATATAGGTCCTCATAATTGTACTTTTCAAAAGAAAAATTATTATTAAAGAAAATGATTTATTAAAGCATGGGTTTCATGCTTGGGTAAATTTTTTCTAGAGAAAACCCTCCATTGAAGGTTTCTAGGTTTTATCTTGAGTCATTAAAGTCATTTTCATTTCTATTAGACCCTTCTTGGGCTTTTGTATCATGTAAAAATAATTATTTTTTAGTCAAAAAGGTTATTTGTCACCTCCACGCAAAGTTGGCCATATCCTCATGAAGTTAGCCTATATTAGGGAAATTTGACCTAGCAGAAAGGCTATATATAAAGAGGAAGTTTGACCTATTTGGAGCACTCACTCAACAAGTTTGATCTTCAAGGAAGAGAAGCAGAAAAGAGAGAAAAATAGTCAGAGGAAGACGAAAGAAGTTGGGAATCCCTAATTCGAGCTTTTGGGCCATTTATCTTTCACACGTGTGAAGTTTATGGGCAGTTGTTGGGGCCGAAATTCTAAGTCTCCTACAGGTTCAAAATTTTGTAACTGGGGGGCCAAAAATTTGTTGTTGGGGGGTGAAATTCTGGGTTGTAGCTGTTACTAGGAATTTTTCACTTGGAGATTTTGACAAGGATAATATATTGGAAGGAAGGGTTGACTTTTTTATTAGAGGAGGTATTTCTATAGGTCTAAGAGGTCTTGGATGTATCATCTTAGTTTGAATCTACTAGTGGAAGAGGTGGACTAAGTTTTCCCCTTGAATGGGTCTTTCCCAGGATGAGTACCTATATCTTGTGTCTCTCGTTCTTAGGTCTTCATATACATATAATTTGGTAATTTCTTGATGAAAGAATATTTAATAAATAAGTAAATAAGCCAACATAACTCACAAGTAGTTATCAAGAAAGAGGAATCAAACCCTAATTCCTATAAGCATTGATTTCTCAACACCCTTCAATCACATGATTATTCGTATTCTCTATGTTGTTCTTGCTCCATCAACATGGGAGACATGGGAGCTTCTCTTGGAAATATTCTAGCCATCTGTTGGGAAACGTGTGTGGGTGGTTATGCCAGCCCTACACTACTCAACCCTCTCCCCAAATCATGGATTTGTGTCCCTTTTTCATCAATTTTAGCCAAATATTTTTTTTTCTATTTTTAATAACACATTACAAAAATTGGGGGTGTATTCCAGGGGTGTTACAAAACCCACCCCCTTAAAGGGAACATCATCGTAAGTGTCCTTTTTAAAATAAAACAAAACACAAAAACTAAGCTTTATATATACAAATATTGCATTCACTTATTTTTCAAACAAATATGGGTACAACACCCTTATTTTCTCAACTATATCCCAGGTAGATTCATTGGTTCCAAGGTGCTTCCTTTACACCTTGACCTGCTCTTTTACTTGATTTCGAAGCATGATTTTCCTTCAATCCAAGATGCACAATGGTTCTAGTTGGAACTCTCCCTCGGGTTCCTCTTGTATCACATACCAATCAACAACATGATTAGCATAATGAAGATACTTATTAAGCAATGAAACATGAAAAACATTGTGTTTTTTCAGTATGGGTAGTAGGGCTAATCTATAAGCCATTAGTCCCATTCTTTCCAAGATTTGTAATGGTATGCAATATCTAGGTGCCAACTTGGCACATGAGCCCACTTTCAATGAGATTTTCTTTGGCTTAATGTGGAGATAAACATGCTCTCCCACTTCGAACTCTTTTTGCATTCTTTCTTGCACTACATAACTCTTTTGTCTATCATGGGTTACCTTTAAGTTTTGTTTTATCTTGGCCATCTCTTGCTCCATTTCTCTTAACATATATAGTCCAAGGAGTACTCTATTCAATGGATCGTTCTAACTGCCTCCTCCCACATTTACCCATGTTCACCTATTTACCCAGGGTAAACATGAGATGAGGTTCAGTATGATAAGACTCAACCTCTTATATGACCTTAAGGAAATGGAGTCAACAAATTAAGACCTTACTTACTTCCCTCAGGTGTTACATGGCCTCCAGGAGCTACCCAACCCCTCGAGGAATCCCACCCCTAAGCTAACTCTCTTTTTCACTGACCTAAAGCCTCATTCACTCCCTTGACAAGGCCTCCAAGAGACTATAAGCCTCCAGTCACTCCCATAGGCCTACTTCCCAACTATTATGGAATTTTCCAATCAATTCTATGTTAGCGACCCAAAATTTTGGGCCACTTTGTTATGGCTAAGGCTTAGGCCTCTGCCCAAAACTCAATAAAACTTCCAGAAATGATAAATAACATAGAAATAAAGATTCTAAACCAAAAATTGAACAAGAAATTGATCTGACCCCTCTCAACCAGGACAGGCATTCTGTCAAACACATGATAAACATGTAACCTATAGGTCATGAATGCATATATGAACATAGGGATTTGAAACTTATCTAAGGTTTAACAAGAAGGACCATTGCCTTTTCACACTAGGTGGAATAACACCAATTAGGTCATGCACTCATTAACCATACATTCATTAATTAAAATGTGATTAGATCCATACTTAGATCTGTCATATAACCATGCTTATAACCAGCATATAATCAGATAGATAATAATGATAGAACAACCATTAAGCCATATAATAACAAGTGTAATTACTCTTCATATACAAGAGACACTTATCTCTTATTAACCATATGCAAAAGTAAACCAAGTCAAGGACTTCCCCGTACCACTCAACCATAGATCGGCTGAAATAAATCTTTCTTTAAGACAATCACCCCCGTGTTGTATTCCAAGCATGAATGCGGGATCTCATGGGATAAACCAATCCATAAAAAACTAAGGGAATCCAGAATTTAAACCACCTCCATTCTCACCATACCCCGATCTCACCTAAACCAGTCCTGAGATCACAAAACCAAACCGAGCTTGGATTCCTCATAATTCCTTCACTATCCCTTGAGGAATTTTCTTGTCTCCACCCACATGTTGAGGGCTTCCCGAATAAAACCATCTCCACCCCCAACCCTTGGGATTTTCCTAAGACCACCTCACCAGGATCCAAAACCTTCTAACAATCCAAAACTCAACTGAGAAAGAATCCCATCACACCATGGTTATCTAGAAATGGCAAGGTGAAGCTAAAACCACTATTGAAACCCAGAAAAACCCATTCCAATGAAAACAAATGAACTAAATACACACATGCATATACCATGCATGCCAAATCCAGCTAGGAAATCATACATGCATTTTAAAGAGAGAATCCATATAGGTGAGTCAAATTTTAAAAAAAAATGTGGAATAACCTGTGCAGGGTTTTGATTAAACCCAACGTTTTGAACTTCTATGTGAGTCCATATTTAGGGGAACACCCAAATTATTGAGAAGATTGGTGTGGCATAGGGCAAGGAAAAACAAGGATATATATAATGATGGATGTGGGGGAATTCTGGGGAAACTTGTTTCCTGCAATTATCCTCGCCAAAGCTACTTGATCCAACCTTTCCTTGCTTGATACTTGCTTTCAATTGTTTTCCTTGTCCTTCCTTTGCTTGCTTTCTTTCCTTCTCCTCTTGGTGCTCTTCTCCTCTCTGAGACTAATTCCAAAACTCAACTGACAAAAGGCCCCAAATTGATGCTCTAATGTCTTTTTATTATTGATTCTTCTAATTTCTTCATCTTCCTTAATTTTCCTTCAATTTCCTCCTCACATGCAACATGTGACCTTTCACCTCCCTTTTCTCCCAATTTCCTTTAATTTCATAAAATAAATGCCAATAATGTCTTTTTTCCTTTTCAAAGCCTTTATCAATTTCCCCTTAGCCATAATAAACAACAAGTGATGCCCATTAGGATACTTCACCCAACAATTCAGCTTGGATTAAGTGTCCCATGACCTTGGTCTTTTTTTTTGCCTTTAATAACTTTATTACATGAACTTTTAACATGGGTTTGTTATAGACCCCTCCCCCTTAGGGGAACACCATCCTTGGTGTTTTTGACACCTATAACTAGAAAAACCACTGAAAACTAAAACATACTTCCCATGGAGCTTTATAACACATCTCGTTGCAGTATTTACAATGAACAACCTGCTCAAAAGCAAAACCATCATGACAAACATGACAACCATACCACTTATTGGATCTTTATAACATAGCTCATTGTGGTATTTACAATAACAACCATACATAAATATGTACAAATACCAAAAACTCATTTGCCTCCACCAGCGAAAAATGAAGGATACATAGCCTGCATCTGATCATCCATCTCCCATGTATCTTCATCGGGCCCAAAGTGCTTCCATTGCACTTTAACTTGCTCGATTGCTCTGTTCTGGAGAATGAGTTGTTTCCACTGCAATATGGACTAAGGTTCCGACTGGAATTCTCCTTCTGGTTCCACCTCCAATATAGACCAATCAATAACATTATACACATCCTTTACATATCTTTTAAGCAATGAAACATGGAAAACATAATGGACTTTCACTATCATAGGAAGTGCAAGTCTGTAAGACATTGTTCCAATCCTCTCAAGGGTCTCGAAAGGCCCACAACATTGTGGTGCCAACTTGTCTTGTGATCCAATCCTTAAGGAGCTCTTCTTAGGCTTGATGCGCAAATAAACATTCTCCCCAACCCAAAACTCCTTAAATTCCCCGTGTTAGTATGAATAACTCTTCTACCTACCCTGTGCTACCTTTAGATTCTTCTTTATAACCTACATTTCTTGTTCCATTTATGCCAACATATCTAGTCCAATAAGTACCCTGTTCACTCGATTACTCTAACTGATGGGAGTATTAAAATTCTGCCCATACAATGCCTCAAACATGCTCATCCTCAGTGACTCTTCATAACCATTATTGTAAGCAAACTCAACCAATGGAAGGTACTCCTCGCATCTCCTCTACTGATGCATGACATACATCCTCAGCGTATGCTCTAAAATCATGTTGACCCTCTCTGTTTGTTCATCTGTATGCAGATGATAAGTTCTACTGAAGGCCAACTATGTCCTTGAACCTACAAATAGCTCCTTCCAAAACTTAGAACTCAACTTAGCATCCATGTCCGACAGAATCTTCTTTAGAACACCATGAAACCTCACTTTCTACCTTATGAAGACTTGTGCCACCTCACTAACTAAATAATTATTCTTCACTGGAATGAAGTGAGCTACCTTTCTCAACCTATTGACCACAACCATGATAGAATCATATTGCCTCGATGTCCTCGGAAGACCTGTAATGAAATCCATGGAAATGACGTCCCATTTCTATTCTAGAATCGAAATAGGCTGAAGCAACCCACCCAGATGCTTACACTTTGTTTTCACCTGTTGACAGTCCAAACATATAGCGACAAACTCAGTCACTTCCTTTTTCATATTTGGCCAATAGTGGAACTTCTCCACTATTATCAATGTCTTTAGATATCCTGGGTGACCTGAATATGGCTTGTCATGAAACTCCCTCAAGATAAGCTTCTTGACCGCACTGTCATCTGGCACATAAATCTTGTCCCTAAAACTCACTAAACCATATGTCGTGAGATGATAGTCCACAACCTAATGACATGTACCATGTTGTAACATGTGTCTAAGATCCATGTACATGTCATCGTGTTGCCCTACCTATAAGATCCAATCCTGTAAATTTGTCCCATACAAGCTCATCGCTGCAACATGGTTCATCTGCACTCTCCTAATAAGAGCATCTGCAACCCTATTCTCCTTACCCTTAATTTGTCTGATCTCGAAGTCAAACTCAATGATCATGGCCAACCACCTAACCTGCCTAACATTCATATTCGTTTGGTCAAACAGATATCTCAACCCATTGTGATCGCTAATCAATACAAACCTCATGCCAAGAAGATAATGCCTCCACATCTTCAAGGCATGAATAATAGTTTCCAACTCAATATCATGAGTCACATAGTTCTATGTGTGTTCATTCAGTTTCCTGGACTCATAACATACTACCTATCCCTCCTGCATCAAGACTCCACCAATTCCTCTTTTGCAAGCATCTGTACACACCACAAACTCTTTATCTGGATATGCAATCTTAAGAACTGGAACATTTGTCAACAACTTCTTCAACTACTCAAAACTGGCTGCACATTCCTCTGTCCATTTGAATTTCTTACCTTTTTTTTGTAATGATGTAATAATATATGCAATGTGGGAAAATTTCTTGATGAACCTTCTATAGTAACCTATTAACCCCATGAATGATCTGATTTCCTCCACATTCTTAGGAGATGCCCACTCCATGATAGCCCTTATCTTTTATGGATCCACTGCTACGCCTTCCTTGGACACAACATGTCCTAAGTAATTTAGCTATTTCTGAAAGAAACAACTCTTGCTAAGCTTGGCATACAACTAATGCTCTCTTAGCAATCTCAACATTATTGCTAAATGTTTGGCATGCTCTTCCTCATTCTTAGAATATATAAATATATCATCAATGAATATAATAACAAACTTGTCCAGATAAGGACGCAATACAATATTCATCAAGCACGTAAAAGTAGATCGAGCATTAGTCAAACCAAAAGGAACTACAAAAAACTCATAATGTACATACCTGGTCCTAAAAGCAGTCTTGTAGATGTCCTCTTCTTTGATGTGTACCTGATGATATCCTGATCTTATATCAACCTTTGAGAACATTGTTGCTCCCTTCAACTGATCAAACAAGTCATCAATCCTTGACAACGAGTACCTGTTCTTAATCATCTCCTTGTTAAGTTACTTGTAATCAATGCATAACCTAAGAGTACCATCCTTCTTCTTCATGAACAATATTGGTGCACCCCAAGGCAATACACTTGGCCTAATATATCCCTTATCAAGAATTTCCTTCAGTTGCAACTTCAACTCTACTAACTTTGGTGTGCTCATCATGTAAGATGCCTTTGATGTTGGTGTTGCTCCTGGTACAAACTCAATAGAGAAGTCCACTTCCTATGGGGAGGAAAATCTAGAATCTTTGTTGGAAACATATCCTGAAATTGTTGTAATACGGGGTACCTATTGAATATTTTTGCATTTTCAACATCCTTACCCCTGTCACTGGAAATATGAGCTGCAAACATCACATACCCTTTCTTACAACTGCGCTTAACTTGCATAGCTATAATCATTCTAACTGATGTAGGTTTCTTCTTTCCCTGCAAGATTCTCTTTTCCCCATTATCATCAAGTCACTCAATAGACTTGTCATAACAATCTACTTTGGTCCTATGAAGATACAACCAATCCATACCCAAAATCATAATATGTGATCCCAATGGTGATACATTCGGATGTGTTGTTGTAGGCATACCATTTAGCTCAAATGCACAAGCTCTTAACCAATGATGAGCTCTCTTCTTAGTACCTGCATCCAACTGCACCAACCAAGACTCTGCATGCACTTCTTTTCTCAAGCCACACTTATGCACCAGGTCAGGATTAACAACACTATAATTAGATCCAGGATCAATCAAAATAGAAGCAACTCGACCACAGAGCATACCTTCCATCTCAATAATGGATGCTTGGTGATTCGTCTGCTTGTTGTTCACATCTACATAAATCCGAGGAATGTTATGACCAACATCCCCAACTATTTGCGCCTTATAAGCGTTATAGATCTGAGGCCTGCCACCCTGGTATAATGGACATATCTAGCACTACAATGGTTCCCTACCATCACCTATGTTCTGCTGCTCTCCAGGTTGTGACCCATGTCCCTTCTCAAATGCATTGACCTTCTTGTAAGAAGCAACATTTTCTTTCTCACCTGCATCCTAAGGTCTTCCCTGCTTTGGTGGCCACTTTCCTTTAACTTTCTCATTCCCCTTGAAATCTTGCTTAGGCTCATCTTTGCGCTTTGACTGCTTATGACAATGCTTCAAATTTTGGATGGCCTCCTCCAATGATCTAGGCTCATCAAACTCAATTTGATATCTATATGTTGTTGGTAACCACTGATGAATCTCTGAATCTTAGCCTTCTCATCCTTGATGTAAGGAACATACCTCAATAGCTCTAGGAACCTGCTATTATACTCATCATTTGACATAGAACCCATCTACAGATCATAAAACTCCTTAGCTTTGTCATCATAGTATCTCTCTGATAGGTACTTCTTCTTGAAGAGCCTCTCAAACTCATCCCAAATCAACTCTTCTTCCCAAATTCCCTTGACATTCTTCACATCTTTCCACCAAATACTTTCTTTCCCTTTAGGATGTAAGGTGGTTATTTTGGCTTTCATGTTCTCTGAATAGTTATGCAATCTAAATAATTTCTTCATCCCAAGAAACCATGCCTCTGCATCTTTTGACTTCTTCGTCTCTCCATTGAATGTAGGAGCCTTGAATTCCTTGAACTCCTTGGGCAAGTACTCACTCCTCCTATAGGGATGATGACAGTGATGATGGTGATAATGTTTCCTAGATGAGGAACTAGAATTATTCCCATACACACCAGTCCTCCTATCAAGTGTATCCAGTGATTTGTTGCCTCTCACTATATCCCCTTTATCCAACGTGTATCTAGACCAACACCTACTACCATATGATCCATTAGTTTTCTCTTCCTTCTCTCTGCAAATCTAATCAACTCTGATGAATCACTGCATTGACTTCTGCCTACCTTTCCTGAACTTCAACCAACCTTTCATTGTCTATTTTGTAACTTATAATCTTTTGATCCGGATTTAAATGGGAACGCAATAGATTACAGAGATAACCATAAATACAGAGATGCAATAACCATAAACACATAGATGCAGCGGAAATAATGATTCATTTCATTAATGGAAAATACTGAATACAACCGGAAATGGAAATAAACCAGCTAGGGCGATGGTAGCTATCTCTGAGAAGAGATGTGCGGCTACATGCCTCTGAACTGTTCCGAACTGTATTACAATGAGGCTCGAAGGCCTATTTATTGTTGAGAAACAATGGAAAACCCTTCACATACCGAAACCTAACCCTAGAAGATGAAACGCCAAATTGTGGGCCCCGTTTGGGTAAATTGGTACATCAATTTCCCGGGGTCGTAACTTTGGCATACGATCTCCGTTTGACGCGTACGATAGCTCGTTAGAAAGATCTATCCGAGTACTACCACTTTGGGAGGCAACATAGGGCTTGGTCGCCCCAGAATTCCAAAAAAAACGTCGTTTAGGGCCTCAAAACGGCTCCGGAAGTTCAGGACCCGAAAAACTGCTAAAAATAGTAAACTGTGCTACAATTAAGGAAACTGAAAATGCTGAAAGAGACAGTTGTGGGGGTCCAAATGGGTTGGTGGGTGGCCACCAACATCCACCTGGATCATTCCTCCCCCCTTAGGAAGCAATGGTCCCCATTGCGTTGAGTTCCTCCACCTGCTGAACTTGTCCTGCAATCTCTGATGTGTCCAGTGATGGTGGGAAGCATGGTCGACGATGGTCCACATTGAACATTTGGTGCAGGCGAAGGAATGGAGGAATGATGTGCTCCAAAGCATTGTTCCCCATAGCCTTGGTACTGCTGTAAGGACCATGTTGGAGTGATCTGAGCTTCTGATGGGTTCTGGTAAGGCGTTCTTTCTGTCGATGCAACCAGACTTTGTTGCCCACCTGAAACTTATGTGGTACCCCTGTGGGTGAGGAGAAGTTGTTCCTGTGTTCTGTCATGACCGTATCCCTTTGTTGTTGCTGCTGCGTGTAGGAACCCTTTGCAGGGGTCATGGATGTAGCAACGATCTTCCCCTTATTTTGGGAGTGAACCAGACAAATGAATTTCCTGGTCTGTGATATGAGCTTGCTGCCTTTCTTGGTAGTGATCAAGGATGTGGCAGTAGGTGGGGCTACCTCTGGTATCCTGTATAATGAATTATTCAAAGAAATAATGACAGCACGAGGCCTTGACTCATACACAGCATGTCGCCTCCATAAGTATGGCTGGCCTAATAGTACATCACAAACATCCAGAGGTGTAACATCACACAATACCTCGTCTGTGAAGGGCTTGATGCTGTAGGGAAGGCGGCACTGCTGGCGAACTTTGAGATCTCGTCCTTCGTGAAGCCACCCGATACTGTACGGCTGCGGGTGCGGTGTAGTCGGTAGGCCCAACCGCTTCACGACCTCTGCTGAAACCAGGTTCTTTTGGCTACCACTGTCGACAATGAATCGCAGCGGTGAACCCTTCACCCACATCTGTGAGTGGAAAAGACGCTCCCCCTCCTCTGGATCTTCGGGCTCATTTTTCTTGATCTTGGCGGTGGCAACAGTGGCATTGGGATCCGCATCAATGATCTGCTTCCCTTTACCATTCCCCTTGTCGGGTTCTGGCTCAGGATCGGAACATGCATCTGATTCGGAAGCCTTCAACTCGGCCACCAGCGATTGCTTGGTCCGACACTCACTTGTGTTATGAGTGGGACTCTTGTGGAACTCACACCACTTCCCTGTGTCCTTCTTCGGCTTCGTGGTGTTGTTCTTTTCTTGCGGCTTCGACGGGTTGTCTTGGGTCACCCCGCCTTGGCTTTGTCCTTTGGGCTTCGGATTTGCAGATCCAAAGTCTCGCTTCTTCTGTTTGAACTTTTGCTCGATTTTGACAGCGTATCGGTACGCTGTGCCGAGTGAGGAGATGTTCAAGAACACCATCTCTTCCTGGATGTATTTGTGTAGGCAGCCACGGTATTTGAGTACCAGATGCAGCTCAGAATCTTTGATACCCAACTGTGTGCGAAGGGTATGAAAAATGTTTGTGAACTCCGGCACATCTTGGTCTCGTCCCTGTCGCAGTGTGGTCCATTTGATGTATTTGTCCTCATAGCTTCCGACAGGGTAGTACTGCTCCTTGATGGCATCCCGGAAGTCATTCCAAGTGGGTGCGGATGAAAATAGTGAGCCTGTACTTTCATCCTTCTGCTCGCAGTAGGTTTCCCACCAGTCCTTGACGTGGGGGGCTGCTTTGAGAAGAGCGAAAAAAATCTTTTCCCGACTTGAAAATTCATGAACAGAAAAATACCCATCTAGCAGATTTAACCATTTATCTACGGCATCTGCGTCTATTTGACCCTCGAAGATGGGGATTTCAAAATTAACTTGTACCTTAAACGGCGTGGCGTTTCCAGAGTCGCTGTTGGAAACCGATGCGTCGCCTCTGGGTAGCCGCTGAAGGATCTGCACAAAGCTATCCATCATCGCGTTCCTTTGCCGCTCGAGCGCTTCTTCGAGCAAGATTTTGATGGGATCTCCTGCCCCCTCGTCTTTCTTCTCATCCGCCATGGGAGGCCGTCGGGATTTGCGAGGCTGGTCTTGCAAAGGTTCGACCAGTTCAAGCCCTAACTCCTTATATCCCGACCTCGTTGGGGACATGCAAAGAAAAACAGAGAAAAAGCAGACCGCTCTGATACCATTGATCCGGATTTAAATGGGAACGCAATAGATTACAGAGATAACCATAAATACAGAGATGCAATAACCATAAACACATAGATGCAGCGGAAATAATGATTCATTTCATTAATGGAAAATACTGAATACAACCGGAAATGGAAATAAACCAGCTAGGGCGATGGTAGCTATCTCTGAGAAGAGATGTGCAGCTACATGCCTCTGAACTGTTCCGAACTGTATTACAATGAGGCTCGAAGGCCTATTTATTGTTGAGAAACAATGGAAAACCCTTCACATACCGAAACCTAACCCTAGAAGATGAAACGCCAAATTGTGGGCCCCGTTTGGGTAAATTGGTACATCAATTTCCCGGGGTCGTAACTTTGGCATACGATCTCCGTTTGACGCGTACGATAGCTCGTTAGAAAGATCTATCCGAGTACTACCACTTTGGGAGGCAACATAGGGCTTGGTCGCCCCAGAATTCCAAAATAACGTCGTTTAGGGCCTCAAAACGGCTCCGGAAGTTCAGGACCCGAAAAACTGCTAAAAATAGTAAACTGTGCTACAATTAAGGAAACTGAAAATGCTGAAAGAGACAGTTGTGGGGGTCCAAATGGGTTGGTGGGTGGCCACCAACATCCACCTGGATCATTCCTCCCCCCTTAGGAAGCAATGGTCCCCATTGCGTTGAGTTCCTCCACCTGCTGAACTTGTCCTGCAATCTCTGATGTGTCCAGTGATGGTGGGAAGCATGGTCGACGATGGTCCACATTGAACATTTGGTGCAGGCGAAGGAATGGAGGAATGATGTGCTCCAAAGCATTGTTCCCCATAGCCTTGGTATTGCTGTAAGGACCATGTTGGAGTGATCTGAGCTTCTGATGGGTTCTGGTACGGCGTTCTTTCTGTCGATGCAACCAGACTTTGTTGCCCACCTGAAACTTATGTGGTACCCCTGTGGGTGAGGAGAAGTTGTTCCTGTGTTCTGTCATGACCGTATCCCTTTGTTGTTGCTGCTGCGTGTAGGAACCCTTTGCAGGGGTCATGGATGTAGCAACGATCTTCCCCTTATTTTGGGAGTGAACCAGACAAATGAATTTCCTGGTCTGTGATATGAGCTTGCTGCCTTTCTTGGTAGTGATCAAGGACGTGGCAGTAGGTGGGGCTACCTCTGGTATCCTGTATAATGAATTATTCAAAGAAATAATGACAGCACGAGGCCTTGACTCATACACAGCATGTCGCCTCCATAAGTATGGCTGGCCTAATAGTACATCACAAACATCCAGAGGTGTAACATCACACAATACCTCGTCTGTGAAGGGCTTGATGCTGTAGGGAAGGCGGCACTGCTGGCGAACTTTGAGATCTCGTCCTTCGTGAAGCCACCCGATACTGTACGGCTGCGGGTGCGGTGTAGTCGGTAGGCCCAACCGCTTCACGACCTCTGCTGAAACCAGGTTCTTTTGGCTACCACTGTCGACAATGAATCGCAGCGGTGAACCCTTCACCCACATCTGTGAGTGGAAAAGACGCTCCCCCTCCTCTGGATCTTCGGGCTCATTTTTCTTGATCTTGGCGGTGGCAACAGTGGCATTGGGATCCGCATCAATGATCTGCTTCCCTTTACCATTCCCCTTGTCGGGTTCTGGCTCAGGATCGGAACATGCATCTGATTCGGAAGCCTTCAACTCGGCCACCAGCGATTGCTTGGTCCGACACTCACTTGTGTTATGAGTGGGACTCTTGTGGAACTCACACCACTTCCCTGTGTCCTTCTTCGGCTTCGTGGTGTTGTTCTTTTCTTGCGGCTTCGACGGGTTGTCTTGGGTCACCCCGCCTTGGCTTTGTCCTTTGGGCTTCGGATTTGCAGATCCAAAGTCTCGCTTCTTCTGTTTGAACTTTTGCTCGATTTTGACAGCGTATCGGTACGCTGTGCCGAGTGAGGAGATGTTCAAGAACACCATCTCTTCCTGGATGTATCTGTGTAGGCAGCCACGGTATTTGAGTACCAGATGCAGCTCAGAATCTTTGATACCCAACTGTGTGCGAAGGGTATGAAAAATGTTTGTGAACTCCGGCACATCTTGGTCTCGTCCCTGTCGCAGTGTGGTCCATTTGATGTATTTGTCCTCATAGCTTCCGACAGGGTAGTACTGCTCCTTGATGGCATCCCGGAAGTCATTCCAAGTGGGTGCGGATGAAAATAGTGAGCCTGTACTTTCATCCTTCTGCTCGCAGTAGGTTTCCCACCAGTCCTTGACGTGGGGGGCTGCTTTGAGAAGAGCGAAAAAAATCTTTTCCCGACTTGAAAATTCATGAACAGAAAAATACCCATCTAGCAGATTTAACCATTTATCTACGGCATCTGCGTCTATTTGACCCTCGAAGATGGGGATTTCAAAATTAACTTGTACCTTAAACGGCGTGGCGTTTCCAGAGTCGCTGTTGGAAACCGATGCGTCGCCTCTGGGTAGCCGCTGAAGGATCTGCGCAAAGCTATCCATCATCGCGTTCCTTTGCCGCTCGAGCGCTTCTTCGAGCAAGATTTTGATGGGATCTCCTGCCCCCTCGTCTTTCTTCTCATCCGCCATGGGAGGCCGTCGGGATTTGCGAGGCTGGTCTTGCAAAGGTTCGACCAGTTCAAGCCCTAACTCCTTATATCCCGACCTCGTTGGGGACATGCAAAGAAAAACAGAGAAAAAGCAGACCGCTCTGATACCACTGATCCGGATTTAAATGGGAACGCAATAGATTACAGAGATAACCATAAATACAGAGATGCAATAACCATAAACACATAGATGCAGCGGAAATAATGATTCATTTCATTAATGGAAAATACTGAATACAACCGGAAATGGAAATAAACCAGCTAGGGCGATGGTAGCTATCTCTGAGAAGAGATGTGCGGCTACATGCCTCTGAACTGTTCCGAACTGTATTACAATGAGGCTCGAAGGCCTATTTATTGTTGAGAAACAATGGAAAACCCTTCACATACCGAAACCTAACCCTAGAAGATGAAACGCCAAATTGTGGGCCCCGTTTGGGTAAATTGGTACATCAATTTCCCGGGGTCGTAACTTTGGCATACGATCTCCGTTTGACGCGTACGATAGCTCGTTAGAAAGATCTATCCGAGTACTACCACTTTGGGAGGCAACATAGGGCTCGGTCGCACCAAAATTCCAAAAAAACGTCGTTTAGGGCCTCAAAACGGCTTCGGAAGTTCAGGACCCGAAAAACTGCTAAAAATAGTAAACTGTGCTACAATTAAGGAAACTGAAAATGCTGAAAGAGACAGTTGTGGGGGTCCAAATGGGTTGGTGGGTGGCCACCAACATCCACCTGGATCATCTTTGCCCTCAAACTCCTCAATGTATCTGCTATACCATGAGAATACACATCTCCATGTTGCCCAACTAATCATTAAGGAGAGTCATGGGAATTGTATTCTACCATTTTTCTCGTCATCTTCGATCCTCTTCTTCCTGCAAGTAGGCCATGTCAGATAAACCAAATAGATACCAAAATCAAAACCATACCTCATGACATTCAGGGGAGGCTTATCTCATCTGTAAAATCATTCCACATTAACATGATACATATATAATCATAAGCATATCAATATAACAACATCATGCATGACCATACCAATTGTATACCATGACCCCATGCATGACAACCAAAACCTTGACAACATCACATTTTATCCAAAGAGAGTGCAACCTACTTCGATACCACCCTATAACCGCCTCTTCCCACATTTACCCAATTTCATTGGTTTACCCAGGGTAAACATGAGCTGAGGGGCACTATGATAAGACTAAACCTCGTATACGACCTTAAGTAAATGGATTTGATAACCTAATACCTTACTAACTTCCCTTAGGTGTTATAGGACCTCTAGGAGCTACCCAACCCCTCCAGGTGTCCCACCTCTGAGCTAAATTTCTTTTTCACTAACCTAGAGCCTCAATCGCTCCCTTGACAAGGCTTCCAAGTGATTGTAAGCCTCCAGTTTCTCCCATAGGCCTACTTCTCAACGACTATGGAATTTTCTAGTTAGTTCTATTTTAGTGACCCCAAATTTTGGGCCATTTTTTTAGGGTTAAAACTTAAGCCTCTGCCCAAAACTTAGTGAAACTTCTAGAAATGATATATAACATAGAAACAAAGCTTCTAAACCAAAATATGAACAAGGACTTTACCTGACCCCTCCCAACCAGGATAAGAATTTCATCAAACAGATGATAAACATGCAACCTATAGGTCATGAATGCATATCTTAACATAGGGATCTAAAACTTATCTGAGGTTTAACAAGAAGTAGCATTGTCTTCTCACAATAGTTGTCATAACACCAATTAGGTCATGCACTCATTAAAATGTGATAACAACCATACGTAGATTTGTCATTAACCATTCTTATAGCTAGCATTTAATCAGATAGATAACAATGATAGAACAACCATTAAGCCACATAATAACAAGTGTAATTACTCATCAAATGCAAGAGAAATTTAGCTCTTATTAATGATATGCAAAATCCAACCAAGTCGGGGACTTCCACGTACCACCTGAACATAGATTGGTTGAACCAAATATTTCTTTCAACCAATCACCCACGTGCTATTCCAAGCACGAATGTGGGATCTCATGGGATAAATCAATCCATAAACAACCAATGGAATCCAAAGGTTAAACCACCTTCACCCTCACTATAATGTGATCTCACCTAAACCAGTCCTAAGATCACAAAACCAATCCGAGCTTAGATGCCTCAGAATTCCTTCACCATCCCTTGAGGATTTTTCTATCTCCACCCACCTGTTGAGGGTTTACTGAAGAAAACCATATCCACCCCCAACCCTTGGGATTTTCCTGAGACCACCTCACCCGGATCTGAAACCTCCCGGTAATCGAAAAATCAACTGAGAAAGAATATCATCACACCATGGCTATCCAAAAATGGAAAGGAAAGGCTAAAACCATTGTCGAAACCTGACAAAACTCGTGCCAATGACAACAAATGAACCAAATACACGCATGCATGTCAAAACCAGCTAGAAAATCATACATGAAACCTATTACCTACAAGTATTCCCACTGAAGCTGCTTGATCCTTCCTTTCCTTTGCTTTCCTTGTCCTTCCTTTGCTTGCTTGCTTTCCTTCTCCTCTTGGTGCTCTTCTCCTCTTTGAGACTAATTCCAAAACTCAACTGACAAAAGGCCCCAAACTGATGCTCTGATGTCTTTTTATTATTGATACCTCTAATTTCTTCATTTTCCTTAATTTTCCTTCAATTTCCTCCTCACATGCAACCTGTGACCTTTCACCTCCCTTTTCTCCCAATTTCCTTTATTTTCATAAAATATATGCCAATAATGTCCTTTTTCCTTTTCAAAGCCTTTACCAATTTCCCCTTAGCCATAATACACAACAAGTGATGCCCATTAGGATATTGCACCCAACAATTCAGCTTGGATAAAGTGTCCCATGACCTTGGTCTTATTTTTCCTTTATTAACTTTATTACATGAACTTTTAACCCAAGGTTGTGACAATCATCCCATCTTATAGGAGTATTGCATTTTTTGCCATATATTGCCTCAAATGGACTCATTCCTAATGACTCTTGATAACCACTATTATATGAAAACTATACCAGTGGAAGGTAGTTTTCCGACTTGGTTGATGGATTACATACATCCTCAACATGTCTTCCAAGATTTTGTTCATTCTTTCCATTTGACCATCTGTCTAGGGATAGTAAGTAGTGTTAAAAGCTAGATAGGTTCCAAAAATAGCAAACAGTAACTTCCAAAAGTTTGAAGTGAACTTGGCATCTCTATCTGATATTATCCTTTTAGGGTACTCCATGCAAAATAAATATTCATTTCATGAAGATATGAGCTATGTTAATTGTCTTATGAGTAGATTTAACAATTATAAAGAGATTTTCTTTGCTCAACTTATCCACTACCACCATGATAGCATCATGTTTCCTAGTTGTCATGCGAAATCAGGTGATGAAGTCCATATATATTACTTCCCATTTCCAGACCAGAATCAAAATTGGTTGCAACAAGTTCGTTAGATGCTTGCATTCTACCTTTACTTACTGACATTCCAGACACTTAACAATGTATTATGAAATGTCCTTCTTCATTCATGACCAATAATATGTTTTCTTCATGGATGCCATCATCTTTTAGTAACTAGGATGACCTCAGCAAGATCTGTTATGGAACTCATCCATGACCAACTTCCTCGAATCAACTATATTAGGTATTCATGTTTCCTAGTTGTCATGTGAAATCAGGTGATGAAGTCCATATATATTACTTCCCATTTCCAGTCCAGAATCATAATTGGTTGCAACAAGTTCGTTAGATGCTTGCATTCTACCTTTACTTACTGGCATTCCAGACACTTAATAATGTATTATGCAATGTCCTTCTTCATTCATGACCAATAATATGTTTTCTTCATGGATGCCATTATCTTTTAGTAACCATGATGACCTCAGCAAGATTTGTTATGGAACTAATCCATGACCAACTTCCTCGAATAAACTATATTAGGTACATATTTTCTATTTTTGAATAGTAGTATGTCATCATCATTGAGCTGGTAACTTCTGCTCGCATATCCATTTGGTTGCTCCTGCCAACACTTCTTCACATATTGGTCATGCTCATCATTAATCTGCCCCTCATTAACCCTTTCCTTGATGTCAGATGAGCATGTGCTCAAAGCTACTAGGTGAACCTCTTGTAAACTCCTACTGAGTGCATCTGCCACCTTATTTTCTTTTCCTTTTACGTGGTTAATCTAAAATTCGAACTCACTGATCAAAGCCAACCACATAGCTTGTCTAGCATTTAGATTAGGCTAGTCAAATAAATATTTTATTCCACCATGATCTGTCATAAACACAAATCTCCTTCCCAATAGGTAGTGTCTCCACATTTTTAATGAATGCACAATGGTTGCCAACTCTAAGTCATTAGTGACATAATTCCTTTCATGATCGTTCAACTTCCTAGATTCATAGCAGACTGCATGTCCTTCTCGCATCATGACTCCACCAAGTCTCTCCTTACAAGCATGAGTGCAAACTACAAAATCTTTTTATGGGTCAGCTATTCTCGAGATATGAACACAAGTGAGTTATTACTTCAGTTGTTCAAAACTAGCAGTGCATTCAGGAATCCATTGAAATTGTAATCCTTTTATTTGTAAGGCACTGATGGGATTCCTAATCTCTGAGCAATTATGAATGTACCTTTGATAATAATCAGCTAATCCCATAAATTTGCTTTGATCTTCTTTGGGTTTATAGCCATGCCTTCTTTTGAAATAACATGTCCCAAGTAGTGAATTTGGGTTTGGAAAAACTCACACTTGCTTAGTTTTGCATATAACCTATGCTCCCTTAGCAGTTACAGAACAACTCTCAAGTGGTCCTCATGCTCTTTTTTATCCTTCGAATATATCAAGATATCATCCACCAATAATAGTATAACTTTATCCAAGTACGGTATGGGCACATTGTTCATCAGGCACATGAAATTCGTTGGAACGTTGGTCTGCCCAAAAGGTACCACCATGAACTCATAGTGGCCATATCGTGCTTTGAAAGAGGTTTTGTGAATGTATTCTTCTTTGATTCTAACCTAATGGTATCCATACCTCACATTGATTTAAGTGATTACAAGGACCCCTTTTAGTTAATCAAATAAGCCATCATTTCTAGGTAGTGGATACATATTTTCCACTATTGCTTTATTTAATTGTTGGTAGTCTATGCACACACACAATGTTCCATATTTCTTTTTGATGAACAGATCTAGGGCTCCCCATGGTGAAATGTTAGTTCATATGTATCATTTTTCCATCATTTCTTTCAGTTGCAATTTTAATTTAACCAATTCCAAGGTGATCATTTGGTAAGGGGTCTTCGTTGACGATATTGTTCCTAAGATCATCTCAATAGTGAAGTCAATATCTCTATTGGGAGGTAGTCTCGACAATTCATCCAAGAATACATCATTGTATTGTTTCAACACTGGGTATCCCACCAAACGGTCTACGTTAACTCCTTTTACTTTTCTCACTTTTATAGTAAAGAAGGCACAACCCTTTCTATTACAACGTTTTGTTTATAGCGTTGATATCATTCTAGGTGAAATCAGCCTTTTAATTTCTTGCATAGTTGTCGGTTCACCTTCATTATTGAGGCATTCTAATTCCTTATTATAAAAATCAACCTTGGTCCTATGGCCTGCTAACTAGCCCATGTCGATCAAAATGTCATATGGCCCTAACGACAACAAATTTAGTTTAGTCGAGGTGGTCATGCCACCCAATCTACGGGGCATGGCTCAATCAAATCTATCGCTCATCTCTTGGTCCTAGTGGTCAGTTGAACAAGCCATGATTCTTTATGGATTTTCCTTGAAAATTCACATTTTTCCACAATCTAGAGTTCATATAATTGTAATTAGAACCCGGATCAATTAAAATTGGGACTAGTAAATTTTTGGTCATACCTTCCATTTAAACAACTGCGGCTTGCTAATTTTCTTGTTTATTATCAAGTGTTGCATAAATTATGGGGATGTTATGTGCCACATCATTCACAGTTGTTGCCTCTTGAACTTTGTATAGCTTCGTACCTATCTACTATCATTGAGGGAAATTTCTCTGAAAGTGTTTTTCTCCACAAATCCAACATTGCATACGTGCTTTCCCGGACCCTTCAGTTGGCTCGTTGGTACTAATGGTTGTGGGTTGTTGTTGATATTCCTTCTTCATAGAAGCATTAAACTTTTCATTCTTCCCCCACTTTTCATATCATGAGGTATTTTGCCCTTTTCCTTTTAAATTTACCCTATCTTTCTTCTTCCAATTATATCAGACCTCAGTCTTATGCTTAGACTATTCATAGTAGTGCTTAGTCTGTTGGGTAACATCCTCCAGAGTCCTTGGTTCATCAAATTCTATTCTATCTCAGTATGCAGGTGATAACCCACTGATATATCTTTGGATATTACTCTTTTCATCCTTGATATAAGGTACATACTTCAATAATTCCAAGAATATGCTTGTATACTCCTCAAGTGTCAATTGTGCCACCTTATGTTCATAAAATTATTTGGCCTTATTGTCATAATATTTTTCAGATAGGTACTCCTATCAGAAGTATTTTTCAAACTTCCTCCATGATAGCTCCTTCTCTCTAATGCCTTTGATATTCTTTAAGACCCTCCACCATATATCAACCTTTCCTTTTAGGTGGAAAATAGCAACATTAGCATTTTTGTTCTCACAATAATCATGCACCATAAAGTACTTCTTCATCCCTGAGCTCTAGGCCTCTACATCTTTTGATTTTTTCACCACCCCATCAAAGGTAGGAGGCTTTGCTTTCTTGAATTATTCAAGCATGAAACTCTTCTTGCTCCTCC
The DNA here is from genome assembly GCA_031772625.1 of Pinus tabuliformis. NCBI lineage: Eukaryota > Viridiplantae > Streptophyta > Pinopsida > Pinales > Pinaceae > Pinus > Pinus tabuliformis. The sequence continues at coordinate 868,468,703 of CM062817.1, forward strand.
CTTGATGATGACATCTCTTAACTACATTGTCTGATGATCTGTCAAGACTGCTTGTTTCTCTCTCCAAAGTGTTGAGTAGGATTGTACCTCCTTCTGCATGTCTATGGATTTTCCTTGTCTTGTTATTTTCTGCTTCATCTAGTTTGTGATTTTGAAATTATGATGAATTGCGCTTAGGTTCTCATAATGTTGTCGCTATCTTTGTAGATTTGATATACTCTACAATACTACTGCATTCACCTCTACCCGCCTCTCTTATTCTCTAACAATCTTTTCATTATCTACCTTGCAGCTCCTTGATTCAACTCTTAGGTTTCTAAGAGTGTCCATTAGTTTAGGAGTGTCTTATTTTTTATCTTCATAATTGATTCTTCCTCGAGACCTTGTTAAGATTTGTTTGTGCCATATTTCCCCATCCTATTGCTCATCCTTTTTCTTTCTTGATGTACTTTTATGTCTTCCTATGTGTTATTACATACACAATTGTTATCCATCCAAAAATAAATGCAAATAACATAATTACTCATCGCCTTGGATTAATATGTTGAGGTGAAATAATTTGAAACATTAAATTTCAATAAGCACATAGATAAATATTCAATCAACAATTTTATCAAGCTAAACATGTCATCGACTTGTAACTTTAATATCAATATACATCTTTCAATAGAAAGGAAACTTACCAAATCAAACATTTATTTTAGTGTGTGCATGTGAGCCTCTTAAGGTCCAGTGTTGAACCATGATCCAATACCACTTTGTAACACCCTCTCCCGCCCCCTTGGGCCATTCTCATGCAGTGGAAGGGGTTACATCAAGCTAACCCAACATCCATACTCCTTTCATGGAAATGGGGTCCTAAAATTCCTCAATTTCCAACTTCCCCAAAACTAAAAATTAACATTGCCATTGTGTTTGGCTCGTCGAGAGTTTTTAGAAGATATAAATTTTATCATGATTCGAGCTACAAATCAAAAGTTATTTCCATTTCAACATGACCCTTTTTAAACCTTGCCATGTCATCATGGCTGCCACATGGCACTCACAATGTGGCCCACATGGCTTGCCCTGTCAGCATAGGAGTCCTATATGGCAGGGCATGTTCTCCCAGGCCCTGTCACACCATTGCATCCTTTTATTCACAATCTCAACCTTAGTGTTAGTTCCTCGGTTCATGATGTGTATGTTTATTACAATTCATTTTGAGGCAAGATAGACTCCTTGCATGTTAATTGACGGGAGGAATACACATCTCGACCCTTGTCAAACTTGGCCCATTTACGTGGACTACTCCTTACCATGCACGTTGTACTTCCTCTCGAAGTCTGAGGACCCAAAGGTATTAAGACATGAAATTCTCTGTTAGATTCCAGGGAAACTTCCTATTAATCTCGGCCCTGTTAGTCTCGCATGTCCACTGCGCAGTGTACATTAAAAGGGACTAAGGTAAGTTGGAATCCATTCACGTAATCGATGAGATGATTTCTCTTCACAACTCCCATCAACGTTGCCCCTCGCCTACCTTTAATACATGGCCACAACGTTAAACCCTCGAGGTCTAAGAAAGAATCCCCTTACGGTTATGTGTCAGGGATATTCCCATCTCCCTTGGTTGTTATTATTTGTCATTTTCCTTTGTGCACAATTGAAGCGAGGCTCTCCTTAAGGTTCGAGATGGAGTGTTTAGTCAATTTAGTGTCCTAAATTGCTTGCATGAATTATCAACCGAGGTTTATAGAATGATGAAGTGTGATGCACTATATGTACTTAGTTAACTTTTCTCTTACTTCGTTGTTTTGTATTTTCGTGTTTGTTTTGGGGGTTTCTTGTTCTTTGATGTCTAAGAATATACAATCTATGAGAAATTTACATGGATCTAATGAGTTTTTAAAGGAAGGATAGGTTCCTAAGTTAGTCTAATCTCCTAAAAATGGACCAAGAAGCATTTTTAACTAGTTAGGACCTAATAAGAGAAACATAGTATTTATCTTATCTACCATTTAGTCCTAATCCATGGATATAATTCTTACAACCAAAAGTAATACTGATGCAGAAGGTAATTCAATAATTTCATTCATTTAACCATTCCACCATTAAATTTTGGAACATGATAGAATCAATCTCCTTGAAATGATTTTTTGGAATGTCAAGTGATGCAACTAAGTAATGACCTGAAAACAGAAAAGAAAAGATGATAGATTGTAAAACTGACAATATGTTGAGTAAGCTTCAATCACTGCATGAATTAGATATTCAACCAATTAAGTTAGAATTATCATTATTTCGAAATGTTTTTGAGAACATCTATTAATACAACCAATTGGCAGTTTTATGCTAAGAAAATGAGTAATCAAAATAGTAAGAAGCTAAGCAACTGTGTATTCTCATTTCTTCATTTTTCATTTAGTCAATTCTCATACAATATCTTAGAAGAATAAGACTTGCACAGTTGTGATTTTTACCCTTACACTATTGGTTACAAAAACTGAAATGAAACAAGACTAGAGAAAAATGGACTTGCAGAAAATAGAGTAGTACAAATTAAAATGAAAACAACAAGTGAAAAACCTCCTTCAGTGCAAGGGCCCTCTGCAACTGATGTGGTTGGATGACAACTAATTAAATATGCACTCTTAAACCACCATTGACAAAACAGAGTTTGTATGTTAACAAAACGAAGTCTGAACAGATTTTTTAACAAAAAGCCTATAATCGCTTCTAACTTCTAACTACTTCTCAGTCTCATTTAACCGATATTTATAGAAAAACAACATAATTGTCTAAGAGAAAATCTTGTTACAGGTGGCTTGATCCGAATCTATCATGACTGTTTATAGAAAGACATGCTACAAATGGCTTAATTCGAATTGTAATGAGACTGTTAAACTTCTTGAACAGCTACAGGTGGCCTGATCTGCATTAACTCCTCAACTTCTGATCAGCTACAAGTGGCTTAATCCGCATTAACTCTTCAACATAACTATTAGACTCCTGATTAACTACGAAATATCAAGAGTCCTACTGCTACTAGATAATGTATTTGACTCCATCTTTGACCATGACTTTAGGCATGCTTTTCTGTCGATCTGGATCAAGTGAGTAGGATAGGATCCATGTAGAGATGATTCTGGAGATGCCCATGTGGCCCAGTTCTTCATTTGACACCTGTAACCTGCCAAACCATGAGAGTAGCTACGGAACTCACAGTTAGCTACAAAATAGGCTGCGTTCTGTAGCTAATTTGCAAAAATCTATTAAAATAGCAAGAACATGAAAATATAATATGGTGATCATTTTAATGTTTTCCTAAGATAAAATCTAGCATTTATCATTGATTGAAACTGTAGTCTTGTAAGAAATCAAGAGAAAGAGGTGAGAACAAATGTCAAGGGGAAGGTAATTCTGAGGTTCAACATACCCCCACTGCAAAATCATTGCATGTCCTCATGCAATTTGCCAAAAATGTGAGTTCTTATTTTTCTAATGCATTTGCTCAGATACTTTTGCTAGTACATCCAATTTTCTTCTTTTTCTCTTCTTTGAAGTGACTGTCATTTTGGGTTTCCTCGTAAGAAGCCTGTATTTGAGGTTGATATCTATTCTGTTCAGCCTTATATTCTTCCTTTTTAACTTCCTATTTTTCTTATACCACAATCCTAGATGCAGAATGGTATTATCATGAATAGCCTTGTCCAATTTACTTTGTTCCCTCAAGGTTTCATTCTCCTTTTTGATATGTCCGTTCAATATCTCTAATTCATAGATTTCCTATTTAAGAGAGTCAATTAGAGGTTCTTATGGATTGACAGAGGCTTCTGGATTCATTGAGGCACTTTTCTTCTCCATTGATTCTATATAATCATATATTTGTTGTTGTATTGGGTCTATGCCTAAAGATATTCTGTTTGGGTTACCTTCAAAATGATGGTCAGGAGAATTTTGAGGACTGTGTGCAGAAGAGATGTTAACAGAATAATTTTCCAGGGTTTCCTCTTCTAAGTTTATGAACTCTTTCCCTTTTGACGGTGTTTTCTTTGCCAACCCTCGGAGTCTAGAGCTTCTTCTAGGTTGTGGATGACTTACATTTTCTTTCTCTGTGATATTTTCTTTTTTTCTTATCTTTCCTCTTGCTCTGATTTGTTTCCTGATTTCTGTCAGCTCTTCATCTATTAATTTTTCATCATCTTTCTGTGATGAAGACTCGGGTTTGTCTTTAATGGTTATACCAATCTTCTTCTTATGATTTTTCCAACATTATCTTCTTTTGGTGACTCTGGTTCTTCTTGAAAATGATTTCTAATGAGGAAATCCTCCCTGGTATCTCCTATGCCTTTTAAATGAAACTCAATTAGTATATTTATCAACCCATGATGGTACATGGTTGTGTATATGAACTCTATTTTCTTCTGCGCATTTGAGGCCATCCTTCTTAAACTATTTAGCAGGAAGAAAGGAAGATAGATTTCTCCATTTTCTAGAAAATTCATCAGTAAACGTATATGGTAGACAAACATGCACCCAAATCTCCCTCGCAGGTGATAAATTTATGTAATATCAAAAGCATGCTCCTCCATTTACTTTTAAGAGATGAAACGGGAATTCCTTTTCTAAAAACAGAGACATCCATACCTGGGTTCCTGAGGATTACTTTCCATGATTCACTGTGGAATTCCTTGTTTTTGAACCATCTTTCACCATATCTTGGAAGTTTTGTAGCCTCTATTATGAATGATTCTGTTACTGCAAACTTAATATCTCCAATTTCTACCTCTGTACCATCAAAAGATCTAGCAAAATATTTTGTGATTTCTTTATGAAAACCATCAAATTTTTCGATGAATTTGAGCCATCCAGCATTCTGCAACATTTCCTTGAGTTGTTGGTATCCTTCCATATATTTTTCTCCTACCAGTTCTAACCTGACAATGAGTCCCATGTCTTCTGCTTCGCAAAATTCCTTAACCTTCAGAATTACCCTTCCTGGTTTATGAAATGGATTGACTGCGAGTATGGTGAAAAGAACTGCGGGTTTGCGTGAAATAAGTAGATGGTAAGGGTTTTGGAGAGACGTGGACAAATATGTCATGTTGTAGTCATGACCGTTAAAAACAATGAGGGAGTTAATTATGGACCATTATGTGACGGAAAACTGATGGTGTGGCGGATATGCCGTACGATAGAGATGGGAATCAAATCAAATGATGATTTGTCATGGAGACATATGAATGCCCATATTATACATATTTTATGTTCTAACCTTGCTATTTTAAAATAAATTTTTGCACTTTTACCTCTTGGAACTTAACCTTCTTGTTTTTTGTTTTTCTTTGATGTTGATCCACAAATACCCTTCTTAGCATATCAGTCTTCAAAAAAAAAAAAAAATCTTCAATTCCCTACATCAACATTTATTTGGAACAGAGTTGTGGAATGGAGTTATGGTTGCAGAATCAAACTGGTTGTGGAATGGAGTTATGGTTGCAGAATCAAACTGGTTGTGGAATGGAGTTAGCTGCAGAACATGACAAAGATGAAATATGGCTATGGAACATGGATGTGAAATAAAATGAAAACGGAGTGTAACGAAAGGAAAATGGAATATAACAGTGAAAGGGAATGAAATTGAAGTGAGATGAAATGAAATGAAATGAATTTGCAGATTAGGCACTGCAAATGAATGTAGCTTTATGTCACTACTTATTACAGAAAAAGAAATAGGAAATATAGGATGTCAGAAATCTTTGATTTTCACCCTGTATTTCATGTATAAGTAAGCCAATGAACAATTGGTTTTCAGACTTATATATATATATATATATATATATATATATATATATATATATATATATATATATATATATATATATATATATATGAACAAGAAAACTAAGTTAGTGGAGAAGAATAATTCTTCTTCACCAACCTCATCCCAGTGTTATCTTGGAAAATTCTGACAAAATCCTCCCTTGAAATTGGCTTATGATATATCTTTAACCGATGACCATTTACAAGAAGAGGTACCTTTCCCTCATCTATTTTCCTTGTTCTTACTACTCCATTATTAAAGACTTATTCAATCTCACATGCCCCAAGCCAATGAGTCTAAAACTTCACTTGAAAGTCTTTGAATTTTGAGTCGAACAAAAGTGCCCAATCTCTTGCTTGAAACTTTTTCTCCTTGATATACTTATCATGCCATTTAGCCCTTTGCTACTGGACTAAACTAGTCCTTTGAACTGCATCCTTCCGGACTTCATCAAGCTCATTGAGTTGCTCCAATCTATGTTTCTGTGCTTCTGATAAATCCAGTCCCAATTGGACTGCCATCTTGAAGGTTCTGATTTGAAACTCTATAGGGAACAGGACTTGCTTCCCATAAACAAGCTCATAGGGAGTATGTCATGTTGTGTTCCTCCATGTAGTTTTGTAGGCCCATAAGGCTTCAGGAAGCCTTTCTACCCAATCTCTTCTGTGTAGATGTACAGTCTTAGTGAGAATTCCTTCAATCACCTTATTGGTAGATTCAACTTGACCGTTTTCTTGTGGATGGTAAGGAGTAGACTTCCTATGTTTTATCTTGTATTCTTCTACAAGTCTTTCCACCATTTTAGATGTAAATTGGGATCCTTGATCTATCACTATTTCTCTTGGAACACTGAAACGAGTGAAGATGTCCTCAAAAAGAAAATTAACTACAGATTTCTCATTAGCAAGAGGTAATGCTTTAGCTTCTACCCATTTAGTGACATAATCATTGCATACCAAAATATACTTCTTTTGTTTAAATGGATTATTAATTGGTCCAACAAAATCCAAGGCCCATTTTTCAAAAGATTCAATGAGTACCTGAGTTTGTAGTGGCATTTCAACTGAGGGAGCAAGTCTCCCCATCCTTTGACAATTGTCACACCTTTTGACATACTCTTTGGCATCTCTGAAGATGGAGGGCCAATAATATTGTAAATGAAGGATTTTATAGGCTGTCCTTTTGTCAACAAAGTGTCCACCACAAGGTTCATCATGGCATGCCTTAAGAATTTAAGGCATTTCATCTTCTTGAACACACCTTCTTATCATGAGATATGGACCTGTTTTATACAATTCATTAGTAATCCATGAGTAATTTGCACTTTTTTGAATGATTTTTCTTTTCTCCTTAGGAAACAGATGTGAAGGTAATTTCCATGTGACTAAGTAATTAGCAATATCTACAAACCAAGGAGTTTGAGTAGTTACTGGAAAAAGATATTCATCAGGAAATTTATCTTCAACTGGAGTGTTATCTTTGATATTTTGAATTCTAGACAAGAAATCAGCAACTGTATTTTGTTTTCCAGGTCTATCTAAAACAATGATGTTGAACTCTTGCAAGAGTAATAACCATCTTGTAACTCTGCCATTAGTAGTCGGTTTATTCATTAAGTATCTAATTGCAGAGTGATTTGTATGAACAAAGGTTTCATAGCCTGTTATATTATGTTTGAACTTGTTGATAGCATGAACATCAGCTAAGAATTCCTTTTCAATTACAGTGTAATTTAACTCAGTGGGAGTCAAATTCTTGCTTGTGTAGTAGGTGGCATAAGGGATCAAATATTTTTGTCCTAATACAACTCCCAAGGCTGTATCTGAAGCATCTGTTGAAATATGAAAAGGTATTTTCCAATTTGGACCTCTTAAGATGGGTGCCTTAGAAATTTTTGCTTTCAAAGTCTCAAATGCCAACTGGCAATCAGAATTCCAATTGAATTCACAATCCTTGGTGAGAAATTTGAAGAGTGGTGATGCTAGTTTAGTGAAATTTTCTATAAACCTTCTATAATATCCTGTGAATCCTAGAAAACTTCTAACATCCTTTTGACAACTTGGAATTGATAATTTAGAGATGACTTCAACTTTAGATTTATCAACCTTAATTCCATCTCCTGAAATGTGATGTCCTAAAACAATCCCTTTTGTAAACATCATAAAACATTTTTCATGGCTTAGTGAAAGGTTTGTTTCCTTACATATTTTAAGAACTTTTTCCAAAGTTTCTAATGCTTCCTCAAATGTATTCCCATAAACTGTAAATTCATCCATATATACCTCTACACAATCATGTATCAGATTAGAAAAAAATCCTAGTACTACTCTTTGAAATGTTGCAGTTGCATTACATAATCCAAAAGGGAGTACTTGGTAGGCATAAGTTCCCCATAGGCAAGTAAATCTGGTTTTAACTTGATCTTCAAGTGCTACCTGAATCTAATTGTAACCACTAAAAGCATCCAAGAATGAGAAGTACTTCTTACCTGCTAATGTATCTAAATCTTGATCTATAAAGGGCAAAGGAAAATGATCTTTCAAGGTAGCTTTATTCAATTCTCGATAATCAATACATACCCTCCATTTACCATTCTTTTTAGGCACAATCACTAGAGGAGAAACCCACTGACTATCTGAAATTGGGTAGATAAAATTTACATTCAGCAATTTTTGCAACTCTTCTTTCACAATTTCCTTAAGATTTGGATTCATCCTTCTTTGAGGTTGTCTAATAAGTTTACAATTTTCCTCAATGTAGATGTGATGTATACAAGTCTTAGGACTAATTCCTTTCATGTTAGTGTATTCCCATGCATATGCAGAAGAATGTCGTTGTAAAGTTTTAATTAGCTTTTCATGTTGTAATTTTTCCAAGTTATTGTTTATGTTCAATGTTTTCCCTCGAAAGATTTCAACTGTAGAGCTACCAAATTCTTCCATAGAATAAAGAGACATCTGCCTAGATAACAAATATTCAATATTAGATTTTTCTTGAAACTAATCATATTCATATTCTAGAGATGATTCAAAATTTTCCATTGTATTCAAGATTTGACTATCTTCACTAATGGTTGAAATAGTAAAGAGAGGCTGAATATAATTTTCATCATCAATCCATTCTTTGTCATATATCTCTGTGATTGTTCTTGTTGGAGGATATAAAGTGAATTTCTTAGTTGAATTGCCATCAGAGATATACATATCACTAGATGTACAGCTAATGAAAGCATCAGCTGTAGCCAGCCAAGGTCTTCCTAATATAAGTGGATGTCCTCCTAGATTGCTCTTCAGGGTTAGGATCATAAAATCAACAGGGTACTCCCAAGAGTTTAAGGACACTAAAATATATTCTAACACACCATCTGGTTTGATTACAGATTTATTTCCCGATTGCAGTAATGTAGGTGTATAAAGAAGATTAGGAAGTTTGAGTTGTTCCATGGTTTGTTTACTCATGATGGTTATTATTGCTCCTAAGTCAATCAGTGTATTTGGTATTTCAACTCCATTGATATGTGTTTTTACAACTGGACTTCCTGGATCTTCATATTTTTGTATGGAAATTTTCCCCATCATTATGTCTGTTATTTTCCCTGCTAGGTGAATTATTTTTACTTCTTTTGTTTTTCTTCCTGGTTTCTTCATGCTCAACTCTTTTATTGTTTTAGCTAGAATTGGAATCTCCTTAATGGCTTGTAACAAAGGGATTTTGATACAGACATTTTTCAATTCATCTAGAAAATCATAATTAGGCAACATAATATGCTTTTCTACCCCTCTATCAACTTGTAATCTTTCTGGAAAAGGAGGTGTAGAAGTAGATACTGGTTGTTGCTCTATGATAGGAGTTGAGTTTATTGGTCTTTTCTGTTTTTCATTTTTATTGTTCTGGTTTTGAGGAAATGTTCCTTCAAAACTTTTATTTTGTTGTAGAAAATCTTCCTCAGAATTGTCTTGTTCTTGAATAACCACAGAAGGTTTTTTCTTTTCTAATATCCTACCAGATCTCAATTGGACATCATTGAGATCTAATGGAGTGATCATGTAAGTTGGAAATTTATGTCCTTCCACCATATAGGTATTCTGAGGATTTTTATTGTTGGGGTTAGGTAATGGTTGGGCAGGTAACTGATTTGGTCTTTGTGGAATGGCAATGAAAGTTGAGGGTTTTGGTTTTGAAGTTGGGGCTCTTGATTTTGTTGAGGAATTTGTTGGGGAGGATAGTTTGGATATGATGGAGGATATTGATAGTATGGATAGAATCTTCCATAAGGATTCTGTATTCCTTGAGCCCAAGGTTAAGCTTGAGATTGAGATTGAGGCCAAGGTTTTTGCCAATAATTCCAATTTGGAGGGCGTTGCATATACATTTGGTTGTTAAAACCCTGATTTTGCTGCCCTTGCCAAGGTCTTCTAGAGACAAAGCAAAGAGACTATTGGATTTGAAATTGTTTCTTCTTGAAAAATAGCCTTAAGACCAGGGATTGAAGGACAACTTTTGGTCTCATGGTTTTCTAAAAAAATCACACAAGTCTCTATGACTTTTGTATCTAAAGGGTATTCTCTTAAAGCGTGCTTCTTTCTGCATTTGGGACAAAAAATAGCCAGAGCATCAGTTTCAGTTTTCTGCTTGTCTTGTAGCTTAAGGGTGTCTATCTGTTCATTAAGGCTCCCTAGAATATTTGTTTTAAATTCATCAACCATGTTTCCAATTTCTTCCCTACGCATTGATCCAGTTGCAGATTTATTCACCCTAACAAGAGAAGAATCTCTTGGACCTTTCCCAGTTTTGGATTTTCCTCTTGAGAGATGAACACTTAATTCTCCTATATCACTTAATGGGAGTTGAGAGATATCTCCCTTCCCCATCATGTTAAGGATATCTATCCACTCATCTCTAATGGATTTTAATAGAAGAGCTTTTAAAGTATCTTGATCTAAGTTATCCATTTTTGCTCTTTTTAAGTTATAGTTGAATCTCTCAATTAAATCCTCTAAATTTTCATCCTCTCTTTGCATCATTTTGAACACTTCATCCTTGTGATTAATAGGCATGCAATAATCCAAATACCTGTCCAAAAACACTTTCTTCATGTCATTCCATGTTCTAATGGACTGAGTTACCAACCCCATGAACCACTTTAAAGCAGCTCCTTTCAACGTTGAAGGGAACAATTTGAGTTTTTGGGAGACTTGTAAATAATCATAAGTTATGCACAAGACTTCAAATTCAAATAAGAAGGTTTCAGGGTCTTCACTTTTTAATCCATGAAAGTTTTGGAGGACAGAAGGTGAGATATTTTTCATTGTGGCATCTGTTTCTTCATCAACTATAGAGAATCCAAAAGAATTATCAACATCCCTATTTCCTCTACCTCCTCCATTATTTCCTCTGCCTTCTCCATTATTTCCTCTACCCCTTCCTCTACCTCCTCCATTATTTCCTCTGCCTTCTCCATTATTTCCTCTACCCCTTCCTCTACCTCCTCCATTATTTGCTCTGCCTTCTCCATTATTTCCTTTACCACTTCCTCTACCTCCTCCTCCTCCAAACAGTGAGAATTCTCCATCCTCTCCTTCTTCTACCATTATAGTTTCTTCAGAGTCAATATAAGATTCAACTTGCAAGGTTATTTGCTCTTCCTCTGGTTCCTCTATTAATGGTATATGGGAGAGAGGTTCTACTTCTTCTTCTCCACTAGGTATTCTTAATTCTTCAACTAAAATATGTTCCCTTGTGGAGGTGAAAAAGGCTACTCCTTCTATTGGAGATCCAAGATTTTCCTCCTATAGTACTGCCTCAGTAGATGAAGTAGGAGATCCTCTAGATTGAATTTCTGACCTTGGAACTTCAAGAGGTCTATGGCTATGAATATGAGCTTGAGATGCAGGTGAATCTCTTCTTAGTATTGGCGGAGTAGGTGGTATTGTAGGAGTTGAACTCCTGCCTCTAGCTATAAATCTACCCCTAGAGTCTCTTTCTCTACGCATATCATTTTTTTTTTAATGTAAGAGATAAGGTTACCTAATAACACTTCCCCGGTAATGGCCCCAAAATGTTTAGTCAATTTAGTGTCCTAAATTGCTTGCATGAATTATCAACCAAGGTTTGTACACTGATGAAGTGTGATGCACTATATGTGCTTAGTTAACTTTTCTCTTACTTCGTTGTTTTGTACTTTTGTGTTTGTTTTTGGGGTTTCTTGTTCTTTGATGTTTAAGAATATACAATCTATGAGAAATTTACATGGATCTAATGAGTTTTTAAAGGAATGATAGGTTCCTAAGTTAGTCTAATCTCCTAAAAATGGACCAAGAATCATTTTTAACTAGTTAGGACCTAATAAGAGAAACAGAGTATCTATCTTATCTACCATTTAGTCCTAATCCATGGATATAATTCTTACAACCAAAAGTAATACTGATGTAGAAAGTAATTCATAATTTCATTCATTTAACCATTCAATTTTGGAACATGATAGAATCAATCTCCTTGAAATGATTTTTTGGAATGTCAAGTGATGCAACTAAGTAATGACCTGAAAACAGAAAAGAAAAGATGACAGATTGTAAAACTGACAATATGCTGAGTAATCTTTAATCACTGCATGAATTAGATATTCAACCAATTAAGTTAGAATTACCATTATTTCGAAATGGTTTTAAGAACATCTATTAATACAGCTAATTGACAGTTCTATGCTAAGAAAATGAGCAATCAAAATAGTAAGAAGCTAAGCAACTGTGTATTCTCATTTCTCCATTTTTCATTCAGTCATTTCTCATACAATATATCAGAAGAATAAGACTTGCACAGTTGTGATTTTTACCCTTACACTATTGGTTACAAAACTGAAATGAAACAAGACTAGAGAAAAATGTACTTGCAGAAAACAAATTAGTTGAAATTAAAATGAAAACAACAAGTGAAAAAACTCCTTCAGTGCAGGGGCCCTCTGCAACTAATGTGGCTAGATGAAAACTAAGTAAAGATGCACTCTTAAACCACCATTGACAAAACAGAGTTTGTATATTAACAAAACAAAGTCTGAACAGAGTTTTTAACAAAAAGCCTGTAATCCCTTCTAGCTTCTAACTACTTCTCGATCTCATTTAACTGATATTTATAGAAAAACAACATAATTGTCTAAGAGAAAATCTTGTTACAGGTGGCTTGATCCGAATCTATCATGATTGTTTATAGAAAGACATGCTACAAATTGCTTAATTCGAATTGTAATGAGACTGTTAAACTTCTTGAACAGCTACAGGTGGCCTGATCTACATTGAATCCTCAACTTCTTATTAGCTACAAGTGGCTTAATCCGTATTAACTCTTCAACAGAACTGTTAGACTCTTGATTAACTACGAAATATCAAGAGTCCTACTGCTACTAGATAACGTATTTGACTCCATCTTTGACCATGACTTTAGGCATGCTTTTCTGTCGATCTGGATCGAGTGAGTAGGATAGGATCCATGTAGAGATGATTTTGGAGATGCCCATGTGACCCAGTTCTTCATTTGACACCTGTAACCTGCCAAACCATGAGAGTAGCTACAAAACTCACAGTTAGCTGCAGAATAGGCTGTGTTCTGTAGCTAATTTGCAAAAATCTATTAAAATAGCAAGAACATGAAAATATAATATGGTGATCATTTTAATGCTTTCCTAAGACAAAATCTAGCATTTATCATTGATTGGATCTGTAGTCTTGTAAGAAATCAAGAGAAAGAGGTGAGAACAAATGTCAAGGCGAAGGTAATTCTGAAGTTCAACATGGAGTTCCCTTATTATCAAGCACTGAGAAAATTCCCATCTATCTCGCCCTAAGTTGTTCATTTACATATATGCGTGGTATTAATGGGTGTACTCGTCACTTAGTCGAACACTGGATATCCCTCCTGAGCTTTATATAACACACACACACACACACACACATATATATATATCACTGGAACACCCTCAATGCTTGGCCTTATCAGCTTATCCCTTTGGTCTTTGTGTATATATGTACATACATCTATATTTATAGGGACAACTCAACAATCGGCCTTATCGACCTATCCCTCCTGAGCTTTTCGTATATATGTACATATATGTGCATATATATGTAGACATATGTACATATATGTATATTTACAAGGACAACTCAACACTCAGACTTATTGGCCTATCTCTTTTGAGCTCATCAATGCACTTTCTCGACACTTAGAGAATTTGGGCCATCCCTCTTGAGCTTTATCACATATATGGATATACATTAATTTATATAATGATTCCCACAATGATCATAACAGAGCATGTAAGCACCCAGGAAGCCATAATTGATTATCATAAGTATGACAAAATTGCAAGGAGCATCAAGCCTCCCACATAAGCACATTTATCATTCAAGAATACATACAATGAATAAGAACATTCCCATTAACAACACATGTCGTACGACAAAAATATAACATCACAGTAAAGATTTCATTCACAATAGAATAAGTAAACCAATTATCTTGTATTAACAGCAACTGTGGCAACTGATGTTGGGGACTCTAACTTGTTAGAAATTAAATAACAAAGCAATGGTACAAAAATATTGGAAACACAAAAGACCATGAAACAAGAGAGACATAGATATACATGGTTCACCTAATTTGGGCTACATCCACGGAGAAACAATTAGTCCTTCCTTTTATTTTACCAGCAAAATGAAGGGATACAACCTACAACACATCTATTGTAGGTTCCTCTTCACTCTCACACAATCTCCTCTCTTTTTTTCATAGAATAATAGCACACAACCGCAATACAATGCTCTCATATAAATCAAGGGTTTCCTTCTAGGGCAAAAGGCCCTAAATTAACATAACTTATACCGTCAGATCTTTCTCCTAATGAATGGTCCGGATTGACTATGAAATTACAATATTTTACAAGGCAATTTTCTCTATAATTTTGTGACCCTTTCCTATAGCAATAGTGGGTGGGGGGGAGTGGTGAGCCACAGTATTGCAGCAATAATGTTGCAACTCCTAGAACTCCCTTCTTTAATTTTATCAACCCGTTAGTTCGTAACAAACTTGGAAGTGACGATGTTGTATGCACAAGTACTAGCTCTTGCCGCGGCTGTCACTTGATCAGCTGGCACAAGTCCGCTAGGAGCTTAAGCCAACTTCTATGAGCTCTTAGAAGAAGCTTCTTAACTGATGGATGAAAGCTAACTCAAAGAAGGCTAATCTACTTGCAGAAAGAAACTAGAAAGCTAAAAGGAAACGCAAACCCTATCAAACCCTAATTTTACCAGCTAGCCCTACTGATGCAAGAAAGAGGATGCAAGCTACTGAAAGAGATGCCATTGACTTATAGGAAGGTAAAATGCATGTGTCTAAGCTACTTCTACAGTAACATCTGAAAAGAAACATCTTTTTGTATTTTTGAATAAGTTGTTAGAATTATCATGCATGTGCTTTTAACTAGTTTTGACTGTGCAGAGGTGGATTGGCGAGAGGAAATGCTTGGAGGAGGTCGGGAAGGTTTCGAGAGGGCCTAAGGGGTCCCTAACACCCTTCCAGATAGTTTCACAGAGTTTGGCTATCAAGAAACCTCATTCGTGAGCTTCTACAGGAAGTCTGCAGGGGTTCTACAGGATGTTCTGGAATTTCTACAGGATGTCTGTAATTTTTCTACAGGATGTTCAGAAATGGAATTTTGGAGGATGGATGGAGAGAGAAAGGTGAAGGAGTGAGTATGGAGGTAGGATAAGGGTTTGAGGTGGTCTAGGACTTGGTGGATGGAGTTGAGGAAAGATGTAGATGGCTGGATTTGTTCAAGGAGGATTGAAGCAATGATGCACAAAAACTAGGGTTATGTGAGCAAATGGAAAATGTAAGGCAAGAAGCTGAGTTGAGGGATGAAGTAGATGGGTTTGATGGAGTATGGGCAGGTAGAGAAGTGGTACAGGTTCTCTGCAAGTTTTTTTTCCAACTGAACCAACGAAGACTTGTAAAATCAAAGACCTAGTTACGTTGACCTAATATGATCTAGCTAACAGTAAAGAGAATGAACAGGAGTTTGAACTGCAATGAAACCATGTATACTAACTTATGCAACTAAGCAAGCAAAAATCTGAACATGTAACCAACTTCTACAAATGAAAATCAAACACTAGTGATTGCATGGCAAAGCAAAGTCAATGTTTTTGTGGGCAGCAAGGTCACCTTGATCCCAGCTCCTGATCCCACTGAGGGAGAGGTGAAATCAGAGGTGTTTGATGGCCCTTTTTTGAAGCTTTTCCCTATTAACAACCTATCAAATCAATCTGAACATGAAAAGCTATTTTAACCATCAAAACCAACCTAAATAACAAAACAAGATTTAAATCTAAATAACAGATTTTATTCTAAGAATGCAGCAAAGACACATGAAAGTAAACAAAGGAGGTACTGGGCACTTGAGATGGGCCCAACCCCAAGAGCTACAGCCTCCTAAGAGAGATTTATAGCTGGTGCAAAGCTGGATTCATCTTTATTGAGCAAGAAAAGAAGAGTTACATCAAAAATTGTCCACAAGGGAAAGCTTGAAAATGTGCTGAAATGCAAAGTTAATCTACTGACTAAAATCGAACTACAAACTAGCTAACTTCTGCCTACAAAGTGACTAACTGAAATGAGGCCCTAAGCCCTCTTATTTATACAAATTGAGGACCCCAACAGCCCTCCTAAACTTTAGGAACTCAGCTGCCAAAACTTGTAGTTAACAGCACTTTTACTAGCACTTGCTCGACTGCCCTTGTGATAATTGATTTGGTGGCCCTTGAACTCCGAGTTGATGGTGGATAGTTCGAGGTAAGGACCCATAAATGAAGGGGACACCTTCCTACAAATCCTCTTCCTTGTTCTTCCACGAATTTGGCTGCCAAGTGCTCATTAAAACCTTTGATTTTTTCTCAAAATTGACAAAAAATATGCACAAAGCACCCATTAGACTTGTTGGCATAATGACTAACCCAATTCACTCTATTAACATAAATATAATCAAAAACATGCAATAAACTAATGAGAATGGTGGATTAATTC
Source organism: Pinus tabuliformis (assembly GCA_031772625.1). Classification (NCBI taxonomy): domain Eukaryota; kingdom Viridiplantae; phylum Streptophyta; class Pinopsida; order Pinales; family Pinaceae; genus Pinus; species Pinus tabuliformis. Next base: position 868,485,582 of record CM062817.1, read on the forward strand.
AAATTAGGAGGTTGAATGAACCCATATAATTATCCATTTTTGGGGCTCATCAGGGAGCCCCACCACACCGCCCCCCAGCCAGGGACAGGGATCTCGATGTGGTTTAAACAACACAAATGAATCAAGAACATGATAGGCTCAAAACCTAACATAACCCTCCACCCAACCTTAGATGAGTTGAAGTTAATCTTTATTGCAGTTACCACCCCCAAGCCAGATCCATGATCTGAGGGAGTTTCTAGTGAGTCTCAGTTGGTCTTCATGCTCATATTCCAGGAGAATAGGATAATTTTTCAAGTGGTTTATCAACAGGAATGTTTCAAGGCAAGCACCACAGGTCTCCCATAGATCACGATTTCAACGTGGTTTATCAGCTTACTTGACAAGATCTGAATGGTTTATCAACCCTTCTTAGCAATAACTCAGAGGTTTATTAGTCCTTTCATCAAACACCCTATGAATGCTACCCTAGCTAGTGGTTTCTCTACCTTGTTTGAAAGCACTAAGGGATTTATCAACTTTCTCAACAAGTCCTTAATGGTTTATTAGCCACATAGTAAACATCATCACCCATGACTCTCCTCTAAGCACACTAATGACTTCTATAAGTTGGGACACTCACAGTTTGTAGCTTCATATATTTCACCTAGTGAATTTCATTCCTTTGGCCTTAGCAGGCATTTCCAGTGCTCAACATGTACTTATGAGGTTCATTCCTCCAACGTCCTCCTATGTTATGCTCTCTGGCCTCCTCTCTTCAATAGTTGAAGCCCCCTTCAATTCCCTTTCCACTCTTGTTTTTCTTGCATCACCTTCCATCACATGATTGTTCATATTCCCCATGTCGTTCTTATTCCATCAACATGGGATACATGGGTACTTCTCTTGGTAATCTTCTAGCCACCTATTGGATGAGGTGTGTGGGTGGTTATTCCAGCCCAACACCACTTGAACCTCCCCCTGTATCATGGATCCATGTCCCTTTTTCATCGATTTTAGGCAAATGAAACTATATTTTTATTTTTAATAATACATTACAAAGTTTGGGGGTGTATTCCAGGGGTGTTACAAAAGGATTGGCCATATCAACATCATCATCAATGTCATCATTTCCAATCATATCATCATCTATATTATCATGAGGAACATTGTCTCCTACATTTGGTTCAACTTCTTCAAGTTCTTCATTTGACACTACATCATTGATATCATCTTCATCCATAACATTGTCTCGAACATATCCTTGAACTTCTTCGATGTCTTCATCTAACACATGAATTAATTTCTCCTTTACATCTTCTTCTTCTTCAATATCATCTTTTTCGGCTACATTATACTTTAACAACCTTCCTCTTGGATCATATCTAACAACGTATGACCAACCTCTACCTGGAACCTCTAAGTAAAATACATGTTTGAATTAGCTTCATAAAACACAGGGATATGATCGTGACTCAACATTCCTTGTATTAACCATGGTAAATCTGTGACATACCTCGTAATTAACTGATATAAGTAGATTATTTAAAGGGAAAAATTCATATGAAATACATAGTTACATCCCTCGTACATTTCAATATCATTAATCTTATTCATCCAACTTAACATCTGTATCATCTAGTTCAAAAAACGCATTGAAAGGATTGATGATATCAACATCATCATCAATGTCATTTTCGAGCATATGTTCGTCGACATCGTCATCAAGAACTGCAATGTCTCCTACATTTGGTTCAACTTATTCAAGTTCTTCATCTAACACATTTACTGCATCTTGATCCTCTGCATCATCTTCTTCTTCAATATAATCATCTTCTTCCACTACATTATACTTTACTAGCCTTCCTCTCAAATCATATCTAACAACAAATGACCAACCCAGCCCTCTACCTAGAACCTTTGAGTAAAATACTTATTCACATTGGCTTGGAAGAACATAGTGATCTGTTCTCGGCTCACATGACCTTGTATTAACCATGGTAAATCCATTATCATGTTGAATAATACTTCTATCAAGATCGCATTCATTCATTCATAGTCTATACAATTTGGCGTCAAACAGAACCAATTTGAAAGATTTAAAGTCACAATCAATAATGTCATCCAAATACCCATAATATAGTTTTTCAGAGACTTGTGGACATCTGTCACTTCTATAGGAAAAATTATTGACCTGGTGTTTCTAGGAAAACTAGTGTCTTTTCGAGCGACTAGCCCTTTAGGTTTGGCAGATACCCTAGAAACAACAGTTTAAAGCAATTCAACGATTTCTTCTATGTGTAATGGATAAGAGAAAGATAGTGGGACCAACCTGGAACTTTCGCTTAGTCCCTTGATTGATCTCTCTCCCCCTTGACAGAGCTTGCAACTCCTCCCCGTACTTATCCCGCTTGGAGAGTACTTGTAGAAACACAGTAACAAAGAACCGTCAAAGCATCTTGATCTATTACAACATACACATTACAGAATTAGATATATAATGAACATATAATAGCATTCACAAATGATAACATTCATAATTGCACAATCATATGGAAGAAAACTTGAAGAACTTTATTAAATAGAAGGGAGAATTACAACCTAGTTGTCTGATCCAGCATCATCCTCCCAGCATCAAGCCATTTTCACCTCATGAAATAGCAAGATCACACCAACAATACAATGCTCTTTTCCTCAATTACAAACTATCAGCACTTCCTTGCAATTCACAACCTTCTAGCCCCTGGATCTCTTGGATGAGGGATCCATTATCTGTGTAAGGGTGTGAGTCATCCATGGGGTTTGATTAGTGTCATTCCACTTGTTACATTTGGTTCCAAAAGAGAAGAGATAACTGAAGTTTAGATCTCTTACTCATCCTTGGGCGAATTCAGAGAAGCAAGTGGCAAAGGGGAAGATTCTAGAAGATTCTATGAGCATCCACTTTGCAAACTGTCCCAAACATTTGTCCATCCTCGTTCATCGCACCCTATGGAAGGCCTAATCAGTATGCATCGCACCTGAGCAGTGTATCACTCAGTATGCATTGCACCTGGCCAGTATAGCAGTCAGTATGGTTCAATTTAAGCCAATTCTGGATGGCTTCTCAGATGGAACTTTCGGGGAATGATGCTTACCCGGAACCAGTTGCTACCCTAGACACCACTCTTTCCTCAGAATCAAGCCTCCTTTAAACCCTTTTCAGACTCGTTAAATATGAAAAGATTGTCGAGCAACTGACCTTTCCAGCTCGTTAAAGTGCTTGGAAATGTCATCCCTCCTGTATGATTTTAATCTTTTTTGGACCTGAGGGATTATCTCACGAAAAAGTTTGAGCGCTTGTCTTTTTCAGCTCGTTAAAGTGATCGGAAAAGTCATCCATTTTGTATTATTTTAATCTTTTTCGGACCTAAGGGATTATTTTACAAAAAAAACTTCTGGAGTTTCCTTTTCATCCCTTTTCAAACTCTCTAAACATGAAAAGGACTGAGTTATCCTTGTCGTTAAACTCATTAAAACAATAGCAACAAACTTGTCCATTCTAGACAAGACCGAGTTTCACTATCGCTAGTCTCGTTAAAACATAGCGATAGGTTTTCCCCAAGGGAAAATTATAGAACAAGCATATGTTATCCTCCTCAATCTTGGCAAAAATAAAGAGGTACTAGTCAGCAATGACTGGGGAAAAGGGAAGAAAACCTGAAAAATTTATGGTAGCAGGTCGCTCTTGAACATGACACTTTCACTCCATCACCATTATTGAGTCAGGTTGGGTTATTCCATTGACCGGTCATCTCACCATTGGTCTTTTGCACCATCATATTTTGGGGTTAACGCTACCAATCCATCTCAGTGTCGCCGACATGTTCAAGAGAAGTCATTTAGTTGAGAAACCACAATCTAGTTAATGCCTTATCCACTGCAATACCTTCAACCTTCTTTTTTCATGACTGCCATTCCTAAACCTTGTGTCGTCAAATCATTTTCACCTCCAGAAGTCATTTTCTTCGTTTCATGTTGTAGACGTGGGATACATCAAGGCCCTCCTACGACGAGTCGCTTCTTGTCGACATCAACTCATTATCCAAGAAGTTGACCTAGAAACACCCCTTTCAGTGCTTTGAAGCTTGCATGCCTCAATGGCAAGTTTCTCACTTCCGGCGACAGGTTGACATCAATGGCCTTCGACCGAAAGATTTTGCGTGGTGTTCGACATCGAATCATATATTCACACCACGTGAATTGTACTGTAGCACCTTGAGGGTCATTATCATTATCAGTGATTCCTCTCGTGTCTGTTAACAACGTACATCACTAGCTGGTAATCAGGCGATGTCTTTCCATGTTCGACTTCAGAACATCTTTTCACATGGATCAACTTGTACATCGGGCGAAGATTGAACGAGTTTGAAGACCCCGCATCTAGTTTCATCCATCTGGGCTATGATATATTCAAGGATATAAAAACATCAAATGTACAAAGGCACTACATAGATGGTCATCTGAACCAAAGATGATGACTCTACATCTAAAGAATCATCAATCCGCATCTGCCGACGACTATCTGATCTATGTACATGAAATGAATTTATAAAGCTAAGCATGGGAATGCCTGCCTCAGCTAGATCATGAAAATTATATTATGATGATGTATTGTATTGTATCTTATACAGGTCACCTTCCGATTCAAAACCTCGGATCCTCATGATAAAGCATTTCACCCGACATCAAGATTTACGACTTCATGCTTTAGGGGGCAACTGTTATAGACATATTTGGGCACTTCAACCCCAAACTTATATGTCGATAAACTAGGGCTCATCAACCCCTAAAAGAGTTTTTTCATACCCTAAAAGAACGCGGTCATCTGATTACATCATTCCCCAAAAGTTCCACCTGAGAAACCATCCAAAATTGGCCTAAACTGAACCATACTGACTACTACACTGGCTAGGTGCGATGCATACTGAGTGATACACTGCTCAGGTGTGATGCATACTGATTAGGCCTTCCATAGGGTGCGATGAGTAAGGATGGACAAATGTCTGGGACAGTTTGCTAAGTGGATGCTCATAGAATCTTCTAGAAACTTCCCCTCTGCCACTTGCCTCTCTGAATTCACCCAAGGATGAGTAAGAGATCTAAACTTCAATTATCTCTTCTCTTGTGGAACCAAATGTAACAAGTGGAATGACATTAATCAAACCCCATGGATGACTCACACCCTTGCACATATCTATAAATGGATCCCTCATCCAAGAGATCCAGGGGCTGGAAGGTTGTGAATTGCAAGGAAGTGTTGATAGTTTGTAATTGAGGAAAAGAGCATTGTATTGTTGGTGCGATCTTGCTATTTCATGAGGTGAAGAGGGCTTGATGCTGGGAGGATGATGCTGGATCAGACAACTAGGTTGTAATTCTCCCTTCTATTTAATAAAGTTCTTCAAGTTTTATTCCATATGATTGTGCAATTGTGAATGTTATCATTTGTGAATGCTATTATATGTTCATTATATATCTGATTTTGTAATGTGTATGTTGTAATAGATCAAGATGCATTGATGGTTCTTTGTTACAGTGTTTCTACAGGTACTCTCTAAGCGGGATAAGTACGGGGAGGAGTTGCAAGCTCTGTCACAGGGGAGAGAGATCAAGCAAAGGATTGAACAGAAGTTCCAGGTTGGTCCCATTATCTTTCTCTTATCCATTACACATAGAAGAAATCGTTGAATTGCTTTAAACTGTTGTTTCTAGGGTAGCTGCCAAACCTAAAGGGCTAGTCGCTCGAAAAGACACTAGTTTTCCCATAAAATAATCCCTTAGGTCCGAAAAGATTAAAATAATACAAAAGGGACGACTTTTCCAATCACTTTAATGAGCTGAAAAAGACAAGCGCTCGAACTTTTTCGCGAGATAATCCCTCAGGTCCAAAAAATATTAAAATCATACAGGAGGGATGACATTTCCATGCACTTTAACAAACTGGAAAGGCCAGTTGCTCGACAATCTTTTCATATTTAATGAGTCTGAAAAGGTTTTAAAGGAGACGCGGTTTTAAGGAATGAGTGGTGTCTAGGGTAGCAACTGGTTCTGGGTAAGCTTGGAACATCTCAAAAAATGGTGATTTCTATGAAGAGGCTGGCTAATAATACCACTCGTCACAACTGTTCCTCAAAAAAGGGTAAACAACCAAGTGGAAGCGTATGATCGGCCAAAAGAATGGAGGTGATGAGAGGTACACGACCAAGGCTCAAAAGGCTGATAGTATGGAAATCACAAAGGTTAATTACTCGAAGGTGGGTTCATTTTTTAACGAGCTTGAACCATGGGGGAACTATGCTCGGTTTTAGTTTCATTTTTACACAAGCTAGAAATGACAAAACTAAAAAGCTAGAAATGACAAAACTAAAAATAAAAATGAAATTGAAAAAGGAAATGAAAAGTTTGCATGCCCCCAGCATGATGAAAAGGAGAGTCTCCAGTAGCCATATGGAAACTTACTGAGGTTAGGTAGGACGGTTTCGTCCAGAAGACAAAACACTTCCTTGGCTTCGTCCACAAAATAGACAAAGGTGAATGGTGTGTCAGACCAATCACGTAACCTACAAGGAAACTTATCTTTTCAGCTGGGTTCGTCTGCAGAATAGACAAGGGTGCATGCCCCCTAAGCTTCGTTACATTCACTAGACTACTCATGGAAATCAGGTGGATGGAATGAAGGTTCAAGAGATACAGCTGATGTAAAAGGACCATTTAGGGATGATGATTGACTTGGAGCTATGCTTGAACTAGGAAATGAAAGTTGGTCAATGGTGACAATTTTGCCTTCATGCGGGAAACACATCACTTGGAAGAGTGTTGAAACAATAGCCTCCATGTTATAAACATAGTCACGTCCAAGGAGTAGATTGTAATCTAACGGTCCTGGGACTACCATCACGTTTTGATGAACGATTTTCCCTCCCAAAGTTATCGGTAACTTAGGAAGGATCTCTAACGGTCGACTGGTTCCTTTGTTAAAGCCTAAAAAATTCTGTGTAATAGGCATAAGCGATGGTGAACCAAGCGCTTTCCAAGCAATTGAGGAAAGGATACTCACTAATGCCCCTTCATCTAGAATAGTGCCAAACACGATCATTTTATGAACTTGTACTATGATCCAGAAAGGTACATGATAAGGAAGGCGAGATCTTGCTAGTTGATTCCAATCAAAGGAAGCGACTAGACTACTTGGAGGGGTTACCGAATAAATGGGGGAATTAACCTTTTGAATTACGATAACTGGAGGATTTTCCTCCTGTTTTGAAGGAATGGGTGGATTGCCCCCAAGTTCATTGGACTCTGAAGTAACAAAAACAATTTGAACGGTATCGTTGTCACTCTCTTCGGGAAGGGTACGATTATCTGAAGGTGAACTTGGGTCAACTGTCACCTTGACCTGTTGACTTTGGTCGGGTATAGACTCATAAGATCCGCCCAGGTTAGCACCTACTTCTTGGGTGATTTCTACCCAATTTTCGTTACCCCCCAAAGACGGCTCTATAAACTAACCCTATTGGGCTAACTGAGGTGAGCTCAGTTCACGTTATTGGCCACTTCCCGTTGCCTAACCCTGGTGGGAGCACATCACACACTCTCCCATCCACCCTCTCACTACCAACCGGTCCACTATCCGAAAGTCATCACTCCCGTGGAGAGGTAAGGCTATTAGGGGTTCCTTTCTTTTCCGCGGGAAGCTGGCTGGCCCAAACCACAGCCATGCCAGGCCAAATAACCCTACAGTGAGGTGACCTCAGAAGGAGGGGAATCTGAAGGCTCTCTTTCGTGCTTGATCGATGGTTGTTGGACCCACATGTAGACTTAAGGTAGAATCAAATCAGACTTTATAAAAGGTATAATCTATCTACTAAAACTTTAAGGTTGCCTTAAACGATCTAATTTGGCCATTCTAGAGCCTTTTCCAAATAATTTCATTACCGGACATAGCGGGACTCGAACCCTGCGACGCTATAAAGGCTCTAACCGCTGAGCTATATGTCCCCGACCTTCAAGGATGTCTGGTGTGTGACTTCCTTGTTGGTTGTCTGGCCTTCTTGCTTGATCGTTGGTTGTTGGTTGTTGGTATTCTTGCTTGCTTGATCGTTGGTGCGGCTTGATCTTGTTGGTTGTTGGTTGTAGGTTTTTAGTTTGTAGTATAGTTTATATTTATTTGTTCTATAGTCTAAAGGGTGGGCAATTGCGTGGTATACTTTTCTCTGAACCGACTGGATCCACTCCCATGATGCGCTGGTTAGGGCTTCGCTCTTTCTCTCTGAACCGACTTGATCGATGCGCTGATAAGGATGCACCTTACTGGTTAGGGCTTCGCGCTTACGGAAATAGCGTATATAAAGAAACGGCATCAAAAGCCCTAATATCAGTCGAGCCCCCTGTCGGGTCCTTGCACTAGGAAGTGCAAGCCCCTCCGGGACCTTTCTCTCTCTTCCTTCCCCCTGATCCAACAACTCCTGTCTAAGTGGAATGGATGAAATCAAAAAGGTACAAAAAGGTAATAGCTATAAAATGGCATTATCAGAAACATGCATTTTGAAAGAAAAATCAAACATTCACTTTCAGAGAGAGTGGTTTCGATCGACGGTTGATTTAAGTCAGTCTGTTTTTCAACTAGTAAAGGACTTGGGGAAAGTTTCCTGTAGCCAGATGGAAGTTGTTGCGGTGAAGCAGGACGGTTATCCAACACTCTTTTGGCTTCATCCAAAAAGGGACAAAGGTGAAGGGCATGGTTCCCTTCACATAACCTACATGGAAACCTAACATTTCTCCTCTGTCCATGAACTTTAATATCACTAGTTGAAGGTGTGTTATCAACATAATATCCAGAAGTTGATGACACGGGATGGTGCGAAAGGGGAGACCATTCTCTCAAAATTCGAGGAAATCAAGGACAGTCTCGAGAAAAATGGTCACCTGCACAAATTACACATGGAAATTTGGCTTTGGAAAGTCTAATGTGTGGATTTTCACCAGACAATTCATTCAAAGCAATGGTTGCTTGGTTTCCCCCTTGCTGAATTGGCTTATTCTTCTTCTCCTTCCCTTTCTTCTTCTTCTCAGCCACCTGGTTATTAGCATCACTACTTTCACCAAGCGAAGAGGAAGAAGGGGAGGGAGAAACAAACAAAGAAGAAGGCGAAGGGACAACTTCAGTATCAATTGGAGGTCGATTTGATTGCGGAGTAATCGCGGTATTTTGAACCATAGAGGTTGAGAACAGCCATACTGGCAGGCCAATGGTAAGTCCCGGAAGGGACAATGTGGCCATATGAGGAGCACCAATATTTCCCCAAGAAGTAAAAGGACTAGGATTCCCTTCAAAAGGGATTCCTTGATTGGTGGACTCCATATATCTCAACCTAAGATCAACCAAGGAATAGGGATGTTATTCCAAATTCAATTAATTTTAATGACGCTTTGGCACAACTTTGATTTTTCAGTTTTTAAGAGTAGAGAAAAAGCTAAAGATGACTCTATTCTCCTTCGATTTTTAATGAGCCTGAAGTGACAAGTGCTCAGATGGACCTTTTCTTTTAAAGAATTGAAAAGGAACGAAAGTGACTACTCTAGAAATCTAGATAAAGGGATTACCAAACCAATCGCAAAACTACAATATACACCTTGGTGATAAATTAAAGAGAAATTACCAAGGACTTATGTACGGCAGTCAATCTTCCCGAATGCCGTGTTCAGTGCAGTGCGATCAATAAGGCGGCAGACTCAGCTTCCTATGGATAAAGGATATAAACCTATTGTGGTCTCCTAATATATACGCGACGATATGGGGAGCACAAGTCCGTGCTAGCACTTGTCGTATCAAGGAGGAGGAATCACCCAACCTTCAATGAAAATGATAGTTACTAGTTTTTACAACGTCGAAACACGTCTCTAGCCTAGACCTCTAGATGTGTTGCGTTAAGTTCCAAAGCGTTGTTAGGTTCATTGAAATTTATTTTAGAGTTGATCTTGTTTAAAGTTTGCCTTTCAATGGTTCACTGCATGATGATGACTTGAAATTCCTAAAATGCAATCTACAATGATAAACAATCTTTTTTTATTTCGATCAATGAAAATCCTAGCTACTAGGGAAAGAAGATTACAATTCTTTCAGCAAAGAGCAAAGGGCACACTAGTGCGTTTTCCTAAATCATTTTTTGCACACAAAGTAAAGATGCAAAATGCAAATGCATGTATTTGTTTTCGTTCTCCTTAATGTGAAAATGCCAAAAAGGAAAACTAAATGCAGCAAAGATCTGAAATATTTCTTTCAAAATGGCATTTCGACAATTTCTTCTTCAAAAGAGAAAGGAAGACTAAACGACACTTTTCAATTTTGAATAAAAACAATGCTTTCGACACTTCGAATATCAACAAATCAAACCAAATACATGACGAAAAGTTCAATCAACTATTCAGGGAAGGAAGAATCCACGACACTTCTCTTTTCGACACAAAACAACAGTTACGACACTTTTTGCATCAAAGTGACAAATCGATTTAAACAAATTTTTGACAAAGGATTGTAAATGATGAACAAATACAAAAACAATCAGTAATCCTAATCAATGGAGGTTGATCTATGTGATGCAAGCAGGCTTCAGTAAGGAGGCACTGTTCATAAGCAGCAAAACAACTAAACAAAACTGAAAACAAGGACAAAAACCCCCAATTTCTAGAATGGAAATAGGTTCAGTTAGTCATCGCACCTGGGCTTCACAAAAACAGGGATGCATCGCACTTTACACACTCGGGAGGTGCGATGCATACTAGTTTACAGTGACAGATAGTGCGATGGTCCAGGGAGCGCAACTGAAGTGGGTTTTGGCTCAGATGTGCAGTTGTTTTCAATGAGTTAAGCTGAGCTATGATGGACAATAAAGAGAAAAGTACAGAGGAATGTCTTGAGAGGTTACTGAGCTACCAAAAGGGCATCTAGATGTGCTTGCAAGTCAAATGTTCAATTCATAAACTAAACCAGAGATTGACTGAAGCAGCATTCATCTACTATGCAATTGCAAAGCAAGAGCAGTTCGAAGGCTATCTGGATAACTTCAAGCTCTGTCTATAGCTTATCAAATTGAACATAAAACAAACAATAACAACAAACAAACATCTAATCGCTCCCCAGCGGAGTCACCAATTTGTTTCTGGGAAAACTAGTGTCTTTTCGAGCGACTAGCCCTCTAGGTTTGGCAACTACCCTAGAAACAACAGTTTAAAGCAATTCAACGATTTCTTCTATGTGTAATGGATAAGAGAAAGATAATGGGACAAACCTGGAACTTCCGCTTAACCCTTTGCTTGATCTCTCTCCTCTTTGATAGAGCTTGCAACTCCTCCCCGTACTTATCCCGCTTGGAGAGTACCTGTAGAAACACAGTAACAAAGAACCGTCAAAACATCTTGATCTATTACAACATACACATTACAGAATCAGATATATAATGAACATATAATAGCATTCACAATTGCACAATCATATGGAAGAAAACTTGAAGAACTTTATTAAATAGAAGGGAGAATTACAACCCAGTTGTCCGATCCAGCATCATCCTCCTAGCATCAAGCCCTCTTCCCTCATGAAATAGCAAGATTGCACCAACAATACAATGCTCTTTTCCTCAATTACAAACTATCAGCACTTCCTTGCAATTCACAACCTTCCAGCCCCTGGATCTCTTGGATGAGGGATCCATTTATAGATATGTGCAAGGGTGTGAGTCATCCATGGGGTTTGATTAGTGTCATTCCACTTGTTACATTTGGTTCCACAAGAGAAGAGATAACTGAAGTTTAGATCTCTTACTCATCCTTGGGCAAATTCAGAGAGGCAAGTGGCAGAGGGGAAGTTTCTAGACGATTCTATGAGCATCCACTTAGCAAACTGTCTCGAACATTTGTCCATCCACGCTCATCGCACCCTATGGAAGGCCTAATTAGTATGCATCACACCTGAGCAGTGTATCACTCAGTATGCATCACACCTGGCCAGTGTAGCAGTCAGTATGCATCGCACGTGGCTAGTGTAGCAATCAGTATGGTTCATTTTAGGCCAATTCTGGATGGTTTCTTAGGTGGAACTTTTGGGGAATGATGTAATCAGATGACCATGTTCTTTTAGGGTATGAAACAACTCTTTTAGGGGTTGATAAGCCCTAGTTTATCGACATATAAGTTTGGGGTTGAAGTGCCCAAATATGTCTACAACACCTGGAAGGCTCCAATTATCCTACAATCAGAATCTTTCCTCTTTTCATCCAACTTTTTGATGCAAACTATATGACCACTGTACCACATATCCTTGTAGTGTCTCAACAACAACATGCCAAACACACAAAAAAACCATTGTTAATTATTAAACATATTTATATAACTTGGAAAGTATCAAAATAAATAAATTAAAATAAAATAAATTAAAAAAACACGTTCATTCACATTAATAGTTTTTAAAACAACTTAATAAAATATTGCAAGATGAAAATGCATGCTTGCCTATTTATTGTTCAAACCATATGCTAAATTAATTTCCCTCTACGTAAGTTTCGTATTACCTTTATGATGAGCTTCTATAACCAATGTAGATGCCCCTTCCCATGATAACATACTATCATGTGGCATACATATTTCAATCCATGCCTTCATTCAATCAAGATTATTTGCAATGTATATATGTAGTGCATTCCACTCTCTACCAACTGTATCAAAAAATCATAATCCACCAATAAATATTATTCACCTAGTTAATATTAATAATTTATGAAAGAAAGAGAATTAAACAAGTATGATATACACAAAAATGAAAAGTTATATGTATTATAAACCTCCACAAATATTTAATTGCCTCTCACTTTGTTCATTCTACCTTTCCCCGACAGGTGCTCCCCTTCAAATTTTTTGATGGATTTCACATCCCAAATGTGATCCATATGCATATTTATTGCTAATTTAAGAAGATAATGACTAATATACACCATGGATTGATATACCATATATCCCTCCACCATAGAACCCTCGAGATTTAATCTTTGTCTAACTAAAGCCTTCAATCATTTCAAGTGCCTCTCCACTATCCACATTCACCTTGTGTGTATGGGTCCAAACAATTCAATCTCCTCAACTTGGTGTATGAGGTAGTGTTCCTGTGCATTGAAAAATGTTGGAGGTATATACTTTTTCATTTCACACATTAGCTGAGGAATTTCTCTATTTCAATGCTAAATATCTTCTTTATGGATTTCTTTTAATGACAACCATCTACATATGATGCAAGCAAATAACATGTTTCAACAAAACATAATATATTAAATCACAAGTAAAACACATGTCATTAAGTTGAACAAAAAAATAAAAAATCACTTTTCATATTAATCGCTACTTACCTCATGTATTTACCAAGATCATATATAACTTGTTTCACGTTGTTATCAAAGTCGTCTCAAAGAGATAGAGGTAGAACATATTGTAACAATAAAAATAAATCGTTATTTGTTTAATCCAAAGTGGACAAAAAAAACTATAAAGATGTATACCAATATAAATATATATATACCAAAATAATTACCTTAATGAAGGTATGTTAATCATGTGTTTTTACCCCACCAAATTCACCTTTCTTTGTTAAGACATTATTTATGTTTGAAGAAAAACTTGTAGGAAATTTAATTCTTCAAATGGCCTCTTTTACATCATCTCTTTGCTTCTCTATTAATAACCATTTAAGACTATTTTAACCTCTATCACTATTTAATTCGATCCCACTTTTCATTGCATGATTGGCTTCCCGGATGTCATTACAAATTTTGACGATTTTTTCTTTATCCCTCCTACCATCTATGATTCGCCATAACGTTTATGTCACATTCTTCCTTATATGCATTGTATCAAAAAAATGAGTTATTTTTAGGTCATCATAGTAGGGAAACCTCATGAATTGAGTGGAATAACTTTTCATTCCTCGTGGAAGCACATTATTAATACCTTCATGACTTCGATATTACAACAAGAAATCACAACAATAATTATCAAATACGGTAGAATAAACTCGTAAAAATAAAAATTGAAAACATTACATATATGATACATAAACAAATTGCATAAAATGATGATTTTTGTTAGATTCCAACTTCCATAGATGAGGTGTCATTCTTCGTGGTTTTAATCTAGTCTCTTTTTTCCCATTAAAAATATGCTTTTGAGTAGTACGATACCTATGGTTCTTAGAGAGGAAGTTCTTATACTCATCAAACGCTTCCTTTCCTAAACTTTTTGAATGATGAGAGTTCATCTTAGGACCACAAATTGGATGTGCAAATTTACCCTTTGTTTGAAGAACTACATAAGATGGATTATTGTCAATTATATGAAGGGATTATTTAAAAAATATGCATGGTATCTTAAAATTATTATATACTATTAAAGTGCAATTGAATGGTACATACCACAAAAATGTGTTAGTCCTAGGGCATCATGAATTGTCCATACAAGGATTCCAAGGAAGTGAATTTGCCTCTGCCTTGTTAGTTTACAAACTTCATACATAGTGATGTCGGCACATAGCTTTAGTAACTCATCGATAAGAAGCTCGATACATACATTCATATATTTAATTTGGTACTTACCGAATTATTTGAAATTACACATAATTACTACCATTATATGTATGTATAAGTAAATAAATAAATATAACATATTATGTAACAAACAAGACAAATGAAAATGTTACATTTGAAAAATTGATGTAAACAAATACTTGGAACAATCATTTTCAACATTATGTGCTCCTTCTTTATTGACATCTAAGGAGGAAGGTTATTGTTGATAACAAAAATTGGCCACACTGAGTAAATAGATATGAGCTCTCCAAATGGATTAGCATTGCCAGTTGCCAATGGAAGCCTAACATTAGAAGTTTCATCTTTAAAATGTGGCAATGTTTCCTCAATTTCCCTAAATGCATAACCATCTATAGTGATTCGAAGAACACCATCTCCACTCCTCTTCTGTGCATGGTAATCCATCAACTGTGTTATGATTTCACACCTAAACAATCACTGCAAATGTGGAATTATGGGAATATGACAAAGAACCTTTTGGGGCACCTTTTTTGTTTTTTGATTAGTTCGATATCTAATGCTCCGACATTAGGGGCATTTTATTTTTGATGCATGTTGTCCATAATATATAATATGATCATTAGGACGTGCATCTATAGCTTGATACTCCATTCCAATTTCTTTCATAATGGCATATAAATCTCGGTATATGCGAGGTAAAATATTTTACGATGGTAACAAAAATTCATCTAACAATCCACAACATAAAAAATTGCTAGTTAGTGTAAAGAATATATATTGTAAATATTGCATTCTTATTTTACACATTAATTAGCACTAAAAAAAGAAGGAAACAAATCAACCTTTATGCATAATATGTGATGAAACATATTACATATCTTAGAATTTGTGTCATACAAGTGTTTGACAAACCATTCAAAACCTTTAAGTTCTCCAACAATAATGTAGTAGACAAAATATTTGCTCTTGGGCCTTCATAAAATGGTATCTCTACCTTTCTAGCAGAGGCACATAAAAAATAACATCATTGTCTTCATCTTGATCATTGACCGGTCGAGCGAACAAGTCTTGGATCAATTCATTTGTCCCATCATCTTGAACTATATTATTATTATCATCTTCATCCATATGATCATCAACTTTATCTTCAATATTTGCTCCATGTTCCTCAACTTGTAGAACATCATTTGTACGACTACCCGGTGCATTCAGACACCTAGGGTGCCAGCTTGACTTTATAATTATAAACAATCATGCAAATTAGTCTGCATAATAGATAGTATAGCAATATAAAAGTTTACAAACATGATTAATATAAAAATGACATATAATGAATATATAGCTTACCAAGGGACAAAATTCCTTCAGTCCCCTTTCAATGTGCCCATGTCTCCTATAATGTATTTTAGATGTTTCTTTTAAAACTCTTTCGAGATGTAAGCTCCTGCATTTAGTGCAAGGGCAATAAAATCTCCCATCGTCCCCTTGATTTTTTCCCTACTAATGTTTTCTAACATTCTTCCCCACAAAAAAATTATGCAATGAGTATGTTATAAAATTGAGTGGTGTACCATATCTATTATATTTTTGTAATGCCATATATATATATATATATATATATATGTTTTTCTATGACATCCCTCGATATACCTCACATAAAAATTTTTCTTTTCCTCAATTTTTATCAACATGTAGCATCCCATGAATGACTTGCCACATATTGTTTAACTTGTCATCAATTATATAATCACAATCATTAAGTGGAATAACCATAGAAATGAAAATAGCTATATGTGTAATGAAATAATCATTAGTTCAACTTGTTAACACAATGTATTCTGATGCAATTTTGCATCATTAACATTGATCATCTAATCATGGCTTATTAAGAGCGTGATGAACACGATAATTACTAAATAGACAAGCACACAAATGAACACTAAGATTACCCTCGAAACCCCAAAGGGAAAAACCAACAAAATTTTTCTTTATTAAACATTTTGTTAGGGAGTTCATCTCACTCAATGACAAAGAGGGAGCCTATCCCTTGTTCATTGTTGAGATTTTACAAAAGAAATATAAACTTTCATTCAAACATTATTAACTAGAGGCCCATACATTAGACATGTTGTCATGTTTCTCAAACACATTACCTACAATTCTTAGAGCACAATATCCTTGTGGCATGATTGTTTACCATAGTAACATTCTTCCCCATCATGCATCACCCTTGTCAAACCATAACAAGTTAGCAATATATCTTAGTAAACCAAGTTGCCCATTGTAAAATTGCATCCGACGATCTTTCACTTTGCATGTAACAATAGTTATATATAATGACCTCATCACCTGCAATAGTATTAGTTATAAACCATCGTTTGATCACTGCAAAAGAGATTAGTTTATAAACTATCACTCAATTCCTTGTAAAAGTCATGATTTCATCACTGCAACCACTATCATCAACAAAAACTCTAACATCATGATTACCTATAATTCCTTAAATATCAAATTCTCAAAACCCAAAAGACTGCAAAAGAGATTAGTTTTAAAACTATCACTCAATTCCTTGTAAAAGTCATGATTTCATCACTGCAACCACTATCATCAACAAAAACTCTAACATCATGATTACCTATAATTCCTTAAATATCAAATTCTCAAAACCCAAAATATTGTGGCTTTTCATCCAAACAAAATGCAAGAGAACCTAGATCTCTCTACCCCAATAATTCAATCTCTACAAGTTATCACCTTCATGTTAGAATCACTAATAACTTCTACGTATTATGTCTTTGCATGAAAGCACTCTCTTGCAAATGCATAAATAAAAGTAAAATCATAACCACAACTAACCTTTTATTTTTAAATGCATTATCAAATATAGAACCATAACTATTATTGCATTTAACACATGCAATACCATAACTACTATTTATAAACTATATTATTATCACATTTAACAAAATGCAAAACCATGGGTATAAATTCACAATACCATGGTATTAATTTCGAGTTACTCTTTTGTTGCAAAACCATGGGTATCAATCTACTTGTTCTTTTTAATAGAAAACCATGTGTATAAATATGAGCTACCATTATTCTTGTTATTACCAATGCAACAATATAAGCTACTAATATAACATACAACTTTTCTTCCTGTATTGATTTCAAATGCATAGAATTATAAATGTGTCTATTTTATCCACATTTAAAATGGATTAAGTAAATGCATATAGCTATAAAATCATGATTATTTTATTGTTGTAAATGCAAAACTATATGCATTAATAAAACCATGGCTATATTATTCTCGTGAACGGAAAATTCAGATGTAATAATCAATACGGAGCCACGATTATTTTTTGTTACAAATGCATTATCGGAGATAACTTTTAATTGTAAGTTTAAAAATAATTATAAACTTATTGCTATATTGACCCATATAAATAACCATATGGTAGTTGCAAACCATTCCAAAACTAGGCGTGGGTTTCTGATTGCTTCTTGGTGCCAACTGAAAGAAAACTGAAGCTAGAGGTTCGACTCCCGTTTTGGAGCGCACCTCAAGAGTGTTAAATTTGATTACAACCATTGAACAAGTCTCTTCCATAGTCCACTTTATGTGTGCCCTTGTGTTGCTTACAAGGTATTAATGCCTCCATGCATTTATTTTTAGTCCAATGATATTTTCTTTGTTGTTTATCATAAATGTCAATGATGAGTGAGGCTTCAAAATTAATATGCATGTTTGGGTTTTAAGGATATTTCATTTTCACATGAAAATAAGAATTTATAATTTCTTAGAATTTTTGTAATTATAGCAAAAATGGCACAACGTCTCTTAAATGTAACATATTTATAAAATTATGTATTATTGGAATTCCAACATTCATTGACTAAGTCAAGATTGAGTAGTCAAAAAGTGAGTCATCGTTTCAATAGCTCAATGGATATAAGTTCCCTTCTCATAACTGTGGCAAATTTGATTTTCATTAGTATTGCGGTAAACCAAGAAAACCATCGCAAGAATGACGACTTCAAGATAGTTTGTTGTAATACCGATGAACACAAGCATATTAAAAAAATCAAATAAAAATGACATTATTCTTGTAATTTTCGACGATACGGCCAATTTTAGTTGTACTATCGTATTGTTTCATCGAAATTTATTCCTATATGTAAGTGTCTCAACTTGAAGGTAAGAGTGAGTTTGTTAGTACCATGCCAACATCACATTATATACTCATTTAAGAGTTCCACATAGATTACTGTTTTCAAGAGCTTAACATGTCATTTTACGAGATTTGAACCTAGGTGGGGAGGATATCAACTACTCCACCCAACCATAAAAGATAAATTAAATTGACATGTAAGAAAGAGACATAATTAAGTGTATATATAAATTGATTGCCCTATAATTGATCCGTTCACTCTTGTTTCTTCCAAAGGTTATATTAGGATTAATGATCGAATAATGAGGTTGAATTTCTTTTTTTTCGATGGAAAATAAATCTTGTAATTTTATTAAAATGAAAATATTACATATAAGGTGTGTATAGCACTCCAAAGGGTTAATATCCATTGTTGTGTCCAAAAGAAGGGACCTCATAAAAGCTCCCTAGTGGGAAGTATGAATCCTAAGTTTTAAGTGTATGCATATATTTGTTAGTAATTTAGAAACAACATTATATCTCAAAAGGTATCATGTCAAAAAGGTTATTAGACTTCCAATGGAAACATAAAGACTGCAAAAAGGTTCCCCGTGGATAATTGTCATTGTCGTGAGTTTAGTTGAAGCCAAGTGTTGTGAAGATATTCTGATTCAATGCCTTCTTTATTTAACTTTCCATTTTCCTCTATTCAACACTAGTGTAACCCTAGAGAGGGAATTGACATCTTGATTACTTTCCCTGAACACATGATCATAAGTGATATGAGTAAAATAAGACATAACATGTTGAATATTATAAAAGAGTGGTTGAAGTGGGTGTTTTTGTAGCCTTGAATTTCCTTTCATCAAATTGATGACTAACTATGAGTCTCCATAGATGCGTAAATGAGTAATTTCATGTTCATTTGCAAGGTGGAGCAAAAGTTTAAGAACCATATGTTTAACAAAATTAATTATAACCACCCCAAATACCTGCAAAGAAAGCAATGGAATGGGTAGCATAAAGGAGGAGTGTTCCCCTGCCGCACCTTGCAAAGGAGCCCCTTGTGCAACACCATCAAAAAATGCCCGAAGAGTGCCAAATTTGATTTGCATTATAGGGTAGGGATCTTTGTGATTTGAATTGGAACACTAGCATAATGCATCAAGAATTGCAATGTTATTTATTACCACTTTGAGTGTCGAGGGATCCTTCTTTTAAAAAATGACTTGATCGTGATATAACCATACACCCTAAGCAATGGTTAGGGGAAGCACTCCTTGTGTGAAGGTCACGAGTTAAAAACCTCATGGATGGGTGTGAATCCCTAACTAGCCAACCTAAAAAAAGCAAGTCATATGAGTTTCATTTTTACTCTGGTTAAAAATGGAGGGATTCTATAAAATATAAATCAAAGCAACTTGAATTTGGGCATCTCAAAATATTCAAGCTTTGAGATTTGAGAATATTATGTCTTACCCTCTTCTCAACTCTAAACACTTGAGGTAAGTCATGTATTTGACTGGGATTTCATGTCATCTCTTCTTCCCAATCTTATTAGTTTACCACTGGATATTGAAATCTATATTTTTTTAAGTATGTTTAGATTTTATGAGGGAGTTGTTTTGGGCCTAAACTCACAATTATTTTTTATGTATCTTCACTAAAAATTATTCTATCATTCATTTTGAACTATCATAGAGCTTGAGTCTCTTATGGTTTTAGCTTTCTCCTTACATAGTTCAAAATTTGTTTACACTTCCCATAGATGGACACGATCATCACAAATTTTGTGGCCAAAATATATAAGCAATTTAATGAAGAGCATCAAGTGAAGGAATGCTTCATTGTCACTAATTTGATTGATTATGGGATATGGGTTAGATATTATTGTTGACTCAAAGATACTCACACTTTGATATCATAAATTTATAGTGAAACTAGAAATACCTTTCCCTTTTCATTAACAAGCTTACTCAATTTTAGAGGAATTGTTAGATACCCATTGATCTAGTGCCATTTTTGACCTCTTATCTTACTACCCCATAAACATAGATAGAAAAAATAGACATGAACCTTGTTGACCTTCAAAAATGTACTCAACATTATATCTATTTTATAGTCCAAAACTCATGTTTCACTTCCGATATAAGTTAATTGAGATGCATGATCCTTTTCCATTTTACCTCAAATATTAAGAGAGACCACTCTTCTTATACATCCTCACAAGCCTTTCACCAAATAAAGTATTATGTCTTTGTATTTTTTTGTTTTCGTGCCTTTCTCCAACTCCTTTTTGAGTCGAGTCTTGTGTACTTGCTTCACTCTTTTTGAAATTGCTCTAGACATTGGTTCATATTTTTATATTTTAATATTTATATCCTATTTCTTAAGTTTTATTGCTAAGCTTGTGTTTTTTAGACAATTTAATTAGCTTAAATTATGGAAATTAAATTATCAATCTAGGGATGCAAACTTGTGCGATACTAGCACTGAATGTGCAGGGTTTAGGACATAAATGAATTATCTAGCCTATGAGAAAGGACTCAGACTATTATCTAAGATTACACTTTAAAAATCAAGTAACTCGAAATAAGGACCAAAAATACTACAAAGATCTCACGCATTGGATGGCAAATCAAAGAAATGTTTTACTAAGCATACAATATAATATTTCACTCGACATTTCTAAGTGTTCTTTACTTGTTTATGGAGCAAATTTCATTTCCACTTGTTCAATGAGACAAATTCTTTTTATAGGTTGTTATATCAAATTTCAAAACATATAAGCAAATATCAAAAAGGAAATCAATCCACTGCCAATACTTCTCAAAGAAATCATTTGTCATTGGGTTGACAATACAAACTTTTATTTGATGGCATAGGTTGTAAATATTTCACTATTAAGTGTTCATGTGTTCTTACAACAAAATGAGAAACATAGACACAAATACACACACACACACACACGTATATATATTTCAACCTTCAATGAAGACTCATCTTTTCTGCAAAGGAGTAACACATAATGGAAATATCAATAAAAGCAGGGAAATTAAAATTAAAACTACAAAGGCATTGCTCATAAAACTAAGGAAGGCAAATTGTAATTAGTTATATTGATCAGTCTATGTTACTAAATGAAAAATTAAGCGCAACTATGGCCAACTCAAGGGTCCCTCCCAATTGGGTTCATGTTGCTTTCAAAGCTACATTAACAGGAGCATAGTATACACACAAATTAACTCTAAACATCAACTTGATCACTGTATTTTAATAAAAGGAAGGTTCAACAAGACATAATGATACAATGTCTTTGTCTTCTGCCTAACGATCGCTGGATCAATGATAAAATGAAAAAT
This sequence comes from Pinus tabuliformis, assembly GCA_031772625.1. NCBI lineage: Eukaryota > Viridiplantae > Streptophyta > Pinopsida > Pinales > Pinaceae > Pinus > Pinus tabuliformis. The sequence continues at coordinate 868,507,704 of CM062817.1, forward strand.
TACGACAATATCTCATAGATTGAAATAATAATATTGTCTCATGCATGTTGTATTACACCATTGTTTATATAGACCATATACATCACAGAAGGCATTTAGGTGAAACCTGATTGAATCCTTTGTTCCACGCATTGTTCACACTAAATACATATCACAATAAGCAAAGAAATAGTAGTCTAGTAATCTACCTGATCGGCTTGAATGAGACGAGAAAATCCTCAATTGTTTCCCATTACAGATTTGCTAGCTATAAATGCTTTTCTTGGCACAATTTGACCACGAGTTTGACCGCAGGCTGACACTCACCCTGTCCACATTGGAATCAATTCGATGAACATGGAAGCATGTCGAGGCATCTAGGAGAAAAACCTGTCTCAACTTCGCTTTTAGAATCCTGCAAATATTCGAAGAGTGAAGTGGGTTACACGATCCTTATGCGAGTTACAAAACCCGAACTAATCAACTGTCATTAGTAACAACACAACACTTTAATCCCCTTAATTCACCAAGAACAATGAAAAGGCTAGTAAACTAACAATGTAACTACCTTATAGCTCTCGAATGATATGAGTCAAAAAGGGATAACTAGCAAAGGAAATGACATGAAATTAGAGACCTAACAATTTTCCCATGCGTAGGGTTGGAATTTTACATTCAAATTAAACTTTTTTGTCTAGTTTGAACATATTTTATCAATGTTTTTGAAGAAGAAATAATTAACAATAGTGTCGAACAAATTAACCAACATATTTATTTTACAGGTTGACCATTTGTTTTTAATGCTAAACATGCAACATGTTAGGATATATATATATATATATATATATATATATAGATATAGATATATATATATATATATATATATATCTAGAAAGATCCTTTTGTCTTCCCTAGAATATCCAAATGGAGGGTGACTCAACTACTAACCATGATAGTGGCTAGTAACGCAAAATGACTTGGTTGGACTTAAACTTGTGACCTATGGTCTCCTTGTAAACTATTTCATACACACACACACACATTTATTTATTTTTCCCATAAAAAAATTCCTTGGGGGATCCCTTTAAGCATGATGCTCAGGGTAAATCCTAAGTCACAAGTAATTAGTATATCTAGCTTGTGGTTTGTTGGATATACTCTTAGTGTTATAATGGTGGTCAAAAGATTTAATCTTGGGCCTCACCCAAATACTCTAACATGTTACAAATTCACCATGGTAAATAAAAATAAAAATAAAATGTTGTCAATCGATAACATGTACACCTCACTCTAAAGGACCAAGTAAAATCAACCTTATGACCTCATTCATCAATATGGCTTTGGTATTGTTAGTTAAACCAGTTGAGCCAACCCTTGGGACTAAAATGTTTGGAAACAAGTCATGTTTGGTCAATCATATTGGGACACCATCCAAATCAAGTTTGGGTCCTGTGATTATAAATCATGGCATATAAGTCTCACAAGCACCTTGCATGTGTTTCCATATTGGCTTAAATCCCCCCACCACATTCCCTTTGGAACAAGTCTCGATGAGATATGAACTCAAGTAGGCAAGGGAAAAGACCTCTTGCTTTCTTGTCACCCCACATGCTCATGTGCATTAGCACTTCTCTCTCTCTCTCTAATCAGGTGCTCAAAATTATGCTCAAAAATCAAAGTGTCAGAAATTTGTTAAACTCGGCTTCAAATCAAAGAGCTCGTCATTCTGATTCTAACAATGTGAACGACACTCAAATCTGAGCTCATATGCAAAAGTTATAGCAAGTCAAAGTTCAAGTTTGACTTGGACACGTGGCAAGATTAGATGATGTGGCAAAGTCCTTCAGCGAATGAGGAGGTGCCAATTGGCAAGCTTCCATTGGCTCCCACATGTCTCAAATCGCAATCGCAAGCAAGTCAACATTAGAAATCGACCCCCGAGCAAGGAAGGATGCGATGTATCGATTAGAGTTGCGATTGTGATGGATCGCAATCGCAGATCAGCGAAGGGAACAACACTACAGAATCGGCCCCGGCAGATACCAAGTTGTGATGCGATATCACAATCGAAAATCACAATCGCAACCTGCAGAAGGCAAAGTCCCGCATTTTATTACCGTTGATTTCGATGTGCGATGGGATCCCGAATGCGATAAGTTATGCATTCCACGTAATAATCTCGTCAGGTCCACCGATATCGCAATCGCATAATCACCTATTTTGTTCACAAGACCATAAGACCACCAGGTTTTTACACCGATTGTGATATGCAATAATGACAGTCAGTGCCGACACATTATGGCCCGCCGCGCGGCAAAATTTTCACCTAGTTAGTGGTTTTTGGGGCTAATTTGTAGGATCATGTTGGATGTGGAGCAAATTGTGGAACGAATAGTGGAAAAACAGGGAGAAGTCATAATTTCTTCAGTTCTTATCCAAATTAGGTGCAAAAAGAGTCAATTCTAGCAACTTTGGCTATTCTGAACTCATTGAGACAAGTTTGAAAAGCATTTGAGCATTGTAAACACACTTTTATTGTAATTTTGAGCATAATAAAGAGGCCCCAGCATTGGAAGCTAGACCAAGGAGACGTAGCCCAGGAGGGGTGAACTCCTTATCAAATCTTTGTGTTGTGTGTTGTATTTTGTTGTTATTTTGTTGTTGTTCAACATATGTTTTATGTTAAATTGTTTATAACATTTACATAAGAAACTCTCATGAGAATTAATTAATTAAGAAAAATAGTGAATCCTTAAGCACTTGATAAGCAAATGATAAGCATCTTGGGTTTTATTCTGAATGGGGAATTAGCACAGCATTACTAATCTGCTTGATTTCAGATCAAGTTGGTATCATAGCACTGGTTTTAGCTTACTATATTTGCTTGTGCAAAGAAGGATTTTATTGTTTGCTAGTTTTGTGGCATGATAACAAGGTTAAAACTCAAAAGAGGTGAAGGAAATCTGGTTGGAAGCCCTGAGGTTGGGTCAAGGGGAATAAGAGAAAGGTTGCCACAATTTCCAACACCATTGCAGCCTCAAGTTGTAGTTGAGACTCCAAAGATCATGTCTCATGAAGGAGAACCTACAAACATGATGGAAGATGAGAATATCTTCAGAAATGCTTTCTTTGATATGACAGATATGGTGAAGGTCCTCTATGAAGAGAGGAATAGCCGGTTGCAAGGAGAAAGTTCCAAACCTCCCAAAGGAGAAAGCTCTTCAGGAGGAAGTAATGGAAAAGGACGTAACGGGAATGGAGACAAACCTCCACCCTCTCCACGATCTTCTTCATCCTCTTCTTCACTAGCATCTTCACACTCTTCCACTAATACAACCCTTACTCATACTCATCGTCATTCTTCAAAAGACACTGGAAAATCACCTCTACTTAAACTTGATGTTAAATTCGAGTTGCCCATGTATAATGGTGAAATGAATGCGGAGAAGCTTGATAATTGGATTCGTCAATTGGAGGTGTATTGTAGAATTCAGAACCTTCAAGAGGATGATATCAAAATTTAATTGGCTTCATTGAGAATGGAGGGTGAAACACTGATTTGGTGGGAAGCAAGTACTCGAGACAAGAAACAATGTAAACTTTGAAATGGGAACTATAAACTCAAAACGGGAACTCTGGCCAAAAAACCTCGAAAAAACATCAAAAACAGTGTTAAAAACGAAAAGTGTTGATGCTGGAATAACACCTTTTTTTTTTCTTGGGTAAATTTTCAACATGTTTTAAAAATGGCGGTGAAAACCAAATTTTTGCGCAAAAATTGTCCAAAAAACACCCTCAAAACGAAAAGTGTTAACGTTGGGAAAACACTTTTTTTTTTCAAAAGTAAAATTTCAACATTTCGAAATAATGGCGTAAAATATTTTATCATGACCCCGAAAAAAAAAAAAAAAAAAAAAAAAAAAAATATTGGTTAAAAAAAATTGGTTTAAAAAAAAATTAACAAAACATAAATTAAAATATATACTTTAATATATATATATATATATATATATAATCAATCATATAAAACTATATATATATATATATATATATAAGTAAGTAGAAATAGATAAATTGAAAAAAAAAACATTAGCAAAAACTAAAAAATCAATAAATAATAATAAAAACAAACTAGTTAAAATAATAATAATAATAAAATTGACGAAAAAAATTTAAAAACCAGTAAAATTAATATTAAAAAAAAAAACAAAAATTAACTCAAATTATTAAAAAAAAAATACCCAAAAAAATATGAAAATTATTATAAAAAAAACAAAAAAATATTAAAAAAAAATGTTATTATTAACCCTTTTTTTTTTCTTATTTACAAAAAGATCATTAAAAAAATTTTAATTTTTTTTTAAAGGAATTAGAATTTTTAGTTTTAAATTTTAAAAAATTATAGATTTTTTTAAAAACATTTTTTTTTTATTTAAAAAATAATTATTATATTAAATTTTTTCTTAAAACATTATTTTTTCTTATTAAAAAAATCACTAAAAATTTTTTATACGTATAACGTTTTTAATTTAAAATTTAAAATTTTTTAAAAAAATTAAAAAAAAATTATGTATTTTTCTTGGCCCCAGCCTGTGCCACCATAAGCGACCGGGTGGCGAAATCGGACGCCGCCCCCCGACCGCCGATGGTGACGCGACCGTGGGTGGAGGGTCTGCGTGCAGGACCTCCGCCCACCCCGCACCACCACGGGTGATCGGGGCGGCCGGGCGGCAGGCGTCCAATTCCGCCCACAGCCGCACCACCACGGGCGCCCGGGGGGCGAGCGTCGGATTCCGCCCCCCGGCCGCTCGTGTTGGCACGCCGTGGGCGGAGGGCCTGCGCATGGGCGGCCAGGGGTGGAAAAAAACATAAAAAAAAAAAAATAATAATAAATAAATAAATAAAATTTAAATAATAATTATAAAATTTTAAATTTTAAATTAAAAAAGTTATACGTATAAAAAAATTTTAAATAATAGTTATAGATTTTAAAGTTTTAAATTAAAAAGTTTAATACATATAAAAAAAATTAATTAATAATTATAAATTTTAAAATTTTAAATTAAAAAGTTTAATACGTATAAAAAATTTTAATGATTTTTTTAATTAAGAAAAAATAATGTTTAAAAAAAAAATTAATATAATAATTATTTTTTAAACAAAAAAATAAAAAAAATTGTTTTTAAAAAAAAACTATAAAAGAAAAATTAAATTTATAAAAAAAATTTAAACAAATTTTTAAATTTTAATTCGTTTAAAAAGAGTTTAAAAATTAATGAATTTTTTTTAAATAAGGAAAAAATTTGTTTTTTTTTTTAAGTTAACAATAATAATTTTTTTTAATTAAAAACAAATTGTTTAAAAAAAAAATTAATGTTCAAATTTTTTTGTTTTTTTATATTTTAATATTTTTTTTGCTTTTTTAAAATTATATATATATATATATTATTTTTATTTTTTTTAATATTAATTTTACTAGTTTTTAAATTTTTTTCTTTATTATTATTATTATTTTTAAACTAGCTTGTTTTTTGCTTCTTTTTTCTTCTTTTTTCGCTCCTAGTTTTTGCTAATGTTTTTTTTTTTTTTTTTTTTTCTTTATTTTTTACTTACTTAATTTTATATATATATATATTTCCAAATTCTTTTATGGGTTATGAGATAAAAAAAATTTTCATTTTTTGTTTTTCATTTTTGTCTTTTTTATATATGTTTTTTAGAGACAATTATTTCATATGGATTGAAAATTTAATTAACGATGTATAAATATGTAGAATATCAAAAATGCAAAATATTGACCTCCTTCTTTAAATATATAAAACAATAAAAACCTCACTACAAAAAAAATAAAAATAAAAACATGAAGAAGAAGACCCCTTCCACAGTTATTAAATTTACAAAATAATTATTTACATTTCACACACTTAAAAAAAAAAAGAAAAAAAAAAAACAACAACAACAACTACAACTTTAAAAAAAAAAGCATGGTGTAGAATTACCATTTTTTTAAATCAACATCAAAATCACAACCATTCTAAAACGCAATGTACATAAAAAAAATCTTATAGTGCCAAAAACTATGCTCTAAAAAAAACATATGTGTTCTGCATCACCCCTTTTCAAAGTCGAGTCACTTTTTTGCTATCTCTACAAAACGGGTAATAGTATCAATTCTCGTTTCAAAGTTTACGTTGTTGAAATCAAAAAACGTGGTAAGAAATCTATTACTTGATATGATTTCATTGTTGCTATAAAAACACAATTCTACCCTTTAGCTCATATGCAAAAAACTATCATGAATTGGCAAAATTTCAGACAGTTAAAAGGTCAAAATGTGAAAGAGTATACTCAGGAGTTTAGGAGAAGAAATCTTATGCTAGGAGTAGACTTGTAGTCACAAGATACTTTGTTGAAATACATGGAAGGTTTTCATAGCTATCTTCAACACACCATTCTTATGTTTAATCCCACGAATCTTGATGAGGTATGTGTTCAAGCTACACACCTCGAAGCAGAAGGGAAAAATGTACAAGAAGAAAGTAAGAAGAAATCATTTCAAAGAAGTGAAAAAGGAAAGAAATCTAAAGGAAAGCAGAAGAAAAATGCATCTATTAAGAAAAAAGGGGAGAAACCCATGTATAATAATTGTTCCAAAGACGGCCATGATGAAACGCATTGTTGTAAGATTCATCCTGAATTAAGACCGAAGAAATTTAACAATAAAGGAAACATAAGACAAACGTTGTTGTACAGCAAAACTTGGGTTCTGACTCGGGTGATGAAACAAAGATTGCATCCATAGTCACTAAAGGAAAAGCCGTGGAAAATACAAGCAAAGAGGAAGTCGTGGCAAGCACCAATGCAACAAATAACTCCAACAAATGCTTCAAATGAAGAAAAGAGAATTGAGTTGTTCCATATCAGAGTTATTTACAAACACACCAAAATTGATACGCTGTTTGATAGTGGATGCCAAGCAAATTTAATTTCTACATACTTGGTTAAGAAGTTGAATCTGGAAACTGTGCCTCATCATAAATTGTATCCGTTGTGTTGGATAACCAAGGATGCAAATCTTTAAGTCACAGGGAAATGCATTTTCAAGTTTGCTATTATTGCCAATTTCGTTGATGAACTCGAATTAGATGTAGTGCCACTAGTGCCACAGGAAAGACATTTTCCATCGATTTAAGAAAAAATATCATTTGTTAAAAGATGGAGTGGAGTATATTGTGAGAGCCCATTGTAGAAAGCTTAATCTATCTTTAGCAAGCATAGGGAAAATGAAGCGACTAGTCAATTCTAGTAAGAATCTCATGCTCCTTGTGATCAAGCACAAGAATGACACGGAGCATGAATCCTTTGCAAGTTGTGACGTGAAGCTGAAAGCCAAATTGGTTGATGTGGTCAATCAATAAGGAGATGTGTTTCAAGAACCAAAGGGATTCCCACCAGAAAGGGGAATTCAACATGAAATTCAGCTACAACTAGACTGTCTACTCCCAAATATCGGTATGTATTGAATGTCAATTCTTGAAAGTTTAGAAATTAAGAAAAAAGTATAGGAATTGTTAGATAAAGGTGTAATTCGTCCCTCTACTTCGTCATGTTGTTCAATAATTGTTTTGGTACCCAATAAATATGGAACCTAGTGCATGTGTGTAGATTATCGAGCTTTGAATAAAATTACCATAAAGAATCAATACCCACTACCCAGAATAGATGATTTGCTAGATCAATTAAAGAATGTGAAATATTTCACTAAATTAGACTTGAGAAGTGGATATCATCAAGTTAGAATAGCTGAGGAGGATATTTGGAAGACTGCTTTTAAAACCAAACAAGGATTGTTTGAGTGGTTGGTTATGCCTTTCGGTCTTTGCAATGCTCCAACTACATTCATGAGAGTTATGAATGATGTTTTAAGATCCTTTCTTGATGAGTTTGTAATTGTCTATTTAGATGATATTTTGATATTCAACAAATCATGAGAAGAGCATGTCAAGCATGTGAGGAAAGTGTTGGATGTCTTGAAAAAAGAATAGTTATTTTTGAAGATGTCTAAATGTGAATTCGGGAAAACTTCCTTAGTGTATTTGGGCCACATAGTTGGAGGAGGTGAGTTGAAGATTGACCCCTATAAAGTTTTGGTCATTGTGAATTGGCCAATACCCAAATCAAACACAAAAGTAAGGAGTTTTCTAGGAGCAGCACAGTATTGGAGGAAGTTCATTGCTAATTTCTCTTCCATAGCAACTCCACTACATGCTTTGACTAGTGTGAAGGTTGTCTTCCAGTGGGGAGGAAAACAAGAAAAAGCATTCGATACTTTAAACCAAAAGATCAGTTCATCCCCAGTTTTAGCATTACCAGATTTGAAACAACCATTTGAAATACAAACAGATGTGTGTGACTACGCCATGGGTGCAGTTATTTTATAGCATAGTAAGCCCATTTCATTTCATTCTGATATTTTTAATGGTGTTGTTATTAACTATCCTACATATGATAAAGAGTTGTACACATTGGTGCAAAGTGTGAAGAAATGGAAGCATTATTTAATGGGAAAAGAAACCATCATTCACATCGATCATCAACCTTTGCAATATCTACAATCTCAACAAAATTGCAGCAATCAAGGAACTTTCGTTGGATGGGATTCTTACAGCAATTCCACTTGGTAATCAAGTACAAGAAAGGTATTTATAACAGAGTTGTTGATATGATTTCTAGATCGGTTGTTAATGTTTTCCATTTTACTCAAGAATAATTATGGTTTGCCTTAAAGTTATTTTGAACAGTATGCACATGATGCTGACTTTCACGAGGTATATTCAAACTTGAGTCAAGGAAACCAAGTTGAGGAATTAGACTACCATGTACATGATAATTTGTTGTATCATTTGGGAAAACTTTGTGTTCCACAGGGAGAGAGAGTAAATGTCACAAGGGAAGCGCACACTTCTCTTATTGTTGGACATTTCGGTGTAAGTAAAACAGTGGCAAATCTTCAGAGGTATTTTTATTGGCCTCGTATGCTTGAAAGTGTGTCATGTTTTATCAGAGGTTATTCATTGCGTGCAGTCAGTAAGCCTAGTAATAGGAAATTAGGATTGTACACACCACTTCCAGTGCCTTCACGTCCATGGGAGAGTGTTTCTATGGATTTTGTAGGAGGTCTTCCTTTATCAAGAAAAGGTCATGATTATTTGTACGTAGTTGTGGATAGGTTCAGCAATATGTGCATATTAATGCCTTGTAAAAAACAAATTACAATTTAGAAAACAGCTCAACTTTTCTTTCAAAATGTATGGGTTCATTTTGGATTACCTACTTCTATTGTAAGTGACCGTGATTCCCGATTTGTTGGGAATTTTTGGTCAAATTTATGGAACTTGATGGACACCAAGTTAAAGAAAAGTACAACCTTCCATCCACAAACATATGGTCAAACCAAAGTGGTTAACAAGATAGTTATTCATTTGCTAAGAGGATATTGCAGCAAACATCCTAAGTTCTGGGATGAATAGTTGCAATATATTCAACATGCTTACAACCGAGCAAAACAATCTTTTACTTTAACTTCACCTTTTGAGGCATGTCTTGGTTATTTTCCTAAATCACCTTTGGATTTCATCTTTGAGAAAGATGTAGCTATAGATGGACATAGCAACGTAGGCAGAGCAAAGAAATTCCTTGAGAAAATTCAGTTGATTCACCAAACAGTTCAAGAAAAACTAGAAAAGGGTCAAGGAAAGTATAAGGCAAGGCATGATAAGCATCGTGTGGATCATCAGTTTCAAGTAGGTGATGAAGTTTGGCTTTACATTAGCAAGGAAAGGCTTCAAGGTGAAGGTAAAAAGTTGAAACCAATCGTTATGGTCCATTTAAAATTTTGGAAAAGATTGGTAATAATGCTTTCAAGCTTGATTTGCCTTCATATATGCAAATTTATTCTGTTGTTAATGTTGAAAATTTGAGATTGTATGAGCCTCCTTTGATTGGAGATCAAGGAGAAAGTGTACAGATTCCATCAATTGAAGATTTTTCTCCAGAATTTCTTGATGAGCTTCAGCAAGACACCATACTTGACAGAAGAACGAGGTCATCAAAGAGGGGAAATATTGATTATCTTCGAGTGGGTCTCATCCATCAAAGACAAAATGGATTGAAGAGGGGAAGGTGAGGGAACAATACCCTCATCTGTTCAATAACTGAATATAATCTTTTGGGGTCTAAAAGCTTCTAGTGGGGAGGAGTGATCAGGTGCTCAAAATTATGCTAAAAAATCAAAGTTTCATAATTTTTTTAAACTTGGCTTCAGATTGAAGAGCTCGTCATTCTGATTCTAATGGTGTGAATGACACTCAAATATGATCTCATATGTAGAAGTTATAGCAAGTCAAAGTTCAGGTTTAACTTGGACATGTGGCAGGATTGGATGATGTGGTAAAGTCCTTCAGCAAATGAGGAGGTGCCAAATGGCAAGCCGCCATTGGCCCCCGCGTGTCACAAATCACAATCGCAAGCAGGTCAGCATTAGAAATCGGTCCCCGAGGAGGGAATGATGTGATGTATCGACCAGATTTGCGATTACAATGGATCACAATCGCATAACAATCGCAGATCAGCGAAGGGAACAACACTACAGAATCGGCCCCAACAGGTACCAGGTTGTGATGTGATATTGCAAATGCAACCCGCAGAAGGTAAAGTCCTGCATTTTAGTACGTCGATTGTGATGTGCGATGGGATCCCATATGCTATAAGTTATGCACTCCAGTTAATAATCTCATCAGGTTTGTCGATATCGCAATCACACAATCGCCCATTTTGTTCACAAGACCATAAGACCACCGGGTTTTTATGCTAATTGCGATATGCGATAAATACAGTTGATGCTGACACATTATGGCCCGCCACACGGCAAAATTTTTGCCCAGTCAGTGATTTTTGGGGCTAATTTGTAGGATCATGCCAGATGTGGAGCAAATTGTGGAATGAATAGTGGGAAAACTAGGAGAAGCCATAGCTTCTTCAGTTCTTATCCAAATTAGGTGCAAAAAGAGTCAATTCTAGCAATTTTGGCTATTCTTAACTCACTGAGATAGGTTTCAGAGGCATTTGAGCATTGTAAACACACTTTTGTTGCAATTTTGAGCATAATAGAGAGGCCCAAGCATTGGAAGCTGGACCAAGAAGACGTAGCCCAGGAGGGCTGAACTCCTCATCAAATATTTGTGTTGTGTGTTATATTTTGATGTTCTTTGTTGTTATTTTGTCGTTTTTCAGCATATGTTTTATGTTAAATTGTTTATAACATTTGCATAAGAAACTCTCATGGGAATCAGTTAATTAAGCAAAAATAGTGAATCCTTAAGCACTTGATAAGAAAATGATAAGAATCTTGGGTTTTATTCTGAATGGGGAATTAGCACAACATTACTAATCTGCTCCATTTCAGATCACCCTCCCTCTATCTTTCTCTCTCTCTATACATATACTCATGTTTTTTGCTATTCATCATGAAATTTTAATTACTTTAAGCAAGATAAGAAGTGAAAAATCATAATTTTAAAATTTTGGGTCTATAACTTGGAAGGATCCTTTAAACATCTATTATTTTATGCCATTGGATAAAAAAATTATGGTAGTAGAGCGTGTGTAATTTGTAGGTAAAATAATTGAGCGAATCTTCCTTGGGGTGGAGTGAATCCAAAGATGACATAGCCATAACCACATGTGATTTAGTGACAATACTCTTTTGTTTAATAACTTGTAAATTTTGTAACCAAGACTTTTTTATTCATACTATTTAGCTAAATATTTAAGAATATTAAAATCGTGAGAGATAAATCATCCACCGGAGTTCTTGGTTTTTTGTTTTATGTGATAATTTACGATTCTCGTGAAATAAGTATGGTTATGTATGTAAAGTATATGGGCTCTACATGATCTAAATTTATAAATGAACGAAATGAAATACAAATTTAAAATAGAAACACAAAGACACAATGAAACTAAACTTCAATTAATAAATAACAAATCTTGAAAATTGTTTACTTGCATAATGAAAGCAAACTAGCTCACGCGATCTACCTCTGAGAATAGATGTGATGGATACATGCCTTTTGAATTGTGTTACAACAAGTATTAGATGCCTTTTTATCATGAATAAACAATGAGAAATCCAAAACATCTCAAAACCTAACCCTAGGAGATGAAGCACCAAAAGGAATGGGCCCCGATGGGGCTAGTTGGAACGTCAACTTCCTAGGGTTCTAACTTTGGCACACGTTCTTCATTTGGTGTGCACGATATCCTGTTAAAAATTTATATCTAAGGAAAACAACTTTTGATTTTAAACATGGATCTTAGATCCATTAATGTTTGTCCGTTTCCCCAAAAATGTTATTTAGGGCCTCAAAATGGCTCCATAAGTTCAGGACCAGAAAATTTCCAAAAATAGAAAATTGTTGAAACAAGAAATTATGCTGAAAAATAGGCAATTGGTAGAAACCAATGTTGGGGGTCCACGTGGAATGGGAAAGTGGCCACCAATATCCACATGGATCACTACATCTCTTAACTTTTCTTAGAGATTTTCCTACACATGTTTTGTGTATCCCTACAATTTTCATAATCTAGGATTAATTAGTTGAGTGGATCCAACTCAAATGGTTGTAAGTAAAATTTTTATCCTCCCTGCCTACTTTCAAATCCCATGTTATGACATGTGTTAAAATATGAAACTGCGGTCAAATTTCACTTTGGACAACTCATTTGATGGAAATAATGATTTCATTGAATTCCTCTTTTCGAGAGGACCAAAATCGACCTAAAGATCACTCAAATTGGATAAGGGAAAGTGTATTTATGAATAAAAACCCACATGTGCATATTTGATAAGGTTGACCCTAAAGAAAAGTGGACCCTCTTGGAAGGTTATAAATACAATTGACCTCTACGTCATTTGGACACAATCATGAGACACTCTTCTATCTTGGTTTTTGGCTCGCACAGGTCTAAGGCTCATCTGTGAAAGAATAGGTTCGCTCTAAGGTGAAATTGCAGGGTCTGAAGCTCGCATTTCAGATCTAGGGTTTTGGGCCATAATCGCAGACACATCACAGGAAGGTTTCGACTACAGTCATTCCCACAGAGGCTCATGTGTGTGACTGGAGCCTTCTAACTACACAAACATCTCACTGTGCATGCGACTGAGGGTTAGGGTTTCATAATCATAGTCGCACGCTCGCCTCAGACCAGATTTGACCCCAGTCGCTCGCATGTCAGGTTTAAGGGAGTGACTTGGATGCTATAGTCACTCACATAACATCTTGAAGGGTGTGACTAAGGCTCTGAGATAGATCTGGGCAGATCTGACCATAGTCGCTCGCTTACAATACTTTAGAGAGCGACCATGAAGCCATAGTCGCTCAAATGACTCCTCCTCCATGCAACCGGGACTCAAATGATGGAACCTCAGTCTTTCAAAGATTTCGCTCAGTGATCACGAGGTTCTATTGTTGACTACAAACAATGACAGATCATTACAAACTTCAAAATCAGGGTCTTTGAGTATATACATTGTTGGGTTCATTTCATGGATGTTGTAGTTGTTTTGCTAGTTAGTTGCATAAATGAAGATATGGATCATTGTATTGTATTTTGTTGAATCGTTTGATGATAATCTATAAGAAGAAGAATTTGAAAGGGTTTTCCCCGTAGTGGGTTTTGTCCTCGTCTTCGCCAATCCTGGTGTCTCTGTGTGTGAATGTTTTTCTTCTATTGTTCCTTTATGTTTCACTACATTGATGATGATGATGAATAATGATGTAAATTTGAATAATGTTATGGGGTGAAGTTAATGTCTTAATGAAGAAATGCAATTATCAAAGCAAAGAACAATATAGCCCTGAGAAAAATTAACAACGTGATGGTATTCATGGGTTATTTATTCAATATCACGTCCACTATGAAATTGTTGACAAAACCTTAAACTTTTGCAAAATATCGTACTTCTTATAATAGAATCTTCTTATTGAAACATTCTAATATTTCCACTATTATGCAACATATCTTATAATAAATACTTCTCATATCTAGTAATTGTATCTCTTCCCCAAAAAATACAATAAACAAATATTTGATTTTGTAAAGTTTTATATGTGACAACATCATTCCTTTTTCTCTTTTGACTTCATAAAATAAATCAACAAAATAACATTTATTAATTTATTAAGCCGGAGGCTTTTTTATGTTGAGGTTTTACCTCACGACATTGTTCAGATTCATCGTCCCTGATAGAATATGAATAGTGTCATTTCATAAATCCTCGAAAGGAAAGAGGGACTTTCCAGCACCCTCCATCTAAGTAGTGGAAGCCAGTTAGATTATCTTTATTCACAAGTTCCAAGATCAATCCTCATCCACCATTATTGATGGATGAGTCCCAGGAAACCATGACGAAGCGCCCTCTAGAATCATCATTACCTTGGATTAGAAATAGAAAGCAGGTGGAGGTGGAGGTTGATTACGTCAATCCCATTCTAAAGTGGTTGTGCACGAGCAAAGACAGCGACAGCGTGGAAGAATTCTTCGCTTTGGTGCAACAGATCGAGGAATCACACAGGTATTAGTTGTTGGCTTAGTGGGGCCTGACCCAAGTTCGGAAGTGATTTAGTCAAGCAAATCCCGGTACTACTAGCCCTTTCAGCAACAGTCCGCGGAGTGCGAACTGAGGTCTCACCCGAAGTAGTATGGGAGGGTGCTAGAACCAGGTTTCCGCACCCTTGGGATGTTTGATATGAGGTGATTGGAATGCAGTCCAACCTTCGCACTTACTACGCTACACGCACCTGCGGGCACCTCGCGCCCTGTGATACTGTCTTCGCGCAGGTCTAGCCGCAGCGCGACCAGTGTTATTCTCCTTTAATTAGTCTCTGTTAGCTTCTTACTTAGATTAACTTCACATATAAGCATTCATACAAGTATTCATCAAGTGCGCGTAATAAATGAACAGAATAAAAGTAAGGCATAACATTCAACCACGGATTCAAGAACAGATGCACAGAATAAACTTCTCTTTATTATCTTTCAAATCCAAGTACAATCCCACTTACAGACCCGACTCCGCCCTGCGCACTCAGCTGCAGGGGTATGCACACTCAGCTGCGGACTCTACTAGGCCTTTGTGCACTCAGCTGCAGAGCCTCTTCCTACTACTACGACCTAGTGCACTTCAACTTTCCCTCTATTTTCTTACCATGCCTTCGCATCGATCTATTACTTGCTTTTTAAAGCTTAAAAACTATCTTTACACTTAGAGCCTCGCTCTATTTATACAATCCCATGGTCCGCGGACCATGGGTAGGCCAACACAACTTTACATTATTTTACAATTCTTAGGGCGGACAACCCTATGACTCATCCTAGACTTTCGTGCTCCGTGCCCGCACTTCACGGAGTCTTACAATGCAATTGACCAAAACTAGGGCTTTAAGCCCCAAAACCTGTTGCGAGGGATCCCATGTCCAACAAGCCCCCAACACAATCATTGTGACTCGTCCCGAGTCACCCTGCTGGTGCGTTGATCTTTGTGCGGAGTCCATCCAGCTGGTCTCGCACAGCTTGGGTGTCCGCGGCACACTGTTTTGTTGTTTGTTGTACTTGCTGCATGCGTATCTTTGAACCTTCGTGAGCAAGGTCACATTCCTGTCTAACCGCATAAATTTCCTGCATTTGTGCCAGCTTTCCTTCAATGGTAGTTGTAATTGTGAAAGTTTTACCGATCCATGGTTGGATGCGCGCTTTAAACAGGGTTTTTTTTGTCGCGCGACATCTAATTGGTCCTTTAGTGCCCTTTCCTACTGTAGTTTGTCGAGTCGTTGAGTAAGGACAACCATCTGCGCGGTCCCCCAGACACTATTGTACTCCTGCAGCAACTCGCGCACCTCTATCTCTAGGCGTTTTAGGTTTAGATCTTCATGCAGGTATGTAAGCATGGTTAGTGCTTGATCCAACATCCCGGTGCAGTCCTATACTGCTTGGCCAATTCGCTCCAAACCTGTTTGGATAGTGCGGGCGCACTGCTCTCTAACCTTTGGGGGCGTGCAAGGTTGTGCCTTCAACCGTAGCTCGGCGATCTGCAGGTTCAGCTCCAGCTAAACCTTCGCTGTTTCCTCCCTGGCCTCGCAGATTCTGGCCGCCAATATGTGGACCTACTTTACTGCTAGTAGCTCTGCTGACACGGCCAACTTTGGGACGCTCCTACACGCATCCTCTACCGCCTACTCCAGTCCGCGAGCTTGCGCAACCAACTCATCACACGGGAGGCTGAGCTGATCCATGTTGATTTTCTTCTCGTTCAAGGCTTGGATCGTGCGGCCTTCCTTGGCGCAGAGCTCTGCGATGACCCTATCATGTAACTAGTACAGAGTTTCACGCGGCAGGGCTGCCAAGTTTAAGCTGATGCCTTTCATGCTGCTCATCATAGCCCGGTCAACCTCGCTTGTTGCTGCTAGGGTGCCTTCGGGCAACACGAAAGGGTTGTCCCTATGGGTGCACAGTGTCTGTTCGGCTTCTACGGTTCCTGTTGTGACATACAGAGCCATTGTACCTATTTGGGGGGGTTGTACCTGTAAGCCTTGTAGCTGTGCGCTGAGCACCCCCAACACAGTGTTTTGCTCCATCCTCATTTCCTGGAGCGCATCCTTTGTGACCTCATGAACCGTTTCACCAATGTCAAACAGATCACCTTCTGTGAGCGTGATTGAGTCGACGGACGTCTTTTTTTCCTTGACCTTCTTCCTGGGAGCTGTTTTCTCAGGGACACGTGGTCGCTTGAGTTGGGTCGATTCTAAACTGGGGTCCACGCGCTCTTCTGTCTTGTCCACTTCCATGGTTTGTTGCCCCGTGGACATCTCCTAGCCCTCCTCAGGCTGTTTTGTTGACGCTGTTGTGGTTTATGTCGTCCGCGTTGCTGTTGCTACATCAGTCGTCTTCTGCTGTGCGACTGCTTCTTGTTCCTAGCGCCTTTTTTCAGCCAGCTGCGCAGTGCGCAGCTTGGTGTCCTTCTTTCTTTGCTGGGTTGCAACCTTCTTCATTCCTACCAAGTCCAAGGTGCGCCACTACGGAGGCCATGACTCCATTACTGCGAAGATAACATCATTCGTTGTGATGAATGGAAGCTTCACCCATTTTTGCATTGGATCCTTACATGTCGGGATATACAGGTTATGCATATCCACCTTGAACTTTGCCGAGCTCTGCAAGCTATTATAAACCGTGGGAGACAGGTGCGGCCTTCAGTTGATCCACATTCAGATGCTCGCCTCCATGAACACCCAGAACACCTTCGTCTCGCGAATCCTCTTTTCGTCTTTTATAGCCCAAAGCGAGGTGTACCTCGCGGCTTCGAGCAGATCATGCTCAATAATGGGAAACTGGCTATCCTCCGGCAGTTCCCCTGCAACCAACAAGATGGATAAGAGCAACCACGTGTAGTGGAAGGTCTTACCCTGCTCCTGGGCCTCCTTGCAGTTCGTAAGAAACTCCTCGCAGAGGAATTGCACCCAGTTGAACTGTACCCCTTCGCGCACTACTCTGCCAGCGCAATCAAAAATGCTAGTACTTCATCGGCGCAGCATTTCTTGATCAGCTTGCCGGCCACCAGCTCGGTGGCTATGTGGACCCCTTTGTCGTTAATGCTTGCTATTGTGTACCCCCCCCCCCTTTTTCTTCTCTAGTTTATACTTGGCCTTCATGGCTTCTGTGAGGGCTAAGTCGCTGCTTTTTCCCGCTATGGCCACGGGGTTGTGTCCTTTGAATGGTAGTCGAGAAATTCTATGAATTAGGTCAGCCGTGATGGGAATAGGCTCCTCTAGCTATAGATACCCATCATGCACCAGGCACAACAACTTCCTGATGACGAAAATGGTGATGGGCGCACGGTGGTAGTGGGGTATCCATCGCAGATGGAGTAACCCAGCCTTCTCCACACCGCGCAACCATTTCTGCTTCATTAAACTCTCCGTGGCCAGGTGTGGGAACTTCTCGCTATCCGCGAGGTCCCAATCCTCGAACTTCATGGTAGGTATTCGTCCCAAAGGCAAACCTTCAAACATTATACCGTCGAGGAGGAGCGGGGTCTGGAGCGCACTCTTCATGGCCTCCAGGTCTTTCGGTATCTTGGCTTTCCCTTTCCACGGGGGGACGTATGTAGTTAACTTTCTTACGAAAGGCATTGGTGAGACATCCTCTGCCACACTGTCTTGCGCCTCAATTTGAGTGATTAGAGCTTGCAATTCTTCATCCCCTTCGTCGGATTCAACGGTGATGGCTTTTCTGTTTTCTGCCATTGATAATTTGCCAAACCGTGGGTTTCTTGGGGATACACAGACTGGGCCCATAATCTGCTTATCTTTCTTTGGCTGCGGTGTTCGTGGTGATTTTGGAACTTCCGCCTCTCCGGCTCCTCATGGGCCATATGGGGCTCCGAGGTATCTTCGGTAAATCGCACTCTTGTTCTAGCAGCAGTCATTGTGTCTATAGTCAAAGGTGGTAAGAGTATGCGGCGCTCACTGCTCTGTAACTGCTCAATTCTCACACAACCAAGTGTTGCCTCATGGCTAGCCCTGGGGATTTTATAGCATCTTTTGAATTTGAATTCGACCATTCCCCCCACTTCTGAGTCATTAATGCCTTCTTGGTGGCAGATCGTCCCAAATCTAGCTCTTAATTCGTGTCTTAATTGCCCGCCGCCCGCTCCTCTTTGCCTTAAATTGGACATCTTGTCATGAACAGTGACACCAACGGTCACCTCCCAGCCTACCCGCGCGGAAGCACAACCCCCTATGCGCGGGCGTGACCCCTGTGACATACTGATCCTGCGTGCACCCTCCTTATCGCGTAGATCCCATATAGACTCTTTTATAGTCACGTGCTCTCTTTCAACTGCTTGGAGCGCTGAGACCGTGCTCCCTGTAGATAGTCAGGTGGTCGCACCACCTGTGCGAGGCTTCAAGTTACCTTCCCTCCTAGTCCATGGGCACTCCTCAATTACCCTCGCGACAATCAGCACCACGCGTTCTTCCTTATGCGGTGCGCTCCCCTAGTTACTTTGTTTGGTAAGGTGTGGTCGCAGCCATGGTAGCAGAGCCACAAATTCTCGACGGAAATCTTCTAATGCAGTAGTATGGCTGCCCATATCTTGTCCTGTCATTCTTAGTTTATCGATGCGACATGCTTGCGCGATTTCGTTTTCCAGTTTGTTGATTTCTGCGTCCATTAACATGCTTTTCTTCCTCAGCCGTACCCGATCTTCTTCGAGTTTGCGAAGTTTAAGGTTCCCTCGCCGAATGGCTTCCTGTAACTGCATAATTCCTTCGTCCGGGTCCTTGCGTGTTGTCCCACCTGTGAGAGCTATTGCGTGAGGATTCCTTTCCTCTAAAATTATGGTCTCGACTCTGCTCTTCAGTGTCGGAATCATTTTTGCGCTCAAGTTTTTGCACATGGCCCTATAGACCCATCGGACCGCTGGTATGCACAAGTCCCAATCAATTCGTCTTGCATGGTGAACTCTATTCAGGATTCTGCATACCTTCTTGAATGCTTCTACGTGGAACGTTTGTGATGCGCGTCGCTTTTCCTACTAATGCTTCCTATTACGATTTTTGATCCTTAGTTTTTGGTGTGCTTGTGTGGACTGCACAGCACACATCTGTACCCATCCAGGGGGGCGTGCAAGTTGCTCCGTCCTGGCTGCCCGACTCTCTTTCGAAGCTGGGGGCTTCCAAACCATAGGCGCATCATCCTTCTACATCTGCGCCAGTCCTCAAAGTTTTCTTGATGTGTATCCCACCATCGTGTGGGTGTTTCGTGCAGTGCCCATTTCAACGCATTGAACCGTCGTTGTTCCGGTACTGCACTTTCAAATTTGTTCAAGAATTCATCTAGCGTTGTCAATCCATCATATGTCGGCAGCTCTCGTGCCTCTGTTGTCACGCAATGCAGTGATCTAATCATCATGTTGCAATTCAGCGTTGTCACTTCGTGCAACCAATTCTGCCAGCGCTCTACTTCTTCGTCTGAATCCGAAGTGCAGGAGCTTTCGTGCTCCCACGAGATCCTCCCATCTGCAGTCGGATTCACCCAATCTTGGTCTTGTGCAATGATCTTGTAAATACAATCAAGATCATCATCACTTTCATCGTCGCACACTGGTTCAGTGTAGCACGCTCCTTCGGCAGGGTCCAGTGGGACTACTACGCGTAGCGACTTTTTCTCGAAGATCATTTTTCGCTTCTTTAGACTAACGACTCTGTTCATATCGGTGGCCCAGTTTATTCCTAACAATGCAGGATAGGGATTGATGTCATTGACAATCTCTACCACTTCAAAATTCGTCTGTGTGCTTGCGTCTTCAATATCAACTATTACCCCTTGCAACCTTCCCATGGGAAAAATCTTATGTTGGTTCGTCATTCGTAATTGAATATGGGACCACTGTAACGCGAGCCTGCCCATACGTTCCCATGTTTGCTTTCGTAATACATTCGTGTCCAAACCTAGATCTAAGATTACCTTATCCATTTCATATTCCCCAATCTATGCAGTCAACCTCATTTCTCTTCCAGTGTGTAATGCATGCTTCCCCAATTTCTGGACGACACGCGGTTCCCCTGACCCCACGCACCTGGTGATCAGTTCCTATAGTCCTTTAACCGCCTTGTTGTCGTGCAGCAGTTTCATGCATGTCTCCAGAAAGGTAGTAAGCATTGAAGGATCCATTCCTGGCTCTGGTTGATCCTTACTACCTGAAGTGGAGGCCTCTGTGAAGCTCTTCTTAGCTTCCATGAATGTCTCCTTTGTGCGTTCTAAGTCAAACTTGGGTTCCTTTGCAGGAGCCTTGCGAACCCACATACTTTCCTCTGGCTGCTTTCCCTTTATCCTCTCTCGTGGTCGCACCACTTCTGAGCATCATGTTTACTTTCACGTCCTCTTCGCGTGGTTCAGAGTTCATCATTTGTATATTCTGAGTCGAGGGAGACTGGAATACCCCTTTTTCGCACATCTTTGTGATCAACGTAGGACAGTCTATTGTTTTATGATCAAACTGAGCACAATACGTACAGGATATCATCGTCGAGTTAGTACAGTCACGGGAATAGTGTCTTGGTCCTCCACAATTGTAACAAATTAACTGTCTACGGCCCCTTCTTGGTCTCATTCCACCTCGTCCTCGACCTCGCCCCTGAAATCCAGTGCGCGCCATCCCCGCATTTGGGTCGAGGGCTCACGTTTCGGTCTGCATTCTATAGGTTGGGGTCTGATCCATCATTAGCTCGTAACTGTGGCAAGTGCGCTCATCATGGCCTACTGACCTGCAGAAATTACAAAACAATTGTTGGGGTGTCTATGTATATTTCTGCAGCAAATGACAATTGTCCGTCGTGTGTTTCCCTCCTATCTAACAGATCGTGCACCATAAAGTGGGTGTTGCACTCGGCCCTGCCTGCGCCTCCGATCTCAACAGCATTGGCCCTCCTCCTGCCAAGTAGTTCGCGAACACTGGACAGTGATCCTTGTCATGACCCTGGCCTTTTCATTTTACGCACCATACTTCCCCGCGCGCCTCTGGCCGCGGTGCCCTATCCTGCTTCAAGCTTTACATTTCCAAACCAGATTCTGTAGTTGCGGGTGGATTCGCTGAACTCCCAACCCAGGGTCCTGTATCTGGGTCTCATGTAATCTCATCGCCATCTCCAACGCTTCGGCCTGGGTAGAAAGTTTCTGTTGTGACAGCGTCGTCCTCAAGTGTGATTTCAGAGATGCTACAAACCATGCGCGATGTTGTGCATCCGTTAACGTCATATTGACCTCGCAGATCGTATTTTTCAGCCTTTGGTCGAGATCCTAGGGGATCTCGCCCGGAAGCATCACGGTTTCTTTAAACCTGATGATTGACTGTGTCTCTAATTTTGGCCTGCTAAATTCTCTATTCAACGTATTTTGGATCTCTGCTATACCTATGTTTGGGTGGTCGTTAGAGTGCTTGATGTACCATGTTAATGCGCGATCCTGTAGCACGCTCACTAATGTAGCCCTCTTAATGTTTTCGTCTGTGACACCTTATGCTTCCCATACTACTCTTACCACGAACCAGAATTGGTCTGGATCCTCATTCCCTACTCCTCTAAATACTGGTAGTTTGATCGCGCTCGCCATACTGAACCGTGGAGGTGGTGGAGGTGGAGTGGGTGGAGATGGAGGTGAAGGAGGTGAAGTGGGTGGCGGTGTGGGTGGTAACTGCGGAATCCACTGCCTTATCAAACTGACCGTGCTTCTTGGAGAAACTTTCGCGAGCTCATCCTCGCTCTCCCGCGAGGGTGAAATTAAGGGATTGTTTTCTAATTCTTCACTACTTTTGCTTTTGTAGATTCTTCCGCTCCACATAACCCAATTTTCACATAACAACATCTTAATCCAGGTATTCACAGATTTAATATACTTACCTCACGATCCCTTAAGAAAATGTCGCTCTGCCTCGCTGTAACTGACGATCGTGTCCACCGCTAACTCAGTGATAAACCCTCCTATTACTCGGTCAAGCCAGTGGTCCATAGCTCGCGCTATCTTATCTTCTGAGGTTTTTAGTCTGTGCACTAATTCCGAAGTCCACACTATCAGTTGGTCGAGCCTACACCTTCCCTCGCTGTCGACTAACCTCGCGATCCACTCATACAGTTCAGAAGGAAAAGATGCAAAGAAAATCTCATGGATTTCCGTATACACGTAGCGATCCAACCACTTTTTCTCAAATACTTGTAGATTTCTATTTTCCTGTGTCACGAAATCATGAATCTTCTTATCCAACCACTCTTCAATTTCCTTCTTTGTTGGGTTCCAGTGGCACGACATCAGACATCCCTTATGCAGATCCCGATCCCGGTGACGAAACCATTTTTTGGCTTAGTGGGGCTTGACCCACGTTCGAAAGTGATTTAGCCAAGCAAATCCGGTACTACTGGCCCTTTCAGCAACAGTCCGCAGAGTGCGAACTGAGGTCTCACCCGAAATAGTATGGGAGGGTGCTAGATCCAGGTTTCTGCACCCTAGGGATGTCTGATATGAGGTGATTGGAACGCGGTCCAACCTTCGCACTTACTGTGCTACGCGCACCTGTGGGCACCCCACGCCCTATGATACTGTCTTCGCACAGGTCTAGCTACAGCACGACCCATGTTATTCTCCCTTAATTAATCTTTGTTAGTTGCTTACTTAGATTAAATTCACATATAAGCATTCGTACAAGTATTCATCAAGTGCGCGTAATAAATGAACAGAATAAAAGTAAGGCATAACATTCAACCACGAATTTATGAACAAATGCACAGAATAAACTTCTCTTTATTATCTTTCAAATCCAAGTACTATCCCACTTACAGACCCGACTCCGCCCTGCGAACTCAGCTGTAGGGGTTCGCGCACTTAGCTGCGGACTATACTAGGCCTTTGCGCACTTAGCTGCAGAGCCTCTTCCTACTGCTACGACCCAATACACTTCAACTTTCCCTCTATTCTCTCATAATGCCTTCACATCTATCTATTACTTGCTTTTTCAAGCTTAAAATTTATCTTTACACTTAGAGCCTCGCTCTATTTATACAATCCCATGGTCTGCGGACCATGGGTAGGCCAACACAACTTTACATTATTTGACAATTCTTAGGGCAGACAACCCTATGACTCATCCTAGACTTTCGCGCTCCTTGCTCGCACTTCACGGAGTCTTACAATACAATTGACCAAAACTCGGGCTTTAAGCCCCAAAACCTGCTACGAGGGATCCCATGCCCAACATTAGTCCAGGACACGGAACCACCTCAACCGCCAAGATTCCAAGGTGTCATAGTGCCCATCCTTCGAGTGGGAGGATTTCTTAACCAGCGAGAATAGAACGCGTGATGTCAAGTCCTGCTTGTCCACCTTGAAGGCCAGCGATAAGCACATTGAGGAGAAAGAAGTCGTTCCCCATGCGCGTAACAATCCAGAATCAGGGGCCGATCCGAATCCGTCCCTGGAAGGCTTGGATCTCAACATTTTACCAGTGGGGATGCCTCAGTTGCAATAGGTATTAGGTTTTTGGATTAAAAGTAACAAGGCGGCCATTACAGGCCGAATTGTTACCAATATGGCCACATGTCCTAAACATCCACCTGCAGATTTAACATAAGTATGTCTATAACAATGCAGGATAGGGATTGTTATCATTGGAGGGATGCCTCAGTTACAATAGGTATTAGGTTTTTGGATTAAAAGTAACAAGGCGGCCATTACAGGTCGAATTATTACCAATATGGCCAAATGTCCTAAACGTCCACATGCGGATTTAACATAAGTATGTCTATAATATCTAATGTTATTTTACATCTAAATCATATCATAAATCATATGTTTTGCATCTAAATTATATCATAGACCATAATTATCGTTTATAAATGCCCTAACTTTTTTGGAATGAAGTGTTGGTTTATTGCCTTAAATTATGCGTTATATATTTTCATCTGGTTCATATATCAAAAGTTCTTATTAGTTTCGAATAGTAATCTAAATGCAAAATCATGATAATTTATTTTAATAAAGAATGAGCATAACCAACCACATATACCAATTGCTTCTGGGACGTTTAGAACGTGGAACCATATCTCTACATGCCAATATCTAAAACCCATACTTCAATTTGTGATTGTTTTCCCCGTTGGCAGTTGTCAGGGTTGAAATGAGCACATTCATCATTGCTCGCCTTTTCGGAGTTTAAATGATAGATGATGGATGTTGACTGAAAATATGATTTTGGTAATGTCATGAAAAAAATAATGATATGTAATTGCTATGTGTGAAAATTTGTTAGAAGAAAATTTTGTGGGGATGCGAATGAGAATTTTTTTAAACCTATAACGGATGAGGAACTTCAAGCTACTATAAAGACTTTCAAAAGGGATAAAAGCCCTGGGCCTGATGGGTGGCCAATAGAATTTTTCTCTCATTTTTATGATATGTTCAAAACTGATCTCCTGAGACTGGTGGAGGCTTCTCGCATGTCTGGGAACATCAATAGTGCCCTTACATCCACTTTCTTAGCCCTTATTCCGAAAAAGGATCAATCAGATTCCTTTCACGACTATAGGCCGATTGCTTTGTGCAATACCCTGTTCAAGATTATCTCGAAAATTATAGTGGAAAGGTTGAAGCCTGTTCTAAATCTGTTCATTACTAGAGATCAGCATGCATTTCTAAAAGACAGAAGCATTATGGACGCTGTAGCTATGACCCAGGAGTGTTTATTTTCAATATTATCAAAAAACATTGATGGGGCTATTCTTAAGATAGACTTGAAAAAAGCATACGATTGTGTAGACTGGGGCTTTCTCAGAATTCTGTTAGCTAAAATAGGGTTGAGATCTCAAGGCATTAACTGGATAATGGCGTGTGTCGAAAATGTTCAATACTCTGTCATTATAAACGGAATACCATCATCTTTCTTCCAAGCGGAAAGGGGGCTTCGTCAGGGCTGCCCCCTATCCCCTCTGTTATTTATCCTTGCGATGAATTCTCTCAGTATTCAGATCAACAAAGCTGTGATGGAACGAAGATGTCGGCCGATCAAGATTTGCAAAGATATATTCCTATCCCATAACCTGTTTGTTGATGACGTTCTTATTTTTGCCATGCTTTGCAGGACGACATGGTATATTCTAAATGATATCCTTGAAAAGTTCCAACAGGCATCTGGCCTGGTCATCAACAGGAACAAATCCATGTTATTTCACAATGAGTCTAATATGGACACCGTGGAATGGATTTCTGCTCTGATTGGCATCAAACAGGTCCCGATTAAGGAAGGATTTAAATACTTAGGTTTCATCCTAAAAGCAAAAGGCAACCACAAACAGGACTGGCAATGGTTAATCGACCGCTTCTACAAAAAAATTTCAGGCTGGGAGTCCAGGTTCTTATCTCTCGCTGGTAGATTTATTCTGGTGCAGGTTGTCCTTTCTCAGATGGCGGTTTACTAGGTCCACCTTTATCACCTCCCTGCTTCTATTATCAACAAAATGAGGTCGTTGTCTGCAAATTTCTTATGGGGAGGCAGATCTTATCAATCCAAGATTCATTTAGCAAGGTTGGAATCTATCACCAAGCCGAAGAAGGTGGGAGTTTGGGGACTTGTTCATATGAAGGCATTTGCAAAAGCCCTTCTTTGTAAATCTCTTCATAGAGGTATATATGGCGATGGCATGTGGAGTAATGTAATCAGGAGAAAATATTTAAAAGGCAGAAGCATAATATACTGGTATAGAAGGAAATCTTTGGGAATTAAAAGGGGATCAGCAATTTGGCAGAGTTTTAGGAAAATCCAATCTTTTTTCATGGCAAACTTGCGATGGAGGATTTTCTCGGGCACTAGTGTTCTTATCGGATTTGACACAATTGTAAATGGTCTGGACTCTCAGCTCCCTCTCGTTTTGATCTCCTTCTTCCACTCAAAAGGGCTTTTCACTTGGGATAAGCTGATCAAATCGTGGACGTCCTCTTCTCCGGTCTGGAAGGATGGGGAGGAGTTAGGACTGCCTCTGCCCATAAGGTCCATATGGGAATAAGCTATTCAGAACATCATCGGTTAAAGGATTCGGCGTTCTGGTACAAAGGATGTGTTGGCTTGGGCTCTTCCTAAATCTTCTCTGCCTCTCCGTGTAAAGGATATATATGCAACTATGTCCTCAGACCTACAAACAACTTCCGGCCCGATTTTTCCTTCTAAGCTTTGGAGGGTGTCATGCCCACTCAAAATGATTCTATTTTCATGGCTGGTGTTCTCTAACAGGAACCTCACGTGGGAGGTCCTTCAAAGGAAAGGATGGCAGGGTCCGGGCAGGTGTTCCATGTGTCAGCTTGCATCCGAATCAAACGATCATATGTTCTTCCAATGCGCTGCTTCTCTCCATATCTGGTATGAACTGTCTTTATCTTATGATTTTCCTTACCGGGTTTTCTCTTCTGTACAGGAAGGATTTATTTGGTGGAGCGAACAGCGCTCATCCTGGCGAACCTTGTTCGTCCTTGCCTGCTGGCTCCTATGGAAATGGAGGAACGCTCATCTCTTCAAAGATTCCAGGATAGCCCTGGACGCTATTCTGCCGCTCATATCGGCCAATCATGATCTTTTAGGATGATCTGTGTATTTCTGAGTACTTTTTTGTCCCACTGTATGTATCTGTTCACTGCTGCGAGTTAGAAGTTTTTTCTCTTCTGATAGTTTCTCTGATAGCTTCTCTATGTATCAAGGAATATGTTTATCTGACTCAAGATCTCAAAATATGTATGTTCTCTCGGACTATCAGGATCTTCCTTTTTCGGGATGCTTTTGATATCTGTTGTCGGATCACTCTGGTTATCAGTCACAAGATTTTGATGAGCTCTCTGCTATGTAATATGATTGTTATATTCTCTTAATATAATCTATGATGATTTTCTCTTCTGAAGAAAAAAAAAAAAAAAAGAAGAAAAAGAAAAGAAAAGAAAGAAAAAAAAAAGAAAAGAAAGTAAGTGATATGTTTGTAGTGATTTGTATTAATGTAATAATATTTTTATGTACATAGCAAATTCTATGTATTTAATATGTATGAAATAAAGTTATTTATCATTATTTATGGTGATTGCATTAATGTAAATAGATTTGTTTGTGTTAATTGTAAATTTCAGTTTTCTGGATTTCGAAAACTAATCTGCAATAAACATAAATTTATATAATATAAACCAAGTAACCTTTCAACAAAAAAATATTATAATAAAGATAATTAATTTTGCATTTACAGGAGCATTAACATTAAGTGAGACAATTCACCAAATACATTTTTTATTTAAAACTCAAAATCCTCGAAGCTAATCTACCACAAACAAAATTTCCAACATCAAAATGTCAAACGCTTCTTCAAATTCCGAATCAGGTATTAGCATTACGATCGTTTCTTTTTCGTTTGCATTTAATAGTTCTGACTTCACAACTTATATAAAAAAAAAATCGATAAATCTAGAAATCCCTGCGCTTGTTTCGTAATGTTTTCCCAAGACCATGTATTCTAGCTGTCGAGAGAATTAGTAAAATTTTGCTGAGATTTGAAATTTGTTTACCGGATTGAGAGGTTTCTGCAGATGTTTAAACTTCTAAAATTGCAGTGGTGCATATCTTGCCTCCAAGTATTCGCAAGTCTTGCAAGCCCGTACAACGGAACAAGAAAGCTTTGATGTTAACAAGAAAGCTTTGATGTTTCCAAAAGCAGTGATCCAATGGATTTCAATTTCGTGTGACGAAGGACCCGTTGATGCCTCCCACCACAAAATCCTTGATATCTTCACAAAAGCTTCAATAATCATGCAATTCCGGATTTTTCTTCAATTGGATTCTCAATTCCAGATTTTTTTTCAGTTGGATTCTGAGCGAAATAGTGACCCGGTAGTGATGGGCATCATATTATTTCAATGGTTGGGAAAGTAAACGAATCATTTTTTTTTAATGTCATCCCTCCCTCTCTATTTGCTTTTCTTTGCACATTAAGTTGTCAGCTTTTCTTTGTACGGTAATGTGCAAATACTAGTTTATAGTGTGGTCTAAATATTCAACTTTTTGAATTTTTTTGTGTTTAAGCTGCTTTCACACAAAAAAATTCAAAAGGTCAAATGTTTGGACTACACATTTATTATTATTATTATTATTATTATTTGTGTAAGCTCCTTTGTAACATTAGTCCCAAGGATGTGGTCCGACAGTTAAGTGGGGAGGTTTGGTCCCCATAGGTTTCGTGGTCTAATCCCAGGCAAGACTATGTACGCATGAGAGCTGCTCCAAGTGTGATTTTTTTGGGTGAAAAAAGCTCCTTTATAATATTCTATTTCATCTAAACCATGGGGAAAAATACATATATATGGTTATTGGTCTACCACTTTGGAAATCAAATGTGCAAGAGCATTTCCTTTGTCCAAATAAACATATATTCAAAAATAATATTGTAAATAATAGTCATAAGTCCACGAGCATTTTCTTTGTCCAAATAAACATATATTCAAAAATAATATTGTAAATAATAGCCATAAGTCCACTATTATCTAATTTCTTACTATCTATTGTCAATGCAAAATTTAATTGTTTTGCAGATTCACTGTGAAAGAAAAGTAAACTAAAAATGAAAATTCCCAAGGTGTTTTTTTTTTATAAAAGTGATTAGATTGGTATTAGGTATGTGTCGGTTCACAGCAAAAAACCGGGGAGGAAATTACACTTTGTTAAATGATATAGATTCTGCAGGAGAAGGCATGGACATATACCTGAGATCTTCTTATAAAAACGTGTTATTAATAGACAATTTTCAACTAGATTGCAACTATAAATTCAACAAAATCGCCCCCCAAAAAAAAACTTTGCGGTAAGCAACCAATTATAAAGTTGGAGGATCTATCGACATCTTGTCCAATGGGTCTCCAAAACTTATGTTGGGCTTGGAGTTCAACGATCTGACGACACATTGTTTCATTTCCATCTTCAAGCTAGTTAACACGATCTTTAAGAAGTTGCACTTCATCTAGGAGAGTGACGATTGAATTATAATGTTGTTGAAGATGCTTATAGAGGTCATTATCTTCTACATGGCGACCAACCAGAGGGTGAGGACAAGAACCACAAATATTGGTTCCTCCTGTGGCTGCATGGGTGGAGCCGAAATAATCCATGCAACTAGGAGAGCAGAATGAGGAGCACCAATTCGAAAAGCAATAACTACTAGAGCGAGAATAAGAGGGACTGCAAAAACAAGTAGAAAGGAGGTGAAACTTAAAAATCTAAGATTGCAATGGAAGGAGAGATGTGTTGGAGGAGTTAGGGGAACCTTAAATTGAGGAGCTCTCCAGAGAAGGCACTAGACAATAAACATCCCATAATTTCGTCCAAAGCAGAAAGACGCAATGTACTAATTGAGGATAACCAAATAATCCAGAGAGAGAGTTTGACTTAGAGCATAGAAGTTTAAGAAGAACCTGGTGCTTCACTCTTAACCAATCTTCTAACGTCAAGGCCACTCTATATTTTAAAGAAGAGAGTGAAAATTTAGTGGGCAACAAGGGAGACAATACCGCAGATGAGAGAGCTACTAGAAATGAGAGTTGAGATGCCTTAAAACTCTTTGTAACTATGTAGCTTCTAAAATGGCAACATTCCCTTTGAGATACCAAGTGAACTACTAAAACCATAGTCGAAACTTATTGATAATGCTTAAATGTAAAGAGAAAGGTTCTCTCAACACAAAGAAGAAAAAGTAAGGAACTGACCTGATTCCCTTCACCCCTTTGAGCAACAAAGGAAAAGTGAATCCAAACCACCCAAAAGATTACCTTGCTCCAACAATAAAAATCAAAGTCAATTCTCCTGAAATTGCTCCAATTGAAAGTTTCTCATAGCTAAAAGCTTGAAGGATATAATTTCCCATGCTCCAAAGTTTGAACCAATGTTTAATTGCAATAAATTATGCAACCTTGCAACCCTCGAGGAAGATAGAGTGAGGACCAGATTTCTATTAGAGAACAAACCATCCATACATGGATCCACATGCATGGAGAGGGAGGGCGCATTTTGAGCACGCGTACTGATTTGTTTTTTATTGTTATTTTATGATGTGTTAATATCAATTACAGATTTCTAAGCATGTGCTTGCTTATTGCTTCTTGTACTAAGGTTTCATTGGTTGTTTGTGCATGTAAACATGTAAATTTCCTTAAGTTTAATATGACATTCATGAGCAAAATAGCTTCAAAAACAAGTACTAAACAACAAACATTCAAATTATAGCAAACCATCAAAGAGACACTTTAACATAGTGTTTTGATGAAGGAGTTCACCCCTCCTGGGCTACATATCCTTGGTCTAGCTTCTATGGCTTGGGGCTATGTATTAGCTCAATATGGAAAAATGTTGTTTTACAAAACTCTATGGCTCCTGATACCTGCACCAATGTGTTCAGAATGTCCAAATTAGCCAATAACACCTCTTATTGAGCGCAATTTGGTCGAAAATTGCCTTCTCTATGACTCAGACAGTCTCTTCCTAGAAAAACTCCTATAATTCTGGAATAACTCCAGTTAGAGCCGCTAAATGTGGAGGTAGGCCCGAAATTAGTGGCACTGCCAAACTTCCGTCATTTTAAACTAAGAGTTAATTAAATTAATATAGATTAATTAACCATAACCCGTGATTAGTTCTAACCATAACCATCGGTGGTAAAGTGTGGTCACATGTGGCGTTAACGTCCGTTGGCTTAATAGCCTTGTTGGAGCCGTCGGAATGGTTAACCATTTGGTGTTACAACAATCGCATTCACATGGTGGAGACCGTTGTGGTGTTGGCGTGTTGGAGCCATCGGGGTTAACACTAACCATAACCGTGTTATGGGTTGTTGCGATCATATGCGGAGGGTTGGCCTGCGGGCTGACCCTCCTAACCGCCCGTTCCCACACCGCTAAACTTTAAATGAATGTGGAAAGCTTATGAGGTAAGCATCACCTGGTAGCGAAGGCGGTTAAGGTTTGTGGAATATATATCAGAGGTCGTGGGTTCAACCTGACCTCCACCCAAAAAATTTCTCCACTGTGTTGAGTCCTGCCCAGGCCGTTGGGAGGTGCCACGTGGCGGCCTCCAGACTTGCCACGTGGAATTCTTTCATTGGCCCAAAAATAAACCAATCAAACTTTGCCAACACACCAATCTAAAACCCAATGACATGATGCCACTTTTCCATTTGTGATTCGGTGTTGACCATTGACCCTGCCTAGTCACTTGCAATGTCAGCAATACAGACTGCTCACTGTGTAGTGACTGGGCTTTTTTTTTGCAAATTTCGCGTGTTGAGCAAAGCGATCAGAACACAATAACTTTCTCATATGAACTCGTTTTTTGGTGAAACAAGTTGCTTTAAGATCTTTTTTCCGAGACGAATGCGGTTGTTCAGGTTTTGATTCATTCTGAGAACTTTGATTTTTGAGCTAAATATTCAACACCTGATCATTCCTCCCCACTAGAAGCCTTTTCGACCCCAAAAGATACTATCAATTGTTCAACAAGTGAGGGTACAACTCTCTCACCTTCTTGATCTGCAACCATTTGGCTTGAGAAGGCTTTTGTCCCTTGAGTCCCACTCTAAGGTATTCAACATCCCCTCTCTTTGAAGTCTTGATTCTTCTATCAAGTATGAGATCTTGCTGAATTTCATTTAGATATTCTAGCAATAAATCATATATTAATGTCAGCTAAACATGCTCTCCTTGATCATCAATTAAAGGAGGCTCAAATTCTCAACATTAACAACAAAGTATATTTGCATATAAGGAGGCAAATCAAGCTTAAAATCATTGTTATCAATCTTTTCCAGAATTTTAAAAGGACCATAATGTATTGGTTTAAGCTTTTTACCTTCCCCTTGAAGTCTCTCTTTACTAATATATAACCAAATTTCGTCGCCAACTTAAAATTTGTGATCAACCTGGTGTTTGTCATGCCTTGCTTTATAGTTGCTTTGACTTTTCTCAAATTTTTCATGCACTGTATGATGTATCAACTGAATTTGCTCTTGAACTTCCTTGCGTTATCGATCACTGTGACCATCGATAACGAAATATTTCTCAAAGATGAAGTCCAATG
Organism: Pinus tabuliformis; assembly: GCA_031772625.1. Classification (NCBI taxonomy): domain Eukaryota; kingdom Viridiplantae; phylum Streptophyta; class Pinopsida; order Pinales; family Pinaceae; genus Pinus; species Pinus tabuliformis. Next base: position 868,540,429 of record CM062817.1, read on the forward strand.
GCGATCTTGGCAAGTACCCATAACATGCCTCAAATGGCGATGTGTTTGTAGAAGAATGCTTTGCCCTATTGTATGCATGTCGTATGTAATGTCACTGTTCATCCCACAACTTGGGATGTTTGCTGCAATATCCTCTAAGAAGATGAATGATTGTTCGATTAACCACCTCTGTTTTTCCATCTGTTTATGGATGGAAGGTTGTACTCTTCTTCAACTTTGTGTCCATCATGTCCCACAAATTTGACCAAAAATTCCCAACAAATCAAGAATCTCGATCACTTACAATAGAAGTAGGAAGATCAAAATGAACCCAAATGTTTTGGAAGAAAAGACAAGTTGTTTATTCAGCTGTAATTTGCTTTCTACATGGTGTTAGTATACACATCTTGTTGAACCTGTCCACAACTACATACAAGTAATCATGACCTTTCTTTGACAATGGAAGACCTCCTACAAAATCCATTGAGATACTCTCCCATGGACGTGAAGGTACCGGAAGTGGAGTGTATAAACCAAGTTTCCTATTTCTAGGCTTACTTGTAGCACATAAAGAACATCCTCTTATGAAATGAGAAACATTATCCAACATGCGTGGCCAATAAAAATACCTTTGAAGATTCGCTATTGTCTTGCCTACACCAAAGTGTCCAGCAATAAATGAAGTGTGTGCCTCCCTTATGTTCTTTCTCCCTGTGGAATACACAATTTTCCCAAGTGATACAACAAAATGTTATGTACATGATAATCCAACTCTTCAATTTGGTTTCATTGACTCAAGCTTGCATATAGTTCTTGAAATTCACTACCATTTGCATATTGTTTTATGTAACTGTCATGCAAAACAGAATTATGCTTGAGTATAACTGATGAAATTACAATAGGCCTTGAAATCATATAAGCTACCTTATTGTAGATTCCCTTTTTATACCTGATAACCAAATGAAATTGTTGTAGAAAACCCATCCATTTGAAATGTCGTCACTACTGCAACTTTGAATGTGATTGTAAGTACTGCAATGGTTGATGGTCAGTATGGATGATGGTATCTCTTCCCATCAAGTAGTTTTTCAATTTCTTAACATGTTGTAAAAAATGTGTAAAGTTATTTTTCATAGGTGGGATAGTTAGTTACAACTCCATTAAAGATTTCAGAATGAAATGAAATGGGCTTACCATGTTGCAATAGAACTGCCCCCATGGCATAATCGCTTGCAACCATTTGAATCTCAAATGGATGACTAAGATCTAGAAGAGCCAATATCGGTGTTGAACTTATCTTTTGCTTCAAAGCATCAAATTCTTTATGTTGTACATCTCCCTAATGGAAGACTTTCTTGACACTTGTCAATGCATGTAATGGAGTTGCATTTGAAGAAAAACTAGCAATCAGCTCACCTCCTCCAACAATGTGTCCCAAATACACTAAAGAAGTCTTGGCAAATTCACATTTCGACATCTCTAAAAAGAACTATTCTTTTCTCAAGACATCTAGTACTTTGTTTACATGCATGACATGTTCATCTCTTGACTTGTTGAATATGAGAATATCATCTAAGTAGACAATGACAAAATCATCTAAAAATGGTTTCAATACATCATTCATTATCCTCATGAAAGTAGCTGGAGCATTTGTAATACCGAAAGGCATAACAAGCCACTCAAACAATCCTTGTTTAGTTTTAAATGTTGTTTTCCAAATGTCTTCTTAAGCTATCCTAACTTGATGATAACCACTTCGTAAGTCTAACTTAGTGAAATACTTTGCATACCTCAACTAATCAAGCAAATCATCAATTCTTGGGAGTGGATAATGATTATTTACCGTGATTTTGTTTAGTGCACAGAAATCCACACATATGCACCAAGTTCCATCCTTTTTTGGCACTAAGACAATGGGCGAACCACATGGCAAAGTAGATGGGCGTATGATACCTTTGTTCAGCAATTCTTGAATTTGCTTTTTGATTTCCATTCTCTCCATAAACAACATGTGATACATGCCTATGTTTGGAAGTGGAACATCATGTTGCAACTGAATCTCATGCTAAATTCCCCTCTTGGGAGGTAACCCCTTTGGTTCCTGAAACATCTCGCCATGCTTGCTTACCACATCAAACAAATTAGATTTCAATTTATCATCACAACCTTCAAAAGATTCATAGACAATATCATTCTTTTTCTTGATCATGAAAAGCGCAAAATTTTCACTTGCATTTACTAATCTCTTCATCTGCCCTGCATTAACCAAAGAAATGTTCTACTTTTCGTGATGGGCTCTCACAATGTACTCCACCCCATTCTTGAGCAATATGTATTTGTTGTCATGGCGATAAAATATTGCTTTCCTATCATACAAATAAGGACTACCCAAAATGATTCCTGAGATGTCAAGTGGAACTACATCTAACTCAACTTCATCAATGAAATTTTCAATAATGGAGAACTTGAATAAACACTTCGTTGTAACCTGTGAGTTTGCATTGTTAACTATCCAACCCAATGGATATGGCTTATCATGAGCTACAGTTTCAAGGTTTAGTTTTTTAACCAAGTCTTCTGAAATCAAGTTTGATTGTGATGCACTATCGAATAATGAATCAATATTTGTATGATTTGAAATCACTCTTACATGAAACAACTCTATTCTTGACTCTTTGTTTGGAGTGTTGTTTTAACTATGTGAGGAACTAGTGCTTGCAACGATTTCTTTTCCTTTTGTAACCATGGCTGAAATATTGGTCTCATCACCAGATTCTGAACCAAGGCCATGTTGTGTGGTAGCAGTCGTCTTTTGATTTCCCTTATTGTTTTGTTTCTTAGGCCTTAATTCGGGATGCAATTTCCAGCAATGGGCTTCATCATGCCCCTCTTTGGAATAGTGTTTGCATGTGATTTTCTCCCCTTCTTTCTTCACACTTGCATTCTTCTTTCCCTTCCATTTTCCACCCTTCTCTTTCTCCTTGCCCTTGAATGGCTTCCTCTTACTACCCTCTTCATGAATGTTCTTTCCTCTAGATTCAAGGTTCATGGCTTGCACACATACCTCATCTAAACTGTTTGGATTGAACATAAGGATAGTATGTTTCAAATAGGAATGTAAACCCCGAATATATTTCAGTAGTGTATCTTGGGAATTCAAATTCACTCTTAACAACAAAGCCCTTTTCCTAAACTCTTGTGTATAATCTTGGACTGTTTGGCCTTTAAGCTACCTAAAATTCTGCCAACTCATAGTGGGTTTTTCCATATAGGCTAAAGGACAAACTATCTTTTAATTGCATAAACAAATTCAACCCAAGTAATGGATATCTTACCATGGATTCACATTTCCTCTCGAGTCTTTGCTTCCCACTAGACTAATTTTGCCCCTTCTAGCCTCAATGAAGCCAACTGGATCTTTATGTCATCTTCTTGAAAGTTCTGAATACTACAGTATACCTCCAAATGTTGAATCCAATTGTCCAAATTTTTTGCATTCACCTCTCCATTGTACATGGGAAGTTCAAACTTAATGTCCAATTTAAGTAAGGGAGTATTTTCATTTGGGGCTTTTGAATGAGTATGGGTAGTTTCAGTGGTGGTAATGGAAGATGACACTGTGTGAGATGATGAAGATGATGAGGATGGTGGAGATGAAGGTGGCTTTCCACCATTCCCTTTTGAATCCTTCTTCTCATCTTTTTTATCCTCTCCAGACATAATGGTTGTGGATTCAGGCTTAGAAATTGGTACTGCTTGTACCTCTTCAATCTCAGTCGAAGGTAAAACTTGAGGAGTTTCAAGTGCAGTTGGAATTGGAAATTTGGGTGGTGTAGATTGTGGCCTTGTGGCTCTCCTTCTTCTGGGCATTACCTTAGGAGTTTCTACCAGTAGCTTCCCTTCTCCTTTCTGCAACTTTAACCTTGTAAGCATCACAATTTTGGTAACCATTAAAACCCTAATTGCACAAACTCAAGCAATCAAGCAATTCAACCTGCTCTAACACCAGCTTTATCTGTTTTTTATTTTGATTTTATGTTTTTCTAATATCAATTACAGATTTCTAAACATGTGCTTTCTTATTGCTTCTTGTACTGAGGTTCCATTAGTTGTTTGTGCATGTAAACAGGTAAATTTCCTTAAGTTTAATATGACATTCATGAGAAAAATAGCTTCAAAAAAAAGTACCGAAAAACAAACATTCAAAGTATGGAAAACCATCAAAGAGACACTTTAAAACATGTGTTTTGATGAAGGAGTTCACCCCTCCTGAGCTACATTTCCTTGGTCCAGCTTCCATGTCTTGGGCCTCTGTATTAGCTCAATATGGAAAAATTTTGTTTTACAAAGCTCTATGGCTCCTGATACTTGCACCAATGTGCTCAGAACGTCCAAATTAGCCAATAACACCTCTTCTTGAGCTCAATTTGGTCGAAAATTTCCTTCTTTATGACTCAAAAAGTCTCTTCCTAGAAAAACTCCTCTAATTCTGGAATAACTCCAGTTAGAGCCGCTAAATGTGGAGGTAGGCCCGAAATTAGTGGCACCGCCAAACTTTTGTCATTTTAAACTTAGAGTTAATTAAATTAATATGGATTAATTAACCATAACCTGCGATAACTTCTAAACTTAACCGTCGGTGGTAAAGCAGGGTCACATGTGGTGTTAACATCTCATTAACTGCCGGGTTAATAGACCTGCTAGTGCCGTTGAAATGGTTAACCGTTTGGTGTTACAATAATTGCGTTCACATGGTAGAGATTGTTGCGGTGTTGGCGTATTGGAGCCGCCGGGGTTAACACTAACCGTAACCACGTTATGGGTTGTTGCGATCACATGCGGAGGGCTGGCTTGTGGGCCGACCCTCCTAACCACCCGTTCCCACACCGCTAAACTTTAAATGAATGCGGAAAGCTTATGGGTTAAGCATCATCCGGTAAAGAAGGCGGTAAGGTTTGTGGAATATATAGCGGAGGTCGCGGGTTTGACCCAACCTCCACCCAAAATTTTGCTCCATTGTGTTGAGTCCCACCCTGGCCGTTGGGAGGTGCCACGTGGCAGCCTCTGGCCTTTCCACGTGGCATTCTTTCATTGGCCCAAAAATAAACCAATCAAATTGTGCCAACACACCAATCTGAAACCCAATGAAACGATGCCACTTGTCCATTTGTGATTCGTTGTTGACTATTGACCCTGCATAGTCACTTGCCATGTCAGCAGTATGAACTACTGACTGTGCAGTGATTGGGCATTTTTTTTGCAAATTTCGCCTATTTAGCAAAGCAATCATAAGACAATAACTTTCTCATACGAACTCGGTTTTCGGCGAAACGAGTTGCATCAGGATCATTTTTCCGAGACAGACACTGTCATTCAAGTTTTGAGCCATGCCGAGAACTTTGGTTTTTGAGCTAAATACTGAGCACCTGATCACATACAACCGACCAACTCAACCTTGATGTCTATATCATGACGCGAATTGAAATGAAGTCGCCTACCATTATGTGATGGGACAAAAGTTTGGCCAGGTGGGGCAACTTAATATTGTATTCTTGTTGCACATAATTAAGCAAATTTATATTGGGAGAAAGAGAGTATTCATATAGATATAGCTTCATGGAATAATTTTCATTCCTGGAACACCATTAATCACTAATTACCCTGCTTCAAGGAGGCACACTCGATTTTATTAAGCATCCAATGTTGTGTTTTAGGATTGCAAGATGTGGAAATAAGACTTATAAGATAAACAATCAAGAAGACGTGTGATCCTGCTTAGAAGGAGGCTTAGATATTTATTTTTAGGAGAAGGGCCCTTGAGGAGATGTTGAATGATGGTGAGGGAGTCTCCAATGATTATAATTTCAAGCACATCCCTCTCTTGAGCTAATTGGAGATCAAGAAAGAGTCCATACATTTCTGCGAGGTTGTTTGTCCTCTATCCTAATCCCCATGCGTATTGATCTTCTTGTATTCCATCAAGACCCAAAAGAATCCCTCCGCCACCCCTCAAAATTCCCAACATGTTTACCTAGAGGGTGAGTCCACTTATTTTTCCATTAGATGATATTCTTCTTCTTCATAGATGGATAACTCTATATTAGCAACCTTAGTTGCAAGTAGAGTGACATTGTGATCAAATTTTTGCACTTAGGGCTCGAGGGAATTGATGTGTGACTATATTTCATGTCGAGCCTCACTCCTTTCCACTAAAAATTTACCCATGGTTGTTTTCACTTGCTAATATAAATCCATAGCCTAAAGTAATTTTTTGTGCCTTCCCCTACTAGTTTATGCATCATGAATTCATTTACCATATTTTTTATGATTTATTCATCTTGCAAGAATTGTCTTTCAACTCTTGTTTCCTCCTCTACTATATTGGTTTGGTTCTGTCAACCAGAGGTGTTTGCTCCCAACAAGTGGCAGTAGAATTCTCTACATTTATTTGGTTATTAGTTTAGGGGTGAGCTTTACCACTAGGCCTAGATCTACCATATCGCCCAACACCATGTCAAGGCACACTCGTTAAAGTACAGACTACTGATACATTGATTAATAGCAATGGAATATCTGGAAATAGGGGAAGGAGGAAACAAAGATAAGTTTCGGGTAAAGGGGCTTACTAGAGGCACTAGAAAGAAGTAAGAAAATAATGACCAAAGGGGTTTTAGAGTGAGGCAGGAGAGAAAAACCAACTAAGAGGATAATAAATCTCGATGAGAAAGGAAAAAGGTGAAATGAGTTAGGTGAGGACTAGGTTACCAGTGTTTTGAAATGAGAGAGAATTAACAATAAAGGTAACATCCATGAGCATGGGCTTCACTATTCTAAAGAACAAGGTGATGATAATGCCTAACAAAGAGTCTAAGTGCTCAAGAGATAAAGTATAAAATAACCCAAAATAAAGTAGGAAACTCTACTCCAACTCTACATAGGGACTCGAAATAAGTCTGCAAAGAAAACAAAAAATAGAAATAACTTAAGTGATGAACTTACATTGTGCCAAGAAGACCACAAATATAGTTCTTGAGGAGCTTGAGGTTCCTTAATGGTTAAGTAATTCGTTGGATGGTTCTTTGTAATGTACATGGAATGAGGAATGGAACTCATTGTATCATCATGTATATTAGAAGGAAACTATTTACATGGCTGAGGAGAGTGTCATACAAGTTACCATAATCTGAGTTTCTCGCTTCCTTCTATTGCCAATTGTCCTAGCCATGCAGTGAGAATTAAGGGAGGAAGGTGATAGGTACTCATAGATTCAAGTGTTGATAAGGTGTCATCCCATCTGGGGATGACTTTTTGAACCTTTTTTTTATCTATGTTTTTTTGTAATTAATTTCATCCAAAATTTAGAAGAATTATTGGATTTACATAAATCAAATATCGAGATTGTACAATATTGGCGAAATAATGGATTTCCAATGGGCTAGATCCATTTATGCAATTTGAATAATGAAAAATTACAATTTCACCAACAATTACATCAACAAATTATAGTGATAATTACAAAAAAAGTTAATGTTTAAACCTGCCCTTCCTTTATTTAATGCGATAATAACATTACACCACCTTTATATATTTAATGTAATAATATTATTATATTACTTTGTTCTTTACAATACAATATTATATTATAAATTGAATTTGAAAATTAAAAGTAAATTGAAATTGAAACAATAATTTAAAAAGAATATTATTATTTTGTAAATTAAGCTCATAGGCTTTCTATGGTGAGGTTCTTCCTCACAACATTGTAGTAGATTCGTCGGCCTAGCAAGAATATACCATTTCGACAGTGCTTTGCAGTGTGATTGATCATTTCGTCTTTCTGGACGTGTCAGGTATTGAGGATGAGATGGTGATCTGACGGTTCAAGGTAGTTGTCGACTCATCCATCTAATCCGAAGAACATTTGCCCTCCGTGTCGACATTGCCTCTGCCATAAATGGGAGTGATGTCCATATACGTGAACTCTCCTTTGTAGACGGGGCATTCTCTAAGATCGAAATGGAGATATATCCATGGATGAAGACACAATCAACAGAAAGTTCCCGCAGGCTGTAACGACAGGATCATTAGCCCCTTGCGCTTTTAGCCCCTTCTTGCATTTTTTTCCATGTGACTGATGGTTGCAACCATCAGCTTAGCCTTAAGGTGCTAAGGCTTTTCATTCATTGCCGGGGGCTATTTTCCTTTGTTAAATGCTTTAAGCTTGAGGTTCTGTTGATCAGGACAGAAAGAGTTCCCTGAAATCCCTCAAAAAATAGAATGATTATAGTATGAATGTGATAGTGGGAAGGATGTGATGGAAGCAGGTCCAACGAATTGGCCAAATCAGTCTGTTGATGAGAATAATCCCGCTAGCTTGAGTTTGTTTGAAACCGAAATAGTCATGGAACGAATTTGACCCCTGCTGGATGAATCGTATTGGTGGTAGACTGAATTAGTTTAAATGTTGGCCTTGATCTAGAGCTCTCTGTTACAACAGACAAAACCAATCAAATATTTTCCATTTAGAAATGGCGGAAACTATAACAACCAACAGACTTTTATTAAAACAAAACCAATGAAAAAAAATTAAACGTATTAACAATTATATACACAGCGGCCCCTTGGAATGGACAGGTGTTAGGAGTTGAGTGGTATCGGAGAAATCAAAATTGGATCTTTTAACACTAAATGCAAATGAAAAACGTTAATATGTGATATGGAGTGGATGCGATATTGCATTGACCTCTTTTTAATAACTGAATCACATCCATTTTATCGGCGATTTCAAATGGTCGCACATCACAAAAGTTGCGATATGGACGGATGCGAAATTTTGATTAGACAGAAATTAATACCATATCGAGTCGATATGGACAGATGCGAAACTTTGATTAGACAGAAATTAATACCATATCGAGTCCGGATCAAATCGGCAATCAGCGAAGTAACACAACGACATATCGCAATATCAGCGAGATGGCATATCAAAGGTGAATGAAATATTGCAATCGGAGATCAAAGGTTGGAAGGATATCACAATCGAGATCAGAGCTTTTGGAGTGGAATACCTTTGAAAAGTTGCGATCCATTTGGACGCAATAATTTATAGACTGCAGTTGATTATTATATCGGATTCGAGACTGGAGTGACTATATCGCAAAAGTTCCAATGGGGCACTTCGGAGGTGGAACATGAAAAAAAAGTGGGGCATATCGGAACTTTGGGCCTGAGGCCATATCATAAGTTTTTATAAGAGCGAACCATGAAAAACTTTGATATCCATATTTCCCCAATATATATTATATGCGCATTATAAAGCATTAGCCTCACTTTGTAATCTAAACTTTGGGTTATAATAAGGTCGGGTCTTTTAGATATAATAACATATGAATGTGCGTCAAGTACTTTGGGTTATATATTATATGCTTGGACTTTGGATTATGTTATATATGACAAGAGTGAGGAGTAACTAACATCTAGAGCGAATAACTTAAAAAATAAGTGATTACATAATAATCCAAGACTTTTATGAGCGAAATCTCAGGAAATCGTTGTTTTCATATCGACGATTTGAAAGCATAACTATCGATTAGAAAATCCCCGATATAACAATTGCGATATAGAGGCGGGTAGTATATCGGAGATCAAAGGTCAGAGGTGAGACAAATATTAGAGGATCGGACGATTGGTGGGGTTGCATATTGGAGAATATAGTGAGGAGGTATATCGGAGATCAAAGGATTTGACATGGTGATCAATCTAAAAATGTTGATATGGAAACCCCAATATGCTACGTGGCAATCTTGCAAGATCGAACCTTTATTGTTATACATAAAACAGAGCGCTTTATTATTTTAAGGCTTTAGGACTTAGGAAACATGATCGGTACATATTTTAATCGAAGTTTTTGGTTAACAAGACATGTTGGAAAGCTTCAATATTATACTTTCGATGAAATTTTTTACAGTAAAAAACAATGTTTAAAGCTTAAGCTTTGATATTTTTGTTCTGATAAGGAAAATCTCTTGACTTTATCAAGCTTCTAAAACAATAAAGCTAAGATTTCCTTGTTTTATTGGATTTTTTTGGTTTTATCCTTAAAAAATTAAAAGTGTCCCCATTATTTATTAGTTCTACCATTAAATATAATGGGGGGTTGTTGAGTAGTACAACAATTGGCGACACACTTATCTCTGTTAAAAAATAAATGCAGGTTTAATCAATTAAACAAGAAGACTTAGAAAGATAAAAATTCTTGAAGTTTTAGTTTGATAACACCCATTATGGATAAAATAGATCTATCGTAATCGCGTTGCTTGCTGAAGGAGCTGTGCAGCCCTAGCCAGCAAACGTAGCAAGAAGCACGCAGCAGCACGCAACTGCCCCTCAACGGCCTCCTGCTGCTAGGCATTGAGCATCATGGACGCATCGGAGGACGAAGAGACTCTTTCAAATCAACAATAATAAAATGAAGGAACAGCAAAAGCTTTCGCCTCTCTCATTTCTGCAATGGGCCCGGCAAAGAACATACCATCAGTCACTAAGTTTGTTAAAAGATTAGAAGATATCCTTGAAATCTCACTCCCTCCTACCCTTCCTCGTAAAGCAACACTTTCTCTGGCGGAACACGGATTAGTTGGGCAATTTACTAGGTTATGGCCATCGACCAAAACTGTACAAAAATGGGTAGAAAGGAACTGGACTGCGTCAATAGATGGGAAAATTTCAATCAAGTTCGGTGGCAAAGGTTACTACACCTTTCACTTTGAAACCAAGGAGGATCGAGATCTGATATTTAGGAATGGCCCTTATTTTATGGATACAAGGGGATTATATTTAAATAGATGGATGTCAGATTTTGATCCAAAAATGGATGTACCCAATGTTGTCCCTGTTTGGTTCAGACTGCTAGACCTTCCCCTTCACTGCTGGGGAGATGATTTAGTGAAAGCCATAGGAAATGCAGTTGGGAAATATATAGACAGGTGCGAGCCAAAGGAAAATATGCATGTATGCGCCAAAATCTGTGTAGAAGTGGATCTAGGGAAAGGGCTTCCAGAAGCCATCAAATTCAAAGTGGATCAATGGACGCACATACAACAGCTGGATTATGAACAAATTCCCTTCAAATGCAAGGTATGCCACGAATACGGTCATTTTGCTAATAGATGTACAAAAAAAAAATGAAAATGAAAAGATTGAAGATCTGGAAAACAAATGGGAACAGGTCAAAAGAAAAAAGATAGCCCACAAACAACTAAATCTCCCTTCCTCGCAGCCCTCCATATCCTCTGATCTCCATCATCTATCACCAAAAGAAGACAATAATCCTCTTGTTAGTCTTAATCCTTTTGAGCCACTAGATCCTTCAGCCCCCCCATCCCCTGGACCAAGATCCAGATCCATATCTAGATCCCCACACCATACCCCCAACGCCCCTTCATCCCCTCTGGTCTCAAACACTCATACCCCTCCTCCCCCCTCAGTAGACAGAATCCTAACAAGAAAGCAGTCAAAGGAAGCACTCCCAAATGTAGAATATAAAAAAAAGCAGGAAGAAAGACAAACAAAGAACTGAGGGATGAAGCAGCAGCAAAGGAAATGGAATTAGGAACGCAGCAACCTATGGAAACCTTCTTAGGAAGGAGTATAGGAAACAACGAAAAAAGCCAGCAAATAGGGAAAGGAGTCATGCATCACCCAACAAGAAAATAATGATAGTGGTCTCCTGGAATTGCCGAGGAATGGGATCATCCGTCAAAGAAAATGCCACAAGAGACATTCTGGAAAATGAAAACCCAAACATTATTTTGATTTAGGAGACAAAAACAAATAGCCAAGAAACTAAAAATATCAAAAAAAAAAAATCAGAAATTATGGAGGGGAAGCAATACAAGCAATAGGAGTTTCAGGAGGTATTTACACAATATGGAAAAAAGGAACCTAGGAATTAATAAAACACAAAAAATATCAGCATTGGATTCAAACATAACTAATGAAAATCAGTACAAAAGAGAAGTACAGTGTCATAAATATATACACCCCAAATCACTACAAGGAAAAAGAGCAATGTTGGGCAACCATAAAAGAAGCACTAAAAGAAATGAAAGATGGGAAAATAATAATAGGAGGAGATTTAAATTTGGTATGAAGTATAGAAGAAAATTTTGGAGGAACATATCACTCAGACCCATCCAGTGATGCTCTAGAAGAAATAATGGATCAACACAATTTAATAGACATCCCACCAAGCAACGGGAAATACACCTGGAGCAATAAAAGAGTGGGAAAAAACAATATAAAAGAAAGGCTTGATAGAATTCTGATACAAGAAAACATAGCAGCAGTGTACAACTCCATCAAATCAAAAAATTTACACACCACAACATCTAACCACAAACCGGTGGCAATAGTCATGGGCAAAATGGAAAATCAGGGACCGCTCCCATTTAGATACAGCTCAATTTGGGACAGCAACATAGAAATCAGTGAATTAATTAAGGAAGCATGGGAGCCAAGAGTAACAAGATCATCACAGTATATTTGGTAAACAAAATTAAAAACTGCAAGAACCAAGCTAAAGGAATGGGCAAGAGTAAATGAAATAAAAGAAAAAAGAGTTACAGCAGAAAATGGACAGCATGCAAATTGAAAAAGAAAGCAAAGAAGAAGGTAAGCAAGATTATCTAAGAGAGAAGGAAACTTTTTAGGAAATATATAGGGAAAACGGGAAAGAAGAAGAAGAGGCAAGACTGAAATCCAGAAGTTTGTGGCTCAAGGTAGGGGATAAAAATACATCTTTTTTCCACAACACAATGAAGATTAGAAGAGCAAGAAACCAAATAGAAAAAATACAAGTTGAAAGCCAAGAGGTCAAAGGTGCGAAGGAACTAAAAAAAGTAGCCCACCAGCACTTTAAAAACTTACTTTCAGCAAATGAAGAAATGGTTGAATATGAAGATTTCTTAAAGCACACAAAAAAAATAATTAAAAAAGATCAAAATGCAGAAATGTGCAAAGAACCCACAGAAGAAGAGGTAGTGGCGGCCATATGGAGCCTGCATCCGAACAAAGCCCCAGGGCCAGATGGTTTCACAATAGCATTCTACAGATTTCACTGGTACACAATTAGAAAGGATTTCTTAAGAATGGTGAAGAATGTCTTCAAAAATAAAAACAGGAGGCAACACAAAATCCTCCTACCTTGCTCTAGTCCCAAAGGAAACAAACCCCTCCACTTTCAACAGGTTTCGCCCTATCTCTCTTTGCAATTCATCTTATAAGATAATAACAAAAATAATTGCAAATAGAATCAAGGAAGTGCTTCCAATAATCATATTTGAAAATCAAGGAGGATTCATGCCCAATAGGCAAATCATAGATAATGTAATTATTATACACGAAGTTGTACACTCTAGTATGCTAAGGCAAGAAAAAGGCCTCATAATCAAACTAGATATGGCAAATGCATTTGATAGGGTCAGCCATCCATATCTAATGGCGATTCTCCCAGGCATGCATTTCTACTCCATGGATTGCCCCCCTCATAAATGGAAGGCCCAATAAATTTTTTCAAAGCACAAGAGGCCTTAGGCAAGGATGTCCTCTCTCTCCCTTCCTATATATTATAATGGCGGAAACTTTAAGCAGGGCTCTGGAAAAACAAAGAAAGGAAAGAAATATCACTTTCTTTTTGCTGATTATACATTGTTGCTGGGAGGGGCATCAACAATAATAGCAAGGAGGTTCAAAAAAGTTCTGGATGATTTTTTACAGGTTTCAGGTGGGCTATTAAACAATACAAAATGCAGAATATATGGATGGAATACCCCTCCCATAACCATGCAAAGGATCTCACAAATCTTAGACATCCCTATACAGGAAAAATGGACACACTTCTTTTACCTGGGACTTCCAATCTCAAAAGAGAACATGAAGGCAGAAATATGGACTAAACATATTGAAAACATGAAAAATAAAATACAAAATTGGGGTATGATGTGGCTGAATATGGCTAGAAGGGTAATATTAATCAAAGCACTCCTTGCAGCACTACCTATCTACCAATATGCAATAATCATGGCCCCAATAAGTGCCCACAAACAAATGGAGTTAATCTTAAGAAACTTTTTGTGGCATGGGGGGGAGCAAGAAAACAAAAAATTTAGCCTGGTCAGGTGGGAACAAGTAGTACTACCTTATGAACAAGGAGGCCTATCAATATGGATACCTCGGCTCATGAATGCAGCGCTGGGAATGAAAATAGTATGGAGACTAATTACAGGAAAAGAGAGCTGGTGGAAAAAAAACTCTTATCTCAAAATACATGGATGGCTCCAAGAAAACACCGTTGAATGGAAATATCCCAATAATACAATGTACCCAAGCATTGAAGCTAGTAAAAAAACAATTCCTCTAATGAGTAGCTACATCTCTAAAATCCCAGGCAATGAAAAAACAATATCGATTTGGGAGGATAGAATCATGGGAAAAGAACCACTGCAGATTCATCCAGAAATTGAAGACATACAAGAGTGGATGAAAGGAAAAGGTTTCAACACTTTACACTCAATCTCTCTATGGAACCAAAAGGAGTGGCAAGACTGGAAAATCCCAACAATTCCTGCAAATCTGGAAGGGCAATGGAGCAAAATCAGGCAGCTCCTAAAAGGGGCAGCACCAATCAACCATGATGAGGAAGATGATTACCTCTGGGATCCAAGCGGTGGACATTACACAGTTAGGACTGGATATAAAATCCTTCAAGAACAACCAAATCAACAAGATTGGGATTTTTGGAAAATAGCATGGAAATCAGAAAGTCTGCCTAAGATCAAAATGTTCATCTGGACACTTTTAAAAGGGAGGATATTGACCAGTGAAAACTTAAAAAAAAAAAGGCTTTCAAGGCTTGCAGGCTAAAGAAAATATACAACATTTATTCCAAGAATGCACTTTTGCCAAAGAATGTTGGCAGCAGTTGATAAGTCCATTGGAAATAAGTATAAATTTTGAAAATCCCTTGCCAGATTTTCTTCAAACCTTTGAGAAGGCCTACCCATACACAACAAATAAGAAAGTCACAATTAAGAGAATATGGAAATGTATTCTAGTAGTTATATGTTGGCAAATTTGGTTGACACGAAACAAGTGCATTTTCAAAATCAAAGTCCAAGGATAGGGAAGACCCTCTCAAACATGTGGGGATTAACCTCTGAAATCCTCAATGTCAAAGGAACAGCACCAACAGATTATAACACTCTTCAACAAGAAGAGTGAGATTGGCTCAAAAAAGCCATAATAAATAATAATGGGCAAAAAGGACAGAGGAAGATAAACTCAAGAAATATATGGAAAATAAGAATGAGTGAAGAGGAACTTGCAAACTGGAGGAAAAATCAGAATAGATATTGTCTATACTTTGATGGGGCCTCAAAGCATAATCTGGGAAACGCAGGGGCAGGGGGAATAATCCTCGATCATGATGGGAAAGAAAATGTCACATATGAATGAGGATTGGGACAAATCTCAAATAATAAGGCAGAAGCATACAACCCGTTGATGGGAACAAGAATAATAAAAAAAAAGAGAAATCCAAAATCCTATAATAATAGGAGACTCAGCCATAATAATAGAGGCAATGGCACGAAACAAAAATCCAAACAACGAGTTCATGAACAGAATTTTTAGAAGAATCAGGAAGAACTTAGAAGGTTCTGGCGATGTAATCTTCATACATGTCTTGAGAATACACAATCAACAGGCGGATTATTTCGAAAACCAAGTAGTGAAAAAAAATGAAGGGAATGTTCGTGAAAACTAGTAGGAATATCACAACTTTGTTCCATAATAATCAGCAAAAAACCACAAGTATGAAGCTCACCAAAAACAAGGGAAAAATCACAATGATAAAAGAAATAAATCAAACACTGATCAAATAGGGCAACAATTCCACATCCCAAACACTGATCAAATAGGGCAACAATTCCATCTGCGCCCCTAGTCCTGTGGTCCTGAAGAACTTCAGCAACCCACAATCTCTCAAGGCATTGATGCATTATGGATTCTGGGTTGCTTGGTGGTCTTCGGCCTCATGGCCTCTTTCTTTCCATTCCAGAACCATGATCTCCTACAAAACATCATTTAACACCAATTAAAACCTTTTTCATGGATTGAAATTGAGAATTTTTTCTTAAAAAAAAAAAGAATTTTTCCTCAAAAAATTATGCCTCGGCACCATCGCCTCTATTTTTAATTACAGCATGATGTCATCATAGGCATATTTTAGCTCGAGAGCAATTATTGCGGGTCTGATGACCAAACTCGTGATCATCGTCGATGCTCAAAAATTTGAAAATCCTCCCTTTTAACACACAAAATTCCATTAAAAATGCATGAAAATGTGTTGAAATGAGTAAGGACAGGCCTCTTACATGCTACAGACGGTTCGCTAAATGACACCCTCAATGTCCCGCAATGGTCACTTGAAAATCGAGCAAATTAGGGCACAAATACACCTTCAAAACTTACTATTGTGAAATTGTAAAACAAAATGTTACTTTTGGTTATTTATAAGTTTTGAAGTCATTTTTTGTCAATATTTTAATAATATTTTATTATTATTTCTTGATATTAGTGATGGGTGCATTTCTTTGAGAAATTACAAGTGCTTTCAGTGGACAGTGATTTTTTTTTACCAATTCCCATGAGTTTTTGTTTTATCTCTTTTTCGGACTCGTTAAAAATAAATGAAAAAGGAACCCCCCTGGAGTCATCTTTAAGCCATTTTCTGACTCTCAAAAACTGAAAAGATCGCCGAGTACTTTTCATTTCGAACTCATTAAATTAAATGAATTGACGTCGTCTCAATATACGTTTACCCCTTTTTCGAGCTAAGATTGACTATTTACGAAAAATATACACCTTGATTGACATGGTCAAGAGGTTCTCTCGAATATTGTTTTCTACCTTTTTAGGTTCGAGGGACAAATTACGAAAAGGAACATGATGGAGTTTTCTTTTTCATCTCTTTTTCAAACTCTCTAAATATGAAAAAGATACTGAGTTATTCTTACGTCAGACTCGTTAAAATTTTACGACGAAAGACTCGTCACCATGATGAGACCGAGTTTCTCCTTCCTAGGACTCGTAAAAATTACTAGGATGGATTCATTCAAAGAATGAACTTACATGACAAGCATATTCTATCCCCTTCAAGCTTGTGATAAAAATACTTGGGGTACTCGTGAAATAGCGGGGAAAATGAAGATGAAACATCCTTTGTATAGGCAGCATGTCGCTCTTGAACATGACACTCTTCTGCTTTCATGTCGGGTTTGGGATATCCTCACTCAATCACTTGTTCTCTCAGGTTTGGGTGATCCATTTTTGCCTCTCATTTGACTATTCCATTTTGTCATCATGACCTTTAGTCATATGTTGAGTCAAATTCTGCCACACTCCGGAGTCGTGTCGCCAATGTTCAAGAGAAGTCATATCTGCAGTTATTTACCTATACAATGTTTGACTCATTATTATAGTCTTGGATCTTAATCATTTCATTCCACTTTATTCCTCGTTTTGTGTTTATGATGGGGGACTCATCATTGCCCTCCTTCGACGGGTCGCTTCCTGTCGACTTCAACTCATTATCTAGGAAGATGACTTAGAAACTCCCTTTTAGTACCTTGGAGCTTGCATGCTTTAATGGCAAGTTCTTCGCATCCGACGATAGGTCTTCATCATTGGCCTTCGATTGGATGATTCCACGAGTGTTTGACTTCAGTTTCATTATCACATTCATGGATTGTATTGTTGTACCTTGAGAGCCATTATCATTATTGGTGGTTTCTCTCATACCTGTTAACGGTCCACATCATTGGCCGGTAATCAGGTGGTTTTCTAGCATGTTCAACTTCAACACATTTATTCGCATGTTAGAATTCGTACTTTGATCGGGTCAGGATGGAGTGCAAGACCTTGAGTCTTGTCTGATATGACTTAGGCTACGTGGAGTTATATGTTATTCATGATTGTACACATGTTTCTGCTATACGGATGGTTGTGACCATACCGTGGGACTTTACATTTATGGTGATCCTTCTATATCAGATGGTTGTGACCATACCTTGGATCTTAGATTCACAGATGATCCTTCTCATTTGGATGGTTGCGCCCATACCATGGATCCTTTCATATAGTCCTTATTATCTGGATGGTTGCGTCCATACCATAGATTCATGTTTTGATATCATATATGTATATGTATATGCGTCCTTGATTTGCAGGTCTCCTGATAGTGTTTGTCCTCGTCCTTGCAAAAGCTCGTAAAGCATCTCAGCCATCACTCCTCGTTCTGCCTTCATGCTTTAGGGGGCATTTGTTACACAGTATTTTGTCACACCTCCTGCACTTCCCTGTGACATACCCTGAAGTTCCTGAAACATGACCATTATATAATGTACTCATTCATATATGCAACTCAGATCCTTCCTAAGACATTGATTGGAAAATGCCTTGAGCTTTCTCTGAAAGAAACAGCTCTAAAACCCTAATTTGAAAATCATCACGCTTATGAGACTAAAAACATCAATGATCACTTGTTGCACTGCACTTGACCCGCAATGGCATCACTCTGTTCAAAACCCTAATTTGAAAATCATTGCGCTTATGAGACTAAAAACATCAATGATCGCCTGTTGCACTGCACTTGACCTGCGATGGCATCACTCTGTTCACTTGTATACCCGTGATGATCCCAAAAAGGCAATTTTCCCAAAGAGGATGAGAATATTCGTGATCTAGAAGCTTCCAGAGCGGCGATCTGGAGGTTGTTTGGCATCGATGAGGTTGAATTCTCCCAACTTGGCCTTTTGGTCTTATCCTTATGAGCTACCTTCTTGAGATAAGGGCCTACTCCTATCTTTGGAGAGATTGTAACTCCCTTTCCCAGCCTATATATTAACCCTCTCCCATTCCCAAATGGTTGGTCTATGTCTATTTGCACCCTTATGTTAAGATTATGCATATATGTGACTCATTTGGCTTGGAGAAGGAGTGCTTGGAGAGCTTAGCTTGGACTTGGATTGTTGGGCATGGAATCCCCCTAAGGCATGTTTTCGGGATAGAGTCACAGGGTTGTCTGCCCTAGTCTTGTAATGTAATGTCGGCCTACCCATGGTCCACTGACCATGGGATTGTATAAATAGAGCGAGGCTCTAAGAGTAAAAGAACTAACTAAGTAATAGGCAGCGAAGTAGAAGAACAAAGCAAGAGTCTAAGTGTGTCTTGGGTTGTAGAGTAGGCGAAGGCCCTGCAGCTGAATGCGTAGAGGCCTAGTAGTCTGCAGCTGAGTGCGTGTACCCCTGTAGCTGAGTGCGCAGAGTGGAGTCGAGTCTGTAACCGAGGAAGAAAACAATAAAGAGAAGTTTTATCTTAATTTTGTGTATCTGTTCTTGGGTTATTACATGTTTGATATAAATTGCAACTATATTGTTTATTTATTGCGTGCACCTGTATGAATGATTTATATTGCTACGTATAACTTAAAGCATGCAAGTAAGCTAATTTAATCAACTAACAGCGGAATACTAGTAAAGGCTTGGGTAATAACAGTGTTCGGTCCCGAGTAGGGCTGCGCGAAGGCAACATCTTAGTCTGTGAAGTACGGGTAAGTGCACGTAGCGATATGCGCGTTGGGTCGAACCACGGACTACTTGAACTCATTAGACATCTCCAAGGTGCAGAAACCTGGTTCTAGCACCCTCCCATACTACTTCGGGTGAGACCTCAGTCCGCGATCTGCAGATTGTTGCCGAAAGGGCCAGTAGTACCGGGATTTGTTTGGCTAAATCACCTTTGAACCTGGGTCAGGCCCCAACAATCCAACAAATGGTTCTGTTGCTGGGATCGGGATCTGCATAAGAGATGTCTGATGTCGTGTCACTGGAATCCAACAAAGAAAGAAATTGAAGAGTGGCTGGACAGAAAGATTCATGAGTTCGCGGCGTAGGAAAATAGGAATCCGCGAGTATCGAAGGAACAGTGGTTAGAGCGCTACTTATATACGGAAATCCATGAAATTTTCTTTGCATCCTTCCCCTCTGAGTTGTACGAGTGGATCGCGAAGCTAGCAGACAGTCAAGGAAGGTGTAGGCTCGACAAACCTATTGTGTGGACTCCAGAGTTGGTGCACAGACTAGAAGCATCGGAAGATAAGATCGCGCATGCTATGGACCATTAGCTCGATCGAATTATAGGAGGGTTTATCATCGAGTTCGCAGTAGATACTTCAGTCAGCTACAGCGAGGCGGAACGATGCTTCCTCAAAGGACTGCGAGGTAAGTACGTTAAATCTTTGAACACTTGGATTAAAATGCTACTGTGTGAAAAGCGGGTTATGCGAATAAATTGATGTTTGGGGCTATGCGAAGTGGGAGGATCTATAGAAACGAAGGTAGCGCAGAGATAGAAACTAGCCCCTTGATTTCGCCTCGGCGAGAAAGCGAGGAAGAGCTCACGAAGGTTTCACCAAGAAGTGTGATCAATCTGATAAGGCAACAAATTCCGCGCATACCACCCCCATCTCTGCCCACACCACCTCCGCCACCACCACAGTTCAATATGGTGAGCGCAATAAAGTTGTCGGTGTTCAAAGGAGTAGGGAACGAAGATCTAGACCAATTTTGGTTCGTGGTAAAGGCTGTATGGGAAGCGCAAGGAGTCACAGATGACAACATAAAGAAGGCAATGCTGGTAAGCACATTGCAGGATCGCGCACTAACATGGTACATTAAGAATTCCAATGACAATCCAAACACAGGGATCGCGGATATCCAAGCTGTGCTAAACATGGAATTTAGCAGGCCAAAATCGAAGACACAGTCGATTATCGGGTTTAAGGAAATCGTGATGCTTCCAAGTGAGACCCCCTGGGAGCTGGATCAGAGACTAAAGGGTATGATTCGCAAAGCCAACATGACCTTGACAGATGGGCAGCACTGCGCATGGTTTGTAGCATCACTAACGCCACATTTAAGGACCGCGATGTCACAGCAGAAGCTATCCACTTAGGCTGAAGCTTTGGAGATCGCAATGAGATTGCACGAGACCCCGATACAAGATCCTAGTCTGGGAGTGCAACAAATCCACACGCATTTAAAAATTTGTGTTTGGATATGTAGAGTTTGAAGCAAGACAGGACAACTCACCCAGAAGTGCGCGAGGAGGTATGGTGCATAAAGTGCAAAGGCTAGGGACATGACAAGGACCATTGTCCAGTTTTCGCGAACTATCTGGCGAGAGGAGGACCAATTCCATTGAGACCAGAGGCACAAGCAGGACCGAGCATGGTGCCTGCATTATGGTGCGCGATTTGTAAGATAGGAAGGAAGCATGCTACAGATAAATACCACCAATTACAAAAGTATACGCAGGCGTCCCAATAGTTGTTCTGTAACTTCTACAGATCAGTAGGCCATGATGATCGCACCTGTAGAAGTTACGAAATGATGATGGATCAGACTCCTACCTATAGAGTTCAAGCTGAAATGCGAGCCCTCGATCAAAATGTAGGGATGGAACGCACTGGATTTTAGGGGTGCGGATGAGGTCGAGGTGGAATGGGACCAGGAAGGGGTCGTGGACAGCTGATTTGTTACAATTGCGGAGGGCCAGGGCATTATGCCCACGATTGTACAAATTCAATGAAAACATCATGTTTATATTGTACCCAATTAGATCATGAAACAGAGGATTGCCCCACACTGATAACGAGGTTGTGCGATAAAGGAACACTCCAGCCTCCACGACTAAAAACCTGCAAATGATGAGGTTTGAGCCGCGTGAAGAGGACCCAAATGTAAACATCGTGCTCCGAAGCAGTATCACGATAAGATATGACAAGGGCAAGCAGCCCAAAGAGAGTGCCTGGGTTCGCAAGGCTCCAACAAAGGAACCAGAGTTTGATTTGGAACGCGCGAAGGAGGCATTCAAGGAAGCTAAGAAGAGCTTCACAGAGGCCTCCACTTCAGGTAGTAAAGACAAACTAGAATCGGAGATGGACTCATCAATGCTCACTACCTTTCTGGAGACATGCATGAAGCTGCTGCGCGACAGCAAGGCTATGAAGGGACTGTAAGAACTCATCACTAGGTGCATTGGGTCAAGACAATTGCGCGTAGTCTGGAAGCTCGGGAACCACACAACGCGAACGGGAAGAGAGATGAGATTTACTGCACAAATTGGGGAATATGAAATGGATCAAGTGCTTTTGGATTTAGGGTCAGACGCGAACGTTCTACCAAAGCAAACATGGGAGCGTATGGGCAGGCCTGCATTGCAATGGTCTCCTATTCAATTGCGAATGGTGAACTAGCAAAAGATCCTACCAATGGGAAGATTGCAGGGAATAACGGTAGATATCGAAGGTGTGAGCGCGCTTACAGATTTCGAAGTGATAAATATTGTCGATGACAACAATCCCTATCCCACGTTGCTAGGAATAGATTGGGCCACTGACATGAATGGAGTGATAAATCTAAAAAAGCGCAAGATTATTTTTGAGAAAAAGTCACTACGCGTAGTGGTACCTTTAGACCCTGTGGAAGGATTGCACTACACAAAGCCAGTGCGCGACAACGATCTACACCGTATATACAAGATAACCGCTCGGGAGCAGGACCGGGTGAATCCAACAGCGGATGGCAGGATTTCGTGGGAGCACAAAAGCTCCTGCACATCAGATTCGAATGAGGAAATAAAACGATGGCAAAGCCGGTTACAAGAGGTAACCACGCTCAATTGCAACGTGATGATAAGATCACTGCGCTACATGACAACAAAGGTAAGAGATATGCCTATGTGTGACGGGTTGAGCAAAGTGGATGATTTCCTGACCAAATTTGAAAGGGAAGTACTGGAACAATAGCATTTCGACGCTCTAAAATGGGCACTATGCGCTATGCCCGCAAGGTGGTGGGGTACGCACCATCGGAATTTGAAGGAATGGTGGGAATGCAAAAGGATGATGCTCATATGGTTTGGAAAGACTCAAATGTAGATGAAAGTCGGGTATGATGGATGAAACAGCCTGCGCGCCCACCCCTCCTAATGGGTATAAGCGTATGGTATGCAACCTGCATGAACGCACAACATTCTCACGATAGGAAACGGGACCAACAAACAGGAGTGAGCAAGAAGATGGCACGAACAACAAAGTAGGATAAGACCAAGCGCGCCGCAAATTATCCGCGTGGAAGCCTTTAACAAAGTATGCAAAGTACTGGACACGGTTCACCATGTGAGATGCACTGACTGGGATCTGCGCGTACTGGCAGTTCTATGGGCTTATTGGACCATGTGCAAAACCCTAGCCGCGCAGACACTTCCGACACTGAAGTATGAAGCAGATGTTGTAATCCCTATGGAGCAGGCAAAGCCTAGTCCGCGCATGACAGCACCCGTAGATACAACGGTTTGCGAAGCCCAGAAAGAAGGAATCACACAGTCGCAAGAGACAGAACACATGAGACTTGAGGAAGAAATCCAACAGGGAAACCTTAGACTTTGCGAAATTGAAAAAGAAAGGGTACGGTTAAGAGAGAAAAGCACTTTGATGGATGCAGAGGTCAAGAAGCTGGAAGACAAGATAAAGGAAGAGTTTCTCACCGAGAAAACTAGGATGATAAGATAAGGTGCATACAATCATGCTAACAAGTTTGAAAACTATCGCCGTGAAATTGTTAGTCTAATGCCTTGGCTTGGACTGCATATTATTAAGCATAGTGACCAAGGTAGCACGTTGCAAATGAGAAAGTGCGCAACCATAGGAGGTAGGGATTCTCCAAGAACTGTGATGGAGGACAGAATGGCGCTCTACACGGGTGGTGCAACCACCTAAATAGCCAAGAAAAGGATAGTCTTAGTACTCCAGGCAGTTGGAAGGGAGCGCGGGACTATAAACTATCTTGCCCGAGAGTTGCGCAATGTTGGAGATGCGCGCAAAAGCAGAGAGTCACAAGGTCCGCGACCGCGCACGGGGGATTGCGCTACCGAGCGAATTGGCTAGGAAGTAACTGTTGAAATTACTATTCACGATGGGATGATCGACTTGAAGCCAAATGGAGCGGGTGGTGGGCATTTAAGACGCGATTTATGGGCAAGATTTGGGAAAATCTGCCGCCAAGAAAGCATTAATGGACTAGAATTGGGGGAACGGTCAAATTCAAATTCAAAAGACACTATAAAACACAAAGGGCTGCCCAGCAAACAACACTTGGTCATTTGAGAATTCAGCGATTGAGCAGAGCACTGAGCATTAAGAGTCGAGCGATAATTGAGCCCCTGAGTTCGCGAGTGATAGAATACAACCTAGATACGATGATAGCAACTAAGGATGGTTTGGGAATAGAAGAAGTAACTACCAGCGAGGCCGCGCAGGCCCTAACTATGGAAGATGTTCCAGAAGGATAAACAAGCAATGGCCCCCGTACACGTGTCCCCCGCTACGCAGCAAACTATCAATGGCAGAGAAAGGGAAAGTTGTCATGATAGAAACAAATGAGGAAGAAGAAGATTTGCAGGCCCTTATCATTGCAAAGGAAGAAGATGAAGACATGGAGGAGGATATTCCACTTACACACTCTGCGACAAAACTGCCCGCATATGTCCCTCTGTGAAAAGGGAAGACCAAAGTACCAAAGGACCTGGACGAAACTAAGAGTTCACTCCAGACCCTGCTCCTACCAGACGGCATTGTGTTTGAAGGCACGCACCTGGGCCGCGTGCCAACCATGAAGTTTGAAGATTGGACCTCGCTGACCGCAAGAATTTCCCTCACCTGAAGACCGGGAACCTCATGAAGCAGAGCATTGAGGGGGTGGTGACAACGTTAGCGCTGCATAAGTGGTTGTGTGGTGTGGAAAGGCTGGGTTGCTGCACTTACTATGGGTACCACATTTCCACCGCACGCCCATCACCATTTTCGTCATCAGGCAGTTGCTCTGCCTGGTGCATGATGGGTATTTATGGCTGGAGGAGCCTATCCCCATCACGGCAGACCTAATTCACTGCATTTCCCGGCTCCCCTGCAAAGGAAAGGACCCTGCGACCATAGTCAATGGAAAGGGCAGTGATTTAGCCCTTCTGGAGGCCATGAAAACAAAGTATAACCTCGAAAAGAAGAAGAGGGGCTACGCCATCTCCAGCATCAAGGACAAAGCAGTCTGCGTAGCCACCCAGATCCTCGCAGGAAAAGTTATGCGAAAGTGCCGGGCCGACGAGGTATCAACATCAGTGGTTGCACTAGCCGAGCAATGTGCTAAGGGGGTCCAGTTCAACTGGTCTGACTTCCTCTGCGAGGACTTGTTGATAAATTGTCATGAAGCCTGGGAGCAGGGTAAAACTTTCCACTATGTGTGGTTGTTGCTATCCATAGTGCTCGTAGCGGGAGAACTGCTGGAGGATAGTCAATTCCCCAGCATCAATAGAGAATTACCAGAGGCTGCGAAGTATGCTTCGCTCTGGGCCACGAAGGATGCGAAGAGTATACGCGACACCAAGATCTTCTGGGTGCTCATGGAGATGAACATCTGGATATGGATCAACCGGAAGTCGTGCCTGTCACCCACAGTGTACAACAATCTTCAGAGTTTTGCATACTTTAAAGTTGATATGCACAACATTTTTATCAGGGTGCGCAAGGATCTAGTGAAGTAGTGGACAAAGCTACCTTTTGTAGCCACTGACGACGCCATTTTCACTATCTTAGAGGCATGGCCCCCGGAATGGCGCGCCCTAAATCTTGCAGAACTCGAGAGGGTGGCAGCACAGAAGAAGAAGGATGATGCCAAGCTACGCGTCACACAATTGGCCGAGAAAAGGTGAAAGGAAACAACAACACTTGAGGCAAGGGGAGCGCGGGAAGCGGCACAGAAAGCCACTGAGCAAAAAAAGGCCACAGAAGCAACAATAGCAGCACAGGCGACAAAGGAAGCAACCGCGAAGGCGAATGAGGGTCAAGCAACGCCCTCACAGGGGTAGGAGGCAGAGGAAGCATAAACAACAGAAGGGAGCGCAGACCCAGGGACCGCATCCACACAGTTGAAGCACCCACACACAACAAAGAGAGCAGGACCGAGGAAGAAGGTCAAGGCCTCGAAGTTGGCCATTGACCCGATCACCCTAACCGAGGGTGATCTCCATGACATCGGTGAGACAATGCGCAATGTCACCAATGAGGCTCTTCAAGATTTTATGCAGGAGCACCAGACTATGTTGGGGGCCCTCAGGGCGCAGTTGCAGGAGTTACAGGTACGTCCCCCTCAGGCAGGTACCCTTTCAACCCACCTCGCAGCAGGATCCTCGACAGCAGAGCAGATGCTGCGCACACAGATGGAAAACACAATAGTGTTGCCAGAAGGGGCCCTAGTAGCAGCGAATGAGGCTGATAGATTTTCGGTGAGCATGATGAAAGGCCTTGGCCTTAATCTGGCTGCCCTTCCACATGAGACATTGTATCTGCTACAATATTGGATAACGGCAAAGCTGCGTGCTAGGGAGAGCCACGTGATCCAAGTCCTCAGCAAGCAAAAGATAAACATGGAACAACTCAGCTTGCAGCGCGACGAATTGGTGTCGCAAAATCAACAGTTGGTACAGGTTGTGGACGACATTTGCCGACGCATCCCAGAGTTGGCCATCCCAGTAGACCTACTAGTAGAGGTGTGGATCCACAGGTTAGCTACAGGAGTCCGCGAGGCCAGGGAAGAAACGACCAAGGTTCAGCTGGAGTTGAATCTTCAGATCGCCGAACTACAGTTAAAGGCGCAGCCATCCACTCCCCCAGAAGTCAGAGAACAGCGCACTAGCACTATTACAACGGGATTAGAAGAAATTGGAGGTGTAGTGTGAGACTGCACCATCAAGTTGGAGGAAGCACTTGAGGTACTCACGACTTTACAAGAGGACCCCAACATCCAGCGCTTGGAGACAGAAGCACGAGAACTCTAGTAGCAATACGACAGTGTCCGAGCAATTGCGCAGACAATGGTCCTCACCTAGAGGCTTGCGAGGATGTAGCAAGCTAAAGCACTAAAGGAACAGGTGGATGCGGCGCGCCACAAGGAGGCAGTTCTCAAAGCGCGCATCTAGTCGTGGATCAATAAATCCTTCACTATCACGGCGAACATTGAAGGAAAGCTCACGCACTTACAAGGGATGCACACATTAATGTAGAGAAGCACCCCAGAATCAAAGGTCTCAAAACAACGGATGCAACAGATTCAGCAAGCAACAGCTCAGTGCACTACTGACCTCAGCACGGTTCAAGAACAGTTGGAGGGACTCCACGCCAAGATCGCCGCGCTGACAGAGTGACTCGAGGGCGAGTCACGATGTTTGTGTTGAGGGCCTGTTGGGTATGGAATCCCCCTGAGGCATGTTTTGGGGCTCAAAGCCCAAGTTTTGACTTAATCTTGTTGTAAAGACTCCGTGAATTGCAAGCGCGGAGTACGAAATGTATGATAGAGTCACAGGGTTGTCCGCCCTAGTCTTGTAATGTAATGTCGACCTACCCATGGTCCGCGAACCATGGGATTGTATAAATAGAGTGAGGCTCTAAGAGTAAAAGACCTAACTAAGTAATAGGCAGTGAAGTAGAAGAACAGAGCAAGAGTCTAAGTGTGTCTTGGGTCGTAGAGTAGGAGAAGGCTCTGCAGTTGAGTGCGCAGAGGCCTAGTAGTCTGCAGCTGAGTGTGCGGACCCCTGTAGCTGAGTGCATAGGGTGGAGTCAAGTCTGTAACCAAGGAAGAAAATAATAAAGAGAAGTTTTATCATAATTCTGTGTATCTGTTCTTGGGTTATTACATGTTTGATATAAATTGCAAGTATACTGTTTATTTACTGCACGCACCTGTATGGATGATTTATATTGTTACGTATAACTTAAAGCATGCAACTAAGCTAAGTTAATCAACTAACAATGGAATACTAATAAAGGCTTGGGTAATAACAGCATTCAGCCCCCCGAGTAGGGTTGCGCGAAGGCAACAATCTCACGCTATGAGGTATGGATAAGTGCGCCTGTGACGTGTGCGCTGGGTCGAACCACAGACTACTTGAACTCATCAGACATCTCCAGGGTACAGAAACCTGGTTCTAGCACCCTCCCATACTACTTGGGGTGAGACCTCAGTTTTTGCTCCGCGGACTGTTGCCGAAAGGGCCAGTAGTACCGGGATTTGTTTGGCTAAATCACCTCTGAACCTGGGTCAGGCCTCAACAAGCCAACATGGATATTCATTCAAGGAGAGCCTATCAACATCAAGGCTTGGTTGTATGCTTCCCCTTATTTTCTATTAATATACAACTACTGGTTCATTTTCCCTAAATGTGTATGATCATGTATCATTTAGCTTAAAATTCCTTGATCAATTAAGTAGGTTGCTTTTGAATATGCTATTTGTATTTGCATGCCTTGTTGTGCCTTGATCCCTTGTATAGGTGCATAAACACTGAGAGCAGCAGGAACGAGCCTGTGACGCAAGTGATTCAATGTCTTCAACAAAGGAGATCGAAATAACATCAGAACGAGGTAGGTCATCTTCTTCATTTCTCTTTTCAATTGTAACATAGGAAAGTGTTTGGTATATTGTCACTTTTGTTGCTAGACCCACTCATTGGGTTAGAGGTATCGTCTCTGTCCACAGAGAGGATCTACCTAGACAATAATATGTCCCTGGCACTATAGATTGACATCTCTGCATGTTTAAGCTTAATCTCCCATTCTTGAAGGACAATGTCTTTTTTATATTCTTCTATTTTGCGGAGATTGATCAATCACCCCTCAGAATTGTCCTGCCCATCAATGAAGTTGGAAATTTTTTCCTCTACTTCTCTGTAATATGCCCTCAAATCAGACAGTTGATCTACAAGTGAATCACTTGATTGGCATAGGTCTTATATAATGACCAACTTTTGACAAAATACAACATGTTGTTGAGCAAGTAGGTTTTTTAGCTCTGTTGCTTCTTTCTTGAACTCTGTTATTTTTGGATTGGCCTTTAGTTGCTCAATTCTGTGTTGCAACTCCCGTACTTGGGAATCCCGACTCTTCATGTTAGATTCATATTGAATCTTCAAGTTATCAAAACTGGTTTGCAATTTTTCAAGTTAAGCTTGCCATTGCTGAGCGACTCCCTTCTTTTCACTTTCCAAACTCTATTCAAGCTGCATTACTTTTTCATCCTTCTCCCTGAGGAGTTGTTGCACTTCTGAGGCCTTACCAATTGCTGCACAGGCATAAGCCCCTGCATATTGTGATAGTCTTCCTAGGTCCTCAGTCGGGGTGACCTGGGCATCTTTCCAAAGTAATTGAAAGGAGGCATTGCCAGGGACCAAAGTCTGGCTTTGTTCAGTTCTTCTCATTTTCCTTTGTTTACTGACCACTGCCTTATGCTTTGGACTGTAGAATACATCAAGAGGAGGAATCTCCTCTATTTTCAGAATGACCTCAGAGGTTGGAAATACTAGGATGATCTCAAAATCATCAATGTCCATACTTTCCTTTGAAGCCTCAACAGTGAACGAGGTCTTCTTTGTGTTTTTAGGAGTTTGCAGATTTTTGGGGTCAGATTGTTTGGAAAATTGTTCCCACATTTCTTCCAGATTCTTGTTTGTTAGAAATTCCTCTACCTGTGATGAAGAAGAAGTCTCTTCCTCTTTAGTATGAGCTACATATGAGACTTGTGATGTGCTTACTCCTTTGTCTTGCTTTGTGCTTTGCTGATTGAGTTTTAATAACTTTGTGGACAAGTGGGAGATCCTTTTAGTCATGTATTGATTGAATTGAATTAATTCTTCAGGACTGAACTGTGTTGTTGCGTCTCTCTCAACCTTTGCATAATCGAAGGCTGAATCAAATAGGTCATCAAACTTATCAGGCTCATTTTTGAATTGCTTGAGTTTTGCCTGAGTGATAACATTATTCGCAATATCAATGGGGTTGAACTACCAATTCGGAATGGTTGGAAAATTCATAAGCTCAATTTCCTTTATTTCCTTAGCAGCATGTTTTAAATTCTTAAGGGAATAATCACCACAATGAAAGGGAAAGGCATGCCACATTGTCTTTTTGTTATCTTTCATGACCTTAGATAGGTCATTTCCTACAGTTTGATAGGATATTTCCTGCGTGATGAGCTTGTCGGGAATATATAGGGGTAAGATATGTGGGTGCACAAGATTGCCAAAAACCCAAACATAGGTAAATGACTCTTCTCCAAACCATTAGTCAACTGATAAGAGGTGGTTGTTGGCTTCAGGTGAAATTCTAGGGCATTTTTCATCAGAGACAAACTGGTGGATTGGAAGTACAACTCCATGGAATTTTCTATAGAAATGGGGATGATATTTTGACTCCTAGAGAATACTATGATAGATGTGGATATGCATAGGGTCCTGTATGGTCCATTTCCATCCCATGGATGGGAAATCAGAAGTGAAGCAAATAACATCCATTACATAGGCACTCATGTAAAATGGTAGAACAATGTTTTCAGAAAAACTGTGTTTATTCCTATAATCTAGGATTTGGATACTTAAATTATTGGATAGAATAGTCCCCTAGTCCATAACATAGTTATCGTAGGCTGCATCAATCAGGGGTACCCATTGGTCTGAAAACTTTTGGGTATTGGGATAACCAAATAATCTACATATCATGGTGACAACATAAAAATAGGGACCGACAAGAGAAGTTATAGAGTATATACCCTTACCCTCTCGCTTGTGCTTGTTGGAATCTCTTCTCCATCCTTTGATGACTTCAAATTGATCCTGAATTTTTCCTTCATGAATTTCTCAATGAAGTCCTTATCATATTTCTTCTGAGTTGCCAGCAACTGGTACATCTAAGTCAAATCTTTGTTGGTGAAAGAGCCGATGACCATGTTCCTCTTCGTCATAAAGTTTCTCTCAGCTATGTTTAGATGGTCAATAACCCATCTAATCATATCCGTGTAAGGCAAGATGTTTGACTGAGCACTAATTCTGTGGAGGAATGAATTAGCCAGATCATTATATGTAGTATCGAAAACCGGGAATGAATCTTCGGCTGTGGCTACTCTTTTTGTTACCCTCGGCTCTTCATCTTCAAAAAGGTGATGCATGGCCTCCCAATTGGAGGTTCTGGCATCTGGGGCGCATGTGGTATTGGTAAATAATGCAGGCAATTTTGCAACCTCAGGGGGGGGAGTGACTGGTTGTCATTGAACAACAACTTTCTTCCTAGGTGTGGTCGACCGAGACATTTCTCTTGAACTATGCTTGTCGGGACTGGCATGTCAAGAGAAACTCAAGAGTGAGGAGTAACTAAGATTTAAAGCAAATAACTTAGCAAATAACTGATTACACAATAATCCAAGACTTTTATGAGAGAAATCTCAGGAAATCGTCAGTAATACTTAAGATGTTTATTCTATAGAAAACCATTAATTCTCCACATTTGGCCGTTTATTGATAAAGCGTGAATTCACATGGGTCACATTACGTGTCAGCATATCATAAAACTTTATCATTGAAAATTCATTTTCGCACCATTAAATCTTTTGATATTTTACCTCTAATAGGCTTACAGTGCATAGAATTTTAGAATTACAGGCGAGAAGGATTATCGAAGGTTTCGCATCGACGTTTTTATATCGGGGATTTGAAAGGATAACTGTCGATTAGAAAACCCCAATATAACAATTACGATATAGAGGTGCGTACTATATTCAAGATCGAAGGTCGGAGGTGAGACAAATATCATAGGATCGAAGGATTTCCGGGGTCAGAGGATTGTCGGGGATTGGAGGATAGTTTTCGTAAACAATGAAACTATGACATAAAAACCATCGGAAGTCAAGAACAAGAGTGAGAAGCCAAGGAGGAGCAGATCCAAAGATAAGTCCGCATATGCCCAAGAGAAAGAACCAAAGGGTAGAAACATTGTTATCAGAGGAGAAAAGAGAAATGATATTGGCTAAATATCTAGAACCAAATCAAAGAAATCATATTGATGTTTTGTTATGTGTCTCCACCCAAAAACTCTGATCTTTGATATGCGATTTGCTCCAACTTCTGATATGCGGACCCAATGTGATCTAATAACGAATTTAAATGTTCAATCGCATCCGCCCTTTATCAGAGCTTTTGGAATAAGACCTCCAAATAGATCCTCTGATGAGGCCTAATCTCTGATTGCGATATGTTATCCAGACCCGACTTGTTTTAATAACGATTTAATTACTAAATTGCATCTGCCCTTTATCGGAGCTTTTAGAATGGGACCTCCAATAAGATCCTCCAATGAGTCCTAATCTCTGATTGCGATATGCTCTGCAGACCCGACTGCCCTTATTATAACGTTTTAAAATCTAATATCGCGTTCGTGCATCAGAACTTTCCTATCGCAAGTTTTGCAGGCATGTCATGTTAAAACCTGTGATAAGATCCTCCAATAAGACCAAAGCTCTAATTGTGTTATGTTGTGGACCCAATTGGTTTATCAAAACGATTTTATTGAAATATCGCATCCGCTGCATCAGAGGTCAGACCAAGTAATAATGATATGTGATATCGCAATATCGACATTGTTGACATATTAGAACTTTGGCTTGTGCACAACTTCAAAAATATCTGATATCCATGTCATTGCGATGTGCAGGAGTACAATGATGATGTGGCGTGTGGGACCTCCTGACATCCATTGTAATATGATTTTGCATTGTTTAAAATCTATAGCCCCTCCTATGTTTCTATTATAATATAGTTTTCGTAAACAATGAAACTATGCTATATTTGGTTGATTATTAACAAAGACCCCTAAGTTCCCATTAGACAAGCGACCACGATTTTTTGATTAATCAATGTTAATATGGAACTCAGGTCCGGATATCCTATCGATGTTGCTTTGCGCCTCTCGGTGCAAATGCTAGTTTAGATTATATCACACTACTTTTATATATTCAATGTGATAATAATATTATATTACTTTGTTCTTTACAATACAATATTATGTTATACATTAAAAGAATTGAAAATATATTAAAAGTAAATTGAAATTGAAACACACACACACACACACATATACATATTATCTTATTCAAAAAGACCAATTTGAACTAAAGAAAGAGGACCAAAAAGTAAAGGAGGCATAGAAAGAAGGTAAATGGACAATCATTAGAAATAGAAAAGCTCTTATTAGAGAGAGAGTCCAAAATAAAAGTAATAAATAGGAATTAGGAACACTCTGGATCCTCTTTTGGAACTGTCGTAGTTTTCCATGATGTAAAGGGCCTATGTTAAGTTGGATCATGAGCAATATTGATCTTATCGTCTTAGTTGCAACTTGGGAGCATGATGAATCTAGGCCCCCTACATGGATGGATTCATTCACTAGTTAACTTGGAACAGGAAATCCTCTCGTAGAGATTTATAAGATAAACCTCAATCAGTCCAGGTGGATTGAAATTCTTGATTCTAACACCAATAGGATCTTTCTCGCCATTTGTTATTTCCCTCCTATCAACTCTACCTGCTACAAGAAAAACAGCTTGGATAAGAATTGGCCCTTCAACACATTAGAACATGACATCAACAATCTAAGAAGTGAAGGTGATATCATTTTGCTTGGGGACTTCAATGCTAGAACTGCTACTAACCAAGCTACTCTCCTAAGCAATAACTCTAACCCTAACCCCTATGGCTAGATGAGGATTGTGACTTAGCTAATAGATTCAAAATAAATTTTGAAGACACAACTAAGAACCTATTTGGTATTGAGTTTATCAAGCTTTGTAGTTCCCAAGACTTGATTATTTGTAATGGAATTAATAAGTGGCCTACCTCTAGCCAGATGACCTGCATTCATGGGTTGGGCAATAGTGTTGTGGATTATGCAATATCTGACACCCATGTTCTCAATTGTATGGTAAAGTTTGACATCCTAAATGACCACGAGCTTGATTTTGACCACAGACCCTTATCCCTAACCCTAAATATTGACATGCACACCAACCACATGAAAAAGAATGGTGAAAGTCAAAGGCACATGTGTTTTGACAAAAGTAAAATGGATCTCTTCTTACAAGATTTAAAGAGGGATCTAGGTTTCTTAACATATAACAATAATATTGATCTCATCTATCACAATTTCACTATAACTCTTTCCACTACCATTGACAAATTCTCTACAGAGGTGTCGTATAAAAATAATAATAGAACTTCCAACCCTTGGTATGATAATTATTGTAAAATATCCAGAAAAGCAATCAAAGGTGCTCCTAATGAAAGTGCAAAGCTTGAAAAAATAAGCATGTAAAAAGCTCTTAATAAAAAGAAGAAACATTCATATATTAATAGCGGCAAGAGCATATTCTCCACCTTTCTAAAGTTGAGCCTATAAAGTTTTGAAGGAATATACATGTTCGTAAAATAAAAGCAAATAATTTGATCCCCTTGAAGAATTGGGACACTTATCTTGACAATCTTTATGACTCTCTCGACACCATGGGGAGCATCTTAAACACTCCTATAGAGGAGGATATTTTCTCTCTAGAAGACGTGGAGTTCGGGATTATAAAACTTGCTAATGGGAAAGCCAGGGATATTGAAGGCTACCAAGCTGAAATTTTCAAGATGGGGACGTCTATCCTAACCCCTCATATTCACAAGATTCTCAATTTGGTAGTAAAACACGACTTCCCTAAGCCTTAGACACAAAGCCTAATTGTGCCTATCTTTAAAAGTGGGGATAAAAATGCCCCCTCTAATTATAGGACCATTATGATTGGCCACATATTAGCCAAACTATATGGGCTTATTTTGGAAAAGAATATTATCATATGGCTTGAAATCCATGGTAAAAGAGATAAAGGCAAGCTAGTTTTAGAAAACACCACTCAACTATTGACCATCTTATCACTCATAGGATCATTTCCTGGGAATGTCGCAATAGTAAAATTGATCTCTTCTATTGTTTTTTTGACTTTAGAAAATCTTTTAGCATGGTTCCTCGGGATAAGTTATGGAAAAGACTTGAAGAGATAACGGTTCCTCTTAAGTTAAGGGTTGATGTGATTCGACTATATGAGAACGTTGTCACCAAACTTAAGACCAATAAGGGCTGGTCTAAAGAAATTAAATGCAATTTCAACATTAAGCAAGGGTGTCCCCTCTCCTCTACCCTTTTTGGAAATCACATCGATAAGCTAGAAGTGTATCTGGAAGATGCGGGATGTGCCACCCCAAGCTCGCTAGTATGGTCATTACTCTTATCCTCTATGCTGACGATATTGTTCTTCTAGCTAGAAGCCATGACTCATGAGGATCTTGACAAACAAATTCAAATCATCCATGATTACTGCTCCAAGATGGGTATGACTGTTAATACTAACAACACTAAAGTCATGATAATTAAATCCAAAAAAATAAACCATGACAATGTCATCTATGATAACAATTACTTGGAGAAGGTTTTTTTCATACAAATATTAGGTATTGACATTCATCATCATCTCAACTGGAATTATAGCACTGAGAAAAGGATTATTGGTGGCTGTAAAGCCTATTGTGACCTTGAAAAGAATTGCAAGATGATTGATATTTGGCTTTGGAGTAAAAAAACGTTCCTCTTTGAGACTCTCGTTATTGGTGTTAGGGTCCCACCCTAACCCCCTTATTTATGTAGTGGGATCGAGTCATAGTAAAGAGTCAATAAAGCCCATATTAATAATTGTAAGTGGTTAACCCGCAATTAATGACGGGACCACAGTTAGTTGCAAATGGGCCATGGTATTAGATAGATGGTATTAATAAAACCCATGGTATTGATCCATGGTATTGCATGTATGAGTCATATATAAAGGATAGAGACTCCCTGCGAGGAGCATCGTGTCTTATTTTTGTATCGAGCTCTGCTCTATTGGAGGTTGCCCCCTCGAAGAGGCCAGTGAACATTGCTTTATGAATAATAAAATATTTGCTGTTGTCTCTCACTATTCTATGTTCTAGGTATCTTTCTTCTCATATTCTGTATTTGGGTATCTTTTTGCAGATTAAGAGCATAACAAGTGGTATCAGAGCACTTTCCAGGGCCGGTGGGATCTCCATTTCTTAGATTTTTTTTTTTTTTGGTTAGAGACGTATTCCAGTGTCTTTAAACCATGAGATCTGTCGTTGAGTGCATAAACTTGCGGATTTGGGGAGGCATGCACGCAGGAAATACAAGAGGTGGTCACGCTTGTTGGACTCCCTTGTAACCCCTGTGGGTACCCCTTCGAGTAGTAGCGCATTAGACAGAACCGCGTACAGACTGTCTTCCAAGTACCTTCTGGGTATATCGGAAGCCCCTTAGCTCCTCTACAACCTCGCCATAGATAAACCGTCGGTCGTCTTGCTGCTACAGTACACCGAGAACAACACTTGGAGAGATTAGTCGCCCGTACGATAGGGTAGTCGGGTTAGACGGCTAAGGGTACAGTTGATCCTCCTTAGTTAGAGCCCTGAAACATTGGGTCGAGTACTACTGTCAGACCCTTATGTATATTGCGATCTGTAGCACTTGACACTCCTTGAGACCATAGTTCCATTTTCTATCTTGGGATCACGCATCATCTTTGCCAGATCCGCTCCCGCAAAGGGGTGCAACAGCAGCAGACATCAATCCCGCAGTTCCGACTAGCCATTCCGATCTA
The DNA here is from genome assembly GCA_031772625.1 of Pinus tabuliformis. Classification (NCBI taxonomy): domain Eukaryota; kingdom Viridiplantae; phylum Streptophyta; class Pinopsida; order Pinales; family Pinaceae; genus Pinus; species Pinus tabuliformis. The sequence continues at coordinate 868,577,142 of CM062817.1, forward strand.
TAAGATCCATCAGATCCGTAGCATCAATCTGTTCCGCCGCTTAGAGCTATCCGATCCGCCATTCAGATCTCTCAGATCCATCGAATCTGAGTAGTTGTGTGGGGTTCCTATACCGGGGCATGATTTTCGCAGGACTTTTGGCAGCATTGACATTTTGAGGATTCGGTTACTGCAATATTCCTAAGGAAGGAGTAAAACTCCGTTAGGAGTTTTCAAAAAAAAAATAAAAAATTTTGAGATCTTTCGGGGCACTTATTGGTGATCTAGCACATTAGAATCAGGACGACGAGCTAAGCATGGTGGTACCATTCAATTCTTAGTGAAATTTTTTTTGGGCGGTCCCAAATTTCAAGAACATCAGGTCGGTGCATGGTAGAAACTAGAGTTCAAGCTATGGCCAATGAGAGGATGGACAAACTAGAACAAACCTTGCAATCCCTCCAACTTCAGCTTGACAGACTAACCAGCATAATCCCGAAGGCTAAGGAGGAAGCCCACGAGGAGGCGTATATTGGTAATGGACACAGTGAGGGTGAGTCTAGCCACTCTCTTCACCTTTGGGGCCCCCACCAACAATCCCGTCCGTGACCTCCCAAGTTGGATATGCATAAATTTGATGGTTCTCACCCAGCAGCATGGATAACAAAAATGGAGCAGTATTTCAATCTGAATAACATCTTAGATAATGAGACTCAACTTATGGTGGGGAGCATGTACTTGGACACTGAAAGGTGGCAATGGTGGGAATGGCATCAACGTTGCAATGGACCTTTTGTGACTTGGACCACCTTCAAAAAAGCTCTTACAAACCGCTTTGACCAGGAATCTTATTTTCTGGGTCATCTTACTAAGCCCCGATAGACTGGCACAGTGGATGAATATGTTACAGCCTTTGAAGCCTTAGCCTTCCGCACTAGGGGTCTCTCAGATGTGTTCTACACGGAATGTTTTATCAACGGTCTTAAAGAAGCCATAAAAGCCCGCGTCCCACTGCACCACCCTCCCACATGGACGGAGGCTTGCAAGGTAGCTCGTAACGTGGAACGTGCGTTAGTAGCCCAGTACAGTCGCCCAAATTTCACAGCTAAGGGTTGCCCCCCACAGGCTCACAACACGACTCAAACACTTAAGGTTCAAAAGGTGTCACCTGCAGAAATGGCCGAAAGAAGAAAGCAAGGATTATGTTACTACTGTGATGAAAAATACTCCCCAGGTCATAAATGCAATTCAAATTGATGCCACTGATTACAGCTCATCGGAGGAAGATCCACCACTGGAGGAACATGAGGCGATAGAAGAGGACAACCAAAAGGACAATGTCCCTAACGAACCCGTTATTTCGCTGCATGCTTTGGCCAGGATTTCTTCACCTCAAACTCTCAAAATCAGAGGTTTTATTAAACATCGCCCAGTAGTAGTCTTGATTGATAGTGGAAGTACACATAATTTCATCCATCAAAAAGTCGCGGAAGTAGTGCATTGTTTTGTACGAGCAGTTTCTAACTTCCAAGTCCAAATTGCGGATGGGGGCACAATGAAATGTGAAGGCCGCTGTGAAAATGTCAAACTTCAAATGGGGGATTATCAGTTGAAGACCCACATGTTTGCCATACACATGGGAGGGTGCGACATTGTCCTCGGTGCTGAATGGCTTCGCACCCTTGGGGCAATCACAATGGATTTCCAGGAGTTATATATGAGTTTTAAGCAGAACAACTCCACACATACCCTCCGTGGACTCCAGGCGGGAGCTCCCTCTATCATTAGCTCGCATAGGATGGAAAAATTGCTAAAAAAGGGCCATCATGGAGTTATAGCTCAATTTAATGCCATCCAGGCAGTTGAAACCAAGTCTCTCCTGATTCGTCTTGAGATGCAACAGATTTTAAATAACCATCTGTCGGTCTTTGACAAGCCTCATGAGCTTCCACCCTCGAGAGGGGAACATGATCATAGCATCACCTTGGTTCCAGGGGCCCAACCCCCAAATGTGCGCCCATACAGGAATCCGTTCACCCAAAAGAATGAAATAGAAAAAATAATCAAGGAACTTTTGGAAGCAGGTGTCATTCGTCCCAACATTAGTCCTTATTCATCACCGGTGGTCATGGTGCTCAAGAAAGATGGGGAGTGGCAGATGTGTCCAGACTTCAGGGCCCTCAATAAGTTGACAGTCAAAGATAAATTTCCCATCCCGGTGGTTGATGATTTGCTGGATGAACTCAATGGGGCTCAATTCTTCACTAAGCTAGATCTTCGCTCAGGCTACCACCAAATTCGCATGAAGGAAGTCGACATTCCAAAGACTGCTTTCTGAACTCACGAAGGCCATTATGAGTTCTTGGTCATGCCATTCGGTGTTTGTAATGCCCCATCTACCTTTCAGAGCCTTATGAACCACCTTCTCAAACCATATCTCAGGAAATTTGTCCTTGTCTTCTTCGATGACATCCTCATCTATAGTTGTACTTGGGCCGCACATCTTCAGCATGTAGATCTACTCTTGCAACTGCTCCGCAAGCATAAATTATTTGTTAAGATGTCCAAGTGTTCATTTGGCATGGAAGAAGTTGAGTATTTGGGCCACATTGTGGGGCATGAAGGTGTCAAGGTGGACCCCAAAAAGATCCAGGAAATGCAGGATTGGCCTCAACCTAAGACCTTGAAGAGCCTGAGAGATTTTTGGGTCTCACAGGCTATTATCGCAAATTTGTCCGCAATTATGGTCGCATAGCGAAGCCCCTCACTCAACTCTTGAAGAAAAATTCATTCTTCTGGAATGAGGATGCACAACAGGCATTTGCAGCTCTCAAAAATGCCATGTGTTCCACTCCAGTCTTAGCACTCCCTGACTTCACCAAATCTTTTGTCATTGAATGTGATGCTTCAGGTACGGGTATTGGGGCGGTCTTAATGAAGGAAGGGTGACCTTTGGCCTTCACAAGCCAACAACTAAGTGGGAAGAATCTGGACCAATCTACCTATGAGAAGGAAATGATGGCCATTTTACATGTAGTAGAGACCTGGCGACCTTACTTATTGGGGCGACATTTCCAAATCCGCACAGACCATCACAGTCTTAAATATTTTTTGGAGCAACGCCTATCCTCCCCACAACAAAATAAATGGCTCGCCAAAATGCTGGGATATGATTATGAGATCATTTACAAGAAAGGACAAGAAAATAGTGTAGCAGATGCATTATCTCGCCAATTTGAGGAGGGAAGTACCCTGTTAGCAATTTCCCTTCCCATTCCATAATGGATTGAAGAGGCTCGCAGGGAATGGTTTTCACATCCCGGGCTCTCCCAACTCATTTCTCAATTGCAGGCGGATCCAAATTCCACCAAGGGCTACTCGTGGCAGGATGAGATTCTTCGCTATAGGGACAGAGTCGTAATATCACCAACATCCACCCTCAAAAGTCGCATTTTGACAGAATTGCACTCATCCCCCATTGCAGGACATTCAGGCTTTCAGAAGACGTATGCTCGCACTAGAAGATCATTTTTTGTTACAGGCATGAAAAAGGACATCCTTACTTTTGTAGCAGAATGCGATGTCTGTCAACGCCACAAAGGGGATACCATCAAAGCACCAGGTACATTACAACCATTGCCTATCCCGACAGTAATATGGATGGAGGTTTCTATGGATTTCATTACAGGTCTTCCAAAGTCAGGAAACAAGTCAGTCATCATGGTGGTTGTGGACAGACTTTCGAAGTATGCTCATTTCTGCGCCCTACCCCACCCATTTACACCGACTTTGGTCGCTCAATCTTTCATGGATCAGATCTTCAAATTGCATGGCATGCCCACTTCTATTGTGTCCGATCGCGACCCGATCTTCACCAGTAATTTTTGGTAGGAACTCTTCAGGCTACAAGGCACCCAACTAAAACTCAGTACTTCTTATCATCCACAAACAGATGGTCAAACTGAAGCTATCAACAAATGTCTGGAAACCTACCTTAGGTGTTTCACTTCAGAAAAGTAACATCTTTGGGTACAGTGGTTGCCTATGGCTGAATGGTGGTATAACACCAACTATCATGCCACCACCAAAATGACTCCCTATGAAGCAGTATATGGTCAACTCCCTCCTTCTCCTACTTCTTATATCAAGGGGTGCTCAAAGGTACAAGCAGTGGATCAACTCCTACAAAACCGCGCAACCATGCTCGCCCATCTTAGAGAGAATCTTGATCAAGCTCAAAACCGCATGAAGCAACAGGTAGACCAGCATCGCTTAGAGTGCCAATTTCAAGAAGGGGATCAGGTCTTTTTGAGGCTACAACCATATAAGCAAACATCACTCAAAGACAAGGGTTGTCAGAAATTATCTCCAAAAGTCTACGGACCATATCAAGTACTTAAGCGCATTGGAGAAGTAGCCTACAAGCTGGCTTTGCCACCTACTACAAAATCCCATCCAGTTTTCCATGTCTCATGCCTCAAGAAAGTGATTGGGAACAATTGTAGAATTCAAACCAGTCTACCTGAATTGGACGAGGAAGGGTCAATCTAGCTCCAACCTGAACAGGTCCTAGACACACGAGAAAGGCACCTGCGTGGCCGCATGATTAGGGAAGTTCTCGTCAAGTGGAAAGACACCTCTCCGGAAGATGCAACTTGGGAACCAACCACTATTCTTCAGCAGTTTCCGCAGCTTCAGCCTTGAGGACAAGGCTATTCTTAAGGGGGAGGGCATGTTAGGGTTCCACCCTAACCCCCTTATATGTAGTGGGATCAAGTCATAGTAAAGAGTCAATAAAGCCCATATTAATAATTGTAAGTGGTTAACCCGCAATTAATGACGGGACCACAGTTAGTTGCAAATGGGCCATGGTATTAGATAGATGGTATTAATAAAACCCATGGTATTGATCCATGGTATTGCATGTATGAGTCATATATAAAGGATAGAGACTCCCTGCGAGGAGCATCGTGTCTTATTTTTGTATCGAGCTCTGCTCTATTGGAGGTTGCCCCCTTGAAGAGGCCAGTGAACATTGCTTTTTGAATAATAAAATATTTGTTGTTGTCTCTCCCTATTCTATGTTCTGGGTATCTTTCTTCGCATATTCTGTATTTGGGTATCTTTTTGCAGGTTAAGAGCATAACAATTGGAGAATGTAGTAGGGCAACTATTTAAACTTTTCTCCACATCCTTAATAATTGCTCATGAACTTAATTAGCTTCTTTTTTTCTTTATTAGTTTCTCTTCATCAAACAATTATCAAGAGCAAAAAAAATGAAAATACTAGAAGATAATGGACATAGAATATATGCTCCAAGCCAAGGAAAAACCCCTCCAAGGGGAAAACCCAAAAGAATCTCTTCTCTTTTTATATAATAATTTCAAATGAGAAAATCAAGACCCAAAGACCAAAGTCAAAACCTCCCCCAAGCGCCAAGTCAACCCTCTAAGAATCACTCTCAAACAAGTCAAAGATTGACCAAGTCAATCAAAGTCAAACCTATTCAACTTTGCCCCACTTCATAATTCTAGCCTTCTTACTTCAGATCTGCAATTTTGGCTTCTTAAAGATAGCATAAATGATCCCCCTTAAGCTTCCAAGAGATTCTTCCTCAAGCTGATTAAAGTATTCAAATTCAACAAGAGTCAAACCTACAAACTGCTCCAATCATAGATTCGCCCCTTACTTCAAGTTTATAATCTCGCCCTGCAACTTTCAACCTTGCAATTACTGCAAAAATCCTAGATATTTTGCACGTGTGGGCAGAATAAGGCTAAAAAATAAGATCTTTCTTTCCTGGTTAGACTTTCTCTTGCCTCCTTGCTCTTTGCTCTTGTTTTCCACTTTTCCTTGCTTGAGATCAAACTGTGTGAGTGTGTCAAAATGAACCAAGCTTCCTTCCTTTATATAGCCTTCTCATGAGGTCGAATAACCCATTACTAGGCTGACTTCCCCTTGGGAGGGACGACTTGTTCTTGGAGGCTTATTTGACTTTCTAGACTCATAATTAATATATGTTACATGTTACAACTTGCCCAATAGGGTCTTATACAATTGACAATGACTCTCTTCACTCAAGAAAAGTATTCTTTTGACTTGACAAACCCTAGGAGCATGAAATGCAAGCTTGACCTAGATGACCAATAAAATGAAGCATGAAACCCATGCTTAAAATAATAATTGTTTTCTTTCTTATTTTTCTTGTAACGTAAGATATACATAATTACACGAGTACAATGACAATTATGAAGACCAAAACTAGTTACATTTTCCAACACTTGTCACCCTTGTTATTTTATGCGGATGTGAGATTTGGGGTTGTAGTATATCTAGAGAATAGTGTAGGAAGATCGAGTTCATCCAAAAGAAGTTTATGACCTACAACCCCAAGCTTAATGGTAATACTCCCTATCTTATTCTCGTGATGGAAGCTAACCTTCCCCCCATTGAAAGCATAGTTATGTTTCACTATTTGATGTATAAGAAGAAGCTTTACAACATGGAAACCAAGAGGTTCCCCAAAATTGCTTCTAACTCTAGCCAAACCCTCACCTTCGGCTCAAGTGGGGTTTGCACAAGGATGCCCAGTCTTGGCTCGACTATTGGGGGTTAAAGGAGGGCTTAAAGGAGGGGATCATCTTGGAGAATAAAGATAATATTAAAAATATTATTACTTCCAAATTTAAGGACAAATTGTGGGATGATAAGGAGCTAAAGGGGAAAAGGAAGCTAAGGTATTATAAGGAGGTGATCAACCCCACTCTTGCTAACTAGAATTATCTCTCTGTCTTGACCAGTGCTAAGAATAAAATGAACATTGCAAAGATAAGAACTAACTCCCATGAACTTCGAAGTGAAACCAAGCATTGGTCTATTTTTAAAATACCTTGGGATGAAAGAATCTGTCAATTGTGCGATACTAAGAGGATTGAAGATGAAAATCACTTTCTCTTGGATTGCCCGACTCTTACTCACATTCGTTCTCATTTCCAAAACATCTGCCACACTACCAACCTTCTTGACTTGTTCAGTCAACAAAACTATAGTGATCTAGAAACATTTCTTTCCCTTTTTGATCATACAAATAAAATATTAAAAAGTCTCAATTGATATCTTTTCTTAAGGTTCAATATATCTCATTGGTCTCAATGGATGTTAATCATCATCATCATCATTAAATAAGACGACAATAGATGTTGTATATATATTTTTTACTATATCACGGGTGGTTGGGAGGAAGGAATGAAATCCTCACTACCTAGGTTCAATTCTCACAAGTAAGATGATAGATGTTGGCATTATTGGCAAAACACGTGTGTGTGTCCTAACTGAGTTGTCAAACTTCTAGTGGTACATAAGGGGTTCAATTCTCACAAGTAACATGATAGATGTTGGCATTATTGACAAAACACGTGTGTGTGTCCTAATTGAGTTGCCAAACTTCTAGTGGTACATAAGGGGTTCAATTCTCACAAGTAACATGATAGATGCTAACCTTATTGACAAAACACGTGTGTGTGTGTCCTAACTGAGTTGTAACATGATAGATGTTGACATTATTGTGTGTCCTAATTGAGTTGTAACATGATAGATGCTGACATTATTGACAAAACACGTGTGTGTGTCCTAACTGAGTTGTCAAACTTCTGGTGGTACATAACATGATAGATGTTGACATTATTGTGTGTGTCCTAATTGAGTTGTAACATGATAGATGTTGACATTATTGACAAAACACGTGTGTGTGTCCTAACTGAGTTGTCAAACTTCTGGTAGTACATAACATGATAGATGCTGACATTATTGACAAAACATGTGTGTGTGTCCTAACTGAGTTGTCAAACTGGTGGTACATAAGGGGACACAATCACTTGGAATTACCTTCTAATGGTCCATAAGGGGAAGGCACCTCTAGATATTGAGCTATTTAACATATTTCCTAAAATGAGCTCATAATACAATATTATATTGATTTTAAAAATACCATAAAAAATTGAAAATATATTAATAAAAATTTAAATTGAAATAAAGGTGAAAAAATATTATTATTATTTTATAAATTTAGATTATAATTAAAAGGTTATGTGTGTGTATATATATATATATATATTCAAGGATTTAAATCAATTTTCATGAGGGTTAGAGTGAGGTTGCTTGTACTCGAAACTACTACAACAACATTCATAGGCACCAAGCCATTAGAATGATGTTTATCAAGGCATTACGACTCATCATACTATTAATGGAAATTTTAAACACGAGTGGGAAAGATAATAGTCATTCCACTCAATGAGCTAAAATTACCCAATTGACAACTAGTTTTGATTTTATAATTGTTTAATGAAAAAATAATTTTATGATATGTATTTGAGAGTAGATTTCCACAACTTGTATTCATATTGTTAATGCCAATTTCTCCAAATATGTTGTGGGCATGTTTATTGAGGTCCAATGTTTCCAATAGTCTCACCACTCATCATCAAAATAAAGTGCTTGTGATAATTATAAAGGAAGAAAAACCATAAGTAAGAATAAAGTGATGTGATAATTATAGAGGAAGAAAAATCAGTGAACATTAGTATGAACGTTAAAGGAAATTAACCAATAATCGTTAAATTTGAACACTTAACCAAAACAGAGAGAGAAAAATAAAGAGATTTTGATTAGAGTAGGGAAAATATATAATAAAAAAATGAATTAAATATTGTAAAAAAAGATTAATCCATAATGAATGAGAGATTATTTAGACCCTAGGCGAAAATTTTATCAAAGAAGAGAGAGGATTAAAGAGTAATTACTTTACGTTAAATTTATTAATGATAATGATTATGGATTATTAAATAGAAATAATTTGAAATTTATTTAATAAAGTAAAATTAGATATAGGATTAAAAAATATATGAACATTAATATAAGGAGATTTGAAATGAGAAAAATAAAATAAAAGATTTTGGGAATAATAAGGAAATAAATAAAAGAGGCTAGACTTTATTTATATTTTTTTAATAATATAAATTTAATAAAAAATGACTTAGTCTAACTTATGGACAAAATAATATTTTCCACTTGAATTAAGTAATATAATATCTAGCAATATTGTGATTTTTTGTTGTTCAAAACACATTTTTAAATAAATAAGCACTAGATTTTTATAGATTACACAACTTAAAATCATGTATTTAAAATTAACCAGAAAAATACCTTGAAAAATGCCATTTCATGACTACCCCATAAAAAATAATATAAATTTTAGGTGAGGAAATATAAGATTTAAAGTTTGTATATGATTAAATAATGCTTTTAGGTAACTAAGAATTTTTTACTGGGTGTGTTACTGTTACTGTTAAACGTTTTTGATCTTTTGGTGATATTTTCCAATAGATTTTCAGTGATCTTTTGCTCTTAACATTATTATCCTTATATTTATAATATTATTATAATTTCAAATTTCAAATAATATTTATCTTTCGTTCAAAATTTCTCTATTGAACTTCATTCTTCACATTCCCTCTAACAACTATTTTTGGACTTTTAATTTTAATTTTAATTAAATGTAGACCATTGACCCATTGATTGTCGTGCATGGGCTATTTGGATCCTTAACTATCTAAGGCTCTTCAACCCTGGTTTCATCTTCATCAACCTTTATAGTCCATTGATTGCCCTCTATGGCTACTTTGGATCCGTAACTATTTAAGACTCCTCAACCTTGGTTTCATGTGCATGGGCTACTTGGATCTTTAACTATATAAGGCTCTTCAACCTTGATTTCATCTTCATCAACCTTTATAGTCCATTGATTGTCCTCTATAGCTACTTTGGATACGTAACTATTTAAGACTCCTCAACCTTGGTTTCATCTTCATCCGTGATGATAAGTGGTGTCCACCCAAAAGGATAGTCAAACAAAAATTCGAACACAATTTTCTTCCTAAATTTCAAACAATTATAATATTTTTATTTTATTTCTTTAGAAAATAGTCCAAACTCTCTCCCAACAAGTAATTCATTTTCATTTATATTTTATATATTTTAATTTCTCGTCATCTCTTTTAATACATTATTGGGTAAATAATTAAATTTAAAATAGTTACATACTAATTAAATAAAACAATCATATAAATTAATATATAAATTAAAAAAAATGATATTTGTTTTTAAATAGTATTTTGTAAATATTTTATATTTTTTAAAACAAATTTCTGCTTTGCTAGTTGGTATTTAAACAAGGTAATGACCCAATACCTATAAGTATTTGGCAGGAGTGAAAGCTTGCCCTTTTTGAGACCACTAATGGGTCATTCGAGGTGGTACTGTTTTCCTTGCATTCGGGGATAACAGGTAGAGATCACTGTCCTCATTGCATTGCTGGTAACATAATAGCCTTTTTCACCCAAATCCGACAATACTATTTCAAGTCAGAATATGATTTTTAAATACCTTAAACTCATTTTTTTAAAAATTTATGACTAACTAAAATTAACCCAAGAAATAGCCTTTTTCACCCAAATTCGACAATACTATTTCAAGTAAGAATATGATTTTTAAATACCTTAAACTCAATTTTTTAGAAGTTTATGACGAATTAAAATTAACCAAAAAAATATGGTGAAAATAGCCATTTCCTCTATAGGTTAGAGTATGCCCTAGTTTAACAACTAAATTATGATATGTTTTCTCAATATCAAAAAAATGTTTTACATTTTTATTTATTTTTTTCTATAATTTTTTTAATGAATTTTACTTAAAATTAAATAAAAAAATTATTTAAATGACATATTTGAGTTATTAAATTTATATATATACTTTTACAATAAAAATACATTTCAAATAATAAAAAATAACAATTTCACTTAAAAAAAAATTATACTATTAAAATTTTATTTAAAAAATAAACAATAACTTTAACATTTTAAAATTAAACCTGGTTTAACCTGAATAAAAAAATAAATAAATTATAAAACAAATCTGCTATTTAAAAATATTAAAAATAAGTTTTTGAAAATCATAAATAACACTTTAAACCATACTTAACTATATTCATGCTTCGGCAACACTTATTTCCGAGTCTATAGAGTCATTATTGCGGTTAGGCTGTATATGCTCACAATCTATACAATCATTATTGGAGTTACACCATATATGCCGACAATTAGATTTATACTTGTTTAAATCTAATGGTCTGGCATTAGATTATATATCCCCACAATTAGATTTATACTTGTTTAAATCAAATGGTCCCACATATACAACCAGACCACATTAATGACTTTATAAACCGGCATATACAACCACACTACATTAATAACTCTATAAACCAGAAAATATTAGTTACCATCAATACCTATTCACAAAAAATCAAATTCTATAAATATCTTTAGATGAAAACTAAATTAAATCCTTTCCATATATAAATAACACTATACTTCAAAATCTTTTAACCAAAATTCTATATAATTTTTTTCCTTTAAACTGATATATGCAATATAATTCTTTGTTTTAAAATTCAAAATATTTTAATATATATATAAAAAATATAAATATCTTTTAAGATATAATCATTCCATTTTAGGTTTTTAACCAAAATTCTATATAATTTTTTCCTTTAAACAAATTTGTAATTCTTTGTTTTAAGATTCAAATATTTTTAATATATATTCACTCATGAATATCTTTTAAGATATAATGATTCCATTTTAGGTTTTGGGAGGGAAAAAAATCATCCCATACCGTCCGAGCTTTGAGGATTTGCCAATCCTCGATGTTGGGAGGGGCAGGGTGCCCACGTTGACAAAATAATTTATTTAAAAAATAAATTGCAGACTTATCTTCGCCCGCTTCGAGGAGGATTACATTAAAGAAAAATCCATTTCGAATCTACAGGCTGCTACAGCAAAAGATTTGGTCGATGTCAACAATTAGAAAGATGCATTAATTTTACAGTGATATTTCTCATTATTTGTAGGATGTAAATATCTCGATTTTCGCAAGAATATATCCAAAGCGTATTCATATGACGCGAAATGACAACGAAATTAATTCAAATGAAATGAATTTATATATGACAGTCAGAGGCCAGCCGAGGCTCAGTTATTTTCTGTACTCTCCAACCTGCAAGTGAACTCTCGATTCCATAACATCGGATTGCTAATGTACACGGTATAGCATCGAGATCGAACTGGAAGATTGTCACGGATCGAACTCAGGACTTCCTCTTGGCTTTTGAGAACTTCGCGCCGCTAAATTTGGTGCACTGCCGCGGAGGGAAACGTATTTAGGTACATATAGGCTTTTTCCAAAACATTTCATCGCTTTTACAGGGATATCCTGGGTTGTTAGGTTCAAATATTCTGCATTCACGAACAATTGAAGCATGCGGAGTCTGGTCAGTCCTGGCCGTTTATGTAGCAGCTGTTCCAGTAAAAACCTAATTTATACTGCTTAATCAACGGAAATTGAGGTGAGTCGTGCTCTTGCTTTTATTTTCTGGGTTTAGTTAATTGCAAAATGCATGTTATCAGAAGCGAAAACTAATGATTTTGGTTCGCTGGCTTTAGGGTTCTAGGTGTTTTGAAGAATTTGGCATGTAGAAAAACACTTCAAAACATGCTGACGGGTTGAGCCAAATGCCGCCTGTTTAAAACTAAGCTCAATTATTACAACGCGAGAAGCAGTTTGTGTTTGGGATCTACGATAAATGGAATGATCTGTTGTGCCTGTTGAACTCTAGCTATATGGAGTAATTGAGCTTTGGTAGCAGACAGAAACTGCGCAATCCTTTTCTAGTAAATGATGTCTTAGAGTGAATTCTGTAAGTCTTTTGTGAAAGTGATCTAACCCTCAGTTTGCTGTACTTCACCATTAGGGAAGACATGTTGTAGGTTGAACGATTAGATGATATTTGAAATTTTGGCAATTGGAGTCTTCTGTTATCTAGTCCAGTATTCCAAAATCGTCTAAAGAAGTTCTGTAGACCAAGTAGGACTCCAAAATGTAAATATAAACATAGACATCTAGAGTGGTCTGGTATGTGCATCTATCTGCTAAATGCAGTAGTAAAGTGGAAAATATCATTGAGGTGAGTGGGGAAGTCAATACTGGATAGATTGTCTGAACGACAACGGAGCTTAAACACCCAGTCTGAACAACGATGGATACTCCGACTTGGGTTTCGTTCCACTGAGAAATTGCAGTGAATGATATGCCCTTTTTGGACAGTGTTGGGTTGTTGGTGATGGGAAAGTAGAATCCAAAGTAAGCTTGTCCTTCATGATTCTCCAGCTGGCATGATGGCTTACAGTGAGAGCACCTATTATCGTTGAATACTTGCTGCATAAAAATGACACTTTTCTTTCCGATCAATGCCATCTTCGCTGTACGAGTAAACTGTGGTCCTTTATTATCTCCCTGAACTATATACAAAGACGCCCCATGGGATACCGATTAATGGTCATACAACCAATTGTATCAACACATGTTGGAAGAAAGAGGAGAAATTCAAAAAACAAAGAAAGAAAAGAAGAAAGTTTGATTAATGCAAAAGTTTGGAAGAAATCAGTAAAGGAAAATGACAGAAATATTTTGAAAAGATATATTGCAATGTCAAGCCAGGGTGCGATCTAATGATGGAAATCAATCAGCCAATAATCTGTTGTAAGATCACTAATAAAATGATGGAAATCAATCCCATTAATCTTTGAATCCATCCCATTGCAAGAATAAAGCTTGATTCTGGGTGTTAGACCCTCAAGGGGCAGGAACTGTGCCCTACACGAGTGGGTTGATCCAGTAAAAAGACAACTCGTGGTGTTTGGGTTGCAGGAGTTCTAACAATTGCGTGAAGACATAGGAATGGAAGAAACCCATCTCACACAATGCACATTTAAAAAAATAAATCATCTTATTTGATAATGGACAGACAGTTTCTGATGCTTATGACAACATGCTTCATATGTTGTCACTTTGCTGTTCATGTTTTGGTAATAGGGGTAAAAATCTGTGATCAATGAAATCTTCTGCCGTATGAGTTAACTGTGGACATTGCGAATGCTGAACTGCTTATGATATTAACTCACTGAACTATTTACAAAGGTGCCCCATTAGTTACTGATACATGTTCGTACAACGTTCTGTACATAAACACATGTTGCTGGAATACAAATGAAAAAAAACACACAAAAATAAAGAGAAAAATTTGGTCAATGCAAAAAGTTTGGAAGAAAATTGCAATGTTACTTATATCATGTGCAAATATATTGCAGAGGGTTTGGGATATAACTTATTGGTGATATCTGGGGACATATTGGAAAATATTGGCCAACTTGAATAAAGTGCGAAAAATCTTCATTTTTTTAAACATCTAAAGCAACAACAACAGCAAACAAACTCATTTCCACACAATTATGAAAAATAAAGCTGATATGTAAGATGCATTTCCATGGTTTTTCTGATATTACTTGTTCAGCTTGTGAAGTGGAACATGGCACCACCTATAAGCATTTTAGTATTTTACCCATAGCTTGTGATGTGCTGAACCAAAAATTAACGGGGTCTCTAATTATTATCTTCTGACTGTAGTGAGGTTGATCCGATGGTAATGGCATTTTGCATGTTTGCCAAATATATTTAATAGCATGGTGGAAATTTTCATTTTCTTCATTAAATTTAGTACTTGGTTGGTAACATATATGCTTTTCCTGTCACAATATCACCAAATATTGCCCATAATAGCTGGATTTGCTTAACTTCTTCTTGATTTAGCACTTAAAAGGCTGTCCACATCCATATGTGTCTACATTTTTAAATATTTCCATTTAACTTTAGAAATACAAATATGTAATATGTATACTATCTGTCTTTTACTCTTTGACTGCTTTATATTTTGATTTTAAACATATGACTTAATTGCCACCAATGTTGTTGAGCATTTGACCAGTTCTGTGCCAGGAGGTGTTTGTTTTGAATCCCCTGGTTTAAGTGTACTAGTCTACACAACAGGTGTACTAGGGATTCCATCTACAAATGGGGGAAAGCATACCTTGGGTCACTCTGTACCTTGGAAAAAATGACTTAAGGACTGGTAGCTTATTTTGATAGGGTGCCATGGTTTTATTGTTTATGAATTTCATGGGTGATAAAGCACAGTCCAATTTGGGGTTTTCTTGGTCTTAAACTTCAAAATTTCTAGGAACAGGTTGTCATGTAAACACTCAGATAAATCACCTATGGGCTATCATGAATTTGTTTCTTCACTGGTTTATCTGGAGCGCAGCACCTACAGGTTTGGAACATAAACCATTTACAAGAAAAATAATCACAGCATGACTAGCCCTTCACTGAAGGGCATTAACATGAAGAGATCCTTCGCAGTTTTAGATATTTCTTGTTGGCCATATAGGGATCATTTTTGTGAACTAAATTGTTTCTTATGTGCTTCCCCTGCTTGCCTATGTAACAAGAGTTCGATTTACTTGATAGAGATGGCTTCATTTTTTCATTTGTGTGAACAAAGTTGCTGCTGATCTGCTTCAATGTCTTGCATATGTGACAAGAGTTCAATTTTCTTATTAGGGATGGCCTCATTATTTGAACTGGTTTTATGCTATATGGCGTATACTCCCCTTTGAATCCTTATTTTGAAGGCTTTAATACAAAATGCTCATTATTTCTATTTTGTATTAATTTTTTTTTTTCCGATTTGTCACCCATTCAACACTCTTGAAATTTTTATTGGAATGTGGGTTAGTGTATTTTGTGACATTTCTCATTTTCATTATCTACATTCATAATATCTCATTTGTCTGATTCAATTTGTGTCTCTTGATTCCAAGTTGCTTTGTCTTTTTTATTTATATCACAGATTTTGAGGAAATCGAGTCCATGGAGGATCAGGACAAATCAAGCTCAAAACCCTTGGACACATCTACAGAAACTGCAACTACATTTGTGGCTTCTTTTCAGGGAGAGCCTGCTTTGTCGGTTGAAGGTGTTGGCATTTCTTTAGCTGCATTTGCGGGCACTTCAAACTATGGCGATCCTAAGAACTATAGTGAGTTTGGAATTTCTTTTAATTTATTATAAACTGTACAAACAAATCATGTGTCTGGTATGCATCTGTCACTTCTGTTTTAAAATTTAGACGGATATTTAACAATGCACCAATTAATGTTGTTGTGCTTGTAATCTCAACAATTTCTATTGACCAAGGGTTTCAAACTTGATGCAGCTCTTGGAGCTTCTTTTGAAAAAAGGACTACAACTGATGTTGGGACCACTCTATCTGGAGACAACAGGGACCATACTGTAGCACTGATTAACAGGGAATTTTCTCTAGACACAAGATTCAATGATGCAAATGGTGAACCTGATACTGATATAGAAAGTATGGCCCATAGGACAAAATCCTTTCCATACCAAGCCATAGGAACTAATGTCATTGCAAAGGATGATATTAGTGGTGAAAAGCCTGTAAATGAAAGCTTACCTTTGCAGATGGAATGTACACCTATTGAAGTGCATGAAGTGCCATATTCTGAGTTGGAATTGCATTCTACTAATGAATTGCATACTGATACCAGATCTACTTCACCTTACAGTCTGCCTTTGGGTGCTGTAACTACTACTAGAAGTGACAAGAGTGTGTATGTAGATGTTCATAGTGACAAGAGAGCATCTCTTGATGTTGATGGTGACAAGAATGCCCCTGTTGAAGTTCATGAAATTCCATCTTCTGAGTTAGAATTGCCTTCTAGTAATGAATTGCCTGCTGATACTGGACCCACTTTAGTTCAAAGTCTACCTTCAGGTGCTGAAATTACTACTAGAAGTAATAAGGATGCATCTGTAGATGTTGATGGTGACAAGAGTGTTGCAGATGTTGAGAATGACAAGAGTTTGCTTTTGCAGACAGAATGTATACCTATTGAAGTTCATGAAGTTCCATCATCTGAGTTGGAATTTCATGCTAGTAATGAATTGCCAGCTGATACTGCGGCTACTGTAGCTTACAGTCTTCTTATGGGTGCTGAACCAAATATTAGAAATGAAGAGTTAGCATCTGTAGATGTTGATATTGATGTTCAGCCAGTTGAAGTTGGGGGTAACAATTACATACAGACTACTGGGAAGACTCCAGGTCAAGACAGTCCAGCTACAAAAATTGCTGACATATCAGACAAAGAAGCTGAAAGAATATCTAGCAACAATGGACCCATTGTTATTGTTGAGAACTCCTCTGTTGATGTTGCAAACACAAGCAACCATTTAGGGTCTACCAATACTAACTCTATTTCCAGCCCTGTTTTTGAGACAAATTTGACTTCCATTGCTGCAAATGTGGTGAATGCTAATCCACATGAAAATACTAAATTCATGTCCCAAGTGAAGATATCTCCAATGTCTAAAGATGCAGAATATACAGCCAATGGGATAACAAACGCCCATGTGGTCTCCAGTTCTTCTGTAGATGCTGCAGATGATGTGCTTCAGAGATTGGACAGCCATGTTGGACCAATCACTGGGGATGATCCTTCTGCTGGAGCTGCACTGGATACTGGCATAAGGCATCCTGCTTCTGATCAGAGCATGCTTGAAGACAAAAAAACTGATTTTGAGTCTGTCAAGGATGTTAAATCACCAGCGGATGCTGGACATACCATTAGGTTAATTCATGGTGTGCATGATATCATTGGGCCATGTGGGGGAGACACTGCTCCTGTTACAGATATAGAGTCTTCTGATAAGTCAAAATTTTCTCCCAGAACACACGGCCATTTGGATACAGTATCTGGGATAATTTCATTGGATTCTAATAAAAATCGGACTTCCACGGATAAGTTTCCTTCAATGGAGCCCGAGAGTGTTCCAGGTACAATCATACAATTTTTTGCAAGCTTCAGAAATTTATTATTCTTGCATGGTCTAAACTAGCTTAGGATTCTTATCTGTGTAAATTGTAAGATATAACTTACATGTTAGTGTAATTTGCACTTATCAGGTCTACTTGGTAACTATCCCATTGGTTGTGGCTTACTTCACTGCATCTAATGGATTTGATAGAGATGATCTTTTTATCGATGGACTATATTTAGATTTATTTTACACTGATATTTTTACATTCTTGTACAGCTGCTGTGATAGATGAAGAACTAGGTTCTGATTTAAAGCAAGAGCAAGATGTATGCTGCTTGATTTTGCCCTTACTAAATTCTATTATATGTTTCTCATATCAAATGAATGCTTAGATTTAGACTTCTTCCTGTTACTAATGGAAATATTTGTGAATTTACACCTATTTGTGCAGGTAATACAAACTCCCGATGAAAATAGTGGTGGAGATGTATTTATTGGTCAGAAAGTTAGAAAAAGGTTTGGAAATAGGCAGTACATGGGTGAAGTAGTTGGATTTGATCAAGAAACTTCTTGGTACAAGGTAGATGATTTTTCCTGTTTGTGGCTTGCAAGTTTTCTTTTTTATTTCTTTAACAATGTATCTTTAAAAATATAATACAATCTTGTTAAAAATTATATTCTCCTGTTTGATGGAGATAATGATTAGCCCCAGTGACCAATCCTATGAGGATATTTCTTGCTAAAACCTACAGTATCTTTCAAAAATCATTTTTTTTTTTGTATTTTAAACCAGAACAGATATTGTATTAATTTGAAAGGCTGCAGCTGAAGTGTGCATCAAGTTACATGGTCCTTGTTCTTTACTGCTTAATAAAACATGACACTTCTGGGTAAGAAGTAGAACAGCGAAAAGCTTCTAACAAATCACAATATAAAAGTTTCATGTGGGCCTGCAGGTGGCATGCTTGCAGCTTAACATAAACTCCTAAGACAAATGACTCATATATAATTCAATGGCAGACAAGAACACTACTTGCTTCTTCTAGGCTCTAGCCCCTTCAATCACCATGGGGTCTGTCAGCTGTGGACTATTTCTTCCTCTAAAACTGCCCGAGGAGAGTTCATGTTGTCTCTATTATTATAAGGTATTGCTAGAGAATCCATGCACAGAATTAAGTGTAATATACAATACACTTTGGCATTCTGTTTCCAGAGAGTCAAGCTGCCACGTCTGAATCACTAAAATGTCCTGGATGACTGAGCAGATTGGGCCTGTTCAATCTATGTGAATTTAGAAGAGAATGTGAGCAGAGCACTTCTGTTGCCCTGTATCAACTCCTCATGGTGATGCATCACCTTACGAAGCTCTTGAATGTTGCACTATCCATAATTGAAGAGATTACATAGAAATTTCAGAGAGAACCAGATGTTGCTTGACCCAGCATACAAGATCAGTGGGTGGGGAATTAGCCTGCCACTCTCTTCTAAAATTGCAGAGGTTGAGCAGGTCCAGTCTGCTCAGTCAGCCAACTGTTGTCTTGTATCAGCTCCTCATGGTGACACACCACCTTATGAAGCTCCTTAATGTCTACACTATCCATAATCAAACAAACTACATAGAAATTCCAGAGAGGGAACCAGATGTTCCATGGCCCATTATAAAAGATCATCGGGTGGGGAAAGAGCCTGCCATAACACCTTTCAATTGTCATTAGATCTATGCTATCCTGTAGAGATTCGAGAATACCTGCAAAGCGAAATATGGAGCCCTAATATATCTTAAAAAAGTCAAGAGAAAAACTGTTTGGAGGGCAGTTCTGATAATGCTGAAGCATCACATTCAAAACCTGCGAGCAAAGATGGTTCTTGTGAAATTTTACCCTAATAAAGATCCCTGAACCGCAATTGAATTGAAACCACCATTCTCACTCCAAGAATTCCAGACTTGATCTACGTTCCCCTTGATATCACCAGTTTCGATATAACAGGGAATACCTTTAGAAATAAAGTGCACATAGGCCATACTTGATGACCAGTGCAAAGAACATAGAAAAGAGTTCACTCATGGGGTTCGTTGATGCAGGAGAACTGACTCTTATATTCTAGAGTTCTCGAGAACGAAATCATATTTTAGCATACCACAATTGTTAAAAAATTCAAAGATGCTTCTACCTTTGTTCTCAAATCCAGAGAACAGAGCCATACCTGAGGAAGGATAGAAGGGTAGTGCCTGTAGCTTATTGTTTATAAGGTGGAAATTGACCAGTGCAGAGCCACTGGGCAACTTCTCTGCATGCGGAATTCACTGCCCAGTTCCAGAAACAGATCCTTCAGAGACAAAGCACTGTGAATGCCTTTCCTCTTTGTCACAGGATATTGGGCAGATAAAAAGTTAAAGACCAGATCAATGTTGCACGAAGCGGGGATGTGGAATCGTCATTTTCCAAAAATCTAGGAAGCGAAGCGTCTGCTATATATATATATTTATATTTATATTTTTTTGCATTTATACTCAAAACAAACATCCCAAATACCAAATTAGTTGTAGAAGACATGAAAACATGCATATTTTTGCATAAATCAAGATAGACATAACATCCATTGTACATTAATGATTAATTATTCGAGCATCAACCATTTAGATGCATCAACCATCTAGAATCTAGATTCTTCTCCTCCTGTCTAGCCTTTGCCTCTACCTCGATTGTCTAGGGATTTTAGTCAACATTGCCCAATTTTGATCAAACTACCTAATTCAAGACTTAAAATATGGTAGAAAAAGCTTAACATGCTTGATGGATGATTTTGACTTGATTGAAAGGTAATTTTTTGCTAAGGGTGTGCTGCGTGACAAAGGAGTTCAACAATTAGCACCACCAACACTAGGGTACATATAGGGCTTGGTGCTCTTGATTAAATGCTAATCGCATACCTTCATACTTGATATAATCTAATGAAATGCCACAATCCCATTGATCCTGAATACCTGAAAACTGTTAAGTTTGCTGAATTTTGAATAGGATATGAAATTCTATTTTCTCCATATGAAGTCCAATGAGGCTGGAACCACTCTCAAACATCCCGAGTCAATTCATGGTAATGTTAAAAATTTAAGTAAAAGGATGAGAATCTCACTTTTACTTTAAGAATTTAACATTACCATGAGGGAGCATCTGCTATATTTTTTTTTTTGCTTTCATTCCTCACCCTAACCCAAGGTGGACCCACCCCCAACAAGCAAACTCACCTAAAATTAAAAAAAAAAAAAAAAACGATTTTCTAAATAGCGCGAAGTCCAATGAGGCTGGAACCACTCTCAAACATCCCGAGTCAATTCATGGTAATGTTAAAAATTTAAGTAAAAGGATGAGAATCTCACTTTTACTTTAAGAATTTAACATTACCATGAGGGAGCATCTGCTATATTTTTTTTTTTGCTTTCATTCCTCACCCTAACCCAAGGTGGACCCACCCCCAACAAGCAAACTCACCTAAAATTAAAAAAAAAAAAACGATTTTCTAAACAGCGCGAAGATTTTCCAGAATCGTATGGAAGCGCCATGCTTCCGACGCCCGAAGCACCGTACGAAGCGCGCTTCGGAGGCCTGGAAGCGGCGCTTCCGTACCACGCTTCCGAATTTCCAGGAAGCGGCAAAAATTTCGGAAGCGCGCTTCCGGCGAAGCTTCCTAGGTGCTTCTGTACGGGACGCGCTTTGGGGCTTGGAACCGGGGGGGGGCGCTTCGTGCAACATTGGACCATATAGAAGTAGTAATGAATCAATATACTCTCTGGGATTTCAAAATTTCCTGGCATCTTTGCGACCAGATGATCAAAAAAGTCGTCAGAAGCCATGGTTGGCCAAGTCATTTTCTAAAGCTGAGAAACAATGATCTGTGGAGATATCCAAATCAGATGGATCTTACCCCTGCCTGCTTGTGTCCACCAACATATTTTTAACTTGGCCCCTTATCTCTAAATTGATTACATCGGATTCTGGATTAACTCCTTTATGCTTACACCGGTGTGGCATAGAACAGTGTAAGCTGGAGAGCCCTCTTCCCAATCCTCCATGTCTGTTAGTAATTGCTGTATCCTGTTTTCTCAGTTCTTCCTCATAGGTCATTGTGTAGCCACAGTGTCTTGCAAGATCTCCATTAAATAATTTTTGATCACCTATGAATTGTCGCTCCACATTGAAACTGAGTATCCACAATCCTTTGCTAGAATCTTGCCTGTTGCTAGACAACATTCCCTGAAGTTGGCATAGCAGTGATGCAGATCCATACAACAATGACATGCTTCAGCAGTTTTAGTTGGGTTTTGTGCAGCAGTCCTGGGGGAGAGATTTTGCACCACTAGTTTATAGTGTGAGGGAGGCAAATTATGTAGGAGAGTAGAGGTTGCCTGCATGTTTAGTTTGCAGCGTGTGGGAGGTGCAATTATCTCGGAGAGTAGAGGGGGCTAATCTTGGAATGTTTCCACTTTTACCACCTTTAGTTAATTCCAGTTTGACATGCATCTGCCAATCTTAGTATATTTTGAGTTTTGTGATGTTCAATAAATTCAACTTTGCATGCTTATCAGATTTAGCAATTTCAGTTTGCATGTTGTTTGTATTTAGCAAATCTAGTTTTAGGCATAAGGATTTTCTACCAAGCACATTTAGGGCTGTGACCCTCCTACTGCAGATCTGAACAGAGATCTAGGCCTTACTACCCTCTACTATCCAAACTCAGGATACATCACACAACAACCCTTTCCTGTGCAAGGTTTCTAGGCCTTTCGGCCACTTCGTCGTGCTCTAAACTAGGCCTACAGCCTTACCCACAGTTCCGCAAAACTCTCTGTGATACGCTGTTGTTAGGACTTGAGGAATACTTTCATAAGAATGAGCTAACATTGGATAGACACCCTTCTTCAATCTGTGGCTCTCCTTTGAATTTCCTCGCTTCATTCTTGAGAAGATACTAGGATCAAACTGGCCTCCTTGTAGCCCTTCTCGGCCTCCCAATTGATGCTTGCTTTGGGCTACATATCGACCCTCCTTTAGATCAAGCGAGTTCCTCTTACTTGATAATCTCTAGCCTAGCCTTGGGCCTTCCTAAATAGCTTTTCCAAGATTTCTATGGAACCCTCTAGATCAAGGTTACTTGGGAGTGGGAGCGGGAGCGACATTTTCAGAAGCTACTGGTTTGAGAGCGATTCCAGTAGCGTTTTTTATATAATATATATATTTTTATATTTTGATGCATATATGTCAACCAAAGCATGTAGAATGATGAATTAGATATAAAAAACATAGATTGAACCATATAACAACAATCATCTAGAAGTTATAATCTTCATCATATTCACAATTCATTACTAAGGAGTTATAATTGCCAACTTCAAACTTGAATTGTCATATATTGTTTTCAAAAAATTTCATAATAAATATGAAAGAGTCAATAGTTATAAAAACTACCAGAAACTAGAAAAGCCAAGTAAATCTATTATCTATTGCTAATGCTTGGGCCTCTTGCTGCCACGAGAAATGTCTAATTTTTTATTCTTGTTGGAAGATCATGATTTTTGTCATTAATATCACTCTCTAAGCATTAATATCCAAAGGTATCTTTGCCATTACCTCTGGATCTGTATAGGGATCTTTGTCATTAATATCACCCTCTAAGCATTAACATAAGATAGAAAAAGCATAACACGCCAAGTCAAGATTTTGTTTGAGTGATGCGTACATTTTTAGGAGGGTCATGATAGAGGAGTTCGACAACCAATGTCACTAACATCAAGGTACATAGAGGGATTGGTGCTCTTGATTAAATACAAGTTCCATACCCTAATACATGACAAAATCCAATGAAAACATTGCAATCCCCCCAATCTTGAAATCCTGAAAAATTGATAAGTCTGTTGGATTTTGAATGAAATCTAAAATTTTACTTTCTCCATATGAAATCTAATGAGGTCGGAACCACTCTCAAACATCTTGAGTCATTTCATGGTAATGTTACAAAATGAAGTAAAAGGATGAAAATGAAGATCAAGGAGAATGTCACTTTTACTTTAAGAATTTAACATTACCATGAATCACATATCAATACTAAGGCCATAGGCTTGATCATTAGGTTTCCCCACTCAAAACTTATTTGTTTCTTTGAAAAAAATTGCATTTAGAATATTACTACAAAAAATAATTTTCAAAAAAGACTAAACGTGCTCACGAAAAACCAAGGAGCATTTTTGTTTTTGTTTTTGTTTATTATTCTTTGTTTTGGTTTGGTTTGGCGGGGAGTGCGCTCATGAAATTGCTCCCTCTTTGGGAGCAATGAGCGATTTCAGTAGTGCTCTCTTGACTAGCTCCGAGTCGCTCCCGCCCGAAATACAAATTGGGAGCAGGGGCGTGAGGGGGGGGGCGCTCCCCCACAACCCTGCTCTAGATCTTAGAGGAATTATCCACTTAAACTTAAGCTCTTAATTTTCTTTTTAATTCCCTCCTTTGAATTTTAAACCCCATCTGGGTCTAAAAGCCCTTCACTTGGGTCTTTTGCCCACAAAACCCTTTTCTGACCAAAATTCTCACAAACCCCAATTTCGGCTTGTGGAATACCTCCCAAGCTACACTTTTCAACACTTTATTTGTGGATGATTTTATAGCTTGATGCACCTTTTGCCATGGAGTCATGTCTTTCCATCAATAGGGTTTCGTGCCAACAAACCATTTAGCTTTCTTTAGGTCATGGGAACAAGATACTAGAATGCAAGTGGTGCTTGGTGATGATAGGAAGTATGGTGATTGGGTTGAATTTTATCTCATTTTGTTTGCCATCAAGAGAAGCTTTAGAGCTACACGAGGTATTGGATGTTCTTGGCATGACTAAAAATAATCTTTTAGTTTCTTGTCTAATAGATTTGAAGTGTAGGGATGAGTTTGATGATTAGGACATGATCATTGGAAGTTGTAGCCTTGATCTTGGTTGAGTTGTGGTCGGAGTAGTGTTATCAGAGCAAGATTGAACTAGATTGAACCAACTGGTTTTATTGGTTTTAGGAAAAGACTAGTTCGAATCGTGGTCATGGACCGGAAGAGGTCAGTTTGGTACCAAACCAGTTGGTTTTGTAAGGAATCGGTTGGTTTCATACAATGCAACAAATAACCCTTGGAAAACAATTTAAAAAGCAATAATTTATGAGTGGGATAGCCTAATATTCAACCATAGGGCCCTACTAATGTTATATTTGAGAGTGGTTCCAACCTCATTGGATATATATGGAGAAAGTAGAATTTGAGTTCCCACTCAAAGTCTAGCAAACTTAACAATTTTCAGGATTTCAGGATTGGGGGGATTGCAATGTTAACATTGGAGTCTGTCATATACGAGGGTATGGAATTCTCATTTAATCAAGAGCACCAAGGCCTTTATGTACCTCGATGTTGGTGCCATTGATTGTTGAACTCCTTTTTTCACGACCCTAGTAAAAATGTACTCATCACTCGAAACAAAATCTTGATTTGGCATGTTAAATATTTTCTATCTTATTTTAATGCTTAGAGGGGGGTGATAATGATGAGGATCACAATGCTGGCAATGATTTTGATGATATGTAGGTATTTGTTGTAGCATGATTTTTGGGACTCTATAGGTCATCTGGTGCCTCTCTGTTGATTTACTTTTGGTTCAAAGATGGATTGCTCTTGATATTGTTTTGGTTATATGCATTCGTGCTATATATATGAAAAACTTCGCATATTTGTGTACAAGGGTTTGGATTCATATGGATGCACATGAATATATATGTTTTATTTCCAATTTTTTTTATCTTCATGCAATTTTTGGTCAATCAGTTTTTGGGTTCATTTTTTCTTGGTTTTCAAGGGTTTCAGTGCAATTCACATTTTTGAGCTTTACCAGTGCAATGAACAGTCTAGTTTTGATAACATTGGGTTAGGGTTAGAGAGAGTGACCTTTACAAATTGCTACCAAATCCCATAAGTACGAAACCTTGTTGACTAATAGTGATAATTTTTGTAAGCCTTGGCACAAAAGATTCAGTCACTTGAAGTATGGCTCGTTGCCTCTTCTAAAAGATATGGTAGTTGGATTTCCTAATTTATAAGCGAAGAAGAGAGAAGTGTGCAAAAGATGTGCACTTGGATAGCATGTTGCATGTGATTTCCTAATTAGTGTGGATAGATTAACAGGAGTTCTTGATTTGATTCATTCATATGTTTGTAGATCCATGTCATCAACTTTTTGACGTGTAATCTTAATTATGTTACTTTTGATGATAATTCTTCCAAAAAAAACACTTAGATATGTTATAGAAGACCAAAGATGAGGCTTGTAACAAGGTTTGAGAGTTTTGTTACCACTCGAACCAACAGGGGACGTAAAAGGGGTTCCTAAGAGGGCCACTGCTAGATTAAGGGCAACAGTGGAGGCTTAGCCCACTGTCACCACAGCTAAGTCTCGCTCCTCTTTATGGACTTTCACTAATGGGAGGAGTCCTGGTAGTGTAGGGATCACTTGTGAAGTATATGTCAATGGATAAGTGGAAAGTGACCTTGGAAACCCTTCCCCAAGGATGGAGTGAAGAATGGAACTTGCTTGCTTTTTCAACAAGGTACTTGGACCTCTGGGATAAAGGGGTGAAGATTGGAGGGTTGAGGGAGAAGGAATAGGCTTATAGATGAGGTTCTCAATCCCTATAATCGTTGGGAAACTTGGATTCCCAAATGGTCTTTGACAAATAATCTTTTTTAAGAAGTGGGACCACACGGGGCCAAGTGGACCCAGCCCAGGTTCGGGGATGGAATGCAGCAACCAATGATGTTCCTATCCTTGACAAGGTGAAGGGAAAGGTCCAAACAAGAATATTTACTTCAAAAAGTTGAATTGGTCTTGTTGAGGTCTAGCCTTGGGGATGCTTAGGCAAAATTCAATCCTAGAGCTAGTGCTTGGGATTCTCGGAGATTCCATTGTTAAAGTTGCCTCAAATTTGGAGGAGAGGGAGGGGAACCACCAACGCAAGATTGAAGTTTTTCGTTGGGTCAATTCTTGGGAAATTGATGCCCTAGGTGACCTCTGAGGGTTAGACCCTTGTAAAAGTGATAAAAGGTGAAAAAGGTATAGGAGTTGACCACCCTTTTTAGGGATCAATGCCTAATTCACTTGGGGATATGGAGTCAAGGATGATGATGAGTAAGAACTTGGTTTCTTGATCAGGGAGGCTCGAAAAGTCATCTTCATCCAATGTTGAGAGAAAGAAAAGAAAAGTGACCTTCAAGCATTTATACTTCAAAGCAAATGATGCAAGCTTATCGAGACAAATAATCTCTAGGACATTTCATTTATATAACATTGGCCCATGCATTAAATTTAGCTAAAACATGCTTAATTCCACATTTCAATAATGCAACAACTAGCCCTAATTTTAGCAATATGCAACAACAAGAATAATAACATCAAAATTTTCTTACAATTTTATAGAATATATCCAACCAACATTTCGTTTGTAAGACAAAGCTCCAAGACAAGAAAAAATAGCCCAAATCCATACGTCAAAATTCATCCATCTCCAAAAACTACCTTCCAAGGAAAAATGGCGAAGTTCTCTATGATTAGTGAGGTCCGAAGTCAAGTGATGATCCAAATGAATGTATCTAACATCAATATATAGCCTCCTAAGGAGTTCGAATTAGCCTATGGGCCTACATTAGCCCCTAATGATAAAATAATGTGCAAATAAAACCCCTAATGGTGACAAGCCCACCAAACTAGCTCACAAGTGTAAAAATAAGCCTCAAAAGGGGTCAAATAATAATATGTACATGTTGTGGTGCTATTTAAAGGTTCAATAATGTCTTGAAGTGCCATATTGAGGAACAAATTCCTTCGAATATGATGGACAAGGGGGTGGCCCCTTGTTCTCCAAGTAGTAGACCTGTGGTGCTCTCAATGGGTTTGATGGCACATAAGTGACCCCATGGTCTCCATATGAATCGGAGATGCTTGCAGATCCTCTGCAAGGGTCTGAGTGGTGGAATGAATGTTGCCATGACATCGTACGAGTCCTGGGACACCGGCCAAGAGTGTGGGGCTCTTGTGGGGGTCTGCTGGGCAATAATGTACCAAGCATATCACCATCATCCCAAGAGTGGACCACTAGTAGTCTCTAAGCATCGATGACGATCCGTGGAGTGTTGTCTGCCGCTGTGGGGGCCAATGGCTCTCTATGCACACCCTATATGTGCCAATGTAGACTTCTGGGGGCTAGGATCCTGTATAGGGAGACCAAACCCAAATGGAAACCACTTGTAATCTTGCAGAAGATCCAATTTGTCCCCTAGGCTTCCAGTACAACCAACCATTAAAATAATCAGGTAAAAGAGTTTACAAATCGTGGGCTTTGGCATGTGCTAGTGTTTCCAAGCTCCAAAGGGGGTTAACCAAGTACCTTATTAGGCGGTTTCAACCCTTAAAGGGGATAGTATGTCCAAGGTAAATCCTTCTAATGGGTGTGGCAAGTGATAAATAAGTGGAATGGAATAGGGAGTGAGAGGGGCAACCCTGGGCTACATATTGAGGAATAGGGGTAGTTGGATAAGGGGAAGACCACACCTGGGTATGTAATGTGTAGGAGGGAGCAATCGTGGTACACAAGGTGCCCCGACCTTGTTTTTTTCCACCTTCTTTATATGCCTTTTGCCTTTTAGGAATTTTCTTTCATTAACTACATGGGGCTCAAAGGACAAGAGCATGATGTGTAAGATATAACAATGATTACCCCCTTTTAGGTAGGGCGGTTCATTGCCCTCAAGGTTTTGGGACAATCATGGGTTCTTGAATGATAAAGGAGGCTCATCTAGGGCCTATGAACTAGGGTGATGACCATGGATTAGGTTAGAGCTCATGTATTGGCTTTTGCTCATGTGTTAATTATTTTTGCCTCGACGATCTTTTGCATTTTGTGGTACAATTTCTTGTAAAATGTGGCCAATTATGCTTTTTTCTTTTTCTTTTAGCTGCTTCAACCTTCGGGGCATCATTCTAGGCCTAACCCAAGTGGGGGCATGGGGATAGGGAGGCTGGCCCTATGTGCATTGTGGACCCATAATGGAGATGTGGACCCAGGTGGGAGAAATGATGAATGGGGTATAGTGAGTGGAAAGGGAGTAATATATGCGGATAAAAGAGTGGGACCACGCACCCAAAGTAGGGGTTTCCCAAGCAGTACCACCCTAGAACCAAATGGTCAATAAAGGAGATCCCATAGGACTAAGATCCAAGGGTAACATCCAAAAGAGATCAAGGGGACAAGAGCACAAACAAAGCCCACCCTTTCCGCCAAATTCCCCCATCAATCCATACCCAGAAGTATCCATGATAAGTAAACCCAATACTCAGTTACCAATTGGCAAGACATACCTTCAGATTCGGGAGGCCCACATTCATCATCATTCTACATTCTTTTGTCGACATATATGCATCAAAATAAAAGAAATAAAAAATTATATATATTATATAAAAAACGCTCTCGAAATTGCTCCCAAACCGGTAGCTTCTAAAAATGTCGCTCCCGCTCCCCATTTTCGCTCCCACTCCCAAGTAACCTTGACCTAGACCATAGGGGAAATCACTTGTTGATTCTAGGTGGTTGTATAAGGTGAAGCATGTGATTTATGGCGACATGAGATAATATTATTTTATAAATGTCAAACAAATGACCACAATATTGGTTTAATGGGATTGAAGAGTACAACCAGTATAAATACAATATGGGAATGCGAACAAAACTCCTAGAAAATGCCAAAAATTTAAATAATACAATTAAAACAACCTACACATATGCCTAAAGTCGTGATGAAGGTATGTTGATATAAAACGTAGTGAGTGCCCATGATTGGAAAAGTGGACAACCTAATACAAGAATCTATCAAGAGAGCGAGAAAGGGAGATTAGACAGTGGGTCTAGTTGTTGAGAGCGAGGGGAGTGAATTGGTCATTGGCTCGTTGTTGGAGTCTTTTGGAACCATTGAGGAGCCTTGTTGTGTGCTCCTAATATCCGAGGTTGAAAGAAGAAACTCCAAAAAGATCTCTAGTTGCCCCTTTGCATTTGGGAGATAGTTTGGTGGGTGGGGTGTTGTCTGCTATGGATATGTTTGGAGCTGATCTTTTTAATGCTTCGAGAACCTATGGCCTAATGTATGTTTCGACATCTTTGCATTGGTATCAGGTGGTCACCAAGAAGGGGAGGATGACGAGAAACTCGGGGTTTCACAATCCTATTGTCTAATGCACTTTGGAATTTTTCTTGTCGTTTGTTGCTCTAATGAGTCTAATCTGATAAATCAATAGGTATGAGATAATCGATATGGTCATCCCAAGGTAGGGCATGGTATGTATGAGTTGAGATTTGTGGCTGAAAATCTCCCTAATAAAGAGGGCTAAGCATCTATGATCTTGGGATCGAAAGAAAATAGCGAAGGCGCCTCCCAAGCCCCTCTAGAGGCAGTGATGGCATCCTCTAATCTCATAATATAGGGGACATTGAAAAATGAGGTGCATCTATGTCTCTAGCTCTTGAAGGTTGCTTGCCTTGTTGATCCTAGTAGATTGCAGTATATGGTGATTTGTCTTTATTTGGACTTGATGGGAGCCGAGCTAGAGTTGTCCCAAAGGGATCCTAAGCGAGTGCATCTAGTGGTTGCGTGTATATAGGAGGTGGATGATCATGTCATCATGCAACTCCAAAAAGTGCTCTAGGTAGAAAGGCATCTTCGAGTCCAAGCTTGTTGGGGGTGAAATCATTTAATCAAGTGACTTGAATGTACAATTTGTAGATATCCTCTCTAATAACTTGGTTTCGTTTTCACCTAGTCAACAAGAGATGGTGTGGTGCATCAAGGGAGAATCCAAACGAGTGAAGGCACTCTAGGAAAATAGTGATCCTCAGAAGACACCAAGATGCCTTTGAAGACCAACCTTGTGCCTGGCTTGGGGAAGGATATGAGGCGAGAGCCTCTTAGGAGCAAAGTGGAATGTGGGGTGCCTCTCGCTTAGTGGATGATGTGCTTGAGAAGCAAGGCCTGTACTCTCTTCAGTCTAGTCCAATTTGTTTGTAACAAGCTCAGTGCCCAATACTCACAAAGGTAGAGAATTGCGGGTTTCATAATTGCCTCCACGAGATAGAGTTTGATCGAGATCTCTTGAAACTGCCATGGAAGCATTGTCTCTTAAGGAGGGTTAGGGAACCTTACCCCTAACTAAGTTGAGGTTGGAGGGCCTACCAGAAACAAAAACAAGGCTCCCTGAATTGTACTCCCATGTAAGTGTAAGTTGTTGTGATCTCAATATTTTCCCCATTTGCCCCTTGATAGTAGCAATGTAAATTTGTAAGAGAGTGCTTTGATACATTGAAGATCAAACCCTTAGTTTCACCTAGGTTGATCGTCAATTGTCAAAAGTCACAAAAACTTAGTGCATTGATTTATCTTTGTAAGCCCTTAGGAATAGGGGTAGTTATCAACCTAAGATACCGGATTCGTCCAAAAGCCTTGTCGAATCGCGAATCCAGCGAATCTG
This sequence comes from Pinus tabuliformis, assembly GCA_031772625.1. NCBI lineage: Eukaryota > Viridiplantae > Streptophyta > Pinopsida > Pinales > Pinaceae > Pinus > Pinus tabuliformis. Next base: position 868,608,559 of record CM062817.1, read on the forward strand.
ACACGATTCTCTGTGGATTCGTGTCCAAACTTCAGGACACGTCGTGTCCTATAACGTGTCCTGAATTTGCAATGCGTGTCGCGATTTTTGGGATGTGTCAAGCCAGAGTTTTCAGCATTCTTTTGTACTGTTCATAAGATTGGCGATTAATGAATCGATTATAAGTTGCCAGAAAAGAAAGGCCTATTCTAGTATCTTCCATACCCTAACTGTGTGAAATGGTGGTTTTATTCTTTGATTGATTGGATGATTTTATAATGAAATATGGCCTCTGTCTTGAATGTAGTTGCATATTCAAGAGCCAAATTTGAACAACCCTTGCTTCACTGAGATGCTAAATGCTGCTGTAATAAATGGGATTTGGTTCACTGAGATTCCTTGCTTGAGATTGGCATGGAGTTCAATATTTTAATATCAAAGCAAGCATTTGACGAAGTGGTTGCTTTCAGTTTTTCCCGAGTATAGATGTGAGATATATAACCCTAAGGTTTGGAGTCTGGACAACATTATATCTTTTCATCTTGAATCTGGTTTGCTTGGAGGGAACAACGTTATTTACAGAGAAAAAAGTGGTCAAATATTATTGTTGATATTTAGAGGTCAAACAAGCATGATGTGCCACCTTGATTGATTCAGTTTTTATCTGGTTCTTTTGAAAGGGTTGCACCATTTAAAAAAAATGGTGAAATCTAGTTGTAAGTTGTCTTTCAGTTATGAATTATGAATCATGATTTAAATTTTTAATAAATTTATCATTTATGTGACCAGTACCACTGACATTTATTTGAATTTTGTATGTACTATGCATGCTAATTAGTAATTACTAATAGGCATAGCTATAGATGAAGAATCAAGATCTATGTTTGAAATCAATAAATTTGTATCATTAATTAAAATTTGTGTAAGAAATATGATAATATCTAATTTTTAATATATATATATATATTTTGAAATATATTATATATATATATATATATTTTTAATAAAATAATATATAACGTGTCCTAACGTGTCCTGTTCCGGGGGGTCAGCGTGTCCCGAATCCGACACCACGAATCCCGAATCCTACGTGTCCCGAATCCCCGTGTCAGGTGACTTAGTTATCAACAAATAGGATTAGGGGGATCAATACTTGATGTAGAAGATAACCATCGTCTTCTTGGATATGCTCATAAAGGAATGACTCTAGCTCATTAATATAGATCTTGAATAGGGTAGGTGAGAGAGGGCATCCTTGTTTTATTTGAATAGTACTCGTGATAAAGTTGTAAAGGTCGTGTGCCATCTTAAGGCAGCCTAGGATTGACTCATATTGTCTTATGATGGATGCCGATAGGGTCTTAGATATGCTAATGTTGGAAAGATTCTAGAATAAGACCTCCCTTGAGACTATGTCAAATGCTTTCCAAAAGTCAACAAAATCACTAGAAACCTTTGAAGAACGATGATGAGCATCCTCAGTAATTGATTAAAGTGTGAATATGTGATCAATTGTTTGGTAGTTGGGGTGGGAACTTGCTTGTCCTCTAGCCTTAAGATGACGACTCTCTTTCTCCTTAGAAAGCCATTGATGTAAGATTGTGGCACGAAGTTTTTGTAATGTATGACCCACCATGATTATTCGATAGCTTTTTGGATTAGAGCTACTCCATGATTTGTGGATTCGATGAATGATGTGTCTGGCCCAAGAAGCGGGAGGAGGGGAGGAGCAGTGGGGAGCTTGAACACACCACATGATTAAATAAGTCAACAATATAGGAATGAAGGGACTGCACTGGACGCCATAAAGAAGTAATAAAGAGAGAGAGACAAAGAGTTGAACATGAGGAAACCTTGCTCTAGGTGCTAGGTAATCTTCTATTAGGACTATTATGTCTTTAGCATTAGGTTTTGGTTGGCAGTTTTATTACATGGATGTAAAAGCAACCTTTCTCAATGGTTTGATTAGGGAAGAAGTGCACATTAATCATCAAAGAAGGTTTGAGGTGCATGTTTAAGAGACCTCTGTCTCGAGCTTGAAGAAATCCCTTTACGGCCTGAGGCATGCACCATGTATGTGGTACTCTAGAATTAATGAGCACTTGTTCGGTTTGGGACCCCCAAAACTTCAATAGATCCAAATCTTTATTATTTCTCTATTTCATAGGTCTGATCAGTGTTGCAGGAATTGTCCCCCCAGGATCCAAAGGCAGATCTGCGTCCCGTACATATCCAACACCGATCCTAAGGCGAAATCGTGGTTCCTCCTTTTTTTGGCGGTTCCTGCAAAATTAGATTCGTGGGGGCTTGATCCGCGGCTCCTACTGCCTGATCCGTGGTTCCTATTTCTCGATCCACAGATCTAGAAAGGATCGGGTGCGGATCTGTGGAGGTTTGGGCGTGTATCCACAGCGGATCGCGAGCGGATCTGAGAGAAGGTGGACGGTTCTACGGGGCTTTTTTTTTTTTTTGTTTTTGGAAATTTTGAATTGTTCTGTGAGGAACTACACTCTTCGAATACTCCTAAGGTGCCTCTTGATGCTCCCTAGATGCTTCCTAGATGCTCCCTAATGAAAATGTTAAATTCTTAAAGTAAAAGTGACATTCTCCTTTATCTTTCATTTCCATCCTTCTACCTAAATTTTTAATGTTACCATGAAATGACTTAGGATGTTTGGGAGTGGTTCCAACCTCATCAGACTTCATATGGAGAAAATAGAATTTCATATCCCATTCAAAATTCAGCAGACTTAACAGTTTTTAGGATCAATGGGATTGTGGCGTTTCATTGGATTATATCATGTATGAGGGCATGTGATTGGCATTTAATCAAGAGCAACAAGCCCTATATGTAACCTAGTGTTGGTGTTATTGATTGTTGAACTCCTTTGTCATGGCCTTAGCAATTATGTACCCTTCACTCAAGTCAAAATCATTGATCAAGCATGTTAAGCTTTCTCTACCATATTATAAGGCTTGGATTAAGCTGTTTGATCAAAATTAGGCAATGTTGACTAAAAGCCGTATAGAATTGAAGTAGTGGCAAAGGCTAGACAAGAGAAGAGGAATCTAGATTGTAGATGGTTGATGTTGGAATAATTAATCATTGATGTACAATGGATGCTATAGCTATCTTGATTTATGTAAAAATATGAATGTTTTCATGTCTTCCTACAACTAATTTGGTATTTTGGATGTTTTATATATATAGTAGACGCTTCCGAGATGCTTTGCTTCCTATATTTTTGGAAATTGATGCTTCCGCGTCCCCGTTTCGTCCCCGCTTTGTGCAACATTGGGTCTGATACTTACAAGGGGTTAGGCTCATAGTAGGGTTGACATGTGAGTTTGAGATGAATGACATGGCACTTTTGCACCATGTCATGGTTTTAAATGTGTGGTAGAGTCTAGGAAGTGTTCCTTAGATAGGGTAAATATGGAATTGATATTTTGAAGAGGTTTCATATGATGAATTGTAAATCCTTATCTATTCCTATTTTCCAAATCTGAAGTTGCCTTTTGTCTTTGATTTGGATTTGGTAGATCCTTGGTGTATTAGCTGTTGATTCAATCTTTTTGATGCATTTGGTTAATACCATATTTGATATATGTTTTATAGTGAACACTTTGAGCCACTACATGGTTGATTTGGGCAGATTCACTAGTAGCTGCAAAAGCATTCTTTGCTACTTGAAAGGCACATGGGGAATGGGATACCGTTGATAGGAAGAGTGGTGCTTTAGTTTTGGTTTAGGAGTGATATATATTGGTTTAGCAAAAAACAGGCGTTGGTGTCATTGAGTTGAATAGAGGTAGAGTACATGGCAACCGACACTACTAGTTGTGAAGCCATTTAGCTTCCCAAGTTGTTGACAAAGCTGATAGGTGAGATGTTGGAGCCTGCTGTCTAGGAAAAGTGGTGCTTAGCGTGGATTTAGGAGTAATATGTTGGTTTAGCAAGAAACAAGCATCAGTGGCATTGAGTTCAATAGAGGTAGAGTACATGGCAGCTAACACTACTGTCTACTGTGATGTTGGAGTCTACTGTCTACTGTGATGGTTAGGGTTGTATCAGACTCTCTCATATCCAATATTCCATGACTACTGCAAGCACATTGACATGAGGAACCACCTTCCCTGGGACAAGGTTTAGAGGAGAGTAGCGGCTCTAGTGTATGTTTAGACATATAATTAGGTTGCGGATATCTTGACCAAATCCCTGACAAAGGGCAAGTTTGAAATGTTTAGGGAGAGACTAGGTTCAGTGGAGAACACTTTCTTCGCAGAAGAGTGTTAAAAGTTCTTATTTGTTGCGTAGACAATATTCTTGTCTGGATGGCATAGCAATGCCGCAGATTCATATAGCAATGGAATGCTTTGAAATTGTGTCTTGGGCTTTGTGCAACAATCCTTGCTTAGAGATGGCACATTACTAATCTGTAGTGTAAGGGAGGTGCAATTATGTAGGAGTGTAGAGGGTGCATACTTGTGTTAACATGCATATGCTAATCTTAGTATCTTTCCAGTGTTTCCACCTTCAGTTAATTCCATTCTACAGGTTCAGATTTAGCAATTCTAGTTTGTCTTTTGTTACTGTTCAGTTTGGCTTTAAGTTAAGTTCAGTTTTGAGGGTGCATGCATGGTCTGTTTTTCAAATAGCGTACATCCTTAGGCTGTCCAAGGTGCTTTTATGGGAGTTGTCTATTTCTGGATGAGAGCTTAGTTCTATAGGAGGCACCAGCAGATTTGCCTGATGTAGTTATCCATGGAGCTAGGGTGTAGTATGTGTTCTGATTAGGGTTAGGGTTTGACACAGTGAAACCAAGTTCTTATTGCACGTGTTTAGAGACATTATTTTACCTTATTCTGTTATCTGAGAAAGGATATGTAGGGGGGCACCACTGTGTTGGTTAGTGAGTTTTGGTTTTGAACTATTGCTGTGTATTAACTTCTTTCTGTATTCAATAGAAGATGGATGTGTTTGAGAGTTAAGATATTTTACAGAAGTATGTGCTTGTAGGTAAGCTTACTTAGATCTAGGTTATTCTTTCAAAGTTGAAAAACTGCTCTCAGTGGTCTGAAAATTAATATCCTTGAGCTGGTTTATTGAATCTTCCCTTCTGTTAAAGATAGAAGATGTTAATTGTTTCCAAATAATTCTATTTTTACCTGCAGTGCTGAGTACATTGCCAACTCTGACTAAGTTCACAAACACTGCAGTAAAAAATATTTACTTGTTTTTTCCATTTCTTCATGTATTGTGACTGTTCGTATTGATTGATAACCATCTCACAACAACACAAGAACTGTAATACTCTTGGACTTCACCTTTGTCATTCTCTGTGACCTGTATGGCCAGAACATCATCCCTATTCCATATTTTGAAATCATGCTTTTAGGGGATCTATGTGAAAACTTGATCCAGACCTTCAGCCACCACCTTATTTTGCAAGATGGTGTCCCTTGGATTGTATTTACTGGATGAAGAGATTATTATCAAATGCATAGCCAAAAAATGGTTTCTAAACCTTAAAGTACAAACTTTGCTCTATGACATAGCGTGCTTCCTTAGCTTCTGCAAATATCTTAGTATCTTACTACTAATAACCAATCCCAGCTTGACAGATAACACTGTTCTGATGTATGAGTCCCTCCCTGCACCACAATTCCTGAATTACCTTTAGAGGCATGTTTTTCTCACACAAGTTATAAATTGAATCTTATCTTTATTTTTTGTTGTTCAAACAGGAAGCAAATGTATATTTGATTTTATTAATATGGTTGAGATATGAAAGAACATAAAAATAATTTTGTTTCTTGAAAGGTAACATACGAAGATGGTGATGAAGAAGACCTTGAACGGGAGGAGTTGGAACCTCTATTAGTACAAGTGAAGAGGGGCAATTCAGAAAGTAAAAGGAGAAAAGGGCGTTCAAGGTCTCATATGGGAGAGTCAAGGTACATTGATAGTTAATTTTAAGGATGGTCTGCGAAATGGGTTCCATGACTTAGTTTTACTCAAGGTTCCTATCAATTATTAGCTTCAGAGTTAGAAATATAGAACAGTGATAGGTCCAATATGAAATAGATCTGGTGTTTGCATAGTTTTTACTGATTATTAGATATATTTCTGACTTATTAACTGTTAACCTTGTACAGAAGTTTCGAAAGGGTACAAAAACCTGATGAATCTATAGTCTCAAGAGTAAAAGCAAGAGGGGGTTCTATTTCAGACAGGCAAAAATCTGTAGAGAATGATAATTTAAAACAGGTTGGTAAAGATGATCTTCATAGTGAAGATCATTTGATGGTAGACTCTGCAGATAAGCTTTCAAGCCCCATGAGAACAGCCAAAAAGAGACGTTCAGAACAGGTGAATGCAACACCCAAGACAAGAAAAGTAGATGAAGATTTTCCAGCTCATGATCAGACAACAGGGACAAGGGCTACAAAAAGAAGAAAAGTAGAGGAAAATTTACCAGATCACGATCAGACAACAGAGACCAGGGCTACAAAGAGAAGAAAAGTAGATGAAGATCTTCCAGGCCATGATCAGACAACAGGGACAAGGGCTACAAAGAGAAGAAAAGTAGATGAGTTTCCAGAGCATGATCAGACAACAGGGACAATGACTACAAAGAGAAGAAAAGTAGATGGTGATTTGCCAAGGCATGATCAGGCAACAGGGACAAACACCACAAAGAGAAGAAAAGTAGATGAAACTTTTCCAGAGCATGATCAGACAACAGGGACAATGACTACAAAGAGAAGAAAAGTAGATGAAGCTTTTCCAGAGCATGATCAGACAACACAGACAAGGACTGGAAAGAGAAGAAAAGTAGATGAAGAATCAGATCTTCCAGAACATGATCAGACAACAGGGACAAGGACTACAAGGAGAAGAAAAGTAGATGAAGAATTGTTAGAGCATGATCAGGCAACAGGGACAAGGACTAGAAATAGACTTACAGTTGAGTCAAAGCCTCATATAGAGAAAAATTTAACAGAAAATAGGGTTTCTACAAGGAGGAGCTCTGCGTCATCAGCAATTAATCTAGAAGCAGTTAGTGTTTCAAATGTAGATGTTTCAGATTCTATTCCAGGGTTTAATGATATTGGGTTTCAAGATATTGCTAAGCCAGACAGCCTTGAATCTTCTCAAAAGGATACTCCTGTGCAAGGGGGAGGAATTTCCCTTATAGGAAGAAAAACAAAGAAAGATTTTGGTGGACAGGTTTATGAAGGAGAGGTGATTGACTATGATTATAAAGCCAAGTATTACAAGGTATAGGTTTTGTAAAGTAGATTGCACTGAATTGAAATTTGGAGAATCTTGAAGTTTGAGCATTGTTAGAAGTTCTGCTGTCTTTTAGGTCCTTGTGACAGATTAAATTATGGTCATAATCATGTGGATTAACTTCATTTACAGGTTAAATATGAGGATGGCGATGAAGAAGAACTTGAATGGACTGAACTAAACCCAACATTGATACATACATATCAAAAACCTTTATCATTCAAAAGCATGCTTCGTGCTCGCAACATGGCTGCAAGGGCCAAAGTCCAAGATCAGTCTACTTCAAGCAAAGATGACGAATCTAAAGTAAATCAAACTCCAGTTTTTCATGTAGCAGAGGCTGCCTTCAATGAGCAACCAAAATCTCCAAGGTTAACTTGTTACTACCCAAACTTTAAATGCATAGTTCTTCTGTTGCATGTTTATTGCCAATCTTCTAGATATCATTGAATCTTCTAATTATTCAGCAATTTAATTGTGAGGTTTTCTGGTATAGGCTGGTCAAACTTCAAAGTTTTGTCTTATTAGAGTTTCTCTGTTTATTCAGTTAGTACAAGGGTAGGTTCTTTTCAAAATTTCTGAAATGGAAAAGTACAATGCAATTCAAATCAATTGAGTGAAAATCGTCAGTGTCTTTTAACACCAGATGTTTGTTTCTGGTGTAGTTTTATCCATTGTTGAAAATATCGATATTGGCAAAATATCGGCGAGGGTCCTGAAAACATCTTTTTGGCAATATCAGCAAAAATATTGGGAAACATAAAAAATGCATAATATATTCATTTTTTTTGGTTTATTTGTTGTTGTTGTTGGTTTGTTTGTTTTTATTTTTTTTATTTTTTTTTTTTATTTCTTTTTTTTTTCAGATTTTTAAACATAAAACAATAACAACATGAAGAAAGCATTGATATCTATGATTTGGCACGTAAATATGAAGAAAGCATTGATATCTATGATGTAAAATAAAAATGATACATCAAAGGCGATACTAAATCCTATTGATCCATGATAATTGTCCAATCAAGGGCTCAAATGTGGAGAACCAATACAAAATGACATCACATATATAAAAATATGTCATCATCATGAGTTATATGTAGCAAAACAAATAAAACTAGTAGCATCTGAGATTAGTGCCCTCTCCCCTTTTTATAGGAAAACATGTTGGGTTGTTTACCAAGCCTACCCCTAGCAGTAGAAGTCCCTGACTCTGCACCTAATGTCAAATAATGACTGCTGGGTATGGAGCTGTGCTCTCCTATATCTATAGCAGATGGTGCTGACGCTAACTCTCCCACAATCTCCTCCTCTTCCTCTTGTTGACCTTGTTCTATTGGTTCCTCTAACCATGTAGGTGACTCCTCCAAGATGGACACCTCAAACTCCATCCCCATTGAGACAATACATCAATATTGTCCAAGTAAATAATATTTGGATCCATTGGTTTTTTTTATTTGCTTCACTCGAAGTCGGAGATCGTAATGTACATATACTAAGTCCATTGAGGTTTGAGCACTCCAACTTGTAAGAGTGTCAAAAAAACTAATGGGTCTTGACACTTTGAGGGTCATAAATTAAAATTACAATAAATGCAATTGCTCAACTGAAGGCTGAAGCTCAAAGTTATACCTGTTGTGCTTTTTTGAGTGTATTTTCTCAAATACACTCCAATTGCATTCACACCCTAAGAGCTACAAGTTTGACTCAAGGTTCTTATGGCCAATTTCTGTAAATTTGGTACCCCTGCACCTTAACTTGGCCACCAAATATCTACAACAAAATAAAGAAATGAAAAAGTTAAAAAGTTAAAATATAATTAAATTTTCAAATAAAACATAGTTGAATTTAAAAAATCTAGAATTATAAATAAGTAAATTCTAATGAGTCATGACTTATCACTTACGTGGCATGAAGAGGGTCCTTTCCCTAATAGCATGATCAAAGCCAAATAGGCCAACACAATCCCAATAAAACTGTATCTCACGATTGATTTTGCTATGAAGATTAGGATCATGTACCATCCTATGAATACAAGAATGGGGCCCTTCCATCACTTGGCCATCAAAATCAAAGCCGCATTTGTAGGAAAATGCGAGGCTAAGGAATAGTGCTGTTGCATGAATGGGTCGATGAAGCTATCCTGTCCACCACTATCATTCACATCCCAAAACATCATTTGTCTATTTAGCCCAACAAAACCCTTGTCTGCATAATAAGCACGAATGGCCTCCTTTGCCTTACCATGGCCTCATGCAAATAAACCATTGCATTCTTTTCCTCATCTCCCAATTTCAAAACCTTTACTATAGGTTCACTAACTTAGCACACTTCTTCTACTCCTTGTCAAAATGTGTTAGTGTACATGTTAATTTTAGGTTAACATATTCTTTGCTGAGGTTAGATACTTCATGAGCTCATTCATTATTACATTAATCCATTAGCAATCACATCAATCATTATCTTATAGCAGTAACTGATGAAAGAACATGAATGCAAAAGACAAGCCAAGATAAAAGAACACAGTAATTGGCACAAGCCAGGGAAAAACCCCAAAATGGGGAAAACCCTTTCTCAATTCTTCTTTTATTAATATCGAAGGTTCGACAGAGAGAGAGTACAATGAAGATGTCTTGCCAATAGAGGATCTAATAACTTTTGAGAATGAAGAGCATACCAACAACCCTAAATAAAAAAGGCATCCTTCTCATAGTGGACCGCTCCCATGACGTTCGCTTGAAGACCTAGGGATAGAGGAAACCTTGTACCAATCACAAGAAGAAGCCTTAGATTAATTGTGTTGTTCCTTCAGATTGCTGCGGCTTGAAGAGAAGAGCCTCACTAGGCATTATGACCCTTGAAATAGGTGATTCAATCTGTTGCTGTAGCAGCTTCTATCCTGCGGCCAAAACAGAGACATGGAACTAGCACAAAAGCCCTTCTTACTTGGAGTAAGACATGACAAAGGCTACACCCAATCTCGGCCTTATTTGATGTTCAAGAATTCGGTCCTGAAGCGATAAGAAGGCCCATACAAACTGCCCATAAATTCCTTCATTTCCTGTGGTTATTTCACATAAGTAGCTCGGTCCTTGTGACCAGTGTTGAAAATATCGGTATTGGCAAAATATTGGAGAGGGTCCAAAAAACATCTTATCGGCAATATCGGCGAAAATATCGGCAAATATTGGCAAGCATAAAAAATGCATAATATATTCATTTTAAAAATATTTTTAAACATATAAAGCAATAACAACATGAAATAAACACATTGGCACATAAATATGAAGAAAGCACTGATATATATGATGTCAAATAGAAATGATACATCAAAGGCGATACCAAATTTTGCTGATCCCTGATAATTGTCCATTCAAGGACTCAAATGTGGAGAACCAATACAAAATAACATCACATATATAAAAGTATCTCATCATCATGAGTTATATGTAGCAAAACAAATAAAGCTAGCAGCGATCTATCTGAAATCACTGCCCTCTCCCCCTTTTACGGGAAAGCATGATGGGCTGTTTGTCAGGCCTGCCCCTAGTAGTAGAAGGCCTTTGCCCTGCCTCTGCGCCTAATGTCAAATAATGAGTGCTAGGTATGGTGCTGTGCTCTCCTATATCTGTAGCAGATGGTGTTGATGCTCCCACAGTGTCTTCGTTCTCGTCTTGCTCTTCCTCCGAGTGCTGCTCCTCCTCCTCCTCCTCCTCCTCCTCTTGCTGCCCCTGTTCTAGTGGATCATTTGGCTCTAACCATGAAGGTGACTCCTCCAAGATGGGCTCCTCAAACTCCACCCTCCACTGAGACAATACATCAATATTGTCCAAGGAAATGACATCTGGATCCATTGGTGCTTCTATTTGCCTCACTCGAAGTCGGATGTTGTAATGCACATACACTAAATCATTGAGGCGTGCGAACTCCAACTTGTAAGAGTGTCAAAAAAACTAATGAGTCTTGACTCTTGACACTTGAAGGTCATAAATTAAAAATTAAAAATTACAATAAGTGTAATTGCTCAACTGAAGGTTGGAGCTCAAAGTTATATATACCTGTTGCACTTTTTTGCGTGTATTTTCTCAAATACACTCCAATTGCGCTCACACCCTGAAGAGCTATATGTTTGACTCAAGATTCTTATGGACAATTTCTGCAAATTTGGTGGCCTTGCACCATAGCTTCGCCACCAAATATCTTTAACAAAATAAAGAAATAAAAAATTCAAAAACTTAAAACATAATTAAACTTTCAAATAAAAGTTACATAATTGAATTTAAAAAAAACTAGAATTATAAGTAAGAAAATTCTAAATTGAAAATTCTAATTTCTAATGAATGATGACTTGTCACTTTCGTGGCATGAAGAGGGTCCTTTCCCTAATAGCTTCATCAAAGCCAAATAAACCAACACAATCCCGATAAAACTGTATCTCGCGATTGATTTTGCTATGAATCTCATGATCAGGTACCATCCTATGAATACAAGAATGGAGCCCTTCCATCATTTCGCCATCAAAATCAAAGCCGCATTTGTATGAAAATGCGGGGTTGAGGAAGAGTGCTGCTGCATGAATGAGTCAATGAAGCATCTCTGTCCACCAACTATCAATCACATCCCATAACATCATATGCCTATCAAGGCCAGCAGAACTCTTGTCTGCATAATAAGAACGAATGGCCTCCTTGGCCCTATCCATGGCCTCATACAAATAAGCCATTGCAGGCTTCTCCCCATCTACCAATCTGAGAACCTTTGCTATAGGTTCACTAACTGAGCACGCTTCTTCTACTCCATGCCAAAACATCTCAGAGTACACCATTTTTGCAATGGCTTTCCCGTCTTGTCTCTTGCTCTATCTACAATTACGCTAGTCATCAGACACAAACATTTGCTTCAACTCGAACTGACATCGAAGCAAAGACTGAAGAGTAATAAAGTTTGTGGCAAAACGTGTGATTGTAGGACGTCGCAACTCCTTGTTTCTAGTGAACTTCCTCATGAGGCTAAGAACAAAAGCATGGTTATAAATAAACTTAGGGACACTCCTAGCCATATCAACCACCTCCTTGGTGAAGGAGAGTTTCCCCATATCCTCAAGCAACAAATCGAGACAATGTGCTACACACGGAGTCTAAAACAATTGGCGATGCCTCTCCATAAACATCTTGCCGGCAGACACATAATTAGCTGCATTGTCTGTTATGACTTGCACCACATTCTGCACACCAATCTCCCGAATGAACCCATCTAACAACTCACATATCGTTGCTGCATCTTTGATATGTTCTGATGCATCCATTGATTTAATAAACATGGTACCTTTAGGACAATGTACCAAGAAATTTAGAAGGGTCCTACCCTTCCTATCTGTCCAACCATTAGACATCACTATGCATCCAGTAACTTCCCATGTTTTTTTCAACTCAGCCAATCTAGAGTTGATGTCCTATTTTTCTGCTTGAAGAATTGGCCCTCGCAACTCCTCATATGTAGCACTTTTGTACGCTGGGCCCACAACAACAATAGCATCACACATTGGCTGCCAAAATGGATTGGTTTTGGTGATGCTGAGAGGTAAGTTGCTCCAGAAAAGACACCTCCCCATGACTCTATCTGCTTTTTGCTTCTCCTTTTTTTTAACAAGTGATTTTATGCCAGGTTGTGATCCATGTCCTGTTCGTGGAACAAAAACTGATGACCTTGGACTAGCAGTAGCAGGTGATGCTGTGGAGCCCCTCCCACTACCCTCAACATCAAAATCAGGAAAAGATATCCCGAAAGATCTACCTGCACGTTCAACCTTGTTTCTTTATGTCTCTTCCTTCTTTCTGTCTTTTTCATCAATTGCCTCGATATAAGCTCTGGACTAGAAAGTGTACAAATCCCAACATCATGTTCAGTGAGTCTAGCCAAAGGGTATTTCAATCGTGTAACCCCTCCTGTCATCCTGGTCACACATAATTTGCATGTAAGATATGCCTGATTTGTCCCACCATCAGGCTCCAAAATGGGTCCAAGGCTTTATGCATATTTGAATTTTGTAGTGAGCTAACTCAAACCTAGGGCAATAAAAAAAAATAATTTGGAATTAATAAGTAATAACCACCTCATTTTACAAAATAATTTTTTTGCTACATTATTTGCAATGTGAATTCAATGAAAACCATAAATGACAATAAGAGGGTGCATTTGAAAGTTAAAAAAAAAATGGAGTTTGCTGTCCAAATATGGAGAAACCCTTGCATTTGCTCATGGGCATGAAAATCATAGCAAATGGAAAAAAAAAGGAAGCAAAATGTTTGTAGGCAAATAGGCAAGTAAGAATAATCCTAAAACTATCAAAAAATTCATTAACATAGGGGTTTATTTGAACATGCCTGTTAATGGAAGAAATGAAATTGTCTTACTGTTCTTCAATCTTAGATCAACAAAATCTTCGTTGTTGGTGGCGATAATGGCTATTCAACACTCAAATCCTCCTTGGCAGCAAGCACATAGCTCTCCCATTCCTTCTCCAACAATTAAAAATGAAAATGAATGGAAAAAAAAAAACAAAATCGGCCTTTTCTAGCTGCGGCGACAATTTTTATTTTATTTATTTATTTATTTATTTTTATTCTATTATGTTCCTGGGTGATATTTGCATCGTAGCGCGATATTTTCCAGAGATATTGCTGATATTTCGGAAATATCGCGATAATTTTGGGGAGACAAAATATCGCGATATTTCCTCGGCGATATCTCGTCTCCTTGAAAATATCGCAATATTTGTGAAAATCGGCGATATCTCGATGATATTGTCAACACTGCTTGTGACAGAATAGGAAACCCAAAAACACTCTTGCGTCCTTCTTTTGAACTTGGCTACCTCAGATATATGTGAGAGCTAATTTGATGATGTAGATATGAGGTTGGAGGATGCCTCTTATATACCATTAGACATGATGATTTGACCTTACGAAGGAGAAGCCGACCTTGACATTTGGAGGCAAATTTAAATTTCAAAATTTCAATTTTTCCTGCCTTGATAAGATCATGACTTGTTAAATTTCTTTTGAATAAATAAATATGTTTCCTTATCCAAATTTGGTGATCTTTAGGTCGATTTTGGTCCTCTCGAAAAGAGGAATTCAATGCTACAATTATCTTTCTCAAAGGAGTTGTCCAAAGTGGGATTTGGCTCTAGTTGCCAATTTTAACAATACACCATTTTTGCAATGGCTCTCGCATCTTGTCTCCTGCTGTATCTACAATCACGCCATCCATCAGAAACAAACATTTGCTTCAACTCAATCTAACATTGAAGCAAACTTTGAAGAGTAATAAAGTTGGTGGCAAAATGTGTGATTGCAGGATGACGCAACTCCTTGTTTCTAGTGTGTCTCCTCATGAGGCTAAGAACAAAAGCATGGTTATATATAAACTTGGGGATGCTCCTAGCCATATCAATCACCTCCTTGATGAAGGAGAGTTTCCCCATTTCCATAAACATCAAATCGATACAATGGTGTTGCACATGGAGTCCAGAACAATGTGCGGTGCGTCTCCATAAGGATCATGCTGACATACACATAATTAGTTGCATCATATGTTATGACTTGCACCATATTTTGCAGACCAATCTCCCGAATGAACCCATCTAACAACTCACATGTCAACGTTGCATCTTTTATATGTGCTTATGCATCCACTGATTTAATAAACATGATACCTTTAGGACAATGTACCAAGAAATCTAGAAGGGTCCTACCCTTCCTATTTGTTCGACTATTAGACGTCACTGTGCATCCAAATAAGAATTTCCCTTGGGTGGCTTCACATTTCACCAAATATAACCTACGAATAGAGTGGACTCCCTCTAAATGTTTAGTGCCCCCCTATATGCCCACCTTTCGACCTTGAACCTAGTGAATTATGTTGTTTATAGCTCAGGCATGTGTAGTGATCTAGGGTAATTTTGCCCTAGAGTTTCAGATAATTAAGGCTTTTTAATCGATTTTATTTCCTGGTTCATTAATAGAACAATTGATACATTCAATAACACTATTTTGAATAAGCATCAGGTCACCATGAATAACACTGATTCGTTCAACAAAAAACTTTATTTCACTCAATATGATAATTCCTTCTATCCACAATTTCAACGACAATTTTCAGTAAACAACGATTACCCTGACTTCTACGAAATACTCCACAGTATTATGCAACTAAAATTTCCTACGAATTCTGACCAGAAGGGAAACTTCAGGATGAAACCCAGATTCAACTGAGGGTTGTTGGACTCAGGAACTGGGGCTAAGATGATGGGTGAACTTCGCTTAGGTTCGTCCCACAATCTGCATTAGGAGAAATTAGGCAATTTGTTCTTGCTCTTGTCTCAGATGATTATGTGTTTCAGGAAATCCAATCAGTCTGTCAAAGTGACCTTAGGTGAAGCTCGACTCTTGTCAAAATTGTTTCCTTTATGCCCAGCGCAGTTTGGGTGGCCTCCAAAAGGGCTTCGTTGGTCTGCATAGATAATTTCGGAGTGTGATCACATCTAATTCATCCAGACTACTTCAGATGTTTCTCAGCTGCTATAGAGGGTTGCACGCTGTTGGCCTTAGATTTTTGGCTGCAACAGGAGTGCGTTCTTCGCTCAAATAAATTTCTGCCTTTTTTCAGATGAACTTTCCTGTGCAGGGAGTTTAATCACAAAAAACATCGAATTGCCTAGATAATTAGACTCGGAGGGAATTCATTCAACTTTAGAGATGGTTAATTTGCCTAGCCGAAATTCTCTCCACAAGATACTTCACTACTTCTGAAATAATGAATTTCTTGATGCTAGAACAAGGTTAAAAAAATAGAAACAAGACCAACTAGGGTGGAATATTTCACCATCGAAATATTAGGGTAAAAGGGGTCTTAAACCCTCAGAGCCTCAAGCTGAAAGAGAAACAGAGATAAATGATTCAAACTAGTGATGATGCAAATGAATCTAGCCCTCTTGTATTTATAGATTTCTTTGAGGGGAATTTTCTCCTTAATTGATTGAGTGAGGTTCACTCAAAACCCCAACTTTGGGTTTCTTTGCCCAACTACCCCAAAACTTGCCCTTCGCTGCCCAAACATTGGATATTTTGGGGTTTTCCCCTTTATCAAGGACTATAGCCTAAGGGGATTGATAGGCTTGTCTTTTGGGCAATTAATTTCTCTAGGACATTATAGCACCTGCTTCCTGACATTGCTTGTCCTCAAGCAATGACAAGTTCCGTTGCTCTATTGCATGCCACTCAGACTTAGTTTCTAGCCATTATTTATGGCCACCATTTGGGAAATGCTATAGGGGGTATATCATCTTGTATATCTTCTTCCATATATGTTTCAATGCCATCCAAACATACATCAAGCAATGACAAGTTCCGTTGCTCTATTGCATGCCACTCAGACTTAGTTTCTAGCCATTATTTATGGCCACCATTTGGGACATGCTATAGGGGGTATATCATCTTGTATATCTTCTTCCATATATGTTTCAATGCCATCCAAACATACATCTTCATCTTCAGAAAGATATCCATCAGGTACAAAAAACCCATCACTATCATCATCTTCCTTAGATTTAAACTTATCTGTTTCAACCTTAGTCTTTACTTCCTCATCATCCCTATCACTATCAGAAAGGTTTTTCCTGTGATCTTCCTTTTCCCATTCATCTTTTCTATCATTCTCATAGTCCAAAGCAAAGCCCGCCCTTAAAGGATTTAGATGCCTAATGTTATCACTTTTCTTTGAGAAGGTTCCATAAAAAGTAGGGCTGTAGCTATGATCAAACTGCAAAAACTTTCTTCTCTTATTATGAAGCCTAGTTTCTCTTTGTGCGGTGGTATTTTCAATATTGCTAGGTAAACTATCACCCAATACTTCTTCCCAGTAATTTTCTTTTCCTCTCAACTCTCTTGTGCAAAAATACGTTGCTAGCTACATTGGCTTTGTAGCATATAAAAAAATAGTATTGAATAATGAATGATCATCTTTCAACCTCTCTCTCAAAATTTTCAGGGAGTGATGCAATGCACTTGCAAAGGAGACATCAGGATCAAAACCATGCTTTTTACAAAATGCCTCCAACTCTCTTAATTTCCATATATTGGGTTTTTGATGCATGTGCAACGAGGAACAACTAGGAAAAAATCTAGAAGTAACTTTTGCAACCGTTGTGTTTGCGAAGAAGCATGAATTCCTTCATGATCTTGTTTGAATCCTTGCTCTCGTAAAGCGTACTTTCACACAACAAACCATCTTCATCTAGAATAAACAAAAGCTTAGGCTCTAGAGTTATCTAGTCCCAAAGGCCCTTTTTCAAACTTGTTCTCCCTTCTCTGTGTAGAAGTTTACGCAAATTATGAACACTTGTAACAATGTCTTGCCAATCAAATGATCCATGTAGTTTTGGGTAGCATTTTCACTGCGATTAGTTTTAATGTAATCAAAGATGCCATCTATAATCTCCTGTGCATGTTGATAGGAAATCGTGCAGCATGAATGAATTATTGTCTGTCCAATCAAGTGATCTACAACATCCCTTGAAGGATGAATATCCCACATAACTGAGAAGGCTAGTTTATCAATTCATGGGTTCAATGAGCACAGTTCTTTACAAAGAATGCAAGGCAACAATGGTAGCATACATTGGATAAGATAGATACTCTTAGAATGGTTTTGTGCCTCTCTATCCAATATAGTCTCAAGATGGACAAAATAGGGAACATCGACAATATGGACTATCACTTTCATGACACCATTCCGTAGGTTTTTAATTGACAATGCATCATCTAGATCCTTTGCATCTGGGGATCAATTGAGAGTATGCAAAAATTTCTCATATCTCTCCTCACTTAAACTCCTCTATAGGCATTTTCCATGGAACCTTCGGTAGATTGGCCATTGCCCCAGATGGAAAAACAACACTATGAATCGCATGCTCAAATAAAATTGCTATAGATTGTACTTTGATTTCTCCACCTTGTCCGAAATTATGCTTAACAACTGCAAGTGGAAGGTAAATATTTGGTCTCCATACCTCATTTGAAGTAGCTACAAACTTGCTTTCTAGTGTGAGGTCACCTTCTTGCAACTGGTTCTTTAGATTGTCTGGTAAAGTGTTCATCGAGACAATCATTTTTGAAAATCTGGGATTTGTAAGTACCAACATGATAAAAATTTCTCCATTGTGTGATGTTGATCTTTTGCAATTACTTTGGCGATTTCTCACTCTTGGAGCATCCTCTCTTTGGTCCTTCCTTATATGCAAGCCACTTTTTTGCTTCAAGAAAACCAATTACTGCCTCATCTTGTGAAGATTTCTAAATGATGCGTATCACTCCATTAGTGGGTTGTTTACTTGTTAGTGAGTTCATAGTTGAAGCAACAATTGCTAATGCCTCTACTAGCTTAGCTTGTTGGTCTTAACTGTACCTAACTTTAGATGATTCATCGCTTGACAAATACTGCTCAACGGTTTGACATGAAGTAGCATCACATAATATACTAGGTGCTTCATTAACACACACTCTTTTCAATACAAAAGGCAGCATGGTCAATACTCGAACAAACATTTTGATCACTTACATATGAAGTATCATTCATTAGGAACTCGGGATAGTTAGTTTTTCCCGAATTATCCACCTTCTATTTGGATTTTAAAGATTCCTTGCTTTCTAGAAACATATTGTTGACAACCTCAGAACCTGAATTATTTTTTTGCTTGTTTGAAGCACAATTCATTTTTGGCCCAAGAAGATACTGGATCATGTTTCAAATCAAGATGTGTTTTGTCCTTTCCCAACTCTGTAGGTCTATACCTAAGCACTCATTGTAGTTGTCGAAACCAATCTTAGGGGCAACTTGTCCATCTGTGTCTTTCTTCAGATATGTACCACTTTTCACAATCAAATTGTTCATCCAATTCCATATCATTTTCACAATCAAGGGGTGCATCAGCTATGGTAGCTAAGGTTGGCACTCTAATTTCTAATTGATGGTTGGAAAATCCATCACAACCACTATCTGCAGAATAAGATGCTTCAATCACAGGGTTATTTTTCTAATCTCCCATCTCATTGTTGGTAATATTTCCAAGTTCTGGCTTCTTTTTAGGGGGATACAACCATGTCCATGCCTTTGCCTTTGTCTTAGTTCCTCTTGTAATGGGCTTGGGCTTATCCTCTTGTACTTTGTTTTTCTTGTAGCTAGCCCAAGGTCATTCCATCTCCTTAATCGATCCTTTTCATTTTCCTTGGCCCACTTCTCTAATTTTGTAAGAGCTACTTTGTTCCAATATTGCAATTTTTTCATAGATTCTGCTTGTTGCTCTTCCAATTTCCTCCAAGATTCTGCATACCCTTTGGCGAAAATTGCTTCTAGTAGTTCCATTTTCAAACCCCCTCTAGGCTGGCAGGCGAACTAGCTTTGATACCAGTGTAGTGATCTAGGGTAATTTCGTCCTAAGCTTTCAGATAATTTGGGATTTTTAATCTTTTTTGTTTGTTTGTTGTTTTCTGGTTCATTAATAGAACATTGATCCATTCAATAACACAATTTTGAATAAGCATCAATTCACCACGAATAGCTCTGATTTGTTCAACACAAAATTTTATTTTAGTCAATATGATAATTCCTTCTATCCTCAATTTCAACAATAGTTTTTAGTAAACTATGATTATCCTAACTTCTACCAAATACTCCACAGTATTATGCAATTGAAATTTCCTACGAATTCCGACCATAAGGGAAACCTTGGGATGAAACCTAGATTCAACCGAGGGTTGTTGGATTCAGGGACTAGGGTCGAGATGATGGATGAACTTCGCTCAGGGTTTGTCCCACAATCTGCGTCAAGAGAAATTAGGCAATCTGCTCTTGTGCTTGCCTTGGATCACTGTGTGTTTCAGGAAATCCCACCAATCTATCAAAGTAACCTCAAGGGAAGCTTGACTCCTGTCAAAATGGAGTCCTTTATGCCCAACTTAGTTTGGGTGGCTTCCAGAAGGGCTTCACTGGTTTGCCACAGATAATTTCAAACTCTGATCACATCTAATTCATCTAGAATACCTTAGATGCTTCTCGGCTGCTACAGAGCGTTGCGGCCTGTTGGCCTTAAAGATTCAACCATAATAGGAGTGTGTTCTTGGCTTAGATAAATTTTGGCCTATTTTCGGATGAGGTTTCCTCTGTGGGGGGTTTAATCACAAAAAACCTCGATCTGCCCTGATAATTAGCCTTAGAGGGAATTTGTTAATTTCAAGGATGATTAATTTGCCAGCCACAATGCTCTCCACAAGATACTTTATTGCTTAATTTGCCTAGCCACAATGCTCTCCAGAACAAGGTATAAAAGGAGAAAAAGGACTAACTAGGGTGGAATCTTTGACTATCGAAATTAATTGGGTAAAAGGGGTCTTAAAACCCTGAGAGCCTCAGGGTCAAAGAAAAACAAAGATAAATGATTCAAGCAATGATGATCCAAATCAATCTAACTCTCTTGTATTTATAGATTTCTTCGAGGGGATTTTTCTCCTTGATTGAGTGAGGTTCACTCGAAACCCCAACTTTGGGTTTCTTTGCCCAACTGCCCTAAAACTTGCCCTATGCTGCGCAAACATTGGGTATATTGGGGTTTTCCCTCTTATCAAGGAATATAACCTACAGGGATTGATAGGCTACTTCGTCTTTTGGACAATTAATTTCTCGGGGTTATTACAATGGGTACGTCTGCACAAGCCTAAGTCTCTAGGCATGTTGAAGTTGCCTAATTCACACTTAACCTTAGCAATTACTTGAGTGATTAAAGAAATTTCCTATATAAGATAAACATGAGCTAATCTAAAGATATGCAAATGTTTTTGCATTAGTGAGTTAGATGAATCTCAACTGTCGATCTCAAGCAATGTTGAGATCTAATTTCAACTGTAAATCACTTTAGAGATTAAGGTTGTAGATTCAATGATAACTCAAGCTTCTAAAAGAAAGGCTAGGCTAAGGGAGAAGACATACAATACATTGAGTCGGTGCAAGACATTGAGAGAAGGACATCTTAGTAATTTGGTAGAGAAGGACTTCCATTCAAGTGTGTTGGGTCCAGGGAAGGTGCAATGAGTAGCAAGGAAGATTCAGATAAGCTAAGAAGATATATCAAAGGACATATCCAGGTTGGAATCGGCTGGATCAAATCCAGGTCATTGTTGTATGTGGAATTTCCTCATAGGGCTATTTTCCCAGTGAGCGTGCCCAACTAGGTTTTGAGTTTGATAAATGAAGAAATGTTTGATTGGGTAGAAAATTTGTGTTCTTATGTGATTAAGATTGGTTATCTTTTTTGCTTCTGATGTTTAAGTTTTGTTAAGATCCCAGTGGTGCTTTTATTCAGTAGATTTGTAATTTGCTAGGAAATAAATTTTTAGGTTGCCACGTTCAAGGAAATTCTAACAAATTATGACCTAGTGTTAGCATCCCAGGATGAGCATTCTCTAAAAAAAACTCTTATTTAACACAATAAGCATTCAAAACCCCAAAACAATCGCCTTTTCTTGATATATTTGCAAAATTGGCCCAAGGTGGCTATCAATTTTTTGAAGCTTGGATGATCTCATCAATTAGCGGATGATTGAGACACATGTAGCAATAAAATACACAAAAATCCCTTTAGATACAGAGCATTTCTCTAGAATGCTATTTGGACCTTGGAATAAGGGCTTTAGATGCCATTTGTCACCAACTTATGAAGGGTGTGTCTCCAAGAAACTCCTTGTCATGCCAACAAACCAATTAAATGATGTGTCTTGCCTCCAAATGCCTTGAAAACTGTAATGATGCCCCCAGAGCATGTCAGATATCGCAACAGAGAATCATGCATCTAAATATGAAGTGATGCCTCAAAGGTTATCCTCAATGGGAAAACACATCATACCAAATCTTCCATGAACAACCTACTGAAGAAGGTCTTAAATACAAGTAGAAAGCTTTCATGTACCATGAGTGGTAGCAGTGGTCTTTGCATTCTACTGCACATTTTTAATATCAACCACAACTCTACTTAGCCAGATTCTTAAACACATTTTATAAATCTTCCTTCTGCCATGCCTTTGTTTAAGAGAACAACGTGGTCCGTTGTTGTTTGCTCCTCCAAATAATCATTGCCAATCCAATGTGAAATGTGTAACAAATTGTAGATTTTTTGTTGTTTGTGCATTTGGCTTGTTACACATGATTTTGTGGGTAATATCCCTAGGATTTTTTATTTTATTTTATTTATTTATTTTTTTGTTTTGTTATTTCTCCAAGATGGTCCTCAGCCGGCAGCCAGCAGGCACTTGCAACCATCAACAAGCTCATTGTGCCATTTCTCCGCCACTTGAGCCAACTATGTGGTCCCTCGCCCATCTGCCATGATCATATGCTTGAAGGTGGGCCTCTTGAATCTAAAGGTATGCGTTGTCGTTTTGAAATTCATTGTTGTAGTTTGCTTATCATGGACACTTCTAGGCCTTCCCGGGGAAAGTATTTTCATGCCCCCAAATTGCTCCGCCTTGATGAAGTATTGCTTTAACGTATTTACTCGGATTAATGGGGGATTCGGTGAAAAGGATGGGCTAGGTCTGTGCTTTTGTCCTCTAGATCCATTTTAGGAATAAACCTGGGATTCTAGTCTTGTGGGATATCTTTTACTGTCCATTTGGTTCCAGGGATGGTATTTCACGGGAAACCCCGATTTTGGTTGCGTGGTCCCACTCCCCTATTCAGTTATATTACCCTCTTTTCATTCATTATCACCCCATCCATCATTTCTCTCACTTGGGTCCACAAAGGGTTAGCTTGGCCCTTCCCCTTGCCCACACCTTGGGTCATGCCCTGGAATGAAGGCCAAAGGTTGATGTAGCTGAAAAGAAAGTTAAAAGCATATATGGCCACATTCAATAGGAAAAGTACCACAAAATGCAAAATATGGCCGAGACAAAAACATTTTAGCACGTGAAAAAAAGCCAACACATGAGCTCTACCCCATCATCATGGCCATCACCCTGGTTTCTATAGGTTCTATGAGCCTTCTTCATCATATAGGAACCCATGATTGTTGTCTCAACCCTCGGTGGGCGATGAACCGCTCCGCCTTAAATGGGGGATTCCACTGCTATATCTTACACATCATGCTCTAACTCCTTGAGCTTCGATCAGTTAATCAAAGAAAATCATAAAAGGTAAAAGACATATAAAGAAGGGTGGAAAAACCAAGGCCGGGGCACCTCATGTACCACGATCGCTCCCTCCTAAACATAATAAACCCAAAGTGTGGGCTTCCCTCTTATTAGCTACCCGATCAGTTAATCAAAGAAAATCATAAAAGGTAAAAGACATATAAAGAAGGGTGGAAAAACCAAGGCCGGGGCACCTCATGTACTACAATCGCTCCCTCCTAAACATAATAAACCCAAAGTGTGGGCTTCCCTCTTATTAGCTACCCTTGTACCCCAACATGTGACCCAGGGCTGCCCCTTCTCATTCCCTACTTCATTCACCTATCTGTCACATGCCACCACCTTTTGACGAATGTACCTTGACTATATTGTCCCCTTTAGAGGTAGAAACCACCTAATAGGGTGCTTGGTTAACCCATTTGGAGTTTAGAAGACATTGGCACATCCCGAAGCCCATTATGGAAGGGCAGACCATTATGAAGTCCCCACCTGTGGTCCATGATTAGGTAAGCTCATTTATCCGATTTCTCAAATGATTTGTTGTGCTGGAAGGCTAGGGGACACATTGGATCTTATGCAGGATTGCAGATGGTTTCCATTTGGGGTTTGGTCTCCCTATACGGGGTCCTAATCCTCTAGAGGGCTACATTGGCACATGTAGGGTGAGCGTTGAGAGCCATGGGCCTCCACAACAACAAATTGCACTCCATGGATCCCCACAACCATTCAGAGATTGCTTGTGGTTCACTTATTGGATGAAAAGGACACACTTAGTCTATCATGCCTAGCCGACCCCAGATCTACACCATACACCTGGCAGATGATCCAGGACTTCCACAATGATGTGGCATCACCTACACCATCATCCTAGCCCTTGAGGGCAGCCTACAAGCATCTTTGATTTGTTTGGAGACCCATGAGGACACTTGTGTGCCCCCAGATGTCATTTGGAGCACCACAGGTTATTACAAGGGGCCACCCCCTTGCCCACTGCTTTTTAGGGTCCTTTTCTTTATTATGGCACCCATGGACCTCATTAGGCCTCTTAGAGGGCCTTACAACATGCATAGTTTATTATTTGACCTCTTGAGAGACTTACTTTTTCATTTATGAGCTAGCTTGGTGGGCTTGTCATCTAAAGTTGTATTATTATCACATCGTTTTATTTTTGGGGCTTATGTAGGCCAAGGAGTCTAATTCGAACTCCTAAGATGTGTATAAATACAAGTGAGGTGAGGTCATTTCTCATGATCACTTTGGATTGGATCTCTCTCTTCTTTAGAGAATTTCACACTTTTTCTAGAGGATGAATTGGAGCATTTATGGATGAATTTTGACGTATGGTTATTGGTCTATCTTCTCTTGGAGCTTCTCTATTGTCATTTGTGAATGGTTGGATATACTCTACTGAATGTAAGTACACAATTTTGATGTTATTCTTGTTACTTTTGTTATATATGCTGGATTGGGATTTTCATTGTTTTAGGGCTAATTGCTGCATGCAGTTATTGCTTAATATTGTGGAATTGTCTCTATTATAATGTTCTCTCCATTATTATCACATTATTTTATTTTTGGGGCTTATGTAGGCCAAGGAGTCTAATTTGAACTCCTAAGATGTGTATAAATACAAGTGAGTTGAGGTCATTTCTCATGATCACTTTGGATTGGATCTCTCCCTTCTTTAGAGAATTTCACACTTTTTCTAGAGGATGAATTGGAGCATTTATGGATGAATTTTGATGTATGGTTATTGGTCTATCTTCTCTTGGAGCTTCTCTATTGTCATTTGTGAATGGTTGGATATACTCTATTGAATGTAAGTACGAAATTTTGATGTTATTCTTGTTACTTCTGTCATATATGCTGGATTTATATTTTCGTTGTTTTAGGGCTAATTGTTGCATGCAGGTATTGCTTAATATTGTGGAATTGCCTCTACTATAATGTTCTGTCCATGTATGGGCCATGTAGTGTGAGCGAAATCTCCTTGGGGTAAAATTTGACCTTGATCAACCATTCCTTTTGTGCATTTGAAGTATAAAAGTTGCAAGATTGCATTCACTTGACCTAGAGGGTTTGTGAAGTAATTTTGAGGCCTATTTGACTGGGAACCAAGAAATCTTACACAAAATCAACATAGACTCCATTTTCCCAAGGGTTAAGGCAATTAATTTACCAAGGGTGGTCGCCAAAACTCTTATTCTTTCACCTTCTCCCAAGTCTAGCCACATTGGGGTGCCTAGGACATCAATTTCCTGGCAAGTTAGCCACTAAAAAAACTCGATCTCCTAGGGTCTCTTGTGCTGGCTTTTCCTCTAGCCGCCCTCCAAATTTGAAGACATTCGGATGGTGGAGTTGGGAGAAAAGCCAAGCCCTAGCTCCGGGACCAAAACTTGCTCTGTGATCCCCAAGGCTAGCACTTCCCAGGGTCAAAACATCATCTTTGACTAATTATATTTTCTTTGATCCTTTCCCCACTTTGTCTAAGGTAAGGATATCATTGGTTGCTACATTCCTTCCTCATACTCTAGACTGGGGCCACTTGGCCCCTTGTGGTCCCACTCCGTTGAGAGACCATTCTTCAAGAACCATTCAGGATATCAATTCTAACAAGGATTTTAGGGATTGGGAAAACTCCTTCACAAGTCTTACCCCATAAACCTAACCCCCAAATCCTGTCTTCCTTTCGCTAGAACACATAGTACCTTGCTTAGAAAGCAAGCAAGTTCAATCCTTCCACCTCTTCTAGGAAGGGGATCCATTCGGGTCACTTATATCCATTGATTTATCCTTCATAAGTGACTCTATTCATACCAGGTCTTTTCCCATCAGTGAAAGTCCGTAAATAGAAGGGAGCCTTAGCTGAGGTGACAGTGGGCTAAGTCTCCATTCCCTTGGCCTAGCATTTGCCCTTTAGGGATCCCTTGTAGGTCCCATGCTAGTTTGAGCGGTAACATGGCCCAATCAGAATCTATGTATGCAACCACTGCTATTTTACTGTTCATGGTATTCCAATCCCAAATTTGTTGTTCCTTTAATGTACGGCAATACCCTTTTGGCAGCCTTACTTTGGTGTACTTTTTGGTACCACCATATATCTGAACATTGTGGCAAGATCATAGCAGATATCTTGCTAGTTATTGCCAAGGATATTAAACTTCTCATGAGTTTTTTGGATAAGGTTGCACTGATAGATTCCCCTGTTTGGTCTATGGCCAGATTCTTACTGGGATCTGTTGGAGTGTATACAACTTTGTAGTCCCACACTAAAATTTCATGAGTTGGTTATTGACATATTTGCTCCGAGCAAAGAGACACTAAGATTTCTGTTGAACTTCTATTCCTAGGTAATAGTGTAACACAACAACAGGTGTCATTTCAAAATTTTGCAACAAGTCCTTTTTCATGTCTGCAATCTCGTCCTCATTGAACTCTTTAAAGATCAAATAATCAACATGAAGAATGATTATTAATAATTCCACTTTGTGTGCTCTTCACATACAGGCTTGGATCGAAATTAGTATTACTCTTGATAAATCCAATCTGTTAGAAGGATTTATCTATGTGGAATACCATCACTGTGCTTGCTTTAGGCCATACAACATCTTCCTTCACAGGTTGTGCAAATTCTGGTGTTTGTTCCATGTAAACTTCATTAATCAACACATTCAAGAAGGCACACTTCAGTCACTCATGCTTATCATAACTACCCTATATCAATGTTACTTGTAACATTACGTTATTGCATTGAACCTTGTATTAGAGCATTGATAGTCCAACAGCAACTACAAAATCCACCTGCAATGAACTTCATGCTATTGACTACTGTTACATGCAGAAAGGAACAACAGAGCATTATAAAGCTATAGAAGGAAAAATGACACATAGCTATGAAAAAGAGATGGATTCCACTCAAATAAATCAAGGTGATAAGGTGCTGATAGTGAAATTTGTAGATCTACGTGAAGACAAGGCAGTAAGATGAAGATAGGTGTAAAGATCAAGTACAAATCAGATGGCATAATGAACAAATACAAAGCAAGAGTGCAGCTAAGGATGTGTAAAAAGGTATTGGCAATGAAAAGACCTTTGCATCGGTAGCCAAGGACACCTTACAAACTGTGTTAGCTCTTGCAACACAGTTGGATGGACAACACACCAAATGGATGTGAACTTTGAGTCTAATTACGTGGCATTAATGTGAGGTAGTTAGGTTATGTGGGTCCTATGGGTAGTACAACTACCTAAGGAATGGCATAAAAGGGAAATACTTGTATTAAATGACTCAATTAGTAAAAAATATCATATTTTGTATATCTTGCTTATTTTTTCAACATGGTATACAAGCAGAAGGATTTGGAACCTTAGTTAATTCAAATTCGAAGTGTTTTAAATCTAATTCATTGTTGATTGGGACTCAAGGATTCAAGGAAAGAAAATCTTTGTAAGTTTCAGTTATTTCTGATTCTCTGAATTTTTTCCAACTCTAGAAAAAAAGATTGTAAACTCTTAAAAAGGAATAACAGGTCAAAGTCATTCATTGAACCTGACGACAGAAGAGAAAGCCTTAAGTGGATCAAAGCCACCATACTGGAGGTAACAGATGCCGCCATAGAGGCACAGAACCTGACATAGCACAAAGAGAGAAATATGTAGCCGTTTGTCACAATCAGACCAGATGCAAGGAACGAAAGTCCACCATTACAGATGCTGCCATAGAGGCACAGAACCTGACATGGCACAAAGAGTAATATGTAGCAGCTTGTCACAGCCAGATCAGATGCAAGGCACAGAAGACCACCATAACAGACACTGATGTGAAGAACAGACAGTAGGGTACACATCCACTGGAAAGCACAGAGATGTGGACTGGGAACTTTAGCATGCATACATGTAATGCTTTTGCCCTAAATATCATCAGAGTTATTTGTTTTATGTGTGAAAGTTACAGGGGTATAGTGCTAGAAGCAGTTGCAGACGTTTTGCAGTTGATTTTTGCCATATCTTAGGTGGGATTGCCCTAGCAAATGCAACTTGTAGAACTAGTTATCTTCGAATAATTTGCACAAGTATAACTTACAGCAGGAGGAGGTAACTCTTTATTATCTGAAGATTATCTTTGATTTCGCTAAATTTCCTTGCAACAAAAGGGGTGAATATGCACAGAATTTATACTTCCATAAACTTTATGCATGATTTTTCTTCAGCTCCAGAAATATAATTTCATTTCCAGGGGGTTAGTGTAAAGACTTCCAGTTGGAGGTGCATATGTTTTCAGTCTATTTTCTTCCCTCAGGTGTGATTGCCGTAGCAGAGGCAATTCGTAGAAGAATTATTTATCTACATAGAACAGATATTCTGCACAATCATAAGTTCCAATAGGAGGAGGTAACTCTTTCTTATCTTAAAATTATCTTTTGATCAACCTGAATTTCTTTGCAATACACTGAATATCAACTTCCAGAAACAGAATATTTATTTCCAGAAATATCATATATAAATTTGCCTCTGTTCCAGAAAGAAAATTTTTATTTCCGGAAACCTCATGTACAAATTTTCCTCATTTTGTTTTCTAAGATTGAAGCACCCTTCCAGAAAAAATGATGTGCATATTTCTACACATGGAAGGGCAAGTTTCAATTACAGTTAATGCACAAAACGTATGGGGGATGGTCAAAGTAACTGAGTGCAAGCCCACAAAGCCATAAAAGTTGATTGAATGGCAGAATATGAATGATAAGGCTAAATGCATTATAAGGTTCACTGTATCAGATTCTAACTGCATCACGTTGATGTGGAAAAATCAGCCTCAGAAGTATGGGAAAAATTAAAACAAATTATCTGGGTTGAAAGCATTGAATGATAAGTTTTGTCTGAAGCTTCAACCATTCAGATACAAAACGATGCAGTGATCATGTAAAATCACACATTTGAGATCATGTAAAATGGCACAAATGATATATGGGCACTAATAAAATAGTTAACAGAATTGGGTGTGGAATGTATTGTTGAGTAGCTTGCCATTTAATTATTGGAATGCAGTATTCATGTTGAGTCAATCACCTTGAGGATCAGATATCCTCTCAGATGGCAGGCGAGAAGAGGGTAAGTGAAGAAGTATTTCGAGAAAATGCTTTCAATGATACAAATAAAACAGGCAAAAGGGCAGGTAAAAACTTAGTCCACAAACAAGACCTTGATTGCTATTATTGTTGAAAACCTGGCCACACAGCATGGAATTGTAAGGTTAAATCTGCTGAGCCATTGAAAGGACAGGTCAAAAACATAAAAGAAATCAAGTGAAAGGAAGGAGAATCAGGCTCTAAAAATTGAAGATTTTACAATTGAAGAAGCTACTGACAATGAGATTGAGATTGATGATAATGAAACTAAGTTGCACGAAACAGGGAAACGGAAACGAGTTTCCGAAACGGGAAGCAAAACGAAACGCGACCTGCCCAAATTTTGGAAACGGGGAAACGCGAATATATATAATAATAATAATAATAATATATATATATATATATATATATATATATTAAAAATATTTAAAAATTATTATTATATATATGTGCAATCATAAAGCATGAATGATACATTTACATTATATGATTATAATTTATTACATTTAAACATTAAGATTAAATTTACATCACATTTACTCATGAGTCATGAATGATCACATAATGAAAATAAAAATATAGGAAAATCCAAAATCAGCCTTTATTTATATTAGTATATGAGGCTGCAAGTACAATAAAGACTATAAGGCTGCAAGAACTATAGAGACAAGTCACAAAAGACTAATCTTCATCATAACAATCCTCATCAAAAATAGAAGCAGCGCAATGCTCAACAGTGGATGGTAGTGCTGAAGAAGATGATGCACCAATTCCACTATTAGATTCGGCCTCAATATTCAGGGCAGCAAGAGAGAGATCCAAATCATGATTTTCTGCATCCACATCCCATTCTTTAGAAGGACCACTGTTGTATTCTGGACCCCTACGAGATGCAAGGCGAAGGTTGGAGTGCACATAAACAAGATCCTTTTCTTTCTGTGAGCCCAACCTATTGCGCTTCACAGAATGAATAAAACCATAAGTGCTCCAATTCCTTTATGTTGATGAAGAAGTTGCCACTTGTGAAAGAATACGAATGACAAGGTTTTGCAAATGTACACAATACTTGCTGAATAGTGTGATGAGAGAATGAGACAAACTGCTCTTTTATAACTTTAGAATAGGTTTCTAGAACATCCCGGAAACCTAAAAAAAATTTAAAAAACAACACATTAATTTGGGGAAACGTGGCTCGTACGGCCTGGAAACGCGTTTTCGGTCGTACTACCACGTTTCCGTTTCGGGAAACGTGGCAGTACGGTCGGAAACGCGTTTCCAGGCCGTACGATACGTGTTTCCGGGTTTCGTTTCGTTTCCCGGGAGGAAACGACCCCTAGGGCCACGTTTCCTACAACTTAGTAATGAAACTAATAATGATAATTTATCCTACGTAGTTTGATATCCAAAACAAAAGGTATGAAAGAAGTTCTGGTGAGTGTGCATGGCTGTCTTAAGTAATTCAAAAATTCTAGAGTTTTGGAATTCAATGAATTTGGAAATTGGGAATTCTAACTTTAAGAGGGTAATGGAAGCTTGATGGAGCACCTTGGAAAAACCCTGAAGGGAAAACAAGTGAGAGAGAGGAATTTCTTATTTCTTTCAGCGAAATTTTACAGCAATTGTGACAGCAATAAATACAACTTATCTCCCTGAAATTCATGCCCAGAATTTCCTTGGAAAATGTTCTAAATTTGCTCCTTGAATTTTGTGCCATCTGCTCCTCAAAATTTGTGCAGAATAGACCTTGATTTTTGTGCTAAACTTGCTCTGAAATTCGTATCTGATAGCTCCCTCGAAATTGATGCCTCGTGTACGAATTTTCCAGGAGAAATCACCCTTGAAAATTGTGCTTGCTCCTCGATTGTTGGACTGTTCTGCTCTACTGATAACTAGATAAAAATCAGTCCTTGATTTATGTGCGTGGATGACCCTCGAATTTTGTGCCTAGCTCCCTTGAAATTTGTGCTGTTCAGACTGTAATTAATGTGCTGAACATCCCTTAAAATTCGCGCTGTCATTGGGTAGACTGAAGAAAGGATGCCCTGAAATTTGTGGCCTGCTCAGCCTAGAATTTTGTGCCCTTCTCTCCTTGATATTCATGCTGTACCAGTGTTGTGAAAAGCGCGATTAAATTGCGCTTTTTTCAAAAAATCGTGTTTTTTTCCCTAAGATGATTTAATCGCGCGTTTTATGCGAAAAAAGCGGCTATATTTTTTTTTGCCGATTTTTTCCGAAAAAAGCGCAGGGTGTCGGGGCAGCGGGTTTTATAATGCGATTTTTGATTTTTTTTGCTCATTTGGACTGTGGGCGCGCGTAGAAGGAGGAGGACGTCTTGGAGAGAGCAGCTGGAGGGTTTGTGAGCAAATCTAAGTGCTTGTAGGACAAATTCAAGAGGAGACCACCAATTTCTCCATAAAAACGGTATGTGGATTAATTTTTTTTTGTTTTCCTTGTTTAAAAACATTGTTTTTCATTGTTTTTGGTTGGGAAACTTCATATGGGCACCATTTTCCTTTTGTTTTCATTGTTTTTAAAGAATTTTTTGTATTTTTTCATTGATTTGGGATGGGTAAATTGGTATGACTATGGGAACCAATTTTTTTTTTTTTTTTTTTCATTTTTTTTAAACATTGTTTATGTTTTTTCATTGTTTTTGGCATTTGCCATTTGGTTGGGTAACTTGGGTTTGGAACTTTGGATTCTGGAAATTTGTAACTTGTAATTTTGTAAATGCTAAATTGTAATCCTAAATTCCTATTTCCTAATCCTTATTTTCCCATAGGTTTGCAAATTCAAAATTCAAAAACAAACATGCCAAGGAAATTGGATCCTTTCTGGGAATATGGTGAACCTAAAGCTCCGAATGATAGACAAAACTTGAAATGCAAGTTGTGTGGAAAGGAGATACGCGGGGGGGTGTACAGGTTGAAGTTTCACCTTGCACAGATCCCTGGACATGATGTGGGGCCTTGTATAAATACAAATCCTGAACTTATCCAAAGAGCCATGAGAGCATTGGGAGAATTAGAGCACACTAGAGAGGCCAAAGAACTCAAAAGGCAACTAAAAAGGTCAGCTGAAGGAAGTGGGCCAAGTGGCACTGGTTCTACTGCAACATCAGTCAATCCGGTAGCTGCATCATCATTTTTTGTTCCTTGAACCACACCTGGTTCACAACCATCTATCGGTTCAATGCTAAAAAGAACTGAAAAAGAACAAGTTGACAGGTTGATGGCAAAATTTCTCCTCTGGAGTGATATTCCTTTCAGCATTGTAAGGAATAATCCATTTTTCCAACCTACTGTTGATGCTATTGCCAGTGTTGGCCCGGGGTACAAAATCCCTTCTTATCATGATTTCAGAGGCCAGATTCTTCAAGATGAAAAGCGTGACTGCACCCAAAGATTGGAGGATTTTAGGGCATCATGGGCACAAACAGGATGCACTGTTATGTCAAATGGTTGGACTGACCAAAAGGGGAGAACCCTTATAAACTTCTTGGTTAGTTGTCCCAAGGGGACTATGTTTATCAAATCTGTTGATGCATCTCATCAAATCAAAGATGCAAGAACTTTATGTGATTTGCTGGATGTGTTTATTTTGGAGGTGGGTGAACAACATGTTGTCCAAGTCATAACGGACAATGCTGCAAATTATGTGGCTGCTGGTAGAATGCTTATGGACAGGCATCCTATTTTATTTTGGACACCTTGTGCTGCCCATTGTATTGATTTGATGTTAGAGGACATAGGGAAAATTCCCTTTGTCAAATATACTGTTGACTCATCAAAAAGCATCACAAAATTTATATATAATCATACATCTGTGCTTAGCTTGATGAGAAGATTCACCAACAACAAAGAGTTGGTGCGCCCCGCCATTACACGGTTTGCCACGAGTTTCATATCTCTTCAATCCCTCTTGAATTCTATGTGGGATGTGAAGAGAATGTTTCTTTCAGAGGAGTGGCGTGCTTTGTCAATGAGCCGCAAACCAGAAGGAGAGGCCGTATGCAGACTAGTTTCATACCAGGAAGACTTCTGGGCGGGAGTGCAGGAGGTGTGCACCGTTACTGAACCTTTGGTAAAGGTTCTTCGGTTGGTTGATGGTGAGAAGCCCGCAATGGGCTATTTGTATGAAGCCATGGACAGGGCCAAAGAAGCCATTCGGGCCTACTATATGATGATAAGGGAGATAATGGGTTTCAGAAACAACTCCTTCTATGGGGAGTGATTGATGAGCGATGGAACAACACACTCCATCGTCCCATTCATGCTGCTGGGCTTTTCCTGAACCCTGCATTTTCTTATGCATGTGGGTTTGATTTTGATGCTGAGATCATGGATGGATTCTTATCCTGTGTCCAGAAGATGGTGCGATCTTTAGAACAACGTATAGAGATCTCTAAACAAATTGAGACATATAAGATGGTAGGTGGCACATTTGGCTTTGAGATGGCTATCACTGATAGGACGATTAAAATGCTAGGTATTTTTTAGTTTGTAACTCTGTTTCAAATTTCATTGTCTCTTCAAATTCCATTTTTTTCTTATGTTTATTTAAAATTTTATTTGTAATTTTGTTGTAGATGCATGGTGGAAAATGTATGGCGGCAAAGTACCCTTTTGCAAAAGCTTGCCGTACGCATCCTCAACCAAACATGCAGCTCTTCAGGATGTGAGCGCAACTGGAGTGTATTTGAAAAAATACACAACAAGAAGCGCAATAGGTTAACACTTAAACATTTAAAATATTGCAAATTTCCAAATAAATTTTTGAATTCATTAAACAATATTTTTTTTTATAATATTAATAATTAAGTATTATTTCATGATCTTTGTACAGGTTGGAGTCCCAGCGACTTAATGAAATGGTCTACGTCTACTACAATCTTCGATTGTGGGTGAGGGAACTTGAGAGGACACCTGATGTGGATGTCATCTCATTGGATGGGATTGACACCATTGCTGCATGGAGGGTTGAGGCCGAGAGGCCTCTCATGGATTCTACTGATGATTGGTTAGTGTAGGATGTAGTGGAGGGGGAGGAGGAGGAGCAGGAGGAGGAGGTGACACCGCCTACCCGGGCTACCACTGCCACCAGTAGAGGACGTGGTCTACCTCCTGTAGCTCTTACTTCTAGTTCTTCAACTTCTAGAGCACATCAGACTCCACTGCCATTTCCACCAGCACAGGCACTAGCATCTTACATCTAGAGGGAAAGGGAAAGCTGTGACATTTTCTCGCAAGAGGGGTAGAGGAAATCAATAGGATTAGTCTTTCATTTTATTGTATATGAGTCTATGACATTATGACATGATGAGATACATTATCATATTTTTTGTTGATATTTTGAGGATGAGCTGGGACTCAGGAGTCAGGACTTACTATTCAAGACATGATTCAATGTTATGTGTGATTTTAGCACTAGAAATGATATTAAACATCTTATATATTAGTTTTTTTATCATATTTATGTGTCAATGTATTTATTTTATGTTGTAGATGGTTTAGATATTAAAAAAATTGAAAAAAAATGAATATTTTTGTACCAAATGCTTTTTTCCCGGTTTTTCCGGTTTTTCCCAATTTTTCCGATTTTTTCCGCTTCATTCCCAGTGCCGATTTAATCCCGCTTGCGCTTTTCACAACATTGTGCTGTACCTGCGGCTGTATTTCCTTATCTCTGCTGTACAAATTGCTCTCTCAGCGCTCTTGTCTTCTTCTCCAAAGCTCATGAAGAATGAATCCATAATGGTGCCTCTTCTCTCCTTGACTTGCTTTTTTGTTCTCCCATAACGGAGAGTGATCCTATGATCAAATGGTTGAGATTAGATCTTGGCCATTGAGATCAGGGTGGGGATTTAATCTCTCATTGACTTAACTTAAGTCAGTTTATCCCCTCAAATCACCTTTTCATTCAATATCCCAAAAGGTCACTTAGACTGTATATCTCATAAAGTTGTCTCAAGGTGGACACTTTTTCCTAGGCAAGACACCAAGCCTAAGGAAACTCTTGTCCTTGGTACACTCTTTTAACAAGACTCTCCAGTTGTGCTCGTACCTTGAAGATCTGCAAGTTTGACTATTACCCTGAGTGGCAAGCTTTTGCAACTTTGTGATCCTTTTGCCATAGCTTGCCCACCAAACATCTACAACAAATAAATGGAAAGGTAAGACAACAGATTATATTTCCATTGAGTAATAAATATATAGAAAGGAAAGATATTGAAATTTAAATGTCCGAAACGAATTCTACTTGTAACTTACTTTGCTTCCTAGCGGTCTTGTCTTGGATAGCCATGTCATACCCAAATGTCCTAGCACTTAGCTTATATATCTCAATCATTTCGGAAATCTCCGAGTGTTCAACGGGAGTCAACACCATTCTTTGTTCACATTGGAAAAATCCAACCATGACCTTTGCATCAAACTTAAAACCTCATGCATAAGCACAGTGTTGCATGTTTCTTACTCATATAGGACTCATCTGTCTGTTGACTCAACGACCTATATAAGACTCGGGAACAACCTTTATAAGATTCGTATAAGACTTGGCAAAATATAGAAGAAACTTCTAATATGAAAAAAAGGAAAAATAAAGAAAAGGTCAAATTTTGAGGGTATTCATGGGTCTTATGCGGGTCTTGTGCAAGTTTAATGCAGGTCTTCATGGGTACAAGTAAGAACCACAGGATCTATGCGAGTGATCCGTCTCGCTATAAAACTCATAAAGAACCACGTGTACTCACAGGTCTTGTGAGGGTCATGCTTGAGGTAGAGCTTCGTTGCATGAATCCGATGATGGAGAGTATTGTTCCATCGCTCATCAATAACACTTCATCTCTTGGCTTGTATAGTGAAATACCTTTTCCCCCTTGTCTTTGAGAGTGTTGATAGATAACTTTCTTGGTCCAATACATGGCTTCATGCAACTAGCTTGTTGCGGGCTTCTCACCTTCCACCAAGTGAAGAACCTTTACCAAAGTTAAGTAATAGCACACAACTTCTATACTATCATCCAAGAACTCTAATTGTGTCTAACAAGTTGGGCTATGGCTTGCCCATCTACTTTACTGTTGTAGGCACAAACATTCTGCTCATTGAAAGAAACATCCTTTGAAGAGAAATGAAGGTTGTTATGATAGGATAGACCAACTCCTTGTTCCCTATGAACTTTTTTATGAGTGTAAGAAAATACGTGTGTATATATATTCCTAGTTGTGTATATGCTTATGTTAAATCCTAGTTGATTTAACAATTTCCTTGATCCAAGGAATTTTGCCCATGTCCTTAAGCATCAAATCAAAGCAATTGGTGGCAGGAATTGTCCAATATAATCTCTGATACCTCTTTATGAGCAACTTGCCAGCATCAAATAATTAGCAGCATTGTTTGTAATGACTTGGAAAGCATACTATTATGGACCTATCGCATGGATGAAGCTATTCAACAACTCACATAGTAATTGTGCATCTTAAACATATGTAGATGCATCGACATAGACAAACATTGCCAACTTGGGACAATTAATCAAGAAATTCAAAAGGGACTTGCCATTCCCATCTGTCCAATTGTTTGGCGTAACGATGGATCCTTTGGTCTCCCATGATTCCCTAAGCTCGTCCATTCTCTTTGTGCAATCATCCTTTTCCCGTTGAAGGAGAGGCCCTCTCAAGTCATTATAGGAAGGGCCCTTGCATTGGGCTAATTATAGCAATGACTTTAGGCATGTATGATAGAATGGGTTGTTCTTGGCAATGTTGAATGGCATGTCACTTCGTAGAAAACATCTTGCCACAATAGAAGCATAGAAGGTTGTACCCTAGGAAATGACCTTGGCACAAAGAAAGGTGAAGACGTTGAGGCACTAGGCATTGTGGAATGTGAGCCCATGGATTGGCTTTCCCCACCCCTGAGATGCTTGCAGTTATTTGCAAGCACAAGCCTCATTTCTTCCCTCTGATCTCTCTCCCTATTCATATAAAAAATTGATTGATTTGCACTGTGGACAAATTCTGGGGTAGATGCCAGAAAAATTCTCACCTCACCCTCGGGATTTGGCAAAGTGGTATTTCAAGTGATTATTTAAACTAAACATTTTCACACCACATATCTTGCAATTCAACCTCATTTCTCAAAATAAGATTTTTAAAAGAACAATGTATCACTTCAGTATAAGGTTCATAGTATTGCTTTAATAGGATATATGAATCTAAGAGCTATAAGCCAAAATTTGTCTAAATTATAAGCTATTAAATGGCTTTTGTCTGTTATGAGAGGCCAACAAAATTGTTATGTTTGAGATTTTCAATTTGTTGAGCAAGAACTTTTTGATGTTTAAGTGAGGGTTTCATATGCGTTGGCAGGATATACAATTGTATGATGTAGAAGGAACTATTTCTTCAATGTAGCATGGTTTATAGCCATGCTGTATTGCAGTCTGGTTGATTTTAGATTCCCCGAAGGTGAACTTAATAAAGGATTCCAAAT
The DNA here is from genome assembly GCA_031772625.1 of Pinus tabuliformis. Lineage (NCBI taxonomy): Eukaryota > Viridiplantae > Streptophyta > Pinopsida > Pinales > Pinaceae > Pinus > Pinus tabuliformis. Next base: position 868,646,690 of record CM062817.1, read on the forward strand.
GATCTCTAGATTCTAGAATGAGTTAACTAGCATGTTTGTAATTGCTTGGAACTTGTTCAAATTTACATGCATGCCCTTGAAGTAAGTTATGTTAGAATTAATTTTTGAATTCTAACTTTTCTCTGCATCAACATGTGTATAATTATTTTTGGCTGTTTCATTAGACTTGCACTTCAAGTAAAGTTTTTTTGGAATTAACATATAAATTCCAATTAATTGGTGTATCAGCATGTTCACAATGCTCTGTCTGTACTAGTTTACCTGATTTGCCCTTGGCTTAAATTTGTTTGTAACTTGTAACTAACATAAACTCTGATTAGTTGGTACAAACTTTAGCCTGTTTGACTAATATGTCACAGGCTACCAGTGCAGTGAGAACAGTGAGCATCCTATTTCTTTATTTTAGTGAATAATACTAAATAAATTCATCAGAACAAAGAGCTATCTATAGAGGAAGGAAATTCTTTGTAATAGTTATGATGCTCAATATTCAGTTGTCTCATTTCATGCAATTAAGATAAACTACAGATGCTTATGTAATAATTTATGCTTTGTAATTGATGACTGTAATAGTAAATATAAAGTTTTGGAGGATGATATCTAGCTTCTTGGCCTAATTGTGGAGAATTTTGTTCTATCTACTGAGGTATTGTGGATAGAACAAAAGTGTAGTGTCATTGGTTACAGATGTGTATTTTGAGTTAGGGAATCTGACTTTCTGCAGTTTGTCACTAGTGCATGTTCTTGTCTAACCGTCGACAATTGGTGGTATAACTGTGTATTTCCTAGTTAGTGTTTGTTTCTCATGGATCAATACTTCAGAAACAGTAATAAGCTTGACTTTGTAGCTTAAGTTTATTTTTTATCAACTAGGGGGTGGACTTTCATTATCCAATTGGCCATGTTCTCGGCATCTTTTCAAACGCAGTGTGTTGGATGAAGTTAGAGAGGGTTCGCGTGGGAAGGAGAATTCTTCTGGAAAATTGATGTTGCCTGTTGGGTCAGTTGGGCGGATATCCTCACCACCTCGTCCTCTAGTTGCTGCTCGTTTTGCTTCAGCTGGTGATGCTGATATTTATGAATACTTTTGTTGGGGAGAAGTAACAGGCTTTGACAGAGCAAAGTGCCCAGAACTCCGAGCAGCAAAATTACTGCCAACATCTTCTCCGATTGTTCATCTGGCGGTATGTTTGACAATTTATATTCTGTTAATAATCCATGTTTTTAATAACCAATCCAATGATATATCATATATGTGAACTAAATTTATAAGATTTGCTTATGGTTATTCTTGAGAAAAAAACAAAGACTAGATGCTTCTACCCATTCTCATACTTAAAACATGCTTTGTTAGTGTTCTGAAGTTAATCTGTTTTTTTCAAGATTCATGTGAGATCTAAGTTGTATTTTGTATGTTTGACAATTTATATTCTGTTAATAATCCATGTTTTTAATAACCAATCCAATGATATATGTGAACTAAATTTATAAGATTTGCTTATGGTTATTCTTAAGAAAAAACAAAGACTAGATGCTTCTACCCATTCTCATACTTAAAACGTGCTTTATTAGTGTTCTGAAGTTGATCTGTTTTTTTCAAGATTCATGTGAGGTCTAAGTTGTATTTTGTTTTGTATAGGTTTGATGACATTAGAATTGATGAATTGGACAAAGAAATTTTGAAAATTGAAAGTGTTATCTTTGTAGGTGTCTCATCAGAGCTACTACATCCACTACCAAAGCAGGGTGCCCTTTCAGTTTGTTTAAATTTTTTTATCTTTTGGATGTGCTGGGATGTCTTCCGTACATGGTTTTTGCAATGAATGGTGTCTGCTTCATGTAAAATGTTTTTGTGAGGTGTTTATCAAGGATAGGAATATTTTGAAGGGCAAGAGTAAGATGCTACTAGTTTAATTGTTATAAGTTTCATGGTTTGAAGCATACTATATTAGTTGAAAATGGAGTTTGTTTTAACTTGATCCAACTTTCAGTTATGTATTGGACTATCCAATATAACCTTGTATGCTTAGATGAGGTTAAAATATTTGTATTTAGGCAGGGAATTCTTTACTGTTTTGTTTGTTCAGAAGTTTTATCTATTGGACATGTTTTAGTTTCTCTAGTTTGGCTAATTGGTTTCTTATTCAAATATGTTACTTGGCTTGAAAAATATTTATTATCTCTTGTTTGCCAATTTGGCATATATGCCTGATCCATGGTTGTTAGCAATGGTTGAAAGTGCAACAATTGCCTACAATAATGAGAATAAAATTAATACCAACTGTTAATCTCAAAAAGGTTTAAACTATAAATTAGGCTGAATGGGATTTCATTATAGGCATCAATCATTGCTAGTGGTATTTGTATTGAAGTTGGTAGTAAATAATGTGTCACCTGTCTATACAAGTGATACTTTTGATTTTGGGACCGATAGATTGCGTAGGCTTATGTTACCAGAAATGAGTAAGGGGGAACAAACTGCAGAATGACAATGGAATGATAAATCTGGCATATAGGGTTTTGGGGATACAAAACAATGTTCCTCTGTCCAAAGAAAAGAAAATATAGAGAAATTTGCGGGGACCATTTGAAACCACAGAGAAAAGGCATACATAACTATTTGAACTTTGACCACATTGATTATGATCCTTCTCCATAAAGCCTTTGACAAAAGGGGATTAGCATAACCAAAAATAAGCTGCAAAAGCTAATATACTATTTGTTCTTTGACAAAATGATCCAATGGTTTTGAGTTTTCATGGGTACGACTGCAGATGGGTTGTAACGTGGTCCATCAAGTGCAACATATCCATTTATAATTTCACACATGCCTTAATTCACTTGATTTGTTCCAAGTGTAATGAGCTCACAAAGAATGAGTGTCATAGTGTTTTGTTAACCACAAGCATGATAGACCATAAAAAAGCCCACTGCTGGTCAATTGGGCGATGGATGGGATCCCTCTATACATCACTAACCAAGCAAAAACCCGTGGCTTATAGGAAAGTTGAATGAACCAAACACTATGGAGTTTGCACGCCCATTTATCCCCAAATTGGCGGACACCTATCTTGCATTGAGGATTTGGGATAATAGACGTCCTTGATAAAGCATTGAAGAGAGATGATCGGATTCTAGAATGACCCTGGTGAAGCGGTCAACCAACTCAACACCCTCAATTTGTGCAAAATGACCTAGGCATTCTGATATTCATTTAAAATAATATAGACATTGGAATAGGGTTTCTCAATTTCGTAATTGAAGGCCAATCGGGGGAAATCAAACCATATTCCTAAGCAAGAGAATGCTTATCCTTCCATGATCATATGGCAAAATCTTGTATATATCCCTTGAATAAATTTCCCTTCTTGCTTACGTTGCATTCATGAAAGCGAGGCTTCTAAATTCTTTGCAACACATGCCCCTTGAACTTCCTATCTCCAAATGAGACTACAAGGCAAATCCCATCCTTCCCTATTGTGTTACCAATGCTATTGGATTAGACATACAATAACTTTCCAAGTTGAACGTGTGCTCCTAAGATGAACAAGCTTGATAATTGAAACAAATGGGGTGAGGAGATAATATTACATAAACCAAAAGCTCCTCAAACCTTACTTGTATGTTGACCAAGCATCAATTGATGCCAAAACAAGACCTTGTAATAGGATGAACCCTTTGGACACCTCACAACACTCTTGGCCACAATAATACTATCCTAGGTGGTAACATCAATCAAACTAAGTCCCCCACTTGTCCTCGACTTGCATATGACTCGTACTCTACTTGCATATGACTCGCTGACTCAAGAAATACTCGACGAGTAGCCAAAAATTAAAAAGTATCTCATTCTTTTTTGCATAAATTATAAATTAATGGTAATTCCAATTTCCAACACATACAACTTATGAAACCATGGTTTACACAAGAATCCATAACATCATGTCATAAAATATGATCATATAAGTTATAACATAATATTGAGAAATCTAGGGCATCTTTAGATTAGGGTTCTTCAAGTGATTTCTCTTCTCTTGACAAGTTCTTGTGATGCCTTTTTAATTCTTCTTCATTATATTAGTGTTCTTTCCATCATTAAGACAAATTCCAAAACAAAGGAAGATCACAAACACGAAAATGACACAAGAGGTAGGCACTCAGCTAGGGCAAACCCCCAATGAAGGGGAAAACCTAGTCAAACTCTTCCATTAGTAGATTTAAATCAAATTGAGACAAACAAGGACCTTAGAATTGACCAAAAGACCTTCCTCACTCTGCCAAGTCAGCGTTCCAAGATGATCAACCAAATACCAAAAGTCATCTTTAGTCAATCTGCGTCAACCCAACGTCAACTCAAAATTTCAGTGTGCCTGCACTTCTGAAATTTCTGGCCTTCCTGCATTTTTGAAATTTTCGGCCTACCTGCACTTCTAAAATTCGCATGTGTGGGAGCAATGTTACTTGGGAGCGGGAGCGGGAGCGGGGAGCGGGAGCGGAAGCGGGAGCGGGAGCGACCATTTTCAGAAGCTCCCGGTTTGGGAGCAAATCGGGGAGCGATTTTTTAAAAATATATATATTTTTTTATATTTTTTAATTTTTGATACATATATGTCAACAAAAACATGTAGAATGATGAAATAGACATAAAAAACATAAAAAAACATAAAAAAACATAAATTGATCATTGAACCATATATCACATCAATCATCTAGAAATTATAATCGTCATCAACCATGTCCACAAGTTAGTAAAATACATATTACAACTGCAACATAACATTAAGTTGATACATTGAAGTTGAAAGCTTTCAGAATTGAAAATTCAATAACATTTATCATCATTGATCACCAAAGTAACAAGTTGTACTTCTAAGCCAAGTTTAACCATTACAAGAAGTAATATCGAAGATATTTCTAAGTCCTAACTTCTAACTGTTAACATGATATGAAATGTTAAAAATTTATAAAATGAAACATGAATAATGAGATGAAATGAAACAACTTTAGTCTTTCACAAAGCATCATATTCATAATTCACAATCATTACCAATGAGTTATAATTGCCAAGGCCCAACTTCAAACTTCAAATTTTCATTGTCACAGTGATATAATGTTTACAAAAAATATCATAATGTCATAATGATATGAAAGAGTCAAGAGTCAAGAGTCAAGGACTCAAAACTCAACAGTTATGAAAACTAAAGTCTAATAGAAATTAAAAAAGACAAGTAAACTATAAATCTACAAGTGGCCCTTGCCACGAGAGTCCCCAAGAGTATAAGTAGGTCGTGGTGGTCTTCTAGGAGTCTCCCGCACAGACCGACGACCAGAACTAGAGCCTCCACGCGAGGGTGTCGATGGAGGTGGCGACAGCAATGGAACAAGACTCGGGCCCCGAGAACTGCTACTGGATGGTGGAGGTGGAGGTGGCATGGCTGCTGCAGCTGCTTCATGTTCATCCCGTACAAGCTCCTCTTCTAGTTCTTCCATATGTACAATGCCATCCTCCAAATTGTCGTCCTCAGGGTGATTGTCCCAAATTTTATATGTGGGATCTTCATTAGCCCGATCACAATAATGGCTCAACAACCTCAAATTGTAGTGCACATAAACCAAGCTTTCTGCTCGGTTTTCGTTGAGTCTGTTTCTTTTCACATTATGTATATAACTGTAGGTGCTCCAACACCTCTCTGCAGAAGAAGAATTTACAACCTGTGAAAGAACTTTTTTTGCCAATTTTGGCAAAAGTCCGTGGCCGCCATATGTTTCCCACCATGTGAGAGAATCAAATTTATCTTTGTCGTCCATTGCATGGAAGTTATCATACAAACCACTGCCACTGAAGTATCTGCCTATTTTAAGGCGCACAGCTGCACATTCCTCCCTGTCAGGCACCAACTTTTCTAATGCTTCCAGATATCCTCTAGTTACCTCTTGATCTAAATGGGGTTTGGTCCTAACACCACCCCCTGCTGCAGGTTTGCCCAACCAAGATTCTGAGTAGTATTTTGGCGTAAGGATATACGCCAAGCAATGTAGTGGAAGGTTAAGCCTATTCCACCGTTCACAGACACAATCATGAATCAGTTTGTACAAGTTGGGATCTTTATTATGAACAATGTCTTTTATTTCCCCCAACATGGTATCCATTTGCTCATACACCTCGCCAATCACTGGTTTGTCTGTATCTGCAAACCGAATCATGTTATAAATTGGCTTGGTGAAATCCAATACCTGTCTCACAGTTGTCCAAAACTGCCCATCAAGAGCGGCCTCCTCCACCGTTTCAAAACCTGCCATGTCAGCTACATTTGTAGCCCTTTCCTTTAACACCTGCCAATGTGGACTTGATACCATGCTAGCTAATGCCTCTCTTACCTTCAAAAGGCGCCTGAAGGTGAGGTAATAGCTACCAAATCTAGTCCTCGCAATCTTCAGCGACTCCAATCTCGAGTGACTGCGGAAAAGGCCATGGGTATTGCTATGATTTGTAATAAATTTTATCATTTTTTTTTCCTTTCTTGTACAAATCACCAATCCATTGGTATTGTTCATTTTTGTTTTTGACAATATCATGCAACAGAAGGTTCAATGTGTGAACCAAACATCCAGACCAAAATATGTTCGGGTATTTATCCTCAATAATTGCTCCCGCTGCCTTACAATTAGGAGCATTATCAGTGATGACTTGGATGACATTGTATGGGCCAATACGCTCAATTGTTTCAAGCAATGCTTCTGCAATGTTGATAGCGGTCTTGAACTTGTCTGAGTAATCATGTGCAGCTAGAAAGATGGGACCACTTCGGGACACAGCAAGAACACTTATCAATGGCTTCCCTTTTACATTTGTCCATCCATCAGATACAATGGACACCCCATTGTCAGTCCAAGAACTTGTCATTTTATTCAAAGACTGTGATATTTTTGCTTTTTCATGATCAAGACCAACAGTTCTTGCCTTGTCATACCCAGGGCTCTTGTATCCTTTAGGGGCATCATTTATGGCAGAAACCATTTCGTGCCAATAAGGTGAGCGTAGAACATTGAATGGTATCCCACATGCATAGAGGAACCTGTAAACTTTTGAATCCACATCATTCCTACACACCTCATCAAGGAAATCTGATATGGTTCTACGCCTTAAAGATGATGACCCTGTGCCTCCATGTCGATATCCACTGCCTTGGGAGGATGCTGAAGGAGTTCTTTGTGATGGTGAGATTGGTTCAAAGAAACCCCTTGATCTTTTTGTTCTGTATTGGGCGTCCTCCTCTTCCTTTATGTATTTGGCTCTATCTGCTGTTGACACCTTGTCACAAGTTTTGATTCCTATTTGTTTCTCTCCATCCCATGGCCTTTTCTTGCAGAGGTGTCTTCTAGCACGGGTGTATGAGCCTGTGTAGTCAGTGTTGCAATGGGGGCAATGAAATTTAGTGGTTCCACCCCCTCCCTGTTTCAGCCCTGTGAACATATTTCCACAATGGAGTTTGGTCTTGTTTAGTTTTTTGACCCTCATGTTCACCCTCCTCAACCTCTTCCTCACTGGGGTTTTCACCCGTTTGACTTCCTCCGGCTTCTTCATCCACCTCTTCAGTTTGAGGCCCCCTACTCTCCACCACCATAATAACCATAAAAGGGACCAGGAAGAGGAAAATGCCAATAAATATCCCCAGGTCCATGGTGTTTGATGTTTGTAGGGTTTGAGTCTTGAATCTGCAAATTAATTTAGTTTATTGGGATTAATTCATTTAATTTATTAATTTAATTTAAATTAATGAGCTTTAAACTCAAACAGGTAAATTAAACTAACCAAATTAACTACCTAACCAGCTAAACTAACTAAATGATTAAGTTACTTACCTTTGCAGGCTTGCTCCTCGCTCCTTGGCACTTGCTCCTCGCTCCTCAGCTCTGGCTCCTTGCTCCTCAGCTCTTGCTCCTTGCTCCTTTGCTCTTGCTCAGCTCTCACTCTCAAGCTCAATGAAGTTGAAATGATTTTTTTTTGGCCCATTGGGCTTATAAACAAAAAAAAATTTTCTAATTTTTTTTTAATTTTCGGGTCCGGCGGATTTTTTTCCGCCGGACCGCTCCCGGTCCGTTAAAAATCGCTCCCGGAGCGTCTTTTAATGCCCGGGAGCGATCAGGGAGCGATCGCTCCCCGGTCGCTCCCGGGCATTAAAAGACGCTCCGGGAGCGATCGCTCCCTGAAGCGCTCCCTCACAGACCAGGGAGCGCAAATTTTTTTACGGGAGCGCGCTCCCGAAAATCGCTCCCGTCCGGGAGCGATTTTGGGAGCGCGCTCCCGACCCGCTCCCGCCCGGAGTGCGCTACGGGAGCGGGTTCGAGGGGGGGGGGGCGCTTCCCCGCAACACTGTGTGGGAGAATATAATTGAATTTTAGATTCTTTTACTTGACAAATGCTTCACTCCTCTTCGCTTTAGGTTTTCTTCTCTTTTAGGCTCCTTCACTTTCCCTTTTCTTCTCTAAATTGCAGATCGAACTTCTTGGATGAGTGAGTGAGAAAATAGGTCTAATTGCATTGTATTTATAGACTTTTTGTGGGTTCGAATTCCTTCAATGGGGCCGACTTGACTGCTTTAGGGCCGACTTGGTGGAGGAGGCCGAAATTGTTAGGATATTCCGACACATAGGAAATAGTTAAGTTCAACTTGGTCTAGTATAGAGTTAGGTAAAGTGTGTTTCTTTACCGTTGTACATTTTGTAACTTACAATCCGACGGTCACGATATGTAGTGATCCGACGGTTCACTCTCTCCTCGGTATTACCGACACTTGATCCGTGGCTTGACACCCGATTGGTCCATGAGTTCTATTTAAAGCGCATGGAGGGTCATTGTTCGGGTAATCCGTGCATGAGAGAAGCTTATGTAAATTTTCATTCTTTGATTAATAAATTGCCTGTAGTAGCCACGTTGGCGCAGGCCGTGGACTGTTTCCCTCTTTGAGGGTTTTAACCACGTCAAAAATACTGGTGTATTGATCTGTGATCTAGTTGTGAGCGATGTCCTTTTGGTATTCTTTTTGAGGAACTTACCCTGTAAATTCCTACATGGTATCAGAGCTATTTGAGGGCCGTGTCCGTTGGTGATCCAAATCTGAAGCCGGTAGAACTGCATGCGGCTGTCGTTTCCTAGATCTGTTGTTTCTGACTGCTTTCGGGCCGAGAGGACTGCCTTGTTGCGTTCGGAGCATCTGTTCCAGTGAGGAACCCCTTTCGTTTCACGCGAAAAGGTTTCCGGTAGCCCTAGCTGCGTCATTTTTTAGATCGGGAGGTATACAGTGTTTTTGCAGTTTACTGTTATTTTCTCTCTGCTTATTTCGGTTTCGGTTTATTTAGTCCTTTTTTTTTAACCGGATCTATACCTTTCATCTCTGCGTATGCTCTTTGCCCTGCGACTCTGTGCGATCTGGGCAAATCAGAAACAGAAAGGAAGGATTGTTCTCATGCATATGCTCTTTTCCCTGCACTTTAGTGTGATCTCGGAAAATCAGAAACATTGAGAAAAATTTTAGTTTTTCGGCTAAAGCTAACTTTGAGATTTCTTTTTAAAAATATCTAGTTTTTTGGCTAAAGCTAACTTCGAGCCGCAAGGTTCGTTTTTCTTTGCATATTCGTGTTGGGTTTTGTGTTTTGTGTTTTGTAGGGAAAAAGAGCTTTCTCAAGGCAAGCACGCAAACCAAGGCCCCCCCCCCCCCCCCCTCTCTCTCTCAAATTTTTTGTATAGATCAATTGGTTCAAAGCTATTTTAAGAGAGTAGAGGTCTTGGGTTCAAGTCTTCATTTTGTGGGGGCGGATTTTTTCATTCCCGCACATTCGCGCACTTTGCCGGCAACTTCAACAAATTTTTTTCAAAAAGCCATAACTTCTTCATCCGGAAGCCTTTTTCAGAGCCGTTTTTTTTAAAACAGCCTAATTTTTCGAGATCTATCCATTGGAACACTTACTTTTAGCATCTTCAGCTTCATTTAAAAAAAAAAATGGAAAGTCCATGCCAAGTCATTCTTGACAGCACTAACTACTTCCAATGGATAGCCTACATGGAAGATTTACTTAGAAGTAAAGGTCTCTACAGAATAGCCACAGACCAAGAGAAAAAACCAAAAGATGAAGACAAGGCTGCAAAATGGGAAAATAGACAAGATCAAGCACGTGGTTTGATAGGGATGTCTATTTATCCTGATCTTAGATTCCATATTGCAGAACTTGAGACTCCTCATGAAGCATTGGAAAAACTCAGTAAAGTTTTTGGGATTAAAAATGAAATTAGAGCCCATCAACTTGAAAATGAGTTGCTTACATTGGATCATAATAATTTTTCTTGCATTGAAGATTTCTTGTCCAAATTCAAGACCCTTAGATATCTGTTGGAAGGTGTTAAGGTTAATAAAGAAGATAGTAACCTTATTTATTCCATCCTTACTAAGTTGGGACCAGCCTACTCTATATTTGTTTCCACCTTCCATTCTACAAGGGAAGCTTTCATTTGTCAAGGAAAAGACTACAAGGCCCCTTCCTTTGACTCTTTTTGTGATTCTTTAATAAGAGAACAAGAAAAACTCTTACACCTTGGTCTTCTTAATCTTGGAAACTCTTCCACGAAAGCGTTAGCCGCCCAGCAGCAACCAAATTCAAAGAATCCTAAGAAGTCATATCCTCAAAAGAATGGTCCTAAACCAACTCAGCCTCAAAATGAAAGATCATTTCAGCAAAATGATAAGACCAATAAAAACAAATGGAAGAAGACTGATAGACATTGTAACTTTTGTAATCGAGATGGCCACTTAGAATCTAAATGCTTTAAGAAGATGGAAGCCTTGGAAGCCGCAATGAAGAAACATAACATCCATGTGGAGCATACTTCAACTTCAACTTCCGGAATGGCACTTTCTGCATGTCGTTGTCAATCATCTCAGTCTGGTTATGCATTAAATGTATCTTCTTCCTCTCCATCTCATGAGTGGCTCATTGATTCTGGAGCCTCTTATCACATGGCCAAAAACCAAGCCATGTTTTCTTCTTTAAATGATTGTAACACCAAAAATATATATGTTGGTGATGATAGATCTCTTAATGTTGTCGGGACTGGAACTGTTCATCTAGACAATGGTCAGTTTAATGATGTATTATGTGTTCCAACCTTATCCTGCAACCTTCTATCTGTATATCAGATAACTCATTCAGGTGAAGGTAAAATTGTTGAATTTTCACCTCATGATGTTGTAATCAAGGATCTAAGAGATCCTAAACAGATTCGAGCTACTGGTATTGCTGATGATTCCACAAGGTTGTATAAGTTTCACAACTTTGGGTCATCAAATCTTCCCTCAGTATTTGTTGCTCATAATGATGAAGTGAGCAAACTTTGGCATGAGCGATTTGGTCACTTAAACTATCGCTCCCTTCAGCATCTATGTAAAGAAAATATGGTGACAGGTCTTCCTATGGTATCTTGCAGAGATGGTGTTTGTTCCGGATGTGTACTCGGAAAACATCATCGGGACAGTTTTGACAAACGTGCCTCTTGGCACGCCTCAGCCCCTTTACAGCTTGTGCACAGTGATTTATGTGGTCCACTTCCTGTTGCTTCATTCTCTGGCTGCAAGTATTTCTTAACTTTCATTGATGATTTCTCCAGACGCACTTGGGTATACTTCTTAAAACTCAAGAGCGAAGTATTTAACACATTTTTGGCCTTCAAAGCCTTTGTTGAAAAACAATCTGGACATCAAATTCTTAAGTTAAGAACTGATAATGGTGGAGAATATGTTAAAAACACATTCATCAACTTTTGCACCGAAAATGGAATTCAAATGCAACATACTGTTCCATACACTCCACAACAAAATGGTGTAGCTGAAAGAAAAAATCGCACCTTAAAGGAAATGGTTAATTGTATGCTGCAATCTAAAGGACTCAGTCTTAGTTTTTGGGCCGAAGCAATTAATTGTGCAAATTATATAATCAATCGCACTCCTACTAAGGTTCTAGAGAATATCACTCCAGAAGAAGCTTGGAGTTCCATTAAACCAGATGTAAGTCACTTTCGTGTTTTGGGAAGTGAAGCATGGGCCCATATTCCAGATGAAAAGCATAAAGCTTTAGAACCTAAGAGTGAGAAATGTACTTTTGTTGGATATTCTGAAGATGTAAAAGGTTATAGACTTATTCCATTTAAGTCCAAAAATGTTATCATTAGAAGAGATGTAAAATTTGATGAAAATAAATCGGCCTGCGAGCCTAGTCCGGCGGATGTGCCACCTCTTCCTATCTCTTCTACTTTTGAAAACATTTTTTCTTCAGATGATGAAAGTGAGGACGATAATCCTCCCCCACCTTCTCAGGATCCTCAACTTCCAAGATGGGTCCGTGCTACTCGGGATGCAGCAGGTGATCTTGCCGGTGATCCTACAGATCAGCGACGTACACGTTCTCAGTTTGAAAGAGCCTCTTCTTTACTGGTTCAAGCTCCAGTAAATCATGATCCTGACACTTTTGCAGAAGCTTCAGGCCATCCACATTGGGAAGCAGCTATGAATGAAGAATATCATTAATTGTTGGCAAATGATACATGGGATCTTGTTCCTCTACCAAAGGGACGCAAACTTGTTAGATGTAAATGGGTTTACAGAACCAAGTATGGACCAGATGGGAAAGTTGATAAACATAAAGCTCGTCTTGTTGCTAAGGGCTTTTCACAGGTTGAAGGCATTGACTACACTGAAACCTTCTCCCCTGTTGCCAAAATGAACTCTATCCGCCTTGTTCTTTCCCTTGCTGCCTCTTTAAAATGGGAAGTCCATCAGATGGATGTTAAATCTCCCTTCTTGCATGGGGACTTGCAGGAAGAAATCTATATGGAACAACCCATTGGCTTCATACAAGCAGACTCCAGCCTTGTTTGTCGACTTAAGAAATCCCTTTATGGTCTCAAGCAAGCTCCTCGGGCTTGGTATGCCAAAATGGATAGCTTTCTTTTAGAATCTGGCTTTTCTAGGTGTCATTCTGACAATACTGTCTACACCAAGAAAGTGGGCAACTCTCTTATCATCCTTGTTCTTTATGTTGATGATCTTATCCTTACTGGTAGTGATCCCAACCTTATCAACCATGTGAAGACCAACCTTAAAAAGAAATTTGAAATGACAGACTTAGGACACTTACACTATTTTCTCGGTCTTCAAGTCTTGCAATCCAAGGAGGGTATTTCCCTTTCCCAGTCCAAGTATGTTTGTGATATTCTTCGTCATTTTCACATGGAAGACTGTAAGCCAGCCCCTTCTCCCTTTCAGTCTGGAGTCAAACTTTCAGTCTCTTGTACTTCTCCTGAAGTTGATGTTACCTTATACCGTCAACTTGTAGGAAAACTCTTGTATTTAACCCATACTCGTCCTGACCTTTCCTTTGCTGTTGGCCTTGTTGCTCGGTTCATGCAAAACCCCCGTGAAAGTCATTGGAAAGCAGCTAAAAGAATACTTCGTTATGTTCGAGGTACAGTTCAGTTTGGGATTCATTACAGTGCCAAAGCAGCTCCTCTATTAGTTGGTTTCACTGATTCTGATTGGGCTGGTGACCCTGATGATCGGAAGTCTACTGCCGGTTATGTCTTCACTCTTGGTTCAGGACCTATTACATAGGCTTGTAAGAAACAGGCTGCCATTTCTCTTTCGTCAGCAGAAGCAGAGTATCGTGGTGCCGTGGAAGCTAGTAAGGAAGCCTTGTGGCTTCGTCAGATCCTATCAGAGTTTGGCTTTGAGCAGCAGCATCCAACCACACTTTGGTGTGATAATCAAAGTGCCATTCAGCTATGCAAAGATCCAGTCCAGCATCAGCGCAGAAAACACATTGAACTACACATGCACTTCATCAGAAAGCTCATTCATGACCATGTTCTTGAAGTGCAATATTGTTCAACAGATGATCAGGTTGCAGACATCTTCACAAAGGCTCTCACAGAGGCGAAGTTCACTAAACTTCGATATATGCTTGGAGTTCAGGAAGTTGTCACTAAGGGGGGATAGGCTCTAGTGCCTCCTTCCTTCTCCTATTGTGTCATATTTGTAAATCCTTCAATCCTATCCCAAGTTGTTCTTAAGGGGGGATGTTAGGATATTCCGACACATAGGAAATAGTTAAGTTCAACTTGGTCTAGTATAGAGTTAGGTAAAGTGTGTTTCTTTACCGTTGTACATTTTGTAACTTACAATCCGACGATCACGATATGTAGTGATCGGACGGTTCACTCTCTCCTCGGTATTACCGACACTTGATTCGTGGCTTGACACCCGATTGGTCCATGAGTTCTATTTAAAGCGCATGGAGGGTCATTGTTCGGGTAATCCGTGCATGAGAGAAGCTTATGTAAATTTTCATTCTTTGATTAATAAATTGCCTGTAGTAGCCACGTTGGCGCAGGCCGTGCACTGTTTCCCTCTTTGAGGGTTTTAACCACGTCAAAAATACTGGTGTATTGATCTGTGATCTGGTTGTGAGCGGTGTCCTTTTGGTATTCTTTCTGAGGACCTTTAACACATGAATAAATTTCTTTCTTGAGTCGAGAAGCCAAAGAAGGGTCTATTAAATGATGACAAATACTAGGACTCTTGACATAAACTATATAAGCCTGCAATGGAGGCTTTTGACCTAGAAATAAAATAATAAAGCATGAAAGCCATGCTTCATAGATAATTTTCTTTTATAATAAAATTTCTTTTTCTTTCTTTTGACAAATACCTCAAATATAATTACGAAGATCGACACAAGTTACGTTTTTCAACACTCCCTCTTAACTAGGGAGGTATTCATAATTACATATATATAGAGGTACATGGAAGATCTCAAAATGATATGTTGTATGAAGAGTCACAACACACGTAGTGCAACGAATTATATACTCGACAAAGGTATCTAATCTGATTGGGACTAAGGTGTGTTCCAAGCTTCCGCCACTCTATGTACCATCAGGCTTCCACTCTAACACCAATACAAGGATCTAGGTTCGTATCCAAGGTCAAAGCTCCAACACTAATGCCACCCTCCCTACTTCGGGATCTAGACATCATCACAGTCTGACCATATGTCCTCCCAAGCGATTTGTTGCCCCAAGAAGCTTCATCTATCCCTATAAACTAAATTAGATATATACACTAGTCCAAGCATGCTTCAAAAGTGTTCAACCTTCTTATGGAGAGATCTTGCATAATCACAACCCCAATCAATAATAAACTTTCAATATATATATATATATATATATATATATATATATAGATATAAGCACAAACCTTCGGGGTCGTCAATCATTTTGATGTTATTTAGGTTGTCATCAATTTATTAAACATAACTTGTCGTAAGCTTTCTTCCATAACTTCTATAGCAGCACCAAACTCAGTCTCAACAATACTTCCAGAACATCTAAATCTTGTTTATAACTTTGACAATCCACTGTTTGTAGTGCTTTTTCCATTCTCTGATTTCATTCTTTCTTCAAGGTCTTCACTATAGCTGTCGCAATATGCCCTTCCTCTCAACTCGGGAGAAATACATTTCCTTCATGCAAGCTCCCTCTCAACTTAGGGAGATCAACAATTTCATTCTTATTGGTTCTTTATCATAACATCGGAGAAAATTCAACCTTTCAAAGCTTCATTTCTCATGTCATCATCAATCTTGCAACTTACTTCATTCGTCATGCTCATCGTTATTCTCAAGTCATCTTTAATTATGAACATTTTCAACATCTTGAAGATTATTTACTTGGAATTCTTCAACAAGAAGTAGAATCATATACAAATATATAGAAGCATGATGCCAAATATATCAAAATCATGGCATTACAACGGAATCATCAAAACGATCAAGCCTTAGACATCAAATATCTAAACCAACTTAAGTTCATAGTCAATAAGTGTTGCATCTTTTATATTGTTGACTTAACAACTTTGCTAGGGTTTGGTCACAAACCCTAGATTCCATCAATGAGATTTTTGAAGTCTTAGATATCAACAATTAAATCATATTAGCAATCGAATCATAGCAAAGACATCTTACGTCTAGGATCATAATATTATGCCCTAGAATTTCATATCAAACTCTACTAGGGTTTTTGTCACAGACACTAGGTTTTATTAATCATGAATATCAACAACCAAGTTAGCATACTAGCATTTCATATGTAGGGTTTCATTATAATTTCCTTATATCAGTTTCTTTAGCTAGAGTCCTTATCGTAAACCCTATATACATGCATCAAATTCCAAAATTAGATATACAACAAATTTAATCAAGTTAGGAACTCGTACAATAGCACAGACACCTAGGGTTTCATTCCTAGGGCCTTACTTTAACAATTACAAGTGTTTTGTTGATAAACCGTAAACCTGAATTCATCAAACACCCAAAGGTCTAGGGTTTTACCATAACATTACCAAAACCTTGAACATCAAATTAATAGGATTTTATTATGAGATCTAAGCTTTATCAACAGACCCTAAGAAGACTAGGGTTTCATCATTAGCGTACCCTAAGCATCAAAATGTTATGGTTTTATAATGAACCCTAAATGTTAAGGGTTTCACCAAAATTAGCAAACAACAAGAGATAAAGTGATAAGGGTAGATTCAATCTAAAGATTGATCACCCAAACAAGAATTCTTATGATTAAGAAACCTAGACATGAGAGAGTTAGTAATGATGTTGTGAACATTGCCAATAAATCACGATTTTTTCGCGATGGCGATTAAATTGTCTGATTAAATCAACTATCTTTTTGCTTTGAATAAATTGCGATTTTATTGCGATTGGATGCAAAAAAATCGCCGTGCTGCACGAAAGCGAGTTTTAAAAGTTTTTTTGTTGGTTTCTATTATTCGTTTTGTAGACAAAGGGCAAGGGTTAGAGCGAAGGAGGAGAACTCACCTACAAAGGCAAGAAAGTAGAAAAGTGAAGGAAATTAACATCCTAAGCAAAAAAATTTCGAGTTTGGACGGGCATCAAATTTGGCCCTTTTTCTGTTTTTTCCTTGGATTTCTGTCACCCATATATTTTCCATGATTTTTGCTTGGATTTGAGTGTGTTTTTTGTCATTTTGTTGCATTTAGTGGCGAGGGTTTTTTGTTGTTGTTGTAAAAAATTCAAAGTTTTGATTGCTAGTTTTATTTGTTTAAATTCTTGTGCCCTAGTTTTTTTCCATGATTTTTGCTTGTGTTTGAATGTGTTTTTTTGCCATTATTGTTGCATTGAGTTGGTTTTTTTTGTCAAAAATTCAAAATGTTGTATGTAAATTTTAATTTCATTTGTTTAACTTGCAATTCTTTTTGTGCCCTAGGTTCAAACTTCAATCTTACATTAAAACGCAAGAGTTCAACAAAGTTACAAACATGCCAAGGAAATTGGACCCTTTGTGGGAATTTGGTGAACTTGATGGAGGGTTTGACAAATCAAATTTGACTTGCAAGTTATGTGGGCATCATATGACAGGGGGTACACAGATTGAAGTACCATCTTGCACAAATTCTCGGGCATGAAGTAGGGCGTTACACAAATACAAATCCAAAAATCATCCGTAGAGCCCTCAAATTGTTGGAAGCAATAGAGACAACCAAAGTGACCAAGGCAGTGCTGAAGAGTCAAAGGGCAAGGCATGGAGTAGTGGGATTGGGAGGTGATTGTGAGAGTGGTATTGTTTCTTCTTCAGCATAACCATATGCAGTCAACCCCACATCGCCCTCATCATTTTTTGTTCCTAGAACTACACTTGGTGCATAACCATCTTTCACGTCGACCCTTAAAAAAAGGGAGAATGAAGAAACTGCGAAGTTGTTGGGTAGGTGTCTTCTTTGGAGTGATGTTCCTTTCAACATTGCGAAGAAAAATCCATTTTTCCATCCCACGATTGATGCTATTGTTATTGTTGGCTTGGGGTACAAAGCCCCTTCCTATGATGACTTTAGAGGGCATATTCTTCAAAATGAAAAGGTCGAATGCACTAAGATATTGGAGTTTAGGGGCTCATGGGAACACACATGATGCGCTATGATGTCTGATGGTTGGACCAATTAAAAGGGTAAAACCCTTATAAACTTCTTGGTTAATTTTCCTAAGGGGAGAATGTTTATGAAATCTGTGGATGCATCTGCACATATCAAAGAGGCATGGTTATTATGTGATTTGTTGGACGTGTTCATTCACGAGGTGGGTCCACAACGTTGTCCAAGTTATAATAGACAATGCTGAAAATTATGTTGCTGCTGACAGGACACTTATGTAGAGGCATCCTACCTTATTTTGGACACCTTGTGCTGCACATTGCATTGACATGATGTTGGAGGACATAGGAAAAATTCCTTTTGTCAAGGATATTGTTGAATCATAAAAAAATGTTACAAAATTTATATATAATCATGTATATCTGCTTCATTTGATGAGAACATTCACTAATAACAAGGACTTGGTGTGCCTCGCTATTACACAGTTTTCCACTAGCTTCATATGAATTCTATGTGGGATGTGAAGAGAACGTTTCTTTCAAATGAGTGGCGTGTTGTCATTTAGGCGCAAACCAGAGGGAGAGGCCATATGCAGGCTAGTTTCATACCAAGAGAGCTTTTGAGCTAGAGTGTAGGTGTATAACATTACTGAACCTTTGGTAAAGGTTCTTGGATTAGTTGATGGAGACAAGCCCACACTTGGCCTACTTGTATGAGGCCATGGGTAGGGCCAAAGAATCCATTCACAACTAATTCAGATTAGGTGGCTGCCTCCCTTGAATGCGTTATGCAATGATTATTTAACGCTAGAAGAAGGATTTGAGCGGGTAGAGGTCGAGAGCCAGATGGTAGTCGAACAGACAACGCGTAGGGAAGCCAAGAGCCACAGAAGGATGATTGCACACAGAGAAACGGTTGGGGTAGCCAAAACGCTGGAAGCTCACTTCAAAGGAGGCAGAGAGCTCAATTGAGAAAGAGCTGAATGCTGAAAGTAGTAGCAGAGCCGAGAAAGCAGGGAGAGTCGAAGAGCTACTGCGCAGAGCAGCTGAGGGAGCCTTTGGGGTCACTTGAAGTTCAAGTGAAAAGCCAGAGAGCTGAAGGTTGCAGAGGGCCAAGAAGCCAGAGCCAAAGCCAGAGCCGAAGAGCCAGAGCCAAGAGCCAGAGCGAGAGTCGAAGAGCCAGAGCGAGAGTCGAGAGCCAAAAAGCTGAGAGCTTCAAGAGCCGGGGATAAAAATGGTATCTGAACCCACTTTTTTTGTGTAAAACAGTAGGAGTTGAGCCAAGAGCTTGTAAAAAGGACTTATACCATAATCCCAGAGAGCCTAGTCGAGTTAACTAGAGCTCACGGAGATGTAGCCCAAGAGTTGTGGGTGAACTCCTAATTAAATTGCTGTTTCTGTGTGTGTTTTACTGTTGCATTGTCTCTGCTGTTTTATTTACTGTTATATGCATTTATATATCAGTTTCAGCACATTAATTTATAGCACATGAACAATTAAAAATCAATACAAGCATACACCATTGTTTTCAAGCATTTTTAATTCCTCATTGGTTAATCAATAAGACTTGGGAATATTTCAAGCTTTGGAAGTGGGAGAGGTTCTTGTAACTTAGACAAGAAGCCTAAGTGCCCCATTTTCAGATTAGGTGGCATCAGAGCCTAAGAGTGATTGACCTCACCTTCAAAGAAGGTTATATTAGAATGCTTTATTGACAGAGCAAAGTCTGCTTGTCTAGAAGGTGTTTAAATAGTCAGAGGCTGATTGTATGCTTGTTTTGCAGACTGACTATTGTTTAAGTTTGCAGAGGTGAAGAGAAAGCTGTAGATAGCCCAGTCCAGCAAGGACAAGAACAAAGAAGAAGTCATTGGCATAATGACAACTTCTACAAGTGAGTCTTCGAATTCTTCTTTCTTCATCACAAGACTCTTTGATGAAGACATGAAGCAAGAATTGTCCACCATGATGGATATGGTGAGAGAAATGTACGAGGATGAAAGGAAGAGCAACAGACTTAGAGAGCAGTTGAATTCTGTGGAGGAAGAGAAGTAGTTGCTTTTTGAAAAATTGAAATATGAACTTGAAAAGGATGCATGAGTTGGAGACACAACTCTTTGTTTCCCAAGAAGCCTTGTTCAAGTATCAGCTTGAAGAAGAGGTAAACCATTCTAGTTTGTCTTCAAATTCCTCTGAGAATGCTTATATTGGTTCTTCTGAAAAACATACCAAAGGCATAGGTTCCAAGCTAATGTCCAAGATGGGCTATGAAGGAAAAGGCTTGGATAGACATGCACACGGTATTGTTGAGCCAATAATGATTGAGGAAAGGCCTAAGTATTTGGGTCTTGGCTATGGACAAGCTTATGGAGAAAGTTCCAAGGCTGCCATGAAGGCCATTGAAATAGCTCCAAGAAGGGGTTGCATTACAGAGTGTGAAGATTGTATTCAGTTAGAATGTAATAGCTTGAAACATCATTTGCAGGATGCAGGTGTTCAGAAGCACACACTTGAAACAGAGAGTTGGGGAGACTACAACAACCTTGAAGAGATTGATGTTGTTTGAAAGGGAGCCACTTCTTCATTTGCTTCACCTCCGCATGTAGGCAATAAAGGTGAAAGAGAAAGGTATAAATTTGGTTCTAAACACATTCCTTTTGATTGTGCAAAGCATGATAAATTTCCACATATGTATGGGAAAAGAATTGGATGTTCTTTTTATGGGTTGGATAACCATAATGTTTCTAGATGTTGGAAGAGAATGGCCACTTACAGGAAGATGAAGAAAGAAAAGAAGCAAGAAGTCAAAGGTCCATTGGACAAGGCAAATCATGCTGTCAAGAGGATGCACATGTAGTGCACTTACTGCCATAAGCAAGGACATCTTGTTGCAAAATGTTGGACCTTGAATCCAGCAATGCTTCCACAAAAGCTGAAGATAGTGGAAAGAGAAGATGGCAGAAATGGAAGTGAAGATTCCATGAATGACGTGTCTCAGAATGATTTACATGATGATGCTGATGTGCAGACAAAGGTAGTACCTTTGAAAGGGATTGGTAAGGAACGGTTAGAGTTCTTATTCGATTGAGATTGCATGTCTATTGATGCATCTACATATTATATTTCATTTCAGCTTCGAAAGTACAATGTGCTTAAGTGAAAGATGAAGGATGAAATGCACGCATGAGCGTGAGATGCATGAACACAAGGATGTTGATGATTTCCTTGTTTTTGAACATGTATGTGTAATTAACTTGCAAGGTTGATTGCTTTCACATGCATGTGATGCCATGTTGACTTGGGAGAAGTTAACTTGGTCTCCAAATGGAGATAATGATGAAGTGTTTTCATCTTTTGAAAAAGATTCCTAATGGTCTTTTCCTACATGCGTGACTTGAAGGGTCATTTGTTTAAAGGCATGTTTTGTGGGCTTGTTGTCTAGTCCATCATTTGTATGCAGAGCTTGTCAAACAAGTACAAATGAAAGTCTTGTGGAGCAGATGTACTTCACGTTTGTTTGAGCCACCTTTGATCAATCATCAAGGCAAAGAAGTTCAAACCACCTTTTATGACTAGTTCAACATAAGTTTTGCAGGAAGGCAAGGAGGAAGACAGTTCTTCCCAAGAAGACCAGCCCATCCAAGAAGGGAAGTGGTCGGAAACCTTGGTTCAGAGGCATTATGAAAAGCCAAGTGTAGGGAGGCTGAAAGAAGAGGGTGAGTCACTCTCATTTACTGTTCAGGTTAGTATATCAGTGTTTTGGAGACCAAAAGTTCTCTTAGTGGGAAGACGTGATCTAAAAATGTATCCTGGATAACCCTCTAAATCTTCAAGTCTTCAAAATCTCCTAAAAGGTCAAAACTATCGCAAAGGAGAGGTCTTGAAGATATCGGATTACACTATCAGAACCTTAAAAATACGAAGAAATGAGCAAAAAACAGGCTTATCGGCGGTCAAAGCAACCTGGAATTAGAGCCGTTGGATCTAGCTGATCAACAGTTTGGATCCGATCGGCAATTGCATTTGGCGGTGGCTATCGGAGGACATCGGAGCATAATACATGGCAATTGCGATCGCGAAATCGCAATTGGTGATCACAGTGGAGTGCACGCTAAACGGCCCGGGTATGTGTGATTTGCGATTGCGACAAGTCGCATCACAATATCACATCGGAGTTATTCAAAAGCGCAGGGCCGATACCATATGCAATGCGAGATATATACACACACACACACACACACATATATATATATATATATATATATATATATATATATATATATATATATATATATATAGACACACAGACACACACACACACACAGATCCAATGTGGCGATAAACGAGATTTAATATAATTTGAAATCTGTCAAACGACGATTTTCTTTGTATTTGCGTTTTTCATTGAATAAACGAAATACAAAGGAAAGGTGTCCGACCCGATAACACCGGACCCAAAAGGGTTCCGAAATACAAATACATAATATTTCAAATCCGATAAAGCCATTTGTTTGGGACTTTTCCATGTTTTAATGTATTTTTAAAATACGAAGGGAAACCTTGGAACAGGGCCAAAGCGACTTGCGATAGCGATTTCAGGCGGACCTGATAGTGTTATAAAGCGCATTTATGAAGATTTGAAGTCCGGGGAATAGTGTTCTCTGCGTATTTTCTCGAGTTTGAAGGCATTTCTCTGTGTGACCAGAGAATGGCCGTTTCAGGGATTTCAAAGGCCCGATGCTCTCATTCGTCGCAGATTAGGTGGCCGCCTCCTTTGAATGCGTTATGCAATGATTATTTAACGCTAGAAGAAGGATTTGAGCGGGTAGAGGCCGAGAGCTAGATGGCAGTTGAATAGACAACGCGTAGGGAAGCCAAGAGCCATACAAGGATGATTGCACACAGAGAAACGATTGGGGTAGCCAAAAAGCCAAAAGCTTACCTCAAAGGAGGTAGAGAGCTCAATTGAGAAAGAGCTGAATGCTAAAAGTAGTAGCAGAGCTGAGAAAGCAGGGAGAGCCGAAGAGCTACTGTGCAGAGGAGCTGAGGGAGCCTTTGGGGTCACTTGAAGTTCAAGTGAAAAGCTAGAGAGTTGAAGGTTGTAAAGGGCCAAGAAGCTAGAGCCAGAGCCAAAGCCAGAGCCGAAGAGCCAGAGCAAAGAGCTAGAGCGATAGCGAGAGTCAGAAAGCCGAGATCTTCAAGAGCTGGGGATAAAAATGGTATCTGAACCCACTGATTTTGTGTAAAACAGTAGGAGTTGATGCAAGAGCTTGTAAAAAGGACTTATACCATAATCCCAAAGAGCCTAGTCAAGTGAACTAGAGCTCACAGAGATGTAAGCCAAGAGTTGTGGGTGAACTCCTATTTAAATTGCTGTTTTTGTGTGTGTTTTACTGCTGCATTGTCTTTGTTGTTTTATTTACTGTTATATGCATTTATGTATCAGTTTCAACACATTAATTTACAACACATGAACAGTTAAAAATCAATACAAGCATACACCATTGTTTTCAAACATTTTTAATTCCGTTTTGGTTAATCAATAAGACTTGGGAATATTTCAAGCTTTGGAAGTGGGAGAGGTTCTTGTAACTGAGACAAGAAGCCTAAGTGCTCCATTTTCAGATCACTCAAGAAGTCGAAGAAAGGTATATTGAATGATGACAAAGACTAAGACTCTTGACATAAACCATAGAAGCCCACAATACGGGGTTTTGATCTAGAAATAAAATAATAAAGCATGAAACCCATGCTAAATAAATAATTTTCTTTCTAATAAAATTTCTTTTTCCTTCTTTTGACAAGTACATTACATCATGACTCAAATATAAATTATGAACACTGACATTAGTTACATTGTTCAACACATAACACAATTGAGATTTGTATTCAAAATTTTTAAAAACAGACCAAAAAATGATTTCATAAACAAAATCACATATGGTAGCAACTCGCAAGTCTCCATGAATCATAACATAATTAGAAAACTGAAAATAGATAGTGTCTCCATGTGCAATGTCATGTCTCATGCATCAGCATGAGGACCCCCAGAATAAGCTCTCAAAGAGCTATTGCCAACCTCAAAGGGCTTAAACAATAACTCTGAGGCTGGTGTGTTTGGAGTTTCCATTTGAGAATATGGTAGCCCAGAGGGATCTTATGTCTCCTCATCAAGCCGACTCAAATCGTGAGTAGGCAACTCCTCCGCAACCCATTTGGACTTGAGATCAATGTTATCCAATGCAGTTGTATCTAAATCCTTTGGACACATTTGTTTAGTGAGTGGCCAAAGGTTTTAATAGATGTAGACACACTTTTGAAACCGATCATGCTCCAACTTGTTACACTTTTTGCTATGGATGTGCTCAAACATTGACTAATTGCACTCACATTCCGAAGCATTGCAAGGCTGGCTTAGAACTCTCATTGCAAATTCTTGCAATTCTGGTGTCTCAGTGCCACAATCTATCCACCAATTGGTTGTAAAAAACAAAAAAAAGAGTTCAGAGTGTTGAAAATTGCAATGCCAAACTAGGAATTTATAGAATTTAAAAATTGAATCTTACATGGCATTTTTTTGTCCTTGAGTCGTATGGTTGAGCTAAATCCAAACATGCCAGATGCTTCCTTATATATGCTTCGTTGCAAATGGATTTTGTCTTGAATTTCATGGCTCGTGAACATACTCTTAATGCATATTATGACATATTTGATTTTTTTGAATATTAGACCCCTCATTATAGAATATGCTTGGATTTAGATATGCTTTCGTTGCATGCAACGGTGAATGTAGTTATCTGTCCCACCTAGAATAAATAATTTCCCATATATGGAGATATTTAGATGAATATCCCCTATAAAAAGCCTTGATGACCTCTTTGGCCTTCTCCATGCCCTCCTAAATGTAGCCCGTTGGATGCTTCTCTCCATCCATGATCCTCAAGAATTTCACAAGGGGCTTGGTTAAGCTAACAATCTCAACGACTTTCTCCCGCAAGTCCTCTTTGAAGACAAACACCTTCATAGCTATGGCATCTGGTTTTGTGCAATCTTTCCAAAAGAGCCATTATTGGCTACAAAACATCCGTATCAAAACTTGGTACTCATTCAAAAGGTATTAGCGGGAGAGGAAATTAGTGGCAAACCATGTGATAGTTGGCCCACTGAGCTCACCCTTTGTGAATTCTCTCATAAGACTCAACACCTTGTTGTAGGGAATAATGCTCAGATGAACAAACAATTATCCTCTCAAGTTTTGTTGGAAACCTGAGACAAACATAATAAAGGATTGACTATCCTAAGACGTGACCCATTCAGCAATGCAAGAAATAAAGCAAGATTGACAAAGTAATGCTAAGGAAGAACCTGCTTGTCTAAATGCACTTGGTTATTTGTTTGTACTCTATAACATCTACCACCAACGACAACTTTCCACTGTCCCTCTAAAATTAGGTCTATGCAATAGGCAACACATGGGCTCCAAAAAATGGTAGCATATTTTTTGGATAGCATTCTTTCAGCTGCCACATAATTTGCAATATTTTATGTGATTACTTCGACGACATTTTTTACCCCAATTTTATCCGCAACCTCTGACAACATTGAAAAAATCAGATTTGCATTCTTTACATGTGAAGATGCATCAATGGACTTTCAGAACATGGTTTCTTTAGAGCATGTGAGTTGTTACAATAAAATTGATGATTGTTCTACCCCTCTGATCTATCCACCCATCTGAGATAATTGTGCACCCAATGGTCTTCCATGAGTATTTAATGTTGTTCAACTGTGTCTTTATAGATTCAAACTCCTCATTAAGGTCTTTCTCGTTAAGTGAATTATAGGAAGGTTCTTTGTAGCCAGGGTCAACACATGCAATTGCATCTACCATGGTCTAAAAAAGGGTGACTTTGCATAGTTACATGGGAGGCTATCATAATACCAAAACCTCCTCAATGCCATATTTGCCTCCTTTTTTTCATTAAAGCTTTCCAAGCTTGGCTGAGATCCCAAACCAGTGCAAGGAAGAAAGAAGGGAGATGTTATATGCGATGCATTTCCAACAACATTTGATGAGGCAAAACTTGTAGGAACATGATGATCTTGCGACTGTGTCTAAGATTCAACCGTTGTTGCAGCCTCATGCTTCATTCTTACTATCTTAGAATTATGTTCCTGAATGGAATCCAAATTAGCTTGCATTTGGACTATCACTTGTGGAGGGTAATGATCACAATTTATTGCATCTCTATCCACTATGCTAGTCGAGTGGCATTTCAATCTATTTATGCCCTTAGACACCATAGTGGTACAATAGTTGCATTTGTCTCTTGTGTCAAAATCAAGATCTTCATGAGTACCATATTCCCAGGCTTCATTAAGAGGCCTTCTAGACTTGGATTTAGCCTCTAAGGAGCCTTGGAATTATGGATCAAGAATCAAGATGACAATTTGATTTCAAACAAAAATTATTTAAAAAATTGTATAGTTTTTAAATGGCGGAGGGTTGCAATAAAAGAAAAGAGGCTCACAAAGGCATGTAACAACCGCAATGTGGCTGTTGTAGCCACACTATGGCTGCTACAAGCCTTTGTGGGCATGTATCAGGGACGCATAGGGTTGAAAGTTTGAAACATACCATTTGCCTGGAATGTGGTTGGTTGCATGCCTTTCTAAATGGTGATTGATTGAATTGTAAATTAAATTTAAATTTTGATTTTTTGATTTTTTTTTTAAAGTTTGGTGTTATTTGGCTTGTTTCAGGGCCTGTAGGCTTGTCTCAGGGCTGCAAAAGCCTTCTCCGGTCTTGAGACAGGGTTGCGGGGCCTGGAAATTTGCTGTAATTTGGCCCGTTATAAGCCAAATCATAACAAATTTAAATTAAAAATTATTAAAAATAAATTAATTTTTTTAGAGACAGGCTTGCATGGCCAACAATAGTCGATTTCCCAGTGAAGGGAATTCCTTATGATGTCAAACATAAAGGTGGCTCTAAATCCTCCCAAGACACCATTCCCACAAAGACATTAGTAGCAAACCCACCCCAAAAGGAATACCCAAATACCTCACAATGACCCAGGGTGAAATATATGTTCATGATGCATGAATCTAATTTGTTGGTGAATCCAGCCCAACCAACCAAATATTTGTCTTTTGTTCGTTGATAACAACATCAAAAGTGGAACAAAATGTATCCAAGCATGCAAGGGCCTCATCAACCAAACTTGCTCAACTCTCATGGAGAGGAGAGAATCATCTACAAAATGGTATCAACCATCTTTGAATCATTTGGTAGCAGGATGCCTGAAACTTTCCACAATAACAAGTAACCTAGGCCATCTGATGGCAACACATACATATAAGGAGTTAAAGGGCACATATGATTGGTGAACCGATGTAGGAAAGTTCGTTGGGGCAAGGCATCTTTGTTGGTAACAAAGGTCGAAGCAGTGGTGAAGAGGATATTTGCCATGACAATACACAGTGTTCCAAAACCTGAACAAGTCAACATCTCCAAAATGAAAGACTAATGAAACCAATCATTGTTGTAACCTAGGAATCCCCAAGTCCGCTCCATGCCTCTATGTGAGCATCCAAATCCCTTTGTGATGTATGGGGTGCAATCCCCTCCTCCTAAATGCCAAAATCCTTTGTTTAAAGATCTCTAACTCTCCAAGGAAGAATGTCAAGCAAGCATATCCTATTGAGGTCAAGCAATCATTGAATAATTCACCTTTAATGTGCAAATTTGGCATGGACCATTTAGGGGCTACTTCAATGTTACTAGAATCATAATTGACAAATATTTGGTGAGGCAAAAGAGCAAAGAGTATGAATCGGATTGGGAAGAGATTATGAACAAAATGGCAAATATAAAAAAATGAAGATGTACACATTTTGAATTTAAAAAAAAAGCATTTTTTGTTGATATTAAATAAAGCTATGTGTATAGATTGCAATGTGTCAATAAATGTCCAAAATTTCATAGGTGAATAGGTATCTCATATATAATTTGAGTTCAAACTCCAAGCCAAAAGCTAGAGGCATATGCATATAAAAGTTAGCAAAGTATTTATCATTGAATTCTGATACTAATTAGTAAAACAAGTTGTAGATTCTCCCATGTCTTCATCTACTTGACTCTTAAGGTCCTCAAGGCAAAAAAAGAGGAGCCTCCTTTGATTGTAGCCAATCAGATGAAGAAGGATCTAGTTCTGTCTCTTATCAGTTTTGGTCAATAATTGAATGATCCAAACATGTCATCATCATGATGCATTGAAATGTGAATTGAACTTTAAAGTTTACACTTTAAATTGATCCTTCAAATTCAAATGATTAAAACTTAAATGAATCATAAACTTAGTTGAGTCTTGTGTTTCTTTTTCTGTCACCAAGTAATTGCTTGTTGCAAAGCTGAAGATTGTAATGGACAAAAACGAGGTCATTTAGGTGCTTTTGTGTTGGTTGTACTTCTTGGAGTGTATTTTCTCAAACGTGCTTGGGTTGCACTCACAAGATAAAGCCTTATGGGTTTGATTTAAGATTTTAATGAAAAATCTCTTAAGATTTGGCTTATCTTTGCCAAAGTTTTGCCACCAAGGATCTAGCAAATGGAAAGGGTTAAAAAATTGAGATTGAAGATGATAAAAAGTAAAAAATTTAGAAGAATCAAGATAATAAAATTTAATAAAACATTGAAGTTTTGAACAAACAAAATAAAGAAAAATTAGTAAATTTTGGTCAAGCCTAGAAGGTTAGTTAGCAATATTTTAGTTGTTTCACTTATAACACTGGTATGGGCAAACAATTTTGAAGGTGTCCTATACTCTTGTAGTTGGGAAAGAATGCGGCTTTGGGTTTCTCGATTAGGGATGCACCTTTCAATGCATGTCATAAACCCTCTACTAAACTCCCCATGCTCACTAAATTTGGTTTTATCATAAAATTATGTTGGATTTAAAAAGTACCCAACATCATGTAAGGGAGAATGCATATGCCTATCCCAACACTCATCAATATT
This sequence comes from Pinus tabuliformis, assembly GCA_031772625.1. Classification (NCBI taxonomy): domain Eukaryota; kingdom Viridiplantae; phylum Streptophyta; class Pinopsida; order Pinales; family Pinaceae; genus Pinus; species Pinus tabuliformis. The sequence continues at coordinate 868,675,711 of CM062817.1, forward strand.
TATTCCAAAGAGTCATATACTTGGCCTCCTCAGCCATAGATCTTCTTTTAATGGTCTGTTTGGTGAGATCCATCACCTCATAAATGTAGCCATACCGGTTTTATTTCTGTCAATAATCCTGAAAGATCAAAGTTAGTTGCCAAACATTTGAATTTTGATATAAACAAAAGTTGAAAATCAAGTGAGGTTTGGCTTTGAAGTTGAACATTGAAAAAGTTAAGGAATTAAGTTCCTAAGCACTTTGACAAGTGACTCCATCACAACAATAATCTGTTCAACATGTTTCTAGAAACCATTATTAAACACCGAGCAAAAATTTCAATGTCTTGAAGGGTTTTGACATGTTTAGATGCCATCCACCATAGTCCCAAAGGCATTCTCTTGAGACTTACCTTTTGCTTAACCATGTCTTCTCATGGTGTTGAGGACATTTGTGTGATTGTAAGTGTATGGTAATGGAATTTTCCTTATCCACAACCCCTCGTATCCATGGAATTCCTACCATTGTCCTTAAGCATTAAATCTATGCAATGTGCAACACAGGAGGTCCAAAATATTGGTGCAGGGCTACCACCCGCACATACCCACAGTATGCATTAACAACAATAATGCATTTACACCTGTCCCAGGATATTCAACTGAATGAAGGAGTCAAATCTATAGACCATAAATGGTCAAGTGACCGTCTTATAAGTTCCTTTGCATAGGAAGTTCAATCACCCTGCTTGAAACCTCTATCGGGATTTAAATCACCCCTTAACCTTCATATCCTTGCTTTATTAAAGGCTCCCTCTTAAATCTTTCTATCGGGAGTTTCTAAACAGCCCTCATAACCCTTGGCCGCATATATATTCTTCCAATTGCATTGGTTATACGTATTTAGCGTATAACCTTCATATTGGCTCTATTCCCACTTAAATCCATTTACAAAGGAATTACTCCGCAACAACCCTTTTTTTGCCTTAATATGGCTTTAGCACAGATTCCAACGCCTTACCTTTATCGCAATCGCTAATCGGCTTCCCCGCAGTTCATACACATATATTCCATCACCCTTTTCCGACTCCGATCTCTGACTATCGGAGTGATAACACATGATTTTGTGTTAAAAGGCCCGCACCATATAACTATCGGAATATTAATCAATTGGGAATACAAAGGAATTCCCGCTCCAATCGCATATGCCGGATTTCAAATTCTATATAGTCGCATTGATAACTATAGTTGGGTCCGCCCTTACCATCCACTTCTGATCACCGATAAGCCTCGACGCCGATCGCCGATATATCGCTATCGGCGATATCACAACATTCATAAACTGCTGACCCTTGGCACCTCTGATCACCGATATGCGATTAAATCGTGACCGTTGATCTGGCCATGATCCAACGGTCCATGATTAATCGCTATTTGCTCTGTGCAAACTTCCAAGGCACATTCCGATAACTTACAAGGGACTCCCGCCACTGCGATTTGATCTCAGCCTTCTACGAGATCTAACGGCTACTGTGCATCACTTACACTTCTCCGCAATTCCTTTTACTTGGAATTTCTTCGCGTTTTCTCCAATTCTTTTTGTGCTTTGGTTCTTCTGAAGGTTTTGATCCTTCACTGCTTCTGTTGCGCCACTCTGATTCTGAGCTTAGGTCTTCGAGCTCTCAGCTTGCTGTCTCTCTAGAGCTTTGCTCTACTGCTCCAATTGGATTCAATGATCCCTTCGATTCTTCTGAATCATATTACGCCTCTGCGTACTTCAGAACTCTGCCTGCAATTCATTACAGAGCCTACGAGTTCAAACTATAATTAATCAACACTTAAAACACACATTCCATACATTCTGACATAGTCAGGAAAACTCTGCATATATTAATGTAAAAGCACAGGTTACACCAGAGACACCTAGGTCTCACACACACACATAGGCATGATTCTACTATTTGTGGCCTCCCCCTATTGAATGCACAGGTTCACATATTTATAAGAATGCATTGGATTGGATCATTGGAGGATCCGATCACCCCTCTCTGCATGCATACATATGTGGTAGATAAGTCTCCTTGAGACTTTATCCATTCCATCTTTTCCTTTGTTTTAAAAGAGAGAAATCTTCTTATCAGCTTCCCATTTAATGTCTAAAAGCTCTCTCTTCTTCTTAGAATCATGGAATTGTTTAAAAGTTGGATTTGACTTCTACCACTCATGTTCTCATTTATTTATTTTTGAGAGCATTTACATATTCTCCCATTATCTAATTAAATCACACTTAAAGGCCTAAATATTGCCTTGACTTGATACTTAGGAAAACTATTTCCTGAAATGCATGACCCCCTATGTCTACTATTTACAATGATTTTCCTTGCGCTAAAGGCTCCTGTATCAAATATGGTGGGGTGTCTAAGTTCAAAAAGTCTAGCAACAAGCATATAGTTAGTTGTATTATCATCAACAATTTGTATAATAGTTTCTTCTCCCACTTCCCAAACAACTTACTCCATCATTTCACAAATCAGTTGGGCACTCTTAACTTTGTCCAAGGTATCCACTAATTTGAGAAACATTGTTCCCTTTGGACAAGATATGAGGAAATTGATCAAATTTTTGTTCCTTTCATTTGTCTATCCATCAGCCATGATGGTGCACACTGTTTTTGCCCATGATGGACAAAGATCAACAAGTATAAAGTGGACATCATCAACACTTTCTAATAGGAAATCTGTTAAAAGGCTATCAAATGTATGGGCTATTCCTGTCATCTGTCTATCCATAACCCAAGATGGTGCACACTGTTTCTGCCCATGATGGACGAAGATCAACAAGTATACGGTGAACATTGTCAACACTTTCTAATAGGAAATTTGTTAGAAGGCTCTCAGATGTATGGGCTTTCAATGTCCGAATTACAATAGCAACTGCAGTCAATCATGGATTGCTAGTAAGGGCTTCTAGCACAGTGGAAAGGGATGTTACAACAATACCAAAAATTAGCAATGGCCTTCCTTGCTTGACTATGGGCTCTCCTTTTTCAACCCACTTCATTCAAGCTAGGTGGGGCACTGAGTTGTGTGCGGGGAGAAAAAAAGGTGTACATTTACACTTATGGTGCTCAAATTTGTAAGAATGTGGGGAGGAGGAGGTGGGATTTGGATTTGACTTTGAGGCATGTGAGGGGCATATGGAAACATGCGCGTGGCATCGAGGATTCAAGAGAGGGAGGGTGTTAAATTATGCAACTAGGGTGAAAATCCACTTCGGACAACTCATTTGATGGAGATGAAGATTGCATTGAAAGACACTTTTTGAGAGGACCAAGATCAACCTAAAGATCACTCAAATTGGACAAGGAGAAGTATGTTTTGAATTAACGCTGTCACATGTACAAATTGTCAAGGTCGGCTTCAAATACATGTAGGGTGAAAGTCCACTTCGGACAACTCATTTGATGGAGATGATGATTGCATTGGAAGACACTTTTTGAGAGGACCAAGATCAACCTAAAGATCACTCAAATTGGACAAGGAGAAGTATGTTTTGAATTAAAGCTGTCACATGTACAAATTGTCAAGGTCGGCTTCAAATACATGTAGGCTCATGAAGCCCAAACGTCATGCCTTTTCACCCACATGAATTCATATAAATACATGAGATGTCAAACCTCATTAAGCACTTCATTCACAAAACAAACATCTTCTCTCTCCTTCTCTTATTGGTTCCTACAACTCATAAGTGAAATGCATCTCTCTCATGCGAAGTACCTGTGGTTGTCTCTGATTGGGTTGAATTACAAGGCTGACTACAAGATGTTGATCAACATTAACTTCGGGCATAATTGGCATCTCTTGACTGTGTTTTTGGGAGAATCTTTTCTGTTTTAGCAGGTCGCAGATTTTGGTGTCAAATTTAAGTCATTTTGTGCTCCTTGACCAAAGTGCTAATTGCAGGGTCCATCTCCATGTTGACCAGGTTTGACTGCACTAAATCAATCTTTTTGGGCTTGTTACCGCTCAAGCTAGGAGGGGTCCTAGGAAGTGATCCTATAGAGAAACTACTAGGTCAAGGGGCAACAATGGAGCGATAGCCTATTGTCACCTTAGCTAAAGCTCCTTGCTCTTTATGGACTTTCACTGACGGGTAGAGGCCCGACAATAAAGGGGTTCACTATAAGGATGAATCAATGAAGAGAAAAGGAGTGATTCCTAAGGCCTATTCACAAGAGAGACTCAATTGTATGGCTTGCTTGCTTGAGAGGCAAGGTGCAAGGCTCTCTAAGAAGGGCCAAGGGAGTTTCAAGGGCTAGGGTTGGCGAATGAGTCTTATCGAGGAACCTAGTCCTAGAAACCCTTGTGAAAACTTGATTTCCAAATGGTCTTTGTAAAATTATCTTCAAAAGTTGTTGGACCACACGAGACCAAGTGGACCCATAGTTAGGTCATGTGGGTGGTGTTAATCAATTGGGGGTGTGCTTGACCTAATTGAGGGGGAGAAGGGGATCAAAGGAGAAATTTTTAGTGATTTTAATGCAATGATGCCTATGAGGTCACTAGCTAATAGGAAACCAAGGGCAAACTTCGATTTCAGATGTAGGGCTTGGAATATCTCGAGATGGCACCGCCAAAATTTCTTGAAATTTGGAGGGCTCCTAGGAGACACCACAATGCAATAGAGGGAAAGAGATCAATTTTTTGGATGGGTGAATTGTGAGAAAAATGATTCCCTAGGTCACTTATGGAGGCTAGACCTAGAAATAAAGAGAGAAGGTGAGAAAGATGTGCTTTAGAGTGATCACCGGTGGAGGATCAATGCCTAATCCTTTGGAAGAAATGGAGTCAAGGAGATTCCAATGCTTGGGATGATTTCATTTAGTCAAGGAGGCCTCTAGAACAATTTCACATGGCAATTAGGGCATGGGACAATTGCTTCAAGGTCTTTATACTTCGATATGCAATATATGATGACTTATTAAGATAAAATTTTGACAAAATATCTCTAGGAGTAGTCACTTATTCATACATGGTCCATGACATGATGCAACGCTATAAAAAAGACAAATTTTTCGTAATTTCACATAAGAAAAGTAATAAATTTCAGCCTGGTATAGCAAAAATCCATAGCAACATGCATGTGGCATAAGAAAATGATAAAATAGCATTAAAAAAGTACTTACATGTAAGAAAAAGTATATCCAATCATCATTATATGCCAATAGTGAAGTTCCAAGACAAAAATGAAGAGATCCAAACATCAAAATTCATCCATTCATACAATTTCGTCCTCCAAAAAGAATAGCAAAAATCTCACAAGAGATAATCCAAGTGACGACGATCAAAATGATTCAAAACACCTGTATTTATACACTTCTTAATGAATCCGATTTAGCTAATTAGGCCTAATTTAGCCCCTCAAATAAAATAATTTGCATAATAACAAAACTTTTGGTGACAAGCCCACGAAATAGCTCAATGATGTAAAGATAAGCCATTCAAGAGGATCGAATGATCAACAAAATGAGTCGTTTTGCCTTTTAGGAGGCCTGATGAAGTCCTAGGGGGTGCCATAATAAGGAAATGGACTCCAAACATAGTGGACAAGGGGTTGGCCCCTCGTTATCCAATCAAGAGCCTGTGGTGCTCCCAAGTGGGTGTTGGGGCACAAGGACATCCTTATGGGTCTCCAAATGGATCAAATATGCTTGTAGACCATCTGTAAGGGTTGGAGTAATGACATACGACATCCCTCTGCAGCGGGAGTCATCTTGGAACATCTGACAAGTGTATGGTGCAATTGTGGAGCCGACTGGGCAATGTGGACCAGGTGCATCATCCTCATCCGAAAGGTGGCACGTGAGCAATTTATGAATGTTGTTGGGAATCCATGAAGTAATATGTGCTATGGTGGTGGCCCATGGCTCTCAACGCTCACCCTACAAGTGCCAATGTGATCCTTTGGAGGGCTACGACCCCAGATAGGGAGACCAAGCCCTAAATTAAGACCCATTTGCAATCTTGCATAAGGTCCAATGCATCCCCTTGCCCTCCAATACAACATATCATTAGAATAATCAAGTAATAATGCTTACAAATCATGGGATCATTGGGGCACTTCATGGTGGCATGCCCTTCCATGTGGGCTTTGGCATGTACACGTGTCTCCAAGTTCAATAAGAGGCTAATCAAGGACCTTATTAGGTGGTTTCAACATCTAAAGGGGGTGGCATGTCCATGGTACATCCTTTAAGAGGTATGTGGCAAGTGATCTAATATTGAAATGGAGTGGGGGATCAAAGGAGTCATCAAGACCACATGTTAAGGTCCATGGGTAGCTATAATAAGGGAAGCCCACAACTGGTTTATGAGTGTAGGAGGGGCAGCAAATCGTGGTACATGAGTTATTGACCTTTGTTTTTCCACCCTTCTTCATATTCCTTTTGCCTTCTATTGATTTTTCTTCATAACTGCTTGGGGCTGCAGGGCCACCCTTCTTCATATTCCTTTTTCCTTTTATTGATTTTTCTTCATAACTGCTCGGGGCTGCAGGGGATGGAGAACATGATGTATAATATATAGTAGTGGATACCCCCTTGAGGTGGGACAGTTCATTGCCCACTAGGGGTTGCGACAATCATGGGTTTCTTAATGATAGATGAGGCTCATCTAGGGCCCATAGGAACCATGGTGATGGCCATGAATAAGGGGTAGAGCTCCTGTTTGGAATTTGCCCACATGCTAAATTTGTATGTCCGGACCATCTTTTGTGTTTTGTGGTACATTTCTTGTTGAGAGGTCAAATTATGATCTTTACGTTCTTTTTAGCTACATCAACCTTTGGGGCATGGTGTGGACAAGAGGAGGGTGAGGCTAACCATAATTGGACTTAGTGGACAAATGTGGACCTGGATGGGAAAAGAGATGAATGAGCTCAAATAAGTAGAGAGGGAGTAATGTAGGTGGTATCTGGAAGCGGGACCACGCAACCAAATCGGGATTTCGCATGTAGTGCGAATCCTAAAGCTAATGGCTAGTCAAGGAGATCCCATGGGACTAAGATACAATGGGAACCACGAAATCAGGCAATGGAGATAAGACTACAAACCTAACCCAATCTTTTTGTTGAATACCCCCACCAATTCATGCCCAAAGTGCCCATGAGAAGTAAGGAAAACTACTCAACTATACTAATGAAAAGACATACCTTTGCGGTTAGGAGGCCAACCTTCAAACATACATTCATAATAGATGGGCGAGTGACCACATGGTTGGCTCACTTGGTAGAGAAAATGGCACATCGAGCTATCTGGGGGATGCAAAGGGCTGTTGGCTGCCGACTTGAGGACAATTTGGGAGAATTTTTTTCTCCCATATACACTACCCCCCCATGTGGTGGGTAACGTCTAGCTCCAACTAGGACATGAGCTCTCGGAAAATTGCGTGAAGCTACTCGAACGGGAGGTCAAGAGAACACCAACAATCTCTTGGTTAGCGTAGACTTGTTACCTACACATATCAATGACCAAGGACACGGGGTAACAAGTTTTTGTCTTGTCTTTTGATGACCCATGCTTAGTATTAGATTGCAAAACCAACAAAAAGGAAAAAATATGCAAATTTAATCTAAATGCAACTAATCTGTCATGAGAAATATCACATGATGTTAGTTCTAATGAGAAAATCAACATGCAATGTATAATGCTCTAATATGCATATGGTACAATGTCAAGTGCCCTCGGGGAATATTCTTTGAGGAGCTTCCCATTCACTGGAAGTGGAATGGACTCTCCATTAGGAGTCTCTAAGTGATAGAAGTTTATTCTTGCCATATCAGCTATATCCCGAACGGACCTACCCATAGGTTGTACCATTTCTTGTGCATGCCAGGCTTCTCCCATGAGGGTTGAGAGATATGTTGTATTCTCTACATTTCTCGAATACCTTCCTTAGGTTTTTGCAATGGTCCTTTCTTTATTCGGAAGCGACAGTTAAGTCATATTGGTAGATTTCCATGATTTTCCCAATGAGATCCCTGAAAGCGAAGTCCATGGCCCTTTGAAAGGTAGACCCAGTGTTGAGGAGACCAAAGGAATCCTAAGATACATGTATGTTCCGCATGGTGTAATGAAGGCAAATTTCAGGCGATCCTCCTCTTTTACAACGACTTGGTTGTACATGGAAAATCCATCCAAAAATGACATCATTTGACACCCAGTTATACTTTGTAATAGGTTCTCCATATTAGGCAAGGGGTAATTATCCTTCAAGCACACACGGTTGAGATCCCTAAAATCAATGCACATTCTAATATTGCTAGTCTTCTTGCGAGTGATCACAGGGTTGGAAATCTAGGATGGGTGTCGTATGGGAGTGATGATTCCTACATCAACCATTTTTTGGAGTTCTTCTTTGACCAAGGGAGCAAGTTTGGGGTTTATTCGTCTCAACTTTTGTTTGACAGGTTTTGCCCCTTCCTTGAGAGGGATGGTATGTTGAATAATTTCGGGGCTATAGGCCTTTAAGTCATCATAAGACCAAGCAAAAACATCCTTGAATTCTCTCAACAATTTTTTGAGCTCATTCCTTTCTTCTTTGGATAAGTCTTTCCCAATTTTGATTATTTGAGGAGAGGTCTCGATCCAAGGTTGAGGTCCAATGTATCAGGGGACTCTTGGTTATCATGCTTGGTGATGCTAACATCATTCCTATCGAAATGTTGCTTATTAATTATGTCCATGGCTCTCTTAAGGGGTTCTTCATGGTTTTGAAGGAAGTTGCTTATGTCCTAGTCGTTTTCAAAAACATGCCAATGGTCTTCATAATTAGGGATAAAGGGTCTGTTAATGGTATCAACTACACCTCTCCACGTTTTAGAGATGCCATTACGAATGATTGAGGAATTGGATGCAGCTATGGCTAAGGCATTGGCCATGTCGTTTAGGGATTTGTCTAGAGCTCGAAAGGACACTTATTTGTCTAGAGCTCGAAAGGACACTTCCTTAAAGCCCTTGATCATGTGAATGATCCTTTCTCTATAAGGCTTCAACCTCTCGTGTTTTGTATCAAAAGTTCCTCTTATTTGCGAGACAACCAGGTCAGAGTCCCCTATTATTAGTAATTGTTGAATTTTCCTTGATTTAGCCGCTTCAAGTACCAATAATAGGGCTTCATATTCAACAACATTATTGGTGAAATTGAATTGGAGTCTTAGTGAAAACATTAAATACTCTTTGGATGGGGAGATGATGACAATACCTCCTTCTGACCCAAATTTAGAGGGCGCTCTATCAAAATACATTATCCAAAGTCTAGGGGTAGGTGGGGTTTTGACATGTTCATTCTTGCCTAGGAACGGATACATACGAGTTTTCCTTTCAAGGGAGGTATATATTGGAGCTATCTTCATTAATGGACAAGTTTAGATCCTCAACTAGTTGCTTAGACACAATCATCCCCCATGCAGGGTTCATTTCGACTATGACTATGTTCATGGTGAATTCCTTTTCAAGATATGTATGAAAAAATGCCCTTTTCCCTTCCACTATTCCACATACCCTAAGCTCATCACAATTTAGGATCATCTTGTTAGGACATTCCTTTGAGAGCTTGAGTCCAAGTTTCTTCATAATACTTGAGGACATGATGTGAATTGGACTACCATAATTTAGAATACAATTTCTCAAGGTATGGCCATTTATCCCAAGGCAATATAGAAGGGGTCATTCATGTTCAAAGCTAACCTTAGAGGAATTCTCATAGTAAGATTAGGTGGCTCCTTCTTGTGGCCCTTTTTTGTTCTTCTGCTAGTCTTGTGCAAGGTGTTATCTTCGTGAGGGGAAATTTCTTTGTCATTCGAAGGGGGGTTATGATCTTCAACTTGTAGCATGTTGATGGAAGTCTACCTCATGGCTTGATCTAGATCAAAAATGATATTTTGAGCTTGAAGGAGACTAGTGGGGTTCTTGTTTTTGACATCGAAGGCCAATTTTCCTGTGAAAGCATTGAAGTAAGCGGCTAGGGCCACCTCCTTTTGGGGGGGCTAGTTCTTGGGGAATAGAATGAATGATCATGTTAAACCTTTGATTGAATTCAGCAATGGATTCATCATTACCCTTTTTGCTAGACAAAAGACCCTTGTATAATTCAACTATGTCTTTTTTATGGAACCACCTTTTCTCGAATGCCCTAACAAATTCTTCCCATGAAGAGATGGAGGATGGGGGAAGAGATAAATACCACACTTGGGCCTTTCCTATTAAGGTTGTGGCAAAGGAGATCATGCAGTTAAACTCATTGTAAGATGCACCACATGTTTGATATTCAAAGTTTAGGAGATGCTCTTGGGGATCTTCCTCCCCGGTGAATTTGGGCCTATCCAGATATTCAAGCAAGGAACTAAAAAGGGCCCCAATCATATTGGAAAGGTTCAGAGGAGTGAAAAGCTTGTGTTTTTGCTTCAATCTATTGATCCTCTTATCAAAGAACAGGGTGTGGGGTCCTTCATCCTTTCTTCGATGATAAGTTATGGTTTCGAGGTCTTCCATTCTAGGAAGGATGTTGTGGAGTCGCTAGAGGAATATTATAAATATCGTTTAATGAATCAATTCCTCAATGATTCACTAGGGAAGTAGACTTGCTTCTTTCCTCGACAACGACGCCAAAAATGTTACTGCTCAAAGTAGCAGGGGTCCTAGGAGAGGATCCTATAGAACAACTACTAGGTCAAGGGGCAACAATGGAGCGATAGCTCATTGTCACCTCAGCTAAGGCTCCCTGCTCTTTATGGACTTTCACTTATGGGAGGAGACCCAATAGTAAAGGGAATCACTAGAAGGATGAATCAATGGGGAGAAAAGGAGTGATTCCTAAAGCCTATTCACAAGCAATTGTATGGTTTGCTTGCTTAAGAGGCAAGGTGTAAGGCTCTCTAAGAAGAGCCAAGGGAGTTTCAAGGGCTAGGGTTTGCGAATGAGACTTACCAAGGAGGAACCTAGTCTTAGAAAACCTTGTGAAAACATGGTTTACAAATGGTCTTTGTAAAATTATCTCCCAAAAGTTGTGGGACCACACAGGGACAAGTGGACCCAAAGTTAGGTCAAGTGGGTGGAGTTGATCAATCAAGGGTGTGATTGACCTAATTGAGGGAGAGAAGGGGATCAAAGGATAAATTTTCAGTGAATATAATGCAATGATCCCAATGAGGTGACTAGCCAATGGGAAACCAAGGGCAAGAATCGATCAATTCCATTGGTAGCTATAATAAAGGATGCCTCATACTATAAGTGTTAGATGCATACTTGGCTTATCTCCTTGATAGCATATACAATGCAAGTGGGAGATCCAATTGAGACTTTGTGTTGATATTAACTTGTTTTTGAGCCTTTGTTGTGGCTAGATAGCTCGATGAATGGCTTGCTAAGCTTAATCTGCAGAATGAAGAAACCCCATCCCTTACCATTCATGCAAGGAAAAAGAAAGGAAAGCAACATGCATCAACAATTGATGTTGAGGACGAGGATGAGCATCCATCCCAGAAGAAGACAAAGGAATCTAAAGATTTCAGATGTATTTCGATGATTTCCGTAAGGAGGCAATGATCAAGAGGGAGTGGACAATCTCTTACAACCCTCAACAGTTTCTTTCTTAATCAAAATATGTACTTCATATCTTTCTCCCTTGATTACTATTATTATTTTCATTCCCTGGTTAGCCCCTTGTCTTTGTATTTTTGCTTGGTTATGTTAGTTTGTGTAGCTCAGATAGGTGTTCTAGTCTCTATGGTGTCTAGGAGGCTAGGGAACATATTTTCTCCAATACCCAAAAATGGTTTTGTGAGAAATGGCCTTTATTAGATTTAGTTAAGCAGTTAATTTAGAGAAATAGCTTAATTAATCAGTGTTAATTTGGGAAAATCGATTTTGCTCTCGAGACTTTTGGAAAAGTCACTTGATGGAGTTAAGATGATCTTAGCCATTAATCGAGATTAAATCATGGCTGTTGATTTCTCAATGTGAGATTATAAGAGCAAATCGATGAGGTTGGAGAGACACGCTTGAGCAGCTCTATGTACCCAACTGTAGAGATAGCAAGGGCACAATTGAAGCCGAGGGAGACACTTATAATAAGGGTTTCAACAAAGATTTGGGAGGAGATTTCCAGAGAGGATTTGCACGGATTTTCTAGTGTCTTAGTGACAAAAAGGAGGCCGATTTTATCTGTAGGAGGCGACTGAAATAACAGTTCGAGTTAGCCAATTTACCCAATGAGCATAGCTAGAGCAATGTTTCCATTTACAATAGTTAGAAGAATTGCCACGGGAGGTGCGAGTAGCTTCACGAGGCAATTTTACTTGCAAGGATATTTTCTCGGAGGATGTTTGAATTTTCCAAGGCAGGCAATGTACATTTCTGGGCAAAGGTGCGAGTGCCAGAGGAGTGCGAGTTCGCTGGAGGAGGTCAAACTGGTTTGTAGAGGAGAATTTTTGTCTCAAGATTATTTTGCCAATGGATATTATTATTTGCCGGAGTCATTAGGCAAGCGGTTGTAATTTCTCAAATTGCTGAAGTATTAATAAAATATAAAGCCTCATTTGTTCCACTAGTTTTGCCCACATTGGGATTTCTCTAGGGACTTTTGTCCAAAAATTTTGGTGTCATCTATCTTTTGTGTGTGCATTATTTATGTTGTTCTTGTGTTTAAATTTTTGAAATTACAGTTTCGTTTTATTCAGTGTTTGTCGAAAACAATTTGCAATTGACAAATAATTTGAAAAGATAGGAGAATAATAACTAGAAATTGCAACAATGATTAAAAATTTCACATGGTATCATAGCGGATCTGAGGGTAGAAGCTAGATCTGCGCAGGCACAAGGATGGAAAGTATACGAGGTTAATACCCAGTTCGAGCTCTTCAATTTATTTCTCCTGTTATTCTAGTTCGTAGATTTTCCAGAGATGGCCGCAACAGGATTGAGGGATTAGGACATGTTGGATGGAGCTGCAAACATTGGACGCTGGAAGGCCAATATGCTATTCTTATTGGACGAGTATGGTTTGAAGGAGTTTGCTACAACAATTATTGTTGTGCCAACAAAACCCATCCAGTTTCATGAGTGTAGGAGGGACAATGTGAAAGCTAAGAGGATGAATCTCAACGGAGTAAGAGATCATATTGTTCCACATATTGTAGAGAAGTGAACAATAAAGGAAATGTGGGATGCCATCGTGAAACTGTGCCAAGATTTGTTAGAAAACAAGAAATTGATCCTTAAGGAGAAGCTGAGGACTATCGCGCAGAATAAGGGAGAAGTCATGATTACCTATCTCGCCAGAGTTTGGCCTGTTAGAGATGAATTAGTTGCAGTTGGAGATAGACTCAATGATGATGAGCTAGTGCGTATGACACTTAATGGGTTCTTCGAGGAATGGCAAATGTTTGTGCAGGTGATTTCAGGATGAGTCAAACTCCCTGATTAGGATCAGCTATGGAGTGGCTTCACTCAGGAGGAGCTGAAGCTCAACTTAGTTGAGGGAATCAACAACAGTGGCAAGGTACCAAAGGATTAGGAGGAGCAGGATAACGTTGCCCTAGCAAGAAAAGGCAAAACAAAGAAGGGGTCCAACAAGGGACCTAGCTTGAAAGGAGAGAAGGGTAAGAAGAAGGGCCTATCAAAGGTCAAGTGCTATGGCTGTCATGAGTTTGGCCACTATGTCAGCAATTGCCTAGACACGAAGAAGAAGGGTAAGAAGCAAGTTGCAGCTTCAACAAACACAAATGAGCTCTCTAGTAGGATAGAGCAGGAGTTCGCATTGATCGCTTCCTTAACTAGCGCAACTTCACAAGGTGTTTGGTATATAGAAAGTGGAGCGTCATTTCATATGGCAAGAGCTAGGGATTACTTCTCCATTTACAAGGAGGACGCTAGGTTCTAGATTCAGATGGGGAACAAGTACAAGTTTACTCCTATAGCACGAGGGACTGTTCTATTTCAGTGGGAGAACAACAAGCAACTGCCTATCCATGATGTGTTGCATGTGCCAGGCTTGGGGATGAATTTGATCTCCGTATGTGTCGTTCAGGACAAAGGATACAATGTCATATATTTAGAGGGGCTAGAGTGTTGCTAGAACACAAGGATTGGAGATCACCTCTAGCAGTTGGGGTGAGGAGCGACCGATTATACAAGTTGCAATTATACATGCCTAAGGCATTAGTTAGCAGCAATAGTCCGAGAGACCAAGGGGAGCTATGACATAGGAGGATAGGCCATATTCATTGTGGAGCACTTAGATTGCTTCATGAGATGTTGACAGGGTTCCTGAGGTGCGCGAAGAGCACAATGACGTATGTAGGGGATGTGTGTTTGGGAAGTTTTCCAAGGCATCTTTTTAAAGGAGTGATAGTAGGACATAGGGTATCTTAGACCTTGTACATTCATCTATATGGTGGTCGATGTTGACGAAATATCTAAAGGGGGTATGAGTACTTTTGTACTTCTATCGATGATTTTTGTAGGAAGACTTTGATCGATTCCTTGAAGACCAAGGATGAGGCCTTTAGTGGTTTTCAGGAGTGTAAGATTCTAGTGGAGAATGCGATAGGTAGAAATATCCAAACTTTTCGTCTAGATAATGAAGGGGAATATACCAACAAGGAGTTCTAGGAGTTCTGTACCAGGGCAAGAATCATTTGAGTGGACGGTTCCTTACAACCCATAACAGAATGGGGTTGTTGAGAGTAAGAACTGGTTGTTCTCAGAGGCAACCTGAGTTGTGCTGTATGACCAAGATCTCCCACACTATCCTTGGGCAGAGGCATGTAATACTGGTTGGTTGCCTAGCGTACTGTCATATTCCAGACAAGACACATTCGAAATCGGATCAAACTGCAAAGCGAGGTTATTGTTTTGGGTATAACAGGACCTCCAAGGCATACAAGATCTTTATCCTAGGGCCAAGAGGATTATAGCTGGGTAGGATGTCAAGTTCATGGAGGACAAGGTGTATAGAAGGTCCAAAGAGTTTCCAATTGTTGATGATCAAAGTGAGCTGCCAGCGAAAGCTCGTAGAGTTGAGCAACAAAATCAGGGGAACCAATAGAGCACGAGTACAATGACCAATACGAGCATAGTTTCAGGTGTGAATGCTCTTGAGGCTTCACATAATATGGAGCAACAAATGAAACAAATTAGGGAGATGCATCAAGAGGGCATGGAGGTGAATATTCCTAACTCCAATATTAGCAGGAGGAATCGTGAGGTCTAGGGTACAATCAGGGATGCTCAGGAGTTCGTGGGGGCTCCTAGGATGAGTAAGAGAGAGTGGATGGACA
This sequence comes from Pinus tabuliformis, assembly GCA_031772625.1. NCBI lineage: Eukaryota > Viridiplantae > Streptophyta > Pinopsida > Pinales > Pinaceae > Pinus > Pinus tabuliformis. The sequence goes on from CM062817.1 coordinate 868,691,023, forward strand.
CCATAGCAGTACACTAGCTACATGGCGTTGGCTAGTCAATTAGTTGATAGTGAGCTTTCTAGCTATCAGGAAGCTGCACATCAACAGGTGTGGTGAGATTCTATGGTTGAGGAGTATATCTCGATCATGTAGAATGATGTTTGGGAGGTTGTACTGGGACCCACAGATAGGGTGGTGGTTGGATCATGCTGGATCTATAAGATCAAGCACGATGGAGATGGTAGCAACTAGAAGTACAAAGCAAGGTCCCTGGCCAAGGGAATCTCTCAGAAGGAGGGAATAGACTATGAGGAGACATTCACTCATGTAGCTAGGTACACTTCTATACGAGCTGTGATCTCATTAGTAGCACAAATGGGATGGTAGATCCATTAGATGGATGTAAATACAACATTCTTGAATGGTGAACTGTAGGAGGAGGTGTACATAGAACAACCAAAGGGATTTGCAGCACACAACAGAGAGACCTACATGTGCAGGTTAAAGAGAGCTTTGTATGGGCTCTAGCAGGCTCCTAGAGTGTGGTATGAGCACATCGACAGATACTTGGAAGGCATGGGCTTTGTGAAGAGTGAGGCAGACAATAATCTCTACTACTTGGTGGTTGGAGGAGATGTTCTCATTCTTGTCCTATATGTGGAGGACTTGTTCTTGACAATTTTACCGGGGCTCAACAAGGAGTGCAAGAGGGATCTTGCGGTAGAGTTCGAATTGAAGGACTTGGGGTTAATGCACTATTTTATATGTATGGAGGTATGGAAGACAAATGGTGAGATCTTCGTTTGTTAAGGGAGATATTGCATAGAGATCCTAAGGGGATTTGGGATGGAGGATTTTAGGGCCATGTCTACACCCATGATCAACAATTGGAGGAAGATAGATGCATCCAAAGAGAAGGATGTGGACCCCACCTTCTACAGGTAGTTGATAGGCTCTCTCATGTATTTGGTCAACATTAGGACAAACATATCCTATGCAGTTAACTGTCTGAGTCAGTTCAGAGTGTTGCTGAAGAGAGTGCATTGGATAGTAGCTAAACATGTGTTGAGGTATTTGCGTGGCATAGTCACGTATGGGATCAAATATGCTTGAGATGGTGTCAGATTGGTGGGCTATATTGATGCAGACTAGGTCGGGAACACAATAGATCGAAAAACACTTCTGGGCGCTGCTTCAACATGGGATCAGGAGTTGTTTCGTGGTATAATAGGAAGCAAAAGATTGTTGTACTTAGTTTAGTCGAGGCGGTGTACGTAGTAGTGAGCATGGCTACATGCGAGGCTATATGACTTCAGAAGCTATTGGTAGCCTTGTTTGGTCAGAGGATAGATACTACGATGATACACTACGGTAATTAGAGTTGCATCAGGTTGTTAGAGAATCTAGTGTTTCATGACAGCTCCAAGCATATAGACATCAGGTACCACTTCATCATGGATTGTGTGCAGTGTCGGATAGTCCAACTATAGTACATACCTACAAATGAGCAGGTAATAAATATTTTGACGAAGGCTTGGGGAAGGCAAGGTTCATCTTCTTCAAAGACTAGTTTGGTGTTTTGCAAAACATCTTCCTCTCTAAGAGGGAGTGTTAGTTTGTGTTTCTCGGATAAGCGTTCTAGTCTCTACGGTGTCTAGGAGGCTAGGGAACACATTTTCTTACACATAATTGGTTTTACAAGAAAAGGCGTTGATTAGATTTAATTAAGCAATTAATTAAATTTCACTAAGTCTAACTTAGGGAAATAGCTCAATTAATCAATATTAATTTGGGAAAATCGATTTTTCTCTGAAGACTTATGGAAAAGTCACTTGATGGAGTCAAGATGACATTTTCCATTGATTGAGATTAGATCATGGCCATTGATTCCTCATTGAGAGATTATCAGAGCAAATTGATGGGGTTGGAGAGACAGACTTGAGTAGTTCGACTTAGCTAGTTGCAGAGATAGCAAGGGCACAATTGAAGCAGAGGGAGATATCAACAATAAGGGTTTTAACAAACATTTGGGAGGGGATATTAAGAGGATTTCCACAGATTTTCCAGTGCGTTAGTGATAGGAAAGGAGGCCAATTTTATTTGTAGGAGTGATGCATCGAACACAAATCCTGGAAATTAAATTAATTAAACCCCTGTTTAATTAACTATGAAACCCGGATCTCCTGCGTGGACTCCAAATTAAGCTATTATGCTAAAACGACAGAATTGGTTAACTTGACCGATATGTGGCAAACCTTTACTTCTACCCATGGAATTGAAAGGAAATAAAATGCCAGTTCATAACTTTCTTGGGTCCGAATTTTAAATTAACCAGTTCACATCTTCCGAAGCGATATCCGTCGGATCTCGTCCATTCACAATGAACGGTTACGATTGATCCGAAACTTAATGGATTAAACCCCATTTCATAACATATCGCGTCTGAAATCTGGATTAAACTCCGTGCATTTTTTTGACGCGATTACCGTTCGATTTGAGCTTTTCAAGCGGACGGTCACGATTAGCTGAGTTATTAGTTCAGTTTTATAAATGATCGCATCTGTTTTTGGAATTAACCTCTGCGCTTATTGGCACGCGATGACCGTAGATCTGTTGGATCTGTCGATCAGATGATCTTGATCTTCTTCCGGGTTTCTTGACGAATTTACCAATCAACTCGAACTTATAATGTTTCGGGTCCGTTTCTTCTGTTAAGGTGCATGCACATTTACCAGCGAACACCGTTGATCTTTAAACAAACACTCCACTAAATGTTTAATTTCACACACAATTTCTTGGATTTAACAGAGATTCAGCGTACGATTAAAGAATCAAATCACATAATAAAAACCACGCAGAAACCACTTTTAAACACAAAATTCCTTTCTTCATTCATAATAGTATTTACATATAATATGTTTAGAACATCTTGTGCACTGATCTATTCACTCCACTACTTAGCTCTGTCTAACTCTCTAACACTGTAACCTCTGTTTTTCACACTCTACTCGCAGGCTTACATTTATAGCATAATTACATAATTATGGATTATACTAAATCCATGATCTTTTCCATAATTCACTCAACTAATTCCTATTCGAGGATCTCGTAATCCCTAAGATCTCTACAAGATTACCCATATCAATTATCCCTGATATTCTCACATAGTTGAGAATATTTCACAACTGAAAACCTCACACATAGATTTCTCACTCAATCTATACAAGATTCCTAAAATACATAAAAACATCACTCCCTAAATCAACCAAATGAACAATAATACTTTGAGTAGGATGCTCCTGCATCAGACTCATGTAGAAAATATCATAGACTCCTGTCTATGAGGTCTGTCACTTTTCTGTAGTAATGTGACAACTACATGTCTGAGTGACTTGCTTCCTCCAGGATTCCAAACTCCGTTTCGCTGATGGTCCTTCAAAAGAATAACTTCATCATGTAGTCTGGCATTAAATTTGCAGAATAATATCTTTAAAGATTTATTAAACATGATTCTCGACTTTCCATACCTCATCATCCTCTGTTCTGGAAATATAGACTTGTGAACTGCATGTGGAAACTTGAATACCCATTTTCCTGGTTTCCAAATTTTGAACGAGTCTCGAACTGGTTCACCGTTTGCACCTATAGTTTTGCTAGGTAACTCTGTCGTGCTGAGATTAGTAAGAACTAAATTTGAAAGTTCACCATCATTATCACTCGAACTGTCAACCAAATTCTGTATATTTGTAAAGCAATTTTCTCCACCATGCTCTAGAAGTAATTCCTCTTTGTTAATCACATCAACACAGTTGATGTTCTTTACGGTGTCCTTTCCTCCTTTTGTTACAATTTCTCTGGTCTCAACTTCTTTAGCTTCTATCTCTTTAGCTGTTGTTTTCTTCTCTAATTGAGCTGCAAACTCAACTTCATGGAATGAAAAACAATCATCTCAATTTCCTTCAGGTTCACAAAAGACTTCTTGATCATAACAATGGACACTAGCTGTCTCTATAGCAACAAATTCCTTATTTAGTACCATACCTGTATTCACAGACAAACTATCAGTTTTAAAAATATTAGACCTTTCGGTCTCTTTTGATGCTTCAAGCACCAAATTCCCACCATGGAATTTTTGGGTTTCAACAAATTCTCTTTGCTATGACTCAATTCCTATGAGTCTCTCCTTCTCCAACAAAGAAATATGTATTTGTTCAAGTTTGTTCATCAACATAGCATTCCATTTCTGTTGCAATAGATTCCACTTGACCAGTTTCCTTATTCTCCATCCATGTCTTCAGTCTTCATTCTCTCTCTTGGAACCATTCCTGTAGTATATCCAACTTTGCTTTCATCAGTGCAATACTTATCCTACGTTCTTCATGGCTCATCTGACATTTATTCGAACCTTCCCTAAGTTTCTCCATTTTCATTTTCACTAATTCTTCAAACTCAAATAAAAGAAAATATTTACCTCAATCAAATTCTAAAACTAACTCTTCTTTTCCATTTGCTTCCGCTGCGCCTCTAATTTTCCTTGTCATATGCTTTCTTGTCTTTCTAATAGCTTTAACTTGTGAGCTGCAATTAGCCTCTGCAGTAACAAGTCTCCTTGCTACATGATACCTCACTAAGCTTTCCTCCTCTGAGCTCAGTCTTTTGGCATCTCTCTGGTTCTCTCCTCTAGAACCATATGAGCACTCCTTGCTCTAGGCCGCTACAAATCTTCTCACCTTCCTCTGCTGTTACTCTGCACAAAAATTATAAAGACTAACACTGACAAATAATCATACTTCACACAAAATCTTCTTCTGCTCTGATACCACTTTGATGCAGCGAAACTGCATCGAACACAAATCCCAGAAATTAAATTAATTAAACCCCTGTTTAATTAACTATCAAACCCCGATCTCTTGCCTGGACTCCAAATTAAGCTATCCTTCTAAAATGGCAGAATTGGTTAATTTAACCGATATATGGCAAACCTTTACTTTTATCCACGGGAATCGAAAGGAAATAAAATAAATGCCAGTTGATAACTTTCTTGGGTCCGAATTGTAAATTAACCGGTGCACATCTTCTGTAGCGATATCCGTTGGATCTCGTCCATTCACAATGAACGGTTATGATCGATCTAGAACTCAATGGATTAAACCACAATTCATAACATATCGCGACCGAAATCTGGATTAAACCTTGCATTTTTTGACGCGATTAACGTCCAATCTGAGCTTTTCAAGCGGACGGTCACGATTAACTGAGTTATTAACTCAGTTTTATAAATGATCGCGTTCATTTTTGGAATTAACCTCTGCGTGTATTGGCACGCGATGATCGTAGATCTTTTGGATCTGTCGATCGGACGATCCCGATCTTCTTCCGGGTTTCTTAACAAATTTATCAATCAACTTGAACTTATAATGTTTCGAGTCCGTTTCTTGTGTTAAGGTGCGTGCGCATTCACTAGCGAACACCGTCGATCTTCAAACAAAGACTCCACTAAAGGTTTAATTTCACACACAATTTCTTGGATTTAACAGAGATTCAGCCTACGATTAAAGAATCAAATCACATAATAAAAACCACGTAGAAACCACTTTTAAACACAAAACTCCTTTCTTCATTCATAACAGTATTTACATATATGTTCAGAACATCTCGTGCTCTGATCTATTCACTCCACTACTTAGCTCTCTCTAACTCTCTAACATTGTAACCTCTGTCTTTCACACTCTCCTCGCAGGCTTACATTTATAGCATAATTACATAATTATGGATTATACTAAATCCATGATATTTTCCATAATTCACTCAACTAATTCCTATTCGAGGATCTCGTAATCCCTAAGACCTCTACGAGATTACACATATCAATTATCCCTTATATTCTCACATAGTTGAGAATATTTCACAATTGAAAACCTCACACATAGATTTCTCACTCAATCTATACAAGATTCCTAAAATACAAAAAAACATCGCCCCCTAAATCAACCAAATGAACAATAATACTCTGAGCATGATGCTCTTGCATCAAGGAGGAGGCCAAAATAACAATGCGAGTTAGCCAATTTACCCAGTGCCCTTATCTGGAACAGTAGTTCCATTTCCAGTCGCTGGAAGAATTTTCGGAGGAGGTGCGAGTAGCTTCAGGAGGCAGAGAGAAGCTATTTTACTTGCAGGGATATTTTCCTGGAGGCTGTGCGAATTTTCTAGAGCAGGCATTATACATTTCTAGGTAGCAGTGTGAGCGTCAGAGAGGAGTGCGAGTTTGTTGGAGGAGGTCGACTTGATCTGCAAAGGAGAATTTTTGTCTCTAGATTATTTTTTCAATGGAGATTATTATTTGCCATAGCTTTGCCATCATTAGACAAACAATTGTAATTTCTCAAATTGCTGAAGAATTAATAAAATATAAACCCTCATCTGCTACACTGGTTTTTCCCACATTGGGGGTTTTCCAGGGACGCTTGTCCGAAAATATTTGTGTCATGTATCTTTTGTGTGTGCATTATTTTCTCAGTTCCTATAGTTAAATTTTTGATGTTGCAGTTGTGTTTCATTCAGTATTTGTTGCAAACAATTTGTAGTTGACAAATAATATGAAAGATAGGAAAATAATAACCATAAATTGCAATAGTAATTAAAAATTTCATAGGCTATAATTGCTTCTTTCATGGCCTCTTGAATGAGGTTTGCAGGTACATAGTGAGGGTTGCCAAGGAAATGATTTTGGTAACAGATGGAAACATCGAAAAAAGGGTTCTACTAGTAAGAGGTAATGGACTAGAAGGAGATTTTTGTTCTAGTCACTATATGGTCAGGTTCTTAATGGTTGAAGCATAGACTCGACAAAGAGTGATTGGTGTTCGAGAGGGAGAATTGTAGGGATTGTAAGAGATCCTAGACCATGCTAGATGATCAGAAGAGCTTCCAATATCGAGGTGCAACCTTCCAAGAGGTTGTCATGGGTTGAGATTGTCAAGATGCTTTGGGACAAAATGTCTTTAGAAGCGGTGTGTCTTTCTTTGAGGAGACCATGTCAAATAACATAGTGACTTGCTTACATGATAGAGAGAGAAGCAGTGGCAAAAGGACTTGCCTACTTAACAAAGAAAGCAACAATGGTTGAATGACTTGCTTATGTGATAGAGGGAGCAACAATGGTAGGAGGATTTGCTTCCATGGTAAAGGGAGGAAGTGAGACTATCACAAGAGGATCTACTTCAGTGTTAGAGGGATTTGGCCTCAAAGGTCGAAATAAAGGATTTTGGCTAGATACACTATTTCTTGGGATTAGAGGTGTAGTTGAGATCATACGAGATCTTCATTGTCCATACTTTGAGGAGATAACGTATAATGGACTGCAAGTCCATGAATACACCTATGGTTTCCAATCTAAAGAAGTTGAGTGATTTTGCTTTAGATTCTGATTTGGTGGATCCCACGATATACAAACAATTGATTGGATCCTTGATTTTCTTGGTTATCACCATGATTGATATTTGCTTTGAAGTGAATACCTTGAGCCAGTGTATGGTCGAGCCGAGGTAGATACATTGGGTTGCAACAAAACATGGTTGAGGTACCTGCATGGTATAATAGTTATGGTTTAAGATCTCAGGTGGTGAAGAGAAGCTGCAAGGATATATGGATTCAGATTTGGCTGAGAATGCAGAGGACAAAAAGAACACATCAGGGTGTTGCTTTAGCTTGGGATAAGCTATGATATATTTTTTTAGCAAGAAGCAGACTTCTGTCACACTCAGTATAGCAAAGGCAGAGTATATTGCAACCTGTTTCGTAAGTTGTGAAGTAATATGAATTCATAAGCTTCTCGTAGGACTCTTTGGTCAGGTCACTTCATTTGAGACGTGGCACAAAAAAGGAGCAATGGAACTCCAATACATATCCACAGATGAGCAAATTACAGACATTCTCACTAATCCTCTGTTTAGAGTGAAGTTTGTATTATTCAGAGACAAGCTTGGTGTGATGCAGAGTGTCTCCCTTATTGAGCGGGAGGGTTCATGTCTTTGTAGGATCAGGGCATACCATCTCCTGAAGCCATAAAGAGCTTTGGTTGGGTCATAAAGGACTTTGACCAGGGGAAATGGATGCATTCACCCGAGAGGCCAGAAGGACTTGGCTAGGTCATAAACGACTTTGGCTAGAGGTGGATGCCTAGGGCAATTACAGGATTGGACAATTCTTCTCCTAATAAGTGAGAAGGACTTGGTTGGGTCGTATAAGAATTTGACTAGAGATAAATGATATTCACTTGAGAAGCCATAAAGGACTTTGGTTGAGGGTGAATGGTCCAGGGGCATATTCTCTCCTAAGAAGCTAAAAGGACTTCGCTGGTTCATAAAGGACTTTGACCAAAGGAGATTGATACATTTACATAAGGAGCCGTGAAGGACTTTGGATAGGGGTGAAAAGCCACGGATGCTCATATTGGCTACTTTAGGATGGAGTGAACTATAGTTGTGCATGTGAGGAGTTTCATTGCGCACTCTAAGATGGAGTTATCTATAGACATGCATCCACTGAGCAAGTGCATGAACTTTCCTTATGAAGGAGAAATTTCAGCTAAGGGTAAATCTGTTGCAACCAAGGAGAATACCTGCTTCGCTAAGAGGGAGTGTTGATTTTTTGTGTAGCATCGAGAGGTGTTCTCACATGCCGAGAGGTCTCCTAAGTCAGCCTAGGAAAATTATGGAAATAATTTTTTTTTTTTTTTTTTGGCCATCATGTAGGCTCAAAATGGTCAAGTCGACCCTTGCCCTGAAAGGGTGTGACCCTTGGTCGAAATTCACCCATTTTGACAAGTATATTACACAATGTGACACCTTCACTATGACCAATTTGGATCATCACATATTCTCTTCTATTCCAACCACATGTGCAAAGTCAAAGAAGATTCTTGGAGGTTTGACTGAGCTAGTTCTTTCTTGTTTGAATGAGTTTGACCTATTGTTTGATTGAAATTTCAGGCTGAGTTTGACCGCAGAACACGCTTAGTTTGACCAAAGAAACAAGCCTAGTTTGACTGTAGAAGAGGATTGTTTGACTGCAGGGGTCAATTGCATGTCCAAAGTTGAACGCAAAAGATAGGTTGACCAGGCTGAAAGCTGACTAGAATTGACTATTTGGGTGGTTTGACCAGTGTTGATTGGATGGTAGTTTGACCAAGTTTGTTTGTTGTTTAGATTTAGATTTTGGCACAGATTTCTAGACAACTTTTTGGATTTGTAAGCATTGCTGAAGAATAATTTTGCCTATAAGAAATGTTGTTGGGTTTTCTTCCAAGTTTGGGTTTCTTAGGGTAAATTTGTTGTCCCTATTGTGCATGGCTGTCTCTTTATGATCTCACTGTTTTCGTTGCATTATTGTTGAGATTTTTTGAATTGCTCAATGATATCAATGGCATGAGATGAATTAATTGAAAATCATCAGGTAGTAATTATCAAATCAGAAGATTGCTTTCTAGTGTGCATCTTTGTAGAAAATAACATTGTCATTGCTCCAAGCCTCATTGTCTTATAAAGACGCTAAACAAAAACCTTGTAGACTTGAAATTAAGACAAGAAAAAGAGGAATACTGGATTGACGAGGAAGAATGAAGGATGGTGGACCTAGATGACTCTCTGATATCCCTCTAAGCTTTTGATGCAAATATGAGTTGGGATTTCAATAAACACATGACAAAATTGTATTTCATAAGCGTTGCAGTACTCATCAATTTATAAAACAATGATGATCTTTTATTGAATACACAAGTAGTATAATAAAGAACTCAAGCAACAGTGGGTTCCACAAGCAACCACTATAAAGTAGGGCCAATTCAACAAGCAAATAATAGACTTACAAAGATCCTCAATCTCTCGATAGGGATATCAACACAAACATAGTTTCTATGCTTACACACTGTAGCCATCCTTGCTCTATCCATCAATAGCTGGGGACACGAATTTGCCAACCTTAGATTAACTGATGCCGCTCAACTTGCTGATGTAGTGTTGCTGCCCCCCCCCCCCCCCCCAAAAAAAAAGAAAAAAAAAGAAAAAAGAAAAAATAATAATAATAATAATTAATTTAGAAAATAGAAAACCAGAAATAGGTCATAGAGCCCTCTAAGTGCACTCAACTCAAAATGAGGATCAACAACAATCCATAATGGTCATAATGTCTCTCCTCCATTGTATAGTTTCTCTTTGGGGCATTTCCCTCCTAAATTCAAATTTGTGTGACTTGCAAGTTTCTCTCCATTTTCCCCAAATTAATGTTTATTATCTAATGTTATCTAAATAACATTAAATAATATTTCCCCCTTGTGAAATGACTATAGCCTATGGGTTTAGATAGGCTACTACATCCTTCCTTGGGAAATTAATTTGAAGAGGACATTATAGATTTTCTTGTACTCTCGCTTGTTTGCTTATGCTTAAAGTTGTTGTTCTAGATAAAAGGGATGACATGAAAATAGTAGAAGTGATTTTACTAAAATATTGGTATGCACAAAAGCACACACTTTCCAATATTTACCACCTTCATAATTGGCAACTTGCTTTTCTAAAAATAGTTGCATGCATGAGTGCAAAAATAGTAGTGTCCATAAATAGGAGTTGTTTCCAAAAATAGCAGTGATTCCTTTAAAAATAGAAATTTGAAAAATCCAAAAATAGCTAGGTGCTTCTCTAAAAAAACCATGTTCACTAATAATAGTGTAAAAATACAAACTTCTAAAGTAAAAGGATTCAACAATAGCAATATGCCAAATATAGCTAGATATCCTCATGAAAGCAAATAACACCATGAGTGTTGAATGCAATGCATGCATATGTGCTCGCAACATGCATGTTGAAGACAATGCATGTATATGTGCTCGAAACCCTGCTCCATACCTTGTGACTACACAACTTGCTTCTAAATTCTAATGATATCTCATATGAGGAATTAGGAGGATGATGGAAATATGTAAAACAAAAAGTTTTATCTGATGTGAAAGTGACTTACTAAAATGAACAATGATATTAACAGATTGAAACCAAAAGAAAAAAGGAGAAGAAAAGGAAGATGGAAAATAACTTAGGTTCCCAAAGACAAAGCTAAGCTCACAAAAAGAGAGAGCATTCCATTAATATAAAAGACTACAAAAAGAACAAAAAATATTCACAAGAGACGAAATTTTGAACTTGGAGGACCAATACATATTGATCTCAGTGGGGTCGCTTACAAGGCATGAATTAATTGTTGAATGCTATTGTCATTGATACCAACATTAGTTAATGAACGCTCTTAATATTTGTCTGCATTACATTAGTTGGAAACTCTAATGGGAGGATGGTTGGAAACCTTAGCTCTAGGGTTGAGATTCTCTAGACGATAGACATACCCCTCACTAGTTGAAGATTTTTGAAGAAGCAGTTCACTGAATCTGCCTTGGAAATCCTTGCGATTGGATTCTCCTTGTCAAGATGATTCTAGTGGTATGTGGCACGCACCAAGAACCCTTACAATTTGTGAGTTATGCTTATTTGCAGATAGAGGACCCAAATTGTGGGCACAAACCCCAAAGGTGAGATGATGTGTCACTTCTTCATTGGCCAACATATCATTCAAATTAAGGAAGAAGGGCTTTCATCAAAGGTTATGGTTTAGATATTTTTTGGAGGGTTTCAAAAGATTATTTTAACCCTACATGGGGTTTTTGACTTCAAAATAAGGGTCTTTTCCTTGCCTAAGGAAGACGACCTCATTTCTTGGTCTCCAAACCTTTAAAACTAAAAATTTTAAATGTTATTCTCTCTCCAACAAATGCAAATCAACTATCTCCTAAGAGTCCCACCATATCTATAAAAAAGGAGCTTGATATCACCTCTTAAAGTAAGAAATTTCAACGAAGATCTTATCTGATCAAGCTCTAAATTGCACTTGGCCCTGTGGAGAAATGTTTCATTAGACAAGAGACTAGGGTTGCGTTGTTTTGGATTGATTTTGGGATTCATTTGACCATTTTGCAGGAGGAAGATCGAATTTTTTTAGTGACTATCTATTTGTAGGTTCAACCTTCTTGAAAAAGGAGGATTATCTTTGAGAACATCAAGTCTCTTTGTTTGTTTTTGTTGGGCTTGTTAGGAGATTCGTTGGGAGGAGACTAAAGGCCCTCTTGTTTTTATCATACTTTGGAGAAAAACAAAATAAATTTTTACAACCCTAATCTTTGCGGTCTAGAAGATGATTTTTGTGCGAGTCTAGTTGAAGAGGTTGTGGTCTTATTATGGATACCATTTTTTGAAGTCATAACCAATTCTCTTGGAGACTAGCGAAGAGAGAATCCTTGTTTCTTTTGTTACAACACCCTCTATCATGAAAGGGCAAAGTCTGTGCATGGCATAATTCATGCCTAAAGGAATTTCGGTTGGATAAATTGTAATTGCAGACTCGCCTCTTTAAGCTCTCCAAACCAACAAAAGAATACTGAGGTATAGATTAAGGCTTAAAAGCACCAATTCTGCGGCATCAAGCAGACATTCTCTAAGGCACTCATTATTCAAAGACAACGTGATCTTTCAAGGTCAACACTCTTGCACGGACTTGTCCCAGTGGTCATCAAAGCCTGTAGCACAAAAGTAATATCGGAAGGTGACATTCCAAAGCAGAATTTAAAAGGACTATGGCAACATGCACCTTGTAATTTTGGCTTGCCTTGTACTCTTAAAAGAATGACATGGCTGAAAAGCTTCCAAACCTCTCATAACCCTTTAACGTCCCCCTTATTGAAGCAATTGTTGTGTCTTTCTGTGGCACGAGATCTAATGAAGAGTGCTAGCCAAATTAGAATGAAATTGACCTGAAGTGAATGATTGCACACTGTTGAAGTTGAAATCCCAAGTCATAATATCAGTATGCGAGCGACTACAGTTGCACTAGTGATATGTAATGTGAAGAGGCTTATAATACAAAGGTATGCAAAGTTACAACAGTGGTATGCACCAGAGAAATACTAAGTACTACAATAATATAGGCGCTGCAACAATAATAGAAAAGTGAAACTTGTCACTAACCTTGAGAAGTCAGTGATCTTGTTAAATGGTTGTCACCTTATTGTGTGACATGTAGACTTAGACACCTAGCAGTGACCGTATATATATAGCAACAAACTTATATGACAGTGTTTACTATTGACGATGATGACAATTTACATATGATGTATGGATTAGCTCAAGTAGTGACAAACTGTGACCCTGTGACCTAGTATGCCAATGCCTCTTGACAATATCTATATGACAACGTTGTGCAAGTGACCAGGAGATATCGTTGTGTCTCTTATAATGTATGGTAGTGCCAGTGATGTTTTGGTTGACCTCCTTGTGCTTGAAATCCTAGACAATGATGTCTATAACCCTTGATGTGCCAGAGACCTTGTGTGACAGTGACATGTATGACAAAACATTTGATATGTGACTGAGATCCTTATAATAGTAATTTGTGGTATATGACCAATGTTGCACAAGGCGGGGATGTTTTTTGGTAGCGGATCCATGGAAGCGTCATTTCCCAAAATATAGGAAGCAAAGCATCTACTATATGTATATATAGATATATATGTAAATTTTTTTCCCTTGCATTTATATTAAAAAAATCCAAAATACCAAATTAGTTGTAGAAGACATGAAAACATGCATATTTTTACATAAATCAAGATAGATATGACATCCATTGTACGTAAATGATTAATTATTCTAGCACCAACCATCTAGAATCAATATTCCTCGTCTCTTGTCTAGCCTTTGCTTCTACTTCGATTCTCTAGGGATATTAGTCAACATTACCCAATTTTGATCAAATGACCTAATCCAAGCCTTGTAATATGATAGAGAAAGCTTAACATGCTTGATCAATGATTTTGACTTGAGTGAAGGATACATTTTTGCTAAGGCCATGACAAAGGAATTCATCAATCAACACCACCAACACTTGGGAACATATAGGGCTCGATGCTCTTGATTAAATGTCAATCACATGCCCTCATACATGATATAATCGCCAATGAAACGCCATAATCCGATTGATCTTGAAAAGTGTTATGTTTGCTGAATTTTGAATGGGATATGAAATTCTATTTTCTCCATATGATGTCTGATGAGGTTGGAACCACTCTCAAACATCCCGAGTCATTTCATGGTAATGTTAAAAATTTAAGTAAAATAATGAAAATGAAAGATATGGAGAATGTCACTTTTACTTCAAATATTTAACATTACCATTAGGGAGCATACAGGGAGCATCAAGGGGCACCTTCGGAGTATTTGGAAAGCATAGTTCCTCACATAACAGTTCGAAATTTCCAAAATAAAAGAAAAAAAAGTGCCGCAGAACCGTGTGAACCGTCCACCTTCTTTTGAATCCGCGACGAATACACGCCTGAACTAAAACGGATATTAACTGATCCTTTCTGGATCTGTAGATTTGGCAGCGAAAACTTTGGGTAGAGTCCCCGCGGATCCAATTTTCTAGATATCACCAAAAAATGTCAGAGCCGCGGATCCAATTTTTGTTGAAATTTCTAAGTCTAACCCTTTAGAAAATTTCTTACATTATCTGGCTTATTTCTCCTACTTGTTTAATTACTGAACAAGTTATTTAACCATATAAATACTGAAATAAACAGAATGCAGTCTCAACCATCTACAGATCATCAACTGAAAGAAATAGATAAACACACAAGGGACACTGTTATTTTTGGACAATCGTCCCCGGAAAAACTCAACTTGGGAAAATTGGTGCAGTAGTTTTGAGGTTTTTATTATTAAGCAGATTTTCTTGAATACAACTCGGTGCCAAACTAGCTCACCCGATAGAGAAATCAATCTGGCAGTGATACCTCTCTTCGGAAGCATGTATTTTGAAATTCTGCTCCACGAAACTCTCTCCAACACCTCTCTGAGGCTCAGCGTCAACCCTCTGAGGCTCTGTGTTAACCCTTTGAGGCTCTGCGTAGCCTCTTTGGTCCTTTGCATCACTTCTGCAGCCTCCACGTCACTCACGTAGGCCCTCTGGCCCTCTGCCCAGTCACTGCTGGCCTTTGCGTGGCTCCTTTCGGTTCTGTGTTTGCCTTTCTGCCTCTGCGCTATTCTTTCGACACTATCTCAGCCTCTCTGCTATGCACTAACTGCCCCTCGTTGCAACTCTGATCATTGGTTCGATTTCTCTTAGCAAACCCCGCTCTAGAAAATCGAATTGACTGATCACTCTAGTGTATCTCCAACTGACCCTCAAGCCTCCTCTTATACTTTTTCTTTTGAGTCTTCAATGGCCGAGATTAAATCTCTAATCAACCGCTAAGATTAGATTTGGTTTGATCAATGTCATTTAGAATCTTCTAACCCAGTGTTATATTAATATCCAATAATATTTTTATTTTCCTAAGTTTAGACTTAGGAACCCATTAAAAATATTAATTATTTTAATATCTCCTTCACCGAGCATAATTTCCCCAAACCATTTCTGGGTCTTGGAGATCTCATGTGCTTTAGCCTCTCCACCAATTTTCATGGCTAGAGCACATCCGATGCTACCCCAAATCAACAATTCTTTGATTCGTAGTTCCACTGGAGGATTGGTGGCGGATCCGTACAGGACGTAGTTCCACCTCTTGATTGTTGTTTGGGGGGGGATGAGGGGGGACAGGTCTTGCAACATTGTATATGACAAAGGCACTCCAACAATAAGGAACAATGAATTATTATGACAACGATATGACTATGACCCTGGGTGTGACCAAGGAGTATACCTTGAGCATGATTGTCTTGAGTGTATTGTTCAATTAGATGTTTTGGGTATTGAGGCAATGTCATATGCTTGACAATGTTGTGTGACCTCGATGACAACTGAGTAACCTTTATTATGGTTTCTACAACGAGGAGATCCATTTCATTTTGTTGATTGAAGACTACAATAACCTTGTGTAGTTGTAATAGTAAGACAATATTTCTATTACATTAATGTTATGATAACTCCTCTTTCACTGTGTCTCTTCGACATCGATGCAATGGTGATCGTGAGTATTCATGATGATAATATCCTTGATAGCAGTTTGTACTTATGGTAGTAATTTTGTATGTTAAAATTTGAAAGTTCTATGCAGAAATTTAAAAAATTCTTTGCAGAAACTTGAGAGTTATATGCAAAAAATTGAATGTACTTTGCAGATAACTGAATGGAATTGAATTTACTTAGCAGAAACCTGAATGTACTTTGTGGAAAGTTGAATATACTTTGCAGAAAACTGAATGTACTTTGCAGAAAATTGAATGTTCTATGTTGTTACAATTACTTAGAATGCAAATTTCTTCTTCACAACTTTTCAGATCAACAATTGTAGATAAAACATAAACTTAAGGATCATATGAAGACAACCAAGCACAAATATGAGACACTGAGAGTTAGGTCCAATGGCCAGGGCAAAACCCACAAGGGGGAAACCCAAATGATTATTTTTCTATTAGATTTTTTCAATTGTTCAACATAGTATAGAGAGAGAAAGAGAGCGAGAATGAATAAAGCACCAATGTCTGATCAACTTGCAGCTGAAGTGCTCTTGCTCTTTGCTCAAAGCTCTCCTCCTTTTCTTGATCAGATCTTCTCCTTCACACTTGCTCCAACTCTTTCCTTGCTCTTACTCTTCACTTGCTTTCACACTCTTTTGCACACACTCAACACTTTCCATTTATATACAATGAAGATGCTACATCAACTCTCATTTGCTCTTTTGCTTAAATAGATGAGAAAGGAGATGAGTTACAAAATGAATTCATGCATTGAGCCAATAATAGGAGAGTCAAATTCCATGAGTGAGGAGTTATTTGAGGAGAAGTGTAACTCATCCCAAGAATATAGAGAGAGTTACACATGTCTTGAGGAGTTACAATTCGAATTAATGAGAGAGAGAGTTACACTTAGACATGAGAGAAATTGGTGAGAGTTACAAGTCGAATTGAATGAAGGAGTTACAAGTGCATTTAATGAGAAGTTACACTTTTGTCATACATTGAATTAGTGCGGGAGAGTTGCATTCTCTTAAGTGTGGAGTTACTCTTTTATTCCAAGAGAGAGCTTCAATTTGCCAAGTAAGAGATTTTCAATTTAATTTACTTATTTCATGAGAGAATTCATTTTTATTAATCCATTAAAGGTGAATGGCTTTAGACTATTTTATAGTATCATAATAATAATAATATTAGTAAGGATAAAAATATTAATTCTTGACTTGTATAATCATGATTGATTTGATTTTTAAAGTGGATTCCATATGTCAAGATCATCCTTGATCATTTAGACGTGAATTTCTATTTTTGGAAAGTCACTTCCAAATTGAGATGTGACTTACTATTTTTGGAAAGTCATATTAGAATTGTTAGAAATGAAATTTTATCTTAGGTGGTTCGAATAGAATTGGAAGATATCATTTCTTTTAGGAGAAATTCATCCCTGAGTTGTCACATTTTAACGCTCTCTTTCAGCGAGGGAGGAATTTTTTTCTGGATCCTCTGATCTCTTTCATTCATCTCAGTTCAACTCTGCTTTGTAATATCTGTAACAATGAAATGGCAATCTAAAGAAGAATCATCTACTTGACACAAATTTGGAAAGGAATAGATCATCAAATGTCACATAGACAAGGATTACACTCAACCAATTTTCATCTCAAAAAATTAGGTGATAGAACACAAACATCACATAGACAAGACTCAAACAAGTGTCATAAACAAGAATCAAGCACAACCAAGTGTCAAGTGGTGGAGCACTTGCATCCTAGACAAGTCTCACAGACAAGTCTCACTACACTGATTGGCCAGATAGGTGGCTCTTACCACGTCTCAGACTATGGGTTGGATGCATATTGAGGCCTACTCTTGTGGCACACACTAGAAAAGAGGTCCTTCATCTTCAAGAGCTTTCCGACATCATTCCCCAATCCTGTAAGCTCTGACAAGGGGGAAAGGAAACTCAGTGTTCTCAATTAACAATCACTGCTTCTTGGAAGGGTCATGGTCATAAGTCCAAGCTGCTCTCTAAAAAACAAGAACTTTCCTTTCGGTAAAGGCTTGGTAAGAATATCAGCTATTTGATCATCAGTGGAGAAGTGATGGAGCGTCACTGCTCCACTCTGCACCATATCCTGGATATAGTGATGCTTGATCTAAATATGCTTGGACTTATCATGAAACACAAGATTTTCTGCAAGACGAATCCACTCTTATTGTCACAATATATAACTTGTGTGTCTGGAACTTGCTGAAATAGTTCCCCAAAATTCTTTCTTAGCCAAAATGCTTCACAACTAGCCATGTTAGCAACAATGTACTCACCTTCACCTGTACTCAGTGCAACAGACTTTTGCTTTCTACTCATCCAAGAGATCATGGCAGATCCCAAGCTAAAGCAACACCCATAAGTGCTCTTTCTATTAGCAGAGTTACCTGCCCAATCAGCATTAGTATATCCATGAAGTCTTACATTTTTAGCAGTATATTTCAATCCTAGATTTATAGTTCCATGCAAGTATCTGAGTACATGTTTTGCATCAATCCAGTTGGCATGAAAAGTATCATTCATATGCTGACTTAAAGTGTTTACAACAAAGCATATGTCAGGCCTAGTGTTTACCAAAAACATGAAAGCACCAATGAGCTGTCTATCCTCTATGGGATTTGCTAGACTAGGTCTTGCAACTTTGCCACTTAATTTCTTAAAGTTCATTTCCATAGGAGTATGCATGGACTTACATTCTACCATAGCAAATATTCTAAGAAGCTTAATAACATATTTTCTTTGAGAAAGATAAATTTCACCATGTCGTTGCTAGACCTCTAGACCCAGAAAGTAATGCATCAAAACAAGGTCCTTTATTTAAAATTCATAAGCGAACTCCCTCTTACACTGGAGAATAAGTGGTCCTCCTTATGTCAAGAATAAATTATCAACATACAATGCCAAAATCAAAGGTATACCTTGGACTGTCTTGAAGGAGAGGTTTGGGTCTGCACTACTTCTTCTGAAACCAAGCTTTATCAAGTAGCTATCAATGCGAGCATACCAAGCTCTTAGAGCTTGCTTCAACCCATATAAGGCTTTCTTTAGTCTGCATGTATGAGTTTCCCTGTCATGCTCTTCAAAGCCTTGTTGTTGTTCCACAAATACCTCTTCCTTGAGGAAGCCATGCAATAAATCAGTTTTCACATCCATTTTGTGAAGCATCCATCCCTGGGTAGTAGATAAGGCAACAACAGATCGAATAGTAGTATACCGAGCTACAAGTGCAAAAATCTCATCATAATCTGTTCCCTTTTTTTGAGAGAAACCTCTAGCTACAAATCTAGCCTTCTATTTTTCAATACTACCCTCTGCACCATGTTTAATCTTAAACAACCATTTAGAAGTGACAACTTCTTCAAAGGTGCATGGTTTTGCTTGAATGATGTTGCTCAGGGCAACAACATACCCTTGAAACCAATTTGGATTCTTACTTTCTATGAACGATCCTCTTGCAGAAGCATGTTGTTCAACATCTTGCAAGATATCTCGTAGCCATAGTAGTGTCTTTCTGGTAGAAGGATCATGTAGTGGAGGATCTAGAGGATCCATGGAATCCATTGGATTATCAACAAGCCTATTCTTAGGTTCCGGTTCAGACACAGATGCAACCTCTTTTTCATTAACAACTTGTCTTTCAACAATGGTAGGAGGAGGAGAGTCTCTTGTTTTTCTAAGAGCTACATCTTCATCAAATGTTACGCTTTTTGTTAAACTCTATAGTTCTTTGACTAGGTACATAAATTCTATAACCAACAAACGCACCTTTCTTCCCTGAAGCTTCCAACTTGTTCCTTTTCTCTTTTGGCACATGGAAGTACATAGGACAACCAAAGATTTTCAAAATGACTCACCTCACGTCTTTTACTAGTGAATACTTCTTCAGGAGTATTATTGTTTAAGACTTGATCAGTGATGAGGAGTTTTGTTTTATACATAAACAATGGTATTTGTAGCTTCTCCCCACAAAAACCTTGGTAGCTTTTGATCATGCAACATGACTATGATCGCTTCCATAATGGTTCTATTCTTCCTCTCAGTGACACCATTTTGTTGTTGATTGTATAACACAATGGTTTCTTTTTTTATTCTGGTGTATTTGCAAAAATCATTAAAATCATTGGAGGCGAACTCTCCCCTATTATCAGATCTGAAAGCTTTGATCAACTTTCTAGTGTGATTTTCAATCAGAGCCTTGAAATCTCTGAACATGTCAAATGCTTCCCCTTTCTTTTTCAAAAAAAATATCCATGTCTTGCGAGAAAAATTATCAACAAAACTCTTGAAATACAAGTAGCCACCAAGAGAAGTAACATGCATACATCCACATACTTCAGGGTGTATGCGCTAAAGTATCTGACTAGTTTTTGTTTTGCTTGAAGGGAATGGTCCCTTTATATGCTTTGCACTTGCACATCTTGGTCAAACTCCTTCATCATCCATTCTGATTTCAGGCATTCTAGAAACCATCTTCCTTACATGAGGTAAGGCTTTGTAGTGTAGGTGAAAAAATCTTCTGTGCCATAGCTCACACTAAAAATTGGTATCATGGATTGGTGCATGAATGGGTTTACCATTGACTTTGTAAAGCCCTTCACATTTTCATCCAAGAGTGAATGCTTCTCTCATAGTTGAGTTCAAAGGCAAAGTTAGAACCTTTCCATTAATAAAAATAACTTTCATTCCTTTATCTTCTAGAGCATATATGGATACAAGATTCTTTTTCAAACCAGGTACATACAAAACTTCTTGTAGAAAAATAGATTTGCTATCATCTAACTAAAATGAAACTGAACCATAACCTTTAACTTGGTGAGTAGAATTATCTCCAAGGTTAACATTTAAAATAGTGCATCTTTGTAACTAGTAAAATGTTTGGAAGCACCACTATCAACTAACCAACTATCAAATGAATTTGCAAAAGAAGAACTGGAAAGAGCAAAACCAAGAAAATATTCTGATTGAGATTCTACTGCATTATTTCTATATCTTGGATTTCTTGTTTTCTTAGGATGCTCTTTACTTTCATTTTCAGAAGTGTCTTTCTATAATCATATTGTTTTTGAATGTAGGTGTTTTTTTTCCTTCTTTACGGTCACGAGCAAAGTGACCATGCTTTTGATAGTTAAAGCATCTAACTTTTGACATGTCTAGACTCTTTTTATTTGATTTGAAAGCAAATTTCTTTTTATTACCTTTCTTTCTCTTGTCATAGACTGTAAAAGCAGTGGGTTCTCCTTCTTGATGATACAAAATTCTCCTTTTGGAGATCATTTTGGTCTCCTTTTGGATAGACTTTCCCAGGACATCAACAAATGTGGGAATAGTGTTGATGTTGTTGACGGTGGTGATAAAAGTCTCTCAAACAGGAAAAAGACCTTCAAGCGCAATCAACACCATTTCTTTGTCGGGTACAACTTCACCAACTGTTGACAGTTGATTCTAGATTTTAGTCATTTTCAGGAAGTATGCTTGAACCATCTCTTCTCTATTCGTCTTGATGCTTTTGAACTGATTCTTCAAGGCAATAATATGGTTCAAGTTATTAATTGCAAACATGCCAATTAGTTTGTCATATATTTTTTTAGCTTTCTTCAAACCATAAACATAAGTAGTAATGAGATGATCACTAAGAAAATCAAAGATAATTTTGCTAGTTTTGATTTCACCCTTTTTATGTTTGGATTTGATAGCAACACTTGAAATCTCTGGTGGATCAACTATTGTGCTTTCTCCATACTCCAAAACTTCGTGTTCTTCAAGAGTGATATCTAACCTTGCTTTCCATGGGCCAAAGTTTGAAGCACCATTCAACTTCTCTTCTACCTTGAAGTAGGATGAAGTCATCTTGATAAAAAAAACTTTGGGAGTGAGTGGGGTCTCTTCAAGGGATCTCCGGTCTCCTTGGACTTGTCTTCACCAAGGCTCTAATATCATGTTAAAATCTGAAAGTTCTATGCAAAAATTAAAAAAATTCTTTATAGAAACATGAGAGTTTTATGTAGAAAACTGAATGTACTTGCAAAAAATTGAATGTACTATGCAGAAAAATGAATGGAACTGAATGTACTTAGCAGAAAGTTGAATGTACTTTGCATAAAATTGAATGTACTTTGCAGAAAGTTGAATATACTTTGTAGAAAACTGAATGTACTTTGTAGAAAATTGAATATTCTATGTTGTTACAATTACTTAGAATGCAAATTTCTTCTTCGCAACTTTTCAAATCAACAATTGTAGATAGAAAATAAACTCAAAGATCATATGAAAACAACGAAGCACAAATATGAGACACTGAGAGTTAGGTCCAGTGACCAAGGCAAAGCCCACAAGGGGAAAACTCAAATGATTCTTTTTTTGTTAGATTTCTTCAATTGTTCAACAGAGTAGAGAGAGAGAGAGAGAGAGAGAGAGAGAGAGAGAGAGAGTAAAGTCACCAATGTCTGATCAACCTGCAATTGAAGTGCCTTTTCATTTTGCTTAAAGATCTCCTCCCTTTGATTAAATCTTGCCCTTCACACTTGCTCTAGTTTTTCCTGTGCTCTTACTCTTCACTTTCTCTCACACATCTCTTTCACACACTTAACACTAGCTCTTTTTCTTCACAATTAACATGCTACATCAACTCTCATTTGCTCTTGCTTAAATAGATGAGAAAAGAAAAGAGTTACAAAATGAATTTATACCTTGAGCCAATAATAGAAGAATCGAATTCCACGAGGGAGGAGTTACTTGAGGAGAAGTGTAACTCATCCCAAGAATAGAGAGAAAGGTACACATGCCTTGAGGAGTTACAATTCGAATTAAGGAGAGAGAGAGTTACACTCGGACATTGGAGAATATTTGGTGAGAGTTACAGATTGAATTGAATGAGGGAGTTACAAGGGCATTTAATGAGGAATTACACTTTTTCCATACATTCAATTAGTGAGAGAGAGTTACATTTTCTCAAGTGTGGAGTTACTACTTTATTTCCAGAGAGGGGTTCAATTTGCCAAGTAAAAGATTCTAAATTTAATTTATTTATTTCATGAGAGAATTCGTTTTTATTAATCCGTTAAAGGTGAATGAGTTTAGACTATTTTATAAATAATAATATTATAATAAAAATAATACTAGTAAGGATAAAAATATTAATTCTTGACGTGTATAATCATGATTGATTTGATTTTTAAAGTGTATTTCATATGTCAAGATCATCCTTGATCATTTAGGCCAATTTGCATGACTTGTACTCGTATAAGACTCGTCACGCTATTGACTCGTCGACTTGTATAAAACTTGGGAACAACTCATATAAGACTCATCAAAATACAAAAAAAATGTTAAAATATGGTAAATTTTAAGCACAAAAAAGAATCTAATGACGATTCCAATCCTTATAAGTTATAAAAACCACAATAATGCAGTAATTTATAACATCATCTCATATCTATAAAAGTACAACATAACATATTCGATTTTTGTAAGCAAAACATTTAGATATTGAATAAGAAAAGGACTCGTGATGCCATAATTAAAATAAAAAATGTTAGGAAGTTCAAAATTCAAATACAGATGTCATAAATGATAAATGATTGTCTCATAACAATCTTGAGTCTCATTTCTCATGGACGACTATGCCTACAATAAGCCCTCGTGGAGCTAGTGCTAACATCGGAAGGCTAAAGCAACTATGAGGCATGGGTATTTGGAGTCTCCATTTGAGATGACAAACTAGAGAGATCCTCAGTCTCTTCATCAAGCCAACTCAAATCAGGGGATTCTTCCTCCACAACCCAATCAGACTCTAAAGCATAGTATCCAATAAAATTGGATCTGTATTCTTTGGTTGCACTTGTTTTGTGAGCATTCAAAGTTTGTAGTAGATGAAAAACAACTTCTTCAACCTCTCATGCTCCAGTATGTTTCTCTTTTTTTTTTGTGGATGTGCTCAAGCGCTGAGAAATTGCGCTCACAAGAAGAAGCACTGTAGGGTAGACTCAGAAATCTGATGACGAATTCTTGTAATTGTGGTGTCTCAGTAATAATCTATCCACCAACGAACAACACAAAAATAACAACAAAGATTATCAATTTTCAATGCCAAACATATAAAATAGAACTAACAAAATTACAAGCGATGTTCTAACAATTTGCACTTACAAGTCATTTTCTTGTCCTTCAGACATTGGCTTGAGCTGAATCCAAACATGCCAGATGCTTCCTTGTACATATCTTGTTGTATGTTGATTTTGTTTTGAATATTTTGATTTAGGAACATCTTCTCAATGCATATCATGACACCTCTCATCACCTCGGGATCTCTTTGAAATCTAGACCCCTCATTATAGAATAAGATCGGATTGAGATATGCTTCTGCTTAATGCAATGGTGAATGTAGTTGTTTGTCCCACTTGGAATCAATAATTTGCCATATAGGAAGATATTTAGATTCATTTCCCTTATAGAAAGTCTTGATGGCCTCTTTGGCCCTGTCCATGCCCTCATAAATATTTCCCATTGCAAGTTTCTCTCCATCCATCAATCTCAAGACTTTCACAAGGGGCTTAGTGAAGCTAACAATCTAAGTGACTTTGCCCCATAAATTATCACCAAAGACAAATGCTTTCATAAACAATGCTTCTGGTTTTGTGCTATCTTTCCAAAATACCCATTGCTGGTTACAAAACATTCTTCTCAAAGCTTGGTACTCATACAAAAATGTTTGGAGGGAAAGAAAGTTTGTAGCAAACTGTGTGACAACTGGGCGACTAAGCTCACCCTGTGTGAATTTGTTAAGTTTTGGTATGTTCTATGCTAGAGCAATTTATTTAAATTTTCACAGTTAGCAATCACATCAGCATTATGATAAACTGCAGATAGAACATAAATATAAAACGCAGAAGACAAGCCAAGACAAGAGGACACAAGATATGGCGCGAGCCAGGGACAAACCCCACAATGTGTGGGGAAACCCTTTGATCAAATCTTCTTATATTCTTCAATAGTTCAGCAGAGAGAGAGATAGTACAAATATACAAATCTGAGATTTTATGACAGCCGCAGTAAGTCCATCATTCTGCTAATGATGACTGATCTAAGATGCAGTCCTGAAAACATTCAATAAGAGTGCTGTTGCATATCCCTTTTGGTAGATCATCAATCTACTGCAACATTACTGTGATTGCCTGCTCCTGCAATTTTGGTTAAGGCACAAAGTGCAGCCCTAAGTAGCCCTTGCTATGGTGCTATGGCCTGTGGCCTAGCACATAGCAACTCCTGTAGCAAATGTCCTCAAAACATCATCAATCAAATGCTTAAAGCATCTCTTAAAAGTGCTGTAGACTTCTTGTTGCACTGCTGCAATTCTGGGACTTGTTAGGGCACCAATCACAGTCCCTAACAGCTCATCAAACTGGCCCAGAATTGCTTTCCCTTGCTGCGGCTGTCCTCCAATAAGATGCTGCCCTACATGCTGCTCCTTTAGAGCAGATTCAAGCCCAACGTAAGGACTGTCCACGCTACAGCAAGTCCTCCTAACCTTGGCCTCCAAGATCAGGGCCTCGCAGCAACTCGGACCCTTGAAACAGTCCTCAAATGACCTTGCTGATTAGGCCTCTCCTTGCTGCAGCAACAGCTTCCTCTTGCTGTAGCTAACCCTTCATTTTACTGCGGTTTCAGGTCTCTATATCACTGCAGATTTAGGTTGTCTTAACAGTGAATATATATTGCATTTCCTGAGTGTGAAAGCTGTTCGTTGATGACTCAAGATATATACATACGCAATTGCCTACGTGACTGTATCATTGCATATACAAATGTTGCTGCGTTGTATTGTCTGCCCTGCGTATATATATCCTTATGACTGCGGCTCTTCCACAATGGCAATGTGAATAGAACGTTTCCTTTGGCTGCATATGTGACCTCTTTTATAGCGGCCAGATTTCTGCGGCTAGGGTTTACTGCGGCCAGATCTCTGCGGCTAGGGTTTACTGCGGCCAGATCTCTGCGGCTAGGGTTTACTGCGGCCAGATCTCTGCGGCTAGGGCAATGTACAGCAGCTAGGGCATTTCTTGAAGACCAACGTATCACACATGGTGTCTCTCTCCTTCACCAAAAACCCAGACGTGGAGAGGAGGAGACTACACATGAAGAGGTGTCTAAATGACATAAAATCCTCATCTATTTATACCAAAACGAAGATGACGAATAGACACGTCGGTTGGGCTTCTAGAGCCTACATAAGAGCTGGTCGGCTTGACTATAATTACATAAACAAAATAAATTCATATCTCCATAAATACTTATCGGAATCGGATGATCTTTGGATCAATCGTACACCTCTCGACGAGAGGGATCCAATAAAAATATCAGCTGCCATAAATAAGCCGACCCACATGGAGTTTGGCCCTAGTTGCCAATTTAACAGAATTCCCTCATAAGGTTCAACACCCAAGCATGATTATAAATATACTTGGTAATTTGCTTGCATTATTGCACAACATCTTGCACGCACTCCAACTTCACAATGTCCTCTAGTATGAAGTCTATGCAATGGGTAGTGCATGGAGTCCAAAAAATGGTGGGATATTTGGCACAAAGCAACCTTCCAGTTGCCTCATAATTTGCTGCATTGTCTGTGATTACTTGGACAACATTTGCAACCCCAACTTCATCCACCACATCAGCCAACAATGTAAAAATCAAATGTGCATCTTTTATATTTGCAGATGCATCAATGGATTTTAGGAACATGGCTCTTTTAGGGCAAGCTACAACAAAATTTATTATTGTTCTACCCCTTTGATTTGTCCACTTATCAAACATAATTGTATAACCTGTAAATTTCCATGGGCTTTTAATGCTCTCCAATTGTTCGTTGACACACTCAAGCTCCTCATCTAGCTCTTCCCCCCTAAGTGCATTATAAGATGGGGCTTTGTACCCAGGGCCAACACTTGCAAAGGCATCCACCATGGGCTGATAAAAATAAAAATTTGCATAGTTGAATGAAAGACTGTTATGGTACCAAAACATCCTCACTGCCCATATTTGCCTCCTTCCTCTTCTTTTCATTAAAACTGTCCAAGGTTGGTTGAGATCGTGGAGTTGTACGAGGACTGAAGAAAAAAGAACTTAGACTTCTGTTTGCCACAACACTTGAAGAGGAGTTACCAATACCCGGACTTTGAATCTGTGTTTCACTCTGAGATGAAGATGTACCTATCCCAACAATCTCATCCTTCCTTTTTGCCCTCTTAGAACTTTCTTCTTTAATGGCTTCCAAAGTAGTCGCCATTTCAGTAGTGACTTCATCAAGGCAATTTTGACAACATCCCACACCATTCCGAGGAATTCTATCTAGGTGGTATTTTAGCTTGTTTATGTCTACGTGCATTGTGGCATTGCAATAATTGAACTTGACATGGTGGTCATTACCGGCAATGATTCGTTGACCATGTGCCCATGTCGGATCACGAGACTTTCTAGAACCGTTTGGTGGCATGGTGACAAAATTTGGAAGAGAACAAATAAATTTTAAAATTTAATTGATATTTTTTTAAGGTTTTGAATTATATTTTAGTTCGCAATTTTTTTGGGTTTGTAGCTGAGTTTTTGAGCCACATAGGGCCGCTGTGTGGTTGAGAAACTCGGCCACAGGCTTGTGAGCTGAGGAGGGTTGAGTTTCTTAGCCACACAGGGCTGTTGTGTGGCTGAGAAGCTTGACCATAGGGCCTGTGTGTTGAGGACACAATCCTGCTCGGCCCACAGGCCATGTGGCTAAGTTTCTCAACCACACAACGGTCCTGTGTGGATGAGAAACCCAACTACAGGGCCCGCAACATCCCTGTGTGGCTGAGAAACTCAGCCACAGGGCCAAAAAAATTTGCAGACTTAAAAAAAATTTGAAAACAAAAAAAAACTAAATTGTATACAAAAAATTGAAAAAAAATTACAT
This sequence comes from Pinus tabuliformis, assembly GCA_031772625.1. Lineage (NCBI taxonomy): Eukaryota > Viridiplantae > Streptophyta > Pinopsida > Pinales > Pinaceae > Pinus > Pinus tabuliformis. Next base: position 868,719,041 of record CM062817.1, read on the forward strand.
GGAAAACATTCAAACAAAGGTTCAGGGAGCCTACCTAAAGCTGGGTCTGATCTAATGAAGCCTCCTTTAGCCTCCTTCGAGAGCTCCTTCACTATCCAATGGAGTCACTCAACACTCGTAGAAATTAGCCAAACACTCAAATGAAAAGTGAATGACAAATGGAAGGGAGGGAGGTGCTTATCAAGCATTTTATTCCCTCCAATTTCCCTTTCCCTCCACCTCATTTCCAGAAAATAAAAGAAAAAAATAAAAAAAAATTGCCTTTTGAGGGTCGACGAGGCTTATAAGGGTCCGATGCAAGTCTTATACGGGTAGCCGGGTTTAATGAAATACCCGCCGAGTTCGGGTCTTAGACACAGGTTTTATGTGAGTGACCCGACTCACTATAGAACTCGCCAAGACATGCGGGTACTTGCAGGTCTTATACGGGTGGTGCTTCACTGATTTAGACATGACTTCCTATTTTTGGAAAGTCACTTCCAAATTGAGATGTGACTTACTATTTTTGGAAAGTCATATTAGAATTATTAGAAATTAAATTTTAATGTAGTTGGTTCAAACAAGATTGAAAGATATGATTTCTTCTAGGAGAAATTCATCCATGAGCTATCAAATTTTAACACCATAAACCTTGCATGGCATTGATCTTTTATATGACAAAGATCCTTATGTATGAACCATATGACAGTTGTGACAGTCCTAGAGAACGCTGTTTGCACATTGAGCAGAGGGTGTTGATGTTTGGAGTAGCAGCAGCTTGGATTGATGCTAGGGTGTCATGTGCAGAACAAGCAAAAGGCATATTTGTGTTGATATTAAAAGATAGGGTTTGATGTACAAATTGAACAAACACAGAGTTATTAGTTGGCAAGTTGTGCAACAGTCAAATTGGTTATTGAGTTTGTGCAGAATTGAGCAGTGAGGTTGCGAGGGTTTGACAATGATATACAAAAGCAACAGAGATTGTAGGGCATTTCCTTTGTATTGATTCAGAGCATAGGTGGATCCAGTCTGAAAATTGTGAAATGTGGTCTGCCCGCTGATCAGGGCGGCATAGTGCTGTGAGGTAGGAGAGTGGAGTCTCTTTAAAGTTTCAGGTCGGAGCCTAAGAACACTTTAGGGTGGCAGGACGGTGATAGGGTAGGTTGGGGCTTGTGCAAGGTGTTGTAGCATCCTTCCAGTAGTGGCTAGTGAATCAGGGTGTCAGTGGTTTCTTTAGGTCAGAGCTTGTGAACTCGGGTTTCTTCAGGTTAGAGCTTGTGGTTTCTTTACTTCTATTATGAAGCATGAAATTGAAAAAAATATAACACTTATATTGAATATCTTAGTTCATCTTTTGTTGTCTATGGTTATTAGTAGAGTTTTACAACATTTTTTGGGGTCTGCTATCATTAGCCAACTATTCTTCGGCTTTTTCATATTAATATAAATGTACCAGCTCAAAATTTCAAGTCTCTTGACTCATGGTTGACAATATCAGGCAAGTCAGCACCATCTTGCAGCTATTACTGCTGCTGGTCAAGTTTGGCTGTGGCGAAATAAACATGGCAATATTCATACACGTTGTAATGAATGGGAACACATAGCTTCCTTAGAAGACAAGGGGGTTGTCCTGGTTGATGTTGCAGGTCCAGATCTTGATCGGGCTTCAGGTGGATATGAGGCTGACCAAGAAGATCAGGTTGGTTTCAGAGGCCTTTCTGTTATTGTTAAGTATATCATAATTAGCACAGAAATTTGATATTGACTGTTGAATATGCTAATATCTTCAGGTTCCAGATCCTTTTTATCTAGTTGCAGTCGGTGCTGATGGGCAGGATTTTATTCTTCAGGGCTCACTGCCTCAGGAGCCTGTATGTTTAATATCGCTAAGAAATTTCCACTGGTCTTATCATTTTTCTTGTAAAGAAACCTCAAGGGTTTGTTTCGTTCAGTGAGATTGTCATCTTTCTCAACTACCAAGCCTACTAAAACTTATTGTATTCCACTGTTGATCAGGTCCGAACGTATCAACTCAGTGATGAACCCCGGCACCTTTCTCTGAAAGATGTTCTTTTGCAGTTGGGCCACCCATCACTAAATAATGCAGGTCAAATTGTACAAGTGAGTGTGGGTATAGTGGAGGCACCAGACGAATCATCCTTCATTGGGTATGTTGGTCTTTTTCTGTTGCCCTTTATCTTTGAAAGAGAAGGGTTATACTTTTTCTTGATAGATTCTTGCATTATTTTAAGTAATATGCTTGTGGCAGTTTATGGTTATCTTCATCATCTGTTTGGCTGTTTTGTTGGGGAATGTTTATAGGTACATCACTGATACTGACCATGTCTATATACGTTCTGCCACAAGAGATTATATGGAGGAGGTCAACTTAGTATCTGGCTACACTGGCAAGCCAATCAAAATTCAGGTGAGTGAGTATATGTGAATTTCTTGATTATTTGTGTAGTTATTGTTTTTCTCTTTATTAGTTTTTACAATGGCCAGTATTCTACTGCCTGCATAGAAATTAAGCATACAGATGAGGAGAAATGCGGCTTTAAAAGTGTATTAGAACTGGTATTTCAGTACTCTGATGGGGGCTAATCAATTGGTGATCAGATCTCTATGAGAAGTTCATTTGTTTAAATGTTAACATTTGGAATTCACAGAAATAGGCGTTTTTATTAATTCTGTACATAGTTTATCAACTGACCAGGGGTCTTAATTTTTGGTTTTGGAAATTTCAATAAAACTTTCTTGAACTTCTTAGCATGATTTAAGGGTTAAAATGTAGTTGAATTTATTAGCTCTAGGTATAGCTTCTCCATATTGCCCAGAAGTTTCTCTTTTTCATATAACTGAAGCCTTGTTACAGTAGAATATGGAGGTCCCAGTGATAGATGTTTGCTGTAAACTTTGCCAATCTTCCTTTCAATGTATTACAAAAAACTGAACACACAAAGAAACCAAGAGCAGAAAAGAACTTGGAAGAGATAAATACTTAAAAGGATAATAAAATGAAGACAGCACATGTCCTTTTATAGGGCAAAAGTTGTAAAGGGCAATGGTTGCATGAACACAACTCTTGTGAGAACTTATTCATTTGAAAATGTTATTGACGAGGGAAAGAGTCATGAATATGGTCAGGTAGTTGTAATGTAAATTTTAATTTCAATAGGTGGAGGGTAAGACACGGTTTGTACTCCAGACTTTAAAGAAGATGTTGTAGCTCCAAATATGGGAGGGATCTATTCAGATCTTATATAAAAGTATTGAGCAATGGTGAGAATCATGTCATAGAATCATTTGTTAGAAGCCTATGTCTCTTCGAATTCTCTTTTGGAAATTTGAGTCTTGTTGTAACTACTACAATCATTCTTTTATATTCAATGGGTCAAGGGTAAGACAAACTTTGTATTCCAGATTTTAGAAAGGATGTTGTAGCTGTAAATATGGAAGGGAGCCATGCAGAGCTTGTATAAAACTATTGAGCTATGGTCAAAATCTTGACACGGAATCCTTTGCCAGAATCACATTTCTATTGGAATTGTCTTTTGATTTGTCTACAATATAGAGTAGGCTGCTTTTGAATGGATTGGTTGACCTTTTGGATATTTAAGGCTCTTTTGCAACTACAACAGTCAAATTCATATTCTACCTACAGTCAAATTCATATTCTACCCTTCATTGGTTCCATATGCAATCTAACCTTATACAGCTTCATATATTCGTGGTCTGCAATTTTGAGTGGAAGCTAGTGGAGACGTCTCTCACAGTCGCTCCCGAGGGTAAGACACACTTCTATGCTCCAGAATTTAAAGAGAATATTGTAGCTTCAAATGCAGGATGGAGCCATTTAGGTTTCATATGGCAGCGTTGAGCTATGGTCAGAATCTTGAGGCACAATCATCTGTCAGAATCCTGTGCCTCTTGGAATTGTCTGTTGGTTTGTCTACAATATAGAGTAGGTTACTTTTGAATGGATTGGTTGACCTCCTTTTAGAGATTCGGGGTTCTGTCGCAATTCATTTTCTACCCTTCATTGCTTCTCTATGCGATCTGACCAAATATGGCGTCTGATTTGTGGCATGCAATTTTTAGTGGAAGCTAGCGAAGATGTCTTTCACAGTTGCATACACTTCGTACTCCCTCTTTTAAAGAGGATGTTGTAGGTCCAAATATGGAAGGGAGCTATGCAATGTCAATTTTCAAAGTATAAAAATAGAGCCATGGTCAGAATGAGTTGACAGAATCTTGTCACAGAGTCGTTGGTCAGAATCTTGTATCTTTTGGTTTGTCTACAATATATAGAGTCGGATTCTTCTGAATTGATTGGTTGACCTTTTTTATTTTGGAAATTTGAGGATTGTTTGCAACTACTACAGTCCCTTGTCCATATTCAATTTGTTGAGGGTAAGACAAACTTCATATTTGTGATTTCACATGTTAAAGAGGATGTTGTAGCTCCAAATATGGGAGGTAGCCATGCAGATCTGATATAAAAGTATTGATCTATGGTCAAAATCTTGACACAATCATTTGTCAGAATCCTATGTCTCTTCGATTGTCTTTTGGTTTGTTTACAATATAAAGTACGTTTCTTTTGAATGGATTGGTTGACCTCCTTTTGAAGATTTGAGGCTCTTTTGCAACTACGAAAGTCACTCTTCCATATTCACCCTTCATTACCTCTATATGCAATCTGACTTTATATGGCTTCTGATTTTTGTGGACTGCAATTTTAAGTGGAAGCTAGTGAAGATATCTCTCACAATCACTCCCGAGGGTAAAACACAGCTCATGCTCCAGATTTTAAAGAGGATGTTGTAGCTTCAAATGTTGTGGAATGGAGCCATTCATAACTGATTAAAGTATTGAACCGTGGTCAAAATCTTGTCTCAGAATCATTTGTGAGAATCCTGTTTCCTGGAATTGTCTGTTGGTTTATCTACAATATAAATTAGGCTCCTTTTGAAGAGATTGGTCGGCCTGATTTTGGAGATTCGAGTTTGTTTTGCACTTACTACAGTCACTCTTCCATGTTCATATTCAATATATGCAATATGGCCTTATATGACTTTATTATATTTTCTTTTTTCTTTTTTTTTGTGGACCACAATTTTGATTGGAAGCTAGCAAAGATGTCTCTCAGAATCTCTCAGGAGATGTAATTGGTTGGATCTTCATTCGTAAAGGTCAAACACTGCTTCTAAAATGAAAATGATAAAAAACGAATGATTTTCCTTGTTTCTGATCATCCTCCTGGAATATTATGACAGCATTGCCATCTCTTAATTTATTTATCAATACATTGTTTTAAAGTTTGTGTCAACCTATGGTGCCTCTGATGATTGTAGGAATGTATCAGATATATATTAGTACGATAGTAGTGAATTTAGTAAAAATGCCTTTGGTTCTAATTTTTTTTTTCTTGGTGCTTTGTTTGTGGGCCAGTGCGGCAGAGTTTACCATGCAATAATAATGACAGATGATGGCCGTGCATGGACATGGGGTCGTGGTTATTATCCTGGTATTAACGCATTTGGTTCTTCAGGTTTCTCAGCTGCCACATGCCAGCCTGCAGTAGGTACTCTGGTTGGACGTAAGGTGTGTATTAGTAAATGATGATTTACTCATTTTAGTGATGGGCAGAATACTTGCAAGCCTTTGTGTATGATCTAGGATAGTTGTATTCAGTTATAAATTGAATGTGCAGGTTATTGATGTTGGATGTTATGGTGAAGACTTCATTGCTTTAACTAGTGATGGAGATGTTCATCAGTGGACTCATGCTGTACCAAATCCTGCTGCTGGAGTATATAATGTGCCAGCTACCCCATTGTATGGACATGGTCCTTGCATTCCACATGGTGATAAGTTGAGGCAGGTATCCATTGGGGCTGGTATGTGTGCTGGAATTACAGATGGTGGCAGAGTGCATACTTGGAGGACTGCGATGAAGGGTGGGCTTATAGGCATGGTAGTACCAGAGAAGGAAGCTTTGACACCACTTGGCCATGAGGAAAGCCGTAAGGATACTGCGATTGTTAATCTAGGTTTGTACCTTTGTTTCTGCAAAGCACAGTCTCTGTATTAGATTTGTTTGGTTTTGTATTTTTATTGGTTGATATTTTTAATGTCTGTATACTTGCTGTTTACTCTCTGAAGGAAGTGTAAATGCTAATAGTTTTTGCTTACCATTATCTTTGTGAGGTTTTTGGCTTGGCTGCAATTGTGTTTTCTCTGTACTAGGGGTTTAGATAACAAGAATATTCATTCTGTTGCAGGTCTCAGGACTGCCACGAAAGTAATATGTGTAGCAGGATCCTTGATAGTAGTTGTCAAGAAGAAAACCAGAGGTCGAATGGGACCAAGGAAGAAACCAGTGAAATCTAACACCGAATCAGGAATAGGAGGGCATTCTTGAATGTTCAACTACAGTTCCATTTGTTTACAACTCTATTAAGACTTCTATATGTGGATTCTCCTTTTTGTAAACCATCCTTATCAAGTTATGGCTAATGTACAGCTTTGTAAATGATATTCATCTGTATATTGTATCGATGGATTTTGAACTGATCCACTCCTATTATGAAGCAATGGTAACAGGCTTCCTTGCAAGGGTTTATAGGCAACATGCCGGTCCTTTTCTCTTTTCCGAGATAATTGCAAAGAACAGTTCTTCTTACAGATCTCTAAAGGGTGCAAGGATCGTTTTAACTAATAACTCACCACCCGATTTCCAAAAGGAGGATTATATTGAAATTGTAATGATGAATTGCAGTGTGGAGGATGCTGGCAAGTGAATCTGTAATTGAGTTTGTTTTCATCTGTTATTTAACTTCACTTTTATGCAAAAACGAAAGATTAATTATGGCCTACAAAAGAAGTTTCCAATTAGATTCGTGCTAACGTGTAATCAAATGACTATCTGCAGCGATCTGTTTTCACCTTACCGTTTTAGTATTTATCTTTGAGCAATTTGATGCTACTTCCGAGACTGCTAGTGTATCGCATTGTGATCCTTGTTTAATAATTAATTACAGTGCAATATTTTAATTTCCAGCGTAACTGTGATATAGGTCCAGTTTTGTCATATCCTTATTTTTGATTTGAATACCCCCCCTCCTCGTGAGATTTCATTGTTATTTATCTGGCCATTATATGAAGGGCGATGTAGAACTCAAACGGTAATGTGCTGTTATTCTGGTCTTGTTAAGAAAAATCTCGACCTTGAGGTAGTTCCCCCTCTTAATGGCAAACCTTATCTGATGTGAGCCATTTTCTTCCTTTGTTGTCCTACTTGGAGGGCTATTGTATTGGTGTCACCGAAATTTCGTTTTAGTAATTCGCCGTTATATGATGCGTACATTGCAAATGTGATGATAGGTATCATCGAGAGCCCATGCTAACTCTGCTAAATTGTGGTAATACCATACATGCATTTAGGTGTTGGTGATTTATCATATAGCAGTATCTGTAAAATAGTTGTGCGCTGTTATTCTGGTCTCGTTGAGAAAAATCTCGGAACTTTCATACACTCTGCTTAACCGCAACGTTCTTTGACGTGGGGCATTTTTTCCATGTGTCATTCAACTTAAGTGGTATCTGCGACTTTAGCTGATGTTGGCCGTTTTTCCCGTGTGTCATTCAACTTGAAGTGCCATTGTAATGGTATGGCCAAATTTTATGTGTAATTTACCATACCAGAATTTGATTGGTGCATAAATTGCACAATACAAACTTGATGAGAGGCATCATCGAAAGCCCATGCTAACTCTTAAATTGCGGTAATACCCAACATACATTTAGGTGTTGTTGCTATATTACATGGCAGTACAAGAAAAGTTGCTTATGCATTTCTTTGCACCTATTGCGGTTTTATTGTTTTGTACTGTTTAGGTATGTTTTAATGTATTAGCAGATTTGTGTGGTTGACCAAGGCCAAAATTTTGTCCAGACAGCAAATTTCTTGCCAGAATTTTTGAGAAAATTTTAAAGAAATCTGATTGCTGGATTCATCTGGTCAGAAAATTTTAAAAAAATTTGATTGCTGGTGTGTTTGAATAGTTTTTTATGGTGGAAACATCTTCAGCATCATCAAGAACTCTTTGGGCACTCAAAATTTCGAAATGGGATTTCCAAAAAAATTCAGCAGGATCTTTTCAAAATCTTGCTGAAATTTCCATTATTTTCTAGACAAAATTATGGTCTCATTAGACTATTATATTGTTTTTTTAAAATTTAAGATATTTAATAAATTATTAGAATCCCAGTTTATGTTTTTGAGGGTGCTCAGTATTATCTATTTCATTATATTTACTATTTAAGTTGAATTAAATATTTCACATTTCATTATATTTACTATTTGTTGAATTAAATATTTCACTATATTGAATATCGAATATAATTGGTGCATGTTTTTAAATGTGAATTATGAATTTACAAGAATGTATAAAAATGTGTAATTAGTTATATTGGAGGTATAAAAAATGCTTAATTAGTTATAGGAATTGTTTTTAATTAAATAGTATTTCTAAAAATCTAATATTTAATAATATATAAAGGTATGTTAACAAATAGTCAAAATCAATATTAAATATAAAAATATTTTTTATTAGATTTGATATTGATATGGCGAAGCTCAAGGCTTAAACATGATTTCAATGATTATTAGGATCTTTTGCACTCTTTGTGGTTAAGGAGGTTCACATTCACTATATATGAATCTTTAGCCGTCACAATATAGCTTTTGCTTTTGTTCATATTTGTTTTGTTGATGGTTGGCAGTTGGTCTTTTGCATTAATTTTAATTACTTTGGTTCCCATAGGAAAATAAGTTTGACATTTTAGTAATCTGATCATTTCTGTACATAATATATGATATATGTAAAGACGTAGCATATTTTTGTTTATATATAGGTTTATGGTATTTCTGAATATTTATTATCTAGTTTATTTGTTTTTGGCAATTTTTATTCAATGACGTTTTGTCTAGTGACATACCAACATATTATTTTTGTCCAGTGGTATGTATTGAAATTTAATCTTTATCACATTATTCGGTGCAAATATTTAATTACTAGATGCACTCTCATGTATTCTCTTTCTAATAGCCAAATTAGTTTTTTATTTAACTCAAAATTTATTCTTTGATTTCATTATTATCACAAACTTGTTATAAATAATAACCATTATTAAAATTAGACATCACTAAAAACACTATTTTATATTTTTTCTCGTTGGTTTTCTATCCCTTGTTATTTTATTTTTCTATTTTGTCTCTTGTATTAAAGCTTTAACCATTTCAACTTACCTTGATCTTTTTAGGTTCCATATCTACAATTTTGTTTCTATCATCACCCTGATACCACCTTGTAGTATATAGATTGATATTTTAAAGATATTTTAAAAGGTATTCATTGAACCCTAAGAAGGTGAAATTGCTGCAATAGGAGTTTACCTCCCTAATTGTAAGAATTTGTAGACAATCACTGCAATTCTGAAATTTAATATCAACTTTGAGGTTTCTCGATCCATCCCTTGTAAGTTTTCAACCTTAGATTTAATTAGAATTATTAAATTACAAAAATAATATTTATTTTCTCTTCAATTCAAGTTTATTGGTCAACCCGAGAGAATAAATACCATGTGAATATGCTTAAATATCAAGATACTAAATCCCGAAGGGCACCTTTGTTAAGGCATATAATAGTGTCCATTCTATTGTTTAAAAGAAAATAATAACCCTAATTCTTCTCCTTTAAATCATTTAATAAATTCAATGACTGTTTTTGTTTAATCGACATGAACATGAGTTGAAATCTACTCATCAAGAAGTTATCACATGTTGAAAATCAAATTTTCGATTACATAAATATGGACAATTAGAAATTTCATATTGGAAGTATGAGTAAATACTATCATAGTGTCCATTTATCTTATTTAAAAGCAAATAATAACCCTAATTCTTCTCCTCTAACTTTAAGATAATGGTTAAATCATTTAATGGCTTCAATGATATGCATGAGCAACATGAGTTGAAATTTGCTTAGTCATGAAGTTATCATATTTTGAAAATCAAATTTGCAAGTCCATAAATTTTGGACAATTGGAAATGACGTAGTCTTTAACGCGACTTTTTGAAAGCATTTCCGGCGATTTTTTCCGGTGAAAATCCGGCAGTGATTTATTGGAATCCAAGTTTGATAGCTAATTTCTGCACAATGAAACCGTCCCAGGGGTTTTTCAGGGTGCTGAATCCGAATATGCAGTTAAAAAACCATTTTAACTGCAACAAATCATGATTTCATCTCAATTTCTTCCGCCGGATTCCGTCACCGGAATCTCAAAAAGTCGCATTATAGACAACTCCATTGGAAATTTCATATTGGAAGTACAAGTACACGCTATTACTTCATTACAAATTTGATACAAATCAAGTTGTCCAAATGTTAGTTAAGAAACTCTAAGAAAACACTAGCCACCAACTCCTAACTAGGAATCACTTTTAACCAAACATTGATCACTCCACCAAATGTCTTCAATAAAACATCATGCCTAATGGGTGCTCCTCTACATGTATAACAAGCTTGTATCACACAAAATATCAAATCAAACAAGCATAATGTAAGACAACTCTAGCTCCACTATTTTTTTATTGAGGTAGAAACCTTAGTGCCACAACAAGAGACGAAAGAACTATCGTGATCTCTAACATCATATTTTTCTCTAAGGTTTATTTATGTAGCAAAGATTGAAGTATCTCACAAGAGAAAACCGTAACATTACACGAGCAATCTCTTTAGGAACAACTAATATGCCCCTCTATTCTTGTATTATTTGGGGTTTCTTCCTGAACCCAAGCATCTTTATACTTGCAAGAGATTTTTGAGACTATTATTACAAATAATAAAGTACAACGATGATAATGATAAGATAAAGTTATATCCTCCCTTTACCTCTATAATAGGTGAGGAAGGCTAATAGAAAACAAGAGTTCATGTCCATGCAGTGAACCAACAACACAATTTGACATGGAGCACTCCATAATACAAAGATGTACAAGTGTCCCATTAGGGGAATTTTGAGGTCTAAAATGGGCCTCCTAAGAAAATGTACATCTAAAATAAACTTTATAAGAACCAGTAAGATTCAATATGATGATGTCAACCATGGGGGATGATTTACCATTTTTGGAGTAAAAAAATAAAAAGATTAAAAAATAATAAAACAATAAAACTATTTTTTCAATTCGTATTTTCAATTTTTCTTCCTAAGGTTTTACTCAAATTTTGAGCGGGAGTACTGGTTGGATGCAAAATTAAATTCCTCACCCAATTAGTACTCATGTTGCATACTTTCGATGGAACCTGCTACTCGAAAAATGAGAAATACATGAAACTATGTGATTGCAAACACGTTTTTCATGTGTTTCTCATTTTTCGTGTTGCAGGGTCCATCGAAAGTATGCAACATGGGTACTCCTTGGATGATGAATCAATTTATGCATCCAAGGAGTGTTTCTGCTCGAAATTTGAGTAAACCCATAGCGAGATAAGTTGAAAATGAGTTGAAAAATTAGTTTTTTCTTTTTTCCCTCTAAAATTTGATGATGTAATCTATACTATTATTTTATAATTTTCTTAGGAGGCCCATTTTAGACCTCAAAAGTCCCCTAATGAAAGATGTACTTTAAGTGTGCTAGAGTTGGACACATTTCAACATGTTGGAGCTCTCTTCAACAAGATGTTAATACAACGTTTCCCTTCCACGACGATGTCTAATTGGCATCATGCACATATTCCTCCCATTGTGTGCTACATCTTCTAATGTATGCACTTCTCTATACTTGTGCCAATGTGGTTATTAAACTCCAATGCTCCTCCTCAATACGTCTTTAGGTCCACAACCAAGCTCTAAAATCTTCTTCTCAACCCAACAATCCTTGTGGAAAGTGTCCAACCTCTGAAGGTGTATATTAGATGGTCTCAAACTCCTAGGGTTTAGTGCCCTCCTCTAAGTGCCTAATGCTCGTACTAGGTGGGTTTCACACCTATTTAAAGCCATTGACTCCCTCCATTGTTCATCCAATGAGTTAATGATCATGGCAATTATGATAATAACCACCTAGGAAGGGCATGATATCAACACTGTAACAAAGGTGAAGAGTCCATCCAAATTGAGCAATCAACATGTCCATGAAGCATTAGAGACAGGTTATCATCCACTGAAAACGCTTTATTAAACCCAAAGGCAAACACTCCCTATTTCTAAAATGTATTTTATGTAACACTGGACAATTCTCTAATTTTGCAATCTGTAACTTTGATGTCTTCACAAAACTGAAAGAATACTTGTCCATCATGATAGAACATCATACCTACTTTGGAATTGTAATACCCAAATGTGTAAGGCCCCACACCTCAATATACAATCACATTCTATTCACAAAGGTGTCTTCTCCAAGCAATCAATCAAGCAATTTTTTGTTTGAGCTCCAAATTGTGACCATGCAAGGAGAAAATAACAAAACCACATACACCATTGAGCCTAGCTATTCTCTCTTCCCCTTGGTTGAGGCTCCAAAGAACAATACCAACAACAAAATTGATTGAATGTAACTCTAGAGCATTGCTTCTTTCTAACTCTGAAATCACTCTAGAACAAGGAAGACTTTTATAGTAAGTTGTCAAAATCACAACATCCATAAAGTCATCATCAAGGGTGAACGATTTTGTCTCGAAATCAAGCATTGATAAGGATATCTTGAAAATATAATCATATCTCCAGGAAGAGCATTACAAGGGGATCAAATCTATCAAAACCACAAGATGAAATTTGGATAAATATAAACTCGTTAATCTCATAATAAAAACTTGCGGTAAGAGTAACAAAAACCCATAAAACTTCATCATCAAACTGCTCTGCAAAATCTGTATCCATTGAAGCAACAACCTCAACAATGTCACTTCCCTCTTTTTGAGAGAACCTTGAAGAAAGAGTATCGCCATGGCCAATTCGATCTACTTGAGAGAATCAAATAACTAGGTTATTAGTACTCATCACTACTCCCATACATTGCATGTTCATAGCCAATCATTGGTTCCACGATCATAGGTTTCGATCCTATTTCTAAGTTAACGCTTCCATACCCTTCTTCAATGCCAAGTGATCCAAAAGAAAGAGTTCATATATGAAGAATACAACATGAAATATCCATTCTCAAAGATCAATTACAAAGTACAATGCACACAATTAGCAATGGATTAGTCGCACATCTTCACATCCATGATTGATTTCTTCATAATTGTATAAGATGTATAACCAATACTATTTTCGATGGATAATACTAGAATATCCCTTTATATATAATAATCACTAAAATTGAGTAAGGTTGCCATTCTTGTAAACCCTTGTACCATAACCCAACCAAAAGAAATCAGTAAATAATCATTAGTCTATCACATAATGAATCGACCTAGTTTAGGCTCCAAAGATCAATAAGTAATTAAATGGTTCAACGTCCTATCACAAACATCAATCTAGTCTAGACATTGGTATCCAATAGAACAAATCAACCAACTATTATAGGCCTCCTTGGTCATCACACCCACTAAAATATAGATCACATACTATCAATAGATGAAATAGGCCCTCTATCTATCATAGGTAAAAACACATCAACACCTACTAGAACAAGTTAACTACCTATAATATGTCCTAGGCATCATAACTATTAAAAATAAATCCATGGCATCCATAAATGAAATAGAGAAAATTGGTATCCACTAAAAGAAATCAACCACCTATAGTAGGACCTCTTAGGCATGACACCCACTAAAAGAAAATCTATACTAGCGATCAATAATGTGGAACAACTACCTATTAGAAGTGAGAAAACACTGACATCCATAGAAAAAAATCAATCACCTATCATAGGTACTCGTATAAAACACACCCACCGAAAATAATTCCATACCAACCAAAAATTAAGTAGATCTACCACCTCTCATAGGGGATGGACATTCTCATCACAATTACAACCGGGATATCAACCCATCAAACCCTTCATGGGGGTAGGTGCTCATCTCAATCATGTTAGGGTTTTGCCACCTAATACCCATTCATATGTGGAAAAACTAAGATATTTGACCTTCAAATTCACAATGAGGTAATCTTAGTCCAATCAACTTTGATACCGTTTATGAATTTTGATGTAGGGCAAGTAATGCTAGTTATAAAATTTCACTTCAAACTTCAGGTTTCCTAGATCTATTCCTTATGAACTTTCAACACTATGGATGATTTGGAATATTAAATTACAACACCAACACTTCCCTTCCCTTTAACCCAATTTCACCTAGCATCCCATTGAGAAAATAAATACCATGTGAGTGTACTTCTCAATGCTACAACCCTTATGGCACATTTTTTGAGGAAAATAATCAATTTGATTTCTCTTGTTACAACATAATATAACAATAATTATTTTTCTTATGTATCTTCAAGTTATGTTGAATCACTTAACTAGTTCAACTACATGTTATGTTGAATTTACATGAGAAACATGAGCTAAAATATACTCAATCATGAAGATAACATAATTGAAAATCAAATCTGTAAGTACACAAAATTTGGGCCATTGGAAACTTCATACATATACAAAACATGGAGCATGAGTATATTCCACAACTTCATCATAACATTGGTACAAGTCAAGCTTTCCAAACCCTAGTTAGGGAAACCATAAGAAAACCCCATAGCCACCAACTCCTTGCTAGTTCACTCACAACCAAAGAGTTTACCAAAGATCCTCACTGTTGTAACTCTCGGAGACAGTGCCTCGCTCTGGGGAATTAGTGCCCGAGACATCTTAAGATTGAATAGAAATAGTTAATATCAATGGTTGGAGGGACAAGCCATGAGAGCTTGCAACCAAAAATTCTAATTTTGAAATCCTAGCTTTCCAAAACATAATGGTCAAGAAACTTCGAGAATTGCAGGGTCTTGAACTTAAGGAGTGATTTGAGGAAAAATAGAAGACAAATTTTAAATAGGCACTTAAGAATATGGATCTAAACTTCTGTAAAAAGAACCATGGAAGGGTCAACAAGTGTGGATAAATTTACAACATGGTGGAGGGGCCTCTTTAAATAAAGTTTGCAGGTACTCTCTGTTGAGAAAACAACATTAGCCAACAACTTCATTACACTATGCCGACATAGGGAAAACATTCATGCACAAATGAAAACAAAAGAAAGAAACATGGTTGCAATTACCCAAAGCTAAAATCAACCTGCAATGTGTTTTTTAGATTTTAAAAAAAATTTCTTATTACAATACTAGTCATGAGAACTGGACTTCGAACCTCCGAACCCCTCTAATCTCTTTTTTGACTTTTATATCTGTCCTGTTCTTTATTCCTTACAAACTAATTCTTAAGACAATTTTCGAAAACTGTTTTTTTAAAATTTTGTAATAATTAAATGACAAAATGTTTATATATATATATATATATAACCCACATATTGCAAGGTGTAAGCCTAGCTTTTATTATTAATCTATAATCCGCTTGGGATTTTGAAGAGCCGGAGACCGCTCCTGGGGGCAATCTTGGCGGTTTCTGGAAACATGGAGAGTGATGTCGGGTTGAATCGTGGCTGTATATCACTTTAATGGTGGTTTTAAAAACCGTTACCGGACATCACATAAGTTGTTAAACTTCATTGGGCCATGTGCTGTCGGCTACCGTCAGATCTGGGCACGAATATTGTGAACCGTGAATTATTCTCTTCACCTAATAGGAAATATGAACTCTGAATTCCTTTTCAGTTTTGCACTGGAGACGCGGGAGAACGATATCCATTATAGCATTGTAATTGATGTAGCTGCTTCCATTAATGCATTGATACAAGCGTAGTTCTGTCGACTTCTGGGCTCTTCTTTGTCAATGAGATACAAAATTTAGTAGCTTTCTTTAGGCCAGCAGAATGCTTGTTCAAATAATAATTATAATCGCTAATCACTAATTGCGTTTTTGTCACGGATCTTTCATGCAAGTGGATGTAGCTTTCTGCGCCAGGGTTCTTGCAATGTAGGAACTTCACACCAAATAATAAATATATATACACTAAAAGCCTAACGCCCAATTTGATGCTGCCTGGTGAAGCATCCGGGTCAATGGCCTTCACCTAAAACTCCCACAACAGTGTCACATGATCCAGTAACACTTAGTATAAAAACCCTCACATGTTCTTCTTTGTCATTCCACTATCACAACAAAATAGGAAGCAAATCGATATTGAATACCTCTTCATCAGAAACACTTGTTCCAATTCTGTCATCGATCTCACAGCTATGGATCCATTTCAATGGCAGTTTTTTCCTTTGGAAAGCATGCTAATCCCATATGCATGAAATAACATGCCTTATTTGTGTTAATATGCACCAACGCCCATTTCTAGACTTGGGATCTCTGACTTAGTACAACCGTGAGTACTTTTACATGTCTAAATACCTCACATTAAATAATAACTATATTAAATATATACTAAATATCTCACATTAAAGTGGATATTATTAAATATCCCACATTAATTATACTAAATATCTCACATTAAATATCCCCACCTTAACTATAACAAATATCTCACATTAAAGTGGATATTATTAAATATCCCACATTAATTATACTAAATATCTCACATTAAATATCCCCATCTTTACTATAACAAATATCTCACATTAAAGTGGATATTATTAAATATCCCACATTAATTATACTAAATATCTCACATTAAATATCCCCATCTTAACTATAACAAATATCTCACATTAAAGTGGTTACCCACATTGAAGTGGACATCCAATTAATTGTACAACACAATGACTTTACAAATAATAACTATACCAAATATCTCACATTAAAGTGGATATTACCAAATATCTCATATCTCACATTAAAGTGGATATTATCAAATATCCCACATTTCACTTTAGAATGTGAAGCCTCCAAAGTAAATATGGAAAATTATGCAGATATGCTCGCAGCTAGCTCTTGGGATAATCTATTTAGCAAGGGGTTTGAGTGGTTTGTCGAGAAGCTGAGAGCATTTATTTTGAAGCTTCACAGAAAAAGGGCCGAATACATCAAGCAGATGAAGAAGCAATCTGTCCCATAAGCTATCTTTAGCTTCGTGGACGTTAAAATAATTTATTTATTTATTTTTTAACTATACCAAATATCTTACATTAAAACGGATATTACCAAATATCCTACATTAAAGTGGAGATCCAATTAATTGTATATATAAGGAGCCCTCCATATGACTTATTCAACAATAAGAGAGTGATTATCTCACATTAAAGTGGATATTACCAAATATCCCACATTAAATTAGAGATCCAATTATTTGTATATATAAGGAGCCCTCCATATGATTTATTTAACAATAAAAGAGTGATTAGTGGTGGTGGACTTTAAAATGATACAACAATGACTTCCATTGTAATTTTGCATGTGAGTCGGTAGACAACCACGCAATGACTTCTTTACAAATAATAACTATACCAAATATCCCACATTAAAGTGGAGATCTAATTAATTGTATATATAAGGAGCCCTCCATATGACTTATTCAACAATAAGAGAGTGATTGGTGGTGGTGGAATTTAAAATGATACAACAATGACTTCCTTTATAATTTTGCATGTGAGCTGACAGACTTGTAATAACCACACAATGACTTCTTTACAAATAATAACTATACCAAATATCCCACATTAAAGTGGAGATCCAATTAATTGTATACGTAAGGAGCCCTCCATATGACTTATTCAACAATAAGAGAGTGATGCATTATTCAAAAATAAGGGAGTGATTGGTGGTGGTGGACTTTAAAATGATACAACAATGACTTCCCTTATAATTTTGCATGTGAGCCGACAGAGTTGTAATAACCTTGAGTTGGAGATTATATATATATATATATATATATATATATATATATATATATTTTGCATGTTAACTAGCAGACTTGTAATAACCTTGAGTTGGAGATTATATAATTTTTTTTTTTTTTTGAGTTGGATATTATAAAAAAATAAAAATAAAATCGATAGCGAAATAATGCTTATAAAAACTTTTCCAAAACTTCAAAAAAAAGTTATAAAATTTTTGTCATATAATATCACCAGTTCTGACAAGAATCCCTCTTTTCTTAGAAAGCAACAACCAATTTAAGGATTCAACATCTATCATTCCATGGATTTCACTTTCAAAACCATCATTACTTTCCCTCGCAAAAATTGGCTACAACACTCACCATGCTAGCATCAACATTAATAAGTCCTCTTTGTAATAACTAAACTTGGATGACATTGAGCTCTCCATATTAGCACTTTTATCTTCCTTAGGGTTTAAAAAACCTATCCATGTTGCATCACACAAGTTCTTGGAATGTCCATCTTAGGGTTTTAGTTCTCAAAACCTAGTTCTCCAACTCTCCAACAACACAAGCACTAAGACCACCATGGAAAGTGAATAATACCATAACTAAGGCATCACACAAGATCAAGACTCATCAAGCTAGGCTCTTAATGATCTTTCCCTGCTCTCCATGCATCACAACAAAACATTGCTACAAAATTGTATAAGACATTAGCTCCACTCTCCATGCTTTCTACCAGGGTCAAAACCTAATGCTACCACATGAACCATCATTATATGAAAATTTCTATTTGTTTTTAGGGTTTACCTTCATAATGTAAACTCTAGAAATCTCAAAAGTGAAAAATGTAACATCATAAAAGAATAATCTTCCCAAGAATGACTAAAAGATCTCTTTCTTTTATTCTACTAGGGTTTCCTCATGAACCTTTCTGTCTTGCTCGATAGAATACATCTCCAAGACTATTACAAAGAATAGAGTACAACAATGATAATGATATTCCAAGGCTCTTCTCCCCTATATATATATACAATAGATGGAGTAGGCTAACAAAAAACAATAACATGTGTTCATACAAGTAACCAACAAGGAAACCCCACATGGAGCACTCTACAATACAAGTATCCTAGGGTTTATCCAACTCACAATATGAAACATTATCCAAGCATGAATCTCTTGTTGAAATCACAATTTCTATCACACCAAAACTAACAGGTATTAGTGTTATAGGCCATTTTGTCACATCAGGTCAATAGCCTTCAACTCGATCAATCAACATCCTTTGACCTCTTTTTCATCATCCTTGCACAAAGCCCTAGGTATGACTCATTCTAATCCCTCAATTTCTTCCTAAAAGCACATTGTTTCAGTCATTTTAAGGACCAACACACCTTGGTCTCTTACTGGCCAACGTTGACAACTAGGTTGCCCTACTCTGCACTTGTGCTGATCACTAGCAGGTTTCTCGGTGTTGGGGGCGCACTGATTTTAGAAATTCGGGGAAAAAATAAAGAATCCTGAAGCTTCCTCTTCTAGAAGCTTCCAAGATCTGTTGTAACCATTTACCTCAAATAAAAATCTCAAACCCTATTGCATCCTACCTTGGAGTTTTCATCCCTTATCCCTTGAGATCATCCTCCCATCATGAGTGCATCTCAAGCCATATTGGTAAAAGGATAAGAATTCATGAACTACCTCCTTTTCCTATATATTTACTGCCATCCATAGGCAAGGGGTTGGATTTTGGAGAGTGATTCTACCCTTATGCTAATGTTGTGAGAGATATCTTTCCATGCATTAGGGTGATTAGAGGTTCACTTTGTGACAAGGAAAGGACAAGTCAACTTGGATGAGCTCTTTTACAAGAACACCACCTATTTTTGGTTGTAACTCACTCCATTTCTATTAATGCAAAGCGTTCTTTGTTTTCCTATATATGATGTTATGGTTTCATATATTTCAATACCATGTTCATTTATTGAATAAAGTGATTAGATGATGCTGCATAGATTCTGTAGATCGTTGGCTTATGTTATCTGACCTTGCTTGTTCAACATATTCCAGGTAGGCTTCATCCCATTATCTATTTACTTTAAGGAAAACATTAGTCCCTTTGTTTTTATGTTGTTCTAGGTCAGTCCACCAGGCCTAGGGAAGATACTTTTGTCCGTAGTCATAGATTCCACATAACATTAAGTAAACAAATGCATCGCCAGAGTTAACAGATCCACGGTAGGCAATTAAGCACATGTCAAAAAATACACAAGGAGTGCTGGTTTATCCAATGTCCAATAATCTCCCCCCCAACGCGACTTGGGTGTGATTCGAACTCGAGACCTTTGGCTCTGATACCACTTGTTGGAATCACAATTGCCATTACACCAAAACCCACAAATCTTAGTAAACAAACGCATCACCAGAGTTAATGTATCCACAAGAGGCAGTTAAGTACATGTCATGAAACACACGAGTAGCGCTGGTTTATCCAATGTCCAACATCTCTTGAGGGTCCACACCCCTTCTTTAAGATATGTTATCTCTAACAAAATGTTAGTCCAATGCTCCTCTTTCATGGTGGTATCCAAGTGACATCATATATGGAATTCCTAATTGTGTGTCACATGTGCTCAATCATCCGTTAATGTGTGCTAATGTGGTCACTAGGATCCAATGCTCCCCCTGAACATATGTTTTAGGATCTGCAACCAACCTCTAGTAAGTAATGGTACTCAACCCAAGTATTTCAAAGATAAGTGTCTAACATAAAATGTGTATATCACATGGTCCAAGCTCATAGGGATGGGTTCCCTATTCTAACTTCCTAATGCTATTTGTTTTTTTTTTTGTGTGGGGTAAACACTCATGGTGGATTTGAACCTAGAAACTCACAATTTACATATTACTTGATAACACGACAATTGACAATTGAGTTCCCCCCTCTTGGCTAAATTCTTAGAGCTCTTTGTTGACCAAAATTAGTTGATCAATATTATTCTTTCTTTCTTAACCTCATATTATAACTAGCATTCTTCCTTTTATCAACACAGTGATTTTTTATTATATGCAGGTTGAGAGCCTTCTTTTTGACTCAGTTGTTTCCCACATGGTTCATAACCTAAAACAATTATGATACTTAGTTGTTTTTTGTGTATGTGGGTTGCAAGTTGTCTTTTCCTATATCCCACATTATTCATATTGAACCCCACAACAATCAAAATGTACCATGTCAATTTAGGTTGTGGGAGACCTTTTTCTCACCCATTTCCCCACATTTTGAAGCTCACCTGTCTTTCTTCCACATAATCCTGCAAAGCTCCATACTTAATGATTTTTATAGTTAACAAATTCTTTTGTATGTGGGTGTGGGAGACCTTTCCTGACACTATCCCATGCCTTACATCTCATATCCTACATCATTAAATTCCCGCTGCTTTTTTTTAGACATTAAATTATCACAACCAACACATACTTCACATGGTCAAAATTCACTCTTTTAATGAACAGGGCACATTTTTCACTGAGATCTGGATATCCTTTTGAATTAAAGTAACAATTGTTGCTTATGAGCCACCTTTCCTCTCGTGTATTCACATAAAGGAGGTTAATGAAATACTTAATACCACAAAATTGTTAATTACTCGAATTGTAGTTCATTTTCCTATTGAACATTACAAATAAGTGTCAAAAGAAATATGTGAGATAGAACAAGAGAAGATTCTTGTAGAGATACTATTAACACACATGAGTGACAAGATCACGATTTATGGTGGTTCGTTAATGATCAATGGGATTTAGAAATCAACACAAAATAAAAGAGTAACAATAAGGCATAAACCTCAAGCACTGTACACATTACATTCATGCCTGAAGTATTTGATTTCTTAGAGCTATTTTCTTGGTGTGCTGACAAGTTTTGATAGTAGAAAAAGACTTACATGACTTGAAGAAGCTAGTATAACTCCCATTCCCCTAACCCCCAATTTATGCAAAAATATGCTTAAGCTATTAGAGGCCAGCCAAGTCTTCAAGATTGTAGAGGTTGATGCCTTTCACAATAATCAACATAGAGAAAAAAGTCTTCTTGAGACATTCTAAAAAAGGCCCACTAAAGAATTGATTAACACCAATAAAATTGAGGTACACATGTTAGATAACCCAGATAGAGAAATTTCTTGGCTAGTCACAAGGATTCTTGGTTAACAATAAACTTATTTTGTTCCTAGATATTTTCCGTATGTATTATAGTACTCTATTCATGAGAGAGCCATTTTCAATTGGGCTCTTACAATTTTTTGCTGAAATTTCATACCCACTTGGATATTTCACCAAAGAAAATAAGTTTTATATGGCTTCCTACTTTGTTTATCCTATTTTATATTGGAATGTCTTCAAAGGCCTACTTGGGTCGTGGCACTTTTATTTTGATTTGGACCTGAACACTTCTAGTACCTGTCACTTTGGAAAGACAAAACTCAGTTTAGTTTCTATCAAGTACATAGTATTTTTCTTTGAAGAATGTAGGAAAAATGTTGGATGGTCCTTTAGCTAGTAGACACTATTATGAAACCCTGACCTTTTTATAAGGAAATGATTTTTTTCAAGTACATGAAGAATATTAATTTATTTGGTTGCTCAGATTTGAAGGGAACCCCTTAATGCTTCCAATTTATGTTCGTGATAAAATTATCTTGGAGGAGGTGTGCCAACAATATAGGCACTGACCACATTTCTTTAATGAAAAGAGAGAAAAAATTCATACCTATGCTTATTAGATTCAACAACTTTAGTATTAAAAGTATTTCCAACATTGATAAATATGTTGATTGTTTATAAATATTTAAACTGAATGAATTAGAAGTAGTTAAGGGTTTTTACTTTGAAAATAATTTCTAGCTCATCTTAGTTCTATTGGAATGTTGCACTATTTCAAGAAAAAAAAGTTGAAGGAGGAGGGGACAGTTGTTATATACCTAGGGGGGATAATATGGGGTACCAAGGGAGGTACCCAAGGTAATAATGTAATAATGGGATGGACCATAGTAATAAATAAGGTGGTTAACCCATGTCATGTAAGGGACCACAAGTAGTTAATAATAATGTAATGGGCCCATGGTATTAGTTGATGGTATGAGGGAACCATGGTAATGATCCATGGTATTGTATGTATGAGGCCTATATAGAGGCTAGAGACTCCATGTCGAGGAGAGTGAATGATTATTGTATGAACATGCATATGGCTTGTGGAGTGTTCTCCTTCCTTAAGGAGTGAATGTATGGTGTTGCCCTACCATAAGGGTTTGATATCAATAAAGAGAATCATTTCTATCTATTTCTATCTTGTTATTCTTGGGTTATTTCTAATATCATAATATCTTTGTGTTAGATCTACAACAAATGGTATCAAAGCCATATGCCTGATACAACAAATTTCTCCATTTTTGTGCCCAAGAAAGTGCTCTGATACCACTTGTTGTAGATCTGACCGAAAAATATATGAGAATACAAATATACCCAATAAATAACAAGATCAAAATAGATTCCACTTGTTGTAGCTCCGATACCACTTGTTGTAGCTCTGATACCACTTGTTGTATATCTAACCCAAAAATACTATAGATCTGATATAAAAATATAAGATAATGCAAATATACCCAGAAATAATATGATAGAAATAGATAGAAATGATTCTCTTTATTGATATCAAACTCTTATGTTAGGGCAACACCATACATTCACTCCTTAAGGAAGGAGAACACTCCACAAGCCATATGCCTGTTCATACAATAATCCTTCACTCTCCTCGACATGGAGTCTCTAGCCTCTATATAGGCCTCATACATACAATACCATGGGTCATTACCATGGTTCCCTCATACCATCAACTAATACCATGGACCCATTACATTATTATTAACTACTTGTGGTCCCTTACATGACATGGGTTAACCACCTTATTTATTACTATGGCCCATCCCATTATTACATTATTACCTTGGGTACAGATCTGATATAAAAATATAAGATAATGCAAATATACCCAGAAATAATATGATAGAAATAGATAGAAATGATTCTCTTTATTGATATCAAACCCTTATGGTAGGGCAACACCATACATTCACTCTTTAAGGAAGGAGAACACTCCACAAGCCATATGCCTGTTCATACAATAGTCCTTCACTCTCCTCGACATGGAGTCTCTAGCCTCTATATAGGCCTCATACATACAATACCATGGGTCATTACCATGGTTCCCTCATACCATCAACTAATACCATGGGCCCATTACATTATTATTAACTACTTGTGGTCCCTTACATGACATGGGTTAACCACCTTATTTATTACTATGGCCCATCCCATTATTACATTATTACCTTGGGTACCTCCCTTGGTACCCCATATTATCCCCCTAGGTATATAACATTCCACCCCCCTAAGCATGTTTCGTCCCTGAAACATGGGAAGAACATAAATAATAAGATCTACTCAAAAGAGTAGTCCACTGGTACCATGCACGTGCATCTAGCCATCCAAGAGAAAGGTGAACCCTCGATCTCGCTGGTGCCTCGCTCGCTTAAGATGGAAGTTGACCGTGGCAACTCTTATGTGTTAATGTGTAGTGGGTGGATCTTCTCTCCTCGCTATCCGTCATGTGACTACTTGGTTTCCATCTTGATGGTTGTCTTGCAGGGTTATGTGGGTGATGATATGTTGAAGTTTCAACCCACGATGTCTTTTTCTTTAATTCACCCTGCTGTGGTGCCTGTTGTGGTGTCTTCTTTTCCAATATGACTTCAACCACTAAACCCTCATCAGATGCGTCAACACCTGTTATCTTTTCGGCTTCAGCCTTTGTTTGTGTTTGATTGTCGACCATCAACTGCTCATCATCTGATATGTCAGTCCCTGTAACATCTTTTGCTTCAACTGTTGTGGGGAAAAATGCCTATGCAGGACGATCCTATCCACCTAAGGTGTGACAGTGCCTTAGCAACAAACAGATACAACTATTATGGTTTATTCCTTTATGAAATGTGAAAGAGGGGAGATCGATAGACTTACCGTTGTCTTCCGTTTGTCCCTCGATCTAGATCCTCTTCTCTTTGGGTGTTCACAGCTACTTGCCTCCTCGCTTGATCAAGAGAACAGCTACTTGATTTCCACGAGATCACAAGAGAACAACTACCTGTGACAAGAGAACAGCTACTTGCGACAAGAGAAGAACACAACACAAAGGCAAATATTCATATTCATAAATGATTCAGGATTAGAAGTAAATCAAATACACTAATGCAATCATACAAAATACACCAGCATATAGGAAAGAACCAAGATAGCTTTATTGATTGATAACAAGGTTCAGGAAGAGATACAACCCAGAGGGCTCCAATCCAGCATCTCATTCCCAGTAGAATGGAATTCCTTCTTCAGCTCCCTTCAAAGCATTAAGCACCCAATGTCTCCAGCCTCAAACCAACAACAATTCTTTGCAATAATAAAATTCCAGCCTCCAGATCTCATGGAGGAGAGATCTATATATAGTTATTTTGGAGAGAGGATGAGTCAGCTTGAGATCTGACTAGTGTCCTCTCCCTCTCTCAGTTCTTGAGTCCACTTGGAGGTTCTTGCTTCCACTTGGAGGTTCTTGCTTCCACTTGGAGATTTTGAACCTCTTACTCATCACCAGTCGAATTCCCTGAGGCATGTGTCATTTTGGAAGCTTCCTGAGCATTGACACATTGAGGAATGAGCCTGCCACATGTCCAAACTCGCTCAGCGCAGGTAGCTAGTGTTGGAGTTGACATTCAACGCAGGTAGCCAGTGTAGCAGTTGACATTCAGCGCAGATGCTCAGTGGAGCAGTTGACATGATCCTGAATTGACTTGTTTTTGAGTGGTTTCAGGTGGAGAACTTCTGTGAATTGCTGTGGTTAGTTAGCCTTGTTCCTCTAGGGGTAGGAACAACATGTTTAGGGACTTTGGATCCCTTAGATTATGGACATTTCATGCTCAATGCTGTAAGGCACAAAAATGTCTATAACAGTTGCCCCCTAAAGTATGAGGCCGTTTATTGGGTGAAATGCTTTATCCAGGAGGGTCCGAAGTTCATCCATTTGCCGGGAGGAGACCTGTAATAAGATACAATAAAATACATTATGATTCATACTGATTTCATGATCTAGCTGAGGCGGGCATTCCCATGCTCAGATTTATAAATTCATTTTTGTACATAGAACAGACGATCGTCTGATGGTAGACTGATAATTTTGGCGAAATTATCATCCTTTGAGTAGGATGATCATCTGCTGCAATGATGTACATGTCAAATGTCTTTATCTTTCCTGAATATATATCGCAACCCGGATGGATGAAACTAGATCCGGGGTCTTCAAACTCGTTCGATCTTCACTCTAAGTACAAGTCGATCCATGTGAGAATTGCGCTGAAGTCGAACATGGAAAGACATCGCTTGATTACCGGTCAATGATGTAAACCGTTAACAAGCGCGAGAGGAATCACCGATAATGATAATGACCCTCAAGGTACTGCAGTACAATTCACGTGGTGTGAATAAAGGACTTGGCGTCGAACACCATGCAAAATCTTCTGGTCGAAGGTCATTGATGTATCCCTGTCGCCGGAAGTGAGAAACTTGCCATTGAGGCATGCAAGCTTCAAAGTACTGAAGGGGTTGTTCCTAGATCAACTTCTTGGATAATGAGATGATGTCGACAAGAAGCGATCCGTCAAAGGAGGGCCTTCATGAATCCCACATCAGTGACATGGAACGGAGCTAATGATTTTAATGGAGGTGAAAACGATCTGTGACATATGATTCAGGGTGGCGGTCATGAATGGATGAAGGATAATGTATGGCAGTGGATGGGACCCGGTTGACTCTTTCTGAATGACTTCTCTTGAACATATGGCGACACTGATGCGATGGATCGGTAGCATTACCCCAAATATGGATGGTATGGCGAGACCATGGTGATGTGACCGGTGAATGAAACAACCCAACCCGATTGTGGTACGGAGGAAAAGTGTCATGTTCAAGAGCGACCTGCTACCATCAAAGTTTTCTTGATTTTCTCCCAATTTTTCCCTAGTCATTGCTGACCAGTACCTCTTTATTTTTGTCAAGCTTGAGGAGGATAACATATGCTTGTTCTATAACCTGCCCTTCGGGCAAGCCCATCGCTATGTTTTAACGAGCCTAGCGATAGTGAAACTCGTTCTCGTCTAAAGACAAGTTTGTTGCTATTTAGTGGTTTAACGAGTCTAACGACAAGGATAACTCGGTCCTTTTCATTTTTAGAGAGTCTGAAAAGGTACGTAAAGTTAACTCCAAAAGTCCTTTTTCGTCATCTAATCCCTTAAGTCTGAAAAAGTATAAAACAATACAGAAGGGATGAGTTTTCGATAGTTTTAACGAGCCGAACAAAACAAGCGCTCGATCTTTTTGTGCAATAATCCCTCAGGTCCAAAAAGATTAAAATCTAGAGGAGGGATAGCACTTCCGGTCGCTTTAACGAGCTGGAAGGCCAAAACTCGGCAATCTTTTCATATTTTACGAGTCAGTTGAAAAGAGCTTAAAGAAGACTCGTCTTCTGAGGAACGAGTGATGAACAGGGTTAGCAGCTGATTCCAGGTACAGGTTGGAATTTTCCAATCACGGCAGTGTCACAAGGATGGCTAGGTGAAATCACTCTTCGCAGCTGTTCCTCAAAATGGGTAAACAATCAAATGGAGGTAAACGATCGGCCAAATGAAAAGTGGAGGTGACGGTGCAAACACTACCAAGGCTTTTATGGCTGATAAGGTTACGTACACAATGGTTATTTTACCGGTTCATTTTTTCTGGATGAGCTTGAACTCTAGGGGAAAGCTTGCTCACAATCGCTTTTCTATTTTTTAACGAGCATAAATTTCGCGTTAAAACTGCTCGAATCTTATGTTTATTTTTTAACGAGCATGAACTATGTGCTAAAACTGCTCGGTTATACCAGTCATATGATAAGAGTGTCTCATTGGAGATGCTATTTTTTATGGAGCTTCATCTCACGTAAGCTTTGCCCCGGATCCTTTCTTTATGCAAGTTCAGAAACAACTAATCCTACGAGTTTAAAGGGTTAGAGGTCCTAAAAATTTAAAAAATAAATAGTTTCCCCTTGCTTGCATTCCAAAAGGTTTGCATGCCCCCAGGTATAAAGCAGAGTTTCAAGGTTACCTCTACTTCTCTTCTGCCAAAACATTTGTTTTAACGAGAGAGGCTTACCTCTTTCAGGTTACCCAAAGATTGTCTTGTTAGTAGTTTAAACAAAACACTTCCTTGGCAATGTCTACTGGAATAGACAAAGGTGGGTGAAAAATAGTTTATTTCACTCACATAACTTTGACAAAATAATCTTATTCTAGAACAACCCCTCTTCCTCTACGGACGGGGTACGGACTAGTCATATTCTTCCGCGGAAACCTACCCTATACCCAAAGTTTCCCTGCCGAAGCAGGCCAGGACGCATGCCCCCTGGGTTCCAGTCATATCCTCCCGGATTACTCGCGCTCATCAGGAGGACGGACCGTGGGTTGAGACACTTCTTGCGTGAATAGACCATTTAGGGATGGTTCATGACTACTTGCGATGCGTGATCCAGGGAATGAAAGTAGGTCCACGAGCTTGACCATTCTTCCTTCATGCGGAAAACACATTACTCTAAAGAGTGATGAGACAATGGCTCCCATGCAATATATGTAGTCTCGTCCAAGGAGTAGGTTATAATCCAAGGGTCCTTGAACAACCATCACGTTCATTTGAATGGTCTTCCCTTTCAATGTTATGGGCACATTGGGGAGGATTCCTAAAGGTCGACTGGTTCCCTTATCAAAGCCTGATAGATTTCTCATTTCAGGCAAAAGCGCAGGCGAACCAAGCGCTTTCCAAGCAATAGAGGAAAGGATACTCACAGATGCCCCTTCATCAATAACTGTACCAGCCATTACCATTCTGTATATTTGGACAATGATTCTGAATGGTATGCTAGCTGGCAAGTGGGGTCTGCCTAGTTGGTTCCAGTCGAAGGACACAACCAGGTTGCTTGGTGGTGGGACCGAGTATACGGTCGGATAGCGCTCTGATGAACTTCATTCCTGCGATAAAGGAATGGTGGCATTGCCCCCTTGATCATCAGAGTCAGTGCTGATGAAGAGAATCTGGACGGTGTCGTCTTTATTCTCCTCTGTGATGGTGTCATTCGAAGACGTAGCCTCTGAAGGCAAAACTGGGTCAACTGCCGTATCAACCTTTTGACTTTCGTCAGACATGGATCCAGACGGTTCATCTTCAATGACAGGTGCTTCGGCTGACCACCTGGGCGGGTCAGCCGGGTTCTCAACAAGTGAGGGACTTGGCAGGAGTCTTTGATATCCAGGAGGGAGATGCGCTCGTAAAACCGGGTGATCTTCCAGAACTCTTTTTGCCTCGTCTAAGAAGGGACAACGGTGGATGGCGTGATCGCCTTCACACAGTGTGCAGGGAAATTTAACTTTCCCGCTCTGTCCTGGGGCTTCACTCCCACTAGTTGACGGTGAGCAGTCGACATGGCTATCAGAGGTCGATGCTACCGAATTGTTGTGGGGAAAAATGCCTATGCAGGACGATCCTATCCACCTAAGGTGTGACAGTGCCTTAGCAACAAACAGATACAGCTATTATGGTTTCTTCCTTTATGAAATGTGAAAGAGGGGAGATCGATAGACTTACCATTGTCTTCCGTTTGTCCCTCGATCTAGATCCTCTTCTCTTTGGGTGTTCACAGCTACTTGCCTCCTCGCTTGATCAAGAGAACAACTACTTGATTTCCACGAGATCACAAGAGAACAGCTACCTGTGACAAGAGAACAGTTACTTGCAACAAGAGAAGAACACAACACAAAGGCAAATATTCATATTCATAAATGATTCAGGATTAGAAGTAAATCAAATACACTAATGCAATCATACAAAATACACCAGCATATAGGAAAGAACCAAGATAGCTTTATTGATTGATAACAAGGTTCAGGAAGAGATACAACCCAGAGGGCTCCAATCCAGCATCTCCTTCCCAGCAGAATGGAATTCCTTCTTCAGCTCCCTTCAAAGCATTAAGCACCCAATGTCTCCAGCCTCAAACCAACAACAATTCTTTGCAATAATAAAATTCCAGCCTCCAGATCTCATGGAGGAGAGATCTATATATAGTTATTTTGGAGAGAGGATGAGTCAGCTTGAGATCTGACTAGTGTCCTCTCCCTCTCTCAGTTCTTGAGTCCACTTGGAGGTTCTTGCTTCCACTTGGAGATTTGGAACCTCTTACTCATCACCAGTCAAATTCCCTGAGGCATGTGTCATTTTGGAAGCTTCCTGAGCATTGACACATTGAGGAATGAGCCTGCCACATGTCCAAACTCGCTCAGCGCAGGTAGCTATTGTTGGAGTTGACATTCAACGCAGGTAGCCAGTGTAGCAGTTGACATTCAGCGCAGATGCTCAGTGGAGCAGTTGACATGATCCTGAATTGACTTGTTTTTGAGTGGTTTCAGGTGGAGAACTTCTGTGAATTGCTGTGGTTAGTTAGCCTTGTTCCTCTAGGGGTAGGAACAACATGTTTAGGGACTTTGGATCCCTTAGATTATGGACATTTCATGCTCAATGCTGTAAGGCACAAAAATGTCTATAACATCAACCTCCTTGGACTCTACCTGTTTATTAATGGAAATATCATGTAATGTAATTTTCTTCTTTTTATACCAGAGCTTCAGGAATTTCTTTTGCACATTAATATTTATAGTACCCACTAATTCCATCCAAGGGTATCCCAAAACAACATCCATGTTATCCATATCTGAAGCATAAAAATCACCATGAAACACATACTTATCCATAGAAAGTTTCAAATCCTTATAAATTTGAACATCCTTATCATCAACCTGTGTATTTTCAATATGTTTCGCTGGGAGTTGCAATTTTTTTGCCAAATTAACATTGATAAAATTATGTTTACCACTAAGATTGATAGAAACAATGATCTTCTCTTTCTGAATCAATCCATGAACCTGCAATAAGGATATACCAGTAGGAAATAGCCCCACATGTTTCTCTTTATCTTGTTTTCTAGCATGAGACCATCTGTCTAAAAGTAATTTTTCAAATTCTTCATCGGGCAGGTTGGAACACTTCTTTTGGTTAAGTAATCCCCACCATGTGGCCGCCTCATCTCTAAAATCCTCCACTGCCCACAATTTCCAATTGTTTTTCCATACCCACTTCTTTTGTTTTATGTATTCTTCAATAGTAGGACCACTATCTTTTCCTGTAAAATAAAGATACTTGATAGAAGCCATGAAGAGAGTTTTGAAAAAAAACACTTACGTGGCGAAAATTTGAAATTGTCACAGTTTAGTCAATATTGCTCAGAATCCTTATTATGACCTGTTTTTGGAAATGGAACAACCATTCTGCATCTGCCCATGTGATAAAAATTTTGATCCAGGCAATGAAATTTCAAATCTGCGCTGCAACTCTCCCGCCGTCACCAAAATTTCTGCAAAAAAAGCTGATTTTAAATCAGCGATATCTCCCTCATCCGGACTCCGATTCGACTGATTTTTTTTTTGAAATTGGGTAATTTTTATCAAAAAATTCAGATCTACAATTAGATTTTGTAGATCTTGCACCATGACGTCTAGATTTGTGCCACAAACTCGGTTCCCCGAAAAATTGTCTACAACACCACTGATTTTTAGATCAGCGATATCTCCTTCATCCGGACTCCGATTCGACCGATTTTTTTTTTGAAATCGGGTATTTTTTCACATAGAATCCAGATCTGCAATTAGAATTTATAGATATTGCACCAAAACTTACAGATCTGACCTGCAAACTCGCCGCCCCCGAAATCCTGCAAAAATTTAAAAAAATTTCTCCACTTTTGTGCCCAAGAAAGTGCTCTGATACCACTTGTTGTAGATCTGACCCAAAAATATATGAGAATACAAATATACCCAATAAATAACAAGATCAAAATAGATACCACTTGTTGTAGCTCCGATACCACTTGTTGTAGATCTAACCCAAAAATACTATAGATCTGATATGAAAATATATGACAATGTAAATAAACCTAGAAATAATATGAAATGATTCTTTATTGATCAAACCCTTAAGGTAGGGCAACATCATACATTCACTCCTTAAGGAAGGAGAACACTCCACAAGCCATATGCCTGTTCATACAATAATCCTTCACTCTCCTCGACATGGAGTCTCTAGCCTCTATATAGGCCTCATAAATACAATACCATGGGTCATTACCATGGTTCCCTCATACCATCAACTAATACCATGGGCCCATTACATTATTATTAACTACTTGTGGTCCCTTACATGACATGGGTTAACCACCTTATTTATTACTATGGCCCATCCCATTATTGCATTATTACCTTGGGTACCTCCCTTGGTACCCCATATTATCCCCCTAGGTATATAACAACAGTTATGTTTTACGTGATACCCCTAAGGGATTTCATGACGATATCGATGCCTTACATAGTACTAACAAAAAACACAAAGAACATGAGAACTCTATTGCGAGTGTTGGCTCTACACCACAACAATCTCAAAATAGTACTTCTATATCTCATGCTAGAAGTTAGTCTACAAGAAAATAACCAAGGAGAAATGGTAGTGATGGTGCTAGAGAAGATGGTGATGGAAATCACCTCAACCCCAATTTGGAAAAGACTCATGCTGTTGGAGTAAGTTCAAAGAGAGAGAGAGAATTTACACTCAATGGAATGTCAAGGATGTACCCAAGGAAGTGAATATTCAAGTGATGTAAATTAAAGACCTCAATGAAATAGTGGAAATATCACACGCGGCCCAAAATAAGTGCTTGAAAGTTAGTTTGTTGCTAAGATATTGGATCCAGAAGAGTTTTTTGATTTTAAGGTTGAATCAACTACATTGGATCATGTAGTTTACGATAAGGGTTCTAAGAAAAATTCAATTTGAACAAGTAAATTTGGAAAATAAGATAAACCCATAGATTGATGCCAAAGAAATGAAAACTTGAAAATTATTTTAATTTGATCAAGCAACTAGAGATGCCTTGGCTTGTTCAATTTTTGAGAGATAAATGGGAAATATAGTGTTAAAGAAGAGAATCAAAGAATTGGATATGGCTTTGTTACCTATGCCATTGTTCATTGAACCTATATCTGCCATTAAGCCAAGTCAAGTTTCCAAAGACACATCAGAAAGTAGTTCAAGTTTTAGAGTAACTTCAAATATATTAATCACATAACAGATAATATATCTAAGAGGACTAACATAATATTGGAAGTGTGGAAAGTGGCTATGACTTCAATGAATTTTTCTGTCATAATTAGTTCTATCATTGATTATTTGGAAAATGACTTACAAAATGATGAAATGTTCTATAAGGAAGCTTTAAATACATTTATTATGAAATTTTTAGAGATGAATGAATCCCAAAGAAAAGAAAAAAAAATCCATCGCAAAATATATGAAGCAATTAAAGGCTTGTTGGAAGGAAATACTTAATACGCCCCGAGAATTAATTTCTAGATGTGCCAACATTAAGATAAGAAGGAGTGATCTATTCTTTAAGTTAATTGAGGCGGCTAAGGAGTTGGAAGGTCCCATTTTAATTTTGGATGTGATATTATAACTTAAGAGCAAAGTCAAGAGCCTGTGGATGTACTAAATGTCGCATGGGGTAATGAATTCAACAAACTTGTTGATTTCCCTAAGAAGAAATTGAGAAATAGTTAATTAATTTCATAAACATAAATTAAAATTAATAATAAATAGTACATGATGCCATCTATGTTTTAAAAGAGATTGAAGATGAATTATTTAAAGTTCAAGTAAAGGAAGAAGTGATGGTTGCATCATTACGAGACTACATTTAACAATGGCTCAAATATGCTCTGAAGATATGCTGACTTCAAGATGATTCATCAATAGTTTCAACGGTTAGGTATCCATTATTTAAAGTGAGGAGGTATTAAACAAAAACATCTTCTTTCTCCATCACTGTAAGTATATTGTCTAGTTTGGTCCTCCTACCTTTTTTCTTCCCACCTAGTAATCATTCAACCTTTTTCACTTTGGAGTTTTTTAAGTATAAAGGTTGATTCCTAATTGCAATATTTTTATCTCCTTGGTATTTTTCTTATTTATATGGTTCACAGGAGCGCCATCTCCATCCTTAAATGGAAAATTACCTTTTAATTTTGCACATATTATAAACACTTATTTAAACATTTGTATATGTTTTTAAAGGTTTCTTAGATAACTACAAAGAATTCATGGCTAGTGTGATCTTTTGACTTTGAGTTATAAGCTTAAGATTGCAAGTGTGTAACTCCTTTCATCCCTATGAGTTTAAATGCAATTATGTTTTGAAGTTCTACGTAGATGAATTCCATGATTATTGTCGTCTATCCAAATGTGGGATTCTTTACTTTTAAATACACTAGAAATTGATGATATTAAACTTTATTCATGTTTGTATTAGTGAAGTATATCATTGTGAGTATTTAAAGCTTGGTCATATCTTACACATTTTATTTTCTATATTTTTTTTATTTGTCAAAGAGGAGTTCCACCTCTATAAAAATAAAGGGGGAAAGTGTTTCCATCAAAATTTATCCTTGAAATTTTGACCAACGCCAACAATCCAGAATGGTCCTCATAGCTAGGTTCTAGACCCAATCAAGCCATTAACTGCTTGCAATGTGTGCACATGATGGGTTAGTCATAATGACAATTAAGATAACAACCTCATTGGAAAGGGATCCATGCTACCACTATGGAGAAGGTTAAGCATCAAACCAAATATAGTGGTCCTTATGTCCATGAAACATCACCAAGGGACTAGTACTGGGTGAAAATGCTTTTGGAGTAACCCCAAAAGCTAACAATAGCCTCCTTTTTCCTAGGGTTTTAACCTCCAATCTCTAGTGACTAGGGTTGGATTTTTTGACCCCTTAATGTTCCTAAAAGTTTCTAGTGGATTTCCATACATTCATAACTCCACATGGTTAAATTGTGGTGCGGTGATGTCATTTCCACTTGGAATTTAGTGGGAAAATTTTGACCATTCCTTTCCATGGACACAACTTTTGCATATGAACTGCATTTAAGGAAAATGAAACATTTTTGGAAAATTTTCACCCATAGGATATAATGACAATCTATATGAAATTTTCCTCAAGGTTATATACTCAAAAAGTTATTTGAAGACATTGAATGAAAGGATTTTAAATTTTGGTCCATAAGTGTAGTTTTCATGATTTGATCCCAAACAATCCTTCTAGGTCCCAAATCCCATCTTCTCCTTTTGAAATTATCATTGTAATATAATAATTACGTAATCCTAGTTTCAAGCATCCCTCCTCATTTTGGGAGGATTTTGATTTCTAAGAGATTTAGTTTTGAAGGAGACAAGTAAATAATTCCTTAGCATTCTTTTTAGAGTTAATTCGCTTTCATTGCAAGTTTTCCATTGATTCCAACTTGCCAATGGTTTCTTTGAACCCTTCTAGTTGTTTTGTTATTCTACATAATCATATCCACATAGTAAATTTTTGTGTGCATCTAGTGCTAATTATTCTATGGAAAGTAGAACTTGGTATTCTCCACTGTCATTAAATATGGATAGCTTGTAGAGTTTTATGTTTTATACATTTGCCACTAAGAGTGCATATGAGGAGGTATAACCTTAAGCACCATTCCTTTGCCTTCTCCAACAATTCAAAATGTCCATATCTTAGGTTCTTGATTTTCTTTCCCAGACCTTGTAATCTTTCTTTATTAACATGCAAAAAAAATGGTCTCCTTTTAAAAAGTATTTTAAAGTTGACCATATTTGAACTTGTACTTATCCAAATATTTCTTCATCTCCTCTTCAAACAATAGGTGCATTTATGTGGTACACTTTGGCATTCAATCCATAAGTAATTGTTGGTGCCCATGCTTTAGGTTTTCCCTGTACAATATCCAATGGTGATGGTGGGAAACACCTAATTTTTTTTTCAAAGGGGCACTTGTTGGTGGAAGTATTGACAACCTTGTTCTAGGAATGTTATATTTAGTTAAATTTTCATCCCAACTCCTTGGACACTTTTGATTATAATTTCTCAAATGTTGAACTGAATTCCTATCAAATGCCTCTCTCTACCAATTAGTGTGTTGGTGGAAGGTAGTATATTTTTTCAATATAGTATCCAACCTCTCTGACAATCAAGTCCAAAAGGTAGTGAGAAATCTAACCTCTCTTTAAGAAATGATGCTCCTTGTAAAAATCGCAAGAAATTTGCTACTGCTAATGAAATTGAACTGAAATCAAGAGACACAAATTTATTCTACTATTTTGCAGAAAGG
The DNA here is from genome assembly GCA_031772625.1 of Pinus tabuliformis. Lineage (NCBI taxonomy): Eukaryota > Viridiplantae > Streptophyta > Pinopsida > Pinales > Pinaceae > Pinus > Pinus tabuliformis. The sequence goes on from CM062817.1 coordinate 868,755,430, forward strand.
AAAACACACTATAGAAACACATGCAATAACATGCAACCATAAAAACACAAGGAAAAAAATGATTTTATAGGGTAACCCAACTGGGAAAAACCCCTTCACTACTTTGCATTAATTCATATGAGAAAGATAAATAATTACAATCTCTTGCTTCAACTTTGAAGCATACCTTGCACTGTAAAATTGTTCTACTGCTTCCTAACTTGCTTTGTCCAAAATTTATCCAATTCAAGCCTCAACCAACCTCCTATTTCCTTGCACAATCTTGGATGAATTAAGCTCCTAAATAATAGGGAAATTCCCTATTTCCTTGCGCAAATCCAAAGGGAATTGATCACCTACTTAGTGCAAAAGCACTATACACTCAACAATATACAATTATAAATACAAATGTGCCTTTTGCATCCACTCAACTAGGATATTCAAATTCCATGCATGCATGAGTCTATTTTTAGCTGATTGACTAGTTAACTAAGAGATTAATGAGTTAAGAACAATCATAACTACTCAACTAACGTTTAACTGACTCAACTAATGACTAGAGCTCAGTTAACTGAGTTCAGCTAACAATAACTCAACTAGATTTCTAGATATTAGCAATCATATAATGGACAACTCTACTTATATCCTACAAACTCGAATTTACTGACTTAACTAGTAGACAAGGCCATGTTACTCTAGCTAACTGCAATCCAATTCATCCTGCTGATGAGGAAAATTGATTTCTCTCCATTTGACTAAGGCAATAGTTAGATGAAGCCTTTTATTACTATATTATAACACTCCCTATTATCAAGAAAAGGTTTCAGCACAACCCTAATCCAACTTCTGTGGAATGTACTGTAGCAAAAGTAACACTACCTCTCATTGTTGTTGTTGCTACTGCAACAACTGCAACTAAGAGGCATCCAAAATACTGAATCAATTGTGTCTCTGAGCTGCAACTATCTCCTGAACATATGACTGCTACTAGTCTCTGCACTGTCTACTGGGAAATTTGTGTTGCTGCTGACTCTACTATTGAGCCTCCTACTCTGCTGTCAACACTACTTTGTGCTCCTTAATATCTGACTGCTCCAACTGACACTGATCCTCTTGCTACTGAATATTGTGGGCCCCTATAGAAAGGGTAATGATCCATGAGAAGAGTATACTGCAACTGCTACTCCTCTCCTATGGACCCTGCCCAAATATTTACAACTATGCGACTAAGGCTCTACATCACCCCACCTCACTCCTGGAGGTATAACTGCATGCATGGAGAAATCTACCTCTAGCTTGCAGATATTTTTCACTCTAACTCCAATCCATTCCACTTGTCTAGTAGAAACATGCTTCAGAAAATATTATCCCTTATTGAACACCACGTCATAACCTTTGTCGTCCAATATAGCTACAAAAATCAAAATTTTCTTCTGCCCAGGCACATACATTACATTTTTTAGGAGAAAATGGGAGTCTAACTGCCTCTTAGAGGTGATAGTACCAATTCCTTTGGTACTATACCTTCCATCATCTCAAAATTCCATGTGCAATTGGAGATCCTTCTCCTTTAGGCTATTGAATAATTCCTTGTTTCCTGTCAAATGATATGAGGCACCATAATCTAGGTACCACTCACTCCCTCTTACAGTGCTTTCCATGCAAGCAAAGAGGGTGAAATCTAACTCAAATTGAGATGCAAGAGCATCTCCTGCTACTACTGCTATATGATCCTTACTAGATTTATTGTGCAGATACTTGGTTACATAGTGTCCATATTCATGGTAGTGAAAACATTTTATTTTGTTGAGGTCCTTCTTCTTGCCATTGTTTTGGCTAGATTCTACCTCGCCTTGGGCCTTTCATTCCTTTGTCCTTCTTTCCTTTGCCAACTAGGGCACAATATTCTTCCTCATCGAAAATGGATGTGACACCATCTATAGTGTTTCTTCTGATCTCCTACTGCACCAAATTAGACCAGAGTATCTCCCAATCTAGTAGCTTTTCTCTTCCATTAACTGAATCCTGATAGCCGTGTCAGGATTTCAGAAGGCCAAGGATTGCTAATCTCACAAGTTTAGAAGATGACACATTTTCTCCTACTCCTCTAATTTCATCTCTATAAGTACTCACAAATCACACTCAAATCCTCTGATTTCTACTCGTCTCTGCACTCTCTATTGGGAAATATGCCCTGCTGCTGACTCTGCATTAAATGAACTCACAAAGCACACTCAAATCCTCTCAAAGACCAATATCACAACTTCTCATCCTTTGATGATTTTATTAGAAGTCATCAAAAAATTCATCTTGCTTGTGGCACCTCTAGGATGAGCCCAATATGTGTGATGTACATATCATGTTTAGGTTAGTGAATTGTGGACAATTTTTCCCCTTGTACATAAGTGTTTTAGTCTAGTGTACATGTGTTTATATGTTTCAAGGCCAGAAAGACTAGTTTTGGAAATATGAAATCAGATGCATATTAATAAAATACACCACTACTATAGACCCAATCTAATAAGAGAGTATGGTGGGGTAGTGTGAAAGGGGGGATAATAGATAAGTGATGAAGGGCTTAAGCCTAGATGGCTAAGCTATTATTAAAATAAGCCTAAGTTAAAAAGTGCACATGTTTTATTCTAAGTTCATAAAGTTGCTTTAATGATTTCCAATTTTAAAAGGAGGGATATGCACATAAAAGTGAAATGTGTTAGAGTCATTGGATCATCCATTGCATGATTAGTACAAGGGAAAAGGTGACAAGACTCCTTGGAAGGGAAGAAGGGGTGACCCTATGACATGATTGGCTCCTAGTAAATTCTTAGGTGGGTTTGGGAAAAAGGGAATACGTTTTCCTGTGTGAGGCCAAAAAGGTACTGAGAGAAAAATCCCCTAAGGGAAGTTGGAACCATTATAATCCATAGGTTTTTGAGACATCCCTATTTGGATAAGTAAAAAATCCATGGAAGTGTAGTGGAATAACTCATTGGATTTTAGGTGGAGAGAATGGGGTGCACTACCTTGGCTTGAGTGGGCTAATGGGGGATGTGATAATGTTGGTGGGAGGCTATTGGAGTTTGGTACTATGGCCTTGTTCATGTTTAGAATTAGTTAGGTTCCATAACTAGCTTTAGGTAAGGCTTTGTGCTTGTGGAGTCCTGGTCCCAACTTGGGGGTGACCCACTATTGAGAGATTATGAGCAACATGGTTTATGGCTAGGTGGAAATTTGAGGTATGTAGCTAGTTGATGCTTTATTTATAAGATACATGTCTATTCTTATGTTTATATGCTTTTCATTGTGAGTATTTATGTGTTTTAATGTGTTGCATGTGAATATAAATTTAAGTGGGGTAATTTATACAATTACATTCCTATTCATGAATGCATTACATGATATAATGCATTAGACATTCCTGATCAATGCTACACAAATCAAATTGAAGAGGAATCTTCTGAAAAATCAGGTTATAGATGTATTTATATGCCCCAGTTGGTCACTTGGGGTGTTACAAAGTGGTATCAAAGCCCAAGTTGTAACACTAGGATTATGTTAGGTAATTTAATCATGCTTTAAATTATATTACATCAAATCATCAATCCGATTAATTAAACTTGCGAAGTACATCACACAACATATGCTAGGAGTTTAGTTTTCAATTCTGATGGAGATAAAGAGCAAGAAAAACAAATTCTAATTTATGAATTAAATACAATGAAATATTAATCTACGGAAGAAAATAAAATATCTTTTATAAAAGCATATAATATAACATGAAATGAAATATTGATATATGGAAAGCAATGGAAATCCTAACCTAGAAAAGCAATTGAAATCTTATCTAGTAAAAGCATGAATCTTATTCAAGAAAAACATTGAAATATTATCTAATGAAAACAAGAAAGCATATTCTAATGAAACTAGAACACTCTATTCTATCATAGAAAACAGATCAATAATATGAAAAATAGAGAGTTTATTCTAGGAAAGCATTAACAATTGAACTATTAAATGAAAGACATTTATTCCTAAGAAAACATAGAAATCCTATTTAACGAAAGCATTGAAATTCTACGAGAAATTCTATCCTATGAAAAACATGCAGAACTAATTTACTAAAGTAGATATCAAAATGTAATCTAGGGATGTTAACAATGTAAAACCTATTCTATGAAAACATCAATTGAAAATCTAATTTACGAAAAGCATGTGAACTTTGTCTATTTTAGAAGTAATGAAATTGGTTTAAGAATGCTTTACGAGTCCTATTCTGGATAGTGTGAATGTAAAGTGAAAATAATGTAACACAATTAAAAGGCATATTCTTAAATGCATAAAACTGAAAGTTGTCAAAGTAAATCATTTTTTTTATTAGGCGCTTCACTTAGACATGGAATAGAAGAAAATAATTATTAAAACACGAGACAAAACTGTAACACAATAGAACATTTACTATAGTAAAAACATAGTGAAAATAGAGTAGAAACTGAGCAAGAATAAAATATTTATGCTACATGAGTCTCACGTGTCCACAAGGAGGCCCTCTAGGTGTTTATACGAGATTAAGAAAACTCATATAACTCTACTATAATTGTCACAAGTTATTCATCGATACGTAATAAAAATAAAAAGATTAAGATATGATAGTAAACTAAAAGTAACTGTGCATACACAACTGTTCATAATCTATATCATCTCTATGTATCTCTCGCTTATACAACGAGTTAATTTATAATGTTTTCAAAACTAACTAATTCAGAATAATGCTACTACATATAAGAAAAATGGACGATAATCAAGTATCTAGTTACAATTTGAAATTCAATTCCTATGGTTCATTGATGACTCAATGCATCCACATGAAGATGTGTTATGGACACCTAATCATCCTTGTGTTGTTCCTTAGTTTGCTGGATGTGAAGAAGATAACTCGCTTGCTTGAAGCCGGTTCCATCGATAGGTAGTAGTGTTAATATAATATGAGTATATTCTTCATGCCACACAACAAGTTGAATTTAGGTTTAATCGAGCCATTGTGATGATCAAATGGCATATTTGTCATGCCAGATAGGTGGAACACCATGCTGGAACTTTTTTCCACGTGTTCATATGCTTAAGTTGGCCTCACTACTTCAAGAACGACATTAACCTTGGATTTTGCTACAAATTGTCATAGAAGCTACCTAAACTGTTAGTTTTTGCAATATTTGCACATTAATTTGATTTTATAAAGAAAAACATATAGAACCATAGAAATATTGGACTTATTACCTCTATATTTCTTTGAGTTCAGATGGTCATGTTCATGTGAAATATGGAAAGATGATGCAAAATAGGTTGGTTATGAATTCTTCTATGAGTATAAGTGATAAAACTAGAGTAGCAAACTAACCAAAAGGTACAAATTCCTCATGAATTTTGGAAAAATTGCAAAATTTTGTCAGCTTCTTATTTCAAAGGACAGTCTCAGATGCTTATATTAGGATGTACATGTTTCTTCTCGAACCCTTATTTTTCATAATAATATATCACCTCTATTTTCTATTAGCATTTTTACTTTCAAAATTTTGACCTTCAAGTGGATTGTTTTCTTAGATTTCTTAAGCCTAGAATTCTTATGATACCAATGATACATTTTTTTGAGCATTTTATGATTTTTCTCTTTAAGGATCTCAGTTTCCCTTTCTATATTCCTCTCTAACATTTCCAATTCATCCAATCCTTTTAAAGTTATGATAATGTCTTCTTACATAAAGACATTGAAAGGCAAGTCAAACCATTTTGGATTATGGATTGAAGGTACTGCTATACCATTGTCAAAGTAATATTTAGGAATGGGGGAATATTATTTTATCTTTTCATTGTACGCTCCCTGACCTACAAAATCAATGTAGTCATATACCTGTTCTTATATTTTGTCAACTTTTGGGCTTCCCCTTTCTAGCATTGCTGGTGATAATTCTACTTTTGAAATTTCCAAAATTTTAGGTGAAACAAGAGTATTCTTCTTTGTCATACTCCTTGTAACTCTTCTATATTTGTCTTTGTTTTCTAATTCCTTCATTCCCTTGGAATCCTTTCTTTTAATGTCTTTCTTTTCCGGGATAGGTATAACAGTGGCACTCCGTTCAACTTGTTCTAGATTCCTCTTGTTTGCTCTTGCCGATTTTCTCACTAGTTTTGAGATTGTCTTCTTCTGAATTCTATTTTTCTATTTTACCTTCTATTATGCCTCTCTACATGCTTTGAATTTGACGATTCTCCTTTTCAACAAGCTTACGAATTAGGGTTTTGTCGACTTCAAGAACATATTCAACTTTTGGTATTATTGGACCCTCTAGCTCTATAAGCATATTTTATGATTCCATGGGCATAATTTTGTCTGTCTCCTCTACTGGTGTTTTCTCGGCCCCTATATTTTTATCTATAGCGTTAGGGTTTGAAACCAAAACCCTACCTATTTTTATTTTTGTTTTAAGGCCATTGTTTTCTTCATCCTCTCACATTTCCTTGAAATTATTTTTTATTAAAAATATTTCCCAGTTATCATTTCTAAGCTTTAATTCTGCTTCAACAAGGATCTTTACTAAACCAAAGTGATAAAGGGCCCTATCTATGTTGTTGGAATTTGTATTGAATTCCATCTTCTTAAGACTACTGATCAAATAGTAAGCAGAGTTTATCTCTTTACCCTTTAGGAGGTGAATTAGAAGTCTTATATGAAGAAAAAGGATTGTACCATACCTCCCTTTTTAGGTTAAGAATTTTTTGAAGATGAAAAATATATTTCTCCATTTCCTCTTGAAGGCTGATATCGGTATCCTTTTCTTCCAACTTGCGATATCTAGATTATGGTTTTTGTTGAAAAATGGCAACAAGAAATTGCTAAAAATAGAAGTGCTAAAAATAGCACTGCTAAAAATTGTAGTTTTGGCATCGGTGCTGGATTGGGCAACAGGGAATGAAAAATGGAAGTGCTAAAAATATAAGTTCTATTTTTAGCAGTTCAAGTTGGATTCCTATTTTTAGACAGTGCCTGGTCTAAAATAGGAAGTAAAATTCGAATTTGGTCTTACCAGCAGTTTGAAAATTAATTAATTAATTCTCCATGAGTTAATTAGTTAAGGAATTATGAACTTGAAGCCTTTGTGAGAACATGCAATAATTTCTCCACTGATTTGGGAATCTGTCCTTGATTTGCTCCACTGATTGAGGAATTAAAGATGAGTTCTATATTGAGAGGATCAGTTGACTTAGTTTAACTTAGTCAAGTTCAGTTAGATTAATTTAACAAGTTGTTAAATAATGAGATACAATTTGTTGATGCTTGCATGCATGTGACAACTGTTATTTTCAGATAACTAAGTATTCTCTCATGGATAAGTGATGCATGTCAGTTCAGATAAAGACCCAGTTGATATCAGATGAGGGACAATGTACTATCAGTTGCTAGGATATTCCTAGTGAATATTCCTTGCATGAGGAAGGAATGTTATTCCTTCTAGTACTGCGTAGTTGGACCTGAGGTGACAACAGGTATGATTTGGGCCAATTCACACATGTAATGTAATTGGACCCCAATCAAAACTGTGCAAGGAAATAGGGGCTTGGAGGACTTGTGGAGCCTATATATACATGCCTAGATAGTCCATGAGCTACATCATTAGAGTACAGAGAGAGCAGGATAGCTTTTGAGCTGATTCTTTTTGTACGTTGTTGAGGATTTCCACTTGATTGATAATACAAAGATGGAGTTTTAGGCTAGTGCTTTCCCCAGGTTATATATTCTGTGTTATGGTTGATTACTTCTCATTCTTAGTTATATCTATTCATGCTTGATGTTTCTCATTTTCAATTAAGCTTCCGCAAAGTTTATGGTAGATGTAGATCTAGTATTATGCTTTAGCACATTGCATATATCAGTTTGATCTACAAGTGAAATTTCTACATGATATCAGTGAGCTAGCTGATTTGTAGAGAAAATTCTACATGGTATCATAGCACAGGTGATCAAGGAAGAATAGTATACAAGAAGGAAGAAGTTTGTGGTTTCTAGATATAGATATCGAGTTCTTATTACATTTTAGATTTCATCAATGGCGTTATATGGTTTGAGGCTTGAGTATGCACTGGATGGCAGCTCAAACTATATAGCCTAGAAGGATCGCATGGAGGCAGCATTAGAGGATAATGGGGTGAAGGACTTCATTGATCAAGAAGTCCCCAAGCTCTCAGGATATAATGCCCAAGAGTTGGTGGAATGGAGGAAGTGTGGGGCTAGAGCTAGGAGAATCATCTTGAAGGGAGTTCGAGATCACATAGTCTCGAGCCTCCATGGGAAGGAGACTTCGTTTTTGATGTGGAAAACATTGAAAGATCTTTATCAGAACAACAATGATCAGAGGAAGCTAGAACTGAAGGACAAACTTCGAAAGGTCAAGTGTGAAAAGGGCGACACGATATCTATGTATTTGAACAAGCTCACCTCATGCAGGGATGATCTTGGAAGTGTAGGAATCGCGACAGATGATGATGACATGGTGAGTCTTGCACTCCTTGGACTTCCTAAGAGCTGGCATAGCTACCAGGACTCGGTTAATGGAAGGGAGAAACTGCTAGATTGGGAATGACTATGTTCGGATTTAATGCAGGAGGAGATCAGACGGAGCACCAGAGACGGTTCTTCATCCATGGAGGATGAAGTGAATTGTGCCTTAGCGAGTAAGGCAAAAAAGGGGGAGGAGAAGGTTTCTCTTTTCGAATCCAGTTCTTCCCATGGTGGGAAGAAGGTTGACAAATCAAAAGTGCGATTCTTTCATTGTCATGAGGTGGGCCATTTTGTTACAAATTATCCACAGAGGAAATCCAAGAAGGGATCCGGGGAAGGATCTGAAGGTGAGGCACTTGCTTCACAGTTCGAGTTGGATTTCACACTCTTCGCATGCATGGTTTCATCCATGGTGGGAAGTGGTTGGTTTCTTGATAGTGGAGCTTCTTTCCACATGACCGACAATAAGAGTTTGTTCAGTACTTTGGAGGAGAAAGATCTCTAGATACTCATAGCGATGGGTAATGATGAAAAGTATAGTGTCTCAGGTGTAGGCACGGTTATTTTTCAGAGGGAGCATGGAGCTTGCCTTACCTTGACCGATGTCAAGTATGTACCAAGACTGGAGAGAAACTTAGTGTCGATTGCGATTCTAGAAGACAGAGGCTATGAGGTAGTCTTCAGTAAGGGAAAGGTTTTCCTTAGACACATCATCATTAGATAGGTGAAGCAGATCGGTTCATGGGTCAAGAACCTGTATGCTCTTGAGGTTCAAGATGCATGCAAAGCCTTGAGCAACAAGGCAAATGATGGAGACTTGGTGGTTGAGAGGGAGGGTATATTACCTCTCAACATGCAACACCAAAAGAAGTCTCAGACGATTATGGAGGAGCCACGATTGGTGGAGCAACTTCAGGAGGTTGTGGAGCAGCCACAACAGGGGAAGCTAAGAGGAAATCGAGTAGAGACATCTACTTATGCAGAGACCTCCAGTAGGGGGAAACTTCGAGCCAGGTGGGCAAAGGGGTCACATGCAACCATACCTCCAGGTAGGAGGTGGGGTGATGTGCAGTGATCGTCCCAAGGAGGAGGGGCAGGATCCTTGAGGTACCCAACCTCTTTGATTCAACTTTGCTATGAGAGCCCTGATGAGGAGTAGCAGAACTGGCTGATTGGGTAGAGACAGATGCAGATGAAGTGGCAGAGATAGCTACAGTGCTGGAAATCCCAAGACAACGCAGAGCAAGGTTAATTTTAGGGGCGAATAATCGCCCAAAGGTGAAATTTAAGGCTTTTTATATTTTAATGGGGCGAATTTTTAATTAAAATATTTTTTTTTTTTTTTTTATATAATTAGCCCATATTTTATTTAAAAATTAATTTATTTTTTTATTTTAGCCCAGGGCGGATAAACTAACCGAATTGTATTTGATCAAAATAGCCCCATTTTGATATTTGTGGAATGGTATTTGATCAAAATCGCCCCCATTTTGATTTACAGTTTGGATTTTCTGGTTTGGGAGTGGTTTGTGAGGGTCGATTTGGTCCCGGGAGTGGTTTGTGAGGGTTGATTTGGTCATGGGATGTTAGATTTATTTTGAAATGGAGGGCGGCTCCCTGTTTTGACGGATTCAGCCCGCTGTTTTGGTGTATATGGCTCCCTGGGTTCTTATATAAAAATGGTTTTGAAATAGGTTTTTTCATCCTAGTTCACAAATCTAGCAGCAGCAGTTTCGGTGGGATATTCTTGCATTTTCAGATTTCAATCCGCTTATTCTTCTCTGGTTTCGGTATCCATTGTTTCTTGGATTTGAATGGCTCATGCCACTGCAGCAGCAACAACAACAGTCGGTACTTTTGTTGGCTGAGCGCGAGAAATTAGGCCCCTTTATTCTCATGTTCGTGTAAAAGGTATATTAACTCTGCTGATATTCAAGCATGGGATAAGTAGCCGTGATCTGCACCATTTTTGCAGTAACTTTCTGGTCATTGCTGTTTTATCTGTTGCTTATATCACGCCTATTTCGTTAAATGTCCGTTTCTTTTTCCTTTGGTGTTCCCTTTCATTCTGTTAGCTTTCTTATAGCTGTAGATTGTGCTCATTTTTGTGCAATCCAGATGTGTTCTTGGGTGTTTAATGTCAAAATACGCGGTCATTTTTATTTTCAGGGTTATTAGATGATAGGTTAATTTCAAATTTCAATTCGCTGAATATGTTGTGCTTCTTTGGCACAGTACGTCATATTGTTTCTTGCAGTGATAAGGGCCAGAGCAGTTGGTGCCGGCAATGATTTTTGGAACCTTCAACATAGGAAATCGCAAACATATGCATCGAGTGGCCTTGTCACATAATTTTGGTGTATCATATTGTGAGCTCAAGTTAATATGCAATGATATTTCTGTCCCTAATAATCTCTGATGGAAGAAATTCTACAGCGTACTATACTACTATTGTGGTTCTTGTGTTGATAAATCTCCTTTGCCCATTGAAATAACTACTTCAACTAATTCTTGGTAACGATGGTCACACAATGCCCTATGAATAGTAGAATTTCCTTAAGAATCTGCAGTCCAATGAAAGAAAGTCCATCCATGTGCATATCGAAAGTTAATCCCAGTACCATCATCGATTGCACACTCAATTTGTTCCCACTGCTCTTCGCTTGCTGCTTTCAAACACAAAATAATATCTTTGACTATAACATCTTCATACATAGTATGATCAAAATTTGAACTTGGTTTTATTCCAGAGTGAAGCATGTGAGCAGATTGAGCATGCAACAAAATTTCCTCGTAGCCTTGCTTGGCATCCATAGACTCTAGAAGCGTTTCCATTCCCAATATTAGATTTCTCCTTATTATCCACAAAATTACCCTTACAGAATCAATTAAGACGATGTCATCTTTGTTGTTCGGGTCAGATTCACTAGAAGTATTTGAATATGGAAATTTTCCCATCTTTACAGAAGTATCTATATCCCACAATAATGCACAAGTCTCATCAAACCCTGAGGCATCAATGTTATCCAAGGAAAAATCCATAGCTTCTTTTATCTGATTTCTTTCCAGGGTGAAGGCTTTCAATGTGTCTTCAAATCCGCCTTTTTGTTTGTCAATTGAGGAGCGCTCTAGATCAACCCACCCACTCTTTCCAGCAGTATAAGTTGCACTACAACCTTTCTCCTTTTCTAGACTTCTCATGCCTTCCTGTTGGGATAAAAGTGGTGGTATCCATTGTCCACTTTCAGTTACCATGGTGAAAAGCCTTGTCTACGGTGTTTGAAGTAGTTTTTCTTGAGAAAATGAATAGGTCGGAAAAATGTAGTATGTATGCTCCTTTAATCTAAGGTCAACTAAGAAATTCATCAATTGAAGGTCACGTCCCCTTCCCATTATTTCTTGCTTATAAGCACAACTACAATCAACCACACACATTGCCATGGTGTCGATCATGTTCATTTGATGCTCATCGTCTTGGAAAGGAAGTGTAACCAATTCACCCTAGCTAAACTCTTGCATTTCATCCTCGGCTGCCTTACCATCTGCTTTGGTCATGAAAACAATGAAACTGATGTTCCATTGCCTTATTCGTTCTTCTTCCATTCTCGACTGCCTCATTCTATTAATGGCATTAGGACTAGGCCAATCTAATGTCACTGAAAGACAATTCTCATCCACCTGGCGCACTAGACTTTTTATATAAGGATTAGTTGTCTGAAGATCTTCATTATCAAGTATACTAATTGGCCTTCTACTTGAATTAATCTCATTGGCTAGTTCATCGAACCAACCTACCAGTTGTGAGACTACCTCAAAACTCAGATTTGCAAAATCCAGCTCTATGTCTAAAGATTCTTTTTGCACGATTGTTAACTTTGGATGTGAAATGACCAGGCTATGTTCCCTTGGAGTAGTATCTATAAGCACAGAATAGCTGGTGGAAATGAGTTCAACCATGGACTTGGAAGGACCTCCATTATCCCAAGGCAATTTTCTACTCCGACAACAACAGATAATTGTGGTATTTTCTCAAACAAATGTGTAGCCTACTTTTGCAGGAGTCTTTCAATTCTCTCTTGCCTCATTAAGAATACAACAATGTCACCAAAATCCTCCCTTATAAAATTATGGAAGACAGTTACCAATGTTGTGTTAATATAATCTGGTTCTACGTTGTAAATATGTAGAATTTATACAACATATCGTTGTTCATTAGCCATGAAGTTTGCCAAAACATTCAGTGCATCTTCATCTGGAGCTATAAGAAGTTATCCTTTTGTTCTATTCTCAAGTGACTGCTTGTTATTGGAAAGCTTAATCCCATGACAATGTTCTTTGAAAACCATATGTGTGAACATGGATTCAGAATCCACATATTGGTTTTTTTCTTCAGAAATGCATGTACCTGCAATAGACCTCAATTTAGCCTCTGCAACATTTTTGAGCATGACCATGGCAATTCCCACCTCGTTTATTGTTTTCTTACCATTTGGAAAATTGAAGGAAACTGTTTGAGAACCTTTGACATCCCCTGCATTATATATCAGTTGGATCCCACAAAAAGGAGCAGCAACCAAATTTACCATATTCCATTCCATATAAATACCCCCAGAATTTGTCAGAGCCTGAGGATGATTTTCCTAAATTTGAAGGTAGTTCTGGTAACAAGCAATTTCTTCGTCCACTTTCCCCATAAATTTTCAATGCATCACCCAGGTTATTCTATACCTCCAAAAAGATGGAGTCCAGGATGATAGAATATTTCTAGAGTGGTAATGCCAACTCTTGTTCATAAAAAGCGTTGGATAAATACCCGAAGGCAAATAGATAGTCAATACACAATTGGATTGTTGGTTGGTAGCGCAAAATTACATCTTGAAGCTCTCTCATAGCCTTTAATACATTTCCTTGGCTCAATTGAACATCAGGGATCTTTGAACCACAATGTTTGAAGATCCTAACCAAAATTACATCTTGAAGCTCTCTCATAGCCTTTAATACATTTCCTTGGCTCAATTGAACAGCAGGGATCTTTTCTTTTGCTAAATTTCCTGGCACACCAACCACCAGGAGTAACTCGACCTTGCCTCCGTTTCAAAAAAACTCTGTCAATTTTGTCAAGCACTGGATCATCTTGATGAAACTGCCTAGCAAAAGCAGCACCATTCTCTTCTATGGCCTGAAAATCACTTAGCTCAAGATAATGAGGCTCTGGTTTTGGAGGCACATCCCAAACTAGATAGTGCAGATCACTGTTTACATTCGTGTTTTTGAATCCTGGGGCATTGCAAACAACAGTGTGAAAGTATCCTTCCTGTGCTAGCACAACATTTGAAAAATACATCAACACTGTTCTTGGTAGATTATCCCATCCAACAATACAATACTCCATGAAACTTCGACTGAGTACAACCCATGGAGAACCTGCCATTGATAAACAAACACATAATCAAACGGCCAAATGTAAGAGAATGTCCTTCAAAATACCTAATGTACAACCTTGACTTGCTTAAACTTTCATTGATTTGAATTCTATTAGTTTACAACGATTCTCATCACTATCGGGAATTGTATAAAATTATAAAACCCATCTGTCAACCTTTCACTTGAATAGCAAGCTGAATAGTTTGTTTTAATTAAGAAATTATTTGTTTCAACATTGACCACAGGGATAGATAAAAAGACAAGCGAAACTAAACAAACTGTTGAATTTTGGTAGCTGTGGTTGGTATTCTTCAATTACATTAGCCCACAAATTTAAAAGCAAAAATTCAAATTTATGTTCAACTCAGCTGCCAAAAAAATAAAAGGAGGGAAATTTTGAATTTTGAAATTGCCTCCACTATATATTGCCATTCGACCTCATCACTTGAAGCAATTCGGATCACTCAATTTCTTCTGTTTTCTGTCCACATGTACGAAGGAGAAAGAGTCGAGAAGACCAAAATCTGACAAAGCCTCCTTCTGATCTGTTTGACTGAGTTCTGGGCAGCGTTGACCAAGCTTTTTTGGGCAGTTTTACCACAGTTGACTAGGTTTTCTGAGGAAATTGCAGGAGGCTGAAATTCAGCCCTGTTGACCAGAGTTGACCAAATTTCAGAAGAAGTGCAGAAGGCCGAAAATGTGGTCTGTTTGACCAGGTTTGACTCATTGGATTTGCAATCAGTTTGACTTTATTTGTCTGGAAAAATCAGATTGTATCTCTTGTTGAATTGAATAATTTCTCTAAGAAAAGGTTTCTGTGTTTTTCCCTAGTTAGGGTTTTTCCAGCGTAAAATTTTGTGTCTCTTGTGATTGACTGTCTCTTCATGATTCTACTGTCATTATTGTTTTATAGTTGATATTTTCTATGTATAATTACTTAATGATGAATGTGACACAAGAAGAATTAATTAAGAAATCATTGGAAGTAATTATCAAACTAGAAGATCATGAAAAATCAACATGGTATCAGAGTCATGGTCAAAGAGCAACCATTAAAAGTGTAGCCCTGGTCAAGTCAAGGATGGTTTTGATTCTGACTAGAAGAACTTTGTATGGATCGTTGTATAAAGAGCTAGCTTAAAAAGACCAGCCATTGAAGTAACATTGAGATATAAAGCAAGGAAGAAGAAGGCCAAGTAGGAGCTTTGGTCTAGAATCCTTCTGTTGTGAAGACCGAGTTAATTCTAGACAGGCCAAGGTTGGTTTGAGGCCTGTTCATGGCCCTCCAAGATTAAGGGTCTGTGTCAAGATTAGGGCTGGCTGCAGGCTACCCTAGCCCTAGGTTCAGGTTCACAGGATGATTAAGTAGGCCGGAAATATTCATGGAGGACCAAGTGCCTCTAAGCTTTGTAATCTGGTCAGTTGTACACTATCTGATCCTTTCTCAGAAGTCTTTGGCAGAGGCAGAAAGTACAGGAGCTATTTCTAATAACTGCCTTCTAAAGATGGTGTTTTACCCAATGGTGCAAAAAGATCTCTGACATTTACTTATGCTTCCATTACAACAACAGAATCCAATAATTCCATGAAGATAACAAAACAATTCATTATCAAATTTAGCAAGCTCCAAGAGTCAATTGAGATCAGATTGTCAAATGACTTGTGCCATTGAAACATCACTGATATAGTGACAAACAGTGTGAATGCAGAGGCATGGAGATCCTATGACACATTTTTTTATGATTTTGGACACTTGACTACAGCAGGATAATTTGCACATAAATTTTTGGGCTTAAACCCTAGAAGACCTGAAGCATGATCCTGAGTGAATTCTGAAGTTTGTGGCGGTATTGAAGCTGTGGTATACACTCGAATTTTTTGAAGTAAAACCTAAGCTCCATTCTAAGTTGATCTTTAGACCTTTATTGTGGCAAGATGGTGCTTGTTGCTGACCACGAGGGTTCATTACTAAAGCTACTAAGAGTGTCAAAGTATTGATAGCTGTTTCTTGAACTGATGTTTAACTTGCCATGGCTGAGTTTAGCTCATATTGATGCCATTAAATATAGTGAGAGTATTGGCTATAGACATTTGTTGAGGCAGAATGGACATTGGATACACTTGATTCAAGTGTCATGAACTGTTAAAGCATATTGATGATTGAATACAGACCCACTCCACTAGCTTCATGATTTGAATTTGAAAGCAAAAGAATTCATGTTTTGATGTTTATCAATGTGGTATGCTGATCATGCACAGGGGTTGAGTTCAGTTTTTGAAAGGGCATTCATAAGTTTACAGTGAAGAAGATGTCGAGTTCCTCATCAGTTTTTGGAGACCGAAATTCTCTTGTGAAGGCCGAGTCATTTTCAGAACTGAAGATTGTCCTTGTAAAGGACAAATTGTTGCTATTGCTACAATTGTTTTGAAGAGGCCGAGCTACTTAGTTTGAAAGGGTCGAGAGCAATCATCTCTGTGAACAAATCCTGTGGACAGAATTTGCTAATGACTCTAAAGGAAGTCTGGACCTTGCTCATGCCACTTGAAGATTGTTCATTTATTAAGGTTTGGTTGATGGAGTAAGTTCTCTTGTAAGATTCTATAGAGGACATTGAAATGCCATAGTCCTATTCCCTTCTTTGAAGACTCCTTACGTTCATTCGACCTGCTATATTTTGTCCTTGTTGATGACAGTTGGAGGGTGTTTTTTTCTTTACAATGCTAGAAAGAAGCAGAACACAAGCTCTACAAAAGCTATAATGGATGTAACATCCTTGATTGATTGATGAGATTTCATCACATGTGCAAAGGCATGGGGACTCTAGGGTTTTGGACATTTGGATAATGAAAGAAAATTTTCATATGACAAACTATGTTGGACTTACAAAAGTGTAGATGAAAATTGGAAATCTAGGGTTTGTAAACCCTAGAAGACTAGAAGTCTTGGATGAGAAAGCCCTAGAGTTTGTGGATAAAGCCTTAGAGCTAGACCTAGATCGATGTTTCCGCTGAAAGAAGAAACCCTAGCTCATGCAAGGAAGGAACGGAAAGCAACATGTTGATGACGACAATAGGGATGATGAGTTTGCAGATGGATTTCAATGATTTCTGCAAGAAGGAAAAGATCAAGAGGGAGTTGACAATTCCCTACAATCCTCAAAATATAAGTACTTCATATCTTTATTCCTTGATTATTATTATTAATTTAATTCTGGTTAGCCTCTTGTCTTTGTTTCTTTTGCTTCGTTATAATCGTTTCTTACATGACTTCCTAATGAGGTTTGCAGGCACATCATGAAGGTTGCCAAGGCTTTAGCAGCAGATGGAAGCATTGGGAAGAACGAAGCAAAGCTTCTGACAAGAAGATTTTCCCAGAGTGATTTGTGTTCAAGAGGAGAAATTGTATTGACATTTAGAACCGTGCCTGATGACCGGAAGAGCTCCTAGTTCAGAGGGAACAGGGAAGGCCAACAAGTTTGAAGGATGCTATAATGAAGGAAATTGTGCCAAAGAGAAGTCATTGGTGACTTCCAAATGGATCTACAAGATGAAGTATGTTGTACATGGCAACAGAGACAATCGATCAAAGCACATTGAGATCATGGTACCACCAAATGTGGAACATGGTACAAAAGGAATAGTGAGGCTCCTATGCATTTCTACAAATAAGCATGTCGCTAACATTCTCACAAAGCCTCTGTCCCAGAGTGAAGATTGTATACTTGAAGGACAAGCTTCGAGTAGTTGAGAAAAGTCAAGAAGACTGAACCCTGACCTACGTTGACCAGGGCTTTCTGGGAAGTTTGACTGCAGTTGACTAGGGTTTCTGAGGAAATTGCAAGAGGCCGAAATTCAGTCCTCTTGACCAAAGTTGACCAAATTTCATAAGAAGTACAGAAGGCCAAAAATGTAGTATGTTCGACCAGGTTTAACTCATTGGATTTGTGATTAGTTTGACTTTATTTGTATGGAAAAATCAGATTGTATCTCTTGTTGAATTGGATAATTTCTCTAAGAAAAGATTGTTGGGTTTTCCCTAGTTAGGGTTTTCCTAGGGTAAAATTGTGTCTCTTATGATTGATTGTCTCTTCATGATTCTACTGTCATTATTGTTTTATAGCTAATATTTTCTATGTATAATTTTGTCATAGTAGTATAGTACGCTGTTCCTGAGATTACCTTTGGTTCTGTTCTGAGATCTGTAGAGAATTGTTGAGCAAGGGGAGGATAGCTTCATCTTAAAGCATCCCTCTACCCAACGTTAAGCTTGATGGGAAGAATTATCCTATCTTCAAGTGAAGGGTGCTAAACATATAATTGAAGAATTGATTGTTAAGACTTGTGGAGGGTAAGAAGACAAATTGCACTGTTGCTAAAGAATTAGTAAAGTTATAAGACAAATTGCACTGTTATATAGAGTGTCTATACAACAGTCTATATATTACAACTAAGTACAATGTGGAGAATAGGAAATGGAGAGAAAGTGAGAATAGGTGAAGATCCCTAGGTGAGGTTTAAAAGGCTCCAGGAGATTAATGAAGAAACTATTGAGACCCTGCATAACAATGGCACACAATCAAGCTGATATTGTGGATCCAAATTTGACCACCATGCAGAAACAACACTAGATATCAGCAAGGTCAACAGGTTTGGAAGGATATTCGTTTGACAATCGAGTTGGCTATGTTAACAACTTAACATATTGCATTGTTGCAACTAAGTACAATCAAAATTAGAGATAAGGAGGATGAATTAAATTGGTCTAACAACCTTGATTCAGTCGGCTACACAGCAAAGCTTGGTTACAAAGCAGTGCTCACAGAGAAAACACAAGGGGAGCCAGTATGCTGGTAGAGAAGCATATGGAAAATCAAAGACGAAGTCAAAACTAAGTTGTTTAGAAAAAAGATATTGAAATTTAACTGAGGATATAAACCTAGGATACCTACCACAGTCCGGGTAGAATTTGAATATTTTTCTAAATTCTTAACCAGACCATATAAGGGTTCCCCTACATATTAGCATCACTAGTTGTACTTTGTAGTCCCATTTACCTATGTGTCAGGCTTTATTTAGACTTAAATAAAATTATCTTGCCTTATCTACATTGTTTCTCAGCCTTATATCTTATGCTACAAAATTAGATAGAACTTTGTAATAAAGGCAGGACAACCTTTCAATCTGAGTCTTGACTTGCAGCATCCTACAAGTTGGTCAGGCTTAAATTTTTTTGTTGGCAGGTATTGAACGATGATACTATATCTATAAAATATATTTCTTCTGTACTAACTGTATTGCCTAGAATATTTTGGTCATTGAAGTTGTGGGTTGGCAGGCTCTAATAGCCCACTTGGAGCACAACCCCTTGAAAAATTCGGCTTTAAGAAGAATTACATGAGAAAATTGTTGTCACTTAGATGTCAGTAAAAACAGGTAGGTCTTTAGACTTTTGATCATAGTTGAGAACATTCCTGAGATAACTTTCTTTGATACTCCAGACTATAAAATTTCTGAGAATGCTGCAAAATGGAAAAACTGGAACTAGACATGCTTAAACCTTCTGCACTCCTAAAAAATAGTTCCGCTTACACTGTTTGATTTATAAAACAGAGAATGCCAAGCCAACTGAGCAATGGCATTCATCAACTCCTATATCTTCAGACTTGATTGTTTCTCTTGAAGTCTCATCTTCCGAAGGCTAGTGATTGGTCGGAAAGAAGCCTTGACTTTCAGTAGATGAGCTTTTCTCTAAACAAACCTCTTGATGTGGAAGTAATAGTGGCTTTCCTTGACCCTGTCAAGACTTCCAAATTAAGCTTTCCATCTTATTATATTTTAACCATTTATTTTTCACATGCTAAGGGATGGAGGCTCTACCCTTTCCATACTTAGATTTCTGGTTGTTCAAATTTCTTCCTCAGGTAGCAATACCCTTTCATTTGGCTTAGCATTAGCTTTTGAGTTTTGGGCATGGTAGACATACTGTAAGCTAGCTTGGGAGGAGGGGACCAGGTCCTGAATCCGTCAACCAACTTCTGTAGGAAATTAGGAATAATTCAAATAAAGTGATGTTGTTTCAATGTTATACAAATGAATTATTATATTTTATGTCTTAAAATTTAATAGTTTCCCATTATCATTGTTAAATAATTTTTGTGAAATTCCATTTTGCCTCAAAATTCAATTTCTGATATATGTTCTTTCAATGTTGACTCAACAATTATTTTGCAAAGTATAATTCTATTTTCTATGAACAAGTGAATTTATATGAAGCATATCTCAACGCTTGAAAACTGTTGATGCAGGTTTGCAGATCGATTGAAAATTTTACTTGTGGAATATTTAGTGAGATGTCAAAAGATAATCATGGGAAGAAACCATCAAGGCAAACAGATGTATTATCATACTTTCAAAAGGCTCCATCCAAAAATACACATCCTCTTCATGATTCAAGCTCCTTTGAACAATCTGTTACTGAGAGAGAGGTTAACTCTTGTGGAAATGCATTTGATATCCATACGATGGATGAAGAAATAGGTTCCTCAAGTGGTCAGGGTGAGATAAATGCAGTTTCAACATAAATTGGTGATGAAAATGTTAAAGATTTTTCCTTGGAAAGTGACACAATCCATTCGCGGAAAAGGAAAAGAGGCCAGTGGGCCATAGGAAGACGATTCCAAGAAAATTGGGTCTCAAGTTTTCCATTTATTGAAGAAATACCTCCTACAAATGAGAAAGAGCTTTTCCGACAAGTTAGATGTATTGCGTGTAGTTGGAAAACTCAAAAGGAAGTGAAATTTCAGATGAAGCTAGATACGGTACAAAAGCATGCAGGAAAGGTGTATGAAAAGAAAATTGTAAATGGTAAAGAGAAATCTATTGTTAGATGGAAATCTTCCGAGGAATGTCGACATGTTGAATATGCAGAAGAATATAAAAAATATTTATTATGTAAGAGGAAACTTGAGGCGGACGGAGGAACCATCATATCTCTATTTGAAAAGACGATGGAAAGAAATTTGTTATCCAAGACGATACAATTGAGCACTATATTTCACATCTTATCTAAAGGTCGTCCTATGACAGATTATCCAGATCACATGAAATTACTATCTTTTCTTCAAGTGCCAAACTTTCCATCTTCTCATTGGTCTATAACTAGTGGTTGGGGATGGGCAGGATATCTAGATCAAGTAGAAAAGGATGATTTGAAAGAGAAGATTGCAAATGCTAGGTTTTTGGCATTGTCTTTAGATGAGGTTACAGCTATAGATAATACTTCATGGATTTGCATGAGCATTTATATGGTTAATGACCATATTAGACATTCCTATCTACTTGGGATTAATAAGATGAGAGAGACTTCTACAGCTGAAAATATTTATGAACTTTTTCTTAATGGATTGAAGGAAAGTGGTATGGATGAATTAATGATTGCAAAAAAGTTGGTATGTGTTGGAGCAGATGGAGCAGCGGTAATGCAAAGACAAAGGAATGGCCTTTGTGTTAGGCTACAACTATCAGCTTCACCATATATGCTTAATATTCATTGTATGGCTCATAGGATGAATCTTGCAACTAAAATAGTAAGCAAGTTTCCATCAGTTTCAAAAGTTGAAGATCTTGTACGTGAGACTCATGCATACTTTTCTCATAGTCCCAAACGATATTTAGAGTTTCAACAATTTGCAGATGGTATTACGGATGGAAAAAAACTACTGAAAGATGTTGATACAAGATGGATCTCATTAAATGGACCAGCTCAAAGACTAAGTGAGTTCAAATCTTTGGTAGGGTTGATGTATGAAAATCGCTATAATGTAGACAAAGCTCAAGATCTTCTTTTTCAACTAACTAATATAGAGACATTATTGACATTGGCTGGAATTCTTCCTATGCTACATGAAATGAATGTCCTCGTGAAAATGTCTCAGAATCGCACAATGTATATTGCGGAATACACAAATGCAAGAAAGTCAGCATGTCTTGCATTGGATAATTTGTATATGATGCCAGACTCTTTTACTGGTCCAGAGTTTAAAAGTTGGACTGAGATCATCAATATAGAAAATACTGAAAATTTTTTGACCTTTGATGAAAAAGGGATACTATGTATCGTAGTGCGTGGGTATATGGTTCCCTTTCATTATATTAGTAAGACAGGACGAATCACCAAAGATTGCCCCGTGTCAAGAGACCAATTTGATAATATTGTGATTTCAGTGAGACAAAATTTGATAGAAATTGCAAGATCACTATCATTAGAGATAAGAGAACGATTTCCTCGAGATGAATTGTTGGAGGCCATGTGTGTGGTATACCCTCAATATTGGAACAATTGTCAATGTCGAAGAACTTTAAAAGTTGATTTTCAAAAAAGATTAAAATGTTTAGTAGACCATTTTTGCAAGAAAGTCTGGATACATGGAGAACAAATTGAAGGTATTTTAGATTCATCAAAATTGTATCAACAAGGTGGACGCTTTGCTGAAACAATGTGGAAGCAATATCCTTTTTTGGAGAATCCTAATGAAAATGGTGCTATAACAAGATTATGGACTACTTTAAGTGCTAGCCAATACCTGCAAGAAAACATATCAGAATATTTCAAATTAGCAGATTTGTGTCAAACCATGATTTTGGGATCAGTGGAGGATGAGAGAATGTTTAGTGCATTATCATTCTTGAAGTCAAAGTTGAGGAACAAGCTTGATAAACATGTGGATACATGTTTAAGATTATATGTAACAAAGTATGACATTGACAATTTTCCATATGAAAGAGCGCTAACTCTTTGGCGATCAGATTGTGATAGAAGGGGAGAAAACAATATAATAAATCTATCTAATGAACTTGATATAGAACATAATGTTTTGGAGGCTCATAATGACAGTTCATTTAGAGAAGATCATGTTCACAATTTAGAAAATGAGGACCAAGATGAGAACTGGGAAATTGAACTACCCTAGGACTCTTATTTTGGTATACATGTTCCATTGATCATGCAAAATTACTATATGTCAACTTCAGGTAAAAATAGGTTCTATATTTGTATTTTTCATTGTAACATTGCAGCAACATTATTTTGATGTGTGTTATTTTAAGATTGATGTTTCAAATTTAATCATTACATTGTTTGTTTCTTATTTGTGACAGGAAATAAAGCTGGATTTGGTGAGGTTGGGACCTATTTCTTTTCATTTGCTAGCCATTTCTTGTCAGTGATTTGTCAGCCATGTTTTCAAGTCTTTTAGGTACTAAGTTGTTCGGGTCCCCACATGTCCTTAGGACCATTAAGGGATGAGATAACATGAGTCAGTCCAACTCATGCCCCGAATTTACTTTTTACCTATTGATGTAAGTGTTTTGTTACCACTTATCACCAACAAAATTCTACCATAACATAAACCAACTTGAAGACGACACTTCTCATCTTCCTTTTACATAAATGCTCTATGGATCTCCCTACTATACTTTTCCGAGACCAACGTCCCTTCTTGGTAGGTCTCTCCACCATACCACTAATCACACAATAGTAACCACTGCCTTCTATAAATCTCTCTAGTCTCAGTTATTTGTGTCCCTGTCACACTCGACCAATATAATCTTGCAGGTCTACTTTTTTATCATATCTTTATTTTTTGTTATTTTGTGTATTTAACATTAGTACCATCCAAGAGTAACGAGTTAGTGTTCTTTGGATTTGATCTTTGATTTGAAATGAAGTCAGATTTGATGAAGCTGGGACCTATTTCTTTTCACATAGACAGTGTCCTAGTATTAAATGATAAATAACTAATTTAAGAAGTCTAACACTAAGCAACAATGGGCTTATTCAAGTACATGAAATTGCGTTGATGTCTAGCTCTAATATCTTAGAAAATTTTAGCAGTTTGTTTGCTGCTTGTTTAGAGGATTTTGTCAAGTTTGAAATTTTTGGTTTATTTTGGTCATATTTTTTTAGTCGCTTGACTTATTTCATGCATAGATCGACAGATCTAGTTTTATTTTTATAATTATTGTTGTTTTCTTTATATATTTGGTGGTTTGAGGAAAGATATTTGATTTCCTTTCACTTTGTGGCATGATTTCAACATCTTCACCTTTTAGAATATAGTAAAATATTATTCTTATTTTATGTTTTCTTGGAAAAGAATTATTGATATTTGGAAAGGGAAATAAGCCCTAGGTAGCTAAGCGAAGAGAAAAATGGTCTATGTACTAGGTTCCTGCGCATTCATCGTAGGAGACCTATTGGCATGAGACCGACATTCCTTTTATGCAATTACGCTTTTTCAAGGCGGAGCTGAGTTTGCTGACTTGGGAAGAACACTGACAGCTGATCATAATGCTAAGGAGATTATAATGTTGGTTTCAAAAACAGGATTGTGAAAATTGTTTGCACTAGTTCTTCTTTTGGTCATATTTACTACCAAATTTGTGTCTTGCTGATTTTTTACATTTGTAATGACCTTGTGCAGAGATGGTTTGAAGAGCACGATGTTAGAGTGTGAAGACTCTCTACAAACCACAAGGACTACATTTTCTTGGAGGGCACTCGATGTTCTTGGTGTTGCTGAGTCTCTTCGCTCGAAGCGTAAATGGATACAATGGTATGGCCATAACATCACTTAATTTGATCCTCTTTACTAATCTCCTAATATCATTTCAATACATCAAATTGCTTTGTTTTCATGGAATCCAAAGATACATCAGTAATGTTATTTTGTCTTGGAAATACTAAATTATTTTGTTTTGGTATCACCCAGTTTGAGTTGTTCTTTGCAACTACCACTTGATCATTTAACAAGCATTTGAAATTCAAAGTGGAATAAAGCTCTTTTAGTTTTTTTTCCAGAAGAAGATTAGATGTTGATTGATTTCATTTTCCAACAAATGTGGTATTTAAGTTACTTTCTTCTTGCAAGTCGATTTTACTGTTATTAGTACACTGCTAGTAGATTTGTTTGACATGATCATTTTCTTCAATTTCAGGGTCGACTAGCTTAATGATAGTGTCCTTTTGCTTCAGCTCATGTTCATTCATCAGTTCTCAATTGATTCTCTCTGTGTTCAAAATGGATTCAAGTAGCTTAGGAATTACATCGATTTCCATGTTCATTCATCAGTTCTCAACTGATTCTCTCTGTGTTCAATGGATTCAAGTAGCTTGGAAATCACATCAATTTCCTTTTATATTGTATTAAAATGTATAGGAATGTCATAGTGGAATTGCTTTCCACAACAATACTTCTTTGTAACTATGGACTTTATCTCAACTCAACTGGATTTCATTTCTAACAAGAGATTCCTTAATAAATTCCTCTTGACAAATTTTTCTGTTATAAAACTTTGCAAAAGCATACCCTTGGTATAGCTCACTACACAAGAAAATTCATTTTTGAAGCATAATTCTTATACTTGCAACTTTCATTTCTCTGTATAGACTTTCTAGAAAATAAATTACGTGTAAAGAGTCTATATTCCACTCTTGGATTCATTTTGTTCGAGAGTTATGTGAAGAGTAACGAACCTAGTAGTCACAGGACGAAACAAACCCTGAGGCAGTAAAAATTTGTACATGGGTCCACATTTGCTCCCGTTATGGTCCTTACAGAGAGTGCATTGAAGGTAGGTATGTTGCAGTTGGTAGAATATGACAAATGTGCTCCCTTCATGTTCTCTAAGACGACAACTTACAATTATTTGACAATTTCCTCATCCAAATGATTTTGAATGAGTAATTTCATCTAAATTTAACTGATTTTCAAACTGGGATTTAGTCTTCTTAATTTAACTGATTTTCAAACTGAGATTTAGTCAGTGTTATTGAGGAGTGAAATAGAAACTGATTTTCTCTTGCAGAGAATAACAAGGATTGGTGTGAGCTTATACTCTGCCTTATAGACCTTCAAATACAAATAAGCTCTTGTATCCCTATTTCAATCACATAATTTAAATGAATATAATGTCATTTTATTAGAAAAATGCAATGAGTATGAAATAGATCATCAGAATGGCCACTGTAGCCCAGGCTGGTGAGAACTTGAGTATTTTATATCTGACTAAACACATGCACGTGAAAAGAAACATCACCTGACATAGACATGAACAAGATAGAATCGAGATATTAGAATTTTGGGGAAAAACAATTGTGCCTTAACAGAGAGCTTCTTATCCTACACCACACATTTCACTCTTTCAAGGTGGAGTTACAAACTGAACATGCAATGACTGAGCTGCATGGTCACCAAAGTTGTAACACACCCAAAAAAACAATGCTTCATATCGGCTTCTCAATTATGTGTGTTTAGCATTAGTGATATAGTCTCTTCTGAACTTTTATTTCAAGTAGAAATTTGATTAAATTTCAAAAGTGCAAGAAATCACAGAAAACCCTCCGGCAGTAAATTGATAGGATAAATCTTCAAAAAAACCTGGAAGCTGTCCTGTTCATATTGTCCTGGACTTTTTAGCCAAGTTAATATGTCTGTAAAGAATACTATTTTATCCTAAGAAAAGATTGACACTTTGTTTATCACCAGATGAAAATAAATTAGAAGCAAAACATCAGGTTGGTGACAAATCCAAAACAAGTTGCAAGACTGTAACCCAATCTGCAAAACATCAAAAAACTGATTGTCCCAGAGTGGGATGCACTATGGGAAGCTGTGCTGTCCCATCTTTTACTAGTGTCAGCTTCATAGCACCTGCTTCCATTTCCAGCAGCTCTGTCTTTAAGAGAGCATCGACCTCTATCTTGATAGTGTTGTCATCAAGAGATTTGTAGCTGATTTCCATTTTTAATCTTTATGGCAGCTGTTTATAGTCCTGTAGGACTGAACGTATGGATGTTTCAAAGCTTCATTAGCTGTTATTCTTTTGTTTCCATCCACTTGTAACATTTGTTTCAGCAAATCCACACCTTCTAGACACCCAACATTTTTAACAAATCTTGTGAGGGATGGGAAAGGCTTTCCCGGATTTGGAAATATGATATCCAACTACTCCTTTACAGATTGCCCACGAAATAGCGGCTCACCGATGAACAATTCTGCCGACATGTTATTTGTTGCTTTTTTCTAGACTAGCTCTCACAAAGCATTTGAGTTGTTCCTGTTCCTGGTTGGTTTTTTTATAATTTTATAGACAAGTTCCATGTCGTGGAAATGTGAAAAAAGATAGTGATATTGCCACCATGTGGCTCTTATCATATATGGTTTTATACTTCTTCAAAAAATTCTCTAAGAGTTCACAATGCTAAAATTCACTAGGACTTTACAAAGTTTTATTATTTAGTGAAAGACTTGCCAAGTTCTTACAAGATTTTATAATTGAGTAAAATATTCGCCATGCCCGGTGAGAGATTCGCCAGAAAATTATATATACATATTATATTATTGATAAAATCGCCTTCCATTTTTCCTATATACCATGGAGATTCGCCCAATTATTATATTTATAAATTTGGGGGGGGGGGGGTTCTTAAAATTTTCCCTGACGCAGAGCATGCAGGCTGCAACAATGCGAGAGGCACAAGTGTGTTGCATAGTGCAGGGTAGCACAAAGAAGGGTGCAACGGTGCGAGATGCATGGAGATGTTGCAGTAGCGCAGAGGTCAAAGAGGGAGCACTTGTTAGCAGCAGGTAGAGCTTTAGCATCAGAGTATGTTTCTAGCCCAACAGAGAGGTCAATTGGGAGTTTTTTTTGTTCCGAGAGTTGCTGGAGCAACCACACTTGGTAGATGTGTTGCATGCAGAACATTCCAGAGGTACAGGATTGGGTTCGAGAGGAAGCCTTTCTTGTTGAGAGGGAGTGTTGAAAAATGGCAACAAGAAATTACTAAAAATAGAAGTGATAAAAATAACACTACTAAAAATCGCAGTTTGGGCATCATTGCTGGATTGGGCAACAGGGAATGAAAAATGGAAATGCTAAAAATATAAGTTCTATTTTTAGTAGTTCAAGTTGGATTCCTATTTTTAGACAGTCCCTGGTCTAAAATAGGAAGTAAAATTCGAATTTGGTCTTACCAACAGTTTGAAAATTAATTAATTAATTCTCCATGAGTTAATTAGTTAAGGAATTATGAACTTGAAGTCTTTGTGAGAACATGCAATAATTTCTCCACTAATTGGGGAATGTGTCCTTGATTTGCTCCACTGATTGAGGAATTAAGGATGAGTTCTATATTGAGAGGATTAGTTGACTTAGTTTAACTTATTCAAGTTCAGTTAGATTAATTTAACAAGTTGTTAAATTAATGAGATACAATTTGTTGATGCTTGCATGCATGTGACAACTGTTATTTTCAGATAACTGAGTATTCTCTCATGGATAACTGATGCATGTAAGTTCAAACAGAGACCCAGTTGAGATCAGATGGGGGAAAATGTACTATCAGTTGCTAGAATATTCCTAATGAATATTCCTTGCATGAGGAAGGAATATTATTCCTTCTAGTACTGCGTAGTTGGACCTGAGGTGACAACAAGTATGATTTGGGCCAATTCACAATGTTATGTAATTGGACCCCAATCAAAACTGCGCAAGGAAATAGGGTCTTGGAGGACTTGTGGAGCCTATATATACAGGCCTAGATAGTCCATGAGCTACATCATCAGAGTATAGAGAGAGCAGGATAGATTTTGAGCTAATTCTTTTTGTATGTTGTTAAGGATTTCCACTTGATTGATAATACAGAGATGGGGTTTTAGGCTGGTGCCTTCCCCAGGTTATATATTCTGTGTTATGGTTGATTACTTCTCATTCTTAGTTATATCTGTTCATGCTTGATGTTGCTCATGTTGAATTAAGTTTCTGCAAAGTTTATGGTAGATGTAGATCTAGTATTATGTTTTAGTACATTGCATATATCAGTTTGATCTACAGGTGAAATTTCTACATGATATCAGTGAGCTAGCTGATTTGTAGAGAAAATTCTACAGTTTTTGAGCAAAGTCCTCCATGAATCATCTCTAAGCCTTTGACACTTGAATTGGTTTTCCCCAGTCCTTGTAAATCCTATGGCTTTTACCAGAAATGATTATGTTACTTTTAGCTTGATATCTACAATCTCTTCTTTAACACTGTCGAAGGCCCTTGCAAATTCTCTCATCACCTCTACATCATGGCCTTGAAATTTTTTAGATAACTTCAGCCATCCAACCCTTCGTAATTATTTCCTTCATTTTGGGTAAGCTTCTAAATTTTTTGCATCTATAGGTTCAACACGAATGAAAATACCCATCTCCAAGTGTTGGGAAATATGAGCTTCAAAAAGAACCTTCACTCAACTTCTATAGAAATTTAATGTGTATATTCAAAACTACTCATGAAATTTACTAGATCACAAGACTTGAAGCTACTCTACTCATCCGTAGAAAGCAAATCACGATCGAGAAAAAAGATAATAAACATGCATCAAGATTCAACACATATAGACAAAGATTTATCTAGGGGAAAGAAACTGCTCAAAACCCCTTACTATCTATATTTCATTAATCAAAGAATAAATAAGAAATACAATGCTTGCTCAAGCCTGAGAAAACCCTGCATTAGTATAATTTATCTCATTGCCTCACAAATTGACTCAAGCCAATACTTAGCCAATTTCTTAACTTTCCAAGCTCTTATTTCCTTGCACTATTCCCTTGGGAATTCAGCCCCTATTAATAGGAAATTCACCAATTTGGATTGTGCAATTCCTATAGGTCCTTCTCTGACTGCATGCATAACCTGTACAACTTTGACTAGTTTACAACTTATAATACACCGCCCTTGAACTTCGATCTTAACTAGGTAACTCAAATTCTCTACATGCATGCAGTAATTTAGGCCGATTTATCAGTTAATGGGATGATTACTCAATGTGAAAAAAGTTATACACCCTTTTCACTTAGTGTGAAAAAAGTTACACATGATTAACTGAACCTCCACTAGTTCTACTAAAAGTGAGAACTAGTTACACTGGCAATAACTCAAATTAATTGAAACAAATTGCTACAAATTAGAAATCAATCATGTAAAATTGAATCAAGTGTCTCCAACTTGAACTTATTGGGTGACAAGAACCATTTCACCTCGGTTAACTACCTCCAAGTATTCTGCTGAAATTGAAATTCGAATTTCTCCTAATTTAATTAAGGAAAAATTAAATTAGGTTTTCTTGTTGCATATTCAACACTCCCTCTTAGCAAGGAAGGGATTATCAGAGACCCCAATCCTGCTTCTATGGAACTCAAATTTTCCTCTTCACAAAGCCTTTGTCAAAGTATCTTCATCTTGTTCCTCTGCCAGAATGTATTGCAATAACATAATCCACCTCTGCACAAAATCTCATAGATGGTGATACCAGTTGTTGATATGCTTTGATTGATCATGAAATACTGGATTCTAAGAGAGTTTGATACAACTATGACTATCGCAGTAAATCACTATAGGATCCATCATATAACCAAATAACCCAACACGAATCTTTCTCATCTAGATAGCCTCACATGCTGCTTGACTTGTAGCCATGTATTCTGCTTCCACTTAGCTGAGTGCCATAGATATTTTCTTCCTAATGTACCAAGAAACTGCTATTGACCCAACACTGAAAATTCCTCCCGAGGTGCTCTTCTTGTCTGATGGAATCCCCATCCAATCTGCATCTATGAAGCCTTGCAGCTTCACTCCCTTTGTCCATCTGTACCAAAGACCAAACTGATTAGTGCCTCTAAGGTATCTCAACACATGATTTGCTACCTTCCAATATTGTTTTCTTGGCTTAACCATGGCTTGACTAATTTGTTTAACTGCATAACACATATCCAATCATGTGTTCACCAAATACATGAATGAACCCACAAGATGCTTGTAGATAGTAGCCTACACTTCCTCACTGGAAGTGGCATCCTCTTTCCTCCAGTTACCTGCTAGAGGAGATGGGTTTTCTACTCTCCATGTAGAACTTCTTTAGTATCTCACTAACATACTTTCCCTGAGAGACAAATAGTTCCCCATCTCCTTGCCATACTTCCAAATCGAGAAAATAATGCATGAGTCCCATGTCCTTCATCTCAAAATCTCTTGTAAAGTCCTCCTTGCAAGATTTGATCATCTGCTCATCACTTGTAAGGATCAAGTCATTGACATATAAAAAAATAATCAATAATTTACGTTCTACCATAATGTGATAAAGGTTTGCATCTACTTTCGTTTTGGTGAGGCCCAAACTAGTGAGATAACTATCGATCCTGGTATACCAAGCACATGGTTCTTTCTTGAGTCCATACAACACGCACTTGAGTCTGCCCACATGCAACTCTCTGTCAAATGTCTCAAACCCCTCCGACTGCTTAATATATGCTTCCTCCTTAATAATTGAATTAAGGAATGTTGCCTTCACATTTGTAACAACCCTGGTTAAAAATCCATGGAAAAAAATATAAGACCACGGTCATGGGACACATATTCCAAGCTGAATGGTGGGAAAAACATCCTAGTGGGTGTTCATTTAAGTTATTATGGATAAAGTAATTTGGAAAAGGCAATGGAAAAATGGAATTAATTAGCATTTTATTTATGAAAATAATGGAAATTAGGAGAAAAGGAAGGTGAAAGTTCACATGTTGCACGTGAGGAGGAAAATGAAGGAAAATAATGTGAAATGAAGAAAATAGAGGCCTCATTAATAAACAGGCTTCTAAGGATCAGTTGGCAAGATTTTTCTCATGCTTGGTCAGTGTAGCTTTTTGTTAGTTCAGATTTGGAGCTCTCCCATTATTTTTTCTTTCTCTCTCTCTCACTCTTGGACACTTAGGGTATTCTTGGAGCACTTTGGCATTGGATCAAGAAAGGAAAGGGAGGAAAAGAGGAAGCAAAGACCAATCAAGGAAGAGTAGGATCAAGCAACAACAACATGATTCTTTGTAGGTATCAATTTGCATATGTGGTTTCCTTGCTATATTTGGCATGCATGGTATTGCATGTGGTTCTTTTCTGTCATAGCATGGGTTTTTTCAGGTGTGATAATGTTTTCAGCCTAGCCTTGTCATTTCCCGATAGCCATGGTGTGATGGGGTTCTCATGTTTTGGTTGAGCTAGATTTCCAAATGGATTCAAAGATGAGTGAGGTGGATCTTTGAAAGAAAGAACACAGGGCCTAGTGATGCCTGAACCAGACTGTGGATTACAGTTTAGCCACTGGCCTAGTGACCCATGAATTAGACTATGGGTTACAGTAAATCCATGTATTGTGTGCCTCGGTGGGCCCAGGAATCCTCGACCGGTTAATGGCGGGTTATACGGCAAAGCCTAGAGGTGGTTTCCCTTGATTAGGCCTAGGAATCCTTACTGGTTAATGACGGGATATACGGTAAATCATAGAGGGTGGAGTCTCGGTTTAGGGCCTAGTGATTCGGTGTGGATTGTGGTAAAGCTTGAGAGACTAAGAGACAAGAAAATTCCTCACAGTGTAGGTGGAGAAATCTGGTGGCATCCATGCTTGTTTTGGCCTAGTGATCTGGTGGAGATCATGGTAAATATTGTTATTACATGTTTATTGTGTTGGAATAGTGATCCGATGTGGATTGTTGTAAAGCCTGGTTTCTATTGATATATAGTAAGTCACATGGAAACTTAAAAGTAGAGCAACCTGGTTGTGAGAAGGGGATCAAAACACCAAATATTTTAATAGATATGCAAATCACAAGAATCAACTTAACACAATCTAGAAAATTGAAGATGTAAATGGGGAGGTCAAGCATACAACTTCTAAAATACAAGTTGAGGTTATACATTTATTTGAAATTTCTTATAAAATTAGGGAGGAAGTGAAATAAAAGGACCAATTATGGGCATTGGAACTATATGCTTGCATGTTTACGGACAACACAAATGAGGAACTATACAGACTTGCTAATCTGGAGGAAATATTACTGGTTCTAAAATCTTTTGCCAAATACAAATGTCCGGGACTGGACGGTTGGGCCATGGAATTTTTTCTTCATTATTTTGAACTTATGGGATGGAGAATTTTGGACATAGTGGAAGAGTCCAGGACTAAGGGAAGGATAACTGGAGTTATTAATTCAACTTTTTTGGCCCTCATCGCAAAGTCTCATGCCCTAAAAAATTTCAAGGACTTTAGGGAAATCTCTCAGTGCAACATTATTTACAAGATAATATCCAAATTGATTGTTGGCCGTATTAAAATGATTCTATCCCTACACATTTCTAGAGAGCAATTTGGTTTTTTAAGTGACTGCTAGATACATGTTGAAATTTCTTCAGCACAGGAGAGCATCCAAACTATTCACTCGAAGAAAAAGGAGGCAGTGGTGATGAAAATAGATCTACATAAGGCATATGACTGTGTGGGTTGGTCATATATCCGCCACAAAATGTGGAATGGATCATGGCTTGCATCACTACTGTTTGCTATGTTGTTATGATAAATAGCATACCCACTTCCTTCTTTCAAGCTGGAAGAGGACTCAGACAAGGTTGTTCTTTATCACCTTTAATTTTTATTTTAGTAATGGATGGCCTCAACTTGAGAATAAAGGATGCACAAGCTCGTGGACTTTTTCAGGGGTTTTACATCTCTAGGCAAGTAAATATAACACAATTGTTTTTTGTTGATGATATTTTAACTTTTGGCATCATCTCCAGATCCCAGTGGTTTGCCCTACATCAGATATTTATCAGGTATGGTGCGACAATGAGGTTGATTCACAAATGGTAGCAAATTGTTTCTTTACTACTCTGCTGGAAAGAGGATGGATATCGATTATACAGATGATAAATTTGGAGTTCAGAAAGCACCTTTGGAGGAGAGTTTTTCCTATCTAGTCTTCAGGCTCAGACCCAATTGCTATGGGGTAAGAGACTGGATGTGGGTGGTTGAAAAATACAAGAAGAAATTGAGCACGTGGAAAAATATATTTCTCTCCTTAGGGGGCAGATAAATGCTTACTCAAGCTATCCTACAGAAAATTATTGTGTACTGGGCACACCTCTATATCATCTCATCCACTATTGCTAATAATATTAAGGAAATCACATCTCATTTTCTCTAGTCTGGGACTAGGACTGCTTCAAAATACCATTTGTGCAAATGGAGCGCACTAACCATCCCCAAGGATGTTGGAGGATGGGGTATGATAGATCAAAGAATTTGGTTTTTTTGTTGTTGATTAAATCTTTTTGGAGGGAATTGCATGGTAGAGGGATTTGGAAGGACATCTTTTTGGTAAAAATATATGAAGGAACGTGACAGTGAATCCATATATAAAGACACTAGACAACACAGAACTAAAGAATCGATGATCTAGATATATTTTATAAAAATCATTGACTGGTGGCACATGGACATGGCATGGGAATTTGGCAATGGACAAAAGATTCTTATAGGGACATATAAAATAAAGGGTGCAAATGTTGGTATATATATTGGTGGACATACAATGGTACTTCTACATCACAGAGGATATATCTATTTGAACCAGATGATCATAGAATGGCAGTCAAGATGCCTAATTTGTAAAGATGTGGTGGATTTGAACTTGGATGGTTCAAGTGCTGAGGAATGGAAAACATATGTAAATAACATGAGCCTTGCAAGTTTGTGTTACAACGGAAGCAAAGATTTCATAAATTGGGCTAGGAGAATAGTCAACAACGCACCCATCATGGCGGAAACATGTAAATCATTGTTGGCACAGATTTACAATTCACAGGAATTGTCATGGTTCTCCAAAATCTGGAAGTGGCTAGTTCCCATTAGCATAATCCTATTCTCATGGTTGGTGTGGAGGAACAACATCATTACAGGGGAAAACCTGCTGAAAAGGGGCAACTTGGGTCCAGGTTACTGTATATTCTGCAAGGCATCGTCTGAATCTGCGAATCACATATTCTTTACATGTCCAATCACCAATATGATTTGGGAATGCATATCATCTACTCTCCAGATCCCATATAGGAGAGCCCACAACCTTGAAGATTGTATAACGAACTGGAACACTGTTATAAAAAATTACAAGGAGTTGCCCCTCTACATCATTTGGGAAATTTGGAGGGTGCACAACCATCAATTGTTCGAAGGAAAGAAATATAACATCAGTTGGATTTGTCACAAGGTAATAACATGGATTTATGCTATCACACAGGAGATTGTTTACACAATTGATCTTTCCCATAGATTGAGTCCTTCATTGATCAGTCTCCTAGTTGGATTTTTCGATGGAGCTAGACAGCTGGGCAAATGTGGATGTGGCGTGGTGTTTCGGATAGACAAAAGCACACAGTATAATCTTCATTGGAACGAAGGCACATGCACCAACACAAGCGCTGAAGCAATCACTTTATGGGGATTATTCTAGTTTGCACAACAAAAGAAACTAAACTGTCTACATATCTATGGTGATTCCAAATCTATTATAGATGGAATCATGGGACACTCATATTTTGATCCCCCCACACAATCAGGTTGGATAAAGAGGATCAAGCACATATGGGATCACTCACAACATACACTATCACTCACATATATAGAGAAGCCAACATGGAGGTAGACAAATTGTAAAAGGATGGCATTAGAGAGCCTTACGGAATCATGAAATTCAGATTCACGGTGGACAACACTACATGGGACAAGGGAGCTCAACTTTTCGTGACTCTTTTGATCACAACAATATATCCTTTCTATTTTTTTGGTATTTTCCAACCGCATAAATATATGTTTAATGAAAACACATGGATAGATAATTTTAAAGACTTTTTATCTATACAAGAAGATAGATATTTGATAGATATTTTAAAGGGAATTGTTGTTTCATAGTTTTTACATATATGACAATCTTTACATGCTAAACCAATTTTTGCAAATAGTATTAAGATACAATGCACATACACTGGTCTTCGCTTAATAATAAAATGGGCGACTGGAAGAAATTTGGATCATAGGGCCCCAAATTATGAAAGGTAAGACTCAATATATTCCTTCCTGTATTTTTGGTTTTACAATAGTTTGTGACTTGGCACGTGTTAAAATCTAGATAGGTGTCAAATTTGTGTGGATTGCCAGAAAAACACTATAATATCTGGTCTTTTTTTTTCTCAATTTCTTTTACAGTAAGAGTGTCTAAATAGATGCAGTATTATTAAAAAATTTAGGGTATCAAAAATTTTAAAACTTGACATTTATAATAAAAATTTCCAAAATAATTATCAAAATCTTATTAAAATTTCTAATATTTTCCAAACAAATTTGAATAACCAAATAGAAATTGGGTTTTTACTTTGGATTTCATACCATTTAAAAAATTACTTTCTAATGTTTTCCAAAAATTCTATAGACTACGCAAATACGAATTGGGTTTATACTTTGGATTCCATACCATTTAAAAAATTGCATCGTAACCTACAATATCTCAAATTTGTGAAAGAAAACTTGGCCTGAAAATTTAAGTACTGTAGAGTGATAGGTCACTTATCTGCCATATTTAAGGTTAAAAGTTATTCGTTTTTTCTATCTCCTGGATTCAGCCGAATTCTGCCACTGTATTGAGCTTTGAGTTTTTCCCTCAGTGTATCTGAACGATGCTAAGTCTACAACCAGAACTATCGACAAAGATGGTTGGCTGCATACTCGGATATTGGTTATATTGATGACGATGATGACGTTTTCATTGTTGACAGAGTGAAAGAGATTATCAAATATAAGGTTTTCAGGTTTGTGTTGGAAGAATCACCGCACCTCTATGGAATCCGTAATTTCCACCCTGGGGATCCTAGTTACTGGTTTGGAACGTTTACCAACACCTGCAAGTTTTGGTGTAACCGAAAGCCTCTTCATGGTATTGGATCCTAGACCCAGGTTCCATTCCCCCGAGTTGCGTTTGAGGGGGGTGTTGGAAGAATCACCACACTTCTATGGAATCCATAATTTCCACCTTGGGGATCCTAGTTATTGGTTTGGAATGTTTACCAACACTTGCGGGTTTTGGTGTAACGGAAAACCTCTTTAGTTTGGATTCTTTTCATTGAGCTTTGATGTAGATTCCAAAAAACATTTCTCAAATATATATATATATATATATATATAATCAAAGTCAAGTCAAACAATTTGATCTGATTTTAAGGTATAAGAGTAAAGTTAAACAGTTAATTTTGTTCTAAAATTTTGAGAATATTCTGAAATCTGAAATCCAAAATATTTTATAGATCTAATACATTTGAAAAGTCTTTGCTCATGTCTTTTTCCAAGGTTTATTAAATTTTGAAAATATTCTGAAATTTGCTTTCCAAAATATTTCATAGATCTAATACATTTGGAAAAGAGTCTTTGCTCATATAAATTGTGCCAATATTTTTCTCCACTCCTTTATGAGCTAGAGATAGAAAGAGGAAGAAACCACAAGTGGATGCAAATTGATATATCTAAGAAGGTATAGGATGTAGGCCTCATGGAAGAAAAGGTCATTGAAACAAGAAAAGAGTTAAGTGAGTCGAGAATGAGAGATTCTATAATGAAGGAGCAACTATAGGAAGAAAATATGAGGTTGAGAGAGAGGCTGCAGGAGAAAGAAACACAACTTGCCACCATGGCAAGTCTCTCCATGGAAGTTTAAAATGCAGAAATCCATCAAATTCTTATGTGCTCTTTCTCAAACAACGGTGGCTACAATTCCAAATAAAAACCTTGGCACAACATGGATCTATTCCCTTTCAGGATTACAAACAATTCATTGAATTTTGCAGCCAAGCTAACATGGAAGGCAAAGAAAAATTGGGTAAATTTTATATGCACAACCTCACTCTGACAAATATGAATTTTTGGGATCCCAATGCAAGATTGGGAGATATGAAACTGATGGCCTTAGCATCCTAGATGACTCATGAGGAGACAAGAGTTGAGGAAGTGAAAAGGGTAATGACAAAGGAAGAAAAGGAACCATTGTATATCAGGGCAGAGCTAGTGAGTCCAAGTGTTGTCATTAGCAATCATGGCCTCATATCCAATGATGCTTCTTTAGCACCTAAATACCTTGCCAACCAGTAGCAATCATGACCTCACCTCCAATGATGCTTCTTTAGCATCTAAATACCTTTCCAACATAGGAGATGGCATGCCTTACCCCACAATCTACAAATCAAAGAATATCACTCTCCTGAAAGGTTAATGAATTCCTTGGAGAGAACACCATTATACAAGAGGATCATGTAGAGGATGAAAATCAGGGGGATATGACTCAATCTCAGTCCACCCTTCCTGTTAGGCTTACAAGAATGAAGAAATGAAGTAGGAGAGCAGAAGGAATGGATGAAGAAATGAAGTAGGAGAGCAGAAGGAATGGACAAAAATAAAGAAGAATGCAGGTTTTTACCTCCAAGAGGGAAAACCATCTTAGAAGCCTTGGGATGTCAGGGAGGCCACCAGGGCCATGAAAGAGCTGCACATGGATGAGTGAGTTGCTCAGAGGATGACCAATGCCTTCAATAGGGGGGTGATGATGAGTCCCATAAATAGGTACATTTTGAAGATTAATGTGCCATCCTCCAGCCTTAAAAGTACCCTTATCTTGCATTAATTCACATTTTTTATTATATTTTGCTTCATAAGAGGAGTAGAGGGTGTTTTTCATAGTATGTGGCCTAATGTGGTTTAATTGCAGGAAAATGAGGCATTTTTTAGGCGATAATCTATTATTATGTGGGGGCTCAATAGAGACAACTAGGAGAGAATATAGGGGGTTTTTCCACCTCCTTAACTCCATAAAATTGGCTTTGGATCACATTATTCTCTCTTACTAGTTTGATTTCATTGGCAACCGAGTGACTCCTAGCCCATGTGAAGATCAGGGAGGACAAGATCAACCATTTTCGAGATCAAGATGGGAACCATTCCTATTTTCAAGGGAGCTACTTCAACTTCCCTTTTGTATAAATAAACTAGAGTAAGAGATCATTAGGATTTGAATTTTTTGTTCAGCTAGGTGTAGTTATTGAGCTCCAAGCATGGACATTGCTATTTTCAACTTTTATGTGATGTATTAGACCTGCACTTTTTGATAATGACAAGTTGGATTTTAAGTTGCATTTGAGTTAGTTTCAGAGGGCTGATACCCTTGGGTTTGGGCCCAACCCAAAGGATTTGGTCCCTCTTCTTGTACTTATGTTTCTTCTTGATTCTAAGTAGTTCATAGTTTCTTGCATTTTAGTAGAAGTTAACCTATAAAATCTCGTGGTTGCAACCTCTACATCACCTCTCTTGTGGGAGAATGAGTGGAAGGATTCACAACCATTGCCAAAAAAGATTGTGTTTATGATTTCTTGGAAATAGATTAGTATTGGTTGTCTTCTTTTTTCTTTTTTTTTTTTTTTTTTTGTAGTTTAGAAGTTAGTTTAATGAGTAGATCAGTGGTTTGCATGAATTAGATGTCATTTAAATTCAACTCATCTTTTCCATCATAAGTTATTTCATTTTGCAAATGATAAATGGATGCATGCATGTGATTGATTGCAGGGTTGATTGATCTGTAGGGAAGGGCACCTTCATCACTTCCATCCTAAGCTCTTTCACCTTCTCCTTCCACCTCCAAGCTCTGTCCCAAAAAACCTGTTTTATAAGCTATTATGTCTAGGTCACCGAGAGCACTCATCCTAGTGCAAGACATGCCTTTGAGAGGTCCTGATCTTGGCTAGGGGATCAAACCAACCTTCTTTAATTTGCTTCAACTACTATTCACCTCTCCAAATGAGGGAGGGTGTGGCGGTGTGGTTCACCTCTCCAAATGAGGGTGTGGCGGTGTGAGGGGAGCGTGAGAGGAAAGAAGTTAGCAAAAATCTGACTGAAAATCCACGAAACACACACGCGCACCAGCCACTATGTTGACTGAAAATCTACGAGGGGGACCCATGATGAATAATAATACCTAGAACAGAGCAGCAGGACCAGAGTTTATATCTATGATCTATCCATTGTTGTCTGTGATTATTTTATGCTCTTATTGATTTCAGGGGGACAGGTAGGTGGGGGAGCTTAATTCAATCTAGTGCTTTCTCTGTAAGATTTGGCCTTTTTTTTCTTGCTAAGAGTAGCCATGATTGAGGTACAGTCAGCTCCCCCATGGCACGATCCACTGAGAACCAGAATCGCCATCATGAGGGGGGCAAAGATTTTCTGTATCGGTTTGTTTTCCTCGGTGCATCCATGGCGGGTGCCATTGCCACCACGGCGAACCCCTTTTACACGCCCTCTGATCGTCACCTATGCTGGCTGCGTAAATTCCTGTGTATATTTTTCTATATTTTGTGTATATGTTCTGCCCCATTGTATTTAAAAAAATTCATTTTCTCCCATCACACATCATATTTTAAAATTTAAGTAAAATGACATGGAAATAAAGAATTGTCATGTTAATGATTCAGGTATATGGCAGAGTTAAGTTTCACTGAAAGATTCAGTGCCATGTTAATGATTCGGGTATATAGCAGAGTTAAGTTTCACCGAAAGAAGAGGTGCAAATTTTGTTTTCTTGTAGCGTTTTGTTTGGGCATTTTTATTTATTTATTTTTGGTAGTTTAAAGGGTGTAGTTTTAGTTTTTTTTGGTATATTTTGTTGGTTAAATTTAATAAAAGTTGTTAGAATAGTAGATTTAAGTTGTGTAGTTTACATAATTTTTGTGTATTATAAATTTTTTAGGTATTCAGTCTATTTTATATTTAAAATTGCAATTTAAATAATAAAAAAATATATATCACTAAATTTGAATGAAAATGACTAAAACACTTAGCAATCAAACAATTTTTTTTAATATGTTTTTTAAATCATCGTTTTTATGTCTATAAAATAATTTGAAAAATTATTTTTCTTTTCCATAAATCAATTTGACAACATTAATAGATGAATTACTTTAAATCAATAAAAAAAAAAAAAATTAATAAAATACTTCAAATGATTTAGAACTGCAGATTCTTACACATTTGAAGTGAATTGATACTTTATTGTAATAATGCATTTCTTTTTCTAAAAATGTTCCTTTTAAAAAATAAAAAATAAAATAAAATTGTAATAAATGAAGATTTTTTTTGTAATACCTTTATAGTGAAGAGTAAATTTTAATTACCGTCATTTATTTTAAGTTATTTTTGTGAAAAGACAATTTGTAAAAAAATAAACAAAAGTGGATAATGAGTATGTTTATTGCTTAATAAAATTTAGAAGAATTTTGAGAAGTAAATTTATGGATGAGATTTATTAACTCTTTCAAACTTCCAATACCGCTGAGGAGGTAGTTATCTATTCTAATATAGACTTAGGAGGTAGTTATCTCTTTTAATCGAGACCTTAGAGATAAAACATCTCAGGAGGAGAGACAGGGGGTTAGCCACGAGAGGGAGGAACCCACTTATAGAGAAAATAAGAAAAAGAGATAGACTACTGGGAGAGATCGTTTTGAGCTAGTGCTCTAGATCATACCAAGAGGGTCAGATGAACTGAAGGGTAAGTTAACCATTGAAGGTTGCAAGATATTGACTGTATTGGAAGTGGACACGGGGGGAAGGTGGGAATCTGGATGTAAAATTGGAAGTGGACGCGCGGGGGAATCTGAATGTAATCACTAGTTCCATTGGAAGGGAGGACTAGTATCATCCTAACCTATTTTTCTTGACTAGTTACATCATCCAAATAACTATTAATGCCTTAATGTTTCATTTTCTAATGAGCATTAAGTTCTGGTAAAGGTTCTAACGTTGTTTGAGTAAACATTTATGGTTGAGCAATTTGTTGTAATGATTAAAGAAAAAAAAGGGATTCACCATTGAAATTGGTTAATATAGAGCCTTTTTATTAACTTAATTCGTGTTATCATTAATTATGGAAAAGAAAAGATTAGTTGTGTATAATGTCAGACATAAAAAATTGCTGAGAAGTCACAAATATGGATTACATGTTTTTTTTTAATATATACACAACCTTGTAACTACCGAGATATAGGTATACTTTTCACAAGAAAAACATTAACTGTCATAAGCACAAGGTGCATGGAAAAATATAGTGAAGCATGGGTCGAGTGGTTTTGGTAAACCCTCAAAATCTGAGTGGCTGCACAAACCCCATATTACCTTAGCCACAAAAGCAAACTCGGTATTGTAGACTGAGAAGAAAGGATTAACGGAAAGACCACCTTTAAACATATATAGTATAGGTAAGTAAACAATGCTTTAAAGTAACTTGTGTGCTAGTTTCTGTCACACAATTATGTAGAGAAGTAAGCCAGAGGGAAATCACAGGAGTAGTTTCTCAAACCCCAATGGGAGTAGAGACTAAAGAAAATAGAAAAAAAAACATGACTATAATTTAACTCTCATTCATTAAAAAAAAAACAGTAAGAGAGA
Source organism: Pinus tabuliformis (assembly GCA_031772625.1). NCBI lineage: Eukaryota > Viridiplantae > Streptophyta > Pinopsida > Pinales > Pinaceae > Pinus > Pinus tabuliformis. The sequence continues at coordinate 868,797,777 of CM062817.1, forward strand.
ACAATTATAATGTTGATTAAATACCACTGTAGATGGAAGAAATTAACTAAAACGAAAGCCCAACATTTGATTAATTACCACAGAAAAATTGGAATCCACTAATATGGTCTAAAGCATAAGTAACATTTATAACTTAAGCCAGACTTGAGAGCCTCAGGCCTTAGAGAATAAATAACGATTACAAAGTTCAATAATGTTGACCATTCCTATGATTAAGAGGTTGAGGGCCTTAAAAACCTAAGAGAAAGAGACCTGAGAAATTTATATATGACCCTGTATCTTGCAAATGACACAAATGCAAAGGAGGTCTGGTCCTTCTATTTTTTTGACATAAAACATAGTCAACTGGAAAACGAGTAAAAACCTTGGAAGAAGTCTAAATGTATCAAAGGGGGATCTTCAAACATCAGCATCATGAAAAGTCACCCTAGCGCTTCCCCATCGCCTACAAACACAAGATTGAAATGCATTAAGTGTGAACGAAATGAATGAATCACCGAAACAATAATTACTCAGAGTAATTAAACCCAAATATTGATCCCTGGAATGTTTACGTCATGGCTGAGACAAAAGCCCAATCGAACCTTGCAAGCTGAGAATGAAAGGGGAAGGGTTCTTTCTTCCACCAGCATGCCCAAAACCTTTGTGCTGATGGCAAGGGAGAATGGTTAACTGAGGCACGGTGGGAAAAAACCCATGGGAAACTAACAAGGGCTTGTGTAATAAGCGAAACCTGTAACAGTTGTGGAGACACTCCCCATGCCGAGATGAGAGGGAAATGATGTCCGCCAACAACAATACCAAGGTTAGTTACCCTAATCCGCTCCCGAGGAATGTCGACTATCAGATCTCTGCCTTGGATCTCCATCATAGGATCTCCACCAGGTGGCAAAAGGAAAGGGGAAACATCTAGATATGGGCCTCGGGTAGTGGTATAAATCCAATCCGTCAATGCAAAACCATAATGAAGTATGATCCATGTGAATATGTTTTAAATTAAACATAGGTTTAGTATTGTACCTATCGATTAACAATGATCAATGTTAATACAATATGAAATTAAAATCCTCTATTATGACGGGGACTACCTTTATGGTTTGACATTGAGATATATTATGTGTTGTATGGTGCAAAAAATCATTAAGCATGAGATATGGATAATAGGTTTAACAAGAGAAGAAAATTTCTTTTTATTTATGTTTGTTATTGGACGATTGAGTGTTACAAGTGGTATCAAAGCTCAACTCTCAATACTATGGCATGAATGGGCAATGATGATAACAATAAATGTTTTGAAATATGCACAAAGAAATAATTAAACATGTAGAATTCTATAATGAGAAGGGGATCTAGAGGACGAGGAACTAGACAGATGCAAAACCCTGATGTAAACCCATAATTATGGGTGCAACAAGGTGTAGAATAAAAACAACAAACAAGTAGGCTGCTTGAAACTATGGAGCAAATGCAAGTTGAAATGGGACACCTAAGAACAGATAATGAAAGGCTGATGTGAGAGCAAGAAATAATCCTCAAGAGCCTCTCAGACAAATAAAATCATCGAAATTTTCGACCTAGTCGTGAGTATAGAACCTGGGACAAGGATGAACATCAACAACGAAGTGAAAATACTCCAGAAGGGAGCCATACTCAAAAATTCGACAGAAACATAATGGATCGTGAGGAGGAATCGGGTAATGTGTCTAAACTTGTAGAAGGCAATGTACATTATGTAATGTACTAAAGAATAAGACAAGAATTTACTTCTACTTTCAACCAACGGAAGCCAATAGATCGATGAAAGCAATATGAACAAGAAGAAGATAAATCAATGGCACATATCACAATATGTATCCAGGGAACGCCTCAACTGAAAAACCCCACTATCTGTATTGCATTAAATCAGAAATCCAAGATGAGAATACAATGTTTGTTCTCACAAGAACAATCCCAACACTCAGTATGATCAATCTCCCTACTCAAAAGCAAGCTCAAGCCAATCTCTAGCCTCTTCTTCTACTTTCAAAGCCCCTGATTCCTTGCTCCCTTGGTCAAAGAATTTGGATGAACAATATGCTCTGCTCAACCTTGAGCTTAAATTGCACAAGTATTTCCTATCCTCCACCCGATGACTTCCTTTGGCCAATACTTAGCCAAATTTCCAAGCCTCCAAGCTTCTAATTCTTTGCACAATTCCTAAGAGAATTAGCCTGCATTTAAAGGGGAATTCCTCATCCATAACTGTGCAATACAAAATTAGGTCCTTTTTAGATTACATGCATGATATTTACAACTCAGTAAATCATGCAACTGATAGTACACTATCCTTGCGCTCCGGTCTCAACTGGTTCTTTATCTGAACTGACATGCATGAGTTTCTGATGAGAGAATCTTCAATTAACTGGAGTAACACTTGTGGATGCACTAGTGCACCAACTGAATGCTAATCCTCTATTAGTTCCACAAACTGTTATAACTAATTTAACTGACCATAACTCAGTAAACTGAGTTATCTAATTACAACTCATAAATAAACTCATCTTCGACCCCTAAAACTTAGGGAGAACATATACATGACTTCCAACTCGAAATTCCTAAGTTAAATAAACTCAACTTAACTTAGTTAACTATTACAAGTTGCTATGAGAAAATCATTACAATTTTAACTCACAATTTAATTCGAGGACAAATTAAAATGGAATTCCTGGATTCTATTTTTAACATTTCTTGTTTCTATTTTCAACAAAACCTATAAATATCAAGAAACCGAAACTGGAGCTGCAAGGAGAATTTAGAAAAATTAAACCTCCTTTTTTCAATGGGGAGGTAGAGAAAGCTGTAGAAGCATGGATTATTAACATGAATAAATATTTTCAGGTTTATGAATATGACAGTCACCTCAAGGCCAGATTGGCCATTTATCAACTTCAGGGTAAGGCCACCTTATGGTGGGAGGAAGTTAAAATTGTACATGGAGTAGAGGATCAGGACATAACATGGGATGAATTCTAGAAACATTTCAAAAATAAATATCGAAGGAAGTGATTCTATGATGAGAAAGCCAAAGAGTTTCATGATTTGAAGTTAGGGCAATTGACAATGGACGAATATGTGACAAAATTTACATCTTTATTAAGGTACATGCCATATATCAGAGAAGAGAAAGCTAAGGTTCAACGTTTTCTAAGTAGTTTACCTGCATATATGAAGGAGAGAATAGAGTTTGATAGTCCTAAGACTATGGACGAAGCCATTCGAAAATCTCGAATGTGTATCAACAGATCAAGTAGAAAGGAGATTCGGGAAAAATGTGGTCCCAAAAGAAAGGGCAAAAGAATTATCATTAGTATTGAGGAACGAGACCCACAAAATTCAAGAATAACAAAGGAATTTATCAAGTAAACAACTTGGAAGGAGTGAGTAGAAGACCACGTGGCAAGCTGAAAATAAGCTAACAGAAGCATCCAACAAGCCAAACCTAGTCAGGGACAAAGACCCCCTATACAATGCTAGGGTTGTGGGGGAGCGCATTACTACAAAAATTGTCCTCAGCATGCCCAACCTAGGCCAACCAAAAATATACAAGAGGCATCTACAATCGATGAGGTGGCAAGGATCACGCTCTGAATCAATGCAACATTAGAGGAATGACAAGTTGATTATCAACCTACTATGATAGAGTTGGAAGGTAAGTTAAGTACTCAATCCATATCTATTTTCGTAGATCCGGGTGCAAGCTTGAGTTATGTTAGCCCTAAAGTGGTTGAGATATGTTGTTTACAAACAAATAAATTTAAAAACCCATGTCTAGTACAACTGGCTACAAGAGATAAGAGAAGGGTAAATGCCAAAGTACTAGGTTACTCCGTGGACATAGGTGGCCAATTTACTAAGATAGATTTGAATGTACTACCATTAGGGTCATATGATTTTCTAATTGGAATGGATTGGTTGGATAGCCACTGGTCCTTAGTAAACTGTAAGGACAAGAAATCTAAGGAATAAAAAAACCCATGAGGTTACGCCCCATCACCGCCTCCCAATTAAGTAAATGTGTTAGAAAGGGTTGTATGATTTATGTTGTTCAAGTTGGGTATTCCAACTCCAAGGAGAAAATTTATGAGTTAGAAAACATATCGGTTATTCAAGAATTTACAGATGTATTTCCTGAAAATATTTTGGGGTTGCCTCCAAAACGAGATATTGATTTTACAATTGAATTAGTCCCTGGGGAAACACCCATGTCCAAAGATCCTTATCATATGAGTATTTAAAAATTAACTGAAATTAAAATGCAATTGGAAGAACTACTCGATAAAGAGTGTATTCACCCCAACATGTCACCCTTGGGAGATCCAATATTGTTTGTAAGAAAGAAATATGGTACACTACAACTATGTATTGACTACTGACAACTTAATAGGTTAACTATTAAAAATAAATATCCTCTACCTCGAATCAATGATCTATTTGATCAGGTCAAGGGTGCAACAACCTTCACCAAAATCGATTTAAGGTCAGGATATCATCAGATCTGAGTAAAGGAAGAAGATATTTGTAAAACAACCTTTCGAACTCGGTATGGTCACTATGAATTATTAGTCCTACCTTTTGGGTTAACTAATGCACCCGTGACCTTCATGAGTTTAATGCATGGTATATTCCACCCCTTATTGGATAAATTTGTTTTAATCTTTATAGACAATATCTTGATTTATTCCAAATATTTGGAAGAACATAAGGAGCATTTACAAATGGTATTGCAAATATTAAGAGATCATCAACTGTATGCAAAGTTTAGTAAGTGTGACTTTTATAAAGAGCAGATCCAATACTTGGGACATGTGATTACAGCTGAAGGTATAACTGTGGATCCTGAGAAATCATAACGATAATGGAATGGCCAGTTCCTAGGAACGTGGTTGATATTAGATCCTTTATGGTCTTCATAGTATATTACCATTGCTTCATTAAGAATTTCTCTCGAATTGTGTATCCCATCACCTCCTTGCAAAAGAAGGGAAATATGTTTAAAGGGACTAATGAATGTTAGCATAGTTTTGAACACTTAAAACATTTTTTGAATATTTCCCTCATGTTGAGGATAGTTAACCCAAATAAGGAATTTTTCGTTTGCACGGATGCATGTATTGAAGGCATAGGAGCAGTGTTAACACAGGATGGGAAGGTGATTGTGTATGAGTCCTGAAAGCTGAAAGAACATGAACAAAGGTATTCTGCCTATGATTTGGAACTAACAGCTATAGTACATGCCTTAAAGGTATGGAGACATTATCTTTTAGGTAAAATATTTCTGTTGCTAACTGATCATATTAGTTTAACCAGTTATTTCAAACAACCTAGTTTAAATGCTTGACAAGCATGATGGAGTGCTTTCCTTAGTGAATTTGATTTTGACATTAAGCATTTAAAAGGAAAGGAAAATCGAGTTCTGGATTCTTTGAGTAGAAGAATGCATTGCGTATATGAACTTTATTATAACCAGATAGAGTTTAATTGCTTAGAACAAATTAAAGAGGTTGCCCATCGAGATCCTGAATACAAATTCTTATGGCAGCAAGCTCAGCAGGCTGCCAGACAAGGAAAACAATCGAATTACGACATAAATCAAGATCAACTGCTAACTTTTAGGGGAAGAATTTATGTTCCTAACCAAACTTCGATCAAACAGTTGATTTTAGATGAATTCCATAAAATCCCATATCATGCTCACCCTGGATATCAGAAAATGCTTTCAGCCATCAAGCCCAATTATTTTTGGCCAGGAATGCACAGGGATATTGCTGAGTATTTAATAAAATGCATTGAGTGCCAGCAAGTTAAGGCAGAACATCAACATCCTGCTGGTCTTCTTCAACCTATACTTGTACCATAATGGAAATGGGAGGTTATTACTCTCGATTTTATTACAGGGCTGCCTAGATCTAAGAGGCACAATGATTCCATTATGGTAATTGTTGATAAGCTTAGTAAGGTAGCTCACTTTATCCCACTGTAGTCCACATTCAAAGATGTTCATATTTCCGATATCTTTAAGAAGGAAGTATTATGGTTGCATGCGATTCCTAAGGTGGTCATATCAGATAGGGATGCAAAATTTACATCTACTTTTTGGAAAGCCTTATTTGCAAGGATGGGAAATCAATTCCAATTTAGTATTGCGTATCATTCTCAGACTAACGGAAAACTGAAAGAGTGAATAAGGTATTAGAGGATATGATTCGTAGGTATGTTATGTAGCAACCCATTAAGTGGGAAGAATATTTACATCTCATAGAGTTTGCATATAATAATGGGTATCATGAGTCTTTAAAAATGAGTCCTTTCAAGGTGCTTTATGGGAGAAAGTGCAAAACACCTGCAAATTGGAGCAACCTTGAGAACAGGTTGATGTTAGGACCAGAAATGTTAGAGGAAATGGAACAAGCAGTGAGGAAAGTCCGACAAAATTTAAAAGCTTCCCAAGACAGGAAAAAAGCTTATGCATAATGGAAAAGGACATATCGAGAATTTAAAGTTGGAGACCATGTTTTTGTGTGAATTAAACCAAATAAAATCACATTGAGGTGGACTAGCTCGACGAAGCTTGCTCCTCGTTTTTGTGGACCTTTCGAAATACTCGAAAGAATTGGACCAGTAGCGTATAAATTAGCCTTACCAAGTTATGTAAAGGTTCATAATGTGTTTCATGTCTCCTTGCTAAAACAATATGTGTATGATCCTAACCATGTGATTCACTGGCAGGAGGTTTAGGTAAAAACAAAATGTTAAGTTGATTATATTTATTTATATATGCCATAAAAAAAATGCTTATAAGAATTTTATGATTTTGGTTCAGGTCGAACCGAATGGAGAATTCCTAGTATAGCCTCTGTGTGTCCTCAATGAGAGGGAAACAATGCTGCAAAAGTGAGTCGTTACCCGAGTTAAGGTACAATGGAAACACTTCAGTCAGGAGGATGCCGCCTGGGAAGACAAGGATTTCATGCAACATGCATACCCAAATCTATTCTGAGATCAGAATGAACACCGAGACAATGTTCCACTCCAAGGGGGGAAGATGTAACACCCTCATATTTGAAGAGTAAGTTTTAATTACTATCATTTAATTTTCAGTCATTTTTGTGAAAAGGAAATTTGTTAAAAAATAAACAAAAGTGGATAATGAGTATGTTTATTTCTTAATAGAATTTAAAAGAATTTTTAGAAGTAAGTTTACATATGCAAAATTAATCACTGTTTGAAAATTCCAATATGGTTGAGGAGGTAGTTATCTGTTTTAATCTAAACCTCAAAGATGAAACTTCTTAGGAGGAGAGACAGGGGGTTAGCCACTAGAGGGAGGAACCCACCTGTACAGAAAAGAAGAAAAACAGATAGACTACTAGGAGAGATTGTCTTGAGCTAGTCTCGAACCAATGGAGACTCTCCATTCATAACTATTTATGGTGCTCTGGATCAGACCAGGAGGGTCAAGTGATCTGAAGGCCAAGTTAAACATTGAAGGTTGCAAGATATTGACTGTATTGGAAGTGGAAGCATGAGGGGGAATCTGGACGTAATCACTAGTTCCAATTGAAGGTAGGACTAGTCACATCCTAACCTATTTTTCTTGACTGGTTACATCATCCAGATAAGTATTAATCCCTTATTGAGGGTTTCATTTCCTAATGGGTATTAAGTTCTGGTAAAGGTTCTAATGTTGATTAGAGTAAACATTTATGGTTGAGCAATTTATTGTAATGCTTAAAGAAAAAAAGGATTTAGATTCTATGATTGAATTTGGAGGAGCGTGATTATTAACTTAATTCGTGTTATAACTAATTATGGAAAATAAAAGATTATTTGTATATAATGTCAGACATAAAAAATTGCTGAGAAGTCACAAATATGGATTACAATGTTTCTATATATATATATATATATATATATGTATATATATATATATATATATATATATATGTATATATATATATATATATATATATATATATATATATATATATATATATATATATATATATATATATATATATATATATATATATATATATATATTAGCTTGTAACTACCGGGGTATACTTTTCATAAGAAAAACATTAATTGTCATAAGCACAAACTGCATGGAAAAATGTAGTGAAGCATGGGTCGAGTGGTTTTGGTAAACCCTCAAAATATGAGTGGCCACACAAACCCCAGATCACCCTAGCTGCAAAAGAGAACTCGGTACTGTAGACTGAGAAGAAAGGATTAACTAGAAGACGACCTCTGAATATATATAGTATAGCTAAGTAAACAATGCTTTAAAATAACTTGCGTGCTAGTTTCTATCACACAATTATGCAGAGAAGTAAGACAAAGGGAAACCGCAAAGGCAGTTTCTCAAACCCCAATGAGAGTAGAGACTAAAGAAAATAGAAAAAAAATATAACAGTAATTTAACTCTCATTCATTCTGAAATAACAATGAGAGAGAACGATTATAATGTTGATTAGGTACCACTATAAATGGCATAGATTAACTAAAATGAAATCCCATCATTTGATTAATTACCATAGAAAAATCAGAATCCATTAATAATGTCTAAAACATAAGTAACATTTATAAATTAAGCCAGACCCTAGAGCCTCGAGCCTCAGAGAATAAATAATAGTTACAAAGTTCAATAATGTCGACCATTCCTATGATTAAGAGGTCGAGGGCCTAAAAAATCCAATAGAAAGAGACCCGAGCAATTTATATATGACCCTATATCACGCAAATGACACAAATGCAAAGGAGGATTGTTCCTTATATTTTTTTGACATAAAACCCAATCAATTGGCAAATGGGTAAAAACCCGGGAAGAAGTCTGAATGTATCAAAGGGGGATATTCAAACAACGACATCATGAAAAGCCACCCCAATGCTTCCCCATCGCCTGCAAACAAAATATTGAAATTCATTAAGTGTGAACGAAATGAATGAAAAACCAAAACAATAATTACTTAGATTCATTAAACCCAAACACGGATACCTGGAATGTTTGTGTTGTGGCTGAGACAAAATCCCAATCAAACCTTGCAAGCCGAAAATGAACGAGGAAGGGTTCTTTCTTCCACTAGCATGTCTAAAACCTCTGTGCAGATGACAAGGGAGAATGGTTAACTGAGACATGGTGGGAATAAACCCTTGGGAAACTGACAAGGGTTTGCATAATAAGGGAAACCTGTAACTATTGCAATGCCACTCCCCATGCCGAGATGAGAGGGAAATGAAGTATGCCAACAACAATACTAGGGTTAGTTACCCTAATTTTCTCCTGAGGAATGTAGGCTGTCAGATCTCTACCCAGGATATCCATCATAGGATCCCCACCAGGTGGCAACAGGAAAGAGGAAACATCTAGATGTGGGCCTAGGGCAAAAATATACATCCAATATGTAAGTACAAAACCATAATGAAATATGATCCATGTGAATATTTTGTAAATTAAACATAGGTTTAGTACTGTACCTATCGGTTAAAAATTATTAATGTTTGATCTGAATTTGAAACTACTTGTAAATGGTTTGCAAGGTATTCAATTCAGAAATATACATGTTTAAAAGATGTCCATGTCTTGCAGAAAAGAAACAAATGAAATTTTCAGCTGTTCATGACCCATTTAAGTATAGCATATTTATTTCCTTTTACTGTTTAACACACTAAAACGAATTTGTTCTGCAAAATAAATCAACCATAGATGCAAAAGAAGTTGATGAAGCAGTTCACCCCTCCTAGGCTACGTCTGCTGGGTCCAAGGCTCCCAAATGGGCCTGTCCTTGTTTTAATTAAATGCTCAAATTGAATATATAGCTGAATAGAAGCATCTACAGGTGGAATAGATGGTAAAAACGGATTCAGAACACTTGAATCCTTCAGGATTGACTACTGGTTCACCTCAAATGGGTACCTGCAACCCTATACAGTCTTCCCAATACTGGGCCCTAGTGGCTCCTAGAACTTCCACGGCTCCAAAACCTCTGCAAATGACCTCAGAATGCTGTAATACCTATGCCAATGGCTTCAAAAGGTCCAAAATACCCAAAATCAAAAAAAAAATCGTCCAAAACGGACTTTCCTAGCCAAAGTTATGGCCATTTACTCCCAACTGCCAGCTGGTCCTAAAAAGACTCCAGCTAACTTTAGTTAGAGTCCAGATAGGCCCGCCAATTTTGGCGGTCCGCCAATTCCGCCACCAAATCCTGACCTGACCGCCGGATTTAACTGTTTCTTTAATGCGCATGTGAACGCATTTATATTAACTGCAGTTTTCCTCGGATTGCGCGCTGACTGGTGGTTAGTGTTCTAGCCCACGGTTCTTGGCATAAGGTCACGTGGTATGGGGGGCTGGCCCCCTTGGGCCCCGCCAAAACAAATTTAAACTTCTTAAGAATTTCCACCGGCAATACAACGAATGTAACCATGGTGGCGCGTTAGTAAGGCACTTGGTTAATTCTGGGCAGGTCGCGGGTTCAAACCTCTCTACTGCCACCAAAAATTTTAACATACCTCTGCTGACGTCACCCAGGCAACGTGGCGGCCTCCGAGCCTGCCACGTGGCATCTTGCTATTGGCTGCCCAAATGGAATATTTCTTGGAATATTCCTTGGAATATTCTGTGGAATATTTTTTTTTTTTAATTTTTTTTTGAAAAATTCAAAATTTCAATGTTATTGAGAAATTCTTCTTTTTGGCATAACTTTCTCATACGGTGACCGTTTTTCGAACCGTTTGTGGCACCAGAATCAAGAAGACGAGCTCTATCCAGTCGTTCAGGTTTGAACTAGTTCTGAGCATTTTAAATTTTGAGCATTTTACGACACTTGGGACATGAGCCCCTGATCACGCCTCCCCATTGGGAAGCTTTTGGACCCCAAAAGCCTTCAACTACTTGTTAAAGAGGTGAGGGTATAGCTCCCTCACTCTGTCCACCTCCATCCACTTTTCCTTGTTCGGTTTGCTACCTTTGAAACCAACCTGAACATAATCTACATTGCCCCTCCTTGAAGTGCGTGTCCTTCTGTAAAGGACTGTATCTTCTTTCAGCTCATCTAAGAATTCTGGCGAGAAATCTTCTATAGATGGCAGTTGAACAACACTTTCATGATCAACAATCAAAGGAGGTTCATACAAACGTAAGTTCTCCACATTGACAACAGAATACATTTGCATCTAGGAAGGCAAATCTAATTGAAAAGCATTATTTCCAACCTTCTTGAGGATTTTGAATGGACCATAACAAATAGGCTTCAGCTTTTTACCTTCTCCTTGCATCCTTTCCTTACTAATGTACAGCCATACCTCATCCCCTATTTGAAACTTGTGATCGACTCTATGCTTGTCGTGTCTTTCCTTGTACTTGCCTTGACTCTTCTCAAGCTGTTCTTGAATTTGCTGAATTCTTTCAATGAATGAATAAGATTTGTCAATATCACTATGTCCCTCAATGGCGACATCTTTCTCAAGAATGAAATCAAGAGGTGATTTTGGCAAGTAACCAAAACAAGCTTCAAACGGTGAGGTGTTTGTGGAAGAGTGCTTGGCACGATTGTAAGCATGCTGTATGTAGTGCAAATGTTCATCCCACAGCTTGGGATGCTTGCTACAATATCCTCTCAAGAGGTGCACAATGGTTCTGTTCACAACTTCGGTTTGTCCATCTGTTTGCGGATGGAAAGCAATACTTTTCTTCAACTTTGTGTCCATCATCTCCCATAGGTTGGACCAAAAATTCCCCACAAATCTGGAATCCCTGTCACTAATAATGGAAGTAGGCAAACCAAAGTGAATCCATACATGATGAAAAAATAATTCAGCAGTTTGTTCAGCAGTTATAGTTTTCTTACAAGGCATAAGTATACACATTTTGCTGAAACGATCAACTACTACATATAAATAATCATGCTGCTTTCTAGATTTTGGCAAACCTCCTACAAAATCCATAGAGATGCTCTCCCATGGTCTAGAAGGTACCGGCAAAGGAATATACAAGCCAAGCTTCCTATTACTAGGCTTGCTTGTAGCACATAATGAACAACCTCTTATGAACCTTGAAACAGAATCTACCATGCGAGGCCAATAACAATACCTTTGTAGATGTGCAACTGTTTTGCTTACACCAAAATGGCCAGCAATAAGAGAAGAATGAGCTTCTCTTATGACATTTATCCTCTCCCCCTGTGGTATACACAACTTGCCCAAATGAAACAACAAATTGTTATGCATGTGATAGTCATTTTCCTCTACATGATTCCCTTTACTCAAGTTAGCATACACATCTTTAAAGTCATCAGAAGATGTATATTGTTCTCTGTAACTATCATGTACAATGGAATCATTATTAAGTAAAGTAACAACACCAATAATAGGCCTTGAAAGCATATCAACAACTTTATTCAAAGTATCTTTCTTGTACCTTATTACCAAATGGAACTGTTGCAAGAAGCCCATCCATCTGGGGTGTCGTGACTGTTGTAACTTGCTTTGTGATTGCAAGTACTGTAAGGGCTGATGTTCGGTATGTATAACAGTTTCTTTGCCCATCAAATAGTGTTTCCACTTTTTGACGCTTTGTACCAATGCATACAACTCCTTATCATATGTAGGATAATTTACAACAGCACCATTAAAAGTTTCAGAATGAAAAGCAATAGGCTTACCATGCTATAGAAGAACTGCACCCATGGCATAATCACTAGCATCGGTTTGTATCTCAAATGGTTGTCTCAAATCCGGTAATGCAAGGACTGGAGCTGAACTAATCTTCTCTTTCAAAGATTCGAAAGCTTTTTGTTGCTTGCCTCCCCATTGGAAAGCATGCTTCACACTTGTCACTGCATGCATAGGAGCTGCTATAGAAGAGAAGTTAGAGATGAACTTACTCCAATATTGAGCTGCACCGAAAAAACTTCTTACCTCTGTTATGGATTTGGGAGTAGGCCACTTCACAATAGCCTCAATCTTAGCAGGATCAATTCTCAAAGCACCTCCTCCTACTATGTGTCCCAAATAAACCAAAGAAGTATTTTCAATTTCACACTTTGACATTTTAAGAAATAACTGATTCTTCTTCAAAACATCAAGTACCTTCCTAACATGCATGACATGATCTTCTTTAGACTTGCTGAAAATTAAGATGTCATCTAAGTAGACAAAACGAAATCATCAAGAAAAGGACACAAGACATCATCCATTACCCGCATGAAAGTTGCAGGTGCATTGCACAAACCAAACTGCATCACAAGCCATTCAAAGAGTCCTTGTTTGGTTTTAAACGTTGTCTTCCAAATGTCACTTTCTTCAATTCTTACTTGATGATATCCACTACACAAGTCTAACTTAGTGAAATATCGAGCATATTTCAGCTGGTCTATCAAATCATCTATCCTTGGGAGTGGGTAACGATTCTTTACCGTTATCTTGTTCAAGGCCCTGAAATCAACACACATACGCCAAGTGCCATCTTTCTTTGGAATCAATACAATTGGTGACCCACTGGCGAAGTACTTGGCCTTATGAAACCCTTGTCCAACAAGTCCTTGATTTGCTTCTTTATTTCAACATTCTCCATAATAGACATGCGGTACATGCCTATGTTTGGAAGGGGACAATCTGGATGCTTATGGATTTCATGCTGAATCTCCCTCTTAGGAGGAAAACCTATTGGCTCCTGAAACATCTCATGATATGCATCAACTACATCATATAGATCTGATTTAAGTTTTGGACCACAATTGTCAAATGACTCATGATTCACATCAACCTTGGGCTTAATCATAAGAAGAACAAAATTCTTACTTGAATTGACCAGCCTTTTTACCTGTCCTGCATTCACCATCGCTATATTTGTCTTCTTGCGATGAGCTCTAACAATGAACTCCTTGCCATCTTTGAAAAGATGATATTTGTTTTCATGGCGATGAAAGATAGCTTTCCTGTCAAACAAGTAAGGACTTCCAAAAACAATTCCTGCTATATCAAAAGGTACCACATCAAGTTCAACTGTGTCAATAAAATGTGCAGTAATTGCAAAGCGCAATGTGCACTTTCTTGAAACTTGTAAATTTGCATCCTTGCAAATCCATCCAAGTGGATATGGCTTTGGATGTGGAATGGTCTCAAGTTTAAGATGCTTGACCAAATCCTCTGATATAAGGTTTGCTTGTGACCCACTATCAAAAAGTGTGTCAATTTTAGTATGTTTTGAAATCACCCTCACATGAAACAGTTCAATTCTTTCTTCCTCATTAGGAGCTTGTACATGACAGTTTGAGGTACTAGTGCTGACTTGAGTTTCAATTTCTTTTCCCTTCAATTTTTTCAAACCCATGGCTGCAATTTTGGTTTCATCACCTGAATCATCCCCTAAATCTTGTGGTGTAGATTTAGTAGCTGCAGTTTTCTGTTTCCCTTTGGATTTGTTAAATTGAGGTCTTTTTTCAGGATGTAATTTCCAACAGTTTTTCTCCTCATGGCCTAGTTTAGAACAGTGTTTACAGATCACTTTCTCACTCTCCCGTTTGACAGATACATTCTTTTTGCCCTTTCCCTTGGAGGTTTTCTCTTTGTTTTTCCCCTTGGGGGGCTTGTTTCTACCCTCTTCAAATGTGTGTTTTTCCCTTGCCTCTAAATGTGTAGCTTGGACACAAACCTCGTCCAGGCTAGTAGGGTTAAACATCAAGATGATGTGTCTAAGGTAGCTATGCAAGCCACCAATATATTTCAGCAAGGTTTCCTGGGTCTGTAAATCTACCCCTGATAAGAGAGCTCTTCTCCTGAATTCTTGGGTGTAGTCTTGGACACTCTGACCCTTAAGTTGTCAAAAATTTTGCCAGTTCATAATGGCTTTTTGCATGTGAGCAAGAGGATAAAACTATTTTTTAATGGCTAACAGAAATTCAGGCCATGTTAAGGTAACCTTACCAAATTTCTTGATCTCCTCTTTAGTCTTGGCCTCCCACCAGACCAATGCTGCTCCATCCATTCTCAAAGAAGCCAACTAAATCTTTGTGGCATCATCATGCATATTCTGGATCCTCAAGTAAACTTCCAACTGCCTAATCCAGTTGTCAAGCTTTTCTGCATTCACTTCACCATTAAACATAGGTAATTCGAATTTTACATCAAGCTTCAAAAAATGACTTTTTCCAGAGGATCTATGCTTATGAACAGAAGAAGACGAGGATGAAGAGGAAGAATGTGAAGATGGGGGTGGTGGATCACCATTACCTCCATGTCCTTTCTTGGAATGATCATCATCCTTCTTACCTCCTGAAGAGCCCTCTCCTTCATGTGGATGTTTGGACCCTTCTCCAGCCAATTTCTCATTTCTTTCTTGGTACAATATCCTCACCATTTCAGTGAGGTCCAAGAAAGCCTTTCTGAAGACTCTTTCTTCTTCTTTTGGATCCATGTCTGCAGGAATTTCTCCTTCATGTGCAGACATTCTTGAAGCTTCTGCTGAGACTCTTGAGGGTGAAATTGAAGGTGGAGGTGATGGCTCTCTGGCCTTCCTTGACTGAGGATTCTCTCATTCTCTAGTCAATTGTCCTTCCCCTATTTTAAGTTTCAACCTGGTAAGCATCAATACTTGCAAGACAGAAGATATTTGCACAAAAACAATCAAAAGACAACTATACCAAAGATTGACTGAAAGAGCATTTATCTACTTTGCAATTGTATAAAAAGAGCATTTCGAAGGCTTCCTGGCTCGTTTCAGGCTCTGTCTATAGCTTATTTGACTGCTTTTGATACAAAGAAACAACAACATAGCTCTGATACCAACTTGATCTGAATTTGAAACTACTTGTAAATGGTTTGCAAGGTATTCAATTCATAAATATACATGTTTAAAAGATGTCCATGTCTTGCAGAAAAGAAACAAATGAAATTTTCAGCTGTTCATGACCCATTTAAGTATAGCAGATTTATTTCCTTTTACTGTTTAACACACTAAAATGAATTTGTTCTGCAAAATAAATCAACCATAGATGCAAAAGAAGTTGATGAAACAGTTCACCCCTCCTGGGCTATGTCTGCTGGGTCCAAGGCTCCCAAATGGGCCTGTCCTTGTTTTAATTAAATGCTCAAATTGAATATAAAACTGAATAGAATCATCTATAGGTGGAATAGATGGTAAAGACGAATTCAGAACACTTGAATCCTTCAGGATTGACTACTGGTTCACCTCAAATGGGTACCTGCAACACTATACAATCTTCCCAATACTGGGCCCTAGTGGCTCGTAGAACTTCCACGGCTCCAAAACCTCTGAAAATGACCTCAGAATTCTGTAAGACCTATGCCAATGGCTTCAAAAGATCCAAAATACCCAAAAAAAAAAAAAAAATCGTCCAAAACGGACTTTCCTAGCCAAAGTTATGGCCATTTACTCCCAACTGCCAGCTGGTCCTAAAAAGACTCCAGCTAACTTTAGTTAGAGTCCAGATAGGCCTGCCAATTTTGGCGGTCCGCCAATTCCGCCACCAAATCCTGACCTGACCGCTGGATTTAACTATTTCTTTAATGCGCATGTGAACGCATTTATATTAACTGCAGTTTTCCTCGGATTGCGCGCTGACTGGTGGTTAGTGTTCTGGCCCACGGTTCTTGGCATAAGGTCACGTGGTATGGGGGGCTGGCCCCCTTGGGGCCCCGCCAAAACAAATTTAAACTTCTTAAGAATTTCCGCCGGCAATACAACCAACGTAACCCCGGTGGCGCGTTGGTAAGGCGCTTGGTTAATTCTGGGCAGGTTGCGGGTTCAAACCTCTCCGCTGCCACCAAAATTTTTAACATACCTCTGCTGACGTCACCCAGGCCACGTGGTGGCCTCCGAGCCTGCCACCTCTGCTGACGTCACCCAGGCCACGTGGCGGCCTCCGAGCCTGCCACGTGGCAGCTTGCTATTGGCTGCCCAAATGGAATATTCCAAGGAATATTCTGTGGAATATTCTTTTTTTTTTTATTTTTTTTTGAAAAATTAAAAAATTCAATGTTATTGAGAAATTCTTCTTTTTGGCATAACTTTCTCATACGGCGACCGTTTTTCGAACCGTTTGCGGCGCCGGAATCAGGAAGACGAGATCTATCCGATCGTTCAGGTTTGAACTAGTTCTGAGCATTTTAAATTTTGAGCATTTTACGACACTTGGGACATGAGCCCCTGATCAATGTTAATACAAACTGAAATTAAAATCCTCTATTATGACGTGGACTATATGGTTTGACATTGATATATATTATGTATTGCATGGTGCATAAAAGAATTAAGCACGAGATATGGATAATAGGTTTAACAAGAGAAGTAATATTTATTTATTTATTTATTTTTATTTTTTATGTATGTTTGTTATGGGATGATTGAGTGTTACATCTATTATATTATCTTCAGTTCAAAATTTATCACTTCACAATTCAACTCAAGATTTTGGAAATTACATAAATTTGGCACTTATAGTATGGACCCGGGCACTGAAACTTGAGTGCTATGCAGGGAGGAAAAAAAAAATCCCGAGGGTTTGAATGTTAGATCAATAAATCATTACAATTTAGCAGATAGGTTTTAAAAGAACAAAAATTGAAGAATACATAATTGGTGATACTAGAATGTTAGGTAGATCATAGTGTTCCCAATCAACAAAAGGCATGCACTGCAATTGATCTCCCAGTCAGTAGATTGGCTATAACAATCCCTCTCTTGTAATTTAATGTTAAGAATATTAGATTGTGAATCAATGTGGTATTTTATTTTGATTGCAGAGTCAATGTATTGATCAATATGAAACAAATTCAACAATTGCCTTTGCTTATGTTCGATAGTTATAAATACAAAATCTACAATCAAGATAATCTCAGTTTAGATGTAGAAAAATATAGAGATTTTTTTTTCTACAATCAAGGTAATCTCATCTTAGATGTAGTAAAATATACCGAGTTTTTTTTTAATAAGTAAATTTAACAAGTTCCTTTATTCCTACTTGTTGAAATATCCCTGAATTTGACAGCCACCCAAGAGATCAATTGTTTAATCAAATATTCCCCAAATCTTCATAAGATATTCCCCAAATCTGCAATGGACATAAGGATGTTGACCCTAGGATTTTGAGATATTTTTGGAATCTACAATAATGCCTGCTTGTTGGCTACACAAAATCTGCAATACAAATAAGCTCAACTCAGATAAGATCGTCGACCTCCTCTCAAAAAGAGGAATTACAAAGGATCCTGACAAGATACTATTTGTTGCTTATGAATAGGTTACTCAGATTGATGTTGGATATATCATCCACTCATAGGATCTACTAGAAGGAAGGAACTACACGATAATATCAAAAAAATCCATCTTAGTATATTTTTTGTTAACAATCCATGTTTTTTGTTATAAGGAACTTGCGTCTAGATTGGCAGAAACTTTTTTTGTAAGGTTATATTGCTATGTAAGTAGACAAATTTGAATTTTGGGACATATCAGACATATATGTAACAATAAAGTGAGATTCGAGAAGAAATAGAAGTATTTTTACTACATGAATTATGTACTCTCTTTTTATTTTAAGTAATGAAAGGAAAACCTTTTTTTTCTTCTGAAAAAAATAAGCTCAACTCAGATAAACCAATAAAGCATAACTCAGGAAAACATATATAATAAAATGATGATATTTTTTTTCTAATTCTCCTCTGTGGTATTCATTTCTGTCAGGGATATGGTATGACAGAGGCAGGACCTGTGCTATCAATGTGTCTGGCGTTCACTAAGGATCCTTTTCCAATGAAGTCTGGGTTGTGTGGAACTATTGTTCGGAATGCCCAGATGAAGATTGTTGACTCGAACACGGGCGCGTCTCTTCCCTGCAACCAACCGGGTGCAAAAGACATGGGCTCCCCTATTGGGATATACTCTGAAGTTTAGCATTCTAATGAATGCCTAGTTTAGCTTCCACTTTTTGCACATGGATGACGTGGAGAGAATTCTGAAATCCCCCTGGGTGAGGGGAAGAAGTTTCCTTCAGTTGCACAGGTGGTATATTGGTTTCACCCCTTTACTAGATACGCCAAAGAACAACATTTTTTGGGTTAAGCTACCAGGAATCCCTCTGGAATTCTGGACCAGAAGCACACTAACTACGATTGGGAACACGATAGGGTGCTTCATTTATCTAGAGCTTGAGATAATGGGTGCAAGTGACAAACGTGCTGCTTGGATCCTTTTCAAGGTTAGATTTTTAGGTGGCCTCCCGAAGAATGTGGATCTAGAATAGGGGCCAATACAGTTTCACTAGATAATAGACTATTGGGGCATACTGTTCAGGTGCCTATTCTGCCATCGCACTGGACACCTGTTGAGCCGATGCCTAGACAGAAGGAGAACTCGTCATTCTAGATTGAAGTTTCATCTGGGGGTTTCAAAGGAAATACCCAATGGGGAAGCTTTCTCTTTGGGGACATCTCTCAAAGGTACTTCTTTGTCTCTGATTTTACCTTCTCATCTCAATTTTTCTTCCTCACCTCTCCTCACATCTGCTACTTCCCCGCCTCATGTGGACTCAGTTGTTGCTGCAGACTCGAGATGCCCCAAGCCCCCATTAGTGCCCCACTATAATGTCAGGAGACCCACATTGGGACCTGCCCCTATAATCTGATTCTCCTTCTCCCCATCTTGATCCATATACTAGCCCAATTAGGGGGTCCATACTCTCCCTGGAGTTGGTGATCTTGCCTTCTATGCCCCCATTGGAATTGGCTTCTCCTCCCCCCTCTCACCCCCTTGATGAGCCAATGATTGTTTCTTCCCCGCACAATTCTGTCGGAAGAGATATTGATTTCCTCCTATTTGATTCGGTTCTAAACCTGAAGGCTCTAACCATTCACAAATGAAATGTTCCCTCCTCATCTCCTTTTATTAGTCCGGATTCTGCTAGAAATATCACAGTCAGAAAGATGGGGAAAAAGGGCAATGAACACTTTCTGGGCTAATAGGCTTCCCAGATATCTTTGTTTGATGATTATGTTGCTTTATTAGATGTTCCTATTATCTCCACTTCTAATCCTCAGGCCCTTAGAGAACATATGCCTACTCAGAATGCCTCACGATGAAAATTTTATCTCTAAACTTGAGGGTTGGGGGATCACTCCAAGCAGCTGAATCTCTGTCATATGATCCACCATATTAGAACTTATATCATTTTCATACAAGAAGCTTTCTCTGCTACATCTCACGCTTTTGCTTATTTCTTGGAGATTTTCCCCTCTTGGCGCATTGTTGGTGTAGACTCCACTGGTCTATTCGGGGCACTCATTTCCATGTGGGATCTGTATTGGGTGGAATTTCACACATACATTCTCTTTGTTGGAATTCTTCTATCTGGTCGCTTTAAAGGTTCTCCGTGCCATTTCCATCTTCCCAACCTTTATGATGCTTGTAAAAACTGCATAATATTTTGGGATCAGATACAAAATAGCAATCTTCTCAAAATTGGTGGGTTGATATTGGTAGGAGATTTCAACTCCACCCTGTTGGCTCATGAATCCTAGGGCGTATTCGGGCTGGAAGAGGACTCAGAAAAGGTTGTTCTTTATCACCTTTAATTTTTATTTTAGTAATGGATGGCCTCAGCTTGAGAATAAAGGATGCACAAGCTCGTGGACTTTTTCAGGGGTTTTACATCTCTAGGCAAGTAAATATAACACAATTGTTTTTTGTTGATGATATTTTAACTTTTGGCATCATCTCCAGATCCCAGTGGTCTGCCCTACATCAGATATTTATCAGGTATGGTGTGATAATGAGGTTGATAAAAAATGGTAGAAAATTGTTTCTTTACTACTCTGCTGGAAAGAGGATGGATATCGATTACATAGATGATATATTTGGAGTTCAGAAAGCACCTTTGGAGGAGAGTTTTTCCTATCTAGTCTTCAGGCTCATACCCAATTGCTATGGGGTAAGAGACTGGATGTGGGTGGTTGAAAAATACAAGTAGAAATTGAGCACATGGAAAAATATATTTCTCTCCTTAGGGGGCAGATAAATGCTTACTCAAGCTATCCTACAGAAAATTATTGTGTACTGGGCACACCTCTATATCATCTCGTCACATCTCATTTTCTCTGGTCCAAGACTAGGACTGCTTCAAAATAGCATTTGTGCAAATGGAGTGCACTAACCATCCCCAAGGATGTTGGAGGATGGGGTATGATAGATCAAAGAATTTTGGTTTTTCGTTGTTGATTAAATCTTTTTGGAGGGCATTGCATGGTAGAGGGATTTGGAAGGACATCTTTTTAGTAAAATATATGAAGGAACGTGACAGTGAATCCATATATAAAGACACTAGACAACACATAACTAAAGAATCGATGATCTAGAGATATTTTATAAAAATCATTGACTGGTGGCACATGGACATGGCATGGGAATTTGGCAATGGACAGAAGATTCTTATAGGGACAGATAAAATAAAGGGTGAAAATGTTGGTATATATATTGGTGGACATACAATGGTACTTCTACATCACAGAGGATATATCTATTTGAACCAGATGATCATAAAATGGCAGGCGGGATGCCTAATTTGTAAAGATGCGGTGGATTTGAACTTGGATGGTTCAAGTGCTGAGGAATGGAAAACATATGTAAATAACCCGAGCCTTGCAAGTTTGTTTTACAGCGGAAGTAGAGACTGCATAAATTGGGCTAGGAGAATAGTCAACAACGCACCCATCATGGCGGAAACATATAAATCATTGTCGGCACAGATTTACAATCCACAGGAACTGTCATGGCTCTCCAAAATATGGAAGTGGCAAGTTCCCATCAGCATAATCCTATTCTCATGGCTGGTGTGGAGGAACAGCATCAGGGACAACCTGCTGAAAAGGGGCCACTCGGGTCCAGGTTACTGTATATTCTGCAAGGCGTTGTCTGAATCTGCCAATCACATATTCTTTACATGTCCAATCACCAATATGATTTGGGAATGCATATCATCTACTCTCCAGAACCCATATAGGAGAGCTCACAACCTTGAAGATTGTATAACGAACTGGAACATTGTTATAAAAATTACAAGGAGTTGCCCCTCTACATCATTTGGGAAATTTGGAGGGTGCACAACCATTGATTGTTCGAAGGAAAGATATATAACATCGGTTGGATTTGTCACAGGGCAATAACATGGATTTATGCTATCACACATGAGACTATTTACACAACTTATCTTTCCCATAGATTGAGTCCTTCATTGATCAGTCTCCCAATTGGATTTTTCGATGGAGCTAGACAGTTGGGCAAATGTGGATGTGGCATGGTGTTTCAGATAGAAAAAAACACACAGTATAATCTTCATTGGAACATAGGCACATGCACCAACACAAGCGCTGAAGCAATCACTTTATGGGGATTATTCTAGTTTGCACAACAAAATAAACTAAACTATCTACATATCTTTGGTGATTCCAAATCTCTCATAGATGGAATCATGGGACACTCATATTTTGATCCCCCCCCACAATCAGGTTGGATAAAGAGGATCAAGCACATATGGGATCACTCAAAGCATACACTATCACTCACATATATAGAGAAGCCAACATGGAGGCAGTCAAATTGTCAAAGGATGGCATTAGAGAGCCTTATGGAATCATGAAATTTAGATTCATGGTGGACAACACTACATGGGACAAGGGACTGCTCAACCTTTCGTGACTCTTTTGATCACAACAATATATCCTTTCTGTTTTTTTGGTATTTTCCAACCGCATAAATATATGTTTAATGAAAACACATGGATAGATAATTTTAAGGACTTTTTATCCATACAAGAAGATAGATATTTGATATATATTTTAAAAGGAATTGTTGTTTCATAGTTTTTACATATATGACAATCTTTACATACTGAACTAGTTTCTGCAAATAGCATAAAGATACAATGCACATACACTGGTCCTAGCTTAATAATAAAATGGGCGACCAGGAGAAATTTGGATCAGAGGGCCCAAAATTACGAAAGGTAAGACTCAATATATTCCTTCCTGTATTTTTGGTTTTACAATAGTTTGTGACTTGGCACATGTTAAAATCTAGATAGGTGTCAAATTTGTGTGGACTGCCAGAAAAACACTGTAATATCTAGTCTTTTTTTTTTCCAAATTTCTTTTACAGTAAGAGTGTCTCAATAGATGCAGTATTATTAAAAAATTTAGGGTAACAAAAATTTTAAAACTTGACATTTAAAATAAAAATTTCCAAAATAATTATCAAAATCTTATCAAAATTTCTAATATTTTCCAAACAAATTTGAATAACCAAATAGGAATTGGGTTTTTACTTTGGATTCCATACCATTTAAAAAACTACTTTCTAATGTTTTCCGAAAATTCTGTAGACTACGCAAATACGAATTGGGTTTATACTTTGGATTCCATACCGTTTAAAAAATTACATCGTAACCTACAATATCTCAAATTTGTGAAAGAAAACTTGGCCTGAAAATTTAAGTACTATAGAGTGAGAGGTCACTTATTTGCCATATTTAAGGTTAAAAGTTATTGGTTTTTGCTATCTCCCGGATTCAGCAGAATTCTGCCACTGTATTGAGCTTTGAGTTTTTCCCTCAGGGTATCTGTACGATGCTAAGTCTACAGCCAGAACTATCGACAAAGATGGCTGGATGCATACTAGGATATTGGTTATGTTAATGACGATGATGACGTTTTCATTGTTGATAGAGTGAAAGATATTATCAAATATAAGGTTTTAAGGTTTGTGTTGGAAGAATCACCACACCTCTATGGAATCTCTAATTTCCACCCTGGGGTCCTAGTTACTGGTTTGGAATGTTTACCAACACCTGCGAGTTTTGGTGTAACCGAAAGCCTCTTCATGGTATTGGAGCCTGGACCCAGGTTCCATTCCCCCACGTTGTGTTTGAGGGGGGTGTTGGAAGAATCACCGCACCTCTATGGAATCCATAATTTCCACCCTGGGGATCCTAGTTACTGGTTTGGAACATTTACCAACACTTGCGGGTTTTGGTGTAACAGAAAACCTCTTTAGTTTGGATTCTTTTCGTTGAGCTTTGATATTAGATTCCAAAAAATTTTAGTTGAGCTTTGATGGTAGATTCCTAAAAACATTTCTCAAATATAATATATATATATATATATATATATATATATATATATATATATGAACAAAGTCAAGTCAAACAGTTTGATATGATTTTAAGGTATAAGAGTAAAGTTAAACAATTATTTTGTTCTAAAATTTTGAGAATATTCTGAAATCTGCAATCCAAAATATTTTATAGATCTAATACATTTGAAAAGTCTTTTCTCATGTCTTTTTCCAAGGTTTATTAAATTTTGAAAATATTCTGAAATTTGCTTTCCAAAATATTTCATAGATTTAATACATTTGGAAAAGAGTCTTTGCTCATATAAACTGTGCCAATATTTTTCTCCACTCCTTTATGAGCTAGAGATAGAAAGAGGAAGAAACCACAAGTAGATGCAAATTGATATATCTAAGAAGGTATAGGATGTAGGCCTCATGGAAGAAAAGGTCATTGAAACAAGCAAAGAGTTAAGTGAGTGGAGAATGAGAGATTCTATAATGGAGTAACTACAGGAAGAAAATATGAGGTTGAAAGAGAGGCTACAGGAGAAGGAAACACAACTTGCCACCATGGAAAGTCTCTCCATGGAAGCATAAAAATGCAGAAATCCATCAAATTCTTATGTGCTCTTTCTCAAACAATGGTGGCTACAATTCCAAATAAAAGCCTTGGCACAACATGGATCTATTCCCTTTCAGGATTACAAACAATTCATTGAATTTTGCAGCCAAGCTAACATGGAAGGCAAAGAAAATTGGGTAAATTTTATATGCACAACCTCACTCTAACAAATATGAATTTTTGGGATCCCAATGCAAGGTTGGGAGATATGAAACTGATGGCCTTAGCATCCTAGATGACTCATGCGGAGACAAGAGTTGAGGAAGTGAAAAGGGTAATGACAAAGGAAACAAAAGAACCATTGTATATCAGGGCAGAGCTAGTGAGTCCAAGGGTTGTCATTAGCAATCATGGCCTCATCTCCAATGATGCTTCTTTAGCACCTAAATACCTTTCCAACCAGTAGCAATCATGGCCTCACCTCCAATGATGCTTCTTTAGCACCTAAATACCTTTCCAACATAGGAGATGGCATGTCTTACCCCACAGTCTACAGATCAGAGAATATCATTCTCCTGAAAGGTTGATGAATTCCTTGGAGAGAACACCATTATATAAGAGGATCATGCAGAGAATGAAAATCAGGTGGATATGACTCAATATAGTTCCACCCTTGTTGTTAGGCTTACAAGAATGAAGAAATGAAGTGGGAGAGCAGAAGGAATGGACAAAAATAAAGAAGAATGCAGGTTTTTACCTCCAAGAGGGAAAACCATCTTAAAAGCCTTGGGATGTCAAGGAGGCAACCAGGGCGATGAAAGAGCTGCACATGGATGAGTGAGTTGCTCAGAGGATGACCAATGCCTTCAACAGGGGGGTGATGATGAGTCCCATAAATAGGCACATTTTGAAGATTATTGTGCCATCCTCCAGCCTTAAAAGTACCCTTATCTTGCATTAATTCACATTTTTCATTATATTATGCTTCATAAGAGAAGTAGAAGGTGTTTTTCAAGTATGTGGCCTAATGTGGTTTAATTGCAGGAAAATGAGGCACTTTTTAGGCTATAATATATTATTATGTGGGGTCTCAATGGAGACAACTAGGAGAGAATATAGGGGGTTTGTCCACTTCCTTAACTCCATAAAATCGGCTTGGGATCACATTATTCTCTCTTACTAGTTTGATTTCATTGGCAACCGAGTGACTCCTAGCCCAAGTGAAGATCAGGGAGGACAAGATCAACCATTTTCGAGATCAAGGAGGGAACCATTCCTATTTTCAAGGGAGCTACTTCAAGTTCCCTTTTGTATAAATAAACTAGAGTAAGAGATCATTAGGATTTGAATTTTTTGTTCAGCTAGGTGTAGTTATTGATCTCCAAGCATTAACATTGCTATTTTCAACTTTTATGTGATGTATTAGACCTGCACCTTTTGATAATGAGAAGTTGGATTTTAAGTTGCATCTGAGTTAGTTTCAGAGGGCTGATACCCTGGGGTTTGGGCCCAACCCAGAGGATTTGGTCCCTCTTCTTGTACTTATGTTTCTTCTTGATTCCAAGTAGTTCACAGTTTCTTACATTTTAGTAGAAGTTAACCCATAAAATCCCGTGGTTGCAACCTCTACATCACCTCTCTTGTGGGAGAGTGATTGGAAGGATTCACAACCATTGCCCATAAAGATTGTGTTTATGATTTCTTGGAAATAGATTAGTATTGGTTGTCTTATTTTACATTTTCTTTTTATAGTTTAGAAGTTAGTTTAGTGAGTAGATTAGTGGTTTGCACGAATTAGATGTCATTTAAATTCAACTCATCTTTTCCATCATAAGTTATTTCATTTTGCAAATGATAAATGGATACATGCATGTGATTGATTGCAGGGATGATTGATCTGTAGGGAAGGGCACCTTCATCACTTCCATCTTGAGCTCTTTCACCTTCTCCTTCCACCTCCAAGCTCTGACCCAAAAAACCCTGTTTTATAAGCTATTATGTCTAGGTTACCGAGAGCACTCATCCTAGTGCAAGACATGCCTTCAAGAGG
Source organism: Pinus tabuliformis (assembly GCA_031772625.1). Lineage (NCBI taxonomy): Eukaryota > Viridiplantae > Streptophyta > Pinopsida > Pinales > Pinaceae > Pinus > Pinus tabuliformis. The sequence goes on from CM062817.1 coordinate 868,824,552, forward strand.
TCCTGATCTTGGCTAGGGGATCAAACAAACCTTTAATTTTATTCAACTACTATTCACCTTTCCGTACCCTCAAGCAAACATTTTTACCTTGAAAAAACACCCAAATGCCCTCCTGTAGCATTACAATCCTGCCTGTAGAAATCGCCTGCAACAAATTTGTAGTAGCCTTTTTCTTCATTAGTTTCGACCCACACTGCAACTTTTACCTAACATAGATGCATAATGACCTCCAACTATGATAATATGATCAGGAAAAGATCCTAGGCCACTCCAAACCTTCCTTGTCTTCACTGCAAAAACAGAGTAGAGTTAGTTTCTTTATCATGCAAATAGGTTATTGATTTATGAGCAAGTATGAACTAGGTAGATGGTACCTGTGATTCTGATTGGTAGTTTGATGAATTATGCAAGATAGATTAGGTTATTTTCTACAAGTAGATGAGGTAGTGTGATGTAAGATAACATAGCTTCATTTCTGCAAGTAGGTTAGCCTTTATATTTTCATGAATTGAGTAATTAGGGTTTTACAAGTTGAGTCAATGGAATTTCTATTTTCATACTTAGAAGCAATTTCCAATTTGTCCTTTTATCAAGCTTTCATTCTAATTCAGTAGAAGGAAGGGTCTTTGAGCACTTTTTGATCTAATGTCATAACTGAGGGTGTCATGAGTAGAATTCTATCTGCTGTGCATATAGCACTGTGACTTCGAAGTTTGTATGAAACCTGGGTTGATAATTTGAGTTGAGGAGCCCTTGGGAGTTGCAACATTTTTGGTGCAATACCATGGCTCACCACCAACCTAGGTCCATCTTAATTCTGGATCTATCAAGCACCAAGATGGATCAAATCTCTCGAGGTGCAAATATTTCCTCAAGTTTTGCACTAAAAAAACGGTTGGCACGTCGAGAGATTTGGTCCCTCTTGGCGTTTGATAAATCCATAGTTAAGATGGATCTAGGCTGATATTTACATTTCTTCTTTTATATATATATATATATATATATATATATATATATATATATTACATTTCTTCTTTTATATATATATATATATATTTCTTCTTTTATATATATATATATATATATATATATATATTACTAAAAGAGCATTTAATTGCTAAATGTGTGTACGACAATGACAACGCTTAAATGTGAAAACTTCATAGTCTAGTCTATATTTAGGGGGAAAATGTTTGAAGTATTCATTGTTTTAGTTAAGGTGATATCTTCATAGTATTTACTCTTTATATTCATTTTTTTAAGCCAAAACTTTGATACAATATTTAGTGCAACAAAAATATTTGCAATATTTAGGTAACCATTTCACTTGAAAAGATATTCCTAGTTTTCCCAAATAATCCCTCTAATCACATAGCCAAGGGTACTTAGATATATTTTAATCATTGACATGATATCTAATTGAACATATTTTGCATCGATGTCATTTCTAGAAAGAAAGTGGTTGTACTCCCCAATTTTACCTTTTATTTATGATATTTATCTTTTAGATGATCCATTATTTTTCCAAGGTAATAATGTATTGGGATTATAATGGGCTCAAAAAGTTTGATTTGTTTCATACTTTCACAATTGTAGGGCTTATTCTTTTCATGGAAAATGACCCACAAGCAATATGGTCTTCATCTTTAAAATCTCATTTAGCTTTGTCTCCTCACCAAGGAGCAAGTTGGCAAGTTCTTTAATTTAAAAATAATAATATTTAAAAAAACTAATAATTCATACCTGATTTGAGAAAACATCAATTTAGAGAAAGCATATTATACTTATTTTCTACTCTTTTTTCCAGACATACATAGTTTTGAACTGTACAAACCAAACTCCCCACCTAACCATTGGAACACATTCACTAGACTTATTATTTCCCTTTTTCAATGAATTTAGGATAAGATCGAACCTTACTCTTCGTATCAGTAGTGCATCATGGTTTGAAAAAATTAAGAAGTTTCAGGAATTTGACTAATTGCCTGGTATTAAGTTCACCCGTGGCAAGGCATATTTACAAGTCTATCCAATTATTAATAAACAAAAACAATATATGCTCATTGCTAAATAATCTACTGTTTAAATCCAACCATAAATATATGCTGCCACACATATTTATGGCTAAATAAACTTGTAAATATTAATATCCGTAGAAATCATTTGGGCAATGTCTCTTTTCAGCAGGTGTATCATAAACTCAATGTACTAAATGTACTAGAGTATGAAATTCAAAATTGAACTTCACTTGGAATGTTCAAGCAAAACGACATCAAATATGCGCACCTAGCTTGACATTTTTTTTTATAGGTTTGGATGGAACATTTTAAATTACGACAATGCACTTTCATACTGTAGGTTGAACATGTAATACTAATTTTTTTTTTCTTGGGTGCGTTTATTTTGGGAGGGAATCAACGGCGATAGAATTGGTGACAGACGGTGGAGATGGGCGACTGCGGCAGACGGATGATGGAGAAGGCCACGACTAGTGGATGCATACTGTTGGACGGTGGCGGCGGCTGCAGACGGTTGGAGGACGATTTTTTCTTCCCTGTTTATATATATATGCACCACGTCCTAGCACGTTGAATACCTACACGTCAAAGGGAAAATCCTGAGAGAGAATCCAAATGAGGGTGTGGCGGTGTGAGAAAGAAGTTGCAAAAATCTGAATGAGAATCCACCAAACACGCGCGCACCAGCCACTATGTTGACTGAAAATCTACGAGGGTGACCCATGATGAATAATAATAGCTAGAACAGAGTTTATATCTATGATCCATCCATTGTTGTCTGTGATTATTTTATGCTCTTATTGATTTCAGGGGGACAAGTAGGCGGGGAGCATAATTCAATCTAGTAATTTTTCTGTAAGATTTGGCCTTTTTTCTCTTGGGCGCGTTTATTTTGGGAGGGAATCGGCGGCGATAGAATTGGTGACAGACGGTGGAGATGGTCGACTGCGGCAGACGGATGATGGAGAAGGCCACGACTGGTGGATGCATGCTGTTGGACGGTGGCGGCTGCTGCAGACGATTGGAGGACGATTTTTTCTTCCCTGTTTATATATATATACACCACGTCCTAGCACGTTGAATACCTACACGTCAAAGGGAGAATCGTGAGAGAGAATCCAAATGAGGGTGTGGCGGTGTGAGTGGAGTGTGAGAGGAAAGAAGTTAGCAAAAATCTGACTGAAAATCCACCAGACACACGCGCACCAGCCACTATGTTGACTGAAAATCTACGAGGGGGACCCATGATGAATAATAATAGCTAGAACAGAGCAGCAGGACCAGAGTTTATATCTATGATCCATCCATTGCCACCACGGCGAACCCCTTTTACACGCCCTCTGATCGTCACCTATGCAAATCATTTTCTCCCATCAAACATCATACTTTAAAATTTAAGTAAAGTGACATGGAAATAAAGAATTGTCAATATAGACAAAGACAGATTCAGTGCCATGTTAATGATTCAGGTATATAGCAGAGTTTAGTTTCACTGAAAGAAGAGGTGCAAATTTTGTTTTGGGCATTTTTATTTACTTATTTTTGGTAGTTTAAAGGGTGTAGTTTTTGTTTTGTTTTTTTTTTTTTTCCCTGGTTAAATTTAATAAAAGTTGTTAGAGTCATAGATTTAAGTTGTGTAGTTTACGCCCATGGGGTTTTGGATTGACGGTGAATGGGTGCGCTGTTAAGGCACTCCTTGAGATAGGTCATTGGTTCAACTCCCCGTGGGTACTTAGTTTAGTCTTAACCTAGACAAAAAAAAAAAAGTTGTGTAGTTTACATAATTTTAGTGTATTATGAATTTTCTAGGTATGTAGTCTACTTATATATTTAAAACTGTAATTTAAATAACAAAAAAATATATATAGATCACTAAATTTTAATGAAAATGACTAAAACACTAAGCAATCAAACAATTTTTTTTTTTAATATTTTTTTAAATCATTGTTTTTATGTCTATAAATAATTTGAAAAATTATTTTTCTTTTCCATAAATCAATTTGACAACATTAATAGATGAATTACTTTAAATCAATAAATTAAAAAAAAAAATTAATAAAATACTTCAAATGATTTATAACTGCATATTCTTACACATTTGAAGTGAATTGATACTTTATTGTAATAATGCATTTCTTTTTCTAAAAATGTTCCTTTCAAAAAATAAAATTGTAATAAATGAAGATTTTTTTGTAACACCTTTATAGTTGAAGAGTAAATTTTAATTACCATCATTTATTTTAAGTTATTTTTGTGAAAAGACAATTTGTAAAAAAAAAAAAAAAAGTGGATAATGAGTATGTTTATTGCTTAGTAAAATTTAAAAGAATTTTGAGAAGTAAATTTAGGGATGCAGATTTATTAACTATTTCATGTTAAGTGTGAAGCCAAATTCACGGAGGATTCTAGATCACATCTTTCTAGATCTCCAAGATTCTAGATCTTTTTACACCGCTATTAGTTTCTAGAATCACATGCAGGATTCTAGATCCTCCTACACCACTAGTGGTTTCTAGGTCATTCTAGATCTCCATCTGAATCACATACAAGATTCTAGATCCTTCTTCTACCTCTATAAATTTGTAATTTCTCTGGCCAAGGAAAGCGACCCAAGGCCCAAGCCTATTAAGTAATGCAAAGTGATTTATGTTCTCGAGTGATTGTTTTATCTATTCAGTTGTTTCTCATTGAGTAATCTTGTTGTTTCTCCATTTGTTTGTCTGAGTATAAATCCGCTGTGTGTTATGTATGATGCTCTAGTCTAACAACTGGTATTAGAGCTAGGTTCACCGTGCAAGCTTCTTAGTGCCAGAGCAAGTGAGTAATCTTGTTGTTTCTCCATTTGTTTGTATCTGAGTATAAATCCGTTGTGTGTTATGTATGATGCTCTGGTCTAACAATTGGTATCAGAGCTAGGTTCACTGTGCAAGCTTCTTAGTGCCATCGCCTTGCTCTGGCAGCGTTCGTTAAAACGTTGGTTGTTACCCGAGCTATTGAAGGATCTTTCCAGGAAATAGCTGAGGAATGTTGGAACTAAAAGACAGTTGCTGCAAAAAAAGCAAGGTCATGGATCTATGTTGAAAGGTGTTTCTGGAGTTTGAAAAGTGGAGATCTGTGGAGATTGGAGTTGAAATGTGGTGTTCCTAAGTTTTTTTTTATATACATGTCAAGTTTTTTTCTAAAACCAACATATGTATGTGTGAAATGTGAAAAAGGTTAAAACATTATATATGTTTTTATATCTATTATGAAACATATATAATTATATGTTGGAATTTTGAAAAGTATATTTTAAAAAGGAGCAGGAATTTTGAAAAGGGTATTTTAAAAGGAGGAAGGTCATTATTACTAAATTTTAAAGAGTAATAATTAAAGTTTTATTTTTAAGTGGAGTTTTTGTGTTTTGGGGCGTGAATTTGATTGAAAATGGAGACAACAGTTACAGATATGGAGAAGTTGAGCAGGGCTAATTTTTCCCTATGGAAATCACAGATGGAGGATATACTGATTTTAAAGGATCAGTATTTGCCGATTGAGGGCACAACAAAGAAACCCTCATCGATGACAAATGAAGAGTGGAATAAGCTAGATATAAAGCTGATTGCAACAATCCGCCAATATTTAGCAAAGAATGTTTATTTCAATGTGTCTAGAGAAAATATGGCTGAAGGATTATGGAAGAAGCTCCATGATCTATATGAGAAGAACGCAACATCAAACAAAGTGTTCTTAATGAAGAAGCTTTATAATATCAAAATGAAGGAGGGTGCTTCAGTTGCCGAGCACTTGAATGCATTTAATATTATTAGTAATCAGCTTACCTCTGTTAAAATCATTTTAGATGATGAAATTAGAGCTATTTTGCTAATGTGTTCTATGTCAGATAGCTAGGAAAATTTAATTGTAGATATGAGCACTTCAACAACTACAGGGACCCTGAATTTTGATGATGTCAGTAGCAGTTTAATGAATGAGGAGCTGCGACGCAAGTCAATTGCAGAAAACCAGGGAGGAGAGGCTCTAGCTCTAGCTGATCGTGGTAAGAGAATGGATCGAAGCCAACAAGGGTGATCAAGATCAAGAGGTCGATCAAAATCAAGGAAAGGAAGTATCATCTGCTTTCATTGTGGCAAACCCGGGCACATGAAGAAAGAATGTCGATTCTGGAAGAAAGGACAAAAGGATCAGAGACCATCTAGTAAAAATCACAAGTCATCCAGCACAAATGAAGGTGAGACTACTGCTGTAGCCACAGATGGTGATGCGTTGTTCACTATTTCAGTAGAGGATGCATGTGTATATACATCTAGCAGTGGCTTTGATTGGATCCTTGACTCTGGGGCATCTCACCATGTAACCCCATGCAAAGATAGTTTTGTTTCATATAATCCCAGTGATTATGGTAGAGTGCATTTGGGGAATAATAATTTTTGCAGTATTTTTGGAGTGGGAGATGTCCAGATCAAGATGAAAGATGGACAAGATATATTGTTGAAACAGGTCAGGCATGTACCAAAAATGTGCATGAGTTTAATCTCTATGGGACGATGAGTTTAATCTCTATGGGACGACTAGATGATGAAGGCTATTCGACAAGCTTTGGAAAAGGAGGCTAGAAAATTAGCAAAGGTGCATTGGTTGTGGCCAAAGGACCCAAGACAGGAACATTATACACATTGAAGACACTGATAGGAAAATCAAATTTGGCTGCTGTCACAAAAGAAGGAAATTCACCAGATCTGTGGCATAAGTGTTTGGGTCACATGAGCGAGAAGGGCTTAAAAATCCTTGTTGGTAAAAATTTATTGCCAGGTTTGAAATCATAAAATCTTGATCTTTGTGAGCATTGTATATATGGTAGACAAAGAAGGGTTTCATTCCTTAGAGGTGGCCATGACAGAAAGAAAAATGTGTTATAAGTGGTACACTCAGATGTGTTTGGTCCTGTTAACGTCAAATCATTAGGAGGAGCATCATATTTTGTAACATTTATAGATGATGCATCCAGGAAGGTTTGGGCATATCCTATGAAAAATAAAAGTGAAGTGTTTGGAATATTTCAAAAATTCCATGTTGCTGTTGAAAGAGAGACTAACAAATTGCTGAAGTGTTTAAGAACAGATAATGGTGGAAAATATTGCTCAAATGCATTTAAGGCATATTGTAACAGGTTTGGCATAAAGCATGAGAAGACTGTGCTTGGTACTCCTCAACAAAATGGTGTCGCAGAAAGGATGAATCACACCATTATGGAAAAGGTGCGAAGTATGTTGTCCAATTTCGGTTTGGAGAAGAATTTTTGGGCTGAAACAGTGAGGACCACTTGCTACCTCGTAAATAGATCTCCAACTACAGCCTTGAGTTGCGGTATCCCTAAAGAAGTTTGGACAGGTAATAATTTGAATTATTCTCACTTGAAAATCTTTGGATGTGAAGCATTCATACATATTTCCAAAGAAAATAGAACTAAGCTAGATGATAAATCTATGAAATGTATTTCTTTGGGATATGCAGATGAAGATCTTGGTTATCGTCTATGGGATCCAGTCAAAAATAAAATTATTAGAAGCAAGGATGTTATATTTAATGAGTCAGAAATGTTCAAGAGGACTGTAGGTGAGTTGGAGGTCAAGAAGGTTATTGACAGGTTTTAAGAGCAGCAAGAAAACATACCACCAATACAAGAAAATGAACAGCAAATTCAGGAGCATGAAGAACAACAAGTAGGAAATAATGAACAACAAGAAGAAGGAATCTTGCAGTACAGGAGATTCAACCTGATAATGCACCACCACAGTTGGTTCGCAGATCTTCTAGGCCTCATAAGCCTTCACAAATGTATCCTCCTTCAAACTATATTTTGTTGACTGATGAAGGTGAACCTAATTGTTTCAAAAAGCTTGTAAAGTCGAGCATAGTAAAGAATGGAAGAAGAAATGAACTCTTTGTAGAAAAATAAAACTTGGGAGTTGGTAAACCTCCCAAAAGGTAGAAAGGCTCTACAAAACAAATGGGTGTACATGATTAAGCATGAAGGTGATGAAGAGAAGGAGAGGTATAAAGCAAGACTGGTGGTGAAAGGTTTTGCCCAAAAAGAAGCTATTGACTTCACTGAAATTTTCTCACCTGTTGTTAAAATTTCATCCATTAGAGTCATTCTTGGTCTAGCTGCTGCTTTAGACCTAGAATGTGAACAGTTAGATGTAAAAACTGCTTTCCTTCATGGTGAATTGGAGGAAGAAATTTATATGGAGCAGCCAGAAGGCTTCATAGAAAAAGGCAAAGAAGGCGTTTTTTGTAGGTTGAAGAAGAGTCTCTATGGGTTGAAACAGGCACCTTGACAATGGTACAAGAAATTTGATTCATTCATGTTGGAACATAGTTTTCATAGGTTGGAAGCTGACCATTGTGTCTATATCAAGAGGTATGATCAAGGAAAGTATATCGTATTATTGTTATATGTGGATGACATGTTGATTGTTGGGCATGATAAGAATAAGATCAATAGGTTGAAGAAAGATTTGGGTAGCAAATTTGCAATGAAGGATTTGGGACCAGCACAACAAATATTGGGCATGCGAATTATGCGTGACAGTAAAAACAAAAGGTTGTGGCTGTCATAGGAAAAATATATCAAGAAGGTGCTTGACAGGTTTAATATGAAGGATGCCAAGCCAGTTGGTACACCACTTGCAGCCCACTTCAACCTGAGTACTGAATTATGTCCTAGTAATGACAAAGAGAAAGAAGAGATGAGTAGAATTCCTTATGCTTCAAAAGTTGGCAGTTTAATGTATGCCATGGTATGCACACGACCAGACATTGCATATTCAATGGGAGTAGTGAGCAGGTTCCTTACCAATCCAGGGAAACAACATTGGCAAGCAATAAAATGGATTTTAAGGTATCTCAAGGGTACTGGTCATTATTGTTTATGTTTTGGTCATGATGAGATTGTGCTTGAAGGATTTACAGATGCAGATATGGCTGGAGATATGGATACCAGAAAGTCCACTACAGGTTATTTGTATACATTTGCAGGTGCAGCAGTATCTTGGGTGTTAAGGCTACAAAGAATAGTAGCCCTCTCTACAATAGAAGCATAGTACATAGCTACAACAGAAACTTGTAAATAGATGTTGTGGATGCAGCGGTTCCTAGGGGAGATAGGAATAAAGCAGGAAAAGTATGTGTTATATTGTGATAGTCAGAGTGCCATTCACTTGGCGAAAAACCCAGCATTTCATTCAAAAACCAAGCACATTGACTTAAGGTACCATTGGATCCAGCATGTGTTGGAGGAAGAATAGTTATCCTTGGAAAAGATCCATACAGATAGGAACCTTGCTGATATGCTCACTAAGATTCTACCACGAAATAAACATGAGTTATGTAGAGGCATGGTAGGACTCGGTGTGACTTGATGACTCTTATTTGGCTTCAAGTGGGAGAATGTTAAGTGTGAAGCCAAATTCACGGAGGATTCTAGATCAGATCTTTCTAGATCTCCAGGATTCTAGATCTTTCTACACCACCATTAGTTTCTAGAATCACATGCAGGATTCTAGATCCTCCTACACCGCCAGTGGTTTCTAGGTCATTCCAAATCTCCATCTGAATCACATACAAGATTCTAGATCCTTCTTCTGCCTAGCCAAGGAAAGCAACCCAAGGCCCAAGCCTATTATGTAATGCAAAGTGATTTCTGTTCTCCAGTGATTGTTTTATCTATTCTGTTGTTTCTGATTGAGTAATATTGTTGTTTCTCCATTTGTCTGTCTTTGAGTATAAATCCGATGTGTGTTATGTATGCGCTGGTCTAACATTTCAAACTTCCAATATGGTTGAGGAGGTAGTTATCTATTCTAATATAGACTTAGGAGGTAGTTATCTCTTCTAATCAAGACCTCATAGATAAAACATCTCAGGAGGAGAGACAGGGGGTTAGCCACCAGAGGGAGGAACCCACTTACAGAGAAAAGAAGAAAAAGAGATAGACTACTGGGAGAGATCGTCTTGAGCTAGTTTCAAACCAGTGGAGACTTTCCGTTAAGAAATATTTCTAGTGCTCTAGAACATACCAGGAGGGTCAGATGATCTGAAGGGCAAGTTAACCGTTGAAGGTTGCAAGATATTGACTGTATTGGAAGTGGACACGTGGGGCAGGAATCTAGACGTAATTAGGTGATTTGAAGGCCAAGTTAATCATTGAAGGTTGCAGGATATTGACTGTATTGGAAGTGGACGTGCGGGTGGGGGAATCTGGACGTAATCACTAGTTCCGTTGGAAGGGAGGACTTACATCGTCCAAATAAGTATTAATGCCTTATTGATGTTTCATTTTCTAATGAGTATTAAGTTATGGCAAAGGTTCTAACGTTGTTTGAGTAAACATTTATGGTTGAGAAATTTGTTGTAATGATTAAAGAAAAAAAGGGATTCAAATTCTCTGATTGAAATTGGTTAATATAGAGCCTGGTTATTAACTTAGTTCGTATTACCATTAATTATGGAAAATAAAAAAGATTAGTTGCGTATAATGTCAGACATAAAAATTGCTGAGAAGTCACAAATATGGATTACGTGTTTTTTTTAATATATACACAAGCTTGTAACTACTGAGATATAGGTATACTTTTCACAGGAAAAACATTAACTATCATAAGCACAAGGTGTATGGAAAAATATAGTGAAGCATGGGTCGAGTGGTTTTGGTAAACCCTCAAAATCTGAGTGGCTGCACAAACCCCATATTACCCTAGCTGCAAAAGCGAACTCGGTACAGTAGACTGAGAAGAAAGGATTAACAGAAAGACCACCTTTAAACATATATAGTATAGCTAAGTAAACAATGCTTTAAAGTAACTTGTATGCTAGTTCCTGTCACACAATTATGTAGAGAAGTAAGCCAGAGGGAAATCGCAGAAGTAGTTTCTCAAACCCCAATGAGAGTAGAGACTAAAGAAAATAGAAAAAAACATGACTGTAATTTAACTCTCATTCATTATAAAAATTTAGTAAGAGAAAACAATTATAATGTTGATTAAATACCACTGTAAATGGAAGAAATTAACTAAAACGAAAGCCCAACATTTGATTAATTACCATAGAAAAATTGGAATCCATTAATAAGGTTAAAACATAAGTAACATTTATAACTTAAGCCAGATCTGAGAGCCTCGAGCCTCAGATAATAAATAATGGTTACAAAGTTCAATAATGTCAACCATTCCTATGATTAAGAGGTCGAGCACCTCAAAAGCCTAAGAGAAAGAGACCCGAGAAATTTATATATGACCCTGTATCTCGCAAATGACACAAATGCAAAGGAGGTCTGTTCCTTCTATTTTTTTGACATAAAACATAGTCAGCTGGAAAACGGGTAAAAACCTTGGAAGAAGTCTGAATGTATCAAAGGGGGATCTTCAAACATCAACATCATGAAAAGCCACCCTAGCGCTTCCCCATTGCCTACAAACAAAATATTGAAATGCATTAAGTGTGAACGAAATGAATGAATCACCGAAGAGTAATTACTCAGAGTAATTAAACCCAAATACTGATACCTTGAATGTTTGTGCCGTGGCTGAGACAAAAGCCCAATCAAACCTTGCAAGCTGAGAATGAACGGGGAAGGCTTCTTTCTTCCACCAGCATGCCCAAAACCTTTGCGCTGATGGCAAGGGAGAATGGTTAACTGAGACACCGTGGGAATAAACCCATGGGAAACTGACAAGGATTTGTGTAATAAGCGAAACCTGTAACAGTTGTAGAGATGCTCCCCATGCCGAGATGAGAGGGAAATGATGTCCGCCAACAACAATACCAGGGTTAGTTACCCTAATCCTCTCCCGAGGAATGTCGACTGTAGGATCTCTGCCCTGGATCTCCACTGTAGGATCTTCACCAAGTGGCAAAAGGAAAGGGGAAACATCTGGATACGGGCCTCGGGTGGCGTTATACATCCAATCCGTCAGTACAAATCCATAATGAAGTATGATCCATGTGAATATTTTGTAAATTAAACATAGGTTTAGTATTGTACCTATCGATTAACAATGATTAATGTTAATACAATCTGAAATTAAAATCCTCTATTATGACGGGGACTATCTTTATGATTTGACATTGATATATATTATGTGTTGCATGGTGCATAAAATCATTAAGCACGAGATATGGATAATAGGTTTAGCAAGAGAAGTAAATTTTCTTTTTATTTATGTTTTTATTGGATGATTGAGTGTTACAAGTGGTATCAAAGCTCAACTCTCAATACTATGGCATGAATGGGCAATGATGATAACAATAAATGTTTTGAACTATGCATAAAGAAATAATTAAACATGTAGAATACTGTAATGAGAAGGGGATCTGGAGGACGAGGAACTAGCCAGATGCAGAACCCTAATGCAAACCCATAATTATGGGTGCAACTGGGTGTAGAATAAAAACAACAAACAAGTAGGCTGCTTGAAACTGTGCACCAAATTCAAGTTGAAATGGGACACCTAAGAATAGATAATCAAAGGCTAATGCGAGAGCATGAAAGAATCCTCAAGAGCCTCTCAAACAAATAGAATCATCAAAATTTTTGACCTAGTCATGAGCATAGAACCTGGGAAGAGGATGAACATCAACGACGAAGTGAAAATACTCCAGAAGGGAGCCATACTCAAAAATTCGACAGAAACATAATGGATCGTGAGGAGGAATCGGGTAATGTGTCTAAACTTGTAGAAGGAAATGTATATTATGTAATGTACTAAAGAAAAAGACAAGAATTTACTTCTACTTTCAACCAACAGAAGCCAATAGATCGATGAAAACAATATGAACAAGAAGAAGATAAATCAATGGCACATAACACAATATGTATCCAGGGAAAGCCTCAACTGAAAACCCCCACTATCTGTATTGCATTAAATCAGAAATCCAAGATGAGAATACAATGTTTGTTCTCGCAAGAACAATCCCAACACTCAGTATGATCAATCTCCCTGCTCAAAAGCAAGCTCAAGCCAATCTCTAGCCTCTTCTATTGCTCTCCAAGGCCCTGATCCCTTGCTTCCTTGGTTAAAGAATTTGGATGAATAAAATATGCTCTGCTCAACCTTGAGCTTAAATTTCACAAGTATTTCCTATCCTCTACCCAATGACTTCCTTTGGCCAATACTTATCCAAATTTCCAGGCCTCCAAGCTTCTAATTCTTTGCACAATTCCTGAGAGAATTAGCCCGCATTTAAAGGGAAATTCCTCATCCATAATTGTGCAATCCAAAATTAGGTCCTTTTTAGATTGCATGCATGATATTTACAACTCAGTAAATCATACAACTGATAGTACACTATCCTTGCGCTTTGGTCTCAACCGGTTCTTTCTCTGAACTGACATGCATGAGTTTCTGATGAGAGAATATTCAATTAACTGGAGTAACACTTGTGGATGCACCAGTGCACCAACTAAATGCTAATCCTCTATTAGTTCCACAAACCATTAGAACTAATTTAACTGACCATAACTCAGTAAATTGAGTTATCTAATTACAACTCATAAATAAACTCATCTTGGACCCCTAAAACTTAGGGAGAACGTATACATGACTTCTAAAAGACTTCCAACTCAAAATTCCTAAGTTAACTAAACTCAACTTAACTTCGTTAACTATTACAAGTTTCTATGAGAAAAGAATTACAATTTTAATTCACAATTTAATTCGAGGACAAATTAAAATGGAAATCTGGATTCTATTCTTAACATTTCTTGTTTCTATTTTCAACAGAACCTAGAAAGACCAAGAAACCGAAACTGGAGTTGCAAGGAGAATTTAGAAAAATTAAACCTCATTTTTTCAATGGGGAGGAAGAGGAAGTTGCAAAAGCATGGATTATTAACATGAATAAATATTTTCAGGTTTATGAATATGACAGCCACCTCAAGGCTAGATTGGCCATTTATCAACTTTAGGGTAAGGCCACCTTATGCTGGGAGGAAGTTAAAATTGTACACAGAGTAGAAGATCAAGACATAACATGGGATGAATTCTAGAAACATTTCAAAAATAAATATCTAAGGAAGTGATTCTATGATGAGAAAGCCAAAGAGTTTCATGATTTGGAGTTAGGGCAATTGACGGATGAATATGTGACAAAATTTACATTGTTACTAAGGTACATGCCATGTATCAGAGAAGAGAAAGCTAAGGTTATACATTTTCTAAGTAGTTTACCTGCATATATGAAGGAGAGAATAGAGTTTGATAGTCCTAAGACTATGGACAAAACCATTCGAAAATCTTGAATGTGTTATCAACAGATCAAGCAGAAAGGAGATTCGGGAAAAATGTGGTCCCAAAAGAAAGGGCAGAAGAATTATCATCAGTATCGAGGAACGAGACCCACAAAATTCAAGAATGAACAAAGGAATTTATCAAGTAAACAACTTGGAAGGAGTGAGTAGAAGACCAAGTGGCAAGAAGAAAATAAGCTAACAGAAGCATCCAACAAGCCAGAACCTAGTCAGGGACAAAGACCCCCTATACAGTGCTAGGGTTGTGGGGAAGCACATTACTACAAAAATTGTCCTCAGCGTGCCCAACCTAGGCCAACCGAAAATATACAAGAGGCATTTACAGTCGACGAGGTGGCAAGGATCATGCTCTGAATCAATGCAACATTAGAGGAATGACAAGTTGATTATCAACCTACTATGATAGAGTTGGAAGGTAAGTTAACTACTCAATCCATATCTATTTTGGTAGATCTGGGTGCAAGCTTGAGTTATGTTAGCCCTAAAGTGGTTGAAATATGTAGTTTGCAAACACATAAATTTAAAAACCCATGTCTAGTACAACTGGCTACAAGAGCTAAGAGAAGGGTAAATGCCAAAGTGCTAGGTTGCTCCGTGGACATAGGTGGCCAATTTACCAAGATAGATTTGAATGTACTACCATTAGGGTCATATGATTTTCTAATTGGAATGCATTGGTTCGAAAGCCACTGTTCCTTAGTAAATTGTAAGGACAAGAAATCTAAGGAATAAAAACACCCATGAGGTTACGCCCCATCACCACCTCCAAATTAAGTAAATGTGTTAGAAAGGGTTGTATGATTTATGTAGTTCAAGTTGGGTATTCCAACTCAAAGGAGAAAATTTCTAAGTTAGAAAACATACCGGTTATTCAATAATTTACAGATGTATTTCTTGAAAATGTTTCAGGGTTGCCTCCAAAACGAGATATTGATTTTACAATTGAATTAGTCCCTGGGGCAACACCCACGTCCAAAGATCCTTATCATATGAGTATTTCAAAATTAATTGAACTTAAAATGCAATTGCAAGAACTACTCGATAAAGAGTATATTCACCCCAGTGTGTCACCCTCGGGAGATCCAGTATTGTTTGTAAGAAAGAAATATGGTACACTACGACTATGTATTGACTACTGACAACTTAATAAGTTAAATATTAAAAATAAATATCCTCTACCTCGAATCGATGATCTATTTGATCAGGTCAAGGGTGCAACAATCTTCTCCAAAATTGATTTAAGGTCAGGATATCATCAAATCCGAGTAAAGGAAGAAGATGTTTGTAAAACAACCTTTCGAACTCGGTATGGTCACTATGAATTATTAGTCCTACCTTTTGGGTTAACTAATGCACCCGTGACATTCATGAGTTTAATGCATGGTATATCCACCCCTTCTTGGATAAATTTGTTTAAATCTTTATAGACAATATCTTGATTTATTCCAAATATTTGGACAAACATAAGGAGCATTTACGAATGGTATTGCAAATATTAAGAGATCATCAACTGTATGAAAAGTTTAGTAAGTGTGACTTTTATAAAGAATAGATCCAGTACTTGGGACATGTGATTACAACTAAAGGTATAATTGTGGATCCTAAGAAAATCAAAATGATAATGGAATGGCTAGTTCCTAGGAACGTGTTTGATATTAGATCCTTTATGGTCCATTGCTTCATTGAGAATTTCTCTCGAATTGTGTATCCCATCACCTCCTTGCAAAAGAAGGGAAATATGTTTAAAGGGACTAATGAATGTTAGCAGAGTTTTGAACACTTAAAACATTTTTTGAATATTTCCCTCGTGTTGAGGATAGCTTACCCAAAAAACGATTTTTTTGTTTGCACGGATGCATTTATTGAAGGCGTAGGAGCAATGTTAACTCAGAATGGGAAGGTGATTGTGTATGAGTCCCGAAAGCTGAAAGAACATCAACAAAGGTATTCTATCTATGATTTGGAATTAACAATTGTAGTACATGCCTTAAAAGTATGGAGACATTATCTTTAGGGTAAAATATTTCTGTTGATAACTGATCATATTAGTTTAACCAGTGATTTCAAACAACCTATTTTAAATGCTCGACAAGCATGATGGAATGCTTTCCTTAGTGAATTTGATTTCGACATTAAACATTTAAGGGGCAAAGAAAATCGAGTTTTGGATGCTTTGAGTAGAAGAATGCATTTTCTTACATGAGCTTTATTATAACCTGATAGAGTTTAATTGCTTAGAACAAATTGAGGAGGTTGCCCATCCAAATCCCGAGTACAAATTCTTATGGTAGCAAGCTCAGCAGGCTGCCAGACAAGGAAAACAATTGAATTACGACATAAATCAAGATCAACTTCTAAATTTTAGGGGCAAAATTCGTGTTCCTAATCAAATTTCGATCAAACATTTGATTTTGGATGAATTCCATAAAATCCCATATCATGCTCACCCTAGATACCAGAAAATACTTTCAGCCATCAAGCCCAATTATTTATGGCCAGGAATGCACAGGGATATTGTTGAGTATTTAATAAAATGCATTGAGTGCCAGCAAGTTAAGGCAGAACATCAACATCCTACTGGTCTTCTTCAACCTATACTTGTACCAGAATGGAAATGGGAGGTTATTACTCTTGATCGAATTACAAGGCTGCCTAGATCTAAGAGGCACAATGATTCCATTATGGTAGTTGTTGATGAGCTTAGTAAGGTAGCTCACTTTATCCCAGTGCAGTCCACATTCAAAGATGTTCAGATTGTCGATATCTTTATGAAGGAAGTATTATGGTTGCATGGGATTCCTAAGGTGGTCATATCAGATAGGGATGTAAAATTTACATCTGCTTTTTGGAAAGCCTTATTTGCAGGGATGGGAAATCAAGTCCAATTCAGTATTGCGTATCATTTGCAAACTGATGAGAAAACTGAAAGAGTGAATAAGGTATTAGAGGATATGATTCGGATGTATGTTATGCAGCAGCCTATTAAGTGGGAAGAATATTTGCATCTTGTAGAGTTTGCATATAATAATGGGTATTATGAGTCTTTAAAATGAGTCCTTTCAAGGTGATTTATGGAGAAGGTGCAGAACACCTGCAAATTGGGACAACCCTGAGAACAGGTTGATGTTAGGACCATAAATGTTAGAGGAAATGGAACAAGCAGTGAGGAAAGTCCAACAAAATTTAAAAGCTTCCCAAGATAGGAAAAAAGCTTATGCATAACGGAAAAGGACATATCGAGAGTTTAAAGTTGGAGACCATGTTTTTGTGTGAATTAAAGCAAATAAAATCACATTGAGGTGGACTGGCTCGACGAAGCTTGCCCCTTGTTTTTGTAGACCTTTCGAAATACTCAAAAGAATTGGACCAGTAGCGTATAAATTAGCCTTACCAAGTTATGTAAAGGTTCATAATGTGTTTCATGTCTCCTTGCTAAAATGATATGTGTATCATCCTAATCACATGACTCACTAGCAGGAGGTTTAGGTAAAATAAAAATGTTAAGTTGATTATATTTATTTATATATGCCATAAAAAATGCTTATAAGAATTTTATGATTTTGGTTCAGGTCGAACCGAATGGATAATTCCTAGTATATCCTCTGTGTGTCCTTGATGAGAGGGAAACAATGTTGCGAAAGTGAGTCATTACCCAGGTTAAGGTGCAATGGAAGCACTTCAATCGGGAGGATGCCACCTAGGAAGACACGGATTTCATGCAACATGCATACCCAAATCTATTCCGAGATCGGAATGAACACCGAGATGATGTTCTGCTCCGGGGGGAAGATGTAACACCCTCATATTTGAAGTGTAAATTTTAATTACTGTCATTTACTTTTCAGTCATTTTTGTGAAAAGACGATTTGTTAAAAAATAAACAAAAGTGGATAATGAGTATGTTTATTTCTTAATAGAATTTAAAAGAATTTTTAGAAGTAAGTTTACATATGCAAACTTAATAACTATTTGAAACTTCCAATACGGTTGAGGAGGTAGTTATCTCTTCTAATCTAATCCTCAGAGATAAAACTTCTTAGGAGGAGAGATAAGGGGTTAGCCACTAGAGGGAGGAACCCACCTGTAGAGAAAAGAAGAAAAAGAGATAGACTATTGGGAGAGATTGTCTTGAGATAGTCTCGAACCAATGGAGACTCTCCATTCATAAATATTTCTGGTGCTCTAGATCAGACCAGGAGGGTCAAGTGATCTGAAGGCCAAGTTAACCATTGAAGGTTGCAAGATATTGAATGCATTGGAAGTGGAAGCACGAGGGGGAATCTGGACGTAATCACTAGTTCCATTGGAAGGTAGGACTAGTCATATCCTAACCTATTTTTCTTAACTGGTTACATCATCCAAATAAGTATTAATCCCTTATTGAGGGTTTCATTTTCTAATGAGTATTAAGTTTTGGTAAGGGTTCTAAAGTTGTTTGAGTAAACATTGATGGTTGAGAAATTTGTTGTAATGATTAAAGAAAAAAAGGATTCAAATTCTATGATTGAATTTGGAGGAGCGTGATTATTAACTTAATTCGTGTTATAATTAATTATGGAAAATAAAAGATTATTTGTGTATAATGTCAGATATATAAAATTGTTGGGAAGTCAAAAATATGGATTACAATGTTATATATATATATATATATATATATATATATATATACACACACACACACATTACCTTGTAACTACTGAGATATAGGTATACTTTTCATAAGAAAAACATTAATTGTCATAAGCACAAATTGCATGGAAAAATGTAGTGAAGCATGGGTCGAGTGGTTTTGGTAAACCCTCAAAATATGAGTGGCCACACAAACCCCAGATCACCCTAGCCACAAAAGCGAACTTGGTACTGTAGACTGAGAAGAAAGGATTAACTAGAAGACTGCCTCTGAACATATATAGTATAGCTAAGTAAACAATGCTTTAAAATAACTTGTGTGCTAGTTTCTGTCACACAATTATGCAGAGAAGTAAGACAAAAGGAAATCACAAAAGCAGTTTCTCAAACCCAAATGACAGTAGAGACTAAAGAAAATAGAAAAAAAATATGACAGTAATTTAACTCTCATTCATTCTGAAATAACAATGAGAGAGAACAATTATAATGTTGATTAATTACCACTATAAATGACATAAATTAACTAAAACGAAATCCCATCATTTGATTAATTACCACAGAAAAATCAGAATCCATTAATAACGTCTAAAACATAAGTAACATTTATAAATTAAGCCAGACCCTAGAGCCTCGAGCCTCAGAGAATAAATAATAGTTACAAAGTTCAACAATGTCGACCATTCCTATGATTAAGAAGTCGAGGGCCTAAAAAATATAATAGAAAGAGACCTGAGCAACTTATATGTGACCCTATATCACGCAAATGACACAAATGCAAAGGAGGATTGTTCCTTCTATTTTTTTGACATAAAACCCAGTCAATTGGCAAACAGATAAAAAACTGGGAAGAAGTCTGAATGTATCAAAGGGGGATATTCAAACAATGACATCATGAAAATCCACCCCAACGCTTCCCCATCGCCTGCAAACAAAATATTGAAATGCATTAAGTGTGAACGAAATGAATGAAACACCAAAACAATAATTACTTAGAGTAATTAAACCCAAACATGGATACCTGGAATGTTTGCACCATGGCTGAGACAAAATCCCAATCAAAACTTGCAAGTCGAGAATGAATGAGGAAGGGTTCTTTCTTCCACTAGCATGCCCAAAACCTTTGTGCAGATGACAAAGGAGAATGGTTAACTGAGACATGGTGGGAATAAACCCTTGGGAAACTAACAAGGGTTTGCATAATAAGGGAAACCTGTAACTATTGCAAAGCCGCTCCCCATGCTGAGACGAGAGGGAAATGAAGTCTGCCAACAACAATACTGGGGTTAGTTACCCTAATCCACTCCCGAGGAATGTAGACTGTCAGATCTCTACCCAGGATATCCATTGTAGTATCTCCACCATGTGGCAACAGGAAAGGGGTAACATCTGGATGTGGGCCTCGGGCGATGGTATACATCCAATCTGTAAGTACAAAACCATAATGAAGTATGATCCATGTGAATATTTCGTAAATTAAACATAGGTTTAGTACTGTACCTATCGATTAAAAATGATTAATGTTAATACAAACTGAAATTAAAATCCTCTATTATGACGTGGACTATCTTTATGGTTTGACATTGATATATATTTTGTATTGCATGGTGCATAAAATCATTAAGCATGAGATATGTATAATAGTTTTAACAAGAGAAGTAATATTTATTTATTTATTTATTTTATTTTTTATCTTTTATGTATGTTTGTTATGGGATGATTGAGTGTTACATCTTCTATATTATCTTTAGTTCAAAATTTATCACTTCACAATTCAACTCAAGATTTTGGAAATTCCATAAATTTGGCACTTATAGTATGGACCCGGGCATTGAAACTTGAGTGCTATGCAGGGAGGAAAAAAAAATCCCCAGGGTATGAATGTTAGATCAATAAATCATGACAATTTAGCAGATAGGTTTAAAAAGAATAAAAAATGAAGAATACATCATTGGTGATACTAGAATGTTAGGTAGATCATAGTGTTCCCAATCAACAAAAGGTATGCACTATAATTGATCTCCCGGTCAGCAGACCGGCTATAAACAATCCCTCTCTTGTAATTTAATGTTAAGAATATTAGATTGTGAATCAATGTGGTATTTTATTTTGATTTCAGAGTCAATGTATTGATCAATATGAAACAAATTCAACAATTTCCTTTGCTCATGTTCGATAGTTATAAGTACAAAATCTACAATCAAGATAATCTCAGTTTAGATGTAGTAAAATATAGAGATTTTTTTTTTCTACAATCAAGGTAATCTCATCTTAGATGTAGTAAAATACACTGAGTTTTTTTTTTAATAAGTAAATTTAACAAGTTCCTTTATTCCTACTTGCTAAAATATCCCTGAATTTGACAGCCACCAAAGAGATCAATTGTTTCATCAAATATTCCCCAAATCTTCATAAGATATTCCCCATATCTGCAATGGACATAAGGATGTTGACCCTAGGATTTTGAGATATTTTTGGAATCTACAATAATGCTTGCTTGTTTTCTACACAAAATTTGCAATACAAATAAGCTCAACTCAGATAAGATCGTCGACCTCCTCTCAAAAAGAGGAATTACAAAGGATCCCGACAAGATACTATTTGTTGCTTATGAATAGGGTACTCAAATTGATGTTGGATATATCATCCACTCATAGGATCTATTGGAAGGAAGGGACTACACGATAATATCTAAAAAATCTGTCTTAGTATATTTTTTGTTAACAATCCATGTTTTTTGTTATAAGGCACTTGCGTCTAGATTGGCAGAAACTTTTTTGTAAGGTTATATTGCTATGTAAGTAGACAAATCTGAATTTTGGGACATATCAGACATATATGTAACAATAAAGCGAGATTCAAGAAGAAATAGAAGTATTTTTACTACATGAATTATGTACTCTCTTTTTATTTTAAGTAATGAAAGGAAAAACTTTTTTTTCTTCTGAAAAAAATAAGCTCAACTCAGATAAACCAATAAAGCATAACTCAGGCAAACATATATAATAAAATGATGATATTTTTCTTCTAATTCTCCTCTGTGGTATTCATTTATGTCAGGGATATAGTATGACAGAGGCAGGACCTGTGCTATCAATGTGTCTGGCCTTCGCTAAGGATCCTTTTCCAATGGAGTCTGGGTTGTCTGGAATTGTTGTTCGGAATGCCCAGATGAAGATCATTGACCCCAATACGGGCGCGTCTTTTCCCTACAACCAACAGGTTGCAAAGGACATGGGCTTGTTGGCATTATGATTCAGGTTTGGCACTATGGCACAGGTGTTGTACTTGATGGCAACTCACTTAAGTGGCAGATCTCTATTCAGGCTCTCAAAATCATAGAAAATGAGATACTCGCAGGTGATCCTAAGAGAAGCTGCGGACCCGCAGGTATGCCGACTAAGAAGTGCGAACATATCCGCAGGTGCTTCGTTCAGAAGGTGCGAACCCCAGTTCACTCACTCCAATGCAGAGAAGCGTGCACACGTGGGGTTTCTTATGTTTGGACCTTGGTATTTAGCCCATCGATCATGATCCTATGGTTTTGGTCCGTGGTATAGGATCTAAAGTATTGAACCCCGGTTTGGATCCCTTGTATTGGTTTTCAATGGTTTTGTCCCATGGTGTGAATAAGGGCTTGCCTATAAAAAGGAAAGGAGATCACTTGGCTAGACACTTGTGAAAAATTGAATATCTTAAGATCTGAAATTTTGGGTGATCGGTTTTAAAAGCTAGATCTAAATCAAGGTGAATTTTAAGGCGAATCTATTGATAGGTCGTGATCTCTCGGGCGCATGATCAGATCTGTGGATCTGACTGTCTGTGGCACATTGGAGGACTATTAATTTGGATCTATTTAGAGGTCCGCAAGCGATCCACAGCGTAGGTGCGGGGGTCCGCAGTGCAGCAGAAGGAGCAGGTGCGGGGATCCGCAACATAGGAGAAGGTTCAGGTGCGAGGTATGCAGCGCAGAAGAAGGCACAGTGCGGAGGTACGCAGGGGAACATAAGGACTAGGTGCGGAGGTACGCTGTCAGGCAGACAATATAGGTGTGGATCTGAGCAGAGGAACGCAGGGCAGCAGAAGGAGTAAGTGTGGAGGTACGCAGAGCAGAAGAAGGACCAAGTGCGGATCTGCGCAGTTTAGACACAGAAGAGCTGCGGATATTCGCAGGCCTCTATTGGTGAAGTTGCGGACCTTTCTTGAAACATTTGTTGGCTGTCTTTTATCTATTGCTGAAGAGTTCTGGGTTTAGATTACTGGTATTGCTGATCTGGTTACTGCATTCTGAGAAGTTATTGGTTGATTCATTGAAAATGTTGATTGGGTGATTCACATGTACTTGATGATTATTTGATGTTCATGGATCCAGTTTGAAAATTTATGAAAAGTGGTCCTTGGAAGAAAAGAAGTAGGGGGTTATAGCTCCCTTCCAGGAGAGACTGGAAAATGAGAGAGGGTTGTAGCTCTCTGCAAGTTGCAGCCTGTGTACTGGTAAAGGACTGCACCAGTACAAAATCATTGTAAAAGAAGTTTCTAATTGAAAGAAGATAGAGACATATTGCAGCAGGTGGTTTTCACCCACATTGGGTTTCCACCTTATATCTGGTGTTCTTTGGTGTGATTATCTGTTTTTCCTGTTCTTGCTCATTATTATATGGTACTGACATACAAACTAATGATCAATATCTGAAGAATAACTTAAAGTATAAATCTGGAAGATATATTGAAAAGAGTTTGATAATGCTGATTCACCCCCCCTCTTAGTATTATTTCCAACAGGGCTCCCCTGTTGGGATATACTCTGAAGGTTAGCATTCTAATGAATGCCTAATTTAGTTTAGCTTCCACATTTTTCACATGGATGATGCAGAGAGAATTCTGAAATCCCCCTAGGTGAGGGGAAGAAGTTTCCCTCAGTTGCACAGGTGGTATATTGGTTTCACCCCTTTACTAGATACACCAAAGAACAACATTGTGTGGGTTAAGCTACCAGGAATCCCTCTGGAATTCTGGACCAGAAGCGCACTTACTGCGATTAGGAACACGATAGGGTGCTTCATTTATCTAGAGTTTGAGATAATGGGAGCTCAGGACTAACATGTTGCCTGGATTCTTTTCAAGGATAGATTTTTAGGTGGCCTCCCGAAGAATGTGGATCTAGAATAGGGGCCAATACGGTTTCACCAGATAATAGACTATTGGGGCATACTGTTCAGGTGTCTATTTTGCCATCGCACTGGACACCTATTGAGCTGATGCCTGGACAGAAGGAGAACTCGTCATTCTGGACTGAAGTTTCATCTAGGGGTTTCAAAGGAAATACCCAATCGGGAAGCTTTCTCTTCGGGGACATCTCTCAAAGGTACTTCTTTGTCTCTGATTTTACCTTCTCATCTCAATTTTTCTTCCTCACCTCCCCTCACATTTGCTACTTCCCGCCTCATGTGGACTCAGCTGTTACTGTGGACTCGAGATGCCCCATGCCCCCATTAGTGCCCCACTGTAATGTCCAGAGACCCACATTGGGACCTGCCCCTACAAGCTGATTCTCCTTCTCCCCATCTCGATCCATATATTGGCCCAATTAGGGGCTCCATACTCTCCCTGGAGTTGGTGATCTCACCTTCTATGCCCCCACTGGAATTGGCTTCTCCTCCCCCCTCTCGTTCCCTTGATGAGCCAATGATTATTTCTTCCCCGCACAATTCTATCGAAAGAGATATTGATTTCCTCCTATTGGATCCGGTTCTGAACCTGAAGGCTCTGACCATTCACAAATGAAATGTTCCCTCCTCATCTCCTTTTATTAGTACAAATTCTGCTAGAAATATCACAGTCAGAAAGATTGGGAAAAAGGGCAGTCAACACTTTCTGGGCTGATTTGCTTCCCAGATTTCTTTGTTTGATGATTTCGTTGGTTTATTAGATGTTCCTATTATCTCCACTTCTGATCCTCAGGCCCTTAGAGCACATATGCCCGCTCAGAATGCCTCATGATGAAATTTTCTCTCTGAACTTGTGAGGGTTGGGGGATCACTCCAAGCAACTGAATCTCTGTCATATGATCTACCATATTGGACCTTCTATCATTTTCATATAAGAAGCTTTCTCTGCGACATCTCATGCTGTTGCTTATTTCCTGGAGATTTTCCCCTCTTGGCGCATTGTTGGTGTAGACTCCACTGGTCTATCTAGGGCACTCATTTCCATGTGGGATCTGTATTGGGTGGAATTTCACACATACATTCTCTTTGTTAGCATTCTTCTATCTGGTCACTTTAAAGGTTCTCCGTGCCATTTCCATCTTCTCAACCTTTATACTGCATGTAAAAACCGCACAATATTTTGGGATCAGATACAAAATAGCAATCTTCTCAAAATTGGTGGGTTGATATTGGCAGGAGATTTTAACTCCACCCTGTTGGCTCAAGAATCCTAGGGCGTATACTGAAAACTCGACCCACTAGTGGATCATTTATATGGACTCTTTGTAGATCATCACCTAGTTGATATTTCCCATATCCGCTTTCGTGCACCTGGAGTAATCGTAGATCGAGTGACGAGCATATGGGGAAGAGGTTGGATAGATACTTGGTACATGAGAATGTAGTGGAAATTTTGGGGAATTTAAAGTCCTAGGTACATAGAACTTATATATCTGATCATTTACCCATCATTCTACAATGGAGGTAGGAGGATATCAGGCGTTGTATACCTTTTAAGTTTAATAGGGTATGGCTGGAGGACAAGGATTATAATGATTTAGTGAAAACAACATGGGTGAAGGTTCATGTCCCACAGATGGACTCGACGATGCGAACCTTGGTTGGGAAACTCAATATTATTAAAAGTAGAACCAAAACATAGGAGAGACAAAATAAGAAACACTTATTATGGGAATTGCAGAAGATATTAGTTGACATAGCTGAATTCAGTAGATCCATGGAACATAAGACCCCGACACAGGCTGATTGGGAACAACTTAGGATATTGAATGACAAGAAAAATAAGATTATATATATATATATATATATATATATATATATATATATATATATATATAGATATAAAGTCACATGGAAACTTAAAAGTAGAGAAACCTGGTTGTGAGAAGGGGATCAAAACACCAAATATTTTAATAGATATGCAAATCACAAGAAGCAACTTAACGCAATCTAGAAAATTGAAGATGCAAATGGGGAGGTCAAGCATACAACTTCTAAAATACAAGCTGAGGTTGTACATTTCTTTGAAGTTTTTTATAAAGCTAGGTAGGAAGTGAAATACGAGGACCAATTATGGGTATTGGAACTATATGCTTGCATGTTTACGAAAAACACAAATGAGGAACTATACAAACTTGCTAATCTGGACGAAATATTACTGGTTCTAAAATCTTTTGCCAAAGACAAATGTTTGGGACTGGACAATTGGGCCGTGGAATATTTTCTTCATTATTTTGAACTTACGGGATGGAGAATTTTGGACATAGTGGAAGAGTCTAGGACTTAGGGAAGGATCATTGGAGTTATTAATTCAACTTTTTTGGCCCTCAGCGCAAAGTCTCCTACCCCAACAAATTTCAGGGAATTTAGGCCAATCTCTCAGTGCAACATTATTTACAAGATAATATCCAAATTGATTGTTGGCCATATTAAAATGATTCTATCCCTACACATTTCTAGAGAGCAATTTGGTTTTTTAAGTGACCGTTAGATACATGTTGAAATTTCTTCGGCACAGGAGAGCATCCACACTATTCACTCGAAGAAAAAAGAGGCAGTGGTGATGAAAATAGATCTACATAAAGCATATGACTATGTGGATTGGTCATATATCCACCACAAAATGTCGAATGGACCATGGCTTGCATCACTACGGTTTGCTATGTTGTTATGATAAATAGCATACCCACTTCCTTCTTTCGGGATGGAAGATGACTCAGACAAGGTTGTTCTTTATCACCTTTAATTTTTATTTTAGTAATGGATGGCCTTAGCTTGAGAATAAAGGATGCACAAGCTCGCGGACTTTTTTAGGGGTTTTACATCTCTAGACAAGTAAATAGAACACAATTGTTTTTTGTTGATGATATTTTAACTTTTGGCATCATCTCTAGATCCGAGTGGTCTACCCTACATCAGATATTTATAAGGTATGGTGCGACAATGAGGTTGATCACAAATGGTAGCAAATTGTTTCTTTACTACTCTGCTGGAAAGAGGATGGATATCGATTACATAGATGATATATTTGGAGTTCAGAAAGCACCTTTGGAGGAGAGTTTTTCCTATCTAGTCTTCAGACTCAGATCCAATTGCTATGGGGTAAGAGACTGGATGTGGCTGGTTGAAAAATACAAGAAGAAATTGAGCATATGGACAAATATATTTCTCTCCTTAGGGGGCAAATAAATACTTACTCAAGCTATCCTACAGAAAATTACTGTGTACTAGGCACACCTCTATATAATCTCGTCCACTATTGCTAATAAGATTAAGGAAATCGCATCTCATTTTCTCTGGTTCAGGACTGGGACTGCTTCAAAATGCCATCTGTGAAAATGGGTGAAGGTTCATGTCCCACAGATGGACTCAACGATGCGAACCTTGGTTGGGAAACTCAATATTATTAAAAGTAGAACCAAAACATAGGAGAGACAAAATAAGAAACACTTATTATGGGAAATGCAGAAGATATTAGTTGACATAGTTGAATTCAGTAGATCCATGGAACATAAAACCCCGACACAGGTTGATTGGGAACAACTTAGGATATTGAATGACAAGAAAAATAAGATTATATATATATATATATATATATATATATATATATATATATAGGAAGTCACATGGAAACTTAAAAGTAGAGAAACCTGGTTGTGAGAAGGGGATCAAAACACAAAATATTTTAATAGATATGAAAATCACAAGAAGCAACTTAACACAATCTAGAAAATTGAAGATGAAAATGGGGAGGTCAAGCATACAACTTCTAAAATACAAGCTGAGGTTGTACATTACTTTGAATTTTTTTATAAAGCTAGGGAGGAAGTGAAATACGAGGACCAATTATGGGCATTAGAACTATATGCTTGCATGTTTACGAACAACACAAATGAGGATTTATACAAACTTGCTAATCTGGAAGAAATATTACTGGTTCTAAAATCTTTTGCCAAAGACAAATGTCCAGGACTGGACGGTTGGGCCGTGGAATATTTTCTTCATTATTTTGAACTTACGGGATGGAGAATTTTGGACATAGTGGAAGAGTCTAGGACTCAGGGAAGGATCACTGGAGTTATTAATTCAACTTTTTTGGCCCTCATCGCAAAGTCTCCTGCCCCAACAAATTTCCGGGAATTTAGGCCAATCTCTCAGTGCAACATTATTTACAAGATAATATCCAAATTGATTGTTGGCCATATTAAAATGATTCTATCCCTACACATTTCTAGAGAGCAATTTGGTTTTTTAAGTGACCGCTAGATACATGTTGAAATTTCTTCGGCACGGGAGAGCATCCACACTATTCACTCGAAGAAAAAAGAGGTAGTGGTGATGAAAATAGATCTACATAAGGCATATGACTGTGTGGATTGGTCATATATCTACAACAAAATGTGGCATGGATCATGGCTTGCATCACTACTGTTTGCTATGTTGTTATGATAAATAGCATACCCACTTCCTTATTCCGGGCTGGAAGATGACTCAGACAAGGTTGTTCTTTATCACCTTTAATTTTTATTTTAGTAATGGATGGCCTCAGCTTGAGAATAAAGGATGCACAAGCTCGTGGACTTTTTTAGGGGTTTTACATCTCTAGGCAAGTAAATATAACACAATTGTTTTTTGTTGATGATATTTTAACTTTTGGCATCATCTCTAGATCCGAGTGGTCTGCCCTACATCAGATATTTATCAGGTATGGTGCGACAATGAGGTTGATCACAAATGGTAGCAAATTGTTTCTTTACTACTCTGCTGGAAAGAGGATGGATATCGATTACATAGATGATATATTTGGAGTTCAGAAAGCACCTTTGGAGGAGAGTTTTTCCTATCTAGTTGATGAGCCCCAAAAATGGATAATTATTTGGGCTCATTCAACCTCCTAATTCGACTTAATCCACCATTCTCATTAGTTTATTGCATGTTTTTTATTATATTTATGCTAATAGAGTGAATTGGGTTAGTCATTATGCCAACAAGTCTAATGGGTGCTTTGTGTAGCCTTTTTGGTCAATTTGGAGACAAAATTGAAGGTTTTAATGAGCACTTGGCAGCCAAATTCGTGGGAGAACAAGGGAGAGGATTTGTAGGAAGGTGTCCCCTTCATTTATGGGCCCTTACCTCGAATTCTACACCATCATCTCGGAGTTCAAGGGCCACCAAATCAATTAACACAAGGGCAGCCAAGCAAGTCAAGTAGGACTGCTGTTAACTACAAGTTTTGGGCAGTCAAGTCCCTAAAGTTTAGGAGGACTGTTGGGGTCCTCAATTTGTATAAATAAGAAGGCTTAGGGCCTCATTTTGGTTAGCTAGTGGTTAGTCATTTTGTAGCCAATAGTTAGTCACTTTATAGTCATTTTGTAGTCATTTTGTAGTTCGATTTTTAGGCAGTAGACTAGCTTTGCTTTAAGCACATTTTCAAGTTCTCCTTGTGGACAGTTTTTGGAATGTAACATTTCTTGATCAATAAAGATGAATCCAGCTTTGCACCAGCTCTAAATCTCTCTTAGGAGGCTGCAGCTCTTGGGGTTGGGCCCATCTCAAGCGCCCAGTACCTCCTTTGTTTATCTTTATGTGTTTTTGCTGCATTCTTAGAATAAAATCTGCTATTTAGATTTGAATCTTGCTTTGTTATTTAGATTTCTTTTGATGGTTAAAGTAGCTTTTCATGTTTAGAATAGATTGGTAGGATAATAACAGGAAAAAGGCTCCAAAAAAAGGGTCAGCAAACACTTTTGGTTTCACCTCTTCCTTATTGGATCAGGGGCTGGAGTTGAAGTAACCGTGCTGTCCCAAACAAAAACACTAGTTTGCTTTACCATGCAATCCTTAGTGTGTTGTTTTCATTTGCAGAGGTTGGTTACATGTTCAGATCTTTGAATGCTTCATTTCATAGTTAATATACATGGTTTCCTTGCAAATAAAGCTGCTGTTACTGTTAGCCAGATCATATTAGGGTAGCATAACTAGATCTTTGTTTTCTTGCATGTCTTTGTTGGTTCAGTTGGAAACACAAATTGCAGAGCACCTGTACCACTTCTCTATCTGCCCAGACTCCCTCAAACCCATCTTCTCCGTCTCCTAACTTGGTTTCTTGCCTCACGTTGCCATATTGCCCTCATAACCCTACTTTTTTTGCAGCATTAGTCTAGTCTTCTTAGAACAAGTCCAGCCATCTACACCTTCTCCTCAACTCCATCCTCCAAGTCTTGAACTCCCCTACACCCCTATTTCACCTCCATACTCATTCCTCCACCGTTTTCCCTCCATCCATGCTCTAAAATTCCATTTCTAAACATCCTGTAGAAAAATTACAGAACATCCTGTAGAACCCCTGCAGACTTCCTGTAGAAGCTCACGAATGAGGTTTCTTGATAGCCAAACTCTATGAAACTCTCTGGAAGGGTGTTAGGGACTCCTTAGACCCTCTCTGAGCCTTCCCAACCTTTTCCAAACATTTCCCTTCCTTGATCCACCCCTGCACATTAAAAAGCCCGTTAAAAGCACATGTATGATAATTCTGACAACTTATTCAAAAATACAAAAAGATGTGTTCTTCAGATAGAGACAGCATAGGCATGTGCATTTTACCTTCATAGAAGTAATGGCATATCTTTCAATTGTTTTGCATCCTCTCCTCTGCATCAATAGGACTAGCTGGTAGAATTAGGGTTTTCTAGGGTTTATGTTACTCTTTGGCTTTCAGTTTCTTTCTGCAAGTAGATCAGCTTCCTTTGAGTTAGCTTCCATCCATCAGTTAAAAAGCTTCTTCTAAGAGCTCATAGAAGTTGGCTTGAGCCCCTAGCGGATTTGTGCCAGCTGACCAAGTGACAGCTGCGGCAAGAGCTAGTACTTGTGCATACAGCATCGTCGCTTCCAAGTTTGTTACGAACTACCGGGTTGATAAAATTAAAGAAGGGAGTTCCAGGAGTTGCAGCATTATTGCTGCAATACTGGGGCCCACCATCTTTTTGGCGCCGTTGCCGGGGAAGCGTCAGAGTATTGGTGATTGCTGCTTTTCTTCTATTTTCCACTACAATCTTCTGCTAAGTAGTTTATTTCATATCCATTATGCAATTTCGTTTATGCAAAAGTAGATTAGCATTTCCCGCTTTCATAGATTAGCATTTCAATTCCACAATTTCATTTCTGCAAGCGTAGATTAGCATTTCAATTCCGCAAGCGTAGACTAGCATTTCATTCCTACAATTTCATTTGAGCAAAATAGATTAGTCCTTTCCTGCTTTCATTTCAATTCCGCATTTTCATTTTAGCAAGATAGTTAGTTGCAGTTCAATCTATTTCAGTTTTGCAGGTAGAAGTAGAAAAAAGCAAAAATCAACCAAAAAGATTTCATTTCATGCCTTGTAAGAGTAGAGATAAGTTAGAAAAATGATTGCACAACACCCCCACTGCTTCACACAACCAACATTCTCTCTTCTTCGATGGCTGTGATTAAAGAACCCTTAGGTGGACAGCAAGACATATTTGAAGAACCTCAAGGGAAGAAGAAGAAGAAACCATTCCTCTGGAGCAAATGGCTACAAGCAGAAATGTTGGGAGCAACACCTTGTCCAAAGACGAATTTGAAAATCAGATCGAAAATTTCAAGAGTGATATGAGGCAGTTTCTTGCCATGCAACTGGATACCTTGCAGATCCAAAAGAAGCAAGAAGATGCCAAGAGGTCTTTGGCCATTTTTTGTCCTAGGTGCACTAGAAAGCATCCTAGGAACGAATGTCCATTGTACTCCATAGAAGTGTGTTTTGTATGTGAATAATACCATCCTACAGATCAGTGCCCTTCTGTTGATGCCTCGAAAATCGCTGCAACAACATTGGGGGATAACCACCCGGTCCGGACCTTAAAAGCAGCTCCTTTTCCGTTTGGTGTGGTGGCTCCGACTGTTCATCTAGGTCCAGTTACCTTCTCCCTATTGCTATTGGTTTATAATGTATCTTTAACTACCAATAGACAGGGACATCAGATCGCTTCTTCTTGCTGATCAGGCAAGAGAATGACCCTTAAGCTGATTTGGGTTCAGCCAAGCCACAACTAAAGTTTTGCCTCTTTGAGGAGAGGACTTAAATGAATGTAGAATTTACTCTAAATGCAAGCTTATTCTATGATGCAAGCAAAAGGAACTAATCTAAATCCTATCTTAATTAGGCAGATATAGATCTAACCCAACTAAGAGCAAGATAATTAAAATATTAGGATTTAAACATATCTTGTTTATAATGAATATCAAGTTAATGAAGTAGTTCAATTAACTGATATTATGGTTACCAAAACACATTCTATTGAGACCTTAAAACTGAAATAATAAATCAACAACATTCAGGAAGTAGTTCTCAAAATGATATTGATTATCAAATCAGTAAATCCAATAATTGAATAATGATATGTAGAAATAGTTCACACACATTATTATTCAATAAATCAGTTTCATAAGACAAATTTCAGAGTAAGTAGTTACTCCAAAATGAGAAATTAATCCATAAAAACAGAGATACATAATAACAAGATTGAGACAAATTACCCATATTGACAATAGTGCACAAACATGAATAAAATGACACATTCCTATCATTATAAAATTAAAATTGATA
The DNA here is from genome assembly GCA_031772625.1 of Pinus tabuliformis. Taxonomy (NCBI): domain Eukaryota; kingdom Viridiplantae; phylum Streptophyta; class Pinopsida; order Pinales; family Pinaceae; genus Pinus; species Pinus tabuliformis. The sequence continues at coordinate 868,857,358 of CM062817.1, forward strand.
TTTGAAACAATAGTATTAGAAATACAAATTTATTGTATCCATTCCTCTGTTCTTGGTCTCCAACAGCCCTTTACATTGCTTGAACTTCTGCCTTTAAAACTAGAACCACAAGAGTGCAAGCTTTGTTCTTCATGCATCATTCAATATACAAAGGGAAAATCCTCAATAATCCCCAGATCTGAGATTTTTCACTCCTCCCTCCTACAACTCTAAATTCCAATTACAGTAGTGCTTTCAGAAGTCTCTAAAATTGCCGAGGAGAGCAGCCCTTTTTTAGATTCTGCAATCTGTTATTTATAATATTTGTGAAGGAATTTTTGGAGAGGAGAGTTTGTTGAAGAGAAATCTGCCAAATATAATTTTAATTGCTCCTAATTCTGATCTTCAATTGCTGGAGCATTCTCATTGCTTGAAATCCTTTTCTCCATATCTTTTCCACTGTTTTCCTGCAAAAGAAATCAAAATAAATTAAAATGCAATCAAAATATCATTTCTGGCAATTAAATCAAACCCAATCAAATTCTATTTAAATAAATAATTGAAAATAAATATAAGCTCTGTATTGATGCTTGGAATGATTTGATTGGCAAAGGATATCATTGGCCAATGGATCTGCAATTAGAAGAGGCTTTGGACAAATGAAATTGAAAACAATAACTCAGAAAATTGATTTTGTTTTCAAAATTCGGAGCCTGATCTTCTGCCTGATTTTTGGCCCAATAAACGATCAAATCTGTTGGTGAAACCTCCTTCAAAATGTTCTCCTTGATTTTCTCTTTCCAATGAGCCGTCCTGGGCCTCATTTGGCCAAGTAGAACTCAATTTATGAGCTTCCAAAATTGATGGGTCAAATCTAATGTAAATCTGGAAATTCTGTTGCTCGGCTAAAAAAATGAGGATTTGAATTAAAATTTTAATTCTAAATTAGCATTTTAATTATCTAATAATAAATTCTAATTTAATTGTTAAGTTAAACTAAACTAACTATTTATTAAACTATTTATAAACAAATTTAATTTAATTAAAAAAACTAATTAATACTAATCTAAATCAATCAAATTAATTAAATATTATATATTAATTTAATTAATATAATATAATATTACATATTATTTAAACTAATGTTAAAGATTTATACTACCCTATACCACTATTTATTATTTATTTCACTCATACGTATGAGTGTTTTGGAAATCCAAACTAATATAAACTTAAAACATGCTTTTATGTTAATGTCCCGTGCCTCATGCTTTATCGGCATTTCGCATCGGGGGGTGGCGAATGTGCTGATCGGGGTCTTTTAAAATTTGGTGCGAATAAAACCTCCGACCCGATATCGCATCGGGGATATGGTGTTGTATCAGGAGTTGTTAGATTTGCCATATAAGAAACTCCCGATGCGATATTTTTATTATTATTTTTTTTATATTTTTCATTTTTGTTTGTTTTAAATTTTAATTTAATTAAATTAATTATATAATATATTAATTAATTTAAAATTTAATTTTAAACTTAAATTTTCATTTTTTTTTTTGTTTTTTATGAACATAAGTTTTTAAACTATAGCTAAAAATAACACTACAGCCACTTGAATGTTTGGTTTTTCGAGATTAAGATTTGATTAGAAAATTGGAGTGAATTTCTTAAGTCCCGATGCTTAATTATTTGGCTGCATAATGAAAAATGTTAGTAAAACCCTCTACGAGTTAATATTTAAACTAAATGCGTTATTGGACAAATTTATTTACAAAATGCGATATTGTACATTTTATGCATTTTAACCCAGGCTAGATAAATGATGAGATTTCAAAGGAGTGCCATTTTCAAACCAGTTGATCAAATGAGGCGAAACAAGCGTCGATGAGAAGCTTATAAAAAATCGATTCTAACAAAGCAATCAAAACAAGAATCCAAAGAAAACTAAAAATTAACGAAAGCGTAGGGCAATCAATTAAAATAAAAATCAAAAAAGGTGCTTAGCCAAAATTTTTATAGAAAGGGTCCCCATTATTCGAAGCGGACGCATCAATAATGGGGGGTGTTGTATTTTTACCACAACAATTGGCGACACACGGGAGAAGAACCAGTTATCTCTGTTATGAATGAGATTTTCCTAAAATTAAAGCAAAAATAATTAAAGAAGAGAAGATTATGCTTGAAATGCTTGACTTAGTTCATTAGTCTGAATAAAAACCAGAATCATCTAACTGTAATTTTTCTTAAAATTCCTCATAAATTAAAATATTTCAAAACTCTATATCAGTCATAAATTAGTTGTAGAGATAAAGCAAGGGTCACTTTACAGCTTAGCTTTTAAGATATACTCCTTTGTCATAAGTAGAGCCACTACTGCCAGCAAACATCTATAGTTTCGACAGGATTACCTTTTAATCATAAATGATTCAGAATCCCATCTGTTTAAGAATTATTGATCTAGAGATAAATCCATTTATATATGTATTACTTTTTTTTTTTTTTTTAAAAAAAAATCTTAAAAGCCATTGTCCTAGTATGGTAGCCAGATAGTTGACAATGCCATTCACTGGTTAAAATTGAACTGAACAAGCTGGCTCGTGATGAGACCCCTTGTCTTATAATTGTTTGCAATCATAAGCCATTACCCTGGTTTGTTTAGCAATGTTGGTAATGTCAGCCTATTTTCCCCTATGATCATGGTAAGCAGGCTCACGATGAGACCTCTTATCTTTTAAGTTTAAATATATTTCTAGATTATTCTTTAGAAAAATAAGACTCTTTGGGATAGGGAGAACCATTGACTCCTTAAGAGTTAAGAATGACAATTTCAGAGTTAAAGGTGCTTTGCTGTAAAGTGTCTTTACTTGGTTACAAATAACTTTTCTTGACTGATAATAGAACTCTGAAAGATCTTAATAAAATTTTGAAATCTCAAAATGATTACAGTTTGATGAAAAAGAAATTTTCAGATTTTATGATACTTTGCCAACTTCTCTTGATTGGTAATCTCTTCCTTAAGTATGTCTACTTTAATAATAAGAAAATCAAACTTTACTAAGAGATTTAAGAAAAAGTTAATAGGTGATTATTAACAATTTTTCTCCATGTATGCTGACCATTGTTAGGTAACAAGTAGGCCTTCCATATGAATAATGGCAAAGTCACAAAAATCAAAACTAAAAACTAAAAGAAAAGAAGTCTTATGCTACAATGAGAAAAGAAATCAGCGAACAAAAATAAAAACAAAGAAATCTCTAAAAATGGAAAGGAAAATCCAAGTTTCGCAAGATAAACTCAAACAAGAATGTTTATACCAATGTCTCCAACAATATGAAGAACAAGAAAATAAGCATGTAATCATTCCTTCTTATGTTGAGATTTAGAAAAACATACCTTGCAGAGTTGTGAATGCTTTAGGCTTTTAGATAACAGTGATTGTAAAATTCAGTCACAATGAATAATTTCTGTTTGATATGAGTCTTCTTGTTCCCAAGCATCATCTTAATCATTTTCTAAAAGAAAAGGAATGCTTGAAGAAACAGATTAAAGGTTCAGAAACTTCCTGATGTGGCTGTTTCAATGAGGATTATCGCTGCTCCTTGAAATAAAGCCAGGAGAAGAGTATGGACTTTGAAAATATGATTCGGCAGAATAGTGAAAAATTTTGTGAAGAGCTGCAAAACAGAGTTTTATATCAGCATAATTTAAAAACAAAAATGAAACTAGAGTGACGAAATGGAAATTAATGAAAGTGGTTACATGAATCTTACCATTGGATCCTTGCTTTTGATCTTACCTGAAAGGTATCAGTTTCTCCAAAGTGGCTGACTTCTTATTTTAATTAATATTAAAAACATGAAGAAGTCAAATTAACCAAAATCATATAACCCCAAAATCATTATTTATTTTATTTAAACTAAAGCAAGCAGTAAAAATGGAATGCTTAGTGCTCAAGGGAATTGAAATTAAAAGAAATGCATCAGAAATGAAAATGAGAATTTGCTGTAATGATTGTTTCTCAGAATATTATTAGTTTTATATAAACTCCATGATTTTATAATTTGTCCAGAATCAAGATCAATTCTATGATAATAAAAATTTAAATATGAAGATAGAGGTCTTGAACTCCATTTTTAATTTTGGAATTATATATTTAAAACTAAAATGTATGAGAAATTGAAATGATTTAAATGTACTGCAAATTCGTCATTAACTACTTTCTTACCATAATTATTACCCAAGCTAGCTTTTAGAATAACACATCGTTGTATCGGATGATTCGCATCAAATGTCTCTTCACCATGCTTGAATTTTAATTTACAAGACTTCACCTTTTGTTGCTATGCCATATATTGATTAAGTGTTAACGACTTAGAGGCATGCATTGGAAGTTCTCGCATCAAATGTTGCAATGGTGAATCGCCGATATGAAAATATGCGATGAGAAGTTGTGCTATGAGATAGAGCGATCGTATCATTAAAGAAATATTATATCGGGGATCAGAGAATCAATTGCATCGTGCTTCCCATATTGCAAAATACATATTGTAGATTCAGAGAAGTGATGTGAGCGTAAGAATGTGATGAAATGATTGCAATATCGGCGATGCGATGGATGTCGTAGCTTAATCGGCAATCGGAAAACTTTGGGTACCCGATGTAACACATTATATTTTTTTGCGATGCCGATATGCGATGAAGAGCGGACCCGATAACTTTTTATGATGGGATTTTAATAACATATCGGACCCGAGATATCGGCCATAAATAAAACTGCAAGGAAGCGATTGCGATATCGGTGATGCGATGGATGACGTAAATCGGTGATCGGCAATCTTAAGCACCCGATGTAACACAATATGATTGTTGCGATGCCGATATGCGATGAATGACGTGGCTAATCGGTGATCGCGATCGGCAATGTTATGCGCACGATTTAACAATTCTCAATATGCCGATATGTGATGAAGAGTGGACCCGATAATTTTATGTTGAAAATTTGATAACATATCGGATCCGAAACATCGGCCTCCTTTATAGTTATACTCCTACCATTATTGCGATTGAACGGACGCGATATTTTATGAATTTGATTTGAATTTCATATCGGGTCTGGAATTATGTGTTTATCGCAATATTGGTAAAGTCGATTATCGGAGATCAGCGATTCATGTTCATGGAAGTATACTTCACTTGGAAAGCTCCGATAAGCGAAATGCAATATGACATATGAGTAAGATAATACATCGGAGGTCTTTAATGAACAATTTGTGATCAAAAGGAATGCTAAGAGCTACTTCCGATGAAATGTTGTGATGCGAATGGTCTTATGATATTTCTTGAAATTTCAATTGGGTTTTCTAATGAATGAAAGCAAAGCTAAAAATGCTTAAATTCTAATGCATTATAAATAAAATTTCCCTGAGCCTATTGCAAATTTGAATTGGGTTTGCTGCTTACTTCAAGTTTTGAAAACAAATGAAAATCTGCAAATAAAACATAACACAAATCAAAAATAAACTAAGGAAAACAGAACTAATAATGGATGAAAATAAAGTTGTAAATGCGTACCTGAAAAGAATTTGTCTGTAAATTTTACCCGATAAATCTTCAAATTCTTCCTTTGATTAAAATCATCTCATTATTTATTTTAAATCTAAGTGTGCAATCAGCCTAAATGAAATCAATCATTCATGTTCATGGAATATAAAATTTACCAGAAATAAATATGAAACTATGCTTCCCTTTCGAAGTGAAGTAACAATTTGTTACCTCTGCTCATTCCGAATTAATCTTGAGAAAAATCGGTATTGTTATAGTGACTTTTTAATAACGCCTTTAGTAAATAGACATGATGCGTTTTTACGACATCAGATAATAAACTAAATATTAGAATGAGATTAAGCTACTAATTGTAGAAAAATGTCAAAACAGATTTAAATGTGTGCACTTGGCAAAATGGGCATCCTTAATATCAACTTTTGGCAAATTCCGAGGAATATAATATGAACTTCATATGATTGCTGTGACAAGTTAGATTGACTGATAATGATTGAATTAGAATTAGGCTTATCATAGTCAATCAGAGATCTTATGGGATAATGGGATCATGAAGCTTTTATATCCTCAAATCCTTACCATATAAATTTCAAAAGAAAATCTTAGAAGGAAATCCCGAAATGAAGAAAAGTGGCTTTGAGGCAATCGATGCCAAGTGCAATTTTAATTGACTTTGATCAAGACATTATTCAAAATAGGCAGAGTAGAGAAATCGCTATAAGAAATTTCAAAAAGGAAAGCAAGAATTAAAATTTTCTGATAAGGAAAAATGTTTCCACTGAACATGTATGAGAAGGCTGATTGCTTTGTTTTATTTTTTTAATCTACAGAACTATTGCAAATAAATTAACTACATAAAACAAGCTAACTAAATTAATTCTACTCCTATTCTAACCATATACACGAAAATGACTAGGTATAGTCATATGTCCAGTGTAACCATTCTCTCATTTTTATTCCCGCGTTTATGTACAGTTCAAATGTTAGCAATAAGAATAAAAATCTAACTAAACTAAGGAAAATAAATCTGAAATAAGAATGTACAGTTATTGTTAGCAACTTAATTAAAATCTCTTTCTCATGAAATTTCCTTTCCAATTCGATACCAATTGGATCGCAAAAATCTGGATGGATTTTTATTAAGGATAGGGAAATGTTCAAGAAAAGAAATAACAGGCCGAATTGTGGATATGAGTTTTGAAATTCAAAGGCCTGGAAAGAATTGTTAGTATTATGTACAAATGTTAAATCATTGACAATTTTCCTTGAAGGAAAAACTTCCAAATAATCTTCAAATGAGTCAATGAAAAATGAATGGAAGTTTGTCAAATGACATGGAAAATTATTAATTAAATTAAATAGCTGGCCAGATTGCAAAAATACACTCTCTTGTTGATATTGCCTTTGAAAAAATAGAAGCTCTTGATGAAACATTAGCATTGATTTAAATTGGAATATTAATATCTTTTGATGCTGATGATTATAATATGAAACTTGAATTTCCCAATTGGGCAATGCATCGATTGAGTGTTTGATAGTAAGGCGCTCAATATGCCAGCGAAGAGTGTGAAAATTTTGCAAAATAAAATCAGAAAATAAATCTAAGTTTAAACAAAATAGTTGTGAAAGAAAAACTAAAATGAAATCATTATTTGTACAACTAATGTTACAACACATTTGGGATCGTTTTGAAATGATTTCATTTTCACAAGGAATGGCCAAAATTATGGAATTTGGGTAATTTCGAATTCCAACTTGTGAAATAGAAAACGAATTAAGATTATGAATAGGAATGAGAGTTTGATCCTCATATGAATCATAAATTGGAATGTCTTCTTGAATGGTGAAATCATGAAGATAATTTACTGCTCTAAAATGAGGATTAGTTGGGATAATTTCTAAATTGAAGCGTTCCTCATTCTCAGATGTTATTTGAATTTTATCATGAGGATTCTCTTGAGAAAAATTGAAATCAACATCCTCAATATCAGAGTAATCATCATAAACGACCTCACAAGACTCTCTAGAATTCCCTTCAATCTCATCCAATATATCCAAACAAGGAGGAACAAGAATTTCTGGTTCATTAATGGCAAAAGAATGATCGATTGTTATTTTTTTATCTTGATAAAACTTTAATGGTAATTCATTTAAATCATCCTCTTTAATTTCTGAAATATCATTGATACTAAGAGGAAAAATATTACCATTATTGAAAATATCAGGATAAAGGGAAAAATGTGAACCTGAAACAATGTATTTAAAACTGTCTCTGTTTGAGAACTCTTGTGCGTTATGCTCATTGTAAATTTCAGATTGTTGATCATTCCTTTGTGTGCATATGCTTTGTTGAAGAACGCTGCTTTGGTTTTCTGATTTTTGCATTTGCTCATTATGGAGAAATTCAGAAATTTGTACAGCAGTTTGCATTTTATTTACTTTGATTGCTGCTTGTACTTGCTGATTTGCGATTTGATTTTCCGAATTTACTTCAAAGTAGCTTTCAGATTTGAAGGCGGCTTTTTCTCTAAAATTGCTGCTGTTGTCTTCTTGCATTTGATTAGAAATATCTTCTAAGCTTTGTGAAACCACTTCATCACAATTTATTTGCACATCCAAATTGGGATTCTTATTTGTATTGGAAGGGGATGGAACAAAGCTCGAATTAATTTCATATGGATTGGGAATAGTTGGAAGAGAACAAATATATTCAAACCAATCTAATGACTCTTCTTCCGTAGGCTTATCTTCGTCTTTAAATTTTAAGCAATTCAAATGAAATCGCATATGAAAATCATTAACAGACTCATTTTTAAACCTTCGTAGATATTCAATTTCTTCACATACCTGTTCATAATCGTAGCCGTCAAATTTACAAATGAAAATTGTAACAAATTGATCCCAGCTATGGATTGAGGCAACTGGAAGAGTTTTACACCAGCTTCTGGCTTTTGCCGCAAATGTGAGAGTAAAAATTCTGCATAAAATGCCTTCATCAATTCCTTGAAAATCATAATTTGACACATTTTGAATAAATTGAAAGACATGGTTAAAAGCAGAAGAATTTTTCTTACCATTGAACTTTACCTGAGACAAGAGTCTTACCACTTCGGGTGGGGTATTGGAGGATGCACGTCCATGAATACAACTCCAAATTGGAAGTTTGAGATGAGCCATCACAATAAATAAAATATTAAAATTGAAAAGACTCCAATAGACAAAAATCTCAGGCCCTCCTTCTAGCGCCAAGAATGTTGATGCGCCAAACATTGGGGGATAACCAGCCGGTCCGGACCTTAAAAGCAACTCCTTTTCCGTTTGGTGTGGTGGCTCCGACTGTTCATCTAGGTCCAGTTACCTTCTCCCTATTGCTATTGGTTTATAATGCATCTTTAACTACCAATAGACAGGGACATCAGATCGCTTCTTCTTGCTGATCAGGCAAGAGAATGACCCTTAAGCTGATTTGGGTTCAACCAAGCCACAACTAATGTTTTGCCTCTTTGAGGAGAGGACTTAAATGAATGTAGAATTTACTCTAAATGCAAGCTTATTCTATGATGCAAGCAAAAGGAACTAATCTAAATCCTATCTTAATTAGGCAGATATAGATCTAACCCAACTAAGAGCAAGATAATTAAAATATTAGGATTTAAACATATCTTGTTTATAATGAATATCAAGTTAATGAAGTAGTTCAATTAACTGATATTATGGTTACCAAAACACATTCTATTGAGACCTTAAAACTGAAATAATAAATCAACAACATTCAGGAAGTAGTTCTCAAAATGATATTGATTATCAAATCAATAAATCCAATAATTGAATAATGATATGTAGAAATAGTTCACACACATTATTATTCAATAAATCAGTTTCATAAGACAGATTTCAGAGTAAGTAGTTACTCCAAAATGAGAAATTAATCCATAAAAACAGAGATACATAATAACAAGATTGAGACAAATTACCCATATTGACAATAGTGCACAAACATGAATAAAATGACACATTCCTATCATTATAAAATTAAAATTGATATTTGAAACAATAGTATTAGAAATACCAATTTATTGTATCCATTCCTCTGTTCTTGGTCTCCAACAGCCCTTTACATTGCTTGAACTTCTGCCTTTAAAACTAGAGCCACAAGAGTGCAAGCTTTGTTCTTCATGCATCATTCAATATACAAAGGGAAAATCCTCAATAATCCCCAGATCTGAGATTTTTCACTCCTCCCTCCTACAACTCTAAATTCCAATTACAATAGTGCTTTCAGAAGTCTCTAAAATTGCCAAGGAGAGCAGCCCTTTTTTAGATTCTGCAATCTGTTATTTATAATATTTGTGAATGAATTTTTAGAGAGGAGAGTTTGTTGAAGAGAAATATGCCAAATATAATTTTAATTGCTCCTAATTCTGATCTTCAATTGCTGGAGCATTCTCATTGCTTGAAATCCTTTTCTCCATATCTTTTCCACTGTTTTCCTGCAAAAGAAATCAAAATAAATTAAAATGCAATCAAAATATCATTTCTGGCAATTAAATCCAACCCCAATCAAATTCTATTTAAATAAATAATTGAAAATAAATATAAGCTCTGTATTGATGCTTGGAATGATTTGATTGGCAAAGGATATCATTGGCCAATGGATCTGCAATTAGAAGAGGCTTTGGACAAATGAAATTGAAAACAATAACTCAGAAAATTGATTTTGTTTTCAAAATTCAGAGCCTGATCTTCTGCCTGATTTTTGGCCCAATAAACGATCAAATCTGTTGGTGAAACCTCCTTCAAAATGTTCTCCTTGATTTTCTCTTTCCAATGAGCCATCCTGGGCCTCATTTGGCCAAGTAGAACTCAATTTATGAGCTTCCAAAGTTGATGGGTCAAATCTAATGTAAATCTGGAAATTCTGTTGCTCGGCTAAAAAAATGAGGATTTGAATTAAAATTTTAATTCTAAATTAGCATTTTAATTATCTAATAATAAATTCTAATTTAATTGTTAAGTTAAACTAAACTAATTATTTATTAAACTATTTATAAACAAATTTAATTTAATTAAAAAAACTAATTAATACTAATCTAAATCAATCAAATTAATTAAATATTATATATTAATTTAATTAATATAATATAATATTACATATTATTTAAACTAATGTTAAAGATTTATACTACCCTATACCACTATTTATTATTTATTTCACTCATACGTATGAGTGTTTTGGAAATCCAAACTAATATAAACTTAAAACATGCTTTTATGTTAATGTCCCGTGCCTCATGCTTTATCGGCATTTCGCATCGGGGGTGGCGAATGTGCTGATCGGGGTCTTTTAAAATTTGGTGCGAATAAAACCTCCGACCCGATATCGCATCGGGGATATGGTGTTGTATCGGGAGTTGTTAGATTTGCCATATAAGAAACTCCCGATGCGATATTTTTATTATTATTTTTTTTTATATTTTTCATTTTTGTTTGTTTTAAATTTTAATTTAATTAAATTAATTATATAATATATTAATTAATTTAAAATTTAATTTTAAACTTAAATTTTCATTTTTTGTTTTGTTTTTTATGAACATAAGTTTTTAGACTATAGCTAAAAATAACACTACAGCCACTTGAATGTTTGGTTTTTCGAGATTAAGATTTGATTAGAAAATTGGAGTGAATTTCTTAAGTCCCGATGCTTAATTATTTGGCTGCATAATGAAAAATGTTAGTAAAACCCTCTACGAGTTAATATTTAAACTAAATGCGTTATTGGACAAATTTATTTACAAAATGCGATATTGTACATTTTATGCATTTTAACCCAGGCTAGATAAATGATGAGATTTCAAAGGAGTGCCATTTTCAAACCAGTTGATCAAATGAGGCGAAACAAGCGTCGATGGGAAGCTTATAAAAAATCGATTCTAACAAAGCAATCAAAACAAGAATCCAAAGAAAACTAAAAATTAACGAAAGCGTAGGGCAATCAATTAAAATAAAAATAAAAAAAGGTGCTTAGCCAAAATTTTTATAGAAAGGGTCCCCATTATTCGAAGCGGACGCATCAATAATGGGGGGTGTTGTATTTTTACCACAACACCTTCCTTACCCAGAATCAAAGCTGCATATCAGAGAGCCAAAGGATCCACTGAATCACTCTATTATATGAACCAAAGGAGGCCACATGAACCTAGATCTTATCAGCAAGAACCGCAAGGGACATCCGAGACCTATTATGACCCCTATCAAGCCACTTTCATGCCTTCTTGGGGTCCCCCTGCTCATCCTTCCTGGTTCACATCTCCTCCTTGTTCCTTCATAGATCCATATTATGCCCAACCAGCTGCTCATTCGTTTCACTCTTATGCTCAGCACAACCTCAGTGGAATGCACCTCATCAGGGGTGGAGGCCCCAGTACAACACTCCTCCCACTTCTTTTCCTCCACCACCTGCTCAACCGCAACCATCACCTCCTCCTTCACCAAGGCAACCCCAAATGCCTACCCAACCATAACCCCATCCACATCCATCTCAAATACACACCTCCACTCAACTACCCGTACCACCATTTCCAAAACCATACCATGGAGCAGCTCAACCCAATTGCAAAGCTGAGGCACAACATGTCCAAACAACTGCTCTTGAGCTCAATGATCTTCACCATAGCTCAGGAAGAGTATTGCAAAAAAGAGACTATATTGAAAGCATTAAAGGACCACATCAGGCAAAAGAAGATTCAGAAGAGGAAACCAAAGAACCATGGGCTTTACTTGATGAAGAGAAGACATTAGAAGCAGAGATAAAGAAAGATCCTTCATGGTTACCATCAAATCTTCCATGTATTCAAGAGAAAGATCAGCAAAAAGAGGAAGATGAGGAAGTCATGTTAGAAGGTGACATGAAACATGATCCAGATCAGCAAAAGAACCAAGTATATTAGAGCTATATTGAGATATGGTTTCAGACGGTCACTATGTTGCAGCGGTACTCTCTTCCTCAGCGATGTTTGATCCCTTCAAAGTCAGATCATTTGGTCTCTGAAATCCGGATAGCTGTCCAAGCATGCATTTCAAGCCTCTACATCATCTTGTCTCTCATCTCGATGTGCACATGGCTCTATTGGAAGTATTCTTACACTTGAAAATGATTTTGTTTTTCAAGTAGGGTAGGGTAGAAAAAAAAAAAATGAAAATAAGAAGAAAATAAAAATCTAAGGTGAAAACCTCCTCAGAGGCGCCTTAGATTGGCTCATTGATTGAAAACCTTCATGAGGCGGTCAATGGGTTGGGAAAAAAGAGAAAAGAAAATAAGATCTCTGGGTGAAAACCTCCCTTGGAGGCGCCCAGGGCAGGAAATTAGGGTGAAAACCTCCATGAGACGCCCTAGTTGTTTTTCAAAGAAAAAAGAGAAAAATAAAAGAAAAATAAAGCTAATTTCCATTGAACAATTGCAGGGTGTAAGGAGGACATTGCAGGTAAGGAGGATCACTCAAAACAAAGACAAAGAAATTTTTGTGCCTTCTAGAGGAAGTTCTATATTTCTACAGGAAACATCCTGTAGAACCTTCAAGCGAGACAGATTCGATTTTGGAGGGGGATCTAAAGCTTGGAATCTATTGGTTATGCCTGCAAGCATCCATGTTTCCATCCCTCACCCTTCTCCATTATTTTTTTCACCTCATTGTGCTTCTTTTATGAAAACTGTGTTTTCTACAGGAAGTTCCTGTAGAAATTACAAGAAGCTAAAAATGGATTGCACAAAGGTGGTTTGGCGAACACAATAGCTTCCGCAAGGGTTCAGAAGTCCTCCTGCAATCTTAAAACTCCTCTTCTATCATCTCCATACCTGCATCACAGCCCAAGTTCATATTTCTTACCATGCAACAAAACTGCAGAATGCCTTGAAGCAAAAATACATAGAACAGAATTTGTTTTTTCCCTAACTTGAAAACCATGCATCCATTTGAAAAACCGTTTTACAGGGAATTGTATAGGGATGATGGCAACATGCCCGAGCAGTTTCAGCCCATTCCGATGCACGGTTTCCAAGAAATCCACCTCCATCACCGTCAGCCATTTTTGCATTTTATCCATATCCGTGCATCTGTTTCAAAACCTGTTTCATGGGGAGATGCATATGGGTGATAGTAACCTACCCAAGCAGTTTCAGCTGATTCCAATGCACGGTTTCCGAGAAATTGATCTCTGAAATCTTCAACAATTTTCCATTTTTCTCGAAATATGTGCATCCATTGATCACAATTTTGCTATGGGAGGTGCATCATGATGATAGGAACATGCTTAGCAAGTTTCAGATCGATCCGGTTTACCGTTTGGGAGCAATGGCGAAAACAAGTTCTGGTCCGGTGAAAATTCAGCAACAGCAGCTTGAAGGTGCAGATTTGAACGTGGAAACAAATGCCTATAGCTTAGATCTGGTCAGAGGACACCTGCACAAGGAAAACAACCAAAAATCATCAGCCAAGCCCTCATGCAACCAAAGAAACCAGTGCATGCAGCAATGACTAGCCACAACACCTCACAGCAGCCATTTGACTTCAGGTACGTGATTGAAACTCGTTCTTCTATTGCACAAATCTAATTTAAAAATTGCATGAATGAATGGAATGGTGGAATTGAGCAACGAATATAGCAAGATTAAGCCGATAGTTTCTTATCCAATTCTCTATCAATCAGCTAGGAATCATGCAACGTATGTGTTAGACAACTCACGTGAAATTAAAAAAAAAAAAAAAAAAACAGGGAGTGTTAGCCGTTTGAACTCTAGTGCAACTGATCAAGAAGAAAACATACAGTTAATAAATAGAACTGCAGTCTGCATGTGGCCACATACACCTAGCCACTTCACTCCCTCACCAAGAATCACGCCGCAATGTAAAATGCTCGGCTGAAACTCACACCACCTGCTGTCCATTTGCACTTGACTAAAGTATGCATCCTCCGCTTCCACAAAATGATGAACTAGTCGTCCTCCACTGGTTTCTACCTGTTTTCAAAATTGTCCCACGTATCAGGCTCGCTCAGAGGCGCATGGGCACTCTACAGGCGTTTCTACAGGAAGACGTTCTACAGGAAAGTACAACAGAGCCTTCCAGAGTAGAAAAGCTTGGATTTTTCTTCGACAAATTGGGAGTCCCGAAAGTGGTAGGCTTGAAAAAAACACTCTTCCATGCATGATACATCTGAAAGGTGGCGAATTAAAACTGTTTTTGAATAAGAAAGTATGAAACAAATCTGCCTGTGGGTCAAGAATGGTAGTTTTCCTGTGTGATACACGAAATTTTTCAATTGGTTCTGCATCACATTCCCCTCCACGGTTCCCATTAACAAATTTCTCCTGTACAAAAGTTAAAGCACTGTGAGGACTAATATGTGCATGAAGAATGTGAAATTTATGTGGTTGTATGCATGTTGGGGATGAAAATTAAGCTCTACACTTTGTCTGTGGGAGCCTAATTCCCTTCTGACAGTCGAGTATTTGGGCAACAAAAGTCTTGAAATGAGGGGATTGTTGTTCATTGATATCAAATAGCTAAGGAATTCTTCCTTGAGTCCAGGGGGAAACTATAAACAACATTTCTGTTTCTGAAAAAGAATAAGAAAAAGGGGGCACTCTTACCATGCCAGGGGGATTCATGATTCAACATTATCCATGGTTGTCATGTGAACTTACACTTCATCCAGTAGTGAGGAAAAGGAGCATATTGAGGCAGAGAAGCTAACTAAGGGTAAGGAAATTAAGGGTAAGAAGACCCAGGACAGGCCACCACAGGAAAAGCAAGAAGAGAAACAAGACAAAGGCCAAGCTACCAAGGCCAAAGCTGTGGGTGGAATAAAGGCACAAATGCCAAGGGAGAAACGGTTGCAAATCAGGGCAGAGAGGACTGAAAAAGTACAAACAAGTAGGGACACACCCAAGGCAACCACAGCACAGGTCAAGGAGAAGGAACCCCCAGCCAAGCAGACCAAAACAGTTGAAACAATTTCTACAGGAAGACAGAAATCAGCTACAGGACTTTCTACAGGAAGTCCTGAAAAAGGGAAGCAGAAGGAGAAATTGGCCGAAATCCTAGCTAGGGAGGCAGCAGCTGTGTTGGTCACCCTAAGTACCTCTCCCAAGTTTAAGGAGAAGTGAAAGAGGGAGCTTCCACTATATTTTAAGGCGAGAAAGGGCATGCAGATAAGAACTGGAGGACCCCAAACCACAGTGAAAGAAGCAAATTGTCATTGAGGACACAAAAGCTAAACAAAAGGAGGAGCCTCCTTCAAGGATGTCCATCACCTGTGAATGAGGAAGCCAAAAACCTTCACTGGAAGAGAGAGAATTCAGATAATGGACTTAAAAACAGTTCTACAGGATGCTGAGACAGTTCTACAGGAAGTTGAGAATTCTCTAGGAAAAGAAGCACAGGCAGTGGGGAGAAGCAAAGAGAAAAGCATGGTTTCATGACAGAGAAGAGGGCATCACTTCAAAAGCTTGGCATGACAGGGAGGCCACCAGGGCCATCAAAGATGAGGAGATAAATTGGTTGCTCAGAGGATGAGCAACACTTTCAGTAGGGGGTGATGATGAGCCTCAAAAATGGATAATTATTTGGGCTCATTCAACCTCCTAATTCGACTTAATCCACCATTCTCATTAGTTTATTGCATGTTTTTTATTATATTTATGCTAATATAGTGAATTGGGTTAGTCATTATGCCAACAAGTCTAATGGGTGCTTTGTGTAGCCTTTTTGGTCAATTTGGAGACAAAATTGAAGGTTTTAATGAGCACTTGGCAGCCAAATTCGTGGGAGAACAAGGGAGAGGATTTGTAGGAAGGTGTCCCCTTCATTTATGGGCCCTTACCTCGAATTCTCCACCATCAGCTCGGAGTTCAAGGGCCACCAAATCAATTAACACAAGGGCAGCCAAGCAAGTCAAGTAGGACTGCTGTTAACTACAAGTTTTGGGCAGCCGAGTCCCTAAAGTTTAGGAGGACTGTTGGGGTCCTCAATTTGTATAAATAAGAAGGCTTAGGGCCTCATTTTGGTTAGCTAGTGGTTAGTCATTTTGTAGCCAGTAGTTAGTCACTTTATAGTCATTTTGTAGTCATTTTGTAGTTCGATTTTTAGGCAGTAGACTAGCTTTGCTTTCAGCACATTTTCAAGTTCTCCTTGTGGACAGTTTTTGGAATGTAACATTTCTTGATCAATAAAGATGAATCCAGCTTTGCACCAGCTCTAAATCTCTCTTAGGAGGCTGCAGCTCTTGGGGTTGGGCCCATCTCAAGTGCCCAGTACCTCCTTTGTTTATCTTTATGTGTTTTTGCTGCATTCTTAGAATAAAATCTGCTATTTAGATTTGAATCTTGCTTTGTTATTTAGATTGCTTTTGATGGTTAAAGTAGCTTTTCATGTTTAGAATAGATTGGTAGGATAATAACAGGAAAAAGACTCCAAAAAAAGGGTCAACAAACACTTTTGGTTTCACCTCTTCCTTATTGGATCAGGGGCTGGAGTTGAAGTAACCGTGCTGTCCCAAACAAAAACACTAGTTTGCTTTACCATGCAATCCTTAGTGTGTTGTTTTCATTTGCAGAGGTTGGTTACATGTTTAGATCTTTGAATGCTTCATTTCATAGTTAATATACATGGTTTCCTTGCAAATAAAGCTGCTGTCCACTCTCGTTACTGTTAGCCAGATCTTATTAGGGTAGCATAACTAGATCATTGTTTTCTTGCATGTCTTTGTTGGTTCAGTTGGAAACACAAATTGCAGAGCACCTGTACCACTTCTCTATCTGCCCAGACTCCCTCAAACCCATCTTCTCCGTCTCCTAACTTGGTTTCTTGCCTCACGTTGCCATATTGCCCTCATAACCCTACCTTTTTTGCAGCATTAGTCCAGACTTCTTAGAATAAGTCCAGCCATCTACACCTTCTCCTCAACTCCATCTTCCAAGTCTTGAACTCCCTTACACCCCTATTTCACCTCCATACTCATTCCTCCACCTTTTTCCCTCCATCCATGCTCCAAAATTCAATTTCTAAACATCCTGTAGAAAACTTACAGAACATCCTGTAGAAATCCCAGAACATCTTGTAGAACCCCTGCAGACTTCCTGTAGAAGCTCACGAATGAGGTTTCTTGATAGCCAAACTCTGTGAAACTCTCTGAAAGGGTGCTAGGGACTCCTTAGACCCTCTCTGAGCCTTCCCACTCTTTTTCAAGCATTTCCCTTCCTTGATCCACCCTTGCACAGTAAAAAGCCCGTTAAAAGCACATGTATGATAATTCTGACAACTTATTCAAAAATACAAAAAGATGTGTTCTTCAAATAGAGATAGCATAGGCATGTGCATTTTACCTTCATAGAAGTAATGGCATCTCTTTCAATAGTTTGCATCCTCTCCTCTGCATCAGTAGGACTAGCTGGTAGAATTAGGGTTTGCTAGGGTTTATGTTACTCTTTGGCTTTCAGTTTCTTTCTGCAAGTAGATCAGCTTCCTTTGAGTTAGCTTCCATCCATCAGTTAAAAAGCTTCTTCTAAGAGCTCATAGAAGTTGGCTTGAGCCCCTAGCGGACTTGTGCCAGCTGACCAAGTGACAGCTGCGGCAAGAGCTAGTACTTGTGCATACAACGCCGTCGCTTCCAAGTTTGTTACGAACTACCGGGTTGATAAAATTAAAGAAGGGAGTTCCAGGAGTTGCAGAATTATTGCTGCAATATTGGGGCCCACCACTAGTCTTCAGACTCAGGCCCAATTGCTATGGGGTAAGAGACTGGATGTGCCTGGTTGAAAATACAAGAAGAAATTGAGCAAATGGACAAATATATTTCTCTCCTTAGGGGGCAGATAAATACTTACTCAAGCTATTCTACAGAAAATTACTGTGTACTGGGCACACCTCTATATCATCTCGTCCACTATTGCTAATAAGATTAAGGAAATCACATCTCATTTTCTCTGGTCTGGGACTGGGACTGCTTCAAAATACCATCTGTGAAAATGGAGCGCACTAACCATCCCCAAGGATGTTGAAGGATGGGGTATGATAGATCAAACGTTGTTGATTAAATCTTTTTGGAGGGCATTGCATGGTAGAGGGATTTGGAAGGACATCTTTCTGGTAAAAATATATGAAGGAACGTGACAATGAATCCATATATAAAGACACTAGACAACACAAAACTAGACAATCGATGATCTAGAGATATTTTATAAAAATCATTGATTGGTGGCGCATGGACATGGCATGGGAATTTGGCAATGGATAGAAGATTCTTATAGGGACAGATAAAATAAAGGGTGCAAATGTTGGTATATATATTGGAGGACATACAATGGTACTTCTACATCATAGAGGATATATCTATTTGAACTAGATGATCATAGAATGGCAGGTGGGATGCCTGATTTGGAAAGATGCGGTGGATTTGAACTTGGATGGTTCAAGTGCTGAGGAATGGAAAACATATGTAAATAACCTGAGCCTTGCAGGTTTGTGTTACAGCGGAAGTGGAGACTGCATAAATTGGGCTGGGAGAATAGTCAACAACGCACCCATCATGGCAGAAACATATAAATCATTGTCGGCACAGATTTACAATCCACATGAACTGTCATGGTTCTGCCAAATTTGGAAGTGGCAAGTTCCCATTAGCATAATCCTACTCTCATGGCTGGTGTAGAGGAACAACATCATTACAGGGGACAACCTGCTCAAAAGGGGCCACTCAGGTCCAGGTTATTGTATATTTTGTAGGGCATCGTCTGAATTTGCCAATCACATATTCTTTACATGTCCAATCACCAATATGATTTGGGAATGCATATCATCTGCTCTCTAGATCCCATATAGGAGAGCTCACAACCTTGAAGATTGCATAGCGGACTAGAACATTGTTATAAAAAATTACAAGGAGTTGCCCCTCAACATCATTTGGGAAATTTGGAGGGTGCGCAACCATCAATTGTTCGAAGGAAAGATATATAACATCGGTTGGATTTGTCATAAGGCAATAACATGGATTTATGCTATCACACATGAGACTGTTTACACAACTTATCTTTCCCATAGATTGAGTCCTTCATTGATTAGTCTCCCAGTTGGATTTTTCGATGGAGTTGGACAGCTAGGCAAATGTGGATGTGGCGTGGTGTTTCGGATAGACAAAAGCACACAATATAATCTTCATTGAAACGGAGGCACATGCACCAACACAAGCGCTGAAGTAATCTCTTTATGGGGATTATTCTAGTTTGCACAACAAAAGAAACTAAATTGTCTACATATCTATGGTGATTCCAAATCTCTCATAGATGGAATCACGGGACACTCACATTTTGATCCCCCCACACAATCAGGGTGGATAAAGAGGATCAAGCACATATGGGATCACTCACAACATACACTATCACTCACATATATAGAGAAGCCAACATTGAGGCAGACAAATTCAAAGGATGGCATTAGAGAGCCTTACGGAATCATGAAATTTAGATTCACGGTGGACAACACTACATGGCACAAGGAACTGCTCAACCTTTTGTGACTCTTTTGATCACAACAATATATCCTTTCTGTTTTTTTTTGTGTTTTCCAACTGCATAAATATATGTTTAATGAAAACACATGGATAGATAATTTTAGAGACTTTTTATCCATACAAGAAGATAGATATTTGATAGATATTTTAAAGGGATTTATTGTTTCAAAGTTTTTACATATATGACCATCTCTACATACTGAACCAATTTCTACAAATAGCATAAAGATACAATGCACATACAGTGGTCTCAGCTTAATAATAAAATGGGCGACGGGGAGAAATTTGGATCAGAGGGCCCCAAATTATGAAAGGTAAGACTCAATATATTCCTTCCTGTATTTTTGGTTTTACAATAGTTTGTAACTTGGCACGTGTTAAAATCTAGATAGGTGTCAAATTTGTGTGGAAAACACTGTAATATCTGGTCATTTTTTTTCCCAAATTTTTTTTACAATAAAAGTGTCTAAATAGATTCAATATTATTAAAAAATTTAAGGTATCAAAAATTTTAAAACTTAATATTTATAATAAAAATTTCCAAAATAATTATCAAAATCTTACTAAAATTTCTAATATTTTCCAAACAAATTTGCCTAACCAAATAGAAATTGGGTTTTTACTTTGGATTCCATACCATTTAAAAAATTACTTTCTAATGTTTTCCGAAAATTCTGTAGACTATGCAAATACGAATTGGGTTTATACTTTGGATTCTATACCATTTAAAAAATTACATCGTAACCTACAGTATCTCAAATTTGTGAAAGAAAACTTGGCCTGAAAATTTAAGTACTGTAAAGTGAGAGGTCACTTATCCGCCATATTTAAGGTTAAAAGTTATTGGTTTTTGCTATCTCCCGGATTCAGCCGAATTCTGCCACTGTATTGAGCTTTGAGTTTTTCCCTCAGGGTATCTGAACGATGCTGAGTGTACAGCCAGAACTATCGACAAAGATGACTGGCCGCACACTGCGATATTGGTTATATTGATGACGATGATGACGTTTTCATTGTTTACAGAGTGAAAGAGGTTATTAAATATAAGGTTGGAAGAATCACCGCACCTCTATGGAATCTGTAATTTCCATCTTAGTGATCTTAGTTATTGGTTTCGAACGTTGACCAACACCTGTGAGTTTTGGTGTAATAGAAAACCTCTTCATGGTATTGGAGCCTCGACCCACGGTCCACTCCGCCGAGTTGCTTTTGAAGAGGGTGTTGGAAGAATCACCGCACCTCTATGGAATCCATAATTTCCACCCTGGGGATCCTAGTTATTGGTTTGGAACGTTTACCAACACTTGCGGGTTTTGGTGTAACTGAAAACCTCTTCACTTTGGATTCTTTTCGTTAAGCTTTGATGTTAGATTCCAAAAAATTTTGGTTGAGCTTTGATGGTAGATTCCAAAACACATTTCTCAAATATAATATATATACATATATATGATCAAAGTCAAGTCAAACAGTTTGATCTGATTTTAAGGTTTAAGAGTAAAGTTAAACACTTAATTTTGTTCTCAAATTTTGAGAATATTCTGAAATCTGCAATCCAAAATATTTTATAGATCTAATACATTTGAAAAGTCTTTGCTCATGTCTTTTTCCAAGGTTTATTAAATTTTGAAAATATTCTGAAATTTGCTTTCCAAAATATTTCATAAATCTAACACATTTGGAAAAAATTCTTTGCTCATATAAACTGTGCCAATACTTTTCTCCACAATCTATCAAATTTTGAAAATATTCTAAAATCTATAATAAAAAATTTAAAATCTATATAGAAAATTTAAAATAACATATTATTTTGAATATTTTTTAAAAATTTGTATACCAACCATATGAATAATCTTATTTTTAATTGGCCATTCTACAGGTACCTCGTGCTGAATTAGAAACATTCTCATAACCCATCCATCTTTAGCAGATGCAGCAGTTGTAACCCATACATTTTAATTCCAACTAAACCTTTTGCAAACAACCTAACACCTTCTTCTTCTTTTTTTCTTTGTGGGCCAAAGCATGATATTTTTTTCTAATCAATTTGAAGTGAAATTTTGTGGGCATGCGATAGATGCAACGCGGCCAATATCTGTCACTCCAATAATGTAACCGTTTTCTGGACTCCTCCTTCGAGATATATTTATTGATTCCCCGTTCTCTGTGAGGGAGCCATCATTAAGAGTAATTAGGATATAGGGAAAGGCATTGATTCACCTCACTTCTTCCAAAGTCTCCTTTCCACTTTCCAGTTAGTAGTAAGTTTCTCCACCTCCATTGCGTTTGGTTGTTATGTGGTTTACGTGCTTTATAAATTCAATTGACATGGGAGTATTATAAATTCATTTGACATGGGAGTATTGTGATTTTGTTATGTTTTTATATATTATTTTATAAGGGAAAATTGATTGTAATGTAGTTGTTAAATTAGTAATGAGGATAGTTATTTTTAGGTGTTAATCACTAATGTAAGCTGACTACCCACTTGAAATAATTTGTTAGTGGTTCTTAACACGGCAAATTTTCATTCCTCCAGATACTTTTAGATTTTAGGTCGTTAACTTATTTCCCAAGAAGAAGCCAAGTTCTTAGCCAAGCAAAAACAATTTTAGAGCATACTCCAACGCTCTACATCTTTATATTTACAGTAAATATAGTTATATTATTTTATTTTTATTTATAAATTAAATAAATATAATTAATTTTCCTTAAAAAAAATAAAATAATGGCGTGACTGTGTATTTTTAATATTTTGAGTTATATATATGATGATGGTGGTGGTGGTGGTGGTTAAAGTCCACTGAGACCAAACTTTGGTCTATCGGACCTAAAGAGACGAATTATTTAGTTTGATTTAAGATTTTATTCCTATGCTCAAAAAGCTTGGAGAGAAGCCTCATGAGCTCACTATAATTTTGACATCATAAAAGGCTAGGAAGTTCACTGTTGCAACAAAGATTATGAAACTGAGATCTAATGTAGTTGTACGTGGGGCACTCTAAGAGGAAGTGAATTTCATCCTCGATGTTCATATTCTCACAGAGATGGCATATCCTTTCCATCCATGGTGTCTTAGGAACTGCCCATCAACTCGTTCACTATGGAGACCATGAGAGTTCATTCTATTCTTGGCTATATTAATTTTCTTCTTTCAGCCAGTTAAAACAGAGAGATACTTTTGATCTTCTAGGGTGGGGTTGATGACCTCTTTATAATATCTTAATTTTCTTTTAGCCACTAAATCTTTCTCAAACCACATTTTTTCTTTGAACTTAGAGGTAACAATATTTTTAATGTTATTAATGTTTTGCAATGCAACATTTTCATCGATCTCCCAATGGTTTAACTAGGCCCTGGCGTCTTTATACCAACCTCGTTTGAGCCTTAGTTGGTTTTGGCTGGAATTTAAAGCTACCTTAGGAAGTCTATGGTCTCCTATGTTATTGAGCTTGTGCTTGTACAATAGAAGCCTAGTCATAGCTAGGCTCTCGATAGGGGAAAGACCCACTTCTATTAGGAGAATAGGATAGGGTGTATTGCTTTTAATTTTGAGGTTATATATTATAAAATGTTTCTGGATTTGCTCAATCTTTCTCCAGAATTCTCTAGAGATGCTGCAACCCCAAACCTCACATCCATATAAGATAACAAGAGTGACTAAAGTTTCAAAGAGGAACTTCTTTTTATCTCACATTACAAGGTTGGTCATTTTACAATTATTTTCAAGACCAAAATAAGCTTTCCACCCCCCATTAATCATTTTCTCAATGCTATAGTTCCAGTTGAGCTTGTGATGAATATCAATTCCTAGGTACTTGTAAGAAGAAACTTCCTCCAAGTTACTATTGCCATACATAAAACTAGCGTAAGTGTCCTTCTTGGATTTGATAATCATAACTTTTGTTTTTTCAGTCTTAATAGTCATACCCATGGTAAAGCAGAAATCCTTAAGAAGTCTAAGTTGCTCATTAAGATTAGATGGGCACCTTGCGAGAAGAACAATATCGTCAACATAGAGAAGAAGGATGATGACTATCCCAACTAAGATTGTGTCAGCACAACCTCCTTCCTCTAAGCAACCTCCTTCCTCTAAACAACCTTATAGCTTGTCGATGTAAATGCCAAATAGGGTAGGTGTTATCGGGAAAACTAGTGTCTATTTAGAGCTGTTAGTCCCACTAAGACGGGTAGCTATCTTAGAAACAAACAAACTAAAGTCACTTGTGTTTCCCTTTACGAGAGATAGATGAGAAAGAAGCAGAGAGTACCAATCTCAGTCTTTTGTTTGGCTCCTTGCTTGTTTCCTTTCCCCTTTGACAGAATTTCACCACTCCTCCCTTACTTGTCTTGCTTCAAAGAGCACCTGTAGAGTCAAAGCAGCAGAATACCATCAAAGCATAGAGATCTATCACCGTAAACAATATAGGATCAGATATATATTGACCATGCAAATGCATATATCAACACAATATTCAGAGATACACAAGAATATGGAGGAGAACTCAAATAGCATTATTGACAGAAGTAGTAGAAGAGAGGATTACAACCACTTGGTCTGACCCAGCGCCATCCTCCCTGCATGAAAGCCCTCTTCACCTCATACAAAGCAAGATCACCCAACAATGTCTTCAAAGAGAAACCAACAACACTTCCTTCCAAATTACAAAATTCTAGCCTCTGGATCTCTGGGATGAGGGATCCATATATAGATGTTTACGGGGGGGTGAGTCAGCTTCTGGGATTTTGATTAGTGTCATCTCTCTGATAGTTCTTGGTTCTACTTGGAGATTTCATGATCCCTTACTCATCCTTAGGCGAATTCAGATAGGCAAGTGTCAAATGAGCAGCTTCTAGAAGATTCTCAGGGTCTCCACCTAGCAAATTGCTTGTGCCATTTGTCTGCTCTCACTCATCACATCCTACAGAAGGGCTTTCCATTATGCATCGCACTTTTTGCATGTGGCAGGTGAGATGCATCGCACCCTTAGCACTGGGCAATCTATATGGTCCTGCTTTGACCAGTTCTGAGTAGTTTTTCATGGAGAACTTCTGGGAGATGATGTAATCAGCTGACCTTGCTACTTTAGGGTATGAAACAACACTTTTAGGGACTTAGAAGCCCTTGGTTTAAGGACATATATGATTGGGGTTGCAGTGCCCAAATATGTCTATAACAGTTGCCCCCTAAAGTATGAGGTCGTAAATCTTCTGATGTCGGGTGAAATGCTTTATAATGAGGATCCGAGGTTTTTCGAACTGGAAGGTGACCTGTAATAAGATACAATACAATACATTATCTTCATAATATTTTCATGATCTAGCTGAGGCGGGAATTCCCATGCTCAACTTTATAAATTCATTTTCATGTACATAGGACAGACAATCATCTGTGTGGCAGACTGATGATTCTGGTAGAGCCACCATCCTTTGGTTTGGATGATTATCTGTGCAGCAATGATGTACATTTGATGTCTTTATTTTCCTGAATATATTGCAGCCCGGATGGATGAAACTAGATCTAGGGTCTTCAAAACTCGTTCAATCTTCGCCCGAAAGTACAAGTCGGTCCATGTGAAAAGATGTTCTGAGGTCGAACATGGAAAGACATTACCTGATTACTAGCCAATGATTAAGCTATTAATAGGCGCGAGAGGAATCACTGATGATGATGATGACCTTCAAGGTACTGCAGCACAATTCACGTGGTGTGAATACATGAGTCGATGTCGAACACCACACAAAATATTTCGGTCGAAGGCCATTGATGTAAACCTGTCGCCGGAAGTGAGAAACTTGCCATTGAGGCATGCAAGCTTCAAAGTACTGAAAGGGTTGTTCCTAGGTCGACTTCTTAGATAATGAGCTGATGTCGACAAGAAGTGACCCGTCGTAGGAGGGCATTAATGAATCCCACATCTACGACACGAAACAGATCAAATGATTTTGTGGAGGTGAAAACGATATGATGATACAAGGTTCAGGGTGGCGGTCATAAAAGAATGAAGCGTGAAGGTATTGCGGCAGATGAGACACAAGATGGGTAGGTGAATTCTCTGAGCGACTTCTCTTGAACATATCGGCGACACTGAAATGGATTGGTAGCATTAACCCCAAAAGTGGATGGTACGGTGGACCAATGGTGATATGACCGGTGAACGGAATAACCCAATCCGACTCAATCATGGTGATGGAGTGAAAGTGTCATGTTCAAGAGCGACCTGCTACCAATAAAGTTTCTTCAAGTTTTCTTCCCAATTTTCCCCAGTCATTTTTGACCAGTACCTCTTTATTTTTGTCAAGCTTGAGGAGGATAACATATGCTTGTTCTATAATTTGCCCTTCGGGCAAACCCATCGCTATGTTTTAACGAGCCTAGCGACAGTGAAACTCGCTCTTGTCTGAATGGACAAGTTTGTCGCTATTGTTTTAATGAGTTTAACGACAAGGATAAATCGGTTCTTTTCAATTTTAGAGAGTCTGAAAAGAGACGGAAAGGAAACTCCAATATTCCTTTTTCGTAATATAATCCCTTAAGTCTGAAAAAGTATAAAACAATGTGAAAGGGATGACTTTTCGATAGTTTTAACGAGCCGAACAAGACAAATGCTCGATCTTTTTGTGTAATAATCCCTCAAGTCCAAAAAGATTAAAATATAGAGGAGGGATGGCACTTCCAATCACTTTAACGAGCTGGAGAGGCCAATTGCTCGAAAATCTTTTCATATTTTACGAGTCAGATGAAAAGAGCTTAAAGGAGACTCATTTTTGAGGAACGAGTGATGTTTTCGAATAGCAGCTGGTTCCAAGTAATGTTTGGAACTTTTCAATCATGGCAGTGTAAAGAAGGAAGCTAATAGGATCATTCGTCGCAGTTGTTCCTCAAAAGGGGTAAACAATCAAATGGAGGTGTATGATCCGCTAAAAAGAGTGGAGATGATGGTAAGAACACGACCAAGGCTCAAAAGATGATAATAATGTAATGGTTATTTACCATAGGCGGGTTCATTTTTTAACGAGCTTAAGCTCTGGTGGAACATATGCTCATTGCTAGGTTTATTTATTTTTTTAACGAGCTTGAACTTCGCGTAAAACTGCTCGTGCCAGTCGTATAATAAGGATGTCTCATTGATAGGTTCATTTTTTAGGGAGCTTGCACCATTCGAAATTTTGCTCCAACTCCTTTTATTATGTAAGCTAGGAACAACCAATCCTACGAGTTTAAAGGGTTAATAATCTAAAAACTAAGAAAATATTTGGTCGCTTTTCACTTTCATGCAAAAAGGTTTGCATGCCCCCAGGTATAGCGAAGTAGAGTTTCCGGGTTACCCTTCAATTTGCAGACAAAACATTTGTTCTGTCGAGAAAGGCATACCTTCTGACGGAGGTATCTTATTCCGGTCTAATCCCATTTTCCTAAATGGATGGGTGTGTTAGACCAGTCATATATCCTCCGCGGAAACCTACCCTATACCTGAAGTTCTCCTGTTGAAGCAGACCAGGGTGCATGCCCCTGGGTTTCAGTCACAACCACCAAATCACTCGCGCTCATCAGGTGGACAGACTAGAGATTGATGAGACATTCCTTGCGCAAAAAGACCTGTTAGGGATGGCATTTGGCTATTAGATATGTGTGAACCGGGGAATGAACGCTGGTCTACGAGCTGAACCATTCTGCCTTCATGCGGAAAACACATCACTCGAAAGAGTGAGGAAACAATAGCTCCCATGCTATAAATGTAGTCGCGCCCAAGGAGTAGATTGTAATCTAAAGGTCCTTGGACTACCATTACGTTCAGATAAATGGTTTTCCTTCTCAAAGTTATAGGCAAATTTGGAAGGATCCCTAACGGTCGACTGGTTCCTTTGTCAAAGCCTGTCATATTTCGCATCTCAGGCAAAAGTGATGGCGAACCAAGCACTTTCCAAGCAGTTGAGGAAAGGATACTCATAGAAGCCCCTTCATCTATGATGGTACCCACCATGACCATTCTGTAAGTTTGCACTATGATTCAGAATGGTACATTAGATGGTAGACGGGGTCTGCCTAGTAGATTCCAATCGAAGGAGACGACTAGGTTGCTTGGAGGTGGGACCGAATAAACGGCCAGATACATCTCTGACGAACTTCCTTCCTATGGTAAAGGAACGGGTAGATTGCCCCCATGTTCATCGGAGTCTGTGTTTATGAAAAGAATTTGAACGGTGTCGTTCTCATTCTCTTTGGTGACTGTATCATCTGAAGGTAAATCCTCTGAAGACAAGATGGGGTCGACTGCCGTCTCGACCTGTTGACTTTGGTCCGATGTGGAATCAGAGGGTTTATCTTCAATGATAGGTGTTTCGATTGAGAAAAAAGGTGTGTCAGTCAGATTTTCAACTAGCAATGGACTTGGCAAGAGTTTCTTGTATCCAGGAGGAAGTCGCTGCGGTGATGCAGGACGGTTATCCAAGACTCTTTTAGCTTCGTCCAGGAAGGGACAACGGTGGAGGGCATGATCGCCTTCACACAGTCTGCAAGGAAATTTAGATTTTCCTTTTTGTTCGGTGACTTCATTTTCACTAGTTGATGGTGTGCTCTCAACATGATTGTCAGAGGTTGACGACACCGGATTGTGCACGCAGGGAGACTAGTCCCTTAAGATCTATGGGATGCAAGGACAATCTCAATGATAGTGGTCCCCTTTGTAGATGACACATGGAGATTTAGGTTTGGATGGTGGAGTGTGTGGATTTTTGCTAGACGATGTATGGTTGCCCCTTTTTGCTGTTGGCTCCTTCTTCTTCTTCTCCTTCCCTTTCTTATTCTTCTCAGTTACTTGGTTTTTGTTTTTACTAGCTTCACCAAGTGAAGAGGAAGAAGGAGAGGGAGAAAGAAACGAAGTAGAAGGTTGGGGAGTAACTCTAGTATCATCTAGTTGCTGATTTGATTGCTCAGGAATCACGGTGCTTTGAATGACAGAGGTCGAGAAAAGCCATACTGGCAGGCCAATTGTCAATCCTGGAAGGGACAATGTGGCCATATGAGGTGCACCAACATCTCCCCAAGAGGAGAAAGGACTAGGATTTCCCCCAAGGGAAAATACTTGATTGGTGGACTCCATTTTCTCAACCTAAGATCAACGAGGGAACGGTGACGTTATTCCGTTTAAAATAATTTTTAGACGCTTTGACACAACTTGTTTTTCAATTTTTAAGAGTTGAGAGAAAGCTAAATATGACTCTAGTCGCCTTCGATTTTTAATGAGCCTAAAGTGACAAGTGCTTAGATGGACCTTTTCCTTTAAGGAGTCTGAAAAGGAACAAAAGAGACTACTCTGGAAATCTAGACAGAGGGATTACCAAACCAATCGCAAAACTGCAGAATACTTTTTACGGTACGGTAGTCAATCTTCCCGAATGTTGTGCTCAGTGCATTGCGATCGATAGGGCGGCAGACACGACTTCCTAAGGATAAAGGATATAGCATATTGTTGTCTCCCAATATATACTCGACAGTACGTGGGAGCACAAGTCCGTACTGGCACTTATCGTCTCAAAGAGGAGGAATCACCCAACCTACGATGAAAGCGACAGTTACCAGGCTTTACGACGCCAGAATATGTCTCTAGCCTAGACTTCTAGATGTTGTGCGTTAGGTTCCAAAGCATTTTTATGTTCATTGAATTTATTTTACAGTTGATCTTTCTTAAGAAGTTTTCCTTTAAGGTTCACTGCGTGATGTAGATATACAACTCCTAAATATGCAATCTAAGATGATAAATAGTCGTTTACTCTTCTTTTTGCAATGAAAATACTAGCTACTAAGGAAAGAGAAGCGAAATCCTTTCAACATAGAGCAGAGAGCACACACTAGATGCACTATCCTAAATCAAAATCAACAAGCAGTCTAAATGCAAATGCACATGCATGTATTTGTTTTCCGCTTTCTTAATGTATGAATGACAAAAAGAATGCTCAATACAAATCTAAATTATTTCTTCTTTCAAAGCGACAGTACTAACAATTTTCTTTTCAAAAAACGAAAGGAAGACAAGACGACACTTTGCGATTTTGAATTGAAAACTGCTTTCGACACTTGAAATACTATTAATTCAGATCAAATACAAGAGTAACAGTGTAATCGACTATCAAAAAGAGAAGGATTCTTTTCTTTGACTGAAAACGACACTTTCAAATCAAAAGACAACAGTTCGATTAAGTTACTATTTTGTAAAGGAGAACTGTAAATGGAAAAAAATACATAAAAACATTCACAATTCTTTGTATACTGGAGGCTGAATAATGCAAAGGAAGGGGGTTTCAACAGTGGTCTACTGATCACAGATAGCAAAACTCCTGAATAAAGCTGAAGACAGTGAAGAAAAAACCAAAATCTGGAGGCAGAAACAGTCTTACCTGATCATCGCACCTGTAACACAGGGAAATAGGGATGCATCCCACCTACTGCAAATGAGAGGTGCAATGAATCTAGTCTGCAAAAGGAGACAGTGCGATGGTCCAGGGACGAGACTTTAACTTGGTTTTTGGTCACAGTTTGCAGCTTAGTTCAGGGATTTAGGTCGAGCTAATGATAGTTAGTAAATACAAAGTATAGGGGCTGATCTAATGAGGTTACTTGAGCTACCTCTAGGGCACTTAGGATGTTTGCAAGTCAGTTGCTTAGTTCATAAACAAACTTAGAGATTGACTGAAGTAGCATTGATCTACTTTGCACTTGCATAGCAAATGCAGTTCAAAGGCTAGCTAGCTTAACTTCAGGCTCCGTCTGTAGTTTATGAAGCAAACAAATAGAGACAAGCAATCAAACTATTTTCTCCCCAGCGGAGTCGCCATTTTGTTATCGGGAAAACTAGTGTCTATTCAGAGCTGTTAGTCCCACTAAGACGGGTAGTTATCTTAGAAACAAGCAAACTAAAGTCACTTGTGTTTTCCTTTACGAGAGATAGATGAGAAAGAAGCAGACAGTACCAACCTCAGTCTTTCGCTTGGATCCTTGCTTGTTTCCTTTCCCCTTTGACAAAATTTCGACACTCCTCCCTTACTTGTCCCACTTCAAAGAGCACCTGTAGAGTCAAAGAAACATAATACCTTCAAAGCATAGAGATCTATCATCGTAAAAAATATAGGATCAGATATATATTGACCATACAAATGCATATATCAACACAATATTCAGAGATACACAAGAATATGGAGGAGAACTCAAATAGCTTTATTGATAGAAGTAGTAGAAGAGAGGATTACAACCACTTGGTCTGACCCAGCACCATCCTCCCAGCATGAAAGCCCTCTTCACCTCATACAAAGCAAAAACACCCAACAATGTCTTCAAAGAGAAACCAACAACACTTCCTTACAAATTACAAAATTCCAGCCTCTGGATCTCTGGGATGAGGGATCCATATATAGATGTTTGCAGGGGGGTGAGTCAGCTTTTGGGATTTTGATTAGTGTCATCTCTTTGATAGTTCTTGGTTCCACTTGGAGATTTCATGATCTCTTACTCATCCTTGGGCGAATTCAGAGAGGTAAGTGTCAAATGAACAGCTTCTAGAAGATTCTCAGGGTCTCCACCTAGCAAACTGCTTATGCCATTTGTCTGCTCTCGCTCATCGCACCCTACAGAAGGGCTTTCCAGTATGCATCCCACTTTTTGCATGTGGCAGGCGAGATGCATTGCACCCTTAGCACTGGGAAATCTGTATGGTCCGGGGGGTGAGTCAGCTTTTGGGATTTTGATTAGTGTCATCTCTTTGATAGTTCTTGGTTCCACTTGGAGATTTCATGATCTCTTACTCATCCTTGGGCGAATTCAGAGAGGCAAGTGTCAAATGAACAGCTTCTAGAAGATTCTCAGGTTCTCCACCTAGCAAACTGTTTGTGCCATTTGTTTGCTCTCGCTCATCGCACCCTACAGAAGGGATTTCTAGTATGCATCACACTTTTTGCATGTGGCAGGTGAGATGCATCGCACCCTTAGCACTGGGCAATCTGTATGGTCCTGCTTTGACCAGTTCTGAGTAGTTTTTCATGGAGAACTTCTGGGAGATGATGTAATCAGCTGACCTTGCTCCTTTAGGGTATGAAACAACACTTTTAGGGACTTAGAAGCCCTTGGTTTATGGACATATATGATTGGGGTTGCAGTGCCCAAATATGTCTATAACAGTAGGGGAGAGGGGGCAACCTTGTTTAACTTCGATATTACACTTAATATCTTTCGACCACCCCTCATTGCTCTTTAACTTGGCAATTACATTCTCGTATAACCTTATAGTGGCAGCTCTCAACTCGAAAGGAACCTTTAGCTCTTCTAATCTATTCCATAGGCTGTTTTTAGGAACCGTATCGAAAGCCTTTCTAAAGTCCACAAAGCAACAAAAGAGATTGGATTTATCATTGCGACATTCCTCTACAATGATCCTAAGCATAACGAGGTGGTCTATTGTTGAGTGTTGCCTTCTAAAACCCGCTTGGCCTTTAGCTCACTTACCTTCACTTTCAAGCCATGTGCTCAACTTCTTTTCCAAAATAATACCATATAACTTGGTTAAGAGAGGGTTGATCATAATAGTCTGATAATTAGCGAGGTTATTTGTATCCCCACTTTTAAAAATAGGGATAATGAGGCTCTGAGTCCATGGTTTAGGGAACCCTTGCTTGACCACTTGATTGAAAAGCTTGTGGATGTGTGGGATAAGGACAGGACCTCCAATTTTTAAGATTTCTGCCTGGTAACCTTCAATGTCCTTAGCTTTCCCATTTTCCAAGCGTTTGACCCCAAAATGAATGTCTTCTAATGAGAAAACTTCTTTCATTGTGAGTAGGGTTTCAAAGTTATCCATAACATTTGGAGATTCATAAAGCTTTTTAAGATAGGAATTCCAGTCGTGTAGGGCAATTTTATTATTATCTTTAGTTTTCCTAGTTAGCATCTGCCTCCAAAATTTCTGAGGAGCTACCTTAGAGAGGTGTAAGAGATTCTATTGTCTTGTACGAATATATTGCCTTTTTCTCCTTTTAGTTTGGGCTTTGTATATTTTTATCTTGCCAATTTTAAGAGATTCATCAATAGGTTCCTTAATTGCTCTCCTCCCACTTTTACAATCTTTGTCATACCATGGGTTGTTTTTCTATTTCTTTTATTACTTGAAACTTCAATTGAAAACTCGTTAATAGTAACTCGTGTATTTTTAATGTTTTGAGTTATATATAAATATAAAACTAAAAAAAATTAAATTAGTAAATTTAAATTCATAAATTAATATAACATATAACATATATTGTTAAATTAATATAATTAAATAACTTGATTAATTTTAATTTTATTTATAAATTAAAATAAGTATAATTATTTTCCCTTAAATTAAATTAAAATAATGACGCGATCGTATATTTTTAATGTTTTGAGTATATATATATATATATATATATATATATATATATATATATATATATATATAACTTAAATTAGTAAATTTAAATTCTGATGCAGGAGCATCAGAATTAGTCAGCAATGTGGAGGATTGTCCACATGTTGTGGCTAATCACAGTAAAATTCATTGACTGTTTTGCCAAATTCGGGATTACTAAGAAGAATAAACTTCTCAATTAGTTTGTTATTGTAATAAGTGTGAGATTGCCTTATTTTAGATCAGAGATAAGGTTGTTAAACAAATGTGATCGAGAGTGATAAGATTAGGAGATTTTGTTGTTAAGATTTTTCGAAGAAATAGGAGATTGCGTAGCATTGGTTTAGGAATTAGTTAATCATAAAAGGAGGAGATGTGAGAGGATTGTAGGAGGTTTTCTGTGGAGCAATAGTGTGAGGGTGAGGTTTTGTGTGGAGCGGAAAGCTCAAATTAGTAGCGAGGTGTGTATGTAAAAAAATAGTTCAGAGTCTTTGTGTAGTTGGCCAAGAGCCGATACTCTGTTCCATTCATTGAATGAAATTGTGAATTGTACAAATCGAATGACAAAAAATGGAAGTTCGAGTATGATGTTTGTAATGTTGATTTATTGGTGTGCGATTTGTATGTTTATTTTAACTATAGAATTCCGTATTTAAAATGAATCTGGTGTAGTTAAAGTTTGTCAATGGAAAAGTCATAAACATAGCAAATCGGTGATATCGAACCTGAGTGATTGCGATTGCTGATTTATATCATACCGGTGTAATTCACCTATTGAAAGCTTTGAGTGGATCTGAAATATTGTTTAAACATTATATGTGAAGAATTTATGAGGATTGATGCGTTGGTTGAAGTGGGTTCGTTTTGTGTTTCAATAAGAATTCTGTATTAATGCAATCCTGGCTTTGTCATCGTTTATAAACTGAAACACAGAGAAATGATTTAAGAAGGACTTCGTGGATCCTTTTTGATAGAGTCGAATTAAATTATATTTCAAATTTGAATTGCATCGGGTCCGGAGAATCCGATTGGGAGTTAAGCAGCCAATTCTGATCGCCGGTTGAGTCGCATTCGGGATTTTGAAGAGTGTCAAAGGTGGGAGCGCAATGCAAATTGTGATTTGCGATTTCTGAAACATCGCATGGGCAATGTGTGTAGTTGGGACAGGTGTGACATCCAATTATTGTGCTCTATGATCGCCGATTGATAGCACATCATCAGTGCGTTTTGCAAATTGATTAAAAGTGATAGCACATCATCAGTGCGTTTTGCAAATTAATTCGAATCATCGGATCCTTCAGATTTGTGGAGCGGCAAGTGAATTTCGACTCCGTAGTTGGCAGGAATTGAACAATATTCAATTTGGAAACTGAGCATAAGGTGAGTAAGGTATCGAGAACCAGATCTGTGGCGCGTTATGAATTGCGTTCAGTTGGATGGGAGGTAAGAAATTGAGCACTGGCTGTTTTTAATTAAAGCACATTTTTTGGCATTTTGCAAAGGTTTCTGGTCCTGAAAGGACAAAGCATTGTTTAAAGCCTTTTCAAAGGCTTTGGGTTCCGAAGGGAAAAAGGGCGTAGTTCCAATTTACAGGAATGTTCGGCAAGGTGACCGATTTGGGTAAGGTTGAAGCGGATTGGAAGATGCAGAAGCATGTGGAGTATGGAGCGTTTAATTGCCGGACATAATGATTACTGCAGAGGTCGAACTATCTGGTTGCTGAAACAATGTTTCAAATCTGAGAATTGCAGAGGCGTTGTATTGAATTAACATATGGTGATCAGTTCATGAAGGAAATGAAACAGTATATGGTTAATTTGTGTTTAAATCATATTATATATAATGTTGTGGTTGAACTGAAGGACGCAGAGGTCCAACATCAGCTACTGGTCTTTATATACGCTGATATTGATTATTAAAATCAGTATGTGCGTTGGTAGTGGATTTTCAAGTCTAGTGGGTACCATCATGAAGATTGAAGTGTGATTTTTATAACTCATGAGATTATAAATGAAAGTGAAAGCTTCCGCATGTATTGTTGTAAATTGCCCAGATTGAATTTTTTGAATGGTAGATGGTTAAGATGGGTTTGCAGGCCCTGCCTGCATCAAATTCTTAAATTAATATAACATAGGGCATATATTGTTAAATTAATATAATTAAATAACTTAACTTATATAATTAAATAATTTGATTTATTTTTTTAAATTTTGAATTTATTTACATATTTAAAAATATAATTAAATAATTTGAAATTTTAAAACTTTTTAAATTCATATATATATATTTCCAATAAAAAAACATTAATCATATAAAAAAAATCATATCACCATTTTACTAAAATAATTGGTGATTCTCATGATAAACATACATATTATAATATAAATAATAATCTCCAAAACTTAATATAAGATAAATAATTTAAAAATATTTCAAAAAAAATTCAACTAAACTTAAAAATAAAAGATAAGCAGAAAATTTCAATGAGCTACATCAGCGACATACAAAATTGGTAAACCTCAAAATGTTGATAAAATCACTTTTTAATAATTATTTTATATATATATATGTTTATATATGTATGTTTCAATATATGTATGTTAATGTTAATATGAATTTTTTTCAAAAAAAAATTGACATATAAATCAATTATTATAATATCAATCATATATTCGAATGATATATTACATAATATTAATAAAATAAAATAACATTTTATTTTTAATTATAACGTTTTAAAGTTTTTTTTTTGAAGTTTGATTTACAATTTAATATTTGAAAAATGAATTTTTTGTTTATTGATAGAAATATAGAACTAATTTCAAGGATTATTTGAACACAATACGACTAGTATGTTAGACTAAGCTTTTTTAATGAGGAATATTAAAGATTTAATTTCTAATTAACTTTTATTTAAGCTAATAAATCACAAATAAAGCTTAAGATACGAATTTTATATAAAGAATGTTACATGTTTGATTTCAAGGATTTCATGCGATAGGGATGGTTTTCCTAGTCCAATCAATGTAGGGATGGTGGAGGGCAACGTGTTCTTGTAATGGTTGTTTAACTAAGTTGTTTTGTATCAAATTTCTCATGTAAATATTTAGCGGGTGTGTTAGAATATGTTAATTAAAATTATTTTGGTCATAGTGGTAAAGGTGATCAAAGTGGACCTTCAAGTAACATTATGTTTAAATATTAGCTATATTGAGGATATTTCTAGAAATTATAGCCCCCATCCACCACCATATAAAAGTGTCTCATATCACATTGTTAAAATTATAAATGTTTCATTTCCACGTTGTAGATGTTTTACTATTATAAATGTGGTGTCGCCTTCCATGAATTCCCAACCATGGAAGAAGGAGCCACTTACTACCCATTAATATTCTAACTCTTAAGAGACCATTTCATTATGATCCTAGCTTAGATGGTCTTCCAAGTAGGCCCATAATAATCAAAACAAATCACAAGTGTGTTAAAATTAAAAAAATGTCAGTCGTAAATTTATTTTCACAATTCCGGTGCTATACTCCCACAAAGCCCCGGCGCTATGACATTTTCTAAATGCCCCGATGCATATACAACATGGTGCACAATTACATGGTTTTTAATTTAAAAATAATGGTGCACTAGGTAAAATTATAGCACTGGTGCATACACTACTCAATAGCATCGGATAAAGGTTAAAACTAAAAAAATATCAATCGTAAAATTCTTTTTCACCATTTCAGTGCTATACTCCTATGAAGCACCGGGGATATTCCTGTTTTGAAACGTCCCAGTGCGTAAATAACATGGTGCCCTATGGTAAGGTTTTTAAATTAAAAAATCGCAGCAGTTTGATGTTATCAATAGTATACACACAGGTGATCTAGAGTTACTTTGCACACTGTTATTTTTATTTTTTTTAAATATAACCCTCAAATAGAGCACCATTATCTCTTAAGAATTCAGAAGTACATTTCTATTAATGGCACCGATGCTTATTATATGAGCAGTGCACCAATATTTTTTAAATTAAAAACCTTGCCATGGTACACCATACTTTTACGCACTGGGGCTTTCGTAAAAAGGGAAAGCACCGGTGCTTTATGTGAGTATAGCACCGAAATGGTGAAAATAAATTTTATGGCCGACATTTTTTTTTAAATTTAACCCTTGTCCAGTGCTGCTGAATAATATACGCACCAGTGTGCCTCATATACATAGCGCACCGTTGTTTATATTTGAATAAAAAATAATCCTGCAACACTGCACTATTTCTATTAACCACTGGGGCCTTTAGTTCATTTAACAACACCGATGCGTATAATATAAGTCATGCACTGCTACTTTTAAATTAGAAAACCCACAATGGTGCACCATATTGTTTATGCACCCAGGCATTTGTATACAGGTTTAGCATCATGTCATCGCGAGAGTATAACATCATACTAGGAAAAATGAATTTTATGATTGACATTTTTTTAAATTTAATCCTTTTTCGGTGTTATGAAGTCGTATACCCACCAATGTGCATTATGTACTTAGTGCACTATTATTTTTTTACTTTTATAAAAATAACTCTGCCACAATACATCATATGTTATTAAGCATTGGTGTGTATAGTTATAGTAACACACTGATGTGTTAGCGTATTATAGACACACTATTAAAATACTCCGCTAAAACATTTACCCACCCAATTCCGCTAGTCACCTCCAATATAAATAGATTTTTGGGCTATTTTAATAGGGGCTTCCACAAAAACCTTCGCTAAAGGGTATTTTCCTTGTAGTGTTAGCTTTCTATATATCCTTGTGCTTGGGCCTTTTCAATTTTTAGAAGTTTCAACCTTGCTCCTAGCCACAGTCTCCGGGCGTAGTCCCGCTAGTCTCCTTCTGGGTTTTTCTCCATCGTTAGAGACCCACCCTCTTTCTCATTGATCTGTTTTTGTATGATTAGTTTTTCTGTGCTAATAATAATTATAGATTTTTAAACATATGCTTGCTTATTGCTTCTTGTTATGAGGTTTCATTAACTGTTTGTGTATGCAATCAGGTAAATTTCCTTAAGGTTAAAGTGGCATTCATGAGAAAAATAGCTTCAAAAACAAATACTAAACAACAGATATTTAAAGTACAACAAACCATCAAAGAGACACTTTAACACAGTGTTCTGATGAAGGAGTTCACCCCTCCTGGGCTACATCTCCTTGTTCTAGCTTCCATGGCTTGGGCCTCTGTATTAGCTCAATGTGGAAAAATGATGTTTTACAAAGCTCTATGGCCCTTGATACCTACACCAATGTGTTCAGATTTTCCAAATTAGCCAAGAACACCTCTTTCTGAGCTCAATTTGGTCGAAAATTGACTTATCTATGGCTCAGTCAACCTTTTCCTACATTTTCTCCTCTAATTCTAGAATATCTCCAGTTAGCCCTGCTAAATCTAGAGGCAAGCCCAAATTTTGGGGCACTGCCAAAATTACTGCTAGATTAAACTCAAAGTTAAATTGCGCTTAAGGGCTTTAAACTCAGATTATTTAATTTAAATCTGTGGTTAGGGTTAACCACAACCATTATATCTAGCAGTTTTAGTGGGTTGTCACTTGTAACGTTAATGTCGCATTAAATGTTGGAGTGGAGTCGTCGGAGTTAACTGACTGTTTGAGGTTGCAGTGATAACGTTCACATGGTAACAGTTTGCAGTGCTGGTTTGGATAGCCTCCCAATTAACATGACTATTGCGGTTTAAACATTGTGTTCACATGGGGGGAGGGTTGGCCTGCGGGCTGGCCCTCCCCTAACCGCCAACCCATAATCCATTAAACTTTTAAATATAAACAAAGTTGTAACATGGTAAGAACCACACGGTAGAGCAGGCGGTTAAGGCGTGGGGACAGTAGGCTGGAGGTCATGAGTTCGACTTGACCTCTAACTAAATTTTTTCTCCAATGTATATACCTCCAGTCCAACCTTTGGGAGGTGCCACGTGTCAGCCTCTGGGCTTGCCACATGGCATTCTTCCATTGGTCCAAAATAAAACCAATAGAAATGTGCCAACACACCACTATACAATCCAACCAAACGATGCCACTTGTCCATCTTTGATTCATTGTTGACCAAAGCGATCAGAACACAATAACTTTCTCATACGAATTCGGTTTTCGACGAAATGAGTTGCGTTAGGATCTTTTTTCCAATATGGACACGGTTGTTCAGGTTTCAAGGCATTATAATAACTTTATTTTTGAGCTAAATACTAAGCACCTAATGACTCATCCTCCATAACCTCTTCATCCTTGTTGCACTTCTCTTTCTTATACCTCCTATCCATTCCTTCACACCACTTTCTCCTTCACTCTTGGTCCTTCAATGCAGACATTTGCCTTGGATTCAACTCACTTTTCTTTTGTTAGCACTCTCTTGCAATATTTCATTTCCTTTCTCAGTGACATAACTAGTGGAAATCATTAGCTATCACTCTTGCCATGTTGACCCTCCTCCCTATGCACTCACAATGTGTTGTTCCCCTCGGCATGACATTCCTTCTTTTTCTCACCTATTGTTCATATATTTTATATCCTTTGACACCTCCCCATGCCTCATCAATGCACTTAGGTTCATAGGGGCGTCACTTACTGTCTAGAGGAAGCGCACAATGGTAGTACATGTATACATTATCATCTAGAGGAATCCACCTCCCTCTTCCATGACCTCACACTGAGCCATATTCAGGAGGATATAACATGTGATGAGGGAAAAGCCTCCTCTCATTGATTTCACCTCTCAGATGTAGAGGTTCTTGTTAAGATGGAAAATTGGATACCAGACACTAGGCACACCTGCAACCAATTTAATCAATATATGCACATATTTGATCTCTACTAGCACATGAATTTCCTCCTGGGTTGCAGCCTATTGGACTAGCATGAGAATCATGCAGATATCCTCCATTCCTTTGAGCATCTGCATCATCACATGAAGTACTTAAATCAATATATGGAGCACATTGAACAACATCTCAACATCCCTCCCTTGGCAAGAGGCACCACATGGGACAATAAAGATCCCATCCAAGTCGCTACCATGGACTCTAATCCTTTTGTCTAGGAACAAAAGACTATGATATATTGGTCATTTGTTCCTACTATTTATTTACACAGCCGATTAGGCCAACCTATCCATTTTTGTATGGTAAACTTTGTTTCTCCTAACACTCAGTTACCTCTTACCTCTCTATGAAGAGTCAATTTTGGATTTGCTCTAGTATCCCCAGTAAGAAACTGACTTAGACTTTACAATTTTATCTTGTAATCTCCAGTTTTGAAGGAAAAACAATTTAACCCACAATTTCTTTTATTATTATTATTTTTATTTTTATGAAAAAGCTTTCTTTAAAATGACCTATAAAAACATTTAAAAATAACATTTTAGCTTTATTTAAATATATAATATATTGTCCATGTGTCTTTGAATTGATGGTGAATGGGTGTTTTATTGAGGCACTCCATGCGAAAAAAGTCACCGGTTCGAATCCCCCATTGGTGTTTACCCCACTATATATAATTTAATGTTAATTTTTTTTTATAAAATAAATAATATCAATTTTAAGTTTTTTAAGTAAGAGCATTTAAAAAGTCGAAATAATTTTTATAACACACACACACACACACATATATATAGTTTAACTGTTACATGTTTTGGAGGTTTTCTGAAGAATTTTTTTGGTGAAATTTTCCAAGATTCTAATAGTAATTTGTTGGAATCACTAGTTTGTTTTGTGTTCTCTACATAATATTAGTACTCTAAAGGTTTTTTGAAGACCTTGAATCCATTTATGCATTTAAAAATAAATTTTAAACAACAAAAATACAAGATCTGATGAAAAAATGTTTCACTGAATTCGACCAAAAAATTTAAAATGTATAATAATTAGGCAACACCATATTAAAAACATTATAAATGCTAATGCAACATCTTTCCCTTTGGAAAAGGAAAAGTGTTATTGAAAATATCACTTTAAAATAAGGATAAATACAAGAACTAAAAATAAGACCTTTAAAAACAAGAAATTATAAAGGGTTCTAGTGCATTTCTAATATAAAGTCATTTTGAAGTCACTTGGCTCCATTTTTATTTCAATAGGATCCTTTTTTACTCGAGATATGTCTTGAAATTATGGGATTATTTTTATGAATTTTTTCGAAAGCATTTCGATCTAACAAAGTATTTTTCAATCCCCTTTCAATCAAGGTCAATATCTATTCGTTCTCCTTTCTTTATTTCTCTTTTTTAATATGTTATTAGTCCTTGTCCCTTCGGAGATACGCACTATATTAATCATTTTTTCAAAACAGATGAATTAGTTTACCATAAAACCAATGAAGCCCTTTTCCATTTTAACCAAAGTTTGTTTTATATTAATGAACTCCCTTTTCCTTTCAAAAAGTCATCAAAATCATTTTCTTCCTTTTAACAAATTAGTAAATCATGATCTTTCTTCCTTTTAACAAATTAGTAAATCATGATCTTATTTGGAAAAGTTTAGGATAAATATAATTAACGAAGACAATTTGACTGATGCTAGCTTTCACTTAACATTAACTCCCAAACATTTTAAGTTTGGTAACTATGGCTCAGAAAGTGAAAGTATGCTCCTTTTGTAAACACATACCACATATCTAACATCTCTACCATATCTATGAAGATGATGTGTTGATGCATGGACATATGTCTAACATGTCTACCATATCTGTCAAGACTATTGCATGACCTGATGTGTTGTTGTTAAAGTGCTTCTTCCTATGTTTTGTTTGAATGTTTCTTCTTGTGTTTTGTTTGAATGTTTCCTCATATGGATGAACACCTTCCAAGCCTATTGGTGAGGTCTATAGGTGAAAGTTCGCTTAGCTACTTTTTATTAGACTTACATCATAAGAGATTGTTATGCCCCTGTACCAATAGGTGTCATATATCATGATTGACTTGGTTTAGCTTTGAAATATGTTCATACCTTTACTTGTTGCAAAGGTTTTCCACATTTGAAAAAAATAAAAAATTAAAAAATGTAAAGAGGGTATACCCTAGAAAAAGAATAAAAGGGTAAAAAGAATAAAGAAGAGGTCAAAAAATGAAAGAAAATGAACCCCAACAAAAATAAAAGACCATGAAAGTGTGCAAGTCTAAATGCCACTACCATTTACTTTTATGTATAATAAAGATTGTGTGCAACTTGTCACCTATGCCACAATCCATGGTAACCAAACAGTTTAAACTTGGTTATTCCATGTTTTCAATTTCATGTTTTAGATATAGAGAATAAA
The DNA here is from genome assembly GCA_031772625.1 of Pinus tabuliformis. NCBI lineage: Eukaryota > Viridiplantae > Streptophyta > Pinopsida > Pinales > Pinaceae > Pinus > Pinus tabuliformis. The sequence continues at coordinate 868,900,179 of CM062817.1, forward strand.
GATCTGACCAAACAGTTTAATCTTGGCAGATAAGTAGATAGGTAGAGTGAATAAAAGGAGCTCAATAGTTTAATCTGAGCCCTTGGATGTAATAAGTGTAGACTTAGATAGGCATCACTATGTAAAAGAAAAGAAAGTTTGAAAAGGGTTTGCCAGTCTAAGTGCACCCTAATAAAGAAGTGAAAATGCTAGGGTAAAGTAGGTAGGGTAAGTAGATGATGGTTGCAGAATAAATGTGTGGTGAATGTTAAGTTTAAATGCTTAAATCTTTTACTTTCATCACTAGGCAAAGGCATGTATCACATGGAAGGCACATCAATATTCAAAGTCACAATAATTAACCTCCCCATTCATTTCCCCTAAAATTTTCACTAATTCCCTAAGTGCTAAAGGTAATTGCCATAGTTAGAGGGGCTCAGAGCATTTCTCTAACTTTTGGAGGGACCGGACCCTCGGCCCAATAATTGGAAATGCCTAAAGTACTTAATCCCTTCATCAACATTTATCCCTCCACAAACTCATTCATTCCCTTGATAAAGCTTTTCCTAAGTAAAATCCTATTTTACTTAGGGAAATTAACACATTCTCTATATAAAAACCCTCTCATTCACTTAGCCTAAGTTTTAAATGTGTATGATGAAAAGCTTTCAAAAACATTGGGCTTAGCACTTTCCCACTCATTTGGACATATTAACCATTATTGTTTTATTATATAATTCCAAAATAAAAGAAAATTACCCACGCCTATATTATCATATTATGAAAAACCATAAATTATTACATATCCCGCCCCGATGGTTAAATGTAACCGTAAAACAAATAATAAATGGGATTAATTAACTAATATGTAGTTGATTAAGAACCCAACCCCACCACCATTTAATGAGGATTAATTTAGTCATCTGGACTAATTAATAACTCTCCCAACCAATCAAATCGCCCCCGATATGATTAAATCCTTTAATTAATATCAGGCCCGCCCTTGTTATCCATCAATCACATCATTACCCCAACCACTGTCCGATCGGATCCTTCAGATCCAACAGCCTTCGCTCATATCGCACGGGCCTTTTGGTCGACCTTTAGCACGTGATGTGAGTGGTTTCATGAACAGTGCCGATGCTACGTGTCGAAAGATGTATGGAATCGCACTGCTCCCCCCAAATACCACTTACCCTCCAAAAGCGGTGCGATGAAACCCGCTTACCGCCTCCCGCTAACAACAAAATGTCAAGTTGCCTCCCGTTGATGCCACCTATCCATATCACGAAACTTGCCAAAAACTTTGACTTTGCATAAAAAACAAAGTTAATCTATTTTCCATCCTTATTCTAAAAACTCATGCATGTAACCAGAACGTGAATTCGACCAGCTCGTACTCCAACCATCAACTACCCCGAAAATTGCAGTCTGACGCCGCTCCAATCCACCATTTGCACCCAGTGAACCAGTACTCCATTGCCAATCACTCCATAAACAGGTATTTACCAGTTTCCTTCCAGAAACCCTGTAAATACTTAATTTCCTCTGTGATTATGTTGAAAACCCCAAAATTCAGTGTAATTCAGTTGCGGAACTTAAAATTAAAGACTCCTAGGACCCTCTGTTTTTTCCAACTTTACTCAAAAACCACATTTCCATCAATGAATCCACAAGAACCAGAAATGGAAACCCTCATAGCCCTCAATGTACCTCCTATCACTACTCCTCATAGAGATTTGGATTATCTGCCCTTAGCAGATAAAGATTTTCAAATAAAAGACCTCACATTTGATGACTCCCCCTTGAGACTGCATTGTAAATACCAGAACCTTTACCTCAATAATGTTGACAATATTGGTATGTGGGAATCAAATCTCCCAAAGTACCAATTCCCTTCTGTGCACATTTTCCCAGACATTGTTCACCAGTGCCATGCCAATTATAACCCTAATCTCAGAGCTATAATGTCCCCCGACCAGCAAATCCTTTTTACCATTACAACAGACTCCATCAATGAAATATTGCAGTTGCAACCTAGTCAGAACCTTACCCCTCTGTCTATTGCTGATTTACTTGACAAATCTTCCAAACTATCCAGCTCAGAGATTGCCAGAGTTTGCAAAATGTTCATGTTAGAACAATACATTTCAGAAAACCCTCCACCCTACATGACAGGTGCTTTTACAAGCTTAGGGAGGGATATTATTACCATGATTGCTTGTATTCTTGGTTTCACAAGCAATGAATATGTGGATGAAATGACTTTTGCTTATCTGACTATCTTCACCCCTGGCCAGCCCCCTGCTACCAAGTATGACTATGCTGCATTCATAGCTGACAAAATCCATGATCAGTTCATGAGATTGGAAAATGAGAGAGTGTTCAAGTATTCCATAGTCTTGTATCACCTCTTCATGTATTACCAAACTGAAAAATTCCCATTCTCTGTGAATAAGCTCGATACCAGAGGTAATCCTAGATCAGTCATTTTCTGGACTTCCATCTTCGATTACTCATACACTTCTCCCTATTCATATAATGAATTCATAGATCAATTTGTCTATCCTGTAACCACTATGCTGATAGGACATCCTCCCCCAAGAATCAGTGATGATATCAAGAGAATCCTTCAACTGTCAAAGCAGTACAAGATAGGTGACTGGTACTTGTACCAGAATCACACTGAGATCTGAATCTATGGTTGTGAACTCCCTCCTTTCAAGCTGCCTAAGTATGTTCCTATGAGATTGTTTGCCCTATAATATTACAGGCAAATGTTAAACTCTGACCAAATTCATTTCACCAAGGCAAAGAAGAAAGCCCAATTGAGGATCAAAGACCACTTAGGCCCATTTGTGTGCAACAATAGAGAAGTAGGGAAAAGAGCAGAAGAAATCATAGAAACAACAATGAGACTAAAGAAAAGCTTTGCTTGGATTTATGACCCTCATGGTTTCATCAGTGACAGGAGGGTAAAACATAAGCTGTCACCCTACATCCATCACAGAATCCCTGAGATAGAACAATATGCCAATTTAAATGAATGGAGAGAAGGGACATTGATAGAGGAAGATAGTGATAAAGTTGAAGTTGAGAATGTGATGAAAGATTTGGAGAAAAGACTTGACCTGGACTCTTTTGTACAAGTGCCAGCTGAAACTTCTCCAAAGCCAACACAAGAAACTAGTGCTCCCACAACAGAGCCATCACAGGAACAAACACAGGAAACTAGTGTTCCTACATCAGAACAAACAGGACAACCACAAGTATCAGAACAGCCAGAGGTATCAGAGCAGCCTGAAATCTCTGAAGAAAGAGCTCCACCACAACCACACCTAGCTCCTACAAATATGGGAAATCCCCAGTAGTGTGGACTCCTCTGAATGAGGAAAAGAACTTGAAAAGAGATAGGGAAGTAGCTACCCCTTCTAGCAGACCTACAGATCAAACCTTTGCTAAGAGGCAAAGGTTGAATCCTTATTCAGAGGAGGAGTTCATAGATGAAACCACAGAGAGCATAAGGAAGGAAGGAGCAGACAATCTACATACATCCCCAACAGGTGGGACACCTTCAAGCTCACAGAGGCAAGAACTGGAAAGGCAACAGAGCATAGAAGTTTCATCCCTCAGATCTTCTTCTGAAAAGATTATAGACATAAAGGGGAAATTCAAGGAAATCAAGACAAAGAATGAGCAGCTGAAGGCCCAAGCCTATGCTCAGTACTTAAAGATGGCCCCTTCAAACCAAACTAGATTGATGTCAGCTTTTGACATCAAAGAAGGAAAAATGCAAATGAGCTTTCTAAAGCCCATAGTGCTACAACCAAAATCTTTGGCAGATTATCTCAAAACTAACTTTGAAGTCATGGCTAAAGACATCCACCCAATAGACCAGATAGAATTGCACAAACAAACAGGAGAGATGGTCTATTCTACACTGACTAGTAAGGCAATGATGGCACATAGGTTGCAAAATTCACTAAGCAACACTACTGCCCAATTGCAACTAGAAAAGGCCTCCTCACAGGCAAAAGACAATAGAATCAAATCATTGGAGGAGTTGATTATTGAGTTGGGCCATGACCCAAAGGATGTCAAGGCAGCAGAGAGCCTAATAAAAAAGAAAAATGAAGATATAGCTGCACTTAGGAAACAATTGAAATTTCCACCACTCATTCACCCTCAGACTGCTGAAGTGATTGAGAAGAAAAATGAAGAAGAGCTTATGGACTTGGTCCTTAAGCTAAATGAGCAATTAAAAGAAACAGAGCAAGAATTAGAGAAAGCAGTACAGTCAAGGCAGAGTGAGTCGACCACACAGCCCCAGACTGTAGTACCTATAGTTTCAACAACAGTCCCTTCTACATTGGCATCAGCTTTAGCACCAAATATTCCTTTGGCAACAACTGCACCCATAGAAGTAACAGGTACATCACAGACAGGTACACCAACACAGAGTACAGAAGACTTAATCAAATCCATGGAGGAGATGAAACTCCAAGTCATAGAACTACAGAAAGTGAAAGAGAAATTCACTACTTTGGAGCAGAAATATGATATATCAAAAATCAATTATGCAGAAGAGACAAGGAAAAACAAAGGCTTAACCCAATAGATTAAAGCACTGGAGAAAGACCTTACATTTGAAAAGCCCTTGACAGAGATCAGGAGGATATTGTGGACCAATATCATTGATTCCATCAATGATATTTGGTCATCAATTCAAATTATTTTTGAACAAATTGATTTGGTTAAGCCTGCTCTTGAAGAAGTTCGGAAGACCAGAGAGGAATTGGGTAGAAAGCTTGAAGAGGCAATCCAGTTAATCAATTTTCTAAATATTAAAAATAGGCAACAATTGGAACAATTAAACATTGAGGATAGGACTACTACCATCCTCGAAATAAAGAAAGTGTTGACCAAAAGGAATCTAATGCAAGGCCTGGAATGCAGATGTCTAAGCATGCAGGAAGATATCGATGAGTTCATGAGGAAATTTGGCATCTTACAAAGTAAAGGACTCCCAAGTCCTTTAGTCATCAATGACAAGCTAATGGTTCAGATAGACTACATCAACAAGTTGCATCAGCAAGCTGACAGTCAAGCCAGTTCATCTGCAGTCAAGGCATTGCCCACAGGGAAAGTTCTCTATGATGGTTTGGAGAACCTTTTTTACATTGAACATGAAGTGAAGCACCTATTCCCAGTGCAACCCAATTTTGTGAAATATATTGAAGCAGATGAAATCTATAGGAAGCTGACAAGGACAAGAATACCAAAAGATGATTGGTGGTCCAGCATGACTGACATCCTGTAAATTACCATGACTTAAGTGAGGTAAAGAGAAATAATTACCACAATAAATTTTGGTAAAAAGGGTGAAAAATGGTGAACAGGTAAAGAGTATCAGCTACAAAGAAAGAGTATTAGTGAAAAGATAAAATCAGATGTCCAGCACAGAGTTACTAGCACAACAACAAGATGCATATTCATAGGACTTGCCTCCAGCTCCTTCAACAAAAATAGGGACAACAACAATCAATTCACATTCTGTTTCTACATTCGAGACCATCTGTCTCTATATTCATGTAAAAGATATTTAGTTTTCCTAGAATATGTCTCTCTTAGTTAGGAGATATTTTGATGTAAACATTTGTATAAATACTTCCTCATTCGAAGTATTGAGGGTGGATTCTTAGACATTTCTGTAGACAATTTACTTTTGGAATTGAAGTGTTGTTGAACAACTTTTGTATGGCTGGTTGGAACAAAGTAATAAAGCAAAGGACTTTTACAGGATACCTGTGTCAAACGAGAAACAAATAAGTATTCTATATCTTGTGTTTTTACAGTTTTTCTGGTTTAATCAATATTCATATGTGTTTCATATCTGAATGATAAACGAAAAGTTATATTTCAGAAAGAGCTTTACTGCATTCTGTCTTCAAATCGTTTATTTTTCTTAATGTTTTCTTCTAGACTATTATAGGTAGGGAATTCTTAAATGCTCCATGCTTTCATAGTTTATCACTGTGACCATTTAACAAAGAATACTTAATTTCTTTTTGTTAATGAGCACCCACCTTCACTCATCTTGGACCCTGTTGAAGGATTCTTAGTTGCCCTTCCTCCCTGTTCAAGACCATTTCACCCATTTGAAGCTATCATTTGTCTTTTGTTTAGCTATCTTGCCCTGTGAAACTCTCCTTTGTTAAATCAACCTGATCCAGTTAAGCCATCATCCAGTTGACTCCATAGCCCAATGGCCTGAAATACCTTGTTCTATCCATCTGCTCCTGAATTCCACCACCAAACAAAATCACAACCCCCAAGTTGTCATAACTAGCCTAAAACCTCAAAAACAAAGCTAAAACTTAAAGAGAGAGCCCTCTCTGAGTATAGGTTGGCTAGAACCTGTACTTAAAAGATTGGTTTGTGGTTACCTCGGACCCCTTTCCTTCTTCTAACAACTTCAAGGAAAATCTGAGTGATAACAGAGCCTCCCCTTCATCTTGGAAGACTCCAGCCTTAATGTTTCTTGCACACACTTGAAGATATTTGTAATATTGTTTGCCTTAATGCTGCTTGCACACACCTAAAATATGTGTAATACCACTCTTGAATATATCTGTAATACTACTCCTAGCTTGTTGAAGGTCCTCGTAAGCCTACTCCTAGCTTGCAAGGTGCTACATAGGTTTATTTGTTGACCACATAAACAACTTCATCTGTTGAGCACATAATAAAAAATATATGAGTACATAATCAAGAAAGGATGGAGAAAATCCATGCAAAGATAATTTCTAATCCTAGAAGTCTTCCAAGTAAGAAGTCATTGAAGAAGTATTTGTCACACTGGCTTTTCTGCATATTTATTGAAGTAAAATCTTGTCATACATCTGTAATACAATAACAAATTTGCTATTTTATTTGCTTGCCATGGAATACAATGAAATGATGTATGTTACACTTTCAATATAGATGAACACATGTAGTTTACTGATCCATACCCATGGAACCTGACTTCTAGGGTTTCATGGAATGTTCTTTTGACAACGATTCAGAAGAAGCATTGAATAACCACTTGTAGTTTACCCATACATACCCATGGAAGCTAACTTCTAAGGGTTTCATGGAATATTATTTTGACAATGATTCAGAAGATGCATTGAATGACAAGGTGTAGTTTACGTGTGCATACCCATGGAACCTGACTTCTAAGGGTTTCATGGAACGTTCTTTTGATAGCTATTCAAAAAATGCAATTAATAATTGGCAGGACATGATTGCAAGTATGAGAACCAACTACCACATAAATAGATTATTAAGTTCATACCTTTTCCTCTGTTACTCTATGAGTCTTGTGTGTATACTATTGGTTCTCCTAGTTAAAGTGCTTACTTTGTTAAAATTAGTAGCTTGGGTGTTGGTCCAACCAGATTTTCAATGAATATACTATGGGTTCTTCTAGTCACAAATTCCAAATGTTTCCCAAAATCTCGCAAGTTTTCCACTATTGCTTTGGAACTGATTCTTTCTTCCAGTCTACAAAACAATAAAATGTTGGGTTAACTAGAGGTTTGTAGCCTAGTTTGCACGCTCCACACAATATTCCACAAATACTTTGCAAACATGCTCGAGGGATCTCAATTTTTTTAGCCACCGTTAATGCCCAGTCTAGGAGGAGGAAATCCACAATCAAGCACTAGGGCAAAGAACCAACATAGCTACTTATTTATCCTCTCATAAATCATTCTAGAAACCATTTTAACAACCCCAATTAACCCTACATATGCTCTTATTGAATCTATTCCATTAGCTCTTGCCAAATCTATTCCATATTTCTTATATGAAAAGTGAATAATTATCACCATGTCAAATAATGTTATATATGCATGTCGACTCTCCTAACTAAGAGATATGTGGTCATAATATGGGCCATCCTTAAGGTTGTAATTATTGTTTAATTAAATTAATACGTCCTTACTTTTTAATTGTGACAATTATCGATCCATGCACCCGCAAAATATTAAATTTCATATTAATGCATTACACGGGTCTCTTGTGATCACATTTTGGATAGTGAAAAAGAGTAAGTGTCTGAAAATTTGAATATATTTTCTAAGAGAAACTACATTCTCTAATGATTTACAATTGTGCATACTATATAGAACTCTGCACATGTTATAAACTTTATCATGGCCGTAATTCTGTATAATTTAGTACCTGCCATCAACTCTATTATGGTCACAGTTTTGGGTAATGTTTAGTATTAATTAGCTAGAATTGATATTTATCTCTTTCATTGGATTAATATCACTCATGTAGCCATTTTCTACCCTTGTCTTTCTTTGGATCTATCATGCATAGTTGTCTTTCTTATTGAGTTTGTACATAGCCTAGAGTCCAAGCCATTTATTTTTTGTTATATATAAGATTTGCTTGTGGTATGAACATTCAAATATTTTGCATGCTCGATAAAATTAATGACAACTACAAGGTTGCAAACATTGTACCACCAACATCGCATCCTTCCTTGCATATTTCTAGGGTCCCACATACTTAACTTCTACTTAGATTGACATGTTAGTATTAAAAAATCACTAGGCCAAAATTCTTCATGCATATGTGTGTGTGTGTGTGTGTGTGTGTGTAACAAAAAGATAAAATGCTTCAAATTCATCAAAAACTTACAGATTGCATTGGTTGACATTGACCCACAAAAAAGAAAACACCTTAAAACCTTCATTCAATGTAGCATTGTCCCACTTATTTTGCTAGAGAAAGCATAAAAAAGGATTGGGGATGTCAAATGTCTTTAAAAGTGGTTCAGCAAGATTACTGATTATCACAATAATTTTGGCAACTCATAATTGGGGCAAGAAGAACTGAGTCTCACAGATCAATTTTTCATAATGGATGAATTTCCACCCATTATTTTAATTTGAGATGCAATGAGCCAACTTTCCTTGTGTATGCTTCCGTTGAGAGGGTGTCTGTCTCTTGGTTGTACTCAAAAGGATATAGATGTATATGTGGTATTAAGGTCTTCAACAAATTTTAGGGTGCCCTAAAGCTAGATAATTATCTAGTTCATGTAGCCTTACATCCACTCTACAACCAACTTGGTGCCTGAAGCCTTGTAGCCACTCTAAAACTCATTTGGAGTCCCCATAGAACCAACATTTTCAGGCCTTATTCATAAACAATGTAACTACCCCTCCCAGATTTACTGTTTTCACAAGCCCTCCAGGGTAAAAATGAGTTGATTGTTACTATGACATGGCACGACCTCCAAGTCAAGCTAAATAAGTAGGTCCTACAACTGAAAACTTTCTGACCTTCCTCAGGGGCTACAAACCACCCAAGAGCTAAACAACCACCCCAAGTGGCCAATTCCTGAGCTATAACTCTTTTTCACTAACCTAGACCCATAAATGCACCCTTGACACTGCATCCATGTGGTTATGAGGCTATAACCATACTCATAGGCTTGTCTCCATGTGGTTATGGCCCAAAAGCTCTAGTTATGTGCCTGTAGTTCTAGGATCTGAGCCACTGTTATAGGCTAGTCTCCAAACCACTCCCACTAACTTTCTAGAAGCATAAATAAGATTCTTAGAATCCTAATCATTACTAACTTGAACAAGAACTTGACCTAACCATGCTTAACCATGATAGGAATTTCTTCAAACATATGACAAACATATAAACTAAAGGTCATGAATCCATATCTAATTGTAAGAGTTTGAACTTCATTTGAGAATTAGCAAAAAGGTCTAATGCCCTCTCATTATATCTACAAAAACACTTGTTAGTCCATGCATCCATCAACCATTCATTAACATATCAAATCATGGACAACATACATAACTAGAACACATCATAGAACCATGCTTGTGACCAACATATAACCAGAATAAGAATCATGGAAATCCTTCCATATAATCAACATAAATACAAGTACATGTGCTCATTAATCAAGTATTATAATAACTCTTAATTACATATGAAAAAGTCAACCAAGCCAAGGACTTCCACGTACCACCTGACCATAGATTGGGCTAAATTAAATATTTCTTTTAGCCAATCACCCCTGTGCCATATTCCAAACATGAACGTGGGATCTCATGGGATTAACCAACACATAAACAACCAAGGTCTTCATAGGTTAAACCACCTCCACCCTCAAGCTACTGTGATCTCACCTAAACCAATACTGAGATTAAAAAACCAAACCAATATTGGATGTCTCATAATTCCTTCACATACCTTGAGGAATTTTCCTATCTACACCCACCTATCGAGGGCTTCTTGAGAAAACATCTCCACCCCCAACCCTTGGGAATTTTCCTGAGACCACCTCTCCTGTATCCAAAACCTTTTGGCAATCCAAATATTAACTAATAATTAATCCCATCGCACCATGGCTATATAGGAAACAATAAGGCAAGATTGAAACCATTGTCAAACTCGACAAAACCCATGGCAATGAAAACAAATGAACCAAATGAACAAATGCATGTACCATGAATTCACAACTCAACTAGAAAATCAAACATGCAACCTATTACCTACAAAATCCTCTTGGTGAAGTTGTTGATCCAATCTTCCTTTGCTTGTCATTTACTTCCTTTGCTTGTCCTTTTCTTTTCTTCTCCAAATCCAAGAGAATGCTCCAGTGCTCTAAGTGTGTAAGAGTATGAGAGAATGAATAATAGCTCAAGCCAAAAACTATGAGAAAGCTAGAAACTATTTCTCTAAAGCCTTTTTATCATTGATGCCTCTATTTTCTTCATTTTCCTTCATTTTTCCTCTAATTTCCTTCTCATGCATGTTTGTGTCTCTTCATCTCCCTTTTCTCCTATTTTCCTTTATTTTCATAATTAAATGCCAATTAATGCCTCTTTTCATTTTCCAATTTCCTTAGCCATAATAAACCACAAGTGATTCCCTCTATAGTCCTTTCCCAACATTAAGCTTGGAATATGTGTCCCATGACCTTGGTCTTATTTATTTTTCTGTTATTATCCTTTACTACATGAAAATTTAACCCGGGGCCATTACAAACCCATCCCCCTTGGGGAACACCATCCTCGATGTTCTATGGCACCTATGACTAGAAAAATTGTTGAAAACCAAAACATATTTCCCATGGAGCTTTATAGTACAATTCAATGTAGTATTTACAATGACATCCTGCTGAAAGCAAAATAAACATGTTGCTTATTAGAGTTTTATAACACAACACATTGCAGTATTTACAACCATATATATATATATATATATATATATATATATATATATATATATATATATATATATATATACACCAAACTCCTTTGCTTGAATCAACAAATAATGAAGGATACATATCCTGCATTTGATCAGCCATCTCCCATGTAGCTTCATCAGGCCCAAAGTGATTCAACTGCACTTTAACTTGTTCTATTGCTCAGTTCTGGAGCATGAGACGTTTCTGCTACAAAATGCACCGCTTTGGATAGAACCCTCCCTCTGGTTCCACTTGCAATACAGGCCAATCAATGACATGATCAACATCTTGCACATATCTTTTAAGCAATGAAACATGGAAAACATCATGGACTTTCGATGTTGGTGGCATTGTAATTGTTCTGAACTTAAATAGGAACACAAAAAATTACACATATAACCATAAATATAGAAATGCAGCAGAAATAACACTTCATTTCATTAATAGCAGAATAATGAAATATGCTTACAAACAGAATGGAAATAAACTAGCTTGGGCGATGGTAGCTTATCTTTAAGAAGAGATGTGGAAGCTACATGCCTCTAAACTATGTTACAATGAGGCTCAAAGGCCTGTTTATTATTGAGAAACAATGGAAAAGCCTAAACATCCAAAAACCTAACCGTTGGAGATGAAGCACCAAAACTATGGGCCTCGTTTGGGTAAATGGGTACATCAACTTCCCGGGGTCGTAACTTTGGCATACGATCTCCGTTTGGCTATCATAATGCATTGTTTCAAAGATCTCAAACAGAAGGACAAAAAAATGGGCAAGATCATTTGGGACATTTTCGATCTCTTCGTTTTCCCTAAAAGCTTCGTTTAGGGCCTCAAACGGCTCTAGATGTTCAAGACCTAAAAAACTGCCAAAAATACTAAATTGTTCTACAATTAAGGAAACCAAAAAATTGAAAGATATAATGTTGGGGGTCCAAGTGGAATAGGCAGGTGGCCACCAATATCCACCTGGATCATTCCTCCCCCCTTAGGAAGCAATGGTCCCCATTGTGTTGAGTGCCACCATGAGATGGGGAAACTGATGTTGAACTTGGTCCCTGGTGAGCCACTTGCCTTGGTGAAGAAGTTGGCCAGCTTTGACAACCCGATATAGTTGGATATTCTGCTAACGAGTGTTCTTGATTTGTGTGTCCATGATCTGGTCAGTTGTGGCTTGTTCCATGCAATCTGGGTTTAGTTCTGTTGGTGTGAGTTGTTTTTCAATGTCGGATGTGTCCAACAATGGTGGAAATTATGGTCGAATGTGGTCTACATTGAACACTGGGTGCAGACCAAGGAACGGTGGAATACTAAGCTTGAAGGCATTGTCCCCTACAACCTTGGTGATGGTGTATGGGCCATATCGGAGAGAGCGAAGCTTGCGGTAGGGTTTAGTGAGGTGCTCCTTTTGCAAATGTAGCCAAAAATTTTCACCCACTTGGACCTTGTGTAGCACCCGATGCTGGTCATGGCATTCCTTGTACTTAGCGTTGACTCTGTCCAATATATCATGGACCTGCTGGCGGATGTGTGGAATGTGCTCAATGAAGTTGTTAACCCTGTTGGCGAAGAAACTAGACATGGGCTGAATCTACTGAGTAGCTGCAAATGGTATGGCCACATCAAAGGGACATAATGGATAAAATCCCAGCCCTGGCTAAAAGGGGGTGTGGCTTCTTGAGCTGTGGAGAGCTCTGTTGTAGTTGTGCTAGACATAGGGGAGGCTTTCATCCCATGTGTGTGGATGCCTCGAGTTTTACATGCGCAAAATGTGTACGATCATCATGTTGACGACTTCTGTTTGGCCATCAATTTGGGGATGGAACGTCGTGGACTTAATGAGTTTGGTATCCACCATCTACGAGAGACTTGACCAAAACGCACTTATGAATCAGAGGCACCGCCTAGTTTTCTATTTGGTATAGACAGATAGACGGAGTGAAGCTTCAAGAATTTCTCAAATGCAAATTGGGCACGGAATCCATCTAAAAAAAAGAACACGTCAGGGTAATCTTCAGTATTGGGTTAGCAGCAGTTTCTTGGTACAACAGGAAGTAGAGATCAGTTTCACTCAGTTCAACAGAAGAAGAGTACATGGATTCTAGTCAAGCAGCTTGTGAGGCTATCTAGATGAGGAATATCCTTGTTGGGTTATCTGGTTAGTAGATTGATCCTACAATGATTTACTGTAACAATTAGAGTTGTATCAAACTCTTTGAGAATCCAGTTTTTCATGATCGGTCCAATCATATTGACATTCAGTATCACCATCTACGAGATTGTGTGCAGAGGAGAATCGTGTTGCTAGAATACATTCCTACAGAGGAGTAGGATGTAAATATTTTGACAAAGGTGTTGTCAAGATGAAAATTCAAGTTTCAGAGAGGCAAGATCGAGGTAGCAGATAATATCTTTCTTGTTGAGAAGGAGTGTTAAAAAATGCAACAAGAAAATCCTAGTTTAATTTTGTCCTTGAATTAAATTGTAATTTTAATCCTCATAGCAGCTTGTAATAGTTAACTAAGCTAATTTGACTTAGTTGACTAAGTTAATTCTGGTTGGGAGTATATCTAGAGTCATGTAGAGTGGTTCCTAAATTTTAGGGGCCCAAGTTGAGTTCTTTTGAGTTGTAATTATTTAATTCAGTTTAACTGAGCTAAATTTAGTAAAACTAGTTCCAAATGATGGAGGAATTAGTGGGAGATCCAGTAGTGAGTTGTAACTATAGTAATGGGGTGTAACTAGCACTTGTCAACTAGTAAATTGAAGATTGACTCATAAATAACTCATGCATGTCAGATCAGAGAAAGACCCAGTTGAGATTAGAGTTCAAGGATAGTGTACTATCAGTTGCAAAATCATCTAAATTAAACTGATGGTGCATGAAATCATAGGAAGGGTTTTGATGGATTGTGCAATAATGGATGAGAAATTGCCTAATTAAATATGGGCTAATTCCCTAGGAAATTGTGCAAGGAAATAGGAGCTTGGTAGGCAGAAAAATTAGCTAAGTATTGGCTTGAGATGGTTTGTGAAGTAGTGAGATAGATTTGATAGTGCAGAGTTTTCTCGGGCATGAGCAAAGCATTATAATCTTCTCAAATTTTCTGATTAATGAAATATGCAGATAGCAGGGATTTTTAGCTATGGCTTTCCCCAAAAAATTATTGTGTTATGTGTGATTGAATTCTTCCTTTTCCGCTTCACGATTTCATTGTTCAATTATTGTTTCCGTTGATGAGTAGAGTAGATTCAAGTCAATTGTTTTAGCATATTACAATTTGCAGTTTGAATCTACAAGGAATTTCTACACCAACTTGGCACATGATCCAATCCTCAAGGAGCTCCTCTTGGGCTTAATGTGTAAGTATACATACTCCCCAACCTAAAACTCCTTGAATTGTATGTGTTGATATGGATAACTCTTCTTCATGTCCTATGCTACCTTCAAATTCTTTTCGATAACTTACATCTCCTACTCCATCTCATCCAACATGTCTGGTCCAATTAGCACCCTATTCACTAGATCACTCCAGATGTTGGGAGTATTACAACTTTGCCCATAGATATCCTCAAATGGACTCATCCTCAAGGATTCATGATACTCATTATTCTATGCAAACTCTACCAGTGGAAGATACTCCTCCCACCTCCTCCGTTGATGCATGACATACATCCTTAACATGTCCTCAAGAATCCTGTTAACTCTCTTTGTCTATCCATATTTATACGAATGATAAGTTGTATTGAAATCTAACTATTCCCCCAAGCATGCAAACAAATCCTTCCAAAACCTGGAAGTGAAATTGGCATCTTTGTCTGATATGATCTTCTTGGGAACACCATGGAAACTCACTATCTCCCTGATGAAGACCTATGATAACTCACTAGCTAGATTTTTAGACTTCACTGGAATGAAATAAGCTACCTTTCTCAACCTATAAACCACAACCATGATGGAATCATGTTGCTTCAATGTTCTCAACAATCATGTAATGAAGTCCATGGAAATGACCTCCCATTTCCATTCTGGAATAGAAATAGGTTGTAATAGACTATTTAGGTGCTTACACTCAACTTTCACCTATTGAAAATCCAAGCATCTAGCAACAAACTTAGGCACTTCCTTCTCCAGGTTCATCCAATGGTATAATTTCTTAACAACTGTCAATGTCTTTTGATATCCCGAGTGACTTGAATACGGTTTGACATGAAACTCCCTCAAGATAAGCTTATTTAGTTCACTGTCATCTGACACATAAATATTGTCCCTAAATTTGACCAAACCATCCACAGTGAGGTGATACTCCTCATCCCTATCACCTCCACCCTGATCTTGAAATATGTGCTTCAACTCCTGGTACTTGTCATAATGTTTCCTTTCCTACAAGATATGCTCCTGCAAATTTTTCCCATAAGAACTCATAGCTGCAATATTATTTACCTGCAATCTTCTACTGAGAGCATATGGAAATTGTTCTCCTTACCTTTGATGTACCTGATCTCAAAGTCAAACTAACTAAGGGTATCCAACCATCTAGCTTGCATAGCACTCAAATCAAGTTGGTCAAATAGATACCTCAGTCCACTATGTTCACCCATCAAATAAACCTCCTGCCAAGAAGATAATGTCTCCACATCTTCAAGGCATGAATGATAGCTTCCAACTCAAGATCAAGAGTCTCATAGTTCTACTCTTTCTCATTCAGTTTCCTTGACTCATAGCATACCACTTGTCCCTCTTGCATCAGGACCCCACCAAGTGATCCTCTCTTACAAGCATCTATACAAACTACAAATTCTTTGTCAGGATCTGGAATATTCAAGACCAAAAATAATTTGTAAGTAAGTGCTTCAATTGCTCAAAATTGGTTGCACATTACTCTGTCCATTTAAACTTCTTTCCTTTTCTCTGTAATGATGTAATAAGATAGGAAATCCTCGAGAAGTTCCTAATGGAACTCCTATAATAACTTGATATCCCCATGAATGATCTCACCTCATCCACATTCCTAGGATTTGGCCACTCCATGATAGCTCTAGTATTTTCTGGATCCACTATTATCCCTTCCTTGGAAACAACATTTCCCAAGTAATGAACTTTAGTCTGAAATAAACTGCACTTGTTGAGCCTGGCATACAACTGATGTTCTCTTAGAAATCTCAATACTACTAGCAGGTGTTCTTAATGCTCTTCCTCAACGTTAGAATATATCAATATGTCATCAATGAACACTATCACAAACTTGTCCAAGTAAGGATGTAACTCATTGTTCATCAAACACATGAAAGTAGTTGGAGCATTAGTAATACATAAAGGAACCACTGCAAACTCATAATGCCCATACCTGGTACGAAATATAATTTTATAGATGTCTTCTTATTTAATGTGCACCTGATGATATCCTGATCTCAGATAAATCTTCGAGAACATTGTTGCTTCCTACAATTGATCAAGCAAGTCATCAATCCTCAGTAATGGATATCTTTTCTTGATGGCCATCTTATTCAACTTCTTGTAATCAATGTGTAATATGAGAGTACCATCCTTCTTCTTTACAAATAATATTGGTTCACCCCAAGGCGATACACTTGGCCTTATGTACCCCTTGTCAAGCATTTCATTAAGTTGAAAATTCAGTTCCACTAAATCTGGAGTGCTTATCCTGTAAGGTGCCTTTGATGTTGGTGCTTCTCCTAATACCAACTTGTAACCATCCTCCCACATTTACCCAAGCTAACTGGCCCACTAGGGTAAACATGTGATGAAGAGTTACTATAATATGATTCAATTCCCTGTGTACAATTAAGGAAGTGGAATCGACACATAAAAAACCAAACTAACCTTCCTTAGGAGCTATAGGACCCCCAAGGACTAACTAACCACTCTAAGTGTCCAACCCTTGAGTTAGCTTGCCTTTTAATTGAACTAGACCCCCACTTGCTGCCATTACAAGCACTCCATGTGACTGAAACCCTCTAGTTGCTCCCAAAACAAGGCCTCCATGTGACTGCATTCTTTTTTAGGAAGTTCTGTGCCAACGACACTGAAATATGAGCCACTTTTTCAAGGCTAGGACTCAGTCCTTTGCCAAGAACTTGATGAAATTATAAAAAATGATAAATAACAAGGAGACAATGCCTCAAAGGAAAAAATTGAATAAGGAACTGACCAAACTCATCCTAACCATGACATGCATTTCATCAAACACATCATAAACATGTAATGTACAGGTAATATAAACACATATGAACATAGGGACCTCATATTTATTTGAGATTCTTCAAGAAGGTCTGATGCCCTCTCACAATAGTTGCATTATCATCTATTAGGCCATAGATTCATTGAAATTTCATTTACAAAACGAAACATGATGATAGCCAAATCAACGTCTGTCATAAACCATGCTTATCACTAGCATATAACCAATAGATTAAAAATTATAGAACAACCAATAAAATCACATCGTAAGAAACACATTTACTTATAAAAATCAAGAGGAAATATTCTTATTATTCATATGCAAAAGCCAACCAAGTCGGGGACTTCCATGTACCACCCAACCATAGATTGCGCTGAACCAAGTCTTTCTTTCAACCAATCACCCCTGTGCCATATTCCAACCATGAATGTGGGGCATACAACTAAACCGAGCATGCTTCATAGGCTTTACTGCATATCCTACCAAAACTGGTCAAGGATTTCTAGGCCTGAAGCAAGCACCAATATAACCAGGCTTTACCATATATCCCACTAAGGGATTCCTAGGCCTAAACAAGAAACATACACTACCAGGCTTTACTGTAATCACACCATATACCGGTCCAAGGATCACTAGGCCTATACAAGCATGGATTCCTCTGGATCTCTCCACCTAAACCATGAGGAATTTATCTGTCTCCACGCTTTAGGCTTTACATTATGTCCCACCATTTACTAGTCAAGGATTCCTAGGCCCAACGAGGTTATACACAACTAGGCTTTATTGCAATCCCACCTTTACTAGTCCAAGGATTTCTATGCCTTGTGATATTTCTTGAGACCACCCCACTCATTTTGAAACCATCCAACAATTCAGCTCAACCAAGTAAGAGAAACCCCATCACACCGTGGCTATCTTGAAATGGTAAGGCAAGGATGAAAACCACTGTCACACATAGAAAAACCCATGCCAACAACAACGATAGAACCAAATACACACATTCGTGTACCATGTAGGCCAAACTAGGAAGGAAATCATACATGCAACTTGATACGTGCAAGTAATCTTGTTGTAGCCACTTGATCCTGGTCTTCCTTTCTTGATCCTTGATTCCCTTTGATTTCTTGTCCTTCCTTTTCCTTCCTTCCTCCCTCCAATGCTAGAATGCTCCAAGAATGCTCTAAGTGTGCAAGAGTATGAGGGAGTAGAGAATAAAGAGAGAGCTCCAAAACTAAACTGACAAAAGGTTTATTAGTTGTTCCTATTATCTCCACTTCTAACCCTCAAGCCCTTAGAGCACATATGCCTGCTCAGAATGCTTCATGATGAAAATTTTCTCTCTGAACTTGCGAGGGTTGGGGGATCACTCCAAGAAACTGAATCTCTGTTATATGATCCACCATATTAGACCTTCTATCATTTTCATACAAGAAGCTTCTTTGCTACGTCTTACGCTATTGCTTATTTCCTGGAGATTCTCCCCTCTTGGCGCATTGTTGGTGTAGACTCCATTGGTCTATCCGGGGCACTCATTTCCATGTGGGATCCGTATTGGGCGGAATTTCACACATACATTCTCTTTGTTGGTATTCTTCTATTTGGTCTCTTTAAAGGTTCTCTGTGCCATTTCCATCTTCTCAACCTTTATGCTACTTGTAAAAATGGCACAATATTTTGGGATTAGATACAAAATAGCAATCTTCTCAAAATTGGTGGGTTGATATTGGCAGGAGATTTCAACTCCACCCTATTGGCTCAGGAATCCTAGGTGTATATAACAAACCCGACCCACTAGCGGATCGTTTATATGGACTCTTTGTAGATCATCACCTGGTTGATATTCTCCCATATCTGCTTTCGCCCACCTGGAGTAATCGTAGATCGGGTGATGAGCATATTGGGAAGAGGTTAGATAGATACTTTGTACATGAGAAGGTAGTGAAAATTTTTGGGAATTTAAAGTCATGGGTACATGGAACTTATATATTTCATCATTTACCCATAATTCTAAAATGGAGGTAGGAGGATATCGGACGTTGTATACCTTTTGTGTTTAATAGGGTATGGCTGGAGGACAAGGATTGTAATGATTTAGTGAAAACAACATGGGTGAAGGTTCATGTCCCGTAGATGGACTCGACGATGCGAACCCTGGTTGGGAAACTCAATATTACTAAAAGCAGAACCAAAACATGGGAGAGACAAAAGAAGAAACACTTATTATGGGAAATGCAGAAGATATTATTTGACATAGTCGAATTCAGTAGATCCATGGAAAATGAGACCTCGACACAGGTTGATTGGGAACAACTTAGGATATTGAATGACAAGAAAAATAATATTATATATATATATATATATATATATATATATATATATATATATATATATATATATATATATATATATAGGAAGTCATATGGAAACTTAAAAGTAAAGCAACCTGGTTGTGAGAAGGGGATCAAAACATAAAATATTTTCATAGATATGCAAATCACAAGAAACAACTTAACATAATCTAGAAAATTGAAGATGCAAATGGGGAGGTCAAGCATACAACTTCTAAAATACAAGATGAGGCTGTACATTTCTTTGAAATTTTTTATAAAGCTAGGGAGGAAGTGAAATACGAGGACCAATTATGGGTATTGGAACTATATGCTTGCATGTTTATGGACAACACAAATGAGGAACTATACAGACTTGATAATCTGGAGGAAATATTACTGATTCTAAAATCTTTTTCCAAAGAAAAATGTCCGGGACTGGACGGTTGGGCCGTGGAATATTTTCTTCATTATTTTGAACTTACAGGATGGAGAATTTTGGACATAGTGGAAGAGTCCGGGACTCAGGGAAGGATCACTGGAGCTATTAATTCAACTTTTTTGGCCCTCATCGCAAAGTCTCCTGCCCCAACAAATTTCAGGGACTTTAGGCCAATCTCTTAGTGCAACATTATTTACAAGATAATATCCAGATTGATTGTTGGCCATATTAAAATGATTCTATCCCTACACATTTCTAGAGAGCAATTTGGTTTTTTAAGTGACCGCTAGATACATGTTGAAATTTCTTCGGCACAGGAGAGCATCCACACTATTCACTCGAAGAAAAAAGAGGCAGTGGTGATGAAAATAGATCTACATAAGGCATATGACTGTGTGGATTGGTCCTATATCTAACACAAAATGTGGAATGGATCATGGCTTGCATCACTACTGTTTGCTATGCTGTTATGATAAATAGCATACCCACTTCCTTCTTTCGGGCTAGAAGAGGACTTAGACAAGGTTGTTCTTTATCACCTTTAATTTTTATTTTAGTAATGGTGGCCTCAGCCTAAGAATAAAGGATGCACAAGCTCATGGACTTTTTCAGGGGTTTTACATCTCTAGGCAGGTAAATATAACACATTTGTTTTTTGTTGATGATATTTTAACTTTTGGCATCATCTCTAGATCCCAGTGGTTTGCCCTACATCAGATATTTATCAGGAATGGTGAGACAATGAGGTTGATCACAAATGGTAGCAAATTGTTTCTTTACTACTCTGCTGGAAAGAGGATGGATATCGATTACATAGATGATATATTTGGAGTTCAGAAAGCACCTTTGGAGGCGAATTTTTCCTATCTAGTCTTTAGGCTCAGACCCAATTGCTATGGGATAAGAGACTGGATGTGGATGGTTGAAAAATACAAGAAGAAATTGAGCACATGGACAAATATATTTCTCTCCTTAGGGGGTAGATAAATACTTACTCAAGCTATCCTGCAGAAAATCACTGTGTACTGGGCACATCTCTATATCATCTCATCCATTATTGCTAATAAGATTAAGGAAATCGGATCTCGTTTTCTCTAGTTCGGGGCTAGGACTGCTTCAAAATACCATTTGTGCAAATGGAGCGCACTAACCATACCCAAGGATCTTGGAGGATGGGGTATGATAGATCAAAGAATTTTGGTTTTTCGTTGTTGATTAAATCGTTTTGGAGGGCATTGCATGGTAGAGAGATTTGGCAAGACATCTTTTTGTTAAAAATATATGAAAGAACATGACAATGAATCCATAAATAAAGACACTGGACAACATAGAACTAGACAATCGATGATCTAGAGATATTTTATAAAAATCATTGATTGGTGGCGCATAGATATGGCATGGGGATTTGGCAATTGATAGAAGATTCTTATAGGGACAGATAAAATAAAGGGTGTAAATGTTGGTATATATATTGGTGGACATACAATGGTACTTCTACATCACATAAGATATATCTATTTGAACCAGATGATCATAGAATGGCAGGCGGGATGCATGATTTGGGAAGATGTGGTGGATTTGAACTTGGATGGTTCAAGTGCTGAGGAATGGAAAACATATGTAAATAACTTGAGCCTTGCAGGTTTGTGTTACAACGGAAGCAGAGACTGCATAAATTGGGCTTGGAGAATAGTCAACAACACACCCATCGTGGCAGAAACATATAAATCGTTGTCGTCACAAATTCACAATCCACAGGAACTGTCATGGTTCTCCAAAATCTAGAAGTGGAAAGTTCCCATCAACATAATCCTATTGTCATGGTTGGTGTGGAGGAACAACATTGTTACAAGGGACAACCTACTAAAAAGGGGCCACTTGGGTCCAGGTTACTGTATATTCTGTAGGGCATCGTCTAAATCTGTCAATCACATATTCTTTACATGTCCAATCACCAATATGATCTGGGAATGCATATCATCTGCTCTCCAGATCCCATATAGGAGAACTCACAACCTTGAAGATTGCATAATGAACTGGAACAATGTTATAAAAAATTACAAGGCGCTACCCCTCTACATCATTTGGGAAATTTGGAGGGTGCGCAACCATCAATTGTTCGAAGGAAAGATATATAACATCAGTTGGATTTGTCACAAGGCAATAACATGGATTTATGTTATCACACATGAGACTGTTTACACAACTTATCTTTCCCATAGATTAAGTCCTTCATTAATCAGTCTCCCAGTTGTATTTTTTGATGGAGCTAGACAGCTGGGCAAATGTGGATGTGGTGTGGTGTTTTGGATAGACAAAAGCGCACAGTATAATCTTCATTGGAACGGGGGCACATGCACCAACACAAGCGCTAAAGCAATCACTTTATGGGGATTATTCTAGTTTGCACAACAAAAGAAACTAAACTGTCTACATATCTATGGTGATTCCAAATCTCTCATAGATGGAATCATGGGACACTCATATTTTGATCCCCCCACACAATCAGGGTGGATAAAGAGGATCAAGCACATATGGGATCACTCACAGCATACACTATCACTCACATATATAGAGAAGCCAACATGGAGGCAGACAAATTGTCAAAGGATGGCATTAGAGAGCCTTACGGAATCATGAAATTCAGATTCATGGTGGACAACACTACATGGGACAAGGAACTGCTCAACCTTTCGTGACTCTTTTGATCACAACAACATATCCTTTCTTTTCTTTAGTATTTTCAACTGCATAAATATATATTTAATGAAAGCACATGGATATATAATTTTAGAGACTTTTTATCCATACTAAAAGATAAATATTTTAAAGGAAATTGTTGTTTCATAATTTTTACATATATGACCATCTTTATCTACTGAACCAATTTCTGCAAATAGCATAAAGATACAATGCACATATACTGGTCTCAGCTTAATAATAAAATGGGGGACGGGGAGAAATTTGGATCAGAGGGCCCCAAATTATCAAAGGTAAGACTCAATATATTCCTTCCTGTATTTTTGGTTTTACAATAGTTTGTGACGTGGCACGTGTTGAAATCTAGATAGGTGTCAAATTTGTGTGGACTGCCAGAAAAACACCGTAATATTTGGTCCTTTTTTTTCCCAATTTTTTTTGGATTCAGTATTATTAAAAAATTTACAGTAAGAGTGTCTAAATAAATTTAGTGTTATTAAAAAATTTAAGGTACTAAAAATTTAAAACTTAATATTTATAACCAAAATTTCCAAAGTAATAATCAAAATCTTACCAAAATTTTTAATATTTTCCAAACAAATTTGACTAACCAAATAGAAATTGGGTTTTTACTTTGGATTCCATACCATTTAAAAAATTACTTTTTAATGTTTTCCGAAACTTCTGTAGACTACGCAAATACGAATTGGGATTATACTTTGGATTCCATACCATTTAAAAAATTACATCGTAACCTACAGTATCTCAAATTTGTGAAAGAAAACTTGGCCCGAAAATTTAAGTACTGTAGAGTGAGAGGTCACTTATCTACCCTATTTAAGGTTAAAAGTTATCGGTTTTTGCTATCTCCCGGATTCAACCGAATTCTGCCATTGTATTGAGCTTTGAGTTTTTCCTGAGGGTATCTGAACGATGCTGAGCCTGCTGCATACTGGGATATTGGTTATATTGATGACGATGACCACGTTTTCATTGTTGACAGAGTGAAAGAGATTATCAAATATAAGGTTTTTTCGGTTTGTGTTGGAAGAATCATCATACCTCTATGGAATTCGTATTTTCACTAAGGGGATCCTAGTTACTGGTTTGGAACACTTACTAAGACCTGTGAGTTTTGGTGTAAAGGAAAATCTCTTTATGGTATTGGAGGGTGGACCTAGGTTCCATTCCCCCGAATTGCCTTTGAGGGGGGTGTTGGAAGAATCACCCCACCTCTATGGAATCCATAATTTCTACCGTGGGGCGATGTTAGATTCCAAAAAATTTTGGTTGAGCTTTAATGGTAGATTCCAAAAAAACATTTCTCAAATATAATATATATATATGATCAAAGTCAAGTCAAACAGTTTGATGTGATTTTAAGATATAAAAGTAAAGTTAAATACTTAATTTTGTTTTAAAATTTTAAAAATATTCTGAAATCTGCAATCCAAAATATTTTATAGATCTAATACATTTGAAAAGTCTTTGCTCATGTCTTTTTCCAGGGTTTATTAAATTTTGAAAATATTCTGGAATTTGCTTTCCAAAATATTTCATAGATCTAATACATTTGGGAAAGAGTCTTTACTCATACAAACTGTGTCAATATTTTTCTCCACAATCTATCAAATTTTGAAAATATCCTAAAATCTATAATAAAAAGTTAATATCTATAATAGAAAATTTAAAATAACATATTATTTTGAATATTTTTTTTAAATTTGTATTCCAACTATATGAATTTTATTTTCAATTGGCTATTCATTGTTGATCTACAGGTACCTCCGGCTGAATTAGAAAAATTTTCATAACCGATCCATCTATAGCAGATGCAGCAGTTGTAATTTGAGTTTGATCTGAATGAATCTCATACATTTTAATTCCAATTAAACCTTTTGCAAACAACCTAACACTACTTCTTCTTCTTCTTCTTTTTTATTATTTATTCAAAAGGGATGAAGTAGCAGGAGAGGTATCAGTAGCCTTTGTGGTATTAACAGAAGGTGAAATCAAACAATTTGTGGTATTAATAGAAGGCCAAATCAAACAATTTGTGGTTAAACAGGTAAATTGTTTTTTAATTAAAAATAAGATTAATTTATTAGAAGTGGAAATTGAAAATATGTAAATTTTTAATTGTTGATTGTCATGTTATGAAGTATTATGTAAAGCATGAGATTGAAGTTCAAATTTTTTGTGTGAATCAATTTTCACAAAAAAAATTAACCATATTTATTTTCATTGCAGATTTTAATCTTTTATTAAAATAAACTAATTTATTGGTAGTGAAAATTATTCATCTATATCTTATTTTAAGCTATTCCAAAAAATCTAGATGGCATATTTTCAACTATTCCACAAATTTATATTGATTTTAGATTATAGACTATTTTCTTAATAAAACTAATATATAAAAGCGAAATCAATTATTCTGAAAAATATCTAATTATATAGACATTTATTTGAAATCCACTCTTTAATTATACAAAATATCTAATTATATAGACATTTATTTCAAATTTTGAACAGGTGGTGTTCTACAAAAGCTGCACAAGGTCTATTTCATCCACGCAATTCCCAAGTCTCCTGCTGGAAAAATACTGCGAAAGGATTTGAGGGCGAAGCTCTCTGCCCCCACGGTTGAAATCAAAGCATGATATTTTTTTCTAATCGATTTTATCACTTCAAGAAGGATTTGTGGGCCAAAGCATGATATTTTTTCTGAAGTGAAATTTTACAGCTTCAAGAAGGATTTGTGGGCATGCGATAGATGCAGCGCAGCCAATACCTGTCACTCCAATAATGTCACCGTTTTCTGGACTCCTCCTTCGAGATATATTTATTGATTCCCGGTTCTCTGCGAGGGAGCCATCATTAAGAGTAATTAGGATATGGATAAAGCCATTGAATAGCCTGCCATATTTCTGATTCACCTCACTTCTTCCATACTCTCGTTTCCACTTTCCAGTTAGTTGTAAGTTTCTCCACCTCCTCTCTGAAAAAAAATTTCTCCACCTCCATTGCGTTTGGTTGTTATGTGGTTTACGTGCTTTATAAATTCAATTGAAATGGGAGGATGACATATGTATTGTGATTTTGTTATTTTTTTATAAGTAGGAAAATTGATTGTAATTTAGTTGTCAAATTAGTAATGAAGACAGTTATTTCTCGCTGCTAATTACTAATATAAGCTGACCACCCATCTGAAATAACTTGTTAGTGGTTCTTAACCAAGCATAACCAGTTTTAGAGCATACTCCAACCCTCTACATCTTTGTACTTACAATATAACTATAATATTTTATTTTATTTATAAATTAAAATAAATATAATTAATTTTCCTTAAATAAAATTAAAATAATGATGTGACTGTGTATTTTTAATGTTTTGATTTATATATATATGATGATGATGGTGGTGGTTAACGTCCAATGAGACCAAATTTTGGTCTATCGGATCTAAAGAAACAAATTATTTAGTTTGATTTAAGATTTTATTCCTATGCTCAAAAAGCTTGGAAAGAAGCCTCTCGAGCTCACTATAATTTTGACATCGTAAAAGGCTAGGAAGGTCAGTGTTGCAACAAAGATTATGAAACTGAGATCTAATGTGGTTGTACGTGGGGCACTCTAAGAGGAAGTGATTTTCATCCTCGATGTTCATATTCTCACAGAGATGGCAGATCCTTTCCATCCACGGTGTTTTAGGAACTGCCCAACGACCCATTCACCATGGAGCTCATGAGAGTTCATTCTATTCTTGGCTATATTAATTTTCTTCTTTGAGCTAGTTAAAACAGAGAGATACTTTTGATCTTCTAGGGTGGGGTTGATGACCTCCTTATAATATCTTAATTTTCTTTTAGCCGCTAAATCTTTCTCACACCACATCTTTTCTTTGAACTTAGAGGTAACAATATTTTTGATGTTATTAATGTTTTGCAATGCAACATTCTCGTGGATCTCCCAATGGTTTAACTAGGCCCTCGCGTCTTTATGCCAACCTCATTTGAGCCTTAGGTGGTTTTGGCTAGAATTTAAAGCTAGCTTAGGAAGTCTATGGTCTCCTATGTTATTGAGCTTGTGCTTGTACAACAGAAGCCTAGTCATAGCTAGGCTCTCGATAGGGGAAAGATCCACTTCTATAAGGAGAATAGGATAGGGTGTATTGCTTTTAATTTTGAGGTTATACATTATAAAACGTTTCTGGATTTGCTCAATCTTTCTCCAGGATTCTCTAGAAATGTTGCAACCCCAAACCTCACATCCATATAAGATAATAAGAGTGACTAAAGTTTCAAAGAGGAACTTCTTTCTATCCCACATTACGAGGTTTGTCATTTTACAATTATTTTTAAGACCAAAATAAGCTTTCCACCCCACATTAATCATTTTCTCAATGTTATAGTTCCAGTTGAGCTTGTGATGAATATCAATTCCTAGGTACTTGTAAGAAGACACTTCCTCTAAGTTACTATTGTCATACATAAAACTAGCGTAAGTGTCATTCTTGGATTTGATAATCATAACTTTTGTTTTGTCAGTGTTAACATTCATACCCATGGTAGAGCAGAAATCCTCAAGAATTCTAAGTTGCTCATCAAGATCAGATGGACACCTTGCAAGAAGAACAATATCGTCAGCATAGAGAAGAAGGATGATGACTATCCCAGCTAAGATTGTGTCAATGCAACTTGCTTCCTCTAAACATCCTTCTAGCTTGTCAATGTAAATGCCAAATAGGGTGGGGGAGAGGGGGCAACCTTGTTTAACTCCGATATGACACTTAATATCTTTCAACCACCCCTCGTTGCTCTTTAACTTGGCAATTACATTCTCTTATAACCTTATAGTGGCAGCTCTCAACTCGAAAGGAACCCTTAACTCTTCTAATCTATTCCATAGGTTGTTTCTAGGAACCGTATCGAGAGCCTTTCTAAAGTCCACAAAGCAACAAAAGATATTGGTTTTATCATTACGACATTCCTCCATAATGATCCTAAGCGTAACAAGGTGGTCCGTTGTTGAGTGTTGCCTTCTAAAACCCGCTTGGCCTTTAGCTCGCTTACCTTCACTTTCAAGCCATATGCTCAACTTCTTTTCCAAAATAATACCATATAACTTGGTTAAGAGAGGGTTGATCATAATAGTCCGATAATTCTGAGTCCATGGTTTAGGGAACCCTTGCTTGACCGCTTGATTGAAAAGCTTGTGGATGTGGGGGATGAGGACAAGACCTCCAATTTTTCAGTTTTCTGCCTGGTAACCTTCAATGTCCTTAACTTTCCCATTTGCCATGCGTTTAACCCCAAAATCAATGTCTTCTAATGAGAAAACTTCTTTCATTGTGAGTAGGGTTTCAAAGTTATGCATAACATTTGGAGATTCATAAAGCTTTTTAAGATAGGAATTCTAGTCGTGTAAAGCAATTTTATTATTATCTTAAGTTTTCCTAGTTAGAATCTGCCTCCAGAATTTCTTAGGAGCTACTTTAGAGAGGTGTAAGAGATTCTCTTGTCTTTTACGAATATATTGCTTTTTTTTCCTTTTAGTTAGGGCTTTGTATATTTTTATCTTGCCAATTTTAAGAGATTCATCAACAACTTCCTTAATTGCTCTCCTCCCACTTTTACAATCTTTGTCATACCAAGGGTTGGTTTTCTATTTCTTTTATTACTTGAAACTTCAATTGAGAACTTGTTAATAGTAACTTGTGTATTTTTAATGTTTTGAGTTATATATAAATATAAAACTAAAAAAATCAAATTAATAAATTTAAATTCTTAAATTAATATTACATATAACATATATGGTTAAATTAATATAATTAAATAAGTTGATTAATTTTAATTTTATTTATAAATTAAAATAGGTGTAATTATTTTTCTCTAAATTAAATTAAAATAATGACGTGATTGTGTATTTTTAATGTTTTGAATTTACTTATATAATTAAAAAATTTGATTTATTTTTTAAAATTTTGAATTTATTTATATATTTAAATATATAATTAAATAATTTGAAATTTTAAAACTTTTTAAATTCATTATATATATAAAAATATATTTGCAATAAAAAAAGCTATTAATCATATAAAAAATCACGCCACCATTTTACTAAAAGAATTCGTGATTCTCATGATATTAATGTAAAATATGATAATAGTAATCTCCTAAACTTAACATACATATTTTAATATAAATAATAATCTCCAAAACTTAAAATAAGATAAATAATTAAAAAATATTTAAAAAAAATTCAACCAAACTTAAAAATAAAAGTTTAAGATAAGCAGAAAATTTCAATGAGCTACATCAGCGACATGCAAAATTGGTAACCTCAAAATGTTCAAATCATTTTTTTAATAATTATATATATATATATATATATATATATATATATATTTTCAATATATGTATGTTAATGTTAACATGAAAAAGTTTCAAAAAATTTGACATATAAATTCATTATTATAATATCAATCATATATTCGAATGATATATTACATAATATTAATAAAATAAAATAACATTTTATTTTTAATTATAACGTTTTAAAGCTTTTTTTAGAAGTTTGATTTAAAATTTAATATTTGAAAAATGATTTTTTTTGCTTATTGATAGAAATATAGAACTATTTTCAAGGATTATTTGAACACAATAAGACTAGTATGTTAGACTAAGTTTGTTTGATGAGGAATATTAAAGATTTAGTTTCTAATTACTTTATATTTAAGCTAATAAAAAAATGAACATTGAGTTCGTTATCAAGAAAAAGGATCAAATCAAGTTCCTTGTAACGGAAGTGACAGTGATACAATTTCTTATCGCGGCGAAGGAGAGCACTACTTTATTGAAGGTTGAAACGGGGCCGAAGATAGTAAGGTTTCAGCTCTTTCTCGTGGTTTCTGGAAACACACACGCCTCTTGCTTGTCTGGCCCAATTGTTTCTCTAACTGGCTTGATTGATCGATTGCTCACTAGCCTATGTCTCCCCCTTAGGCAAAATCAAGTTCTCCCCAGGGTGAGAGAGAAAGGATACTATTGAAATAAAGGAAGGAAAGGCCTGCCATAAACCACAAATAAAGTTTAGGAAACAAATTTTATATAAAGAATGTTATATGTTTGATTTCAAGGATTTCATGTGATAGGAATGGGTTTCCTAACCCAATTCATGTAGGGGTGGTGGAGGGCAATGTGTTCCTGTAATGGTTGTTTAACTAAGTTGTTTTGTATCCCATTTCCCATGCAAATATTTAGGGGGTGTGTTGGAATATGCTAAGTAAAATTATTTTGGTCATAGTGGTAAAGGTGACCAAAGTGGACCTTCAAGTAATGTTATGTTTAAATATTAGCTATATTGAGGATATTTCTAGAAATTATAGCCCCCATCCACCACCATATAAAAGTGTCTCATATCACATTGTTAAAATAATAAATGTTTCATTTCCACATTGTAGATGTTTTACTACTATAAATGTGGTGTCGCCTTCCATGAATTCCCAACCATGGAAGAAGGAGCCACTTACTACCCATTAATATTCTAACTCTTAAGAGACCATTTCATTATAATCCTAGCTTAGATGGTCTTCCAAGGAGGCCCATAATTAATCAAAACAAAGCACAAGTGTGTTAAAATTAAAAAAATGTCGGTCATAAATTTATTTTCACCATTCCGGTGCTATACTCCCACAAAGCCTCGACACTATGACATTTTCTAAATGCCCTAGTGCGTATACAATATGTTGCACAATTACATGGTTTTTAATTTAAAAATAATGGTGTACAATTACATGGTTTTTAATTTAAAAATAATGGTGCACAATTACATGGTCTTTAATTTAAAAATAATGTTGCACTAGGTAAAACTGTAGCACTCGTGCGTAGACAAAGGTTAAAACTAAAAAAATGTCGATCGTAAAATTATTTTTCACCATTTCAGTGCTATACTCCTATGAAGCACCGGTGATATTCTTGTTTTGAAACGTTCCGATGCGTAAATAACATGGTTCCTCGTGGTAAGGTTTTTAATTTTTAAAAATCGCAGCATTCTGATGCTATCAATAGTATACACACAGGTGATCTAGAGTTACTTTGCACACTGTTATTTTTATTTTTTTAAATATAACCCTCAAACGGTGCACCATTGTCTATTAAGCATTAGGAAGTACATTTCTATTAATGGCACCGATGCTTATTATATGAGTAGTGCACTAGTATTTTTTAAATTAAAAACCTTGCCACGATACACCATACTTTTACGCACTGGGGCTTTCGTAAAAAGGGAAAGCACCGGTGCTTTATGTGAGTATAGCACCAAAATGGTGAAAATAAATTTTATGACCGACATTTGTTTTTTAAATTTAACCCTTGTCTAGTGCTGCCGAATAATATACGCACCAGTGTGCCTCATATACATAGTGCACCGTTGTTTTTATTTGAATAAAAAGCAATCCTGCAACACTGCACCATTTCTATTAACCACTGGGGCCTTTAGTTCAGTTAACAACACCAGTGCGTATAATATAAGTTATGCAATGCTACTTTTAAATAAAAAAACCCACAATGGTGCACCATATTGTTTATGCACCTGGGCATTTGTGTACAGGTTTAGCACTAGGTCATCGCGAGAGTATAACACCATACTGGGAAAAATGAATTTTATGATTGACAATTTTTTAAAATTTAATACTTTTTCGGTGTTATGGAGTAGTATACGCACCAATGTGCATTATGTACTTAGTGCACCATTATTTTTTATTTTTATAAAAAATAACTTTGCCACAATGCACCATATGTTATTAAGCATTGGTGTGTATAGTTATAGTAACACACTGATGTGTTAGTGTATTATAGACACACTATTAAAATACTCCACTAAAACATTTGTCCACCCAATTCCGCTAGTCACCTCCAGTACAAATAGATTTTTAGGCTATTTTAATAGGGGCTTCCGCAAAGACATTTGCTAGAGGGTATTTTCCTTGTAGTGTTAACTTTCTATATATCCTTGTGCTCAGGCCTTTTCAATTTTCAGAAGTTTCAACCTCACTCCTAGCCACAGTCTCTGGGCGTAGTCCCGCTAATCTCCTTTTGGGTTTTTCTCCATCTTTAGAGACCCACCCTCTTTCTCATTGATCTGTTTTTGTATGATTAGTTTCTCTGTGCTAATAACAATTACAAATTTCTAAACATATGCTTGCTTATTGCTTCTTGTTCTGAGGTTTCATTAACTATTTTTGTATGCAATCATGTAAATTTCCTTAAGTTTAAAATGACATTCATGAGAAAATAGCTTCAAAAACAAATACTGAACAATAGACATTCAAAGTACAACAAACCATCAAAGAGACACTTTAACACAATTTTCTAATGAAGGAGTTCACCCCTCCTGGGCTACATCTCCTTGGTCTAGCTTCCATGGCTTGGGCCTCTATATTAGCTCAATGTGGAAAAATGATGTTTTACAAAGCTCTATGGCTCTTGATACCTACACCAATGTGTTCAGAATGTCCAAATTAGCCAAGAACACCTCTTTCTGAGCTCAATTTGGTCGAAAATTGACTTCTCTATGGCTCAGTCAACCTTTTCCTACATTTTCTCCTCTAATTCTGGAATATCTCCAGTTAGCCCCACTAAATCTGGAGGCAAGCCCGAATTTGGGGGCACCACCAAAATTACCGCTAGCTTAAACTCAGAGTTAAATTGTGCTTAAGGGCTTTAAACTCAGATCAATTAATTTAAATCTGCGGTTAGCATTAACCACAACCGTTATATCTAGTGGTTTTGATGGGATGTCACATGTAACGTTAATGTCACATTAAATGTTGGAGCAGAGTCGTTGGAGTTAACTGACTATTTGAGGTTGCAGTGATAACGTTCACTTGGTAATTATTTACAGTGTTGGTTTGGATAGCTGCCCGGTTAACATGATTGTTGTGGTTTAAACATTGCATTCACATGGGGGGAGGGTTGGCCTGCAAGCTGGCCCTCCCCTAATCGCCAACCCATAAACCATTAAACTTCAAATATAAATAGAGTTGTAACATGGTAAGAAACACACGGTAGAGTAGGCGGTTAAGGTGTGGGGACAGTAGGCCGGAGGTCACAGGTTCGACCCGACCTCCAACTAAAATTTTGCTCCAATGTATATACCTCCAGCCAACCTTTGGGGGGTGCCACGTGGCGGCCTCTGGGCTTGCCATGTGGCATTCTTCCATTGGTCCAAAATAAAACCAATAGAAATGCGCCAACACACCACTGTACAATCCAACCAAACGATGCCACTTTTCCATCCTTGATTCACTGTTGACCAGCGTTGACCATGCCTAATTATCTGCCATGTCAGCAATACATACTACTGACTATGCAATGATTGGGCATCTTTTTTGCAAAATTTCGCATGTTTAGCAAAGTGATCATAACACACTAACTTTCTCATACAAATTCGATTTTTGATGAAACGAGTTGTGTTAGGATCGTTTTTCCGAGACGGACACAGTCATTCAAGTTTTGAGGCATTATAATAACTTTATTTTTGAGCTAAATATTGAGCACCTGATCCCTCATCCTCCAGAACCTCTTCATCCCTGTTTCACTTCTCCTTCTTATACCTCCTGTCCATTCCTTCACACCACTTTCTCCTTCACTCTGGGTCCTTCAATGTAGACATTTGCCTTGGATTCAACTCACTTTTCCTTTGTTAGCACTCTCTTGCAATCTTTCATTTCCTTTCTCAATGACATAGCAAGTGGCAATCATTAGCTATCACTCTTGCCATGTTGACCCTCCTCCCTATGCACTCACAATGTGGTGTTCCCCTCGGCATGACATTCCTTCTTTTTCTCAACTATTGTTCAGATCTTTTATATCCTTTGACACCTCCCATGCCTCATCAATGCACTTAGGTTCATAGGGGCGTCGCTTACTACCAAGAGCGAGCCCACAATGGTAGTACACGTATACATTATCATCTAGAGGAAGCCACCTCCCTCTTCCATGACCTCACACTGAGCCCTATTTAGGAGGATCTAACGTGATGAGGGAAAAGCCTCCTCTCATTGATTTCACCTCTCAAATGTAGAGGTTCTTGTTAAGATGGAAAATTGGATACCAGACAGTAGGCACACCTGCAACCAATTTAATCAATATATGCACATATTTGATCTCTATTAGCACATGAATTTCCTCCTGGGTTGCACCCTATTGGACTGGCATGAGAATCATGCAGATATTCTCCATTCCTTTGAGCATCTTCATCATCACATGAAGTACTTAAATCGATATATGGAGCACATTGAACAACATCTCAACATCCTTCCCTTGGCAAGAGGCACCACATGGGACAATAAAGATCCCATCCAAGTCGCTACCATGGTCTCTAATCCTTTTGTTTAGGAACAAAAGACTATGATATATTGGTCATTTGTTCCTACTATTTATTTACACAACCGATTAGGCCAACCTATCCATTTTTGTATGGTAAACTTTGTTTCTCCTAACACTTAGTTACCTCTTACCTCTCTATTAAGAGTCAATTTTGGATTTTCTCTAGTCTCCCCAGTAAGAAATTGACTTTGACTTTACAGTTTTATCCTGTAATCTCCAGTTTTGAAGGAAAAACAATTTAACTCACAATTTCTTTCATTATTATTATTGTTATTTTTATGAAAAAACTTTCTTTAAAATGGCCTATAAAAACATTTAAAAATAACATTTTAGCTTTATTTAAATATATAATATATTGTCCATGGGGCGTTGAATTGATGGTGAATGGGTGTTTTGCTGTGGCACTCCATGCGAAAAAGTCACCGATTCGAATCCCCCATGGGCATTTACCTCACTATATATATTTTAATGTTAATTATTTTTTTATAAAATAAATAACATCAATTTTAATTTTAATTTTTTTAAGAGCATTTAAAAAATTGAAATAATTTTTATAGCACACGCACGCGCGCGCACACACACACACACATATATATAGTTTAACTGTTACACGTTTTGGAGGTTTTCTGAAGATTTTTTTTAATGAAATTTGCCAAGAATCTGATAGTAATTTGTTGGAATCACTAGTTTGTTTTGTGTTCTCTACATAATATTAGTACTCTAAAGGTTTTTTGAAGACCCTGAATCCATTTATGCATTTAAAAATAAATTTTAAACAACAAAAATACAAGATCTGACGAAAAAATGTTTCACTGAATTCGACCAAAAAATCTAAAATGTACAATAATTTGGCAACACCATAATAAAAACATTATAAATGCTAATGCAATATCTTTCCCCTTTAGAAAAGGAAAATTGTTATTGAAAATATCACTTTAAAATAAGGATAAAAACAAGAACTAAAAATACCACCTTTAAAGGCAAGAAATTATAGAGGGTTCTCGAGCATTTCTAATATAAAGTCATTTTGAAGTCACTTGGCTTCATTTTGATTTCAATAGGACCTTTTTTTACTATAGATATGTCTTAAAATTATGGGATTATGTTTATGAATTTTTTCGAAAGCATTTGGATCTAACAAAGTCTTTTTCAATCCCCTTTCAATCAAGGTCAAAATCTATTCGATTCCCCTTTATTTATTTCTCTTTTTTAATATGTTATTAGTCCTTGCCCCTTCAGAGATAGGGACTATATTAATACTTTTATCAAAACAGATGAATTAGTTCACCATAAAAACCGATGAAGTCCTTTTCCATTTTAACCAAAGTTTGTTTTATATTAATGAACTCCCTTTTCCTTTTAAAAATTCATCGAAATCATTTTCTTCCTTTTAACAAATTAGTAAAATCATGATCTTATTTGGAAAAGTTTAGGATAAATATAATTAATGAAGACAATTTGACTGATGCTAGCTTTCACTTAGCATTAATTCCCAAACATTTTAAGTTTGGTAACTATGGCTCGGAAAGTGAAAGTATGCTCCTTTTGTAAACATGGACCACATATCTAACATGTCTACCATATCTGTGAAGATGATGTGTTGATGCATGGACATATGTCTAACATGTCTACCATATCTGTCAAGACTATTGCATGACCCGATGTGTTGTTGTTAAAATGCTTCTTCTTGTGTTTTGTTTGAATGTTTCTTCCTGTGTTTTGTTTGAATGTTTCTTCCTGTGTTTTGTTTGAATGTTTCCTCATATGGATGAACACCTTCCAAGCCTATTGGTGAGGTCTATTGGTGAAAATTCTCTTAGCTACTTTTTATCAGACCTACATCACAATAGCCTCCCATTCATCTTGGAAGACTCCAGCCTTAATGTTTCTTGCACACACCTGAATATATTTGTAATATTGTCCGCCTTAATGTTGCTTGCACACACCTAAAAATATGTGTAATACTTCTCATGAAGATATCTGTAATACTACTCCTAGCTTGTTGAAGGTCCTCGTAAGCCTACTCCTAGCTTTCAAGGTGCTACATAGGTTTATTTGTTGACCACATAAACAACTTCATCTATTGAGCACATAATAAAAGATATATGAGTACATAATCAAGAAAGGATGGAGAAAATCCTTGCAAAGATAATTTCTAATCCTAGAAGTCTTCCAAGTAAGAACTCATTGAAGAAGTATTTGTCACACTGGCTTTTCTGCATATTTATTGAAGTAAAATCTTGTAATACATTTGTAATACAATGACAAATTTGCTATTTTATTTGCTTGCCATGGAATACAATGAAATGATGTATGTTACACTTGCAATATAGATGACCACATGTAGTTTACTCGTCCATACCCATGGAACTTGAATTCTAGGGTTTCATGGAATGTTCTTTTGACAACGATTTAGAAGAAGCATTCAATAACCACTTGTAGTTTACCCGTCCATACCCATGGAACCTAACTTCTAAGGGTTTCATGGAATATTATTTTGACAATGATTCAGAAGATGCATTGAATGACAAAGTGAAGTTTACGTGTCCATACCCATGGAACCTGACTTCTAAGGGTTCCATGGAACGTTCTTTTGATAGCTATTTATAAAATGCATTTAATAATTGGCAGGACATGATTGCAAGTATGAGAACCAACTAACACATAAATAGATTATTAAGTTCATACCTTTTCCTCTGTTACTGTATGAGTCTTGTGAATATACTACTGGTGCTCCTAGTTAAAGCGCTTACTTTATAAAATTAGTAGCTTGGGTGTTGGTCCAACCAGATTTTTCAACGAATATACTATGGGTTCTTCTAGTCACAAATTCCAAATGTTTCCCAAAATCTCACAAGTTTTCCACTATTGCTCTGGAACTGATTCTTCCTGCCAGTCTACAAAACAATAAAATGTTGGGTTAACTGGAGGTTTTCAGCCTGGTTTGTATTCTCCACACAATATTCCACAAATACTTTGCAACACATGCTCGAGGGATTTCAATTTTTTTAGCCACGGTTAATGCCTAGTCGAGGAGGAGGAAATCCACAATCAAGCACTAGGGAAAAGAACCAGCATAGCTACTTATTTATCCTCTCATAAATCATTCTAGAAACCATTTTAATAGCCCCAATTAACCCTACATATGCTCTTGTTGAATCTATTCCATATGATCTTGCCAAATCTATTCCATATTTGGTATATGAAAAGTGAATAATTATCACCATGTCAAATAATGTTATATATGCATGTTGACTCTCCTAACTAAGAGATATGTGGTCATAATATGGGCCATCCTTAAGGTTGTAATTATTGTTTAATTAAATTAATACATGTCCTTACTTTTTAATTGTGACAGTTATCGATCCATGCACCCCGCAAAATATTAAATTTCAGATTAATGCATTACACGGGTCTCTCGTGATCACATTTTGGATAGTAAAAAAGAGTAAGTGTCTGAAAATTTGAATATATTTTCTAAGAGAAACTACATTCTCTAATGATTTACAATTGTGCATACTATATAGAACTCTGCACATGTTATCAAATTTATCATGGCCGTAATTCTGTATAATTTATTACTTGCCATCAACTCTATTATGGCCACAGTTTTGGGTAATGTTTAGTATTAATTAGCTAGAATTGATATTTATCTCTTTCATTGCATTAAGATCACTCGTGTAGTCATTTTCTGCCCTTATCTTTCTTTGGATCTATCATGCATAGTTGTCTTTCTTATTGAGTTTGTACATATTCTAGAGTCCAAGCCATTTATTTTTTGTTATGTATAATATTTGCTTGTGGTATGAACATTCAAATATTTTGCATGCTCAATAAAATTAATGACAACTGCAAGGTTGCAAACATTTTACCACCAACATCGCATCCTTCCTTGCATCTTTCTAGGGTCCCACATACTTAACTTCTACTTCGATTGACATGTTATTATTAAAAAATCACTAGGCCAGAATTCTTCATGCATATGTGTGTGTGTGTGTGTGTGTGTAATAAAAAGATAGAATGCTTCAAATTCATCAAAAACTTACAAATTGCATTGGTTGACATTGACCCACAAAAAAGAAATCACCTCAATGTAGCATTGTCCCACTTATTTTGCTAGAGAAAGCACAAAAAAGGATTGGGAATGTCAAATGTCTTTAAAAGTGGTTCGGCAAGATTACTGATTATCACAATAATTTTGGCAACTCATAATTGGGGCAAGAAGAACTGAGTCTCATAGATCAATTTTTCATAATGGATGAATTTCCACCCATTATTTTCATTTGAGATGCAATGAGCGAACTTTCCTTGTGTATACTTCCATTGAGAGAGTGTCTGTCTCTTGGTTGTACTCAAAAGGATATAGATGTATATGTGGTCTTAAGGTCTTCAACAAATTTTAGGGTGCCCTGAAGCTAGATAATTATCTAGTTCATGTAGCCTTACATCCACTCTACAACCAACTTGGTGCTTGAAGCCTTGTAGCCACTCTAAAATCTTTTGGAGTCCCCATAGAACCAACATTTTTAGGCCTTATTCATAAAAAATGTAACTACCCCTCCCACATTTACTATTTTCATGAGCCCTCTAGGGTAAACATGAGTTGATTGTTACTATGACATGACACGACCTCCAAGTCAAGCTAAAGAAGTAGGCCCTACAATTGAAAACTTTCTGACCTTCCTTAGGGGCTACAAACCACCCAAGAGCTAAACAACCACCCCTAGTGACCAATCCCTGAGCTATAACTCTTTTTCACTAACCTAGACCCATAACCGCACCCTTGACACTGCATCCATGTGGTTATGAGGCTATAACCGTACTCATAGGCTTGTCTCCATGTGGTTATGGCCCAAAAGCTCTAGTTATGTGCATGTAGTTCTAGGATCTGAGCCACTTTTCTAGGCTAGTCTCCAGACCACTCCCACTAACTTTCTAGAAGCATAAATAAGATGCTAAGAATGCTAATCATTACAAACTTGAATAAGAACTTGACCTAACCATGATTAACCATGATAGGAATTTCTTCAAACATATGACAAACATATAAACTACAGGTCACGAATCCATATCTAATCGTAAGAGTTTGAACTTCATCTGAGAATCAGCAAGAAGGTCTAATGCCCTCTCATAATAGCTAAAATAACACTTGTTAGTCCGTGCATCCATTAGCCATTCATTAAAATATCAAATCATGGACAACATACATAACTAGAACACATCATAGAACCATGTTTGTGACCAACATATAACCAGAATAAGAATCATGAAAATTCTTCCATATAATCAACATAAATACAAGTACATGTGCTCATTAATCAAGTATTAAAATAACTCTTAATTACATATGCAAAAGTTAACCAATCCAAGGACTTCCATGCACCACCTGACCATAGATTGGGCTAAATTAAATATTTCTTTCAGCCAATCACCCATGTGCCATGTTCCAAACATGAACATGGGATCTCATGGGATTGACAACACATAAACAACCAGGGTCTTCATAGGTTAAACCACCTCCACCCTCAAGCTACTGTGATCTCACCTATACGAATAACGAGATCAAAAATCCAAACCAATATTGGATGTCTCATAATTCCTTCACATCCCTTGAGGAATTTTCCTATCTACACCCACCTATCGAGGGCGTCCCGAGAAAACATCTCCACCCCCAACCCTTGGGAGTTTTCCTGAGACCACCTCTCCTATATCTAAAACCTTTTGTCAATCCAAATATTAACTAATAATTAATCCCATTGCACCATGGCTATCTAGGAAACAACAAGGCAAGATTGAAACCATTGTCAAACTCGACAAAACCCATGGCAATGAAAACAAATGAACCAAATGAACAAATGCATTTACCATGAATTCACAACTCAGCTAGAAAATCAAACATGCAACCTATTACCTACAAAATCCTCTTGGTGAAGTTGTTGATCGAATCTTACTTTGCTTGTCATTTACTTCCTTTGCTTGTCCTTTGCTTTCTTTCTCCAAATCCAAGAGAATGCTCTAGTGCTCTAAGTGTGTAAGAGTATGAGAGAATGAATAATAGCTCAAGCCAAAAACTGCAAGAAAGATAGAAACTATTTCTGTGAAGCCTTTTTATCATTGATGCCTCTATTTTCTTCATTTTCCTTCATTTTTCCTCTAATTTCCTTCTCATGCAAGTTTGTGTCTCTTTATCTCCCTTTTCTCCTATTTCCCTTTATTTTCATAATTAAATGCCAATTAATGCCTCTTTGCATTTTCCAATTTCCTTAGCCATAATAAACCACAAGTGATGCCCTCTATAGTGCTTTCCAAACATTAAGCTTGGAATATGTGTCCCATGACCTTGGTCTTATTTATTTTTCCGTTATTATCCTTTACCACATGAAAATTTAACCTGGGGCCATTACAAACCCCTCCGCCTTGGGGAACACCATCCTCGGTGTTCTATGGCACCTATGACCAGAAAAATTGCTGAAAACCAAAACATATTTCCCGTGGAGCTTTATAGTACAACTCGATTTAGTATTTACAATGACATCCTACTGAAAGCAAAATAAACGTGCTGCTTATTAGAGCTTTATAACACAACTCATTGCAATATTTACAACCAGATATATATATATCTATATCTATATATATATATATATATATATATATATATATATATATATATATATATATATATATATATATACCAAACTCCTTTGCTTGAATCAACAAATAATGAAGGATACATCTCCCATGTAGCTTCATCAGCCCAAAGTGCTTCCACTGCACTTTAACTTGCTCTATTGTTCAGTTTTGGAGCATGAGATGTTTTCGCTACAAAATGCACTATGTCTCTGGATAGAACCCTCCCTCTGGTTCCACCTGCAATACAGACCAATCAATGACATGATCAACATCTCGCACATATCTCTTAAGCAATGAAACATGGAAAACATCATGGACTTTCGATGTTGGTGGCAGTGTAAGTGATCCGAACTTAAATAGGAACACACAAAATTACACATATAACCATAAATATAGAAATGCAATAGAAATAACACTTCATTTCATTAATATCAGAATAATGAAATATGCTTACTAATAGAATGGAAATAAACTAGCTTGGGCGATGGTAGCTTATCTTTGAGAAGAGATGTGGAAGCTACATGCCTTTAAATTATGTTACAATGAGGCTCAAAGGCCTATTTATTATTGAGAAACAATGGAAAATCCTAAACATCCAAAAACCTAACTGTAGGAGATGAAGCGCCAAAACTGTGGGCCCTATTTGGGTAAATTGGTACATCAACTTCCTAGGGTTGTAACTTTGGCATATGATCTCCGTTTGGCTATCATAATACATTGTTTCAAGGATCTCGAAGAGAAGGCCAAAAATAATGGGCAAGATGATTTCAGACATTTTCAATCTCTTCGTTTTCCCTAAAAACTTCGTTTAGGGCCTCAAAACGGCTCCGGATGTTCAGGACCGGAAAAATTGCCAAAAATAGTAAATTGTGCTACAATTAAGGAAACCAAAAAATCGAAAGATACAATGTTGGGGGTCCAAGCGGAATAGGTAGGTGGCCACTAATATCCACTTGGATCATTCCTCCCCCCTTAGGAAGCAATGGTCCTAATTGCGTTGAGTGCCTCCATGAGATGGGGAAACTTCTGCTGAATTGGTCC
Source organism: Pinus tabuliformis (assembly GCA_031772625.1). Lineage (NCBI taxonomy): Eukaryota > Viridiplantae > Streptophyta > Pinopsida > Pinales > Pinaceae > Pinus > Pinus tabuliformis. The sequence continues at coordinate 868,942,165 of CM062817.1, forward strand.
CTGGTGAGCCACTCGCCTTGGTGAAGGAGTTGGCCAGCTTTGACAACCCAATATAGTTGGATCTTCTGCTAACGAGTGTTCTTGATTTGCGTGTCCATGATCTAATCAGTTGTGGCTTGTTCCATGCAGTCTGGGTTTAGCTCTGTTGGTGTGAGTTGTCTGCAATGTCAGATGTGTCCAACAATGGTGGAAATTATGATCAAAGGTGGTCTACATTGAACACTGGGTGTAGACTAAGAAACGGCGGAATTCTAAGCTTGAAGGCATTGTCCCCTACAACCTTGGTGATGGTGTATGGCCCATATCGGAGAGAGTGAAGCTTGCGGTAGGGTGTATCGAGGTGATCCTTTTGCAAATGTAGCCAAACTTTTTCACCCACCTAGACCTTGTGCAACACCCGATGCTGATCATGGCATTTCTTGTACTTAGCATTGGCTCTGTCTAATATATCATTGAACTGCTGGTGGATGTGTTGAATGTGCTCAATGAAGTTGTTAGCCCTGTTGGCGAAGAAACTGGACATGGGCCGAATCTACCTGAGTAGTTGCAAATTGTAGGGCCACATCAAAGGGACATAATGGCTAAAATCCCAGCCCTAGCTGAAAGGGGTTGTGGCTTGTTGAGTTGTGGAGAGCTCTATTGCAGTTGTGCTAGACATAGGGGAGGATTTCATCCCATGTGCGTGGATGCCTCGAGTTTTACATGCGAAAAATGTGTATGATCATCTTGTTGACGACTTCTGTTTGGCCGTCAATTTGGGGATGGAACGTCATGGACTTAATGAGTTTGGTATCTAGCATCTACCAGAGACCCTACCAAAATGCACTTACGAATCAGAGGCACCACTTAGTTTGTTATTTGGTACAGACGGATAGAGGGAGTGAAGCTTCAAGAATTTCTCAAATGCAAATTGGGCAAGGAGTCCATCTAAAAAAAGAGCACATCAAATGTAATCTTCAGTATTGGTTCAACAATAGTTTCTTAGTACAACAAGAAGTAGAGATCAGTTTCACTCAGTTCAACAGAAGAAGAGTACATGGATTCTAGTCAAGCAGCTTGTGAGGCTATCTAGATGAGGAAGATCCTTGTTGGGTTATCTGGTCAGAAGATTGATCCTACAATGATTTATTGTGACAATCAGAGTTGTATCAAACTCTTTGAGAATCCATTTTTTCATGATCGGTCCAATCACATTGACATTCCGTATCACCATCTACGAGATTGTGTGCAGAGGAGAATCATGTTGCTGGAATACATTCCTACAGAGGAGTAGGATGTAAATATTTTGACAAAGGTGTTGTCAAGATGAAAATTCAAGTTTCAGAGAGGCAATATTGGGGTAGTAGATAATCCCTTCCTTGTTGAGAAGAAGTGTTAAAAAATGCAACAAGAAAATCCTAGTTTAATTTTGTCCTTGAATTAAATTAGAAATTAAATTGTAATTTTAATTCTCATAGCAACTCATAATAGTTAACTAAGTTAATTTGACTTAGTTGACTCAGTTAATTCGGGTTGGGAGTATCTCTAGAGTCATGTAGAGCAGTTCCTAAATTTTAGGGGCCCAGGTTGAGTTATTTTGGGTTATAATTATTTAATTTAGTTTAACTGAGTAAATTTAGTAAAACTAGTTCCAAATGATGGAGGATTAGTGGGAGATCTAGTAGTGAGGTGTAACTTGCAGTAATGGGATGTAACCAGCACTGCTCAACTGGTAAATTGAAGATTCACTCATAAATAACTCATGCATGTCAAATCAGAGAAAGACCCAATTGAGATTAGAGTTTAGGGATAGTGTACTATCAGTTGCAAAATCATCCAAATTAAACTGATGGTGCATGAAATCATAGGAAGGCTTTTGATGGATTGTGCAATAATGGATGAGGAATTTCCCAATTAAATATGGGCTAATTCCCTAGGAAATTGTGGAAGGAAATAGGAGCTTCGTAGGCAGAAAAATTAGCTAAGTATTGGCTTGAGATGGTTTGTGAAGTAGTGAGATAGATTGTGATAGTGCAGAGTTTTCTTGGGCATGAGCAAAGCATTATAATATTCTCAAATTTTCTGATTAATGAAATATGCAGATAGCAGGGATTTTTAGCTGTGGCTTTCCCCAAAACATTATTGTGTTATGTGTGATTGAATTCTTCCTTTTTCTACTTCACGATTTCATCGATCAATTATTGTTTCCGCTGATGAGTAGAGTAGATTCAAGTCAATTGTTTTAGCATATTACAATCTACAGTTTGAATCTACAAGGAACTTCTACACCAACTTGGCACGTGATCCAATCCTCAAGGAGCTCCTCTTAGGCTTAATGTGTAAGTACACATGCTCCCCAACCTAAAACTCCTTGAATTATACGTGTTGATATGGATAACTCTTCTTCCTGTCCTATGCTACCTTCAAATCCTTCTTGATAACTTACATATCCTACTCTATCTCATCCAACTTGTCTGGTCCAATCAGCACCTTGTTCACTAGATCACTCCAGATGTTGGGAATATTACAAATTTGCCCATAGATATCCTCAAATGGACTCATACTCAAGGATTCATGATACCCATTATTCTATTCAAACTCTACCAGTGGAAGATACTCCTACCACGTCGTCTGTTGATGCATGACATACATCCTTAACATGTCCTCAAGAATCCTGTTAACTCTCATTGTCTATCCATATTTATACGGATGATAAATTGTATTGAAATCTAACTATTCCCCTAAGCATGGAAACAAATCCTTCCAAAACCTGGAAGTGAACTTGGCATCTCTGTCTGATATGATCTTCTTGGGAACACCATGGAAACTCACTATCTCCCTGATGAAGACCTAAGATAACTCACTAGCGGGATTTTTAGACTTCACTGGAATGAAATAAGCTAACTTTCTCAACATATCAACCACAACCATGATGGAATCATGTTGCTTCGATGTTCTCAAAAATCATGTAATGAATTCCATGGAAATGACCTCCCATTTCCATTCTGGAATCGAAATAGGTTGTAATAGATTGTCTAGGTGCTTACACTCAACTTTCACCTGTTGAAAATCCAAGCATCTAGCAAAAAACTTAGCCACTTCCTTCTCGAGGGTCATCCAATGGTACAATTTCTTAACAGTTGTCAATATCTTCCGATATCCCAAGTGACCTGAATACGGTTTGACATGAAACTCCCTCGAGATAAGCTTATTTAGTCCACTGTCATCCGACACATAAATATTGTCCCTGAATTTGACCAAACTATCCACCGTGAGGTGATACTCCTCATCCCTATCACCTCCACCTTTCTCTTGAAACATGTGCTTCAACTCCTTGTACTTGTCATAATGTTTCCCTACCTACAAGATATGCTCATGCAAATTTGTCCTATAATAACTCATAGCTGCAATATGATTTACCTGCACTCTACCTACTGAGAGCATATGGAAATTTGTTCTCCTTACCTTTGATGTACCTGATCTCAAAGTCAAACTAACTAAGGGTAGCCAACCATCTAGCTTGCCTAGAATTCAAATCAAGTTGGTAAAATAGATACCTTAGTCCACTATGTTCACTCATCAAATAAACCTCCTGCCAAGAAGATAATATCTCCACATCTTCAAGGCATGAACGATAACTTTCAACTCAAGATTAGGAGTCTCATAGTTTTGCTCTTGCTCATTCAGTTTCCTCGACTCATAGCATACCACTTGTCCCTCTTGCCTCAGGACCCCACCAAGTGATCCTCTCTTACAAGCATTTGTACAGACTACAAATTCTTTGTCAGGATCTAGAATCTTCAAGACCAGAGCATTTGTAAGTATGCTTCAATTGCTCAAAACTAGCTACACATTACTTTGTCCATTTAAACTTCTTTCCTTTTCTTTGAAATGATGTAATAAGATAGGAAATTCTTGAGAAGTTCCTAATTAACCTCGTATATAACCTGCTATCCCCATGAATGATCTCACCTCATCTACATTCCTAGGAGTCGGCCACTCCATGATAGCTCTAATATTTTCCAGATCCACTATTGTCCCTTCCTTAGAAACAACGTTTCCCAAGTAATAAACTTTAGTCTGAAATAAACTGCACTTGTTGAGCCTGGCATACAACTGATGTTCTCTTATCAATCTCAATACTACTAGTAGGTGTTCTGAATGCTCTTCCTCAATGTTAGAATATATCAATATGTCATTAATGAACACTATCACAAACTAGTCCAAGTAAGGATGCAACACATTGTTCATCAAACACATGAAAGTAGTTGGAGCATTAGTAATACATAAAGGAACCACCGCAAACTCATAATGCCCATACCTGGTATGAAATATAATTTTATAGATGTCTTCTTATTTAATGTGCACCTGATGATATCCTGATCTCAGGTAAATTTTCAAGAACATTGTTGCTTCCTACAATTGATCAAGCAAGTCATTAATCCTCAGTAATGGATATTTGTTCTTAATGGCCATCTTATTCAACTTCTTGTAATCAATGTGTAATCTGAGATTACCATCCTTCTTCTTTACAAAGAATATTGGTTCACCCCAAGGTGACACACTTGGCCTTATGTACCCCTTGTCAAGCATTTCATTAAGTTTCAAATTCAGTTCCACTAAATCTGGAGTGCTTATCCTGTAAGGTGCCTTTGATGTTGGTGCTTCTCCTTATATCAACTTGTAACCCTCATCCCACATTTACCTAAGCTAACTGTCCCACTAGGGTAAACAGGTGACGAAGAGTTACTATGATATGATTCAACTCCCTGTGTACAATTAAGGAAGTGGAATCGACACATAAAAAACTAAACTAACCTTCCTCAGGAGCTATAGGACTCCCAAGGACTAACTAACCACTCTAGGTGTCCAACCCCTGAGTTAGCTTGCCTTTTAATTGAACTAGACCCCTAGTTGTTCGCATTACAAGCACTCCATGTGACTGAAACCCTCTAGTTGCTCCCAAAACAAGGCCTCCCTGCAACTGCATTCTTTTTTAGGAAGTTTTGTGCCAACGAAGCTGAAATATGAGCCACTTTTTCAAGGCTAGGACTCAGCCCTTTGCCAAGAACTTGATGAAATTATCAGAAGTGATAGATAACAAGGAGACAATGCCTCAAAGGAAAAAATTGAATAAGGAACTAACCAGACGCATCCTAAACATGACATGCATTTCATCAAACACATCATAAACATATAATGTACAGGTAATATAAACACATATGAACATAGGGACCTAATATTTATTTGAGATTAGTCAAGAAGGTCTGATGCCCTCCCACAATAGTTTCATTATCATCTATTAGGTCATACATTCATTGAAATTTCATTTACAAAACCAAACATGATGAGAGCCAAAATCAACGTCAGTCATAAACCATGCTTATCACTAGAATATAACCAACAGATTAAAAATTATAGAACAACCAATAAAATCACATAGTAACAAACACATTTACTCATAAAACTCAAGAGGAAATATTCTTATTATTCATATGCAAAAGCCAACCAAGTCGGGGACTTCCATGTACCACCCAACCATAGATTGGGTTGAACCAAGTATTTCTTTCAACTAATCACCCCCATGCCATATTCCAACCATGAATGTGGGGCATACAACTAAACTGAGCATGCTTCTTAGGCTTTACTGCATATCCTACCAAAACTGGTCAAGGATTTCTAGGCCTGAAGCAAGCACCAATATAACTAGGCTTTACCATATATCCCACTAAGGGATTCCTAGGCCCAAACAAGAAACATGTACTATCAGGCTTTACTGCAATTACACCATATACCGGTCCTAGGATCACTAGGCCTATACAAGCATGGATTGATCTGGATCTCTCCACCTAAACCATGAGGAATTTATCTGCCTCCACCCTTTAGGCTTTACATTATGTCCCACCATTTACCTGTGAAGGATTCCTAGGCCCAACGAGGGTATACACAACCAGGCTTTATTGCAATCCCACCTTTACCAATCCAAGGATTGCTATGCCTTGTGATATTTCTTGAGACCACCCCACTCATTTTCGAAACCATCCAATAATGCAGCTCAACCATGTAAGAGAAACCCCATCACACCATGGCTATCTTGAAATGGAAAGGCAAGGCTGAAAACCACTGTCACACATAGAAAAACCCATGCCAACAACAACAATAGAACCAAATACACACATTCATGTACCATGCAGGCCAAACTAGCAAGGAAATCATACATGCAACTTGATACCTACAAGTAATCTTGTTGTAGCTACTTGATCCTGGTCTTCCTTTCTTGATCCTTGATTCCCTTTGATTTGTTTTCCTTCCTTTTCCTTCCTTCCTGCCTCCAATACTAGAATGCTACAAGAATGCTCTAAGTTTGCAGGAGTATGAGAGAGTAGAGAATAAAGAGAGAGCTCCAAAAATAAATTGACAAAAGCTTGTGAATTGATCCTCATATGCCTTTTTTATCAATGAGGCCTCTATTTTCTTCAATTTCTATTATTCTTCCTTCATTTTCCTCCTCACTTGAAACCTATGACCTTTCACCTTCCTTTTCTCCTAATTTCCTTTATTTTTATAAATAAAATTCCAATGAATGGCCCTTTCCTTTTCAAAGCCTTTGCCATTGCCTTTGCGAATTTTCCTTAGCCATAATAAACCAAATGAACACCCACTTGGATGTTTTTCCCAATATTCAGCTTGGAATATGTGTCCCATGAACTTGGTCTTATTTTTCCTTTATTAACTTTATTACATGAAATTTTAACCCGGGGTTGTTACAAACCCCTTCACCTTAGGGGAACATTGTCCTCAATGTTCAATGACACATATAACCAGCAAGGCCGCTGAAAGAAAAACATATTTCCCATGGATATTTATAACTTAGATCGATGCAGTATTTACAATATCAACCTACTAGAAAACAAACCAACATGACACTCTTACTACATATTGGAGCTTTATAACAAAGCTCATGGTGGTATTTACATCCATATACACATATACATATACCAAAACTGCTTTTCCTCAACCGGAAAACAAAAAGGGATACATAGCTTGCATCTGATCAACCATCTCCCAGGTAGCTTCATTGGGCCTAAAGTGCTTCCACTACACTTTAACTTGCTCGATTGCTTGGTTTCGGAGCATGAGCATATTTCTTTGCAAAATGCACTGAGGTTCTGGCTGGAATTCTTCTCCTGGCTCCACCTACAATACAAACCAATCAATAACATGATCAACATCCTTTACATAAATTTTAAGCAATGAAACATGGAAAACATCATGGACTTTCACTATCAGAGGCAGTGCAAGTATGTAGGCCACTAGTCCAATTCTCTTAAGGATCTTGAGCTTCGCACATGACCCAATCCTCAAGGAGCTCTTCTTTGGTTTGATGCGTAAGTACACATTCCCCAGCCTGAAACTGCTTAAATGCCTTGTGTTGATTTGCATAAATTTTCTACCTATCCTGTACTGCCTTTAAATTCTATTTGATAACCTACATTTCCTATTCCATTTCTGCCAACATGTCCAGTCCAATCAACACTTCGTTCACTGATTCATTCCAACTGATGGGAATATTACAACTCCACCCATACAGTGCCTCAAATAGACTCATCCTCAATGACTCCTTATACTCGTGATACACAATCTTCTTCAGAACACCATGCAACCTCACTATCTCCCTGATGATAAACTATACTATATCACTAACTGAATAAGTAGACTTCACTAGGATGAAGTGTGCTACCTTTTTTCACCTTTCCACCACAACCATGATGGAATCATGATGTCTAGATGTCCTTGAAAAATCTATAATGAAATCCATGGAAATGACCTCCCATTTCCACTTTGGAATCAGAATCGGTTGTAGTAAAACACCTAGATGCTTACACTCTGCTTTTACCTGTTGTTAATCCAAACATCTAGCCACAAACTCAGCCACTTCATTCTTCATAATTATCCAATAGTAGAACTTCTTCACCACTGTCAATGTCTTCTGATATGCTGGATGACCTGAATACATATTAACATGAAATTCCCTTAAGATAAGCTTCTTGAGCTCACTATTTGTCCAACACATAGATCCTGCCCCTAAATATGACCAAACCATCTGTTGTGAGATGATAGTCCACATCTTGATCAGCTGTATCCTGCTGTAACTTGTGCCTAAGCTCCTTATACCTGTCATTCTGCTGACTTTCCTGTAAGATATGATCCTATAAATCTGCCCCATATGAACTCATAGTTGCAATGTGATTTACCTGTACTATTTTCCTAAGAGCATTTGCAACCTTATTCTCCATACCCTTGATGTACTTGATCTTGAAATCAAACTCACAGATCATGGTCGACCATCCATCTTGCTTGAAATTTAGATTGGGTTGGTCAAATAGGTATCTCAATCCACTGTGGTCGCTCATCAATACAACCTCATGCCAAGAAGATAATGCTTCCACATATTCAATGCATGGACAATCCTGTCATGTCGAGATCATGGGTAACATAATTTTTCTTGTGCTTATTCAATTTCCTTGATTCATACCACATGTCCCTCCTACATCAAGAATCCACCAAGTCCTCTCTTACAGGCATCTGTACACATAACAAACTCTTTATCTGAATCTACAATCTTGAGAACTAGAGAATTTGTCAACAAGTGCTTCAACTGCTCAAAACTTGCTGCACATTCCTCTGCCCATTCAAATGTATTCCCCTTTCGCTGCAATGATGTGATAGGATATGAAATCCATGAGAATTTCCTAATGAACCTCCTATAGTAACACACTAATCCCATAAATGACGTTACCTCATCCACATTCCTAGGAGCTACCCATTCCATGATAACTTTGATCTTTTATGGACCCAATGCTATGCCTTCCTTGGAAACCACATGCCCCAAGTAATGTACCTCTGTCTGAAATAAACTGCATTTTCTAAGCTTGGCATACAACTGATGCTCTCTTAGAAATCTCAACATTGTTTCTAAGTGTTTGGCATGCTCTTCCTCATTCTTAGAATATATCAATATATCATCAATGAATACAGTAACAAACCTGTCAAGATGAGGACACAACACACTATTCATCAAGAACATAAAAGTAGCTGGAGAATTAATCAAGCCAAATGGAACTACAAAAAAATCATAATTCCCAAACCTCATTCAGAAAGAAGTCTTGTAGATGTCCTCTTCTTTAATGCATACCTGATGGTATCTTGATCTTAAATCAATCTTTGAGAACATTGTTTCTCCTTTCAACTGGTCAAACAAGTCATCAATCCTCAGTAATGGGTACCTTTTCTTGATGGTTACCTTGTTCAAATTCCTGTAATCAATGCAAAACCTGAGAGTACCATCCTTCTTCTTCACAAAAAATATTGATGCACCCCACGACGATACACTTGTCCTGACGTATCCCTTGTCAAGCATTTCCTTCAATTGCAACTTTAATTCCACTAACTATGGTGTTCTCATCTTGTAAGGTGCCTTTGATGCTTGTCATTAGGGGAATTTTGAGGTCTAAAATAGGCCTCCTAAGGAAATTATAGAATAATAGTGGAAATAATAAAATAAGATTATATTACATCATCAAATTTTAGAGGGAAAAAAGAAAAAAACTATTTTTTCAACTCGTATTTTCAACTTATGTCCCTATCGTTTTACTCAAATTTCAAGCGCAAACACTCATTGAATGAAAAATTTGATTCCTCATCCAAGGAGAACCCATGTTGCATATTTTTGATGGACCCTTTTACATGAAAAATGAGAAATACATGAAAAACATGATTGCAATCACGTTTTTTCATGTATTTCTCATTTTTCGTGTATCAGGGTCCATCGAAAGTTTGCAACATGGGTACTCCTTGGATGAGGAATTAAATTTTTCATCCAATAAGTACTCCTACTCGAAATTTGAGTAAAAACTTAAGGAGATAAGTTGAAAATATGAGTTGAAAAAGTAGTTTTATTATTTTATTATTCTTGAATCTTTTTACTTTTTTACTCCAAAAATGGTGAATCATCCCCCATGGTTGACATCATCATCTTGAATCTTATTGGTTCTTATAAAAAAAAAATTGGTTGTACATTTTTATTAGGAGGCCCATTTTAGACCTCAAAAATCCCCTAATGTGCTGCCCCTGGTACCAACTCAATAGAAAAATCCACTTCCCTATGAGGCAACAACTCTGAAATATCTGTTGGGAACACATCCTAAAACTGTTGTAAGATCGGGTACCTCTTCAAAACTTCTACATCCTCAACATCCTTACCTTTATAACTGGAAATATGTACTACAAATAACACACACCCTTTCCTACGACTGCACTTCTCCTGAATAGATGTAACCATTCTAACTAATGTCACCTTTTTCTTACCCTATAAGATCCTTTGTTCTCCATTTTCATCCAAGCAATCAATAGCCTTGTCATAACAATCCACCTTGTTCCTATGAAAATACAACCATTCCATACCCAACAACATACTGTATGATCCCAACGGAAGCACATTCGAATGTGCTTATGTAGGCATACCATACTCAAATGCACAAGCTCTTACCTAATGATGAACTCTTTTCTTTGTACCTATATCCAATTGCACTAACCAAGATTATGCATGTACTTATTTATTCAAGCCACACTTATTCACTAGGTCAGGATTAACATAACTATAATGAGATCTAGGGTCAATCAAAATAAAAACAACTTGATCACAAATCTTGTTAAATTTTCAGATTGTTCTATGTTGTATCAGTTACTTTAACCCAAATTACTTCTTTATTAACAATGCATCCAATTATTAGAAGCATAATCAATCGTAAACATAACTGAAGAAAGAAAAATATATGCAATGATAGAGAAGAGAGAAACAAAACCATAAGAGACAGAAGATTGATCCAAGACAAAGTAGAAACCCCACAAGGAGGGAACCCTTTAAAATCTTTTTCATTAATAGATCGTCATAAAAAAATTTCAGCAGAGAGTGCAATGAGCCAAATACATATGTTTGCAGTGGATATTTACAAATTATATCTGTGATCTACAGATCTATATAACAGTAGAGAGAAACCCAGATCCACCAGATCACTGAAACCAATCGAAGTCAAAATGTCAAACCCTAGATTTGAACCTTGGACGCTCTCCTCAACACTGTGTGAGGGCGTCTATTACTGCTTGGATGCTCTCAGGAAGAATTTGTGCATGCATCTGGGGTAAAACACACCAAAAACCCTTGGATGCTCCCTTACAGTTACTGTGCGTGCATCCAGGCCTCTCAGGGCCACTCTGTGTGAGCGTTCGGGGTCTAATGCAGCCCGATCTGTCTCCAAAACCCTAGACGCTCTCATAAGCCTATGTGCTAGCATCTAGGGCTCTCTGGATGCTATCATTCCCACTATGTGTCAATGTCTAGGAACTAAGATTCCTAGTTATGTGCCAGCGTCCAGGAACCAGAAAACCCTAAGTCAGAGTGAACCTCACGCCTGTGATTTCAGACCCTTGCGTGAACTCCTTCTGTTGAACCTGTGTGAACCAAGAAAAGGGAGAAGAATAGAATATGAATTGATCAGTGTGATAAAATGAGCTTGAGATTGCTTCTATTTATAGGATTTCCTAAGGGTCCAATTGGGGTTAAGGCCGACCTAAGAAATTACACATGTGGTTAGGCCGACCCATTCCATAATACATGTATGAATAAAATAATTCAAAACTCAACTTTTGCTTGACCAAATTGGGCTATATTTAGGTCGATTTTGGTCCTCTTGAAAAGAGGAATTTAATGCAAGAATCATCTCAGCCATCTGAGCTATCCAATGTGGAATTTTAACCTAGTTGAAAAATTAACACTCCATCTTAACTAGGAAGAATTCCACTTGCCAATATCTGTCAGTTGATATTCACATCATCCTATCATGTTGTTGTAATGCTTTGACTGTCTCTGCTCAAATTTATCTAATAAAACTCTCTCGGATCTAGAAGAAGAAGAATCGTGGAGCATTAAATTCCACCCATATCGAGCAACAGGATAACTCATCATACAGGGGAGCAAATCTTTGACCCTAGAATCTCATCAAGGAGCTCATCCTCAACCCGAAATCTCAAAAGGGGAGAAAATATCAACCCAATCCTATTGCCTACCAATATTCCCATCAATGACTCTTAGTAGTCATGTGGTAGAACACCTACATCATAATCAACTTGGGTTGTACACCCCAAGTACACTTAACTCATTGTCCAAACGAGAAGTGGTATTCCCAACAAGCCTTACTTGTGGGTATCATGCGAACTGGGGTATACTCTGCAAGGAATAGATAGGGGATAAGCATTCTCCGACCCTATGAATATAGGGGGGAAGCATCTTCAACCCTATGGGTAACAGATAGGCGAGTGCCCTATTGTCCAGATATCCCTCAACCCTAAGAGCCCTCTCTCTCAATTCCTCAACCTGGGAACTCAAATAGGGTAGGAAGAGTTGGATTAGTGTCCTTGATCAATGCTGCCCCTTACCTGGAGGGGCTATATGCATCAATCCAAGATTCTCTCTCAAAACCAAGAACTTTCTTTTCAATAATTCCTTGGTGAGAATATTTTCAATCTATTCATCTGTTGATATGTGATGGAGTCTAACAACTCCTCTTTATACCATGTCACGAATGAAGTGATATTGAATCTTAATGTGTTTGGACTTGTCATGTAACATAGGATTTTATGCCAAACGGATCCCACTCTTTTTATCGTAGTATATCATTATATTGTCTAAGACCTTCTCAAATATCTCTCCAAAGAGCTTTCTCAACCAAACTGCTTCGTAGCTAGCCATGCTAGAGGCAATGTATTCTTCTTCCATTGTGCTCAATGCTACAAAATTTTGTTTCCTGCTCATCCAGGATATCATGGCAGATCCAAGGCTAAAACAACATCCATATGTACTCTTCCTATTGATAACATTTCCGACTCAGTCATCATCAGTGTATCCATGAATTTGAACAACTCTGACAGAATATCTCATGCCAAGTGTGATTGACCCATGAAAATATATCAATATGTGTTTAGCAGCTATCCAATGTGCATGGAGGGGCTCGATCATGAATTGATTCAATGTGATTACTACATAACATATATCTAGAAGGGTTTTCACAAGGAACATCAGATCCCCAATAAGCTCTGTGTACTCGGATGGATTTTCCAAATAAGGTCCCGCAGCTTCTCCACATAACTTCTTGAATTTCATTTCCATTTGTGTAACCATGGATTTGCATTCAGTCATTCCAAAGCTTTCTAGTAGCTTCACAACATATTTTCCTTGTGAAAGTAAAATCTCACAAGGCCTTTGCCACATCTCAAGGCCTAAAAAGTAGTGCATGAGACCAAGGTCTTTCATCTCAAATTTAGAGGCTATCTTCCTCTTACACTCGATCATCAGAGGCTCACTACCTGTCAAGAATAGATCATCAACATATAAAACAAAAATCAACGACATAAGTTGGACTACCTTGACGTAGAGGTTGGGATCGACCTTGTTTCTTGTGAACCCTATATTCACTAAGTAATTGTCAATGCATGCATACCAAGCTCGGGGAGCTTGCTTCAAACCATACAATGCCTTCTTCAACATGCAAACATGTGTTCTTCGATCTTCCAATTCAAATCCATGTGGTTGTTCAACATATACTTCTTCCTGTAACATGCCATGAAGAAATGTGGTATTTATGTCCATATGATGAAGAGTCCATACTTGACTCGCAAAAAGGGAAACTATAGAACGGATGGTTGTATATCGAGCTGTGAGAGAAAATATGTCATCATAATCTTCTCCATCTTTTTTAGAGAATCATTGAGCTAAAAACCTTGCTTTATGTTTCTCAATGCTGCCATCAATTCCATGTTTGATCTTGAATAACCACTTTGAATTCACAAAATACTTCCCATTTGGTCTAGGTACAACATCCCATACATCATTTTTTACAATCGATCCATATTCCTTGGCCATAATATCCTTCCAAACTTGTTATTTTACTGCTTCTTTGAATGAGATTGGTTCGTCTTGAATCATAGTGCTCATGTTTGCAACATATTCATGATACCTACATGGTTTCTTCCTTTCTTTGAATGATCTACGAATGGGAACATTTCTTTCATCATTTTGTAAAGTATCATGGAGCCAAGTGGTCTCTTCGTAGTATGAGAATCACTTGGAGGAGGATCTAATGGATCCATAGGCTCTGTGGGATCATCATCAATATCATACTTGGGTACGGAAGGACCATCTAGAATATCCCAGTCATCATTCTCTTCCTTGGGAGGAGGAGGCAGAGGAATATCTCTTGCTTTTCTAAGAGATGCATCTTCATTGAATGTTACGTCCTTGCTAATTTCAACCTTCCTTTGACTAGGAATATATATTCTATATGATTTAGAATTTTCACAATAACCCACAAACATACCTTTTCTTCCTGTAGCTTCTAATTTGTTCCTTTTTTCCTTTGGCACATGAAAATATAAAGGGCACCCAAATACACAAAAATGGCTAGTATCAAGCTTGATACCTGTTAATATTTTTTCAAGGGTTTTTTTTTCTAACACTTGATGAGGCACCCTATTTTGAACATATAAATGATAGATGTAGCTTCAACCAAAGGAAATTTAGCACCTTTTGATCATGAAGCATAGCACAGGAAGCTTTTAATATAGACATGTTCTTCCTTTTAGCTAGACCATTATGTTTAGGAGTATATGACACAATTGTTTCTTTCTTGATACCTTCTTTCTTGCAAAAAGATATGAATTTGTTTGACATGTATTCCCCTCCATTGTCAGACCTGAAGACTTTGATTCTCTTTCCTGATTGATTTTCGATCAAGGCTTTGAATTCCTTGAATATTTCAAAGGCTTCATCCTTGTGCTTAAGGTAGTATATCCATGTCTTTCTTGAGAAGTCATCAATAAAGGTGATGTAGTAGAGACGACCACCAACAGAATGTATAGGAATCAGACCACATATATCATAATGAATGAGGTGGAGGATGTCATTTGTCTTTTTTTTACTAGAGGGAAATAGTCCCCTTGTTTTCTTTCCACTCGCACAACCTAGACAAACTCTATCATGATGAGCTTGAACATTGGGGATACCTGAGACCAATTTCTTCAACTTCGAAAGTGCATCATAGTGTAGATGATCCAATATGTAGTGCCATAACTCGCTCATATGATTGGTATTATGAACCAATGCTAGAAGAAGTCTTCCACTAACTCTATAGATTCCTTCAAATCTCGATTCTAATGTTAGTGCATCTCTCATAGGTGAATCAATGGACCAAGTAAAAAAAATTCCTTTGATGAAGGCAACCCTCATCCCTTTATCTTCCAATGTGGATATAGATACCAAATTCTTCATTAATCATGGTACATACATATCATCATGCAGCAGAACTGGTTCCCCAGAATTCAACTGAAATTTGATAGACCCAAAGCCTTTCATTGGATGAGTGGAGTTGTCTCCAAGAATGATCTTCAGCTTAGTATCCCTCTCTACCAAATTAGAGAGGACTTCTTTGTATCCATAGAAATGACGAGTGGCCCCACTATCAACCAACCAACTATCCCATGAATCTGGTAGAGAAGAACTAGTAAAAGTAGAAATAAGAATGTATTTAGATTTATTTACAAAATTACTTTCATACCTGAAAGCCCTTGACTTCTGTTCAAGAGGATGATCTTCTTCACGGTTTCTTGAGGAATCTCTACTTCTTCTTTCATATCTTCTATCACGATTATTTATTTGATTGTCTTTTCTTCTTTTGTAATTCTAATTGCCTCTAGTGTTGTAACATGGCCTCTTTCCCTTCTCGGGACAGTCACAAGCATAATTATCTTTCTTATGGAAATTGAAGGATTCAATATGAGATAACGATATGTCATTCCTTCCTTTTGTGTTTTGAGAAGGAGGCTTCCTTGATGGACCTCCTTTTTCCTTCTTCCTTTTGTCATGAGTAATATATGTCGCGGGATATCCCTCTTCATGCTTTTGAATCCTTCCTCTTGCTATCATCCTTGATTCTTCTTGAGTAATCTTCCCAACAATTTCATCAAATGATGGAAGGACATTGTTGTTGCTAATTGTAGTAATGAAGGTTTCCCAAATAGGAGGGAGACCTCTAAGAGTCACAACTACTAACTCCATTTCAGACACATTTTCTCCAACTCTTTGCAATTGATCTCTAAGGCAAGAGATCCTCATAATGTAGGATTAAAAAACTTATCCTTTATTCATCTTGGTTTCATTGAGTTGATCTTTCATGGTGATGATCTCATTCAAGTTGTTGATTTCATACATGTCGGATATCTTGTCATACATATCTTTAGACTTTCTTAAATTCCCAACATATGCAAGTAAATGATATTGTAAACCATCAGCTATAATTTTCTTTGCTTTGGACTCACCTTTCTTATACCTATTCTTGAGGGAAGAAAAAGCATTTTCTGGAGGCTTAGGCATCCTTCCTTGAATGTATTCCACCACATAATTGTTGTTAGCTAAGATCTCCTATCTAACTTTCCATGCAACAAATTTTGATGCATCACCCAACTTTTCATGCTCCTTGAAGGTAGAAGACGACATATTTACCTTGACTATGAAATATTATTTCTAAAAATGAGGTCTTCAATGCTTGTCTTCTTTTGGACTTGTCGTTCACCTTAGCTTCGATACCATGTTAAATTTTCAGATTGTTTTATGTTGTATCAGTTACTTTTTCCCAATTTACTTCTTCATTAACAACACATCCAATTATTAGCAGTATAATCAATCATAAACGTAACTAAAGAAAGAAAAATATATGCAGTGACAAAGAAGACAACAACACAACCATAAGAGACAATAGATTGGTCCAAGACTAGGGAAAAACCCAACAAGGGGGAACCCTTTCAAATACTCTTCTTTAAAAGATCATCATAAATTTTTTTTAGCAGAGAGTACAATGAACCCAATACATATGTTTGCAGCGGATATTTACAAATTAGATCTACAGATCTATATAACAGTAGAGAGAAACCCAGATCCACTAGAACCGAAGTCAAAATGTCAAACCTTAGATTTGAACCCTGGTCTCTCTCATCACACTAGTAGAAAATGATGAAATTAGTGACTAGGTGACTAAAAATGTTAGTCATCGCAATTATTTCAAGTGAATTACTACTAAATTTGAGCAGTTTTAAGCGACCGAACTAAAAATGATTGACTTACACAACTAATTTAGTTTAGGGATAAAATATATGACTAGATAATAAATGACCAAACTAAAAGTGACTAACTAAAATGACTAATTTAGTCGAGGACTAAAATATATGACTAGATAATAAGTGACAAAATTAATAATGATTAACGTAAATGACTACTATAGTCCAAGAATAAAAATATGACCAAATAATAAGTACAACAAGTATATGAATTAGTCATTTATGTTAGTAATTTTTAATTGTGTCACTTTGGAAATGGAAAATTGCAATTTTGATATTGAAGTGTTTCATTTCACTACAGGGGTCTCTAAATCCATCTGCAGTGTTAAAATTTAGAGACAAAGGGGTCTTTGAATCCATTTACAGTGTTAAAATTCTAAATACCCTTTTGTCTTTAAATTTTAAGACTACAAATGGATTCAGATATTCTCAACATCAATTTGACCTTCCTTCGCCATCGGGGCAAGGCTCTCCTTCACCAGTTTGCCCAAGTAGGGCATGGCCAATGGCACTTGAGATGAAGGACAAGCAAAAAAACAAACCGAAGAAAGTCGTAACTTATGAACCTTCTAAAAACCCTAAGAAAGTCATAATACATTGCATGTCTTTCTATGATCTCTAGGATGAAAGGGAAACCAAAATCAAAGCTAGACAACTCCAACAAAAGGTTTTCATCCACTCACAAATGGCCTCAAGCCCTAGGCTAGCCAAAACTAGAGGACTTGAATAATGCAAAATTGGAGTAGAGTTAGGGCCTTTGAATCACTAGATTACTGACTTATCAAATTATTAAATTTTCTTTCTAAAGACCTGGTAGGCCTGAAATCTAAGGCATGGTGACCTTTCGATCTAACTACCAAATGAGAATGGATAAAATCCTTGCGCTAACCCAAATTTTGTGAAAACCCACTCCTCCAATGCATAATCCACCAACTCCTCCTCCTTCATGTGGGTCTGATAGTAAGAAACCAACATCTCATGAGTAGTTATGTGTCTTCAAAGGGTTTATCATGACGATGATCTTTGTACTTAAAAAATATACATCATGTGAATAAAAATCTCATGGTTATCATTTAATCTTATTTTTCATTTTGACAAGGATATCAGAACCTGACATTGTCCAGAGCCCATTCACTCTTCATCAAAAATACGTCTCGGTCTAGTCAGAAACTCCACACCCTTTGTTTTCTTGTAAATTTTCCATGGGCCTATAGGGTTTCTCCATAATTATTGAATTCCTCTCCCATGGTAGAGATGTTGTCATTTCCTCTTTAACATTTTGACTCCATAAAAAATAAAATAAAAATTATAACTATAACTATAGCTATAATTAATAATTAAACTAATCTAGATCCATCTTAACTTTGGATCTACCAAGCGCTAAGATTGAGGAATCAAATATTTCATAAGGTGCAAACATGAAAAAAAAAAAAAAAAAAAAAAAAAAAAAAAAAACTTCTTGTAAATTCAACTACCTTTCTTTTAGAAAAATATTAAAACATTTATAACATTGGATAACTTTTAAAAAAATTAAAATATTTATTATATTTGAATAATATTTTTTTATATTATGGTAAAAAATTTGGGGCTTTTCATTTGGAATTTCATTTTCCCACTCATCAAATTTAAGATTTAAGAGGGTATGGCTAAGGAGCATTGGCAGTGAGATTTAAGAAGGTATGGCCAAGGAGGATTGGCGAGGTATTGCCAAGGAAGATTGACAGGAAAACTAGGCGAAAAACATTAGGTTAACATTGAAATAAAGGGTATGGCAAGGAGGATTGGTGGGAAGACAGACGGATAACATTATCTTAACAACCAATTAGAGACCACAACTGCAGGAGGATCCTTAACACAACCAAAGCCACGGACAATTTTATACCCACAAGTTTGAAAGTTTGAAGCTTTTGATCATTTGATCCTCTTTGAGAGAGTTGAGCCTTGGCTTGATTTTTCATGTTGGTAGTACCTACGATTTTGGAAGCACGACCAGGAAGACACAAAACAGGAAGAGCCAGTAGAAGACTATTTGGAGAGGGTTCCACTTATAGATAGTTAATTGATTGATACCATAAGATAAAAATAGTATATTTTGGTAATGGATTACCCTTTTATCTACCATGAATAGTCTAGGTACTCTCCAAAATGTTGCCTTTTATATTTATGGAATGTTATAGGTTAGTTGAATTATTGTTTTTGCAGATTTCAGTAGACAACTTGCGGTCTTCTTGCACCCTTCGTCTATGTCCAACATGCAAATGAAACATACATATGCTTCGCTAGAGGTGCTTTTTTAGAATATGGAGCCATGGTAACACTGATAATAGCCATATACTCGATAACACTCTTAATATTAGAATAAAGAGTATGAAAACACATGGCGATAAGTAGAAATCAAACATGGCCGCCATGAAATAAAAACTGAAAAGTTTAACTTTAATAATTTTGATTTTGTTCTTTAATTTATTAATAAAAATTATATAGTTTCTAAATTCTAATTTGAAATTAACAAATTTCTTTTATTAATTAACTTAAAAAGAGTTTAGGTATTTGTTTGTTTGTTTGTTTTTTTTTTGTTTTTTGTTTGTTTGTTTGTTTTTGTTTGTTTGTTTGTTTTTTTGTTTGTTTGTTTTTTTGTTTGTTTTTTTGTTTGTTTGTTTGTTTTTTTTGTTTGTTTGTTTGTTTGTTTGTTTTTTTTTTTGTTGCTGTTGTTGTTGTTTTTTTGGTAGAAATCACATAGGAGAAATTTTTTGCCGGCACATTTTGAACCAGCTAGTGTGCTTCATCATCAGGACTAGATGAAGGTGCGGATCGTGGCACATGCTTAAATAGAGTGCGATGTAGAGATCAAAATATCATATAATGGCTAGTTTATGAAAAATAATATTTTAATAATAACATCATATAACGGCTAGTTAATGAATAACATATTGTTTATGAATTATAATTTATAATTATTAAAATAAAAATATATATTAATTAAAAAAGATCAAAAAAACATAAACACTAACCAGAAACAAACAGTCAAAGTCAAGCAAAGACAGGGAACAAAGTCAAAAAATATATAAAGAGGAGCCAGGGCCCGATTAATGGGTCAAGAACCTATAACAAAATTAATGGAGACTCAAACCCAAAGCAATCAAAGAGGGATAGTTAATTAATTAGGGTCAACCAAAAAATTATAATAAGGGTCTAGGGCCTTACAATCAATAAAAGGAGTTAAGAAAATCAATAAAGTCTAACAAACAATCAAAGTAGTTGAGATGAAATAATACTAAAAAGCGAAGAAAGAATAGGATAAAAATAAATTTTAAAGAAGGGAAACTGATCAAAAAACAAAACAATTCATAAAATAATTAGTGAACAGAAACAAACTAAGAGGGAAGCACAGAGACCCATCTTGGGCTAATATTCCAACTATCATCTCTATTTAAATTACTGGGCCTTTTTTCAATTTCTAGGGCCTCCCTAAATTTATGATGATGGAAATGACTAACCTTGGCAATGACACGGGCCTCCTCAATTCAGATGTGATGCCTATATTTTTTTGCATGTTCTGCCAATGCAGAGGAGTGGGTCCTGCCATGCTTGATGTCAATTGCATGCTCATTAATCCTTTGATTAATCGGGTGAATAGTCTCATCAATGTAGGAAGTCCCGCATGAGCAAGGGATAACATAAACACCTTTCATATTTTTGGGGTCCACAGGGTCTTTAACATATCGTAGGGAGCTTCACATGGTATTTAGAGGCCTAAAGGTTGAATGAACCTTATGCTTCCTTAGGATCCTCACAATCTTGTCTGTGGTTCCTTGTATAAAAGGAAGATGAACCCCAGAAAAACGATCCTTGGATTCTTTCTTAGCCCTAGGACCCTTTTCGACTTTGAGGAAAGCCTTGGTACATTGGTGTTTACTATACCCATTATTAAAGAAGACACTTAGGAGGTGTGCTTTCTCTTAATTGAGATGTTTGTCATCATAAACCCTTAAGCTATAATCGCTAAGGTATTGAGAACACTGAGATTTTGAGCTTGGAGATGATGAGAATTAGCATGAAGATATTGCTCCGTATGAGTTTTCTTCTAAAAGACTCGATGAGAAAAGGATCCATCCTCATTCCTAGAGAGGAAGATGTCAAGGAAGGGAAGACTATTATTACATTCAAATTCCATGGTGAATTTTATGAAATTAGATTGATTATTAAGATGAAGGAAAAAAAGATCCATCTCTTCATTGCCATGGGACCAAATGACACAAGTGTCATCCACAAACCTCTTCCTCATCTTAAGAAGAAGACAAGAAGAGGCCAAGGCCTTTTATTCAAAATCCTCCATGAATAGATTAACCACCACAAGGGAGAGTGTTAGGTCCCTATAATACTAGTGATTCCCCCATTACTATTTTCGTTGTATCCCTTATTGTTATTTTCATGCCCCTATTGTCCCCATATTATTATTATGCCCCATAGAATCCCACTATTATTATTTTTGTGCCTTTATATTATTATTGTTAGGTCGACTTTGGTTATATTGTGCCCTTAGACTCTTATATATAGAAAGGAGGTTTTGTCATTTGAATCATCTAAGAATTATTCATTTGTGTAATGTAAATAAGGTTTCCCCCTCGAAGAGTTTTATTTCTAAGGCATTGATCTATCTTTTCTATCTTTTTGTGAGTTGGTTTCATAAAATTTGGTATCAAAGCTTTGGATTCTGGGGTTTCACCGCTCCAAATAGGTCATTGTGGCATTTTCGCTATAACGTTTTTTCTATGATGTTTCAGAAGCTAAAACAAAAATCCATTTGAGACGAAATCTCGCTAAGTCGCGAGCCCTAATTTAAGATCTTTTCCCACTATATTTGCGGAGATATAATCTGAGGAAGTTAGGGTTTAGCAGACCCTCGAATTACATTCCAAACATGTGACCTTGGGAAAATCGTCATAACTTTCGCTCTGAGCATCAAATTGAATTTTCGTAAGAAGTTACAGAAAGAGGACAATTGTAGTTTTTTTGGGTATCAGCTTTAGAACCTAAGGTTGAAACAGTGACCTAAGGCACGTCATACAAGTTTGCTCTACTGAACCAGTCTATACTCAGGTTATCGTGGGAGATTTGGCATAACTCTTCATTGGACAATCCAATCTTGATCAGACTTGTGGGGTTATAAATATTAGTGAGAGGGTTACCGCAGGAAGAAATTTCAGACTTTAGAATCCACAATTATAGAGATACATCAGATTCAATATCGAGCTCATACAAAGTGAAAAAGGTGTGTAGTTTTTTAAATTTTTTTGCATAAGCTTGGTTTGAAAAATTAGTTTGAAGGAATTAAAAGGGCATAGTGAAGCATTATTATCAGTAATTGATGCCCCAAAGAAAGAAAATGGAAACACTTAGTAAGCAACCTGAAATATCTAGCATGACTCATGAAGAAGAGGAAGAAATGCAACATGATATATCAAAATTACGAGACCAAGTGCAACAAATTTCACTTGCACAAAAAGTAACAGAAGCTAAGATGGATGGTTTAAAGAAAGACGTAGAAGCTAATATGTATGGCATGGAAGCTAAGATGGATGGTTTAAAGAAAGGCGTAGAAGCTAAGATGGATGGTGTGGAAGCTAAGATGGATGGCGTGGAAGCTAAGGTGGATGATTTAAAGAAAGACATGGAAGATTTGAAGACAAATTTGACAAAGTTTCTATAAGAAATGCTTACTAATGGCGAAAGGGTAGTAAAGGAAACTCATGATGAGAAAAGAATAAATGTTAATCATGATTTCATAGACTCTAACGTTGGATCGAAGAACCACTATGTTCCAAAGATCTATATGAGGAAGTTTGATGGCAAGGATCCCAGAACATGGATACTACAGATGGAGCAATTTTTCGATCTCCATAATGTGCAAAAAACACAAAAGGTACACATTGCAACTTTATATTTGGAACCAAACCAGTTTGTATGGTATCAATGGCTTTTCTCTCATAAAAAAATTGTCACTTGGGCTATTTTTACGGATGAAATGATAGCACAATATGAGGATACAAAATACAACACTTTTTTTAACCAATTGATAAATCTCAAACAAAAGGGTTCAATGATGGAGCACATTGAGGACTTCCAAAAATTGAATATAAGGGTAAAAGATATTCCATAGGAGCATAGGATTGATGTGTTCATAGGGACTTTAAAAGATAACATTCAACATGAGGTTCACCTTTGGGAACCAAATTCATTGGAGAAGGCATAAAGGTTGGCAAGAAAAATGGAAAGCAAAATTATGGCAACAAGGAAGTCTACCACTCACAATCATAAAGATGGAAGTGTTGTTGCCCCTAGCCATACAAAACCTACAAGGTTGACACCACAACAATTGGAAGAAAAAAGAGCAAAAGGGCTTTGTTACAATTGTGATAGCAAATACACTAAAGGTCATAAGTGTGCCGAGAAGAAATTATTTTACATAGATTGTGAAGAGGAGGAAGAAAAGGAACAAGAAACGTCAAAAGAAGAGGATATACACCAGGAACAAACCCTAGAAAAAAAATAAATGAATCCGACCATATCTTGTAATGCATTGGCTGGAATTACCACTCCTCAAACTATCAAGATAGAAGGGCATATCAAGAAGAAAAAGGTAATAGTGTTGATTGATTCGGGAAGTACCCATAATTTTATTCATTGTAAGATAGCCAAGGAATTGAATTGCTTCCTATATCCAACACTAGAGTGTCAAGTGATGGTTCCAAGTGGAGGAACCATAAATTGCTCAGGAAAGTGCCATAATTTTATGAGAGATTTTTCGGCGTAAATCACAAGATATTTCATTTGTCGACGCATTTTGAACCAACTAGTGTGGTTCATCATCAGGACAAGTTGAATGAGCAGATCAGGCTTTGCATGTTAAATAGA
Source organism: Pinus tabuliformis (assembly GCA_031772625.1). Lineage (NCBI taxonomy): Eukaryota > Viridiplantae > Streptophyta > Pinopsida > Pinales > Pinaceae > Pinus > Pinus tabuliformis. The sequence goes on from CM062817.1 coordinate 868,966,282, forward strand.
TAGAGCAGAAACTCCAACGGTTGTATTCCATGACCAGGTAACGACTATATTGATAACGACTAGATTTGACTGGATTAGGGGAATAACCATTATTTAATTAAAAATTAACTTTGGTTAGTTAAATTCTTATTAAAACAAAAGTAAATGGACCCTTTTTAACCATTTATAATTATAAATATATATTAAAAATAAATTATAACCTAAATTAATTTACATTAATAGTTAGTTATCAAAGTTGTTATATCTAAAAATTAGAGTAATTAATAGTTAGTTATAAAAATTATTAAATATATAAAAATACATAAATATCTAGATATATAAGTCAAAGGGACTGTTCCATATACTAATAAATATTAAATTAATTATAAACTAAATTAATTTTAAATAATAGTTATATATAGAAGTTAAACAAGTATATAAATAATAGAGTAATGTAAGGTTATGATAATAGAGTAAATTAATTATAATTATGATATTATAAAAATATATATAAATAAATTATAAAATAAATTAATTTAAATAAATAGTAAGATATCCAAGTTATTAAATCTAAATATTAGAGTAGTTAGCTATAAAAGTTATAAATATTAGGGTAATACATAAATAGTAAGTTATAATATTAAAATGTAAGTTAAAGGGACAGTCTTTACATTTATAATATTAAAAATAAATTAATTTTAGTTCAATGGTTATTTATAAAAGTTATATAAATATTAGAGTAATATAAGGGTTAGAAAGAAAATTTTTAATATCTAAAATTAAAGGTTAAAATAATCAAAGATTAATATCAAGCTTATTTTCTTTAAGTTATTAGTATAAAAAGGGCTACTACAAAACCTCAGACAAATGAACCTCAAGGAACAAAGGCCCCAAGAAACAGGAAACCCGGGAAAAAATCTTAAAAGACAACAAGAAAAAACAAGACAAAGGGAAGGGAAGGCAGGAAGACCACGACTAGGAGGAGAGGGCTGGGACCCAGCAACTACTGATCTTCCAGCCATCCTCTCTATTGAGATTGTTTGGCCATCCTCTGATCTGCTCATTCAACTTGTCCTGACGATGAACCACACTAGTTGGTTCGAAATGCGTTGACAAATGAAATATCTTGTGATTTACGTCGAAAAATCTCTCATAAATTTACGCCGAAAAATCTCTCATAAACTTAATATGGATCACAGAAGCCTCAATTCAACAAAGTGCCATAATATCAAGCTATCCATGGGAGAATATGTATTGAATAGCCCAATGCTTTCCATTCCAATGGGTGGTGTTGATGTTGTACTAGGAGTCCAATGGCTACAATCCTTGGGTACAATAACTTTTAATTTTCAAGAACTTTTCATGAAATTTTGTTCAGAAGGAAAGGAAGCTGAATAAGGGGTATCACAGGGAAATCGGGAAAGATAATAAGCTCTAACGGAATGACAAAGCTTCTAAAGAAAGAAAATAAGGCATAATTGCACAATTATGTTCACTAGAGGTTCCCACATAGAAATCATCCATTTCTCCAGATCTCCAAAAAGTCTTGGACAATCATTCCAATGTATTTGAGACTCCCAAAGACCTCCCACCTATTTTTGATCATGATCATGCTATTAATTTCATTCCAAGAAGTGTTCCTCCAAACATCAAGCCTTACAGATATCCCTATGTCCAAAAGAGTGAAATTGAACGTATGGTTGCAGAAATGCTAGAGGCTGGTATAATTCAACCTAGTCAAAGTTCTTTCTCTGCTCCAGTAGTATTGGTTCATAAGAAGGATGGATCATGGCGCATGTGTCCAGATTATAGGAAGCTCAACAAGTTCACTATTAAAGATAAATTTCCCATTCTTGTCATTAATGAATTATTGGATCAATTTACTTCACCAAGTTGGATCTTCATTCAAGATATCATCAAATCAGAATGAAGACTGAAGACATTCCAAAAACAACATTTAGAACTCATGAGGGTCATTATGAATTTTTGGTCATGCCTTTCGGCCTTACTAATGCACCTTCTACATTTCAAGGTTTGATGAATTCCATTTTCAAACCCTTCCTTAGAAAATTTGTGTTAGTATTTTTTGATGATATACTAATCTACAACAAGTCTTGGAAGGATAATGTCCAACATGTTGACATGGTGCTTAATCTATTAGAGGAGAAACAATTATATGCAAAAATCTCCAAATGTTTCTTTGGAGTACAAGAGGTGGAATATTTGGGTCATATTGTATCTCATGAAGGTGTTAAGGTAGACCCTAGCAAAATTAAAACCATTAAGGAATGGAAAATCCCCACATCCATCAAGAATCTACAACGATTTCTCAGGTTGGTAGGGTATTATCACAAGTTTGTTAAGAATTATGGGAGAACAACAACACCTCTAACAACATTATTGAAAAAAGATGCATTTTCATGGACTCCAGAAGCTACGAAGGCCTTTGAATATCTTTAAGAGGCAATGTGCCAAGCACCAGTCTTAGCTACACCTGACTTCACAAAAACCTTTATTGTGGAATGTGATGCCTGAGGAAATGGAATTGGTGTTGTTTTAATGCAAGAAAAAAGACCCATTGCTTTCGAAAGTCATCCAATCAAAGGAAAGTATTTACAAAAAGCTATTTATGAGAAGGAAATGTTGGCAATACTACATGCACTTAAGAAATGGTCACCCTATCTAATGGGAAGACACTTCAAGGTAAAAAAAGATCATGATAGTATTAAATACTTTTTAGAACAAAGATTATCTTTAGAAGAGCAACAAAAATGGGTCACAAAGATGTTGGGTTATGACTTTGAAATCATCTACAAAAAAGGGAAGCAAAATGTTGTGGCAGATGCACTCTCAAGAAAGGATGAAGATGTGGAAGCATTTCTTTGCGCCATTTCTATTATCCAACCAGATTGGATAAACGAAGCAAGGGATGAATGAAAGAATGACGAGGAACTGTGGGCACTCATTCAAAAGATACAACAAGATCCCAGTACATATGATACATTTAGTTGGAAAAATGATTCGTTATGGTACAAGGATTGGTTATACCTATGTAAGAATTCACAACTCAAACAAAAGATTCTTAGGGAATTGCACACCTCTCCCTTAGGAGGGCACTCAAGATTTCTAAAAACCTACCAGAGGGTTAAGAAGGAATTTTTTTGGGATGGCCTTCAATCAGATATTCAAAAGTTTGTGGTGAAATGTTTGGTTTACCAACAAAATAAAGTTGAAACAATTAAGACCCTAGGACTATTACAACCTTTATCCATTCCAAGCCAACATTGGGAGGAGGTTTCAATGGATTTTATCACAGGTTTACCCAAGTCCGAAGGAAAGGGTGTTATCATGGTGGTAGTTGACATACTTACCAAGTATGCACACTTTTTGTGCATTATCTCATCCATTTAAAGCGAGTATATTTTCTACTGCATTTATGGAAACAATTCAAAAGCTACATGGAAAACCCAAAGATTGTTGTAAGCGACATAAATCTCATTTTCATTGGAAATTTTTGGACATGATTATTTTCTTGTCTTATTACTCAATTAGCTCATAGCTCATCTTATCATCCTCAATCTGATGGGCAAACTGAGATAGTAAACAAATGTTTGGAAGGATATTTTCATTGCTTTGTATCTAATAAACAGACACAATGGGTCAAATGGTTGCCTCTGGATGAATGGTGGTATAACACTTCATTCCATATTGCAACAAAAATGACCCCATTTATGGCACTTTACGGATATCATCCACCATCCATCACATCATATTTAAGAGAAAATTCTAAGGTTCAAGTAGTGGAAGATCACATCGAGCATCAGCAACAAGTTCTCCAACTCTTAAAGGATAACCTCACCTTGGCGCAGAATAGAATGAAATAGCAGGCAGATCAACATCGCAATGAAAAAAGTTTTGATGTAGGTGATTGGGTATTCCTACGGTTACAACCATATAAACAAATGTACCTCAAGCAAGCTAAGAAGGATAATAAATTATCACCAAAGTATTATGGTCCGTACAAGGTGTTGCAAAAGATAGGTACTATGGTATACAAATTGGAGCTTCCTACAGTTTCCCGATTGCACCCAGTTTTCCACGTCTCATGCTTAAAGAAGGTTATAGGTGACAAGCTTTCAGTTCAAACAATATTGCCAGAACTGGATGAGGAAGGAAAAATCATATTGGAACCTAAAGCAGTCAAAGAAACAAGAACTCAACAACTACGAAATTGATCAATTTTAGAGTATCCCATCAAGTGGAAGAACTTACCCGTTGAAGATTCCACATGGAAGGACGAGAATTTTATACAGAAGCATCCAGAACTACCCAAGCGTTGAGGACAACACTTTTTTGAAGGAGAGGGGCATGTTAAGTCCCTATAATACTAGTGATTCCCCCATTAGTATTGTCGTTGTATCCCTTATTGTTATTGTTGTGCCCTTATTGTCCCCATATTGTTATTATTGTGCCCCATAGAATCCCACTATTATTATTTTTGTGCCTTCATATTATTATTGTTAGGTCGACTTTGGTTATATTGTGACCCCTTAGACTCTTATATATAGAAAGGAGGTTTTGTCATTTGAATCATCTAAGAATTGTTCATTTGTGTAATGTAAAGGAGGCTGCCCCCTCAAAGAGGCTTATTTCTAAGGCGTCGATCTATCTTTTCTATCTTTTTGTGAGCTGGTTTCATAACAGAGAGAGAGGGACCCATGGCGACACCACATGTTTACCCATTGAAGGAAAATAATGTAGAGGTTAGACAAATAACAACTAACTTAGCAATATCAGGATCAGTGATGCGTTTGACGATCTCGATGGCCTTGATGATAGGGATATTAGTGTAGAGGGAGACCACACTAATATCCTCCTCTTCTCCCATGGCGACACCACAAATTTACCCATCAAAGGAAAAGAATGTAGAGGTTAGACAAATAACAACTAACTTAGCAATATCAGGATTAGTAATGCGTTTGATGATCTCGATGGCCTCAATGATAGGGATATTAGTGTAAAGGGAGACCACACTAATACCCTCCTCCTCTCCCATGGTGACACTACAAGTTTACCCAGCGAAAGAACAAAACATAAAAGTTAGACAAATAACAACTAACTTAGCAATATCAAGATTAGTGATGCGTTTGACGACCTCGATGGCCTCGATAATTGGGATATTAGTGTAGAGAGACCACATTATCCTAAAATAATGCTCCTTCATAAATAGTGAGGGACTATCAATATCATAACCTATACTAAAATCCTCCTCTGAATTATTAAAACTATAATTGTCATAACCTATACTAAACGTCAACGGATTACCTCACTCGTTAATTTGGTCGATAACTGACCCCAAGAGAATCGGCGGAATAACCAGCCACCGACCTTTCAGGATCGATATTTGAGTCAGCGTCATCCTCAGTCAGCCCGAACATCACCATTGTTCAACAGAGGCAACGAAGGATATCCACTGGCCGATCCAGCGCCGCAACTCACAAATGGAGGAGGAGCCCACGCATTGACCAAGATCGAGTTCACAGTGGCTGCAAAATCAGAACCTGTCTCTTTAATTCGGCCGATATCAGCCCAAGAGAAGCCGTTGAATGACTAGTCAACAACCTTGAAGGAACGATACTCGAGTCTCCGTCAGTCACACTCGACGACGATTCTGCCAACGAGTCTGTCCGAACATCAACAAATTCATCATTCAGTGGAGGCAGTGAAGGAGATCCACTGGCCGATCCAACGTTGTAACTCGCAGATGGAGGAAGAGTCGACGGGTTGACTGACAATGAGTTCACGGTGGCCACAAGCTAAGAACGTGAACCCCGAATTTAAATTAACTTTTAAATTTATAATATTTTATTAACATTATAACGTTAACTTTAATTATCATAATATCTTTTATAATATCAACATTCAATCATAACACCTTTTATAATATTGATGTTTTGAAGGGTAGCATTTAAAATTCTTAAAGATTCAACATCCTCGTACTACCCTTTGTTAAGCCTCAAATGACCAATACTAAAATTTGAAGCAATATTGGTTAGGAATCCATTATCCTTCATACTCATTACTTTTTAATTATTTAAATTTCATTTTTTGGAGATGTTATTTCAATTAACTTTTAAATTAAAAAATTAAGTTTCACGCATAATTAAATATTATATTATTTAAAAGTATTTTTTTAATAAAAATATAAATTAAGTATACATTTAAATACATTTTGAATTAAGTCAGAGTAGCTACTTTGTAACTTTTGTTCAAATGTGGATTGCTTAATACTTTTCAAAGTTCAATAATTAAGCAATGATGTTTGGTACTTCAAAGGCCTCACATAATTACAAGTTATGCAAATCTCATCTTACATAATCGGGAGAGAAAGCTCATTTATGTTAGAAGATTAAACCATGATTCTGGGTACTTCAAGTTAAAAATATATTAAATTAAAGATACATGCAAGGGGAAGAGACTGCGAAATGACCAGGTGCTACCTTTATATCTAAAATTAAATAAATGAGATTCTCGTATGACCAAGTTTGACTTAGTTGTAAGGTGTTGAGTTCAATGTATTTAATTTATATTAAATAATACATATGAGGGGAAGAGATTCTCATATACCAACTCTAGCTAAATAATTCAATAATCATATAAATCCATCACTCGCTGTAAAGAAAAACAGATATTAAGTAGTTTAATAATAAATATTCTTTTTTTTTCCAAATTTGTTTTCATGATTTAATAAGATTTTGTCATGCATTTATTATTTTACATGATTAATGAGAATTTTAGTTTAATGAGATTTTTTGGGAAAATTATGGTTTATTTTATTTATTTTGTTTTATTTTCCTCTAATAATTTTCAACTTATTATAAAAAAATTAAAATCATTAAATTAAAAAAAAAAAAAATTCACATTTAACTAAATGATAAAGAAAATAAGATTTATTTCAACCAACTTAAATAATAAAGAATATTAAGCAAGAGTAAACATTTTGAACAACTCTAATTTAATTAAACAATCCTAATCATGCAAATGAGTCACTACCTATGAGGCATAACTATCTTGTTTGATTATAATTAAATATTTTTTTCATCAATTTAATAAGATTTTTGTTAGACTTTATTATTTTACTTGATTAATAAGAATTTTAATTTAATGAGATTTTCGCCAAACCCTTTAAAATATATCTCTCTATATTTTAGACAAAAAATGTAAAACTTTGTAGAATAAGTTAAAAATTTAAAACTTTTTAACTTTCAACAAAAACATTATCACTACAACAAGACATTATTATTGTAGCATGTTAGGATTGGATTCTCCACTACCATAATGCAGAACTACAATTAACAAAATACTTTAATTTATGAGTCAATAAAACCTAAATTGATTGGATTCTAAACCTTAATACTAATTTGAAAACAAGACTTATCAATAATAATTGATTATTTAATTATTGCATAATAGTTTATAATATTTTAATTATTTTATAATAATTTGTAGAGTTAGTGAAATATAAGTGTTCTTTTTATTTTTATATTTTAATTTTTTTATGGTATATATTTATATTTGTTTGTATTAATAAAAAATAAATAAAATGAACTCTAAATATTAAATAATTTTAATATTATTATTTTTAACTAAAAAATGAATGATTTGTATAATGGAAGGCGGTCTTCTTATCTATCAAATATTTAAAATATTAATATAAAGAAGTGTGATAAAACAACTTCTTTCCATATAAAATTTAAAAATAATATATTTTTTAAATTAAATTTCATGTTTTTTTTGCGAAAGGGTATTCTAGGATTACAAGTCATGCAAATGTCATCTAATCCTAATCCACTACAATGATAATATCTTATTGTAGTGATAATGTTTATGTTAAAAAGTTTTAAATTTTAAATTTATTTTTGAAAGTTTTACATTTTCTGTCTAAAGTATAAAGGAATATACTTGAAAGGGTTTGACAAAAAATCTCATTAAATTAAAATTCTTATTAACTAAGTAAAATAATAAATTCTAACAAAAATCTTATTAAATTGATGAAAAATATATTTATTTATGATTAAACTAGGTAGTTATGCCTTATAGGTAGTTACTCATTTACATGATTAAAGATTGTTTAATTAAATTAGAATTGGTCAAAATGTTTACTCTTGCTTAATCTTCTTTATTATTTAAGTTGGTTGAAATAAATTTTATTTTCTTTATCATTTAGTTGAAATGTCAATGTTTTTTTTTAATGATTTGAATTGTTTTATAATAAGTTGAAAATTATTAGATTAAAAATTTTATAATTGAATTTTTCCAAAAATAAAACAAAATAAATAAAATAAACAATAACAAAAAATTTCATTAAACTAAAATTCTTATTAATCAAGTAAAATAATAAATGTGTGACAAAATCTTATTAAATTATGAAAACAAATTTGGAAAAAAGTTATTTATTATTAAACTACTTAATATATGTTCTGCTTTACAGGGAGTGACAGATTTATATGATTAAAGAATTATTTAGCTAAATTAGAGTTGGGATATGAGAATCCCTTCCCCTCATATGTATTATTTAATCTAAATTAAATACATTGAACTCAACACATTACAACTGACTCAAATTTGGTCATATGAGAATCTCATTTATTTATTTTTAGATGTAAAGGTAGCACCTAGCCATTTGGCATATGGTTGTCTCTTCCCCTTGTATGTTGTATGTATCTTTAATTTAATATATTTTTAACTTGAAATTCCAAGCATCATGGCTTAATCTTCTAACATAAATAAGCTTTATCTCCCCATTATATAAAATGACATTTGCATAATTTGTAATCATGTGAAGTAGAAAGCATCATTACTTAATATTCTAATCTAAATAAACTTTCCCTCCCATTAATATAAGATGATATTTACATGACTTGTAAACATGTGAGGCCTTCCTAAAAAAATATGAAAATTAATTAAAAATATATATATTCTATTTACTAGTCCAATAGATCATTTTTCATTTACAAGGGGTACTTATTCTTAAGCATTATTTTGTTCAACGCTTCATAATCAATACACTTTCACTTAGTCCCATCCTTCTTAGGCACAATTCTAATGGGTGACTGAACATGGTGAGGTACTTGGTCAAATAACATCTTGTTCCAAGAGTTTCTATAACTATATCTTCATCGTGTTTGCTTCGATTACGAATTGCTTGCACATCCTAATGTTTATCAACAGAGAGTCTGGCATGTGATATCCCTTATCTTAATGATTTGAATGTAATTAAATGTGCATAGGTTTATTTTAATTAAATACGCTACATTGAAAGACAGAAAAATATTTTAATTATCAGTAATTCATTACTGGTGAAAGAGAAAAAGGATGCAATTTAATTTGGGAGGATGTTATCATTCATCAATAAGCCCTACACATCTAATCTAGGTGATTAGATTTAATTAAGAAAGTATGATATTGGCCAATTAATGTTTCCTAGAAGATAGGATGTTCTCCTCAAGAGTGGGAAATAGGAACTCATAAATGATCAAACAACCACCTACCACCTATTGGTGAGGTGGAGGTGTTATTAACCACTAAAAGAGTGGTAGATGGATAATATCTGTGAATTTTCTTGTTTTTGTCTCACAAAGAGGCAAAATTTGGAAAAGAGACTGAAGAGAAGCAAGAAGGGGCAGAGAAAAGAATTGCAGGCCTAGTTGCTCAGGGGGACAAGCAGTTTGATGTGTCAAGGTTGGGAGGATCCAAGTATTTATATATTTATTTCTTAGGCATTTACTCAAGTTGGTATTTCTACCCATATACATAGTTTATTTCCTCATGGAAATAAAATTGTTTTAGAATATTTCTTCTTCAAAATTGTTGTGTATATTGACTAAAGAATTATTGTAGAAAAGTTTTGAAATCGTGAAAGTACATAGACAAAGAAGATAATGTATTTCCTTTTATCTACAGTTGAAATGTTAAAATAGACAGTAAAAGAATATGTTCAATATATTAGTATGGTGTGTATGGATAGACAAATTTGTTGTTCCATAACTATTTATATAGAATATATTTTCCACTACAGAAAGAATGTACTATATAGAATGACTAGGAACAAAAATAATGTGAATAGAAAGAGTAGTTTTCTAAGTGAGAAGGTTGTCTCCATTACAAAATAATTGGCATGTCATTGTTATATGTGTATATATATATATAGGTAGATAGGTATAAGTAATGTAGCATAGTACAGTGAGAAACCTATACTTTTAAATTAACCATAAACATACAATTACAAACAAAAAGACTATGTATACATATAGTAAATGAATTATATATATATATATATATATAGAGAGAGAGAGAGAGAGAGAGAGAGAGAGAGAGAGCACCATTTAATTTTATAAAAAAATAATAATTCTATTATAATGAAATTGTTTCACAGTTTCATAATGAAACCAAAATGTATATATGGGAGAAATTCTGGGAATAACTACCCGAGTTAAGCTAATACAAATGAAAATATGTGTACCATAAAGGAAGGATAGTATTGTCACAAGAAAAAGGAACAACCGAAAAACCCATGAATAGTCTTCATATAGTAAATGAAGTTTGTTTATATATATATATATATATATATATATATATATAATTTAAAAAAAAAAAATTCTATTATAACAATACTGGTTCATAGTTTCATACATGAACCCCAAATGTATGTATGGGAAAAATTCTAGAAATAACTCCCCAAGTTAATCTAAGTACAAATGAAAATATTGTACTATGAACCCCAAATGTATGTATGGGAGAAATTCTAGAAATAACTCCCCAAGTTAATCTAAGTACAAATGAAAATATGAGTACAATAGAGGCTAGGCTTTATGCCTATAGTGTGTTCTAATCCAGAAAAGGACACAAGAATTATGTCGTCTTCAGAACATAATATAATCAAATAAATAAACTAGAGAAAGCATCATGCATTGAAGGTATAAGAGCTAGATAGCCAACATGGGACAAAGATAGAAAGAGCTCGATGAGTATTAATAGGCAGTTATAAACTAAAGCTTTTTCAAATAAGTTCTCCATCCCCCAAAATATGAATAGTACCCAGGTCAAAGAAGGTATTGAAAACAATTAGTATATGTTTTATGCCTATAGTGTGTTCTAATCCAGAAAAGGACACGAGAATTATGTCATCTTCAGAACATAATATAATCAAATAAATAAACTAGAGAAAGCATCACGCACTGAAGGTATAAGAGCTAGATAGCCAACATGGGACAAAGATAGAAAGAGCTCGATGAGTATTAATAGGCAGTTATAAACTAAAGCTTTTTCAAATAAGTTCTCCATCCGCAAAATATGAATATTACCCGGGTCAAAGAAGGTATTGAAAACAATTAGTATATGTTTTGTGTAACTAGTAGAGGATGAAAATAAAGTAAACAAACTTTTAAGTAAGGTAAATATGAAAACAAAGGAGAGTTTTACTTATAAATAATAAGAATAAGCTTTTGTTACTCCTTATTTGCATTGCCAGAAAAGAGAAAAGACACAAGAAGAATTTTCGTGGTCAGAAGAATTAATTATTACCTGGAGGATCAGTAACGCCGAACAAAGGTGGGAAACTCTAAGACCATTTTCGAGAGAAAGATCCAAAGATATATTCAATAAATTAGGAACTCATGAAACGAGTTAAGATGGTGTCCTTCTGAATACCGTAACTTATTCCAAAGACCTACAAAATGGTGAATGCAATAGCTTATGACTTTATTTATACCATAAAACATATACGAATTCAAATTTAACCGAATTAATGCAAGAAAGGAATATTATACAACTGTTGTGAAAAGGAATTACATTAAATTTACCTTCATCAGCAGAGGAGTTAACGTGGAGTAAATCCACCAAATATTTTAATAGATAATGAGTCAACACGCGATGACAGTTTTGGAAAAAGGCCCAAAAAGGGAAAAACTTAGTAGGAAACCCTAGCCGCAAAACTGGGAGGTAGTCATTAGAATACTCCAAAAACGTAAAATAATCTCACATCGTTGATTAACCGAGAGATAATGTCAACCTTTGATCGGGGTAGGTCAATGTACAACATCGTGGACACTCCCGATGAAGGCCACATATACATTGGAAGACTCCAGAAACAAGTCGTAAAACAAACCCTATTTTATGTAAACCACAGTGTTCAAATTTATTAAACAAAAATACCACATTCATTATAAAACAAATAAGTTGAAACATTTAAAAAGGGCTTAAGAGTCATGACTAATGTATCAAAGAGAAGAGAGTACTAAGTTGTGTACACATGCCGAGAGTTTCATATTTATATAACAGATGTTTGTAAAAGTGACAACAAGTGTTGAAGGGAACCAAACTATTGATATATCATATGCCTATGTGATGAGTTTAAAGAACATAATGGGACAATATTATTAAACTTGATAATTGGTGGTGTTTTGCCATTTCCATTTAAGGTACAATTCAATAAAATCAAGGAATTAATGTTCAAACCATTAATGCCAGAGGTTTTCCTCTTTGGACGAATAGTTAAAAAACAAAATCAACTTTTATCTAAACTTGATAAGTCAAAATCAACTTTTATCTAAACTTGATAATTGGTGTTTTTCCTTTTTAGTAGAAACTTGATAATTGGTGTTTTTCCTTTTTAGTAGAAAGGTATTTCCGTTTAACTTACAATTCAATAAAATCAAGGAATTAATGTTCAAACTAACTATTAATACCAGAGGTTGTCCTTTTTGGACATAAGCAACCTTCCCTTAGGGAAGTAATTCGTTTCCATTATTTAGTTAAAAAACAAAATCAACTTTTCTCTTAAGAAAATATGCAGGTTTATACAAGGAGATAATATGTCCAATTATCAACAAAGGAACAATTTTATAATACTACTCAAACCATCTAATAATTTTAAGATGGTCGACATAACCTTTATTAGAAGTTGGTATTGTTGGAGTAAACTTGAGGGTCTTTACATGGAAATAGTTGGATCTCATGCTCCACTTCTCTCATGGGTGATAGCCCGTTGGGACAATGGAACACTCCTTTATATGCCTATAGAAACTATTTCAGTTGTTGTATATGTTCCTTAGTACACCCCTTCAGCGATTCCTTTACTTTCACTGACTCTTCTATAGACTTTTTCTTAAAAATAGTAAAACATACTTTTTCGTAGAATTAATCAGTCTCTTGGCTTGGTTGGCACTTACTAGAAAAATTTTAGACTTTCCCTTGTACGTAATGATGTAAAGAATTTTTTTCATTGATGAGGCAGTGATAGTTGTCTCTCTACATAAAGATTTCATCCTACATGTGCATATAGATACTTCTAAACACCACTCCACATATATTAAGTGGAACTGTTAGTGTCGGTATCTTCATCCCTCCGTCAGAGATCAAATCCTCTTGTTGCATTGCATATTAGGTGTCTCGTTCAGTCAGCTGCGTTTCATTAGGTGCATGGATCATCTGACGGTTGTGGCTTTCCTACAGTTTCCCTCATATTATCTACCTTGTGGCTCATGTTGTTCATTTCAAAGCATATACAGTCATCTTTTGTCTTAAAGATTGCAAAGGTTTTGCTTTAGGGTTTTATTGTCATTAGGTCTAGGGTTTCATTAGGGTTTCGGCAAAAAATGTTTCAAAGTGTCCAATAATTACCAGCAGGCCATGAGGAGGTTCCAGCATCAATAAATTTCATCATCAATTGCTCAGAAATGTGTCTTTCCTCAAAACTCTGTTTTGAGGAAAAACAGAGTATTTTTGCTTTTATGATATAAATTTATGTAATTTTATTTTCTCCATATGTAAATCACCCCATCTGTAACCCTGGTTCCTTTCCCTAGCCCCAGTAGTTTCAACACCTGCAAAACAAGCAAAGCTCAGGTCATTTAGTTCATAACAAAGCTCAAATGAAGTGAAAAAGTCCAAAAATAGAGTTTAAAAAATAAGGTCATTTTCAAAACATTATGAAAGTGGGTTTTGCAAAATTAAAATATAAAAGCTCCATGTATAAGTCATGTCTCCAAATGTTTAAAGCTCAGTTGCACTCCAAGATCAAAGAGAAAGCAAAGCAAAATCGTTTTGGGATTGAGCAAGGCAAAATTGGTGAAAATCGCTCAAAGTCACTAGGCGTGGCGCACCGGGCAAGTGGCGCGACGCACATAACTGGCACGGTGCACTAGGCTTCAACCTCCAGTTCAGTTTTGCATAGGTGCGGCGCATACACTGGGCGCGGCGCATTGGGTTGGATGCGCGACGCACACAGCCAGCAAGCCCGAAACTTCAAACATTTGCTCCAAAATTGCCCAAAACACGTGGATTGTCATTGGTACAAGTAGGTTGAACCTCTATCACTCTTTTTCATCCAAGATTAATGCTTGCTTCATGGTGGTTGATGTATGGTGATTGTTTAAAGAAATCAAACCCTATCTCTTCAATATTTGCAAAGCAAATTGCCGCCTAAGGTTTCAAACTGTTGTTTTCCTGCCAAGTCCATCCTTTATTCCCTCACCACTCCCTTACTCCATTTCTCCCTTGATTTCCTTATTCCCCAAATTCACTAATCCCCTATCCCCATTCCCATTTCCCAAAGTCCCAAACTCAAACTCCCAAACCCTAGTCCTATACTAAAAACTCCCAAACTACTCCCTAATTCCCTGTTCCCTTAACTAAACCCTACCCCAACAGTCCCTAAATCCCTCACTGTTTCCCCCCCCCCCCCCCCCCCCACAGTCCCTCATTTCACTATTTCCTTTGGTAGCAAAAGTTAAAAACATCACAATCACCTACTTCTCATCAAGGCAGCTCCAAAACAGTCCATCCACCAGCAGACATGGCATCTGATCCTTCATATGATTATGAAGAGGAGACCCACAGTGATTCACCTACAGAGGAACATGCACCCAGGAGGCCTCATAGAGGTGGAAAACATATTAGAGAAGAACCAACCACTCTTGCTGAATTACAGGCCTGCCCTCTTGCCATCTCTTGTTTCCAACATCAGTCATGTTATGAATTTTGTGAGAAGGTTGCTAGCATTCAGTTTCATCATGAGTTGGCTTGTTTGTTTGCGCTATATTTACATGATGGTCAAGCCACTCTAGCTGGTGTCACTTTCACATTAACACTAGAATCCATTTCACTAGCAACCGGTATTCCCAACATTGGAGAGCAATGGAACAAGATGCAAAAAATTGACCAGCAACATTATGAACCATACATCAAACCTGGCTATATGAGGCAACTCAGCAGAGTATTTCCTTTCTGGTACCTCAAAGATGCTTATGCTCCTTTGATGAAATTGAGCATGAGGTATTTCAGCTGTGAGGGCTAGTTTTCACATTTATATGCTTATCATATCAGGCTGCTGATGCATTTTACCAAGGTAAGGATGATGAACATCCCTTACTTCATGTTCTGAAACATAGAGAAGATGACCACCCTAGTGAAACACAAGACTCCTCAACAACAGTTTAACAGTATTTACCACTTTTCTCTCATTAAAATTGTGGTCATTCATCAGCTTGGCTTACAGGGCATCACTTGGGAGGACTTCATCTCTCGTGAGTTTTTCAGAGCTCCACAGGGACCTTCAGAGGCTTTGCATGAGATAGGTGGACCTTCTTATCAGCATGAGGGCCATGAGACACAGACCGCTAGCATGCCGGTGTTCATCGCCTATCAAAAGGGCACTAGACGGTTGTTTGAAGTAGCAAAGTGAGTGTTATCTCCACCCGGGGTGGAAGCGGCCTCGCTTCCGTCATCAGCACAACAGGTTCAGGATCGAGGCAAGAGGCCACTGCAGGAGGAAGGACCATCAAGTGAGCAGGAGACTGATTTCATCCTCATTGAGGGTGATGATACTTATTTGGGCTCGCAAAGCACAAATCTTAGAGAAATCATTCAGGAGCAGCAGGCAGACATTGATGCCTTGTCTATCAACTTGGATAGAGCCTAATGGACAATACAATACCTGGAGCAAAGGAATAAGCAGCTTGAGGCCCAGCAAGTGATTATGGAGTTGCAAAACATTCGGAAGAATCGCCAAGCTGCCTAAAGGAGGAGGCTGGAGTTTACTTCACTTGAGCAGGAGATTAATGCCGATAGGGAGTCATGGCTTGAAAGAGCCAATATCCACTTGGAGAGGAAGCTAGAAAAGGCCATCAATGAGAAGAATATGCTTAGAAACTTGCCATATCATTACTTGTCAAGGAACTTGGTGTGCCAAGCGAGAATCAGGAGTTTAAAGGCAAAGTTGAAGAGAGCATCAAGGAGGAAAAAAGAGGATGAAGGACTTCAGATATTGGCTGTGGCTTCCATGGCCCAACACCATGTTTGATGGAGGAGAATCAACGCAAATTTCAAAAAATTTGGAGCACTTTTTTCATTTTTGAAATTTTTGGCACAAAAAACAGGTTTTTCTGCCCTATGCGCCGCGCCACGTGGCGCTCGCTTTTGCTAGGAGCCTCCAAAGCACAAAAACTCAGCATTTTTAGATTTGACATGAAAAAGTATGTTTGCCTACCAATGGCCAAGAAATTTAGACAGGTTTTGAGCCCTCAAAAAGGTCAAAAACACTCAAAAAATGACCTCACTGCCCCTATTTTGACACACAGGAAGCAGTGTTGGGAGAACTGACTTTTGGGGGGGCAAATGGAGGCCAAATTGAAAAATTCCACTTGGGTTGGAAAGTAGATAGGTATAATTTTCCAACAAGAACATCTGGAGTTCATTTGGACACCGGGAAGGCCTCCATAAGTGGGTCCAAACAGGCACTATGCATAGAGAATCAGGCGTGGCGCATAGAGAAAAAATTGCCAGTTTGACCAAGTTTTGCTCTGTTTTTCGCCCAGCTTTGGCTAGTGTGACTTTTCAACTTTCCTAATGGAAATTTGTGATGTAATTTGATGTACATTGATGGATCATGATGTAAATATGTTAAATTTTCACTTGTAGAGGTAGATTCATCAGTTTAGAAGTTGTTTGAAACTGAATGAATCAGTTCCCTTGTTTCTAGAGGCATGTTGTTCTGTTGCCTAATTTCTAGTTCCCAGTTTAGAATTAGTTGCAATAGATCCTAAACATGTGAGCTCAACCCCTAGAGGCAAGGATGAGCTATTTTTGTCTATATTATGTTGTTTTTTCAGTCATTAGCAGGGTTTGACTTTTGAGAAAGCCTTGAGCTTCATTGTACATTTTCTTTCAGCATTTTGGCTAAGGAATTAAGACCAGGGTTTGCAACACTCTTTGGGATTCATGTGGCAATTTTTCTTGGTACAGTACTTTCCTTTGTAATTGTGAATTTGCTTATATGTCATGTATGCCATTCTCTATATTGTTTCTTCTAAAATAAACAAACAAGAGTGTAAGTAGAATCCATTGAAATTGCAGTGCTTTACTTGAAGTTTGCTTTAGTTTCTTGATGTTTTCAGCTATTTGGGGAGGGTCCATGATTGATCTTACCCTCTTCAACACCTCACTGTCTATTCCTTCAATCTCATCCAATTTTAAGTGCCAAAAACAATTGCCTACCTTGCCCCGTTGAGATCTCTGCAAGACTGAGCCTCAATCCCCGCACCCAAAATTTTCCTTTCCATCTGAGCCAACAAAATCATCATTTTATTCAATCAAACTCTCTTGTGCATATACCTAGCCTAATATCAGAAGATATTTTAGTCATCTCAAGCCTTCATCGATCATAATTTGCTGAGATTGACCCGGAGAGAGCCCTCTCCTGACCTGGTAGGGCTAGCTACCAAGCTGAGTGTGGTTTGATGTTGGCCCTGGATCCTACCTTTTCAGCCTGAGGTAAATCTAGGCTCTAACATAGTGGCAACCATACTGGGGATAAATTGTTTGTTTGTTAGTTTTATAAACTACAAACGGAGCCTGAAGATTAGCCAGGTAACCTTCGAAATGCTTTTGCTTTGCAGTAGTGCAAGTAGATAAACGCTACTTCAGTCAATCTCTGGTCTAGTCTTATAAATGGAGTATCTAACTTGCAGATCACCCCAGTACATCTGATAATTCTAAGCTTTTGGATGATAAGTTTGGGATTTGATAGGCTGAACAAGTTGTTAATGTCCATTTGATTTTTTGGAAATAATAGCACACTGGCTTCCAGAAGATATACCAGAGCAAATTCGGATCCTGATCCCCCCCTGTCTACGAAAATCCCAATCTTATTCCAAGAATCCTTCGACAAGGAAATTCTGTCATTCCCGTGTTCAAAGCTCAATCATGTCCTGTTGGCTTTGAGTATCTCGAGGATCTTGAGTTTGATGAGAAATTTGAGTTGTCTTTGTTTGAAACCAAATCAGAAAGTGTTGTTACTTCAACTGCCTTAAATCCCGAGTTTCTTAGAAATCTTGAAACGTAAAGGGCCAATAACTCTATTGATGATTATATCTTGAATCAGCTCCAGACTTAAATTGTGGCTTCTAGTATTGCCGATTTCTTAGAGACTGCTTCTGCAACCCTTGGGTCATCGGAAATTACATCTAGTTCAAGAATTCCCACCGAACCTCTTTTCATTCCTACCATTCCCGTGTAGCCTACTGTTTCTGATAAAAAATCTGCAGTAGTGTCGCCCCCATCCACTCCTTCTACTCCTCAAAAATCCAAGATTGCTTCGCCTCCACATACACCTCCTCATACCCCCCATACATCAGCTGCACCCACTCCCCCAACATCCCCAAGACCGATTGCAAATCCACCAAGAGCAATGGCTGCTCGTTTTGCACCTCTTGTACTGCCTCAAAATTTGGATGATATGCCCGCCGACTATCAAAGAAAAATTCCTTTGTTTGATGGCACTCCTCATAGTGTTACAACTCAGCAACATGTGGACAGAATGACGAATTTCTTCGATCTCCATGAGATTGATGCAGAAAATGTAACCATGAGACTCTTTGTACAAACATTTGGTGGTGAAGTAAGGAAATGGTTCAGGGCCTTGCCGGCTGCAAGCATCACTACATTGGCCAATCTACAGAGACAATTCTTAGACCGCTGGGAAGTGAAGAAAAATCCTCTTCAGATCCTTTCTGAATATGAGCACATCAAGCGGAACGCTGGTGAGTCTATTCAAGATTACTGTATTAGATTCAATTCAGTTTACAATGCAATCCCTGATCATATAAAGCCACCCATGGGGCTAGCCTTGATTAAGTTTCTAGACGGTTTTGATACTGATATGGCTTATCAATTAAGAGAGAGAGATCTGGCTACTTTGGAAGACATGCAAAAGATTGCCATCAGCGTTGAAGCAAATCTGCTTGCCAAGAGAGCTAGAGCAAGAGCTGAAAAGAAAGTCACAATAAAAGAAGAGTCTTCCTCGTTAGATCAAGTGCTTCGAAAGGTGGAACAGATGCTTGATAGGATGAAACTTGACAAGTCTAAACCACAAGTCAGAAATCCTAACTTCCGTGGCCAGCAGCAGCCCCAATATAGGATCAAACAAAGAGAGCAGCGAGCCCAAGATCAAACAGTGCAGCAGCAAGTGTAGACACCTCTACAACAGAATTTTGTACATGGTCCGGAATCAGAAGAAGAGGAGAATGTGATTGGAGAAGAAAATCATTTCTTTACGCCCGATGACATGCCAATTTTCATCACTGAAGATGAGGAGTACTCCGAGAATTCAACTGAACGAAGGGATGAAAATTTCATTTTGGCAAATGAGATAGTTCTTGAGGAAGAATCCGATGAATACCAAAGAGGATACATGAATTCTTTGTCAGCTCAGCAGCGGCAATATTCACTTCGAAATAGAGATGTGCCTGTGAATCCAATTCAGAAAAGGAAGGAGGCAGCAACGTCAAAGAATGATCCTCCCAATGTGCAGAAAAAGGGAAAAGAGACAGCTGATCCTAACACCAGCAAAACGACATCAGCAAGTGAAAGACCAAATCAGCCAAATGTGTCAAAGGAGAAAACGGAAAAGAAGGATGTTCCAGCGAAAGAGGTAGAAAAAGTTTCAGTTTTTAACTTAGAAAATGAAATTTCTAAGTTGAAGATATCCATTCCTTTGACTGAGTTGATGAAGAACAACAATTATAAAGGTCAGGTGTCTAAAATTTTGAGTTTAGATCCATCATCCAACATGGTAAATGTGGAGGATGATAGTCCCGAGATGATCTTTGGGCCAGCATTGGAAGGTCAGTCCCAAGATAGTGATGTCACTCCTTTCTATATTAGTCTCAGGGTGCATGACTTTGTTTTACATAATGCTATGTTTGATTCCAGAGCCTCTCATAATCTCATGCCGAAAGCCATCATGGAGAAATTGGGATTGGATATCACCAGAAAATATCATGACCTTTACTCTTTCGATTCCAGTAGAGTAAGGTGCATTGGTATCATCAAGGATTTGGTGGTCAGTTTGGATCAAATTCCGGCTAAAAATGTTTTGATGGACGTGGTGGTGGTGGATATACCTCCTAGATTTGGCACGCTTCTTTCCAGATCTTGGGGAGCAAAGATTAAAAGGACAATGCAACTTGATTTCTCCTATGCCACCATTCCCATGTTCGGTCAGATGAGGAAACTATACCGGGAACAGAAAATGAAATACATGATCACTAGCAAGGAGAAACCAGTAAATCATCCAATCAACTATGTACATACTGATCTAGAATCATTTGTTTTGTATTCAGATAGTTTTAATGATGTAAATAGCCAAATAGTTGAAGTAGAAGACATTCCCGAAATCACTGAAAATTTCAGAGAGGTCTTAAAACAAGAAAGACAAAGACTTGATGGTACCGCTGAGCAATCAGCAGTCCGACAACAACAACATATTGATGGACAACAAGAAAAGGAAAAGAATTTCAGCATTTGGAAGAGGATGAAATAGGCCTATGGAGCATGGACTTTGATGGCACGGTAGGAAGGGAAGGTGCTGGAATTGGTATTTGGATACGCAGCCCGGTTTTCACCCCAAACAAAGTACCAAGCAATGTAAGGGTCTGCTCTTATAAACTAGCTTTTGACTGTTCAAACAATGAGGCTGAATATGAAGCCTTAATTGCTGGTCTAAAAGTTCTTAGAAAATTGAATGCTAAAAAGATTTCAGTGTATGGCGACTCCGAGTTAGTTATCAAGCAGGTGAAAGGGGAATACCAAGCTAAGCATCCTCGAATGCGGGCCTACTGCAATGCGGTGTTGGATATTTTGAAAGTATTTTCTGATTATACTATAACCTGTGTGCCCCGTGCTCAAAATGTCATTGCAGATTCACTTGCAACAGCAGCAAGTAATTTGAAAATTCCGATGAATTCAAACAAAAAGTTTGAGATTCACATGAAGCATCACCTAGCTATCCTCAACAATCAAAGGTATTGGCAAGTGTTCCAAGATGATGATGAGATCGATGAATTTCTGCAAAATAAAGGTAAATTCAAGGACACTTCTATTGATGTGGAGTATGATGATGGTGATGAGGATATGGAAGTTAATCAGATGGAATTTTTGCAGCTCAAAGACAACATCATTCCTAAAGGTCTAATACCTTTAGAGGAGCTCTTTGATCAGGACGATGTGGCTAGAAAACCGAGCTTGCTGCCAACCGAAAAAGGAGTTGAGGATGTGAACATTGGATCAGCTGAAAATCCTAAGATGGTGAAATTATCAAAGGCATTGCCCCCACAGGTAAAAGCAAAGTATATCAGTTTGTTATCCTCTTTTACTGATGTATTTGCTTGGGATTATTCAGATTTGAAGGCATATGACACGAGCATAATTCAGCATGTCATCCCGATCAAGCCAAATCAAAAGCCTTTTCGTCAAAAGCTAAGAAGAATAAATCCAAAGCTACTGCCCTCAATCTAGAAGGAAGTGAATAGGTTGCATCAAGCTGGTATCATAGTCCCCATAAGATTTTCAGATTGGATTTCAAACTTGGTGCCCGTTCGCAAGAAAACAGGTGAGATTTGGTTATGCATTGATTTTAGAAATCTAAACAAAGTTTCCTTGAAGGACAACTATCCATTGCCTAAGATGGATCACATACTTTAGAGAGTAGTTGGAGCATCACGGATGTCACTACTCGATGGTTATTCGGGTTATAACCAAATTCTGGTCCATGAGGATGATCATGACAAAATAGCGTTCACCACTCCGTGGGGAACTTTTCATTATGCAAAGATTCCGTTTGGATTGAAAAATGCTGGTGCAACCTTTCAACGGGCGATGGATATAGCATTTGCTAATGAAAAAGATGTCTTTCTAGTTGTTTATCTTGATGACTTAACAGTTTTCTCTAATACAGATGAAGAGAACCTCTATCATTTGAAGATTGTTTTTCAGCGGTGTAGGAAGTATGGCATCTCTCTCAATCCAAAGAAAAGTTTGTTTGCCATGGATGAAGGCAAGCTTCTCAAGCATATTATCTCAAAGGAGGGAATCCGCATCGATCCAGCTCGGGTGGAGGCCATTCAAAAGATTGATTTCCCACGAAGTAAGAAAGAAATCCAATCCTTCAATGGTAAGATAAATTTCTTACGTCGCTTTGTGCCCAATCTTGCTGAACACTTAAGAGAAATCACAGACA
This sequence comes from Pinus tabuliformis, assembly GCA_031772625.1. Lineage (NCBI taxonomy): Eukaryota > Viridiplantae > Streptophyta > Pinopsida > Pinales > Pinaceae > Pinus > Pinus tabuliformis. The sequence continues at coordinate 868,988,834 of CM062817.1, forward strand.
TGCTTAAAAAAGAGTGCAGTAAGGTGGACCGAGGAAGCAGTTAAGTATTTTAATTTGGTGAAATTAGCTCTTTCTTCAACTCCGGTTTTGATCATCCCAGACTATACTTAGGATTTTATTTTGTTTTCATTTGCCTCGGATCATACTATGGCGGCGGTCTTGATGCAGAAAAGAGACCAACTCGAGAAACCAATTGCATTCTTCAACAGAACCATAAGGGATGCAGCATTGAAGTATAATATTATTGAAAAACATGCCCTTGCATTGGTAAAAGCATTGAAAGATTTTCGGGTTTATATTTTGCATTCTCACATCCTTGCTTATGTCCCTAATGCTACTGTCAAGGATGTCTTAGTGCAAACAGATCCGGAAGGGAGAAGAGGCAAATGGATTGATGCCTTGCTGGAATATGATGTGGAAATCAAAGCAATGAAGCTCATTAAAGGATAGGGACTGGCTAAACTAATAGGTGAGTCAAATCTGCACACCTTGACATTAATCTAATTGCTGCTATGTCCGAGGAAGATGAAGAAAATCTGCCCGCTCAGGTTTCACAAATTTTCCTCCTTTCTCCTTAGTATTCAGACATTGTTTATGTACTCCAAAATCTGTCATCACCACTTGGAATGGCTAAGAACAAAAGTAGGACACTGAAATTGAAGGCTGCAAAATTTTGTATCATGAATGGTGCACTTTATTGGAAAGATCCTGGTGGTGTCTTGCTAAATTGTTTAGTAGAAGAAGAGGCAAAACAAGTTATGGAAGATTTTCACAAGGGAGATTGTGGAGGCCATCTTTTCTGGAAAAAAACAGCCAATAAAAGCTTGAGAGCGGAGTATTATTGGCCAAGTATATTTGCTGATGTGTACAAAACAGTGGCTAGCTACCACAAATGTCAAATTTTTAAAGGTAAGAGGAAGTTGCAGCCTTTACCACTCAAACCCATTGAAGTAAGTGCTCCATTTCAGCAGTGGGGTTTGGATTTTATTGGTGAGATTCATCCTTCTTCTTTAGCACAGCATAAGTGGATCCTCGCAGCAACAGATTATTTCACCAAATGGATTGAGGCAATTCCTACAAGGTAGGCCACCGATTTGGTAATTATCTCATTTCTTGAAAACAACATTTTGTCTCATTTTGGATGTTCAAATAAGTTGATCACTGACAATGCAGCAGCCTTTAAATTGAAAAGAATGATTGGCTTTTGTCATAAGTATCAAATCACATTGGGGCATTCGACTGCCTATTACCCACAAGGCAATGGATTGGCAGAATCCTCAAACAAATCTCTTGTCAACATTATCAAAAAGTTGCTAGAAACTAACAAGAAGGGTTGGCATAAAAAGTTGGTCAATGCACTTTGGGCAGACAGGGTAAGTCAAAATAAATCTATCGACATGTCTCTTTTTGAGCTTGTGTACGGTGTGGACACACTATTCCCGACCTCTTTGGCAGTCCCGGTGGTAAAACTGTTACAAGAAGCTGACAGGGAAGATGATAGTTTGTAGTGGAGGATCAATCAAATGATACATTTGCAGCAAACTAGAGAGGAGGTATTTCAGAACACTTCTAAGCTACAGGAAAGAATTAAGAGGATATATGACCGAAAAGCAAAGGCAGACAGGTTTGAAATTGGAGACATAGTGCTGAAATGGGATGCAAGGAATGAAGAGAAAGGTAAACATGGAAAATTTGAAAATCTTTGGAAAGGACTGTACAAGATTGCTGCACATCAGGGCCAGAATGCTTTCCTTTTGCAAGAGCTGAATGGCGAAGACTATCCTGGCGGGCCGGTCAACGGTCGGCTCCTCAAACGGTATTATGTGTGAATTGTTTTCTACTGTCCTATTCATCATTGTATATACCGGTTTGTTTAAATTCCATTGCAAGTGTGTACTATTTTCATTCTTCAGTTTGGGGCCCAAGGTGAAGGCTATAAAGCTGAGGTTTGATTTCAGTTTTGGTTTGGTTTGTTAGAGTCAGGTCTTTCGGTCAATTTCAGTCTTGAAAATGAGTCAATTTGAGTCACGTTCAGTCCTGAAATTGAGTCTTTAAGTCAAGAGTTCAATTTTGTTTTGTCGAAGTTATTGACTCCACATCCCAATGGACGAAAGCACTGCCTACTTTCCCAGAGATCTGTAGTTCTTGGCACCTCCAAGGAGCTACCATCCCCATTGGAGCCAATGTTAGTGTCGATATATTCATCCCTCCGTCAGAGATCAAATCCTCTTGCATTGCATAATAGGTGTCCCGTTCAGTTAGCTGCATTCCATTAGGCGCATGGATCATCTGACGGTAGTGGCTTTCCTACAGTTTCCCTCATGTTATCTACCTACTGGCTCATGTTTGTTCATTTCAAAGCATATACAGTCATCTTTTGTCTTAAAGATTGCAAAGGTTTTGCTTTAGGGTTTTATTGTCATTAGGTCTAGGGTTTCATTAGGGTTTCGGCAAAAAATGTTTCAAAGTGTCCAATAATTACCAGCAGGCCATGAGGAGGTTCCAACATCAATAAATTTCATCATCAATTGCTCAGAAATGTGTCTTTCCTCAAAACTCTGTTTTGAGGAAAAACATAGTATTTTTGCTTTTATGATATAAATTTATGTAATTTCATTTTCTCCATGTGTAAATCACCCCATCTGTAACCTTGGTTCCTTTCCCTAGCCCTAGTAGTTTCAACACCTGCAAAACAAGCAAAGCTCAGGTCATTTAGTTCATCACAAAGCTCAAATGAAGTGAAAAAGTCCAAAAACAGAGTTTAAAAAATAAAGTCATTTTCAAAACATTATGAAAGTGGGTTTTGCAAAATTAAAATTTAAAAGCTCCATGTATAAGTCATGTCTCCAAATGTTTAAAGCTCATTTGCACTCCAAGATCAAAGAGAAAGCAAAGCAAAATCGTTTTGGGATTGAGCAAGGCAAAATTGGTGAAAATCACTCCAAGTCACTGGGCGCGACGCACTGGGAAGGTGGCGTGGTGCACATAACTGGCGTGGCGCACTGGGCTTCAACCTCCAGTTCAGTTTTGCACAGGCATGGCGCATACACTGGGCACAACGCATTGGGTTGGATGCGTGGCGCACACAGCCAGCAAGCCTGAAACTTCAAACATTTGCTCCAAAATTGCCCAAAATGCGTGGATTGTCATTGGTACAAGTAGGTTGAACCTCTATCACTCTTTTTCATCCAAGATTAATGCTTGCTTCATGGTGGTTGATGTATGGTGATTGTTTAAAGAAATCAAACCCTATCTCTTCAATATTTGCAAAGCAAATTGCTGCCTAGGGTTTCAAACTGTTGTTTTGCTGCCAAGTCCATCCTTTATTCCCTCACCACTCCCTTACTCCATTTCTCCCTTGATTTCCTTATTCCCCAAATTCACTAATCCCCTATCCCCATTCCCATTTCCCAAAGTCCCAAACTCAAACTCCCAAACCCTAGTCCTATACTAAAAACTCCCAAACTACTCCCTAATTCCCTATTCCCTTAACTAAACCCTACCCCAATAGTCCCTAAATCCCTCACTGTTCCCCCCCCCCCCCCCCCCCCCCCCCCAACAGTCCCACTTTTCACTATTTCCTTTGGTAGCAAAAGTTAAAAACATCATAATCACCTACTTCTCATCAAGGCAACTCCAAAATAGTCCATCCACCAGCAGACATGGCATCTGATCCTTCATATGATTATGAAGAGGAGACCCATAGTGATTCACCTACAAAGGAACATGCACCCAGGAGGCCTCGTAGAGGTGGCAAACATATTAGAGAAGAACCAACCACTCTTGCTGAATTACAGGCTTGCCCTCTTGCCATCTCTTGTTTCCAACATCAGTCATGTTATGAATTTTGTGAGAAGGTTGCTAGCATTCAGTTTCATCATGAGTTGGCTCATTTGTTTGTGCTGCATTTACATGATGGTCAAGCCACTCTAGCTGGTGTCACTTTCACATTAACACCAGAATCCATTTCACTAGCAACCGGTATTCCCAACATTGGAGAGCAATGGAACAAGAGGCAGAAAATTGACCAGCAGCATTATGAACCATACATCAAACCTGGCTATATGAGGCAACTCAGCAGAGTATTTCCTTTCCGGTACCTCAAAGATGCTTATGCTCCTTTGATGAAATTGATCATGAGGTATTTCAGCTGTGAGGGTCGGTTTTCACGTTTATATGCTTATCATATTAGGCTGCTGATGCATTTTACCAGGGTAAGGATGATGAAAATCCCTTACTTCATGTGCCGAAACATAGAGAAGATGACCACCCTAGTGAAACACAAGACTCCTCAACATCAGTTTAACAGTATTTACCACTTTGCTCTCATTAAAATTGTGGTCATTCATCAGCTTGGCTTACAGGGCATCACTTGGGAGGACTTCATCTCTCATGAGTTTTTCAAAGCTCCACAGGGACTTTTAGAGGCTTTGCATGAGACAAGTGGACCTTCTTATCAGCATGAGGGCCATGAGACACAGACCGCTAGCATGCCGGTGTTCATCACCTATCAAAAGGGCACTAGACGGTTGTTTGCAGCAGCAAAGCGAGTGTTATCTCCACCCGGGGTGGAAGGGGCCTCGCTTCCATCATCATCACAATAGGTTTAGGACAGAGGCAAGAGGCCACTGCAGGAGGAAGGACCATCAGATGAGCGGGAGACGGATTTCATCCTCATTGAGGGTGATGATACTGATTTGGGCCCGCAAAGCACAAATCTTAGAGAAATCATTCAGGAGCAGCAGGCGGACCTTGATGCCTTGTCTATCAACTTTGATAGAGCCCAATGGATAATAAAGTACCTGGAGCAAAGGAATAAGCAGCTTGAGGACCAGCAGGTGATTATGGAGTTACAAAACATTTGGGAGAATCGCCAAGCTGCCCAAAGGAGGAGGGTGGAGTTTACTTCACTTGAGCAGGAGATTAATGCCGATAGGGAGTCATGGCTTGAAAGAGCCAATATCCACTTGGAGAGGAAGCTAGAAAAGGCCATCAATGAGAAGAATATGCTTAGAAACTTGTCATATCATTACTTTTCAAGGAACTTGGTGTGCCAAGCGAGAATCAGGAGTTTAAAGGAAAAGTTGAAGAGAGCATCAAGGAGGCAAAAAGAGGATGAAGGACTTTAGATATTGGCTGAGGCTTCCTTGGCCCAAAACCATGTTTGATGGAGGAGACTCAGCCCAAATTTCAAAAAATTTGGAGCACTTTTTGCATTTTTGAAATTTTTGGCACAAAAAACAGGTTTTTTTGCCCTATGCGCCGCGCCACGTGGCGCTCGCTTTTGCTAGGAGCCTCCAAAGCACAAAAACTTAGCATTTTTGGATTTGGCATGAAAAAATATGTTTTCCTACCAATGGCCAAGAAATTTGGACAGGTTTTGAGCCCTCAAAAAGGTCAAAAACACTCAAAAAATGACCTCACTGCCCCTATTTTGACACACAGGAAGCAGTGTTGGGAGAACTGACTTTTGGGGGGGAAAATGGAGGCCAAATTGAAAAATTCCACTTGGGTTGGAAAGTAGACAGGTAGACCTTTCCAACAAGCACACCTAGAGCTCATTTGGACACTAGGAAGGCCTCCAAAAGTGGGTCCAAATAGGTGCTATGCATAGAGAATCAGGCGCGGCGCATAGAGGAAAAATTGCCAGTTTGACCAAGTTTTGCTCTGTTTTTCACCCAGCTTTGGCTAGTTTGACTTTTTCACTTTCCTAATGGAAAATTTGTGATGTAATTTAATGTACATTGATGGATCATGATGTAAATATGTTAAATTTTCACTTGTAGAGGTAGATTCATCAGTTTAGAAGTTGTTTGAAACTGAATGAATCGGTTCCCTTGTTTCTAGAGGCATGCTGTTTTGTTGCCTAATTTCTAGTTCTCAGTTTAGAATTAGTTGAAACAGCTCCTGAACATGTGAGCTCGACCCCTAGAGGCAAGGATGAGCTATGTTTTTCTATATTATGTTGTTTTTCAGTCATTAGCAGCGTTGGACTTTTGAGAAAGCCTTGAGCTTCATTGTACATTTTATTTCAGCATTTTGGCTAAGGAATTGAGACCAGGGTTTGTAGCACTCTTTGGGATTCATGTGGAAATTTGCCTTGGTACAATACTTTCCTTTGTAATTGTGAATTTTCTTATATGTCATGTATGCCATTCTCTATCTTGTTTCTTCTAAACTAAACAAACAAGAGTGTAAGTAGAATCCACAGAAATTGCAGTGCTCTACTTGAAGTTTGCTTTAGTTTCTTGATGTTTTCGGCTATTTGGGGAGGATCCATGATTGCTCTTGCCCTCTTCAACACCTCACCTGTCTATTCTTTCCATCTCATTCAATTTTAATTGCCAAAAACAATTTCCTACCTTGCCCCATTGAGATCTCTGTAGGACTGAGCCTCAATCCCCACACCCAAAATTTGCCTCTCCATATGAGCCAACAAAATCATCATTTTATTCATTCAAACTCTCTTGCGCATATACCTAGCCTAAGATCAGAAGATATTTCAGTCATCTCAAGCCCTCATTGATCATAATTTGCTGAGATTGACACGGAGAGAGCCCTCTCCTGACCTGGTAGGGCTAGCTACCAGGCTGAGCGTGGTTTGATGTTGGCCCTGGATCCTACCTTTTCAGCCTAAGGTAAATCTAGGCTCTAACAGGAACTACATATAACTCTACTTCATTAATAAAATCAACATTGATAAAAAAAAATATTTTACACTATTTTTTTACCTCGTTTCCACATCCTTATTTACCTACCCCAATGGGTATGGGCTTAGATGATATCAAATCTCTAATCCTAGTTTATTGACTAGCTCTACTACAATGATATTGGCATGTGATCCTAAGTTGAATTGAGCATCGATTTTCATCTTATTGACCTGTATCTTTATATGGAAGAGTTTGGTCATCTCCTTCTCTTCCTATTTTTGAAGGCTACTCTGTTAGTGTGAAAATTCTTTAGCTGGTGAAGGATCTTCTACCGTTTACACATTTGAAACGGTAGGACTCACCACAAGAGCCAAATATTATGGAGCTTCTGTTGCTCCGGCAGCAGAGCCATCATCAGGTCAAAACCCATCGCCGCCCAACAATTTGTAGATCGAAAGGCCAGTTGCAGACCTTGTAATTTGACCCCCAAAAGGGGCACTTCGACGCACAACGCACAATACATCTGCTCGTTCCGCCCAACACTACAACATCGTAGAGGATTTGGTGCAAGCACCGTCGGCTATGTTAGTGCTCGAAGTATTACAAACATGCCCAACACAACGAAAAGCTTTGCTTTCGGCTATTGGTGGTATCGACCCAGAGGATTCCACGCTTGCTATTTTCGACATGGACAAGTGTAAACCTCCCCTTTCTCACCAGCTTGCATTTCAGGTGCATATAACTTCGAAAGGTAAAGGTATACACAGAACTGTCATCGACGAAGGTGCTTTGACCTACGTCATGTCAGCTTCATGTTGGCTCGCCCTGGGTTCTCCAACCCTAACCCCGCCGTTGAACTCCTTGAAAGCTTTCGATGTCCACGCCTTTATCCCAAAAGGATACCTAGCCAGTTTCCCCCATCACGTTTTCTGGGAAAGCCGTAAGAAAACTCGACTATAATCTCTTGCTGGATCGTAGTTGGATATATATGCCATGATGGCCATCGTCTCTACTGTCTTTCGCATCATCCAATTCCCATTGGATGGAAAGGTAGTTACAGTAGATCAGTTGTCTTTCTACACTCATAATTATTCACCATTACCAAGTGGCTCTGTACCCCTAGTAGGAGGTGAAACTGTCTCTTATGTCAGTTTAGGTACCGGTCTATTGAAGGCTTCTTCCCTCATGGGTTGTTTTCCTCTTCATTTGCCAAAGGTTTCACAGATGGTCAATATTCTTTCATCTATTCCTCATGAACAGACCGATCCATGGATCCTACCAGCTCCTTCAGAAATTGACACTTATGGAGAACAAATTTCGCTGTCACTAGTTGAATTGGCCTGCGAAGCCATTCAAATTGCACCGAATCTCCGGTCACTTTGGTTTCGGCCAACGGTACCACTTCCCCTCCCATAACCGCTCCTTTCGATCCACTCAATCAATTCCTACATATGGACGAAGCTATTAGAGAGATCATGAGTTTAGAAGAGCGACCTTGGGAGGATTCGCACCATCATGTTTCGATATCTAATTCGAACATGATGCCTCTTCAAATCTTGCCACCTGACACACATGAAATCATTTCCTCACCATATACGACTATCCAACCTTTGGACTCGGAAGGAAACAGGGGAAATATTTCAAAAACATTGCTCCTCGATATTTCTGTCATGAAAGACATCGTGGAAAACATACAGATTGGAGCCAATCGCAATCTTGAGGAAATTGTGAGCTTCACCTACCCGTTTCAGGACTTCCGCAATGTTTTTCCTTGGTCTTATGAGGAAATGCATGGCATAGACCCTTCTATTGTCAAGCATAAGATCAAGGAAGATTGAGCGTTCTTTTTATGGTATTTTTCTTGCTCGTTAATAAAAAAAACCTCAAGTCTCCTTCTTTGGGCTTGTTAAACTACTATAACGAAGAATATAATAGAGCACTTTTTGAGATATTTTATTTCTCTTTAAAAAATATAAACATCTTTCATTTTTTATCATTGAGCTCGTTAAATATATGCGACGATAGTTAGGGCACTTTTTGAGATATTTTATTGCTCTTTAAAAAATATAAACATCTCCGAGTTTTCATCGTTGAGCTCGTTAAATCTATGCGACGATGGTTAGAGCACTTTTTGTGATATTTTATTGCTCTTTAAAAAATAGAAACTTCTCCGAGTTTTCATCATTGCGCTCATTAAATCCATACAACGATGCTCTGAGCAACTCTTTTTTGAACCTTTTCTAGCTCATAAACTGAAAAAGACCAAAAGCGCATTCTTTTTAGGCATTTTTTTTCTCACTCTTTAAACTGAAAAAATCCTGAGCTTAGTCTTTCTGCTCGTTAAATTGATGAAGATGACCCAAGCATTCTTTTAGGTACTTTTCTCGCTCGTTAAAAATGAAAAATCCCGAGTTTTTGTTACTAGGCTCGTTAAAAATGTACGACATCAGCAAGAGCACTTTCTTTTTTGGGACTGTTTCTTGCTCTTAAATCAAAAAATGCCCAAGTTTTTCCCCTCCTTCGAGCTCGTAAAACTATGAAGAAGGGATGAGCCATTCTTTTCCCTTTTTTTCTCACTCACTAAACTGAAAAAGATACCCTGAGTTTTCTTCATTTGACTCATTAAAATTTTTGATGAAGGTATTGAGTTTGTCGTCGCGTGACTCATTAAAAATTCACGACAAAAAACGAGTTTAGTCCGTCGCTTCGTACTCGTAACAAAATGAGGTCGACATCTATTGAAAATAGGTTTCTCTTTATCCGGGTTCAATAGATTAACTTACGGAAAAGTAACCGATCTGGGTATACTATTAACCTTTTGTCGCACCCGGTTAACAACTATGACAAAGGGACCACCATGGAGTCTCTCTTTATGATCTTTTCAGACTCTCTAAATATGAAAATACCACTGAGTTGTCTAGTCTGGACTCTTTAAATTACACAGACAAGATATAGAGTCGTTCTTTTTACGATACTTTTCAGACTCTTAAAACATGAAAAAATCGACGAGTTTGCCTATCTGGACTCATTAAACTAATCAGACAGGGCAAAGAGTCATTCTTTTTGCGATCTTTTTTAGACTCTTTAAACATGAAAAGATCGATGAGTTTACCCATCTGGACTCATTAAAATAATCAGATGGGGAAAGTGGACAATACAACTATATTCCGTATTGGAAAGCGTGGTTTGGCAGCAATCGTTCCCTTGAACATGGCACTCCCTCAGATAAACCTTCCTTTTTGATGGCCTCTCAATATGAACCCTACCATTCTATGAGTTTTAGCCTATATACCCTGATGTAATTGCGTCTCTATATCCTAACACTCTGTAGTGTTCATGAGTCTAGTGCTATCTGGTTAAAACCATTGTCGTGCCTTCTATTGTTCAAGGGTTACCCATTTGTTTCCTCCATTAACCAATCAAACATATCCTTTCATCATGCCCTTCGTTGTTTAGATCCAAATGCTCAAAAGATTCCTCAAAAAACAAAATCATTCTTGTCTCGTTTCGTGTCGATTGATGTAGGACACATCATTGCCTACCTTTCGACAGGTTTCTTCCTATCGACTTCAACACTCTATCTAGGAAGATAACCCAGAAACACATTCAGTGCCTTAGTACTTGCAGACATTAGTGGCAGGTTACCTTGTGTTTGATCAGGGGTTCTCATTATTGGCTCCTGGTTAAGCGATTCTACGGGTGTTCGACGACAAAGAAATCTTTCACACTCGCTAGTTTGTACTGTGCATCTTGGAGACCATCACCATTATCGGTGGCCTTCCTCGCATCTGTTAACGATCTCCATTAGTAACTGGTAATCAGATGATTTCGTGTATGTTTAAAATCAACAAATATTTTTCACATGTATCGATCTATGTTGTTCCGTGAAGCAGAAATCAAGACCTTGGGTAGAGGCTTGCATCATTCAGCCTTGTTTCCTCTCCCAAGCTGTGGATATTATTTTTTGGAGACAGTTGTTATTCTATTATGACACTGGATCCGCATTGTGCTTATCAGCAGCCAGCATTGTTATATCTCTTTGGAGAAAATTACTCTGACATAGCTACTGAGCATGGGAATGCCCGACTCAGGACATGATTTTAGCAGTTTTATATATATGTGTTGTATCAGGTTTTCCTTGCCGCCCGAAGCTTCTCTCTCTCTCTACAAATTTTGATAGGAAAAATTACAGTTTTAGTAAAGTATTTCGGCCATCATCTCTACCTTTGATCTCAAACTTTAGGGGGCATCTATTATACAAAAAAATTACCTCCTCATCAACTCAGAGGTGAAAGACATGATGACTGAAGCAACGACCACGATTGCAGGCCTTGATTCCACACTAACGCTGGTTGCAAACTGAAAACCTACTTTATAAATCTTGTTACCAGGACTAAGGGAGCGTTAGTGACCCCACTAACTCATGTTACTAGTGAAGGGGTAGCGTTAGTGAAACTAAGGGAAGTTCAATGGGTCAAGCCAATGAATTGACTCACAAATATCTAGATATTTATCCCTAAATTTGCTCAAGAAAAGCAAGGAAACATCCAAAATCAAGATATTTGGAGGATTTCTAATCTAAGAAAAGAAGGCAAATGGGAAAGAGCTAAAAAGCGGAGCAAGTTCATTGCTTTTTCCCTAGTGAACTCTAGGAGGATCTTGGCAACCCTAACTCGATTGCTATATAAGCAAAGTGAGGGTTATTGTGAAAAGGGTCAGAGCATTTGAAAGGATAGCCCACTAAGCTGTTGTGAACTGTCATACACTTGAAGAAGTGAGCTAAAAGAGAGAGAGAGAGAGAAGAAGAAGGGGCAAGGGAAGACTGATACAACGGATGGTTGTAATCACTCTTCCATTATTAATATAGAACTGCAGTTGTGTTCCCTACTCCATAGTGTCGGTAACATTGTTCATTGAGTTGTTCATTTCGATACTTGTTTAGATGAGTGGTTTAGTTGTATGCAAATAGATGTTCATTATGCATTCTTATATTAGTTTTCAAGATTGTGTGTTGTGATTGTGTTTGCTTTTCCTTCGTGCAGGAATTGATTTGGAGGTAGCTTTGAGGGAGTTCTTCTTGGCTGCATAGTGATCTCCAAACAATTATAGAAGGAGAATTGAGGTAATCCTCTTTCCATACTTTGTTAACTTATATTTGATAGATGAACATGTGTATAACTTGGTAGCTTTTGCAGATAATCTTACAGTCTGCCGAAGGTCCCGGGAAGGCCTTTGAGGGTAGTTTTCATTTTCCATACACTATGCATTTTACCCCATAGCAGTAGAGTTATTGATGGACTGATATCAAGGATAATGATAGAAGGAAACAAGATGGATGGCGGATTGATGACCTGCCTTGTCAGAGAATAATAAAAATGGTTGACCTCGAAGCGACTGACTCGATTCCAGAGGGGATAGTTGATGACTCAAACGAGGGTTTGGAAAAGAGGGAGCAGAAGGACTAGAGGCTAAATATGAGTAAAATGGGAGAGATGCAACATGATGATGAATGAAACACTGTAATGGGACTCAAATGGGGACTCTAAATAGACTCCATAAGTACAAGGATGACGCATCTTAAATGCTCTAAACAATGGTGACTCGATGATGCTGCCACCTTGGGGGGGGTGGGAACCATGAAAACACGACTAAATGATAGTTACTCATGACAAAGATTGACGCATGATTCAACCAGTGCAAAGGTAAAGAGGTACCAAAGTATGGGTGGCTCAGATGAAGAGATTTGGTTTTAAGATGCGGCAAAGTGAGACCTCATGGAAAATATGGCTTACAAGTGAAGTTTCAAATTAGAAAACAAGAAGAGAGACCCATTATAGAACTCGGTGAGAGCTTTCCAATGGTGTTGATGGTTCTTCAAACGAAGCTAAGATTTGGTTGCAATGGGCAACAGAAAAACTAGGGTTTTTCCTATTAAAGGGATTTTTGCCTCCAAATCCAATTCATTTGCATAGTGAGCTATGGAGAATTTGGAGAGGAGGAGAAGGCCCTAAATCTTGTGGAGATCGTAGTAGACAAACCGACCATCAGAATTAGGATCTGCAAGTTGGAGGTAGGTGGCCTAACCATACTCATCATTTTTAGTGGTTTATATTTTCATATTAGGGCTTCAGCTGTCTGTTGGGGACCCCTACTCATCCTCACAGTCGCAGTGCACTTTTTGGGGATTCATCTGCGCTATGGAGCGTACAAATCGGGCCCACAAGTGTGTTCAGGGTAGTTTTGTGGGCAAAAGTTTCACTCTCGTCTGAGAAGATGGGAAAGATGGATGGCCTATTAGAATTTGAAGCTGAGTTCAGGTCATGAATGTCTTTTGTAATCTTGACTAAAAAAACATAGTGATGTCTTACATGTATGGTAGAGTTAAAGATATTATGGTAGGAATGATATTTTTAGGCCCTATATGCTAAGATTCATGGGAACCAAGCAGTGAGATGGATGTTGGCATGATATGGCATGTTGAAGTTATTAGAGAAACCTTTGATGAGGGTTGGTGAGCCCTTGCTATCTAGGATAGTGAATTAATGGGACCTAGATTAGGAGACATTTGTAGTACAAGGGCATAGGATCGAGCTCACGATCCAAGACATATATTTTATGATAGGACTGCCCCCCTTGGGAGTGTTAGGGGAAATACATCCAAGGTTGCCTCATGGGAGGCATATTGATGAGTTTTTTGAGCGTCATTGTGTATAGGGTATCTATCCAAAGGGAATGATCATATGGGTTGATGAATTGGAGAGGCTTGAGACACAAGCTATAGTTGTAGTGGTTCTACGGATCTGTGGTAGCCATGCCTTCCACCATATCACTAGAGGGAAAATTATGCTAGTGGAGAGTGTGTTGGGAGGGACCTACTATGGGTGGGCCCAAATGATGTTATCATCATTGAAATGACAGTTGAAATTATGCAGATGGGGGACCAATGATAGTTGTTCATTTGGGATAGTCTTATGCTCACTCTTCTTTGAGAAGATCCCCACTATACAACCTCATGTTCATATCCGTGATGGGGGCCCACAGGAGCACAGGATGCGCCGCTGGGGGTAGCTACTGAGATGAGGAGGTGGAGGGGGAGTCGGATGAGTGTTTCAACCTAATTTTTTTGCTCATTGGGACTAGATGCCACTATACATAGATGACTATCCATATAGTGGCATGAACTATCAGGGGGATCCTGACTTACCACTTCCACCAGGACAAGCATGGGGCCCAGATGGTAAGTGAAAGTTGTTATATATTTGGTGCATTTATAGTTTAATAAATATGTGTATGTGGTACTGATTTCTAAACTTTTTGGTATGCATATATAGCACCAATGAGGCCAACAGGATACGCAGGACGAGTCGTGGCGCCTGGGGCTGCAGATCAGGGGGAGACCTCATCATGACAGAGACCAAATGATGGTGCTCTACTGGAGGATCTCCGACGTAGATATGACAAATTACTAACTGGGGTGACAGTGTGCAGATGGCATGATCTAGAAGATTGGTATACATATGAGTGCACAGGTCTTCCCCCGAAGTGGCAAGGAATCATGCATTGCCTTGTGATGTTCGGTTAGGTAGTACGAGATCTACGAGATGGGGGGATGGAGTCGTTGGCTCAGGAATCTCCAAATGATAGTGATTAGGCATAGGGACATGTGGGTCCCATTTTTATTTTATGATAACATGCTAGTGATCATGTTGGATGTATTTAGAGTAGTGGACTCAAAACATTATATGACAATACATATTTATGATTATGCATCTTTTTGTGTGACAATTGTGATTCACCATTTGTTTATGGATGTATTCTTTCATGTGTTATTTGCAATGGTATATACATAGTGATTTTGGGCTCTTGGCACATGATTGAATGAAATGTATTCAAATTCATGCATCAAAATCTTAACACATAGATATTTTCTTAATAGGACATGATTAAGCACATGATAAATTCCATCCAATTGCATGACAAGTAGCAAGGAATCCAGACAAACATGAAGGTGAAGGATGCGATGATCAAGGGAATTGGGTAAAAAACATATCACATCATCATATTCGGCCCGTTGTTTGTGGCAGATCCAATGCAAATGTCGTTGGAGTGGACTAATGAATGCAAGGGAGTAAAAATGGACCAAGCTACCGAGGCGAGATTCCTGGTGAAGCGACTTGCACCATCGACAAAAATGATATAATGTGTGGATGATGGATCCATCTAAAAGATGTAAGAAGACAATGTGTAATAATGTGGGGGATGGAAACTACATAAATGCAAAAATAAAGACAGATATACACGCACTTCAATGGGAAATGCTATGGGTAATATTTCTTGAGGTAGAGTGCATTTTGAGGAATGGGAAAGATTTATCCTTATGGATCCTCTAATAGGTATGCCCCCTTGCCCAAACACTTATGGATGATATAAGGCCCTAGCCATAATGGTTCAAACTTTCCATGCCCCAAGACATGAGCTTGGTCATACACGAGAACAAGGTCGCCTTCATGGAAGGTACGAGGGTGGACTTTGCGGTCATACTGAGCTTTGGTGCACTTTTTGACCGCTTCGGTGGTTTGCAATGCAACACGATAGTCTTCAGAAGTGCGCTCAAGCATGATAAGTCATTGTTCTAAGGGTTGGGTGTCTGGGAGGAGTTCAACGGCAAGGTGAAGGGAAGGGATTTCGCACTCGATTGGTAAAACTACCTCCTCTCCAAAAACAAGGTGGAAAGGAGTGAACTTGGTGGCGGTATTGACAAAAGTTCTATAGGCCCACAAAGCAGGGAAGAGCATTAAATGCCAGTTGGTCTTATGTTTATTCACCATCCATTGAAGCATAGTCTTAAGGATCTTGTTGATAGCTCCAACTTGGCCATTGTCTTAGGGATAATAAGGCAATGAATATTGATGTTCAAAGCCCAGTAGAGAGGATATCTCATGCCATATCTCATCTTCAAAGTGTCGGCCATGGTCGGAAACCAATTGTTTTGGAACCCCAAATCGAGCGATAACATGGTTAAAAAAGAAGAGGGTTGCAGTAGTTGCGGTATTATTGAACGTTGGCATGGCTTCAACCCATTTGGTAAAATAGTCGATAGCCATGATAATATACTTGTGGTTATTAGTATATGGGGGTCAACACTCCATAAAGTTAATAGCCCATTTATAGAAAGGACCAGCTGCGACAACTGGATAAAGGGGAGCAAGTGGATCTCGTGACTTAGGGGCGTATAACTCGAAATTGGGATAGTGTTTGACTGCTGCAATACAATAACTAAAGAGAGAAGGCCAAAAGTACCCTACACACATGATTTTCGGGGCAGTGGCCATTCTAGAGAGGTGGCCACCACAAGCGCCGCCATGGTAGGCATTGAGCACTTTCTCAGCTCTAATATGAGTGAGACAGTGACAAAGGATAGTATCAACACTACGACGATAGAGATCATCATCGATGATAAGGGAGCGGAGGGCTTGATGTCGACTACATTGTCGATCTTCATGATTGAGATGGGGGCAAATTTCTGGGTTGGAAGATATGTAAGTATTTCGCCATACCATGGATCATCTAAGGTAATGGTGAACAAGTTTTCATCCAGAAGATTGTCATTAACTAGCAGATCAGGCGCACCAATGGGTAAGTTAGAAATGAGTTCGATAAGGGTGAAACCTTTCTTACTTTTGGGTATGACAAACTCAAGATCATATTCTTGGAGGATAATGATCCAACTGGCATACTTACTGTTGATGACCCGTAGACTCAACAGGAAAGCCATGTGGTTGTAATTAGTCACAACTTTGGTGGTACATGTAAGGATATAATGGAAAAGTTTCTAAACAAAGAACACAACAACCCACACTAGATTTTCTTTGTGGGAATAGGACATAGGGTATCGTTGAGATTCTTACTGACATAGTATATGACATGCTCCATTCCTGCAGAATCCTCATGTATGAGGACCCCAACAACTGAATAGGTGGATGCAAAGATGTACAAGATGAAATCCCTTTCAAATTTTGGTGGACTAACCAAGGGAGTAGAAGTGAGAGCATGTTTAAGGGCATCGAACGATTGTTGAGCTTGTTCATCCCAAACAAACGGAATGGTAGATCTGAGGATTCTAAGGAACCCATGAATAATTGTGGCATAGTCAGGAACAAACCGACAAAGGAAGTTAGCTTTGCCTCGGAGAATTTGTAATTGGCAGAGGGTACAAGGAGGAGGAAGTTCAAGAATGGCTTGAACTTTGAGCAGGTCAAGAGTGATACCATCTTTGGACACAATGAAGCCCAAAAGATGATTGGAAGGAATGCAAAAGACACACTTTAGGGGATTAAGGTGAATGTTATACTTGTGACATCGAAGAAACACGATACACAAATCATGAAGGTGTTGTGACTAAAGTTTGCAACGAGAAGTGAGATCACCAAGATATGTAAGGATAATGTGAGACAAATCATGAAAGAAATAGGACATGGAATGTTGAAAAGTGGCCCCATCAATCTTCAAATCGAAAGGCATCACCTTGTAAGAAAAAGTTCCCCACGGACTAGTGAAAGCGGTTTTCAGCTGATCGACATAACAGATACGAATTTGATTATATCCAAAGAATCTATCCACAAAGGATAGAACCTCATGCCCTGCATACTCATCAATGACCTGGTCTATGAATGGTGTGGGAAAGCTGTCTTGGGATAGGCTTTTTTCAGATCGCGGAAGTCATTGTAGAAATGGATGGTGCCTTGTTTCTTGAGAACAGGAACGGGATTGGACACCCATTTGGTGTATTCGATAGGATAGATGAAACCAGCCCACTTGAGCTTATCAATTTCATTTTTTATAGCTTCACTCTTGGAAGGATGGATAGACCTTCATTTTTGGCGGACAAGTATGGCATCAGTCCAAGTGTCGATATGATGTTCAAGAATGGCGGGATCAAGTCTGGGCATTTCAAAATAAGACCAGGTGAAAACATCACAGAATTCTTTGAATAGCTTGGTGTAAGCATCAATTTCTTCTGGGGTGCATTGTGCCCCCAAGACAATGTTTTCTTCAACCCTTGGTTTGTTTGAAATGTTGATTTTTATGGTGGGGGAAATGTTAGCCATATTTCCTTCTTCAAAAGCATCTGGTGTAGGAATGGGATTTTTGAACCAATCGACTTCACCATGAATGAAGTATTTGGACTCCACAGCATATTGGTCATGGGTTTGCTATGGAAGGAAGTATGCATGATGGTTCATATCATCCCAAGGGTAATTAGGGGTGGTCATAGCTTCCATGATGTCTTCATCATAATGGAATATGGGCGAGCTGGAGGAAGAAAGACCACATGATGGTGAAGAACTACTTGAAGCCTCTTCATGAGAGACAAGGTTCACATACGCATCATTAAAGGTGGGAGGCATATGACTAGTAGATGGAATATCTATTGATGTTGATATCGGTGTATTCGTCGAAGAGGGTTCAACAGAATCACAAAAGGAGACATCAAGGGAGTTCCCAGGTATCAATCTCATGAATGACGATAGGTAGAGAATAGGAGTAGAATTATCCATCATCTCGACATCAGGGGGAGGGATCACAATGGGTGTTGGAGAGACCTCCTGTTCTGGTGTAGAAGTGGGACCAGAATCTGCAGGTAAAGGAGATGTGGAATCATTATGAGCGACCTCTAATTCGCGAAGCACTTGTAATGTATCGCACAAATCTTTGAGACGAGGATAGTGATGGGAATAGTGGCCATAGTAATCACACAGAGCGCAAGGGTGATTTGTGCGTAACGATTGGATATTATTAGATAGCTCAGGTGAGGTGACATGGACCTTAGAAATGTTAGAATCAGGGAAAGTATTAGTGACAACATCCTTAACATGAGGGAGTTCAGGAAAGTTATTGGTGGCATGACCGACAACATCACACAAAGCACAAGGAGGAAGAGGCTTTGGTGGCTTAGGAGGAGTTGGAGTTATTGGGGGAGCCTTGTCTTAGGTTCCCTTCTTTCAGGATTTCCCCCCCTCGCTAGATGCTTTCGCAATAGGAGTAGGATCATGTTGAGGTTGTTGTGGAACTAAAGCAAAGGCAAGGGTAGGAAAAATTGGTTGGAACGGGGTCAAAGTAGTGTAAGGTTTCAATTGATTGGGTGGAGTGTTTGCGGGGGGATCGATGTACCAGACTGGGATCCCTAAGGTAATATTGGGTAAACTCAACGTAGCCATGACAAGTATAGAATAAAATCCAGGAGGTGGAACTAAATACTATATTTGACCAAAAGGATAATGTCCTCGAGGAACTGCTCTGCAATGGTTAAAGCTTAAGGGAAGGTTTTGAGCAGAAATAGATTAGGAGAGACACTAGCAGAAGGAAGTGATCCTTGAGGAGTTGTACTAATGGGCAAGGTTGAGTCAGGCATAGTAAGTTGTGGAGGTGGGGTCTGTTGTGAATTCATAACGGACCGTTTGTGGGTGGCCTGCAATTCATGGAGCATGCAAACACTTGATGAGATAGGCTCAGAAGGAGTAGGTAGTGGATCATAGTAAGCACCAAGAAAAGAGGAATATTTATAGACCTCTAGAGAGATGACTAAGATAGTCTTATTGTTATCCACAGAAGAAATGTTGGACTGAGGTGAAGTCTAGGCTTTTGGATCATAGTACATCAACTGATCAATTGTGATGATCTTTCCATTATGGGGAAAGCACATCTTACAATGAATCACAGATGCAACAATCGACATCACATAAGTATAACTATGACCCAAAAGGATGTTATAGTCTAAGGGAGCATCAATGACTTCAATGTCAATATAGGCAGTCTTGCCAGCAACTGTGATTAGGCAGTTGCGGTATAAGCTAAGGGGCTGCGAAGGATGGACATACCATGCACGTAGAGTGATGGTGGATGGGGATAGGTCAGGAGAACCAAGTTTCTTCCAAAAATTGGCAACCATCACACAGGTGGATGCACCTTCATCAATGATACACTGCTGAACAATGGCGTTTCTAATGGAGACTGGAATTTGAAATGCAATGGATGAAGGTAAGGGAGGATTTTCTGACTTGTCAACATGAAAGACAATCATCTGATCATCTAGAGGGTCCATGATGCCCAGAGCATATAGTAGAGCTTTTAGTTGTGTTGGGAATGTCTGAAGAACTTCCAGCGTTGACATGGCAGTAGGAGATTGCGCCAAGTCATCTACTATGTTATACATATGGGCAGATTTGGTAGAAGCAACATTTCAACATAACGGACCTTTGGGGATCTTGGGAATAACCTCGACCTTAGGTGAAGGGATCTGTAAGGTATTGTTGGGTGACGATAGAGGCTCGGTGGAGCCTTTGGGTTGGGACTCAGTCATAGACTTAGTAGATGGCTTGTCATACTGGTGCAATCGAATCTGAAGGTTGACTTGCTCAGTATTTACCTCATCAGAATTCATCATAAGAATCTGATAATCATGGTGACAAGATGGTGAAGTTGTTTGAGCTACTTTACCTTGTGTAGGTTGGGTAACTATGTATCCTTGGTGAGGAAAAGGATTGGTAAGCATGGCCGGTTGAGATGAAGCGGGAGGAGGAGGAGGGGCACTGGGCTTCGATCCTCAAGATGCTACTTGAGCTTCCCATACATGTTGCATCTGAAGTAGAAGAGGACACTCGTGGTTATAATTACCATAGAATCCACAACAAACACAAGGTTTGTTCATAGGAAGAGCCTTGTTCTGCTTGAGTTGACTGTCTTGTTGTTGGTTTGTGGGATTAGGTTGAGGACCCTAAGGGGAATTGGGTGGAGGACCCTGGTTTCCTTGATTACCTTAAGACTGCGAGTTCCTATTACCCTTCCCCTTTTTCATTTTCTTGGGGTTAAGGGGATTGGGTCCACTCTACTTAGCATACACTTGTCCTTGTGGAGGAGGTGGTTTCTATGGTAGATGGGGAGCAGGTGTTGGGGGCTGGGGCACTAGTAAATGGCTTGTCATACTGGTGCAATCGAATCTGAAGGTTGACTTGCTCAGTATTTACCTAATCAGAATTCATCATAAGAATCTGATAATCGTGGTGACAAGATGGTGAAATTGTTTGAGCTACTTTACCTTGTGTAGGTTGGGCAACTATGTATCCTTGGTGAGGAAAAGGATTGGTAAGCATGGCCGGTTGAGATGAAGCGGGAGGAGGAGGAGGGGCACTGGGCTTCGATCCTCGAGATGCTACTTGAGCTTCCCATACGTGTTGCATCTGAAGTAGAAGAGGACACTCGTGGTTATAATTACCATATAATCCACAACAAACACAAGGTTTGTTCGTAGGAATAGCCTTGTTCTGCTTGGGTTGACCGTCTTGTTGTTGGTTTGTGGGATTAGGTTGAGGAACCTAAGGGGAATTGGGTGGAGGACCCTCGTTGCCTTGATTACCTTAAGACTGCGAGTTCCTATTACCCTTCCCCTTGTTCATTTTCTTGGGGTTAAGGGGATTGGGTCCACTCTACTTAGCATATACTTGTCCTTGTGGAGGAGGTGGTTTCTATGATAGAGGGGGAGCAGGTGTTGGGGGCTGGGGCACTGGTATCGAAGGAGCTGGAGCACTAGGTTTTGTATACTAATAATAAGGATATGGAAAAACATTGGTATAAGTAGGGGGTGCAATAGCTATTTGTGGCATCTGATGAACAGGATGCAGATATGCATATGGCGTGTTGGGACCTAGATAAGGATAGCCTTGAGGAGGATTAGGGGAGGGATAATTGTAAATGGAATTGGTCCCTCCCTGAGGTTGACCACAACTCATCTGAGGTGGAGCATATGGTTGAGGGTGTGAAAGGGTTCTAGCTATGCCATCCACAGCATGAGATGCCCCTAGTGCATTAGTAGCACCAGGCCGAGGCGAATCGGGGATGACAATGTAAACATAACCTGACTTGGCATAAATTAGATCAAATTTTAGTGCTATTTGGTGTGCCTATTCCTCATATAGAGGGAAGTGTGACACGACATCTTTTGAAATGGGGGCCATTAGTGACCTAAGAAACCAATCCATATAGCTCAATCTTTGAAGTTAGGAGCTCTACAAATTCTCCTCCTTCTACGCCATTCCTGAACATGGTCAGAAAGGCGATTGGCAGAAGTTGGATGAAAAGAAGTCAAGAGTTCAATACCAATATCATAACAGAGGGGTAACTAGAAATATGAAAGGAAGGTTGTGGAAAGCGTCGCTAAAGTTGAATGGGTTGCTCTGAGTTGGTCAACATACCATTTAGTAGCAACTCCAGTGAATGTACATTGTAACAAACAAAGACAAATGGAGTCTTCTATTAGTGTCAATGTCTTCACACTGCCATCAGTGATCAAAATTTACTCTTTTGAATTTCATACTAGGAGTCCCATTCTGATGAGTTGCATTCCATTAGGTCATGGATCTACTTATGGTAGGGTTCATTTCAGTTTTTCCCTCATGATATGTACTTTCTGACCTCCTTTCATACCCTTTTGTCATGATTCATGCTCATTTTCAGTTCATTTCATCAATTACATAGGGTTTCAGTCTCATTAGGTCTTAGGGTTTTCACCATGGTCAAATTTCAGTGATTATTATTAATAATGGTCAGCAAAGACATGAGGAGGTCAAATAATCATCAGAAGGTCATAATTTGTTAATTTGTAAGCTTAATGAAGTTCTCACCTCAAAACTAGTTTTGAGGTGAAAACAGAGCATTTGTATTTCATATTTAAATTTGATGTAATTTTATTGTTCTCATATGTAATAAATGGTTCCATGTTGCTCCTGGAAATCTGGTGATGTTGCCAAAGTGCTGCCACTGCAAAAAGTCAAAGAATTTGAGCATCAGTCCACCTATCAAAGCAAAAAGACCAAGCATAAAAAACAGAGTATTTGAAAAAACACATAGACATTATAAAAGTGGGTTTTCACCATCAAAAATCAAAAAGTAAAAGCCATATAAAGCCCATCCTCTATTGATCATTTCATTATGCTAATGTTGAAGTCAAAGTGCTAAAGGAGAGCTAAGAAGTGATTTTTAAGTGTCATTGAGCAAAAAAGTGAAGTCGCTGCATTTTTGGGGAAATTCTAGCCGACGCTACGCGTCTAAGGCCGGTGCTATGCATCTGGGAGGCGTTGTGCACCTGGCAGGGTTTTCCAGTGTAAAATTGCATAGGCGCTGCGCTCCTATGTGAGGCACTATGCATCTGCCCAGCCAAGCTCCAGATCGCTCAAAACACTCTACACTTGCCAAATTTACCTCAAAGTCATCAATTCACTTTCTTGCAAGTAAGTACAATCATCATATCATATGATCTAGGGTTTTGATTGCTAAGCTTGGTATTTAGCATTTTTTAAAATTAAAACCCTAGCTTCTAGGGTGAAACCCTAGTTTTCCTCATCTCTCCATTGTTTTATTTACCCTATCCTTTCCATTATTCCCTAAACTAAACCCCATTCCCATTTATATATTTCCTAAATCCCACTCCCCTCCTACATTTTCCACATTCCCACTTACACTCTCCCCAAACCCTACAAACCCTATTCACATCACCAAACCCTACCCATTCTCCCTAAAACCCTACTCATCCCTAAAAATCTCTTCATACTCATCTTCATTCCATTCCTCCACCCTGTTTCACTATATTATTCACTAATATAACCACAAGGGTTCATAGCCACAAAAAGCAATGGAAAGAGATAGTGAGTATGAGTTTGAAGAAGACACCCTTAGTGACAGTTCCAGGGAGAGAAACATACAGCAAAGGAAGCCTCATAAAGGAGGAAGGATTATCAGAGAGGAGCCCACTAGTTTGAGGGAGTTGCAAGCCTGTCCACTTGCCATTTCTTGCTTTAAACACCAGGCATGTTTTGATTTTTGTGAGATGATAGAAAGAGTCAAATTTCATCATGAGTTGGCTAGGCTATTTGTGACACATTATACAATAATGAAGTAATCCTTGTCGGAATAACATTCACCATATCACTAGCTATCATCTCAGAGGCTACAGGTATTCTAGATGTGGGTGAAAATTGGAACAAAGGTTAGGATATTGATGAGGAGTACTATGAGCCTTACATCAAGGCTAGATACAAAGACAAAATGAAGAGAGTATTCCCCTTCAAGTTTTTGGAAGACAAGTTTGCTCCATTGATGAAAATCATTATCAAGTACTTCACTTGTGAAGGTAGGTTCTCTCGGTTGTATGCCTACCACATTAGACTTCTCATGCATTTCACTAGAGTAAAGATGATGAATATCCCTTACTTCATGTTCAGAAACATTGAGAAGATGGCACATATTGTAAAGAGGAAGCCATACCCCCAGCAGTTGAATAGCATTTACCATTACTCTTTGATTAAAATCATTGTTCTACATCAGCTGAACCTTCTTAACATGCCATGGGAGACTTTCATTTCTCATGAGATGTTCAAAGGCCCACAAATATTTTCATCAGTACATCATGAAGAAGGTGGACCTTCAAGCCATGAAAAAGTCAAGGAGACTAAAACTGTTGGAGTGCCAGTGTTTGTGACATATAAGAGGGGTACTAGGAAACTTTTTGCAGCTGCTAGGCGAGTATTATCTCCACAAGGTGTGGAAGGGGTCTTGCCTTCATCATCAGGCCACAAGAAAATGCTATCTCCACAAGGTGTGGAAGGGGCTTTGCTTTCTTCTTCAACAAAACAGGTACAGGTTAAGCAAGGGCAAAAGCAAAGGCAAAAGCAAGGGAAAAAGTAAGGGCAAGAAAAAGGTGCAAGAGAAGGATCTTAGTGATGAGTAGGAAAGAGATTTCAATCTTGTTGATCATGAGGAGCCACAACAACATTTTACTTATCAAGGAGTTGATGTCATTGACTTGGAAACTCAGGATCCGGAAACTGTCAAAGACATTATCATAAAGGAACAAGAAGCTGAAATACAATCCTTGTCAGATAACTTAGAGAGAGCTAAGTTCATCATCAAATATTTAGAGCAAGAAAACAAACAATTGAGTGACAAGCAAGTCCTCATGGAGCTGCAAATGATCAAAGAAAACAGGCAAAAGGCCAAGGAGGCTAATGTCCCATTGACCCCTATTGAGCAAGAGATTGAGAATGATAGGGAAACTTGGCTTGAGAGGGTCAACATACACCTTGAGGGGCTGATTGAGAAGGCCAACAAGGATAAGAATATGCTTCGCCACATGGCCTACCACTACATGACCCGCAACAAAATCTACAACATAAGGATGAGGAAGCTTAAGGCTAGGTTAAGGAAGGCCTTAAAGAGAAAAAAGGAGAAAGATAAGTTGAAAATATTGGCTAAAGCCTCACTAGCCCATCAAAGCAACTAATGGTGGTGTCCCATGCCAAATCTGGGCAAGTTTTGATGATTTTTTGTCCTTTTCAAATTTTGAAATTTTGAAAACAGGAAATTGGCCTAGATGCGCAGCGCCACTGACGCTGTGCTTTTCCCTAGAGAACTTGTTGGAGGAAAGGATTATATATTTGGATTTAGCATGATGAGAGCATAAAACCCAGAAAATTTCAGCAATTTTGGAGCAAAACTAGGTCACCAAAAGGTAAAAAAATACCAAAAAATGACCTCTCTGCCTCTTTTTGGACACACAAAAGTAGCCTTGGAATATTTCACTTTTGAGGGGGAAAATGACCTCCAAATGAAAACATTCAAGATGTTATAAAAACTAGACAGGACGACCTTTCCAATGAGCTATCTTGGGCTCAATTTGGCTAAGGGGAAGGCCTCCAAAACTGGGTGTGAAGCAGTAGTGTGCTTTTGGCCAGTTTGCCAGAAAATCAAATTTTTGCCTACTTTCACTGCAAGTTGACTTTCTTTCGCTTCATGGATGATTTTATGATTGTAATTAATGTCTTGGCATGTAAATTTAATAGTGAAATGATCATAGAGGGTAGATTCATCAGTTTGAGGTGGTTTTGGGGTCAATGAATCAGTTTCCATGCTTATAGAGGCAAGTTGTTCCACTGCCTATATTCCTGTTCCTTGTTTGGAAATGGTTGTAACGGCTCCTTTTCATTTGGTTTCAACCCCTGAAGGCTAGCATAGGTGGTTTGACGTCTATATTATGTATTTTTTCTGTCATTAGCAAAGGTTGGACTCTTTTGGATGCTTTGATCTACATTGTACACCTTTATCAGCAGCTTGGCAAGGAAATAAAACAGGATTTGCAACTATTTTTATGGGATACTTGTGGTATGGTGTTTTTGCATAGTTCATTCTTCTTTTATAAGTTTTTCTCATTTCTTATGTATGCCACAATCTAATTCATTGCTTCTATATCAATGATATCAAGATAGATAGGTAGAATTAATTATTTACAGTGCTCTGCCTTGGGAAACCATTCAGATTTTTTTTTATGTTTTCTATTGTTTGAGAAGGATACATGATCTTTGCATGCCCTCCTCATCTTTTCACCAGTCTTAGACCTCTAATCTCACTCAATTTCAAGTGCCAAAACAACTACCTATGTCACCCCATAGAAGACCCTGCATTCTGACCTAATTTCCCGGACATAAAAACTGCCTAGCTCCATCTGATCCACAAAATCCAACAAATTCAATCAAAATCCTCTGAGCTACTATACCTAGCCTAAAATCCCTATTTGATCCAATCATTTTGATAGAGATCCATAAGGAGAGAGCCCTCTCCCGGCCTTGTAGGGCTAGCTAGAAGGTTAAGCATGGTTTGTGGTTACCCTAGAATTGCCTCCCTTCAGCCTGAGGTCAATCTAGGCTCTAACATCTTCAATAATGGAATTGGATGAACACCACATATGGAAGGAGCGAACATGATTAGTTGGATATTCTCCCGGGTTACCTTCAAACTTTGGGATGTTGGAAGGGAGTTTAGTAGGCATAGCTAGCCATGTGGGATCATGGAGAAGAGGATCATTGATAAGATGGCTAAAACTTGGGAGACTTAAACCATCCATAAAAGGAAGTAAGGGAGTAGGAGTGGCCACACCGATGGGGGTTCCGCTGGTGGGGGTACCCTGGTTAGCACCTGAGGTACCACCTTGGGTTCCTGCACCCACATTGGTTCCTGACATGGTGGTGATTTGGGGGTGAGAAGACGCGAAATTAGAGGATGAACTGGATGAATTAGCAGAATCAAAATCAAAATCAAAATGATGAATCAATGGAGGACTCAGAGGATGAACTCTAACTCGACGAGGAGGAGTAATTAGTCCTAACAGGAACTTTGGGTGAAGACCTCGAATTCGACGTGACAAACACCTTGGAGGTGCAATGGTGTCTAAACTAAAGGGTGATGATATGAATAAAAGAGCAACAAACAACAAGAAAATACCTAGTTCAGTGGTGCCAAGTGTAAACTAGCTATTTTAATGATGTTACTCTAATACAAGAAAACAAATCCTATCAAAGAAAAAGACCTCTAGCCTATAGGTGATCTAAATCTTCAAATAATCCTAGATCTACTGTTTCATATGGCCTTCCAAAGAAATTCTTACTTGATGGAATCTGATCCTCGCAAGCAGAGTTGTCCAGAGAAAGGTGGGGTAGAGGACCAACTACTTCCCACAACCAATCCTATAAGGTGTTTTCCTAAGATTGGTCACTACGGTTACCTTCGTCCCATCGAGGTGGTCAATTCTTGAGCTTCTTGGTAGTCATCCACCACACAAAATTCCTTGCCATGGGTTGGGTAGCCCTGAGGAGAACTGCTTGCATGATGACCTAGCCTAACCCCCTCTGAATCGGGTTTCTAACGCACTCTGGCTTTGACCATGGGATGGTGAAGGATTTTAAGCTCCCTAATATGTCAACTTCTATGTCTCAATGAAAGTGACCGATGGGTGTTATTGGAAGCCTATCCCACCAACCCTACACCTACACTACAAAGATTGTTTGGCCCTAATACCCAAGTGGGCTTAATCTATGTGTGTTGATTTATTAAGTTATAGTGTTTCAAGTCCAGGCTTGGCGGTGTTAACCAAGCTCATATTCGCTTTAAGGTGTGAGTGTGTGAAAATGTTGTGTCAAATGTATGATTTAATTAAGCATGTTTCATGATGCCATATGCTTCTGAAAGTAAAATTTTGAAATACTGTAAATGAATCTAAAAATGACAGAAAAATAAACAACGAATCAAGCAGACAAAACCCCACCCACAAGGGCTACTAGCAGTTAAGAAAGAGAGGGCAAACAAGCAACTCAAAGGCACAAAAAAATCCAAAAAAGATATAATGTCAAGAGACTAGGATCTAAAGGCTTTAAACTGTTGTAAATGATGTAGACAAACAACAAAAATTAGAGGTGAAAAATGTTCTAAAGGATAAGTGTGAAGCTCTAAGACCCAGGATGCCCAAGGGGATCCCAAGGGAGAAATGCAAACCCAAACTCTAATGGCAGAAAAGGTAAAATAAACTTATCCAACAAATCTAAAAAGTAATGGATCGAATCTGAAAACCAGTGGTTGAAAATGCTGAAAACCCTAGACTCCTCACTTAGCAAATATCTTCCTAACAATGTGGAGATGTACTCTAAACCCTAGGGGGTTTTTTCCTTCCTCAAAGAGATAAATCAAGTGGATCCAAGCCTAAGGCAGACTGAAAATAGAGATGAAACCAAACTAGTCTGCAAACAACAATCTCGGCAAATATGTAAAAAAATTGAAAATTTTCTGGAAAAAGGTACAAAATGCAGGTACTGACCTGTTTATGAGGAAAACATAGTTTTTTGGCCAAAAAGTGCACTCTACAACTCACTTATGGGGTTGAAAAGTGTGCTTTGTTCCTGAGAGTCTTGATCGACAGATCTTAAACAGATTTTGTTGTCTCCCACTCGGTTGGTCAAGTTTAATACTATAAATAGAAATTGAGAGGCTAAAACTAGCTTAAGAAAACCCTGAAATTTTCTAAAACTTCAATCACCCAAGAACGCTGTTATTACACTAGTGGAGTCGCCATTTGTTGATGAAAAATGTAACTAAAAACCCAGTGGAGTCGCCATTTGTTGACGACAAATGTAACTAAAAACCCAGTGGAGTCACCATTTGTTAGTGTGAAAATTCTTGGAAGGTGTACCAAAAATACTTCACTTAAGTCACTACATGACAAGTGACCCTAACAACAAGTTGATGACTGATGTCGTCTTAGGTCTGCGACAAAAATAGAAAACTTATAGTAAAAGAAGATACAATCCAAAACAAAAAACAACAATATAAAGTATCCAGTATAATAACCCGATTGGAAAGACTATTTTAAATGAATAAATATTTTATTAATAACACTTGGTGAAGGAAATCTACAGATTGGTTTGTAATTCCCCCTCTGTGGTATGGTTCCTTTGATATCCTTGACACTTCAGAAATCGATTCTCTCTCTCAATATGTGAAAAACCCAAACAAAAGTGGAGAACTCAAAATGGGAGCTCAAGAAAAATGACGATAATGTTGATGATGATTATGGTCATGGTGAAGAATGAATGAAAAACTCTCCTTTTAATAGCAAAGTATAGAGTTAATCTTGAAATTGGAGAATAATGAAATATTAATAACCAAATTCAGATCTAACTACTTGGAATACTTTATTATATTTATTGGAGAGGGAAAAAGTATTTAAAATGGTTAAATACATTTATTTAGAAATAATTAATAAATAAAATGATTTATTAATTATTTTGCGAGAAATAAGAAAGGTGTGAAATCAAAATAATTATTAAATAGTGATTTAATAGTGATTTAATAATTATTCTAATAACAAAAATAAGGAAATTTAAATAAATCACCATTATTAAATAATTATTTAATAATCATTCCTAGAGAAAATCAAATTAATAATGATTTATCTAATTATTCTCATGGGGTTTTTTTATTTAAAGAAAAAAATAATTTAATATAAGTGGTTTACTAAATTATTTTCCATAATAAAAGTGATTTTACTATGGTAAAATTAAATCTACATGGTGTATTTAGATCCACCTAGTTAGAAATGGCTAGGTGATAATTTTTTGGTGATAACATACTAAAATTCACCCCCTTTTGCATTGATGTGCATGTAATATTTTGATCCACCTCTAAGATTCTTTCCACCTAATTACTCAAATTTGTGGCCATCAGGATTTTCTTCTTCCTGTCCTTCTTCTAGTTCTTTTGGTTGAGTTCTAGATGTAATTTCCAACACTTCACTTATGTATGACCATCAATCTTATAATGGTTGTAGTGGTTGTTGGGATCTTTTAATGTGTTGTGTTTGTTTTCTATTTTTCCTTCCTCCCTTTCTACTTCTTCTACCCTTGTTTGGAAGCTCCTTGGTGTACCTTCTACTTCGAACCAGTTTATTTCCTTTTTGTCTAGCTTATATTTTCCAGGTATTGTTCCTATAAATAAACCTCATCTATCATTCTAGGTTTGAACAACACCACTTGCTTTTTCATATGGCTATGAAGACCCCATATTCTTGAGGAGTACATCTAGTTTCTTGAGAGAGATACCCAACATTACTTCTATCTTCTTTAATTTTGTGTTATATTCTTATACACTCTACTCTTATCTCCATCTTAAGTAATGCCATTAGATCCATTGGTCCTCTACATACCTAATAGGTAGAATTGGGACTTTATGAGAGTTTTGAAATCCTCCCACTTAGTTACTAGGGGATCCCCCTCCAACTTCATGTTTTCTGTGTGGCTTTCCCACTAGGTTAGGGCATGGCCTTTAAGTTTCAAATAGGCAAAAGAAATTTTCTATTCTTCCTTAACGTGATGAATGCTAAAATAAAATTTTAAATGTTACAACTAATGATTTAATTTCAAAGAATAATTTTCACCTTGATACAACCTGATGTCGACCTTTGCTTTCATCTTGAATAGGGATTGTGAGTAATTCATGGAACTAAAACTACGTTGTTCTTTTTCAAGTTCTCTCTTAACCTTCTTTGTATGGTTTTTCTTGATCCACTAATTTTCCCTCTAATTTGACCTCTGAGTTGGAACCTACTTCTTCTCCAATTTCAAGCTTATTTTCCATATCCACCATGAGAAGTTTCATATTATGATTGATATTTGTGACCTGCTCTTCTAGCCTTACAACTCATTCCTCTATCAAATATCGAGGTTTATTAGTATGTTAATCAAACATAAGTTAACCAATTTGAATCCCTTACAACTCCACATAATATACCTAAAGAAACATGTTATGATACCAATATCATCCATAAACTATTGTGAATATTCCACAAGATATTTTATCACATATATCTAATAAAGAAATTTATTGAACTCTGAAGCCTATACTATGAGCATCAATTTTTCCTTGGATAAATGGAATTATTAAGTTATTGTTTACTACATATGCATGCTAAATATAAAAATGTAAAAAATAGAGAACAAGTAGAAAAATCACTCCCAAACCATAATGACATAAGATATGACTTGGGAAAACCTTTCAGGAGAAAATTCAATTGGAAGTTGAGGCTACTCTGTTCTCCCTTTGTCTGAATGGAAATGGTGCAAAAAAAAGTGATATTTGTGGCATGTGGCTTACTATAGATTACAAAACCTCTATGTTATACCCTCTCTCTATCCACTCTCAGCTACTCTACTCAACTATGGAATAAAATGCACTAGCATAGAATCAAACCCCTTTCCCTCCTCGTCTAGTTATAGCATAGCCCAATAGGTAGCTAGGGTGTTGGAAATACTAAAGGGGGGAGGGGGGAGTGAATCACTATTTATTTCAATTGTTATATTATTCCAATTAAAAAATTTCGCATATAAGAAGCACAATTAATACTAGAACAAAAATGATTTTATTATTGGAAACAATAGTGAGGACTCCAACCCTCTTTTACAAAAATATAGATCCAACCTTTTCAAGTATTGATGGCACCAACCTTGTACAAGGACACCAATCCTTTCAAGAAACTCTAGGCACCAACCTAGTCAATTTGAGGACACCAATCCTCCTATACAAATCCATGCACTAACCTGGTCTATATGAGGAGATCAATTCTTCTATACAAATCCAGGCATCAACCTAGTTAATATGAGGACACCAATATTCCTAGGCTCTAACCATCAAAACTTAACCAAAATACTTCATAAATACTTCTTTAAAAGCATATTCAAGGTTGTTTCAACATTCTTCAATCAAATTGGTCCAAGGTTAGCTCCAAAAGGTCCCTAGTTTACAAAAGTTGCTCCAAATCTTTCTCTAAGTTATGCATCAAGTCTACTTCAAAGTCACTTAAATTTTTTTCAAAAAGTATTTAAGTCTACTCAACACAATGTTTCTCGGCAAAAGTATTCAAAATATTGCCTCAACACCTCCAGTAGTTGGTTCAAAAAAAAAATCTTCAATAAGTACTCCAAAATTTCTTCACAAACTGCTTTAGGGTCTCTTCAAGGATCACTTTAAAATCTTATCAAAAGTCTCCTTCAATCTGGTACAAATTCTGATTAAAATGATTTCAAAGATATATCCAAAGAGCTTCTTTAATAGTGCCTAAAAACATCTCAATCAATCAAATTCAAAACAATCTCAAGGTCTGAGGAAAAAGGGGTCTAAATTATGTTACAGGAGGTTGAGTTTCGCCCTTCACTTTAGGGAAAATTTGTGTCATTGAGGGACCAAGTTCCACAATTCTTAATACAAATCTCTCACAGCTCTTGTCTTCTCTAATTATAGACCAAATTTTGCTCTTATTATAGGTTGAATTCAGTTATACTTTCCAGTCAAATTTAGGTCTAATTCTACTGTTCCTTAGACTGAGTTCTAGGTTGATTCATTTCCTTTAAAAAGGTTGAGATATGAGCTGTAAAATATGTCTAGTTTGGCTCCAATAGTTGTTCCATAAGACTTACCAAAATTTCACCACAAATAATTACCCAAGGATAGAGACCAAAATAATTTTTTGTTTCTTTAACTTGCCTTAAGGTTCATGAGATATGAACCTATATCTTCATTCCTTAGACCTAGACTACTTCTATCCTTATTTTCTTCCTCAGATCATCCACGTTTCACTGCCTCACTTTCCCATGAGTTGGGTATTTATAATGATTGAAGAAGCCCTTAACTAGGGCCAACCTATATAGAGGTTTGAATTTACTTGAAGACCCACATTTGTAGAGGATCTAACTTGAGATAATCTAAATGTTATTGACTTGTCAATTAATCTATTAATGATTTGATTTCATAGTTGTTCAACCTTTCCAATATAACGTGAACAATGTAATTTTGATATATTGGTTTTTTGTAGTTAATAAGATGTCAGTAAGTATGCCACATAGCTAGACAAGGATGAACCACGGGAACATGCAAATGCAATCAAAATGTTAGCCATTGATATTCATGTGAGAAGTTGTTTCCTTCACCAATAGATTATTATAACCTTGAATTAACAAGGTGAACATCAAGTTGAACATTATTCTTAAGATAGTATCCCA
Organism: Pinus tabuliformis; assembly: GCA_031772625.1. Lineage (NCBI taxonomy): Eukaryota > Viridiplantae > Streptophyta > Pinopsida > Pinales > Pinaceae > Pinus > Pinus tabuliformis. The sequence goes on from CM062817.1 coordinate 869,021,907, forward strand.
TAGTCATTTGAATTTAACAAAGTCGTAGTTACCATATACATTTAACATCAATACAATCCCTATGGAATATAAAGGAGAATGTCCATCACACAATAAGGGCTTGCTAGGAAGGGCATGGTCTTTCTAGTCCTACACATTTAATTTCCTTAACAAGAGCAGGTTTCTTCTTTATCCTTTGAAATCAATGATAAATCCTTCCAATGTATCGGTAGAATTTGACACATTAAACCCTCAATACGAGTCACACGTCAAATATTCTAGATTATTCTTCATCATGGTCATTTGGCTAGTCCCTTTTCCATGATTAATGGGGCTAACATGGCATCCTCTCGAATCATGGTGGACAAAACAGGAAGGTCAACTTCCTGGTTGAATAATTGTAACAACCCCAGGTTAAAAATCTGTGTAATAAATTTAATAAAGGAAAAATATGACCAAAGTCATGTGATACGTATTCCAAGTTGAATGTTGGGAAAAAATATAGTGATGAGGATCACTAGTGATTAATTAATGGCTATGGAAATTGGCAAAGGTAATGGCAAAGGTTTTGAAAACGAAAATAGACATTAATTGGAATTTTATTTATGAAAATAAAGAACAAAATGAAGGTGAAAGGTCAAATATTTGCATCAGAAAGAAATTGAAGGAAAAATTGAAGGAAAATGAATAAATTATAGGCCTCAATGATAAAAAGGCTTCTAATGACCTGTGCATGTCTTTTGTTAGTGTTATATTTTGTCGGTTATATGGTGGATCTCTCTCATTCTATTCTATATTTCTCATACTCTTGCACACTTATAGTTTTCTTGCTTGGAGGATTTTGGCATACTTTGGATTTGGAGAAAGAAGGCAAAGGAAAAGTAGGAAAGGGAAAGAAGACAATGAGATAATCAGCTATAACAGGTTTTCTTTGCATGAATCAAGTCACATGTATGATTTCCTTACTATTTTTGGCATGCATGGTACATGCATGTGGTTTCATGGTTATGAGTTGTCATTGGCATGGAGGAATTCCTTGATTGACAATGGTTTTTCCTAGCCTTTCCATTTCCTAGATGGTCATGGTGTTGTGGGTTTTCCCATTTGTTTTTCTCATTGGTTCTCATGTTCCTTATGGATGTGAGTAGACTTATTAGTTCCGGTAGCCTTGGTTGGATAAACACTTTGGAAGCCCTGGAACAACTTGGGTTGAGTTACTAATTCTGGAAGCCTTGGTTGGAAAAGCACTCTAGAGCCCTTGGTGGGTTGAGTTACTAGTTTTGGAGCCTTGGTTGGACAAATTCTCTGGATCCTTGTGGTAGCTATGGGTTGAGTTACTATTTTTGGAGTCGGGTTGGAACGAAAACTTTGGAGCCCTAGACAGATTGGGTAGAGATCGATCTAGTGATGGTTAGTGATGTTTGACCATGAGGCGAAATCACTAGTTGAGGTTTGAGGCGTTTTGGCCTCTAGAAGCCCCGTTTTTTTTTGTTTGTTTTGGTTATTCCATGAGATCCTACATTCATGCTTGGAATATGGCACAGGGGTTAGTGGCAGAAAGAAAGATTTGGTTCAACCCAACCTATGGTCAAGTGGTACATGGAAGTCCCTGACTTGGTTGGCATTTTCATATGTTAATAAGAGGTATTTTCTATTGAGATCTATGAGAATATGTATTGATTACGATGGTGATATTATGGCTGAGTTTTCATGGTTTATATGTTGATTATCATTGGTTTATATGTTGGTTATTGCTGGTTTATATGTTGGTTATATGTCGATTATATGATGTATATTATCTATGGCTCTTGACATGTTTGATGAATATATGAATGGTTGATGAATGCATGGACTAACAAATGTTATTACACCTATTATGAGATGGCATTAGACCTTCTTGGTAAACCTCAAATAAGTTTCAGATCTCTATGATCAGATATGCATTCATGACTTGTAGATCTCATGTTCACAATGTGTTTGACTAAATGATTTTAATGGTTAAGCTTGGTTAGGTCAAGTCCTTATCTAATTTTTGTGTGAAAGGCTTTGTCCATGTGTCATTTTTTGTTTTGGAGAGTTTCATTAAGTTCTGGGCAGTGGTCTAGAGACTAACCCTGAAAAAGTGCCTCAGATCTTACGGTCATGGGCATAGAACTAGGTGAAAAACACTGCAGTCACCCCCTTGTAGGCTTATGCATGTGATTGGAAGGTTACAATCAAATTTTTTCAATATTGTTCCAGCGTTTGGAAGTCCATGACATTGAAAAAGAGGCTTAACTCAAGTTTTGGGAACCTAGAAGGGTGGTTTAGCCCTTGGGGGTCTTGTAGCTCCTGAGGGAAGTCAGTAAGGTTTCGGTTTTGTTGATTCCACTTTCTTAAGGTGATCTAGGAGTTTGATTCATGTCACAGTATCTTTTCCTCTCATGTTTATCCTGGCATGACGATGAACTTGGGTAGATATGGGAGGGGAAGTTACAATAACGTTTGCATACGAACTCTATTTGAGGTTGTTCTTGTGCCATTGGAAAGGTGTTTGAGTGTATAATAGTGTCAAAGGGCCATGTAAGTGAGATTTGTTTTACCCCAAAGACTTCATTATGGTCCTCAAAATTCCTCCAAAATGTTTTAAACTCCAATTCACCAAACTAGTACCCGCTAGTAAAAATGGTCCTCTAAGAAGATTCCTCCCATTTTTCCACTCTAAAATCATTGATATGATTGAAAAATAATATAATGATCCAATTTGGATCACTCAACAACCAATTTTTACTTTTGATTTTATGTTTTTTAATTTCTAGAATAGTATTTTTTTTCTTTGGAATAGTTATCATGCCTAGAACATAATGTTGCTGATTAAATACAATTATGCCTTATCTCCTATAGATTAATTACAGTTTTGTGAGGTTTCCTAGGTTTTTTTCTTGTTATCAGAATCTCATCCCATCATTATTTATAATTATTTTCTTGTCATACATCATGTTTTATTAGTTTTAGGAAGGATAGCAAACTATGTAAAAAAATATTAGTAACTTTCGTATAGTATTGTAGGTTTTCTTGTATGACCATTATATTTCCTATAGATTAAAACAAATTCATAGTTTTAATGCATTTTCACTCAACATTGATGCCATTAAGGTGTCATAATTATGGTATTAGATTTTGGTACTTCATAAGAGGATAGAATCTTAGTTAGGATCCTTATTTCATTTCGTTAGTTAGCTTAGATTTCAATTCATTAAGTACTTTATTTTTCATACAAAAGCTCAATTACTCTATTATATTTATGTAATAGTCTAAATATCATATGCTTTTTCCTTCATCCCTTTTAATTAGTTTGATTTCTTGTAATCAATTGGTGTACATCATCTAATATGTAGTTCAATTCTCATCCTTTTTAGCTTGCATTCTTAACATTTGATATTTAGTTTAATCTTTATCCATTTTATTTTCAATCATATATTGCTTCCATTACTTAATGATTTCCCCCTAATTAAAGAATTCAACGCTTTTGAGGTGTAGTACTCATTTCAAGTAATCAAATTTGACCAGAGTTTAGCCAATTGATGTTATCATAGGACAGAAGATCTAGGAATGGACCTCAACAAGTCTAGTTGAGAATAAACAATTAGCAACAAAGATCAATGGTCAAGTTAGAAGAGAAATTACCTCAATCAAAGTTGACGGGAAATTGAGCAATTGAAGGAAGTTGATAATCAACTTTAGCATTCGAAGGGACTGAAATTAGGCATATGTGCATATTCAACTAGATTAATGGTTGAAAGGGAATTAACTATAGTTGGAACCAGCCAACAAACTATTATGAATCTCGAGATTCTTAGGATATTAGCTAATGATATTCAACCACATGTATTGATTCAAGATGCTTCAAATTATGTTTTCCTATGACTATAAATAGGGCATGATGTAAGGATGATAAAATACAATGAGATGATGTATAATGAATGCATTAGTCTTAGGTGTGGACCAAGGTTGACATTCATGGTAGACTAGTCGTAATATTCAGTTGAGAATGTAACAACGATGGACCTCAAAATTAGTTGGTTTTCTTAGTTAAGGGTTTCTATGGTACAAGATTTGTGTGTGGTGTATTTTTTTATGTTGTGTCATTGTTTATTTTCTAATATTTAGGCTCTCTCATGATATTTAATTATTTATATTAATTAAGCTTCTATTATGGGTTAGATGTTTAGTGGATTTTTATTTGGACTTTATATAGCTATATTGTAAATTAGGTTCCTTAATCCCAAAAAAAAATAATACTTAGGATATCACAAGCCCCAAGTAGTAGATAGGTTCATAAAGCATTAGAGAGGTGTATGAGAAAGTAGATAGGTTTTCTCTACATATATAGTGCATAGAACCTTAAAACTTTGTACAAAACCTAGATTGGTAATTAAAGCAGAAATTTGAGGGAGGGTAGCATTCCTATTACTATTCCAAAGCCCATCACCCGCCATAGAGCATATAGCACTATAATTTCACGTAAAGTTGGTGGAAAATATAATTTTTTAGAAGAAGTCATTTACTAATAAACAAGGGTATTATGAGCTCTAGTGATTTGGGTTGCAAAGACAACTTCTAGTCAAGGAAGAATGGTATTGTAAGGAGAAGGTAGAGGAAACATATCCTCAAGTTGTTGGGGACCAAAATCCTCCATAAATGGGGAAAAATTTGGAGGAATTTGCTTACAATTCCAATATTAGTGGGAGGTCCTAATTTGGAAATTTGGGGTTCGGAACCTTCTAGGGCCATTTTCAAGCATCAAACTACATTTTTTTGGTTCAAAAATTTGTGACCATAATTTCCAACTCTAGCATTATTCTACACACAAATACCTTTTCAACAAGGTAAAAGTCACTTCAATTTAAGCTCATATGTGAAATTTATGCCCCCTATAAATTGACCTACCTTGTTAACCACCATGGTATGAGTGGATTCCACCTCATCCCCAATGAATCACACATGTGGGGCTAGCAATGTGTGTAGTTTCAAGAAGATTATAGAAGGTCAAAATTTTATCACTAAATGAGGGTTGATGATGCAAAAAGCCAATCCTAGATGGCTAGTGGGTTATGTTAAATACGAGGATACTAGGAAGAGAAGGGGTTCCAACTTTTAGTATTACACTTGTTGACACCTAATCATAGGGATTGGGCGAACAACTGTAATTAATGTAAATAAATAATAGAGAAGATAAAGAGTCATTGGGAGATGAACTAAACAGTCACTCCCTCTTGTATATAATAATGAACAACCTGAATGAATAATATAGAGTTCTGATTTGAGGAGTTACCTCCTGGTCTGACATGGTATCAGAGCAGGCACCATTTTTTTGCTTCCCTTTTAATTTGTAACTCCTATTCTATTTTTCCTTTGTTTTGCATCTTTTGTAGGCTGACATCTCTGTCAAAACCCTGCGAAATCTCATTCATTGTTGTTGCATCGAATGGTGCATTGAAGCCGAAGGTGTTGTAGTGACTTGGATTTCCTCCCTTGGGCCGGATCTCAAATGCTATAAACCCGCATATATAAATATTGTTGGGTCTGCTTTTAATCACATATCGCAAGTCTCCTTGCCCCGATCAATACCGCTGCATGTTTGCGATGCGATCATACCCTTCATTAAACTTTTCACATCAGGACTTTTTCACCATATATCTTTTTCATATTCACATGGTGATGTCGTAACCCGCTCGGACACAGTTCCCGAGGTTTAACTTTATCAGGTTCGCTCTCCACCATTGATTTCCATCCCAGGATCCGATGGCTGACATTGATTTCGGGTGGCCTACATGCACGAGAGTTACCCGCCCGAAATGAGCAGTTTTTCTCTCTCCTCTAGTTTCTATGTGTCATCCATTCAATGGAATCGGGTGCTCTCCTCTAAATACCACTTACCATTTTTCATCCGCCCGAAATCTCGCTTATCGCTTTAAAACTACCCTTAGTCTTGGTTAATGCCCCGACTTGATTCGCTTCCGATGACCGTTGATCTTCTACCATCGATGGCTCCACGACTCGGCTTCCGATGACCATTGATTCCTTTCTGCTTGAACGAAAGCTCATCTCCGCCGTTCATCTCTTAACACCATTCATCTCTCCACCATTCATCTCTTAAACATCAAACTCTAGTATACGGGTGAAAGAAGGTGATACCAGGTTGAACGTTGTTGGTATAATGATATGCATTCAATCATATCTATTGTGGGAATAGTTCTCACTGGCAAGGAGAACTATCCTGAGTGGTCCCGGAAGATAAAACACACTCTCATTTTTAATGAGCTATGGAAAGGAGTGTGTGTTGGAGAAGGAGATGAAGTGCCAGAACAACCTACCTCAGACAAGGAGTTCACAATTTAGGAAAATAATAATAGCAAGGCCTATGCATTGATTGCAGCGTCCATAAGCAAAGAGGTGAGTCAACATATTTTGGCATTTTCAAATGATTTCGAAGCCTTACAAAAGCTAAAGGAACTCTATGACTCACACTCTGCACTTGAAGTTGTTCAACTCATGATTAAACTCTTCACCCTTGAATTACAAAATAATGATCCTCTTGCTCTTGCATCCGAAGTAAAATCTATAATGCATGATATCAAAGTCACTAAGGCTGAATTGGATATTCCTCTGATCGTTTTTCTCAAGGCACTTTATCCTACTTACTCCCATTATCTTGAGTCATAGCAAACAAATGGAAATCTCAAAGATATTACCTTTGACTCCCTTGTGAAAAAAATTACTGAAAGAGAGAAAGATTTTTGGAAGAAGACAACCCTTTAATCTTCTGAAGAGGCTATGTGCCTTGCTCATAAAGAAAAGAATCTTGCCCAAGATTCATCCAGAGGAAGAGGTGGTCGAAGAGGAAGAGGAAGATATTTCAGAGGCAGGGGGGCAGACACTCTCAAGGAGAAAAGTCAGATTTGCACTACATACGCTGCAAAAGAGATGGATCACATGATGCTTACAAATGCAAGTTACCTTGGGACAAAATTGAGCAGCAAAGAAACCAACCAAAAGGTAAAATTAATGACAAAGACAAAGGTAAAGCACCTAAATCTGCTCACTATGTTGTGGCACAATGTAATATTGGAGTAAATGAAGACTTATTTAATGCTTCACTTGCTTCTTTGAAAAATGATTGGTTGTTTGATTCAGGAGCAACTTGCCACATGAATTTTAGAAGAGATCTTTTTGAAGAATTTACTGACAATGTTGATGGAGCAGTATACTTTGCAGACCAATAAAAACTCAAGCCATCAGGGCTTGGCACAATTCGGCTTAAATTGCCTGGTCTTCCATAGTTGAGAAGATCATGTAGGAGTGCAATTTAGAGAATAATAGAGGAGGAAGTATATTTTGTAGCAACCATTCAAGCCACAATGTCATAGACAACTCCATAATGAGTTCCCCTTTCTTTGTATTAGCATTTTCAAAACCAAAGAAAAGAGAGTAGAGCATAGACCTCACATTCTAATTAGTTTTTCTCCCATATTGAGTTTCATAGGATACATCTATTATTTTGTGTGGATAAAATGTTCATTTGCTTGTTCTATCATTTTGATTGCCATTATTTCAGAAAATTCAAGAACTTAGCTAGTAATAACTACTCTACGATCTAAGGAAAATAATTTTACATTATCTAATATTTTTAAATATTATAAGATCTGTTGTGACAAAATGTTCAAGTGGAATATCCATAGTATTTTATAGATCAGGTCTGCATACTCATAATATTTAGAATCTGTTATCTCCATCAACTAAGTATAATCATCGAGATTGATCATCATGAGAACTAGAAAAATTAAGCTTAAATTCACATAAAGAACATGGAAGTATGGAAGGAATTGACATATATGTTGATATTTTTAAACAAATTGAGTAGTTATGGATAATTATGAGAATATTGTGGCATAATATAAATTTGATAAAAGGTATCTCTCAAGAATTTTTTCCCATTGAAAACACTTAATCACGAAAATAACTTCTATGTGGAAAATCAACCCTTATTTAATAACATCATTTAATTATTGAATGGACCATATGGAAACAAAGGTAAAGTTGGCTTAAGATGACATGTGGGAGATGATGTGGATGAAAAGTGATTTTCCTCATGACCCATTTCAATGAGGAACTTAGGCTATGTTTCTTTGACACCTCATAGAGAGGCATCATCCCCTTTTACCTTCACTCTTCCTTATAAATAAGCCAAAGGAATATGACCGATACAATCATACCTTACTACACATCAATTCAATTATTAATCACCCTTACCTATAAGTTTTATTAATTACACTCCTTATAAATCACAAAGTTAAATCTCTCCTACCTTACAACTTATCAATCCAATTATTAATCATTAATCATCGTTCCAATCCAATTATTAATCACCTTTTATTATAAACCAACTTACAAATTCCTTATAAATCAACCAAGCCTTCACAAAGTCGTGTAATAACCTAGAGCCTTCTACCTTAATTCACATCAATCTAACTTTTAATTTCCCTTCCCTATGATTCAGAGAATGTAAGTATCATATTACATGTGGGATAGGTGTGGCTAGCAATAAGAAGTTTACTACATAAGGTCTTTTATGATCTTCATTAAGTTCCACCAAATCACAAAATTAATGTCCACCTTATAAATTAAAAAATGTATCCCCAAAAAAAATTCACTCTATATGAAGGTTTTAACCTTGTATGGAAATTACCTGCAAATGAATTCTTAAAAAACATAAAATATACAATGGAAATAACATAAAATATACACAGGGATTTTTTTCTTGGAACCCAAAACTAGGAAAACATGATTGGTTTTTCATTATATTCCTTTCAACATTACAATAAATTATATGCATGTCGAAGCATTCATAAACCCCAATCCATTAACCCTGGATTAGAACATAATTGTAGTTCCCTTAACTAGATCTACAAAATACCATGGGAAAAACTATCATGCCCAAAACCATGCATAAAAACCATGGCTAGGTCCACCCACCATTCTTGGGCCTACCCCCCATCCTTGAGTCCACCCCATGATCCTTGGGTTTGCAAAAAAGAAAATCAGGGTGCTACCCCAAACCTTGTGCAGGGGAGCTACTACCCCCTTGAAAAACCCCAGCAAGGGAGGCTATTGCCTCCATTGTGCCCGAAGAAACATAACAACATATGGTGCCAGTCATACAAAAAATATGACACATACCCAACATTATAAAATAAATATAAATCTCTTATATACACATGGAACACGTGAATAAAAACATACCTTAATACCCATCAATCTAATTATTAATTACTTTTCTTATAAGTCCCAAAAAGTGTTATAAAATTATTATCCATTTTATAAATTGGAACATATATGAATGGAAACATACCTTAGCTTAATATTCATTAATCTAATTATCAATTATCTTCCTTATAACATCCAAAAAAATATCACCACTTTATAAATTGGAACATATGTAAATGAAACATACTTACCTTAATAGTTATCAATCTAATTATTAATTATCTTCCTTATAAAATTCAAAAAGTATCACAAAATTATTGTCCACTTTATAAATTGGAAGATATGTAAATGGAAACATACCTTACATTAAAACTCATCAATATAGTTACTACTTACCATTATTATCAATATAATTACTACTTACCATTACTGGTAAATCCTAAAATATAAATCTCATATTACTTGTAGGATACTACTACACACCATTCCTTGTAAATCATAAAATGTAAATCTCATTTTACAAGTGGGATAGGTGTGACTAGTAACGAGAAGTTTGTTCTGCAAATCCTTTATGGTCCACATTAATGTTTAATAAATCACAAAAATATCATTCACCTTATAAATCACAAAAATTATCAGTAAAGTAATGCCCACCTTACAAATCACAAAAGGTATCACTAAAGTAATGCCCATATTACAAATCACCAAAAAAAAATGATCATCCACCTTATAAATCACAAAAGGTATCACTAAAGTAATGCCCAAGGTAAGTCGCTTATACATGTGGGACACATGTGAATGGAAACATACCTTAACACTCATAATCTAATTATGAATCACAATTCCTTCCAATTCATAAAATGTAAGTTTTGTATTACATGTGCATTACATGTAGGATAAATGTGACTAGCAATAAAATGTTCGTTATACGGTAACATTGATAATCTAATTATTAATCACAATTCCTTCCAATTCACAAAATGTAAGTTTTGTATTACATGTAGGATAAGTGTGACTAGCAATAAAAAGTATGTTGTACAAAGTCTCTAAGGCCTATATTATTATTGTCCACCAAATCACAAAAGTAATGTCCACCTGTACATATGAAAGATACATAATAGTAATTTCCACTTTATCAATCATGGAAGGTAAGTATCCTATTCATGTGGGTGATATGTAAATGGCAATAGGAAGAGGGATAAAGTAATGTTTACCTTGGAAATTACAAAGTATTACAAAATATATTTTTCCTATTTTATTATAATTTATGAAAATTTTCATAAAATTATTTATGAATAAATTTTAAAATAATGTTAAATGGAAAAAAATATATTTAGAAATCAAGTAATTATTGATTGTAAGTATATTTAATGTATTTTTTATTAATAAAGAATTTACTTTGAAAAAGTTTAAACATTATATAATGGTATTAAATTTTAACCATCACTATTTAAATTAAATGATTTATTATAATTAAACATTAAATATTATACGGTATCTCAAATTTGAATAAATTGATACATCTCAATTTTTTAATTAATTTTTTTAATTTTAATTAATTTGTTAATCATTATTAATATTAATCATTAACATTTTATAAATCAATTAACATCAACATGATATGAAAAGACATTTTATATATTGAAGATAATTTTAAAATCAATATAGAGTTTAAATATACATCATAAATATGTCAAGTATAGCATCTCAAATTTAAATGAGTGGCACAACTCAAATTTAACTTAAAAATAGAGAAATCATTAAAATGTAAAATATATTTTATAAATTGAACAACATTAACATCATATAAAACGACATAATCTATATGAACAAAAATATCAAAATCAATACACACATACATCTCAACTCAAATATAAAGGTAAAATATAAATTGCAGTAATCAAATTTATGCATGTCAACCACTCTAGCTAAGTCAACCATCAGAGTTGAAGGCATCAATATCTTTACCACTAAAGTCAAATGCATTAATTCCTCTATCAAATAATAAACCAACATCAACATGATATGAAAAGACATAATATGCTTGAATGAAATTTCAAAAACAATACACATACCCACACATCTCAAATATTTCAAATATGGTATATCAAACTTAAATAAGTGACACATATCAAAGTTAATTTCGAAAGACAAAAATCATTAATAATATAAATCATTAATATAATACATTTTATAATTAAAAAAAAAAAACCATTAACATCCGTAAGATATGAAAAAGCATAATATATATGAATGATAGTATAAAAATTAATATGTAGGTCAAATATACATATCAACTCAAATATAAATGTCAAATATACATTACAACAATAAAAAATATGCATGTCAATTATTGCTAGCTAAGTTGACCATGAGAACTAGAGGCATCAATACCTTTACCACTCCACTAAAGCCAGAGGTGTCAATACCTTTGCTAGATAATAATGCAAAATCTAGCATTTGATATATCTCTCCACCAGAAATTGTATCACCCAATTTAAACATAGCAACTACAACATAAATAATGAGTACAATAGGTGTAACAATTGGTGGTCATTCTTACATAGGAGGAGATCGTGGTTGATCCATTGGGTGACGACAAATGTTCAGTTTGTTGGAGGATGAGATAGTGATTGGTCATTTCAAGGAGGAGATAATAGTTGATTTTCTATAAGTGCTGATGGTTAATCTATTGGATGAGGAGATGGTAGAGGTAGAGGAGGAGCACCATCTTGTAAACACCTCACTTGCCTCAGTGAAGTGTCCATTAAATTAACTAATTTCCCTTGTACGATTATAGAAATGAGATTATTTTTTATTTTATTTTTGTCAAGTTTCCTCTAATTGGACTTACACAAAATCTTGTATGGTCCTCCATTCAGAGTCGTGGGGTACAAATCTGTTCATCTCTATCTATTTTAATTATAGCTTCTAATAAGGAACCATTTCTGTCATCGACACTGCACGTATGGATTATACACACAGGACCATTCATAGTCGTGGGTTACAGATTTATCTATGTTTATCTATTTTAATTATAACTACTAATAAGGAAATATTTCTGTCATCAACACTGCTCGTGTATATTATATTATATATATATATATAGATATAGATATATAGATATAGATATATAGATATATATTTATATTTATATTTATATTTATCTTGTAATGCTAACGGGTTGGTCATATACATATATAGGGGCATATGTGTCTTCCACAATATTTATATATATTTATGTTTGTCATATCTCGCCTATTCGTAAAGTCCCGCTCCCCTTGCTCCACTCATTGATGTCCTTCAACACGAGTCGCTTTTCTCTTTTAATTTCGACTGTGATTGTGATGAGTGTGTATATATATTAACTACATGCCAATGAAACATGGAACCTCGGTCGACTGGGCCATCACGCCAACAAGACATAGGGCCTTGGTTGACTGGCCATGCAGGTTTGCTACAACTCTTAGCCTTGTGAGTAGTTAGGCTTCCATACACCTAGCAAACTATATATATATATATATATATTTAACTAGCTATAAAATTCAATCACCATGGTGTTAGCTGTAATGACTGCCCCTTGTGGATTAAGTCAACCATGTAGGCATTTTTCAACAAGGCATATATACATAAACGATAGAGGTGTGAACACCTGTTGAAACCCATTTTACAAGGAATACCTCGTTCCACGAATGGCCTTGTACTAACAATCGTGATGTCGTCGTATGCTCATAGTTGTAACAGCATGTGACAGATGTCGATAAATATATGCGTGTATACAATTTGGTGGTTAGTTACCATGGCATTTTGACCTCCGGTTTTCACCATTCCCACAAATCATATTTAACAACTACAATTGAAAGAGGGAGGTTGATGATTCACGGGAGCTTAATTCCTCCCTCCGTAAATTGGTACGTCGACTCCTGGTGGTCGATGTCTGGATGAAGGTAGCCTCCACCCCACATTGTTCCAACTTCCCACTATAGCTTCCTTGCGTATAATTTTATATTTTTTTTTGTGCTTTACCAACTACCAATTTCATTACCTTATACCTGAATTGTTGGACTCACACTTGGGTTCAACATTCTTTGTCGGTCCCATGCCAGTTGTCATTCAAACAAGGCCCTTGGGTGATTAGTTCTACACTATGTGCCACATTGGGTATGTAAGTGTATATTTCATACACCATATGTTACGCCCCTACACCTGCGGTAGTCTTCCAACTGCTTATAGCGAGGTGCGGCACCACCGAACGCTTTCTTTTCACCAATACTCATCTTCATGGACTACGCCTAATTCACTTGTCCTTACTTAGTTTTTTTTTCGCAACCAAGTAAAATGCAATTATCCTTTATACTTAATGAAGCCCATACTCATTCATTATCATCATGCAATTAACCAAGAACAACAACAATTTCAAACAAGTATAAAGGGGAGGGGCAACTCCCGAACAAGTCTGCCCAACAATATATTATAACCAGTATTTCTTCAATAATACAATCATCAAGTATACTTGGAAAAACTCCAAGTCTATACTTAGAATATCTTACAACCAACGCATAGAACAGCCTTTACAATACTTGTGCCAACCTTACACGGTAGGAGAGTGCTCACCCGAGACACCTAGAACTCCACCTTAAGTTCTGCACAAAACCGCATACTCATCGACCAACACACGACACACTCTTCCAACCATCAACCAAGACTTACACCTGCGCAATCTCCAAGTCAATGCGCATGAGTTATGCGCATGTCTCAACCCAACTGCGCACTTTTCTCTTGCGTAGATGCTAAGAGCGAATGCCAAGTCGAATGGATGATGAACGAATGAGCTTGAAGCTCCTCTTACTTATACCCTTCCATGCGTTGATTTACAAGGGGTGTGCAGCCCCTTGGCCGACCCCCAAAAGTCTTCAACGTACGCCCACAAGCTCTCTTATCAAGTCGGCTTGCACACATTCTAATCGTCACATATATATATGCTCACGCTCACACTTAGTCGCATTAAGTGTTGTCGCATATATCGTCGCATTGTCCACGCTTCGTCGCACTTTTGTCACATTTCCACCGTAGCTCCGTCGCATCGCGCACCCGCGCGCCTGCTTGCCTACCCGCGTGCCCTCGTGCACGACCTCACTCGGCGCCCGTCGCACCCGCAACTCGAAGGCCTTACATCCTCCTCCACCTGAAATCTGTTAGGGTCCCACCCTAACCCCCTTATTTATGTCATGGGATCACGTCATAATCAAGAGTCAATAAAGCCCATCTTAATATTTGTAAGTGGTTAACCCGCAATTAATGACGGGACCACAATTAGTTGCAAATGGGCCGTAGTATTAGATAGATGGTATTAATAAAACCCACGGTATTGGCCCGTGGTATTGCATGTATGAGTCATATATAAAGGATAGAGACTCCCTGCGAGGAGCATCATGTCTTATTTTGTAGTCGAGCTCTGCTCTATTGGAGGTTGCCCCCTCGAAGAGGCAAGTGAACATTACTCTCTGAATAATAAAATCATTGCTATTCTGTGTTCTGGGTATCTTTTCTTCGCATATTCTGTATTTAGTATCATTTTGCAGGTTAAGAGCATAACAAGTGGTATCAGAGCACTTTCCAGGGCCGGTGGGATCTCCAATTCTTAGCAAAAAAAATTTCGGCTAGAGACGTGTTTCGGCGTCTTTAAACCACGGGATCTGTCGTTGAGCGCATAAACCTGCGGATTTGGGGAGGCATTCACGCAGGAAATATAAGAGGTGGTCACGTCTGTTGGACTCCCTTGTAACCCCTGTGGGTACCCCTTCGAGTAGTAGCGCATTAGACAGAACCGCGCACGGACTGTCTTCCACGTACCCTCTAGGTATATCGGAAGCCCCCTAGGCTCCCTTGAAACCTCGCCATAGATAAACCGTCGGCCGTCTTATGGCTACAGTACACCGAGAACAGCACTTTGAGAGATTACTCGCTCGTACGATAAGGTAGTCAGGTTGTACGGATAAGGGTACGGTAGATCCTCCTTAGCTAGAGCCCTGAAACATTGGGCCGAGTACTACTGCCAGACCTTATGTATATTGCGATCTGTAGCACCTGACACTCCTCAAGACCATAGTTCCCTTTTCTATCGGGGGATCGCACATCATCTATATCAGATCCGCTTGTGCAAAGGAGTGCAGTAGCAGCAACAGACATCAGTCCCGCAGTCTCGAGTTCGCAAATCAGTCATTCCGATCTATTAGATCCAGCCGATCCGCAGCAGCAGTCTGTTCCGCTGCCCAGAGCTATCCGATCCGCCATTCAGATCTCTCAGATCCACCAGATCAGAGTTGTTGTGAAGGGTTCCTATACCGGGGTATAATTTTCGCAGGACTTTTGGCTACATTGACATTTTGAGGATTTGGCGACTGCAGTATTGATCAAGAAGGAGTAAAACTCCATTAGGAGTTTTCAGAAAAAAAAAAAAAAGAATCAGGACGATGAGCTGAGCACGGTGGTACCATTCAATTATTAGTGAAAATTTTTAGGCGGTCCCAATTGTTCATCAAGTTGGTGTATGGTAGAAACTAGAGCCCAAGCGATGGCCAATGAAAGGATGGACAAACTTGAAGAATCCATGCAATCCCTCACCAATCAGCTTAACGGACTATGTCTCCAGGTCCAGCAATTAATCCCGAAGGGCAAGGAGCAAGCCCACAAGGAGGCGTATAATGGCAATGAATACAATGAGGGTGAGTCTAGCCACTCTCCTCACATCTGGCACACCCACCAACAACCTAGCCAGCGACCTCCCAAGTTGGATATGCATAAATTTGATGGTTCTCACCCATCGGCATGGATAGCACAAATGGAGCAGTGTTTCAAACTGAATCGCATCTTAGATAATGCGACTCAGCTTATGTTGGGGAGCATGTACTTGGACAATGAAAGGTGGCAATGGTGGGAATGGCATCAACGTTGCAATGGACCTTTTAGGAAAGGTGGCAATGGTGGGAATGGCATCAACGTTGCAATGGACCTTTTAGGACTTGGACCCAATTTACAAAAGCCCTTTAAGACCGCTTTGAACAGGAAACCTCTTTTTTGGGTCGTCTTACTAAGCTCCGACAGACGGGTACAGTGGATGAATATATTACAGCTTTTGAAGCCTTAGCCTTCCGCACTTGGGGTCTCTCAGATGTGTTCTACACGGAATGTTTTATCAGCGGTCTTAAAGAAGCCATCAAAGCTCAAGTCTTACTGCACCACCCTCCCACATGGACAGAGGCTTGCAAGGTAGCCCGTAATGTGGAACGTGCATTAGCAACCCAATACAGTTGCCCAAATTTCTCCACTAAAGGTCGCCCCCACAAGCTCACAACACGACTCAAACACTTAAGGTCCAAAAGGTGTCACCTGCGGAAATGGCCGAAAGAAGAAAGCAAGGACTATGTTACTACTGTGATGAAAAATACTCCCCAGGTCATAAATGCAAGGAGCCCAAATTTTTTCAAATAGATGCCACTGACTATAGCTCAACAGAGGAAGATCCACCACTTGAGGAACATGAGGCACTAGAAGAAGACAACCAACAGGACAATGTCTCTGACGAACTAGTTATTTCATTGCATGCATTGGCAAGGATTTCTTCCCCTCAAACTCTCAAAATCAGAGGTTTTCTTAAACATCGCCCAGTAGTAGTCTTGATTGATAGTGGAAGTACACATAATTTCATCCATCAAAAAGTCGCAGAAGCAGTGCATTATTTTGTACAAGCAGTTTCTAACTTCCAAGTCCAAATTGCGGATGGGGGCACAATGAAATGTGAAAGCCGCTGTGAAAATGTCAAACTTCAAATGGGGGATTATCAGTTGAAAACCCACATGTTTGCCATACACATGGGGGGTTGCGATATTGTCCTCGGTGCTGAATGGCTCCGCACTCTTGGGCCAATCACAATGGATTTCCAGGAGTTATATATGAGTTTTAAGCAGAACAACTCCACACATACCCTCCGTGGACTCCAGGCAGGAGCCCCCTCTATCATCAGCTCGCATAGGATGGAAAAATTGTTAAAAAAGGGCCATCATGGAGTGGTAGCTCAATTTAATGCCATCCAGGTAGTCGAAACCAAGTCTCTGCCAATTCATCACGAGATGCAAAAGATTTTAAATAACCATCTGCCGGTCTTTGACAAGCCTCATGAGCTTCCACCCTCGCGAGGGGAACATGATCATAGCATCACCTTGGTTCCAGGGGCCCAACCCCCAAATGTGCGGCCATACAGATATCCGTTCACCCAAAAGAATGAAATAGAAAAAATAATCAAGGAACTTTTGGAAGCAGGTGTCATTCGTCCCAGCATTAGTCCTTATTCATCCCCAGTGGTCATGGTGCTCAAGAAAGATGGGGAGTGGCAGATGTGTCGCGACTTCAGGGCCCTCAATAAGTTGACAGTCAAAGATAAATTTCCCATCCCGGTGGTTGACGATTTGCTGGACGAACTCAATGGGGCTCAATTCTTCACTAAGTTGGATCTTCGCTCAGGCTACCACCAAATTCGCATGAAGGAAGTCGACATTCCCAAGACTGCTTTTAGAACTCATGAAGGCCATTATGAGTTCCTGGTCATGCCATTTGGTCTTTGTAATGCCCCCTCTACTTTTCAGAGCCTTATGAATCACATTCTCAAACCATATCTCAGGAAATTTGTCCTTGTCTTCTTCGATGACATCCTAATCTATAGTGGCACTTGGGCTGCACATCTTCAGCATGTAGATCTACTCTTGCAACTGCTCCGCAAGCATAAATTATTTGTCAAGATGTCCAAGTGTTCGTTTGGCATGGAAGAAGTTGAGTATTTGGGCCACATTGTGGGGCATGAAGGTGTCAAGGTGGACCCCAAAAAGATCTAGGCAATGCAAGAATGGCCTCAACCTAAGACCTTGAAGAGCTTGAGAGGATTTTTGGGTCTCACAGGCTATTATCGTAAATTTTTCCGCAACTATGGCCGCATAGCGAAGCCCCTCACTCAACTCCTAAAGAAAAATTCCTTCTTCTAGAACCAGGAAGCACAACAGGCATTTACCGCTCTCAAAAACGCCATGTGTTCCACTCTAGTCTTAGCACTACCTGACTTCACCAAATCCTTTTTCATTGAATGTGATGCTTCGGGGACAGGTATTGGGGCGGTCTTAATGCAGGAAGGGCGACCTTTGGCCTTCACAAGCCAACAACTAAGTGGGAGGAATCTGAGCCAATCTACCTATGAAAAAGAAATGATGGCCATCTTACATGCAGTCGAGACCTGGCGACCTTACTTATTGGGGCGACGTTTTCAAATCCGCACAGATCATCACAGTCTTAAATATTTTTTGGAGCAACGCCTATCCTCCCCACAACAAAATAAATGGCTCGCCAAAATGCTGGGATATGATTATGAGATCATTTACAAGAAAGGGAAAGACAATAGTGTAGTAGATGCATTATCTCGCCAATTTGAGGAAGAAAGTACTCTGCTAGCAATTTCCTTCTCCATTCCAGAGTGGATTGAAGAGGCTCGCAAGGAATGGTTTTCACACCCCGGGCTATCCCAACTCATTTCTCAATTGCAGGTAGATCCAAATTCCACCAAGGGCTACTCGTGGCAGGATGATATTCTTCGCTACAGGGACAGAGTCGTAATAGCACCAACATTTACCCTCAAAAGTCGCATTTTGGCAGAATTGCACTCATCTCCCATTGCAGGACATTCGGGCTTTCAGAAGACGTATGCTCGCACCAGAAGATCATTTTTTTGGACAGGCATGAAAAAGGACATCCTTACTTTCGTAGCAGAATGCAATGTCTGTCAACACCACAAAGGGGAAACCGTCAACACACCAGGCACATTACAACCATTGCCCATTCCGACATCAATTTGGACGGAGGTTTCTATGGATTTCATTACAGGTCTTCCAAAGTCCGGGAACAAGTCAGTCATCATGGTGGTTGTGGACCGACTGTCGAAGTATGCTCATTTCTGCGCCCTACCCCATTCGTTGACACCAACTTTGGTCGCTCAATCTTTCATGGATCAAATTTTCAAATTGCATGGCATGCCCACTTCTATTGTGTCCGATCGTGACCCGATCTTCACCAGTAATTTTTGGCAGGAACTTTTCAGGATACAAGGCACTCAACTAAAACTCGGTACTTCCTATCATTCGCAAACTGATGGTCAAACTGAAGCCGTCAACAAATGTCTAGAAACCTACCTTAGGTGTTTCACTTCAGAAAAGCAACACCTTTGGGTACAGTGGTTACCTCTGGCTAAATGGTGGTATAACACCAACTATCATGCCACCACCAAAATGACTCCCTATGAAGCAGTATATGGTCAACTTCCACCTTCCCCTACTTCTTATCTCAAGGGGTGCTCCAAAGTACAAGCAGTGGATCAACTCCTACAACACCGCACAACCATGCTCGCCCATCTTAGAGAGAATCTTCATCAAGCTCAGAACCGCATGAAGCAACAGGTCGACCAACATCGCTCAGAGCGCCAATTTCAAGAAGGGGATCAGGTCTTTTTGAGGCTGCAACCATATAAGCAAACATCACTCAAAGACAAGGGTTGTCAAAAGCTCTCTCCAAAATTCTACGGACCATACCAAGTACTTCAGCGCATTGGAGAAGTGGCTTACAAGTTGGCTTTGCCACCTACTGCAAAAATCCATCCAGTTTTCCATGTATCGTGCCTCAAGAAAGTGATTGGGAACAATTGCCGAGTTCAAACCAGTCTACCTGAATTGGACGAAGAAGGGTCAATCTGGCTTCAACCCGAACAGGTTCTAGACACACGAGACAAGCACCTGCGCGACCGCATGATTAAGGAAGTCCTCGTCAAATGGAAAGGCACCTCTCCGGAAGATGCAACTTGGGAACCAGCCACTATTCTTCAGTAGTTTCCGCAGCTTCAGCCTTGAGGACAAGGCTAGTCTTAAGGGGGAGGGCATGTTAGGGTCCCACCCTAACCCCCTTATTTATGTCATGGGATCACGTCATAGTCAAGAGTCAATAAAGCCCATATTAATATTTGTAAGTGGTTAACCCACAATTAATGACGGGACCACAGTTAGTTGCAAATGGGCCATAGTATTAGATAGATGGTATTAATAAAACCCACGGTATTGGCCCGTGGTATTGCATGTATGAGTCATATATAAAGGATAGAGACTCCCTGCGAGGAGCATCGTGTCTTATTTTGTAGTCGAGCTCTGCTCTATTGGAGGTTGCCCCTCGAAGAGGCAAGTGAACATTACTCTCTGAATAATAAAATCATTGCTATTCTGTGTTCTGGGTATCTTTTCTTTGCATATTCTGTATTTGGGTATCATAGGTTAAGAGCATAACAAAATCGTTGTCGTCCTCGACAACATACCATCTCGGTAGCCATCCACAAAGATCATCATCATCCATGATGTCGACTCCTCCACATAAGGAAAACATCCCTGCAACATGTGTAGAACTCCATCTCCATCATGTCTCACCTTAGTGACTAACTGCCACCAAGATACCCATACCAAGGTATGCACCTCTACGATATGTTCCCCATCAGATATCATCTCGATCCATGATCATCAACTCCTCTGCCACAATCTCCACTGCAACATCTCGTGTCGACCCCATCATGTGTCACCATGTGAACCTCTATCATGATACTCCAACAAAATGCTAACACATCTCTGCACACTTCGCGACCCCATGTCTGAACTAGTTGGGTAGCTAATCCAACCATCACACTCAATCCATGAGAGTGAACATCCTCATGCTATCATCAGTTGTTCCTCAAACATCTGCCACATCCTCGACTCATCAAGAATCTACCACCATAATCCATGCTCAGGTCCATGGAAACTCCATCCATCTGCAACATGTCATGATGCTTGATGCCAAGCCATCCCTGCACCATCAATCATACCTGGTCAAACATGTTTAAGGACTCACTGCCATGAGTAGCCAACAATGAGCCCCATCTTCTTCATCCATCTAAGAAGATGTAGAGGGAGTAGAGCCTGAAGGCTCTCCCTCACTAATCAACTCAATCCATCTATCAGGATCCTCAACCTCCATCCTTTGTAGATAAGCATCCCGGTCTTCCTTCTGGACATCCGGCCTCTCATATACCTCATCATCATCATCATCCTCTACCAACTCTAGCCTTCTTGTCAAATCCAAGATGCTATCTGAAAGTGATCTAATGACCAATGACTGCTCCACAAGCTTTGTCTCAATAGTGGACAACCGCTTGTTCACCTTCTCCTTATCCTCCATTTGCATCACTCCTAATTTACAATCAGGTCTTGTCACACCAATGGTTGGAACACCAATGGGTACATCTTCCCTTCCATCATAAATGTAGAGCTTCCTCAAATGTGGAACAACCATAGCCTCAAATTGTTTCGTAAACTCCATCCCCAATACAGCCTCATAGTCATCAATCCGCACTATAGTGAAGTCCACCTTCCCGGTCCATTCACCAACTGTAGTGTCCACCCTCTCAGCTATACCAAGAATCTCAATAGGAGGAGAATTCACTATCTTCATTTGTGCCTTTTCCGGTACAAACTTTAGCCCAATTCTTCTCGCAGCATCTTCGCTCATGAAGTTGTGAGAAGCCCCACTATCCACCATAGTGAGTATATCAGCACCTCCAACCTTCATTTGAACATACTCCAATCTGTTCCTCTCAGGATCCCTCCTAGAGACCACCTCCGTAGTAGCAGAAGCACCAAGTATCTGCATCATCCCCACAGAAGCACCTTCATTCTTCGCATCAGATTGTGCAACAGCAGCCACCTTTGGTTTAGAAGGACAATTCTTCACCGTATGTGGTCCAGCACATATCCAACACTTCAAGGCTTTCTTCATCTTCGAACTATTATCTGATTTCGAAGCATCTTCCTTCTTCTTATCTTTCGGTTTATCGGACTTCTTCTTCCTATCATCAGAAGTCTCATCATAATGCTCCACCAACCTATCAACAGCAGCAAAATCTTCTTCAAGTGTCCTAATCTTCTGCCTCTTCACTTCATTGCGTGCCTAAGGCTTCAACCCAATAATGAAGTTGAACACCTTGTCCCTCTCCGCCATGTCAGGAAGTTCCAGAGTTGCACTTGCAAACTCCCGCTGATATGCTTGTAGGCTCCCGGTCTGCTTTATGTACTTAATCTTCGTCCTTGCTTCCCATGTTTCATCCTAAGGACTGAAATGAGTCTGCAAAGCCTTCTTCATGTCATCCCACGAAGTAATGTCATCAGCACTACCATTGGCAATCTGATCCAACCTCCTTTGCCACCACATCTTAGCATCCTTTGTTAAGAAATGAGCAGCTACCTTGACCTTTGTCTCATCATCAGATAGACCCAACCGTTCCAAGTATTGCTCCATGTCCCATAGAAAGTTGCCAAGAGTCTTTGCATTCCTTGTGCCATCATAAGATTCTGGTTCCTTGACCTTCACATGAGGCACTCCTCCACCTGAGTTATGCCTCACAGCCTTCTTCAACACTGCTATCTCGTTCTTGGCTTCGTCAAGAGTTTTCTTCAATTTCACGATCTCTACAAGACCCTAATCCCTTGCTTCTTCAACCTCCTTGACCCTTACTTCAAGTTGTGTACACATAAGATCAGTGTACTCATACTGTGTTCGGAGTTCATCATGTTGTGTTCGGAGTTCATCGAGCTCTTCCCTTGTCTTCAAGTTGGCCTCTTGTTCTTTAGCAAACAAGTCCATCTTCTTATCCCAAGAAGTCTCCATATCCTCCATCTTTTCCAACACCTTTTCAATGAACCCAATAGTAGTATCCTTCATAACGTGACTAGACCCAGCCTGAGATTCGACTGCCATCTTTAACAACTTCTTTCTCCTTCGCAATCTAGTTTCGACCATTCAACAGCTTCACCATGTCACCTGCAATTAGAACCAACCCTTGTTCCACTTGTGTGAAATGGTTTCCTTCACCTGCAAGCACCTGTCACGAGCAACCCTGCTCAACAACTTCAAACTGAAGTCTTGTTCTCACCTGTCAAGTGTATACCGGCTTTAATGCTTCAACACCTGAACTTGTTCACAAGCTTCAACCTGTCACGAGAAAACCTTGCTCACCAGCTCTAGACCGAGCTCTGATACCACCTGTCATGCCCCTACACCTGCAGTAGTCTTCCAACCACTTATAGCGAGGTGCGGCACCACCGAACGCTTTCTTTTCACCAATACTCATCTTCGTGGACTACGCCTAATTCACTTGTCCTTACTTAGTTTGTTTTTCGCAACCAAGTAAAATGCAATTATCCTTTATACTTAATGAAGCCCATACTCATTCATTATCATCATGCAATTAACCAAGAACAACAACAATTGCAAACAAGTATAAAGGGGAGGGGCAACTCCCGAACAAGTCTGCCCAACAATATATTATAACCAGTATTTCTTCAATAATACAATCATCAAGTATACTTGGCAAAACTCCAAGTCTATACTTAGAATATTTTACAACCAAGGCATAGAACAACCTTTACAATACTTGTGCCAACCTTACACGGTAGGAGGGTGCTCACCCGAGACACCTAGAACTCCACCTTAAGTTCTGCACAAAACCGCATACTCATCGACCAACACACGACACACTCTTCCAACCATCAACCAAGACTTACACCTGCGCAATCTCCAAGTCAATGCGCATGAGTTATGCGCATGTCTCAACCCAACTGCGCACTTTTCTCTTGCGTAGATGCTAAGAGAGAATACTAAGTCGAATGGATGATGAACGAATGAGCTTGAAGCTCCTCTTACTTATACCCTTCCATGCGTTGATTTACAAGGGGTGTGCAGCCCCTTGGCCGACCCCCAAAAGTCTTCAACGCACGCCCACAAGCTCTCTTATCAAGTCGGCTTGCACACATTCTAATCATCGCATATATATATGCTCACGCTCACACTTAGTCGCATAAGTGTTGTCGCATATATCGTCGCATTGTCCATGCTTCGTCGCACTTTTGTCACATTTCCACCGTAGCTCCGTCGCATCGCGCGCCCGTGCACCCGCCCGCGCACCCGCGTGCCTACCCGCGCGCCCTCATGCACGACCTCACCCTGCGCCCGTCGCACCTGCAACTCGAAGGCCTTACACCATATGCCATACAAGTTCATGTATTATCTTCCCAGTGCATACATAAGACTTAATTACTCAGTGTGTCGATAGACCAACTGATACATTATATATGTATATGCATAACACCGTATGCCTGCCAAACCTCATATTGTATTATAATGCTCACGTCTGACAGATTCACTCTCCCTTCCTCTCTTGTCTGATGACATTCACGCCCTTTTGTCCGTTAGCTTTCATTCCCAACAAATCCACCATCCACTCCCTTCTAGTCTGACAGAGTTAATGACTGAATAACTTGTTGTCCATACCCTTGAATTATCCTTAATCGTTGTTCATAGTTACGTGAGACATATGACTCTCGAGCGAAACAACTCCACATCACCGGTGGCATGGGGATGTATTCTATCGGCAAGGGTATTGATATAGGATACAGTGCATCATATGTTGCAAAGTAATATTTCCACCTACAACCCATGTAGTGTAAATGACACCGCAAAACCTATAGAATAAGACATCCAGACACACAACTGACATGTTCCACCCACCATGATAATCTCTTGTTCTGATGGGCCACTAACATGGTTATTGTAGACCAATTGCCACTAGCCTTCCCTGTGCTTGTATTGTTAATAGAGGCTGAAGTTATACTCCATTAGCATGAGAATTATCCTTGTCCCATTACAACCAAACCTCATGATAATTATGTCATTTATATTAAGTAGTCCCTAGTTGGTCCAACTGGTAGGTTAAAATGATCGATGTTGAGTCTAACGATGAGTATGAAATGAGCATCCATGGGTTTTATAAATCATTCATTACCATGCCATCATGCTTGCATCCAACATTGGTCATGGAGACTATCATCGTTCCATGCAATCTCACCTGTCAAATATAGCAATGCTCGACCTTGGCACCTTAAGGGAACACATGCCGCAATAGTTAATGCTGCCTATTTGACTATGAAAGACCTCATAAAAAGTATGAATAATATTGTGATAACTTCTTATTTTGTTTTTTGGGTCTACAAAGTCACCCACAAATCTGTAAGCTACACATTTGCGCCATCGACATATTTTCCTATGCATCCACAATGGATTGAGCTTAACAATTTATATAAACATCTTCAATGTGCCACCCAACATAATGTAACTAATGGCAAGAGATTATAGTTCGTTGGTCCAACATTATCAAGAATAAGGGCCGCCTTCAAGGCACATTCAATTCCATAAGATTATGCCTATAGTGCCAGGGTAAAAATAGGATTTCATATGAGGAAGGCATATTAAAACACATTAAGTTAGCTTCATACATTCACCTCCAGAGAACTCATAAACATTTTCAAGCTCTATTATGATAGAGGTAGACACCAACGCACATTACAGTGTGCTACTGTTCCAAATTCAAGAGTACTACAACTTAACACCATTTAACGAACATGTAAACTCTTTAAGTTGAACTCACGAGAACCCCAAAATTATGGGTAACACCATTACAGATTAGAAATAATTGTTTATATGATTTATACATATAGCCAAGGAAAAAAGGGGAATAACTTCTATTGGTGCCACTATAAAATACAAGTAATTGTTAGGAAATAACTTTCCACATATAAATTCCAATTACTAGTGCAATAAAATTTTCCATGTAGTTGGAACATAACCAAGCTAACACATGCTATGTTCCGGCATATTTGTGACAACAACCTCATCATACCGGTCACACATGTAAGAAACAAAATACAAGTATTTCTTGATCATTATTATTCAAACCAGAAATGTATAATTGACTAACTATTAGTGGAATAAATGAAGAAAACACTTATCTGTGAATTCTTGGGCAACTGAGTCAGGGACTATGAGTCTCCACCTAACCGTAGATAGTCACAGCCAAGTCTCACTTGCATCTTTCACCCCCAAGCCAGATTCCAGAGTCTGAGGGTTTTATCACTCAGGGATTTAAACACTACCTCAAGTTGGTCCAAAAACTCGAGATTCTACCATATCCTCCCTCCAATTATGTTGCAATCACCCAGTCCACAGAGACATTGTGGTTTCACCTTCATTTAGGGACTCCATAACCAAAACCAAAACTTTCCATAGCAAGGAGCCTTCATAATTCTTCTACGACATTTTCAGGATTATTTCCTCCACCACATCCCTCAGAAATTTCTGAGAAATACCATCTCCACGTTCTGGGTCATGGGCATTTGAGAGGCAAACTCTCCACACCTAGAATGTTTTCTTCCTGACTCCTACTAACCAAAAAATGGTTTCTACCCACTAGCTTGCTGATATGCACAGACTCCTCTCACTTGTTCCCTGAGTTGTTCCCCTCTGCCTATTTTTCACCAATTCAAACTCCCCCCCTTGCATTGTCTCTTCCTCCTCTTTGCCTTCTTTGATGATAGTGACCTCTACCTGCCATAATCTTGCTAGAAAATGAGAAGGGTCCACCTTTCCAACAGATTTCAGATTTTTCTATTGGTTGACTTGCTATAGTGGATGGTCAGCACACCAACTAGTTGGCAGTCTATCCTATTTCTTCTTTTATTTATTGTCCTTTTTCCTTATAAAATTTTCCCAAAGCAAGGATGGACTTGCATACTTCTCTTGTAGCCATACATTCTGAAATACAAAGCCATTGAAAATACTTTAGTAAACCATTTAATGGCTTTCATAAGTAGTCTAGATTTCCTTTAGCAAGCAACTCAACCCATCCCAGACAAGAAACTTCCCCCCCAGCCTATGGAATCTGTGTCCCTTGACTCAACACCAATTTTTCAAATATGTACATAAAATATTTACAGTGTGTTTTATAGGTGGAAACATGATCAAGGTTGTCACAAGCCCCTCCCCCTTGGGGGAACGTCGTCCTCAGTATTCAATGACACATATATAAAAAAACACACTTGAAAATAGACATATTGTTTCATGCAGCTTTATATACCCAACTCCTTACAGTATTTACAATATTTTTTTTGCATTTCCTTCAACCAGTAAGAGAGATCTTATAAACATAAAATTAGAATTCAAACATATTTCAATGGTCCTCCTCGTTGTATTTTAATGCTTTAAATGTGTCCAATCCAACTTGTATTTGTCATTTTTTCCTTTGAGTGCTACCTGCCTCCAATGTCCAGTGCTACCATCCTTGCACTCACTGTTCCCTTAGTGAATAGTTACTGGATCATTGTATCCGGGAACACTCCCAATTTTCTTTTGATCCCAATCAACAATGTTAATTACCAAAAGATATTTACTCTCTGGTGTTTCCTTATCTACTTCCCAGACCCTCAAGTAATCCGTTCAACCCCCCCTTCTGTGCAATCACTCACCTTCCAAGTTCAGGAATCCCTTTCTCTTCTCCCCAATCCCTCGGGCGGTCCATTCCTTGGCAAGGTTTCCTCGCATCAAAAGGTCTCAAAACCAAGGCTTCCCCTTGCCTCGAAACATCATATTGGTCATAGCATGCTTATGGAATCAATTGCCATTGTTGGGTACCAAAGTCCCATAATGGCCTTGTTCCTAAAGTATTTTACTAGCATGTTGTTGCATGCTCCAATTGTTCTTTACTATTGCTTCTAATTGTCTTGCAACCAACTCCAACCACCCAAACTAGGCAATTTTTTTTTATCTTTTCCATGTTTTCTACATCCAAGAACATAAATTTCCATTAGATACAACATAATAAATTATAATAATTATTCATACCTCAATGGTAACTCAACAATGAGATAACATTTATAATTCTAGATAACATTTTCAAATCAGTGCATAGATTAAATGATCATGTATACAATTATCACATCTGGTTAGCTCAAAACTCAATCATCATAAATCAGATTATGTTCGTAATTTTGAAATTCAACATTGAATAAAATATTGATGCTTATCTTTAAATTTTTATTTGCTTATGTCTTCATACACAATAGATCGATTTCCAACCAGTAAGCATTATGTGGCCTTTGCTTTTTTGTACACACATTGGATCAGTTGCCAAAACTAGCAAGCACCCACTACCTTCTCTTCTCTTTGAAAGACCGGTTTCCCAAAGCAACAAGGGAATCTAGAGGCGCACCTACACCCTCAACCATCAAGGAAATCCAAACACTACCTCCACCCCATGATGAACATAGATATACATATATACATATGGGCCCATTTTCTATCCTGCAACTATGGGAACTATCAAACCACGTAGTCACTACCAAACCGAGTAGTCTTTTGTTAATAGGAATATTATCATCGATAATCCAGAGTCTCGCCCGCCTCCACTCAACACATCACATAGCACAAGGTCCCAAACAGTCCCATACCTGACTGCCTCAAACATGTTTCACCACATAACGTAACATAACACAGAACATGTACACATGGCCCAATATAAAAATATATATCCCAATACCACATACACATAACATACGCACATATACACATGACTCAACACATTGTAACATAAAACCTAGTGACCACATAGTCTCTATTTATGTGAACCAGGCCATACTACCTTTAGTGTCTTTCCCACGCTTCACCGTGTGCATCCACAATCCAAATCCAAGATTTTGGTGTTCTAATTATCCATGCTTGTCCCAGCATGTCGCAAATCACATTTCTTCCATTTTGTTGACATATCCTTCAACATTCCCTATCCATAATATAAACATGGCACATTATCATAATCATATTCATATGATAATTAAAATCATAAATTAGTCGAGCTAGTTTTTCCCACTTGATTCCTCACAAAACCAAGAACCGTTTTATGTCATTCACATATGCATTAAGAAAATCAAAATAGTTATTCTTCCATTTATCCCTATGGACCCAACCAACCCAACTAGTTGTCATATTTTTCTTCCTACCTCCAACTTCCCTTTATTCATGTGATGGCTTCATGTGGATCTTATGTTTCCTGTTGGATTCTACTCATATCTCCCTGAGCTCCATTAGTTTTCCTTTCCCACAACAAATTTCCAATACCCTCAAAATATAGAAGATGGAACAAGAAGAAAAATAAAGGAAACAATGAAGTCCAAACAGTAATACAAAACCATAAACAAGTGGCATGGCCACGCACCAATCACAATCAAAATCGTAAATCAAGCATAGACAAATCATGAAACACCAAATGCACAAAATTTTCAACATGCGCCATAATTTAATCCCCATGATTTCTTGGTGTTTCCAAGGATTCGTAAATAAAATATCAACTTGAGCCTTCTTCAAGGTTTTATGGAAATATCTTTTGCCTTGTAGTTCCCTGCAACACACTACCATACACACACGATTGTTAGTGCATTAATAAATAAAAATAATATACCAATTTCCTTGCCCTGTTGTATCAAGCATGTTGCCCTGCAACTAAACACATATCTCAATCTACGTATTAGTCACATGTCTCAAAACCCATGACATAAATATGCAAACTTTATATCTCAACATAAATTTTCAGAAACTAGAATTGTTATATCCACATGCACATATTTGTTTTCAAAAGATTTAATTTTTCTTGACAAGTTCAATTGTGATTATGACCAACTATTATTCTCAAACTAGCATCATTAATTTAAAAAATGTTTTGGAATAACTTGTTTAGAGTTTTTTATTAAACCTAACGTTTCAGACTTGTATGTGAGTCCATCTTCAAGGGAACACCCAGATTCTTGAGAAGATTGGTATGGATTAGGGCAAAGAAAATGCAAGGTTATATATAATGACAGATGAGGGGAGTGTTCTGGAGTCGGCTGGTACAAATTTAATTTTAACATTTAATATACTTTATTAGGGTTATTTAAGAGAAAAATTTAATTAGTTAGGTGATAATTATTATTATGTTAATTTGATATATCAATAATATTTCTTTTTATAAGTTGATTATTTATTAATACTATGTATCTTTATTCTCATAATATTTATATATAATTAATTATGATATGGGTAGTAGTCAAATTATAGTTACTATGTTTTAACATACCTTTATTCAAAAACTATTTTATAATAATATTTTTATTTAATTTTATTAATAATGTAAAAACCATTATGAGTTGAAACAATTAATCTAAGTTCATATGATTAGAAATTACAAATAAATTAATGTTAAATTTATTAGATTTGTTGTAATGAGGGTCGTTTAAGAGTTAAATTTAATTAATTAGGACATAATTATTTTATGTTAGTTTGAAATGTGAAATAGTAATTCTTTTAAATTGATTCTTATTAATTCTAAGACTCCTTATTATGATAACATAACTACTAAGTTTTATCATAGCTTTACTTATGAGACCTATTTTATAATAACTTCTTTTTTTATTAATCTTTATTAATCAAGTAAAGTCGTTCCGCAGGCTCTTGTATCCAAACCACACAACAATTTAAATTTATCCCTTATACCAATGTTAGTCAATGTATTTGTGATCTTAAGAGAATTAATTAGAACCAATTTATCATACCAACATTAGCTCATGCATAATCATGCCTTTACAAGATTAGAATTCATCCTTTTTCCAAAATCATCGGTCTTAATTATTACTAGTCTCTTTTTCGAGGCCGTCACATGTCGCAGTATCATTATCCATGCCACATTCTTCAATTTTTTTCTACTAAGAGAGTACCCCATACGAGCGAATTAGATATTTATTGAGAGGATGAGGAAAGAGGTTTTCTAATAATTCAAGATAAACTCTAATATTGTAATCTTGAGAGTCATTTACTGGTCATCAATGTACAACATCTGTCATTTTATAACTCATTACTTTTCATATGTATGAATGTTCCATGCATATGCTGACAATCTCACCGTTAATACATGTATAAAATCATTCAATCATAGTGCTAGACCTGGCACTTACTTGCGTAGGCAGGAAATAAACCTACCACTCACCTTCACATTGATACAATTAGTATGAGTGAGCAACCACAGAGTTATGAGTCCTCTATCTACAAGGTATACGCAAAACATTTGCCTATAAACCCATCCAATTCTTATATAAAACATGATTTCCCTATCTATCAGTGAGGTAATGACCTTTACAGGCCTCGACCAGCCATTTCACATTCTACTCCCCATACATTAACAAAGAAGTGTTGAAGCCTTGACAATCGTTGCTTACAACATGGGGGAAAACCACCCGGTCCAGACCTTGGTTGGCAGCTCCTTTTTCGTTTGATGTGGTGGCTCCCACTGGAGATAATGGGACTAGTTTCACAATAGAAATTATGATACTACTTATGGGGTGATATATGGTAGCTCGGAGGAATGTTTAAGAAAAGTAATATATTCTAAACTAATAATCACATGCATATATCCTAGTTTTAAACACTATCTAACTATGATTATACCCAGGAATAAAAGTAAAGTATGTGATCTACAATAATGTCCTAGAACTATAGGTAATAAAAATCATTCAACTGCAGTAAGAAGTGAAATCGTTTTAACAATGATCATTTTGGATAAATCGTTAGCCAAAACAATTGTGAAAGATATATTGCATAAGAAATTGTTCAGGTATTCAGCACAAAGTTAGGCCATCACCATAAAAAAGTGCAATAATGATAACCAAGATTCAAACTTTCATACATAAGAAATTTGAAGAAAAGTTATTGCTTCATACATAAATAAAACAAAATCACAAGATAAAAGTACCATTTGTAATAAGTTTTGCTCATGTGCTTCAACAATATCGACCTACTTCCAATCAATCTAACACCATCTAAGAGTACAAAAGTGCAACTTCAGTAGAACATGTCAGACAAAATGAAAAAAAATCATGTTCCATTCATTTCACCAGAACCTCCTCAAAGGTACAAAAGTGCATGTTTTGAAGATCATCTCTGATAAAATTTCTGGACCCCTCTCTAAATGCATGAGAGGGGTTTAAATACTAAACTATAGGTCCTAAAAATAGATTATTATAAAAAATAGCTGAGGAGGTTTAAATGACCTTCCTCAAATTATGCTAAATGAAACTCAAAATAGAAATAAAATATGGTGACTAACTCCTTTGCGTTTGATCCTTAAGATTGCAGATATCCGTCATTGGTTTGAGCTGTGTCGATTGGCCGATCACAGACTTCAACTACCCAGTGAATACGTCATTGGTCAATGTTGGCACCATTTTTTGCGTGGAAGTGGTTAGGCATCGTAGGGTCATCTAGTCGCTGTAAGGTTTGACTAGATACTACTAGTATGCTTCCCAGTTTAGCCTGGTCATCTGCCTAATTGCTTCCTCCCTTTCCTTTGCTGCATGTCTCCATTGTTTCTCGAGTTGTTTGACATTTGGAAGAAAACCTAGTACAGTTTCTGTGACCAAGATGGTGTTATGTAAATTCTCATTGATATTTTCAAAAACGCTATTTTTTACTGCTGATGCCACTGTTTTTGCCCTTTCTGCCTGTTTGAGCCGAGAATCCCAATCTGCAAATAGAATTTCTTTATGTGTTTCTTCTAGTTTTGGCAAATCAAATCAGCCTTAATCTCGTCCTCTGAGTCCTACTAGGTGATGAAGTCAGAAATCCTTTTCAATATTTCATCATATTTAAGCCTCATGTCAACGACTTGGCTTGTCAACTTGTCACTAATCTCACAATAACGACTTAACTGCGAAATTCTCTAGCAGAGAAGTTCTTTTTGGTGCATTAGCTAGGAGTTAAGGCTGAGTGCTTCTATTATGGACTGATCAATTTGTGGATTCTCCTTATACTTATCTGTTATGGCTTGTATCCGTGCATCCTTTTCAGCTAGGCTGGCTTGATGTTTTATTTGCATCTTCTCGAATTCTTGCTAGAGCTTGGCTATTTGCAACTCTGCTTGTTGGTTAGATTTTTCTTGCTCTAACTGTTGTTCCAACAACAGAATTTTATTTTCTTTTTCTCTAAGTAGTGTTTGGACCTCTGTTTCTTTGTCAATAGTTGTTGTGGCATAGGCTCCAGCAAATTGCGACAGTCTAGTAAGGTTCTCAGATGGGTCAATGGGTGAATCTTTCCATACAATATCCATTGGTTCATTGTCGGGAGTGGTAACAACTGCAACATCCAACTTTCTTTTCTTCCTTTTACTTTTGACGACATCTTTTTGGGTCAGGTTGTAGAACACAACTAAGGGAGGAATTTCCTCAATTCTCAAAACAATTTCAGAGGTGGGAGTGGCAGGAATAAGCTCTACTTCTTGAGTACTTACAGTTTTCTCTACTATAACTTCTTGAGTTGTTCTATGCTATCGAGTCTGTACCTCAGGTGTTTTTTCTTGTGTATGGAGCTTTTTATTAAAATGCTCCCATTCTTTCTCTAAATCAATAACCAGGGATTTTGTTCACTAGGTGGAGGTAGAGTAAATTTCAGCTTATTTCTTAGTTGAGGTTTGCTCGGTTTCTTTCTCTATAGACCCAACTGTGTCCTTTTCTGACTCCTTACTTTTATTGCCCCCATTTTGGGGCTGTTGTTCTGAGTGCTCTGACTCATGAGTAGACTTCGCCTTAGACTCTACTTCGGAGTCCTCTTTAGAATTTTCTCTGGAGCTATATTCTAAGCTTACACTGGGAGTTGGCTCCCTTATTACTTCAATCTGTAATTGGTCCAATGGGACCTTTAATAATCTTCTCTCTTTGTATTCATGAAAGGCTTCAAGATCACCTGGGGCAAAAATTAGTGAGGCCATATGCTTCACGTATGAGAATGTCACTTTCTGTAGGAATATGTCATCGAATGCATCTTCCTCATGGGTGAAGACCTTCACTTTCACCATGGTAGTGAAATCTTTGGCAGTGTCATGTGGGTCATACTGTCTTCTTGGGAATGTAGGTAGTTTTAGAGATTTCATAATCTCTGGTTCTTTGCAAGCGTGTCCAAAATCATGCAGTACAAATGCACCACACTGCAATGGAAATGTAGGCTAAATGGCCTTTTTCTATTCCTTTAATCCTTTGCTAAGCCCACCTTCACTTGCCATTTGGTAGGCTATCTCCCTAGCCATTAACTTGTTGGGGACATAGTATGGGAGGACATGTGGTGAAGCAATGCTCCCAAATACTATGATATATGTTAATGTTTCCTCCCCAAACCATCTGGCCATAGGAAGGATATCTACTTCGACTTCTTTAAAAAACCTAGGGGCATTTTGGTTGAAAATTGGTTTATGGATAGGCAACATGACTCCATGACAAATTTTGAAAAAATAGGGGTGAAACTGAGACTCCCACATATTCTTCTGATATATATGAATGGGAAGTGGTTCCTTTACAGTCCATTTCCATCCCATGATAAGAAATTTGGAGCCAAAACAGATTGCATCCATTACATAGGCACTCTTAAAAAATGGAGGGTAAACCCTTGAATAGATACTCCTCTTCCTCCTATACTGCATTATAGCCTTTGCTAAATTATCAGATAAAATTTGGGCCCAATTCATTATGGTTGCATTTACGGCTGCATCTATTAATGACAACCATTCTAGGGAAAATTTAGTACTATCGGGCTTGCCGAACATCCTACATAACATGGCTGCTGCAAAACTATGAGGGAGAGTTATAGATGCTGTAGAATACATACCCGTTTTAAACTTTTTGATCTTACCTTCATTTTGCGTCTAGGTTTGTGTGACATCCGTTGGGTCTTCATTTTCCTTAGCAAATTTTTCGAGGAACTATTTGTTGTAGAACATTTGTGGCTCTGGCAGGTTGTACATAAGCTGCAGGTTGTCTGGCGAAAAATATCCCATAACCTCTTGCCTATTATTCTTCAATTCTCTATCTGAGATGTCCACCTGATCAATTATCCACTTGACCATATCTGGATATGGTATTATCTTTGGTCTCGCGGCTATGTGGTGTAGAAATGAGCATGTCGTCTCGAAGATGGAGGCGTCTGAGGAGGCATGACCATCGGTTGTGGCCTTTGTTTCGAGAGGTCTTGGTTGCTCTTCTTCTAATAAATCATACATGGTTTCCCACGTAGAGGTTCCTCCCTCTCTGTTGCATGTAGTATCAGAGAATAAAGGAGTCATTTCTGATTTCTCAGACACGACTGCCTTACCCTTCTTTGCCATTGTTCCCAAAGACTCTTTCTATGGATTTTTCCTGAAAATGGAGAAAAACAACAACTATCAGATATACAGAGATAAGAATGAATGCAAGAAGGAATAATACAAATAACTCATGAAAATGTGACAAGAAAGGAGTTTTATTGAATGCAGGTGAGAAGATATCATATCACGTTGAACTGCTTTTCACACATAAATGCCATTAACCCTTACTAAATGCCCACTAATGGTTCCTTATCCCTAGCTTTATTGCCCATTAATGTTCGCATCGTAAGTCAGGAAGAAACGTTTTAGGGTGGAGAGCCTTTAAACTGCGGGAATGTTGATTTTACGATTGCGATGCAATATCACAAATCACATTACCACATTGAGTTTGTGCAATTTCATTAATGTTTCTTTAGTTTTTTCACGATGCGAAATGTGGGCCGCTTATTGTCATTTCCAAAGCGTAGCTTAGTTTTCAGGTTTTTCTATGTAAAGCCTTTTTTATTAAGCAGCGGACTTGAGTACTTGTTTATAACGTATCTCGGGATTAGGTGCAAGTCTCAATCACATTTTGCAATCTCACATAATGGTAAGTTTTTGGGCTTCTCTTAAGTGTTCGCAATGTGATGTGATAAGGGAGATATTATTATCACAATTTCACATTTCGCATGGTTTAGGATAACTTGTTAAGGTGTGCCCCTTATAGGTGGTGATATGCGATGTAGGTCTTAGTTTTAATAAGAAATGCCTTAGGACTTAGCTTATATGAGAAACGTAATAGTTTCAAGGTTTTAGCACGGTATTGTCTTTTGATTGCTTTTTCAAAAAGTGTTTGTTTGATATCTTGCTTTATTCCAAAAATTAACAAGGAAAATGCCTAATGCTAAACTTATTTTTGGAAGGATTTTTTAAGGGTCCCCATTTATTAAAGTAATATTGACTACTACTTTTAATAAATGGGGGGTTGTTGAATAGCACAAAAATTGGCGATTCACTTGGAAGAACCAGTTATCTCTGAGAGTTTTTTGAAATTTCTAAAAACTTCCAACATAAAGATGGTTTAGAAAATAAAAATTTCATGAAATATAAGATAAGTAATATTGATCTAAATAATAAAACAACATCCACCTAACCATCATCCTTTTGATTATCCTTTTCAAATAAGAAAGTTGCTTCGTCTACATCAGCCATTACTTGGTTTTAAAGATAAAAACAGGGGAACTCTTAACAGAGCAATTTTTTGGTATACTCAGTTGTCATAGGTAGAGCCTCTGCTGCCAACAAGTGTTCATAGCCTCAACAAGGTTACCTTTTAACCATAAATGATTCAATATCCCATCTCGATAAGAATGCAATTCTTAAAGGTAAATTCAGATTTATATACTTATTGTCTTTTTCCAATTTTTCAAAACAATTATTTTTTCTTTAAAATGTACATTTTTTATTGCTTAAAGGACAATGTCTTGGTTTGGTGACCAAAATTGACAATGTCATTCACCTGGTTGTAACTTAACTGAACAAGTTGGCTCTTGATGAGACCCTTTGTCTTTTGATTAATATAATCTTAAGCCATTACCCTGTTTTGATATGCAGTATTGGTAATGTCAGCTAGTTATGTCCTTATGATCATGGTAAGTCGGCTCTTAATGAGACCTATTATCCTTTAAATTAAGCATATTTTAGAATTACACTCTAAAAAATGAAATATTACTAGATGGGGGAATCATTGGCTCCTTAAGAGTTTCTGGATGACAATTGTAGAGTTTTAAAGATGCTTTTCTGTAGAGAGACTTTGCTTTGTTATATATACTTTTCTTGACTGATGTAGAGAAAAGGTTTCTTTCTAAAGTTAATTTTTATCAAAGGTTAAATAATTTTGGCAGAAAATATGACATCTTAGAGCAATAGAACTTGTCCTATGTTTCGAATGCAAAAATCATTTCCTTAACAATCTTTACTTATACAAGTGAAAAGTCAAAATATAAAAGAGACTATTAAAGCCAAAAGTAAATGTTCTTCAACTTGTATTATTCTTTCTAAAAAATAAAGGCAATAATATACAAGGAATAGAAGATGTTATCTTCTATGAAAAATATTTATTTAAGATCTACCCATTTACAGGTAGAGATTCTATCTTGCCTGATAAATCCTATAATAAAAAGGTTGATGGGCCTATTTGTTCCACAATCTGAAACGGCCAAGCCACATTTGTTGGAACTTGGTATTCTTACCTTTTTCCTTGTGTGCTTTATCCCATTTCAATACCAGGTCTCCAAGTTGAAAAGATTTTTAAGTTACTAAACTTGCATCAAAGGAAGCTTTGACTAACTGTTGATGATGTGCATGTGTGATTATGGCCTTTTCCCTTTCTTCTTCGAGCTTAAAGATTTGTAATTGTCTAACCTGCATAGAAGAGGAAGGAGTTTCTTCAATGAAATGAGCTAGGGCTAGAGAGGGAATAGTTATATTTGTAGGTAGGACAACTTCTTTCCCATAGACCAAATTAAAAGGAGAAGTACCTATGGAGGCCTTCTGAGTTATTCGATCTGCCCATAGAGCAAATATTAGAGATTTATGCCAACTCTTATGATTTTGGTCAATAGTTCGTTTAATAATTATTATGGTATTTTTGTTTGTAGATTCAGCTAAGCCATTTCCCTGTGGATAATAGTTAGCAGAATATTTAAGCTTAAAACCTCTTTTAAGAGCAAATTCTGTCATAGTATTGCCTGAAAAATAGGATGCATTATTGAACATTAGGGTAGATGGCAGACCAAATCTGGTAATAATAAACTGATCGATGAATTCAATGATATTTTCAGAATTGGCTACCTTGAGTGGAATGGCTTCCACCCATTTTTTGAAGTAATCAGTTGTTGTAAGGATATATCTATGCTGCTTAGAAGAATGAGGAACGATCTCACCTATTATGTCCAATCCCCATTGCTCAAATGGTTGTTCAATATTGACTGGCTGTAATGGTAATGTGGGTTTTCTTGGTCTCCCAACAACTGTTTGACAAACTTTACACTTCCTTACATAACTGTGTGTATATTTGAATAACGTTGGCCAACATGCAAGTTTTTATGTGCGGTGGTATCTCCTCCAAAATGTCCACTAGCTGGTCCATCATGGAGTTCATGCAACACCTTTTCTGCCTCAGATTTTTCAAGACATATAAGTAAAATAGAATCATAATTTATTCTAAACAACACATCATTAATGATTTGATATTGCCTAGCTTTTAGCCTCAAAGCCCTTCTCTTCTTATAATTTAATTGTGTTGGGGCATACCCGTTTCTTAAATAGAAGATGATATCAACGTATCTTGACTCAGTTTCGTTAAGGCTTACCTCATAGGCTTGTACATCATCACCTGAGTCTTGTTGTGTTGATAAATTGGATGCTTCTGCTAACATCCTGCAAAAACCTTGACCTTTTACAATTTTTGCTGGTCTGATTTCAATGTCATATTCTTGTGGTGTTGTCACACAATTTTCCCTCTTCTCACCTACATCCCTTTGCATTAAGAGATTTCTCACTGCTGAGAATGGGACTATTACCTTGGTGTGGGTTTTGAGGAGAAAAGTTCTGAAGTGTTTTACTGATTTGAAGACAGCAAAAGATTGTTTTTCAACATCTAAATAGTTCAATTCAGCCCCTTGTAAATTGAAGCTAAAGAAAGAGATTTGTGCTTCGAATTTTTCATCATTGACCTGTGTCAATGTAGCGGCATATGATTTCTCGGAAGCAAAAGTATACCAATGAAATGATTGGAAAAATTTGGAGTTACTAAAGAGGGAACATTTATGATTGCTTATTTAATCAGATTAAAAGATTCATGTTCTGTGTGTCCCCATTTAAAATGAGATTTTTTCTTAATCATATATTGAAGAGGTAAAAAGATTCGTGAAAAGTCAAGGACAAATATTTTAACAAAATTTATCTATCCTAGGAAAGATTGCATAGATTTTTTTTATGAGGTAAAGGAATCTCAGAGATTTCTCTTATTCTATCAGGGTCAATGTGAATCCCTACTTTGGATACAATGAATCCAAGGAGTTTTCATTCACTTAACGTGAAGAAAGATTTCTTGGGATTAAGAGAAATTCCATACCTCTAACAACGCTCAAAGATTTTTTTAAAATCTTTCAAATGATTACTGTGCTTTTTGGAATATACAATTATATCATCTAAGTAGATTACAAATAGTTTGTTTACTAAACCCTTGAAAGTTATGTCCATGGCTCTTTGAAAAGTTGCACCAGCATTGATTAGTCCAAATGGCATCTTTTGATAAGCATAAGTGCCCCATTTTGTTCTAAATGTAGTTTTTAGCTGGTCATCTGGATGTACTAAAATTTGATTATAAACTGAAAATATCCAGGAAAGATATAAGTTCTGAGCCTACAACAAATTGCAATATCTGTTCCATTGGAGGCAGTGGAAAGTTTTCCTTCTAACATGCTTTGTTGAGATTGCGAAAGTCTATACATATTCGAATATCACCATTCTTTTTTCTGACTGGGACAAGGTTTGAGACCCACTTGGAATTTCTGACAGGGAAAATAATATTGGCTTTCAATAGTTTATTCAATTCATATTTAATCTAATTTTCTAAATTGGGATGTATCTTTCTCAATTTCTGCTATACATGCTTTTCATTAGATGTCATGGGGATGGTATTTCGAATTATAGAAGTGTCATATGTTTTAAGATCTTCATAGTTCCATGCAAAGACATTTTTATATTTCTTCAACAAACGTATAAAGGCTGATTTTTCATCTGACGCAAGACCAAGGCCTAGATTAATATTTTGAGGTTTAAGGTCAGTCCCAAGGTTGATCAATTCAAACCTCAGAATTTAACTCTGAAGTTTTGAATTGGTGGGTCTTTTGAATCTATCTTTAAGGTTATATAAATCTTCTAACTTTACTACAAACTTGGGTATAACATTCTTTCTTGTTCCTTGCTTAAGATGGTTGTCGTGTTGATCTTCATCAATTATCTAGTCATCATAAGAGCCTTCTGATGTCAAAAAGCTTATGATATCCAGATCGTTATTAAAGACTCTCCAATTGGTGATATTGTCAGGAATAGAAAGCCTAAAAATCAATTCAATAGAAAAGTGATCGGGACTATAATATTCTGGTGGAATGAGCTTGGAAGCCACATTAGCTAAAAGATCGGCGCTTGCGTTTTGGAGTCTCGGGATGGGGAATATTAAACGCGGTAAAGTGGGGAGTAAGGTCTTGGACTAAAGATTGATAATGTTTCAAATGTCCAGACAAACAATGTATAGTATTTCTTACTCGTTTAATCACAACTTTTGAATCTCCAAACACTTGAAGGTGTTTGATATTAAGGCCAATGGGTTTATACAAACCTTGAACTAATGCTTCATATTCAGAAGTGTTGTTTGTGCAATAAAATTCAATCCTGCATGCTAACATGGTCTTTTCACCTTTTGGGCTAACTAATATGCATCCTTCTCCTGTTCCATCATTGGATTTAGATCGATCAAAAAATAATTTCCAAAATAAATACCTAACTACAGGTTTATTTACAAAATTAACACACTTAGAAGTATCTGTTTGAGAAAAGTTTTCAACTTGGGATACAACAGAGTTTTCCATGAAAGGTGAAGTATAAGCATTAAAATTTCCTAGAAATGACTCTACTGCGTAGTTTCTAATGATATTGTTGTTATACGCAATCGGTTCATTTTCTCCTTCTAGCTCTGTGACAATGTACTTATGATGTTTTTTGCGATCAACCCTTATTTGATTTGGCTTGTTGTTATAGGGAAGCCACATGTGAGACCAGTCAGTTTCAAAGTAACCATGGATCTTTTCTGACCAGTCTCGACTAACGACTAAGCCATAGAACTCGAGAATATCAGCTACAAGAATGTCAATGACTTGACAAATTTTAGGGTTTGACGAGAGTATGATAGTAACTTGATTAAGTTCCCCAAGAAATTTGAATTTGAATCGATCTAACTGTACGATGCGTACAATGGATTTTTGAGGCTGAACATTCAACTTTGCACAAACTATTCTAGGTAAAATGTTAGATGAAGATCTAAACTCAACTAAATAGTTGTGTAAGTTTCTATTAAAAATTTCAAAATTCAACAGAAATGGAGGAGTATGGGATTTAGATCTTCCTCCTATTAGAGCAATATCAGTAGGATCGATTTTGTCTAAAGGGGTGCTAGGGGGTCTTCCCATTTCTTGGGCAGCTTGCAAGATCACAGTGACAGGAAGAGGTGAAGTAGGTACTACTTTGAGTTCCTTAAGGAGTAGCTTCTGCTAATGTTTCAATTTTCTAAGCTCATGAAAGGTAATGTTTTCCCTAGTCTTTTTCATATCATCAAAAATATTATATTCCATTTCATCAGATACTATCAGGGTTTTAGCTGGAGGTGAAGAATTCAGTTGAGAAGGAGTAGTTTGAGTGGATTTAGGTGAAGATTTCTTACTTGTTTTTTTGTCCTTAAGAGGTGGTGTTGAAGCCTTCTGCTTTGGATTTGTTTGTGGCAAATCAACGGGGTTTTTACTTCTGGTGGCAACAGGCAATGCTTCTTGTGTTTCTTCGTTGGGAAGAATAAAATCCCACATTCCTTGTAACTCTGCCACTTCTTCTTCATCTGTTTGTTCTTCATTTGTTGAGACTTCATCTTCTTCCCCATCTAATTCAGCATTTGATATAGCGTTTGGGGGTTTAGGATCAGTAGGGGAATTCTTTTTATATGGTCTGAAAGATTTCTTTGAGGAAGTCTCTGCTACTTGTTTTTAATATCAACCATTTCATTAGACTTGGTTTTGAGGACTTTTTATAAACCTTCAAGATCAAAAGGATATTTTGGTGGTTTTTTCTTGGATTCATCCCTAAAAGTAACTTTCTTGGATTTTCGTTATTCCAACGTGCTTTTTCTTATCTAAGGCAAGAATTCGTTTTTCTACAGCTGTTGCTTCTTTCATATTTTCTGCCAAGGTTGGTTTGGCAGCTCTATCGACGAAAATAGTTGTGTTTGAAGGGAGAGCAGAAATATACCACTCATTTTGGACTTCATCGCTGGGCTTGGACGTCGCTGGTATTTTATTCAATAATTTATTAAAGTGAGAGTTGAAGTCTTTAATTGGTTCTTTAGGCTTGGCTTTCAAATTGGAGAGATCATTGATTAGGGTAGTTGTGGATCTATCATCTCCAAATTTGGTTAGGAATTTCTCTTGAAAGGCATCCCAACTATTAATAAAACCTGATGGTAATGAGAAGTACCATGATCCTACTGCTCCTTGTAAAGTATATGGGAATAATCTTACAACTGCATCTTCTTCTACTACTTCATTTAAGTTAATGGACAACATAAAATTGTTTATGTGTTCCTCAACTAGTAGGTCGTTATCAGGATTGAACTTTGGTAGCCATTTTTCTGGATGTGTTGGCAATGGATGTAAAGGTGCCACCATCCTTACAGCTCCTGGATTTGTCCATGGCCTTTGAGGATTTTGAGCCATTGTTGGTATCTGCATAGAGGAAGATGATCCAGTGGTTGAAGGTGATTGGGTAGAGGAGGATGGAGTTCTAGTACCTGTGTAAATCATGATCTGGTGTTGTGAGGTGGGTGATTGGTCTTGTGATGATATGGATGGGATGAATGAGGATGATTGAGGTGATGATGAAAGAACCTCGCTATGAGATTCAGATGGTGTCTTCTTAGCTTTCTTACGGCTTGGTAGAGGGAACTCGAATGGTGGAATCCAAAACTTTTCACTCTGTGCTCTAGTTAACCGTTGAGATGGTGTAAACTGAGAGGTAACACTAGCTTGGGATGACTCAGATTCTTCTTGAGATATCAAAATCCCCTGTAATTTATGAATCAAATATTGGACTTCAGGGGCTTCAATAGAAGAAGAATGATCTGGCTTCTTTGGGATTTCAATAGTGGGCTCTGTGGGTTTCTTTACAACTTCTCATTTAGGATTAGGAGATTTGGAATGCGATCGAGAAGTTGGAGGTGATGGTGAGGGAGTTTTACTCTTAGAATGGCCTATTAATTTGGATTTACTTGCCATTCATAGTCAGGCCCTCCTTCTAGCACCAAAATGTTGAAGCCTCAAAAATTGTTGCTTACAACATGGGGGAAAACCACCCGGTCCGGACCTTGGTTGGCAGCTCCTTTTCTGTTTGATGTAGTGGCTCTGACTGGGGATAATGGGACTAGTTTCCCAATAGAAATTATGATAGTGCTGATGGGGTGATATATGGTAGTTTGGAGGAATGTTTAAGCAAAGTAATCTATTCTAAACTAATAATCACATGCATATATCCTAGTTTTAAACACTATCTAACTATGACTATACCCGGGAATAAAAGTAAAGTATGCGATCTACAATAATGTCCTAGAGAAATTGGTAATAAAGATCATTCAACTGCAGTAAGAAGTGAAATCATTTTAACAATGATCATTTTGGATAAATAGTTAGCCAAAACAATTGTGAAAGATATATCGCATAAGAAATTGTTCACGTATTCAGCACAAAGTTAGGCCATCACCATACAAAAGTGCAATAATTATAACCAAGATTCAAAATTTCATACATAAGAAATTTGAAGAAAAGTTATCGTAATAAAACAAAATCACAAGATAAAAGTACCATTTGTAATAAGTTATGCTCATGTGTTTCACCAATATCGACCTACTTCTAATCAATCCAACACCATCTAAGAGTA
Source organism: Pinus tabuliformis (assembly GCA_031772625.1). Taxonomy (NCBI): domain Eukaryota; kingdom Viridiplantae; phylum Streptophyta; class Pinopsida; order Pinales; family Pinaceae; genus Pinus; species Pinus tabuliformis. The sequence continues at coordinate 869,066,014 of CM062817.1, forward strand.
CAAAAGTGCAACTTTAGTAGAACATGCCAGACAAAATGAAAAAAAATCATGTTCCATTCATTTCACCAGAACCTCCTCAAAGTTACAAAAGTGCATGTTTTGAAGATTGTTTCTGATAAAAATTTTGGACCCCTCTCTAAATGCATGAGAGGGATTTAAATACTAAACTATAGGTCCTAAAAATAGATTATTACAAAAAATAGCTAAGGAGGTTTAAATGACCTTCCTCAGATTATGCTAAATGAAACTCAAAATAGAAATAAAATATGGTGACTAACTCCTTTGCATTTGATCCTTAAGATCACAGATATTACTCATTGGTTTGAGCTGTGTCAGTTGGTCACTCGCAGACTTCAACTGCCCGATGAATACGACATCGACCAGTGCTGGCACCATTTTCTGTGTGGAGGTGGTTAGGCATCGCACGGTCATCCACTCGCTGTAACGTTTGACTAGATATTGCTAGTATGCTTCCCAGTTTAGCCTGGTCATTTGCCTAATTGCTTCCTCCCTTTCATTTTCCGCCTGTCTCCATTGGTGATCAAGATGTTTGACATTTGGAAGAAAACCTAGTATAGTTTCTACGACCAAGTTGGTGCTATGTAAATTCTCATTGATATTTTCAATAATGCTATTTGTTGTTGTTGCTGCTACTATTGTTGCCCTTTCTTCTTATTTGAGCCAAGAATTCCATTCTGCAAATATAATTTCTTTATGTGATTCTTCTAGTTTCGGCAAATCAGCCTTCCTCCCATCCTCTGAGTCCTGCCAGGTGATGAAGTTGGAAATCCTTTTCAAGATTTCATCATATTCAAGCCTCATGTCAATGACTTGGCTTGTCATCTTGTCACTAATATCACAATAAGAACTTAACTGAGAGATTCTCTGGCAGAGAAGTTCTTTTTGGTGCATTAGCTGGGAGTTAAGGCTGAGTGCTTCTATTATGAACTGATCAATTTGCAGATTGTCCTTATACTTATCTGTTATGGCTTGTATCCATGCATCCTTTTCAGCTAGGTTGGCCTGATGTTTTATTTGCATCTGCTCGAATTCTTGCTGGAGCTTGGCTATTTGCAACTCTGCTTGTTGGTTAGATTTTTCCTGCTCTAACTGTTGTTCCAACAGAAAAATTTTATTTTCTTTTTCTCTAAGCAGCATCTAGACCTCTATTGCTTTGTCAATAGTTGTTGTGGCATAGGCTCCAGCAAATTGCGATAGTCTAGTAAGGTTCTCAGATGGGTCAATGGGTGAATCTTTCCAGACAATATCCATTGGTTCATTGTCGGGAGTGGTAACAACTGCAGCATCCAAATTTCTTTTCTTCCTTTTCCTTTTGATGATAGCTTTGTGGTTCGAGTTGTAGAACACATCTAAGGGAGGAATTTCCTCAATTCTCAAAACAATTTCAGAGGTGGGAGTGGCAGGAATGAGCTCTACTTCTTGAGTACTTACACTTTTCTCCATTGTAACTTATTGAGTTTTTTTGTGTTGAGTCGTACCTCAAGTATTTGTTCTTCTGTATGGATGTTTTTATTAAAATTCTCCCATTATTTCTCTAAATCAATAACCAGGGATTTTGTTGACTGGGTGGAGGTAGAGTAAATTTCAGCTTGTTTCTTAGTTGATGTTTGTTCGGTTTCTTTCTCTATAGACCCGGCTGTGTCCTTTTCTGACTCTTTACTTTTACTGCCCCCATTCTGGGACTATTGTTCTGAGTGCTCTGACTCATGAGTAGAATTCGCCTGAGACTCTGCTTTGGAGTCCTCTTTAGAATTTTCTCTGGAGCTTTGTTCTAAGCTTACACTGGGAGTTGGCTCCCTTATTGGTTCAATTTGTAATTGGTCCAATGGGACCTTTAATAATCTTCGCTCTCTATATTCATGAAAGGCTTCAAGATCACATGCGGCAAAAAGTAGTAAGGCCATATGCTTACGTATGAGAATGTCTCTTTCTATAGGAAGATGTCATCCAATGCATCTTTCTCATGGGTGAAGACCTTCACTTTCACCATGGTAGTGAAATCTTTGACAATGTCATGTGGGTCATATTGTCTTCCTGGGAATGTAGGTAGTTTTAGAGATTTCATAATCTGTGCTTCTTTGCATGCATTTCCAAAATCGTGCAGTGAAAATGCACCATACTACAATGAAAATGTAGGTCAAATGGCCTTTTTTTGTTCCCTTAATCATTTTCTAAGTCCACCTTCACTTGCCATTTGGTAGGCTATCTCCCTAGCCATTAACTTGTCTGGGACATAGTATGGGAGGACATGTGGTGAAGCAATGCTCCCAAATACTCTAATATATGTGAATGTTTCCTGCCCAAACCATCTGGCCACAAGAAGGATATCTACTTCAGCTTTCTCTAGAAAACCAAGGGCATTTTGGTTGAAAATTTGTTTATGGATAGGCAACATGACTCCATGACAAATTTTGTAAAAATAGGGGTGAAACTGAGACTCCCACATATTCTTATGATATATATGAATGGGAAGTGGGTCCTTGACAGTCCATTTCCATCCCATGATAGGAAATTTGGAGCCAAAACAGATTGCATCCATTATATAGGAACTCATAAAAAATGGAGGGTAAACCCTCGAAGAGATACTCCGCTTCCTCCTATACTCCATTATATCCTTTGATAAATTATCAAACAAAATTTGGGCCCAATTCATTATGGTTGCATTTACGATTGCATCTGTTAATGGTAGCCATTTTGGGAAAAATTTAGTACTATTGGGCTTGCCAAACATCCTACATAACATGGCTGCTATAAAACTATGAGGGGGGGCTATAGACGTTGTAGAATACATACCCATTTTGTCCTTTTTGATCTTAGCTTCGTTTTGCATCTAGGTTCGCATGACGTCTGCTGGGTCTTCGTTGCCCATAGCAAATTTTTCGAGGAATTGTTTGTTGTAGAACATTTGTGGCTTTGGTAGGTTGTACATAAGCTGCAGGTTGTCTGGCGAAAAAGATCCCATAACCTCTTGCCTGTTATTCTTAAATTCTCTGTCTGAGATGTCCACGTGATCAATTATCCACTTGACCATATCTCTATACAGGATTATCTTTGGTCTCGCGGCTATGCATGGAGAAATGAGCATGTCGTCTTGAGGATGGAGGCGTTTGAGGAGGCATGACTATCGATTGTGGCATTTTTTCGAGAGGTCTTGGTTTCTCTTCTTCTAATAAATCATACATGGTTTCCCACGTAGAGGTTCCTCCATCTTTGCTGCATGTAGTATCAAAGAATAAAGGAGTCATTTCTGATTTCTCAGACACGACTGCCTTACCCTTCTTTGCAATTGTTTCCAAAGACTCTTTCTGTGTATTTTTCCTGAAAATGGAGAGAAACAACAGCTATCAGATATACAGAGATAATATTGAACGCAAGAAGGAATAATATAGATAACTCATGAAAAGGTGACAAGAAAGGAGTTTTATTGAACACAAGTGAGAAGATATCGTATCACGTTGAACAACTTTTCACACATAAATGCCATTAACCCTTACTAAATTCCCACTAATGGTTTCTTATCCCTAGCTTTATTTCCCATTAATGTTCGCATCATAAGTCAGGAAGAAACTTTTTAGGGTGGAGAGCCTTTAAACTGCGAGAATTCCAATTTTGTGATTGCGATGCAATATGGCAAATCACATTATCGCATTGTTTTTGTGTGCTTTCATTAACGTTACTTTAGTTCTGCAGGATGCGAAATGCAGGCTACTTATTATCATTTCCAAATGTAGCTTATTTTTCTGGTTTTTCTATGTAAAGCCTTTTTTATTAAGAAACGGACTAAAGTACTTGTTTATAACGTATCTTGAGATTAGGTCCAAGTCTCAATTGCATTTCACAATCTCGCAGAATGATAAGTTTTCGGTCTTCTCTTAAGTGTTAGCAATGTGATGTGATAAGGGAGATATTATTATCGCAATCTTGCATTTCGCATGGTTTAGGATAACTTGTTTAGGTGTGCCCCCTATTGGTGGCAATATTCGATGTGGGTCTTAGTTTTAATAAGAAATGCCTTAGGACTTAGCTTATATGAGAATCGTAATAGTTTCGAGGTTTTAGTGCGGTATTGTCTTTTGATTGTGTTGGCTGGATAAATTGATCTTGCGGACAAGACCGATCTCCCTAGTATCACAAGATAATCTAGTAACAAACAGACAAACAAATCTATCTTTCTCTAGAAATATGCAATTTACAAATAAAGACTATAGAGGTGTTACGATCCTACCTTAGATCCAATGCTTGTTCGTTGTAGTTATCCCTCAATTGTCCAAAAGAGTTATCTTTAAAGACCTACAATCACAAAAAACAAACATCAAATAGCATATGCATAGCAAATATCATAAATCATGTCTATTATGGTTATCAAGGAATCCATAAAATAAAGCATAAATGAGTAGTTTATTGAGAAAAACAAACTTATTTGTATTAACTTTGAAGTAGAAGAACCTTACAACCTTTTCAGCCTTGATGTTGAAAAAGCTCTTCCTGGGGTCCAAAACAGGAATTTCCTTTACTTTGACAAGCCTTGCACTCTTCCAAATGAGATCTTAGAGGTATGTAATCTCTCCTCATAAAAGCTCAACTAAAGAAGACTAAGTTCCAACAGCATTTCACCTCAAAAATATTCAGCTTCCAACCCCCTCAGTAACCAACCCAATGCTTCATTTTATAGTGCAGAGGAAGAGGTTATAGGTCCATCTATGAAGGGATAGAATCCTCCTTCAAAGGGATAAGCTCCTCACATCAAGGGGTTAGCTCCTTAAGGTATGGGATGCATGAACCTTAAGAGAGCGAACTTGCCACCTCAAGATTCCTTCCAGAAGCTTCTAAAAATGACTGAAAGTGAGTTTTTAGAATGTACTTGTGCCTCTTTAACTTTTACAGGGGTCCACACCCATAACACAAGGACAGAGCGATTAGGTGCGTAGGGGACATGACCATTAGGTGCAAGACCGCAGGTAATGCAAAGAGAAAGTGCGGAACCAGAGTTTTAGAGACTTTTAGGGCTTTTCTCTTAGTTTCAAGGCTTGATATGAAGAACTGAGGCTTTAGAATTACAAAGGAGGAAAGTATGAGTGATAATGGACTCACACAGATTGCAGAATGTGAAGGTGACAATTTTTAGTGCAACAGATTGCCCCCTCAAGTGCGAAGTCTGTAATAGATGAAGATAGAGTCTTTCATGTATGAAGAGTGAAGTACTTTATCATTTCAAGGATCATCCTGTGGACACCCCAGTCGGAACCTATAAAAACATTCAATGCAAAATATATATGTAGACATATCATCGCTGAAGTAGGCATTCCCATACTTAGATCAAAACTAACTAGAAAACTGACTACACAGTTCTGATACAGGAATGATTTTGTAATACATCAAGAGTATAGACATGTGTAGACACAGTATGGATGCAGCCATCTGTTTATGAATAGTCCACTACATAATGAATAACAAAATTGCTCGCAACCTGGATGGTAGAAACTAGATCCAGGGTCTTGATTTCCGCTTCCCGAACTAGTATGATTCTATCCATGTGAATGAATGTGTCGAAGTCAAACATGGTAGAAACCACTTGATTACCAGTCAATGATGTGAGATGTTAACAAGTGTGAGAGAAACCACCAGTAATGTCAATGGCTCTCAAAGTACCCAGTACAATCCATGAAATGTGAATGAATGAGTCGAAGTCGAACATGTCATAGAATCATTCGATCGAAAGGTAAATGATGCAACCTATTATCGAAGGCGAGAAAACTGCCATTAGGGCATGCAGCTTTCAAGGTACTGACGATTTCTAGATCAACTTCCTAGATAATGAGGTGTTCAATCAATAGAAAGTGATCCGTCGTAGGCAAGCCCACAACATGAAATCATAGATCAAGTTTTGAAGAAATATATTAGCAAGGACTTACTTAGGGATGGTCAAAATGGATGACAGATATTTTGTAGATGAATGGTTTGTTTGAATTGATCTCTTGAACACATAACGACACTACAGATGGTTTGGTGACAATTGACCCAAAGCTAATATCTATAAACCGGCCAAAGACTTTCAATATGATTTGATTAACTGTTAGGCAAAGGATTTTCCCAACCCAGGTGAACAAAAAGTGTCGTGTTCAAGAGTGGTTAACAAGTTTTTATAAACCAAGTGTAACAAATAGGTTCATTTTCCTCTCTTTTCCCCCACCATTTCTGGCAAGTACCTCTTTATTTTTAACAAGCTTGAGGAGGATAACATTTGCTTGTTCATAAGCTCATCCTTCAGATGAATCCAACTTAGTTTAAAATTCGAACCCTAAGAAGGAGTGGTTCGTTCCTGTTTGAAATAGAACAGGTCCTTTACTGTTAAATTTTAACGAGTCCAGTATAGGAAAAACTCGGTGTTTTTCAATTTTAGGGAGTCAGAAGAAAAACTTAAGAAAACTCCATGGGGTAATTTTTCGTAAAATAATCCCTTAGGCCCGAAAAAGGATAAAATAATACAAAAGGGATGAATTTTCAATACTTTAACGAGCTGAAAAAGACAAGCGCTCGACAATCTTTTCATATTTAACGAGTCCAAAAAGGGTTTAAAGAGGACTCTATTGACTGTATTTAGTCAACGCGTACCTTTTTCGTAAATACTCCATTTCAGTCTATAAAAGGGGTAAACTTATACTGAAGGGATGATTGTTCATTTATTTTAACGAGTTCGAACAATCAAGTGCTCGGCAATCTTTTCAATTTTCGAGAGTCTGAAAAGAGCTTAAAGAGGACTCTAATGTTTCACTTTCTCGTAAATTTTTGAAAGACTCCGAAAAAGTGATAAAAGTATGCTCTTTGTTGAAAAATGATCAATTTTCCCCAAAAAATCCAATATTCTGCACAAAAAATCAAAACATTACACATACCTGTTTAAGATAAATAAAGTTGATTTAAAAATTTCCTTTTTAAAGTGAAAAATAAATAAATTAAAAATTCATTTATTCAAAAAAACTTATAAAAAGGGGTTTTCCAACTTCATTTTTACCATTTGAGTTCAGAGTGAAAAGTGAGAGCTTTTGGGTAAGAAAGTCCTTGTGAAGATTCTGTAAAATTTGCCTGTCGGAATCGAAAACCGTCAGCTCCAGGTAATTCACGACCTCCTTATCTTGCATTCTATCTGTTTACATTTTGATTTTAGGCCTTAGATTTAATTTTTAAGGGAAAAATTGGTTTAAAAATTTTCTCGCAGAGGTCCGCAGGCACAACATGCGGCCCCTATGGACCCTGACTTTTTTCTACAAAGAAAAAAGTCGTGGGTCTACACCTGTTGTTCACAGCCCGTGCGGACCTACGCAGTGTCTGTAACTGGCGGGTGCAGACCCCGTGAAAATGAATTTTAAAATCAATTTTTCTCCATTTTTGCCCAAAATTTTTTGAACTAGTTGGTTCTAATATGTCTTTTATGCATTGTAGGACATTCAAAATGCTTATTTGGCGAGAACGCGAGCATGAGGATGTGGATTTTTCCACATTAAATCATATGCCCACAATGCAGGCATTGAGAGCATGCAGATTGCTAAATTTCTGGGGCATACAGGGTATGAGGGCCCAAGTACACCTCTTGCAATGGCTGGTAGACAGATGGAACATGCAGGACCAATGTTTCATCATTGGTGGCCACCGACTCGAAATCGAGCTGGAGGACATATATTTTTTGACAGGTTTGTCGAAGAGGGGTGAACAATTATCTCTTTTCAGGACTAGATCAAGTGGCTAGTCTGTTGCTAGTCTCAGATTAGAGTTTTGTGATGATCAAACCAAGGACAAATGGATTGATATTAAAACTATCAGCCATCCTGAACTTAAGGTCATTGCGTTCACTATTACCAGGCTGTGCGGGAGTGTAGCATTGCATGTGGCTATAGGATCCCAAATGCAGATGGAAGTAGACTGTTTTCAAGGAAGAAATGTTCTGTGTATTACGACAAGCACCATCAGCAAAACCATTGTATGTTTGAAGAGACGTCGACATCTGCAATATCAAGAGTAAAATAAAGATAAGCAGGAATAATGATAAGAGCACTCTCTAAACTAGGCACACTTTTAATCTAAAACACACAAGCAGTAAAGAAACTAATCTAACAAAAAATCTCCACACCGAATTTAAGCATAATATTTCTTCAGATAAAGTCCATTTCTGGATTTACCCAAACAGACACCGTCAAAATCTATTAATTCATAATCCCCTTTGCCAGCTTTCACTTAACAAATTAAGAACCATGCTACATAGGTACAAATTTTCCAGCCCCTAGCTTATCATTTGCTTGATCATATAGTAAGACTAGGTCTCCTTCCGAAAAATTGCGAGGTGTAACATTTCTATCGTACTGAGCTTTTACTCGTTTCACATGAGTCTCGTTTGCTATTGCAGCAACGCGTCGATTATCATCTAGTTGAGCCAAGTACAAGAAATGTTTCTCTTCTTCAGAAGTAGTTGGGAGTAATTCTATGGCTAAATGTAATGACAGAATTTCACATTCAATAGGTAACACTGCTTCCAAAGAATAGACCAGTTGAAAAGGAGTGAAACTAGTTGATGTTTTTACTGAGGTTCGATATGCCCAAAGTGCTGAACATAGCATGGTATGCCAATTTGACTTATGAATGCCAATGATTTGTCTGATCATAGTGACTAAAACTTTATTGATAGCTTCAACTAGACCATTAGCCTGCGGGTAATACGGAGTAGAATTATCGTGGCACAGGCCAAGTTGATCTGTTAGTTCAGTCATCATGATGTTTCGAAAGTGACTTCCATGATCAGTAATAATAGCTTGAGGAACACCAAATCTAGCAATTATATGATTGAATATGAAAGTTGCAGCAGTCTTGCCGTCTACTGAAAATGTAGGCATCGCCTCGGCCCACTTAGTAAAATAATCTACCGCTAGGATAATATACGCATGCCCCCGGTCGAGTGAGGGTTACATGTAATAAAGTCAATACCCCACTTTGAGAAAGGACCAAAAAAAATTATAGGGTGAAGAGGAGCAGGTGGAGCATGCATCTTACGATAAAAAATTTGACAATTGTGGCATTTCCGGACTGCATAGATACAATCTTTGAATAAGGATGTCTAGAAATAACCAGTGTGCAATATCTTTTGGGCTGTGGCATTCCTAGACATATGACCACCACATGCTCCAAAGTGACAGTCATTTAGAACCTTTTCAGCTTCTTCATGAGTTAAACAACGTCGGACAACAGAATCCGTTGCATGACGGTAAAGTGTATCACCAATAATATTGTATTGTTGGGATTGGAAACATATTTTCTGTCACTGAGATCATGAGATTTCAGGCCGAAAAGATTGGGTTTAGAGATAAACAATAATATCCCCATACCATGGATCAAGAGCACTGATAAGAAACAAGGATACATCCGCAATGGGCTCTTCCACCACAGTTTCAGTATCAGTATGTGGGAAATCACACATCAGTTCGGCAAAAACCAAAGATTTCTTTGCCTTGGATTTTTCAAATTCCAAGTCAAATTCCTGCAGGATAACTATCCATTTGAAATACTTGCCCCTTAGCAATTGTCTAGTCAAGATATACATCATAGGGTTACAATCATAAATTACAGTGGTTTTGCATAATAAGATGTAGTGACAAAATCTTTGGACAACTTGAATAGCTGCCAAGGCCAATTTCTCCACATGTGAATATTTAATCTCAGTCAGATACAAAGTTTGACTAAGATACTAAATCGCATGTTCACTGTTGAATTCATATTCCTGAACTAAAATCATCCCAATGGTGGAATGAGAAGCGGTGAGGTACAAAAAATAATCCTGGTTGTAATTGGGAGGATGCAGTAATGGTGCATGGGTCAAAGCGTGTTTGAGTGCATCAAAATATCGATCAGCGATCTCATCCCAAAAGAATGGAATATTATGTTTTAACAACCTGGTGAAACCTTTCGTTATCTCGACGTAGTTAGGAATGAAATGATGTAAAAATTTTGCTTTCCCTTGCAAACTTTGGACTTGGCAAAGAGTCGAAGGAGGAGGTAGATTGACAATAGCTTCCACCTTCGAGGGGTCAACACGAATGCCTGCCTTTGATACGATAAATCCCAGTAAGCGACCCATTTCTACACAAAAAACACATTTGTGTGGATTCAGCTGAATTCGATAATTCTTACATCTCATCAAGATAGCTCGTAAATGAATGAGATGATCAGCTCTACGTAATGAATGGCCAGGTAAATCATCGATATAAGGCTGCACAATGTGCTTGATGTCATGAAATGCGTAAGACATAGCCCTTTGAAAAGCTGCTCCAGTGTTCTTCAATCCAAAAGGTAATTTGCAATAAGCAAATGTCCCCCATGGACAAATGAAAGATGTTTTAGCTTGATCAATAGGGAGTATGTTGATTTGATTGTAACCAGAAAAACCATCCATAAAGGAAAACATTTCACTGCCAACACAATCATTAATAATTTGATCGATATAGGGTGTTGGATAATTGTCTTTAGGACAAGCTCGATTGATATCCCTATAGTCGATACATACTCTTATCGTTCCTTGTTTTTGTTGACAGGAACAATATTTGATACCCAATCAGTTAAAGGAATTGGATAAATGAAACCTACATGAAGTAATTTCTCAATTTCGGCTTTGATAGCAGCATCTTTTCGCGAATGTATCTGACATAAGCATTGTAGGATAGGTTTAGCATCTAGATATGTTTTAATTTCATGGACAACAATTGACGGGTCAATTCCCAACATTTCTTCATATGACCAGACAAACACTTCATGGAATTCTTGAAATAGGGCTTTGTAAGTTTGGATTTCATCGTCCATACAACAAGCACCTATATGAATATTTGCAATAATTCTAGGCTTAACTGAAATGTCAATAGGAACCATTCGAGAAATATTTTCCAAATTTAACTCAAAATCAGAATGTTGCAATGGATTCTGCGGTTCTTTGACATTGTTAGTCATAAAAATAGAAGAGAAATCATTTTCAAAATGATCAAGCTCAGGTAAAAACGAAGATCGGTGATGTAGATCTTCCCATGGTAAATCATCAATAGACAATAGTTCACGAATCTACTCATCAGAATGAACAGGATCAGAAAGTATTGATGAAGCTGAGTTTGATATTGAAAGTGAGTCTCCATGGATCACATTCATTGGATCAGTTTCGGTTGAATAGGCATCAGAAAACGACTGTACGACCTAATACGCAATTTCAAGGGACTCAGAGGCATTGCATCACCAAATGAATCCACCTCATAATCAGAAGGTACAATCCAAGGATCATCAAAAGTAAGAGTATTTGATGGAATCATATGAATAGTTGCAATAGAAGGCGATACGTTAGGAGGAGGGAAGGAAAAAGTTCCTAGTAAACAAGAATCTTTAATCAAACCTACACCAACATCCTTATAAGGGATAGTCATTTTACCGATGTGCTGAATACTATCTGTAGAGGCTGGGTCGGATGAGAAATAAGTCAGCTAGTCTATCGTAATGATCTTTCCATTATGAGGAAACTTGATAAGCCGAAAGACCGATGAAACCACAGTAGTCATAGCATAAGACCAACTGCGACCCAGGAGAAGGTTGTAATCTAGAGGGGCATCAACCACTTCCACATCTAGATTCACGATTTTTCCCTCGACCCCTATAGGTAAATCCTGCAAAATGCCAAAAGGGTGGAACCCGTAGCCATCAAAAGCCCTTAGAATTGTCGAAGACTGATTGAGTGTGGGAGAACCAAGCGATTTCCAACACTGGATCAACATAATACACATAGAAGCCCCTTCATCAATCACAGTCCTAAAGCAAGGTCTATTTTTGACTAACAATGGAATCTAGAAAGCCATTTGATGAAGGAGGCGGGGTGTACTATTCTCTAAATCAAAGATTATTAGGTTAGAATCCTGAATTTCAACAACTCTTATAGCAGACAATAGTAATTTGCGCTGTGTCGGGCAAGATTACAACACTTCCAAAGCCAACATTACTGAAGGGGAAACAACTAAGTCTTCAACAATGTTATAATTCTGAGCAGCTCTCGCATGTGGATTGAAAGCCGATTTCCGAAGTATACCTTTAGCAGTCGGTTTGATTACTAAGTCAGGGTTGAGTTTCTCGATCTGTAGTGGATCAAAACCAGGAGGAGGTGTAGTTGATGTGTTTGAATTAGAAGATTCTGCTTCTTTACCACCAACAAGATTTTTACTACCATAATCTTGCGATCGCATCGCAATCTTGACATGAGACATCATCATAATGGGTTCTTCTAAGGCATTCGAGGAAGAACTAATCATCTTACTATCTTGAGTAGGAAAAGGATCCTTCAATATAGCAGGTGTTTGAGAACCTTTAACGATTTTCAAAACCTCTGCTCGATGTGGGTAGTCTTTGGTAAAATGATCCTTGTTGCAAATGAAACAAGGATAATGAGGTTTTCGTTTTTCGTTAGTAGATTCATTTTTATCTGTTTTATCTTTTGAATTTGGTTTATTTTTCTTCTTCCCCTTCTTTTTACTACTGGATTTTCATTTGGACGTAGATGATTCTACGACATGGATGTTGGTAGAAATTTCAACAGAAGATTCTCCAGTCGGGGAATCAGGTAAAGTTATTATAGGAGAAGAATTCTTTGAAGATTTCTTCTTACTTTTAGTGCTAACTGTACCAATCATACCATCAATGGTATCAGAACCTGAAGGAGCTGTAGTTATTTGACCATGTTTTGGAAGATTGAGGATTCTTTCATGTAAGGTACCTGACTATGTATAAACGAGGTCAAGGTACTGAGCTTGAGCAATGACTTTCTCTTCAGTAACAACTCCTCCCTTAGCTGCATCTTCAGTGATTTTAGGTAACAATGATTTAATGAACCATTCTGCTAAAATTTGATCTGGAATGAAAAATTTCACTAAACGCCTTCTACGTCGCCATTTGTGAATATGATCACAAATATATGTGGACGTTGATTGTTTTAGTGAAGTTAACAGTTCTATGCCATTGTCAGATCTGATAGGCAACTGAAAATGAGTTAAGAAAGTAGTGGCTAACTGATTGAAATTATGAAAAGAGGCTCGTGGTAACTCAATGTACCATTTGGCGGCAAGACCAATAAGAGTTCGTTGAAAAGACGCAATCAAATTGAATCATCAATGATGGAATTAGATGCACACCAGAGGTGATAAGTCATAACATGATTGCTCCTGACTTACCCTCGAATTTCGGGATATCACTAGTCAACTTATTAGGCATTGGCGGCCAATACAGAAGATAGTAAATTGGATCGTTCGTAAGGCACGACAAATCAGGTAAATCCAAAGTTGCAATAAATGGTAACTGACGGTTAGGGTCGCGAAAACCTTGAGTAGCGAGACCAGTTCTAGGAGGAGGATATCCAGGATAACCTGGAATTGGATTTGCATTAGGAATGTTATAACCTCCTGGGAAACTAGGATTAACCAAACCAAACTGGGGTTGTTGAGGTTGTTGATAAGTATAGCGAGGATATGGTTGATACTGATAAACTGGGTTTTGCACAGTAGGACCGAATTGATACTGCCCTGGTACAGTTGATACGTAAATTGTGGTTGACTTGTAGGAATGGTAGCAATCGTACTAGCTTGTCCCACAGGCATCTGGACCGAAGTCTGAACCGTAGGTCCTGACTGAGGCACAGAGACTTGAGGAATTTGCACTGATGCAGGGGTAGTAGAAACCGAAGCTGCTGATACTCCAGAAATAGGTGTTGTAGGTTAAATAGAGGTTGCAGTAGTTGCAGCAGTTTGAGGCGGAGTACGAGGTGAACTAGGCCCAGGTTGCTGAACTGTACCAGATGCAGGGGTTTGAATAGTAGGTTGGATAGGTTGCTGGGTTGGACTAGAAACCAAAGGTTGTACAGGTTGATTAACTAACTACACATTAGGTTGCAAAGTCTGTTGAGTTTGAGACGGATCCCACACCATAGTCATTCTGGAGTATGGACCCACAAAAGGTTGTGCATATGGAGGACCATAACCTGGTTGAATGTAGGGTTGATAATTAGGCGGTATATTTCCAGCTCCTTGAAAAAATGGTTGACCAGAAGGTGGTTGGAAACCTTGAGTTGGGTACTGACCTTGGGGTTGATAACCCTGAGGCACGTACTGAAACTGGGGTTGACCTTGGGGTATGTACTAAAACTAGGGTTGACCTTGGGGTATGTACTGAGTCTGAGGTTGACCATGGGGTATGTACTGTCCTGAAGGTTGATAAACTTGAGGAAGCTCTTCAGGCGGTCACTGACTACCTTAGGGTTGCCCCCCAGATGGTAACTGACTACCTTGGGGTTGCCCCCCAGGCGGTAACTGACTACCTTGAGGTTGAGGATTTGTAATACTACCAGACATCATAAGGATCTATTCTGCGTTCAACAATTGAGTTCCATTATTCCCAAATGATAACACTTGTTCAATCAATCAAGGAGACGCTCCTTAAAAAATATCAGAAAGTGACTGGTAGCCAGAAGGAACAGAAGGACTGCTAGGTAAAAAGGTTTCTGGTGTTTGGGAAAACATGGATGACTGTCTTGACATAATGGATGATGGATAATAACCTCTTTGCGTAGGATGAAAAGGAATTCGAGGTGGAGAAAAACTAAGACCCGGGTTTTCTAAAAAATTTGTCAATGAAACATACCAAGCATCACTCCTAAAAGGACTATAGAATATTGATTCACGCTCCTTAAGATTTAAAATCTATTGGTTTTCGGGAAGAGTTACGTCTTCTTCTAGATTAACAACTTTTGCAATAGAAATGAGGCCAGAAGGAAGATTTTGAGTAATGATATTGCTTACCCTGGGTGAACCAAGATTACTAGAAGCTGGAGAAGCAAATCCTGAAGTTGGAGTAACAACAGGTTCAGTGTCAGGCTCAGAAATTTCAGGTTCTTCAGCTAATTCACTGGAAGGAGAAATACTACTAGTAACTTCGGAAAATGAAATTGGCTCTTGAATAGACTCTGTTGTTTGTATTTGATAATCAAGATGAACAATTAAAGATGACTCCCCGGCTTCTGGTGATCCAAATCTACTGTCACTAGGTGATACAAGAGCTCGTAGCCCTTCAAGATAGCTTAGTTAATATTCAGGAGGTTTCCCCTGAAGTCTACGAGATTGTCTCGGTAATTCAGCCACGATTAAATATTAATTATTCACACACAAACAAATAAAATTTCAATAAAACCACCTAAAGTCTCTAAAGAAACAAACAATTGAATCACATGCCTAAAAAATCTAAGAGTTCAAACCACACACAAACAGTAACTTCCCGTACTAAAAACACTAGTTGGTGATGAAATCCAACGTAGTAGAAATTTAATACAGAAAGGGTGGTTAGAACAGTTACCCTGACAACCTACTTAATGAAACAGACTGGCACAAGTTTCTTCACAAAACCATCTCGAGTGAAGAGAACCCCCCAAAGAGTCCAAGTGAGTCTAGTCGACGTCTGCTCCAGGTACAGTGAGACCCGTCCTTCACTGTCGACTTAGGAAATAATCTTAAGTTTATGGACACTAAGGTTTCCAACAACAACAAATACAACTGGGGGAACAGTCTATGATCCAATCTACGTGCAAGAGCAGAGTAACAAAGCTCAATCCCCTTGAAGGCTCCTCGACATGATCAATCCAAAGTTTATCAACAAGTGACCCCAGGCTCCTCGACAATGGTTAATTCGAGGTTTACCGTTTATAATACGCGCAAATCTTCTATCTTTCCCAATGAAACAAACTTGATTGTCTCAAAGGTTCGGACATGATCTCGTGATTGACTCCTTTAAGAGAAGCTTCCCAGAATGTATCAATTACAATTGGATTTATTTCCTACCACAAGATATATCTACTTGTTTGTTTTAACTATCTTGGAGAGTTAATTACTCCCTACTAAAAGATACTAGCCTAAGCTATATTGGTGATAAGAGCCCTAGAAATGAAAAAGATTACTAAATCAATTTTAATTAAGCGTTGCTTTTATGGGTTGTTCCTTAAGTCAACAAGTATGGAAATGAAACTTTGATGGTGTGAAGACTCGACTCCAAACGCTAAAAGATGCACCGAAAATGATAAGCAATTCGTTTTTCTTTCAATGAAATTCTAGCTAAAAGAAAGAGTTCGAGAATGCAATTCTTTAAGAAACAAATCTTTCTTTCAACATGGGAATGAAAAGAAAATATTTTGTCATTTTCAATAAGATTTCATAACAAGACTAGTAATGAATGCTCACAATAAATCCCTTTCCTTTTTCAAAACTTGAAACTACAAGAAAAACAATTTTCCTTTCAAAAGTGATCTACAAGTTCTAGAAAAGCACTCAAAACTACAAAAACTATTTTTGAGATCTAAAAAATTTTAAAAATATAATTAAATGAAAGCTTCAATTCTTTTTGACGACATTTTACTTAGTTGTTCAACAAACTAAGGATTCATTTGTTCAGAATAACAAATCAACTAAAAAACATCTAGATATGTTCTCTTTTGTAAAAATGAAATTCAAAACTTATAACAAAGTTTGTTTAAAGATTTGCAACGAGAAAACTGAATCTATTTCTCACAAAGGATAGATTTCACAACCAAGTCAGACTCATCAAGAAGACAAAAAGACACCAGGGTGATCTAAGGTTTCTTAAGCTTCTGATCTTTGAGTCACTACAGAGACCAAGTGAAAATCACTCCAAGCATGCAAACTTCTAGAAAATCATCTAAAACAAAAATACTATCGGAACTCACTCACAAGAGGTTTTTGACAGGAAAAACACAGATCTGGGTAGACCCTAAAGCTTCTAAATCAAACCTAAACCTAACTGGAAAAAGGTATTTTAGGTTTTTCAAAAAAATTTACAGGGTCCGCAGCCTCCAGAAGTAACAGGTGTGGTCCCGCTCTATTTACTAAAGGAAAAGTGTAGAGATGCCCACACTTTCTATGAAAAGAAAGTGCGGTCCCCTAAAAAATTCGAAAAAAAACAAAAAATACTCCCAGATTTAAAAACTACCCAAGCCAGTATACATCAATCAAAAACCAGAAGTGAAAGCACTTTTCTCAAGTCAAAACAAAGGAAAACCAAAACCAACTCTTTCCCCAGTGGAGTCGCCAATTTGTTGGCTGGATAAATCGATCTTGCAGACAAGACCGATCTCCCTAGTATCACAAGATAATCTAGCAACAAACAGACAAACAAATTTATCTTTCTCTAGACATATGCAATTTATGAATAAAGACTATAGAGGTGTTACGATCCTACCTTATATCCAACGCTTGTTCGTTGTAGTTATCCCTCAATCGTCTGGAAGAGTTATCTTTAAAACCTGCAATCACAAACAAGCAAACATCAAATAGCACCTGCATAGCAAATATCATCAATCATGTCTATTATGGTGATCAAGGAATCCATAAAATAAAGCATAAATGAGTAGTTTATTGAGAAAAACAAACTTATTTGTATTAACTTTGAAGTAGAAGAACCTTACAACCTTTTTAGCCTTGATATTGAACAAGCTCTTCCTGGGGTCTGAAACAAGAATTTCTTTTACTTTGACAAGCCTTGCACTCTTCCAAATGAGATCTTAGAGGTATGTAATCTCTCCTCATAAAAGCTCAACTAAAGAATACTAAGTTCCAGCAGCATTTCACCTCAAAAATATTCAGCTTCCAACCCCCTCAGTAACCAGCCCAATGCTTGATTTTATAGTGTAGAGGAAGAGGTTACAGGTCTATCTATGAAGGGATAGAATCCTCCTTCAAAGAGATAAGCTCCTCACATCAAGGGGTTAGCTCCTTAAGGTGTGGGATGCATGAACCTTAAGAGAGCAAACTTGCCACCTCAAGATTCCTTCCAGAAGCTTCTAGAAATGACTGAAAGTGAGTTTTTTAGAATGTACTCACGCCTCTTTAACTTTTACAGGGGTTCGCACCCATAACACAAGGACATAGTGGTCAGGTGCGCAGGGGACATGAACATTAGATGCGGGACCGTAGGTAATGCAAAGAGAAAGTGCGGAACTAGAGTTTTAGAGACTTTTAGGACTTTTCTCTTACTTTCAAGGCTTGATATGAAGAAGTGTGGCTTTAGACTTGTAAAGGAGGAAAGTATGAGTGATAATGGACTCACAAAGATTGCAGAATGTCAAGGTGACAATTTTTAGTGCAACAGATTGCTTTTTCAAAAAGTGTTTGTTTGATATCTTGCTTTATTCCAAAAATTAACAAGGAAAATGCCTAATGCTAAACTTATTTTTGGAAGTATTTTTTAAGGGTCCCCATTTATTAAAGTAATAATGACTACTACTTTTAATAAATGGGGGGTTGTTGAATAGCACAACAGGAAGGCATTAACCAAGTAGAACAAGCATCTTTAAGGTAAAGATAACATCAACATATTGAAAAAATCAACCTCTATTGAGGTTTTGAACCTCTTACAGCCTACAGGCCATGGAATTTCCACATCCCAACTAGCATATAATACATATTATTATCAGTCATTGAATCAAGCAGTGTATGTTGAATTCACGTCACCTAGGAATTTTTGCCCCAAATACCCTATATCACATGGGTATTCTTGTGCATAATTTTTCCAAGTGTGTAAGATCAATTCACCCAACCAATGGTGATGATACACTACAAGTAAGCATACTCACCTCCCTACAAGTATCTCTAGAAAATTAAGGAGAAATGAACTTCCAAAGTCATAACCACTGACTATCTAGACCTTCAAGATATCAGATGGAAATTAGATGTATTGCTAAGGTATTTATAAGAATAACATACCAACATCATTTCAGTTAATAAAGAATCCAACCCAATGTTATGAGTAGGACACCCTCATACTCACACTTAGATATTATGCTTAGAGTTGATCTCCATCCCTAAACTAGGGATCCATGCATTATTACCATGCTACACACTTAAATCGCCATGTAAACATTTCTACTATGCAAGCTATAGATCAATTATAACTAGCTTTTAACACCTAAACCTTAGTTTAGTTAATTTTATAGAAATCATTATGAAACCCCCTTACACAGGAACTTTGTTGTTAATTTCCCCTGATAGAGCCTGTCTAATCCAAGTGTTGAACATAGATGTTCTAATACAACCTGTAAATACCTCACTTGCCTCAGTGTAGTGTCCACTAAATTAAACAATTTCCCTTATACGGTTAGAGAAATGGGAAATTTTTTATTTTTTTTGTCGAGTTTCTGCCAATTGGACTTAAACAGAATCTTGTACGGTCGTCCATTCATATCAGTGGGTTACATATCTATCTATTTTATTTACATCTACTAATAAGGAATTCTTTCTATCGTCGGCACTAAACATATGGATTATATATATATATCTATATATATATATATATATAAATATAATAGGGACGTATGTGTGTTTCACAATATATACATATATTTATGTTATACATATCTCGTCTATTCGTAAGGTCCCGCTCGCCTAGCTCGACTTGTCGATGTTCTTCAATACGAGTCGCTTTTCTCTTTTAATTTCGACTACAATTGCGATGAGTGCATATATATATATATATATATATATATATATATATATATATATATATATATATATATATATATATATATATATATATATATATATATATATATATCTATATATATATATTAACTAAATGTCGATGAAACATTAAGCCTCGGTCGACTAGGCCATCACACCAACAAGACATAGGGCCTCGATTGACTAGCCATGGTTTACGACAACTCTTAGCATTGAGAGTAGTTAGGTTTCCATACACTTGCAAATTATACCTTTAAATATATGTATAAATTACTCCAAAATTAAATCATTGAGGTGTTAGCTTTAATGGCTGCCCCTTGTGGATTAACTCTAGCATGCAAGCATTCTGTAACAAAATATATATAGAGAGAGAGAGAAAGAGAGAGAGAAAAATACATTGGAGGTGTAAGCTTATGTTGACACCCATTTTATTCCACAAATGGTCTTGTGTTAATTACCGTGATGTGGTCCAGTCCTATTCTCATAGATGTATGTAAGTGCATGTGACAAACATCAATAAATGTATGTGTGTATACCATTTGGTGGTTAGTTACACATTTTTCACCATTACCACGCCTCATATCTAATAGCTGCAATTGAAAGAGGCAGGTCAACGATATATAGGAGCTCAAGTCCTCCCTCCATAAACTGGTACTTCGACTCCTGGTGGTCGATGTGTGGATGAAGGTTTTCTCCACCCTATGTCGTTCCCCATTATAGTTTTCTTGCGTAGAATTTTATATTATATATTTATTTATTTATTAGGCTTTATCAACTACCATTTCCATTACCTTATACATGAATATCACTTGGGTTCACCATTCTTCGATGGTCCCATGCCAATTGTCATTCAAACGAGGCTCATGGGGGATTACTTCTACACCATGTGACACCTTGGGTATGCAGGTGTACATGTCATACATCGTATGCCATATAGAGTTGTGTTGTATCTTCTCTAACACATACATCAGACGTTGTTATTTGATGTGTCGATAGACCAGTCGATACATTATATATGTATATGCATAACACTGTATGCCCGCCAAGCCTCGTATCGTATTATTTTAATTGCCACAATGCTCATGTCATATCGATTCACTGTCCATTCCTCTCTCGTCTGATGGCATTCACGCCCAACGAACCCGTTATCCACACCCCTTCTGTCCATCGACATTCATTCTTGACGGATCCACCATCCACTCTCTTATATTCCAATGAAGTTAATGACCGATGGACCTGTTGTCCATACCCTTGACTTATCCTTAGTCATTGTTCACAGTTGCGTGAGACATATGACTCAAGAGAAATAATTCCATATCACCGATGGCATAGGGATGTATTCTATCGACAAGGGTATTTATACAGGATACAACACGTCATATGTCACATATTAATACTTCCACCTACAACCCATGTTGCGTCGATGACATCATCACACTTGTAGAACAAGACATCTGTACACACGACCGACGCGTTCCACCCACCACGATAATCTCTTGTTATGAGGGTTTACTAACATGGTTATTGTATACCAATTTCCACAGACATTCCCCATACTCATATTCTCAAAGGATGTTAAATTTATACTCTGTTAGCAAAAGAATGATCCTCATCCCATTACAACCAACTCTCATGATAACTATGCCGACTTTATATTAAGTAGTCCCGAGTTGGGCCTGGTAGGTTAAAACAACTGATGTTGAGTTTGGCGATGAGTATGGAATGATCACCCATGGGTTTTATCAATCATACATTACCACGCCATCATGCTAGCATATTTCATTGATCATAAAGAGTGCCACTGTTATATGCAATCTCACCCGTCAACTACAACAATGCTCGACCTTGGCACCTCAAGGGAACACATGCCACAATAGCTAATGCTTCCTATTCGACTACGAAAGAGCTCATAGTGAGTATGAATAATATTGTGATAACATGTGCTTAATCTATATTTGGGTAGATATAGTCGCCCACAAAATTTGCTACACGTGTGTCATCAACGCATTTTCCAATGTATCCACAATGGATTGAGCTCAGTGATTTATACAAGCATATTCAATGTATCACTCGACCTAATGTGAATAATTGAAATATATTATACTCCGTTGGTCCAACATTATAAGGAACCTTCAATTCCATAAGAGTATGCCTATAGTGCCATGGTATAAATAGGATTTCATATGAGGAAGCCAAACTAAACGCATTAAGGTAGTTTCATACATTTCCTCAATAGAACTCATAAACATTTTCAAGCTCTATAATGATGGAGATAAACACTAATGCAATGAAAAATGTGCTAACCTTCCAAATTCTAGAGCACTATAACTTAACAATGTTTAACGAGCCTATAAGCCCTTTATGTCGAACTCACGAGAAGCCCAAAATTTTGGGTAACACCATTACAGATTAGAAATAATTATTTATATGATTTAGACATCCATCCAAGGCCAAAAGGGGAATAAATTCTATTGGTGCCACTATAAAATACAAGTTATCATTAGGAAATAACTTTCCACATATAAATTCCAATTACTGCTACAATGAAATCTTCCACATATGGAACTTAACTAAGCTAACAATGTTATGTACCAACATCTTTGTGACAACAACCTCATCATATTGGTCATGCATGTAAATTACAGAATACAAGTATTTCTTGAGAATTATCAACAAAGTTTAAACCATAAATGCATCATTGAATCATTGTTAGTGGAATACATGAAGAAAACACTTATCTGTGAATTCCTAGACAACTGAGTCAGGGACTATGAATCTCCACCCAAACGTAGATAGTTACAGTCAAGTCTCACTTGGAGCTTCACCCTTGAGCCATATTCCAAAGTCTAAGGGGTATATCGCTCATATATTTAAACACAGCCTATAGTTTTTCCAGAAACCCAAGATTCTACCATCTCCTCCACCCAACTGCACTACAATTGCATAGTGCACAAAGACACTGTGGTTCCACCCCCAATTTAGGGACTCCATAACCAAAACCAAAACATCACATAGCAAGGAGCCTTCAGAATTCTTATAGGAATTTTCCAAGATTATTTCCTCCACCCCAACCCTCATGAATTTTCGAGAAATATCGTCTCCACCTTCTAGGTCATGGGGATTTGAAAGGCAAACTCTCCGCACCTAGAATGTTTTATTCCCGACCCTTGCTAACCAGAAAATGGTTTCTATGTACTAGCTTGTTCATATGCGCAGAATCCTCTCACATGTTTGTCGAGTAGTTCCCCTTTGTTTGTTTTTCACAAATTTGAATTCCCCCTTTGTGTTGTCTCTTCCTCCTCTTTTCCTTCTTCACTGAAAATAGCCTGTACTTGTCATAATATTGCCAGCAAATGAGAAGGGTCCACTTGTCCAACAGTTTTCATATTTTTTTGTCAGTTGGCTTGCTACAGTGGGTGGTTGGCACACCAACCAAATAGTATCCTATATTGTTTCTTCTTTTATTTCTTTTCCTTTTTCCTTGTAAAATTTTCCCAAAGCAATGATGGACCTTCATACTTTCTTGCAGCCATAAATTTTTGAAATACCAATCCATTGAAAATACTTCAGCCATCCTTTAATGGTTGTCATAAGTAGTCTAGATTTCCTTCAGCAAGAAACTCAACCCGTCCTAGAAAAGAAGCCTCCCCCCCAACCTCTGGAATCTATGTCCCTTGACTTAGTTCCAATTTTTCAAATATGTACATAAAATATTTACAGTGTTTTATAGATGGAAACATAACCAGGGTTGTCACGCATCCTGCAAATATGAATCTGATGAATTATTACTAGTCATCAACCTCTCAGGTAGATTTGAATATGTTGGTAATGTGACACATAAGAAATGTCATATCATGGGGAAGGATCACTGATATTGATAAAATATCAAGGCGTACATCATTTCCCAAGGTCATACAAGCACCACTCTATGGAAAGTGATCATGCATATATCTGATTGATCACCTCTTGATGAGATATACAATATAACCTGCATGACATGCTAGATATATGTACCTAAGGAAACTCATCAACTTCAACTAGCCCCTCATCATGTTGGGGAGGGGAATTCCTAATATATGTGTCAACATCCATATTGAGCCATCAAATTTACCATTATTTCACATCCGTTTACCAACATTTTCCTTCACTTTTAATCATCCTCCATATCCATAACTTTATAATAAGATCATTTTCATGTTTATATCTAGGATTAGGATCCATATTTTCTGATGCATTTCTATTAGTATTTTAAGTGAGTTTGTGATTAAATTTTATAAAAATAGCATGTTTTCATTTATCCTTGAAAGTTGGGTGGGTTTTTTTTATGATTACAAGTATATTTGGAGATTCCAACAATGCAAATTTATATCACCTAGCTCTAAATTCGAATATCCTCTTCAACCATTGAAAAACTACCATGGATTTAGGATCATTAATTAATTATCTTGGTTGTGCAAAGAATCTTAGAGATTTGTTACCAAATATCCTAGAGATATTCATGAGAAGATATTTAGAGATATTTACTTGCTAATTATTATCAAATGGTTGTAACCACATGAAAGATATGTGGATATGAATTTGTTATTGATTATCTTAGTTTTTGTATAAATAATAGTGCCTTTTCCATTCCAAAGGAAAGGAATCTTGGAGAATATGTCTAGGTTATGATAGAAAAAATAAACCTTTTTATATTTCTCTTCATGTAGTTTAGCATTCTTTAGTTCTATCAATAGAATTTTTTTGTTTCATTTTATGATGTTATATTTTAAGTTTGATACCATGGATTCTTAGGAGGAAAAGCTCACTCCATGAGAACATAGTGGCCTTTCCTTCATGTATTTTGATTGCATAGTTAGTCTTTCGTTGATGCAAGTGTGGTGTGTTTCCTTTCCCACATTGTTATTGAGTCTTTATCCTAAATTATCAATAATTGAACGAATGATTTTTGGAAGGAAGGAAATTATTCTAAAATCATGCAAAAAGATAACTTGGTGATAGTGGGATCCCTGTAGCATGATAAGTGTATAAGTACATGGTCATAACCAAGAGTGATTGAATTAGTTTTTTATTTCATGCAAGAGTGTTTCCTTTATGCAAATGCATTGAATATAACTTTTCTTTTCTTAAACTTAGTTTTATATATTATTGCAATAAATGTTCAAATACTACAAATTATCTACTTTCACACATATAGTGTTTGCAATTCACAAGTTTACAAAATCTCGGATTGATAATTAAATGTAACAATATTTATAAATATAAATTGGCTGACATTTTTGGTGTCGTTTCCGGATAAATTCTAAATTAATTAGAAAGTTTGTAATATGTCATTTTACCAAAATGGTTTTTGAATTGGCATTAAATAGATTGTCGACTATTTCCTTTGAACCAATTTTTAAACTAAGTTTTTTCATGTAGTTTCTTGCATAATTTTTTCCATAGTTTAGAATTCACTTTGAATATAAGGGATTAGAGCATTGATAGTTTTTTTTTTTTGGTTTAGATTTTAAATTTATCTTTTTCTTGTATATGATTCTTTTGATGCTAACATTTTAGATATAGTGGCTTAGAGATTGTAAGGCAAGAGGTAGGAAGATGTGATTCCACTATATTGGGTACTCTATTCCACTAAATCCAAAGTATGTTAGTGTTGTATGAATAGAATTAGACCAAATTTATTGGTAAATTATTTCAATCAATTTTCACTTGTGGTGCAATAGGAACCACTCCATCTACTAAACCATTGGTAGGAATATTTTTAGGAGTGGTAATGCATATGAAGGAGGAAAAAAAACAGAAGGTTTTAGGACCTAAAAGAGAAAAACAAACATTCACTAAAGGACAATCAAACTCTTCACAGTGAGCTATGCAAATTAGAAGTTTGAACTCCAATAATGAAGTAGCAATGCAAATTGCTATACATTCATTTAGTCACCACAAGTGTTCTAAATGCCATATTTTAGATAGAAATAATAGGTATTAAATATTTTTGGGGATAGACTCATTATCCTTATAAATACTCCTCCACAATATCACATCCTTAAAACACATTTTTTGAAAAAATTGGTCATTTTTATCTTTTCGCTGCAAATTGACTTCAAAAATTTCTTTAAAATAGAGTTAAGATAGTAAATATTTGAGGCACAAAATTTAGAAAATTTTAAAACCTATTTATAGGTAAGATATCCTTCATAATCTAGTTTCCAATCCAACTTAATTCACCTGATCTTGATGTTGGATGAAAAATTTATGCTTAAATTAGTAACTACTTGTCATGAAATCTGTGTTATGATAATCCTATAACTTGATTGTTTAATAACATATTCCACGTGTCAATAATTTCATATTAAAAACATTTTTATAAGTAAAATATGAATTCAAGTCTTGTTTAAGTGACAACTTGAATCATTCCATTTGGAGATCGGGTGAAATAATTATGGTCAATTTAGTCATTGTATGTTTTATTTCCTAGGTCTATTCATCAGCAATTTTGAGATATTGAATCAATAATATTAAAAATATATTTCTATTGGAGATGCATAATTAAATATTCTTTCATATACAATTTTAAATAGATTGATCCTTACATTAACGAAAAATTTATGTTCAAATTAGTGATTGTTGGTCTAGGTAGAAATTAACAAATAGCCCCATCAAGCAAGTTGTTCCTCAACATGTTAGCACATCATTTAAAGTTACTTTGAAAACTTGTTTATATTAGAAGTATCCCTATGAATCCACTTAAATTTTTCTCTTAAATCGCGCAAATCTAACCTTTAGCGAAAAATTTATCAATAAAATATTGTTAGGTAGCCTCACTAGCTAAGACACCTCAACAAGTAACAAAATGAATTTTGTTTTATTATTTTTCCTAGGGTTTGTTTTTTAAGCACTATTTGTGATAGTTTTTCATATCTCTTGGAATGAAAAATAATGCACACCTCTCTTCTTCCAAGATCTCATGTATTATTATAGATAAGTACTATGTTTTTGCAAATCCCAAGAAGATGGAAAAGGTCATAATACAAACACGCGATTTTCAAGATCAAATTTCGAAGAACCATCAACGAGGGTGTGACATATAGACATACAAAATAACAAAGTGTGGCAGCATGTGATCTTCCATAAATCATGTTTGAATCATAAGTTCCATGGAGCTTGCCTTGCTAATAGATCAAGATAAAAGAAAACAAAAAATGCTATGAAGACCAATATCAAATAGAAGTCAAGATCATTTTCGACATTTGTCATACCATTGATGCATATGATTCATTCCAAATAGATACTCCTCTTATTACCACTATGGTATGCAATTCAATTTTCTGCCTCCTAATTCAAAATGCATAATAAATACAATAAAATTTCCTTCATTTATGTGCTTAATCTTAAATATAAATATTTTACCACTATTTCCACATCATACCTTCAGTCTACTCTCCTTCATAGTCTTTCATACTTTCCTTCTCCACTGTTGGATTTGTGGGGCCTGACCCAGGTTCAGCGTTAGTTAGCCAAACAAATCCCTACACTACTGGCCCTTTTGGCATCAGCCTGTGGAACGCGGACCGAAGTCTCACCTGAAGCAGTATGGGGGATGCTGGAACCAAGTTTCTGCACCCTAAGATGGCCGTGATGTCATTTTTTACCCTCAGCCCCTACTTTCTCGCAGGTTGCTAAGCCTTAGGGATCTATCAATCTACTCCTTTGTTCCATCCTCCAATACCTCCACGAAGGTGTACGATTGACCTTCGTGTAGCCTTAAACCGTGATCCAGGTACTTCCGTGCAGCTATGATATCATACTGTATAGGTTCCCACGTTATCTTAAGTGTTCTACTTATCTTACTAATCAATCGTAGTTAGCACCGCGTAAATTGATATTCTTACTTGCATTCAATTAACCAATATAATCACATATATTCACGCATCACATAAAAATTGTAAATTAAACCCAAAACGCAATATAAGCAGATGCATTAACAATAACTAAATACACAACAATTGCGGAATACTTCTCTTTATTGATATCTTTAAGTTAATACAGACTCTATCTGCTTTGCACACTCAACTGTAGGGGTCCGCGTACTCAGCTGCGGACTTCCACCTTAGGCCTCTGTGCACTCATCTACAGAGCCTCTACCTATGTTAAGACCCGAGAACACTTAGACTCCAATGCTTAACTCCTTACTTCATCCTTCCCTCTCTTCTTTGAACTACTTAGAGCTTACTTACTTAGCTCCTTTTTATACAATCCCATGGTCCGTGAACCATGGGTGGATCTTTACAGCCAACTTTACACTTTACAAAATAAGGGCGGACAACCCTTTATGACTCTTGACACCATCGTGCTCCGTGATGACAAAATGCAGAGACTCTACAACTTTATTACAAAATTGTCCCAAAACACGGGCTTTTAGCCCCAAAACTGTCCTTGGGGGAACCCGTTCCCAATAGGCTGCAAAAAAAAACATGGTGACTCGCCCTCAAGTCACTCTATGGGCGTGGAGCTCTTGGCGCGAAGACCTCCCAGTTCAACCTATATGATGGCAAACTCGGCAGTGCACTGTGCGGCCACCTACTTCTCTTCTTCAACCAACTGCTCTGTCGTTGATCCTGAATTGTCAGCCTGAAGCTTATGCTGAGTTGCTTTTAGATTAGCAAGATTTCCTTCAATATAGGTTGTGACTGACTAAGCCTCATCCAACCAGGGCTTCAAGCACACCTTCAGCATGGCCTCTTTGTGTTGTGCTACATCTACCTATTCTTTCAGTGCTTTGGCCTCCTACAGCTTTGCTAGTCTCTGCATGAGAGCGATGGTGCACGCTGTACCTTTTACTTCGTCATAGCGCTGCTGCAATTCTCACACCTCTGTCTCTAGCCATTGTACATTAGGGTCCTCCTGCGGGCTTGTCAGGACCTCGAAAAACTATTCAAACAACCTTGTGCAGTCTGCTATTGCACTGTCTACTGCCGCTATCACCTCTGTGACAGTGGTTGCATGCTGCTCCTTTACTTCTAGCAGAGTTGAAGGCTAGGCCTTCAACTGTAAATTTTCAATCTGTAGGTTCAGCTTCAGCTGAACCTTAGCCAACTTTGTGCGAGCATCACGCACCCCTATAGCAAGCTTGTAGACCTGTTCATCTACCTCCACCTCCTCAGGAATGGCCAATTCGGGGAGCATTTAGCAAGCTTCCCTCATGGCCTTAATCATGCGCATATTTGTGTCAATAATTTCCACCATGGAAGTGAGGGCGGTGTCTTGTTGTAGGGCCATCTGTTCATTATTAATCTTCTCCTCACTGATCACCTGTAGAGTGCGGTGTTCATGGGCCCTTAGCTCCACGATCACTCCATCCTGCAGTAGGTGGAGCGCCTCACCAGGGAACGCTGCCAAGTTCAACCCCACTCCCTTGAGGGCGCTGACAGTGGGCCTGTCAACTTCATTTTCTGTGGTCAGTGCTCCATCCGGCAGCACTATCGCTCGGGAGACCTTTGCACGTAGCATCTCGATAGCTTCTGAAGTACTGATAACGAGGCTAGTGGACACCGTGACAGGTTGTGATGCGTGGGTCTGCGGCTCCTACAGACCCATCTGGATGGCCCCCAATAGTAGTTATTGTTGTTGCTTGAACTATTGTAGTGCCTCCGTGGTGACATCCTGCACCGTGTCTCCAATGTCATGCAAATCTCCCTTTGTGAGGGTGATTGGGTCTAGCGTCACCTTATTAGCCTTGGATTTCTTCCTCGACCCCACTTTTTCTTGTTCCCTTGGACACTTGATGCGGTTCAACGTCATCTATGGGTCTACGCCATGCTACTCTGTTTTCTCGTTTTCTTCTTCCTTTGTTTCGGGCGAAGGCGACCTCACACCTTTGTCAGAGCCATGCTCTGTTTTGCCTGCCTGCTTTTCCATCTTCTGGGTAGCATCACGCTTCGCCTAGGCATTGTCAGTGGCCTCCTTCTTCCTTTTCTCAACCAGCTACATGATCTTGAGCTTGGCCTCCTCCTTTCTGCACTGTGTGACGGACTTGCTTGACCCCACCACCAAGTCTGAGGTAGTGCGCCACTCTGCCGGCTAGCAATCAAGAACTGCATCAATCACATCATCCATTTCTAAGTAAGGCAATTCATACCATGTCTGCTCAGGGCCCTTCCATGCCCTGATTGATACGCGGTGAAAGTATGCCTTGAACTCCGTGTACTCCTGCAGTTTGGTAAACACAGTAGGCGACAATCATGGTTTGCAATTTATAGCCATGTGGATGTTCATTTCCATCGAGACCCAGAAGATCTTGCTATCCTTATTTTACTGAGCATCCTTGGTCACCCACAGCGAAGCATACTTCACTGCTTCTGGTAGGTCCGGCATGACTGAGGGGAATTAACTGTCTTCCGGCAGCTCCCAGGCTACCAACACAATACACAGTAAGAGCCACGCATAGTAGAAGGTCTTGCTGAGTTCTTGTGCCTTACGGTAGTTTGCAAGGAACTCACCTCAGAGATAGCGCACCCAATTAAATTGGACTCCCTCGATGCATTGGGATGCAATAGAAACGACTACTGCCAACACTTCATCTGCATGACACTTCCTCATAACCTTTCCTACCAAAATCTGCATGGCCATCTTGACCGCAGGGTCGCAGATACTTGAGATGGAATAGCCTCATGACTTCTTCATGAGCTTAAATTTCTCCTTCATGGCCTCTACGAGGGCCTGCTCGCCACCTTTTCTATTAAACATCATGGCCAGATTTTCCCCTATGTAGGGTAGTCGCATGATCCTATGGATCAATCTATCAGTGATGGGTATTGGCTCCTCCAACCACATACATCCATCGTGCACCAAGCATAGCAGTTGCTTGATGACCAATACTATAATGGGGGTGCGATTGTAGTGCGGCACCCATAGTAGGTTGAGAAGACCTACCTTGTCTCTTCCCCTGAGCCACTTCTGTGGTTCCAATGCAGTCATCCCGGTGGTTGTGTCAACAACACGGCGCATTAGCTGCTCTGTCGCCAAGTGCGGGAACTTCTCATGGTCAGATAAGTCCCAATCTTCCAGTTTCAACAAAGGAATCTACCCCAATCATGGTCCTTCAAAGACAATCACGTCTGACAGCAAAGGCGTGTGCAAGGCGACCTTTCTCTCGTTAATGTCCTTTGGCACCTTGGTCTTGCCCTTGCACGGAGGGATGTACTTGGGCAACTTAGTGATAGGTTCAGAACCCTCGACTTCAACTTCATCCACTTCTACCCCCAAGTCCTCATCATCCATCGGGATGTCCTCAATTTCTTCCTCCTCCAGCTCCAAGTTAATGGTTTTTCCCTTTTCATGTGTGGTGGGCTTGTCCTTCTGTGGGTTTCGTCTAGGCGACGTGCACCAGTATCACAGCCTGCTTTCCCTTTTTGTCCTTCGCACTTTCCTTGGTCGGGGTTGGCTTCGGTCTAGGTGTTCATGGTGATTTGGGGACTTCAGCTAATACCTCTGCAACCTCTGGAGCAGCTCCCTCTTCCTCCCTAACAACCTTCGACACATCCCCCTCGGTTATCACTGCTTCAGCACTCATAGCTTCTGCGGGCATTGACATGACACTATGCAACAACTCCTGTGTCTCCTTTGGCAACATCTCAAATACTGAACTTGCTAGCAAAACTTTATAGCTTTCATGGTTCATATGCGCTTGAGAGGTCAACAACTTAATTCTCAAAATGCCAAGTGTTTTTCGCTAGGCAGTCTCTTGTAATTTATAGGCATTTTCAAGTTCAAAGCTAACCATTCCCCCCAAAATCAGTTCATTAATGCCGAATTGGCAACATATTTTCCAAGGATCTAACCCATAAAATTTGTCTTAAACGCCAGTTTCCCGACTTCAACTTCATCCACTTCTACCCCCAAGTCCTCATCATCCTCGGGATGTCCTCAATTTCTTCCTCCTCCAGCTCCAAGTTAATGGTTTTTCCCTTTTCATGTGTGGTGGGCTTGTCCTTCCGTGGGTTTCGTCTAGGCGACGTGCACCAGTACACAGCCTGCTTTCCCTTTTTGTCCTTCGCACTTTCCTTGGTAGGGGTTGGCTTCGGTCTAGGATTTCATGGTGATTTGGGGACTTCAGCTAATACCTCTGCAACCTCTGGAGCAGCTCCCTCTTCCTCCCTAACAACCTTCGTCACATCCCCCTCGGTTATCACTGCTTCAGCACTCATAGCTTCTGCGGGCATTGACATGACACTATGCAACAACTCCTGTGTCTCCTTTGGCAACATCTCAAATACTGAACTTGCTAGCAAAACTTTATAGCTTTCATGGTTCATATGCGCTTGAGAGCTCAACAACTTAATTCTCAAAATGCCAAGTGTTTTTCGCTAGGCAGTCTCCTGTAATTTATAGGCACTTTCAAGTTCAAAGCTGACCATTCCCCCCAAAATCAGTTCATTAATGCCGAATTGGCAACATATTTTCTAAGGATCTAACCCATAAAATTTGTCTTAAATGCCAGTTTCCCGATCCATTTGGTCGCATTCCTACCATCAAATCATGAACATTGACTTTAATGGTCACTTTTCGATTGACCTGTGTTATTTCTCCCTGGGTAGAACAACTCTCTTTGCACTGACAGAAACCCTGTGACATTTCCTCATCTCGCACAATCCTCAAATCACGCAGTTCCCCAACCCAAGCTTTGTAGTTTATAATCTCATGCCTCCTTTCAGCTGTCTGGAGCGGTAAGACTATGCGACCCTCATATAGTCACTTGGCCGGATCACCAATGTATGGCTTCATTTGGCTGCCATTCACTTTTCCTAGGAAGGGATCTCCATTCACTTTAACCAACTAAATTGCTCCGCCATTGGTAATCTCCTTAATGACATAGGGCCCTAGCCAGTGAATTCTAAACTTTCCTTGAAATTTATCAAACTTAAGTACTGTCATATAACAAGACCAAATAATCTACCTTAAAGGTGCGCAACTTAATGTACCAATCATGCCATGCTTTTTCGTGCTGCTTTTGGACATGTTGGTGAAATCCAGCTAGAAATCTCTCTTCCTCAAGCTCAACAAGCTACGCGAGCCTCTCTTCCAGGGCTCTGCAATCTGTCATACCCGTGAGTGTCGCTATACGTAGACTAGGCACAATGTATTCCATGGGCATCACTGCTTCAACACCATATACATGCCTAAAGGGTGCCTGCCTAGTCAACTTTTTGCATGTCATCCGATAGGCCAATAGTACTGCAGGTATGCGTAGGTCCCAATCACTTCGCTGAGTGTTGCAAACCTTGGTCAGCACATTCTCCTACACCTTATTGAATGCTTCCACCATCCCATTATCCTCTGGGTGATAAGGCGTGCTTTTCTGGTGACAAACCTAAAATTCCTGTGTCAGCACACCGATCATTTCGTTCATAAAGTGCGTACCATGATCACTCATCAAAATCTTTGGACACCCAAATTGCGTCAGTACATACTCAAAGAGGAACTTCGCAGAAATTGCACCTTTGAAATCCTTCATAGGCTGCGCCTCCACCAATTGTTTCAAATACTGAGTCACGGTGATAATGTACCACACTCCCGTCTTCTTTCCTTGGGGCTAAATGTGTCCCACAAAATCTATCACCCATTTCTTGAAAGGTTGCAACATCATATGTGGGTTCAGAGGTAGCTCATCTATCCGCGATGGCCTGCCAGTCCTTTGACACACATCACACGTCTTGCAGTAAGCTTTTGAATCCCGATGGAGGGTTGGCCACCACAACCTTGCACGTAGAATCTTCTATGTAGTTGCCCTTCCTGCATAATTCCCTCCCCCGGTGCCCCCATGAGCATCCACGAGGATACTGCTTCTTTCAAACTCTGACACATATTGTCGTAATACTTCATCAGATCCCATTTTGTATAGATGTCCGCAATGAAAAGAAAGTATTTCACACGCACCACTAATTCCTTCTGTTGGACGATGTAGCCTTCCATGGAGGTTCTTGTCGTTAGGAAGTGTATGATGTCTTCAAAGTGACCATCCGCGATGTGCACTGCAAATAGTTGCACTTCAGGCAATCCCTCCTCCAAATTAGTGGGCTATTCCCCCATTTCAATGTGCGACAGATGCTTTGGTCTTGCATTCAGTCATCCAGGCTTCACAATAACCTCAAAATCATACTCCTGGAACAATAACAACCACCTATAGATTCCCCCCCCAACATAGGCTTATTGACCAGGTATTTCACCGCAGAATGATCCATGTACATCTTAAAATGCCCACCTAGAAAATAGTGTCTAAACTTCTGGAGCGAGTATACCATGGCTAACCCTTCGCACTCGGTGGTGGAATATTTCTTCTCAGCCTTGGATAACCTCCTGCTTGTGAATGCTATAGGATGGTCCAATTCTCCTCCGCATTCCTATGTCAGTACTGCTCCCAGTGATATACATGATGTGTCTACATCTACATGAAACTCCTTCTTCCAATCCGGAAACAATAAAATTGGCGCGGTGACCATTTTTCCTTTCAATACAACCAAGCTTTTCTGACAATCCTTTTTCCAATAGAATGTGACATCATTTTTCAACAACTTCTCCATAAGCGTGGTGATCTAGGCATAGCCCTTGATAAACTTCCTGTAATACCTAGTATGTCCTAAGGTTGCGCGTAGCTATTTCACACTCCCTGGTGCCTACAAGTTAAGTATCACTATGATCTTCACGGGATCTACCATCAGTCCCTGTCTACACACCACATGACCCAGCAAAGTCCCAAAAGGAACACAAGACAAGAATTTCTTCAGATTGAGTGCAATCTGGTACCTTTGACAAGTATCTAGCATCAGGCGCAATCTTTCCACATGGCATTTTACCAACCCAAACATAGTCTAGTCATCAAATTACACCTCCAGAAAGTTATGAATGAATTCTTTGAATGCAGCAATGACTACGCACGAAAAAATCATAGGCGCATTCTTCAATCCGAAAGGCATTATAGTGTACTTAAAACATCCCCACTCAATCGCGAAGGTCATCTTGCTTTTATCTTCAGGCGCAATTTTGATCTGATGGTACCTAGAAAACCCATCGGTGAAGGAATACGCTTCCTGGCCACCTACATTATCCAATACCTCATTACTGAATATAGTCAGGAAGGGATCATGTACGCAAGCATCATTCAACTTCCTGAGATCTACGCATATCCTTATTTCATCCTTCTGCTTCTTTTCCTGTACCACCATTAGGCTTACCTAATCAGATTCTTCTACAGGCTCAATGATGCCTGCTGCAAGCATCTTGTCTAGCTCTAAGCGGACCTTCTCCTTATACTTCGGATTGAGACGATAAGCTCTTTGCTTAACCGGCTTCGCATTAGGTTTTAACATGATCTTCATAACGCCCAAGTCTCCTATTATCCCCTATAACTCCATGAACTTGGTAGGCAACAAATCTTGGTATTCGTGGAGCAATTCAATGACCTTATCTACCATCGCGTCATCCCAGTAATCTCCAATATTCGTGAAGTTGGGCTCCACCTCCGTACCAATATTTACCTGTTTCGTTTTCAGTGGTGCAGTTATATCAGGATTCTCAATCTATGGTCCCTTGACCTCGCGATGACCCTCGGTTTCAGGGATATTAATCTTTCGTGGATCCTTGTCTTCTTCTTCAGCACTCACGTTATAGCATTCTAGCATGTGGCTCAACTAAGTAGTCCAATCGGGTTGAATCAGATCCAAAGGATCCTGCAGTATCCTAAATATTGTTGCTTTAACTTCTTGTAGCGCTTCGTCAATATATTCAAACCTATCTTCAAAGTTGAACGTCATTATGAAACCTTCGCGCAGAATATCCCATTCACCTGTACCATGGTTTAGCTCTGTTTCCAAGTACCAGTTCATCAGGATGACATCTAAGGTGTGACAGAACAAGTGCACCCATTCAGGTTGGGGTTTCGCTCCATAAACCTTAGCCCATTTGGCCAAGTGTTCACACAGATCATCCTTCCCGTCATTTTTGTCTTTCATTCATACCTTCAGTTTCCCAAAGTGTGTTTGCATCATCCTCCTACACTCACACCAATCGTCAAATCTACCCTTGTGCTACCCCACCATCTTGCAGGTGTAGCACGCAGTGCCTAATCCAAAGCCTGGAAGCACTGCTTCTCTAGTACTTCCCTCTCAAATGCATCCAAATATACATCTACATCATTCAGGCCATCGTAAGTGGGCAGATTTCTTATCTCTGATGATACACAACGCAACGATCAGGTCATCATGTTACAGCTCAATGTGGCTACTTCATGTAGCCGATTCTGCCACGCTCTAATTCTTCATCAGAGTCTGAGGTGCAAGAACTCTCGCAAACCCATTTAATTCTTTCATCCATTGTCAGATTCACCCAATCTTGGTCTTGCGTTGTTATTTTATATTTGCATTCCAAATTGTCACCGCTTTAGTTATCGCGTACTGGTTCAATATAGCGAGATCCTTTAGCAGGATCTAGGGGTACTATTACATGAAGCGATTTATTTTCAAATATCATCTTTCACTTCTTTAGGTTGATTACCCCATTCATGTCAGTATCCAAATCAATGCCATGGAGCACATGGTAGGGGTTGTTGTCATCCACAAATTTTATCACTTCAAAGTCAGCCAATGCGCTCACGCCTTTAATATCTATAGTTACTCCTTGCAATCGTCCCATGGGGATGATCTTCTGCTGATTTTCCATCCTTAACTGAATTAGATACCACTGCAGCGTGGGTCTTCCCATCTGTTCCAAAGTCTACTTTGGTAAAACGTTCATGTCTGACCCCAAATCCAGAATAACCTGATCCATTTCATATTCTCCTATCTGCACGGTCAGTCTCATCTCTCGTCTTGTCCTTGACTTATGCTTACCAATCTTCCATACAACACGTGGTTCACCTAGAGTGTTTCTGACGCATCTATTTATAAGCTCCTGTAACCCCTTCACAACCTTGCTATCACGCAGTAGCTTCATGCAGGTCTTTAGAAAGGTCGTAAGCATAGAAGGGTCCATTTCATGATCAGGATTATCCTTGCTCCCTAAGGTAGAGGCCTCAGCAAAGCTCTTCTTTTCTTCCATGAACGTTTCATGTGCGTGCTCCAACTCAAATTCAGCTTCCTTCATCAGACCTTTGCCAACCCATGCGATGTTGTCGAGTTTTTTCCCCTTATCATCGCCCGTTGCAATTCCACTTCGGAGCATTATATTCACATTTGGATCCTCTTCGCGAGGCTCATCCCTCATCATCTGCAAGTTCTGAGTAGGTTGAGGTGGTAGCACCCCATTTTCGTGTACCCTCGCTATCAGTGTAGGACAGTCCATTGTCTCATGATCAAATTAAGTACAATATTTGCATGACAGATGCGTTGCATTAGTGCATTCATGGGCATAGTGTCCTGGTCCTCCACAATTGTAAGAGATCAGCTATCCCTAACCTTTGTCAAGTCCTCCTCTGCCTCAGCCTCAGCCTCGTTCGCGTCCCTGAAATCCTATTCTCACCATCCCAGCGCTTTGGTCAGGAGGCTACGTTTCTACCTGGACTCTATAGGCGGGTGTTAATGTACATCATCAATTCATAACTTCTGCAGTTGTGCTCATCATGCCTTATCAACCTGCAGAAATTGTAGAACAGTTGTTGCGGTGTTTGTACAAACTTCTACAACAAATGACAGTTATCCATCGTATGTTTTCCTACTACCTGACATATAATGCACCACAACACAGGCCCCGCGCTCAGTCCTGCTTGGGCTTCCGGCCTCAAAGGCATCGGTGCTCCTCCTGCAATATAGTTCGCAAAGACTGAGCAATGGTCTTTTTCATGCCCCTGACCTTTACATTTCAGGCACCATATTTCTTCATACACCTCTGGTCAAACTGTTCTGTCCTTCTTCAAACTTTGCATTTCAAGGCAAAGATTTTGACACTGTGCATGGATCTACTGAACTCCCAGATTCAGATCTTGCATCAGCGTTTCATGTAGTCTTATGGAAATCTCCAAGGCCTCTACCTGAGTCGTAATCTTCTTTTGTGACAGTGCAACCCTTAGGTGAGGCAGGAGTGAAGCCACGAACCATTCGTAGTGCTGTCCATCTGTTAAGTTCATATTGGCTTTGCGAATTTTACACTTCAATCTTTGATCCAATTCCCAAGGTGTCTCACCTGGTTTCATCGCGATTTCCTTGAACCCCACAATCGACTATGCCTCATATTTAGGCTTACTGAACTCTTTATTCAACGCGGTCTGGATCTCTGCCAACCTAGCATTTGGGTTATCATTAGAGTACTTGATGTACCAAGTTAGTGCGTGATCCTACAAAGCACTAACTAATGTTTCCTTCTTCATGTGATCATCTATGATGCCCGAGCTTCCCATACAGCTTTCACGATGAACCAAAACTAGTCCAAGTCCTCATTTCCCAAGCCCTTAAAAAAGGTAGCTTCACCAAATTTGCCATGTTGAACTGTGGTGGAGGTGCTAGTGGTATGGGCGAAGTTGTAGGTGGTGGTGGTGAAGTTGGAGGTGGTGTAGGTGGAGGTGGCAGTCGCGAGAATCCCTATCTTATTAATTGAACTACACTTCGCGAAGAAGCCTACGCTACTCCCTCTTCGTCACCCAACGACGGTGAAATCAGTGGGCTATATTCAGGACCCTTTCTTCCTTTGTTTTTGTAAGTCTTTCCACTTCACATAGCTCTGAACATCAAGGTAGTTGCATAACCTGTTTTTCGCACAATAACATCTTAATCCAGGTATTTAAAGACTTCAAGTACTTACCTCACGGACCTTTGAAAAGCGATCGCTCCGCCTCGTTGTAACTAACTGAGGTATTGACCGCAAATTTAGTCCTGAATCCTCATATGATGTGATCGAGCCAATGATCGACACTACAGGCGATCTTATCCTCAGAGGCTTCCAATCTCTGTACTAACTCCAAGGTCCAGACAATAAAACTATCAAGTCTCCACCTTCCTTGGCTATCCGCTAGCTTTGTGATCCACTCATATAACTCAGCTGGAAAGGAACCGAAAAAGATCTCGTGGATTTCTGTATATAGGTACCTATTCATCCACCATTCCTTTTTCAGCCATGAATTTTTGTTTTCCTACGCCGCAAATTTGTGGATATTCCTATCCAAATAGTCTTGAACCTCTTTCTTAGTTGGATTCCAGTGATACAACATCACACATCTCTTATGCAAATTCTGGTCTCGACAACGGAACCACTTTTTGGCTTTGTGGGGCCTGACCTAGGTTTAGCGTTAGTTAGCCAAACAAATCCCTAAACTACTAGCCCTTTCGGCATCAGCCCGCAGAGCGCAGACAGAAGTCTCACCTGAAGCAATATGGGGGGATGCCGGAACCAAGTTTCTGCACCCTGAGATGGTCGTGATGTCGGTTTTTACCCTCAACTCCTACTTTCGCACAGGTTGATAAGCCTTAGGGCTCTCTCAGTCTACGCCCTTTTTCTACCCTTTAGTGCCTCCGTGAAGGTGTATGATTGACCTTCGTGCAGCCTTAACATGTGATCCAGGTACTTCTGCGCAGCTATGACAACATACTATATAGGTTCCCAAGTTATCTTAAGTGTTCTACTTATCTTACTAATCAATTACAGTTAGCACCGCTTAAACTGATATTCTTACTTGCATTCAATTAACCAATATAATCACATATATTCACGCATCACATAAACATTGTAAATTAAACCCAAAACACAATATAAGCAGATGCATTAACAAGAACTAAATACACAGCAATTGCGGAATACTTCTCTTTATCGATATCTTTAAGTTAATACAGACTATATCCGCCTTGCGCACTCAGTTGCAGGGGTCTGTGCACTCAGCTACAGACTTCCACCCTAGGCCTCTGCACACTCAGCTGTAGAGCCTCTACCTACGCTAAGACCCAAGAACACTTAGATTCCAATGATTAACTCCTCACTTCATCCTTCCCTCTCTTCTTTGAACTACTTAGAGCTTACTTACTTAGCTCCTTTTTATAGCTAACTTTACACCTTACAAAATAAAGGTGGACAACCCTTTATGACTCTTGACACCTTCGTGCTCTGCGACCACAAAATGCGAAGACTCTACAACTTTATTACAAAATTGTCCCAAAACATGGGCTTTTAGCCCCAAAACTGTCCTTGGGGGAACACGTTCCCAACATCCACCCATCCCTAACAGTTGTAATGATGTAATGCATCTCCCTTACAATGTTGTGTTACTTCACTACCCTATTCCTTTCCTCAAATAAAAATTAGATGGTGAAAACCTATCTCAAGTGTCATCAAATTGTGGAATGCTTGAAAAATAGCTTGTCTGTGAGAATTCCTTGGGAATAATATTTTTTTATTTTGAAAATCTATTTGGGTGTAACTAGACAAATATTGTTGGAAACCCATCTTCTTGTTGGACAAGGTTTGGAAATAATGAAAGTGAAATCAAAATTCCATCCAATTTCAGCTACCCTTCAGCTCATAGATTTCCAAACATGTTATTTTATCAATAATCCTATTTCAAATCTTATAAGTTACATAAGATAGTGACTCCAAATATCATGTTACTAGTTCTAGGATCTAAATCTCAATCTAACATCGATCAAGGTTCCAATTTTCATATCTCAATCTACAGGTACCATAATATTGGGATTCTGCATTGCTATTTTTAATTTAGTATAGGTGAAATCACAATTGTGGACCAACTTAGCTCTCCTTCTCCTAAGGATATCTTCCTATGGGCCTCTAAGGTATGTGCAGGTATGTTTTTTTTTTTCTAATTTTCAATCACAAATTCATTGAATTTTAGAATGAATGTACTTGGAAATTCCATTATGCCTTCTATGACCTTTGTTTTTTCCTTCCTACACCGTTCTTACTTGCCCTTTTTCCGAGAATGGAAACCTTTATTTAGTGGGGGGGGGGGGGGGGGGGGGGGGGTGGTTTTCATGAAACCTTTTAAAACATACTCCATACTTGTCATATATATGAAATTTTTGACTTCTTGTGAGACAATGGTTTTGAACATGATTTTCACCAGACATGACTAGTGTTGTTCGTGTGGTATCATCATTGGTTTGCATATGAGCACAACCCCAAATTGAAATATACCACTTACATGTTGTTCTATATGACTAGGGAATGATTTGGTTCTTATTAGATCATCACAAACTCAAACTAGTTGCTCAAGGGGATAAAGTTAAGGTAAAACTAAAAGAATTTTTTAGTAGCTACTGAAATTCCTATAGCAATCATCCTATAGCCACAATGCAGATCTAGTAGCCATTTCATTAATTGGCATATCAGTTCTTCCTTACACCAAAACCTGCCACATGGTTTTTGTGCAGAAGTGCCATGAGATGGTTTGGTACCTATTGAATTAATTCCAAGCTAGATAGGGAAGACTCTAGCTTACAGTCAAACTTAGAAATTTCAAGATTATCAAGTCTACTTCAAGGGAACTTTTGCATAATGTTTGCATGCAATCAAGTTCACATCAATAAAAATCGAGACATGGGTTTTGTGCCCAATATAACTATTTAGGTAACCATGTCTACAAGATTCTTATGTCTACAAGATTCTTATAAAATGTACAAGAAGAGTTGTACAGCCATATTTTTAATGAATCTATATACGTTTTACCACTATTACAAGAAAGGAAAAATTGAAGTATTTTTGCATAGCAATGCCTTTTCTTCATCAAAATGAAATTTATAGTCGTACCAAGATGAGAAAATATAAAATTCACAGTGCACAATCTGAAGCACCCCATTTTACCTCCTGGGGTGTACTGTTTTGTGCATGGGCTTATAAAAAATAAAATGGAAAAAACGAACAACTTGACAGATTTTGTACATGTAAATGAAGAATAGATGGAAATTTTTGAGGTCTAGTTTTTTTCAATAGGGTGATAAGTTTCAACTAGCATGTCTCACTTTCCAGAAAGGAATATCTACACGCTTTAGAATGCATTTTTCTAGGGCCACTTAGGCAGGTGAGCACTTTGTTTTTAGTTTTACATGATATTTGCATCAATGGTCCAAATTTTGATATTTGTTAAACATGAAGAGGGTTTTTTTAATGTGAAGACCTTTTTTTGTATCTTTCATTCTTGGTGATGTTGAAAGTATATTTTGTTGTGACGCTTCCTTTAATTGCAGTCTATTTACATTAGCAAGACCTATTGTTAAAAGAAAAAATTCAAAGACTTTCCAGCCTGTTGTTGAATTTTTATTTCAAAGACTTTCCTTTGATGCTTCAAAAGTACGAAGAAGCATTGTTGGTGGAAATATTGTCTTCTTTATTGGCATAAAATAGCACCTATGAGAATAGTATACTAACAATTGTTAAGGATGCATCAATTTCCAATATTAAGTCTTATAAAATGCACCCAACAAACAAATAATATAGTGGCAGACTAGGGAGCATTATGTGAAAATTTTAATAGTGAATAAGGGTTGATCATTATGCCATTATACATAGGCCTCATGTAATACTTGACTGTCATCCTCAATAATGTGTGGTGGCCTTGTCTTGGACTTTATTTTTATCATAAAATCAGATATATGGGTTGGGACAACACCTTCTTAATATGTAGGACAAGTATGACAAAATTATTTGCAAGAATTGGTTTATAGAATAGAAATTTCATATGAAAATGGTTATAAGAAAAATTTAGTGGCAGTTTATGGAAGGATAAACCACCAACATTAAGATCAAACCATGGAAACCTAAGTGTTATTTTGAAAAATGTTTTTAACCAGCACTATACCATACCTCCAGTATATGTATAAACAATAGATAAGCTTTAGTATGATTTGATTGCATCCCTCACTGACAACAGCACAATAATTTTTATTTTTGCTAAATATAGAAAAGTGGTAATTTCTTGCACTTTGTTTTTAATAAAATGCAAAAAAAAATTATCTGTAATTTGAAAACTACAAACTAGGTTTCCCTAAATTTTTGTGACCAGGGGTATCTTAGAAATAAAACACACACTAAAAATCCTCATTAGCCAAATAATGATTCAAGAGAAAATGGTTGTTTTGTAGGCATGCAGTAGTTATTTATTGCAAGAGTTTGGTACGTTTTGAAGATGATTTTCATATGTGTTATACGGAATTTTCACTATTGTGGACAAAAGTGATTTCCTTAGATCTATTGGTTTGAACTATAATAATAGAAGATAAAAATAATTGAGTTTCCCTTAGATAGATTAGAAAATAGGAAATAAGCCTACCTAGAATATGTAGCAAGCCTTCCTTTCCCCCTTACTTGTAAGCTCCAACTCTAGCTTCATGTGTTATAATTAAAACATGCACACACAACTAGAACAAGCAAACGAACCAAAATCCAC
This sequence comes from Pinus tabuliformis, assembly GCA_031772625.1. NCBI lineage: Eukaryota > Viridiplantae > Streptophyta > Pinopsida > Pinales > Pinaceae > Pinus > Pinus tabuliformis. Next base: position 869,108,971 of record CM062817.1, read on the forward strand.
GTAATATCTATTTAATGAGTTAGTATGGCATTGAAATGCATGATAGAAAACATAACACAACAAATATAGGAAAACAAGGTACTTTTTGTATTGACAAATATAGTAGAGAGTTTACAACCATAAATAGAAGTTGACTTTGTAGATGTATTCCTAAGTTGAGTTGTCCTTCCTTGTCGCAAAGAACACCTCAACATAAACCCCAATGCATGAATATGGTGACTCCTTTAACCTCAAATCAACAACATGAGGGCACTATCAATCTCCAAAAACCAACCCAAACCTTATGGGAGGCAGTAAATTTATAGGATGGTGTGGTAGTTTAGGAATTCTTATCCAATTACCAATATAGGTTTGAGATACACTTAAGAGGGGAGGATGAGCTCAACGGATAAGAGATAAGGTCTCCAAGATAATATCAGATAGGAATTTGAGCACTCTATCTGTGGTAAATTATTAAAACTACCTTGGAAGCTTCTAGAAGAGGAAGCTTTAGAAATATTTTTTATTTTTCTCGAAAGTCTAGAATCAATGCACATGTAGAAGGGAGCAACATGTGCTAACTAACACTAGCTATCTGGTGTGAAACATGTGCTAAATGCTGGTGGATAAACATGTAAGGTTCATGACAAAGTGTTTAAGGATATTTATTGATCTGATTTGAAAGCCTATTGAACATATGTGACTAAATGGCCTGTAATATATTTCCCCCTAAAGTACAAAGTCAGAAGCAGTGGTTGAGGACTGAAGTTATTTACCTTGTGACAAGTCTAGATCAAGGGAAATTGGCCAAGACATCATCTATTACAATACATTTTCATCATCATATCATTGTTAAGGTGGCATACCCATGCTCAACACATAAACCAACATTACATGTACAACGATTAATAAGTCTCATTGTTGGCATTATGACTAATGTATTGTCCTTGATGGCAACCTATTTGATTAGTTGTCTTTTGATGGAAACCTACTTGTTGAAGATGTCAATAGAATGTGTCTACATATGACAGAGAGTTTGGACAAAGGAATAGTAGTTCAGAGAGGGTGTGAAGAATAAAAGGCGTGTACAGTTTCCACACCATGGTATTTTAAATACCAAGGGTCTTTACCATGGTATTAACCCATAGTATTGAGCCTGGCAATGGATATTTGATCCCTTCAAATAATACCAGCAGCATTAGTGTGGTTTTTACATGTGGTATTGGCTAAGGGCTAAGCTATATAAGGAGATGAAGATCAAAGTTGGGCATGCAAGTGATGAATATTCCATGAATAGTTAGATCTGAAGAAAGTGTGCATGTAATGGGCTACTAATGAATTGTTCGACATGAAACTAAGTATATACCCAGGAATATGATTATGGATCAGATCCAATAGATCTGAAATGGATATATTGATAATGGATTGATTTGATATGTGATACTATGTCTGGTGCATGTTTTATTATGTATGTCGAGAGATGGGTTTGTTCAGAAGGTCTAATGTGCAGTGAAGCTATAAGTCAATAGTTGCAGATATGTACGCAGGTTTGATAACCTGAAAGGTGCGTACATACGTGGTTTAATGTTGGTAAGTCACGTATCGATTTAGATCTATACATGGGTTTGATTCCTGAAAAGTGCCTATACACACGGAAATGCTTTGTGGAAAGCGCATATATAAGCTAGGGGTTTTCTGAATAAGATGTTTGATCAGTCTAATCAGTCTTGTTATGTTTCTATTTTCTGTTAATGAAGTCTTACTTGATGATATGGGTTTAACAATGATGATTGAAGTTGAATTGATTGATTGAAGAGTGATGATGCTGCTAGTTGTGTGTGATTGAATATTTGTGATGGTTCCTTGATTATTTCAAAATAATTCAGTGGTTCATGGTGTAACTTAGTGTTTGTTTCAGAACGACGGTGATTCAAATTTAGGGTTCAATGTATTGAAATCTCTACATAGGTATGCTTCAAGGAAGTTGTGTATACACACAGATTTTCTAAAGTAAAGTAGCGTATATATTCTAACATTTTATTGATCAGGGTTTTTAGTTGGTTGAGTTGGTTGATGCAGTGTTTGGGTTCAGTATTGGCATTTTGGTTACAATGATTTAACTGCTTTGGTTGTTTGAGAATAAGTTGATTGATTTGGGTCTCAGTCAGTTCAATGATTGGTTGATTGAGTTATTGAGTGATTTGTTGTAGTGAATAGTTTCAATTTTGATATTTGGTATTGGGCTTAAATGATGGTAGTGGGTCTAGTCTGAAAATTTGATGAAACGTGGCCTACAATGTGTGATGTTTTGGTTCAGGTGGATCCAGTGTCAAAATTTATGAAACGTGGTCCACAGAGGTGTTGAGGGTTTGAGCCTTCAATGAGGAAGTCGAATCTTCCTTCCAGTGGTAGTTGGTAAATCTGATCAGGGGGTTGGAGATCCCTTCTAGTGGGTGTCAGTAAACGAGATCAAGGGATTGGAGCTTCCTTCGAGTGGGTGTTGGAGAACGAGAGAAGGTTGTAGCCTTCGGCAGGTGGATGCTTGTGTGATGCTATGACCCTGCGCCATTACAAGATTGTAAGATGTTTTTCTTTATAATAAAATATAAATATAAAGACAACAGCAGCAGTGGTTTTTTCCCACATTGGGTTTACACCTAAAAATCCTAGTGTTCATGTGTGTTGATGTGATGCTTATGTGTGATGGTTTATTTTTTTCTTACTGCACATGGTTACTATTTAGTTAATTCCTAATGAAGTATTGATACATTGGTTCAAGTTAAACAAATGATGGATTAACTGGAAAGTTAGTTCATTGGATATGCGTTAGTTGTTTGCATAACAATCGCATACATATGTAGGTTTTCTTCATTATAGTTGCATACAGAAATATGAATAAGAAAATAAAATTTTAAGTGAGTTTTAAAATACTGATTTACCCCCCCTCTCAGTATTTTTCCCAATAATTGTAATCACAGAAGGTCCTTTAGAAGAACCTTGATCACTAGAAGGAGATATGTCAAGATGAGTAGTCAAGAAGGAGTATTTTCTATCAGGCCACCTTTATTTAATGGAACTAACTTTTCCTTTTGGAAAGTCAGGATGAGAGAATACTTACAGTCATTGGGAGTTGATGTATGGGAAATTGTTGAAAGTGGATACCAATATCCAACTGTAATTCCCACAGATACTACAAGAAAGAAACAGTATGAAATCAATGAAAAGGTTGTGAATGCCATCTTGGGAAGTTTGGCTAAGACCGAGTTCATGAAAGTAATGTATCTGAAGAAAACAAAGGACATATGGGATAAGCTTATCCAAATTTATGAAGGTGACACCAAGGTAAAAAGTACTAAACTCAAAACATTCAGAATACAATATGAGACACTGAAAATGCATGATGATGAAAGCATTGCAACATTTTTCCTTAGAGTAGATGAAATTTTTAATTCCATGAGAAACCTTGGTGACAAAATAAAATATGCTACTATTGTTGAGAAGATTTTGAGATCACTAACTCCGAAGTTCGATTCCAAAGTCTTGGCTATTGAAGAAATGCAAGATCTGAAAAGTCTCACACTTGATCAACTCCATGGAATATTGACAGCATTTGAGATGAGGAAAGGTGGTCCTTCAGACATGAGAGAAGCAGCCTTCAAAGCCACATATAAAGGGAAACATAAGGAAGCACCCAAAGACACAAGCTACATTTTATATGAGGAAGAAGCAAAATTCGTGAGAGAGAAAGTTGCAAGTGGGTATTGGAAGATTAAGAGGTAAGCTTCCCTTCAAGTGTTTTTCTTATGGAAGAGTAGGCCATTATGCATCTAAATGTCCTTATAGAAAAAATCATAAAGAGAATGGAAAGAATGTTTCTAGAAGGAAGCTCTCTGATAAGAAAATATTTTACTCTAATGAAGAAAGTCATCTTAAATCTGATGATCAAGAAAATTATGATTCAGATTCTAATAGTTCTTATCTATTACTCATGGCTCTTGAAGATCAATCAATTTAATAAATCAGATAGTTGCAAGGTACATGATTTGATGAAAACTCTAAGGGAGAATGATAAACTCAAGAATGTTAACAAAGAATTGGAATCAAAAGGAAACATTATGATTGAAGAAATAAAGAGGTTAAAAATGGAATTAGAAGAAACCAATAAAAGAACAGAAAGCATAAGAAAACAACTCCAAGAAAAGGAAAAGTAGTGTGAAACATTAGAATCCAAAAATATGACCCTAAAGGAAGATTATGAGAAGATCAAAAAATGGGTAAGAGCTTCTAAGTGTCTAGAGAATATTATTAATGAACAATTATCTCCTCTAATCAAGCTTGGCATTGGGTATGATCATGCACAATGTGATGGAAAAAATCAGTATAGTGTTGTGCAAGAAAGGTTGAATCAAATCACTCATCTGTAAGAAAATCTCCTAGATCAAGGTCAAGATCAATTCCTAGGCATAAAGCATGGCTTTATGGATATTTATTTTCCTGTAACTCATTTGGGCATAAGGCCACTGGTTGCAAGTCTAGTATGTAGAACAGAACCAAGAGATGGGATAAGTTCCAGCACATGGGTAGAGAGTGAAAACAGATTTGGAGGAAGAAAGAGCATCAATGATAAACATAGGGAAGATTAACCCTAGTGCAGTCCATTGTTTTAGAAGCTCACTTCTCATAGTGATTGCAGAAGTGATGTGAGGTACATGAACTCATGAAGAGTAGGTGATGATTTTCAGGTCCTCAGAATTAGTGATGTATGATCTCAAGGGGAGATGTGGTTATGAAATTTTAGCATTTTACTTTCTGTACACAGATACTATGAAGGACACTCGCGTATATATGCAAGTTATGATCTAGACAATCACGTATGTGTTGATATGATGAAGAAACAGTGGGACAGACTCAGGAAAAGGTTCTGATATGCTTCTAATAATTATTATTTGGTTTTCTTTTTTTGATGATTGATGGTTACAGACTATTGATGCTATTTAGAAGTGGTTTTAAATTTTATAAGTTGTTGATGCCTTGATGGATAACTGATTGATGAAGATACTTTGATGTCCTACTGATATATGAGATGAAATGATCAAACCTGACAATGAATAGTTGGCACAAGTTGATCCAGGAGGATCTCCAGACACCAGTGGCATGGAAAAGGCTCAAAATTCAAAGTGGTAAAAGGCGATGAACTTGACATCAAATCGAAGTGCTCGTCGCCTTGATTCCAATGGTGTGAACGACACTCCAATCCGAGTCTGGATGAAGGAGATAGAGGCAGTCAAATTTGGGTTGACTTTTTTATGGCTGGGCAGGATTAATGAAGGCAAAATTTGGACTTTTTCCAGCGGATGGAATCTAGCCAACTCCAGCCAGATTCTGGGCAAAATCATGGCCTTGTTAAAAATACTTCTTCAGTCAAAAACCGAATTTCCAAAAAGAACCTCCTTTTGTTTTATATAACAAAAAAATATATAAAAAAAAGGGGTGGCGGGCCACCAACCCCTCCACCCCAACTCCTCTGCACACAAAAAAATTCATATAAAAATGGTGGAGGGGCAGGCCACAACCCCCGGCCCCTCCCACGAAACCCATACCATGGAGCCATTAACCGTAAGCTCAAAGTTAAGGTGGTGGGCCAGCCCTTGGGGCACGGACCCAACCACCAACATTAAAACAAAGGGACCGTTAGCATAAAAGGTGGGCCAGCCCTTGGGGCATGGACCCAGCCTCAGCCACCAGCCATAAGGCATGGAGCCAACGGGAGGAAGGTATGGTCAGCGGGCCACCCAAGGTGGGCCTGACCCAACCAAAAACCTTAATTAAAAAAAAATGTTCGTAAAATATTATAAAGAAATTTGTTATGTAAAAAGGAGGAGGCAGGGTTTGACTACCTAAGCTCCTCCATATTAACCGAACCTTCCACCAACTACACTATAATAGTTACATTGAAAAATCTGCCACCCAGTTTATACTTAAACAAAGTTTGAGGTATAATTTTGCAAGAGGGCCGAATTTTCACTTTGTTAGAATTTGACAAATCTTATATGGTTTCAGATTTCTACAGTTTTTGGCCATTTTTAGTATGGAGGTATAAACTCCTTTTTTGTAACTGATGCTTTTACTTTTCTTTCTCATGCCACTTAATGAATGAAGGCATCCCCATTGATCGAGCAGGGCCTAGAAATGTAGTCCAAGTCGGACGAACTCCGTTATCAAGTCTTGTTGTCTTCTTTCATGCTTTATGTGTTTCTCCTCTTCTCTCATGTGCATATTAAGTTTTCTATGTTAAGCTACAATTTATGCATGTAATTCTTTAACACATCTATAAGCAAAAGATTTTGGATCAAGTGGTATCATAGCAGGTCTTTTTTAGATGTGAATTGCATGTTTTTATGCTAACAAGAAACAGGCTCCGAAGAGGCAAATGGAAACTAAAGTCTTTCGATCTCGAAGCAGGGCATGCACATTGAAGGAGAAACATGGCATATGAAGAGGATCGTCATGAAGAGGAGCGCAATTTCTGCAAAACCTTCTATACAATGGCAGAGAATGTCAGTCAGTTGCTTTCAAGGCTAGAGAAAGCAAAAGAGAGAAATCCAGAAGAATAAGGTTTAGTGCATGAAAATGGTGGAGAATACCTCCCCTCCTTCTCCTTCCACGAGAGAAAGTTCGTCTTCCTCTCATCACCATCATCATAGAAATTCAAGGGATGCATCTAAGAAACCTTTCTTTAAATTAGATGTCAAATTTGATCTTCCCATGTTTAACGGTGAAAGTAAAGCAAAAAAGATTAATAACTGGATTAGGCAGATTGAAATCTATTGCGGGATTCAGTAGATTGAAGAAGATGAGGCAAAGATTCAGTTGGCTTCTCTTCAGCTAAGTAGCACTGCTCTCATTTGGTGGGAGAGAAAATTGTGAAGCAGTAAGAGTGTGGGTAATATTCTTTCTTCATGGCCTAATTTCATTTCTGCATTAAAGGAACAATTCTATCCCTTGGGTTATAAACAAAAAGCCTTAATGGATTGGAAATACTTAAGGCAAGGCAGAGGTCAAGATGATCAAAGATTTATAGAGGAATTTAGAAAACAGGCACTTAATTTTGGCATTGCACTTGACTCACCTAAAGTAGTAACTAAGTATATTGGATCATTACATTGTTACCTTAGACATTCATTATTATTGTTTGAACCAACCACTATTGACTCGGACAGTGTGAAGGCAATTAATCTTGAGAACAGGGGCAAAAATGAAAGAGATGATCATTTCAAGAAACCAACTTTCAAACCTAAAAATGGAAAACCAAAGTGAAAGGAAAAGGAAAGGAGAAGAGGACGTCATCAACCAAGAAAGATGAAGGAGAAAGACCTTATTACACTCACTACAAAAAGGAAGGTCATGATGATGATCATTGTTGGAAACAGTACCCAGAAAAGAGACCAAAGAAGTATGGAGGAAAAGGCAAGCAGAAGACAGTGGAAAATGTGCAAAAAGACCTTGGATCTGATTCTGGAGATGAAGCATTGATCACAGAGGCAGGAACAAAAGGTACTCTTACACCTCATGTTAATTCTGAATCACATGAAGATACTAGTTCAATAGATGAGTCTCTTCCTAGTGAATGAAAGAGAATTGAGTTATTTCATATTAGAGTTATCATAAATCATACAAAATTGGAAACTCTATTTGATCCCGGATCCCAAGCAAACTTAATTTCAGAGTCCAGGGTAAAGAAGCTAGGCTTGGAAATGAAACCACATCTAAAACCTTACCCACTTGGATGGATACATGATAAAGCAAAACTGAATGTAACTAAGCAATGTAAGGTTAAATTTGTGATCGCATCTAAGTTAGTGGATGAGGTAAAACTTGATGTGATACCATTGGATATATGTGGCATGGTGCTAGGGAGTCCATATCTATATGATAAAAAGGCAATCTTCTTCCGTCATGAAAAAAATAGAAAATCACAAAAGATGGGGTAGAATATATTGTAAGGGCTCATCAAACTAAAATCAATGCCAGCCTTGTAAGTGCAGGACAAATGAAGAGGTTGGTGAATTCTAGAAAGGGTTGCATGCTTATGATTGTAAGGGGAAAAGATGCAGAATTATCCGATGCTTTCCAGGGTTGTGATCATGTTCATAAAAAGGAATTATGTGAATTAATTTCTAACTATGATGAGATGTTTCAAGAACCCAGGGGATTACCTCCAAAGAGGGAAATCCAACATGAGATCCATTTGCAGCATGAATCTCCTTTACCAAATATTAGCATGTACAGGATGTCAACCATTGAGATGGAGGAGATCAAAAAGCAGCTGTAGGAACTATTGAACCAAGGGGTCATCAGACCAAGCACTTCTCCATGTGGCTCATCGATTGTCTTAGTGCCGAAGAAAGATGGACATGGAGGATGTCTGTGGATTATCGAGCACTAAGCAAAATCACGGTGAAAAATCATTACCCTCTCCCCAGCATTGATGACTTATTAGATCAGTTAAAGAATGCTATCTATTTCACCAAATTGGATTTGCATAGTGGTTATCACCAAGTCCGAATTGCAAAGCAGGATGTGTGGAAAACCACCTTCAAGACCAAATAGGGGTTGTTCGAATGGATGGTGATGCCAATCGGACTTTACAATGCTCCAGCCACTTTCATGAGGGTCATGAATGATCTATTTAGGCCTTTCATTGATGAATTTGTTCTTGTCTATCTAGATGATATTCTTATCTTTAGTAAAAGTTGGAATGAACATGTATGTCATGTGAAGAAAGTGTTTGGTTTATTGAAAATGAAAAACTCTATGTAAAATTGTCAAAGTGTGAGTTTGGGAAAACCTCTTTGGTTTACCTAGGTCATATTGTTGGTCATGGTCAGTTAAAAATTGATCCTTCTAAAGTTGAAGCAATTGTAAATTTGCCTAAGCCTACTAGTGTAACCGAGGTTCGCAGCTTTTTCGGTGCAGTATAATATTGGAGGAGATTTATTGCAAATTTCTCTATTATTGCAGCACCTTTACACGCATTGAAAAGTGTAAATCAAGTCTTTCAATGGGGAGGAAAGTAACAGAACTCCTTCGAAAGATTGAAAGAAAAGATCAGCACCGCACTGGTCTTGGCCTTACCAGATCTCAAACAGCCATTCGAGATCGAGACAGACGCCAATGGATATGCCATGGGAGCTGTACTAATGCAGCAAAATAAGTCGATATGTTACCATTCAGAGAAGTTCTCTCAAGCTGTGATAAACTATCCCACTTATGACAAGTTGTTATATGCCTTGGTCCAGAGTGTGAAAAAGTGGAAACGCTACCTGATCGGCAAGGATACCATCATCCATACGGATCATTAGCCCTTGCATTATCTTCGGTCACAAACCAAGTTGGAACGATCTCGTCATTTCAGGTGGATGGGTTTTCTTCAACAGTTTCATCTGGTAATAAAGTATAAGAAGAGCACTAGCAACAAAGTGGCCCATATGCTATCTCGCCCTCCTATTTTTGCTTCTGTTATTTTGCATAATGCTTCGTTATCTTTTGAAAGTTATGTTTAACAATATGCTAACGATGATGAATTTAAGGAGATTTATGCAAAACTAACCCCGTGTTCACAGGTGGACAACTATCACTTGCGGGGGAAACTATTGTATCACCTTGGAAAATTATGCATACCCGTAGGAGAAAGGGTACATGTAATCCAGGAGGCCCACACCTCCCTTGTGTCTGGTCATTTTGGTATTGAAAACACTTTGTGTCATGTACAAATATTTTGTTTTTGGCCTCATATGAAGAACATTATGACTCGCTATGTAAAGGGTTGTGTGTTGTGTTATATTTCAAAGCCCTCTAATAGAAAACTCGAGCTCTACACACCACTTCCTATTGCGAGTCATCCATGGGAAAGTGTGTCGATGGATTTTGTAGGTGGTTTGCCTTTGTCTAAGAAAAGTCACAACTATTTGTATGTTGTCGTTGACTGTTTTAGTAAGATGTGTATTTTAATGCCTTGTAAAAAGAAGATCACTGCAGAGCAGACTGATTATCTTTTCTTTCAGCATGCTTGGTTCCATTTTGGGTTGCCCACATCGATTGTGTCAGATCGAGACTCTCGCTTTCTCGAAGAGTTTTGGACCAGCTTGTGGAAGATGATGGACACGAAGTTGAAAGGAAGCACGACATTCCATCCACAAACTGATGGACAGACAGAGGTTGTCAACCGCATAGTGGTACACATGTTGCGAGGCTATTGTGGGAAACATCTTAAGTTGTGGGATGAGCATCTCCCATATGTGCAGCATTCCTACAATCAAGTAGTACACTCATCTACGCATCGTTCACCATTTGAGACATGTTTTGGCTACCTGCCAAAAGGCCCTTTTTATATGGTCTTTGGAAGGGAAGATGACTCTAGTGGGCATGATGATAGGGACAAAGCACAACAGTTCATTCAGCCGATCCAGTTGATTCACCAAGCAGTACAAGAGCAGTTGGAGAAAATTCAAGCCTGGTATAAGGCTTGACATGACAAACACCGAGTCGACCATCAATTTCAAGTGGGAAACAAAGTGTGGTTCCAGATCAGCAAGGATAGGATGAAGGGAGAAGGGAAGAAGTTGTGACCAATCCGGTATGGTCCATTCACCATCTCGGAGAATATTGGAAACAATGCCTTTCGTCTTGATTTGCCGATATATATGCAAATTTACTCCGTAGTGAATGTGGAAAACTTAAAGTTGTATGAGCCACCATTGGTTATGGAAACTGAAGAGGTGGGCACATTTCCTATAGTTGACGACTTTGCACCAGAGTATCTCGATGAGTTACCTGAAGACATCATCCTTGACAGAAGAACCAGGACTTCATGATGGGGAGAGGTGGAATACCTTCGAGTTGGTTTCAAGGGGATGCACCCTAGCAAGGCAAAATGCCTAGAAAAAGAAAGAGTGAGGGAAAAATTCCCTCACTTGCCAATTGAGTGATAAATCTTTTGGCGATCCAAAAGCTCCTCAATGGGGAGGATTGATCCAGGAGGATCTCCAGACACCAGTGGCATGGAAAAGGCTCAAAATTAAAGGTGGTAGAAAGGCAATGAACTTGACATCAAATCGAAGTGCTCATCACCTTGATTCCAACAGTGTGAACAACACTCCAATACGAGTCCAAATGAAAGAGATAAAGGTAGTCAAAGTTGGGTTGATTTTTTGATGACCGGGTAGAATTAATGAAGGCACAATTTGAACTTTTTCTCCAGCGGACGGAATCCGGCCAACTCTGGCCAGATTCTGAACAAAATCGTGGCCTCGTTAAAAAGACTCCTTCGGTCAAAAACCGAATTTCCAAAAGAACCTCCTTTTGTTTTATATAACAAAAAAATATATAAAAAAGGGGTGGCGGGCCACCAACCCTACCATCCCAACTTCTCCACGCACAACAGAATTAATATAAAAATGGTGGAGAGGTAGGCCACAACCCCTATCCCCTCCCACAGAACCTATAACACGGAGCCATTAACTGTAAGCTCAAAGTGAAGGTGGTGGGTCGGCCCTTGGGGCACGGACCCAACCACCAACATTAAAACAAAGGGACCGTTAGCATAAAAGGTGGGTTGGCCCTTGGGGCGCAGACCCATCCTTAGCCACCAGCCATAATGCATGGAGCCAGCGGGAGGAAGGTACGGTGGGCAGGCCGCCCAAGGCAGGCTCAACCCAACCAAAAACCTTAATTAAAAAAAAATTGTTTGTAAAATATTATAAAGCAATTTGTTATGTAAAAAGGAGGAGGTGGGGTTTGACCACCCGAGCTCCTCCATATTAATCGGACCTTCCACCAACTGCACTATAACAGTTTCATTGAAAAATCTGCCACCCAATTTATACTTAAACGTAGTTCGAGGCATAATTTTGCAGGAGGGCCAAATTTTCACTTTGTCAAAATTTGACAAATTTTATATGGTTTCAGCACTTCTTGATGCCATGAACACAATGGCGATGTCCGTTTCTCCATCAGAGTTCTGTATTTTTCAGCCATTTTTCAGTATGGAGGTATAAAACTCCTTTTGTGTAACTGATGCTCATACTCTTCTTTCTCACGCCACTTCATGAATGAAGGCCTCTGCATTAATCAAGCAGGGCCAGGAGAGGTAGTCCAAGTCAAACAAACTTTGTTATCAAGTCTTGTTGTCTTCTTTCATGCTTTATGTGTTTCTCCTCTTCTCTCATGTGCACATTAAGTTTTCTATGTTAAGCTAAAATTTATGCATGTAATTCTTTAACACATCTATAAGCAAAAGATTTTAGATCACAGGTTCAGGGGGAGACTTTTCTATGCTTCTAATAATGCATTGTTGGCATTATGTTTTCTTTAGAATTATGTGGTACATAATGATTCTTATCAATGGTGATGTTGCTTATGTTGTTGAAGTTCTTGAATGATGATGTATGAGTTGCTAATTATGGTTGATGCTTATCAGATATGGGATGATAGAAAAGTCTCTAGTGATGATACATGTATGATATGTTGGGGATTGTTGTGGAAAGAACAGGCATACCTTGCTATGATTATTTGATGATGATGGTGTTGTCATGGATGATGCCTATGGTGCTTACACGAGTTACATGTAAATGATATGATGCAAATTGTTTTATGAAGATATGGTTATTGATATTTTAATACTATATCTGCTAGATGATACTTGGAAACATGGAATATGCTTATTTGATGCATGAAAAGATGTGTTTCTTTGATGAACATTGATTGAGGCTATTCCTACAAAGGGCAAGAGCAAGTTGACTGTGATAAGGTAAAGAGGATGAGTTGATAGCTGATCTCTACGGAAAAATTTTATGATGTTGATGTTGCATATTTGGTCACGGTTGATGACATTAAAGCTACATTGTCTTATATTACAAATTGATGATGAAAATGTGCATGTTGCTGCTAACAAATGCGTATGGTGCAAATCATATATGGTGTATGATAGTTGCTAATTACTATCATGGTCTCATTGAGGTCTTGTGTTTTGGTTATAAATGCCATATTTATCTCTTGACGTAAAGGTCATGTAAAAAACTATGTTATAAATCATTGTAAACTTCATCATGTGTGGATTATTGTGATCAATTCATGTAATCCCTTATTTTTGGACATGTGATGTAGTTTGTAACCCCATTGTGTTGGGTGATCAATATAACCATGAGTCATTGGCGATAGGAAAGGTCATGTCTGGTTGAGTCATAAAGTCATGTACTTCTTTGTATATCATCAAAAAATTCAACATGTGCTCAGGGGGAGCATGGTCGGTATTCAGTATACATACTCAATAGATCAGATCTACACGCTTATGTCAATAAAGGGAGAAAAGCCTTCATTCATAATTACTCAGCCATTTTCCCTTGATATCAAATGGGAAGAGAAGCTTGGTGTTTGGAGAATGCTTGGTATATCTACAGATGTGTTTACAAGTATCTAAAAGTGTTGTTGACCAAACACCAAAGTCGTTTCCATCAAGTCTAAAGGGGGAGATTGTTGGCATTATGACTAATGTGTTTTCCTTGATGGAAACATACTCGATGAGTTGTATTTTGATGGAAAACTACTTGATGAAGATGTCAATAGGATGTGTTTATATATGACAAAGAGTTTGGACAAAGGAATAGCAGTTCGTAGACATAGGAATGCTGAAGGGGATGTTTTGATAGGTACACGCGGGTTCTGTGAAGAAAATTCGCATACACACACAGGTATGAAGAAGAAAAGGCACGTACATTTTCTACACCGTGATATTCTAAATACCAAGGGTCTTTACCATGGTATTGACCCATAGTATTGAGCCCAGCAATGGATATTTGATCCCATCAAAAGAATACCATCGGCATTAGTGTGGTTTTGACTTGTGGTTTTTGACCTGTGGTATTGGCTAAGGGATAAGGTATATAAGGAGATGAATATCAAAGTGTTTGGGTGTGCAAGTGATGAATATTTCATGAATAGTTATATCTGAAGAAAGTGTGCATGTAATGGGCTACTAATGAATTGTTTGATCTGAAACTAAGTATGCACCCGAGAATATGATAATGGATCAAATCTAATAGATCTGAAATGACTATATTGACAATGGATTGATTTGATCTGTGATATTATGTCTAACACATGTTTCATTATGTATGCCAAGAGATGGGTTTGTTCTGAAGGTTTGATGTGCAACGAAGCTATAAGTCAATAGTTGTAGATTTGTATGTGGGTTTGATAACCTGAAAGGCACGTACATACATGGGTTTAATGCTGGTAAGTCGTGTATCAATTCAGATATGTACGCAGGTTTGATTCCTGAAAAGTGCGTATACACATGGAAATTCTTTATGGAAAGCGTGTATATAAGCTAGGGCTTTGCTGAATAAGATGTATGATCATTCTAATCAGCCTTGTAGTATTTTTGTTGTCTGTCAATGAAGTCTTACTTGATGATTTGGGTTTAACAATGATGATTGAAGTTGAATTGATTGATTGAAGAGTGATGATGTTGCTAGTTTTATGTGATTGAAGGTATGTGATGGTTTTATGATTATTTCAAAATAATTATGTGGCTCAAGGTGTAAATACGTGTTTGTTTCAGAATGAAAATGATTTAGTTTTAGGGTTCAATTTTTTGAGATCTGTATGCAGGAATACTTCAAGGAAGTCATGTATACACGTGGGTTTGCTAAAGTAAAGTAGCGTATATATTTTGACTTTTTATTGATCAGGGTTTTCAGTTGGTTGAGTTGGTTGATGTAATGTTTGGGTTTAGTATTGGTATTTTCGTTACAATGATCTAACTTTTTTGGTTGTTTGAGAATAATTTTATTGATTTGGGTCTCAGTTGGTTTAGTGATTGGTTGATTCACATATTGAGTGATTTATTGTAGTGATCAGTTTCCGTTTTGATATTTGGTATTAGTCTTAAATGATGGTAGTGGGTCCACTCTGAAAATTTGATGAAAAGTAGCGTACAAAGTGTGATGTTTTGGTTGAGGTGGATCCAGTGTGAAAATTTATGAAACGTGGTCCACAAAGGTGTTGAGGGTTGGAGCCTTCAGTGAGGAATTCGAAGCTTCCTTCCTGTGGTAGTTGGTAAATCTAATCAAGTGGTTGGAGCTCCCTTTCTGTGGGTGCTGGTAAATGAGATCAAGGGGTTGGAGCTCCCTTCTAGTGGGTGTTGGAGAACAAGAGAAGGTTGTAGCCTTCTGCAGGTGGGTTCCTGCGATGGTATGAGTTTGCGCCATTATAAGATTGTAAAATCTTTTTATTTATAATAAAATATAAATATAAGGAGGACAACAGCGGTGGTTTTTTCCCACATTGGGTTTCCACCTAAAAATCCTGGTGTTCATGTGCGTTTATATATTGCTTAAGTGTGATGGTTTATTATGTTTTTACTGCATAGTGGTTCAAGTTAAATAGATGATGGATTAACTGAAAAGTTAATTAAATGGATATATGCTAGTTGTATACATAACAATTGCATGCATATGGAGGTTTACTCCATTATAGTCGCATACAAAATTATGAATGACAAAAGAAAAGTTTAAGTGAGTTTTAAAATATTGATTCACCCCCCCCCCCCCCCAAAGTATTTTTCTCAACATTGTCCACTAATGACAAAGTGTGGGACCCATGCTTGGATGATTATCTGAATGATCATAACCATCATACGTTTTGATCTTGTATGAATCCTTAAACGTAGCCCGGATGGATGAAACTAGATTTGAGGTCTTCTATCTCATTCACTTGATCGCTTGATGTACGAGTCCAACCATGCGAATAAATGAGCTGAAGTTGAACATGGTAGACACCATCAGATTATCAGCCAATGATGTAAGTCATTAACATATGCGAGAGAAATAATTGATGATTTTAATGGCTCTCAAGGTACTATAGTACAATCTATGTGGTGTGAATGGATGAACTGAAGTCGAACATAAGACGAAATCTTCTGGTCAAAGGCCAAGGATGAAGACTTGTCGCCGAAAGTGAGGAAACTTGCCATTGATGTATGCAAGCTCCAAGGTACCAAAGGGAGTTTCTAAGACAAATTCCTAGATAATGAGATGATGTGGACGAGAAGCAACCCATCATAGGAGGGACTTGATGTATCCCTCATCAATGACATGAAAAGGGTATCAATATTGGAGATGGAATAATATTGTGAAATTGGTTTAGGAACGGTAGACATGAAGGAAGGATTATGAGTATTGTAGTAGGTAGTAATTGAATGAATTCTCTTGAAGATATTGATGACACTTTATGGAGTTGGAAGCATTGAACCAAAATCGAATGTGGAGGCTTTGAACATGGTATGATGAACCAAAGAGGTAAGAAGATTTCCCAACCCAATAGCCATGGAGATGAAGTGGAAGAGTGTCATGTTCAAGAGTGACTTACTACCATTAATAGGTCATTTCCCTATTTTCCCTATATCCCCAATCATTTCTGGTCAGTACCTCTTATTTTTGGAAATCTTGAGGAGGATAACATATGCTTGATCTAAGCTTATCTTAAAGAACAAGCGGCTGCAGCCAAGAAGAAACGAAAGGAAAAACAGAGTAAGGAGGAAGATACTAGTCCATAGCATGTGAGAAGAAGCTCTAGGCTTAAGGGGAAATTAAAGACAGTAAAAACCAAAGGGTCCCACTTTATTGATTTGGGGGAGGAAACCCCAGAAAAGCCTCCAACAACCTCTCCTAACCGTAGCCCACACCATACTTCCATTTCACAACCAGATGTTGACATGAGTCCTTCTCAGCCAGAGTTTGAAATTAGTCCCTCTCAACAGGATTTTGGGGTTAGCCCAAGGAAGGCTACACCCGAGGTAGACCCAAATCAGCAGGAGATGTATGATTATATAGAATCCCTAGAGAAGACAGTTACAGGTCCAAGCACGTCATCCACTCAGCCTCACACAGCACAAGAAGCTCTAGTCCAATCATTGAAACAAGAAGTCTTTAAATTGGAGGTTTTAAATAGACATATTAAAAATGAAAATGAAGCATTAAAGGAGCAAAGCAAATTGGACAAGATCATTCATGACAACACTATGTTACATCTGGGATTGTGGCAGAAAAAGAACAGGAAATTAAAGAAAAAGTGCAGGAAGTTGAGTAGGGAATTGATCAGTCTCAAATTCAGATGCTTGATGAGGAAGCCCAGGATGGTAGTAGTACCAAGGAAGAGGAGAAGAGGACTGGATGTACTGGCAGAAGCTTTAGAGCACATGGACTAAAGGGAGGATGATCAAAATTTTGGTTGCATGGGGACATGCAACACCTTCACAGTGGGGGTATGTTGAGTCCCAAACTTGTATCTTTCCTATACACCTTTCTAGAATTTTGTCCATTTACCTGGACCTCCTAAGCTGTCAACATCATTGCATATTAGTTTTAAAATAGCATATAAAGTGGTTTCCTAACTATGTTTTGTGTCTACTGTTTGAATTAGATTTTTTCTTATTGAGCTGTGGAATCTTGTCACTTTCTGCAGCCAGTTCAACTTTCCGCAGCCTTTTTGTTAAAGTCTATATTGCAGGTGTCTTCAAGCAAATCGAGCCACATGGGCAAGTTGGAAATGACGTGGACATGGACTGAGTCCTATTGGCTTAGTCGAATTCACCAAAGAAGGTTGTGGTCAAAGGTAGTCAAGCGGTGGTCAACATAAGAGTCCTACGGTGACAGAACTCCATTTTTCACCATGTGAAGACTTGCGTGGCCGTTCCTAGATCTCAGGGGACATATCAACACCTGTGGATTGCTCCATAAGGCGAATCCAACAGCCACCCTCAATAGATTTAATCACCACGGCAGCCATAATGCTAGATCCCTGGACGTCGATGTTCACGTGTCCTTTATCAGTGCAGATTTTAGGAAATTAGTTATGTCGTCTTCTGTTATAAATAATGCGTTCCCATACGCATAATAGTGAGCCTTTGTAATGTAATTTTGACTGTTAACGAGCCAACTATGCCGTGACATCATTTCTCTGTTATGACTGCATTTTGAATACATGAGAAGACTTTGTTTATAAGCACAATTCGTGGTTGATAGCTGATTGCCCGAGGTTGTGCAGAGGGCCCCTGTAGACATCGAGGTTTTGTTTATTGCTGTATAGTTTTATGCTTTATTTCCTTATGTTCCTGATGCCATAATTATTCAGTTGTATATATTGCATTTATTATGGTATTAACGTGTTATTTCCGTCCATAATTTTACATGCTTTTATACTGTTGTTAACTGATCAGTGTCTTCGTTCCAGATTACAATAGGCAGCCGGGCATTTGCACATAGTTTTATAATGACTAATGACATGGAATCAATCTTGTCTTTCTGTTGATTTATTTTTCTTAGTTTTTAATTCCAGCACTGTTTTATTTATTTCAGTTTTGTTCATTTGCTTTATTAGTTAAATTAGATATTAAATTACTCATGTCATTATCAGTTACCTCCAAAAGCCATAGCGAGACTAATGGTGAGGGATTGAAGTATGAGTGTGTAGTTTAATATTAGTTTATGTTTCTGCAAGTTAGTTATTGAATTGCTCATGTCGTTTTCAGTTACCTCCAAAAGCCATATCGGGACTAATGGTGAGGGATTGAAGTATGAGTGTGTAGTTTGATATTAGTTTATTTTTCTGCAAGTTAGATATTAAATTGCTCATGTCATTATCAATTACCTTCAAAAGCCATAGCGAGACTAATGGTGAGGGATTGAAGTATGAGTGTGTAATTTGATATTAGTTTATTTTTCTGCAAATTAGATATCAGATTGCTCAAGTTGTTTATGATTACCTCTGAAAGCCATAGCGAGACTAATGGTGAGGGGTCAGAATATGAGTTGATGTAATTTGATTTTAGCTTACTTTGTTTGCAATTTTTGGATTTCTTTGAGTTCAGTTTCTTTTGTATTTAGACAACAACAAGGATAATGGGTTTCATGATCAACAATTCACTGTTTGTTTGATTAGAATAGTGGCACATTTTCATTTTCTTTTAGGAATTAATTTCATCATTGCATGTTTTAAAACCTTTTTGCAAGTTTGAAGTTTTGGAAATCATTTTAAAAGACATCATTGCCTTGAACATTTTTATCCATACTTGTCTTTTAGAATTGCCATCTCACATTAGGGAATCAATGAAGATAAACCCAAAAACAAACTAAAAATAAAAAACGACAAAAAGTAAGAAATATGTTACCTTGCACATATAGTGCACCGCACTTCAACAGTTTACGACTCCCGAATTGACAATTAATATAGCAATTTAGGACACTCTAAATTGACCAAACAAGTTCATTTTTACACAAGCTTGAACCATGGAGAACTTTGCTTGGATTCAGTTTCATGTTTACACAAGCTTGAAATGAAAAACTATGCTTGTTATAAGTTTTCCTGCCCACGACATAATGACGCAATCGAGGTACATGCCCCCCAAGCTTCATTTCAGTCAACTAGGTAGATGGAATGAAGGTTCACTTTCGAGATCTTGGAAAGACACGATTGGGATTTTACGAGATCTTAAGCAAAGACTCGATTTGGAAATGGGAGGTGTTTCATTTTTTAACGAGGTTGACATAGTAAAAGAACTATCCTCGATCCCTTGTTTTAGTTTTTAACGAGCTTGACACAAGACAAAGAACTATGCTCACCCCTTATTTCCTTTTTTAACGAGGTTGACATAAGACTAAGAACTATCCTCGGTCCCTTGTTTCATTTTTTAACGAGCTTGACACAAGACAAAGAACTATGCTCATGACTCCTTGTTTCATTTTTTAATGAGGTTGACACAAGACCAGGAACTATCCTCACGACTCCTTGTTTCATTTTTTAATGAGCTTGACACAAGACAAGGAACTATGCTCATGACTCCTTGTTTCATTTTTTAACGAGGTTGACACAAGACTAGGAACTATCCTCATGACTCCTTGTTTCATTTTTTTAACGAGCTTGACACAAGAGAAGGAACTATGCTCATGACGTATGTTCATGACCCATAAGAGAACATGGCTCCCAGGAGGTCTTCACTAGATGGAAGAACCACGCTCTAGGAGGAATACATGTCATTTGGTATCAAAGATAGATCGGGTTCCAATGCCCCCAGTACATAATGTACAAGACCATTCGTGTGATCATTAGCAGATGCGAAGACGGAACGGGTAGCCACATAATTGACCTGTGGCGGGGAAGGTACTGCTTGCAAAAAAGAGCCAATAGGGGACGAGGGTTGCAAAGGATGTTGCTGGTGACCAATGAACAATTGTTGATCAATAGTCACAATTCTCCCTTCGTGCGGAAAACAAACCACACGAAAAGGTGAAGAAGCAAGAGCTCCCATGACATAGACATAGTCGCGTCCAAGGAGAAGATTGAAATCTAACAGACCTTGGGCTACCATCATGTCTATATAGACGGTCTTTCCTCCTAAAGTAATAGGGAATTTCAGAAGGACCATCAAGGGTTGACTGGTTCCTCTGTTGAAAGCTAACAGATTCTAAGTGACAGGCACAAGCTGTGGGGAGCCCAAAGCTTGCCAAGTAGTAGAAGACATGATGCTAACCGATGTGCCTTCATCTAATATAGTGCTAGGTACTACCATGTTATAGGCTTGTACTGTAATCTAGAAAGGCACATAAGATGGAAGGCAGAAAGCAGTCAATGGACACCAATCGAAAGAGACGAAATAAATACTTGGTGGGGGTATCATATGATTTCCCCCATGCTGTACAGGAATAGGAGAAGGACTCTCCTGAACAACCAGGATGGGAGATTCACTCTTTGATTCATGAGAATCTGAGGAGACAAGAAGAACATGAGTAGTACGATCACTACTCTCTTCGGGAATAGAGTGAACAATTGAAGTGGAGCCAAGTCGACACTCTTTTCAACCAATGGTTGGTCGGGAATAGACACAAGAGAGTCTCACTCAGGAAGAGCAGGATAGGAAAGAGATGAACCTATGCCAATCTCTTGAACAACTAGGAGAGGGTCATAAGAAAGCTTTTGATAACGAATAGGAAGTTGGGGTTGAGGAGCTGCAAGGTTTTCCAAAACTTTGGAAGCTTTTATCCATAAGAGGAAAAAGATGAAGAAGATGCTCTCCTTCACATAACCTATAGGGGAATCTAATCTTTTCCTTATTCTTACCATCATTAGCTGAAGGCGTAGCATCGACATGATCTCCAGAGGTCGACGAGGATGGTCAACTCAGGTTTTGAGACCACACCTCTAAGTCTCTGTGAATGTTAGGACAGTCTCGTAGGAGATGGTCACCCTTACACAGCCTGCAAGGGAATTTTACCTTCTGCGAAGGATTAGAAGGTTTGTCAATGGGGTGCATTTGGAGTAATATCCACACAGTTGGCCTCTCGCTTATCTAACTTTTTCTTTTTCGTCTTCTTCTTCTTCTTCTTAGCTTCCTGGTTGCTGGACTTGAAACTTTCACCAGGCGAAGTAGAAGAGGAGGGTGAAGAAATAGGGGAAGAAGGTGAGGGGTCAACCTTAGAATCATCGTGACGTGATTCGAATGAAGGAGGTGGCGAGGCAGGAGTTGGGACACTCGGGATCACCGAGGTAAAAAATAACCAGACATGTAAACCAATGGTTAACCCAGGGAGGGTGATGCAGGAGCATTCAACCTAAGAGAAAATCATTGTAATTAAGTAGACATAGGGGGTCATGTATTTTAAGGAAGTTGGATTCCTAATTGATGAATTAATGTAATATTTAGGATTTTGAGTACATAGAATAGGAATTAATTAGATAATGTGAGATGTTGTAAATGCTCTCAAATAAATGAGAACATGAGTGGTTAATAAAGACAAAAGAGTTAAAAGTCAATTATAACTCTTAAGCAGCTTCATGATTCGAGGAACGAGAGAGAAGTTTTGGGAATTAAATGAAGTTATAAGTGGACATAGAGGATTTTGGAGTCAGTTCAGTAGATTTAGGAGGGGAACTAGAATTAGTTCATCAGAGCTTTCTGGTATAAATGTAAGCCTACGAGCAGAGTAGGGAGAAGTGGCCACTGATAGTTGAAGATAAGGCCTATGAGAGACGCAGAGTCTTGAATGTAATCATTTGTTTATACTTATGTATACAAAGGTTTATTCCTAGCTGTGTAAATGTGTGAAATGAGTATTTATGAATGAATTACATGTGAATTCGTAGGTTTTGTAACAGAGTTGCAGGCAAAGTTTAGAAGAACTGCACAGAGGAGAAGAGCGAGACAAAGGTTCGTAATGGATCTTTGAATCCATTCAAAGGATCAAGTAAAGTCCAAGAGGACAGTGATGAAAGGAGCATGCAAAGTTAAGCTAAGAAGAGAGTGCGCAATGGAAACAGTGAAGGATGAATAACCTTTGAAGAATCCCGAAACCATAGAAACATGAAGAAATGGCATAAAACTTAAGTGAAGCGGAAGAGCGGAGAAGTGAAGTATGGTTGCATAGCATCCGTTGGATCTTTAAGATCAATGGCCAGGATTAACATCGCATCGGCAAAACCATCGTAAGGATATCAGAACGGGCCTTTGAATCGGAGCGATCGTGATCATGCGATTAAGTGTGGACTGTCGGATCAAGATTCAGATCAACAGTCCAGATCTAATCACTAATCACATATCGAAGCAGTCAAGGGATAGTGCGATGGCGGAATATGGAACGCCGATATGCGATGGCCGAAATACCAATGAAGCGACATGCCGATAGCGATAAAGCCGATCGGCGATCGAAGATCGGGCTTATCGGAGTTCAGAGGAGCAGCGTTGTGGAGCAACTAAAGGTGCGGACCCGACGATTTTATAGAAGCGGGTGTATAAGATTTGAGATCCACTTATGTGTTTCGGAGCGGGATTTCGTGTAATTCCCGTGTATTCCTGTATTGTGTTAAAGTATTATGCCGAGTCTTTTAAGGCTTAAGCGTTATTCAAATGCTTCCGATAGTCACATATCGGAGGGGAAGGGGTGATGAGACATATATGTAGCGTGCCCACAGAGGAGCGATACCCGATTGCAATAAAGGTAACCTCGGGATCTGTGCAGAGGCCGTACCAAAGTGGAAAAGGTGTGTTTGCGTATATTTCCTTTGTAAATGAATTATAAAGGATTAAGCACAGGATGGAAGGTTTTATGCGATAAATATATATTAACCAAGGTTTAAAGAGGGGAAATGTCATATATGTGCGGGTTAAGGGATAATGAAGGTTATGAGGAGGTTTAAAGTCCTGATAGAAGGTTGAAGTGGGTGATTGAGTTCCGATATAAAGGAACTGATGAATAGGGCCTTAACCATTAGAGGTTGAAGATTTTGACTCCTTAGAGAGTTAAATACCTGGGACAAGTGTGAGTATGCATTTTACATGCGTACTGTGGGTGTAAGCGGGGGTAACCCTGCATCATTTGGTATCAGAGCAGAATTGTAATCAGAGTGGGAAAATATTTCCTATGAAAAGGAGTTTGCACATAGAAGAAGGTAATGTGCATAAGTTAATTGATGAATGATAGAGGCTACAACAGAAGATTGTAGGGGAACTTTTGGAGTTCTTGGGAGATTGTAGCAGTTCCAACAGAGGATTGGAGTAGATAGAACAGAGGACTCCTGGAAGAAAAGTGAGAGCAAGATTGCTTAGTACAAGTTCTGAAGGAAAGAGGACTTGGAGACCAAACAGAGGAAAATCCATTCAAAGTACAGAAGAATGGGAGAATAAGATCATACATAGATCTTGGAGGTAAGATAGTGTGTTTTGTTTCAAATTGAAATTGAAGATTGTGGTTGCAGATGAAGTATCTCAGCAAAGGACAACAAGAGAAGCTGTGAGAGGAG
This sequence comes from Pinus tabuliformis, assembly GCA_031772625.1. Lineage (NCBI taxonomy): Eukaryota > Viridiplantae > Streptophyta > Pinopsida > Pinales > Pinaceae > Pinus > Pinus tabuliformis. The sequence goes on from CM062817.1 coordinate 869,132,800, forward strand.
AACCAGATGTGTTCTTGAAGGCAAAGTAAGGAAAACACTCTGAAGGAGAAGTGGCAGTGAACCTAAAGAATCCAACAAGAGGTTGGACAGAGAGAGAGGATAGCTAAAGTGTTCTCAAGAGATTGCAGAAGCCTAGAAGGAGCAAAGGTGTTGCTCAAGAGGAGGTTCCAGACAGAGGACCTGTGCTTACCAAAAGACTTAGTGAGGAGAGCTTAGTGAGGTAAGATTGCAGCGAGGAGGACTAGTTGTTATAGAGGCCTATTGCAGATGAGTGAGGAGCTCATGAAGGAAGAGGAGAAGAAGATGACTATTGATAGGCATAACAAAGGTTTAGAGAGAAGCCACAACAGAATATATGAGAAGAAGAATGCCAAGCAGATGGTAAGAGGATGAGTCAAGAGGAAATTGACAAAGAGATTGTAGAGTTAAAAGAACAACTCGATACATTAAGGAGAATACTAGAGGAAAGCTAGAGACAAGGTTGGGTATTAAGGAAGAAGCCAGTGGAATGGCATGAGATGCAGAGTAGGCTACAACAAAAGCAAGTAAAGTGGCTGATGGAAAAACTCAAGGAAGGTTAGTTGGAAATGGAAGAGTCCATTTGTGAACTAGAATAGGGAGAAATTCTGGGAGAAAGTGAAGACTACACTGAAGCTAAAGAATGGAGATCAAGTGAAGATCTCATGGACTATTGGGATAGTTCAAAACAACATGAGGAGATGTTGACTGAAGATGAAGACTTGAAGACTGAAACTTCAAGTGAGGCCAAAGGGTCACATGGTTTTAAATCTAACAATTTGTGTATGTTTGCAGGTGAAACATGTAAAGAAGGACAATTTGCTGATATTGTCATAAAGGAAGAAGAAGACAAGCAGAATCTAAATTTTGTTTTGGAAGAAGATGAGATAGATAGGTCTCATATACAGTTGGGGGAAGATATCAAGAAACCAAGTGAAGGGTGTTATCTCAAAATCAGGCCCTGGAAGGCTGCAGACCAGGAAGACTTCAAGTAACTATTTCAAACCTACTCTAGGCTGAGGCTTAGCCTCCCCAACCTGAGAGGGCTCTCTCAAAGGATTAAAGGTTTTTGATTATGATCAAGATGGCTAACTCTTGTGAAACAAATAAAAATGAAAATGGTGGAAACACAACTAACAAGTATCCATTGGGCTTATGGAGTCATATATGATTCAGTATTAATAGCAGGGTTGGCTTTGCATAGAAGTCAAGGCATTCAGATTTCAACACATGTAGAGCACACAAAACACATAGAAGGCAGTTTATGAGTATATGAAGGAAATTAGAGCACTGTTAATGATTTCTAAGTAATCACATACTCATAACACTGTAGATAACATGAAAAGACAACAAAATAAACTCATTACATTGAACTCTTTATGATTCTTGAGAAGCATAAGCCAGTACTGTCTTACCAAAAAAAATAGAGTCTTTACATAAGCCAAATATTAGAGCTTTTTTTCATAAATTTCCAACCCGTATTACGTTGCTCATTCTCCTATATATAGAGCTCTTCTACCTAACTGAGATTCCTCCTCAAGCATGAGGGGAACTCGAATTCTCCTTATCATGACACCTATTTACATATTAAACTAACTATTAAAAGCAACTTACTACTAATTGACAGCTCTAGAAACCTAAAACAATTAGGGTTCTAATTCTACATCATGTTGAACATAGCATTTATTACAATCAAGATTCATTCTCTGACAAGTGGTTTCCTTCAGCTTTAGCCTTGATGGATGTTTAAAGCTCTTTGCTGGCCCTTACTGTCTTATCTCTTCACTGCTGCTGAGAAATAGGAAACTGCCCCTGTTTTTATGCTTTTGGTTTCCTCAAAGATATTCGGAAATAATTAACCATGTTGATCTTCTTGAATTAGTCAACAATCTATTGGAGTGCCACGTCCTTGATGTGTTGTCAACCTTTTCCATGTGTGAAGACAAAAGCTCCTCCAAGCTGTTTGACATATCATGGATTGTAGTAAATGTGATCACTTTGTTATGAAACCAGCTCAAGAAAAGATAGATCAACGCCTTAGAATTCAGCCTCTTCGAGGGGCAAACCTCCTTTACATCACATAAATGAACAATTCTTGGATGATACAAATGAAAAGACCTCCTTTCTATATATAGGAGTCTAAGGGGTCATAACATAATCAGAGCCGACATAACAATAATAATGTAAGGGCACAATAATAACAATAGTGGGCTTCTATGGGGCACAATAGTAACAATATGGGCACTACATGGGTACATCAATATAATAAGTGGGTTGTACTAATAACAATAAGGGGTTACACTAGTAGTATAGGGGCCTAACATGCCCCTCTCCTTCAAAAAGTGTTGTCCTCAACACTTGAGTAGTTCTTGATGCTTCCGTATAAAATTATTGTCATCCCATGTGGAATCTTCAGTGGGTAAGTTCTTCCACTTGATGAGATACTCTGAAATTGATCGATTTCGTAGCTATCCGGTTCTTGTTTCTGTGACTGCTCCAGGTTCCAATATGATTTTTCCTTCCTCTTCAATTTCTGGCAATATTGTTTGAATTGGGATCTTTTGCAACTTTTGAATAAGTGGCCATACTTCTTCATCCTTCTTCCATTCATCCCTTGCTTCGTTTATCCAATTTGGTTGGATAATATAAATAGCACAAAACAATGCTTCCACATCCTCATCCTTGAAGAGTCTTCCCATTCGGTAAGGTCGCCATTTTTTAAGTGCATGTAGTATTGCCAACATTTCCTTCTCATAAATAGCTTGCTTGAGATGTAGCAGTAAAAATACCCAATTACCTACATCAAAATTTTTTTCACTACGATGTTGATATACCTGTTGCTTCATTTGATTTTGCACTGAAGTGGCGTTATCCTTTAAAAGTTGGAGAAATTGTTGTTGATGCTCGATGCGATCTTTCACTGCTTGAACCTTTTTCTTCTTGATATGTCCTTCTATCTCTAGAGTTTGAGGAGTGGTAATTTCTTCCAATCCTTTACAAGATATGGTTAGATTCATTTCTTGATGCTCGATGTGATCTTTCACTTCTTGAACATTTTTCTTCTTGATATGTCCATCTATCTTGATAGTTTGAGGAGTGGTAATTTCGATAAATGAATTAAAAGATATGGTTGGATTCATTTCTTCATTCTCGATGTGATCTTTCACTTCTTGCACCTTTTTCTTCTTGATATGTCCTTCTATCTTGATGGTTTGAGGAGTGGTAATTCCCGCCAATTCATTACAAGATATGGTCGGATTTATTTTTTCTTCATCTAGGCTTTGTTCCTGGAGTATATCTTCTTCTTTTGACCTTTCTTGCTCGTTTTCTTCTTCCTCTTCACAATCTATGTAGAATAATTTCTTCTCAGCACACTTATGACCTTTAGTGTATTTGCTATCACAACTGTAACAAAGCCCTTTTGCTCTTTTTTCTTCCAATTTTTGTGGTGTCAACCTTATAGGTTGTGGAAGACTAGGGGCAACAACACTTCCGTCTTTATAGTTGTGAGTGGTATGCTTCCTGGTTGCCATAATTTTGCTTTCCATTTTTCTTGCTAACCTGAATGCCTTCTCTAATGAATCAGGTTCCAAAAGGCGAACATCATGTTTGATATTATCCTTTAAAGACCCTATGAACATGTCAAACCTATGCTCCTCTGGAATATCTTTTACCCTTATGTTCAATTTTTGGAACTCCTCAATGTTCTCCATTACTGAACCCTTTTGTTTGAGACTTATCAATTGGCTAAAAAAAGTGTTTCTTTTTGTATCTTCATAATGTGCTATCAATTCTTCCGTAAGAATTGCCCAAGTGATAAATTGTTTACGAGAGCAAAGCCATTGATACCATACAAACTGATTTGGTTCCAAATATACAGTTTCCATACGTACCTCTTGTGCGTTTTGCACATTATTGAGATCGAAGAATTGCTCCATCTGTAATATCCATGTGGCGGGATCTTTGCCATCAAACTTCCTCATATCGATTTTTGGAATATGGTGATTCTTCGATCCAACATTAGCGTCTATTGAATCATGATTAACATTTCTTTTGTTCTCATCATGAGTTTCCTTTACTACCTTTTCACCATTAGTGACCCTTTCTTGTAGCAACTTCTTCAATTCTTCCATGTCTGTCTTCAAATCTATCTTCAAATCTGCCATGTCTCTCTTCAAATCTGTCTTCGAATCATCCATCTTAGCTTCCATGCCCTTTATCTTAGATTCCACGCCATTTATCTTAGATTCCACACCACTTATCTTAGCTTCTGTTAGCTTTTGTGAGAGTGACATTTGTTGCACTTGTTCTTGTAATTTTGATATATCATGTAGCATTTCTTCCTCTTCTTCATGAGTCATGCTAGAGTTTTCAGGTTCCTTACTAGGTGTTTGCATTTTATTTCCTCGGGGCATCAGTTACCGATAATAATGCTTTACTATGCCCTTTGAATTCCGTTAAACCAAGCTTACACAAAAATTTAAAAAAAAACTACACACATTTTTTTCACTTTATAGAAGCCTGATATTGAATCTGATGTATCTCTGTAATTTCGGATCATCTAGTTCTGAAATTGCTACCTGTAGTAGCCTTCTGCGTCCTCTTTCCAATGCCACAAGTCTGAGCCAAATTGGATTCTCCAAGGAAGAGTTATGTAAAATCTCCCACAGTGAATTGCTTTTAGACTGGTTCAGTAGAGCGAACTTGTACGACGTGCCATGAGTCACTGTTTCAACCTTTGAATTTGAAACACACACACAAGAAACTACAGTCCGTCCTATTTCTGTACCTTTTTAAAAAAATTCAATCCGATCCCCAGAGAGAAAGTTATGACAATTTTCCCCAGGTCACCTGTTTTGAATGTAATTCAGGAGTCTGCAAAAATACCAACTTCCTCAGATCATATCTCCACAAATATCACGCGAAAAGCTCTGAAATTTGGACCCAAGGTTCAGTGCAATTTCTTCTCAATTGGGTTTTTCTTGCGACTTCTGAAACATCACAGAAAAAACGTTATAGCGAAAATGCCACGATGACCTGTTTGGAGCAGCGAAACCCTAGAAACCAAAGCTCTGATACCAAATGTTATGAAACCAGCTCAAGAAAAGATAGAAAAGATAGATCAACGCCTTAGAATTCAGCCTTTTCGAGGGGCAAACATCCTTTACATTACATAAATGAACAATTCTTGGATGATACAAATGAAAAGACCTCCTTTCTATATATAGGAGTCTAAGGGGTCATAACATAATCAGAGCCGACATAACAATAATAATGTAAGGGCACAATAATAACAATAGTGGGCTTCTATGGGGCACAATAGTAACAATATGGGCACTACATGGGTACATCAATATAATAAGTGGGTTGTACTAATAACAATAAGGGGTTACACTAGTAGTATAGGGGCCTAACACACTTTATAACAAAAAGTTTAGAGTTGGGTTCGAATATATGTTTCCTCCACCTGTCTTGACCTTGTTGAAAGTTGATACCTTTAGATGATCCCTTGAAGATATTCCTTTTTCAAAAAATTTCCCTCGGTATTTCAAAATCGGTTGACTGAGTATAAATTATGTAGCTTCAACAGTTTCGTAGCACGCTACGAAACTGCTGTGCATTATGCGTCACCTACAGCAGTTTCGTAGCGCGCTACGAAACTGCTGTGTAATCATAAAACACAGTTTTAATATCAAAATCTGACTATCTTGAGCCTCTTTTATATTGGAATGTCCCTTTCAATCGTCTTGAAGCTATTTAAAATTGCTGTGTGATTTCCTTAAGGAAAATGTTCTTGCTGGCTTAGCTACATCTGCAAATCTTCAATTTGTCTTTTCATATTTTGTGATTCAAACTCTAACACTTTTGAACCTAGTTTAACTGCCTTCTTGTAGCCTTTCAATTTAAGATAGCATGCTGCATGATTCAGGTTACACAATACTTTCAAAACCTTTGATTGCTTTTTCTCCTCAGCACTGAAGGAACTGTCGTGCTCAATATATTTTGCAGCCTTCTCATATTTCTTTGCAGCTCGCTGGTACTTTCCAACCTTGAACAGAGAATTTCCTTGCTCCTTATTCTGTTTAGAGGCCTCTATTTTCTCTGTTGTATCCATATCCCACGATTCTTTTTCCTTTAGATATTATTCACTTGAGAATGCCTCCATCATTTCATACATCAACAATCTTAGTCCACGAAAGTAATTCCACATCAAATTGGAGGGTGGCATTGGGAGGTATAGTGGGTCGCACGCCAGAAGAACCATAGGCCAATTCTGGAGGTATTGTGAATAGTGCGCATTCTCCTTAGAAGCCTTTGTTGGCTCCAGATGTGCCTGTTCCTTATCTTTTGAATCATCCTCATTCACATTTGCATCAACTAACTTAGTCTCAGGTACTTTATTGGCCTCATTAACAGTTACATCCACAGCCTTCAGCTCAGGCACTTCTGTAGCCTTTTTTGGGTTTTCATTTATATTAGTGTCATCTTTAGCCTGAGATACATCTTCCTCTTGCACAATAGAAGGCTGTTCACCAGACGCTGTGGAAAGGGTAGTCTCAGGAGCCTTCGCCACAGTTTCACCTGCAGCAGAAGATGGTGAGGGAGAGGGAACCAAACGAAGGCCTTCAAAGGGATTGGCTGCTCCACCAGATGTTGTTGGATTGCGACGGACTTTCACAATTCTTCTAGATGCAAGGACCTCTTCACTGGCCCTCTTTTACAGAGCCTAATCTGGTCAGATAAGTGCTAAAAGCTTAGAAGGCGGTGCCAACAAGATCCGGCAGAGTCGCAATCCGTAGAGCTGCCTTGCAACAAAAATATAGGGAGAAATATATATATATATATATATATTTTATATATCCCGGCTGCCTTTTGCGTTGCTTTGTTTGCCTGAAGTGCAAATCACCAACTCAATTCAGTCCAGAAATCATAAATTAAGACCAAGAATTAAAGAAAAGTAGTTCGCCCTGGGCTTTTTGGTAAAGTGTCCATGAACGCCCTGTGCAATGTCAGGATTCTGTTGTTCAATATTAACCAGCACTTTGTAGTGATCAGCATCAAGACCCACATCGTCAGAAATGAAACCGATCTCCTGCAGGTCTTGCGAATGATCTGCTCATAGTCGACATTGGCCTTGGTGATGATTCCGGTTAGACGTACAGTCAATTGAGTAGCAACTAAGCTTCCCTCTGAGGTTTTAGGTGTGCAACATGATCAACAGAAACCGCTCTGCCTCCACATATAAATTATCAGGAGCCCTGTTGGACGTGGAAACCAAGATAATTCCTTTGTTAAATAAATGTCTAAACATCCAATTCAGGATCAATGCATCTGCCACATCAGTTACCATGAACTCATCAATGCACAACAGAATTGCTTCACTTGAAATTTCATTAGCAACAACATCCAAAGGATCACTTAGACCTTTTTTCTTTTGAAGAAGGCTATGTACATCCAACATAAAATCATGGAAGTAAATTCTCTTTTTCCTCCAAGATTCAGGCAGTTGCTCATAGAAAAGGTCCATTAACATTGTTTTGCCTGTGCCTACCCCACCATATAGGTACAAACCACGAACAGGTGACAAAGAAGCTTGTGGCTTTATGAATGAGAACCAGCTATTGGAGTTATTAGAAGATGCAGATCTTTCCAATCTACAAGATTTAGCTGCATCTACCAGCTCATCATATAATATCTGGAGAGCTCTGAGGGTTTCATCATGACATGTGTCACCTGCCATGAGTTCTCCTGCTGCTATCCGCCTTTCATACTCTATTAGAGGACCCCCTCTCTTTGCATCTTTGCTTGAATCTTTGGCTGTAGATGACAACAATGTTCTTGAAGTTATAACTTGTTGTAAGCCTATGCTAATTTTCTTCTCCCCGAAATGACTGCAAGATGTCAAAAATACCAAGGATGACTGCGATTTCACAACCAACCTTCCGCCCCTGCTTATGCACCCATCAGATCCACCCACTTGTGCACAATAGATATTGATCTTGCACGATAGGCTACTCTTAGCAAAGAAACATCATCATGATTGACAAATTTAAAGAATTGATGCTCAGAATTTGAAATTTTTTCTTAAGTGATAACAAAGGGCTTGAGAAGATTGAAGAGGAGACCATCAAAGAATTTATGAGTCATAAAGAGAACTTGGAACAACAAGGAGACATGATGGTTGAAGCATCCAGTGAGACCACAGGGTCTTATGTTTTTAAAATTGATAGTTTGTGTATGATGGCAGGTATTGTAGGAGAAAATCAACCTTTTGAAGATATCTTCAGAGTAGATGAAGATCTAGAAGTAAAAGGTGACAAAGAAAACTTCTCAGAAGAAGAAGAATTTGACTGCATACAGAAGAAAAAGTCTATGGATGAGTCTATAGAAGTTGTCATGGAGATGAGGAATTAGGATCTTATTCTGATGAAGAATGAAGGAATATTGTCTCAGAAAGGTAATCAAATGAGTTTGATTAATGTTATTGATGAAAAACAAATGCAGGAGAATGTTAATGCAGATGGTGAGACAAGGATAACTCTGGGAGAAGAGTTACAGAGGGATAGCAAGGCAAAATGTACTAAAGAAGAAGGACATCTATTGAAAGATGTTAAGGAAGAAGAAGTCTATGCAAAAGACTTAGCAAAGGGAAAAAGGACATTTGATGATTTGTCAATAACAAAGGAAGGTATGGAAAATTGTGTGAAATTTCCAAATTCTACTCCAATTGAAATTATTGAGTTATATAGAAAATTAGATTTTCAAAGACGGGGGTTGGAAAAACAAAGAATAGATGTTCAAGAGAGATTGCTGAAAAAGGAAAACAAAAACATTGTCATGAATGACAATCATAAGAAAAAGGAGATGGATATGAAATTTCAACAGATTGACACTGCAAAGGAAAGAGTTCACTACAGTGGACAAGAGCAAGAAGACATCATTAGAGAAGATGATGTGGAAGAGAGACTAGTTAACAGTCTCATGAGTTCTTTTGAGAATTCAAAACAACATACTGATGTGCTGACAGAGGAGAAAGAAACAGAGCAGCAAACTGAATTGTTACCAAAGGAAGATAAGGCATAAAAGCCTTGTGTTTTTTATTTTAACAAGTGTTTTGTGAATGCAGGTTTAGTTGCAGATGCTAGAGGAAATTTGGCACAGATGAGTAGCAAAATAAAGATGAAAGAAGAAGATTCTGTGGAAGAATTTAATCCATGGAACATAGATGCTCAATTGCTGGAGATAATGCTGGAAAGTCATGATTTAGTACAGACAAAAATAATCATGAAAGAGGGTAAGGATGATAGGGAGGCTGTAAGCAAAGAAAAAGTTGGAACAAGAGAAAAAGAAGAAGAAAAAGTAAACCAGCAGCTACAAAGTGGAAGTAACCAGTAGTAGTTTGAAGACTTAGTGGACAACAACAATGACTTGAAGCAAAGAGAAATAGGAAGAAGTAAGTAGCAGAGTATGGACCACCCCAAAGATGTGCTGAAGAAATAAATTGAAGAATTGTGGTAGCCGATGATGAAACAGGCCATAGAGAGGAAAATGATAGCAACAGGAAGAATGATCAATCAGAGCATGAACCTGATTGACAAGGAGAAGAAGATGGAGCAAAAGACAACAAAAGTGCAGCAACAACAAAGGAACAAGACATTTGGGCAGTTACAAAACAAAGTATGGGATCCATGAAGACAAAGATCAGAAGACACATGATCAGGAGATCATGAATATTTTCTACTTTGGGAGTCTGATGCAGGAGCATTCAACCCAAGAGAAAATCATTGTAATTAAGTAGACATAGGGGGTCATGTATTTTAAGGAAGTTGGATTCCTAAGTGATGAATTAATGTAATATTTAGGCTTTTGAGTACATAGAATAGGAATTAATTAGACAATGTGAGATGTTTTGTAAATGCTCTCAAATAAATGAGAACATGAGTGGTTAATAAAGACAAAAGAGTTAAAAGCCAATTATAACTCTTAAGCAGTTTCATGATTCGAGGAACGAGAGAGAGTTTTTAGGAATTAAATGAAGTTAGAAGTGGACATAGAGGATTTAGGAGTCAGTTCAGTAGATTTAGGAGGGGAACCAGAATTAGTTCAACAGAGCTTTTTGGTATAAATGTAAGCCTACAGGCAGAGTAGGGAGAAGAGGCCACTGATAGTTGAAGATTAGGCCTGTGAGAGACGAAGAGTCTCGAATGTAATCATTTGTTTATACTTATGTATTCAAAGGTTTATTCCTAGCTATGTAAATGTGTGAAATGAGTATTTATGAATGAATTACATGTGAATTCGTAGGTTATGTAACAGAGTTGCAGGCAGAGTTTAGAAGAACTGCACAGAGGAGAAGAGCGAGACAGAGGTTCGTAATGGATCTTTGAATCCATTCGAAGGATCAAGTAAAGTCCAAGAGGACAGTGATCAAAGGAGCATGCAGAGTTAAGCTCAGAAGAGAGTGCGCAGTGGAAACAGTGAAGGATGAAGAACCTTTGAAGAACCCTGAAACCATAGAAACCTGAAGAAATGGCGTAAAACTTAAGTGAAGCGGAAGAGCGGAGAAGTGAAGTATGGTTGCACAGTAGTCGTTGGATCTTTAAGATCAACGACCAGGATTAACATCGCATCGGTGAAACCATCGTAAGGATATCAAAACGAGCCTTTGAATCGGAGCGATCATAATCACGCGATTAAGTGTGGACCATCGGATCGAGATTCAGATCGACGGTTCAAATCTAATCGCTAATCGCATATCGGAGCAGTCAAGTGACAGTGCGATGGCAGAAAATGGAACGCCGATATGTGATAGCCAAAACACCGATGAAGCGACATGCTGATAGCGATAAAGCCGATCGGCGATCAGAGATCAAGCTTATCAGAGTTTGGAGGAGCAGCACTGTGGAGCGACTAAAGGTGTGGACCTGACGATTTTATAGAAGCGGGTGTATAAGATTTGAGATCCGCTTATGTGTTTCGGAGCGGGATTTCGTGTAATTCCCGTGTATTCTTGTATTGCGTTAAAGTATTGTGCCGAGTCTTTTAAGGCTTAAGCATTATTCAAATGCTTCCGATAGTCACATATCGGAGGGGAAGGGGTGATGAGGCATATATGTAGTGTGCCTGTGGAGGAGCGATACCCGATTGCGATAAAGGTAACCTCGGGATCTGTGCAGAGGTCGTACCAAAGCGGAAAAGGTGTGTTTGCGTATATTTCCTTTGTAAATGAATTATAAAGGATTAAGCACAGGATGGAAGGTTTTATGTGATAAATATATATTAACCAAGGTTTAAAGAGGGGAAATGTCATATATGTGCGGGTTAAGGGATAATGAAGGTTATGAGGAGGTTTAAAGTCCCGATAGAAGGTTGAAGCAGGTGATTGAGTTCCGATATAAAGGAACTGATGAATAGGGCCTTAACCATTAGAGGTTGAAGATTTTGAGCCTTAGAGAGTTAAATACTTGGGACAAGTGTGAGTATGCATTTTGCATGCGTACTATGGGTGTAAGCGGGGGTAACCCTGCATAAGAGGGACAACGTTGCCATATAAGAAGCACCAACATTTACAAAAGAAGGAAAAGGACCAGAATTCGCATCCGAGGGGAACCCTTAACTAGTAGACTCTGGGTATGTTGCCATTGGAATCGACCCTAAATAATTACTAAGGAAGATAACTTTTACCAGGAATATTTCGTGGGAAGTTAATTGTAGAACACTGAAACAAAACTTCGCCTTTTCATATTTTAGGAGTTAAGAAAAGGACGAAAGGTGACTCTAGTCGCTTTTGGAATTAACGATCCCGAAAGGACAAGTGCTTAATGATATTTTCGAATTTAAAGAATCAATAAAGATAAAAAATGACTACTCATGGTATTTTAGGCAAAAGGATTACCAAGTAACCGTGAACTGCAGAATAACTCCGGGCGAACCCAGAAGTACGGGTAGGCAATCTCCCCGAATGCTGTGTTCGGTGTATCACATTTACAAGGCGGTAGACTCGGATTCCAATGGATAAAGGATTGCAAACCTAGCGGGGTCTCGCTTTATATACATGACGGTACGGGGAGCATAAGTCCGTAATAGCAATGTCCAATGCCAAAGTGAATGACAACTGCTAGGTTTGAAGACACCGGAACACGTCTTTAGCCTAGACCACTAAATGTGAGCGTTAAGTTTCAATGCTTCCTTAGGTTAATTCGATAAATTTTAACGGTTGATCTTGAATTACGTTTCAATTACAAGGCCCTACCACTGTCATCTGAAAACTCCTATATGCAGCTATATGAGAAAAAAATATCTTTGTCTTCGATGAAAGTTATCACTAATTGAGAGATAGAGAACGCAAAATCAATGCAACAATAAAAGAATGAAATCTTTCTCTAATAAATATCCTAAATTGACTTAATCTTCCTATAACAACATAAGAAGTTTCATTTCATTTCCAATGCTTATGATGGTGCAATTCTAGCTTCTCAATAACGCTACTAATGCAATATTTTCGCTTAAGTAAACTAGAATGATGTTCTTCTTTTCAGAAAATGCAAAATGAATATTTCACATAAAACACTTTAATGAAAATTTTCACAATTCCAAACAAACAAGCATCAATCAAATCCAAAGCATGATAAATCAAACTAAAAGCAACTTCTTCCCTGAATCGAACAAACCAAACACATAAATTCTTCAATCGACAAACCAAGCAATGTAATCTATTATTGGAAAGAGAAAAGAGACACTCGAAATAAGAGAACAAATGGGACCCTTTTACTCATTCAATTGAAAACAAAGCATCCTAGTCACTTCTGGGAGGAAGAAGAGACTCTGAGGCTTAAGACACACTGGCACTGGGATGGGATAAATTCTGATTTTTTCTTACCCTTAAGACCGGAGCGACTTTTGGGCCAGAATTAACACATCAGAGGGTGGGCTAAACCAAGCAAGCACACAAAGCAAGCTAAATGAAGCTTTCTAGTAAGGGAGAAAACGGGGTAAAAGGCTTACAAGGTCAAAATCACAAGAGCAGAACACACTGACCAAGATTGGGGTCAGGCCCTAATCTTCACTTATAGACATCGACGCGACTGCCTAACTGAAAACAAGCGGCAGAGGCTAGTCGGCGTGATTGTTTCTCATCAACTCGCGCGACTATCAGCGAATTAAGTGTGCTGATCGTGGGAGCTAAGGAAAAAGTAAAAAAAATTGAAACAGGGACCAGATCTACTACTATGAATTTTAGACTCAGGCCAGTAAGCAGGAGAAAAGAAACAGAACCAAAGGGAAAAAATGGAACTAGAAAAGTTCTCACAAAATCATGAAATCCAAGACAAACAAAAGGATTCGTTCCCCAACGGAGTCACCAATTTATGGTGAAGTAAAATTATAAGTGCGGACATGAAAAAATTCCTCTAGCCCGATAATGGGTCTAGCCACAACAGATACATTCTATGGAAGATTTCCTTAGGTTAGAATCAATCAAGAGGGCCTACCTCTTTGTCGCTTATACTGCTTGATGATGCCCTCGCTTGCTCGTTCCAGCAATCTCTTGCTTCATTCTTCAAGCTCTTGTAACAAGTAAACAACAACAACATCCAAACATAATAATAGACAAATTGCAATTCAACCTACTTAACAAGTCAAGAAACATTAAGCCATGAATATGTGATATTACAAAACATGTAGGAAATCAATCGATAGTTGCATATATTAATATCAAAGAGATATTACAACCATTTGTCTTGATGTTGCAGTGTTCCTCTGACAAGACCAGGTTCCCACACACTTTTGCTAGCGTTCCACGATAGCTTCAAACAATTACAGTTTTAAAGCTCTTCCTTTTAGGCTTCACTCCAAACCAAAACACACTTCTCCCTTACACAACTATTGGCTACAACTAGTAATAGTTTGCTTGTCTACTCCAAAATAGCATCAACACTTTGCAACTATAACACTCACACTCAGCCAAAACTATCAACTGTGACTAGTTTGTGCTTGGGAAGAAGGGAGGTTTATAAAGGAAATATGGATAGGAGATGGATCCTCTTCTCATGGGAGAAGGACTTATCCCTTGAGGTAGTTCCATCATTATAGGGGGAAGGAGCCCAAACTGTCATCCTCGACCCCATCCGGCCAAACCAATTACCAGACTTTTGTTACAGAGCTTCTAGAGATGGAAGTTTCAGCTCTAGTTTAAAAAACTTTCCATAACGCGATTGAGACACAGCCCAGTCGCTTCGGTCGACGCGAGGAGTAGTAATAATCTCTGCACATTAGCGCCGGTCTTGTAAACTGGGAAAAACAGAAGTTTCAGGGGAAATGGTGCAAAAGGGAATTGATCTGCTCATGAAGAGGGACACAATGGGAGTTTCTTCATGAAGGCAAAGCATGTGGGGTTCACTATAGAGGTCCTCAAGGATCAAGGAACGAGGAGTACAGAGACAGTGACAAAATGTTGTGTAACGTCCATTGAGTGGGCCTTTATGAGATTTTTAATGCTCATCTTCGGCTGACATGAGGTTAGTTTGCATGCATTTTTATCTAAAATTTTCATATTTAGAAAGAATTTCTATATGGGTTATCTCCTCATGCAACTCCACTATTTTCATGGCCATGCCAGGATGAAGGAGAGAAGGTTGATTCTGATACTCACCCAAATTCCTCAATTTATTTGCTTAAGCCATTCACCATTATTTTTTATCTTTTTCTTCTCTTTAATTAGTTTGATAGTTGTAGCAAAAACGTTCATTTATATTTGATACTGTTTGCATATGAATTTGTTCATAATTTTTTTGAATAATTCAATATGACATGCCAACGGAATATGAATGCTCCACTCCTGTGTTTGGAAATGACAATGATTTCATTCTCTATTTGCGTAATGATGGAAAAATGCACAAACATTCTAGGCGATGATTTGTTGCTTAAGTCAGTTTAGGCCTAGCGTGAAGTAGAATGGGTTCTTTGTAACTCTTCTAACGAGCTTGGCAGGCTGGCCATGAACACATTGAGTTTAAAACATCCAGATTTGCTCATGAGAGTTGGAACAAGCATTTGGACAGAATACGACCCTTCAACATGGCTAGATACAAAGCCAAATGGTTTAGTTATATACGTTTTGTTTAGCAACATGACTCAACTCTATAATGCTCAGTGGGAGAAAATAGCGATGGCTCTTAAGAGAGCAGACAACTGTTCCTCTGGGTCCTTCATCCCGACATAACATCTTCCACAGTCTCAAATTTCCTACCAAATGGTTTTCTCATCAGCCATGAGTGTCATCTCATCCTTGGAGCATGCCACTTCTATTGTGCCAGACCGTTGAATCATTCAAAAATCAAAGGTGTATAATAGTTCCAAGGGATGACACGTTGTAGTGAACAACCGTTAACTCAAATAAGATTCAAAGAAATCAGGAACAAATTGTTTCAGTTACTGTAAAAAGGTAAATTATATAAAATTATTAAATAAAAAAAGTTGTTCAATAAATGATTTATTGATAATAGTTGAGATGTGTTGAGTGGAAAATAAATAAATATTTAACCAATTATTTAAAAATATTATTCATATTATTGTATTTAGAGAAAGTAAAAAAGTGAGTGCACATTACAAAGTAAAATTGCTAAATCAAAAAGATGATTCAATACACGATTAAATGTTTTATTAAGAAATAGTTAGATGTGCTAAGTGCAAAAGAAAGAAATATTTAGAGTCTAAAGGTACAACTTTTAGAATATTTAAATTTTAGTGAAAATAAAATTTATATTACTATATTTAGAGAAAATTGAGGTGCATTTCATATTGTAGTCTAAATATGCTAAATTGTTTCTAACGAAAGAGAGACAAAATAAGAATAATGACAATTTCAATAATATTGAAATTTTAATGAAAATGCCACTCACATTATTGTGCTTAAAGAAAATTTAAGTGCACTTTACAAACCATGATGGATAGGACATGCCAAATGGGAGGAGAGGAAACGCAGTGACACTATACAAGAGCATGACATTGAACATTATTTGAATTTACTTGAAAGTATTAGTCATGTTATAGCATCCAATGGATAGTTAAGTGCACTTTACAATTTGGTGCAATATATTGTAGGATGAAAGAGATATAAAATAGTAAGGATGCAAAAGCACAACTTTCAAGAATACCACTAACATTATTGCATTTTATAATTCTAGATGGATGAGATGTGTCCCAATGGGAAGATAGAGGAAATATCAATATTACATGAGCTATCAAGAACATAGAGAAGGTAGAACAGATAGTTGGTTTGATATAGTATCGATTGTTTATTGGCAATAGTTGGAGTCAAAAGATTTTTATACATATAAAAATATATATAAATTTGGTCTAAAGTGTCCAACACTTTTCTCGAGTTTTGTGTGTTTGAATTGTTATAGTTAAGAATTTCATTAGTGATTCCATAAGGTATACTTCTTATGTAGTTTGATTCATTATTATCTCCCCTTTCTTGCATAGATGAGATCCCAATTCAAACATGTGCTTTACTTGTGGAATCAAATCATTGAACTACCTTCCTAGAGTTAACTCATTTGGGATATATAGTTAAGATGATCAAGTTGGCATTTTCAAACAACTTGATGTACTATCTCCCTTCAACCTTTTGAGCAAAATGTGGTAAAAGAGGACAACCCTAATAAAACAAATGAACTTTAATCAAAATACCAATCACATTATTGCATCTAAAAAATAATAAAGTGCACTTTATAGATTAAAATAAATAAAAAATATCTAATAGAAAAAGAGAACATACACCATACAAAAAGAAAAATATCAATAATATTTAATTTTAATGAGAATATCAATTACATTTTCATATTTATATGAATAATGTAACAACCCCTGGTTAAAAGTTTATGTAATAAAAATTAATAAAGGCAAAATAAGACCATGGTCAAGGGACACTTATTCCAAGCTGAATATTGGGCAAAGGTATCCTAGTGGGCATTACTGGATGTGTTTATGGCTAAAGGAAATGGGAAAAAGGCAACGACTAAGGCATTAAAAAGGCAAAAAGACATTTTTTGGCACATTTATTTACAAAAATAAGGGAAAATAGGAGAAAATGGAGGTGAAAGGTCACATGTTTCATGTGAGGAGGAAATTGAAGGAAAATAATGGAAAATGAAGAAGATAGAGGCCTAATTGATAAAAAGGCTTCTGAGGATTAGTTTGTACTTTTTGTAAGTTCAATTTTGGAGCTCTCTCATTACTCTCTCTCTCTCTCTCTCACTCTTGGACACTTAGAGTTTTCTTGGAGCACTCTAGCTTTGGAGAAAGGAAGGAAAAAAAAAGCAAATGAAAGGAAGGAAAGCAAGGATCAGACAAGGAAGAGCAGGATCAAGCAACTTCAGCAAGAATACTTGCAGATGACATATTGCATGTGTGATTTCCTAGCTGGTTTTGATATACATGGCTTTGCATGTTGGTGGCATGGTTTTGTTGGGTTATTACAGGGGTTGTTAGCCTAGCCTTGCCTTTTGCAAGGTAGCCATGGTGTGATGGGATTGTTTTCTCGGTTTTGAGCTTTGGAATTGCTGATGGTTTCGAAATCCAGGGTGGAGGTGGTCTCAGGAAAATCCCAAAGGCCTAAGAATCCCTTGAATGATTTTGGTGGGATACACGGTAAAGCCTGAGGGTGGAGTCTAGGTTTATGGCCTAGTGATCTGGTGTGGATTGTGGCCTGAGATACAAGGAGACCGAAAATTCCTCAAGGATAGTGATGGAGTCTAGAGGCATTCCTAGCTCGGTATGGTTTTGTGATCTCGGTGCTGGTTTGATGAGATCACGGTTTGGTGAGGGTGGAGGTGGTTTAACCTCTGGATTCCCTTAGTTCTTTTTGGATTAGTTTATCCATGAGATCCCACATTCATGCTTGGAATATGGCATGGGGGTGACTGGCTGAAAGAAAGATTTGGTTCAACCATGTCTACTGTCGTGTGGTACGTGGAAATCCTGAACCTGGTCAAATTTTCATATGTTTAATAAAATCTAAGTTCTATTGCTTTTGTACTTGTTAATATTTGGCTTTAATGGTTTTTATCTCATTGCTATTTTTATGGTTTAATGTTGATTATAAGCATGGTTATATGACTAGTTATTGGCATGGTTATTTCATGTATTTACTTGTAACTAAAAGGATAATGTATGCAAGACCTAATTGATGTCAAAAGAGTTAAGGGAAGAGGGTGGTGATACTTCTTGTCAAGTTCCACATGAGTTATTAGTCCTTTACACCCTATCTTGTATTCATTTCCTATAGATTGCATTGATGCCAAGTGTTTGACAAAATGTCATCCCAATTGAGGATGGTCAGGCCTAGTCCTGGACTCAGTTTTGATTTGTATGTCTTGTTATTATGTAAATTATGGATTCTGAAGGTATCATTGAGTTATGCGTAGTGACCTGGGATATGGGCCTTAAAAAGTGGCTCAAATCCCGAGGACGCAGGCACAATACTGGGCAAAAAATTCCCTAGACGCTGGCATACCATCTTGTGGGAGCGCCGAGAGATCTCTGGACACATGCATGCCCATATCAAGGGAGAATCCGAGAGTTTAATGGTTTAAAAACTCAGTGGGACCCAAGGGCTGGTCATTTGAGAGGTGGGGATGGTTTCTGGGAGTTCTGTTACTCATGTGGAAGGTCTATATGGTGTGTTTTTGTCGGTTCCACTTCCTTATGGTGACTTAGGAGGTAGAATCATATCATAGTAACTTCTCATCACATGTTTACCCGTTGGCTGGTTACTTGGGTAGATGTGGGAGGCAGGTGTTATGGAGTGGTATCAGAGCATGGTTCACCCCTCAAATTGGATGGGTTGTGTGTCATCATGCATTCATGTCGGTTGCATGTATGTTAATCATCCTTGTGGTTTATATGTTTGTTGCATATGCATGGTGTTGGTCATGGTTGTAGTGATGTCGCCATGTGAAGGAGGATGTTGTTGTTGTGAAGTGTGTCATCATGAGTGTATGATTGGTTACATGTTGTTTATGCACGTTAGTATTCACATGTGGTCAAGTGTACAGTGATGTGGTGGTTGTTGTCATGCATGAGGTCATGGTATGTGTAGTTGATATGGGCATGCATTGATGACTGGACTCTAGTTAGAATGATGGATATATGGTTACATGCTTATGTGTTATATTTCTATATGTTGTCATGATTATGTTATACATGTATCACACTAATTTGTTGATCTTGTAGACGAGGTATCCTCCCCGAATTATGCTAAGGTACGTTGGTTTATTATGATTTGGTTTAGTTGACATGATATATCTTGCAGGAATAATATTAAGGATGACTAGCAAGATGGTAGACTATAGTTCTCGAGACTCTCCCTATGGATTAGATGAGCAGAGTGGTGTTTGGAAATCTTCTGATTTGGTAGAGACACTAAGAAGATTAAAGGTAGAAATAAGGAGTTGTAAGATAGACAATGACATAATCATACATGCACAAGAGAAAGAAGCAGAGGTAAATGCAATGACACTTCAGAGTTTGTCAGAATTGCAGTGACAGGGACCACTTTGGATCAACCATGAGTAGGAGGACATAACTAATGGGGCATATGGAAGCAGGTCTCATGGTGAGTATATGTTAGATGGAGAGGACACGATCAGAGATGACAAGTCCTTGGATACTCCGGATAGGAGGGGTGATAGACACATGTACTATTCTAGTTTTGGTTTGGATAGGCATTATGATCGTCATCATTATCATCCTTACAGGAGGAGTGATAAGGGGTATTTTCTGGATGATTTTAAGAAAGAAAAGCCACCTACATTCAATGGAGAGATGAAGAAATCACAGGATGCAGAGGTATGGTTGCTTGGTATGAGGAAGTTCTTTAGATTGCATGATTATTTAGAAAACATGAAAGCAAACATAACCACTTTCAGTCTTAAAGGGAAAGCACATATCTAGTGGGAAGAAGAGAAGAATGTTAGAGGTATTCATGAGGATGACTTGACTTGAAACGAGTTTGAGAGGCTCTTTAAGATGAAGTATTTGTCGGAAAGGTACTATGATGAAAGAGCTAAGGAGTTTTATGAGTTGCATATGGGTTCCATGACAAATGATGAGTATATTAGCAAGTTCTAATGTTGTTGAGATATGTGCCTTGCCTTAAGGAGGAGAAGGCCAATGTTCAAATATTCATCAGTGGACTTCCAGTAGCATACAGAGACCAGATTGAGTTCGATGAGCCTAGATCGTTGGAGGAGGCCATCTAAAAGTTGAAACATTGTTATGAGTAGTTGAAGCACAAAGTTGAGCATAAGTGTGACTTAAAAGGAAATGAGAAAGTTAAAGTAAAATGGCCACCAAAGCGAGGAAGACCTCAAGATGCAAGTGAGAAAGAAAATTTAGTCCCTTATAAGAAATTCAATACAACTGAGAAGGGACATGGAGAGAAAAAGACTAGAGGCGATGGTAGAGCACCGTTGTAGTGTTGGATATGTGGAAAGGATCGTCATAAGAGGGATTGTCCATAATATCAGGGTGGTAGACCTAGATCTATAGTGCCCAAGAGGGGCATACAGTTGGCGATGTTGGTAATAACATTCCTAATATCTATGCAGTTGTGGACAACAAGAAAACGGATTGTCAAGCATTTATCATTGAGATGGACAATAATATTTTTGATAAAGTTGTTTCTATTTTGATTGATCCTGGATCTAATTATAGTTATATTAATCTTGACTTGGTGGATAAGTGTGGTTTGAGAAAAGAAGTGCATGCAGAATCTTGGTTGGTACAGTTGGCTATAGGTACAAAGAAGAGAGTTCACCATTGGGTAAGAGCTTGTGCATTTGAGTTAAATGGTATGCCTACAACAACACATTTGAATGTACTACCATTGGGATCGTATAATATGCTTTTGGGTATGGATTGGTTGTACCTTCATAGGACCAAAGTGGATTGCTTCGACAAGGCCATTGAGTGTGTGGATGATAGTGGGGAAAAGAGAATTTTGCAGGGAAAGAAGAAGCCTACATTAGTGAGGATGGTTACCACTATGCAAGCTAAGCGTAGTTGCAGAAAAGGTTGTGTGATGTTTGCAGTGCATATATCTAGTGACAAGGGTAAAGATGTTGAGGATGCAGAAATATTCAATAGGCACTCTGTATTGCAACAGTATCAGGATGTATTTCCAGCAGAGATTCTAGAGTTACCTCCTCACAGGGAAGTATATTTATCTATTGAGTTGGTGCCAGGGGCAACACCAGCATCAAAGGCACCTTATAGGATGAGCACTCCAGAGCTAGTAGAGTTGAAATTGCAATTAAAGGAGATGCTTGACAAGGTATACATTAGGCCAAGTGTATCGCCTTAGGGTGCACCAGTGTTGTTCGTAAATAAGAAAGATGGTACTCTCAGATTGTGCATTGATTGTAGGCAGCTGAACAAGGTAACGATCAGGAACAGGTACCCATTGTCGAGGATTAACGATTTGTTTGATCAGTTGAAGGAAGCAAAAATGTTCTCTAAGATCAAATTGAGATCTGGATACCATCAGGTACGCATCAAGGAAGAGGATATCTACAAGACCGTGTTTAAGACTCGGTATGGGCATTATGAGTTTGTTGTAGTTCCATTCAGTTTGACTAATGCCCCAACTACATTTATGTGTTTGATGAATAGTGTGTTGCGTCCTTATTTGGACAAGTTTTTTATTGTATTAATTGGTGACATCTTGATATATTCCAAGAATGAAGACGTGCATGTCGAACATTTAGAAGCAGTATTGAGATTGCTAAGAGATCATCAATTGTATGCCAAGCTTAGCAAGTGCAACTTCTTTCAGACAAACGTACATTACTTTGGACATGTTGTTTCCAAGGAAGGCATAGCAGTAGATCTAGAAAAGATAAGGGCCATCATGGAGTGGGAAACTCCTAATAATGTGGATGAGGTGAGATCATTCATGGGATTGGCAAGTTACTACAGGAGGTTCATCAGGAACTTATCTCATGCATTGCAAATCCTATGACATCCTTGCATAGGAAAGGTAAGAAGTTTGAATGGATAGAAGTGTTGAAAATGCAACAAGATGATGGAGCTTAGTGGAAAGGAGTCGCCTTCACTAAGTGGGCTCGCAGGCTATTTTGGCGCAAAGTCTATTTTTAGACATATGGATCATGGTCTATGAGTTGCAGGATGCTGTTTATGGATGATTGGTCATGTTGGGAAAAATAGATGGACTTCTATTTTTGGTTCACAGCGGAGTGATCAGAGTCTATTTTTAGACTGCCAGGCTAAAAATAGAAACAGTCAAATATTATTAGCCCTTAGTAATATTTGGACTCTAAACATTATCTTATTCTCTTGGAGCACTTCAGTTCGAGCTACGGATGTGGCACATGCAGCTGAAAAAAGGAATCACGTGGTTTCTTATGTGTTAGTTGAGCTATTGCATGGAGGACTTCAGTTAGAACTCATGCATGTGAGTTCTGTGGAGTTGGATGTGGAGTTGATGGAGTTGTGTTCAGTTTGACTTAGTTGAACTAGTTGTATTTTAGTTTAACTAAAGAATACACTAGTGATGAGTTGTGTGAATTGATTTTTAATTAATTCACTAATTATTAACTCATAAAGAAACTAAAGAATACATCAGTTAACTCAGTGCATGGACAGTTCAACAGAGATAGGTGTTAGAGGTAAGTGAAAGGGTGAGTTGTGACTATCAATTGTGCATGAGATTTTGCACATGCATGGATTGGGTTATGCCAATGAGGTTTGCACAGTGTGGGCCAATATCAAGGCAATTGTAGCTTGTACTCACGTGATTCTCTTGCAGGATTGTGCAGTGGAGGCAGGCAAAGCAGTGGAGGAGATTTGAGTAGTGATTGATTAGATCTGAGCTAGTTTTGTGTGTAACAGGTGGAGATAGTGCTGGATACTTGAGAGGAGTATTGTACTATGTATTGTTACATGTTCTCAATCATTATAATATACAGATAGTGTGGGGTTTTTAGCTATATGCTTTCCCCGGGTTACATACTGTGTTAATGTGTGCATGCGATTGATGTTTCATTGTTTTTGATGCTGCTAAATTGATGATCAACGTAGAGGAGGTTATGTATTATGCATGTATTCCACAATAGTGTATAATCGGGATAATCTCTATGAATAAGTGTCATATTATTCAAAATTTCTACATGGTATCAAAGCTGTTGATCATCAGATCTATTATTCAGAAAGTGATTACATTTTATTTCTTCAGGCAGAGTCTGTAATCGGGCCAGGTAGCCTCTGGATTCATCCTTCTTTTGGAAGGTGAGATATCCGACGAATGCCCATACAGTCGATCTTTGTACAAGAAATAATTTGTTCTCATGAATTTTAGATCAGAAGCGGTTGAGTTTTTGAGCTGGTGGAATGGCGCTCAAGGATAAACTCATAAACATTAAGTGTGAGAATGGAGACAGTATGCCCTAGTATCTCACGAAGTTCACCCAATGCAGGGATGAGCTGGGAAGTGTGGGGGTGACTGTCGATGATGAGGACTTGGTGAGCTTGGCTCTCCTTGGTCTTCCGAAGAGTTGGCATTCCTATCAGGACTCTGTCAATGGTCGGGAGAAATTGCCAGGATGGGAGAGACTTTGGTCAGATCTTGTGCAAGAGGAGATCAGGCGGAATACCAGGGATGGATCTTCATCAAAGCCATATGATGAAGAAAATTGTGCTTTGGCTTCCAAAGCTAAGAAGGGGAAGGAGAAGGGTTCTCTTTTTGAATCTAGTTCTTCCAATGATGGGAAGAAGGTTGACAAGTCGAAGCTTTCGTTGTCATGAGTTGGGCCATTATGCTACTAATTGCCCAAAGAAGAAGTCCAAGAAGGGATCCGGGGAAGGATCTAAAGGTGAGGAACTTGCTTCACAGTTTGAGTTGGATTTCACACTCTTCGCATGCATGGTTTCATCCATGGTGGGAAGTGGTTGGTTTCTTGACAGTAGAGCTTCTTTCCACATGACCGGTGACAAAAGTTTGTTCAATACTTTGGAGGAGAAAGATATCTAGATACTCATAGCGATGGCTAATGATGAGAAGTATAGTGTCTCAGGTGTAGGCATGGTTATTTTGCAGAGGGAGCATGGAGCTCACCTCACCTTGACTGATGTCAAGTATGTACCAGGACTGGAGAGAAACTTGGTGTCGATCGCGATGCTGGAAGACAGAGGCTATGATGTAGTCTTCAGTAAGGGAAAGGTTTTCCTTAGACACATCATCACTAGACAGGTGAAGCAGATTGGTTCACGGGTCAAGAACCTGTATGCTCTTGAGGTTCAAGATGCATGCAAAGCCTTGAGCAACGAGGCAACTGATGGAGACTTGGTGGTTGAGAGGGAGCGTATATTACCTCTCAACATGCAGAGCCAGAAGAAGTCTCAGACGATTGTGGAGGAGCCACGATTGGTGCAGTAGCTTTAGGAGGTTTTGGAGCAGCCACAACAAGGGAAGCTGAGAGGAGATCGAGTAGAGACATCTACTCATGGAGAGACCTCCAGTAGGGGGAAACTTTGAGCCAGGTGGGCTGAGGGATCGCATGCAACCATACCTCCAGGTAGGAGGTGGGGTGATGTGGATTGATAGTCCCAAGGAGGAGGGGCAGGATCCTTGAGGTACCCAACCTCTTGGATGAGACCTTGCTATGGGAGCCCCGATGTGGAGTAGCAGGAACTGACTGATTGGGTAGAGACAGATGCGGATGGAGCGACAGAGAGAGCAACAGTGTAGGGAATCCCAGGATAGCGCATAGCTAGCAGGCTGCAGCAATGCGAGAGGCACAAGTGTTTTGCACAGCGCTAGGTGGCACAGAGAAGTGTGCGATGGTGCAATATGCATGGAGATGTTGCAGTAGCGCAGATGTCAAAGAGGGAGTACTTGTCAATAGCAGGTAGAGCTTCAGCATCAGAGTATGTTCCTAGCCCAACAGAGTGGTCAGTTGGGAGTGTTTCTGTTCCAAGTGTTGTTGGAGCAAATGGACCGGGAAAATGTGTTGCATGCAAAACATTCCAGAGTTGCAGGATAGGGGTTGCTGACAATCCATATCTTGTTGAGAGGGAGTGTTGAAAATGCAACAAGATGATGGAGCTTAGTGGAAAGGAGTCGCCTTCACTAAGTGGGCCCGCAAGCTATTTTTGGTGCAAAGTCTATTTTTAGACATATGGATCATGGTCTATGAGTTGCAGGATGCTGTTTATGGATGATTGGTCATGTTGGGAAAAATAGATGGACTTCTATTTTTGGTTCACAGGGGAGTGATCAGAGTCTATTTTTAGACTACCAGGCTAAAAATAGAAACAGTCAAATATTATTAGCCCTTAGTAATATTTGGAATCTAAACATTATCTTATTCTCTTGGAGCACTTTAGTTCAAGCGACAGATGTGGCACATGCAGCTGACAAAAGGAATCACATGGTTTCTTATGTGTTAGTTGAGCTATTGCATGGAGGACTTTAGTTAGAACTCATGCATGTGAGTTCTGTGGAGTTGGATGTGGAGTTGATGGAGTTGTGTTCAGTTTGACTTAGTTGAACTAGTTGTATTTTAGTCTAACTAAAGAATACACTAGTGATGAGTTGTGTGAATTGATTTTTAATTAATTCACTAATTATCAACTCATAAAGAAACTAAAGAATACATCAGTTAACTCAGTGCATGGACAGTTCAACAGAGACAGGTGTTAGAGGTAATTGAAAGGGTGAGTTGTGACTATCAGTTGTGCATGAGATTTTGCACATGCATGGATTGGGTTATGCCAATGAGGTTTACGCAGTGTGGGAAAATATCAAGGCAATTGTAGCTTTTTCTCACGTGATTCTCTTGCAGGATTGTGCAGTGGAGGCAGGCAAAGCAGTGGAGGAGATTTGAGCAGTGATTGATCAGATCTGAGCTAGTTTTGTGTGTAACAGGTGGAGATAGTGTTGGATACTTGAGAGGAGTATTGTACTATGTATTGTTACATGTTCTCAATCATTATAATATACAGATAGTGTGGGGTTTTCAGCTGTATGCTTTACCCGGGTTACATATTGTGTTAATGTGTGCATGCGATTGATGTTTCATTCTTTTTAATGCTGCTAAATTGATGATCAACGTAGAGGAGGTTATGTATTATGCATGTATTCCGCAATAGTGTATAATCGAGATAATATCTGTGAATAAGTGTCATATTATTCAAAATTTCTACAAGAAGAATGTGTAGCTAGTTTTGAGCAGCTGAAGCAATTGTTGACAAATGTTCCAGTATTTAAAATTGCAGATTTGGATAAATAGTATGTAGTGTGTACAGATGCATGTAAAAGAGGACTTGTTGGAGTCCTTATGCGGGAGGGACAGGTGGTGTGGTATGAGTCTAGGAAGTTGAATGAGCATGAGCAAAACTACGTGGCTCATGATCTTGAGTTGGTAGCTATTATTCATGCCTTGAAGATATGGAGGCATTATCTTCTTGGCAGGAGATTTGTATTGATGAGTGATCATAGTGGGTTGAGATACTTGTTTGACCAACTGAATCTAAATGCCAGGAAAGCTAGATGGTTGGATACCCTTAGTGAGTTTGACTTTGAGATCAGATACATTAAGGGAAAGGAGAACTGGGTTGCAGATGCTCTTAGCAGGAAGGTACAGGTGAATCATATAGCAACTATGAGCTCTTATGGGACAGAGTTACAGGATAGGATCTTGCAGGTAGGACAACGGGATGACAGGTATATGGAGATTATGCACAGGTTATAAAAAAGTATAGGTGTTGGTATATGTATAGGTAGAGGTATTGTTATAAGTGTAGATACAAGTACATGTACATGTGTAGGTACAGGTGATTAGGATGTAGACTATCATCTCATGTCAAATTGTTTGGTGAGATTCAGGGACATGATCTATGTGCCGAAATGCAGTGAGTTCAAGAAGCTTATCTTGAGGGAGTTTCACATGAAGCCATACTCAGGTCACCCAAGATATCAGAAGACATTGACAACGGTAAATAAGTTCTAATATTGGCCAAATCTGAAGAAGGAAGTGGTAGATTTCGTGGCTAAATGTTTGGATTGTCAGTAGGTAAAGGCAGAATGTAAGAATCCAAGTTGTCCACTACAACCTATTTTGACTCCAGAATGGAAATGGGAGGTCATTTCCATGGATTTCATTACAGGCCTTCAAATGGTAGTGAGACAAGATGATTCTATTATGGTTGTGGTCGACAGGTTGAGTAAGGTAGCTCACTTCATTCCAGTGAAGACTACATATTCAGTTAGTGAGGTGGCACATGTTTTCATCAGGGAGATCATGAGATTACATGGTGTTCCAAAGAAGATCGTGTCAGACAGGGATGCGAAGTTCACTTCCAAGCTTTGGAAGGAGTTATTTTCAGGTTTGGGTACAGAGTTGGCCTTCAGTACAAATTATCATCCGTAGACAATTGGACAAACATAGAGGGTCAACATGTTCTTGGAGGATATGTTGAGGATGTACATGATGCACTAGTAGAGAAGATGAGAGGAGTACATTCTATTGGTTTAATTTGCATACAATAATGATTATCAAGATTCATTGAGGATGAGTCCTTTCAAGGCACTGTATGGGAAGAATTGCAATACTCCCATCAACTGGAGTGATCCAGTGAACATGGTACTTATTGGACCGGATATTTAGGTAGACATGGAACATGAAATGCAGGTTATAAAAAAGAATCGAAAGGAAAAACATGATAAGCATAAGAGTTATGTGGACCAACACAGAGCATTCAAGGAGTTTCAGGTTGGGGTGCATGTCTACTTGCGCATCAAGCCCAAGAAGAGAACTTTGAGGATTGGATCATGTGCCAAGTTGGCGCCATGATATTGCGAGACTTTTGAGATCCTTGAGAGGATTGGACCAGTGGCCTATCAACTTGCACTGCCTCCAACAGTGAAATTCCATGATGTTTTCCATGTTTCATTGCTTAAGAGGTATATAAATGATGTTGATCATGTTATTGATTGGTCTGTATTGCAGGTGGAACAAGAAAGAGAATTCCAGCCGGAGCCTCAGCATATTGCAATGGAAGCATATCGTGCTCAGGACTAGAGACATAGAGCAAGATAAAGTGCATTAGAAGCACTTTAGGCTTGAAGAAGCTACATGGGAGATGATAGATCATATGTGAACCATGTATCCTTCTTTGTTTTCCGGTGGAGGTAAAGCAATTTTGGTTTGATGTTTGGTATATGTTTGGCATATGTTTTTCTGATGTTTTGGTATATGTACATATGTATATGGATGTAAATACCGCCACGAGCTAAGTTATAAATCTCCAATAAGCAATATGGTTGTTATCTTGTCATGTTGTCATGATGTTTTGCTTTTGAGTAGGTCATTCATTGTAAATACTGCAATGAGCTAAGTTATATAGCTCCATGGGAACTATGTTTGGTTTTTAGCGGTTTTGTTGAGTTCTTGGTGTGGTTTAACACTGAGGATGGTGTTCCCCAAGGGCAAGGGGTCTGTAACAACCCCTGGTTAAAATTTCATGTAATAAAACTTAATAAAGGCAAAATAAGACCATGGTTAAGGGACACTTATTCCAAGTTGAATATTAGGTAAAGATATCCTAGTGGGAATCACTGGATGTGTTTATGGCTAAAGGAAATTTGCAAAGGCAATGGCCAAGGCATTAAAAAGGAAAAAAAGGCATTTTTTGGCACATTTATTTATGAAAATAAAGGAAAATAGGAGAAAAGGGAGGTGAAAAGTCACAGGTTGCATGTGAGGAGGAAATTGAAGGAAAATAATGGAAAATGAAGAAAATAGAGGCCTAATTAATAAAAAGGCTTCTAAGGATTAGTTAGTACCTTTTGACAGTCTAGTTTTGTAGCTCTCTCATTATTCTCTCTCTCTCTCTCTCTCACTCTTGGACACTCAGAGTTTTCTTGGAGCACTTTAGCTTTGGGGCAAGGAAGGAAAACACAAGCAAAGGAAAGGAAGGAAAGCAAGGATCAAGAAAGTAAGAGCATGATCAAGTAATTTCAGCATGAATACTTGTAGGGAACATATTGCATGTGTGATTTCCTAGTTGGTTTTGACATACATGGCTTTGTATGTTGGTGTATGGTTCTCTTGATGTCGGTGGCATGGTTTTGTCGGGTTATGATAGTGGTTTTCAGCCTAGCCTTGCCTTTTTCCGGGTAGGAATGGTGTGATGGGATTATTTTATCAATTTTGAGCTTTGGAATTACCGGATGGTTTTGGAATCCGGGGCAGAGGTGGTCTCAGGAAAATCCCAAAGGCCTAGGAATCCCTTGACCATTTTTAGCGGGATACACGGTAAAGCTTGAGGGTGGAGTCTCAGTTTAGGGCCTAGTGATTTGGTGTGGATTGCGGTAAATCCTAAGAGACTGGTGTCTCGATTTAGGGCCTAATGATATGGTGTGGATTGTGGAAATGGCTGGGAGATAAGGAAATGAAAAATTCCTCAAGGATAGTGATGGAATCTGGAGGCACTCCTATCTCGGTTTGGTGTTGTGATCTCGGTGCTGGTTTTGGTGAGATCATGGTTTGGTGAATGTGGAGATGGTTTAACCTCTAGATTCCCATGGTTGTTTTTGGATTTTTTTAACCCTGAGATCCCACTTTCATGCTTGGAATATGGCACATGGGTGACTGGTTGAAAGAAAGATTTGGTTCAACCATATCTATGGTTTAGTGGTACGTGAAAGTCCCGAACCTGGTCGGATTTTCCTATGTTTAATAAAAACTAAGTTATCTTAATTTTGTACTTGTTAATATGTGGCTTTAATGGTTGTTATCTCATTGTTATTTTTATGGTTTAATGCTGGTTATAAGCATGGTTATATGACTGGCTATTGTCACGGTTATTTCATGTATTTACTTGTAACTTAAAGGATAATGGATGCAAGACCTAATTGATGTCTAAACAATTAAGGGAAGAGGGTGGTGATCCTTCTCGTCAAGCTCCACATGTGTTATCAGTCCTTTATGCTCTGTCTTGTATTCATTTCATGTACATTGCATTGATGCCAAGTGTTTGACAAAATGTCAGTCCCGGTTGGGGATGGTCAGGCCTAGTCTTGGAGTCAGTTTTGATTTGTAAGTCTTGTTATTATGTAAATTGTGGATTCTAAAGGTGTTATTGAGTTCTGGGCAGTGACCTGGGCTTTGGACTTGAAAAAGTGGCTCAATCCTGGGGATTCAGGCACAATATTGGGTAGAAAAGTCCCTAGACACTGGCATACCATGTTGTGGGAGCGTCCAGATCTATCTCGACGCATGCATGCCCACATCAAGGGAGAGTTCGGGATTTTAATGGTTTAAAAACTTAGTGGGGCCCATAGGTTGGTCACTTGAGAGGTTGGGATGGCTCCTGGGAGTCTTGTTGCTGATGTGGAAGGTCTATATGGCGTGTTTCCATCGATTCCACTTCCTTAAGGTGACTTAGGAGGTCAGATCATATCATAGTAACTTCTCATCTCATGTTTACCTCTGTTGTCCGGCTACTTGGGTAGATGGGGGAGGAGGGTGTTGCAAATAGAAAAGTCAAATGTACATGTAAATTATGATTGTTATTGAGCCTTTGTAGAGATAACAAGAGAATTTTTATTTTTTGAAATCAAGAGTAAACCAATCACCTTCGATTATTGAACTACCCTTGATATTAAAATTCACAACAATGTTTGCTCTATTTTTGCAATAGATAGGTTTGCTACAAGTTGTTACATGGGTTCATTATACTTTTAAGTATTGATATGTTTCGTTTTAATTTTGAACCGGGACTTCTTCTTGGCAGCTACAAAGTGGATCTCATCCATATTGAGCATCTACCTTATGTACTCTAAAGCAAAATCCTCATTAGGAGGAATTTAGGTAGCTTGTAAGGTGAAAGGTCACACCCAAATATTCTCAATTCTATATAATTTTGATAGAGGTACCAATCCCCTGTCTGAACTTGGTCTGATAGCTGCAACATCTTTCTAATTTCCTCATTGATCCTTAGTTTTGTTCTGCTGGTTAAGGGACTGATTGTTGGATGCACAAACATTTCTACAAACTGTTTGTATGTGTATTCCTTTTGTTCCTTCATTACCAGAGTAGTCCAAAAGATGACTGATTGCTGGTTCCCTTCTGCATCTAGCTTTTGTAAAGAAATCTTGATGTTGTCTCCTTGAAAATACAAGAACATATAAACTAACACAGAGGCATACTTGAACACCTCCTCAATTTGAAATTTAATAAACTGCTCATGAATTGAATCTGCAAGAAATTGGCTAAAGTTAAATATGATGGAGGGCTTAGAATCAACAGAGAAAATGGACAAAAATCCTATGATGGCCTCATCTACCCACTGATCTGAGTAGTAGCCAAGGAGGTAAGAGATTACTGTGATAATCTGCCTGGCTCTCTCTAGGAAAATAGAGGAGGGATAGGGAGGATTTTTCTTTGGCAATGAGGCATCTTTTGTCAAGAAAAGTTCAAGGGTTTTGGCCCTCTTGGCAAAGTCCAATTTTTGGTACAATTCGACAAGTGCTTCATAAGAAAAGGGGGTGGCATTTTCTACTATGGGGGCTTTCATCATCTGGTCTATGGCTTTAGGGGTGATAGTTAACAATATTTCTCCAATGGGGGCAATGATGATTCTTTGGATTGGCAGATAATAGGCATGACACTTCCAAACAAACTCTGGGGTGCTGTGGGTATGAGGAAAAATATAGTGGGGTAAAATGGATTCCCATAGCTGAATGTCATCGAATTTTTCAATGTATTTGTCCTTGAGCCAACAATACATCTCAAAAAAGTCAAATTCGCAGAGACTTTCATGGATTTTAAGGTCTCTGTCAGCTAAAGGGATGTGGTGAAAATCAATAGGAGGATATATCAGAGGATTGGAAGGTTCTTCTAGTCCCTTGTCCTTTGGAGGCATCTTCAAATGAGGCTAAGGACAGTAGTGAAAATTGGATTGGAGGCTTCAATACATAGAGAGGAGTCAGGATTTGGGGCAAGAACAGAGGTAATAGGCTGAAAATGAGTGAGCAGACAGTGTCGCTAGCAGGTGAAAATGTTGGAGTTTAGTCCAGCAAACCTGTAACAGAGCAATAATAGTGACAGTGCATGAATTCAGTAACTAGTTAATGAGTGAAAGGGAGGTTTATATAACAATGTGGTTTTTCTATTGAAGGTGGTGTGGGTTCATTGGATTAACGGCTAAACCAATTGATTTCTTAACGACTTAATTTTGGAGGGAGCGGATGTAATTGGTGGAGTTAACAGGAAAATGACGTGGCAGAAGGTGAGTGGTGGGAGCGCAATGGGTAGGAGAGTGGTATTGGGAGGCAAAGAAACTGCTTTTCGGAGGGGGGGGGGAGCGGTTAGCGGTTTCGCCCGAGGGGGGTCCGAAAAGCTATGGTGTTGACATGTAGGGGCGGGCGCGGTTTCAAATACTGCCCATTTTGGACCCCCCTGATGGTAAAGTTTGGATGGTGAGGGGGGACCAAAATACAACGTGGGAGAGTTAACGTGATGTGATGGGGCACCCGGTGGGGCCGGCGGGAATTAATTTACTGCATAGTGGGGAATATTTGCAATGTATGGGGAGGTAATAAAACTTAGGAATAAGGGATTAATACACCAAAATTAATTGATATAAAACCTTAGAGAAAAACTTTAATCCTTTGCCCTTTCCTTTTGCATATGAAGATAACATTTGACATTTCCCAATGTGGCGCATTTTGACTAGCAGCCTATGCATTTATAAAAATATGAAATGAAGCCATTCTTTTATTTTTTTCTTCCCTAACATTTTATTTTTCTTTTGCCTTATTTGTTTAGGGTAGCTAACACCTATCATTTTATTGATATGGATGCCTATAAAACATTAAATTGGCCTAACATTTTAACTTTTCTTTCTTTTGCATCCATATCCTAACTTAACATTTTAAATTTATTTTTGGCTAATATACTAACTTATCAAAACCAAATAACGTTACAATAGACCCTAAGCCCTTTATAATTCTGTGTTGGCTTGAGGAAAGAGGAAAGATGATTATTGGAATGACCCATCGCTAGTAAGGAACACCTAGACACCCCTTGGCCCACATGGGATGCGCAAGTATCCTCTCCCTTGCCCCACATTGAATTTTCAAGTACCCACTAATGGGGCCTATGATTTATCGACCCACAAGAGAAAACATTCCCTTTTGTTTTTTTAAAGTTTTTTTTGCTTCTAGATTGTGTCTCAAAACTAGATCTCAAATGGTGTTGTAGATGCCACTCATCAACCTACATTTGCGACTAATGTGGTTTACCTTGTCAAAAATTTACAACTACAATGCAAAATAATGTCTGTTTGCACTTTTCCCTTCACTGAGCATAACTTGTACTTCATGGACTTGAACCACATATTTTGCATTCCACTACATACCTCTGCTTTGATAATAATCAATACGTGCTTTTTGTAACTTTCTGCTTAGTTAACTGTCTTATAAGAACCCTACCATACTTACATACACATTTATTGGTTTTCACTCTTTTATGCTATGTTTCTTTAGTTTTCTGACTTTCTATCTATCATATGCTCTTCACGTTGTACACAAAAATATTTCTATACAAATAATGCACACTATCTTATCACATGGCAATCATCAAAATCAAACAATGCCTATAACAACAACATTTTAACAACAAATAAAACTGTCACAGACATAATATACCTAAAAGTAACACATTATCACTATGCATTTTACTTTTACAAAACATTTATGGAAATTTTGGAAATTTTCAGAATTGCACAAGTTCATCCCAACTTTTGGAAATTTAAGACAAAACCATTTTTTATGATGCCACATGGTAAGAAACAACATTCATAAGAATGGCATGCTCCATTATTGAAACACCACCATCAATTAAGGCAACTATAATCATGACAACGGTATTCACAACATCAACTTTATCAACATCACCTCCAACAACAACAAGAACAGGCTCTTATTATTGCCTTCCACATTCCCCCCACTCCTCCTATCGGCGTGGGGGGAATGTGGAAGGCGATAATCAAGTGAAATATATGGACAGTGAAATACAATCAAATGCGGTGCGTACAAATGATTAGTTGAAAGGTACTTGATCTTTCTCAGATTTCTTCTCTAATTTTTTTTAACGTTTGTTGGCTTGAGGGGGTTTGGACCCAAGTTCAGATTTCGCTGCGCTAACCAACAAAACCCTACACTACTGGCCCTTTCGGCAACAACATGCATAGTGTAGGCTGCAGTCTCACCCAAGACAGTATTGGGGGATGCTAGAACCAAACTTCTGCATCTAGAAGGCTATTTAATGTGGTTTAATGTGCTTCTATAGTTTTGGTTTTGATCTGACCTTCGCGAACCCTTATTCATGAAACTCAAATGATTTTCAGTTAAAGAGAGTTATAAGCTTTGTGTAACCATCTAATCATGCATAAAATAACATCTAACATTTGATCCAGATCTTTGCGGAGTAATTAAGATAAAATACAGATAAATATCATTCAGTTGCGCGTAAGTACAGAAAATACATAAGTGCATAAAAATAGACATATAATTGCTTGAAATATATTTTATTACTTCAGATCTTCCTTATACAACTTTCCAAACCCTGTGCACATAGCTGCAGGGGCCTACACACTCAGCTGCAGACTTACCAAGGTCTCTACGCACTCAACTATAGGAGCCTTCCCCTCGCCCAAAACAGAGAAAGATCTATAGTTATAGACTCAAAGTTGTTTCATCCATCCAATACTTATCTAATTGATTGCCTTAGACTCGCTAAGACACCCTTTTATATATTTTTTTCTATTACAATACCACGGTCTATAAACCATGGGCGGATCTCAAAACAATACCAAAATATAAGGGGTTTTGACCTTCCTAAAACCCCTTGACTCCTATTTGACCTATGCTACTCATGCTCTGCTCCTCAAAATGTGGAGACTTACAATATTTTAACAAAATTGACCCAGGGGACCCCGTCCCAACAGGGTCCAACAAAATTATGTGACTCGTCCTTGAGTCACTCTGTTGGTATGCTCTGGATATTTGCTTTCAGGCTGGTGAACGAAGACTTCACTAGGTGAAGTGCCTCCATGCATTGAATGGCTTCCTGTCGAACTTCTTCGACCAAATTTTTCATAGTTGGCCCGTCTACTACTAGGCCGATGGTGCATTATGTCTGTTGCATACTCTTAAGTGTGCCTTCCACAGTCTGTGAGAGATTCCCTACTTCTTCTTCCCATGGCTGCATTCGTGCAGTGATGATCTGCATCTTCTTCCGCAGCTCCTCGATTTGTCCTTGCAAGGGTGTCCCCTCTTTCAACCGGGTGAATCATTGCACAGCGGCTAAGGTGCATGTCATTGCCTTTATCTCGTCATATTGCAACTGCTTATCCCGAATAGCGACTTCGATCTTCTTCACCTGTGGGTCCTCCTAAAGTGAGGCCCACAGTTCGAGAGTCTCTTCAAACAACTGGCTACACTCCTTGATTGCAACATCAAGCTTCGTCCTATCTATTTTGATGGTAGCCTCGCGCTGCTCTCGAATCTCTAGTGGTGTGGTGGGTTGCAGCTTCAATGGAAGCTCAGTAATTTGGAGCTGGAGATCAAGGTGAACTTTATCCACTGGTGCCCTGGATTCTCTAAATGCATCTGCCAGTTGTTGCACTTTTTCTTTAGAAGTGGCCTCCGATTGAAACTAGAGCTTGGGGAGTTCACTGCATGCTCTGGATATGGCCTGCTGCATCTGTGCTCTTCTCACAGCTGCCTCATCACGGCCCTAGAGAGATTTGTGCTTTTCATCGCACATATGTTGACTGGTGATCTATGCATCCTTGATCACCATGAGAGCCCATTGCTCTCACACCTTAATCTCATCTGCTACACCCTGGTGTAGCTCATGCAATGTGGATAGGGGGAGCGCCACGAGGTTAATACTTATGTCTTTGGGCAGCTGGGCACTCTCCCGTTCTACGACATCGTTCAAATGTAAAGATCCATTAGGCATGGGTACAACGTGAAGCTATGAGGTGAAGACCGAATGCACACTACCCAATGTCATTGGCTTCGCGCTCGCTTGAGACCGGTTCGCTTGAACGATGCTCACTTGAACCTGGCTTGCCTGAACTTGCAACTTTGTGAGGCCCGCTTGGACCATTGTCAAAATGGATTGCTAATGATCTTCAATATGGCCCTACATTTCTTTTGTCTCGATCCTAATAATATCTCTAATTTCATCAAGGTCCCCCTTAGTGAGGACCATGGCCTCTGCACCGATGGACTTATCAAACTTGTGCTTCTTACATGCGCCTCCCATACTAGACTTTTGTCATTTTTTAAGAATAAAGGGAGAATCAACATTCTCCGGGTTTACAAAGGGGTCTTTGATACCCTGATCCAGTTCTTTGGTATGTTGTGCTTCATCTTGCTCATCCTTTGGTTCCTTCATGTATTTTTCTATAGGTAGATGGTCACCTTCTTCTTTTCCTTTCGCACTACTTTATTAGTCCCTGTTGTGCCTTCTACACTAGTCCCTATTATACATTTGACAATATCTGTTGGAATGAGCCAACCAATCATCCACTGAAGGACTAACCGTGTGATATCATCTTCAATGACCAAAAGTGGCAACGCTGTCCATTTCTTCATCAGGTCGCACCTCACGTGGATGTGTACATGATGGAAATCAACCTTAAAATCTGTGTGTCGATATTATTTGAACAGAGTGGGCGACAAACATGGTTTATGTTTAATTACCATACACAATTCCATTTGCGATGGCATAGGTGGGGTCCTTCATTGCCCACAACGAGGTAAATTTGGCAGCCTCGCACAACTCTGGATCCATCGTTGGGAACTAGGAATCCTCTAGCGTCCTCCAATCTATCAACACAATCAATAATAGTAGCCACACATAGTGGAATTATTTTCCTTCCTCTTGTGCTTCATGCCAATCATCCGATAATTCTTGGCAGAGTTACTTTTCCCAATTGAATTGGACCCCCTGGCTGCACTACGCAGCCAAGGATACCATTAGTGCTGGTACTTCATTGGCACGACACTTTCTCATGATTTCGCTTGCCAAGATTTGTGCAACAAACCACACAACTTCATCTGAGATAGAACTAATGGCATATCCCTGAAACTTCTTCACCAACTCAAAGTCACTTTTCATTTGGTCTGCGATATTTTTCTCCTATGACTTCCCCACAAAAGCATCTGCGGGGTTCGTGCCCTGATATGGTTGTGCTGTGATTCTGTGGATCATCATATCATCAATTGGGATGGGACCTCCTAGCTAGAGACACTCATCATGAACCAACACCAACAACTAGTGCACACAAATGGTATTAATAATATTGCAGCTAAAATGTGGGACATACAACATATTAAGCAACCTTGTGCGCTCAAGACTAGCCGCCCACTTCATTGGTTCAAGCCGTGTAACACCCATCTCCTCATAGTAGACTGTTTTCAAGTATTTACTGGGTTCCAATTTCAGAAGTTTCTCATGATCACCCAAATCCCAATCCTCTGTGTTCAGAAATGGTACCTGGGCCAACAAGTCACCCTCAATAGTTACTTCCTCCGGCAGCAATGGCATGAATACCTTGAATTTCAAAGAGTCAGGGTCCTTAGTTACTTTGGTAGCTGGTTTTCATGGGGGTATATATGGCGGCAGCCAAGGGCTCGATGCCTTCTGTGTTGATATCCTCAATCCCCATGTTCATCTCTTCTTCGTCCAGGTCTTAGGGTTCCATAGGCTGCTTGTTTTTATCCATACAACCCTTCTGTCTCTGCTCAATTGAGATTTTTCGTGGCGACTTCTAAACGGGGGGTTTCTGTGGCTTTTTCTACTTTTTCTCTCCTGCCGCGGAGGCAATAGGTTTTGGCCTCAGTGACCTGGGTGCTATAGAAGGGACTGGTGGTGTTGCAGTCATGATGTTTCCTACCCTCTCTTCAAGAATTCTTTCTCAACTTCTGCCCAACTCAGGTAACCGGTTATACAACAATACACTCGGCTCTTTAAGCGCAACAACACTTAACAAATTCTCAAGAAGCAAAGTGGCCAAGGGTGGAGTGGGGTGCAGAAACACTCCTTGTGGTGCAACTACCTCACCGAAACTTCCATCCACGCGTTCTTCCAACACCCTGCGCAACCTTCCTCCTTTGATAAAATTTTTCCTTGGCAGCATAGTTTATAGTCTTGCACTTTCTTTGAATTGCCAAAAGTACTAAGAATTTCCTGTGTTCATGTAGTCATTGTGTAGGGGCGTGATCATCCTTATAAACCTTCACCCTACTCCCATTAATCCTTTCTGGAAATACTTCCCCATACAA
Organism: Pinus tabuliformis; assembly: GCA_031772625.1. NCBI lineage: Eukaryota > Viridiplantae > Streptophyta > Pinopsida > Pinales > Pinaceae > Pinus > Pinus tabuliformis. The sequence continues at coordinate 869,171,207 of CM062817.1, forward strand.
CTTTGTGAGCTAGTGCATATGGTCCCATCTAGTGCATTTGAAACTTCCCTGAAAACTTGGTAAACTTGCTGTCATACATTAGTACCAAATCACCATTTTTGAAGGTGCATTGCTTGATGTGTCGATCGTGCCATGCATTTTCTCTATATTTTTGTACCTTTTGATGAAAGCCAACCAAAAAGTGATCTTCCTCTAATGCCAACAATTGCGCGAGGTATTCCTCCATGATGTCGCGATCTTCCAACTCAGTTATTCCTGTGATACGGCTGGGCACTATGTATTCCATCGACATTACCACTTCTTGTCTGTAAACCAGTCGAAAGGGTGTTTTCCCAGTTAATTTCTTACAGGTAGTCCTATAGGCCCATAGAACCATTGGTATGTGCACATCCCAATCATTCCTATTAACATTTCATACCTTTGTGAGGGAATTCTCCAAGATCTTGTTGAAAGATTCAATAGTGCCATTCACTTGGGGGTGATATGGTGTACTCTTCTGATGGTATATCTGGAACTCTTTTGTTAAAGCTGCGATTGTCTCATTCAGGAAGTGTGACCCTCTGTCACTCATCAGAATTTTCGGGCATCCAAACCTTGATAGAATAAACTCAAATATGAACTTCGCAGCAGTGTCTGTGTCACAATCCTTCACAGGCTGTGCCTCGGCCCACTTGGTTAATTATTCCATTGCAGTGATAATATAACGCGCTCTCGTCTTTTTTCCTGGTGGTTGAATAGGTCCAACAAAGTCAATTGCCCATTTATTAAATGCTTGTAATGTGACCCATGGATTTAATGGAAGTTCATCCCTTCGCGATGGTTTCCTAGTCCTTTGACACACATCAAACGCACTGCAGTATTCCTTGGAATCTTTATGTACTGTTGGCTGCCATAGTCCCGCGCTTAGGATCTTCTACGCAGTAGCCTTACTTGCATAGTAGCCTCCAGTGACACCACCATGTGCTTCAACTAGAATACATTGTCTTTCATATTCAGGTACATATCGACGTAGAACTTCATCCAACCCCATCTTATATAGTTGTCCTGCAATCACAGAAAAATCAATAGCCCTGACAACTAGTTCCTTCTTTTGCTGCATCGTATAACCTTCAGGAGCTACGCCAGTAGATAAAAACTGAATGATGTCTGCAAAATGCTCATTCGCAACCCTAATAGCAAAGAGTTACGCGTCAGGTAATCCTTCCTCAATATTTGTAGGCTCTTCACCATTTTTGATCCAAGAAAGGTGGTCTGGTCCAACATTCAATCTCTCGGGATTCACTATGACTTCAAAATCATATTCTTGAAAAAGGAGCAACCATCTATAGATTCCCCCCCAACACAGGATTATTGACCAGGTACTTCAAAGCAGAATGGTTCGTGTACATCTTAAAGTGCACACCTAGTAGATAATGCCTGAAATTTTGTAGTGCATAAACCATGGCCAAACCTTCGCACTCTGTGGTTGAGTAGTTCCTTTCGGCCTTAGATAGTTTTTGAATGGTGAAGGAAATCAAGTGATCGATATCTCCTACCCCTGGTTGTATTAAGACGAATCCCAACGCTATGCAAGACGCATCCACATGCACATGAAATTCCTTCTTCCAATCTGGGAATATTAGGATTGGTGCCATAACCATCTTCTCCTTTAGAGTATCCAATCTCTTCTGACAATCGTCATCCCAGCAAAACGTAACATCCTTCTTTAATAGCTTCTCCATGGGCATGTGATTTGTGCATATGCCTTAATAAACTTCCTATAGCACCCAGTATGACCCAATATTGTGCGTAGCCACTTCACGTTCCTAGGGAGATCTAGATTGATAATGACAACGATCTTAGCAGGGCCTACCATCAATCCTTTCTTACAGACATGGCCTAAGAATATTCCGTAAGGTACACAGAAAATACATTTCTTCAAGTTCAGAGAGATCTGGTACTTCCTACAGGTATCCAACATCAGGCGCAGACTAGAGACATGCTTCTTGACCAACCCAAACACTGTCCAATCATCGAAGTAGACTTCCAAAAACTTATGAATGAACTCCTTGAACGCCATGAAAACCACCCTAGAGAAAATTGCAAGAGCATTTTTGAGTCCGAAAGGCATAATTGTATACTAGAACGACCCCCATTCGATAGTGAAGGTAGTCTTGCTTCTATCCTCTGGTGCGATCTTAATTTGGTGGTATCCCGAGAATCCATCCGTAAATGAGTAAGCTTCCTATCCGCCAACATTCTTGAGAAATTCATTTGTAAACGGCGTAGGGAATGGATCATGGAAACATGCATCATTTAACTTTTGTAGATCTACGCAAATCCTGATATCACCTTTTGTTTTCTTCTCTTGGACCACCATAGGAATGACCCACTCAGATTCCTCTACAGGCTTGATTATTCCAACCACGAGCATTTTATTGAGTTCCTCTCGTACCTTTTCCTTTTATTTGGGGTTCAATTGATATGGGCACTTCTTAAGTGGCTTCACATCAGGTTTTAAATTGATCATCATCACCCCCAAATCTCCTACTATCCCCTTCAAGTTAGAGAACTTTGTTGGAAATAAATCTTGATATTCATGTAATAATTCAGTTACCTTATCCACTATATCTTCATCCCAATAGTCGCCAATGTTTGTGAATTTTGGTTATGCTTTTGAACCAATGTTCACCTGCTTTGTGCGCACTGGTTGCGAAATATCAGGGATTTCAGCACTAGGTCCCCCAAATTCGTGTTGTCCCTTTGATTCAGGGATATTAATATTCCGCAGATCCTCATCAGCTTCTTCGATTGTAACATTGTAACATTGTAACATTCTATAACATGCTGCAGCTGCGTACTGCAGTCATGCTGTACCCACGTGATAGGTTCGATGGGTGTTCAAAAGATTGTTGCTTTAATCTCCTGAAGTACTTCATCAATGCATGCGAACCCATCATCAAAACTGAACGTGGGCAAGAAAGTTTCTTTCATCTCATCGCAGTCAATAGTCCTGTGTCGTAACTCTGTTTCTAAATACCAGTTCTTCGGGATAACATCCAGCGTATGAATAAAGATATGCACCCACTCAGGTTGAGGTATTTCACCCCTCGCCTTAGTCCACAACACTAGATGTTCGCCCAAATCATCCTTCCGTGTGTATTTTCTAGGGAATCAGTGTTCGTGTAGCCAAATATTAATCGCATCATTCGACGATATTCCTTCATTCAACAAAATTATCCCTATGCGTACCCCACCATGTTGCAGGCGTAGCTCTTAATGCTAGATCTAAGGCATGGAACTGACGCTCCTCTGGTACATCCCTTTGAAAATGTTCAAGAATTATATTGTCATCACCCAAGCCATCATAATAGGATAACTTACGTCCCTCAGTAGATACACAACGTAGCAATTTTCTAAGCCGATTACATCGCAACGTAGAGACCTCATGCAACTGATTCTGCCAGTTTTCTATCTCTTCATCTGAGTCTGGTTGACATGAGCTGTCCTTCTCCTAGCTGATCCTTCCATCCAGAGTGGGATCGATCTAATATTCATTTTGCGCAGTTAAATTATAGATGTGCTCAATGTCGTCATCTTCATAATAGTCACGATTCGGTTCTGTGTATCGCGCACCTTCAGCTGGATCCAACGGGACAATTACTCAAAGTTCATTTTTCTCAAATATGATGCTTCGCTTCTTTAAGTTGATGATTTCCTTCATGCCAAAATCCCGATCAATCCTTAGCAACATTGGGTAGGGATTACTATGATCGACGATCTCAGTAACTTCAAAATTAACCAATGCTCTTGCACCTTCAATATCTACAGTTACTCCATGCAGGCGCCCCATTGGAATTATCTTCTGCTGATTCGCCATGCACAACTGAATTGGCGACCATTGTAACTTAGGCTTTCCGATACGTTCCTAAGTTTGCTTCGGAAATACATTAGCATCGAAGCCCAAGTCTAGGATTACTTGACCCATTTTGAAATCGCCGATCTGCGCAGTCAGCCTCATCTCCCTAGCGGTTCTTTTCTTGCTTTGGTTTACCTTATTGACTATGCGTTGTCCTAGTAACGACTTATCCTTGTTGGCACAATTATCTATCAGTTCTTGTAGTCCCTCCACTGCCTTATGATCTCGTAGTAAGTTCATATAGGTCTGCAGAAACGATTTCAACACAGTGGGACCTGAATCTTGGGTTGCAGTAGCATCTTCAGGTTTCTCGTTTTGTGAGGCTATCAGCGTTGGGTTCTGAGATGTAGAAGCACATGGACTTGTAAAATAATTTCTTGCCTCTTTTTCTTTATGTAAATCAAACCCAACATTATTTTCACCAGCTTTTCAGAACCATGACTTTGATTCTAGCTATTTGCCTTCAACCTTGTCTTCACCAGTGGCTACACCACTTCGCATGACTATGTTAATACTAGGATTATCTTTGCGTGGCTCAGATCTCATCATTTGAATATTATATGTCGACTGTTGGGTCTTCTTCTCCTGCATCTTCGCTATTAATATTGGGCAATCTTCTATAACATGATCAAATTGATGATAGTACTGACATGAAGGGTGTGTTGGATTCTGACAGTCGCGCGCAAAGTGGCCTAGTTCTCCACAGTTCTAACAAATAATTTGGCCCCAACCTCTTCCAGCTCCCCCTCCTCATCCTCTTCCCTGTGCTTGAAATCCTCCACAAGCTGTAGGTGAGCCTTGGTCATTCTACATGCGGTTTTCAATATGAATCCTATACAACAAATTTCTGTCTACCATTAGTTCATAGCTTCGACAATTCCTCTCATCATGACCAACTTATTTAAAAAAGCTACAAAAAATTTTCTTTGGAGACTGTATAAACTTTTGTAATAGGGAGCAATTATTGATTGAATGTTGTCTTGAAACTTGGAAAATACTACACTAGGTACTTGCACCAATGCTTGATCTAGTGGAAGACTCTGGTTTTAGTGGGTTAGGACCTCCCATAGCTATATAATCCTGGAATACAGGGCATTGATCCTTACGATGACCTTCGGCCTTGCATTTGGTGCACCGAACTTCAAAATGTGTCTCTGACTTAACCTCCTTTCCCTTCTTCAAATCCTGCAACTCCATATGTAGTCTTGTTAGTTGCGCCTAGATCTGCTGAACTCGTACATTCGTATCCTGGATCGGTGAAGCTTCTAGGTTCATCGCGATTTCCAATGCTTCGGCCTAAGACTCAATCTTCTGTTGAGATAACGATAATCTTAAGTGAGGTAATAGCGAAACTATGTACCGGTCCCTATGTTGCTCATCTGAGATCCGAAGGTTAGCTTGACTTAGTAAGCACTTCAGTCACTGATCTATATCCCATGAAAATTCATTAACCCTCTGCTTAATGTCTTTGATCTGAGTCACACACTGAACTTTTGACTTCAGCATCATGAATTCCGTGTTTAGCGCATCCTTCATATTAGCCAATGAAGTAACCGGGCGAGTTGCGATTTTCTAATATACCAGGTAAGTGCCCTGTTCTGTAGCGCTGTAACGAGTTGCGCTTTCTTCATATCATCATCATTGATATGCTATGCTTTCCACACAACTTTTTCCATATTGAATAGTGGAGGTGGAGGTGTAGGTGTATGAGGTGGAGGCAAAGATGGAGGTGGAGTGGTCGGATGTTGAATTCTAGAAGTACCTTGATCCATAGTTTGCGCTGCACCTCTAGGCGTACTAGGGCTACTTCATTCTTCTTCACTTTTAGACTCTCCCAATAAGGGAATGTATTCACTTTTGACAAATTTGTCTTGATCTACTTTGAATCGCTTTCCACTTCGCGTAGATACAGTTGGACCCCCTTCAACATTAAGGTAAAGGCATAACCCTCTTTTCACACAAAAGCATTTTAATCCAGGTTTTTAGCAATTTCAGGTACTTACCTCTCGAACCTTTGAAGAATCGTCATTCAGCTTCGCTATAGGACACAAATGTATCTATTGAAAATTCAGTGATGAAACCACCCAAGATACTATCAATTCGGTAATAAACATCCCTCGCAACCTTATAACTAGATTTTTTAAGACGTTTGACTAATTATGGAGTCCACACAATAGGATCGTCACACTTACAAGTAGGTTCACTATTTGCTAATTTGGACAACCACTCGTATAACTCACAGGGGAACGATGAAAAGAAGACTTTGTGTACTTCTATGTAATGATACCTTTGTAACCACTTTTCTTTTGATAAGCGTGGCTTCCTATTCTCCTGGTCTGCAAACTCATGTAACTTTCGATCTATCCACTTCTCGATTTCCTTCTTAGTCGGTATCCACTTATGCCACATCACACATCCCTCAGATAGATCCCGGTCCTAGCAATGGAACCATTTGTTGGCTTGAGGGGGCTTGGACCTAGGTTCAGAGTTAGCTATGCTAACCAAAAAAACCCTACACTATCGGCCCTTTCGGAAACAACCCACGTAGCACAAGCTACAGTCTCACCCGAGGCAGTATTGGGGGATGCTAGAACCAGGTTTCTACATCCAAAAGGCTATGTAATGTGGTTTAAGGTGTTTTATGCAGTTTTAGTTCGGCTCTAACCTTTGCAAACCCTTATTCATGAAACTCAAATGATTTTCAGTTAAAGAGAGTTATAAGCTTCACGTAATCATGTAATCATGCATAAAATAACATCTAACAGTTGATCTGGATCTTTGCGGAGTAATTAAGATAAAATACAGATAAATATCATTCAATTGTGTGTAAGTACAAAAAATACGTAAGTGCATAAAAATAGACACATAATTGCTTCAAATATCTTTTATTACTTCAGATCTTCCCTATACAACTTTCTAGACCCTACGCACACAACTGCAGGGGTCCGCGCACTTAACTGTGGACTTACCAAGGTCTCCGCACACTCAGATGCAAGAGCCTTCCCCTTCACCCCAAACACAAAAATATCTACAATTAAAGACTCAAAGTTATTTAATCCATGCATTACTTATCTAATTGATTGCCTTAGACTCACTATGACACCCTTTTATATAATTTTTTCTATTACAATGCCATGGTCCACAAACCATGGGCGGATATCAAAATAATAACAAAATATAAGGGGTTTTGACCTTCCTAAAACACCTTGACTCCTATTTTACCTGTGTTACTCGTGCTGCACTCCTCAAAATGAAGAGACTTACAATATTTTAACAAAATTGACCCAGGGGACCCTGTCCCAACAATGTTTTCCAAGATACTGTGATAGAAAGTCATTTCATTGAAACTTCAGCTAGAATTATATGAAGCAGGTCACTCCCATGTTTTGGCTACTTGTTCCACACTCCTCTTTTCGACTTTGCTTGCACATCACAATTTCGAGCATATATTATTTCTTAGACACTGCTTGTAGATCAAAATTTTCATAAGACTTGACATTCTTTCTTAGACCTTGCTTGTCCATCACAATTTCTGCACGACTTCTTTCTTGAGTGTTGATTGATCATTGCTTCCACTCATATTTTCTTAGGAATCTATCTCGTGTTTTTTTTCTCGGTAACAGTGAACTGCTTCGTCACATGATCAAGTGGCACTGCTTCGCCGTTGCTTTTCACATTTAGAAGAAAATGCTAGTTTAGGTATAATGGGCTATGAAACAATGAAAGTTGAAACTCAAACATCCAAAGTAAAAGATATGAAGGGAAAAATGCATCATAAATCCAACACAAAGCGCAAGGAAACTAATGAGTTAAAGAAGAAAAAATCTTAAAAAGTGAAAGATTTACTTTGATGTTGACGGTTGTAATTAGTAATCAAATATCCATCAAGATGAAATTAGATGGGGTTTTCATTTATTAGATAATAAACAAGATGATATTTTTCCTTCGTATGCAGTTCTCATTGTGCCAACTCGAATGAGTGTTGTTTGTGATGTAGGTAAAGTTCCCTCTGCAGACAGAGGCAACCCATCTAGCCCTACAGTGGGTCTAGTCACAACAAGAAAAATACAACAACTAATTCCTTAAATAGTCATTGTTGAAAGAGCCTACCTTATTCTGGTGTTTGATGCAGTCTTCGTTACACTGCTCCAGCTATCGTTTTCTTCTCCTTGATGAGTGATTCACCTGAAACAACACAAGAGAACAACAAAACACATAATAGAGAACAACAATGAACTATTTACTTACAAAGTCAAGGAACCATAAGCTATCAAATATATTTCATACATGATATAGGAAATAACCATTGATTGTATTAAATATGAGCAAAAGTAAAGCTTACAACCATGCCTTGACGTCGCAAGCTTCCTCGAAGGGTCCAGTCAGTATGTCTCCACAAGAATTCACTCTCAAAAGGTCTCCCAAAAAGGATGATGACTCTCTCTCTCACCCAAAAGCACTAATATAAGGCTAAGGCAATCCACAACCAATTGCTAGACTATCAGCAATTCACACTGCAAACTATCAATCTCACACCAAAACTAGCTAATTTGCTCAATACCAAAAAACTCGCTGATCATAACAATGGAGGATACTTTTATAAGAGGAGGAGACTCATAAATGAGGGGGAGGAAGTTTATCTTCATGGGAGGTTACTCAAAAGGTGGAACCACCATTTCAAATGAGGAAAGGTGAACTTCCTTGACCCAACAACCAGTTCTAGAACCACCCAGAAGCATTCTATTTGAACTAATTCGCCATATCTGGGTCGTCGTGAGGCAACAATATATTCAAATTTATCGTCGCAAGCAGGATACAGATGACTTGTGACGACCCCTAAAATCTATTCGTCACAGAGAACATATGTACTCTTGCGATGGTGTCGCGAGGTTCTGGTTTACTTTGGTCCATCATCGCAAACGTGATATTGATGTCCTGTGACGATCTTGAAACATAAGTAAAAAGGGGTCAACTTCAGGATTAATGAGAATGGTTGATCTTCTTGAGTGATGTGGAAGATGTGGACACATATTTTGATGTATGACACAAAATAGATGCCATTCAGTGACCGACTCTACCCGAGATCAGGGGATGCGGGATCGATGACAAAATACTGTGTAACAGATGCCCCCTAAAGCATGAAGGCCGAGAGAGTGGGAGGGGTGAAATGCTTTACGAAACCATAACTGAACCGGAACACCATCACGGAGAACCTACAGATGCAAGTACAACTGATATCTCTGATAGTGAAAGAAATACATGTAGTCGAGGTATGGGTGCAACCATCCAAAAGACAAATAGAATTGGTCTGTGGTATGGACGCAACCATCCAGTCGAAAATACCATATGAAAACATAGGTATGGTCACAACCATCCAGAAAGACTCAGGTATGGTCGCAGCCATCCAATCAAAGAGTCATGTATGCAATCATAAACCAATCCACGCAACCTGAACTTATATAATTTGAGTATGGGGTCTTGAATCCAACCCGATCATAGTACAATTTCTAATATGCGAATAAATGTGTTGAAGTCGAGCATACTAGAAAATCACTTGATTACCAGCCAATGATGTGAACCGTTAACAAGCACGAGAGAGACCACCAGTAATGTCAATGGTTCTCAAGGTACTGCTAGTACAATCCACAAAGTGTGAAGAATGATTTGGAGTCGAACACTTATGGAATCACCTGATCGAAGACCAATGATGTAAGTCTGTCGTTGAATGCGAACAACTTGCCATTAGGGCATGCAAGCTCTAAGGTACCTGAAAGGAGTCTCTAGATCAACTTCCTGGATAATGAGTCGATGTCGACAGGAAGTGATCCGTCACAGGAGGGCCATAATGTTTCCCACATCAATGATGCGAGACAAAGGAACAAGATGTAGATGGATGAAACAGAGAATTAGAGGAGGATGTAAGGGTGCAAACTGCAGAAGGATTAAGCTCTTGAACATATCGGTGACACAACTCCGGAATGTGGTAGCATTTTGGTACCAAGGGATCGAAGGTCATACGGAGACAACAGGGATCGAATGGAATGAGGCAAAATGAAGAACCCAAACCCCGGAAGGCCAATGATGAAGTGAGGATGTCCCAAACCCAGTGAGAAGCAACAAAGGTGTTGATGTTCAAGAGCGACAAGCTGCCATAGGTAATCAACATAATATTTCCAAATTTTCCCCACCATTGCTGGCGAGTACCCCAATTATTTTTGAAACACAAGCTTGAAGGGGATAGCATATGCTTGCAATATAAGTTTTTCCTTCGGACAAATCCAACCTAGTGAAATTTTAACGATCCCTAGGGAGGAGAATCTCGGGTATCATCATGGCTACGAGTCCAATGTCATCAGGTTTTAACAAGTCCAACATAGGTAAAACTCGGAGTCTTTTTCATGTTTAGAGAGTTTGAAAAAGACATAGACAAGAAAACTCCAGATGGGCCCTTTTCATAAGTTTGTGTCTCTCAAGACTGAAAAGGTAGAAAACAATACTTGAGAGAACTGCTTGACCATTGTCAAGGAGTACTTTTCGTAAATAGTGCCTCCAGCCTGAAAAAGTAAAAAACTTGCTGGGGACATGAAATTTCGTAACCATTAACGAACTCGAAACAACAAGGGCTCGACAATCTTTTCATATTTCGAGAGTCAGAAAAGAGCTTAAAGTTGATTCGGAAAGGGTTTTTGGTACTGCTTGAGTATATAATTCAGCGTCGATCATCACCAATGCTTAGAACACCTGTCACTACACACAAACAAAAAACGCAAGCATAAGACCTGTTTCACAAAAATACATGACTAACGCTCAAAAACCCTAATTCAAAACCCTAGAAAACCTTGAATTTTGAACAAAAAGGCTATAAAAGAGGCATTAGGGTAAAAAACAATTCACTTTGTGTTTTTCATTGTGGTAAAAAAACTTTAAACCTTGCGTACCTATGAAACTGAATGATCGATTCTGGGAGATTCAACGGTCCATTGCTTCTCATGTTTCCTCCAGGTAAATACCTCATCCCTATCTCTGTTTTTTCATCAATTTTAAATGCAATTTCATGTTTTAGACCAGCATTTGAAGAGGTTTTTTGAACAAAAATTCCGCCTTGGTCATCGCAGGTTTTCCCCTCGGGGTTGCGACGACCGAGAAATTTGCATTGAGAAAAATCGGGATCATCACAGGAAAGTGATGTACTCCTGCGATGACCCGAAAATTTCTGAACTGTGCAAATCGGCCCGTTGTAGCTATTTTAAAAACAGCTGCGACGAGCACTGGGATTAAAAAAAACTTCATTTTTAAACAGTTTTAAGAGCTAAAAACGGTTGAATGGAATTTAATAAAAGGATTTTGGTGCATGCAGGGATACAAAATGGCCTTCTCTTGGCAGGAACACACTCACGATGATGATGATGAAATGGGGGCAGCCGATCCTCATTACCAGAATATCCTATGGAACTGTGGGCTCTTGAAATTCTTCTTAACACCACTATTGAGAGCTCAACTAGACCTCTTGGAGTACCTTATCCAAGCGTGGAATCCAACGGATGGAAAATTTATCATCCGAGGGCAAGAAATCGAATTTGATGCCACAAACATCTATTTTTTGACCGAATTGTCACGGCGAGGGGAGAGACCTCGCATGATGGGTACTCAAGTTATAGGGGACTTACTAGACACTCTTATTGTAAAAGCGTGCCCAGGGGCACGAAAATCATCCACCAGTGGGAAACTGCAGATTACCTCGGTGAATGATTTGTCATTGCGGGTTTTGCTATTCACTATCACTAGGGAAGATGGCTCCTAGGCCTAGCACGAGGCAACTAAAACTCAACTGTGGCTAGCCTTGGACTGTCTAAATCCCACTATGATTGACTAGGCGGAGGCTGTGTCTCTTAACATGAAGAGACAATTTACCAAATGCCATAATGGTGAGAAAAAACAGTTTGGTTATGGATCGATCTTGGTACTGCTCACGTTGGAGTGAGTACTGATCCGTTAGCTATAGGACATGCAGGTGGGGTGGCCATGACCATGAGAGACCCAAATTACTCGGTGGGCTCTTATGATTCCGCGAGGAGGCAGTGGCCAGCCAGTGTCATGGGGTCCTGAGTTTATTAAGTGGATAAGCCGTCAGTAGGTCGTAGTCGAGGATTGGCCATACGCAGGGATGGACTTCATAGGCGACCCAGACATGCTGCTTCCTCCCGAAGAACAGTGGGATGAGAGAGGTAAAATACTCAGCTTAACTGACAAACTTTTGTAACTTTTTGTTGTTTTTGGATTTTAAATATACATGCCCTGATTATTATGTTCAATTCTTTGCAGATGTTGGACCTGAGAGAACTGTAGGTCTCACTTGATCTACTGCCCGGAGGGCTGCCAGAGAGATCGACCTACCACCTCCGGGTGGAGATGCTAAGGAGGAGATAGCCCGAAACCTAGAGGGCTTGACTGAGTGGATCCTAGATTACAGAGGTTTCAAGGAGATCCCCAGACAGTACCAATGACACACCATGGGTGTGTTGAATAGGGTACACCGACTGCTTAGACGGGTGGTCTGAGTAGTAGTCTACTATAGGGAGCGTCATCCATAGTAGACTTCTAGGTTTTGTTTTCTGCAAATTTTGAGAGACATGTGTCTCACGATGTAACTTGAACACACATTTTTTTTGTTGGACATATACATATTTTTTTAGCGCCTTGGTGTGCAACACATGATATGGATCTATCTATGTTTGACTATTTCTGCTTATTAAGTCTGAACGTTTGTCTATGATTTATAATTTGCGCAAATGTCTGTTTAATACATAATTCACTAATGCATCAGTCAATATACATAACATCTGCATAAAAGACAAAAGACACAATAAGCAAGAAATCACTTGACACACCAAACCAAAAGGTACATTGATGCACGGGTTCATTTTTACACAAGCTTGAACCGTGGAGAACTATGCTTGGATTCGGTTTCATTGTTTACACAAGCTTGAAACGAAAAACTATGCTTGAACAAGGTTCACATGCCCCCAACATAATAATCCAATCGAGGTACATGCCCCCCAAGCTTCATTGCATTCAACGAGGTGGATGTAATGAAGGTTCAATCACGAAAGCCAGGAAAGACTCGACTGGGATTTGACGAGATCTTAATCGAAGAATCGATTGGGAAAAGGGGGTTGTTTCATTTTTTAATGAGGTTGACACAATGAAAGAACTATCCTCAGTACATTCGTTTCATTTGTAAACAAGGTTGACACGAGATCAAGAACTCTCCTCAGGCCTCTTGTTTCATTTGTAAACGAGGTTGACAAAAGAGCGAGAACTTTCCTCAAAAACTCCTTGATTCATTTTTTGACGAGCTTAACACAAGATCGTGAACTATGCTCTAGATTCCTTGTTTCATTTTTTAATGAGGTTGACACAAGAACAAACTATCCTTGGTACCCTTGTTTCATTTTTTAACGAGGATGACAAAAGAAAAGAACTATCCTCGGGCCTCTTGTTTCATTTGTAAACGAGGTTGACAAAACAGCGAGAACTTTCCTAAAAAACTCCTTGATTCATTTTTTGACGAGCTTAACACAAGATCGGGAACTATACTCCAGATTCCTTGTTTCATTTTTTAATGAGGTTGACACAGGAACAAACTATCCTCAGTACCCTTGTTTCATTTTTTAACAAGGTCGACACAAGAAAAGAACTATCCTTGGAACTCCTGTTCACGGGCTATACGAGAACATGACTCCCAAGAGGTCTTCACAGGAAGAAAGAACAATGGTTTGGGAGGAATACATGTCATTGGGCACCAACGATAGATCAGGTTCCAATGCCCCCAGTACATGACGTACGAGACCATCTGTATGATCAACAACAGAGGTAGAGATGGAACAGGTAGCCACATAATTGACCTATGGTGGGGAAGGTACTGTTGGCAAACAAGAATCGATAGGGGATGGTGGTGGTATAGGAGGTACCTGGTGACCAAAGAATGACAATTGATCTATAGTCACGATTCTTCCGTCATGTAGAAAACAAACCACATAGAAAGTGAAGAAACAAGAGCCCCCATGACATAAATATAGTCGCGACAAAGGAGAAGATTTAAATCCAATGCACCTTGGACGACCATCACGTCTATATAGACGGTTTTACCTCCCAAAGTAACCAGGAACTTCGAAAGGATTCCCAAAGGTTGACTAGTTCCTCTGTCGAAAGCCAACAGATTTTGGGTGACAGGCACAAGATATGGGGAACCCAAAGCTTGCCAAGTAGTGGAAGGCATGAGGCTAACTGATGCACCCTCATCCAATAAAGTGCTAGGTACTGCCTTATTATAGGCGTGCACGGTGATCTAGAAAGGCACATAAGATGGGAGGCGGAAAGCAGTCAAGTGACTCCAGCCGAAGGAAACGACAGAACTACTTGTTGGGGGTACCATATGACTGCCCCCATGCTCTCTAGGAATCGAAGAAGAACTCTCCAGAGCAGCAGGGATAGGAGGGTCATCCTTTGATTCACAAGAATCTGACGAAACGAGAAGAACATGAGGAGTGTGATCATTACGCTCTTCAGGAATAGAGTGAACAACTGGTGGTGAAACCACATCGTCACTCTCGTCGACCAATGGTTGGTCGGGAACAAACATAACACGGTCAGGCTCAGGAAGAGCAGGGTGGACAAGAGATGAATCTAAGTCAATCTCTTTGTCAACTGAGAGAGGGTCAGAAGAAAGCCGTTGATAACCAACTGGAAGTTGGGGTGAAGGGCTATAAGATTTTCCAAAACGGCGGAAGCTTTATCCATGAGCGGACAAAGGTGAAGGAGATGTTCACCTTCACATAACTTACAAGGGAATCTAATCTTCCCTTTCTTCTTACCACTGCCAGTCGAGGGTGTAACATCGACATGAGCTTCAGAGAGTGATGAGGATGGATGAGTCAGGTCTTGAGACCATACTCTAGGATCCTAGGAATACCAGGACAATCACGAAGAAAATGGTCACCCTTACACAACTTACAAGGAAATTTAACCTTCCGTGGAGGTTTAGAAGGTTTTTCGACTGGAGGTACATTCGGAGCAATAGTTGCACGGGTGGCCTCCCACTTATATAACTTCTTCTTCTTTGTCTTCCTCTTCTTCCTATTAGCCTCTTGGTTACTGGATTTGGAACTTTCACCAGGCGAAGGAGGAGAGGAGGATGATGAAATAGGGGAAGAAGGCAAAGGCTCAACCCTAGAATCATCGTGTCATGATTCAAACAAAGGAGACGACGGAACAAGAGTCATGACGCTTGGGACCACCGAGGTTGAAAACAACCAAACGAGTAAACCGATGGTTAACCCAGGCAAGGACAACGTTGCCATATATGGAGCACCAACATTTCCAAAAGAAGGAAAAGGACCAGGATTCCCATATGGGGGGAGACCTTGACTGGGAGACTCTGGGAATGTTGCCATTGGGATCGACCTTGAAAGGAACTCTAACTATAACCAGGAATATTTCGTGGGCAGTTAATTTTATGACATTGAAACAAAACTTGGCCTTTTCATTTTTTAAGAGTCGAGAAAAGGATGGAAAGGTGACTCTATCACTTTCGAAGTTTAATGAGCATGAAAGGACAAGTGCTCAGATGATCCTTTTACTTTTAAAGAGTTGAAAAGGAACGAAAGTGACTGCTCTTGAGAACTAGACAAGAGGTTTACCAGACAAACCTCAAAACTGCATATACACCTTGGTGATCAAATGAAAGAGAAATGACCAAGTACTTTCCATACGACAGTCAATCTTCCCGAACGCTGTGTTCGGTGCGTTGTGATTCGTAAGGCAGCATAATCGTCTTCCTATGGATAATAGGATGATAACCTAGTGGGGTCTCGCAATATATACTCGACGGTACAGGGAGCACAAATCCGTACTAGTACCTATTGAATCACAGAAGGAGGAATCACCCAACCTTAGTGAAAACAATAGCAACTAGGTTTAACGACGTCGGAACACATCTCTAGCCTAGACCTCTAGATATGTGTGCATTAGGTTCCAATGCATTTTTAGGTTCATTCAATAGATTTTAACAGTTGATCTTGAATTAGGTCTTGGTTTCAAGGCCCTACCAAATGTATTTCAACAATTCCTAGGATGCAACTACAATGAGTAACAAACCATTCCTTTTGATGAAAAACTACCTAAATGAGGGTAAGGAGTTCATTTCCAAGTGAACGAAAACAATAACAAGAAAATGCAAGAACAACAGTGCATGCAAGCAATCCAATCACTAGGAAACACGATGCATCAATCTCGCTTATCTCACAAACATTATGACGAAAAATGAAAGATGCAAATTTCGCTTTTCAATTCCTAATCATGAAGAATCTACTAATGCAAAATGCTTTCACTTTCACATACTATATGAGTGCAATGTTTTTGATTTTTTGGATTTAATAACAAACAAGCAAATGCAAGCCTGACTGATCAAAACAAATGTAATCTATGTTTCAATAGTGAACAGAAATCAAATCAACACATCAAACTGGTTTGATGACCAATCACTACAGACCAATCAGAAAGAATCGACAAGCAGTAAGGGAATAGCTCCAAACAAGTCAATAGGATGGTTATGGATGTAGTTCAAAATCTTGGAAGGACAAGCAACCCAAAACAAGTGATTTCTGGATGAAACATCAAAAGACTTAGGTCACACAGCCCAAAAAACCCAAAATTCAGGCAAACGGAACAAAGAAGGATGTACCTTAGCAAACAGAATCAAAACAAACTTGATAGGATGTGAGAGACAATAGAGGACAAGAAACACTGGCTTATTCAGGAGGCAAGGCTGTGAAAAGCAACCCTACAGGAATCATCTCAGAGGTTAGACTAGGAACATGAGATGAAAGCCAAATTGTCATAGGCACGACATTAGCAACTTAGCGACGTCGTTGCAAGAGTACACATGTCTTCGGCGATGGTCTGATTTAAGGAATCTCCACAGCTGTATGACAAGATATCCGCGACGTACAACTTGGTCAAAGAGGATAGGGGTGATTTGTTGTAGCTGTTAGGAATTAAACAACGACGATCTCAACAGACAAGGAAAACAAGGCAAAAGCAACTGAAAGAGACAAGGCTTGTCACTCAGACAGTGAGGTGGAATACCAGAGCTACTCAAGTGATCCAAAACACTGATGGTTCAGTCCCAAAACAAAGAGACACAATGTAATTCAATCACAAACAAATCAAGAGCAAAACAAGAGACAACACACAAAGGATTCCCCAGTGGAGTCGCCAACTTGTGATGTAGGTAAAGTTCCCTCTGCGGACAGAGGCAACCCGTCTAGCCCTAGAGCGAGTCTAGTCACAACAAGACAAATACAACAACTAATTCCTTAAATAGTCATTGTTGAAAGATCCTACCTTATTCCAATGTTCAATGCAGTCTTTGTTACACTGCTCCAGCTATCGTTTTCTTCTCCTTGATGAGTGATTCACTTGAAACAACACAAGAGAACAAAGGAACACATAATAGAGCACAACAATGAACTATTTACTTATAGAGTCAAGGAATCATAAGCTATCAAATATATTTCATACACAATATAGGAAATAACCATTAATTATATTAAATATGAGCAAAAGTAAAGCTTACAACCATGCCTTGACATCGCAAGCTTCCTCGAAGGGTCCAGTCAGTATGTCTCCACAAGCATTCACTCTCAAAAGGTCTCCCAAAAAGGATGATGACTCTCTCCCTCACCCAAAAGCACTAATATAAGGCTAAGGCAATCCACAATGAATTGCTAGACTATCAACAATTCACACTGCAAACTATCAATCTCACACCAAAACTAGCTAATTTGCTCAATACCAAAAAACTAGCTGATCATAGCAATGGAGGATGCTTTTATAAGAGGAGGAGCCTCCATAAATGAGGGAGAGGAAGCTTATCTTCATGGGAGGTTACTCAAAAGGCGGAACCACCATTTCAAATGAGGAAAGTCGAGCTTCCTTGACCCAACAACCAGTTCTAGAACCACTTAGAAGAATTATGTTTGAACTAATTCGCCATATCTGGGTCGTCGCAAGTCAAACAATAAGACTCAGAGATGACATCGTGAGGCAACAATGTATTTAGAGCTGTCGTAACACGCAGGATACATATGACTTGCGACGATCCCTAAAATCCGACCGTCGTAGAGAATAGATGTACTCTTGCGACGGTGTCGCGAGGTTCTGGTTTACTTTGGCCCATCGTCGCAGACAGGATATTGATGTCCTGCGACGATCATGAAACGTAGGTAAAAAGGGGTCAAATTCAGGATTAATGAGCATGGTTGATCTTCTTGAGTGATGTGGAAGATATCGACACATATTTTGATGTATGACACATAACAGATGCCATTCAGGGACCGAAGCTACTCGGGATCAGGGGATGCGGGGTATGCAGTTCTCACTGTGCCAACTCGAATGAGTGTTGGTTCATTTCTAGTGATCATGGAGGGAGTCTCCTCTATAGGGGTCTATGCATCGAGCGTGACTATTATTGGTCTCTGACGAGAATAGATTGTTTGAAGACCTGAAGCCAAATCCTGACGCATTTTCTTCATCAACTTGTCTTAAGGTTTGACGATGTTATTTTGTTCCAGACATGGACGACATGGGTGCGAAGGCTTGTGGTTCTTTTTCAACCTTAGTCATTGGTGGAATGGATGTGAAGAGCTATAAATAGAGGTTGGATTTCAGTGGAGTAGGCACACATTCCTCCGATGGGATTTTTTTAGTTAGATCTGTAGATAGAGTGCTTTGTTTTGTATGATGATTCTAGCTTGTTGTGCAATGCAAACACACAATATGGGATTGTCCTTTGTGGACTAATGGGGAAAACCCAAGCATAATTACATTGTGCCGAGAATATACAAGCTAAAGGGAAGTATGACAAACACGATCTGGGTTTATCTATACTAGACTGGCGATGAATAGTGAAAAATATCAAAATAGTTCATATTTTTATCAAGAGTCTTAGTGGGAAGACTTTTGTTTAGTGGATTAGAGGTTTGGATCTAGTAAAAATTATGAAGCAAATGATCTAGGAGTGTATGAGTATACCAGTACTGTTCCAAGTATTGGAATACGTAGGAAAGGTACTACGTGACTCTCACTGGCTGGAAGTTTATGGTGTGACAAAATATTCAACAATAATTTTAAATTTGAGGATGCAGGGAGGTTCCAGAAATCCAAACCCTAATGGAGCCACATTGTTCAAGGATGCACTCAAAGGGAAGGTTTCTAGTTAAGTAGATCAATCTCAAAATATGTCGGGGCCCTAAATTGTAGAGCAAATGGACAAGGTTCTAGAAATGGACATCAAAACCCCATAGGTGATTTTTTTTTATGATGATCTATAATCCACAACTGTAATATGTTGGTTTAATGGTTTTTAGCCAAAAATAGAAGATCTATACAAGTGGATTTACTCTTCATGGACAAGAAAGTGTGATATATACTTGTGTTATTAGGGATTTTTCATAGTACAATTTGAGATCAAGCAAGATATGAAAAAAAGTTCTAAAATATGGACTATGTTTTTAGGGTAGAGCTGGCCTCTTTGTCACCCATTCATTCCCTGGGTTTGATGAAACAAACATGGTGGTAACAATGATGCCGGTTTGGGTAAGGCTTCCAACCCTTCCCCTTTTTTGGCACCATTAGGTTATGAAGGATAGTAGAAACATTATGGAAAAAATAAAAAAAGTGGACCTAGACAACACTTCAAAGGGTATTTTTGCTTTTGCCAGGTTCTACGTAGAGATTGACCTTAGACGAGGTCTTCTTGACCGTATCCTTTTAAAACATGAGAATTTTCAATGGACACATGTGTTAGACCATGAGAATATGACATTCTAATGTTGAACTTTCTTTCAAATAGTTCATTTATAAAAAAGATCCCACAAGCAAGGAAGGCACGAATAAAGAAGCAGAGGCAAGCCCCTAAGCAAAGGGGATAGCCGTTTCTAGATAGTTCAGAAGATGAGAAAGAAGAGGATGAAGAAAATCAACCAAATTTTGAGCCACAAACTCACTCTGATGACAAATTAGATGACGAAGAAGGGGATAAATCTAACATTAGTGGTTACAACTTAGAAGGCTATTGAATCAATATAGATCATGGTACCAGAGTAGTAGAAAGGGGAGATGCCCATTGGAAAGGATCCAGGTGGCATAAATATATATCATGTATATGAGAGTTTAAAATCAGATGAAGAGATCCCCCCACATCCAAATAGCAACCAACTAGCAATAATAACAACTGCTCCAAATCAAGGAGTGTGGTGAAAGGTGGAGAAAAGGAAAGGAAAAAAAGGAAAATTAAGTAATTTCTATCCCACTTAATCTTGTAAAATCTTTGTAATTCATTTTGTTTCTTTTGTGCATCAACTACAAGGCTTATATGATGAAATGCTTTCGAGCATCTACAATATGTAATTTTGTTCCTTGGTTTTCAAGTTGAATAAAATTACAACAATTTTCTTTGGAAAAATTACCAGCTCAATGTGTTGTATGAATATTAGATATGAATCTCCACCTCTTTCTTTTGAACATAAAAAATTATACATAAAGATAATGAGTGTTAAACTTAAGTAATATATATATGTGTGTGTGTGTGTTTTACTAATTTATTTTGTACATTTATGTTAATAATACTCGCTATTTATTTATTTTTATAATTATTTACAAACTTGATAAGAAATATATTAAAAAATATGGAAATAACATAACTTAGTATTGTGTTTTTATTTTTTATGCAAATACACATTTGTGTATACAGTTAAATTTATATGTATTATTTTTCAGTATTAATTTCTCTTAACAAATTTATAATTTTTTAATTATTATTATGTCATTGCGATAACAATGATATCTAGTTTTCATGTTGGGGTATTAATCTTAACTGTACATAATTTTTTATTTTTTTTTCAATTTTTTTGAATTTTTACATAGTTGAATCTTGGGTTTTGGGGTTTCCTAGGTTGATGTCCCCCCACCGCCATCACCAAGGCTACAATGCCCAAGACACGACATCAGTGTTGTACGCAACGATAAGTGGGTAGCTCCGGAGGAGAGTTTCAGTTCAATAATTTATTGTAGCCTTTCATTATTAGGAGGCCTACACATTTAAGGTTATGATAGTACTTTGTCTCACAACAGACACAAGTAGATCGACTTAGTGCACATATGCACAGAGAAATAAATCAAATTCAAGCTGATCCTCCTCTCAAAACTTATGCATGGCCTTCCAACGATAATCTCCTCACTCGCCTTGAAGCGAGGAAAGCAAAGCCCAAAACTTCTAGATATGTCTTCTATGTGTATGTCTCGAGGTCGAATCATTATGGATACATCCACGACTACTACTACTCTGTATTAGAATCTCTTCTTTTCGTCACTCTCTTCCTACCCGGTGTCTTTGAGGGCCAAGAAAAGCGATGCTGTGAAGGAAGTTGTGTTGGTCAACCTCGTTAATGCCTATAACATCTCTGTTTGGGTCACTGGATTGAAATATATAAGTATTAAGATGAGTAAAAGAAAAAAGGTGGCACTTAAGGATTTTATTGAGGATTTCAGGGACACCATGGGCTAGATTCATCAATCTTTGGCGGAGCTGAAGCACTTGAGGTAGAATATGTTCAAGGATCAGATGAGTAATGTTGAAACGTGGATGAGCGTGACCCTGACAAACGACGACTCCTGTCTCGATGGATTTCAACCTACCAGAGGGAGGGTTAAGGCCATGGTCATGGGTCATGTGCAAAAAGTGAGTAAATTAATCAGTAATGCCCTTGTGAACAAATTTGCAGCCACCAAAGAAGAATATGAGCTCAATGTCTAACAACAGAAACCCTCACTGAGTTCTTTGATGTATGTTAATATATATTTTCAATGTTAATAGAATCTACGTATTAGAGGTTTCTCACCTTCAATACCTTTGACATTAATATATATTTTCAATGTTAATAAAATATGCGTGTTAAAGGTTTCTCACCTTAGTACCTTTGACATTATGCAAAATTTAGCATATTTTGAATGGTCAACTATATGCTATGTTGATATAATGTTCGTTAAATTCTTGTGAATGAATGCACATCTAGCTTTCTAAGATAAATGGTTTAAGATGTTAAAAGTAAACAAAGACATTAGGTCAAGAGTTCCATATGTGTTGTGTTTGCAGTTATGTTACACGAGTTTCCACAACCTGGAAACGACAACATAAAGGGTGAGAAACATATAAAGCCAAATAAAGCGATAAATTCATGCTAGTATTTACATTTTATTTCAACCAAGGAAAGCCTAAAGGCATTCAATCACACTGTTATATATTTGAACCCTCAAATCTCAAAAGCAAAAAAATAGTTAAGAGGGTGAACATTAGCATGGATAATTTTCCATGGATTTCGAAAGACTCCTTAATTCTCAAACAAAAGGCATTTGACTTTCTGATTGAAATTTTCTTTTTACTAAGATCTCATGATTAAAGTTTAGTTTTTGATGGGGTAAAGCGAGAACTGTCTTACCTAAGAAAGTCAAGAACTATTTTTTCTCATATTTTCATCTTGAATCCAAAATTTTGATGTGAAAGTAGCAGATGGAAATGTGTAACAAACCTGATTGTTTTTAATCTATGCAACACAAATAGGGATGAGCCATCCAACCCACGAGTTATTGTAGAGAGTTGTTGTTCAACAAGTTACTTTGTTGTGTATTTAATATCTTTGGGCATGTCAAAGTAATGACTACTTACATTCCAAGTAGAAAAACTGCATAATCAACTATACTGTCAACAAGCCCATGTTTTTCTCATCATCGAGACTTATTTAATTAGGCCTAGCCACCTTGTTTGTTGTAATTAATCCTTCAAATTTGAAATTCACTGAATTATAAGCATGGTCAAATAAATTTGTTTAAGTTTAGTGTATAAATATGATTCAAATTCAATTAAATTTGTTTAAATATGGATTTAGAATGATATATTTATTCCAAATTATCATATTATATTGTTTTGCCAAATTATTTTTCGAACTTCACAGTTGTTCAACATGCATTTGAATTTGAACCAAATGACTTATAATGAGAGTATATAAACAGGTCAAGACACCCAAAAATCCCCCCATTGAAAGTTGTATTTTATGATGTCTTCTATGGCTAACTAGTTATGCAGGTCAATAGGCTAGGTATTGTAAGCCATTAGGTTGCTTCTAAAATAAAAGTGTCCAGATTGTTGCAGTTTGTCTTTTCCAGGTGGCAACTGACTAGTAATAACTTACATTTTATTTTTACCTGTGGTAGATTTAGATGTTCATCTGTAAGGGATCTACACTTAGTTGGATAATTTATGGTTTGAAGTAATTTTTCTATAACTTTCCTGATCCAAAATGGATCCAAAACACCCTCTAAGTCTTCAAAATAAAAAACTATTGCATAAGGAAAAACCTTACAAAAGGCGGATTACACTATCGGGCCTGAAAAACATGAAGAAATGGCTAAAAATAGAGTTATCGGAGGCTTGGACAACTATGCACAAGAGCCGTCGGATCTGGTCGATCAACGGTCCAGATCCGATCGGCATATCGCAATCGGTGAAGGCAGGCAGAGGCTATTGGAGGCTACCACATAAATGTTGCGACAATGATCAGTGCGGGTCAATGAGGACTGTCGATCAAGCGCGCAGATCGACGGCCTAGGTTAACTCGCAATATCGCGTCGGCAAAACACAAGGGAGCACTTATCAACAGCCCGGGGACTATGCGATATGCGATTGCGATATAATCACATCGCAATATCGCATCGGAGTAATACAAAGGAGTGGGGCGATACAAAGGCGACTTGCGATAGCGGACCCGACGGGGTTATGGGTGATATTTGATATATTTTGAGATCCAGAAATAGGGTTTTTCTATGTATTTCACATTTTCGTTAAATAAATGAAATGCGCCCGATGCGATATATATCCGGACCTGATGGAACTTATAGATGCGAATATATAACATTTCAAGTCCGATATAAGCCATTTTGTCAGGATTTTCTTTGTATTTGGGATTTTTAACAATAAACCCAAATACAAAGGAACCTGCGACTATGCGACTTGCGATAGCGATTTAAAGGCGGACCTGATGGAAAATAGGGCAGAATTAATGATTTTTGAAGTTTGATAAACAACAGATTGGCAGATTTCCCCGTGTTTTAGAGTATTTCTCTGTGTAAACAAAGACACTATTTTTGGGATTTCAAAGGCATCGATGGTCCCTTCCGTTACAGAACAGGTGCCCACCATCCCTGAAGACGTTAGCAATGATTGCTTAATGCTCAGAGGGGGATTTGAGTGGACAGAGGCCGGGAGCCAGAGAACCCAGAAGAGGAAACGAACAGATAGTGCCGATTGGCTTAAAAGCCACACAATGACAAAGACAGAGGGAAGCAGTGTTGATACAGAGAGAAGACAGAGATAGAGAGTGAGAGAACGAATCTGTGTACTCAGAGAGGCTTGAGGGGTTCAAGCAAAACTCCTGCTGTTTTGTATCTGTTGTGTTGAGACTCAATTTGAACTCACGTTTTGTAAAACTTTGCTCTTGAAGACATAACAGAGATGTCACCGCTGAAGGCTAGACTAGGAGACGTAGCCCAAGAGTTTTGGGTGAACTCCATATTAAACTTGCTGTGTTATGTGTGTTTGTCTATTATGTTTCTCTAACTGTTCGTTGTCTATATTATTCGCAATCTTATCGATCTGTTGCACTAACTAATATAGGAAAATCCATGCACATGAGTCTATAATACCTTAATCTTAGTATAAGATCTCATTTTTAGATCAAGTGGTATCAAATCTTTAGGTTTGCTAAGGTTAGACAAGCTTGTGCTGGATTATTGAATGCTAACTATGTCAAAGTTCAAACTAAGAGAAGGAGAACTTGTTGAGGCTGATCTAGATATTGGAAGAGTCTATCCGAGGAGGAGAATGGTAGAACAAGTCCCATTGGAATCAGAATCTCAGTTCATGGACAGTTTCATGACCATGAGAGCCATGGTGGAAGAGATGTATCGAGAGTTTAAGAAAGGTCGAGGTGAAAGTACTTCAACCTCCAAATAAGACAAAGGAGCAGAGGAACCTTCTCTAGATGCCCCAGAGAATAAAGGGAAAGGGGACAATCTTCCTCCATCATCTCCCCCACCATCACCTCCATCATCCTCATCTCCTAGCCCTGAAAATAAAAAGAAGAAAACATTTGTGATTAAATTAGATGTGAAATTTTATTTGCCAATCTATGATGGAGAATTAAATGTAGAAAAGCTAGATAACTGGATTAGACAAATTGATGTATATTGCAGGGTGCAGAACATTGATTCAGAGAGGAGAAAGATTCAGCTGGCTAGCCTTCGCCTTGGAGGAACTGCCCTAGTGTGGTGGGAAGGCAGGACACAAGCTGATATGAAGAGACATGGTAAAATTATTTCTACCTAAAATGAATTTGTTTATGCCATTAAAAAACAGTTCTATCCACTAGCTTATATGCAACAAGCAATGATGAGTTGGAGAACTCTTTGCCAATTAAAGGGCCAAAGTGTACAAAGCTATACCCAGGAATTTAGAAAAAGAGCTTTAACTCTAGGCATATCCCTAGACTCACCTGAAACTTTGTTGAAGTATATAGGTGGTCTGCATAGCTATTTGAGGCACACCATTCTCATGTTTAATCCCACTAGCCTAGATGATGTATCAGTTCAGGCTACACGTCTAGAGGCTAGAGGCAAGAATGTGAACCCAAACCTCTACAAGCAAGAACAGGGAAAAGAAGAAGCAGAAATGGAAGTAGAGGAAGGAAAACGCTGTACATAAAGACAAACCTTCATGCACTCACTGCAAGAAGGATGGGAACGATGATGAACACTGCTGGTATTTGCATCTGAAGCTGAAACCCAAGAAGTTCGGTGGTAGGAAGAAGAATATTGCTGCTGCTATTCAGAAAGATTTGGGGTCAGACTCAGGTGATGAAACAAAAACGACAACCACAGGTATAAAAGGTAAAAATTCTGAAGCATCTACAAGTAATTCTGCACAATCTATTGATAATGAAGATAATGAGAGGAAAAGACATGAGCTTTTTCATATTAGAGTTATTTCCAAGCACCAAAAGGTTGATACTTTATTTGATAGTCAATCACAAGTAAACTTGATTTCTGAAACAATTGTAAAGAAGTTGGGCTTACTAACAACACCTCACAAGAAGGCATATCCATTAGGTTTGGTATGTGATAAAGCAAAGCTACAGGTGACTAGCATTTGTAGGTGAGGTTGAGTTAGATATAGTTTCCTTGGATATATGTGGTATTGTTTTGGGAAGTCCTTACTTGTATGATAGAAAAGCCATTTTCTACAGAGCTGAAAATAAGTATCAACTCACTAAAGATGGAATAGAATATATTGTAAGAGCTCATAAACTCAAAAATAACTACTCCCTCGTAAACTCAGGGTAGATGAAAAGAATTGTAAATTCATGCAAGAAATTTTTACTAATGGTTGTAAAGGAAAAGACCCCTAATAAAACCAATGTATTTGAAGGCTGTGATGCTAAACAGAAAGCTAATTTAGATAAAGTTGTTTCAAAATATGATATCCTATTTCAAGAACCTAAAGGTCTGCCACCCAAAAGGGAAATAGTACATGATATTCATTTGCAGTAAGATGCTCCATTACCTAACATCGGAATGTACAGGTTATCCACTTTAGAGAATGCAGAGATAAAGAAGCAGGTACAGGAGCTACTCGATAAAGGGTTCATAAGACCAAGAACATCACCATGTGGATCTCCAATTGTGTTGGTGAGAAAGAAAGATGGTTCGTGGAGGATGTGCATTGATTACAGAGCACTGTATAAAATAACGATCAAGAATTGTTATCCTCTTCCTCGTATTGATGATCTATTAGATCAGTTGAAAGAAGCAGTTTACTTTTCCAAGTTAGACTTGTGTAGTGGCTATCATCAGGTCAGAGGAGCAGAACAAGATGCATGGAAGACTGCTTTCAAAATAAAGCAAGGGCTGTATGAATGGCTGGTTATGCCTTTTGGCTTAACTAATGCTCCTGCCACTTTCACGAGAGTTATGAATGATGTCCTCAGACCTTTTATTGATGATTTTGCAATTCTATATTTAGATGACATTCTTATTTTCAGTAAAACATGGGAAGAACATTTGAAGCATGTAAAACAGACTTTAGATGTTTTGAAAAGAGAAAATCTCTATGTGTAGTTATCAAAATGTGAATTTGGCAAAACATCTTTAAATTATTTGGGTCATATTGTAGGGGGTGGTGAATTGAAGATAGATCACTCTAAGGTTGAATTCATTGTGAACTGGCCAAAACCCAAATCTGCTAGAGAAGTTAGGAGTTTCCTAGGAGCAGCACAATATTGGAGAAAGTTTATTGCTAACTTTTCCTTGATTGAAGCTCCCTTACATGCTTTAACAGGATTGAAAAAGGTGTTTCAGTGGGGAGGAAAACAACATAAAGCCTTCGACACCTTAAAAGAAAAAATTAGTACAACACCAGTACTAGCACTGGTAGATCTTCAACGACCATTTGAGATTGAAATAGGTGCCAGTGACTATGCCATGGGAGCAGTGTTGATGCAACATGGTAAACCCATATGCTATCATTCTGGGACATTTAATTCTGCAGTAGTTAATTATCCCACATATGATAAATAATTGTATGCATTAGTATAGGGTGTGAAAAAGTGGAAACATTACTTAATGGGCAAAGAAAAAATTATACATATAGATCATCAACCACTTCAATATTTGCACCCACAAACTAAATTGCGGCAATCAAGACACTATAGGTGGATGGGTTTTTTACAACAATTTCATCTTTTCATTAGATATAAGAAGGGCATACACAATAAGGTTGCAGATATGTTATCCAGACCAATCATAAATGCATCTACTATACTTAAGCATAACTCAGTAATGCAAGAAAGCTACATTGAACAATATGCTCAAGATATAGATTTTAAAGATGTATATGCAACCTTAAGTCATGAAAAACAAGTAGAAGAATTGGATTATTATGTTAAGGACCAACTCTTGTATCATTTGGGAAAGTTATGCATTCCACAAACTAAAAGAGTTAACATAATCTGAGAAGCACATACTTCTCTTATATCAGGTCATTTTGGTGTAAGTAAAATAGTTGCACAACTGCAAATATTCTGTTATTGGCGAAGAATGCATGAAATAGTTTCTAGATATATTAAAGGGTGTACTATGTGTGCTAAAAGCAAGCCCAGCAATAGAAAACTAGGCTTGTACACTCCACTTCTAGTTCCTTCTCGTCCTTTGGAAAGTGTTTCGATGGACTTTGTTGGGGGATTGCCAAAATCTAGAAAGGGTCATGATTATTTATATGTTATTGTGGACAGGTTCAGCAAAATGTGTATTTTAATACCTTGTAACAAGCAGATTACAACTGAACAAACAACAAAGTTGTTCTTTCAGCATGTATGGGTTCATTTTGGGTTACCCACTTCCATTGTATCTCATCGAGATTCTCGATTTGTTGGGAAGTTTTGGTCAAGTCTATGGGAGTTGATGGACATCAGATTGAAGAAAAGCACAACATTTCATCCACAAACAGATGGCCAAACAGAAGTGGTAAATAGGATAGTGATCCAGTTGCTCAGGGGCTATTGCAGTAAGCATCCCAAGCTTTGGGATGAACATTTGTGTTATGTGCAACATGCTTACAACCATGCCAAGCACTCTTCTACACAGAGATCTCCTTTTGAGACTTGTTTTGGTTTTACACCAAGGTCTCCCTTGGATTTTGTCTTTGGAAAAGACATAACAGTTGATGGACACAGTGATGTGGACAAAGCACCAAGTTCATTGAATAGATCCAAGAAATTCACCAGGTAGTGTAGGAACAACTAGAAAGAAGCCAGGCCAAGTAAAAGGCAAGGCATGATAAGCATCGAATTGAGCATGGCTTCCAAGTTGGTGATCAAGTCTGACTGTACATCAACAAAGACAGAATGCAAGGTGAAGGTAAGAAACTAAAGCCAATAAGGTATGGGCCTTTCAAGATACTTTTCACCTTGATTTGCCAGCTTATATGCATGTCTATTCAGTCATTAATGCAAAGAACTTGAGACTATATGAACCTTCATTGATTGAAGATCCTGAAGAGCAAATTCAGTTGCCTTCTATTGATGATCTGTTGCCTGAATATCTCAATGAGTTGTAGGAAGACATAGTTCTGGATAGGAAGGTGAGAACTATGCACAGAGGGGATGTTGAGTACCTGAGAATCGGACTCAAAGGTTCAAAACCAAGCAGTGCAAGATGGATAGAGATTGGAAAAGTGAGGAAGCTATATCCTCACTTGATTGATGGTTAAAAACCAACTTTTGGTGGTCCAAAAGCTTTTTTAGTGGGAAGGCGTGATCCAAAATGGATCCAAAACACCCTCTAAGTCTTCAAAATAAAAAATTATCGCATAAGGAAAAACCTTACAAAAGGCGAATTACATTATCGGGCCTGAAAAACATGAAGAAATGGCCAAAAACAGAGTTATTGGAGGCTTGGACAACGATGCACAAGAGTCATCGAATCTGGCCGATCAATGGTCCAGATTCGATCGGCATATCGCAATCAGCGAAGGCAGGCGAAGGCTATCAGAGGCTACCACATAAATGTTGCGACAACGATCAACGCGGGTCAACGAGGACTGTCGATCAAGCGCGTAGATCGACGACCCAGGTTAACTCGCAATATCGCATTGGCAAAACACAAGGGAGTGCTTATCAATGGCCCGAGGACTATGCAATATGCGATTGTGATATAATCACATCACAATATCGCATCGAAGTAATACAAAGGAGTGGGGCAATACAAAGGCGACTTGCAATAGCCGGACCCGACTGGGTTATGGGTGATATTTGATATATTTTGAGATCCGGAAATAGGGTTTTTCTATGTATTTCGCATTGTCGTTAAATAAATGAAATGCACCCGATGTGATATATATCCGGACCCGATTGAACTTATAGATGCGAATATATAACATTTCAAGTCTGATATAAGCCATTTTGTTGAGATTTTCTTTGTATTTGGGATTTTTAACAATAAACCCAAATACAAAGGAACCCGCACCTATGCGACTTGCGATAATGATTTAAAGGCGGACCTGATGGAAAATAGGGCGGAATTAATGATTTTTGAAGTCCGATAAACAACAGATTGGTGGATTTCCCCGTGTTTTAGAGTATTTCTCTGTGTAAACAAAGAATGACCATTTTTGGGATTTCAAAGGCGCCGATGGTCCCTTCCGTTACAGAACAAGTGGTCACCATCCCTGAAGACGTTAGCAATGATTTCTTAATGCTTAGAGGGGGATTTGAGCTGATAGAGGCTAGGAGCCAGAGAGCCCAGAAGAGGAAACAAACAGACCGTGCCGATTGGCTTAAAAGCCATAGAATGACAAAGATAGAGGGAAGCAGTGCTGAGACAGAGAGAAGACAGAGACAAAGAGTGAGAGAACAAGTCTGTGTACTCAGAGAGGCTTGAGGGATTCAAGCAAAACTCCTACTGTTTGTATCTGTTGTGTTGAGACTCAATTTGAGCTCACATTTTGTAAAACTCTGCTCTTGAAGACATAATAGAGAGGTCACCATTGAAGGCTGGACTAGGAGACGTAGCCCAAGAATTTTGGGTGAACTCCATATTAAACTTGTTGTGTTATGTGTGTTTGTCTATTATGTTTCTCTAATTGCTCATTGTCTATATTATTCACAATGTTATCGATTCGTTGCACTAAGTAATATAGGCAAATCCATGCACATGAGTCTCTAATACCTTAATCTTAGTATAAGATCTCGTTTTTAGATCATTTCCACTTCTAACAATGCAATCGAGGAGTAATGCATAAAAGATTATTCCACACACTCTAAAATGACATAAATGCAGTTGGTGCAATCAAAATTCAATCAATATAGTCTAGGTATATAATTCACTAACTCTTTTTGACTTTTATAGAGTAACATCGATGTGGAAAATCAAGAGGATATTTTTCTTAACCATTTTGTGTGTGTTTTTTATTACAATTTCGGAGGATAATAATTTTTGTTTGTCTTGCATGAATGTTGTAAGAAATACTTCACTTGGGTACATCAACCAAGAGGAAAGTATGCTACATTTCTAGCTAGATAATAACTAATGAGCATGGTTGGAATCTATTACTATAACCAAATTCTACTTTTTGAAATAGCCAGAAAACTCAAGTTTCTGTCAAATCATCTAGCTGGTTTATTATTATAGGTTTTCCAAATGTGCAATAAACATATTCTGGTCAAAATGCAAACAATTAAAAGTTCTTAAATATCGGAAATATGAAAATGAAATTTGAATTTTTTGAATGAGATGGGGAATATTTAAAAAGAAATGACACTGATATATATATGTGGAAATCATCAAAACAAAACCTTTATGGGCAATTATTAATATTCTAGACACTATGTGACATGAAAGATAACTTTCTTGAGGTGTGGATGCTAACTTTGGCCTAAGTCTCTTGAACAACAATGTGAATGCCACCCTTTTCCAATGATGTAGTCTCTCACAAACTACTAGCAAGACAACATATTTAAAATATCCTCTACTATTAAGTCTTAAAGTTTTATTGCAAGCTTTCATTTCCATTTTTACCCATTTTTCTTTGCATGTCGTATTAACATTTTGTGATAAAACATTGAAGTTTTATCGAAAGCTTTTGTTTCAAATTTTGCCCCCTTTTTTTCATGTAGTATTAATGTTTTCTAAATTATCTCTTATCAAATAAGTATAAATTTATAATCATTTTTAATATATACATATTATATGTCAATTTCATATTAAAAAAAATATTATTCATTCTTTAAAATACTTTTGATTTTATTTTTTTTGAATTTCTTGAAAATATTATGTTGGCACATTAACTCATGTCATTCTTGCACAATAAACAAAATCCATGTGGTGGCAATTTCTAAAAAGCAAGAGCAGTGACATTGGCACCACATGGCTCTAGTTAATTTATAAATAATATTTAAAAAGACACATTGTTTTTCCATGAAAAAAAAATGTATTATCATTTGTATATAGAAATAAAATTACATTTTGCATATAGCAAATGGCATTCATATGTCTATCTACCTCATATATGTATCTGAATAAATTCTCGCCCCTTGTGTTTGGGGATGAAAAGACTATCCTTTTTAATGAATTTCCATACATTTTGCATATAAAAAATATGTCTCATATACATCTTCTATCCTAAACCCAAAAAACCAAAAAATAATGAAGTGACATATATTGTTGCGAAGAGATAAAAACTATTTTTTTTATCAGTTCCAAGGGTTGATAAAATATTCCTGTTACTAGCCTTCTTTAGTCTTTGTAATTTTAAATGTACTTCGGTCCATATCTAGTCTAGCTTTTGACAAGGAATCTAATATGGAGTTCCTATGCCTATAAATGTGATCAAATGAAATATGAGAAAGGTGAGCAATCTACTGTTTAATTTTCAAATAAATGGGAAGAAGAGTATAACATTTGATTCTAATAGTTCCCTTCATCCAATTTATTACAGTCAGAGAGTCTCCATATATGTGTATGGAATTTATCCCCTAAGATAGAGACAATTGTAGTGGTAGTTTTAGAGAAAATAATTTAGCATAGTTATTTATGGTTGTCCCAATGTTTGCAACAAGAGAGAGAGAGAGAGAGAGAGAGAGAGAGAGAGAGAGAGAGAGAGATAATTTGATATATTAAGAATTTTGTGTACCCTTCCCAACAAGGGGGGATCCTTGTTCTGCCCCATTGAAAAAATCCCATGGGGAGCCCTTTTGAATTTATATTTCTAGAAGAGAAGCTTAGAGGGAGGAGAATTTTTTGGTTCACATATTGTTTGTTATAGCTAGATTGTGTATGGCTATCTTTATCAATGATATACCTTTATCTTTGAAAATGGCATGGTTTCTCTCTAACCATGTACCCCAAGCCACTATTAATGGAAGGGATTTGTGTTATAATTTATGATGGGTTGAGATCCAAAGACAATCCTAAATGGAGGTACTATCCCATACATATGTATTTCCTTTAAACTGATGAATAGTCTTCTAGACAACTTGTGTGAAGGGACATGTTATGAAAAGTGTTCCACTGTTTCAGTTTATAGAGTAGAGAAAGTAGACACTTGGGCCATGGAAGGATCAATGTTTAAGATTGTCCCATGTTAGGTATTTGTTACAAAGGAGAAGCCACATTAGAAGTTTTGCTTTTGGGGAACATTTTAGTTTCCAGATTTTTTTCCCCCGCCATGGAGGCTCATTGTACTTGTTTTCCACTTCCATGCAAAACTAGCCAACTTTTGAAGAGTATTTTCCATGTGGAATAGGGGCCCAAATTAGAAAATATTCAGTTTTAGGGAGGGTGACAATTGAGTGTTTAATTTAGAGCTCTAATGCATTGGTTTCGTGCAACTATACAATTTTCTTTTAGGCTAAGATCTTCAGAAGACAACTAATATTTATTTCCCATTACATAGTTAAAACTAAAAAATGATTTAGTGTGATGAAGCCTTCATTGTTTAGTTTTTGAATCAGTGGATGAGGTAGTTGATGATTTTATTGACATCTTATTAAGGATCCAAACCGATTTGGACCAGATAACCATTTCCCACTTCCACATGGGATTATCACCAATGAGTGGGAAAGTTGTTATGATATCCTTCCAGATGATGGATACATTTTATCAGTTTTTGAGGAGTTCTGATCCATTCCAAGAAAGAGAGGGGACCTATAAAATTTTGATACGTGACATCTGCTCATAGACTAGTCCCCTATATGAGTTTCCAAATTCATTTTTCTACAAGGGCTTTTGAGAACCAAACAATATTTTTAGACCCCAACCTCCAAGATATTTTGGAAGGAAATTTGACTCTAAGGAGTAATATTGAAGGCGTGTTTCCCCTCTTGACCAACCCACAAAAATATGGACGATAGTTGGTGAATGTAACATCCCTCGCTTTGCCCTTGTCTAGGTAATATGAGATTATGTCTGTACTGCTAGCATGGAGAGCCATGGCTAGCTGATACACTAATTAAGTATTTAAAATTAATTATTAAAATTAAATTACTACCAAATGAAGGAAGGATTGCCTTACGAATATATTACCCGAGGGAAGCTCACTTGCTTGTGTGCCATCAAAGACATAACCCAATTGAATTAAATTACTGAGCCATCAGTTCTAGGTTAATCACGCTATCTAATAGATTTTGGTGATTAAAGAGAAGCCACCCCATGACATAAATTCAATAGATTGGATTGGGAGACTAAGGGGCAAAGGACAATGCTCATTCCCACTCGTGAATCAAGGAGACAATGAGAGAAAGAGGTCGATGCCTAGTTCCTTGAGTAGATCAAAGAGCCAAATGAACACTTCAATATCTCTCTCTCTCTCTCTCTCTCTCTCTCTATATATATATATATAGATATATATATATTGTTATCACCAAAAAATAATTGCCTTAACTAGGTAGATCGAAATACACCATGTGGATTTAATTTTACCATAGTAAAATCACTTTCACTGTGGAAAATAATTTAGTAAACCACTTTTATTAAATTATTTTCTGATGTAAATAAAAAAACCACATGAGAATAATTAGATAAATCATTATTTATTTAATTTTCTATGGGAATTATTATTAAATCATTATTTAATAATTATTCCTTGTCACATTTGACTAAATCCCTTAGGAATATTTAAATAAATCATTATAAATTTGAATTTCCTTATTTACGTTATTAGAATAATTTAATAATTATTTTGATTTCACAACTTTCTTATTTCTCGCGAAATAATTAATAAATCATTTTATTTGTTAATTATTTCTAAATAAAGGAATTTAACCAGTTTAAATTCATTTTCCCTCTCCAATAAATATAATAAAGTATTCCAAATAGTTAGATCTGAATTTGGTTAATAATATTTTATTATTTTCCATTTTCGAGATTAACTCCATTCTTTGCTATATAAAGGAGGGTTTTTCATCTATTCTTCACCATGATCATTATCATCGTCAACATTATCGTTATTTTTTTGAGCTCCCATTTGAGTTCTTCACTTTGTTTGAGTTTTTCACACGATTGAGAGAGGAAATTCTATTTCTAAAGAATCAAGGATTTCAAAGGATCCATCCCCATGGAGGGGGACTTACACACCAATCTCTAGATTTCCTTCACCAGGTGCTATCAATAAAGATTTATTCATTTAAAATTGTCTTTCCAATTGGGTTATTATTTTGGATACATTATTTTGCTGCTATTTGTTTTAGATCTTGTTTTCTTTTACTGCATATTTTTCTTTTGTATTACAGATCTAGAATGACAACAACCATCAAATTGTTGTTAGGGTCACTTATCACCTAGTGACTTAAGTGAGGATTTTTGGTACACCTTCCAAGAATTTTCACACTAACAAATGACGACTCCACTGTTTAATAACCATGTTCTTGGGTGACTGAAGTTTAAGAAATTTTAGGGTTTCTTCAACCATTTTTTAGGCCTCCCAATTTTTATTTCCATTTTTAAACCCTATTTTATCAAATTTTCATATTCTGATGGGTTTATGGTCTTTTCCGTAGGTCACAGGTACCATTCGAGTAGGGGATGACAACTTCTATCCAAGATCTACTGACTGAGACTCTCGGGGACAGAGCACACTTTTTTTCCCTTTTAGTATGCTCCAGAGTGCACTTTTTGGCCCAGGAACTGCAAACTCACTGAAAACAGGTCAGTACCTATGTTTTGAAGCTTTTCTGGATTTTTTTCAAAATTTTTACAGTGTTGCCGAGAGTGTTGTCTGTAGACTAGTTTAGGTTATTAACCTTTGTTAATTTGTCTCCCTTAGGCCTAGATTCACTTGTTTTGTCTCTTTGAGGAATGAAATACTCCCCTAGGGTTTAGAGTACTCCTCCACATTGTTAGGAAGACATTTGTTGAGTGAGGAGTCTAGGGTTTTCAACATTTTTAGCCTCTATTTTTCAGATCTGATCCATCACTTTTCAGATCCATTGGATAGGTTTATTTTACCTTTTCTCACTTTAGATTTTGGGTTTTCATTTTCCCCCTTAGGATCCCCTTGAGCATCCTAGGTCTTAGAGCTTCATACCTGTCCTTTACAATAATTTTCACTTCTAATTTTTGTTGTTTGTCTGCACCATTTTCAACAGCTTAGGGCCTTTAGATCCCAGTCCCTTGACATCAGATCTTTTTGGCCTCTTTATGTGTCTTTGAGTAGCTTGTTTTCCTTCTCTTTCTTAGCTGCTTAGTATCCCTTGTGGGTGGGGTTGTGTATGCTTGATTGATTGTTTAATTTTTCTATCATTTCAGATTCATTTACAATATTTCAGCATTTTACTTTCAGCAACATATGACATCATGAAACATGCTTAATTGAGTCATCCACTTGACACATCTTTTTCATACACTCACACCTTAAGCGAACGAGAGCAAGGAAAATTTTATGGAAAATTTTCTTGAAGTTAAAAAACATTGGCGAATCTCACTAATCCCTAATATGCAAACTATAAAATGTTTATTGATATATTTGTAAAATTATTCAAATTTATAATGATTTTATATATAGTCTGTATATAATGTTGGTGATTTTTAAGGTAAAATAATTTTATATTCTAAAATTTGGGTGAATCATCTTTTATAAAAATTGGAAATTGGCGAATCTTTTTTGTGGAAAAATCATGGAAAATTATCCCATTAGGTGAACATTAGCCCCTAAAATTTTCCATGAACGAGAGTTTTGTTAACAACGCCAAGCCAAGACTTTAAACACTACACCTTAATAAATCAATACACATAGATTAAGCCCACTTGGGCATCATGGCCAAACAATCTTTTTAGTGTAGGTGTAGGGTCAGTGGGATAGGCTTCCAATAACACCCATCGGTCACTTTTCATTGAGACATAGAATTTGTCATATTAGGGAGCTTAAAATACTTCACCATCCCACGGTCAAAGCTAGAGTGCATCAGAAACCCGATTCAGAGGGGGTTAGGCTAGGTCATCATGTGAGCAGTTCTCCTCGGGGCTACCCAACCCGTGGTAGGGAATTCCGTGTGCTGGCTGACTACCAAGAAGCTCAAGACTCAACCACCCCTGTGGGATGAAGGTAACCGTAGTGACCAATCTTAGGAAAACACCTTATAGGATTGGCTGTGGGAAGCATTTGGTCCTCTACCCCACCTTTCTCTGGACAACTTTGCTTGCAGAGATGAGATTTCGTCAAGTAAGAAGTTCTTTGGAAGGCCATTTGAAGTAGTAGATCTAGGATTGTTTTAGGATTCAAATCACTTATAGGCTAGAGGTCCTTTTTATTTGATAAGACATGTTTGCTTGCATTAGAGTAACACCATTA
Organism: Pinus tabuliformis; assembly: GCA_031772625.1. Taxonomy (NCBI): domain Eukaryota; kingdom Viridiplantae; phylum Streptophyta; class Pinopsida; order Pinales; family Pinaceae; genus Pinus; species Pinus tabuliformis. The sequence goes on from CM062817.1 coordinate 869,208,613, forward strand.
AAATAGTTAGTTTACACTTGGCACCACTGCACTAGGTGTTTGTTTGTTGTTTTTCGCTCTTGTCTTCCTATCATTATCACATAGTCTAGACAACATAGCGTCTCCAAGGTGTTTATCGCGTCGAATTCGAGGGCTTCACCCTTAGTTCCCATTAGGCCATATCACTCCTCCCCGTCAGGTGCGAGTTCATCCTCCCAGTCCTTCATCAAGTCATCATTCTGATTTTGCTGATTCGTCCCGTTCATCCTTTGATTCCACGTCCCCTCATTCTCATATTTCCATCATGTCAGGCACCAATGCAGGTGCAAGAACCCAGGGTGGTAACCCAGGTGCCAACTAGGGTAACCCCACTAGCGAAACCTCAACCGGTGTGGTCACTCTGACTCCTTTACTTCCTTTTGTTGTTGGTCTAAGTCTCCCAGATTTTAACTAGCTTATCAATGATCCCCTTCTCCACGATCCCACATGGCCAAAAATGCCTACAAAACTCCCTTTAGACATCCCAAAGTTTGAGGGTAATCCTGGAGAAGACCCAACCAATCATGTTCACTCCTTTCATATGTGGTGTTCATCCAATTCTATTACCGATGACTCCATTCGTCTTCAGTTGTTCCAACACACGCTCATTAGAGCTGCTGCGAAGTGGTATGTAGACCAGCCAGGGCAACCCATTCCACTTTAGTGACTCTTGCCACAACATTTCTTTCATATTTCTAGATACCTCTTCGTTATGATACTGGTACTAAACTTTTGACTTCATTTCGTCAAACTTCTACCACTTGCCTTTCCGACCATGTTCAAGAATGGTGTAGAAGGAGGAGCATTTGTCGAGCTCCTGACTTCGAAGACCGAGTCTATATGGATTGGTTTCTTAGATCACTATTGGCCCCCATTGTGAAATATTTCGCTTCTCACTTTCCTCTATCCGAGGAAGAAGCTCTCCAAATAGCTCTTAAATTTGATCTGATTGACGCCCAGTCAGGTTATGTTTACACTGTCATGCCCGATCTTCCTCGGCTTGGTGCTGCTAATGCACTGGGGGCATCTCATGCCGCGAATGGCATTGTTGGAACCCTTTCACACCCCCAACCATATGCTCCTCCTCGGATGAGTTATGGTTAACCTCGGGGAGGGACCAGTCCCACTACAATTACCCTCCCCCAATCCTTATCAGGGCACTCCTTATCTAGGTCCCAGTACACCATATGCATATCCCTGTCTGCCTCAATCGATGCCAGGGCCAACTGTTACGCCGCTTGCTTATACCAATATTGCCCCATCTCCATATTATCCGTACGCATAACCTAGAGCTCCAACTCCTTCAGCACTAGTGCCCCATTCCCCCATGCATGCTCCCTCTCCACCATAGCAAGCACCTCCTCCACAAGGACAAGTGCACGCTCAACAGAGTGGTCCCAATCCCATGAATCCCAAGAAAAGGAATAATGGAAAGGGTAATAGGAACTAGTAGCCGCAAGGTAATCAAGGCAACCAGGGTCCTCCACCCAAAGCCCCTCTGGAAACTCAACCTAATCCCACAACCCAACAACAGGGCGGTTAACCCAATCATAACAAGGGTCTTCGTATAAACAAACCTTGTGATTTTTGTGGAATCTATGGTCATTATACTCATGAGTGTCCCCTGTTAGCTCAGATGCGCCAAGCATGGGAAGCTTAAGTAGCTTCTTGAGGATCGCAACCCTCCGCTCCTCCTCCCCCTCTTGCTTCATCTCAACCTGCTATGCTCACCAGCCCCTTTCCCACTAAGGGTATATAGCTTGCCTACCTTTGCAAGGTCAGGCTCCTCAACCAGCTCCTCCATCTAGTCACCAGGATTATCAGATTCTCATGATAAATTTTGATGAGGTAAACACTGAACAAGTCAACCTCCAGACTCGATCGCGTCAGTATGACAAGCCATCTGTTAAGTCTGTGACTAAGTCCCAACCCAAAGTGTCTACCGAGCCTCTATTGTCACCCAACGGTACCTTAGAGATCCCTCAACCTAAGGTTGAGGTCATACCCAAGATCCCTAAAGGTTTTTTACGTCGAAATACTGCTTCCACCAAAACCGCCCAAACATATAACATAGTAGATGACTTGGCATAGTCTCTTACTACCATGTCAAGGCTGGAAGTCCTCCAGACATGCCCATCACAACGAAAGTATATACTATCTTCTCTAGGTGGCATAGATCCTCAAGACGATTAGATGACTGTCTTCCATGTTGAAAAATGAGATAACCCTCCTTTACCTTCATCCGTTGTTTTCCAAATTCCAGTCTCCATTCGAAACACTACTATCCAACGATGTACCATTGACGAAGGCACCTCCACCTATGTAATGTCTTCCAATGTTTGGAAAAAGCTTGCATCCCCTGACCTATCCCTGTCCACCATCACTTTGTGTGCATGGAATGGTCATCCTTCATAGCCCCTTGGATTATACCGCAACTTCCCAATCACAGTTGCTGGCAAGACCGTTTGTATTGATATCGAAGTCATTGATGCGCCCCTTGACTATAACATCCTTTTGGGTCGTATTTATACTTATGCCATGTTAGTTGTCGCATCTGCGGTTCACCGTAAGATGTTCTTTCCCCACAATGGAAATATCGTCACCGTCGATCAGTTGACGTATTACGATCCAAAAGCCCATACTTCACCTCAGACCAACATTTCTTCCATGGCTAATAATAAAACTATCTTTTCTATTTCAACATGAGTCTATAAAGATTCCTCTTTACTTGGTGCTTATTATGACCCCCCGCCTAATCCTTTTGAGCCTAGCTCATCAAGTGTTTGCATGCTCCAAGCATCGCAGGCTGCCCACAAATGGGCCGCTATGCCTTCGCAACTGTTTGCACCTTCCCAACTCGTTGTGCCTAACTCAACCGTGCCTAAGAATACAACTACTTAAGGACCATCTCCTTTTGCTAGTGTCTCTCCTAATATTTTTCTGCCCGGGTCCGTTCCCCCAACCCTTAACCATGTAGGAGATGTTCCTCCAGGTCATTACCCTTTTTGTCATATACCGTTCTTGTTTCCACCTCCCGAAGTTTATTCTACACATGTCATGGCTACTTTGAGTGTACCAAATATCACCATAGGGATCCCAGTGTGGTACATCGACCCCCCTACAAACACTCCACCTCATAAGTTGAAACCTTACACCACTTTGACCCCAGTCCAACCAGTCATTCTTACCCCTGCCTTTACTTCAGTTCCACAAAAACCTCAATAGGAGCCTACTTTTACTGCAAAAAAATCTAGCGAGGGGGGCAAAGCCCGAAAGAAGGGATCCCAAGACAAGGCTCCCCCAACAACTCCAACTACCCCTAAGCCCCCAAAGCCTCTTCCTCCTTGCGCTTTGTGTGATGTTGTCGGTCATGCCACCAATAACTATCCTGAACTCCCTCACATTAAAGAGGTTGTCACTGATACCTTTCCCAATCCTAATATCCTCGAGGTCCAAGTAACCTTGCTTGAATCAGCTAAGAGAATCTGATCATTACGCACAAACCACCCTTGCGCTTTGTGTGATAACTACGACCATTATTCCCATCACTGTCCCCATCTTGAATATTTTTGCAATACACTTCAAGTACTTTGCGAAATAGAGGCTGCTTGTAATGAGTCCACTTCTCCTTTACCTACGGAGTTTGGTCCCACCCCCTAATTCAGAATAGGAGGTCTCCCAACCACCCATTGTGATCCCTCCCCTTGATGTTGAGATGATGGACAATTCTGCTCCCATCCTCTACCTATCATCATTCATGAGATCACTCCCTGAGAAATCCCTAGGTATCTCCTCTCATGATTCTATTGAACCTCCTTCAATGGACACATTGGTCTTAACATTGGTAGATGTCCCATATACTAGACATATGCCTCCCAGTGGTGACAATGCATATGTGAACCTCGTTTCTCATGAAGATGCTTCAGGTAACTCTTCCTCGAGTCCGCCCATCTTCCACTCTGATGAAGACATCATGGAAGACATGACCACTCCAAATTACCCTTGGGATGATATGCACCATCGTGCATACTTCCTTCCGCAACAAACCCATGACCAATATGCTGTGGAGTGAAAAGACTTCATCCATAGTGAGGTCGATTGGTTTAACTACCCCTTACTTCAAACCCATAAATTCGAACCGCATCCACCTTGTGGCCATTACATTGCCACCTAATGTTTGGGTAAGGGAGCATCCATTTTTGAGAGTCTAGGAGAAGCAATTCTCCCCAACCCTCCTAGTGCATCTGGTAGTGTCGACTCTAGTATCATGATTCTTACCCATTTAGAAGAACCTCTAGATTATCATATCACTATTGGGATGATCCACTTACTCATCCATCTATCTCACCTCAACAACCCAGTCCCTTAGACATTGTTGGTGTTCAACCACCATGCTTTCTAGGTGAGCATCAATTCATTATCTCTGAAGCCACTCTTTGGTATAGTGACCCATGTATGCAGACCTATAAATTTAGTCCATTTTATTCATATATGTAGTACAAAATGATATTGGTAATCCACCATTTCCTTTCTCTAACTGTATCTATCCACTCTTCCCATAAGAATCCATCCATAAACAAATGGCGAACCACATCATCAAATTGTGTTTTGAGTCCACTACTCTAAACACATCCGGTCTGCCCATAACATGACTACAAGGCACATATGCCCCTACATCTCCTTGTCATCCTTTGGAGGATATCGTGCCCGTTGGGCCGAGATGATTGAATCCATTTTTTTAGCGCTTAGAACATAATGACACTCCAAAAACTCCTCCTGCTAGGGGGCATCATACCCACCTTGGCATACCAGATTAGTCCCCTCGATCACATATGCTGGGGGGCAGTATCTCTTGCTTGGGGGCATGATGGTTCCCCCCACCTAGCCATATTATCACTTTATTAACATAAGTCTTGGCCTAGACCCCAATAATATAGGTATGGTAAATTATCCTTTCATTCTTTAGATGGTTTGTCCTATCGGCCTCTCCGGTGAGCCATATACACATCACGTATCGTAGATGTTTGATACCATATCTTTGAAACTTCTACTCTATGTCATACCAAATTTACCATTTGGTCCCCATGATTGACCTGGTGGGTATGGATGATCCTAGACCTGCCCTAGTAGTTCATTCCTGTATCCATTTCTTACCTTGATTCTTCACCAGGAACCATTCTTCAAGAAGCATTAAGACCATATTTAGACAAGTAAGGTCACATACCTGAAAGTTACAGATCCTGATTCTGACGGTTAGTTTGTCTGCTATGATCTCCACAAGATTTAGAACCTTCTCCTCCTCTACAAATTCTCGACATATCACTATGCAAATGAATTTGATTTGGAGGCAAAAATCCCTTTTAAAGGAAAAACCCTAGTTTTTTTCGTCGCCCATTGTGACCAAACCATAGCTCTGTTTGAAAAACCGTCAACACTGTTGGAAATCTCTCACCAAGTTATATAATGGGCCTCTCCTTGGTTTTGGTAATTTGACACTTCACCCGGAAGCCATTTTTCTATGAAGTTTCACTTTGTCGCCCTTTAAAATCTAATCTCTTCATTCGATCCACCCATTCTCTTGTACCACTTTACCTTTGCACTGGTTGACTCTCGTGTCGATTTTCATCATGAGTAACCATAATTTAGTCATGTTTTTATGGTCCCCACCGAGCCTCCTCCGTGTGGTAGCATCATCGAGTCACCGTTGTTCAAAGCATCTGAGATGTGTCACCCTTGTACTTATGGAGTCTGTTCCGAGTCCACATTGTGTCCCATTATAGTGTTTCATTTATCATCATGCCACATTTCTTCCATTATACTTATATTTGGCCTCTAGTTCTTCTACTCTATCTTTGCCAAACCCCCGTTTGAGTCATTGACCATTCGCTCTGGATTTGAGTCAATTGCTGCTAGGTCAACCATTTTTATTATGCTTTGACAAGGGAAGTCACCAGTCTGCTATCGATCATGTTTCCTTCCATCGTAATCCCTGGTGTCAATCCATCAGTCACTCTGTTATGTTCCCTCGTGCCTTTGTTGAGGATTCCTCATTGCCTAAAATTTGACAAGCTCTCTTTTGTCGATCTCATCACATTTATTCTAGAAGAGTAGTCTAGAGGGCGGTGTACCTTGGTTCCATCTCCCATCTTTGTTTGATACCTCAGATCAAGAAAAGGGACTCATTATTGCACTTTGAATTGGTTGTTTCTCACGTGCTCGACATCAGATCCTTATCGCACGATTGAGATTTGTACACTTGATGGTTCGGTGATCCAGATGATTATCCCAGTGCTTCTTGGGTGTGTGTGAGATGTTTCAGACCTCATGAGGGGGTGGCCCTTCAAGTATCCCCCCACATGCTCGAATGACCACATATGTTGATCCAACCTCAGATGCAACTCCACATATTTGATGGGTTCAGTTTCCGCCGCTTGTAATGCCCACTGCATGCATGTCTCCTTTAGATGATCCATTCAGATCTTCAGAGCCCTTCCCTGTTTAGCAGGGCTTCTTCGGTTGTGATCCCCCCTCCCCATGTTAGTTTGAGGGGCATTATATCTCATGTACTCAGATGTTATTATATTCAGTCCTGACCTATGTTTTTCCAGGCACATTATGTATATGGGATCCATTGTATTATTTTCTGGCCCATTGATGCTAGTGTATCATGTATCATGTATCATGTACTTTGTAGCTCATTCCCACATTATTGGGCTCACCATTATTCTTTTTACTCAGTTATCTCGGGGGTATGAGTATGCCTCCCCTGCCTCATTTGAGATCATGTACTACCACAGAAAAGGAGACTTCTATTAGTATTGTAGGTCTCACCCCCTCCATTATTTGTCCATCCTTGACTTGCTTCAGATCTCTCTCTCTCTCTCTCTCTCTCTCTCTCTCTCTCTCTCTCTCTCTCTTTGACTCCCCTTTTGGTGTCGTGTGGAAGTGTAATCTACAACGTATTTTGGTCATATGATTTGATCCTAACACTCATACGTGTGGGGGAAATTTGTTTTCAACAAAAAATAATCACTTAGCCATTTCTAACTAGGTGGATCGAAATACACCATGTAGATTTAATTTTACCATAGTAAATCGCTTTCATTGTGGAAAATAATTTAGTAAACCACTTTTATTAAATTATTTTCCGATTTAAATCAAAACACCCCATGAGAATAATTAGATAAATCATTATTTATTTAATCTTCTCTAGGAATTATTATTAAATCATTATTTAATAATTATTCCTGGCCACATTTGACTAAATCCCTTAGGAATATTTAAATAAATAATTATTTATTTGAATTTCCTTATTTCTTTTATTAGAATAATTATTAAATCACTATTTGATAATTATTTTGATTTCACATCTTTCTTGTTTCTCATGAAGTAATTGATAAATCATTTTTTTTTGCTAATTATTTCTAAATAAAGGAATTTAACAATTTCAAATTCCTTTTTCCTCTCCAATAAATATAATAAATTATTCCAAGTAGTTAGATCTAAATTTGGTCAATAATATTTTATTATTCTCCATTTTCGGGATTAACTCCATACTTTGCTATATACAAGAGGGGTTTTCATCCTTTCTTCACCGTGATCATTATCATTGTCAACATTATTGTCATTTTCATTAGCTCCCAGTTGAGTTCTTCACTTTGTTTGGATTTTTCACATGATTGAGAGAGGGAATTATTCTTCTAAAGCATCAAGGATATCAAAGGACCCATCCCATGGAGGGGGACTTACAGACCAATTTGTAGATCTCCTTCACCTGGTGTTATCAAAAAGGATTTATTCATTTAACATTGTCTTTCCAATTGGGTTGTTATTCTGGATACATTATTTTGCTGTTATTTGTTTAGACCTTGTTTTCTTTGACAATAGATTTTCCATTTGTATTGCAGATCTAGAATGATATCAACCATCAAATTGTTGTTAGGTTCACTTGTCACCTAGTGACTTAAATGAGGATTTTTTTGGTTGGTCATGTGCATGAGCTTTCTATCTTAATCTCCCTCATTGGAGAAGAAAGGATGTTAAAATCTAAGAATGGAGTTGTGAATTCAAAAGACAAAGCAATTGTGCAGTTGATTACTGAACCCCGTGTTTGATTTGAACTAATGCAAAATTGGGGGAAGCTTATGAATGAGCTTAGAGAAGAGTGGGTAATCGCGGTGTTACTACTAGAGAATAGTTGATAAACCACCAAGATATGGGCTCTGTTGATGAGTGAAGTTTTATGCTTCATCGAAAAACCATCGAATCTCATAGAGCATGTGAGATAATGGGACTTGGCCCAATGTCTAATGCTTTTAATGTTATCTTCTATTTATTTACAAAAGGTTAATTACAACAAAAATAAAGTATATGCAATATGATACAGATTTCAGGGAAAGAAAGGTATGTGCAAAAGAGACAAAATATAATAGTTTTGAAATAAATATATGAACAAGAAATAACTGAAATAAAAGATAAATTTATGAGTGAACTTATAGAAATACCCCGTCAGACATAAGACCATGCAAGTATGTAACAAACCAAAACATTTTATTTTATTTTTTATTTTTTATTTTTTATTTTTTAATTTTATTTATTTATTTATTTATTTTTACTAGAGGAATCGGCAATAGCGATGGTATCGTACTTGCGTTACACGGGGTTGAATCCCATCGGCTACCTCTATAACCTCTAGGAGGGTCCGCCCAGGCCGCCTTGAACGTCCCTCGGGTATTCTTGGGGTTTGAACTCGTGACCTGCATAGCTGCACGAACGACTTAACAAATCGTTCGCTTGCCACTAGACCAAAACCCCACGGCCAACAAACCAAAACATATAACTCATAAATATACTTGCAATTTTTAGCATAAGTTGTTCATATATATGACTAAAAAGTTCATAAAAGTATTCATCGTAAAATGGCTAGAAAAGGCCAATTTTATTTATGGAAAATTGAGTACAACTTGTTGTTTGTCCAATTCCTATGAGAATTGTTCACCATAACTTAATTCAAAAGTGTCTAAGACGTAAAAGACTCACACATAGATTCTCAAATGACAAAAATAAAGTAAGACAACATTGATAGTCCTTCTCGAACCACTTTGATATGATTAATTCAACAAAGTTCTCTGCATAAGTTTAGCTAATTGGAACTGACATTAAACATCACACCTTTTACTAGCAAAAGAAATTTAGAAAATAAATGATAACCTGAAAAGTTCACACAAGAAATAAATGAGCTTTCTCTTCTCCCCTAGACTCTTAAAAAAGTTCTACTACCACCAAACAAATCAACACTTTGTACTCAAGGGAAATGATAAATCAAAGGGAAAACGACAACAATAAGATTTAATGCATACCTCTCCTCTCTATTTTTCCATTTCATCCTTCTTTGCCTTCTTCCCAATTAGTATTCTCTTGTAACAATTAGGGGATTTAATTGTTTTTGTAATTAGTTGATTCATTAATTTAATTATCTTTAAATGTGTTTTATCATTTGGGAAAAGGGCTTTTGAAGGTGTTACAATTAATTTTTAAAATAAGTTCTAGTAGATGACCCCCCCTCATACATCTCATAAAACCAAAATTCACCCTTGTGACTCTTGCATACAATATCTGCATTCATAAAAATATAAAATAATATCTCGAGTGAATAAAAATTCCATGTCATCCATCACATATAATCTAATGCAAAACTCCTTGTGTCTCCCTAAATAGAATGCATATCCCATATATTATAAAAACAAGCAAAAATAAAAACACTATGCAACCTATCACGTAACACCTTGTACCTCCCATAATATTATGCCATAAAAAATATATATTATGTCCAAAATAAGTTGTTATCCCAAAATAAAATGCGCTAAAAAACATGATGTAGGATGCACCAAAAATAGAAAGTTCGCATGAAACAAGAGACAATGAAGTAAATCTTAAACACCATGTAAGTTCTAGGCATGTACTGTATCTATCATCTAATTCCCTGCCCTTAATTTTCTCTTTCTTTATTCCTCCTTGCACCTATGGGTGCATGTTTTCGAAGGAAACATCTCTCCTCTCACATGTCCTTGAAGCACCAGTGTGAGAATGTAAGGAAGTGGCCCTTGAGGAGGAATGTGAGGAATGTGCATGAATGACAAGGGGGTGGATCTTGGCTACAACTACATGAGAAAATAGATGAACATGTTGGCTGTGGTGCTAAGTCATGGCTTGTGAGGCAGTTGAAGGTAATCTGTGGATAAAGAGTAGGGGAGGCACTAAATGGTGTGAAATGGATGGCCATTGTGCATGAAGGTGCTACGATCGGATTTGGTTCCATTCCATCAAACTGAAGTAGTTATTGTAGTGGTTAAGGCTATTGTGGAATCTCAACTATGTTAGGACATGGAAAAGGTATTTTTTGAGAGCCTCGTGGAGTGGGTTGGTGGGGTGGTGGGACTCCTAAGTAAAGATTCCCAGTCTGAGTGAGTTGATTAAACTCCTCACAATCTGCACTGAAATTGATAAAAGATTTGATTCTCTTGTTTCGGTTCTCACTCCATGACCCATTCCTTCTTCTTCCATTGCCCCTACTGTTATCACATGAGCCTCTATTATGGTATCTCATTGTATATAGAAAGCAAATGAGTCTGTGTAAAAATTAATTCTCATGATATAAGTACATGAATCAATAAAGTACAACATGTATAAAATCATATTTCTGAAATCGTTGGGTGCATGGTAGAAACATTCATGGGAAAGAAATTATATATACAAGGAAGGGAGAGTGCTCATGCATGCCAAAGAAATCAGACCATATATATGTATCATGGAGAAGGATTATAGCAATAATACCAATTCCCACATTGGTATATGAAATATTATCATTTTTCATGTTTATTTAAAAAAGAAAAGATAGACCTATAGTACCCTTACTTTCATCTGAAATATAATTGAAATAAGATCAAATGACTCAGCATTCTGTGAACATAAGTGAGACATAGCAATATATTTGATTAACAAAGAGTATGAATAGGGCTTGAAAAATTTAATACCAAGATAAATAATATCCAGTAGCTTGAGTGATATTATTATATTAAAATGAGCGGAGCTTAATTCCTTTGAAAGAATGCTCGGGTTCAAATATGAACATTTTCCAAATGATTATTGTGCGCTTAGAAAGGGAAAATTGGAACACTGTAAGTGAAATAGGGAGCACAATAATAATGTTGGGATATGGAAAATGGTATAATGGTGAATGGATGGCATTAAAGTAGTCTCCACATGACCTCATGTTAAACATAGAATGACCATGACTTTTCTCTATTATACATGTTATTTATTTACGATGAATGCATACATTGCAACTTCAGGATGTATATCAACTTTAATAAGGCGAGGATGTGTAGAAAGCACTTTTGTTATACATAAGGTTAGATCAAGAAATGACAAGATCGCACGACTTATCATTTGCAAAACTATTGGATGAATGCCAATCAACTATATGGAAGAAAATACGTAGCAAGTTGAGGATAGCCAAGTTATAAACCAGAGGAAAAAAGGAGGCACATTGAACTGGAGTCAACAAAATGGTAGTGCTAAGTCTTACAAAATATAAAATTATAAAATGCCCACATCAAATTAACATGATTGTGTATTTACATGGATTTGGGTTTCTTTTGATTGATCTGCTTTACATTTAATACAAAGATGCTTCTTTCCTTCGAAGGTTCGTCAAAGCGGCACAACAAAGAATTGAGAGGGAGATGCCTAACTAACAAATGCTTGAATGCAGAGCCTTGGTAATATGGCGAGTGAAGTGTTAATGCAAATTTCATGTATAAAGATACCCAATTTAGCTTGTATGTGTCGATATAAATTATAGTGGTAATAAATGGACCAAAATGAAGGTTTAATAAAATATTAATCACAAAGGCAACATATTCACTGAGCAATATGTAATCTTGGGTCATACATGGAGACATTCTATGTTGATTCTTTCTATAGGATAAATAGAGCCTCACAAGTTGTGGCCTTCTTGCATGGTGTAACTATAACTTTGGAATAGGAATTGTGAATAGCTCAAAGCTATGAGAAAATAACAAATTTGAGACGTTCATATGCATTTTCTCTCATGAGTGGTAGGTGATCATCAAAATGAGTCTCGAACGACAAATGAAATTGGGTGAATGAAAAATGAAACTTATTTGGAAATGGAATTCGTTGTTTCTTTAGCAAAAATTGGCAGTGTACACAGACTCATAGATATTATGTACACAGGGAAATTGACTTAAGTAAATGTGTTCTCTTCGCATGTAGAGCTAAACTTGACATAGAGGAAACACTAATGGGAACAACAATGAAATGAGATTAACCCCTTACAATGGTGCTAAATAAACTTAAACAATGGAAATACTTTGTTTATTTCTTCTTGTCCTTGATGATGGGTGAAGTGTTCACCCGAAATGTCAGACGTTTCACCTCTTCATCACACAATTTTCTCCAGAAATCACTTCTACACCAATAGAAATACCTGTATCCATCATTAATTTCTCAGAAGTAGTGCTGAGCTAGACCATACCTTTGTCGCAACGCTTAAAATGGTGTGAAAGGGGTGGTTACATGTAGTTACAGAGCTTCCTGATGCGTTAGGAGAGGGTTTCATGGTGCTCCAAGCTTTCCACAACTAAATTTTTCTATCAAACTAAAATGAAACTTACCTACTCCCTTCATGCAAGTTATGGCTCGAAGCTTGACTCCAATTTTAGAGCATGTCATATCTATTAACTTACTCAGCTAGCCACCATTAAACCACTTACAAACACAACTCATACACAATGTAAATTTTTAAACCGAAATTTATTGTGTGACATGCTAAACTATCCAATTTCATATCATATATCACTCTATGTTGGACATTAAACGAGACTTTACCACCTTACAATATGTGCCAATATAGCATGGTTTAATTTGTGCCACATGGGGTGCATTGTTTACAAGGTTACGCTATATATCCAGGACCAAGTTCATTGTTATTCAAAGGTGTTTTATACGTTGGTATTATGTGTCTAAGGTTACCACTTATAACCTTAGCTTTGTAAAATCATACAAGTTTGATATATATAGTGCGATTTGTTATATTAAAAGATTAGAGTATGGAAAATTCATAATTGTCATAATATAATGAGTAATATTGGTGAGTTTACCATCCAAATATTTTTTCCCTGTGACCATTATAACTTTGCAAACAAAATAAGTAGGTTAGCCAAATAAAAATAAGTGATGAACCTTATAACATCTTTCTCTTTTACAATTCATTCCTTTCATTGTTAACACTTGGTTTTTATTTAATATGATACTTTTAAGAATTGAAAATAATGTATGCAAATGCTCCATTTCTTTTCATATTCATGACAGTCATAAAATATTTGAATTTGAAGGAACATTCTAATAATTCACAACTTCGTCTAGGGTCAATGCATAACATACTTATGTGATGCAGAACTACTTGTATCAACCTTTACCCATCAAAATATGGTAGAATTGTATACTTGCCTCCTTATTACACCAAGGGAGTAGGGACCCCACCTACTATGCTTCAATTGTGATTTTATTTTTAACATTTTTTTCTTTTTTTTTTCAAGAAAGGAACTTATAAAATGTTGCAATGGTCTGTGCTTTTGGAGGTAGGTGACTCAACATGCTTCACCTATTGGTTATTTAGCCAAGCCTTCTGTGTGAAATCCATGAGCGAGAAACCCCTTAGAATGTGGATCTGGCTTGTGGTGGGTCAACTACAAGAAAGACTATATTGTAACTTGCATATGGTTGGGTAGAGAATGGAAGGCCCTCCTTCACTTTCTAGTCAATATAACACATTCATATAAGTATAATTAGTTATGTATATTTGGATTATGGGCTATGACAATACTTCTTGTGTTATTAACCGATGCATGGCCATGTATATTCATGGATGAATGTCAGAGGTTCACTATTATATTAATGATTGACAACTATATTATGTATATAGTCATAATGAATGTTTCCACTGTGAATATTGCTCACATACATAGGATGATAGGTTGTATTATATGTTATGAATGGAATGAATGCCAAGTTTGTGCTGGTGATTAATTAGTTCATGCATTATGTGATAATCTGTGGGTTTATGCACACTCTTATTATTGCTATGGTTGAAGATCGTAATAGTTTTAATGATCATAGATTCATATTGCTTTAAGGATGGTTTGTATCTCTCTTTGAGTGGGATAAAACCCTATGTATTATGTATTATGATTGACCTTGTACAATGTTGCAATTTGTGTGAATTGGATTTTAGATCCATGCTCTTATCTCTCATTTGGTTTGGTGCACTTCAAGCCTTGCTAGGGCCCAAGTGTTAATTTTGGTCATGGAATGGTACTTTGAGGGTTGAGTTTCAGGACCTGGTCCATGTCTACCAGGAATTTTGGCGTTTGGGCTATTGCACTTTTCCTTAGGAACTTTTCCATTTTTCCCATTCCTTAGCACATTGGTAGAATCCAGAAATTTGGGGGTTCGGGGATGGCTAGGAGAATCCTATGTTGTGATAGCTGGACTTTATCCAAGACCAAATTTTCTTCTAAGTGGAAATCACATATGGGGGCGTCATCCCTTATGGAGGCCCAAATTTATCCAAGGCTAAATTTCCTTCTAAGTGAAGTTCACATCCAGGGTGTCGTCCCTTGTAACGACTCGAAAATGACTTGGGTCAGACTTCATTTGGTGGGATCTACACCAAATTCAATGTACAATAAATAGATCGAGGGATTTTAGGGTCTAAGAGTGGCGAGGGTTAAGACATCTGTAGAGGCCCACATATGACTTGGGGTATTATATCAATTGGTGGGCCCCACGCCAGAATTAATTCACCAGAAATGGTTCTGGGGGTTTGGGGATGGCAAGTTCACATACCTTTCGATAGCTCATATGTGTTTTGAATTATCTATTGTTCTTAGTGTTGGAGGGTTGGCCCACTAGTGGAACTTTGTCACAACAATCCCTTTACAGAGGCTATACGAGAGTTCGAGGATTCGAGTGTGGCAAGTGATTGCATAAATGTGCAAGCCCAGATATAGTGAAGGTTGGATACACTCGTGATATAGCTGAGTGCTCTATGGACCCCATGTTGAGTTAGCTTGGAAGTGCCATGGGAGCCAAGTAAGGGGTGCATAGATGCCACATGGTACTATAATGATGATGTGGCTAAGGTAACATGGCATGGCGTGACATGTCCAAGGTGGGATGGCTTGGGATGAACCTTACTCTCCAATAAATCCTAGTGGTTCCACCCCAGACTTAAGGTAGGTTAGAAATATCCTTAAATGGGGAGAAATCACTTTAATTTTTTATGTACATGGAGAGTGGTATCACCTTTTCACCCATCGAGTTGGTGTTAAACTTCATGCAAGTAAATTGGGGAGAATATCTACAAAGCCGAGATCGACGGTCGAGATCAATTGAGGTGGCCCCCTCGTGGTTAATGTTTAACGAGTATGGGGGCATGGTTGGGATTAGTGCTAATCTACCCCTCTCATGAATGGTTGAGGTTAATTAGGGGGCACTCCCTTCCCCAAATTCAAAACCACCATTGGGGGGGTCCACGTTAACCAATTGTTTTGGTTGAGACTTGGCTAAAACATAACATGTGTGTACAAAAATTAAGCAAGTGGGGCTAAAGTGGAACCCTGGTTATGGAACTATGCTATCAGGTTATCGAACCTCAACCATCAAACCAAATTGTTTGTGTGCGAGGAAGCCCTCAATGTTTATGCACCGATATCAGATCTCGACCATCGACATAGTGTGTTCATTTGCGAGGAGAAATCCCCCAACATCGATACACCAATATGACGCAACCTAATGGGATCCACCTTAGATACATGGGTCACATGGATGGAAGTGAAGTTCATGTGGTGTTGTGACCTAGAACCCATCCACGCATGATGTGGCGGTGCCGCTTGAGTAGATAAGAGGCCGCATGGGTGCCTCTTAGTGACCTGATGATAACATGGTCTCTGTTAAAAAGTCAAAACTCTAACAAGCATAAATTTTGATGTGGAACAAATATTGAGATAAATTTATATAATTGGAAATCTGTCGATGAGATGGTCACAATGGTGGTGTCAGAATTAAATTTCATAGACTTCTAAAAATGATGTTTTTGCTAACCCCATCTCCATAATAAACCTTGGGGATTAGGTAAAATAGGTAACACCTTTCTCAGCCCCGATAATCCTTTAAGGGGGTGGAATGGGAGTATTTTATAATGAAATTTATGAAGGATTCCAATGGGAATCTAGGTTAGGAAGCCCCAATGTACTTAAATGGCTTCTATAACTGATTTAAAATGAACTAGTTTTCCTGTCCTAGAGAGCCATTTATTGCACTAGACTCATATTCACTTTTCTACCTTTCCAAGTAACTCATGCCAATCAGATTTTGTATATTACTTGGGCTTAGGATAAAACCGAAGTATTTTAGGCCATGATTTATCTCCATCACTTGGAGTAGAAAATAGGATCCCAAGCAGGAGTTTTTCTTCAACAGTGAATCCCTGGTCGTGAAGAAAATATTTTAAGAGATTTATAATCATGCCTGTGGCCTTTGTGAAGGTAACAAAAAGAGCTTTTAATTATTATATATAATATATTACCATCATAGAAGATGAATATACCATCCATAAAGAGTATGAGTAAAAAAAATGGCGAGTGATGAATATGCCTTTATAGTGTACCTTGTGTTTTCCATTCGCTATGAGTCTACCAAGATATTATGAAACTATAGAAAAAAGTATAGGAGATAACATGAATCCCTAACAAAGACCTCTCTCCACATTGTTATAAGTCATTTTGTCACATTCACTCAAATGACTAGAAAACACGGATCAATACACATCCTTAACATTTTGTCATTTTCCCTTTGAAAATCCCTAAGCATCGACTCTCCAAAAGTCTAAGGATTATGGGATTATCAACTCAGAAACTCATTTTTGGCTCGAACACATCCTTCCTTTGATTCCACCTATGATGGCCACATGTTGCTTAACTGAGCAACTACATTGACTAACACAAGTTGCTCTACACTTCAGGTGTGATGGTTCTATAATATCAGGAAAACATAAAAAATATTTACGAAACTTCTTCTTCCAGAAGCTTCTAAGGTTGTTTTAACCATTTACCATGGATAGAGATATTGAATTCCTATCCTATCCTATCTTGGAGATCTTATCTCTTATCCCTAGAGATTATCCTCCCTCATATGTGGATCTCAAGCCTAGATTGGTAAATCCTAAAATACCACTTTTATCCTATAAATTCATTGCCTCTCATAGAGTATGGGTTGGATTTTGGAGACTCTTAGTTATGCCCTCATGCTGCTGCTTTTACCTAATGATCCATTATCATCCTTGAGTTGTGATTGAAGGCTTTCCTTGTGGCTAAGGAAGGACAAGTTTGGTGGGAGATTCTACATTTTCAGGAACTGTAAAAAGGGTTGTAATCTTCTCCTAGATTTCATTAATACAAGAAGATTTGTTTTCCTATGCTTTGTGTTTATTTTGTGCATATGTATTTCAATGCCCACCTGACTCATTGAATAGAGATATTAGTTTATGATACAGATGTCTTGTAGTTCTTGTGTTGATTGTCTTGAAGGTTCCACTTATAGTAATTGGAGCTAGACTCAAAGTCTACAAGTCAAGGGAAGAGGAAGACTAACATTGGAATTCAAGTAGGCCTTTCCTCCATTTATTAATTTCTCTAAGGAAAACATTGTCCTTTTTGGTTTCTGTTGTTTCTAGGTCATCCACTAGAGCTAGGGGATTCACTTTTGTCCGTAGAAAATAAATTTTCTCATAACACACATTAAAGAAAGGGGAGACCACTCATCTTATTAGAAGTGCAAGATATGTGGTACTGATATAATTTGGTACCCAAGAGACAAACAAATGGCGAAAAATCTAAGTGAATCAAGAGAAGTATGATATATATCCAACTGACCTTATTGAATTCTTTTAAGAGGTCCACTTTATAGAAGACCATTTTTTGGTGCTTTCTATGAATTGAGTGCAGACTTTGCTAGGCAAGGCCGATAGCTACACGAATTTGGTGCCTTGCTAGAAAGCCAATTATTCAAGGGAGATATGCTATGAAATGATGTCTTTCAGGTGATGAGCTATGATTTTGGAAATGATATTCTATATGGAATTAGAAAAGCATTTGGGTCTAAAGAGATCAAAAGAATTTGGATTATCCACTTCTGGAATCAGGGCAAGGAAAGTGATATTGAAGGGATTCAGTGTTTAGCTAGATGTTCTAGAAAATTCAACAACCCTTAAAAGATCATTCCAAGGAAATCAAAGTATTCCATGTAGAAATCAATAGGGAGGTCATTCAGACTAGGGCTCTTGCCTTTTTGAAAACTGTGAAGATACCTTGGAAATAAGATTTGCATCAAGTTCCTATTGATTGAAAAAATCAGGGAATAAACCAACCACTTTTGATATTTTATTAATCATTTCTCTATTATCTTGGTGAAAGATATATTTGACATGTGTACAAATTTATGAGTATATTTCCTGGAAGGAGGAGGCAAAAATTCCATCAAGGCGTTTTATCTTCGTAATAGTGTTTAAAAACCTCTAGTGATTTTCTATTGTGTGAAAATATTTCGTGTTTTCATCTCCAACTTGTAGCGAGAGGACTATACTCTTCATTCTTTCCTTCGTTTCCTTGTCCACAAGATTTTTTTTCTTTTTTCTTCTAGATCCTTGATATAATCCCTTGGATATATTATTAAGCTAGTCTCAATTGTGCTCCAATTAAGGTAATCCTTTAGTTTTTTTCCTAATATCTATTAAGAATTTTTTATCCCACTCCCTTTTTTGTTTTGATTACTCTGTGATGGTTTATTTGGATAATTTTAGGTTCATTTAGAATTGAATTGGAGGGGATTCCAACAAAAGAGGGGAGAAAGGGCACCAGGCCTATTTAGTGACATCATGCATGGAAGGATCTTTGAACGAGTGTGATGGGCCTCCTAAATAGGTATAGATGAAGGCCCATCTGGCCATCCTTCAACATACATTTACCTCTCTCTTTACATTTGATAACACCTTTTTGGAATATAATGTGTTTATTAAGGAGATTAAGGAATATTATCATATCATATGGCATAACATTTTAAATGTGAAAGAAAAAGAGTATTTAATGTGCATAATTTCAATGGATACTAGCTGGAGGGAATGTAGGAGGCTCGTTCCTCGCATTAACTAACCAACAACATGGTTGGCTATTGGAAAACTACCACACTTAGTGACTACGAGGATCTCAGGAGATTAGATCCACTTTTATAGGGATTTTAGAGGAAAGCAATCCTCCTTCAAAGGAGGTTGCTCCCCTCACTCATTCTGTATAAATAAAATAGCCCAAGATCTTAGTAAGATTTGACTTTATAGAGGAGCATAGTGACTGCTAAAGCTAGGAGCTTGCACTTATCATTTCAATTTCCATATCATGTACTTGAGCACTTTTTGAGGTCAATGAAAAGTATTTTGTTGCCTTCAGTCTGAGTGTGTTCTAGAGGGTTGATTTCCCTTGGGTTAGGGCCCAACCCAAGCACTTTAGTCTCTCTCCTCTATACATTTTTACTATGCATTTTCTCTTATGTACTTAGTTTAGCAGTGTTTTCTTCCTTGTAAGCTTTGTTTATGTAAAGCGTTATCTCTGTAGATTTTTCAATCATCTCTCTTGGAAAGTGTGGTTGTGGACTTTATATTGGAAAGCAAAAAAATATAGGATTTATTTTGATGCAATAGTTAGATCTTTATTAAAATTCAAACTCATCCTTTCCTTTCTAGTTTGATTTTCCACAATTAATATTGGTGGAATTATTTAGGCTTTGATGTTTTTCAAGGTTGAATAACCTTCTGGTGTGCAGGTAATACTATTGGTTTGTAGGGAAGAGCATTATCATTTTCATTTGTAAACTTACCATCAACACCCTCCTTTCATTCTCATCGACTCCTTCAAGCGGCTTGCATATAAAAAATTCAGGATAGATTTGTTAGAGGACATTGTTTGCATTCCCTCCTTGTGCATGATGGGCTCCTAATTAGGAGTAATAAGATTGGAAAGGACTCCCATATTCTTCTCCCACTTTCTACCATCTTTCCTCATATTCATATCACCTTCTAAGCCCTTGGAATGCTCTCAGCTTCGATCCTATAGCAATACAGGGCAATCCTGTAACATCCTGTAGTAATCTTGTTGCATCTTGTAAGACCGTGCAGAAACCATCAGAACTTAACCAAAATTGCCCTTTAAACCTTATTTTTGCTTCTTCACCCTTCAAAACATCTCCTAGGCCTTGAAACTAAGTTTTAGGAAGATCACATATCACTTAGGACCTCGTTTGAATGCATTAGAATAAGATCTTGTTTGAATGTAGTAGTTTAGGATTGAATTCATGTTAATTACTTTATGCAGCTAGACTAGGTTTATTTCTTTGTCATTAATCTTTTGAAATATGTTAGGGTTTTTATTCCAGGTATTTTATTCCTTGCAAGTATATTAGTGTTAAAAATAGCAACAATAAATTCCAATTTGATTTTTCCTTGAATTAAATTGTGAGTTAAAATTGTAATTCTATTCTCATAGCGACTGTAATAGTTAATTAAGTTAAATTGACTTAATTGACTTAGGAAATTCGAGTTGGAAGTCTATCTAGAGTCATGTAGAGTGATCCCTAAATTTTATTGGCCCAGGTCCTATAAATTTTATAGGATCAGTTATTGTTTTACCTGATTATGTGGGCTTGAGAGATGTAAATAATAATTCATTGTGAAAATATTTCCAAAGCGACACCAAGTACCAATATTTAGGGAGATTTTTGCATAGAAATGTTTGGATTGGATCAGACTATAGGTATTTTCATCATAAAGAGCTCAGAAGCATCTTTCCAATGGTATATCATGCACTCAAATCCAATTCATGGATCAAAGGCAAGAGTAAGTTGAAGTAATTTTATAGGATGGGTTATTGTTTTACCTGATTATGTGGGTTTGGGAGATGTAAATAATAATTCATTCTGCAAATTATTTCCAAAGCGACACCAAGTACTAAGATTTAGGGAGATTTTTGCATATAAATGTTTGGATCAACTTAGACTATATGTATTTTCATCAGAAAGAGCTCAGAAGCAGCTTTCCAATGGTATATCATGCACTCAAATCCAATTCATGGATCAAAGGCAATAGTAAGTTGAAGTAATTTTATAGGATGAGTTATTGTTTTACCTGATTATGTGGGTTTGAGAGATGTAAATAATAATTCATTATGCAAATTATTTCCAAAGCGACACCAAGTACTAAGATTTAGGGAGATTTTTTGCATATAAATATTTGGATTATATAAGACTATAGGTATTTTCATCAGAAAGAGCTTAGAAGCAGCTTTCCAATGGTATATCACGCACTCAATTCCAATTCATGGATCAAAGGCAAGAGTAAGTTGAAGTCTGCACCAAAAAGCATAAAAGATGATAAAAGTGAGAAATCATTTATTTTGAATTATTAAAATTAATTTAAAAAATAAATGAATAAATCTAAACTCTAAAAAAGCATGAAAATTCATTTATATTCATTATACATCCAAAAGTCAAAACCTATGGCCCACCCCACACTCATGCATTAATTCTCCCCCAATATTAAAGCCCTCGAGATATGTGCATATTAAAATGAAGGGTTATAAATATGTTTCAGACCCCACAACCCCTCTGACATTTAACCAAAGGGGGGTCCGAAAAGTGGTTTTCACTTTTACCCTCTATTGCCGTCACCCTCACGTTTTATCGGACCCCCCTCCCCCTAAACCTCTTACTACGTTACCCTACATCTGAAAAAACCCCTAAACCTCTTACTACCTTACCCCCCCTTCGAAAGTCATTAGCTATATTGTTTTGACTTTTATAATGTGGCGGGAATGGAATTTCATACGAATATGAAATAAATGCTATGTGAATGGGAGGTTGAGTGAAAGAGATAAAGTGAAACGAGATTTTAGAGGAAGTTCATGGATGGAAGGCGAAGTGGGTGAAATGAGGGAGGTTGAGTGAAAGAGATAAAGTGGAATGAGTTTTTAGAGGAAATTCATGGATGGAAGGCTAAGTGGGTGAAATGAAATGACAGGCTAAGGTGTAAAATGATTTTACAGCTACAGGGAAAATGAAATTCACGGATGCAAGGAATTTACAAGAGAAAGTACAATGAAAATTCATGGATGGAAGGCTAAGTGGGTGAAATGAAATGACAGGCTAAGGTGTAAAATGATTTTGTAGCTACAGGTAAAATGAAATTCATGGATGCAAGGAATTTACAAGAGAAAGTACAATGAAGATTTTGCAATCATATGTTCATGAAAGTAATGCATAGTGAGAAAAAAAAGTAGGGTGAAATGAAATGACAGACTAAGGTGTAAAATGATTTTACAACTACAGGTAAAATGAAATCGGATGCAAGGAATTTACAAGAGAAACTACAATGAATATTTTGCAATCACATGTTCATGAAAGTAATTGTAACACCCTTTTGTTGCACCATAATTACTTCTATTTTTACCAAGTTTTATGCAGAACTTAGAAACTTTTAATTTCACTTAACATATTTGTTAAGAAGTTAAGGCTGGAAAAGCCAAGTATCATGACATTTTTTGTTTAAAGAAATTGAGCAATGTTAATTAAATGAAACTGAATACAAAACAATTATAACAACTCCTTGAACAGTTACAAACGGTTTCCATCCCTTTCCCCAAAAGGGAAAGGGAAAGGAGCAATGGGGGTTGTGATAATTTTTCCTTGAGCTGGGTAGAGATACTAGTGGGAAGAGCTTATCTATGGCAAACAGTCAAATGGGTGTGCGACTTGAGGTTGGACAATAGTCCTAATGCCCAAGACACCTGACTGCTTTTAGTTCAAACTATTAGGAGCAAGAAGTGCTTGGTGGGGATCGTGGACGTGATTTCCAGGTCCATGGCTGGGTGGTGAGACCTTCCAGAAGGAATATTAATTGCACAGTGTTAAATAATTTGAAAACAGATAAGTACCAAAATTTATACTTATTATTGACAGTTGAAATGGTGTATAACTAGGAGTAAACAATTCAATTTTTCTTCTGTCCCTAAACTAGGTACTGCTGATTATGAGTAATCTCTTGCATATTCTGTTGTATCCATCATAGAAAAGGATTGATTTCATAAATTTTCCTAGTTTTATATTATGAGTGAAACTAAACTTTACAAAATTATAACTTTACAAATCTAAGGAATACACTACTGTATTATAAATAGATGTAAGGATAGTAGAGATGTAATAATGACTTAGACTCTGTTAATTTTATATATCTATGAAATGGAAAACTAAATTTATCTGTCTACAGTAGTAACGAATCACCAAAACCAGAACATCACGATTTCCTTAACAGAGAAAGGCCCAACTCAACCTGAAAGTATAAATACCTTTCATTTTTAAAAACATGAAAAATTCAGATTGAATATATACCTTGATTCATTAAATACTCAAGATTTAGCATATATTCGAGAATTTTCCTATTCTCTAACAGGTTATCTCCTATAATAAAAAAGAGAGAGCAAGAATAGTTAACACATAGACTGCATACTCTCAAGAGCAATACCTAGTATTCCATTATTAAAGTATTCCACCATTTAGAACTCCTGGCATAAACCCACATTCATTCAATAAACATGACATTCTAATCTGGGAATTTATACATATAAACATTATCTGTGGAATCAATGGAGAGCGGCTCCCTACCCAGCTTGTCCATGGTAAGGTCGAGACTTGGCAAGGGTTATCCATATAACTTCATACAAACCTTTAGACCAAACCAAGAAACAGAGTACCACGGTTGGACAACATATGCCATAAAATGATAACTATAAATTATTACAGTTCAAATCCATTCAAAATATTACAGTAAGGTTTGTGCAGCCAAGTTGAGAATAAGAAAATTGCTACAACCATATGACATATTCAACATCCCTTTTAACAAATGTGAATTATGGGTTACGGTGAGGGTTTGGCCATGCCGAGAGCCAGAAAACCCTCCCACCCTTCAACATTAAACTAAATCTAGTCTTAGCAGTTTAAAAGCTAGTACCCAAAGCATGTTGTCGATTTGTGAATTTAGACCAACCTGTAATCATAGCAGAGAACTTTCGAATTAGTTCTGGTATAGTTCCTTTTCGAAGGCACATTGTCTCTGGGAACATGATCAAACTATTACCTGTAAAACCCATCAAAACCCATCAGAGGTTAGTCGTCTAGATTATCAACCCTGCATTTAAATACTTAAAAATCTATGCTACTCTATCTATACCCAGAAGGAACTGTGACGTCGATGGAGCCTCACAAACCTGATAACCCAAAAATAGAATGTCAAACCATAATCTATCAGAAGGAAATGGAGCTCGTATTAACTCAGTAGTAGGGAAAACCTAGGTTTCGCTACAGAAGGGTATCTCTGTTCGTTCACCGGGCTGAGGGAAGAACTGAAACCATCCACAATGAGCAAGCCTGTAAAATAGTCTGTTATCAGTGATATTCAAAGGGAAAAAGAAAGATAATGAAATAGAATAAGTATTGTATCAGCTGGCCAATTTACCTTATCACCAAAAGTTTGAATGTCGGCTATAGTCCCTTAAACCCTGATCCGTCGGATGGTATCTGATGTCTGAGCCAAGGAGAAAGCAGAACCCCCATAACTAGTTGCACTCACAGCTCATTATAGAGCTACAACCATTCTCTCCACCGATAGAGCGAAATAGAATAATGAGGTAAGGTTAAGGTTTACGAATGGAAAGGGTTATGTGTTCAATGCTCGGAGTACCCTACGTAGGCCAGACTCGGCATTAAATTTCAAACCCATAACATTAAATCGAACCCAAGTGACAGGCGGGAGAGTCATCGCCACTATCGAGGTAAGGACAGGTGGAGTTCAACCAAGGCGACGTGTAGATAAGCCATTGTTGGCTTGTTGGGGCCTGACCCAGGTTCAGAGTTAATTAGCCAAACAAATCCCTGTACTATTGGCCCTTTCGGTAATAGTCCACGGAGCGTGGATTGAGGTCACACCCGAAGTAGTATGGGAGGGTGTTAGAACCAGGTTTCCACACCCTTGATATGTCTGAGAGGTTCGACTGGTCCACTATTGGTTCTTGTGCGCAGGTCGCTTCGTGCACTTCCCTGTTCCTCATGGGCTGATGCATTGCCTTTGCGCAGCCCTAAACAGGGGTTGTGGAGCTCCTGCATCGTGCTCTGCGCTATTACCCAAGATCTTACTTATCTTCCTATACCAGTTAATTACCTTCACGTACTTGGATGTCTCACGCTATAATTAGTTATACACAACATTAATATAAGTTCGCGCAGTAAATAAATAGTATACTTGCAAATTATATCCGATCATGCATTAAATAAGGAAAAGATACACAAAAATATAGTAAAACTTCTCTTTGTTGATTCTTTCGACGGTTATAGACTCGACCTGCCCTGCACACTCAGCTGCAGGGGTCTGCGCACTCAGCTGCAGACTACTAGGCCTCTGCGCACTCAGCTGCAGAGCCTTTCCCTACTCTACGACCCAAAGACACACTTTACACTTGCACTCAATCACTTAGACTTCTCATCTTCTTCTCTTAACTTCCCCATTTAGTTATCTTATACACTTAGAGCCTCACTTTATTTATACAATCCCATGGTCCATGGACTATGGGTAGGTCTATCTAGCCGACATTACGTTACAAAAACTAGGGCGGACAACGCTGTGACTCTATTATGATTTCACGCCCTACACCCGCAATTCGCGGAGCTTTTACAAAAGGATTTGGTCAAAACTTGGGCTTTAAGCCCTAAAACCTACCTTGGGGAGGATTCCATGCCTAATAGGCCCTTAACAGAAACATTGTGACTCGCCCTCAAGTCACTCTATCGGCGCGGAGATCTTTGCGCGGAGTCCTTCCAACTCTGCTCGAACTGCTGCAAGGTCGGCAATGCACTGAGCTACTGCCTGCTGGATTTGCTGCATGTGTTGTTCTGAGACTGCTGTGTCAGAAGTGCTTCTCTGCATCTATGCGTGTATCCCCTGCATGTGTGCGAGCTTGCCTTCAATTTCTGCTGTGATGGTGAAGGCCCCGTCGATCTAAGGCTGGACACGTGCTTTCAGGACTGCTTCCTTATGTCATGCTGCGTCCACCTGTTCCTTCAGCGCTTTGGCCTATTGCATCCATGTGAGCCTCTAAGTGAGGGCCACCATCTACGCAATTCCTCTGACGTTGTCATACTGCTACTGGAGTTTTCGCACCTCTGTTTCTAAGCATTGGATGTTGGGGTCCTCCTGCAGATTTGTGAGGACCTCAAATAAGTCTTCCAACATGTTGGCGTAGTCTCACACTACACTTCCAATCTCATCCAGTCCCGCTGTAATAGCACTAGCGCACTATTCTATGACTTACGGAGGGGTGGACGGCTGCGCCTTTAACCGCAGCTCGACGATTTGAAGGTTCAGCTCCAGCTAAACCTTTGTCATTTCCTCCCGCACCTCACACACCCCTGCTGCTAACCTATGGATGCACGCCTCTGCTGGAGTGTCTGCTGGGATGGCCAGCTCTGAGATGCTTTGACAAGCTGCATCTATTACCTATACCAGCTGTTGATTCTGCGACTACTTCGTCACGCTGCAAGCTCAACTGTTCCATATTGATTTTCTACTCTCTGAGGACTTGCAGTGCGTGACTCTCCCTAGCTCGCAGCTTTGCAATTATCCCATCCTGCAGAATGTATAAGGTCTCCCGTGGGAGTGCAGCCATATTGATACCGAGACCCTTCAGCGCGCTAACCGTAGGCTTATCGGCCTCATTTGTTGTCACTAGTGCCCCTTCTGGCAGCACTATGGTATTCGTCACTCGAGCACGCAACATCTATTCTGCTGCCATTGTTCCGACTGTGAGGTTGGTCAAAAGGGTACCAACCTGAGGAGGGCACACTTGCAATTCCTGCAGCTGCGCTCTGAGGGCCCCCAACACAATCTGGTTCTCTTGCATGAAATTTTGGAGGGCCTCAGAGGTGACATCACGCACGGTCTCACCAATGTCATCCTGATCACCCTCGGTTAGGGTGATCAGGCCAATAGACAACTTTGATGCCTTGACCTTCTTGCGCGGTCCTGTCTGCTCAGTTGGGTGCTGGCGCTTCAACTGTGTTGATGCGATTTGTGGGTTCGCTCCTCCCTCTTCTTCCTCTGCTTCCAACCCATGCGAAGGCGACATTTGGCCCTCGAGTGCCTTCGTGGCTGCCTCCTATGCTGCTACTGTTGCGATCTTTTCCTATTCAGTTGTTGTCTCTGCAGCGTCCCACACTGCTCTTGCTTCTACTGTTGTTGCCTCCTTCCTTCTCTTTTCTTCCAATGGTGTGATGCACAGTTTTGTGCCACCGAATTCTCTATCTCTGCGATGTTTAGGGCGCGCCACTCTGGTGACCATGTCTCCAGTACGTTAAAGATGACATCCTCCATGGCTACAAAGGGTAGCTTCCTCCATTGTTTGGCTAGGTCCTTGTGCGCTCTAATGTATATACTATGCATAGAAAATTTTAGGGGCGAATGTTCGCCCTTTGGCGAAATTAAGGGGTTTTAAATTTTTAGTGGGCGAATATTTTGTATCATAGTACATTTTTACAAATCACCTCAAATAGCCCACCTTATTTTAAGGGAGAGGGTAAAAAAGGTAAATTTAGCCCTTGAAATTAAGAGTTACAACCTTCCATTCGCCCATTTTCAAGAACAGGTTTTATTTAAGTGAATGCATTCGCCCATTTTCAAGAATAGGTTTTATTTAAGTGAATCCTATGGGCCAAAGACCCAAATACCATATTTATAAAAGAGGTATGGTAAATTAATAAAAATATAAATAAATGAGAGGTATGGTAAATAAATAAAACATTTTTTATATTTACTCCATAAGTGGTCTTATATACATGCAAGGGTGTAAACAAATAAAAATATAAGTAAAGTGGAGGTATGGTAAATAAATAAAACGTCTTTTTATACTTACTCAAAAGGTATGGTAAATAAATAAAAATATAAATAAACTAGACGCATGGTAAATAAATAAAACCTCTTTTTATATTTAGTCCATAACCCTAGTTCTATTTATGAAGGCTCAAGAAAGAGGTTTTATTTAAGTGAATCCTATGGGCCAAATACCATATTTGTAAAAGAGGTATGGTAAATTAATAAAAATATAAATAAACGAGAAGTATGGTAAACAAATAAAACATTTTTTTATATTTACTCCATAAGTCACCTTATATTTACGAACACTCAAAAAAATGCGTTATATTTAGGTGAAACCTATGGGCAAAATACTATGGGACAAATACCATGGACTAGATTGTTATTAATACCATGCAAAAAAACATTATTAACCCTAATATTAGTATTAATAAAAATAAAAATGGCACATGGTATTGACCCATGGTATTCACCAAAATGGCACATGGTATTGACCCATGGTATTCACTGTTGGCATTATGAGACAAGTGTTGTCCTTGATGGCAAATCACACTGATAACAAATCATAGTGCAGAAGGATAGCAGCAAGGAATTGATGATCAGTCTACAAGTATGAAGAAAAATATATACACGCTGGTTCGCTATATACCAAGTCGCGTGTACATGCTGGTTGGCTTCAGTAAAAGCGCGTGTATGTGGAAAACTTATCTTTGGTCCACGGCGGTTATTCCTTGGAAGTTGTGCCTATGGTTTTGGACCTTGGTGTCTCGACGGACGTGTTGATCCCTAGTTTTGAAGATGATGGTATTGGATTTCTATGGTTTTGGCTCCTGGTATTGAACAAGGCCTAAGGCTATATAAGGAGAAGGAAATCATTAGGCAAGAGTATCTGAAATGTCTTGAATATCTGATGAAGTATTAGATCCAGTATGCAGGTTATTGGTTGATGATGTATTGCTTGATCTGAGCTAAGGAGAGATCTCATCGGTTGATGGAGAACAAGATCTAAGGAGAGATCGGGATCAAATGGTTTGAAATGAACTATCTTTATATAGTTGATTATGCGTATTTCTAGATCCGCATGACTGACGCAATATTATGTTCTGGGTATAACTGATGTCTGGTACAGCTGCAAGTTATGAAAAATTATTTTTAGATCTGTACGCAGGTTGTCTTCGGTAAAACCGCGTGTATACGCGGGTTGCATTCATTGAAGTAGCGTATATATTTTGGAGCTTGATTTTTGGGTTGCAGCTGGGTCTGACTGTTATTGCAGAGGTCTGTAGTCTGCTCTGTGTTCTGGTGACTGGGTTTGACAGGGTTTCAGTGGTTCAGTGATTCAAAGATTGTTGATGTGAGTATTGGTTGTTTTGTAATCTGCTATGAAGGTTGAATTAATTGTGGTCTTCAGATTGTAATATTGTGCTTCAGGAATATCCAGTCTGAAAATGTATGAAAAGTGGTACCTGAAGGAAAGAAGATTGTAGGCCTGCACCTATGTACTAGTATCTTAGCTAGTACAAGAGCAAAGGGGGTTGAAGCTCCCTTCCAAGGAAGTTTGGAGAACGAGAGAAGGTTGAAGCCTTCTGCAGGTTGTAGCCTGCGTACTGGTATAAGGCTGCACCAGTACAAAAGATTGTAAACTGAAGTTCTTATTAAAGAAAGATAGAGACGACTTGCAGCAGGTGGTTTTCACCCACATTGGGTTTCCACCTTATATCATGGTGTTCATGTGTGTGGCTTTTGTGTGATGATCTGTTCTGTTATACTGTTTACTCTTAATATGGTGAATAATGACCTGATGCACTTAACTGAAGACAAACTAACTGAATTATAAGTTTTCTGGTTATACGCTGTTTTCTTTAGACACAGTAGCGTGTACACGCTGGTTCACTTAACTGAAGTAGCGTATATGTTTCTGAGCATTGAAAAAGTTTTATTGATCTGATAATACTGATTCACCCCCCCTCTCAGTATTATTTCCAACAATTGGTATCAGAGCAGGTCCTTCAGAGAAGCTTGATCGCTTGAAGGTAGATCGTTCATCATGAGCAACTACGAGAGAGAAGCATCAATCAGGCCACCGGTTTTTGATGGGACAAACTTCAATTATTGGAAGGTAAGAGTTACTGCCTATCTTCAATCTCTTGGTACAGAAGTCTGGGACATCGTAGAAACAGGCTACGCTTTTCCTTCAGCTACTCCTACAGATGCAGCTGAGAAAAAGAAGTATGAAACAAATGCGAAAGCAGTCAGTACCCTATTAGGATGTATATCCCAAACGGAATTCATGAAGGTAATGCACTACAAATCCGCAAAAGAGATATGGGACAAAATTGTCACGAGCTATGAAGGAGATGAACAGGTAAAGCGTGCTAAACTTCAAACTCTCAGGATTCAGTATGAGACTCTCAAGATGTATAATGATGAAAGTGTGG
Organism: Pinus tabuliformis; assembly: GCA_031772625.1. NCBI lineage: Eukaryota > Viridiplantae > Streptophyta > Pinopsida > Pinales > Pinaceae > Pinus > Pinus tabuliformis. The sequence goes on from CM062817.1 coordinate 869,239,168, forward strand.
CTAACTATTTTCTTCGGGTAGATGAGATCGTTAATTGTATGAAAAATTTGGGTGAAGAAATAAAAGAGGCTATAGTGGTTGAAAAGGTTCTAAGATCATTGTCCCCCAAGTTTGAATATAAAGTATCTGCAATAGAAGAAAAGGAAAATATACGAATTCTTACTATGTCTCAGCTACATGGAATTCTAACTGCTTATGAAATGAGAAAGGGAGGTCCATCAGACAGAAGAGAAGCTGCTTTCAAGGCATCAGGCAAAGAAGATTATTATGAAGCAAGCCACGTCCCAGAAGAAGAGGAAGAAGAATCAAATTTTGTCAGAAATCTTCAAAGGGGCTCTGGAAGGTTCAGAGGTAAGTTACCTTTTAAATGCTTTGCTTGTGGAAGAGTAGGTCATTATGCTGCAAAATGTCCTTATAAGGATAAAGGAAAGGAACCTGCTAGATGGAACAAGAAACAGAGTGCAAATAAGAAAAGCTACTACACTCATGAAGATAGTGATGGTCTATCGAATAGTGATGAAGATGAACTAGGTAATGAATATAAGTTGTTAATGGCATTTGAAGATGATGATTATATGGATGCCATAGATGTGGATAATCTTTATGATGAAATTACTAGACTCAAGAAATGTATAGAAGAAAAGAATATGATCATTGATACTCTACAATTTCAAATTGATGAAAAGGAAAAACATCTTGAAAAACTAGAAGGTGGAATTGTTGGTCTTAGAAAAGAGATTGAGAAAACAAAAGCTATTAATCTTAAATTTGTTAAAGGATCTGAAACCTTGGATGAGATTATCAATGTGCAGCGATCTCCTCTGATCAAGACAGGTCTTGGATATAATGGAGAAACATCTCAAGCCTCTACCTCTAAAAGTTATCTTGATGCAGCAAGGAAAAGCGAGCAAAGGCCAAATAAAAGTAATCAGGTGAATCAGGGACAGTTTACCTCAAGAACAAATAAAGACCATCAAGAAATTTGGGGACAAACTGCCTTAAGGACAAACAGAAGCTACAATCAGCCACAGGTAAAATCTTCCCAATTTGCTCCAAGAATAAATAGAAGCTACAATCGGTTGGATGATAGATCTGATTATCGCAGAATTTTCTTTAATGGCCAATGCTTTTCTTGCCATAACTTCGGTCACAAAGCAGCTCAATGTGTTGCATACAAGACAATCATGACTAGAGAAGCTCAAAAGCAAGGGAGAATGACTGAAACCATGAAAAGGACTTATAACAACTTTTCGGTTCTTGAAAATGAAGTTGAATGCTCTATTTGTAATAACTTTGGCCATGAAGACTCTGAATGCAGGAGCAGGTTCCGGAAGACAATTCAGAAGGAGCAAAACTCAAATGTCAGAACATGGAGAATAAAGGAACCACAACCAGAAAGATGTGGGATAGCCTTTTATGCAGAAGGTCAAGAAAGTCTATGGTACATTGACAGTGGATCTTCGAAGCATATGACAGGGGACAAAGAAAAGCTTGAGTCATATACCGCATTAGAAAAGGGGAAGAAAGTTTCTTTTGGAAACGATATCTCTGCAGCCATAAAAGGAAAAGGTGTGGCTCCATTTAAAGAGAAGGTCAAAGCTGGAAATGTTTTGTATGTTGATGGATTGAAGCATAATCTTCTGAGTGTCAGTCAGATGTGCGATCAAGGAACAAAGGTAATATTTAGATCAAATGGATGTTGTGTTCGTGATCTTGATACAGGTAAAACAGTGATCAAAGGAAGAAGGACTCCAAATAATCTATACATATTTGAAGAAGGACCACAACAATGCTATTTGAGCAAGGATGATGAACACTGGCTATGGCATCGAAGGTTGGGGCATCTAAGCTTTTCACAAATAAGGAAAGCATGCAAATATCAGGCAGTTCGTGGTCTTCCAGATATCAAAATTCCAGACAACACTATATGCAAATCTTGTCAGTTTGGAAAGCAAACCAGAACTAACTTTCCAGAGAAGGAAGGATCAGCTAGCATGCCTCTTGAGCTAGTACATATAGATACATGTGGTCCATTCAGAAAAAGAACACCTCGAGGAGAAGAATACTTGATATTATTCATTGACGATTTCTCCAGGTTTTTCTGGTTAGGACTTATGAAGCACAAAGATGAAGCATTCGAAAAATTCAAATCCTTCAAAGCCTTGGTTGAAAATGAATCAGGACACAAAATTAAGTGCCTCAGATCTGACAGAGGTGGGGAGTTTACCTCAAACGAATTTTTCGATTTCTGTGAAGAACATGGGATAAGAAGAGAATTCTCTACAGCTAGAACTCCTCAGCAAAATGGGGTGGTGGAAAGAATGAACAGAACAATCCAACAAATGGCTCGTGCTATGCTTGATGAATCAGGTACTCCCGCAACTTTCTGGGGTGAAGCTGCACATGCTGCGGTTATTATTCTTAACAAAACAAATGTCTGAGTAAACAGCACTCAAACACCTCATGAGCTCTGGAGTGGTGAGACTCCTTCGGTGAAGCACTTCAAAATATTTGGGAGCAAATGTTATATTAAGAATACTGATGAGCAACTTGGCAAACTTGAACCAAGAGCAGATGAAGGCATTCTTCTTGGTTATTCTCCACATAGCAAAGCATACAAGTGCTACAATAAAATACTTGGTAGAATTGTTGACAGCATTGATGTAGTGGTTGATGAGAAGGGATATATTCCTAGGCAAGTTCATCATGAATACATTGAAGAAGATGAAGGCTACACTCAAAGGCAGAATGATGAAGAAGAAGAACCTCAAGAAGAACCAGAGGAGCAGGAAAGAATAGAAGAGAAGACTCCATCCAGATATGTTCAAAAGAATCATCCAGAATCTCAGATTGTGGGGCAGAAAGAAGCAGGAATACAAACAAGAAGAAGAATTGCAGAAGCTTCAAGCTATTTGGCATTACTCTCTTCCACTGAACCACAAAATGTGAAAGAGGCATGCAAAGATGAATGTTGGGTCAAAGCAATGGATGAAGAACTTGAGCAGATCGAAAAGAACAACACTTGGGAACTGGTTCCTAGACCAAAAGATAAGAATGTCATAGGGACAAAATGGGTCTTCAAGAATAAATTGAATGAAAATGGAGAAGTAATTAGAAACAAGGCCAGACTTGTTTGTAAAGGGTATGCGCAGCAAGAAGGGATAGATTTTGAAGAGACCTTTGCTCCTGTAGCAAGACTTGAGGCCATCCGAATGTTCCTTGCTCTCTCAAGCTTTCAAAACTTCAAGGTATTTCAAATGGACGTGAAATCAGCCTTTCTGAATGGAGACTTAGAAGAAGAAGTATATATTGAGCAGCCAGATGGTTTCATTCTTGGGAATGATCCAAACCTTGTATGCAAATTAAAAAAGGCTCTCTATGGTCTCAAACAAGCTCCAAGGGTTTGGTACTATCGATTGGACAAATATCTTCACCAACAAGGCTTTTCAAAAGGATCAACAGATAGCAATCTCTATATAAAAATTGAAAATAACAAATTGCTAATACTTGTTGTTTATGTAGATGATATTATCTTTGGCAGCAATGAAGAGACTATGAGTCAAAACTTTGCCTTGGTTATGCAGAAAGAATTCGAAATGTCACTACTTGGAGAATTGACATACTTTCTTGGATTGCAAATCCAACAAAATGAAGGAGGCATCTTCTTGTCACAAACCAAGTACCTCAAGCAGATCTTGAAGAAGTATGGCATGGAAGATTCAAAGCCAGTATGTACACCCATGGTTACAGGATGCAGCCTCAGTGCAAATGATGAATCAGCAGCAGTTCATCAACCAACTTATAGATCCATGATTGGGAGTTTGCTTTATTTGACAGGTACCCGACCAGAAATCATGCATGCAGTCGGAATAGTTGGGAGATTTCAGGCAAATCCAAAGGAGACTCATCTTCAGGCAGTGAAGAGAATCTTCAAATATCTTCAAGGGACACAAAATTATGGATTATGGTATCCTAGAGATACAGATCTCACACTTCATGCTTATACAGATGCAGATTGGGCCGGAAGCGTGGATGACAGGAAGAGCACAAGTGGTGGTGCATTCTTTATGGGCTCCAGATTAGTATCTTGGTTCAGCAAGAAATAGAGTTCGATTTCCTTATCTACAGCTGAAGCAGAATATGTGGCTGCAGCATCTTGTTGCACACAACTTCTTTGGATGATGCAGACCTTGCAGGATTTTCAAATCACTTGCACTTCACCAGTCTCTATCTTATGTGATAATACAAGTGCAATCAGCATTTCAAAGAATCCAGTCATGCACTCAAAGACCAAGCACATACCAATCAAGTACCATTTTCTTCGGGAACAAGTGCTTGAGCAGAAGGTCAAGTTGGAGTATGTTCCTTCTAAGGAACAAGTTGCTGATATTCTCACAAAACCACTGCCCAGGGAAACTTTTGAATATCTCAAACAAAAGCTGGGAGTAGTTGATGCTTCATCCTGCTGTTGAAGCTTGTCTGTTCTACAGAAAATTTGGTATACGCAAGTTACGTAAGGGATATCCGCGTATATACGCCGATTTATGCTGGGAAAGTCGCGTGTATGGTGTACGCGTGTTACAGAAAGCATATCCGCATGCATATGTCGTTTTCTGCAGGAGAAGTCGCGTATATGAAGTTCTGAATAGCAAGGGCAGACTCTGGTCGGAGAAGGTCTGAGATGGGTATGCCAGAATTCTTCAGGCACAGGTTCAGGGGGAGCTTCAGGCACAGGTTCAGGGGGAGCAGCAGGCACAGGTTCAGGGGGAGCAGATTAAAGTCTCATAAAGCATTGTTGGCATTTAGATGCTTTTGGTTCTAGTACACAACTGTTGTTGGTTTCAGGAGAAGGAGCTCAGAAGGAAATCTTGGTCGCTGATCTAAAAGAGGTGTATCAGATGCTGGTCTAGATTTGTTGTCTCTATGTCATGTATCTCTTCTGTGATATCTCTTTTATGGTGTCAAGGTCATGTAACGGCCTATGTTGGTTTCCCCACTATGCCTGGGATGAATGATGTAATATAATTGGTTGTTTCTGAGGTATCCCCTCTTGGTTGCGAGTATGGATGTATGTATTGAGTCTTTTTGTAATAGGAAGGTCCCTTATGGTGTATAAGTCTTGGTTCCTTTGAAGAACATCTTTTGCAAATCTTGCCTACAGTCAGAGGAAGCATGTTTCAGCACAGCCAAGCAAAGATATCAGCATGTACTCAGGGGGAGCACAACCCTTTGCCCTTGATGACAAAGGGGGAGAGTGATTTGATTTGGTATTGTTGCCATCAAGTCCAAAGGGGGAGATTGTTGGCATTATGAGACAAGTGTTGTCCTTGATGGCAAATCACACTAATAACAAATCATAGTGCAGAAGGATAACAGCAAGGAATTGATGATCAGTCTACAAGTATGAAGAAAAATATATACACGCTGGTTCGCTATATACCAAGTCGCGTGTACATGCTGGTTGGCTTCAGTAAAAGCGCGTGTATGTGGAAAACTTATCTTTGGTCCACGGCGGTTATTCCTTGGAAGTTGTGCCTATGGTTTTGGACCTTGGTGTCTCGACGGACGTGTTGATCCCTAGTTTTGAAGATGATGGTATTGGATTTCTATGGTTTTGGCTCTTGGTATTGAACAAGGCCTAAGGCTATATAAGGAGAAGGAAATCATTAGGCAAGAGTATCTGAAATGTCTTGAATATCTGATGAAGTATTAGATCCAGTATGCAGGTTATTGGTTGATGATGTATTGCTTGATCTGAGCTAAGGAGAGATCTCATCGGTTGATGGAGAACAAGATCTAAGGAGAGATCGGGATCAAATGGTTTGAAATGAACTATCTTTATATAGTTGATTATGCGTATTTCTAGATCCGCATGACTGACGCAATATTATGTTTTGGGTATAACTAATGTCTGGTACAGCTGCAAGTTATGAAAAATTATTTTTAGATCTGTACGCAGGTTGTCTTCGGTAAAACCGCGTGTATACGCGGGTTGCATTCATTGAAGTAGCGTATATATTTTGGAGCTTGATTTTTGGGTTGCAGCTGGGTCTGACTGTTATTGCAGAGGTCTGTAGTCTGCTCTGTGTTCTGGTGACTGGGTTTGACAGGGTTTTAGTGGTTCAATGATTCAAAGATTGTTGATGTGAGTATTGGTTGTTTTGTAATCTGCTATGAAGGTTGAATGAATTGTGGTCTTCAGATTGTAATATTGTTCTTCAGGAATATACAGTCTGAAAATGTATGAAAAGTGGTACCTGAAGGAAAGAAGATTGTAGGCCTGCACCTACGTACTAGTATCTTAGCTAGTACAAGAGCAAAGGGGGTTGAAGCTCCCTTCCAAGGAAGTTTGGAGAACGAGAGAAGGTTGAAGCCTTCTGCAGGTTGTAGCCTGCGTACTGGTATAAGGCTGCACCAGTACAAAAGATTGTAAACTGAAGTTCTTATTAAAGAAAGATAGAGACGTCTTGCAGCAGGTGGTTTTCACCCACATTGGGTTTCCACCTTATATCATGGTGTTCATGTGTGTGGCTTTTGTGTGATGATCTGTTCTGTTATACTGTTTACTCTTAATATGGTGAATAATGGCCTGATGCACTTAACTGAAGACAAAGTAACTGAATTATAAGTTTTCTGGTTATACGCTGTTTTCTTTAGACACAGTAGCGTGTACACGCTGGTTCACTTAACTGAAGTAGCGTATATGTTTCTGAGCATTGAAAAAGTTTTATTGATCTGATAATACTGATTCACCCCCCCTCTCAGTATTATTTCCAACATTCACCTAGAATGTAGCCTATTTAAATGGGGGAATTAAACCAGCATAGATCCATCTTTACTCTGGATCTACTAACCCCTAAGAGGTATCAAATATCCTGATATGAAAACTAGCATAGAGTGAAAAAATATTTGATCCGATCAAGAGTAAAAATGGATGTTGTAATTTAATGTATGTTAAACATTTTAGCTTGCTTAAAATAAAAATCAACTATTAATTTTATTAATTTTTATAAATTACTAATTGTAATTTTTAAGCTCCAGGTTTATGATAACCCATGTTATTGACCCATGGTAATACCATGGTGTTCATGTGAGCATAGACTATTTAAAGGGGAAATTCTATCATCTTAGATCCATCTTAATTCTGGGTCTACCAAGTGCTTAGAGGGATAAATAAATTTCATCCCCCTAAGAGTGGTAGATGTGGAGTTAAGATGGATATAGGTTGGCTTTTATGATAATGAAGATATTAAATAGACTTAGAAAATTATATTGTAAAAACATCTTAAGGTGAATGGTTAAAGAATAGACATTGGACAAGTATATTTGTATACTTCTGTTTTAAACTGAAACAAATACAGGGCTAAAAGGAATGGATTGATTGCACTAGTCATCCTTCTATAACTTTCCAACACATGTTGGAGTAAATAGATTGTAATTTGATAATTTTTCTAATTGCAAACAGGAACATACTTGTGTATTGGCAGGGTGGTTACGAGGTCCCTAGAAGTGATGAATTTGAATTTTTCTTGGTTTTATATATAGTATTAGGTTTTTTCTCATGCTTTCTGTGAATGGCATAGGTGAATTTTATCCTACACCCACTAGGTTATCGATATGTAATTTCGGTAATTTTGATTTCAAAAGATATTTTAAAGAATTGCAATGATTTCATTTGTGTATTCAATAAACAAAATATTTTATAATTGAGTAAAATATTCGCCATGCCTGGTGAGAGATTCGCAAAAAAATTATATATACATATCATATTATTGATAAAATCGCCTTCCATTTTTCTTATATACCATGGAGATTCGCCCATTTATTATACATGTAAATTTAGGGGGGGTTCTTAAAATTTTCCCTGATACTATGGATGTCCGCTTTAAATTCTGTAAAACTCTGCAGGCTATTGTAGACAGTGGGCGACAACCGTGGCTTGCGGTTGATCCCCATTTTGAGGTTCATCTCCATGAACACCCAGAATATTTATTGTCGCGGATCCTATTGGCATCCTTTGTGGCCCAGAGCAAAGCGTACTTCGCAGCCTCCGGCAGATCCTTGTCAATTGTGTGGAACTGACTATTTTTCGACAATTCCCCTGCCACGAGCACTATGGACAACAAAAGCCATGCATAGTGGAACGTTTTTCCCTGTTCCTAAGCTTCGTGGTAATTCTCCAAAAATTCCTTGCAGAGGAACTTGGACCAGTTAAACTGGACCCCCTCCGTGCACTGTTCAACAAGTGCTGCCACAGGCGCGGGTACCTCGCTCGCACAACACTTGCGCATAACCTTATCGGCCAGTATTTGGGTCGCCACTCTCACTACTTTATCATTGATGTTGGATATGGCTCAGCCCCTTTTCTTCTTTGTCATCTTGTATTTCTTCTTCATGGCCTTCACGATGGCCAAGTCACTGCTCTTCCCTTCCGAGATGTCTGCGGGGTCCTCCCCTTTATGCGGCAACTAGGTAATGCAGTGAATCAAGTCTTCTGTGATGGGGATGGGCTCCTCTAGCCAAAAAAACCCATCATGCACCAAGAATAGCAGCTGCCTGATGATGGAAATGGTTATTGGTGCGTGGTGGAAATGCAACACCCAGAGCAGGTTAAGTAGCTCGGCCTTTTCCACTCCACGCAACCACTTTCGCGGCTCTAATTCTGTAACCCCCACTGCGGTGTTCTGCTTGGGCTTCATGAGGTGCGAGGTCTCAAGGTGAGGGAACTTCTCGTGGTTAGTGAGGTCTTAATCTTCAAATTTTAAGCTCAGAACCTGTCCCAAGTGCGTGCCCTAAAATATAATGTTGTCTGGGAGGAGCGGGGTCTGGAGTGAGCTCTTGGTCTTGTCAAGGTCCTTGGGCACTTTAGCCTTCCCTTTCCATGGGGGGACATAGGTGGGTAGCTTTGTCAGGGGGTGCATAGGCTCAGTTTCCTCCTCCATGCCTTTGTCCTTGTCCTCTTCGATAATAAGATCCTCTAGGTCTTCTTCTTCTTCATCAGTCTCTATGGTGATGAATTTCCCCTTCTCCTCCATTCACAGCTTGGTGCACAATGGGTTCTACGAGGACACACGTACAGGAACCATCGCTTGTTTGTCCTTCTTTGGTCTTGGCGTGCGTGGTGATTTCAGGATTTTTGCCACAATCTCGGTGCCTTCCAGAGCATCCCCCACAGTCAGGGCCTGTGCGGCCTCTTTGGCAGTCATTTTGGTTATTTCCATAACTTCCTCAGCTGTTGCCATCGTGTTTGTCCAGAAATCTATCACTCGCGAATGCAGGAGCTCAATCAACTCTCAGAACAAAACAAACAGGGCTCTGCTCAATAGCTCAATTCACAAATGACCAAGTGTTGTTTGCTGGGTAGCCCCTTGTAATTTATAACACTTTTTGAATTTGAATTCAACTGTTCCCCCCAAATCCGGTTCATTAATGCTCCCTTGGCGGCATATTTTCCCAAATCTTGCCCATAAATTACGTCTTAAATGACTGCTGCTTGCTACATTTGGTCTCAAGTCGAGCATCCCATCATGAATAGTGACTTCAACGGTCACTTTCTGCCCAACCTACGCGGCAGTGCAACCCCCTGTGCGCGGTCACAGACCTTGTGACTCTTTGCTTCTACGCGTAGCTCCAACATCGCATAGCTCCTAGGCAAAGTAGTTTGTAGTCCCACGCTTCCTTTCAACTGCCTAGAGCGCTAACACTGTACATCCCTCGGCTAGTTAGGTGGTCGCAAAAACTGTGTAAAGTTTCATCGTGTCATCTATCAAATTTCTTGAAAAATACCCACCTTTTATTATTCCGGGTGGCGTCACGCACTTTATCATCTGCAATGCGCTACCCTGGTTGATTCACTTGGTAATGTGTGGTCCAAGCCAAGGCATTAGACTGATCAATTCATGGCGATAGGCCTCAAATTTATCATTGTGATCGTACGCATCCTGCTCTATCACCCTAGTCTTTTTACTGAGAAAATATTCCTTTATCTCGTCCTCCAGCTTCTTGACTTCTGCGTCTACCAGAGCACTTTTCTTCCTTAATCGTACCCTTTCTTCTTCAAGTTCTTGGAGCCTAGAATTTCCCTGTTGGATTTCTTCTTCCAAGGTTCCGCGAACTGTCGTATCTACTGGTGCTATCATGCGTGGTCTAAGATGTTCACGTACTATAGGGCTTATAGCGTTTGCTTTATCCTCCAACCTTGGCGGTGCCTGTGTGGTCAGGTTCTTGCACGTGGTCCTATAAGCCCACAGAACCACTGGTACGCACAGGTCCTAGTTAGTCTGATTCACATTGTGGACCTTGTTCAGCTTTTCACATACTTTGTTAAAAGCTTCTGCGTGGATATCCTTTTGTGCACTTGGTCTTTCCATACTTTGTGGTCCCAACTAGAGGGGTCGTTCATGCCATTGCCTTACCCGCACTTGCTTATTGATCGTGCCTCCTACCATGACGACTATGTGCATTTGTGCAGGTTTTGCACCATATGCCTATATCCACCTAGATAGGTGGGTGCACGGGCCATTTTGTCTGACAATATTTTCTATTAATTGCATCGGAGGCTTCCCAAACCACATGCGCATCATCCTTCGGTAGTCACGCCAGTCCCTAAAACTTCTTTGGTGTGTACCCCACCACCTCGCGGGCGTAGCATGTAGTACCCACTTCAGAGCATCGAAAAGTTGCTGTTCTGGCACTTCTCTTTCAAATTTGTTCAAGAAGTCATCCACCTCACTTAACCCATCCTACGTAGGTAGATCTATTACCTCTATTTCTACGCAGCGCATTGACCTCGTCATTATGTTACAGTTGAGCGTGGTTACCTCGTGTAACCATTTCTGTCATCATTCTATCTCCTCGTCAGAATCTGATGTGCAAGAACCTTCGTGCTCCAATGAGATTCGGCCATCCGCGGTTGGATTTACCTAGTCTTGCTCTCGCGTGGTTATCTTGTAAATGCAGTCCAGATCGTCGCCGCTATCATAGTTGCGCACTAGTTCCTTGTAGTGCGATCCTTCTGTAGGGTCTAAAGGTATCACTACGCGCTATGACTTTTTTCTCAAAGATAATCTTGGGCTTCTTTAGATTTGTCACTCCATTCATGTCAATGGCCCAATCTATTCCCAATAGCGTGGGGTAGGGATTACTATCATCAACAATCTTTATGACTTTGAAATCTGCTAGCGAGCTTGCTCCTTCGATATCTACTGTGATTCCCTACAATCTCCCCATAGGTAGGATCTTTTGCTGGTTCGCCATTTGCAGTTTGATAAGAGACCATCGCAACGCAGACCTGCCCATGCGCTCCCATGTTTGCTTTGGTAGGATGTTTGCATCCGATCCTAGATCCAGAATCACTTGGTCCATTTCATACTCCTTGATCTGCGTGGTCAATCTCATCTCCCTTCCTGTTCATGTCGTGTGCTTTCTGAGCTTCTGGACTACGCGCGGTTCTCTTGGCGCAGTCCCAACACATCTAGTTATGAGTTCTTGCAACCCCTTTACAGCCTTGCTGTCATGTAGCAGCTTCATGCATGTCTCCAAGAATGAAGTGAGCATTGATGGGTCCATTTTCGGCTCTAGTCTGTCTTTACTTCCTGAAGTGGAGGCATCAGCGAAGCTCCTCTTAGCTTCCATGAAGGTCTCCTTAGCACGCTCCAAATCAAATTTTGGTTCCTTCGTTGGATCCTTGCGAACCTAGGTACTTTCTTCAGGTTGCTTTCCTTTGTCATCCCCTATCATAATTCCACTCTGGAGCACAATATTTACATTAGGGTCTTCCTTGTGTGGCTCAGACCTCATCATTTGCAGGTTCTGAGTTGGGGGAGGTTGGAGTGCTCCTTTATCATGCAACCTCGCTATCAATGTGGGGCAGTCCTCCATCTCATGATCAAATAATGTACAATACAAGCATGATGGTCGCGTTGGATTCATACAGTCGCGGGCATAATGCCCTAGCCCTCCGCAATTGTAACATATTAGCTATCCGCGACCTCTTCCAGGTCCCCCTCCACCTCAGCCTTGTCCGCACCTGTGAAATCTAGTGCGCGCCATTCCTGCATTTTGATCGAGGGGCTGTGTTTCAGCCTGAACTCTATAGGTAGGAGTTCGATCCATCATTAGCTCATAACTTCTACAGGTGCACTCATCATGTCCCACTGACCTACAGAAATTATAGAACAACTGTTGTGAATTCTACGTATACTTCTGTAATAGATGGCAGTTATCTGTAGCATGCTTTCCTCATATTTGAGAAATCACGCACCATATCGCAGGCGCCGCGCTTGGTCCTACTTGTGCCTCTGATCTTAGTGGCATTACCCCTCCTCCCGCAAGGTAATTTGAAAACACCGGGCAGTGGTCCTTGTCGTGCCCCTGGCCCTTGCATTTTATGCACCATACCTCATCACGCATCTCTAGGCGGGTTGCCTTGTCTTGTTTCAAACTTTGCATCTCAAGGCACAAGTTTTTCAACTGTGAGTGAATTTGTTGAACTCCCAGGTTGGGATCTTGTATCGGGGTCTCGTGCAATCTCATCGCGACCTCCAAGGCCTCGGCCTAAGTGCTTAGCCTCTGTTGTGACAGCGCGTTCTGTAGATGTTGCATTAATGGTGCTACAAACCATTCGTGGTGTTTCCTATCTATTAATGTCATGTTTTCTTCGCGAATTGTACACTTCAGTCTTTGATCCAACTCCCATGGGGTTAAGTACAATAATCACTGTATTATATAGAGTAAGGTAGAAGGATTAATTACGAGTTATTAACGAATATATATATATATTTTTTTTTGTAGTATGTGTTAAAAATGGTATCAAAGCCCAAGTTCATACACTGAGGCTTCTGGGTTAAATAATACACAGGAAAAAAAAATTAAGTGCGATCATGCTTAAATTATGCAATAAACAATTGAGTTGGTAAATGTGAACACAGAGACAGAGACAGTAGTTCGTACACAACATGTAGAGGAGCCCTAGGATATCAAACCCACTGGAGGTGCCTTATGTAGAGGCCAATCCGGATATGTGGATACAACTGGGAGAGGAGTCTCCAACAGCTAATGCTGTGCTGCTAGAAACAATGTAGCAGCTATGTACAGAAATGATAAATTTGAGGTCAAATAATGAACGCATGAGGCAGGGGCAAGAAAAGATTCTCAAGAGTTTGTCTGATCGAAAAAATTAGCGAGGGTCAGACCCCAGTACGAAGCACAGAGAAAGAACATCAACAACTCACCATGGTGAGGATAATGCCGAGTCAACAGAAGGAGATAAGGAGGATGAATAAGGGCATCCGGATAACGTTTCAGACCAAAGGAAAACCAAAAAACAAAAGACGGAGTTACAGGGTGAGTTTAAGAAAATAAAACCATCACTGTTCGAAGGAGAATTCGAGGAAGCAACCGAAGCATGGCTGATTGATATGGGGAAATATTTCCAAATTTATGAATATACTGACAAGCTCAAGGCACGATTAGCAGTTTATCAATTACAGGGAAAGGCTACTCTCTGGTGGGAAAAAATCAAAACAATGAGAAATATTGATGAAGAATAGGTGGCGTGGCAAGAATTCCAGAAATATTTTAAGGATAAATACTTGACTGAGCATTACTACGATGAAAAGGTGAAGGAGTTCCATGAGTTAAGATTGGGAACCTTGACTATGGATGAATATGTGAAGCGGTTCACCTCCTTGTTACGATATGTTCCATACATGCAGGAGGAAAAAGCAAAAATTCAACGGTTTATCAACAGTCTGGCTAATTTCATGAAGGAGAAGTTGGAATTTGACTATATGAGGTCGATGGACGATGCGGTGCGAAAAGCCTGTATCTGTTACCAAGAGATGAAATAGAAAAATGAGGCACTCGAAGGAAATTCAGGTAGAAGAATGAGGAATTTACCCCCAAATAGACAACAAAAGTTAGGAAATGGTCGGAATAATCAACAGAGAACCTTTGGAAAATTTACCAAAAATCCGCCCAAGTTTCCAGCATACCTTGAAAGAAAACAGACAGAGGGAATTAATAAGCCTGTAACTGAACAACCACCTAAGCCACCTCTGCAATGTTGGGGCTATGGAGAATCTCACTATTATAGGAATTGCCCACATAAGGCTTGAACTGAACAACTTTCCAACATGCAAGAAGCTTCCACAGTTGGAGATATAGGAGGAGTATGCGAATAACTAATGCCGCTTTGGATGACCATCAGGCAAAATACCAGCCCACCTTGATCGAGTGCGAAGGTATGATTGCTAATCAACCTGTTTCTGTTTTATTTGATCTAGGTGCTAGCCTGAGTTATATTAGTCCCAAGGTGGTAGAAAAATGTTAGCTTCCCAATATCAAATTTAAGAAATACTGACTGGCACAACTAGCCACCAGAGCTAAGAGGAAGGTGTCCGCCAAATCAGAAAACTATTCTATCATATTTTCAGGGCAGATCATTCACGTTGATCTATATATATTGCCCCTAGTTTCCTACAATGTATTGATAGGAATGGACTGGTTAGAAGGATGTTGGTCCTTAGTGGATTGTAAAAAAAAATTGTTAACTACCTTACCGAATTGGGGCAAAGGAAAGAAATTCAAGGAATCAAGAAAAGCATGAAGTTATGCCCCATCACTGCTAACCAGCTTGGAAAATGCATTAGAAAGGGCTGCCAAATTTACGCTGTTCAGGTAGGATACTCTAATGACAGAAACAAGATGACTTCTTTAGAAAACATTCCTGTAATCCAAGAATTTGTGGATGTATTTCCGGAAACTATTCCCAGGTCGCCCCCTAGACGTGACATCGATTTTACTATCGAACTCATACCTGGAGTAGCCCCGGTTTCAAAAGCCCCTTACCACATGAGCGTCCCTGAGTTAACAAAACTCAAAATGCAGCTGTAGGAGATTTTAGACAATGGGTACATTCATCCTAATGTATCACCATGGGAAGCCCCTATGTTGTTTGTTCGAAAGAAGGATGGGACTTTAAGGTTGTGCATTGACTACTGACAACTAAACAAACTCACTGTCAAAAATAGATATCCTCTACCTCAGATTGACGACTTATTTGACCAAGTGCAGGGGGCCAGCATATTCTCTAAGATTGATCTAAGATCTAGTTATCACCAAATCTGAATAAAGGACGAGGACATTTGTAAGACTGCCTTCCGAACTCGCTATGGTCATTACGAGTTCATCGTACTACCTTTCGGCCTTACAAACGCCCCAGCTACTTTTATGAGCCTAATGCACAACATATTTTAGCCTTTCCTAGATAAATTTGTGCTGATTTTTATTGATGATATATTAATTTATTCAAAAAATCAGGAGGAGCACGAACAACACTTAAGAATAGTGTTGCAGATTTTGCGAGACAATCAGCTATATGCTAAGTATAGCAAGTGCGATTTTTACAAAGATAAAATTCAGTATTTGGGTCATGTTATATCAACTGAGGGCATAGCGGTTGATCCAAAGTAGATCAAAATGATAATGGAATGGACAACCCCAAAAAATGTTGCAAATATAGATCCTTTTTAGGCCTGGCGGGTTATTACTATCGACTCATTACTTTTTTTCAAAAATAGCTTTTCCTATGACCTCCCTGTAGAAAAAGGGGCGTGCTTTCCATTGGATAGTAGAATGCCAATAGAGTTTTGAGCAGCTGAAGCAGTTGCTCACCACTGCACCAGTGTTAAAAGTAGCAGATCCAAAAAAATCATTCGTTGTTTGCACAGATGCAAGTAAGGAAGGAGTTGGTGGAGTATTAACTCAAGAAGGAAAGGTCATAGCATATGAATCACGTAAATTGAAAGACTATGAACAACGATACTCTGCTTATGATCTAGAGTTAACAACAGTTGTACACGCGCTTAAAATGTGGTGGCACTACCTTTTAGGAAAGAAATTTCTACTGTTAACCGATCACAACAGTTTAACAAATTTTTTTAATTAGTCAAGTTTGAATGCTTGGCAGGCTCGATGGACCGCATTTCTAAGTGAATTCGACTTCGATATGAAGCACCTTAAAGGTAAATAAAATCGGGTGGCTGATGCATTAAGCAAAAAAATGCATTGCGTCTATGAAATACAACTCAGTCAAGCACAATCTAACCTCCCTGAAATTATCAAGGAAGCATCCCTCAAAGATCCGGAATATGCTTTTCTGTTGCAGCAAGCAACAAAAGATCGGAAAAAGGGAAAACAATCTGATTATGATATAACTTCTGACGAATTTCTAACATTCAGAAACAGAATTTATGTTCCCAATCAAAATTATGTCAAGCAATTATTACTGGATGAATTTCACAGGAAGCCTTATGCCGCCCATCCAGGATATCAGAAACTTTTAACAACTATCTAGAAAAGTTACTTCTGGCCAGGATTAAGAAAGGATGTTGCGGAATACTTATCCAAGTGTCTGGAGTGTCAGTTAGTAAAGGAAAAGCATCAACATCCCGCGGGTCTCCAGCAACCTTTACCTATTCCTGAATGAAAATGGGAGACGATCACTCTAGATTTTATTACAGGACTACCCCGCACTAGAAAGCAACACGATTCAATTATGGTGGTAGTGGATAAGCTTAGTAAAACAACCCATTTCATACCTATGAAATCCACCTACAAGATAGTAGAGATTGCAGATATATTCATGAAGGAAATATTTTGATTACATGGAATACCTTGGGTTGTGATTTTTGACAGAGATGTAAAATTTACATCTACATTTTGGAAAACCCTTTTCGCGAGGTTGGGTACTCAGATTCAATTCAATACCGCTTACCATCCACTAATGGATGGCCAAACATAACGAGTAAACCAAGTCCTCGAAGATATGTTAAGGATGTTCATTATGTAGCAACCCCACAAGTGGGAGGATTACCTCCATTTAGTAGAGTTCGCGTATAACAATGGCCATCACGAGTCTTTGGGCATGAGCCCTTTTGAGGTATTGTATGGGAGGAAGTGTCGGGTACCCACAGACTGGAATAACCTAGTTAATAAGTTAGCATTGGGTCCGGATATGTTAGCTGAAATGGAGGCCACAGTGAAAAAGGTTCGCCAGAACTTAAAGGCCATGCAAGATAGGCAAAAGGTTTATGCTGATAAAAAGAGGATTCATAAAGAATTCCAGATAAGGGATCATGTATACTTAAAAGTTAAACCCTGGAAAAGCACTCTACAGTGGAAGGGCTGCGCCAAACTGGCACCTTGGTATTGTGGACCATTCCAAATCTTGGAACGAATCAGACCAGTGGCATATAAATTAGCACTTGCAAGCCACATCCGGGTATCTTCCATGTATCCTTTCTAAAAAATTATGTATACAACCCTCAACATATAATTAACTGGGAAAATATATAGGTAATAAAAACAAATGAATATGTGATGTAAAAATTGCTGTTTGGTGCAATTCTAACTATCAATTATAAATTTGTGCAGTTCGAGCCTGAGGGAGAGTTCCTAGCAGAGCCTCTTTGTATTCTAGATCGAAGAGAAACCACCTTATGGAAGTGAACCATCCCCTAGGTTAAAGTGCAATGGAGGCACTTTGGCCCGGAGGAGGCCACTTGGGAAGAAGAGGAGATCATGCTGCAGGCCTATCTGACATTATTTTCTTAGAAGAACACCGAGGACGGTGTTCCTCATAAGGGGGGAGAGTTGTAACACCCTTTTGTTGCACCATAATTACTTTTATTTTTACCAAGTTTTATGCAGAACTTAGAAACTTTTAATTTCACTTAACATATTTGTTAAGAAGTTAAGGCTAGAAAAGCCAAGTATCATGACATTTTTTGTTTAAAGAAATTGAGCAGTGTTAATTAAATAAAACTGAATACAAAACAATTATAACAACTCCTTGAATAGTTACAAATGGTTGCCATCCCTTTCCCCAAAAGGGGAAGGGAAAGGAGCAGTGGGGGCTGCAAGAATTTTTCCTTGAGCTGGGTAGAGATACCAGTGGGAAGAGTTTAACTATGGAAAACAGTTGAATGGGTGTGCGACTTGAGGCTGGACAATAGTCCTGATGCCCAAGACACTTGACTGCTTTTAGTTCAAACTGTTAGGAGCAAGAAGTGCTCAGTGGGGGACTGTGGACGTGATTTCCAAGTCCATGGCTAGGTGGTGAGACCTTCCAAAAGGAATATTAATTGCACAATGTTAAATAATTCGAAAATAGATAAGTACCAAAAATTATACTTATTATTGACAGTTGAAATGGTGTATAACTAGGAGTAAATGATTCAGTTTTTCTTCTGTCTCTAAGCTAGGTACTACTAATTATGAGTAACCTCTTGTATATTCTATTGTATCCATCATAGAAAAGGATTGATTTCATATCTTTTCCTAGTTTTATATTATGAATGAAACTAAACTTTACAGAATTATAACTTTACAAATCTAAGGAATACACTGTTGTATTATAGACAGATGTAAGGATAGTAGAGATGTAATAATGACTTAGACTTTGTTAATTTTATATATCTATGAAATGGAAAACTAAATTTATCTATCTACAGTAGTACCGAATCACCAAAACCAGAACAATCATGACTTTCTTAACAGAGAAAGGCCCAGCTCAACCTGAAAGTATAAATACCTTTCGGTTGTAAAAACATGAAAAATTCAGATTCAATATATACCCTGATTCATTAAATACTCGAGATTCAGCATACATTCGAGACTCATTATACATTCGAGAATTTTCTTATTCTCTAACAGGTTATCTCCTATAATAAAAAAAAGAGAGCAAGAACAGTTAACACATAGACCGGATACCATCAAGAGCAATAGCTAGTATTCCATTATTAAAGTATTCCACCATTCAGAACTCTCGGCATAAACCCGCATTCATTCAATAAACATGACATTCTAATCTAGGAATATATACATATAAACACTATCTGTGGAATCAATGGAGACTGGCTCCCTACCCGGCTTGTCCACGGCAAGGCCGAGACTTGGCGAGGGTTATCCATATAAATTCATACAAACCTTCAGACCAAACCAAGAAACATAGTAGCATGGTTGGGCAGCGTATGCCATAAAATGATAACTATAAATTATTATAGTTCAAATCCATTCAAAATATTACAGTAAGGTTTGTGCAACCAAGCTGCGAATCAGAAAATTGCTACAACCAAATGACATATTCAACATCCCTTTTAACAAATATGAATTTCGGGTTACGGTGAGGGTTTTGCCGTGTCGAGAGCCAACAAACCCTCCCACCCTTCAACGTTAAACTAAATCTAGTCTTAGCAGTTTAAAAGCTAGTACCCAAATCATGTTGTCAATTTGTGAATTTAGACCAACCTGTATTCATAGCAGAGAACTTTTGAATTAGTTTTGGTATAGTTCCTTTTCGGAGGCACATTGACTCTGGGAATAGGATCAAACTGTTACCTATAAACCCATCAAAACCCATCAGAGGTTAGTCGTCTAGATTATCAACCTTGCATATAAACACTTAAAAATCTATGCTACTCTATCTATACCTGGAAGGAACTGTGCTGTCGATGGAGCCTCGCAAACCTGATAACCCAGAAACATAATGTCAAACCATAATCTATCAGAAGGAAATGGAGCTTGTATTAACTCAGTAGTAGGGAAAACCTAGCTTTCGCTACAGAAGGGTATTTCTGTTCGTTCACTGGGTCGAGGGAAGAACCGAAACCATCTACAATGAGCAAGACTATAAAATAGTCTATTATCAGTGATATTTGAAGGGAAAAAGAAAGATAATGAAATAGAATAAGTATTGTATCAGCTGGCCAGTTTACCTCGTCACCAGAAGTTCGACTGTCGGCAGTAGTCCCTTAAACCCTGATCCGTCGGATGGTATCTGATGTCTGAGCCGATGGAAAGGGTTATGTGTTCAATGCCCGGTGTACCCTGCGCAGGCCGGACTTGGCATTAACTTTCACACCCATAGAATTAACTCGAACCCAAGTGACAGGCGAGAGAGTCATCGCCACTATCGAGGTAAGGACAGGTGGAGTTCAACCAAGGCGACATGTAGATAAGCTGTGCATAGGGATCTGTTTAATATTTAATCCCAAACCTTTAATAAACTCAAATACACTCATGTTATCAATGATACAATTAAGTAGTAAGGTAGAAGGATTAATTACGAATTCTTAATGAAGATTCTTTTTTTTGTAGTATGTGTTACAATAATGCATAGGTGAGAAAAAAAAGGAGCTTCATGTAAACGGGTTTTACACATAAGAGGAGAAGTAAAAATGAGCTACGCGGGAAAAGAAATGACAGGCTAAGGTGAATATTTTCCAATCATATGTTCATGAAAGTAATGCACAGGTGAAGAAAAAAAGGAGTTTCATATAAATGAGTTTTACACATAAGAGGACAAGTAAAAATGAGTTTTAGAGAAGCCAAATATTGTTTTTAGAGGGATAAAAGTCAAAATAGAAATGTTCTACGAGCCATGGATTTACAAAAAAACAACACAAACAAGGCATGGTTTTGAAAACAACACCTGGTTTCGGAAATTTATCCAAATATTCTACAGGGGTAAAAGGAATTTACAGATACATGTAAAATGAATTTAAAGAGGAAGGTAAAGGATAAACAACACATGGTTTGTTAAAACATTCACATGAATATGTCAAATTTTAATTATGAATTTCATTCAAAAGTTTAATCAATATATTTTGGAAATATTATTTTAAAAAATATATATTTTTCCAAAATATTTTGTGACGCTAATGACATTATGAAAAGCAACCAGAAGCAAAAGGACACATAATACAACGAGACCCTTCCAGCAACATATATTCAGCACCACAGTCATCAAACATAATGCAGTAGAAAGAGGGGTAGCACAAACATCTGCCAACAAGACAAACAAAATTTCTCTAACCACCAGAATGCCCAGAAACAACAGATTTCTAGTGGTTAGTAAACCAATTCCAGATTTGAATGCACAATACTTTTAGGCAATTCAGATTTCTAGTGGTTAGTAAACCAATTCCAGATTTGAATGCACAATACTTTTAGGCAATTCAGAATTTCTAGCAGTTAAATTAGAGATATTATCTTATCTTTAGTTTATTATGTAAGATTTTTCCAGAAATAGTCACAGTGAGCAACAATTCACTTTAAATTCTGAATAGAAGATCATCTTTAAATTCTGAATAGAAGATCATAAATAGTATAGACTTCCTATTACTTAATTATATTTTGGGAAATATCTACAGGTTTTTGGTAGATATTGTTTGTAATAATATGGAATATTTTGTAAATCAATTACTTTTTAGGATTTGATATTAGTTTAGCAGAAGATCTCATGATATTTATAAATAAACTTATAAATACTTCTCTTTTTGAAGTATCAAGGGTTTATTTTTGCATTCCAGAACACTATTGTAGTTTTTCATTTGATGGGTTGATCAGTAATAAAAAGGACATTCTTCACATGATTCATGTGTTGGACTATTTGTTGAAGTGCTTCTCTCACTGGAAATGCGTTTATTCCTTTGTTTCCATGCTTATGTTCTCTTAAATTTGAATTATACATAATTTGTTGAAAGATACACTCTGATTCTGGTTGTGGATAATTTAAATGTTTTCATGTTAAGGAATTCTTAACTGCTCTTTAACTTCAATTGAACCTATATATTTTCTTCTATTTCATTTCATTTAAACATAAAGGATCCAAATAGTTCAACTATCTTCACCTGTGAAACTCCTTTGAAAATTTAAAACAGATCCACATTAAGTTGTAGACTCCATAGCCTAATGGAAGTTTTAGGCACTTAATCAACCAATAAATTGTAAAATCAAACTTCAAACTCTCATAACTAACCTAATATTTAAATACAACAAAGTTAAATCTGATAGAGAGATCCCTCTCTAAAGCTGGTAGGGCTAGATCTAAGCGTTCAAAGTGGTTTTGTGGTTACCTCCGTGGTTCTCTTTTGCAACCTCGAAAAATTATAGAGTGCTCACATTATGGCGACCATACTGGGGACTTGAACATTTCAGATTCCTAAGAAAAGAAAATCAAGTTCTAGATCTGATTACTGATGGTGGATAGTGATCAGACACAAGAAGGTTGTATCATTCACCTGACGACTCCATGTTCAAAGTATCTAGAGCTTCAAAGTTTTTAAGGTGACTCCATTATCAAAGAATCCAGATTTTAGAGCATTCATGGCGACTCCATTACAAGTTGATCAGATTTCTTGCTAAACAAGATGACAGGGTATGTGGCAAAGCCTCTATCTTGTGAAGTTTTAAAAGAAGTCAGGGATAAATTATCTAATTTTCTTTCTGACTTTCTTAAATGACTGTGTTTCTTTGTTTGAAATCGAGCAAATTTT
Organism: Pinus tabuliformis; assembly: GCA_031772625.1. Classification (NCBI taxonomy): domain Eukaryota; kingdom Viridiplantae; phylum Streptophyta; class Pinopsida; order Pinales; family Pinaceae; genus Pinus; species Pinus tabuliformis. Next base: position 869,261,508 of record CM062817.1, read on the forward strand.
CTTTTGAAAGTAAAGTTTGTTTTCTTAAGCTAGTTGCTGAAAGATTCGAGAAGGATATTGAACTTTTGGATTTTCAGATTCAGTCCTATAATTTCCAAGATCCTAAACAATTCTTGGAAAATCTTCCTTCTCCAAAACAGGAGGAGATTGTATTGCCTTTTGATTTGTAGAAGGATGAGATTTTTTTTGAACATAAGGCTGGAACTAAATAGTTGGAATCAAGGTTTAACCTTGAGAATACAACTGATGAAACCTTCCATGCTCAATCAGCCAATGAAGGCCTGCAAGGTAAACTAATTAATCATGCATTTACTAATCCTATAGAAAACTACATGGAGGTTCTTTTCAGCTCAAGTGTTCCATCAAAACTCTACAACTTTGATTTTATGGACAAAAAGTCAAGCTGTCCTTTTGATTTTGCTAACAAGTAGTTAAGAAAACGATTTGTTTTAGCAGCTACTTGATTGACTTCATTGGCATTTTTGTATTATTTGATTCAACATGATTTTTAGTAGTATAGGGTAGGTAGCACTGTGCAAATACACTCAGTGATTTGAGCATTTTTTAAAGCATTCTTATCCAGTTTTAATTTCAAATTTCATTTCAGATTTCAGTTTAATGTATTTTAGATTTCAGTTTTCAGTGTGCATAATGGTTTTGATTTCAGTTTGAGGGTTTTTTCAGTTGCAAAGATTTTATGGCAGAACAAGTTGTAGATTTTGGATCAGCTCAATGGATCAGGATACTAGTCTATGATGTTATTGGCACTTCATAGGGAGGATGATGTCATCCCCATTAGAGCCACTATTAGGGTCCTATAAATTTTATATAATGAGTTATTGTTTTACTTGATTATGTGGGTTTGAGAGAGTCTATGATGTTATTGGCACTTCATAGGGATGACGATGTCATCCCCATTGGAGCCACTATTAGGGTCCTATAAATTTTATAGGATGATTTATTGTTTTACCTGATTATGTGGGTTTGAGAGATGTAAATAATGTTTCATTCTGTAAATTATTTCTAAAGCGACACCAAGTACTAAGATTTAGGGAGATTTTTGCATATAAATGTTTGGATCAGATCAGACTACAGGTATTTTCATAAGAAATAGCTCAGAAGTAGCTTTCGGCATATCATGCACTCAAATCCAATTCCTGGATCAAAGCAAGAGTAAGTTAAAGTATGCACCATAAAGCATAGAAGAAGGCAAAAGTGAGAAATCATTTATTTTGAATTATTAAAATTAATTCAAAAAATAAATGAATAAATCTAAACTCTAAAAAACATATTCAAAAATTTGTTTATTCATTATACATCCAAAAGTCAAAGCTTATGGCCCACCCCACACTCATGCATTAATTCTCCTCCAATATTAAAGCCCTTGAGATATGTGCATATTAAAATAAAGGGTTATAGATATGTTTCGGACCCCAAGGCCTCAGACATTTAACCAAAGGGTGGTGCGAAAAGTGGTTTTCACTTTTACCCTCCTTTATAGCTATCACCCTCACGTTTTATCGCAACCCCTCCTAAACCTCTTACTACCTTACCCTTGAGAAAACCATTAACTGTATTGTTTTGAATTTTATAATCTGGCGTGAATGGAATTTCTTAGGATTATGAAATAAATTCTATGTGAATGGGAGGCTGAGTGAAAGAGATAAAGTGAAACGAGATTTTAGAGGAAATTCACAAATGGAAGGGTAAGTGGGTGAAATGAAATGACAGGGTAAGGTGTAAAATGATTTTATAGCTACAGGTAAAATGAAATTCATGGATGCAAGGAATTTACAAGAGAAAGCACAATGAAGATTTTGCAATCATACGTTCATCAAAGTAATGCACAGGTGAGAAAAAACAGGTAAAACGAAATTCACAGATGCAAGGAATTTACAAGAGAAAGTACAATGAAGATGTTGCAATCATATGTTCATGAAAGTAATGCACAAGCGACAAACAAGGAGCTTCAAGTAAAAATGAGTTTGCAAGATATTTATGTTTTTATAGGGATAAAAGTCAAAATAGAAATGTAAATATTATAAAAAACAACACAAACAAGCCATGGTTTTGAAAACAACGCATGGTTTTGGAAATTTATCCAAATATTCTACAAGGTAAAAGGAAATTTCAGGTACATGTAAAATGAATTTACAGAGGAAGGAAAAGAATACACATCACATGGTTTCTTAAAACATTCACATGAATATGTCAAATTTTAATTATGAATTTCATTCAAAAGTTTAATCAAAATATTTTGGAAATATTATTTTAAAAAAATATATATTTTTCCAAAATATTTTGTGACACCAATGACATGATGAAAAGCAACAAGAAGCTAAACGACACAGACAGACCCTTCCAACAACATATATTCCACACCACAATCATCAAACAAAATGCAGTAGAAAGAGGGACAACACCCTTCCAACAACATATATTCCACACCATAGTCATCAAATAGAATGCAGTAGAAAGATGGACAACACCCTTCCAACAACATATATTCCACACCACAATCATCAAACAGAATGCAGTAGAAAGAGGGGCAACTCAAACATCTGCGAGAAAGACAAACAACATTTCTCATTCAAAATCTGAATCACCACCAGAATGCCCGAAAACAACAAGTTTCCAACAATAAGTAAACCAATTCCATATTTGAATGCACAATACTTGTAGGCAGTTCAAAGTTTCTAGCAGGAAAATTAGAGATATTGTCTTATCTTTAGTTTATTATGCAGGTTTTTTCTAGAAATAGCCATATTCAGCAACAATTCACTTTAAAGTCTGAACATAGGATCATAAATACTATATACTTCCTATTACTTAGTTATATTTTGGGAAATATCTACATGTTTTTGGTAGATATTGTTTGTAATAAATTTTATTCAGATTTTTCCAAAGATTATTAGAGAATATTTTGTAAATCAATTACTTTTTGGGATTTGATATTAGTTTAGCAGAAGATCTCATGATATTTTGTAAATAAACTTATAAATACTTCTATTTTTGAAGTATCAAGGTTTATTTTTGCATTCCATAACACTATTGTACTTTTTCATTTGATGGGCTGATCAATAATAAAAAGGACAAGGGTTTATTTTTGCATTCTGGAACACTATTGTACTTTTTCACTTGATGGGTTGATCAGTAATAAAAATGACATTCTTCACATGATTCATGTGTTGGACTATTTGGTAAAGTGCTTCTCTCACTGTCTATGTGTTTATTCCTTTGTTTCCATGCTTATGTTATCTTAAATTTGAATTATTTTAGAGAAAGTTGATGAACATAATTTGTTGAAAGATACACTATGATTTTGGTTATGGATAATTTAAATGTTTTCTTTTGATACCATGTTAAAGAATTCTTAACTGCTCTTTAACTTCAATTGAACCCATATCTTTTCTTCTATTTCATTTCATTTAAACATAAAGGATCCAGTTAGTTCAACTACCTTGCCTTGTGAAACTCCTTTGAAAATCTGAAACAGATCCACATTAAGCCGTAGACTCCATAGCCCAATGAAAGTTTCACGCATTTAATCAACCAATCAATTTTTAAAATCAAACTCCGAACTCTCATAACTAGCCTAATATCTAAGTACAACAAAGTAAAATATGATAGAGAGATCCCTCTCTGAAGTTGGCAGGGCTAGATCCCAACTTCCAAATTGGTTTTTTGGTTACCTCTGTGGTTCTCTTTTGCAACCTCGGAAAATTATAGAGTGCTAACATAAAACCTGTCGATGAGATGGTCGCAATGGTGGTGTCAGAATTAAATTTCGTAGATTTCTAAAAATGATGTTTTTGCTAACTCCATCTCTATAATAAACCTTGGGGATTAGGTCAAATAGGTAACACCTTTCTCAGCTCGATAAGGGGGTGGAATGGGAGTATGTTATAATTAATTTTATGAAGGATTCCAATGGGAATATAGGTTAGGAAGGCCCAATGTACTGAAATGGCTTCTATAACTAATTTATAATGAACTAGTGTGCCTGCCCTAGAGAGCCATTTATTGCAGTAGACTCATATTCATTTTTCTATCTTTCCAAGTAACTCATGCCAATCAGATTTTGTATACTAGTTGGGCTTAGGATAAAGCCAAATTATTTTAGGCCATGATTTATCTCTGCCACTTGGAGTAGAAAATAGGATCCCAAGTTGGTGTTTTTCTTCAACAGTCAATCCCCACTCGTGAAGAAAATATTTTGAGATATTTATTATCATGCCTTTGGCCTTTGTGAAGGTAACAGAAAGAGCCTTTAAGTATTATATGTACTATATTACCATCATAGAATAATAATATGTCATCCATAGAGTCAAAGAAAAATGGCGAGTGATGAATATGCCTTTATAGTGTGCCTTGTGTTTTCCATTCGCTATGAGTCTACCAAGATCTTATGCAACTAGTAGAAAAAAGTATAGGAGATAACATGAATCCCTAACAAAGACCTCTCTCCACATTGTTACAAGTCAATTTTTCACATTCACTCAAATGACTTGAAAACCCGAATCAATCAACATCCTTAACACTTTGTCATTATCCCTTTTCAAATCCCTAAGCATTGACTCTCCAAAATTATAAGGATTATGGGATTATCAACTTAGAAACTCATTTTTGGCCTAAACGCATCCTGCCTTTGATTCCACCTGTGATGGCCACATGTTGCATAACTGAGCAACTGCACTAACCAACACAAGTTTCTCTACACTTCAGGTGTGATGGTTCTATAATATCAGGAAAACATAAAAAATATTTATGAAACTTCTTCTTCTAGAATCTTCTAAGCTGGTTTTAACCATTTACCATGGATAGAGATATCAAATTCCTATCCTATACTATCTTAGATATCTTATCTCTTATCCCTAGAGATTATCCTCCTTCATATGTGGATCTCAAGCCTAGATTGGTAAATCCTAAACTACCACTTTTATCTTATAAATTCACTGCCTCCCATAGAGTATGGGTTGGCTTTTGGAGACTCTTAGTTATGCCCTGATGCTACTGCTTTTACCTAAGGATCCATTATCATCCTTGAGTTGTGATTGAAGGCTTGCCTTGTGGCTAAGGAAGGACAAGTTTGGTGGGAGATTCTACATTGTCAAGAACTGTAAAAAGGGTTGTAATCTTCTCCTACATTTCATTAATACAAGAAGCTTTGTTTTCCTATGCTTTGTGTCTATTTTATGCATATGTATTTCAATGCCTACTTGACTCATTGGATAGAGATATCAGTTTATGCTATGGATTTCTTGTAGTTCTCGTGTTGATTATCTTGCAGGTTCCACTTATAGTAATTGGAGCTAGACTCAAAGTCTACAAGTCAAGAGAAGAGGAAGACTAGCATTGGACTTCAAGTAGGCCTTTCCTCCATTTATTAATTTCTCTAAGGAAAACATTGTCCTTTTTGGTTTCTGTTATTTCTAGGTCAGCCACTAGACCTAGGGGATTCACTTCTGTCCACAGAAGATATTTTTTCTCATAACACACATTAAAGAAAGGGGAGACCGCTCATCTTATTAGAAGTGCAAGATATGTGGTACTGATATAATTTGGTACCCAAGAGACAAACAAATGGCGAAAAATCCAAGTGAATCAAGAGAAGTATGATATATATCCAACTGACCCTATTGAATGCTTTTGAGAGGTCCACTTTATAGAAGACCATTTTTTGGTTCTTTCTATGAATTGAGCGCAGACTTTGCTAGGCAAGGCTGATAGCTACACGAATTTGGTGCCTTGCTAGAAATCCAAATTATTTAAGGGAGATATGTTCTGAAATGATATCTTTCAGGTAATGAGCTATGATTTTGGAAATGATATTCTATATGGAATTAAAAAAGGATTTGGGTCTAAAGAGATCAAAATAATTTGGATTATCCACTTTTGGAATCAGGGCAAGGAAAGTGATATTGAAGGGATCCAGTGTTTGGCTAGATGCTCTAGAAAATTCAACAACCCTTAAAAGATCATTCCCAGGAAATCAAAGTATTCCAGGTAGAACTCAGTAGGGAGGCCGTTCAGACTAGGGCTCTTCCCTTTTTGAAAACTGTTAAGATACCTTGGAAATAAGATTTACATATTCCTATTGATTGAAAAAAATCAGAGAATAGACCAAGCACTTTTGATATTTTATTAATCATTGCTCTATTATCTTGGTGAAAGATATATTTGACATGTCTACAACTTTATGAGGATATTTCCTGGAAGGACGAGGCAACGATTCCATCAAGGCGTTTTATCTTTGAAATAGTGTTTCAAACTTCTAGTGATTTTCTATTGTGTGAAAATATTTCGTGTTTTCATCTCCAACTTGTAGCGAGAGCACTATACTCTTCATTCTTCCCTCCGTTTCCTTGTCTAGAAGATTTTTTTCTTTTTTCTTCTAGATCCTTGATATAATCCCTTAGATCTATTATTAAGCCAGTCTCAATAGTGCCCCAATTAAAGTAATCCTTTAGTTTTTTTCCAATATCTATCTATAATTGTTTATCCCACTCCCTTTTTTCTTTTGATCACTTTGTGATGGTTTATTTGGATAATTTTAGGTTCATTTAGAATTGAATTAGAGGGGATTCCAACAAAAGAGGGGAGAAAGTGCACCAGGCCTATTTGGTGACATCATGCATGGAAGGATCTTCGAACGAGTGTGATCCTCCTAAATAGGTATAGATGAAGGCCCATCTGGCCATCCTTCAACATACATTTACCTCTCTCTTTACATTTAATAACACCTTTTTGGACTATAATGTGTTTATTAAGGAGATTAAGGAATATTATCATATCATGTGGCCTAACATTTTAAATGTGCAAGAAAAAGGGTATTTACTGTGCATAAGTTCATTGGATACCAACTAGAGGGAATGTAGGAGGCTCGTTCCTTGCATTAACTGACCAACAACTCGGTTGGATATTGGACAACTACCACACTTAGAGACTATGAGGATCTTAGGAGATTAGATCTACTTTTATAGGGATTTTGGAGGGAAGCAATCCTCCAAAGGAGGTTTCTCCACTCACTCATTCTGTATAAATAAAGTATCCCAAGATCTCAGTAGGATTTGACTTTATAGAGGAGCATAGTGACTGCTAACGCTAGGAGCTTGCACTTATCATTTCAATTTCCATATCATGTACTTGAGCACTTGTTGAGGTCAATGAAAAGTATTTTGTTGCCTTCAGTCTGACTGTGTTCGAGAGGGTTGAGTTCGCTTGGGTTGGGGCAAAACCCAAACACTCTAGTCTGTCTCCTCTATACATTTTTACTATGCATTTTCTCTTATGTACTTAGTTTAGCAGTGTTTTCTTCCTTGTAATCTTTGGTTATGTAAAATTTATCTCTGCAGATTTGTCAATCATCTCTCTTGGAAATTGTGGCTGTGGACTTTATATTGGAAAGCACAAAAATATAGGTTTTTTTTTGACGTAATAGGTAGATCTTTATTAAAATTCAACTCATCCTTTCCTTTCTAGTTTGATTTTCCGCAATTAATATTGGTGGCATTCTTTAGGCTTTGATGTTTTGCAAATTTGAGTAACCTTCTGGTGTGCAGGTAATACTATTGTTTTATAGGGAAGAGAATTATCATTTTCATTTGTAAACCTACCATCAACGCCCTCCTTTCATTCTCATCAACTCCTTCAAGCGGCCTACATATAAAAAATCCAGGATAGATTTGTTAGAGGCCATTGTTTGCATTCCCTCCTTGTGCAAGATGGGCTCCTAATCAGGAGTAATAAGATTGGAAAGGACTCCCATATCCTTCTCCCACTTTCTACCATCCTTCCTCATATTCATATCACCTTCTAAGTCCTTGGAATGCTCTCAGATTCGATCCTGTAGAAATACAGGGAAATCTTGTAACATCCTATAGTAATGCTGTAGCATCCAATAGCATCATGCAGAGCCCATCAGAAATTGACCATAATTTCCCTTTAAGACTTATTTTTTCTTCTTCACCCTTCAAAACATATCCTAGGCCTTGAAACCAAGCTTGAGGAAGATCACAGATCACTTAGGACCTTTCTTTCCATCGCTGAAATTTATTTCTATAATTAGGTTTAGTTGTTGAGTTCATGAATTTAATAGCACGGAGATAGATTACATTGTTACTTCTTGAAGCATTTAGTGAATTTTGTCATTAGAATAAGCTCTCGTTTGAATTCAGTAGTTTAGGATTGAATTCATGCTAATTACTTTATGCAGCTAGACTAGGTTTATTTCTCCGTCATTAATTTTCTGCAATAGGTTAGGGTTTTTATTCCAGGTATTTCATTCCTTTCAAGTATATTATGTTAAAAATAGCAACAAGAAATTCCAATTTGATTTGTCCTTGAATTAAATTGTGAATTAAAATTGTAATTCTATTCTCATAGCAATTGTAATAGTTAATTAAGTTAAATTGACTTAGGAAATTCGAGTTGGACCTAAATTTTATTGGCCTAGGTTGAGTTCTTTGGATTTGTAATTAGATAACTCAGTCTAACTGAGTTATAGTCATTTAAACTAGTTCTAACTGTTGGAGGAACTAATAGAGGTATAGTAGTGGAGTAGTGCACTAGTGCATCACCAGTACCACACTAGTTAACTGAATATTCACTCATAAATAACTCATGCATGTCAGTTTAGAGGAAGACCCAGTTGAGATTAGAGTTCAGGGACAATGTACTATCAGTTGTATAATTTTCTGAGTTGTACAAATGGTGCATGCAATTAGTTGAGGACCTATGTTTGGATTACACAGTTATGGATAGTGGATTTTCCAATTAAATATGGGTTGATTCCTCTAGGAATTGCGCAAGGAAGTAGGGGCTTGGAAGGCATCATAATTGGCTAAGTGTTGGCTTGAGTTGGTTTGTGAAGTAGAGAGTTAGATTGTACTAGTGCAGGAATTGTTTGGGTTTAACAAGCATTGTATTTTCTTCTCAGATCTTATGGTTAAAGAAATATAGATAGTCAGGGCTTTTAGCAATTCCTTTCCCTAGAGAAATATTGTGTTATGTGCAATTGATATTCTTCCTATTCTACTTATTGTTTTATTCGATCAATTGTGGTTTCCGCTGAAGAGTAGAGTAGATTCTTGTCTTGTGTTTTAGCATATCACATAAGTTATTGAATCTATAATAAAAATATACACAGTATCAGAGCTGAAGACAATATAAAAGAGGATATTTTGAGTTTTGTGTGTAGGTGAAAATCGAATTTACAATTTCATACTTTTGAGAAACAATATGTAATTCTACGGGTTGTGATTTGAGTATGCCTTGGAGGGAAAATCGAATTACATAGCTTGAAAGGACATAATGGAGGCAGTGCTGGAAGAAAACGGCCTCAAGGAATTCATAGATCATGACATTCCTAAGCCTCCAACATCAGATGCTAAACATCTAGATGAATCAAGAAAGTGTGTGGCAAAAGCAAGAAGTATTATCCTGGAGGGCGTTCGAGACCGCATTGTCTCGAGTCTCCATGAAAAAGATACTCCATACTCAATGTGGAAGGCATTGACTGACCTGTTTCAAAATAGTAGTGACCATAGGAAATTTGCAATGAGGGACAAACTCAGAAAGATCAAAATGGAGAAGGGCGACTCTATTCCGAAGTACTTGACCAAGTTCACCCATTGTCGGGATGAGCTTGGAAGTGTCAGGATTACGTTGCTGAGGATGATATGGTAAGCCTATCTCTTCTATGACTTACCAAGAGTTGGCACAATTATCAGGACTCTGTCAATGGGAGGGAGAAGCTACCAGATTGGAACGACTGTGGTAGGATTTGGTACAGGAAGAGATTCAGAGGAATACTAGAGACAAATGCTCGTCAAAGACTAATGAAGAGGAAATTGGCAAGAAAGGGAAGGGGAAGGCATCCCATTCCAAATCAGATTCTTGTCATGGAGGCAAGAAGAAGGACATGTCGAAAGTCAAGTGACTTGATTGTCACGAGCTGGAAATTTTGCCACAAAGTGTCCGCTCAAGAAGGCCGATAACAATCCCTCAGGAGGAGCAGTAGGTGAGGCTCTTGCCTCACAATTCAAACTGGACTTTACCCTCATCACATGTATGGTGTCATCAATGATGGGTAGTGTATGGTACCTGGACAGTGGAGCTTCTTTCCACATGACTGGTAACAAAGAGATCTTCAGTAACTTGGAGGAGAAGGATCTCCAGATGCATATCGAGATGGGTGATGACGGGAGGTATAGTGCTACCGAGCTTGGTACAATTACCTTTCAGAGAGAGTCAGGTGCTCCCCTCATTTTTTGAGATGTTATGTATGTTCCTAGTTTGAAGAACAACTTGGTATCTATTGCCATGTTGGAGGATAGAGGCTATGATGTTATCTTTAGTAAGGGAAAGGCATTCCTTCATCACATAGCCATGGGACAGGTAAAGAGGATAGGGGTTCGAGTGAAGAATCTCTACAAGTTGGAGGTAGAGGTTTGTGTTTCCTTGAGCATGAAAGTAGAGAAGGTGCAGAGCTAAGACATCGGTGAGTTGTGGCATAGGCGGTTGGGTCACTTGCATCATGGCGCTTTGAAAATCATGCAAAAAATTTCTACCGGTCTTCCCGAAGGTACACTACAACAAGTTGAAACATGTAAAGGGTGTACTTTGGGAAAATACACCAAAGATTCCTTCCAGACAATGACAATCAAGCACAGGAAATCCTCTATTGATTCCATTCAGATGTGTGTGGACTGTTCTCAACATCATCCATGGACAAGAACTTGTACTATGTTTTATTTGTTGATGTTTTTTATCATAAATGCTAGATCTTCTTCATGCAGAAGAAAGATCATACTTTTGAAATTTTTTATGAATTTAAAACATTGGTTGAGAAAGATACTGGTAGGAAGGTTAAATATCTCAGGAGTGATAACGGTGGAGAGTATGTGTCAAATGAGTTTAGAAAATTTTGTGCAACAGAAGGCATTCGACAAGAGTTGAGAGCACCTCATAACCCACAACAGAATGGGGTGGATGAAAGGAATAATAGAATCATATTAGGGGAAGCACACACCATGTTGCATGATCAGGGCCTACCACTACACTTGTGGGCCGAAGCATGCAACACAACTATTTATTTGCAGAACAAAAACCCTCATCGAATTCTTGGGATGAGTACACCGAAATAATATTTTTTAGGGAAGAGACCAAATGTGGGTCACTTCAAGATTTTTGGTTCATCGGTCTACTGCCATGTGACCAAAGATGCATGGAATAAGCTTGAGCTAACAAGAGAGTTGGGGATATTTGTGGGGTACACTGATACACCTCACAACTATTGGGCATACCTTTTGATCAGCAAGATGACAGTGGTTCACATGGATTTAAAATTTGATGAAGAGAAGGCCATGAGATGTTCCCTTGAGAGGGAGCTTTAGCTATATGTGGTTGAGGAGATTTTAGCTCCTAAGGAGGAACCTCAGATTGATGTGGAGAAGCCACACGCAGAGGATCAGTGAGTGAATGCACCCACTCATGCAGAGTCTTCCAGAGATGGGAGAAAGCACACTAGAGAGGCTGAGAGGTTATTTCATGATGCGAGAGAGAATGTGGGAGCACCCACATCATAACACAGGAAGAGGGGGTCACCTGAGAGGTACACTGGATACATGGCTGTTATGAGTGGATGTGTTGAGATAAAGCCATCTTCTTTTGAGGAGGAAGTGCAACAACCAGTTTGGGTTGATGCCATGATTGAGGAGTATGACTCCATTGTCAAGAATAATGTTTGGTATGTGGTCCCAATACTAGCGGACAAGTTAGCGGTGATTTCCCGATGGCTTTACAAGGTAAAGAAAGCAGTGAATGGTAGTGTGGAGAAACATAAGGCTAGGTTTTGTGGCCGAAGGTTTTTCTCAGGTGGAGGGAATTAATTACGATGAGGCCTTTACTCCTGTTGCAAGGTACTCATCAATCATATCCATTTTGGCACTGTCAGTGTAGATGGGATGGAAGACACATCAAATGGATGTAAAGAAAACCTTCCTTAATGGCATGATTAAGGAAGAGGTGTATATTGAGTAGCCTAAAGGTTTTGAGACCTTCGACCAAGAGTCACATGTGTGCCGACTCAAGCGAGCGTTGTATGGGCTAAAGCAAGCACCCCGTGACCGGTACACCAAGAGTGATAGCTACTTCACCGGGTTGGGCTTCACCAAAATTGAAGCAGATGTGAACCTTTACCATATTGTGGCTGAAGCTAAATTATTGATTATTGTTTTATATGTCGACGATTTGATTCTGGCAAGTGATGATAAGCTGATCAAGTCTTGTAAATAGGACTTTGCAATAGAGTTTGAAATGGACTTGGGGCTCATGCACTACTTTCTGGGCATGGAAGTATGGAAAGGTGATGAGGAAATTTTGTCTCTTAGGGAAAGTATGCCAATGAGATAGTAAAAAGGTTCCACAAGGAGAGAAGTAAGCCCATGGAGATTCCTCTAGCAAGTAACTGGAGGAAGGAGGATGCTACTTCTGGTGAAGTAGTGGAAGCTACTATTTACAGGCAGCTTGTGGGTTCACTCATGTATTTGGTGAACACACGATCAAACATGTGCTATGAAGTTAACCAACTTAGTCAAGCGATGGTTAAACCTACTAAGCTGTATTGGAAGGCAACCAAGCATGTGTTGAGATACCTCAGAGGCACTACTCAGTGTGGTTTATGGTACATACAGACAAAGGGAGTGAAGCATCAAGGAATCGCCAATGTAGATTGGGCAGGGAGTCCAGCCGAGAGGAAGAGCACATCAAGAGAGATCTTCAGTATTGGGTTAGTGGTTGTTTCTTGGTACAACAAGAAACAAAGATCAATTGCACTCAGAGGCAGAGTACATGTCTGCTAGTCAAGTATCTTGTGAGGCTATATGGATGAGGAAGATTTTGGTTGGTTTGTTTGGTTAGCAGATGGATCCAACTGTGATTTACTATGACAATCAGAGTTGTATCAAACTCTCTGAAAATAAAGTTTTTCATGATCGTTCCAAGCATATTAATATCCAGTATCTTCATCTCTGAGATTGTGTGCAGAGGAGAATTATGTTGTTGGAGTACATTCCCACAGAGGAGCAGGATGCAAATATTTTGACAAAGGCATTGTCAAGATGAAAATTCGATTTTCACAGAGACATGAGAAGGGTAGTTGATAATCCATTTATTGTTGAGAGGGAGTGTTAAAAATAGCAACAAGAAATCCCAATTTAATTTGTCCTTGAATTAAATTGTGAATTAAAATTGTAATTCTATTCTCATAGCAACTTGTAATAGTTAATTAAGTTAAATTAACTTAATTGACTTAGGAAATTCGAGTGGGAAGTCTATCTAGAGTTATGTAGAGTGATCCCTAAATTTTATGGGCCCAGGTTGAGTTCTTTGGAGTTGTAATTAGATAAATCAGTCTAACTGAGTTATAGTTAGTTAAACTAGTTCTAATTGTTGGAGGAACTAGTAGAGGTCTAGTAGTGGAATAGTGCACCAGTGCATCTCCAGTACCACCCCAGTTAGATGAAGATTCACTCATAAATAACTCATGCATTCCAGTTCAAAGGAAGACCCAGTTGAGATTAGAGTTCAGGGACAATGTACTATCAGTTGTATAATTTTCTGAGTTGTACAAATGGTGCATGCAATCAGTTGAGGACCTACGTTTGGATTGCAAAATTATGGAGAGTGGATTTCCCAATTAAATATGGGCTAATTCCTCTAGGGATTGCACAAGGAAGTAGGGGCTTGGCAAGAAGCAGAATTGGCTAAGTGTTGGCTTGAGTTGGTTTGTGAAGTAGAGAGTTAGATCGTACTAGTGTAGGAATTGTTTTGGTTGAAAAAACATTGTATTTTCTTCTCATATCTTCTGGTTAATGCAATATAGATAGTCGGGGTTTTTAGCAGTTGCTTTCCTCAGAGAAATATTATGTTTTGTTTGATTGATATTCTCCCTATTCTACTTATTGTTTTAATCGATCAATTTTGGTTTTCATCGAAGAGTAGAGTAGATTCTTGTCTTGTGTTTTAACATATCACATAAGCTGTTGAATATACAGTAAAAATCTACATTTATGATTTCCTTTTATGCAACATTTTCCTTTCTGTCAAAATCTAGATTTAGTTTGGAAAATGGTCTTTGTACACCTTCGTTTGATTCATTACACCAGAGAAGCTTATGTACAAATTAGCTTACTGTGCATACAATAGAATCCTAGATCGATAAATTAAAGCTCGTAGCCCTGGGAGTTGCATTGTTCTTGTTGCAATACCACAGCTCATCAATTTTTGTCTTCCTTGTCGGGGAGGTGTCAAATTAGGTGTTGATTTTTCTTTGAGTTGCTTTCTCTTTTCATCTTATTTCCTAAAAAAAAAAAATTGCATCAGTTTTTTTGTCTATATACAAATATCCACACAAAAAAGAAAAAGAAAAAAACACTAAAAAACCACATTTATTTCATGCCTCGTAGGGTTAGGGGCAACCTAAGGAAATTTATGCAAAACCCCCACTCCTATAAGCAGTCAACCATCCCTCTTCTTTGGTGACTGTGAACCTCCTACTCTGATCACAAGTGATTTTGAGAACCCTTTAGTTGAGCATCCAAATATCTTTAGAGAACCTATAGGGTAGGAAGAACCTACATCACCTACTTAAGAGATGGTTGAAAATAGGGAACTTGAGCTCTTCCTTATCAAATAAACTAATGGGGAGGCCAGGCTGAAGAACATAAGCCCCACTTCTCTCCCACACTTCCATGGCCTAACTTCTGAGGACCCTGATACATTCATGTTTTAATTTTTTGTGGTTTGTAGAACTTATGAATACACTTCTGATGAGCAGAAGATACATTTTTTTCTTTCCAATCTCAAGGATGCAACCCTATGTTGGTTCATGAGTTTGGGAAGAGGCAACACCAACACTTGGACTTAAATGTATCAAACCTTCAATAAAAAATACAAATATTATTTTCAATCCAAGGACACCAAGGAGGAAATCTTTAGAATGACTTAGGGGATAGATGAGTCCCTAGAGGACTATGAAGAAATATTTCAACTTAGCTATAGGAGAGCTAATTTCACCCTTGACCCAGAGTCAGTAAAGCTTGTGTTACTCAGAGGATTCAAAGATGAGCTAATGGAAACACTTAACATGCTGTTTGGTGGAGATATTTACCAATTGAATTATGATGACATCAAGACAATATTTAAGAATCACTATAAGGCTGTAAGGAAAAGAGCCAGATCTAGTCAAGGTCTAGGAAATTCTTCATCCTCTACCTCAACCATCAAACATGAAATATGGAATATGTTAGAAGACTTTAAGAGTGAAATGTTGCATACTTTTTCTTTACAAATGGACACCATGCAAATTAAGAAGAAATAAGAGGAGGCAGAAAGGGCACTTGTTATATTTTTCCCTAGATGCACCAAGAGGCACCCTAGAAATGAGTGCCCACTAAATGTAATAGAAATATGCTTGGTTTTTGAAGAGAATCATGCAACTAAAAAATTCCCCTCTCTTCCAGGTTTGAAGGTAGTATACCAAGGGATAGAAGGTGTCTTGGAGCAACTTTGTTTTGTCAACCAAAGAAGGCCACAAGTCCCTCGACCATACCAACAAGGCATGCAAAGTGTACACTATCCTTCTTTCAATCCAAATTAGAATACACCTTTTCAACCTTGGTATCCTCCATCCAAATAATATTGGTCCATGCGTTCCCCTTGGTCCTACCATCCTTAGTATCCTCATCATCTCGCCAATCCACCCTCCTAGCCTTATCAACCCCAACCTTCTCAATGGGGCAATCCTTCACAAGGATGGAGGCCTCAGGTAGCCCAACCACCTACCTTAATTCCTCCTCCTCCTCAACCACAACTACCCCACAATAATCCACCTAAGCAACCTCAAATTCCTACTCTGCCCAATCCGAACCCAAACAACAAGTAAACCCAACAAGTTTATTGTGGGAAAACATCCTATCCTACATATGCTGTGGAGATCTAATAAATAAAACTCAAGTCTGGGAAGGTACTTCTAGATGTTCACCCAACTTCTCCATTTGAAGATCTTGAAGAAGGAAGGATGAAAGTACCCCTCAAGTCAATATACCTTCCTATCCTAAAAGGTTTGTCCAACCTAAGAAGCACACCCCAGAAGAGGCTAAACCTCTGGGAGAACTAAAGAACCTGTGTGTTAGAATACCCCTCCTCCAAGCCATCAAATATGTCCCCATATATAACAAGCACATTATGGAATAATGTTTATAGAGGCCCGAAAGGAGGGAAAAACATGCCCCCACTATCAATGTTGTTGGGAAACTAAATGATCTAATGCTTGGGAGGGTCATCTCCCTAAATTATTTGGATCCTGGTATCCCGATAGTGGATGTACATATTAACAATATTGTATTCCCCAACGCACTGATTGAAATTGGGGATACAATCAATTTCATGACTAGGAAAACTATGTTGAAGCTCAACCACTAGGGAGCCCTAAGGAAAACCACCACGGTGCTGCAACTTAAACAGATCCATAGTAGCCCCTGAGGGTGTTATTGAGGATGTGATGGTCTCCATCGATTCTTAGGAGTACCCCACATATTTACTTGTACTCTAACCCAAGGCCAAGTTCAATGGGTATCCTATCATCTTAGAGAGACCTTGGTTAGCTATTGTTGATGCTTATAGGAGCCATAGGGTTGGAAACATGACAATTAAAAATTGGCAGCTCAAAAATTGCTTGTATTATACCCCTCTGCTCAACCCCTTGTTAAGCATGATTTTCCTATATGGGTAGAGGAAGAAGAAGAATAAGAATTATATCATTCACCCCCCCACCTAATCTATAGATTAGAAACCGTTGTAGGAATCATGCAACTAGATGAGGATGATCTTATTGACAATTTTCTACAAACCCAACATCCCGATGCCATGCAAATTGATGAACTAGTAGAGGTATCTTTAGGGTAGCCTAAGAAAAACCCATGGAAAGAAATATGCGCTATTGGTTTTGAACAATATCATGCCAATATTTTGGAAATCAATCCATCTTAAACCCTAAAAATTAGTCCTTCCCTCTTAGTAGAGCTAGAAGAACAATTGTTCACTATGTTGAGACAACATCTTGATGCTTTTTCTTGGGACTATAAAGATATGAAAGGGATGCATCCCCAATTTTTACACATCACATCTACATTAAAGAGGGATGTAAACTTGTGTGCTAACCCCAGAGGAGAATGAACCTTGCACTTAAAAACATTGTGAAAGAAGAACTACAAAAGTTATTGGATGCAAGATTCATTTACCCTATTTCAGATAGTGAGTGGGTGTCTCCTCTTGTTATAGTACCCAAGAAGAATGGGAAGTGGAGAATTTGTGTTGACTATAGGGAACTTAACAAGGCTACAAAGAAAGATCATTTTACCTTACCTTTTATTGATCAAGTTTTGGATGGTCTTGCAGGGAAGAAGTTTTCATTCTTGGATGGTTTCAATGGGTACAATTAGATCCAGATCAACCCTAAGGATCAAGATAAGACCACCTTCACATGTCCATGGGGGACCTTTTCCTATAGGGTCCTTCCATTTGGCTTGTGCAATGCCCCTACTACCTTCCAAAGGGAAGTGTTGAGTATTTTTGTTGATCTTGTTCATGATACAATTAAAATTTATATGGATGACTTCACTCATGGGAATGATTTCCAGGACACCCTCTCCAACATGTGTAAAGTTTTAAAGAAGTGCATTGAAATTAATCTCTCACTAAGTCCAAAAATGTGTGAATTTTTTATGAATGCATGGATTGTCCTAGGTCACTTCCTTTCTAAGGAAGGGATCCAAGTTGATTCTAATAGGGTTTCCATTGTCAAAAGGGTCCCTGTCCCTCAGAAACAAAGGGATGTTAGGAGTTTCTTAGGAATAGACGGATATTACAGGAGATTTATCAAGGCTTTTAGTAAGATGACCTCAACTTTGTTTGGATTGTTAACTAATATTTATATTTTTTTTGGACAAATAAGTGTAAACAAGCATTTGAAGAGCTAAAGTATAAATCAGCCATTGCACTAGTTCTTAGGGGCCCGAATTGGGCCTTGCCTTTTCACATCCACACAGATGCATTCGATAGAGGTGTAGGGGAAGTCTTGGGATAAGTGGAAGGTATGTTTCCCTATGCCATCAAAAACCTATTGTTGGGAACGGGTTCCCCCAAGGACAATTTTGGGTCTAAAAGCCCATGTTTTGGGACAATTTTGTAATAAAGTTGTAAAGTCTCTGCATTTGGTGGTCATGGAGCGTGAAGGTGTCAAGAGTCATAAAAGTTTGTACACCCTTATTTTGTAAAGTGTAAAGTCATTTGTAAAGATACACCCATGGTCCGCAGACCATGGGATTGTATAAAAAGAAGCCAAGTAAGAAAGCTCAAAGTAGTTATGAAGTGAAGAGTTAAACATTGGAGTTTTGGTAGAGAAATCTAAGTCTTTCAAGTCTTAGTGTAGGTAGAGGCTTTGTAGCTGAGTGCAGAGAGGCCTAGGGTGGAATTCCGCAGCTGAGTGTGCGGACCCCTGCAGCTATGTGCATAGGGCAGATGGAGTTTGTATTAAACTGAAAGATATCAATAAAGAGAATTATTTTGAAATTACTGTGTAATTAGTTCTTGTTAATGCATCTGATTATATTGCGTTTTGGGTTTAATTTACAATGTTTATGTGATGCGCGAATATATGTGATTGTATTGGTTAATTGAATGCAAGTAAGGATATTAGTTTACATGGCGCTAACTGTGAGCGATTAGTAAGATAAGTAAACACATGAGATAACTTGGGAACCTGTACAATACATTGTCATAGTTGCGCGAAAGGACCTGGACCATGGGTTAAGGTTGTGCGAAGGTCAATTGTACACCTTCGTGGAGGTACTGAAGGGTGGAATAAAGGGTAGATTGACAGAGCCCTAAGGCTTAACAACCTGCGTGAAAGTATGGGCTGAGGGTATAAACCGACATCATGACCATCTCAGGGTGCAGAAACTTGGTTCCAGCACCTCCCCATACTGCTTCGGGTGAGACTTCAGTCCACGCTCCACGGGTTAATGCTGAAAGGGCCAGTAGTGTAGGGATTTGTTTGGCTAACTAAAGCTGAACTTGGGTGAGGCCCCACAAATCCAACAAATGGTTTCGTTGCTCGGACCAAAATATGCATGAGAGATGTGTGATGTCGTATCACTAGAATCCAACTAAGAAAGAGGTCAAAGACTGGTTGGATAGGAAGATCCACGAATTCGCGACGCAGGAGAACAAAAACCCGCGACTGACAAAAGAACAATGGCTAGACAGGTACCTGTATATAGAAATCCAGGAGATATTTTTCTGTTCCTTTCCAGTTGAGTTATATGGGTGGATCGCGAAGCTAGCGGATAGCCAAGGAAGGTGGAGGCTTGATGGTCCTATTGTCTGGACCCTAGAGTTAGTACAAAGATTGGAAGTTTTTGAGGATAAGATCGCCT
The DNA here is from genome assembly GCA_031772625.1 of Pinus tabuliformis. Taxonomy (NCBI): domain Eukaryota; kingdom Viridiplantae; phylum Streptophyta; class Pinopsida; order Pinales; family Pinaceae; genus Pinus; species Pinus tabuliformis. The sequence goes on from CM062817.1 coordinate 869,281,007, forward strand.
GTGCTGCCGATCACTGACTCGATCATATCATAGGAGGGGAATGAATTAGTGGTCGATACCTCAGTCAGTTACAGTGAGGCGGAGCGACACTTTTTCAAAGGTCCACGAGGAAAGTACTTGAAGTCTTTAAAATCTTGGATTAAGATGCTATTGTGTGAAAAATAGGTTATGCATCTACCTTGATGTTCTGAGCTACGCGAAGTGGAAAGACTTACAAAAACGAAGAAAGGAAGGGTCTAGAATATAGCCCAGTGATTTCACCTCCATTAAGTGACGAAGAGGGAGTAGCGCAAGCTTCTCCACAAAGTGCAGTCCAGTTGATAGAACGAGGGTTGCCGCGACTACCACCTTCGTCCACACCACCTCCACCTTCACCACCATCGCCCCCTGTGACTTTGCCCACACCACCACTACCTCCACCATAGTTCAACATGGCGAATTCATTGAATTTTCCTTTGTTTAAGGGCTTGGGAAATGAGGACCCGCACCAGTTCTGGTTCATCGTAAAAGATATATTGGAAGCTCAGGGCATCACAAGCGATCAAATGAAGAAGTCAACATTGGTTAGTGCTTTACAGGATTGTGCGCTAACTTGGTACATCAAGTACTCTAATGATAACCCAAATGCTTGGTTGGCAGAGATCTAGACCATGTTGAACAAAAAGTTCAGTAGGCCTAAATTTGAGGGACAGTCGATTGTGGGGTTCAAGGAAACCGTGATGAAACTAGGTGAGACACCTTGGGAATTGGATTAGAGATTGAAGTGTAAAACCCATGAAGCTAATATGAACTTAATAGATGGACAACACCATGAGTGGTTCATGGCTTCGCTCCTACCTCACCTAAGGGTTGCATTGTCAAAACAGAAGATTAAAACTCAGGCAGAGGCCTTGGAGATTGCAATAAGACTACATGAAACACCGATGCAAGATTCGAATCTGGGGGTTCAGCAGATGCATGCGTAGTTGAAAAACCTTTGCCTCAAAATGCAAAGTTTGAAGCAGGACATAACAGTTCGATCGGATGTGTGTGAAGAGATATGGTGCCTAAGATGTAAAGGTCAGGGGCATGACAAAGACCACTGCCCGATCTTTGCGAACTATATTGCAGGAGGAGGACCGATGCTTTTGAGGCCGGAAGCCCAAGTAGGACCGAGCGCAGGGCCTGCGTTGTGGTGTGCTATATGTCAGGTAGTAGGGAAACATACAACTGATAACTATCATTTACTGTAGAAGTTTGTACAAACACCACAAAAACTGTTCTGCAACTTCTATAGGTCGGTAGGGCATAATGAGGGCAACTACCGAAGTTATGAATTGATGATGTACAGAACACCCACCTATAGAGTTCAGGCATAAACATGGCCTCCTAACCAGAGCTCTGGGATAGCGTGAACAGGCTTTTATGGGCGCGGAGGAGGCCGAGGCGGAGGAGGACATGGCAGAAGTCGGGGAAAATTGATTTGTTACAATTGTGGACCAGGACACTATGCTTGTGAATGTACTAACCCAACGGGTCTGTTGTGAAAATATTGTACTGAGTTTGATCATGAGATGGAGGATTGTCCTACAATGATAGCGAGAATACACGACAAAGGGGTTCTACCACTGCAACCGACTCAGAACCTACAGATGATGAGGGTGGAGCCTCGCGAAGAGGATCTGAATGTGAATATAGTGCTCCAAAGTGGAATTGAAATGAGCGACGATAAGGGGAAACAACCTAAAGACAACGCATGGGTTCACAAAGCTCTGGAGAAGGAGACTGGATTTGATTTGGAGCGCACACGAGAAACATTCATGGAAGAAAAAAGGAGCTTCACTGAGGCCTCTACCTCAGGAAGCGATGATAAGCCTGTTCAGAAAATGGACCCTTCTATGCTTACGACCTTTCTAGAGACCTGCATGAAGCTTTTGCGCGATAGCAAGGCTGTAAAGGGCTTACAGGAACTTATAAATAGATGCACCAAAAACACTCCAGGTGAACCACGCGTGGTATGGAAGATTGGTAAGCATAAAGCAAGGACAGGACGTGAGATGAGACTGATCGCACAGATAGGAGAATATGAAATGGATCAGGTTATTTTGGACCTGGGGTCAGACACGAACGTTTTACCGAAGCAGACTTGGGAGCAGATGGGGAGACTCGCACTGTAGTGGTCTCCGATTCAGTTAAGGATGGAAAATTAGCAGAAGATCATCCCCATGGGACGGCTGCAAGGAGTAATTGTAGATATTGAAGGCGCGAGCGCATTGGCTGATTTTGAAGTAATAGAAATTGTGGATGACAACAACCCCTACCCTGCGCTCCTTGGCATTGATTGGGCTACTGACATGAACGGGGTAATCAACCTAAAGAAGTGAAAGATGATATTTGAAAAGAAATCGCTTCGCGTAATAGTACCCCTAGATCCTGCTGAAGGATCGCACTATACTGAACTAGTCTACGATTACGAAAGCGATGACGATTTGGACTGCATATATAAGATAACAGCATGAGACCAAGATTGGGTGAATCCAACAGCAGATGGATGAATTACATGGGATCACGAGAGTTCCTACAACTTAGACTCGAATGAAGAATTAGAGCGCTAGCAGAATCAACTACATGAAGTAACCACGTTGAGCTGTAACATAATGACCCAGTCACTACGTTGTGTCGTCAGAGGTAAGAAATCCACCCACTTATGATGGCTTCAATGATGTGGATGTGTTTCTGGATGCATTTGAGAGGGAAGTACCCTAGAAGCAACGCTTCCAGGCTTTGGACTGGGCACTGCGCGCTACGCCCGTGAGATGGTGGGGTACACACAAGGGTAGTTTTGATGATTGGCGCAAGTGTAGGAGGATGATGAGAACATGCTTTGGGAAGCCGAAGGTATGAATGACAGACAAGTATGATGGAAGGATGATCCGTGTGCACACTTGGCCAAATGGGCTAAGGCCTATGGAGCGAAGCCCCAACCTGAATGGGTGCACTTGTTCTGTCACACCTTGGATGTCATCCCGATGAACTGGTACTTGGAGACAGAGCTCTGCCATGGCACAGGTGAATGGGATATTCTGCGTGAAGGGTTCATAATGACGTTCAGCTTCGAAGATGGGTTTGACTATATTGACGAAGCGCTACAAGAAGTTAAAGCAACAATCTTTAGGATACTGCAGGATCCTTTGGATCTGGTTCAACTTGATTGGACCACTCAGCTAAGCAACCCACTAGAATGCTATAACATGACTATTGAAGAAGAAGACGAGGACCCAAAAAAGATTAATATCCCTGAAACTAAGGGTCATCGCGAGGTCGAGGGACTGTAGATCAAGAATCCTGATATAACCGCACCACTGAAAAACGAAACAGGTAAATATTGGTACGTAGGTGAAGCCCAAATTCGTGAAGATTGGAGATTACTGGGATGACGCAATGGTAGATAAGGTCGCTGAGTTGCTCGGCGAATACCAGGATTTGTTCCCTACCAAGTTTACAGAGTTAAAGGGGATATGGGCATTATGAAGATCACATTAAAAGCTGACGCGGAGCCAGTTAAGCAAAGACCTTACCGTCTCAATCCGAGGTATAAGGAGAAGGTCCACTTAGAGTTGGATAAGATTCTCGCGGCAGGCATCGTTGAGCCTGTAGAAGAATCTGATTTGGTAATCCCAATGGTGGTACATGAAAAGAAGCAGAAGGATGAAATAAGGATATGCGTAGATCTTAGGAAGTTAAATGATGCTTGTGTGCATGATCCTTTCCTGACTATGTTCACTAATGAGGTATTGGATAATGTAGGTGGCCAGGAAGTGTACTCCTTCACTGATGGGTTTTCTAGGTACCATCAAATCAAAATCGCACTGGAAGATAGAAGCAAGACAACCTTTGCGATTGAATGGGGATGTTTTCAGTACACTGTAATGCCTTTCAGATTAAATAATGCGCCTGCAATTTTCGAACACATAGTCATTGCTGCATTCGAAGACTTCATTCATAAGTTTTTGGAGGTGCACTTTGATCACTGGACTGTGTTTGGGTTGGTAAAATGCCACGTGGCCAGCTTGTGCTTAATGTTAGATACTTGTCGAAGGTACCATATTGCGCTCAATCTGAAGAAATTTATGTTTTGTATTCCTTTTGGGACTTTGCTGGGTCATGTGGTTTGTAGATAGGGACTGATGGTAGATCCCTGCGAAGATCACAGTGATACTTAACTTGGAGGTGCCGAAGAGTGTGAAACAGTTGTGCACAACCTTGGGACATACTGGGTACTACAGGAAGTTTATCAAGGGCTATGCCCAGATCACCACGCCTATGGAGAAGTTGTTGAAAAAGGATGTCACGTTTTGTTGGAACGAGGACTGTCAGAAAAGTTTGGATGTATTGAAAGGAAAAATGGTCACCATGTCGATTTTAGTCTTCCCGGATTGGAAGGAGTTTCATGTACATGTAGACGTGTCATGTATAGCACTAGGAGCAGTACTGACATAAGATGCTGGCGGAGAATTGAACCATCCTATAACGTTCGCAAGCAGAAGATCAAGCAGAAGATTATCCAAGGATGAGAAGAACTATTCCACCACCGAGTGCAAAGGATTAGCCATGGTATACACGCTCTTGAAGTTTAGACACTATTTGCTGGGTGGACATTTTAAGATGTATACGGATCATTCTACGTTGATATACCTGGTCAATAATCCTGTGTTGGGGAGGAGAATCTGTAGGTGGTTGTTACTGTTCCAGGAGTCTGATTTTGAAGTTATTGTGAAGCCTGGACAACTGAACGTGGGACCAGACCATTTGTCACACATCGAAAAGGGGGAAGAACCCATTAATTTGGAGGAGGGATTGCATGACGCGCAACTATTTGCAGTGTGCGTCACAGATGGTTACTTTGAAGACATCATACACTTCCTAACGATAGGAACCACCCCAGAACGCTACACCATTCAGTAGAAAAGGGAGTTAATGGTGCGCGCGGTATACTTTTCTATCATTTCCAAACATCTGTACAAAATGGGGTCTGATGAAGTATTACGACGATATGTACCGAAGTTTGAGAGGAGAAGTATCCTCGTGGATGCTCATGGGGGCACCACGGGAGGCCATTATGCAGGAAGAGCGACCACACAGAAGATTCTACACATAGGGTTGTGGTGGCCAACACTCCATCAAGATTCCAAAGCCTACTGCAAGGCATATGATGTGTGTCAAAGGACTGACATGCCATCGTGGAGAGATGAGATACCTTTGAAGCCACATATGATGTTACAACCTTTCTAGAAATGGGCAATAGATTTTGTGGGACCCATTCAGCCCCAAGCGAAGAAGACAGGAACGCGATACATTATCACCGCGACTGAGTATTTGACTCGATGGGCAGAGGCATAGCATGTGAAGGACTGTATAGGCGTGACCGCTGTGAAGTTTTTCTTTGAGTATGTACTGACGTGATTTGGGTGTTCAAAGATTTTGATGAGTGATCGTGTTACGCATTTTTTGAATGAAACGATCAGTGCGCTGACGGAGGAATTTCAAGTATATCACTAGAAAAGCATGTCTTATCACCCATAGGCTAATGGGATGGTGGAAGCATTCAATAAGGTATGAGAGAACACGCTAATCAAGGTTTGCAATGCTCAGTGAAGTGATTGGGACCTATGCATATCCACGGTACTATGGGCCTATCAGATGGCATGCAAAAAGTTGACTGGAAAGACACCCTTTAGGCTTGTATACGGTGTTGAAGCAGTGATGCCCATGTGTTGGGCATGGAATCCCCCCAAGGCATGTTTTGGGGCTCAAAGCCCAAGTTTTGACCTAATTGTGTTGTAAAGCTCCGCGAATTGTGGGTGCGAAAGTATGATAGAGTCACAGGGTTGTCCGCCCTAGTTTTGTAATTTAATGTTGGCTGGATAGACCTACCCATGGTCAACGAACCATGGGATTGTATAAATAGAGCGAGGCTCTAAGTGTAGAATAGAGAAGGATAGAGAAGAATAACAAGTCTAAGTGATTGAGTCACGAGTGTAAAGTGTGTCTTTGGGTCATAAAGTAGGAGAAGGCTATGCAGAGAAGTGCGCAGAGGCCTAGTAGTCCACAGCTGAGTGCACGGACCCCTGCAGCTGAGTGTGCAGGGCAGAGTCAAGTTTGTAACTGAGGAAGGAATTAATAAAGAGAAGTTTTATCATAATTCTGTGTATCTGTTCTTGGGTTAATACATGTTTGATATGATTTGAAAATATAGTGTTTATTTACTGTACACACATGTATGAATGGTTTATATTGTTAAGTATACTTAAAGCACTCAAGTAGGCAAAGTTAATTAAATAACGTTGGAATACCATTGAGGTCTTGGGTAATAACACAGAGTGTGACGTTCAACCCCTTGGTAGGGCTGCAGGAAGGTAGTATATTAGGCTGTGAGGTACAGGAAAGTGCGCGTAGTGACTTGCACATAGCGTCAAACCGCAGACCACTTGAACTCATCAGACATCTCCAGGGTGCAGAAACTTGGTTCTAGCACCCTCCCATACTACTTCCGGTGAGACCTTAGTCCGCTCTCCGCAGACTGTTGTCGAAAGGGCCAGTAGTACTGAGATTTGTTTGGTTAACTTAACTCCGAACCTGGGTTAGGCCCCAATAAGCCAACAAATGGTTCTGTTACTGGGACCGGGATCTGCATAAGAGATGTCTAATGTCGTATCACTGGAATCCGACAAAGAAAGTAATTGAAGAGTGGTTGGACAGGAAGATCCATGAGTTTGTGGCGCAGGAAAACAAGAATCCATGATTATTGAGGAAGAGTGGTTAGATTGCTACTTATATATGGAAATCCATGAAATTTTCTTTGCATCCTTCCCCTCTGAGTTCTACGAGTGGATCGTGAAGCTAGCAGACAATCAAGGAAGGTGTAGGCTTGACAAACCTATTATGTGGACTCCAGAGTTGGTGCGCAGATTGGAAGCATTGGAAGATAAGATTAAACGTGTTGTGGATCACTGGCTCGATCGAATTATAGGGGGATTTATCACCGAGTTCACGGTAGATACTTCAGTCAGCTATAGCGAGGCAGAACGACGCTTCCTCAAAGGACCGCGAGGTAAGTACGTTAAATCTTTGAACACTTGGATTAAAATGCTACTGTGTGAAAAGTGGGTTATGTGAATAAATTGATGTTTGGGGTTATGCGAAGTGGGAGGATCTACAAAAACGAAGGTAGCACAGAACTAGAAACTAGCCCCTTGATTTCACCTCTATGAGAAAGCGAGGAAGAGCTCGCGAAGGTCTCACCAAGAAGTGCGATCAGTTTGATAAAGCAACGAATTCCACGCATACCACTTCCACCTACACCACCGCTAGTTTCACCATCTTCACCCCCCCTTCGCCCACACCACCTCCGCCACCACCACAGTTCAATATGGCAAGCGCGATAAAATTGCTGGTGTTTAAAGGAGTAGGGAATGAAGATCCATACCAGTTTTGGTTCATGGTAAGGGCTGTATGGGAAGCACAGGGAGTCACGGATGACAATATAAAGAAGGTAACGTTGGTCAGCACTTTGCAGGATCGCGCACTGACTTGGTACATTAAGCAATCCAATGACAATTTGAATGCAGGGATCGCGGATAACCAAGCTGCGCTAAACAAGGAATTTAGCAGACCAAAGCCAGAAACACAGTCAATCATCGGATTTAAGGAAATTGTGATGCTTCCAGGCAAAACCCCTTGAGAGTTGGATCAGAGACTGAAGGGTATGATTCGTGAAGCCAACATGACCTTGACGGATGGGCAACACCACGCATGGTTTATAGCATCACTAACGCCACATCTAAGGAATGGGCTATCATAGGAGAAGCTATCCACTCAATCTGAGGCCTTAGAGATCACAATGAGACTGCATGAGACCTCGATACAAGATCCTAACTTGGGAGTTCAACAGATCCACACGTAGTTGAAAAACTTGTGTCTTGAGATGCAAAGTTTGAAACAAGATAGGACAGCTCACCCAGAAGCACCCGAGGAGGCATGGTACATAAAGTGCAAGGGAAAGGGACATGACAAGGACCATTATCCAGTCTTTGTGAACTACTTGGTAGGAGGAGGACCAATGCCATTGAGACCAGAGGCACAAGCAGGACCAAGCGCGGCGCCTGCATTATGGTGCGCGATTTGTCAGATAGGAGGGAAGCATGCTACAGATAACTGCCATCTATTACAGAAGTATATGCAGAGTTCCCAACAGTTGTTCTGTAATTTCTGCAGGTCAGTAGGCCACGATGAGCGCACCTGTAGAAGTTATGAACTGATGATGGATCAGACTCCTACCTACAGAGTTCAGACCGAAACACGGGCCCTCGATCAAAATGCAGGGATGGCGTGCATTGGATTTCAGGGGTGTGGACGAGGTCGAGGTGGAATGGGACCAGGAAGAGGTCACAAACAACTAATATGTTACAATTGCGGAGGATCGGGGCATTATTCCTGCGATTGTACAAATCTGACGAGACCATCATGCTTATATTGTACCCAGTTTGATCATGAGACAGAGCACTATCCCATGCTGATAGCGAGGCTGCATGATAAAGGAACACTCCAACCTCCCCCGATTTAGAGCCTGCAAATGATGAGGCCTGAGCCGCGTGAGGAAGACCCGAATGTAAATATCGTGCTCCGAAGTGGTATCATGACAGGAGATGAAAAAGGCAAGCAACCTGAAGAGAGTGCCTGGGTTCGCAAGGCTCCAACAAAGGAACCAAAATTTGATTTAGAGCATGCTAAGGAGACATTCATGGAAGCTAAGAAGAGCTTCGCGGAGGCCTCCACTTCATGTAGTAAAGACAAACTGGAACCAGAAATGGACCCATCAATGCTCACTACCTTTTTGGAGACATGCATGAAACTGTTGCGCGATAGCAAGGTTGTGAAGGGGCTGTAAGAACTCATAACTAGATGTGCTGGGACTACGTTAGGAGAACCGCATGTAGTCCGGAAGCTCGAGAAGCACACAACGCGAACATGAAGAGAGATGATATTGACCACGCAAATCGAGGAATATGAAATGGATCAAGTGATTTTGGATCTAGGATTGGACGTGAATGTCCTGCCAAAGCAGACATGGGAGCGCATGGGTAGGCCTGCGTTGCAATGGTCTCTTATTAAATTGCGGATGGTGAACTAGAAAAAGCTCCTACCTATGGGAATATTGCAGGGAATAACAGTAGATATCGAAGGTGCGAGCGCGCTTGTAGATTTTGAAGTGATAGAGATTGTTGATGACAACAATCCCTATCTTGCGCTACTGGGAATAGATTGGGCCACTGACATGAATGGAGTGATAAATCTAAAGAAGCGCAAGATGATTTTTTAGAAAAAGTCACTGCGCGTAGTGGTACCTTTAGACCCTACGGAAGGATCGCGCTTCACATAGCTGGTGCGTGACTATGATAGCGACGACGATCTAGATTGTATTTACAAGATAACCGCATGGGAGTAGGATTGAGTGAATCCAACAGCATATGGCAGACTCTCGTGGAGCGCAAAAGCTCTTGCACCTCAGATTCGGACGAGGAAATAAAACGATAGCTGAACCGGTTAGACGAGGTAACCACGCTCAACTGTAACATGATGACAAGGTCGCTATGTTGTTTGGAAACATAGGTAAGAGACCTACCTATGTATGACGGGTTGAGCGAAGTGGATGATTTCCCAAACAAATTTGAAAGCAAAGTGCAGGAACAAAAATGGTTCGATGCTTTGAAATGGGTACTATGCGCTACGCCTGCAAGGTGGTGGGATACGCACCTGCAGAACTTTTAGGACTGGCATGAATGTAGAAGGATGATGCACTTACAATTTGGGAAGCCTTAGATGCGGATGAAATCCAAGTATGATGGACGAAACAGCCCGTGTGCCCACCTGTCCAAATGGGTACAGGCGTATGGTGCGCAACCTGCACAAAGGCACATCGTCCGTATGGTAGGAAACATGATTAACGAGCAGGAATGGGCAAGGAAATGGCACGAACAATGACCAGGAAGTATGGTAAGACCAAGCATGCAGAAGCATATTCACGCAGAAGCTTTTGACAAAGTACGCGAAGCACTGAATGTGGTCCACCATGTGAAGTGAACTGACTGGGACTTGCACGTACCAGTGGTTCTATGGGCTTATAGGACCATGTGCAAAACCCTGACCATGCAGCCACTTCCAAAGCTGAAGTATGAAGCAGAAACTATAATTTCTATGGAGCATGCAAAGCCTAGTCCTCGCATAGCAACACCTATAGATATGATGGTTCGTGAAGCCCAGAAAGAAGGAATCACACAGCCGCAAGAAACAAAACGCATGGGACTTGAGGAAGAAATCCAACAGGGAAACCTTAGACTCCAAGAACTTGAAGAAGAAAGGGTACGATTAAGAAAGAAAAGTGCGTTGGTGGATGTGAAAGTCAAGAAGCTGGAGGACGAGATCAAGGAAGATTTTCTCGCTGAAAAAAATAGGATGGTAAGGCAAGGTGCGTACGATCATGCTGACAAGTTTGAGAACTATCGTTGTGAATTCATTAGTCTGATGCCTTGGCTCCGATTGCATATTGCTAAGCATAGTGACTAGGGTAGCGCGTTGCAAATAGGGAAGTGCGCGATGCTGACCATAACAATAAAAGGTGGGGATTCTCCAAGAACCATGACAGAGGGCAGGATGGAACTCTACACGAGTGGTGCAGCCACTTGACTAGTTGAAAGAAATACAACCTTAGTGCTCCAGGCAGTTGGAAGGAAGCACGAGACTATAAACTATTATTCCTGGGAGCTACACGATATTGGAGATGTGCGTAGAAGCAAAGAGTCACAAGGTTTGCGACCACACATGGGGGGCTGCGCTGCCACGTGGTTTGGCCAGAAAGTGACCGTTGAAGTCACTATTCATGATGGGATGCTCGACTTGAGGCCAAATGGAGCGGGCGGCAGGCATTTAAGATGCGATTTATGGGCAAGATTTGGGAAAATCTGCCGCCAAGAAAGCATTAATGAACCAGAATTGGGGGGAACGGTCGAATTCGAATTCAAAAAGTGCTATAAAATACAAAGGGCTGCCCAGAAAACAACACTTGGTCATTTGTGAATTGAGCGATTGAGTAGAACCTTGAGTGTTGTGAGCCGAGCGTTGATTGAGCCCCTGAATTCGTGAGTGATAGATTGTAGCACAGATACAATGACAACAACTAAGGATGGTATGGGGATAGCAGAAGTGACCGCCGAGGAGGCCGCGCAGGCCCTAACTGTGGGGGATGTTCCAGAAGGTGTCGGGATTGTGGTAGAAATCCTGAAATCACTGCATATGCCAAGACCCAAGAAGGACAAACAAAAAATGGCTCCTATATGCGTGTCCCCGCGGAACCCACTACGCAACAAACTGTCAATGGAGGAGAAAGGGAAAGTTGTCACTATAGAAACAGATGAAGAAGAAGAAGATTTGCAGGATCTTACCATCGTAGAAGAAGAAGATGAAGGCATAGAAGTGGATACTCAGCCTAGGCACTCTGCGACAAAACTACCCGCCTATGTCCCCTTGTGAAAAGGGAAGGCCAAAGTGCCCAAGGACCTGGACGAGACCAAGAGCTCACTCCAGACCCTGCTCCTCCCAGATGGCATTATGTTTGAAGGCATGCACCTGGGCCACATACCGACCATGAAATTTGAATATTGGGACCTCACTGACCACGAGAAGTTCCCTCACCTTGAGACCAGAAACCTCATGAAGCAGAACACCACGGGGGTGGTGACAGCATTAGAGCCACGGAAGTGGTTGCACAGAGTGGAGAAGGCTGGGCTACTGAACCTACTTTGGGTGCCGCATTTCCACTGTGCCCCAATAACCATTTTCGTCATCAGGCAGCTGCTCTGCCTGGTGCATGATGGGTGCTTATGGCTGGAGGAGCCCATCCCCATCACGACAGACTTGATTCATCACGTCTCCCAGCTTCCATACAAAGGAGAAGACCCCGTGGCCATATCGGAAGGAAAGGGCAGTGATTTGGCCATTGCGGAGGCCATGAAGAAGAAGTACAAGCTGGAAAAGAAGAAGAGGGGCTACGCCATCTCTAGCATCAAGGACAAAGTAGTACGCGTGGAAACCCAAATCCTCACTAGTAAAGTTATGCGCAAGTGCCGCGCAGATGAGGTACCTGCGCCAGTGGTCACAATGTACCAACAGTGCATGGAGGGGGTCCAATTTAACTGGTTCGAATTCCTCTTCATAGAATTTTTAGAGAATTTCCATGAAGCCCAAGAATAGGCAAAAACATTCCACTATGCATGGTTGTTGCTATCCATACTGCTCGTAGTTGGGGAATTGCCGGAGGATAGTCAATTCCCCATAATTGACAGAGATTTACTGGAGGCCATGAAGTATGCTTCGCTCTAGGCAACGAAGGATGAAAACAGGATATGCGATAGTAATACCTTCTGGGTGCTCATGGAGATGAACATCCAAATGTGGATCAACTGTAAGCCACAATTGTCACCCACGGTTTACAATATTCTGCATAGTTTTGTAGAATTTAAGGCAGACATGCATAACATATATATCAGGGTGCGCAAGTACCCGACGAAGCAGTGGACAAAGCTACTGTTTGTATCCACCGACGACGCCATTTTCAATGTCTTGGAGGCATGGCCACTAGAATGGCGCGCCCCAAACATTTCAGAAATCGAGAAGTCAGAAACACAAAAGAAGAAAGATGATGCCAAGCTGCGCATCGCACAATTGGCTGAAAAACGCAGGAAGGAAACAACAGCACCAGAAGTGCGGGAAACACGGGATGCGGCACAAAAAGCAACTGAGCAGGAAAAGGCCGCAGCAACAGTAGAATTACAGGCAGCAGCCGCGAAGGTGGGCGAGGGCCAAACAACACCTTCGAAGGGGCAGTGGGAAAAGGAAGCAAAAATAATATAAGGAAGTGCGGACCAATGAATCACATCTAAACAGCTGAAGCACCAACACCCAGCAGAGCGGGCAGGACTACGGAAGAAGGTCAAGGCCTTGAAGTTGTCCATTGACCTGATCACCCTAACCGAGGGTGATCTGCATGACATTGGTGAGACGGTGCGCGATGTCACAAATGAGGCTCTCCAATATTTCATACAAGAGAACCAGATTGTGTTGGGGGCCCTCAGAGTGCAGTTGCAGGAATTACAGGCACAACCCCCTAAGGTTGGTACCCTTTCGACCAACCTTGTAGTTGGATCCACAGAAGCAAATTAGATGTTGTGTGCGTGGATGACAAACACAATAATGCTGCCGGAAGGAGCACTAGTGACATCAAATGAGGCCGATAGGCCTTCGGTTAGCACATTGAAAGGTCTCGGTGTTAATCTCGCTACCTTCCCGTGCGAGACATTATATGTGTTGTAGGATGGGATAACTACAGAGTTGTGAGCTAGGGAGAGCCACGCGCTCCAAGTCCTTAGTGAGCAGAAGATAAATATGGAACAACTAAGCTTGCAACGCAACGAATTGGTGTCGCAAAATCAATAGCTAGTGCAGGTGATCGATGATGCTTGCCAAAGCATCGTGGAGTTGGCCATCCCAATAGATATACCAGTAGAGGCGTGGATCCACAGGTTAGTAGCAGGGGTCTGCGAGGCTAGAGAGGAAATGACAAAGGTTTAGTTGGAGCTGTGGTTAAAGGTGCAACCATCCACTCCCTCGGAAGTCAGAGAACAACGCGCTAGCGCTATCAAAATGGGATTGGAGGAAATTGGAGGTGTAGTGCGAGACTGCACCAACATGTTGGAAGAATCACTTGAGGTCCTCACAACTCTGCAGGAGGACCCCAACATACATCGCTTATAGACAGAGGCGCGAGAACTCCAACAATAGTATGACAGTGTCCGAGGAACTGCGCAGATGGTGGTCCTCACCTAGAGGCTTGCAAGGATGCAGCAGGCTAAAGCACTGAAGGAGTAGGTGGACGCAACACAACATAAGGAAGCAATCCTAAAAGTGCACGTCCAACCTTGGATCGACGAGGCCTTCACCATCACAACAGACATCGAAGGCAAGCTCGTGCACATACAGGGGATGCACACATTGATGTAGAGAAGCACTCCAGACACAAAGGTCTTGGAACAACATATGCAACAGATCCAGCAAGTAGCAACTCAGTGCTTTGCTGACATCTGTGCAGTTCAAGAACAGTTGGAGGGACTCCGCGTAAAGATCGTTGCACTGACAAAGTGACTCGAGGGCGAGTCACGATGTTTGTGTTGGGGGCCTGTTGGGCATGGAATCCCCCCAAGGCATGTTTTGGGGCTCAAAGCCCAAGTTTTGACCCAATCTTGTTGTAAAGCTCCGTGAATTGCGGGTGCGGGGCGTGAAAGTATGATAGAGTCACAGGGTTGTCCACCCTAGTTTTGTAATGTAATGTCAGCTGGATAGACCTACCCATGGTTCGCGGACCATGGGATTGTATAAATAGAGCGAGGCTCTAAGTGTAAAATAGAGGAGGAGAGAGAAGAATAACAAGTCTAAGTGATTGAGTGACGAGTGTAAAGTGTGTCTTTGGGTCGTAAAGTAGGAGAAGGCTTTGCAGCTGAGTGTGTAGGTCGGAGTCGAGTTTGTAACCAAGGAAGGAATTAATAAAGAGAAGTTTTATCATAATTCTATGTATCTGTTCTTGGGTTAATACATGTTTGATATGATTTGCAAATATACTAATTATTTACTGCGCGCACCTGTATGAATGGTTTATATTGTCAAGTATACTTAAAGCACTCAAGTAGCCAAAGTTAATTAATTAATGTTGGAATACCATTAAGGTCTTGGGTAATAATGCAGAGCGTGACGTTCAGCCCCTCGGTAGGGCTGCACGAAGGTAGTATATCAAGCTGCGAGGTATGAGAAAGTGCGCGTAGAGACTTTCGCGCAAGGTCAAACCGAGGACCACTTAAACTCATCAAACATCTCCAGGGTGCGGAAGCCTAGTTCTAGCACCCTCCCATACTACTTCAGGTGAGACCTTAGTCTGGGCTATGCGGACTGTTGCCGAAAGTGCCAGTAGTACCGGGATTTGTTTGGCTAACTTAACTCCGAACCTGGGTCAGGCACCAATAAGACAACACCATGGAATACATTGTGCCTAGCCTACGCATAGCGGCACTCATGGGTATGGCGGATCACAGAGCCCTAGAAGAGAGGCCCGCATAGCTTGCTGAGGAAGAAAGATTTATGGTTGGATTTTACCAACAAGTCCAAAAGCAGTGCGAAAAAGCATGAAATGATCTACACATTAAGCTGCGCACCTTTAAGGTAAATGATCTAGTTTTGTTATATGATAACAAGTTTGATAAATTTCCAAGGAAATTCATAATGCACTAGCTAGGACCCTATGTCATTAAGGAGATTACCGATGGTGGAGTAGTTCAGTTGGTTAAATTGAATGGATATCCCTTCTCAGTAAAGGTGAATGACAGCTGATTGAAGCCATACACTGGTGATCGAGCCAAGTGACTATATGAAGGTAGCATAGTCTTAGCGCTCTAGGCAGCTGAAAGGAGGCACGGGACTATAAACTACACTACTCGGGTTGGGGAACTGCACGATTGGAGGATTGTGTGGAACGAGGAAATGTCACAGGGTTCGCGACTAGACGAAGAGAGCTGCACTACCCAGGGATAAATCGCATAGGTCAACCAAAAAGTGACCGTTAAAGTCACTGTTCATGATTTGACGATAAGAATGTGGCCAAATGGAGCGGGCGGCCGACATTTAAGACAAAATTTATGGGTAAGATCCTTGGAAATCTGTTGCCAATCTGGCATTAATGAACCGAATGTGGGGGGAACAGTCGGATTTGAATTCAAAATGGCCTATAAATTACAAGTGGAGGCCCAATGAAAAACACTTTGAACATTTTGAACATTGAGTTGGTGAGCTCTTAGACGTGCATGACCCTCTCATTCTTCGAACAATTACTTGACCGCCCCGTGTTTGACTGGTTTCCAGAGTCCAACCGCAATTTCATCTGTGGTTTTATCCTAGCATCTGAAGCTATGGACACTGAAGCAGTGACAGCTGAGGGGGCTATGCCGAAAGTTGTTAGGGAGGAAAAGGGGGCTACTCCAGAAGTTGCAGAGGTACTAGCTGAAGTCCCCAAGTCACGACGGATGCCTAGACCGAAGCCTACCCCAACCAAGGAGAGTGTGAAGGATAAGAAGGGCAAGCAGGCTGCGATACTGGTGCGTGCGTCGCCTAGAAGAAACCCACAGAAGGAAAAGCCACCGCACAGAAAAAGGGTAAAGCCATTAACTTGGAGCTGGAGGAGGAAGAAATCCAAGGCTAGTAAGATGTTGCTAAACCCAATCACCCTAACAAAGGGAGATTTGAATCACATTGGAGACACGATGCGGGATGTCACTACGGAGGTCCTGCAACAGTTCAAGCAACATCAACAACAACTATTGGGGGCCATCCAGACGGTCTGCATGAGCTGTAGATCCGAGCATCACAAGATGGCACAGTGTCCACCAGCCTCGCTATTGGTACTTTAGAAGCTGTTGAGATGCTGCCTATGAAGGAATCCTGAGTGATAGTGCTATTGGATGGAGCACTGACCTATGAAAACAAATCTGACAAGCCTACTGTCAGCGCCCTCAAGGGAGTGGGGTTGAACTTGGCAGCGCTCCCTGGCAAGGCACTCCACCTACTTCAGGATGGAGTGATCGTGGAGTTGAGGGCCTACGAACAACGCGCTTTGTAGATAATCAGTGAGCAGAAGATTAATAATGTGCAGATGGCCTTGTAGTGAGACACTACCCTCACTTCCATGGTGGAGCTTATTAACACAAATATGCCCATGATCAAGGCCATGAAGGAAGCCTGCCGAATGGTCCCCGAATTGTCCATTCTTGAGGATGCGAAGGTAGATGAACATGTCTACAAGCTTGCTACAGGGGTGCGCGACGCTTGCACAGAGTTGGCTAAGGTTCAGCTGGAGTTTAACCTACAGATTACGGATTTGCAGTTGAAGGCCCAGCCTTCAACTCCATCGGAAATAAAGGAGGAACGCGCAACCGCTGTCACAAAGGCAATAACAACGGTAGACAGTGTAGTAGCAGTCTGCACAGGGATTTTTGAACAGTCGTTCGAGGTCTTGACAAGCCTATAGGAGGATTCTAATGTACAACGGCTGGAGACAGAGGCGTGAGAATTGCAGCAGCGCTATGATGAAGTAAAAGGTACAACGTGCACCGTCACTCTCACATAGAGACTGGAAAAGCTGCAGGAGGCCAAAACATTGAAGGAACATGTCGATGCAACATAGCACAAAGAGACAGTGCTAAAGGCATGCTTGAAGCCCTGGTTAGACAAAGCTTATTTGGTCATGACCTCCATTGAAGGCAAGCTTACTAATCTGCAAGTGACTCAGCAGAAGCTTCAGGCTAACAGTTCAGGACCAACAATAGAGCAGTTGGTTGAAGAAGTGAAGCAAGCCGCTGCACAGTGCACCACCAAGGTTGCCATCATACAAGTCGAGCTGGGAGGTCTTTGTGCTAAGATCTCCATGCCGGCATAGTGACTCGAGGGCGAGTCACCATGTTTGTGTTGGGGGCCTATTGGGAACGGGTTCCCCCAAGGACAATTTTGGGGCTAAAATCCCATGTTTTGGGACAATTTTGTAATAAAGTTGTAAAGTCTCTGCATTTTGTGGTCGTAGAGTGTGAAGGTGTCAAGAGTCATAAAGGGTTGTCACCCTTATTTTGTAAAGTGTAAAGTTGGATTGTATAAAAAGGAGCCAAGTAAGTAAGCTCAAAGTAGTTAGGAAGTGAAGAGTTAAGCATTGGAGTTTTGGTAGAGAAGTCTAAGTGTTTCAAGTCTTAGCATAGGTAGAGGCTCTGTAGCTGAGTGCACAGGGGCCTAGGGTGGAAGTCCATAGTTGAGTGCGCAGACCCTTGCAGTTGTGTGCGTAGGGTAGATGGAGTTTGTATTAAACTGAAAGATATCAATAAAGAGAAGTATTCTGCAGTTACGATGTAATTAGTTCTTGTTAATGCATCTCATTATACTACGTTTTGGGTTTAATTTACAATGTTTATGTGATGTGCGAATATATGTGATTGTATTGGTTAATTGAACACAAGTAAGGATATGAGTTTACGCGACGCTAACTGTGAGCGATTAGTAAGATAGGTAAACACATGAGATAACTTGGGAACCTATAAAATACATTGTCATAGTTGCGCGAAAGTACTTGGACCACAAGTTAAGGCTGCATGAAGGTCAATCATACACCTTCGCGGAGGTATTGAAGGGTAGAATAAAGGGTATACAGACAGAGCCATAAGGCTTAGCGACCTATGCGAAAGTAGGGGCTGAGGGTATAAACCAAAATCACGACCATCTCAGGGTGCAGAAACTTGGTTCCAACATCCCCCCATACTGCTTCGAGTGAGACTTCGGTCCGTGCTCCGTGGGATGATGTCGAAAGGGCCAGTAGTGTAGGGATTTTTTTGGCTAACCAACGCTGAACCTGGGCCAGGCCCCACAAAGCCAATGCCTATCCAAGGCTGAAATCAATGACACAATGACTAAAAAAGAGCTCTTATCTTTTGTACACTCCTTGAACAAGTTTAGAGATTACATCATAGGATAACTAGTTTTTGTACATACTAATCACGCAACCATTAAATATTTAATGAACAAATCTAATGTCGATGCTAGGATAATTATATGGTTATGTTGTTACAACAATTTGATCTAACAGTTGTTGACAAAACAACGAAGGAAAATGTGGTTGCAGATTTTTTGTGTAGACTAACATTGCTTGCAAAAAATGAGGATATGATAGATGATCAAGTTCCTGATGAACACCTCTTTTACATTTCATTGCTATCCCCTTGGTTTGCTCACATATCAACTTCTTGGTTGCTGGAAAATTTCCTCCCATTCTATCCTCCAAGGAAAAGAGTAGAATTGTCAGAAAAAGTGCCCCTTACACTTGGATTTGGGGCAACCTTTTCAGATTAGTACCAAATAAGATCTTGAGGAGGTGTGTAAGGGAAGACAAGGTCTTTAACATCCTCTAAGCATGCCATGATGGACCCTGTGGGCACCATTTTGGTGCCAAGAGGAAAACCTTCAAAATTCTCTAAGCAGGATATTATTGGCCTACCGTACACCAAGAGGCCAAGAGGTACACTACTATATGTGAAGAATTCCAAAGGATGGTTAAGCCTACACTGAAGGATGAAACACCATTACAACCTCAAGTGACTTTTGAGCCATTTGAGAAGTGGGGCATGGATTTCATTGAACCAATTGATCCCCCATTTGGACAAAAGAGGTAAATCATTATATGCACTGATTATTTGACAAAATGGGTTGAATTGAAGGTCATTAAAGCAAGCACAAATAAAATCGAGGAAAATTTCTTGAGGGAGAAAATATTCTATAAGTTGATTTCCCAAGGGAGTTGGTCACTGATC
Organism: Pinus tabuliformis; assembly: GCA_031772625.1. Lineage (NCBI taxonomy): Eukaryota > Viridiplantae > Streptophyta > Pinopsida > Pinales > Pinaceae > Pinus > Pinus tabuliformis. The sequence continues at coordinate 869,300,482 of CM062817.1, forward strand.
AAGCGGATCAGTTCACTTCTAATTTGATTGAGGGAATCATGGAGTAGCATCACATCAAGCATGCAAAATCCACTCCCTATCATCCTCAAGAAAATGGGTAGGTGGAGGTGACAAACATAGCTTTAGAAAGCATCTTAACCAAAGTTGTCAGTAGCAACAAAAATTATTGGGGAACTAGACTTGTGGAGGCCACTTGGGCCTATAATACCACATGGAAAACCACCATTGGGTTCACTCCCTTTGAGCTGGTTTATGACAAAAAGGCACTGTTGTCCATTGAATTTGAGTAGAACACTGTGATAATGACAACACGATTGGACCTAGATGTCACCAAAGCTCAGCAAGAGAGGTTGCAACAACTCAATGCTCTTGATGAAAATAGGTCATAGACTCGCATGCATACTAAGGTGGTCCAATTATAGAGGAATATTTGAAATGAAAAAAAAATCAAGGAAATGACCTTCTAGGAGGGTGATTGGGCCCTTTTGTATGACTCCATATTCAAATACTTTAAGGGGAAGATGATGACAAGATGGCTAGGTCCCTATGTGGTGGATTTTTTTTATGAAAATGGCTTTGTCCAGATTCGAACAATTGACGAGGAGAAAGTTCCACTATTAGTCAATGGTTACAGATTGAAGCTTTACAAGAAACCTTTGTCAAAAGAGGAGTATTCCATTTCAATAAGTAGAGAAATGAATGTGATTGGGAGCCTTAAAGCTCCCAATCCATCCAACCTATGATCAACAAAGGAAAAAGAGAAAAAATAAAACAAAACAAAAAAAAGAGAAAAAGAAAAATAAAATAAAAAAGGGTTAAAAAGCATGGGTGAAAACCTCCATGAGGCACCTGAGGCAATCTCTTGGATTGAAAACCTCGATGAGGCAGTCTAGGAGTCTGGAAAAAAATGAAAAAATTATGAAAATAAATAAAAGATCCCCATGTGAAAACCTCCTTAGAGGGACCTAGGGTAGTCATGTAGGTTGAAAACCTGAGGCAACCTACAGGTGTAAAAAAAAAGAAGAGAAAATTGAGGTCAATAGACAGGGAAACATATTCAAAATATTCTGCTCCACATCCTCCAAATTAGCTCTTTGAATGCACTCCATCCCTCCATTGATTTTCCCAAAATTTTTCCATCATCAGATGGACTCCCTCACCTGATTATGTCATAGTCTTGAATTGCTACAAGATTCTCCCATAATGCTACAAGATTGTGATTAGAATAAAAAGAAGGAACAATTTGTGTGTTTTTCACTTAGGAACCAAGGAGGGGGTCTACAATAACCTGATCATTCATTTTCAACACTAGTTGACTTCTTCTCCACCTTCATACCTGTCGTTGGCCATTAAAATCCTTGTCTTCCATCCCTTCATTCACCTTCATTATGGCAACAAAGCCCTCTAACACCTATCCTTTTCTTTCTTACAAATTATAAAAATTTTCTGAAGTGGTACCTGGAGGAATTAGAGGTCCTAGTAGGCCTTTTGTGACTGCTACAAGAAGACAAAAAGTCCTATAGAGGTTTTCACATTCCCTATAGGACCAAAAATAGAGCACCAGATCCAAAAGACAATCATCATGAAAGCATTGGAGGACTACAACCCTGATCTTAAGTAGCTATAGGACCCTTTGCAAGATGCTACATTATCCATGTTGACCTAACAAGCAACAACATTTGATCCACAATGGTACCTGCATCCTGAAGGACTTGTAATATTAAGCTTCAATCAGTAAGGAACATTTCAATTTTTTTTCTCAAGCAAAAAATGCATGGAGCAAAGAAAACAAAGAGATGAAATTTAAGAATACATTCAAAGCAACGTCACCCATATCTAGAAATTCCATGCAAGCATCAAGTGATCAACACATTAGCGAGGCCCACTAGGTAGGTAAAAGTATAAAAAATTCCTAACCTCTCCCCTTGAGTGCATCATAGTTTAAAAAAAATTGTCAATGCAAGTGAGACGAGGTTTTGTAGGCTAGAGTTGGTTCAACAGTCTTGGTCACCCTCAAACAGTTAGTTGGAGTTATCTTTCTCTCTCATCACAAATGTAGTTAAAGACAAAAAAATGGTGATGATTACGAGGAGTTGGCCAACAAGCCTATGGTGGAGTTGTGAAGGTGGTAGGTGGGGGCCAACTCATATAGCATGCCAAGCATACCAACCAAACACAAATGACATTAAAGCGGGCCCAAGCCTCATTTGGCATAAATGTTTCATTCTAAAAAAGGAAAGGATGCCCACTACCATCGTCAAGAGTCAAGCTTCCTATACCAGAGGTCTCATAGACTACTACAGAGAAGTTACAAGGCCAAGAGACAATTGCTATAGAATACATACTACATGCTACAAGATTGATCTCAGGTTCTACAGGATAATTTGTCCTGAGAGGTGAAAAAGAGGCCAGTCTTGCGCCATTTTTCCCAAAAAACCCTAGATTTATGAAGGAACCTCTAAGGGAATGGTAAGAACCTAATTCTCCTCACCTTCTATGAACAAAAATCCTATGTAATTGTTCATATTTTTCCACAGAACATCTTATAACAAATCTCTAGAAACAAAAGGAAATTGAAATGTGATTTTTTCTTATGAATTGACCATAATAGTAGGGGTATGAGCTTATTTTGATTTGGGCATCCAATTTTTCCTTCCCCTAACCAGCAAAAAGAGATTCTCATTTTATTTACGCTCTAAAACCCTAAATTTATCTAAAACTGGTAATTGATAATAGAATTCCTTGCAAAACTTTAAAAAAACTATAATGGGAGTGATGGGGGGTGGTTTTAATAGAAGAGAACCCATAAACTCATCAAGGATCCACCAACACCCTCCTGTAAGAGATATCTTTGGAAATCAACAATGGTTGCAATTCTTTGAGAAATTCAAAGTGTTTGATGATGAGCATACTCATGAGTTTGCAATATTCTTCCACCCTCAAGGGGAAGATAGTGCTACCACCATTATGAGGAGCATCATCATCCATATAAATGAAAAAAGTTATTAGTAGGGTGACCAAATTTCCCCTAGGGGTAAGATAAAGTAAGGATGACAGAACAGAGGCTATCACAGCGAAAAAGAACATCTTTCTCCCTGAGGAGCAGTAGATTGAAGACAAAAATGGGGTTAGGAGAGAGAGTCTAGCCTATCCATGGGATGAGGTAGCCTATCACATTATGAAATACATATTCTGTAAGGGGAGAATCAGTGTTGTATATGCCTATCAGTTTATGTTGTTCTATCAACTAAGGTTCTAGATATATTTTCCTATCCCAAGCAAATCAAACATTACCCATTTCCTTTTCCAGTCCGTAATAAAGATGAACCAAAGAGTAAGTGGGGGAAAACGTTAGTACATAGCTCACCATGGGCTCATAAGGCTGATTTTCGTAGATTCATTGGAGCATATCCAAAATGCTATGTCATGAACAAATTTTGTGGATATGGAAAGGAAATATTTCCTTCAAACTCAAGCCCAAGGCTTCTTAGACCTTGGAGAGACAAAAAAACATGGTTCTGCATAAAAAGAGGTTTGTGGGGAAGAGGAAGAGGAAGAAGAAGAGGCTAGTGAATAAGAGGAAAAAACCAGAGAGGAAGACAAGGGAAGAAAAGTGCGAACAAGGAACCCCAAAGGTCATTAGGGAATCTTCTAGACCCTAGAAGAGAAGGGTCACAGGAGCTACAAGAACCTAATCCCCAACCAAACCTTGGGTCCTATTACAATTTCTTTGAAGCATGACAAATAATACCTACCAAGTTTTCAGTCCCAATCCTCTTTGAGCTAGATAAAGAAAGAGATAAAATCCACCAATGGATGCAAATTAAGAGGTCTAAAGGAGGTTAGGATGTAGGTATGATAGAAGAAAATATGAAGAAGATGGGTGAGGAGATGGATGACTTGAGTCTTAGAGAGGAAAATATGAGGGAGAAGCTGCAAATATAAATTAGCTGACTGAAAGACCAACTGCAGGATAAATATGAGTAACTTTCCACTATGGAAAGCTTGGGTATGGAAGCCATTCAATATAGACACCGCTCAAAAATCTATGCAATGTTCCTCAAGGAATAGTGGCTTCAATTCCAGATCAAGACCCTAGCACATTATGGTTCACTTCCTTTCGAGGATTACAAATTTTTTATTGAATTCTGTCACAAATCCAATGTTGAGGACAAAGCTAGAATAGCCAAACTCTATATGAAAAATCTGATATTGAGTGATATAAAATTTTGGGATCCCAATTCTAGAATGGGAGAGGTACAATTAATGGAATTTGACTCTTGTCTTACCCATGAAGAAGCAAGGGAAGAAGAGATGAAAAGGGTCATAACCAAGGAAGCCAATAAACCCCTATGGATTAGAGTAGAATTGAAAGAACCTCATCTTGTCACCAACAACCATAGAATTATTGTTCAAGACCTTAGAATAACACCAGTCTACATATAAAAGAAAGAACAATACATCCTGCACTTTGAAGACATTTTCAGGTTGCTAGGAACTGAGAGTTTATATGCTTGCCACATGAGATTGCACTCTTTACCACATAGCCTAAAAATCAGAGAGTAGTACTCTCTAGAAAGACTGAGGAATGCCTTGGAAAGGAAACCATTGTACAAAAGAATATTTTAGAGATTAAAGATCAATTAGATTGGGCTTAAATTTACCCTTCCTCTGCTGTTGGGGATAAAGGAAAGAAGAGAGCAGGAAAAAGAGCAACAAGAATGAGTAGAAATAGAAAAGAATGTAGGTTTCCACCCTCAAGAGGGCATTCAATTTGAGATACCTTAGGATTTTAGGGAGGCCACCAAGGCTATGAATGAGATGCAATTAAGTGGTTGAGTTGCTCAGAGGGTGAGCAACAATTTTAGTAGGGGGTGATAATGGGCCTCCTAAATAAGTATAGATCAAGGCCCATTTGGCCATCCTTCAACATACATTTACCTCTCTCTTTGCATTTGATAACACCTTTTTGGACTATAATGTGTTTATTAGGGAGATTAAGGAATATTGTCATATCCTGTAGCCTAACATGCCAAATGTGTACGAAAAAGAGTATTTGTTGTGTAAAAGTTCATTAGAGAGCAACTAGAAGGAGTGTAGAAGGATCATTCCCTACTTTAACTCACCATCAGCTTAGATGTCCATTGTGCAACTACTACTCTTAGTGAATGCGAGGATCGTAGGAGAATAGATCCAATTTTATAGGGATTTTGGAGGGAAGCAACCCTCCTTCCAAGGAGGCTTCCCTCCTCACTCATTTTGTATAAATAAAGGAGCCCAAGAGCTCAGTAGGATTTGACTTTTTAGAGGAGCATAGTGATTTCTAAAGCTAGGAGATTGTACTTGTCATTTCAATTTCCATATCATGTACTTGAACACTTGTTAAAATCAATGAAAAGAATTTTGTTTCTTTCAATCTGAGTGTGTTCTAGAGGGATGAGTTCCCTTTAGAGCCCAACCCAAGCACTCTAGTCTCTCTCCTCTATACATTTTCTCTTATGTACTTAGTTTAGCAATTTTTTCTTCCTTGCAAGCTTATTTATGTAAAACGTTACCTTTGTAGAGTTGTCAATCATCTCTCTTGGAAAGTGTGGTTGCAGATTTTGTATTGGAAAGCACAAAAAGATAGGTTTTCTTTTGATGCAATAGTTAGATCTTGAATAAAATTCAACTCATCCTTTCCTTTCTAGTTTGATTTTCTCTAATTATTATTCGTGGCATTATTTAAGCTTTGATGTGCTGCAAAGCTGAGTAAACTTCTAGTGTGTAGGTTGTTAGCACTCATAATGTACCTCAAGGCTGAGAAAAGGCAATTCCGAGGTAACCACAGACCAAGCTTTTGATGTGACATCTAGCCCTGCCAGATTAGAGAGGGCTCTCTCTTTTCCAACAAAACGTGGTTGTGATAACTGAATCTTAGGCTAGCTATGAAGAATAAGGATTTGGTTGAAAATTGTGGGTTGAAAACAACAAGAGAAGGGACTATTGGGCTATGGATTTGGGGCTAGTTTCTGCCGGAAAACTTGGGGCAAAGTAAGTGCAATGTACAGCCAGATTAAAGATATAATGAGAGAAGGAAAGAGGGAAAAGACTGCTGCCCTGCAGGCATCAATCATGGGATGGATCTACAGTGGCAATTTTAGAAGAAAGAGAAGCACAGGGTTACTCAACAGCGCATCTAACAGAGGATGGATTATGAAAATATAACCACTACATCAAACAAAATAATCATTGTGAAAGGAGCATCGTGCATGGATGGATTCCTAACACTTCCCTTAGAGAATGTTGTAACCAAATTAGCAGAAAAAAAAAAAAAAAAAAACATGGAAATGAATTTACAAGAAAAACATGTTGCACATTAAACACTGTGATGAATCCCAAATTTAAAGAGCAGAAAAAGCTTCATTAAAATAATATTCAAGGAAAACTTTACACAGTCCAATGGCAGCCTCACTCTGCTGCAAAAATCCAACCATTACACTTTGAAATTCATCAAATATATACAATTAGCTCATCCCTGTACTAAGGGAGTTGAGCTCAACCATCTCTCTCAAGATAGAATCAGTTACATTAAATTTGGACCGAATTTCTGAAAATAGGGCTCAAAGATGAACTCGTATCTCTTGAACCACAAAACCTGTTAGAAATCGGAAAGAGGTTTTGTAGATAAGGTCATTTTTGAGAAAAACCTCTCTCACATTTTGGAAATTTGTTTCCAGTTGCTCCGAATCTGTGCCACAAAATAATCTCTAAACAGGAAATCACTAAATATTTAAATCTGTAAAAATAAGCTGTAACGATCTAGTTAAATATTCTAATTCATGACACCTGTGAATAAACTGAGAGAATTTTTTGTTATATGGCTCGTGGTTAACAAAAACCTCCTTGGGTTTCTCAAAATTACTTTCTGTCTGTTGTAAAAGGGCGCCACACTACAATGACTAGAACAGTAAAACAAATGCAAAATTTGTTTTGTTTTAATGTAGGCTTCAAATATCACAACATATCTCTCACATAGTAACACCTGTGCATAAAATGAAGGAGGTTTTTGTTAATTGGTATGTGATTGACAAAAACCTCTTTCACTTTTATAAAATTAATGTCCATTACTTCAGAAACTGATTTTGTAGTAAACTTGTCCCTGTGTGCAGCAAATGACCTCAAAACATGCATAACCAAGAATCAATCATTCATTTCGATCATATCTTCTGATCCGAGAGCCGGTTTTAGGAGTGCGATATACCGTTGGAAATAATTTTCCAAGATTCTTCTGATGATCATGCTTAGAATGTGATTTTCACTGAAACTCATGTGCAAAACATATTTGAAAACCAGACATAGTAAGAGCCCATTTTGATCCCTGGTGACAGGCTGCGAAGACTGTAACTAACATTGGCCTTATTGGGGATGGCAGCTCCTTGGAGGTTTCAAGAACAACATAGACCAAGTGCCTCATCCATTGGGAAATACGCTCACAAACAACTGCAAACTTGAATAACTTATTCCAATAAAAAAACACACATACTGCAACTTGTACATTAGGAAACTAAAACAAATGTCGAAAACTGAAATGCTGCTTTGGGAAACTTATTTATCTACAACCCTACCCTACTTTGCTACAAATTACTAGATCAAGTGATGCTGTAATTCCAAATTAACCAATCAAGTACTGCTGCTTGGAAGTGCTTGAACCAGGACACACCTGGAAATTCTGACAACCATACATGCACAAAATGAGTCTGGTTGTGTAAAAGACAATCTGATCTATCATTCAAACTAATTTTTTTTTCCATGTACGCTACAATAGGATCAAAGAAACTAGACTCTATTTTTTGCCCTAACTCCTCAATAAATTCTTCTAGCTGTAAATTATTAATGCAAATATCCACAGGCAGCCTTACCTTTCCTTCCTTCTGCTGGAAAAAGGTCCCTAAAGAATGGGACTTGACAGTCCAGATCCTGGGACTATATTTGGGTCTCTAATTCATTAAGATCTTCTTCAATTTTGATGGAAAACTTTTGCAAAAAATTGAGCTTGACTTCATGGCTACATCGATAGGATTTCAGATACGAAGAAAGAGATGAAGCGAAGTTCTCATCTACCTCATCATTTGTGCACATATCTTCCCATTCTCTAAAGCCTTGAATAGAGGGCACCTCTATTTTGAATTCTTCCTCTTTCTCAATCCATGTTTCAAGAAAGATATGCCAAAAATATGCAAATGAATTGATAGGTCTGATAGGAAAACTTTGAATCCATCTTCTACATTTGCCTTCAAATGAACCATAGAACAATCTGATAAACACATCCTCTTTTTGGACTCTAAGAGATTCTATAAATGTTTTGAAATTTGCTACATGTTCAAGAGTCAAAGTCAGATCTTCCCCATAGAATTTAGGGCCATTGCTTTGATTAAGAAAACTAGGAAGATTAGAAAAATTGATACATGAATACCTTGAACAAATAGAATCAACATCTGAGTCCTTCATTTAGCCAGTGGAGCCACCATCAATACTTTGAAACTCGGGATTTCAAATAGTGGAGCCGCCAGGTAGATGATTTCAGACTTCATATGTGTCTGACTCCTGTCCACCATCAGCAATCAGATCTGAAACTCGTACGATCTTTCCCGGAGAAGATCTGTCACCTCGTCCCCAGCAACGTCGCCTATATGTTAGCACTCAAAATGTACCTCTAGGCTGAGAAAAGGCAATTCTGAGGTAACCATAGACCAAGCTTTTGATGTGGCATCTAGCCCTGCCAGATCAGAGAGGGCTCTTTCTTTTCCAACAAAATGTGGCTGCGATAACTGAATCTTAGGCTAGCTATGAAGAATAAGGATTTGGTTGAAATTGTGGGTTGAAAACAACAAGAGAAGGGATTATTGGGCTATGGATTTGGGTCTCGTTTCTGCCAGCAAACTTGGGGCAAAGTAAGCGCAATGTACAACCAGATTAAAGATATAATGAGAGAAGGAAAGAGGGAAAAGACCGCTTCCCTGCAAGCATCAATCAGGGGATGGATCTATAGTGGCAACTTTAGAAGAAAGAGAAGCACATGGTTACTTAATAGAGCATATAACAGAGGACGAATTCTGAAAAGATAACCACTACATCAAATGACATAATCATTGTGAAAGGAGCATCGTGCATGGATGGATTCCTAAAACTCCCCTTAGAGAATGCTGCAACCAAATTAGCAGAAAAAACAAAGCATGGAAATGAATTTACAAGAAAAACATGCTGCACATTAAACACCGTGATGAATCCCAAATTTAAAGAGCAAAAAAAGCTTCATTAAAATAATATTGAAGGAAAATTTTACATAGTCCAATGGAAGCCTCACTCTGCCACAAAAATCCAACCATTACACTCTGAAATTCATCAAATATATACAATTAACTCATCCCTGTACTAAGGGAGTTGAGCTCAACCATCTCTCTCAAGATAGAATCAGTTACATTAACTTTGGACCGAATTTCTGAAAATAGGGCTCAAAGATGAACTCGTATCTCTTGAACCATAACACTTGTTACACAACGAAAAGAGGTTTTTGTAGATAATTTCATTATTGAGAAAAAATTCTCTCAAATTTTGGAAATTTTTTTCAGTTGCTTGGAATCTGTGTCACAAAATAATCTCTAAACAGGAAATCACTAAATATTTAAATTTGTAAAAATAGGCTGTAACGATCTAGTCAAATATTCTAATTCACGACACCTATGAATAATATGAAAGAGGTTTTTATTATATGGCTCATGGTTGAAAAAAACCTCGTTGGGTTTTTTAAAATTACTTTCCATCTGTTGTAAAATGGTGCCGCACTAAAATGACTAGAACAGTGAAACAAGTGCAAAATTTGTTTTGTTTTAATGTAGACTTCAAATATCACTGCATATCTCCCACATAGTAACACCTGTGCATAAACTGAAGGAGGTTTTTTTTATTTGGTATGTGATTGACAAAAACCTCTTTCACTTTTATAAAATTCATGTCCATTACTTCAGAAACTGATTTTGTAGTAAACTTGTCCCTGTGTGCAACAAATGACCTCAAAACATGCATAACCAAGAATCAATCATTCATTTCGATCATATCTTCTGATCCGAGAGCCGGTTTTGGGAGTGTGATATACCGTTGGAAATATTTTTCCGATCTTCTTCTGATGAACATGCTTAGGATATGATTTGCACTGAAACTCATGTGCAAAACATCTCTGAAAACCAGACATAGTAAGAGCCCATTTTGATCCCTGGTGACAGGCTGCAAAGACTGGAACTAACATTGGCCTTATTGGGGATGGAAGCTCCTTGGAGGTATCAAGAACACCGTATACCAAGTGCCTCATCGATTGGGCAATACGGTCATAAACAATTGCAAAATTGAACAAATTATTCCAACAAAAAAACACACATACTGCAACCTGTACATTAGGAAACTAAAACAAATGCCGAAAACTGAAATGCTGCTTTGGGCAACTTATTTATGTACAACCATACCATACTTTGCTGCAAATTACTAGATCAAGTGATGCTGTAATGCCAAATTAACCAATCAAGTAATGCCGCTTGGAAGTGCTTGAACGAGGACACAACTGGAAATGCTGACAACCATACATGCACAAAATGAGTCTGGTTGTGTAAAAGACAATCTGATCTATCATTCAAACTAAATTTTTTTTCCATGTATGCTGCAATAGGATCGAAGAAACCAGACTCTGTTTTCTGCCCTAACTCCTCAATAGATGCTTCCTGCTACAAATTATTAATGCAAATATCCATGGGCAGCCTTACCTTTCCTTCCTTTTGCTGCAAAAGGTCCCCAAAGAATGGGACTTGACAGTCTAGATCCTGGGATTGTATTTGGGTCTCCACTTTAGTTAGATATTCTTCAATTTTGATGGCAAACTTTTGCAAAAAATTGGGCTTAACTTCATGGCTACATCGACAGGATTTAAGATAAGAAGAAAGAGATGAAGCAAAGTTCTCATCTACCTCATCATTTGTGCACATATCTTCCCATTCTCTAAACCCTTAAATAGAGGGCACCTCTATTTTGAATTCTTCCTCTTTCTCCATCCATGTTTCAAGAAATATATGCCAAAAATATGCAAATGACTTAATAGATCTGATAGGAAAGCTTTGAATCCATCTTCTACATCTTCCTTGAAACGAATCATAGAACAATTTGATAAACACATCCTCTTTTTTGACTCTAAGAGATTCTATAAATGTTTTGAAATTTGCTACATGTTCAAGAGTCAAAGTCAAATATTCCCCATAGAATTTAGGGCCATTACTCAAAATATATTCATCCTTCAGTAATTGATTAGGAAAACCAGGAAGATTAGAAAAATCGATACATGAATACCTTGAACAAATAGAAGCAACATCTGAGTCCTTCATTTAGCCAGTGGAGCCACCATCAATACTTTGAAACTCGGGATTTCGAACAGTGGAGTCGCTAGGTAGATGATTTCAGCCTTCATATCTATCTGACTATTGTCCACCATCAGCAATCAGATTTGCAACTTAAACGATCTTTCCCAGAGAAGATCTGTCACCTCGTCCCCGGCAACGACGCCAATATGTTAGCACTTAGAATGTACCTCAAGGCTGAGAAAAGGAAATTCCGAGGTAACCACAGACCAAGCTTTTGATGTGGCATCTAGCCCTGCCAAATTAGAGAGGGATCTCTCTTTGCCAGCAAAATGTGGCTGCGATAACTGAATCTTAGGATAAATATGAAGAATAAGGAATTGGTTGAAAATTGTGGGTTGAAAATAGCAAGAGAAGGGACTATTGGGCTATGGATTTGGGGCTAGTTTCTATTGGCAAACTTGGGGCAAAGTAAGCGCAATGTACAACCAGATTAAAGATATAATGAGAGAAGGAAAGAGGGAAAGGCTACTACCTTGCAAGCATCAATTAGGGGATGGATCTACAGTGGCAACTTTAGAAGAAAGAGAAGCACATGGTTACTCAACAAAGCATCTAACAGAGGATGGATTCTGAAAAGATAAATACTACATCAAACAACATAATCATTGTGAAAGGAGCATCGTCCATGGATGGATTCCTAACACTTCCCTTAGAGAATGCTGTAACCAAATTAGCAGAAAAAACAAAGCATGGAAATGAATTTACAAGAAAAACATGCTGCACATTAAACACCATTATGAATCCCAAATTTAAAGAGCAGAAAAAGTTTCATTAAAATAATATTGAAGGAAAAATTTACACAGTCCAATGGCAGCCTCACTCTGTTGCAAAAATCCAACCATTACACTTTGAAATTCATCAAATATACACAATTAGCTCATCCCTGTACTAAGGGAGTTGAGCTCAACAATCTCTCTCAAGATAGAATCAGTTACATTAAATTTGGACCGAATTTCTGAAAATAGGGCTCAAAGATGAACTTGTATCTCTTGAACCATAACACCTGTTACAAAATGGAAAGGGGTTTTTGTAGATAAGGTCATTTTTGAGAAAAACCTCTCTCAAATTTTGGAAATTCGTTTCCAGTTGCTCGGAATTTGTGCCACAAAATAATCTCTAAACAGGAAATCACTAAATATTTAAATCTGTAAAAATACGCTGTAACGATCTAGTCAAATATTCTAATTCACGACACCTGTGAATAAAATGAAAGAGGTTTTTGTTATACAGCTCATGGTTGACAAAAACCTCATTGGGTTTCTCAAAATTACTTTCCATCTGTTGTAAAAGGGCGTCGCACTACAATGACTAAAACAATAAAACAAATGCAAAATTTGTTTTGTTTTAATGTAGGCTTCAAATATCACTGCATATCTCCCACATAGTAACACCTGTGCATAAACTGAAGGAGGTTTTTGTTATTTGGTATGTGATTGACAAAAACCTCTTTCACTTTTATAAAATTAATGTCCATTACTTTAGAAACGGATTTTGTAGTAAAATTGTCCCCGTGTGCAACAAATGACCTCAAAACATGCATAACCAAGAATCAATCATTCATTTCAATCATATCTTCTGATCTGGGAGCCGGTTTTGGGAGTGTGATATACCATTGGAAAGATTTTTCTGAGTTGATTCTGATGAACATGCTTAGGATATGATTTGCACTAAAACTCATGTGCAAAACATCTCTGAAAACCAGACATAGTAAGAGCCCATTTTGATCCCTGGTGACAGGCTACGAAGACTGGAACTAACATTGGCCTTATTGGGGATGGCAGCTCCTTGGAGGTGTCAAGAACATCGTAGACCAAGTGCCTCATCCATTGGGAAATATGATCACAAACAAGTGCAAACTTGAACAACTTATTCCAACAAAAAAACACACATACTGCAACCTGTACATTAGGAAACTAAAACAAATGCCGAAAACTGAAATGCTGCTTTGGGAAACTTATTTATGTACAACCCTACCCTACTTTGCTACAAATTACTAGATCAAGTGATGTTGTAATGCCAAATTAACCAATCAAGTAATGTTGCTTGGAAGTGCTTGAATGAGGACACAACTGGAAATGCTGACAACCATACATGCACAAAATGAGTCTGGTTGTGTAAAAGACAATCTGATCTATCATTCAAACTGAATGTTTTTTCCATGTATGCTGCAATAGGATCGAAGAAACCAGACTCTGTTTTCTACCCTAACTCCTCAATAGATGCTTCCTGCTACAAATTATTAATGCAAATATCCACGGGCAGCCTTACCTTTCCTTCCTTTTGCTGCAAAAGGTCCCCAAAGAATGGGACTTGACAGTCTAGATCCTGGGATTGTATTTGGGTCTCCACTTTAGTTAGATATTCTTCAATTTTGATGGCAAACTTTTGCAAAAAATTGGGCTTAACTTCATGGCTACATCGACAGGATTTCAGATAAGAAGAAAGAGATGAAGCAAAGTTCTCATCTACCTCATCATTTGTGCACATATCTTCCCATTCTCTAAACCATTAAATAGAGGGCACCTCTATTTTGAATTCTTCCTCTTTCTCCATCCATGTTTCAAGAAAGATATGCCAAAAATCTGCAAATGACTTAATAGATCTGATAGGAAAACTTTGAATCCATCTTCTACATCTTCCTTGAAACGAATCATAGAACAATTTGATAAACACATCCTCTTTTTTTACTCTAAGAGATTCTATAAATGTTTTGAAATTTTCTACATGTTCAAGAGTCAAAGTCAGATCTTCCCCATATAATTTAGGGCCATTTCTAAAAATATATGCATCCTTCGGTAATTGATCAGGAAAACCAGGAAGATTAGAAAAATCGATACATGAATACCTTGAACAAATAGAAGCAATATCTAATTCCTTCATTTAGCCAGTGGAGCCACCATCAATACTTTGAAACTTGGGATTTCAAATATTGGAGTCGCCAGGTAGATGATTTCTGCCTTCATATGTGTTTGACTTTTGTCCACCATCAGCAATCAGATCTGCAACTTGAACGATCTTTCCCAGAGAAGATCTGTCACCTCGTCCTCGGCAACGATGCCAATATGTTAGCACTCAGAATGTACCTCAAGGCTGAGAAAAGGCAATTCCGAGGTAACCACAGACCAAGCTTTTAATGTGGCATCTAGCCCTACCAAATTAGAGAGGGCTCTCTCTTTGCCAACAAAACGTGGCTGCGATAACTAAATCTTAGGCTAGCTATGAAGAATAAGGATTTGGTTGAAAATTGTGGGTTGAAAACAACAAGAGAAGGGACTATTGGGCTATGGATTTGGGGCTAGTTTCTGCCAGCAAACCTGGGGAAAAGTAAGCGCAATGTACAACTAGATTAAAGATATAATGAGAGAAGGAAAGAGGGCAAAGGCTACTGCCCTGCAGGCATCAATAAGGGGATGGACCTACAGTGGCTACTTTAGAAGAAAGAGAAGCACAAGGTTACTCAACAGATCATCTAATAGAGGATGGATTCTAAAAAGATAACCACTACATCAAACAACATAATCATTGTGAAAGAAGCATCATGCATGGATGGATTCCTAACACTTCCATTAGAGAATGTTGTAACCAAATTAGCAGAAAAAACAAAGCATGGAAATGATTTTACAAGAAGATGAATCCCAAATTTAAAGAGCAGAAAAAGCTACATTAAAATAATATTGAAGGAAAACTATACACAGTCCAATGGCAGCCTCACTCTGTTGCAAAAATCCAACCATTACACTCTGAAACTCATCAAATATATACAATTAGCTCATCCCTGTACTAAGGGAGTTGAGCTCAACCATCTCTCTCAAGATAGAATCAGTTACATTAAATTTGGACCAAATTTCTGAAAATACTGCTCAAAGATGAACTCATATCTCTTGAACCATAACACCTGTTACAAAATGGAAAGAGGTTTTTGTAGATAAGGTCAGTTTTGAGAAAAATTCTCTCAAATTTTGGAAATTCATTTCCAGTTGCTCGAAATCTGTGCCACAAAATAATCTCTAAACAAGAAATCACTAAATATTTAAATCTGTAAAAATAGGCTATAACGATCTAGTCAAATATTCTAATTCACAACACCTGTGAATAAAATGAAAGAGGTTTTTATTATGTGGCTCATGGTTGACAAAAAACTCCTTGGGTTTCTCATAATTACTTTCCATCTGTTGTAAAATAGCGCCGCACTATAATGACTAAAATAGTAAAACAAATGCAAAATTTGTTTTGTTTTAATGTATGCTTCAAATATCACTGTATATCTCCCACATAGTAACACCTGTGCATAAAATGAAGGAGGTTTTTGTTATTTGGCATGTGTTTGACAAAATCCTCTTTCACTTTTATAAAATTCATGTCCATTACTTCAGAAACTGATTTTGTAGTGAACTTGTCCCTGTGTGCAGCAAACGACCTCAAAACATGCATAACCAAGAATCAATCATTCATTTCAATCATATCTTCTGATCTGAGAGCTGGTTTTTGGAGTGTGATATACCGTTGGAAATATTTTTCTGAGCTGCTTCTGATGATCATGCTTAGGATATGATTTGCACTGAAACTCATGTGCAAAACATCTCTAAAAACTAGACAAAGTAAGAGCCCATTTTGATCCCTGGTGACAGGCTGCGAAGACTGGAAGTAACATAGGTAATGCTATTGGCTTGTAGGGAAGAGCATTATAATTTTCATTTGTAACCCTACCACCAACACCCTTCTTTCATTCTCATCAACTCCTTCAAGAAGTCTGCATACAGAAAATTCATGACAAATTTGTTAAAGGCCATTATTTGCCTTCCCTCCTTGTGCACGATGATTTACCGAAAATTAATAAGCTTGGATGGCACTCTCATCTCCTTCTCCCACTTCCTACCATCCTTCCTCATCTTCGGATCACCTTCTAATCCCTTGGAATGTTCTCAGATTTGATCTTGTAGCAATATAAGGCAATCCTATAACATCCTACCGAGCATAACCCATCAGAACTTGACCAAAATTTCCCTTTAAGCCCAATTTTTTATTCTTCACCCTTCACAACATATCCTAGGCCTTGAAACCAAGCTTGAGGAAGATTAGAGACCAATTTAGACCTTTCTTTCCATCACTGCAATTTATTTTTGTAATTAGGGTTAGTTGTTGAGTTCATGAATTTAATAGCACGTGGATAGATTACATTATTACTTCTTGAATCATTTAGTGAATTTTGTGATTAGAATAGGATCTACTTTTAATGTAGTAGTTTAAGATTGATTTCACACTATTTACTTTATGTAGCTAGACTAGGTTTATTTCTCTATCATTCATTTTCTGCAACAGGTTAGGGTTTTTATTCCAAGCATTTCATTCCTTGAAAGTAGATTAGAATTTCCTTTTATGCAACATTTTCATTCATTGCAAGTAGATTAGGATTTCCTTTTATGCAACATTTTTATTTCTTGCAAAATCTAGATTCAATTTGCAAAAGGGTCTTTGTACACCTTGGTTTGATTCACTACCTCAAAGCATCTTAAGTGGAACTTAAATTACCATGCATATAACATTGTCACATCTTAAGTTTGTACAAATCCCATATTGATAAAGTAAAGCTGGTAGCTCTATGAGTTGCATCGTTCTTGTTGTAACACTAGGGCTCACCACAGTGGGGGTTCATTTTAAAGGGACATGGTGGTTTAGGGGGATAGGAATCCAATTCAAAGAGAATGTGATTGTTTCAGAATCATTTCCCACAATTATCCATTCCACATGCAAATATTGAGGCTGAAAAGGTATTTTAAAATGAGGAAAATATCCAAGCATTTTACAACTTTTTCCATCTTGGGTATGTTGTTGGTTCAATTAGGTTGAAATTTAGGGAGGAGGATCTCAATGGGACTAGAATCATCAAAGTGATATAAGAATAAATACAAGAGGGGATCAAGTATGGAAGAGGATCCCAAAATTTTGGATCCCTTAGAGTAAGATTCTCCTGCCATGATTGTTCTATGTGTTAGTGCCTAGATTTGCCTCAGGCTGAAAAGACAAGGTTCTAGGTCCACATCAAACCACGCTCAACCTCGTAGCTAGCCCTATGAGGACAGGAGAGGGCTCTCTTCGGGTCAATCTCAACGAAAAGATAATCGATGGGGCTTGAGATGACTGATTTATAAACTAATTTTAGGCTAGGTATGAAGTGCAAAGTTTTGGTTTAAGTTTTGGAGGGTTTTTGTTGGAAAAAGGGACAGGCAAATTTTGGGTCCGGGGATGAGGCCTAGTTTTTGCAGAGTTCTAATTGGGGCAAGGAAGGAAATCGTTTTGATGCTTTAGATTGAATTAATGGATGGATCAGACTGGTGAGAAACTAAGGAGGGAAAGAAGGTATCAAGAATCCTCCTCAAACAGATGAAAACATGTAGAATTAAACAAAATTTCAAGGCAGAGCAAAGCAGTCCAATGAATTCTACCTCAATCACTCATTTGTTTAAATGTAGAAGAAAAGAGAAGGGAAAATGATACACATAAACATCAATGAACTTACAAATACATAGAGAAAAACACCATCAAAACATAGAGCCACATGGATCCCAACAAGTGTTGCAAAACTCTGGTCTTTCCTTTGCCAAAATTGTAGAAATGAAATATACAATAAGGTGCCAAGCAATCCCAAGTGTCCAACCCTGAAAATGACTTAGAAATTACATAATATAGACAAGCCTAACTCCTTCCCATGCCTCTAGGGGTCGAGCTCATCATTCTAGGAGCTGTTTGAACTAATTCTAAACAAGGAACTGAAATCTAGATAGTCAAACAACTTACCCCTATATGCTAGGAAACTGATTCATTCATTTAATTTTCACTTTTTAGTGAACGAATCTTCTAGAACAAGTAAAAATGTGCCAATATTACATCATGGTTATCAAATTACATCATGAAAATTCAAGAATAACATCAAGAAGCAAAACTGGTCAAAACTGGGCGAATTGCTGAGCTGAACAGTGAAAAATGGACAAAAATCCTCTAATAGCCGCGCCTGATTCTCTATGCATCGCGCCACTTTGGAGCTGATTTTGAGGCACTTCGTGAAGTTCAAATTTAGCCCACGTGTGGTTTTTGGAAAGGTCTACCTGTCTACTTTCCAACCCAAGTGGAATTTCTGGATTTGGTGTCCATTTTCCCCTCCAAAACTTCAATCTCCCAAGACTTCTTCCTATGTGTCAAAATAGGGGCAGTGAGGTCATTTTTTGAGTGTTTTTGACCTCCTGAGGACTCAAAACTTGCCCAAATTTCTTGGCCATGCACCAGAAACCATGATTTTTCATGAAAAATCCAGAAATGTAAACTTTTTGTGATTTGGAGCTCCCTAGCAAAAGCGCGCGCCACGTGGCGCGGCGCATAGGGAGAAAAACCCTGTTTTTTGTGCCAAAATTTGTCAAAATGCCAAAAATGCCCCAAATTTCTTGAAATTTGGGCTGAAGCTTCTTCATCAAGTGTCATGTTGGGCTAAAGAGGCTTTGGCCAATATCTGAAGACGATCATGCTCCTTTTGCCTCTTTTGCTTCCTTATTGCCTTCTTTAATTTTGCCTTTAGATTCCTTATTCGTACCTTGCAAACCTTGTTCCGCGCCATGTAGTGGAAAGCCATGTGTCTCAGCAATGCTTTGTCTCTGTCAGCCTTATCCAGTAGTTCCTCCAATTGTATGTTGACTCTTTCGAGCCAAGACTCACGATCATCATGAATCTCTTGCTCCAATGAAGTGAGCTCAACCCTTCTCCTTTGTGTAGCTTGGCGATTTTCGTGGATGTTTTGTAGCTCCATGATTGCTTGCTGATCTTCAAGCTGTTTGTTCCTCTACTCCAGGTATTTCATAGTCCATTTAGCTCTCTCCAAGTCAAGGGATAAGGCTTTGATCTCTATTTGCTGCTCCTGGATGATCTCCCTAAGTTTGGCACTTTCCGGGCCCATATCTGTATCATCATCATGAATGAGCATGAAGTCGGTCTCTTGTTCACCTGAAGGCCCCTCATCCTACATTGGCCTCTTGCCTTTGTCCTGTACCTGTGGTGTTGATGTCGGAAACGAGGCCCCTTCCACACCAGGTGGAGATAACACTCACTTCGCTGCTGCAAACAAATGTCTAGTGCCCCTCTGATATGTGATGAATACCGGCACACTAATGGTCTCATGGTGCTCATATTGATGAGAAGGTCCACCTGTCTCATGCCCAACCTCTGAAAGCCCCTATGAAGCTCTGAAGAAATCACGGGAGATGAAATCATCCCAAGTGATGCCCTGTAATCCAAGCTGATGAACCACCAAAATCTTGATGAGAGCAAAATGATAAACACTGTTAAGTTGCTGCTGAGGGGTTTTGTGCTGCACAAGGGTGGTCATCCTCTCTATGTTCCGGAAAATGAAATACGGAATGTTCATCATCCGTACCCTGGTGAAATGCATGAGCAACCTGATGTGATAAGCATATAAATGAGAGAACCGTCCCTCACAGTTGAAATACTTCATGATTAATTTCATTAATGGAGCATATTCATCTTTAAGATATCGAAATGGAAACACCCTCTTAAGCTACCTCAAGAAACCGGTTTTAATATATGGCTCATAATGTTGCGGATCAATCTGCTTCCTCTTGGTCCATGGTTCTCCAATGTTGGGTATGCCGGTTTCCAATGAGATAGATTCTGGTGTAAGTGTGAAGGTGACCCCAGCCAAAGTAACCTGATCTCCATGTAAATGCAGTACAAATAGACGAGCCAACTCATGATGAAATTGAACATTAGCCACCTTCTCACAAAACTCATAACATGACTGATGCTGAAAACAGAAAATGGCTAGAGGGCAGACCTGTAATTCAGTGAGGGTGATTGTTTCTTCTCTGATATGTCTACCTCCTCTATGAGGCCTTCGGGATGCATGTTCCTCCATGGGTGAATCACTTTGGGCTTCCACTTCATAATCAGATGAATGCTCAGATGCCATGACTGCTGTTATTCAAACTGGCTTGGAGAAATAGATGTTGGTGTATGAAAACTGTGCTGAAATGCTCTTTTAGTGATGTGCCTAAAATCTGCCACCAAGGGGAAAACAATGAAATGGGGACTTTTAGGAAGGGGAAAAAATAGTAAGGGATTAGGGACTATTGGGACAAATTTTGTTAGGTAAATGTAGGAGGGTTTGAGGGGTTTTATGTATAGGGTTAGGATATTTTTTGTAGGGTTAGGGTTTAGGGTTTGGAATTTGAGAATTTGGGACAGAGAATTTGGGATAGGGGTTTGATGATTTTAGGGAGTAGGGAAACTTAGGAATGATGAAAATAAGGGAGAAATGGGATGGGGGAATGAATTTGGTGACAAACAATAAATTTGAAACCCCAAACAACAATTTTCATGTGAAGATTTTGACATGGTAGGGTTTGAGCTTTTGTTTTGGCATTCACCACATCAAACATAATATACACCATAAAATTGGATGAATGAATAGAGAAGGTGGAGCTTATCCTACTTGAAATCAAGAGAACGCAAGCGATTTTGGCAATTGGAGACTGTTCTGGAACTTTTTGAGCCAGCCAGTTGTATGCGCCGCGCAGCTTGCCCAACGTGCCGCGCCTTCCCGGTGCGCCACACCCGTGTTAATTTACACTGTATGATCGCGCCCAATGCGCCGTGCCTCCCCAGTGCGCTGCACCACCTGCTCTATGCACCGTGCCGGTTTTGAACACAGCTTTGGTTTGAAACTTTGCAATTTCACCCTCTCAACACTAGACTTCGACCCTCTTTGATCTCTTGGATGCAAATGAATGTTTTAAAACCATGAGAACATCTTATAGTGATGGATTTGATTTTTGTTTCTCACAAACCCACTTTGTAATGTTTTGACTTGGCACTTTTTTTCACAATTAATATAACTCTGTCTTTTTGTTTCCCTTTTGATTTTTTGGCTTGAATGATGTTTTCTTTTGGCAATTTTTATCAGGGATCATAGCATGTCTTGACAAAGGAAGACCAGGGCTGCGCCTGGAGAATTCAACAACTGAAAAACTTTTGAAAATTACATGGGAATTTATTGCAAAACCAAATGACGATTTTTCTTCAAAAGAGAGTTTTGAAGAAAAGTCATAGTCGAGCATATGATGATGAAAATATTAAAAATGAAAACTTATTAAGGACCTCCCTCATGGGTCTGCTGGCATTTTTGGACATTGTTGAAGACAAAATTAACTAACCCTAGACCTAGTGACTAAAATGACTCTTGCTGATTAATAGACTAAAACAGGACTGTAAGTGATTTTAAAACTTGATTTTAATGAACAGACCTGAGCCAACAATGATAAGGCATGAGGGGTAATGAATGACAAGACCCTTCCTTCAGATTATGGCATGCCCCTAGTGGAATGCAGCTGAGTGAATCGAGCGAGACACCTAAAATGAAATGCAATAAGAGAAATGATCTCTGACAGAGGGATGACCAAACCGACTCTAACATTGGCTCCAATGGGGATGGTAGCTCCTGGGAGGTGCCAAGAACAACAAATCTCTGGGAGAGTAGACAATGCCTTCGTCCATTGGGCAATGGAGTCAAAAATCAAACTAAAATGCATGACCGAAAACCGACACAAACTAACTTAACAACAAGACTAAAAACTGACTCACAAATGACTCATGACTGACTTAACTAAAACAAGAACTTACAAAGCTTATTGAAGGGCAACAGTCCATCAATATTTCAAATCATGATGACAACCACCTGCATACTAATGAAATATGTACAATCATGTGTAATGAGCTTTCCAATGTAACCAATCCAGCAGATGGCTACATACCAAATTTCTGCTCTCACTTTTCTCGAGCAGGCGGAACGATGAACCTGTAGGCAACTCAAAATAACCACTGAAACCAAAGCTTATTGTAATGAACCAGGCAATATTTATCTTTTCTAATGCTTGCAGAAAATTGTCGAAGGGATCTGGAAAATCCTGAAGCACTGGCTTATCTTGAGATCCAATAGCAAAAACACAAGTACTCCCTTCATTCTGATCTGAAAGAACCACTGGTTGCTGAGTGATAGGAAGGCACAGAGAAGTATAAACTTCTACCATCTGAGTGTTAGCTGTAAATTCCTTGACCGTGAGAAATTCTAGCATATTGTCTCTCTCAAGCTCATATTCCTCAACTTCATGGTCTAGGTCATTCTTAAACCAAAAACAATCTTCAAGATTATCAAACATGATAGCCTTATCATCTTTATGAAAGAAAATTTTATCTATTCACTGATCTATAAAACTGATTACAAGACCGTCATCATTTTCAAAAGAGGAAGAAGTTTCACCAACACTTTCTTGACCATGTGTACATGTTAGCTTGGGCTGTAACATGACCTTTCAATAGTTGATCTATCTCATCTTCAGACAAAGGAGATAATGCTTTTTGTTTTCTTTCGCTCAACCAGTAACTGTATTCATATGACGTGGCAATTAGATTATCATTTATCACTGAGTTATTGAAAGAAGATTTTTCACTTACTTGAACAAAGATCTCATCTTGTTTTTCATGAATTGATTGGATTACCTCCTCATGAAGGCTGTGTTCTAATGAACTGAGAATGATCTTAACAGCAAATCTCTCCTTCATGGGATTCATCACAAGGTATTCTTGATCGTCACTATCTGAATCTAGATCTGAAATAGCTGACTTGACTTTATCACCTTCTGAAATCAAAACTTGATTTCCCTGCATGATGTCTTCTTCTATGGACATATCTGAAATAGAACCCTCTCTTTCATTAGCTTCCAGCATACTAATATCTTGATCCTGCTGCAAAGCTTCCTGAGCATCTTGATGGGAATCCTCTAGGTTCTCTTCATGTTGCTGAAATGGATTCTTGTACAAGGCTTCCATGATCTCATCATCCATGAAGTCATCATCTTCATAATATTTCTCAAGGCTTTCAATAAAACTATAAGCATGTTTGCAACAGTTCTGAACTAAATTTAATGATGGATAATATTCTTTATACCTTTCGAAGAACATGGCATGAAAATCCTTCAAACAGTAAATACAAGCAGGTGGCAAAATTTCATACCAAGATCGGGCTTCACCTTCTAGAGTGGCCATGAATATCTTCATCAAGCAATCTTCAGGAAAATCAACCTTCAACTTGCGAATATGTATGTGAAATCTAACCAGATGTAAAGCAACATCCTTCCTATAATCATCTTTAAACATAGGCAAATTCTTTTGCCAATCTACCTTGGGAATTTTATTTGGAAAACCTAAAATGTGATCTCAGCTCATGGGAGCGTATCTTCTTGCAACCCGTTCCATCTTGAAAATCTTAAAGCTACTGATTTTCCTGCAGTGGAGTCACCATGAAGCATTGATTTCTGGATTTTTCAGTGAATGGAGTCGCCAGGTGAATAATTTCAGCCTTCGTATGTCTGATCGTTGTCCACCATCAACAATCAGATCTGAACTTGATACATGTACTGGGGTGATCGTTTAGATTAGTTGTTCAGTTTATAAACTAGACCGGAGATTGACTGAAGCAGCTTTTATCTACTTTCGCTAATGCAAAGCAAGAGCGTTTCGAAGGTTACCTGGCTAAATTCAGGCTCCATCTGTAGTCTACAAAGCCAAATAATGAAAATAAACTTTCGTCCCCAGTATGTCGCCACTATGTTAGAGCCTAGATTTGCCTCAGGCTGAAAAGACAAGGTTCTAGGTCCACATCAAACCACGCTCAGCCTCGTAGCTAGCCCTACAAGGACAGGAGAGGGCTCTCTCCGGGTCAATCTCAGCAAAAAGATAATCGATGGGGCTTGAGATGACTGATTTATAAACTAATTTTAGGCTAGGTATGAAGTGCAAAGTTTTGGTTTAAGTTTTGGAGGGTTTTTGTTGGAAAAAGGGACAGGCAAATTTTGGGTCCGGGGATGAGACCTAGTTTTTGCAGAGTTCTGATTGGGGCAAGGAAGGCAATCGTTTTGATGTTTTAGATTGAATGAATGGATGGATCAGACCAGTGAGAAGCTAAGGAGGGCAAGAAGGTCTCAATATTCCTCCTCAAACAGATGAAAACATGTAGAATTAAACAAAATTTCAAGGCAGAGCAAAGCAGTCCAATGAATTCTACCTCAATCACTCATTTGTTTAATTGTAGAAGAAAAGAGAAGGGAAAATGATACACATAAACATCAATGAACTTACAAATACATAGATAAAAACACCATCAAAACATAGAGCCACATGGATCCCAAAAAGTGCTGCAAAACCCTGGTCATTCCTTTGCCAAAATTGCAGAAATGAAATGTACAATGAGGTGCCAAGCAATCCCAAGTGTCCAACCCTGAAAATGACTTAGAAATTACATAATATAGACAAGTCTAACTCCTTCCCATGCCTCTAGGGGTCGATCTCATCATTCTAGGAGCTGTTTGAACTAATTCTAAACAAGGAACTGAAATCTAGATAGTCAAACAACTTACCCCTATATGCTAGGAAATTGATTCATTCATTTAATTTTCACTTTTTAGTGAATGAATCTTATAGAACAAGTAAAAATCTGCCATATTACATCATGGTTATCAAATTACATCATGAAAAGTCAAGAATAACATCAAGAAGCAAAACTGGTCAAAACTGGGCGAATTGTTGAGCTGAACAGTGAAAAATGGGCAAAAATCCTCTATGCGCCGTACCTGATTCTCTATGCGTCGCGCCACTTTGGAGCTGATTTTGAGGAACTTCCTGAAGTCAAAATTGAGCCCAAGTGTGCTTGTTGGAAAGGTATACCTGTCTACTTTCTAACCCAAGTGGAATTTCTAGATTTGGTGTCCATTTTCCCCTTCAAAACTTCAATCTCCAAAGACTGCTTCCTGTGTGTCAAAATAGGGGCAGTGAGGTCATTTTTTGAGTGTTTTTGACCTCCTGAGGACTCAAAACTTGCCCAAATTTCTTGGCCATGCACCAGAAACATGATTTTTCATGAAAAATCTAGAAATGTAAACTTTTTTTAATTTGGAGCTCCCTAGCAAAAGCGCGCGCCACGTGGCGCGGCGCATAGGGAGAAAAACCTTGTTTTTTGTGCCAAAATTTGTCAAAATGCCAAAAATGCCCCAAATTTCTTGAAATTTGGGCTGGAGCTTCTCCATCAAGTGTCATGCTGGGCTAAAGAGGCTTCGGCCAATATCCGAAGATGATCATGCTCCTTTTGCCTCTTTTGCTTCCTTATTGCCTTCTTTAATTTTGCCTTTAGATTCCTTATTCGTACCTTGCAAACCTTGTTCCGCGCCATGTAGTGGAAAGCCACGTGTCTCAGCAATGCTTTGTCTCTGTCAGCCTTATCCAGTAGTTCCTCCAAGTGTATGTTGACTCTTTCGATCCAAGACTCACGATCATCATGAATCTCTTGCTCCAATGAAGTGAGCTCAACCCTTCTCCTTTGTGCAGCTTGGCGATTTTCGTGGATGTTTTGTAGCTCCATGATTGCTTGCTGATCTTCAAGCTGTTTGTTCCTCTACTCCAGGTATTTCATAGTCCACTTAGCTCTCTCCAAGTCAAGGGATAAGGCTTTGATCTCTATTTGCTGCTCCTGGATGATCTCCCTAAGTTTGGCACTTTCCGGGCCATATCTGTATCATCATCATGAATGAGCATGAAGTCGGTCTCTTGTTCACCTGAAGGCCCCTCATCCTACATTGGCCTCTTGCCTTTGTCCTGTACCTGTGGTGTTGATGTCGGAAACGAGGCCCCTTCCACACCAGGTGGAGATAACACTCACTTCGCTGCTGCAAACAAATGTCTAGTGCCCCTCTGATATATGATGAATACCGGCACACTAACGGTCTCATGGTGCTCATATCGATGAGAAGGTCCACCTGTCTCATGCCTAAGCTCTGAAAGCCCCTATGAAGCTCTGAAGAAATCACGGGAGATGAAATCATCCCATGTGATGCCCTGTAATCCAAGCTGATGAACCACCAAAATCTTGATGAGAGCAAAATGATAAACACTGTTAAGTTGCTGCTGAGGGGTTTTGTGCTGCACAAGGGTGGTCATCCTCTCTATGTTCCGGAAAATGAAATACGGAATGTTCATCATCCGTACCCTGGTGAAATGCATGAGCAACCTGATGTGATAAGCATATAAATGAGAGAACCGTCCCTCACAGTTGAAATACTTCATGATTAATTTCATTAATGGAGCATATTCATCTTTAAGATATCGAAATGGAAACACCCTCTTAAGCTACCTCAAGAAACCGGTTTTAATATATGGCTCATAATGCTGCGGATCAATCTTCTTCCTCTTGGTCCATGGTTCTCCAATGTTGGGTATGCCGGTTTCCAATGAGATAGATTCTACTGTAAGTGTGAAGGTGACACCAACCAAAGTAACTTGATCTCCATGTTAATGCAGTACAAATAGACGAGCCAACTCATGATGAAATTGAACATTAGCCACCTTCTCACAAAACTCATAACATGACTGATGCTGAAAATAGAAAATGGCTAGAGAGCAGGCCTGTAATTCAGTGAGGGTGATTGGTTCTTCTCTGATATGTCTACCTCCTCTATGAGGCCTCCGGGATGCATGTTCCTCCATGGGTGAATCACTTTGGGTTTCCACTTCATAATCAGATGAATGCTCAGATGCCATGACTGCTGTTATTCAAACTGCCTTGGAGAAATAGATGCTGGTGTATGAAAACTGTGCTGAACTGCTCTTTTAGTGATGTGCCTAAACTCTGCCACCAAGGGGAAAACAATGAAACAGGGACTGTTAGGAAGGGGAAAAAATAGTAAGGGATTAGGGACTATTGGGACAAATTTTGTTAGGGAAATGTAGGAGGGTTTGAGGGGTTTTATGTATAGGGTTAGGATAGGTTTTGTAGGGTTAGGGTTTAGGGTTTGGAATTTGAGAATTTGGGATAGGGTTTTGATGATTTTAGGGAGTAGGGAAACTTAGGAATGATGAAAATAAGGGAGAAATGGGATGGGAGAATGAATTTGGTGAAAAACAATAAATTTGAAACCCCAAACAGCAATTTTCATGTGAAGATTTTGACATGGTAGGGTTTGAGTTTTTGTTTTGGCATTCACCACATCAAATATAATATACATGATAAACTTGGATGAATGAACAGCGAAGGTAGAGCTTAACCTACTTGAAATCAAGAGAACAAAAGTGATTTTGGCAATTGGACACTGTTCTGGAACTTTTTGAGCCAGCTAGCTGTATGCGCTGCGCAACTTGCCCAACGCGCTGTGCCTTCCTGGTGCGCCGCACCCGTGTTAATTTACACTGTATGATCGCGTCCAATGCGCCGCGCCTCCCCAGTGCACCGCACCACCTGCTCTACGCGCCGCACCCGGTTTTGAACACAACTTTGGCTTGAAACTTTGCAATTTCACCCTCTCAACCCTAGAATTCAACCCTCTTTGATCTCTTGGATGCAAATGAATGTTTTAAAACCATGAGAACATCTTATAGTGATGGATTTGATTTTTGTTTCTCACAAACCCACTTTGTAATGTTTTGACTTGGCACTTTTTTTCACAATTAATATAACTCTGTCTTTTTGTTTCCCTTTTGATTTTTTGTCTTGAATGATGTTTTCTTTTGGGAATTTTTTGCCGAGATCATAGCATGTCTTGACAAAGGAAGACCAGGGTTGTGCCTGGAGAATTCAACAACTGAAAAACTTTTGAAAATTACATGGGAATTTATTACAAAACGAAATGACGAATTTTCTTCAAAACAGAGTTTTGAAGAAAAGTCATAGTCGAGCATATGATGATGAAAATATTAAAAATGAAAACTTATTAAGGACCTCCCTCATGGGTCTGCTGGCATTGTTGGACATTTTTGAAGACAAAATTAACTAACCCTAGACCTAGTGACTGAAATGACTTTTGCTGATCAATAGACTAAAATAGGACTGTAAGTGATTTTAAAACTTGATTTTAATGAACAGACCTGAGCCAACAATGATAAGGCATGAGGGGTAATGAATGACAAGACCCTTCCGTCAGATTATGGCATGCCCCTAGCGGAATGCAGCTGAGTGAATCAAGCGAGACACCTAAAAATGAAATGCAATAAGAGAAATGATCTCTGATGGAGGGATGACCAGACTGACTCTAACACTATGAGTGATGAAATGGTGTAATTTGAAGATGTTTTCCAAAGATTCTTTCCTATTAGTATAAGTCCCATAGATATCATAATATATGTAAGACATATTTAGGTATTTTTAAGAGAAGATCTAGAGAAAGCCTTGATCAAATATCCCAATTTAATCCCTCCTGATGTCTCATTTGCATCCAAAGAATCAAATTCACAAAAGGGGAGGGTTTTCTTTAAAGGGGATTATGCTTTCTCACCTTCCATCATAGTTTCTTTAAGCAAGAGAATACAAGGATTATGCACTTAAATTAGTCTTTCACACTATTGTTTTTGAAGTTTGGCCAAACCCTTGAAATTTAAGAACATATATTTCATTTAGGAACCAATTGAGGGGTTGGTGTCTTATGACCCCAAGAATATATTTTTATTTTCCAATTTTTATTTATAAGTTTTATTGGTGTTGGGATAGGGAGAGGAAGGATTTCCTTCCTATACTTTTGGGATTTGAGTCCCCAAAAACTAGATGGCCCAAACCATTTCTAGGTTCCATAGGAAATTCCTTAGGAGAATCTACATTTAGATTTTGCAATGGCTTTGAGAGGGAGTGAATATTGTAATAAGGGGAAGGATGTGGGTTCATAACTTAGGCTACCATTCCATTGAATAGGAGGAGGGAGACATTCACAATAGGAAACATAATGGGAAGACAGGGCAATGATAATAGTGAGAAGAGGAGAGGATATGGGAAGAGAGAGTCAAGAAAAGTGGGATAAGTAATCCCTTGGGGATATAGGGGAGGGATAAGTCTCAAAGGATGAGTGTGAAATAAAAACAAAGGGAGATGTAGGACAAAAATTAGGAAAAGATAAAGGATGTGATGGGGAAAACTGCATACATAGGGAGGGAAAATGCTTTGAGAAAGTTGGTTGCACATGTTAGGAAAAATATTTAGAAGGCGGGGGGGTGAATCAATATTTTTTCATTCACTTTAACTTTTCATTTCGTATTCTAAATTCTGTACGCTACTGTTATTTATGCAACTAGCGCGTGTACGTGACTTTATTGAAGTAAAACAACGTATATCCAGGGGGTGAATCAATATTTTTTAATTCACTTTAACTTTTCATTTCATATTCTGAATTCTGTACACTACTTTGATTTATACAACCAACATGTGTACACGATTTCAGCAAAGGAAAACAACATATATCCCGTTTACTTATTTTTCATACTTTCCATCTGATGTTTAACTTTATCATTGTATTATTAATTTCATTAGTCATTTATTATGTAGTAAAGAGTAGATAAATTACAACAAATAAGAAACACATCAACACATATCAACACCAGGATTTTAGGTGGAAACCCAATGTGGGAGAAAACCAACACTGTTGTCGTCTCTATATTCTTTCTTATTATATAAATAAAATATTCATTACATCATGTACTAGTGCAAACTCTTACCAACACACAAGCACCCACTTGTAGGAGGCTACAAATTCCACTCATTCTCCAACACCCACTAGAAGGGAGATACAACTCTCTGATCTCGTTTACCAGCTCCTACCGGAAGGGAGCTCCTACCCCGTCACTCAAGGTTGCAACCCTCATCACCTTGTGGACCACATTTTAGAATGTTTCACATTGGATCCGTCTGTCTCAAAACATCAAAACCTGTAGGCAATCTTTCATCAAATTTCCACATCAACAATAAGCCCAAACCAATATGCCAAGTTGAAATACCAAATCTCAAAATTTGAATCACTGAAGCAGTGTAAACCAACTGAATCTTTGAAGCATCAAGCTACTGAATACAAAAGCTAACCATAAGAAATGAACCTCAGATTTATACGCCACTGTTCTTCAGATAACCTGCGTATATACACGCTTCCTCTACATAACATCTGCGTGCAGATCTCAAATCATTGACTATTGAAAACAATGTCAAACTAAATCATTGCATCAGTTGCTGAATCATTGAAAAACTGAATGACCACAGATACATCAATACTGACTCACTAAAAACCCAATCATAACGAACATCATCACTGATCAATATACCAAGCCACAATCTAATCAACCCAATCAACACTGCCAGATATAGACCATGCTTATCAAGACATCATTAACAAACAACAACAAATATAACATATATCATCAACTATCATCAATCAACAACTCAAACCCTAGTGCATATACATGACATCAACAAAATAGATCTGCGTATGTATGCTACTACCATGCATAACACCTACATATACATTTTAACATACTGATTAAGTTATTACATAATTTATACGTGACAATACTGAATAACATCTGTGTATGTACGCGACATTACTAAATAAAACTTGCGTATAGATCTTAAATCACTAAATCAATCCTTCGCTAGAAAAAAACATATACATCTCATACCTTACTATCAAATCACAAATCACTTCAAATGAATTTAAATAGATCTATCATTGTTAGCTACTTAACAAGCAAATCAATCAATCATAAATTTCAACATATCTTCAGATCTTTCAGATCAAGTCTTCTCCTTCATTCCTAGTGCACATCTATTCCAGATCAAATCACACATGAATAACCCATTACTTGCACACATAACACCTTGATCTCCATCTGTTTATATAGATTTTGCGTTAGCCAATACCTTAGGTAAATCCTTTGGTAATTTCGTTAGTATTCGTTGACAAGATTAAATAAATGTTTACGCTCTAGTTACTATGGTAAAATACCATGGTAATAACCCCCTCGTATCCAGATTTCCATGGTTTGAATTATGTACGTGACTTTTGCTTATAGGACCTCTGTATGCATGTGACCTTTCATAATAGGAATCACGTATACTTTATCAAACTTCACTGTTGTCATCCATCTGTAAATGAATTGCCATTTCTCTATCCATATCATATGTAACATATGTACCAATATTCCTTTTATCTGCTTTAGTTCCATAATCATCATATTATCACACTATTGACATCAAGCACATCTTTATCAAGAAGGTTGCAATCATGGACAACACAATAGCCATAATGCCAACAATATCCCCCTTTGGACTTCATGGCAACCACTTTGGTGTTTGCACACCACTTGCAAACACCTCTACAAACACCAAGTCTTCTTTCCAAACACAAAGTCTCTCCCCCCCTTTGACATCAAGTGCAAAGGGATGAACCAGGCTGAATGAAGTACTTCCCTTGTATTGTTGTAACTCAGATCTACTGATATGAATCATTAACTATGCACACTGACCATGCTCCCCCTAAGCATATGTTGGACTTTCTAAAGATATGCAATAAAGTACAAGGATTTATGACTCAAAAAAATATGACCTTTCCTATCACCAATGACTCTATGCTCCTATGATTACGTCAATCACCCAACATATTGGGTTTACATATTGGACCCAAATTTTACATCAATGTCCCAACAAAATGGGATGACATGACTTGACCCCACTAGCCCATACATGACTAAATTTTACAATGATTACAACATGGGTCTTTTGCATGACCTTTACATCAAGAGACATACATGATATCTATAGCCATAAACAAAGATTTGAACAATGAAGTATATTTTGCAGCAAAACCATGATAATCATCAGCAACATAAAGTGACATAATAATAACAGCATGAACCTCCTCATCTTCAAGAAGC
This sequence comes from Pinus tabuliformis, assembly GCA_031772625.1. NCBI lineage: Eukaryota > Viridiplantae > Streptophyta > Pinopsida > Pinales > Pinaceae > Pinus > Pinus tabuliformis. The sequence goes on from CM062817.1 coordinate 869,332,707, forward strand.
AATAAGTAGATAAGACAATGTAGCATCAATCTCTCCAATGTGACCAAATATGCAATGCTTCCAAGCATCACCAAGAAAATGTAGCAGAAGCATAAGATTGTGCAATAAAGCTTTGTCAACAACTCATCCCCTTGACCTCATGTTATGAAGGGCAACACACTCTCTCTCCTCATATAGGAAGAGCCACAATCCACAAGCAACAATACCAATTTGAACCTCAACACCATAGGTAGCATATACATGCATCAACAACATATGTTCAAACAAAGAATATCTCCAACATCACAAGCCATTAAGTAGAATGGGACTGACCATCAACCAACATCTTCAGTGAAAATATCTTCAATATTTAACAATAACAAGAATAAGACACCATTTAAAGCTTCACCAAATGAAACTCATGCAACATATGGGCATCATCTATAACTTCACCACATGCAATCCATGCATTCATGACATAGTGACAACATCATATATATCTTCTCATCAATGAAAGATACCGACAAACAATGAGTAAATCATAAACTCATCATCATCAACCAATGTCAAGTAAGCAATGCCTAATAAGAGGCTATAATGTCAACAATGAACCATTGGAAGAATAGAAGATGCTCCCCCTGAACTTGTGCCAACTTTTTTTCATCTGATCACATCATATCTTTCTTATCATTCAAAGATACAAATCAACAACATTAATAAGAATTTGCAACAACTCAACATTCATCATGAGCCAATGCCATGAGAATTATAAGGGCATCGCCAACAGACTGCAACGAAGCAATATTAGAACCAGAAATGTCAATAATGCATTGATAAAACATATGAGAAGCTTCTTTTTCATCACAAAGAAGTGTACATGATTGTTTAGATAAAAAACCGCATATACACCCGATTGTCTTTCATAATATTTATGTATAGAAAATAAAATGTTGATTCTTTATAGCCACAAATCCCCCTCAACATGTCTTGTTTGTTCCTATTCACTGTTACTTCATGCAATGTTAGTAATATACATATCACTAAAAGAATATCCAAAACAACATAGGGAATCAAGATACACATGCATAACCCCCCCTAAGATCATACACCACTAATCCTATGAACATGATAATCATCACATGTTCTCCATAAGGATATGTACCTCACATTCACTTCTAAAGTTCTTGTTAGAAGTATTCTTTAAGAATAATGGACTGCAGTAGGGACAATCTTCCCTACGTCTCTGATTGATGTTCCTTCTTCCTCCAAATTTTCTTGCAATTTCTAATCATGTGCTCAAACTTGTGGAACTTATCCCATATTTTACATTCATTAGAAATGCTTGACCTACAATCAATGACCTTATGCCCAAATGAGTTATAAGAAAAACAATATCCATGAAACCATCCTTTATGCCTAGGGACTAATCTTGACTTTGATCTAGGTGATTTCCTTTCATATGTGTGACTTGATTTAGTTTTCTTTTGAAAAACCTTATGTTGGATGTTATTTTCATTACACTGTGAATCTAAAGCCATGTGGTTGTATTCAATGTCTGTCTTTGTTAGAGGAGAGCGTTGTTCATTTATAATCTTCTCCAATGTTTCAGATGCCTTTACTCATTTTTTTATTTTCTCATAATCTTTCCTTAGAGACACAACTTCTGATTCTAATTTTTCACAATGCATTTCCTTTTCTTGAAGTTGTTTTGATAAGACTTCTTTTCTTCTATTGGTTTCTTCCAAATGCATTCTTAACATGTTTATTTCCTTGATCATACTACTTTATTTTTTTTCCATTTCTTTGTTTGCATTCCCAAGTCTATCATTTTCTTTAAATGCTTTCATCAAATTCTTCACAACTATCTAATTAACTAGTTGATTGATCTTGAAGAGCCAAAAGTATTTGATAGAAAATGTTAGAATCTGAATCTGAATCTTCTTGATCATCAAATGTGAATTGACTATCTTCATTAGAAAAAAAACTTTTCTTGGCATAAAATTTCTTTTTGATATTTTTCTTGTCAACATCCTTTCCTTTTTCTTTCTTATCATGATTTTCTTTATATGGATATTTGGATGCATATGACATGCTCTTCCATAATCAAAACACTTAAATGGAAGGTTACCTTTGAATTTTTAAGTTCCCACTTGCAACTTTCTCACGAAATTCACTTCTTCGTAATCTTAAATGTAGCTTGTGTCTTTAGGATTTTCTTTTTCTTTCCCTTTGTATGTGGCTTTGAACGCTGCTTCTCTAATACTTGATGTACCCCCTTTTCTCATATCAAAGGCTATCAAGATCCCATGGAGTTGTTCAAGGGTAAGGTTCTTCAAATCCTGCATTTCTTCAATGGTAGAGACTTTGGAATCAAACTTTGGAGTTAGTGATCTCAATATATTTTCAACAACAACAATTTCCTTTATTTCATCACCAAGATTGTTCATTGTGTTAACAATTCCATCTACTCTAAGAAAAAATCTTGCAATTCTTTCATCATCATGCATTTTAAGAGTCTCATACTGAATTCTATATGTTTGAAGTTTAACACTTTTTACCTTAGTGTCACCTTCATATCTTTGGACAAGATTATCCCATATTTCCTTTGCATTTCTCAACTGCATGACTTTCACAAACTTAGATTCATCCAAACTTACCAAAATATCATTTACTGCCTTTGCATTGTTCTCATATTGCTTCTTTCCTGCATTATCTGTGGGAATGGAGGTTGGATATTGATATCCACCTTCAACAATTACCCATACTTAAGCTCCTAGTGCTTGCAAATAAGCTCTCATTCTGACTTTCCAAAATATAAATTTAGTTCCATTAAACAAGGGTGGCTTGGAAGAAAATACTCCCTCTTGAATGCTCATTTTGATAGATCTCCCTTTAAGTGATCAAGCTTCTTCTGAGGGACCTTCTCTGAAATCAATTGTTAGGAAGAATATTTGGGGGGTGAATCAATATTTTTTAATTCACTTTAACTTTTCATTTCATATTCTGAATTATGTACGCTATTGTTATTTATGAAAGTATCATGTGTATGTGACTTCAGTGAAGGAAAACAACATATAACTGTGGGAAAAACTCCACAGTTAAGCGCGCTTGAGCCAGAGGAGTTCTGGGATGGGTGACCTCCTGGGAAGTCCTGGTTACCGGGTGCAAGCCCCGGAAGTGATGATTGATGCTATGTGATTCGTTCTCCACATTTCACTAGTTTCAATCCCACTTCTTCACCCCTATGAGCATCACCCGATGCAATGAGTGCTAAGTGAACTATTCAAAAATCATGAGAAATTAGTCAGTTACGACTACCTCTCATGGAAATGGTCATACGTTTGAATGACTTACTTAACGCAGTTGAATCCCAAAAATGATATCTAATATAATGCACTACGTAAATCCCCCATACTTAAATTCAAAAAGAGTCAAGGGATCTCTACTTGAATGGTTCATGAGGCACAATACTTGCTAAGGTTTTGCAAATGGGGTAGCAAGCTAAGTGGGCTTGATTGTGGGAAAAACTCCACAGTTAAGCGCGCTTGAGCCAGAGGAGTTCTGGGATGGGTGACCTCCTGGGAAGTCCTGGTTACCGAGTGCAAGCCCCATAAGTGATGATTGATGCTATGTGATTCGTTCTCCACATTTCACTAGTTTCAATCCCACTTCTTCACCCCTGTGAGCATCACCCGATGCAATGAGTGCTAAGTGAACTATTCAAAAATCATGAGAAATTAGTCAGTTACGACTACCTCTCATGGAAATGGTCATACGTTTGAATGACATACTTAACGCAGTTGAATCCCAAAAATGATATCTAATATAATGCACTGCGTAAATCCCCCATACTTAAATTCAAAAAGAGTCAAGGGATCTCTACTTGAATGGTTCATGAGGCACAATACTTGCTAAGGTTTTGCAAATGGGGTAGCAAGCTAAGTGGGCTTGATTGTGGGAAAAACTCCACAGTTAAGCGCGCTTGAGCCAGAGGAGTTCTGGGATGGGTGACCTCCTGGGAAGTCCTGGTTACTGGGTGCAAGCCCCGGAAGTGATGATTGATGCTATGTGATTCGTTCTCCACATTTCACTAGTTTCAATCCCACTTCTTCACCCCTGTGAGCATCACCCGATGCAATGAGTGCTAAGTGAACTATTCAAAAATCATGAGAAATTAGTCAGTTACGACTACCTCTCATGGAAATGGTCATACGTTTGAATGACTTACTTAACGCAGTTGAATCCAAAAAATGATATCTAATATAATGCACTGCGTAAATCCCCCATACTTAAAAACATATAACTAATTTACTTATTTTTCATACTTTCCATTTGATGTTTAACTTTATCACTACATTATTAATTTCACCAGTCATTTAGTATGCAGTAAAGAGAAAATAAATCACAACACATAAGAAACACATCAACACATATGAACACCAAGATTTTAGGTGGAAACCCAATGTGGGAGAAAACCACCGTTGGTATCATCTCTATCTTCTTTCTTATTATAAAAAGAAAATCTTCATTACATCATGTATTGGTACAAAATCTTACCAGCATGCAGGCAGCCACCTATAGGAGGCTACAACCTCTACTCGTTCTCTAGCACCCACTGGAAGGGAGCTACAACCCCCTGATCTCATTTACTGGCTCCTACCGGAAGGGAGCTCCTACCCCCTCACTGAAGGTTGCAACCCTCAACACCTTGTGGACCATGTTTCAGAATGTTTCACACTAGATCCACTTGTCTCAGATATCAAAACCTGTAGGCCACCTTTCATCAAATTTCCACATCAACAATAAGCCCAAACCAATATGCCAAGCTGAAATACTAAATCTCAAAATATGAATCACTTAAGCACTATAAACCAATTGAATCTATGAAGCATCAAGCTACTAATTACATAAGACAATCAGAACAAATAAACCTCAGAATATATACACGACTATTCTTAACATAACCTGTGTAAATACATTCTTCCTCTGCATAACATTTGCATATAGATATCAAATCAATGACTACTGAAAACACTATAAAAATGAATCATTGCGTCAGTCAGTGAATCATTGAGAAATTGAATCACAACATATACATCAATGTTGACTCATTGAAAACCCAATCATAACGCAACATCATCACTGATCAATATACCAAGCCACAATCTAATCAACCAAATCAAAACTGCCAGATATAGACCATGCTTATCAAGTGTTAAACAATATTTTGTCACCAACCGTGCATTCCCTGATCCCGAACATTGCCAGTTCGTGTTATTGACATATCTGCCTTGTGTCATGTTGCAAATTATGTGTCAATGTCTTCCTTGTCATCTCAGGAAGAATACCTCAGTTCACGACTCCTGGAGCAGGCCCCTTTTTACCTATGTTTTTGGGTCGTCGCAGGTTAGCAGTTGTTCCACCCGCGAAGATGGCCAAGATTTAACTAGCCCTGGCGACGTCGTCGCTATGTCTCTATGTTGCACTCGCGAAGAGCTATTTTTGGTGAGTTTTTAAAACAAACTATCAAAGCTTCGAAGTGTAATAGCTTCATGGGCAGTCCTAGGGTTGGTTGTTGGATCAGATGAGCTCACCTCTCTCCTTTGGGATGGTTGTTCCACCTTTTGTGCAACCTCTCAAAGGGATAAGCTCTTTCTCCCATCTCTTATGGAAGCTCCTCCTCCTATAAATACCTCCTCCATGGCTGAGATCAGCTAGCTTCAGAGTTCAAGATTTCAATAGTAAAAGTAGAGAGTTTTTCTAGAGTGTGGAAGTAGCCTCTTATGTAACTTAGCCTGGGATAGTTTTGAGTGGAGTTGGATTGATTGCGAGAGTGTTCTAGAATCAACATTTTGGGTAGGAGAGACAATTATTCGTTCGTTTGGGAGACAGTTCATGAGTGAATGCTTGTGGAAACATGCTAACGGGACCCTTCAAGGAGACTTATGACGTCAAGGCTTGGTTGTAAGTTCTACTTTAGTTTACATTAATACAAATAAAAAATTTATTTCCTATATCTTATGTCAAATTTCATATTGATATCTTGAAGTTCCTTGACCCTTTAAGTAGATCGTTTTTGTTGTATTCTATTATGTTTGTTGTTGTTCTCTGTATGTTGTTTTTAGGTACATAAGTGATTAGAAGAATGAGACCTGGAGCAACACGACGAGAGCTTCATGAAACAAGGATTTGAAGGTAGGCCTTCATGAAATCAACTTCGTAAGGAAATTTGCTTTGGTATTGTCTTTGTTGTGACTAGACCCACTCTAGGGCTAGAGGGGTTGCCTCTGTCCACAGAGGGAACTTACCTACATCACAAGTTGGTGACCATACTGGGGACCTTTGTCTTTTGTCTCTTGATTTGATTTTGTTTTGCTTTTTTATTGTCTCCTTTACTTTTGGGATGAATTCTTCATGTTATGGGTTGTTTGACTACTCCTGGTGGTCTTCCCTTTGTCATAAGTGATAGGTCTGGCCTTCCCTCAGCTGGATTTTTAATTTTTTCCTTTGATTTAGGGTTGTCGCGGTTTATTTTATGACAGTCATGAAGATATTCACACCTGTGCTATCTGATTAGTTGCGCCTTCTACTTTTTGGCACGATTAAATCGCCTCACAGTCGCGAAGAGCTCTGAAATCGGCTTGACACTATTATCTGGTGTACTTCTACAACGACGTCACAGAGTGGCTATTTAGGGAGGTGCGATGTTTCATTGTCAGCACATGTTGTCAGTTTTATGCTCGTGAAGATACTTGTAGGTTTCAATTTTGAAGTTTTGTTTATTGATTGGCCAGTGTGTCCTATCCTTTTGAGCTTGTCTTCTGCCTATTTATTGTGTGTCAAATTGTTGATTTCTAGAATATTTGACTCTGGGTTTCATTCCCTTGAAACTTCTCCTTTTGAACTGTGTGACCTATTTACCTTAGGGTTTCTTGAAGCATTAGCTTTTCTTGGGTTACTTGTTTGTTTGGACCTTTGAGCTGTGTTTGGAACAATCCCTTGCTTTGTTTGAGGCTTTTCCTTATTGACTGTTCTTTCATCTTCCTGATTGGTACGTGACATTTGGTTATCAAAATTGCAAGTCTTGTTTGTTTGGTTTCCTTCCATCACTTTGGCATAGATCACATTGCTTCCCGGTCAGTTAGAAAGCTTTCAAGGTTTTGCAAAAAGAAACATCTTCTTTGTTTTGAGTCTTTGATTAGTTTCCAAGTGGAATGTTTCTCTTCACTTATTGAATGATTTCATTTGGAAAGGGCTTAAAACTAGCATTGTTTTGAGTTTTGCATTTGGTTGCTTGTCATTTATTTGAAAAATCAAAATATTGCATTCATTTTGCATTAGGAAATGAGAACAATCTTTTGCATTAGTAAATTCTTGACATTTAGAAGTTGAAAAGCAAAGGATGTATTTTTCATTTTCTTAATTAGATTGCTTGCAAGTTAGTGAAATTTAGAAACATAACTCTTTCCTCTTGATTGTTTTGCTTGAGAAATGATGAAATGTACCATTCTTGCATTTGCTTGCTTTGAAATGAACTTCTCACTTTTCTTTAGTTAGTTGTTCATTGAAAAGGAATGGTTTCTTTACTCATTTAGTTGCATTCTAGGAGTTTTTGAAGATACATTCGGTAGGGCCTTGAAACTGAGATCTAATTCGAGATAAACCATTAAAATTTATTGAATTAACCTAAGGAAGCATTGAAACTTAACGCTCATATCTAGAGGTCTAGGCTAGAGGCGTGTTCCGGTGTCTTTAAACCTAGTGGTTGTTGTTTTCACTAGGGTTGGGTGATTCCTCCTTTTGTGATTCGATAAGTGCTAGTACGGACTTATGCTCCCTGTACCGTCGCGTATATGATGGGAGACCCCACTAGGTTATAATCCTATCATCCATAGGAAGCCGAGTCAGTTGCCTTGCAGACGTGATACACCGAACACAGCATTCGACGAGATTTCCTGCTCATACTTCTTGGTTCATCGGGAGGTATTCTACAGTTCACACTTGCCTGGTAAACCTTTTGCCTAGAGTTCTAGAGCAATCACTTTCATTCCTTTTCAACTCTCTAAAAGTAAAAGGATCATCTGAGCACTTGTCCTTTCAAGCTTGTTTCCAATAGAAAGTGATAGAGTCACCTTTCGTCCTTTTCTCGATTCTTAAAACATGAAAAGGCAAAGTTTTGTTTCAGTTTTTTAAAATTAACTTCCCATGAAATATTCCTGGTAAAAGTTATCTTCCTTAGTAATTCTTTAGGGCCGATTTCAATGGCAACATTTCTAGAGTCTACCAGTCAAGGATTCCCCTTGGAAGGGAATCCTGTTCCTTTTCCTTCTTTTGGAAACGCTGGTGCTCCTTATATGGAAACGTTGTCCCTTCCTGGGTTAACCATTGGTTTATCTGTCTGGTTATTTTTGACCTCATTGATCCCAAGTGTCTCAACTCCTGCCCCGTCGTCTCCTTCATTCGAATCACAACATGATGATTCTAAGGTTGACCCCTCGCCTTCTTCCCCTATTTCTTCACCTTCCGCTTCTACTTCTCCTGGTGAAAGTTTCAAATCTAGTAACCAGGGGACTAAGAAGAAGAAGAAGAAGAAGAAGAAGTCAGCTAAGCAAGAGGCCAACCATGCAGATATTACTCCAAATGCACCTCCCACAGAAAAACCTTCTGATCCTCCACGGAAGGTCAAATTCCCTTGCAGGTTGTGTAAGGGTGACCATCTCCTCCGAGACTATCCTGGCATTCCTAGAGTCTTAGAGGTATGGTCTCAAAATCTGGATCGACCATCCCCATCGACCTCTGGAGATCATGTCGATGCTACACTCTTGGCTAGTGATGGTAAGAAGAAAGGGAAGATTAGATTTCCTTGTAGGTTATGTGAAGGAGAACATCTTCTTCACCTTTGTCCTCTTATGGATAAAGCTTCCAAAGTTTTGGAAAACCTTACAGCCTCTCAACCCCAACTCCCTGTTGGTTATCAGAGGCTTTCTTCTAACCCTCCCCCGATTGGTAAAGAGATTGACTTGGATTCATCTCTTGCCCATCCTGCTCTTCCTGAGCATGACTCTCTTGTGTCTGTTCCCGACCAACCATTGGTCGAAAAGAGTGTTGACTTGGTTTCGCCACCAGTTGCTCACTCTGTTCCGGAAGAGAGTGGTGATCATACTTCTCATGTTCTTCTCGTCTCCTCAGATTCTCATGAATCGAAGAGTGACCCTCCCATCCCAGTTGTTCAGGAGAGTTGGTCTTCTATTCCTGCAAAGCATGGGGAAATCATATGATACCCCCACCAAGTATTTTTGTCATTTCTTTCGATTGGAGTCACTTGACTACTTTCCGCCTCCTGTCTTATGTGCCTTTCTAGATCATAGTACAAGCCTATAATATGGTAGTACCTGGCACTATATTAGATGAAGGTGTGTTTATTAGCATCATGTCTTCTACTACTTGGAAAGCTTTGGGCTCCCCACAGCTTGTGCCTGTCACCCAAAATATGTTGGCTTTCAACGGAGAAACTAGTCAACCCTTAGGGATCCTTCTATAGTTCCCCATTACTTTGGGAGGAAAGGCCGTATATATAGACGTGATGGTGGTCCAAGGTCCATTAGATTTCAATCTTCTCCTTGGACGCGACTATGTTTATGTCATGGGAGCTCTTGTTTCTTTGCTTTTCCGTGTGGTTTGTTTTCCACATGAAGGGAGAATTGTGACTATTGATCAACTGTCGTTCATTGGTCACTAGGCGCCTCCTTTGCAACCATCATACCCTACTGGCTTTGCAAGAAGTACCTTCCCCTCCATAGGTCAATTATGTGGCTACCCATTCCATCTCCACATCTACTGATGATCACACAGATGGTATAGTACATTATGTACTGGAGGCAGTGGAACCCGATCTGTCTTTGGTACCAAATGATATGTATTCCTCCCAGAGCGTGGTTCTTCCATCTAGTGAGGATCTCTTGGGAGCCATGTTCTCATATGGTCCATGAATAGATGAGATGAGGACAGTTCTTAGTCTTGTGTCCACCTCATTAAAAAATGAAACAAGAGATGAGGATAGTTCTTGGTCTTGTGTCAACCTCATTAAAAAATGAAACAAGAGATGAGGATAGTTCCTGGTCTTGTGTCAACCTCGTTAAAAATGAAACAAAGGGTATGAGGATAGTTCCTGGTCTTGTGTCCACGTCGTTAAAAAATGAAACAAGAGATGAGGAGAGTTCTTTGTCTTGTATAAACCTCGTTAAAAAATGAAACAAAGGGTATGAGGATAGTTCCTGGTCTTGTGTCAACCTCGTTAAAAAATGAAACAAGAGATGAGGAGAGTTCCTTGTCTTGTGTCAACCTCATTAAAAAATGAAACAAAGGGTTCAAAGCATAGTTCCTTGTCTTGTGTCAAGCTCGTTAAAAAATGAAACAAAGTTTCGGAGCATAGTTCTTTGTCTTGTGTCAAGCTCGTTAAAAAATGAAACAAGGGTCTTGAGGATAGTTCTTTTACTGTGTCAACCTCATTAAAAAATGAAGCAACTCCATTTTCAAATCGATTCTTTGATTTATATCTCATAAAATCCCAGTCGAGTCTTTCCAAGATCTCGCAAGTGAACCTTCATTCCATCCACCTAGTTGAATGAAATGCAGCTTGGGGGGTATGCACCTCGATTTGAGTCATTATGCCGGGGGCATGCGAACTTATGGCAAGCATAGTTTTTCGTTTCAAGCTTGTGTAAACATGAAACCAAATCCAAGCAGAGTTCTCCATGGTTCAAGCTTGTGTAAAAATGAACCCACACCTGATTTAACCCTCGTGATCGCCATTTTTATCCGCTAATTTATGATAGATGAGACTTGGTTGTTTCATTCCATCGCCACCATCTCTTTAGCCGATCATATGCTTTCATTTGGTTGTTTGTCCTTTCCTAAGGGACCGCAATGATGAGTGGTTTTATTAGCCAGCCTCTTGACCATTACATGTTTTGAGAAGTTCCACCATTGTCAGAACTAGTTGCTACCCTTTTCTCCAGGACGAGTCACCTTTAAGCTCTTTTCTGACTCGTAAAAGATGAAAAGTTTTCCGAGTATTTTTCCCTTTTGATTCGTTAAAGAAAATAAAATGGGGGAGGTTTGCTTTCAACTCTTTTCCAACCCTTTAAAAGTGAAAATATGGCCAAGCCCTTGTCGTTTCGAACTCATTAATGGATGCAAAACATCGTGTGCCCAGTATAAGTTTACCCCTTTTTCGGGCTGGGAGGCACTATTTACGAAAAAGGTACTCCTTGGCTGAAATGGTCAAGCGGTTCTCTCAAGTATTGTTTTCTACCTTTTCGGGCTCGAGAGACAAAAATGTACGAAAAGGGACCATGTGGAGTTTTCTTTTACGTGTCTTTTTCAAACTCTCTAAACATGAAAAAGATACCGAGTTACACCTTTGTTGGACTCGTTAAACTATTAAATGACATCGGATTCGTCACCATGATGAACAACGAGCTTCTCCTTCCTAGGGCTCGTTAAAATTTACTAGGTCGGATTTGTCTGAAGGACAAAATTATATTACAAGCATATGTTATCCCTTTCAAGCTTGTGTTTCAAAAATAATTGGGGTACTTGCCAAAAATGGCCGGGGAAAATTTGGAAGTATTCTGTTGGTTGTGTTAATTATATGGTGGCTTGTCTCTCTTGAACATCAACACTCTTTCTGCTTTGTGTCAGGTTGGGATATCCTCACTTTATCGTTGGCCTTCCGGGTTTTAGGTTATCCATTTTGCCTCCTTCCATCTGATCCTTGCTGCATCATCATGACCTTTGATCCCTTGGTACCAAAATGTTGCCAAACTTTGGAGTCGTGTCGTCGATATGTTCAAGAGCTTAATCCTTCTGTAGTTTGTATCCTTACACACCATCCTCTGATTCTCTGTCTCGTCCACATTCATCTTGTTCCTTTGTCTTGTGTCGATGATGTGGGAAACATTATGGCCCTCCTTCAACTAATCACTTCCTGTCAACTTTAGCTGATTATCCGGGAAGTTGATCTAGAGACTCCTTTCTGGTACCTTGGAGCTTGCATGCCTTAATGGCAAGTTCTTTATATTCGACGTCAAGCTTTCATTATTGGCCTTCAATCGGGTGATTTCACAGGTGTTCAAATTCAGCTAATTTTCACACTTCATGGATTGTACTAGCAGTACCTTGAGAACCATTGACATCACTAGTGGTCTCTCTCGTGCTTGTTAATGATTTACATTATTGACTGGTAATCAAGCGATTTTCTAGTATGCTTGACTTCAGCACATCTATTCGCACATTAGAATTTGTACCATGATCAGGTTGGGACTGAAGACCCTGGGCTTAGATTACACAAGTCCAGGTTGCGTGGATTGATTCATGATTATATACATGACTCTCTTAATTGGATGGCCCATACTTGAGTCTTTTATATGTTCCTTTTGATTGGATGGCTCTGTCCATACCATAGATCGTTTATGTTTATCTTCTGGATGGATGCACCCATGCCTTATGCACATGTATTTCCTTTCACTATGTACTCATTTATCAGAGATATCAGTTGTACTTGTGTTTACAGGTTCTCCACGATGGTGTTCTGTTTTATTTATGGATTCGTAAAGCATTTCACCCCTCCCACTCTCTCGTCCTTCATGCTTTAGGGGGCATCTGTTACACAGTATTTTGTCACTGACCCCACATTCCTTGATCTCAAACACTACCAGTTCGTGTTATTGACATCTTCCTTGTGTCATGTTGCAAATTATGTGTCAATGTCTTCCTTGTCATCTTAGGAAGAATACCTCAGTTCACTACTCTTGGAGCAGACCCTTTTTTACCTATGTTTTTGGATCGTCGCAGGTCAACAGTTGTTCCACCCACGAATATGGCCAAGATTGAAATAGCCCTGGTGACGTCATCGCTCTGTCTTTGTGTTGCACTCGTGACGAGCTACTTTTGGCAAGTTTTTTAAACAAACAGTCGAAGCTTCGAAGTGTAACAGCTTCATGGGCGGTCCTAAGGTTGGTTGTTGGATCAGATGAGCTCACCTATCTCCTTTCGGATGGTTGTTCCACCTTTTGTGCAACCTATCAAAGGGATAAGCTCTTTCTCCCATCTCTTATGGAAGCTCATCCTCCTATAAATACCTCCTCCATGGCTGAGATCAATTAGCTTCAGAGTTCAAGAGTTCAATAGTAAAAGCAGAGAGTTTTGCTAGAGTGTGGAAGTAGCCTCTTCTGTAACTTAGCCTGGGATAGTTTTGAGTGGATTTGGCTTGATTGTGAGAGTGTTCTAGCATCAACATTTGGGGTAGGAGAGAGAGTTATTCATCCTTTTGGGAGACAGTTCATGAGTGAATGATTGCGGAAACATGCTAACGGGACCCTTCAAGGAGACTTACGACGTCAAGGCTTGGTTGTAAGTTCTACTTTAGTTTACATTAATACAAATCAACAATTATTTCCTATATCTTATGTCAAATTGCATATTGATAGCTTGAAGTTCCTTGACCCTTTAAGTAGATCATTTTTGTCGTATTCTATTATGTTCGTTGTTGTTCTCTGTATGTTGTTTTCAGGTACAAAAGTGATTAGAAGAATGAGAGCTAGAGCAACATGACGAGAGCTTCATCAAACAAGGATCTGAAGGTAGGCCTTCATTACATCAACTTTCTAAGTAAATTTGCTTTGGTATTGCCTTTTCTGTGACTAGACCCACTCTAGGGCTAGAGGGGTTGCTTCTGTCCGCAGAGGGAACTTGCCTGCATCACATCAAGACATCATCGATATATGCCAACAAGTAGAATAGATATCATCAACTATCATCAATCAACAACTCAAACCCTAGTGCATATATGTGACATCAACGAAATAGATCAACGTATGTATGTGACTACCATGCATAACACCTCCGTATACATTCAACATACTGATTAAATCATCACATAATTTATACACAATAGTATTAAACAAGATCTGCATATGTACATGACATTACTGAATAAAACTTGCGTATAGATCTTAAATCATTGAATCAATTCTTCGTTGCAAATACAACATATATTGCGCATACCTTACTGTCGAATCACAAATCACTTCAAATTCATTTAAACATATCTATCATTGTTAGCTACTTAACAAGCAAATCAATCAATCATAAATTTCAACATATCTTTTGATATTTCAGATATGAGTCTTCTCCTTCCTTATTGGTGCATACTTTTTCCAGATCAGATCACACATGAATAACCCATTACTTTCACACATAACACCTTGATATCTATCTCTTTATATAGCTTTTTCCTTAGCCAATACCTCAGGTAAATCCCTTGGTAATGTCGTTAGTATTAGTTTACGGGGTCAAATAAACATTTCGCCTTGGTTACTATGGGAAAATACGATGGTAATGACCCTTGGTATCTATATTTCCTTGGTTCGGATTATGTACGTGACTTTTGCTTATAGGACCTGTGTATGTATGCGACATTTCGTTATAGGAATTTGCATATACTTTCTCAAGCTTCACTTTTGTCATCTTTCTATAACTGAACTACCATTTCTCTATCCATATCATCTATAACATTTGTACCAATATTCTTGTTATCTGCTTTAGTTCCATAATCATCATATTATCACACTATTGACATCAAGTGCATCTTTATCAAGTGCGTCTCCATCAAGGATAAAACATTAGCCATAATTCCAGCAACGCCAAGGGTGTGTCCTCCTTGAAAACTTTTGTAACATATGGAAGAACCGTGTTGTGCATGACCTCACATCTTTTTTCAAAGAAGAGCTTTGATCAATCGCAAGGGAGCCAAAATGATCAGGCTAGGAAACTAAGTAACCTTTGAGGAGTGGAGGCGGGGTAGCTAAAAATAAAGCATCTGTCTGGATCCATTTCTACTTAGATTTTTCTAGGGGGGAATATTTAGCTAGGTGGGCATATGCGTGGAATGAATCACATTTAAATGGTGTTCCCTTATAATTCATACTTTTTCAATGAACCAAATGCCCTAAGTTAATTAAGATAGAATCAGTCAAACTTGAAGAGAGGTTTAGACTTGTGAGAATACAAACCACAACCATATATACTGACAATTGGAATGAGAGGTTTGTTTCATAGAAAAAGCCTTATGTGTTCCCAATCTCTTTGAAGACATCCTTAGACCAAAATATCAATGGAAAACTAAGAATTTGAACTCATATTGGAATAACAACCCATTTTTTTGAGTGAGCATTGAAATCAATTCACCATTATTTATGAATAGGGCCTGTGAACCCCAATGACAATGTCCCTATAAGATATTTTGAGCATCCTCCACTGAGTTCGAAATCCATCCCATCCAACTCTTTTCCAGGATCATGCATTAAGGTGAATAACCTAATAACATAGAAAAAGTTGTATCTGTCCATTTCTTGAGAAGGAAAATGGACATCCTTTTGCCTGAAAAGCTACCAATGATGACAGAGTTCTCCATTTTATGGATGTCATGTAGTTGAATTTCCTTTCTTAAAAACATATTAGGCTCCTCCACTTTCCTCTTTATTCATTTCTTGTCAAGTTTTTGAGGGTCACCTACAACTGGGGTTGCGAAGGGGGAAGGTCTAGAAGGGAAACCACAACTGCTAAACAAATATGGCATTACAAAACCACTCAAGAAATTAATTTATGGTATGAAGGGAGAGAAATAGGGGAGGAAAACCAAACATGTAGATTTAGTGGTAACAATGGAGCGATCAATGTTGACAACTTCCAATGGCGATAGGGGTGAGAGAATGCCTTCATTTGTTAAGAGGTGATATATTAAACGAGGGAGAGTTATTCACTAAGGAAAAGGGAGGATTTTGGCCATCAAGTGGCTATTAGACGAGACATGAACCTCCATATATACCTCCCTTGGGGATGATGATACTGTTGTTGGAGAGTCTAAAGGGGTCTAATGTAACATGGATGTCAACACTATAGAGGATGCAGGGAATTTCTGTGGAGGACGCATGATGTGTGGGGATGACCATTTTTGCATGCCTTCTAGTGGGTATAATGAGTACTCCAGCAAATCTAATTCCATTTTCCAAAGAATGTGCGGTCAATGTGAGGGTGTTGAAGGATACTTGTTCAAGAAGAGGAGGAAGCTATGCTTAGTCGATCGTGAAGTTGTAAGACCCTTGGCCTTGGGCCCTCGAGCCCTTGCTCCACATCCTCAAAACCCTAGATCCATCCCACTCAATTGAAAATGCAAAATCCAAATCACCATGTTGACTTAGCTTATAATCCCATAGAATACATTGTTAAACTTAATTACAAGGTAAAAACTATGAATATAATGAAGCTTAAATAACAAATTTTCCTTTCATTTATGTAAAGATTGTGTCATTGTAAAAACATTTTTGGAAATAGGAATGCATTTGGATAAGATATAATGAAATTTCAATTTCATTACTTTGATTCCACTTAATGATAGCAACAAAAAATTCCATGGCCACAACATACTAAGATTTCCTTAATATATAATGCAATATTCTTGTTTAGTGGTTTTGTCTAACATGTCTGATATAAATCATATTATTAGGACATATTTTATATTTGAGACATTAAGATTATTGATCCTTTCAAATATATGATTTGTAATAACCCTGTTTTACTCCACGATTAGCAAATATCCATAGTCTTGACGGAGACACCCTAATAGTACAAACCTTGCTTTGCTACGAACAAGAGTTCATAGCCCCAACAAATATATGTACGTTTCCCTATTTTGATGGTGTAATTCTATTATTTTTGTTTATATATATATTTATATGTTATGTTTCAAAGCATATAAAGAGAATCAGACTGTCTCAAAGGGATGATATATGTGAATGACTATAAATCATTTATACTGGGATATTATTGCCCCTAGTTATTTAAGCCTTCACAACAAACCTGTTAATTCACATCAACTTGTCATGATAACACATAATTGTTAATTCATACATTCATCTAGAATGAAAAACCCTAAAATTATTCTTAATTATAAATTAAGTGAAGAATCATAGTGCAGAAATTCATACATACACTACCAAATCCTTGATTTATCATCGTTCCAAAATTCTCAATGTCAAACATATATAGAAACCCAAAATTAAATGATGTTATAGTATCATTGAAATTAACAATTTCTAATTTGATTAGTTTATATTTAAATACTAACAAATGCCATTATTATGTTTAACATAAATAAATATTATATAAATAATTCAAACATTCATTTACAAATTCTCAATGTCAAACATGACATATAAATAATGATAGAAACCCAAAATTAAATGATGTTATAGTATCATTGAAATTAACAATTTCTATTTTGATTAGTTTATATTTAAATACTAACAAATGCCATTATTATGTTTAACATAAATAAATATTATATAAATAATTCAAACATTCATTTACAATTATTTATTAGTAATGCACATGTTTTAATTTATGATCACTTAATTTATTTTTATTATTATTTTAATCGTAATTTGAAATGATAAGGTAATGAAAATTTTACAAAGATTTTTTGGAAAAGTAATTATTTATAATGAAATATGCCTAAATTGTCAATAAACCAAGATAGATTCATCTTAGCTTTAGATCTACTAAGCACCTAAAGGGATCAAAACTCTCAAGATGCAAACTTCTTTGAGTGAAAAACTTGAGGAAATGTTTGCACCTTGAGAGATTTGATTCCTCTCATCACTTGGTAGATCCTTAGTTAAGATGTATCTATTCTAGTTTTTAATAATATTATTTATACTATATACATTTCACATATGTCTATATAAAAATACTCTCATTTTTAATTTTATTAAAACCTTGATTTTATCTCTATGGAATGTCCACACAATATTTTTAGTAGTAGTGAGGATAAAGGGTTTAGATATATCTCAAACGTATTTACAACCTTTTTTCTTTTAGATTAAACTAAAAAAACATTATAAAATTAAATTAAATTAAAATACCTATACAATATTTTAATTGTGAAATGAGTTATGGTTTTTGGGCGCATGGTATTCATAAGCCAAAGTATTGGCCCATGATATTGTAACAAATCCTATTTTCAAGTTAATAATATCCATGGTAAAGTGGAAGTGAATATTCATGGTTAAGAATCTTATTATATTTTAGCATGTAGATTTTCACAGTTGAAAATATGATGATAAGAGCTTCTGGAATACTATGTGATATTATTGAGATGTTTGGAGTTTCAGGTGAACACTTCACTCACCTTCACCATTCTAAGATTTTGTCCTCGACAATGGGTGAAGTGTTCAGCCGAAATGTCAGACACCTCAATAATATAACACAATATTCCATAAGTTCTCATCATCATCTTGTTATATTGTAAGTATTAAGGTTTTATGTGCTTATTAATTAAATTTAAATATGGTTATAGAATCATTGTTTTAATTTATATTGCAAAATAGATCTTAATTTATAGCTATTATTTATATGTTATATATTTTAAAGTGATATGTATATACGATTTTCTTTTATCTAAAAAAATGAACCCAATTTTATTAATAAAAACAAAATTACAATATAACAAATTGAATTATATTATTTTTTTATTACTTTTGACTTTTTATTATTAACTGAGCCAACATTTAAATGTTTGCACTCATTTACGGACACTACAACGTCTCCCCCATACTGGGCTCTATATTACTTTTAACCTTTTATTATTTTTTAATTGAGTTGACATATAAATGTTTACAAAAAAACATTTACACCACTATAACATCACCCCCATACTAGGTGGTAGAGTGCCTCTTGATGCAACTAGAAATGCTTTAGAAAATTCCCATTTACTAGCACATCTAGACTTTCACCTTGAAGATTGTTAAGGGGAAAGGGATTATATCCTTCAATAACATTTATAATGAAGGGTCCATATAAGAATTGTAATGTTTATTCTATTTGATTGGTTTGTTGTTATTATTTTTATTATTGTATCTAGAGCAATCGACAATTGGGCTGAGCTCATACTCGTGTGACATAAGGTCGATTATGACCGCTACCATTATAACCTCTAGGTGAACCCATGAACGCTCCCACACACAACCCACACAATAAATAATATGATTTTAACCTCTAACCTCAAATTTCACAAAGTCTTCATATCACAACGATTGCCAATCAAGCCGCATCCCTAAGCAAAAGATTGTAAAATTTCTTGTTCTTGTCAAGACCCTCTCTAATTTTTCCGATTTCAACACCAAATCATCAAGTAGGAATATGCACTCTTTAATGTTTTTTCAAATAGGAACTTCATCTTTCCTTCGTATGTGAGCAACCTTCCATTAATCTATTCTTGATCTTGTTGAACCTAGATGATCTAATTTACTCTAGGTTGCATATCGCTAGGTTTCTCTTGAATAACCTATAGAATCTTCATTATATTATTGCCCAAATATAGTAGAATAACAACTTCAATTCCATAAACCAATTTGAAATGAGATGTTTGCTTAAAATGTTTTGTGTTCATTCGATCTACTCATAAGGTGTACTTTAGTTGAATCCCAATTTGTTTTATTTGTCCTTGACATCTTCTTGATATTTTTCATTAAATTCATATTTGGTGATTTTGCAAGACCATTTCCTTGTGGATCATATGTCATGGAATGACCTAGAATAATATGATGATCCTAACGGAAATGAATCATGGCAGTTGAATTTTTAGCATTATTTGTAATAAATTTTTGTGGATAACCAGATTTGAAGAATATTTTTTCTTCAAGAAATTTGGTTACCACTATATTAGTGGCATTCTTCATAATTATGACTTCCACCCACTTTGTAAAATAAGCTATTTCTTCAAGTCATTTTCAATCCATCCTCACACCTTCTCTAGACATAGTGTGTCTAAAAAGATTTCCTTCTATCATGCAAAAAATGATTTCCCGGGGTTCAAAGATAAATCATACCTTTTGCATTTGACAAAAATATGATTCAAATGCCTTTGATGCTACTCATCTGACTAAGAATAAACAATGATTTCATCTAAGTATATTTCTATAAATCAATCTTTTTCATATGTGCAAGCAATGTCCATGACTCTCTAAAAGGCGTCTCATGCATTCATTGATCCAAATGGCATCTTATCATACAATAAGTCCCCCATAGGGTTGTAAACATTGCTTTATATCTATCATATTTGTGGAAAATAATTTGATTATATCTTGAAAAACTATCCATCGTAGAAATCTTATGAGCACTAACCACACTCTATAAAATATGGTCCATTTTGAGCGGAGGATAATTATCCTTTAAAGGGAGACAATTTAAATTCCTCAAATCCACACAAAGGTAAATTTCACCATTGCTTTTGCAAATATGCATAAAATTGGCTCCCATTTTGAGTATCTTAATAGAATTATCATTTTGACATCCAACAACTTTTTGATTTTCTTCTTTATTATGGGTAAAGAAAGAGGATTAACTTGTTTGAGTTTTTGTTGAAATGGATCTACTCCATATTTTAGTGGTATCCTATGTTAATTTAATAGTAGAGGTGTCATATGTTTTTAAATCTTCATATCTCCACGTAAAAACATTTATAACTTCTTTGAACAATTTAACATACTTGTTGTACCCTCCTCATTCTCCCTTTTATTTTTCATATAGCAGAAGAGATATGTTCTTGTATGCAGGAAGGGATTGAAAATTCCAGATAAATAAAATGGGATTAACAAGGATTGTAGAGCTAAAAGGTGTTTGGGTGAGCCTTTGACACATAACCAAAGTTGGCTTAAGTGCCAAATTCGGTTGCAAGGCTGGCAGAGCTTCTACACGCAGCTCCGGGCAGACGTGGCCGACATGTTAGTAGTGGGAAAAATTTTTATTGGTCATAGGTGGAGCCCACCTGGTAGAGTTACCCCGAAAAAATAATATGAGCACACAAAATTTCAACGCCAGGAGACAACTGAGTGGGTGAGGTCTACCTGACAGTAACACCTTGGCGGAAGGCATGAATAAAGTTAAGCACTAAGAGTGAAGGACCAGGATGACATCATTCCAGTGAGTTCCACCCCGCAGCATCACCTCGGAGGAAACATAGAGGGTGCAAAATGGAAGTGCCAAGATGTAACTGAGTAGGTGGGGTCCACCTAAAATTAACACCCTGACGGTGTATTCTAGAGTGGAAAACAAAGAAGACTTAAGAAAAGGGAAAGGGGGTAAAGGCAAAGAGCAAAGGGGTCCACCTCCACATTGAAAGGAATAGCTAATCCACAAGTAGCTACGGGGGAAGATGACTGTCTATCCAACAACTACTAGTCCTAGTAAGTGTTTTGATGGAGAAATTAGTTCGGTGGATAAGTCGACGCAAACCCTCGGAATGGTCAATGTCAACTGTCGAGTCTTGCCAATCAACGACCAGTATTGACTTCGGGGGGTTTGAGCCCTGCTCCCCACATTGTTCATTCACCCCGTTGGAGTGTGTGGGGACCCCACCCGCAACCAAAGCGCCAACGCACTAGAGATTTCAACAAGCGAGCATGACAACTATAGGGTCAAGGGATTTTCCCCTCCACTTATCATCCAAACCCATGGATCCATGTGTCTTCCCAAAAATTATCTCCACCATCATCCCATCCATGCGTCATTCCACTGTGTTTCTAACCTATAATACTACCATGTGTTAGCCGTTGGAATTTAAAATTGGTTTTCTCGCCGCAATTTCCCTCTGTCACTCCTCCTATGCTCGAATCCGTTTAACCATCAACCAATACAAAGCACCTCCAATGCCACTACACCCAACTTATTTTGGCTTTCCAGGTAATTCGTAATCCCCCACTATGAAATCATTTTCCTCATGATAAAAATGAAGAAACCAATGCTCAACACCCCCAAATCTTGGGAAACGAAACCCTCTAGTCACACTGAGCTTAACAACCCGAAGATATCTTATCAGAATTATTTTTTCTCTCTCTTGCCAAACCCAATGCTGTGGCAAAAATGTGATCAAGTTTTTAATCCATCTCAAATTCAAATCATTGATCCGGGGTCCCTCCCAAAGGAACCAGCAAGCCAACAATAAAGATATTTTGCTGTGTCTATCATGACATCTCATGTTTTTGAGGTTTTTGGTAATATTTCATTTCAATAATAGAACCAAGTATGTTATGTAATAATTAGGACAACTAGGTTGGGCGCACGCTTAGACAACTATGTAGTTCAGACACCTGTAACACTTATAGATATTTTTGTAACTATTCTTGTTTTGGGTCTCCCTATAAAAGGGAAGAAAGATTCATTAGTAGAGGCCCGATTTTCCTGATTCCAGAGGCTGTAATTATTCTGCAAATTTCACAAGTTTGGGCCTGCGAGATGTATTTCATTCTTGAATATTAATGAAGAAGTTTATGGTGATTCCAAGCATTGGGATATTTAGTATGTGTTTTTCCTCTATGAGTCACTTCATGTGTGTTTTTATTCTTCAGAAATTGTGTAATTGTAGTTTCTGGATTCAATCTTAGGTCAAAAATTTAATTGTGTTATGTCGTAGTAGATGATACTTGTGAGATTGCATATTTATCTATGTTATGTGATAGCAGATGGTACTTATGAGATTCTATACCTATGTTATGATATAAAAGAGAGTACTTGTGAGATATTGAGTTGAAAGCCTCAAAACACGCTCCATAATTTATGCACCTCATTTCCTTTATCTTTTCATGATTCTACTAGGATTTAGTGCATAGGATTATGTGTCTGTCCAACCCTCTGCACTGGGTTTCTTCCTTATATTTCTTCTTTCCACCTTTACTGCAATGGCCAATCAAGCTCCATTATTTGAGTAAGGTAATTGGACCAGTTTTCATAAGTTGATATCTAATCCTTGAGCATAACAAATCTATCCTTGAGATACTATATGATGTCCTAGGCATTGAACCTTCTCCTCAACCCAAGGGCTGTCTCTACGAGCAACAACAATACCTATGTTTATGATCGGTTGTCAATGAATTGGATAATTTAACCATTTTTGGTTGTCCAACATACCAAGATTCATGTTGTCAACATCTTTGACTAAAGGTTTTAACTTAGAATTTATAATTGCATCCTTTTGATCAAAGAGGTTTCTAAGGGCATAAGATCCTTGGGAATATAGTTGTTTTTAGTTGCACAATATAATGATTACTACTATGTTGTTTAACAATTGGAGTTTACATTTCCCTTCTTTTGCTTCTTATTTTTCTTATTTTTCACATCAATACTACTAGTGGAAAACTCACCAACTAGTTTCGTAAGTCTCTTAATTTGTTGATTATATTCAAAAATCCTGCCAATGCTTTACATCATATGGAATTTTTAGAAAACCTACTGTAGGTTAACCCGATAATGAAATATAAATCAAAGCAGAATACTATAACCTACTTCTACTATCAATTTGCGGAAGCTTAAAGATCGAGCTGAAAAATATAACAAGAAGAAGAAGAATCAATCACACATTACACATGAAAATGCTTTGGGGAAAGCCTCAGATAACAACCCCACTATCTATATTATCATACAAGGTGGAAATACATAGGAATTATATAAAGCCTTAGCTCTCACAGCTAGCCAGCTCTCAGTACAATCCTCACAGGCAATCCTGGCTTCTCTCCAGCCTTCCTCTCCGACCTCCAAGCTCCTATTTTCTTGTGCATTTCCTCTGGGATGATCTCCTTCAACCAAGTGGAAAACTCATTTACCAAGTGGATGATCTCCTGATCTCACACACTGTCAGAACTGCACAATCCTCAAGGAATGATTCCTTCTGCATGTATGAGTTTTCTTTATAAGAAAACACATGCAACTGATAATACACTATCCTTGACTTTATTCTAAAATTGTTCTTTCCCAGAATAGACATGCATGAGTTTCTGATGAGGGAATCTTCAGTTAACTGGAGTACACTAGTTGAGTGCATGCATGCATCAACTGACTGTTAACTCTCTATTAGTTCCTCAAACAGTTTGGAACTAATTTAACCGGACTTAACTCAGTAAAATGAGTTAACTAATTACAACTCAAATATAACTCAGCTTTATCTCCTTAATTCAAGGGATAATTGTTGCATGGCTTCAGAAAGACTTATAACTTGAATTTCTCCATCTAGTTAATTCAAATCGAATTAATTAATTATTTCCAATTAGCTGTTAAGACTAAATTCGATTTTAATTCACAATTTAATTCAAGGACAAATTGAATTGGAATATTCTTATTTCCACATTTCAACACTCCCTCTCAATAAGAAAGGGATTATCTACCACCCCGATCCTGTCTCTATGGAACCCGAATTCACACTTTGACAATGACTTTGTCAAAATGTTAGCATCTTGCTCCTCTGTCGAAATATACTATAGCCACATGATCCTCCCATCATCAACAACTTGCTTTACCTTGTAAAGCCAATGAGAACTCACAACTGACTTGTTCTCCAGTCTTGGAACCTCATCCCAAACACTGTTACGAACTATGGAGTCATACTCCTCCACCATACCATCAACCCAAATCGGTTGCTGCACTGCTTCCTCAAAGGAAGATGGCTCGGTCTCAACACATTCCCTAGCAAGGGCCATGTATCTAGTGTACCTCTCAGGTGACCTCCTCTATCTGCGCTGAGAAAATGGTGCTCCCACATTCTCTCTGGCATCCTCCAACAATTTGTTAGCTTCTCTAGTGCACTCCCGTCCATCTCTAGAAGACTCTTCTTGAGTGGATGTCTCCACTCCTGGAACCTCTGCAAGTGGCTACTATTCATCAGTTTGAGGCTCCTTCTCCTTAGGAACCAACAGTTCCTCCACAACCTGTAGTTGGAGCTCCCTCTCAAGGGAAACTCACATGGCCTTCTTCTCATCAAACTTGAGATCTCTACGAACCACTGTCCTCTGACTAGTAGGCAAGTACACCCGATAGTTGTGAGGTGTATCAGTGTACCCCACAAGTATCCTCAACTCTGCTGTCGGCTCAAGCTTCTTCTATGCATCCTTTGTCCCATGGCAATATACCGATGAGCCAAAGATCCTAAAGTGACCCACATCTGGTCTCTTATCAGAGAAAGATTCCTCTGGTGTCTTCATCCCAAGTATGCGAGCGGGCTTCTATTATGCAAATAGACCACTGTGTTGCATGCCTCAGTCCACAAGTGAAATGTTAGGCCTTGGTCATGCAGCATCACTCGTGCTGCCCCTACAATAGTTTTGTTCTTCCTATCGGCCACCCCATTCTGCTGTGGGTTATGAGGCGCCGTCAACTCTCATTTAATTCCTTCCACTACACAGAAGTCCTTAAACTCTTGAGAGACATATTATCCACTGTTGTCGCTTCTCAAGGTCTTGATCTTCTTCCCTGAATCTTTCTCGACCAAAGCTTTGAACTCACAAAACTTTGTGAAGGTTTGGTCCTTCTTCTGCATGAAATAAATCTAGCATTTACGAGAATAGTCATCAATGAAAATCAAATAATACCTTTGCTTCGCTGTGGATGCTGTTGAGAATGGTCGACACACATCAATATGAACTTTCTCTAAGATAGCCTTTGCTTGACTGTCTCGATCATGAAAGGAAGACTTGGTGTACTTTTCTAAGGTACAACCTTTGCATGTGTCGACTTGCTCAAGTTTACCTTTGGGAATTCCTGTAGATATCTGTTGCATTATCTTCAAAGCCCCATGATGCAAATGGCTTAACCGCCTGTGCTACAACCCGCCAATGTCTTGGCTTTGCACCAATTCTGCTTTTGTACTCAATGCTGCACAATCATCTACCTTTAGTTTATAGAGATTCTTCACCCGAATCCCTATCCTCTTGGTTTGACTTGTGGCTATGTGTCTTAGGAATGCCTTTCCTTTACTAAAGACAACATCGTAGCCTTTGTCCTCCAACATCGCAACCGATACCAAGTTCTTCTTTAGTCCAGGCACATACTTCACATCTGTCAAGGTGATAGGAGCTCCATGCTCCCTCTGAAAAGCAACCGTGCCCACTCCTGAAAAACTATACCTTCCGTCGTCACCCATCTCTATGCACATCTTGAGGTCTTTCTCCTCCAACACACTGAATAAACTTTTATCACTAGTCAAGTGGAATGAGGCTCCGTTGTCAAGATACCAAACACAACCCATCATCATGACACCATGCATGCGATGAGGGTAAAGTCCATTTCGAACTGAGAGGCTAATGCATCACCTTCCAATCCTTCTGAGGATCCCTTCTTGGACTTCTTA
This sequence comes from Pinus tabuliformis, assembly GCA_031772625.1. NCBI lineage: Eukaryota > Viridiplantae > Streptophyta > Pinopsida > Pinales > Pinaceae > Pinus > Pinus tabuliformis. The sequence continues at coordinate 869,358,919 of CM062817.1, forward strand.
GATGGGCAATTAGTCGCATAATGTCCCATATCGTGACAATTAAAGCATCTCACTTTAGAATTGTCATCCTTCTTCCCTCCATGAGAAGAATTCGATTTGGAATGGGAAGCCTTCCCCTTCCCTTTCCTTGCCTTACTTGTTAAGGCCATATTTTCTTCATCATCATCCTTGGATGAAGAACCATCTCGTGTGCCCCTCCTGATCTCCTCCTGCATCAGATCCGACTACAGTCGTTCCCATTCCGACAATTTCTCCCTTCCATTCACAGAGTCCTAGTAGTTACTCCAACTCTTTGTAAGGCCAAGGAGAGCAAGGCTCACCATATCATCATCGACAGTAGTTATTCCCACACTGCGAATCTCATCTTTGCAGGTGGTGAGCTTGTTCAGATATGTGGAAATAGTATCACCCTTCTCCATCTTGATTCTTCGAAGCTTATCCTCGAGCGCCAATTTCCTCTAGTTGCTACTGTTCTGGTAGAGGTCCTTCAATGTCTTCCACATTGAAAATGGAGTATCCTTCCCATGGAGACTCGAGACAATATGGTCTCGAACTCGCTCAAGGATGATCCATCTCGCCTTTGCCACACACTTCTTCCACTCAGCCAACTCTTGTGCATTAGTTGAAGTTGGCTTTTGGATTTATTGATCAATGAATTCCTTCAAGCAATTGTCTTCTAATATAGCCTCCATTCTATCTTTCCATGTTATGTAATTCGAGCTACCTTCCAAGGCATACTCGAGTCTCAAGCCATAGAACGCTATTGGCCAACCTTGAAGTATGATATGAATTCGATTTGCACCTGTAACCCCAAAATTCAAACTTCGAATTCTCTTCTAAGTATACTATTCACAACTCTGATAAACTTGGCTCTGATACCATGTAGACAATTCTCTACAAATCCAGTTCTCATATCATGTAGAAAATCTGCTGTAGGTTAACCCGATAATGCAATATAAATCAAAGCAGAATACTATAACCTACTTCTACTATCAATTTGCGGAAGCTTAAAGATCGAGCTGAACAATATAACCAGAAGAAGAAGAATAAATCACATAATACACATGAAAATACTTTGGGGAAAGCCTCAACTAAAAACCCCACTATCTGTATTATCATACAAGGTGGAAATACATAGGAATTATACAAAGCCTTAGCTCTCACAACTAGCCAACTCTCAGTACAATCCTCATAGATGCTCACAGGAAATCCTGGCTTCTCTCCAGCCTTCCTCTTTGCCCTCCAAACTCCTATTTCCTTGCGCAATTCCTCTAGGATGATCTCCTTCAACCAAGTGGAAAACTCATTTACCAAGTGGATGATCTCTTGATCTCACACTCTGTCAGAACTGTGCAATCCTCAAGGAATGATTCCTTCTGCATGCATGAGTTTTCTTTATAAGAAAACACATGCAACTGATAGTACACTGTGCTTGACTTTAATCTCGACTGGGTCTTTCTCAGAATAGACATGCATGAGTTTCTTATGAGGGAATATTCAGTTAATTGGAGTACACTAGTTGAGAGTGTGCATGCATCAACTGTCTGTTAACTTTCTATTAGTTCCTCAAACAATTTGGAACTAATTTTACTAGACTTAACTCAGTAAACTGAGTTAACTAATTACAAATCAAATATAACTCAACCTTATCTCTTTAATTCAAGGGATAACTATTGCATGACTTCAGAAAGACTTCTAACTTGAATTTCTCCAACTAATTAATTCAAATCGAATTAATTAATTATTTCCAAGTCGCTGTTACGACTAAATTCAATTTTAATTCACAATTTAATTCAAGGACAAATTAAATTGGAATATTCTTGTTGCCACATTTCAACAAAATTGAAGGTTGATACATAATATCCACTTTGTACCTAATATGAATAACATCTAATGGATTGAATATAGTTGCATCCAAGGCTAAAGAGTCAACCTATTGATTGTTCTCTGTAGGGATTATAGTAAAAGTTAGTAGCTAGAAGAGAAGTTTCCTCTAGGTCTTAGACCCAATTTCTATAATCTCCAAGGCATAAATGTTTGGTTTGACATTTAGCCTTAACTTGATTTATAATAATCTTTGAATCCACAAAAATTGAAAAATTTGAAACACTAATCCTTCTTTCTGCTTCAATCTCTAAAGCCAAGGCCTCGTATTCAACCACATTATTGTTTGTTTCAATACTTAACTTGTAAGATAACATAATAATTTCTCTAATGGGAGCTAATAAAAAAGTTCATGATGCCAATCCTTCTTTGGAAGACGTAATATCAATAAACATCTTCCACTCTTTGTCTTCATTAAAATGGAATAACTCAAAGTTTCATTTCTTATGTCCACTTGATCATTTTCATCGAAAATATATATGACATAATTTCCAAGGTCATCATCTAATGCATATAGAGGGAAATTTTGTGTGCTCTATACATCACTAATAGTATATGCAATGCAACCTTCTCTATACAACCCATAAGTTTGTCTACCAAAAATAATCATAGTAGCATAAGATAAATCAAGTTTCAAAGTCCTCCATAACTTTGCACCCCATGAGCTAGAAAGAAGCATTGCATAACTTACTAGAACATATAACATATATTATGATGTTTTTGCTTCGAATTTGGGCTATATTAACACCAAATATATAATCTTCCCAAGGCATCAAATGTTCCTTGAATGAAAAGATTATATATCTTTGTAATATTTGGTAATATTCAACCCTAATTTATCCATAATAACTTTAGGAATCAAGTTATGAGGTGCCCTTGAATATAACATACAGTCATGAAAGAATTGGTCATCATTTATAATATTGAAATAAAAATGGGGGAATCATATTCTCTTGTCTTGATTCGTAAATTGCCATGAATATTCCATTGGGTAGTTCATCATAACAAATCTAATAACTTTACTAAAAATTACGAAATATATACTATGAGGTCTATTTTCCTTATCCTTATGGATTTATTAAGTTACTGTTTTATGCATGTAATATATAAAATGAAAAGAATAGAAAACATATGAAAATACAATCACTCACAACCATAATAACACAAGATATGACCTGGGAAACACTTTCTAGAGAAAACCCAGCTGGAAGGTGAGACTACTATGCTCTGTCCTTCTCCGAATGTAAATGGATGCAAGAACAAATAAGTGAAAACTATGCCTTGTGGGATGCTATAATGCACAAACCCTCTTTGTTTCTTGTCTTCCTATCTACTCTAAACTACTCTACTAATCTATCGAACTCAGTGCACTCGAATATAATGGAACCCATTTTCCTCCTAGTAGCTTAACTATAACAAAACTCAATAGCCTACCAATGGTTAAGTTTGATTCCAACTCTTAATGAGAGTTAAAATATCAACTCTTCTAGAGTATTATTCATATTGATCTCATGGATAATCCATTTTCCATGAATAATAGGGGCTGACATGGCATCCTCTTGAATCATGGTGGTCAAAATAGGAAGGTCAAATTCTTGGTGGCATAAGTTTTGCATACAAAATCTAGTTGAGGCAATTCTCACACTATTGGAAAGGTATTTGTGTGTAGACTAGTCTCAGGGCTATGGAGTTTAAGTGGAAAAGTTTTACCCCCCCCAAAAAATTCCATTTGATGCATTAAAATGCTTTTAGAAGGTTTCAAACCCTAATTTTCCAAACTTGGACCTGCTGATAAAAATGGTCTTGCCAGTTGATTCCTCCAATTTGTCAACTTTAAAAGCATCAAGATGGATGAAAAAAATATATAATGATCCAATATAGATCATACCTCCCATTTTTGGGATGATTTTGGTTCTTGAAAGCTTCTATTGAATGAGGTGAGGAAATTTTTTTTCCACCTTCTCTGGGGTGTACCAATTAGCCTTGCCTAGAAGTTGTCCTTTCAACCCAATCTACCAAAAGGTCATGTTGCTACTGTCTTGTAGTTCTAAACCTCATCTGCAAAAATCTATCTTGTGTCAACTTTACCTAAGAATATAGTGACAAATCCTCTATAGAAGGTAGGACCTATTCCTCTTCTTGATCCAAATTTAAGGCTCATAGAGTTTTAGATTCTCTACATTCACCACTAAGTAAATGGGCATGTATTGGGGTCACCTAAGTCTATAGGAATTATATCCCACCTCTTCCAGTGTCTCAAAGGGAACATATCACAGAGCCATTATTTTCTTACTATGACCCTCTAGCCTCTCCTTGTTCAATGTAACCATACTCTATCTCCCACCTTGAATGACTTCTCCATCACGTATTGATCATGCTTGTCCTTGTATTTTTCATGTGACTTCTATAGTGTCTCTTGTATCTATATATATATTTTCCTAATCTTCTCAAAAAATATTTTTTCCCTTAAGGCATCCCATATAAGACCCTCCCTCACTCCTCCTTATTGGCCATATGTTATATCTAAAGGTTAAGTTGGAAAATATCCAAAATAAGTTTCAAAGGGGGACTTACCATTAAAACTGCTCTATTATAAGAGTGTTGTATATATATAACATATTTTCATGCTAGGTCTTTGGATGCTTCTCATTGTATCCCCTCAAAATCCGCACCAAAGTCTTAGTGACTACTTTTGTTTTCTCATCTGTCTGTGAATAAAATGTTTGAGACCTCTTCAACTTCCTGTCCATCTTATCCCAAAATGTAGTCCAAAATGCACTGAGAAATATTTTGCTCCTATCTAAAATAATACTCCTCATTATAGCTCCAAATATCACCCTTGGTGTTTGTGATGCTTGGTTTATGGCCTAGGGCAACCCCTCCTTCTAGACTTGGTCCAAATATTTTAAAAACAATCTTTTACTCCCTGTACACTACTTTTCCCTGTGATAAAAGCGTGTACACGCGGGTCAGTCTATACTCAACCTGCGTATATGTGTTAAAAAACTTAAAAAAATTAAATTTCCTTAATTATGGGCGGAGATCACGGGTTTTACCAGTTGATTACCTCCTAGTGCCCATGGCTCAACTTTTCCCAATTGTTTCCCAACTAAAAAACTAAATTGGGAGAAGTATAAAAAGACTTCAATGGGAAGGCCTTAAGGAGGAGAGAAATGATAGAATTACTCTACCGAGATTATCCTCTAATCAAGTCTGAAGTATCCCTATGTTTCAAGCACTTCCCCAAGTTTAGGAAACCCTTGTTTCCTTGAGTGTTGATATTCTTTCACTTGTTGGAGATATCATGGTATTGGTTATGGAAGGAGGCTATTGAAGACTGGGACTGGACGAACCTGGAGGACGGTTCCACTTGGAGCCAAAAGAGGAAGACTTAGGTGAACTCTTTCCATGTTTACTATAGTTTTCTACAATAAAAAGAAACGTTGTCTTGTTCCTGAGATCAACTTTGTTTATGCATCAGATGTTATTGTTATGGTTTATATATGAATGACTATTTCAATGTATAACTAACCATCTACTTATATGATATAAAGTTGATTTCACTAAAATTCTTTATCTATATGTTGCTATGTGTATTCGAATTGGTTGATTTGCAGGTTCGAAGATCATTAGGAGTTGCAGAGGGTTTGAACCCTGGCTGGAACTACCCAAACAAAGGACATCCGGGTATGTTCATCCTCACATAGTTATTTTGTTTAAGCATGTTGCCTGAGTTGTATGTGTGTTTCTTACTATAGATTACTCTAGCTCTGATAGGGTTTTGACCCAAAGCCCTAGGAGACTTATTCCCTTAACACTCCTCGATATACCAATTTCACCTAGACTTGTCCAAAGAATGAGTTCACTATTTCTTTCCCGCTAATAGTATTTTTATAGGACATTAGAACACACAACCTACTAAACATACAAACTAACATGAAGAGGTAGTCATGCCCCTTCCTAGTTGTTGGTAAACCTTCCACAGAGTCCATATATATGCTTTCCCAAAGATAAGTGGATACATGAAAAGAATAAGTGGGTTACTAGGCTTGCTAGTACAAAAAAGCATTCATCCTCTTATAAACCTAGCTACATCTTCTTGCATCCTAGGAAAATACACATACCTATGCAAGTTGGCCATTATCTTCCTTACACCAAAGTGTCACACAACATTTGACGTGTGAGCCTCTCTACTTAGCTGCAATTCATCACCTTTAGGAATGCATAGCTTATCCAACTTGTAAAGTAACCCATCCTGGAGATGGTAGCCAATTATACTTTCACCATTGTGCACATGACTTTGGCTCTAAAACTATTTAAGCACCTCATTGAATTCCTCATTCTCCAAATATGCCTCTCTCTATATGCATCATGGGTGAATGGCTCCATGCGCATAAGAGTTCCAAAATCTATGATATTTGATGTGGGTTGCCTTGAAAGCATGTCGACCAACTTGTTTGTGTTTCCCTTCTTGTACTTGATCACTAAATGAAATTGTTGTAGAAGCCCCATCCACTTGTAATTCTTGGTTTTTTATAGCTTACTCTAGGTCTACATGTAGTGTAGTGGCTAGTGATCTATGTGGATTATTGTTTCCTTTTCCATTAGATAATGGTTCCACTTCTTCACAAATTGTATTAGAGAATATAAATCCTTATAATAGGTAGGGTATTTAAGAGCCACCCCATGAAATAATTTATAATGGTAGCATATAGGCCTTCCTCCCTGCGTTAAGACTACTCCCATAACATGCTGACTCACATCTATCACCACTTCGAAGGGATGCTACAAGTTTGGTAATGCTAGAGCTGGTGCTTGACTTTTTTTGTTATTTAAATTTTCAACGGACCTCTATTGATCCTTTCCACACTAGAAAATCTTGGTGCTCATTATTATGGCATGAAGTGGTGCTTCTATTGTTTAAAATGAGGCTATGAATTTCCTTAAGCACTGTGCTTCCCCAACAAAATTCCTGACCTTAGAAACATTATTAGGAACCAACCATTTCATGATGGCCTCCATCTTGGTAGGATCTATATTAAGCTCTGCTTCACCTATCACATCCTAGATACACCAAATATTTATGTGCACACTCACACTTCTTGATATTTGCAGTATCTAGTGCTTTTTTAATGTCTCCAGCACCTACATCAAATGTGAGATGTTCTCCTCCCATGTAGCACTACATACCAATATATCATCCAAATAGACAATAACAAATGAGTATATAAAAGGATTCAATATATCATTCATTGACCTCAAAAATGTAGTTGGCACATTACATAGGCTAAAGAGCATGATTAACCATTCATACAAACCTTCCTGGTTTTGAAGGAGGTATTCTAGGTATCTTCTTCTATGACCCAAACATAGTGATATCCTGAATTTAAGTCCAACTTGAAGTATTTGGCTTGCTGCACTTGATCCAAAATATTATCTATGGTGGGCAGGCGATACCTGTTCATGAGTGTAATTTTGTTGAATGTCCTATAATCAATACACATTAACCAACTCCCATCCTTGTTTGGCACAATGATGATGGGTGGCCCACATGGTGAGGCATTTGGTTGAATGACACCTATTCTAGTAGCTGATACAACTACTTCTTCTCCTAACTTGATTCTATAACATACTACTTTTACAATCCATTCTTGGCAATGGGGAGTCCAACAATAGTTGTATCTCATTCTCCACTTTCCTCCTGGGAGTTAGCCCTTTAGGATCTTGGAACACACCCCTATATGCTTATAAACACTATTATAGTTAGTGTTTGTGTTCCCTATTACACCCCTCCAGGGATAATTTTTCTCTCATTGACTCTCGCACAAACTAATTTTCTCTTAAAATTAGTAAAAAATCTTGCTAGAATTGATCAGTTTCTTGGCTTGGTTGTCACTTCCTAGTGAAATTTTGGACAGTTGTCATTATGCACTTTAATGGTGAAGGAATTTCCATACTTGATGAGGCGGTACTAGTTGGATATTTGCTTGAATATTACCTCCCACATGTACATATAGGGACTTCCAAACACCACTCCACATACGTCAAGGGGAACTACATCTAGTTCTACTTCATCAATAAAACCAATATTGATAGTGAATCTATTTTTTCACTATTTGGAAATCTCTATTTTGTTGCATCCTTATTTACCTATCCTTATGGATATGGGTTTGGATGGTCATGAAATTCTAATCCAAATTTGTTTACCAACTTTGTTGGAATAGTATTCACCTATGATACTAAGTTGAACAATGCATCGATTTTTGTCTTCTTGACCTGAAAATTTATATGGAAGAGTCTGGTCATTTCCTTCTCTTCTTGTTGTTTAAGGTCAAATTCACCCTTTTTTCCACTAATGTACATATAATATTCTCATCCAAATCTCATTTTCTTTCCACCTGGTTGTTCAAATTAGTGGTTATGATCTTTTACTTCTTAACATATTTCTTTTTCTCTTTGGGTTGAGACTTGGATGCAACTTCCAACACTTCTCCTCTGTATGACCATCAATGTTATAATGGTTGTAGTGGGTTTTGGGATCTTTGGTTGATGTGATGTGACTATGATATTTTTTTATTTCCTCCCCTTTCCATTTCTTCTTCCCCTCCTTGGAAGCTTCTTGGTGCTCCTTATACTTCAACCCACTTGATTATCCTTTCTTTTGGCATATGTTATCCAAGTACTATGCCTGCACATAAGCCTTGTCTACCAATTTGGGTTTAAACATCATAATTTTCTTTTGTAGATGATTGTGTCAACTACCTAGATACTTGAGGACTATGTCTAGGTTCTTTTGGGAGATACCCAACATTATGACCATCTTTCTAAATTCTGTGATGTACTCTTGTACATTTTCCTTGACTTTTTCTTGAAGTGATACCATTGGATTTGCTAGTCCTCTGCATATCCAATAAGGTAAAACTGTGAATTCGTTAGAGTTTTAAAATCCTCCCACTTTTTCAATGGAGGATCTCCCTCCAACCGCAAGGTCTCCATGTGGATTTCCCACCAGGTCAGAGCATGAGCCTCTAATTTCAATCGAGCAAATGAAATATTTTGTTCTTCCTCTATTTGATGAACACTTAAATAATCTTCTAACTGTTGCAATAATTAATTTAACTTTAGAGTGCCAATATCACCTTGATATGGCTTGATGTTAATCTTTTCTTCCATCTTGAAGAGGTATTGTGAATTGTTCATGGCACCTGAATTGGGTTGATCCTTTTTAAGTTCTTTCTTATATTCCCTTTTTGATTCTTCCTGATCTACAAATTTCGCTTCTAATCCAACCTTCACGTTAGAACTTCCATCTTCTCCAGATATCCCAAGATTATTTTTCAGGGCCACCATGTGGATGCTTAAATTATGATTAAATTATATGACTTGTGCTTCTAGCCGCGCAAACCTCTCCTTTATGGGATCTTGAGGGTTATTAACAGATTCATCAATATCACTGGGATTTTATGACTTTCAAATTAATTATATATGGACACACTGTAACTCCCCATAATATACCCAAAGAAACCTACTTTGATATTAAAATTATTTGTAAATTACCATGGATATTCCACTGGACAACTCATCACAACAAAATTGTTAAATTTATATTGAAAAATTGAAAATTTATACTATGGGGGTTTTTTTTCCTTAGACTTATTGATTTATTAAGTTATTGATTTTATGTATATAATATAGAAAATGTAGAAAACATATAAATATGAAAATATAATCACTCACAACTATAATAACACAAGATATGAGCTCAAAAACCCTTTTGAGAAAAAACCTAGTTGGAAGGTGAGGCTACTCGGCTCTATCTTTCTATGAATGGAAATGGATGCAAGTACAAAGAAGTGATACTTGTATCCCATGGGCTGCTATAATGCACAAAAACTCTCTATTTGGTATCTTCCTATCCATTCTCAGCTACTTTTCTCATCTATGGAACAAAATGCACTTGAATAGAATGAAACCCTTTTCCTCCTAGTGGCCTAATTATAACACAACACAATAGCCTAGAAATGGTTAAATTTGGCTCCAACTCTTAACTATATTTACAATAATGAATATTATAGAGTATTCTTCATCATGATCACATGGAAAGACCCTTTTACATGAATAATGGGGCCTAATATGGAATCCTCTTGAATCATGGGGGTCAAAACATGAAGGTCAACCTCTAGGTGACATAAATTTTGCATACAGACTTTGATTGAGACAATTATTGCAATGTTGGAAAAGTATCCATGTGTGCAAGAGTGATGGGGGGTGCATGCTAAAGAAACAAAGTTTCATCCCCCAAAGACGCCGTTAGATGCATCAGCTGCCTCTGGAAGGTTTCATACCCCAATTTGCCAAACTAGAACCCCTCGGTAAACATGGTCTTGTGGGCTGATTCCTCCACCTTTTCCACTCTAAAAAGCATTAATATGGATGAAAAGTAATATAATGATCCAATCCGGATCATATTTCTCCAATAATGGACCAAGTTTCACCTAAGGTGAGTCATTTTAGTTATTAATGGAAATTGAAATTATTGTTGATGTATGATTATTTTGAGCAGAAGAAGCTCCAACAAGCCTATTTACATCTTCCATGATAGTTGAGATATTTTATAATTCATATAAGGGAATAAGAACTAATATTTTGTTAAGTTCATTAGATAAAATAAATGAAATTTTATTTTGTTATGGAACTTCTTTGTTGCCTCTCTCTTGAACAACTTTTTTGTGAACAAATTTATCTTTTGTTGCATTAACATCTCTTTGAATTGCCTTATGTGGTTTGTTAGGAAGTTATAGTGTCAATTTATTAACTGGGGTTGCTATTAGTTTTAAATTATATTTATGTTGTAGATTTTATTGAATTGCATCAATAAAATATCTATTTTGTGCATCCCATAGATCTTCTATCCCCTCCTCAGTCATATTTACATTTTGATTGTGAATTGCCAAGGATTCTTGATAATATTTTTTAGTTAACTGTGTAAGGAATCCCTCATCTTCTAACAAATTCACATCCACGAATGTATTCAATACATTGAGCAATTTATACTCATTCATTTCTTCTACAAAATCATCCACTGCAATTTTATTATTTCTTAAAGGAGATTGAGGGGGGGGGCCTTCCTTTCTTGGTTTTGCAACTGTCAATTGAATGAACTTATAAAACGCATATGATTTTTCATTGGTAAATTCTGATTTCTTTGAACATTGACATTCTGAGGAAAATCTCTTTGACCAACATTTTGGGGTGCTTGGCAGATCATTTTATTTCCTTACTCAAGTCTAGTAATCTTATTTGACAAAGTTTTGATTAAATTTTCCATCTCTTCAATTTTAAATCTTTAGTGCTTTGAGAAGTAGAAGCATGTGCATGAGATTTATGTCCCCATTTAGTTTTCTCAAAATCTTTAACCTTAATTTAAATTTTACTAGAATTTTCCACATTTCCCTCAATATCCACAACATCACTATGCATGTTAACCAATGTTATTGATATTGTTTTCCTTAACATAATTCCAAAGTAAGAGTCAAATACAACAATGTAAGTTACCATGACTACTGGAATTAAAGGCTTGATGTTTGCAAGTATCATCTATGTAGCTTATAAATCTGTTGTTAAACTCTCACATTGATTCTGCCTTTTTTCTGTTTAAAGTTGAGAATTTTGTGAGGACATATTGATGATTCCTTTTCTCACCCATATTAAGGAAATAAGTTTACAAAGCATCATAAGAATCAATAGAACCAATGGGAAAATTATAGAACCATTTTTTGGCATCTTCTCCCAAATTTTGTAGAAATATCCAAATATATACATCTTCTTCAATAGCAAGATTATCTATGCAATATTGAAAGGAAACAACGCGATCTTTTATAGTAATACCATTTTCCCAATACATTTATAAGGAATTTCGGATAATGATCATACATATTATGCAAGTTTTGTGGAAGATGAAAAGGTTCATAATGGGTAGCAATCCAAGGATTGACTTTGGGAGGCATGGTGTTTTAGAGAATTGGAATTTGGGTTTGATGGGAGATAGGAATATGCTTAGGTGGGATTGGTTTTAGGATAGGGGAGAAAATCCCAAATGTAGATTAAGAATAACCTAAATTTGATAAATCTACTAATGGAATGTTTTCCTTTGAAGGAGGACTGGTAGACTTTTATATGGATATCTTGTAGGAGTTGTAGGCTTGAATTAAGGTTGATATTCATTGTACTCAGATTCAACAAAATAATTTCTTTAGCTACATACATACCTTATGATGAAGAACCAACTTCCCTTTGTCAGTTTTCTTTAGCAATCAATTTCTTTGGATTATAATGAATCATAGTTTGAGGACTAGAACTAGACTAGGTATACCTTTGACCTTGATCTAGTTTCCCACAATGAAATCGCTAAGTGAATAAAAGATAAATGTTTTTCAACTAAAAACATGAATCCTTTTGGTTTGCCTCTATTCACCATCAAATCACAACACTTTCCTAGGGAATATAAATTCAAGTCTTCGATCCTTGGTAACAATTCTCAAACAAATGTCATTCCTTAGGCTTTTCTAGGTGGGGGGACAATGCCAAGGCACCTTATGGACATTTTTACACCTTCCCAATTGTACGATGAAAAAACCTATTAGCTAGAGGGGGTAAAACTCACTTTAGAGGAAACAAAATTAGAAAAACATTTCATAAAACAAAACTAAATGCTTTGAGAAAACTGATACAACATGCATAGATTAAACAACTAATGATAGGCAACATTATCCAATTTAGAATAGACATGAAATCGAATTAAAGAAAATAAAATCTAAATCTAGTATTTGAATCCTCCAGTGATATCAATATAAATTTTGCTACCTATAACTTCAAGAAAATGCTTTTCTTAATTAAAACAAGAAAACTAGAACAACAACAAAACAAACGAAAAAACGTAACCAACCACAAGAAAATAATCTAGAAAGAATAAAACAAACTATGCTTATGATTAAGATAAGTTATACTTGAATTAATCATTCAACCATAGCATAATATTAAATACGAAATACATTGTTCAACATTCCTTGAAACAACACGTAGGATAAATATAATTCAAATCATCACCATTGTTGATATTGTATATTAACAATATAATAAACTGAATCTTTAAACTAAAATGACATAAAAAGGGTGTCTTCAATCCTTTCAATCACTATTTTTAATCATATTCATATGAAACATAAAGAAGAAGATGAAACAGATAACATTTTTGAAAGATAAAACAAAATTATAGATACAAATGTACTATTCAAAATCAATGTTCAATTTATCAACTTGCTCTCAAATGTATATGCTAAATCAATGTACCAAAATTAAAATCAACATCTGCTCTCCCCTCCATACGTTAATTACACCCCTATTTATGTATCTCTCCCCTAACAACTTTTATAACTAACTTTACCACATGGATAAAATGTCCATAGTTCATGTTAGGGCTAGTTCTTTCCTTTTTGCTTCTAGCTAGATGATGGATTTTTAGTGAATGAATATGTAATCTCTTCTCGTTCTTTTATTGTGAATCCTTTTGTGGGTCTCCTTATGATTTTTTGTCGCATCTTTCATTTCTTTGGGGTAAGATCCTTTTGTAGAATCCCCTCATCTTCATATTTGTAGCTCCTTCAAGCTTGTACTTTGGAACCATAAGTTTATAACATAATACATTTTTCCATTCTTTCCTTGTCATATATTTTTCCCATTTTCAAGATTAGTTTGAAAAATAAATGGTATAGAAGGTTGATTATTTAACAAATTTTTCATTGAGAAATAGAGAAGTCCCATTCCAATGAATCTACAATGGGTGTCGCTGAAATCAATTCATTTATTTGATAAATGAAATTAATATCCTGACATGCTATCAATACACTTATGTATGTATGTTTGAGATGCAATCATGGGCTATTTTGCCAAGGAAAAGGTAAATTTCACTCTTTAATTATATAGATTTGATTTCTAAATCTATCTATTGATTCTTTAACTTTAATGGTATTCAATTACAGAGCTTCTATCAATTCTTTCTTCTAAAAAATATTTAAAATGTTTAGAACTAAATCTGGAGTGTAAAGAGAAACCTCCTTATCATATCCAATACCTGTTTTATGCTTGTTGTCGACAAGCTCTTCCTAAGGTCTGATGATGGGCTTGAGAAGTGCAGGTTGAATTTCTGCATCTGTATGCAAATATGCTCCTAAAATGGGTACATTATGGGAGTCAACCTTAATGTCACTGATTTGATCACTTGCTGATAACGGATGGGAGACAACTTCAGACTAAAAAAGGGGATTGTTCTGAACAAAAACAAGTTCATAATTATGTCTTTTCTGCTGCAACTCATATCGCTGAACTTAAGACTCCAACTACAAAAATTCAACGTTTTCTTGTGCATTTTACAGACAAGTTTGAATGTTAAAGAGAGTGCTCTTATTAGTTTTTGTTGGATCATAAATTGTAGAGAGTATCAGAGTGTTAAGTAACTGTAATACTTCGTCAAATTTCACCATTTTCTCTAGTTCAAGTAAATGAAAGGCTAATCGAGAAGAAAAGAAGCTAGTAAAAATGTGATCTTAAATCAAGAGAACCAAATGTCTTTTCACAATATATAAGCAATAAAAGCATATGCAACTATAACTGGAGGAAAAGCAAGGTAGTTTTCCTAAGTCAAAGGATGAACACAACCCTTGAAAATTTGTTTTGAGTTTTTATGCTCCAATTTGTAGTCATATTTGATAGGCAACAACAACAATGTCTGGGATGACTTCCTCTCAAACCCTGGATTGAAATATCTGGATCCTTTTGCCTATTTTTCTTATTAGCAAATGGAATAGTGTATTAACAACTACCTCAAATTGTGTGTTTCATCCACTATTGATGACAATCTGGATGTAAAGATGCCTCCTCTCATATCTACCCACATTCATTGGCTTGCCCGGGGTAAACATGAGTTGAGGGGCTACTATGACATGACTCAACCTCCTAGATGACCTTAAGGAAATGGAGCCGACAAAACAAGACCTTACTGACTTCCCTCAGGTGCTACAAGACCCCCAAGAACTAACCAACCATTCCAGGTGTCCAACCCTTGAGATAACTTTCCTTTTTAGTGAGCTAGACCCCCAGTCGCTCCCATGACAAGGCCTCCAAGTGATTGTAATGCTCTAGTCACTCCCACATGCCTGCTTCCCAGCGACTACATCATTTTGAGGTAGTTCTGTGCCAATGACCATGAAAAATAAGCCACTTTTTAGGGCTAGGATCTAAACCTTTGCCTAGAACTTAATGAAACACTCATAAAAGATAAATATCATAATGACAAAGCCTTTAACACAAAACTTGATTAGGGACTCACCTTAGCCCATCCTAACCATGACAATCATTCTGTCAAATACATGGTGAACATGAAACCTACAGGTCATGAATGCATATCTGAACACATAGATCTGGAATTTATCTGAGTTTTACCATGAAGGACTAATGCCCTTTCGCAATAGCTGCAAACATCTATTAGGCCATGCATTCAATAACCTTTCATTTATCAATCAAACATGATAAGAACAATAACTTGGATCCATCATAAAACCATGCTTATAACAAACATATAACCAAAAAATAACAATTATAGAACAATCATTAAAGCCACATAATAATAAGTACATTTACTCATAAAATATAAGAGGATCATAGCTCTTATATGGCCATATGAAAAATCCAACCAAGTCAGGGACTTCCATGAACCACCCGACCATAGATTGGGTTGAACTAAATATTTCTTTTAGCCAATCACCCCTGCGCCATATTCCAAGCATGAATGTGGGATCTCATGGTATAAACCAATCCATAAAAAACCAAGTGAATCCAGAGGTTAAACAACCTCCACCTTCACACTACCATGATCTCAGCTAAGCTAGTCTCAAGATCACAAAACCAATTTGAGCTTGGATGCCTCAGAATTTATTCACCATCCCTTGAGGAAGTTCCTGTCTCCACCCACCTATTGAGGGCTTCCTGGAGAAAACCATATCCACCCTCAACCCTTGGGGATTTTCCTGAGACCACCTCACCTAGATAAAAAAACCTTCCAGCAATCCAAATCTCAACTAAGAATGAATCCCATCACACCATGGTTATTTGGAAATGGAAAGGAAAGGCTAAAACTACTATCGAAACTCGACAAAAACCATGCCACTGACAACAAATGAGCCAAATACATGCTTGCATATACCAGACATGCCAAAACCAACTATGAAATCATGCATGCAACTTGTTACCTACAAGTATTCCCACTGAAGCTGCTTGATCCAACCTTTCTGTGCTTGATCCTTGCTTTCCTTTTCTTTCCTTGTCCTTCCTTTACTTGCTTTCTTTCCTTCTCCTCCTGGTGCTCTTCTCCTCTCTGAGATTAATTCCAAAACTAAATTGAAAAAAGGTCCCAAACTGATGCTATGATGTCTTTTTATTATTGACCCCTCTAATTTCTTCATTTTCCCTCCATTTTCCTTCAATTTCATCCTCACATGAAACCTGTGACCTTTCACCTCTTTTTTCTCCTATTTTCCTTTATTTTCATAACTAAATGCCAATTAATTCCTTTTTTCCTTTTCAAAGCCCTTGCCATTTCATTTTCCAATTTCCCCATAGCCATAATAAACAACAAGTGATGTCCACTATGAAACTTTACCCAAAATTCAGCTTGGAATACGTGTCCCATGACCTTGGTCTTATTTTTCCTTTATTAACCTTTATTACATGAACTTTTAACTCGGGGCTATTACATTGAAAAAGTCTATGGTGAATGCAAGAGACTTAGTTGGAAGAATAATCCTCCCTTCTTTCCTTCCCAATATCGATATTTCCACAAAATGAGTCTGCGACCAATGAAACTAGTCTAGCTCCCACTATCACATAAGAGACTCACAAATAGAGCCCGCGTTTTGGTGAAGGGCGAAAACTACTCTCTGAAATTCCTTGACATGTCCATTTGTAACATTTTTCAATACTTCAACATGTATTTCTCCCCATCTGGATGAACCTTTTACTTATCTAACACACCCATAACATCGACACTCGAAGAGCTGCAACGAAATCAACATGTTGGATAGGAATAGACTGTGCGAAAGTGTCATGTTTCTTTTTTTCTATTGTCAAAATCATGCACTATTTCATATGGGCCAAACCAGTGATGGTCATTCTAAGTGAAATTCCTTGACATCGACATCCAGTGCTTTAACGCTCCTCCAAATGCACATATAGAGAAGCGTGGGTTAGGCTGACAGAGAGAGCACATGATCTTAACACACAACTCACACATGAACTTCACAACGTTCAAAATAGCTATGCCTTAAACAACAAAAAAAATATATTCTCACACCTGATATTCATACCGTCTTCAATTAGGGAATTTAACACACAATCATGGAAAACACATAGAATTTACGATGTTTACAATGCACATATAATCTAGGCATTAAGCATGGACTAGGGCTCCATTCTAATGCTTTGCAACTAGTAGGAAATGACTGCGATGTAGAAAGTAATATTAAAATTGAATTTATAATGGGAAAAAGACTCTAGTTGTGTGTTATGCAAGCTGGATGATCAGAGAAAATGCATGGTTGAAGAATAGAATACAAAGAGACTATGTGTTTTATAACTTCATTACCAAAACTTCATGCTAGGAATTGTCATAGTGTACTGTTGTAGCAGCTACAACCACCCTCCAAAATTTTGTCCTGCATCAATTTCGGAGCCTCCTTTGAGAGTTTCACTTGATGGCTACACACATGCAGTTTCACTCCGTGAGCTCGTGTGAGTCCTTGCATCCGCCTTGCTTGTTCATTTCATTCAAGTTTTTGCATGCTGGTGTCTAAGTCACGCTTACGACCATGTTTTGGTTATGCTCAAAGTCTTCATTCGTATGTGCTTGTTGTGTTCACTATGAAAGCATCTGTTCCACTCACACACGGAGTCACGTTCACTGTCATGCAAGCATCGTCTCGATCAATGAACGGTCAATTAGGAGTGTCGCGCTTGTCACTTGCACCGTCGGTCAGTCATGTTGAACATGTGTGTCTGAATGTTTTGAGTCGTTTCGTCATCGAGTCATGTGAGTATGTGTTTGCATGATCACTTATGCATCTTTCGATCATTCACACACTTAGTCATTTTTGTTGAAGTTCTAATGAACAGACTCCCCTCTAACAGCTAGACCATCACCACACCATCGACTTGATTGACTGTCAACTAGAGCAATGCAGAAGAACCAAGCTAGTCTTTTCAAGCTATGCTTCCCGCAAGCAGTTCAATCAACTTCCATGTTGACCACCTAGACAATCAGACTCGGCAGCCACCCTGGGATTGACTCCCTGCAAAAATTGCATAGAGGCCACTGACCTCACTTGCTCAATTGACTGAGAAAATTATGCAAACAGGCCAGACAGACACCAAGTGCCAGTCCTTGTCTCCCTCAGAAAATTGTGTAGTTTTCCCAATTAGTCATCTGGACAGTCGACTGGCTACTCATTCAAGAAATTGCACAGTTTTCATGAGTAGGATTTTTGTTGTCCAACAGTTTGCTTAGCTCAAAAATTGCGCAAAGATGATTAGCAGGCTGACTTCCCATCTTTAGTGCAATTTCCCACCAGTAGAATGCCAGTTCCCTCTAGGAATTGCGCAATTTCTGCTGCCAGTGACTGAGAAGCCAACTGCTAGTTCCCTCTAGGAATTGCACCATTTTGGTTGCCAGTGACCCTAATAGCCAACTTCCAGTTCCCTCTGGGAATTGTGCAGTTTTGGCTACCAGTGACCCTAATAGCCAACTGCCAGTTCTCTCTATGAATTGCACAGTTTTTGCTGCCAGTCTCCTAGGTAGTTCCTCCCAAAAACTGTGCAATATCTACCTACTGACCCTTCATGCAGTCCAACCCGTTCCTCTAGAAAATTGCACAAATCTAGTTGTCCAGCACCCACTTCCCATTCATTCCAAAAAATGTGCAGAGCATGCTTGCCTTGCCTTCCTGCAACTCGGATTGTCCGTCCCAAAATTTGCACAATTTTTCCTCCCAGCCAAGCCAAACTTGCAGGTAGTCACTATCGACTCAGATTTCCCGTCTCCATCACTCAGTGACTCTTGAGCAGCTTTCATCAGCAGTGCCTGGAGCCATAATCCTGCTTCATAGCCTTGTCGCCTCTCCCAGTCACCTACATCCAAAATGATCATGTGCCATGGTATACTAGGAGGTTTTGGATTTGATGTCGTCTCGTCATGAGTGATTGCAGGTACATGTACACCAACAAACATGGGAAGACGACGAGGTGGATGAACGAAGGGAGCACATGCAGAAGGACATGTTCACCAATAGATGAATGAATGAAGCACGTGAAGCAGATGAACACGATGAGCATGCACCTTCGCGAATAGATGAGCCCGCTAAGCCTTCCAACATGCAAGCAAGGAACAACATGCTAAAGCTTCATCAAGCGAACCAAGGACCATCGAAGACTCCATGCACTTCGCCATGCAAAGATGAAGATATGATACACCATGAAGACAACCATCACCCAACAACACTGTATCTTGACATGCACTCTAGTAGTAGCACGAATGTACCAACACTATCATGTCAAGTCATGTCGAGTCATGTCATGAGTCATGTTGCCCACACCTCCACTATGGGCTATGTTGTCAATCAATGTGATGTAACATGGAAGTCCAAGAGAGCCACTTGTTGAACAAAGAGTCATGTAAGTCGAAAATTCATGGAAGCCAAACGGTCATGAGGGTAGTCGAACAACCACAAGGGTCAGTTTCACCCTTGGCTATAAATACCTCCTCATTTGTACATGCAAAGGACTTTTCACCTCAACTCCTACCACATAGCTAAGAGAGTATGCAATATTTTCTTTGAGGAGTAAGTAGTGGCTCCAACGCCCCACAATCGGGGTTAGTGATGTATGGTGTAACGATGTGTCTTGGAAATTTTACTTAATTCAGAAGCCTGCTAACAGGCCAGCACATTTTCACACATGTATTGTATATGTTGTAAGGCTCATCTTTAACACTAGTAATGCATGTTGCTTTAACCCATGTTCTACACCTGAACTGCTTCATTTGTTGCAATGCATAATCTATTAATGGAAATGTGTTGTATTTGATGTTAACATTGTCTTGCCCATGTATACTTCTCTCCTGGACATTACACAAAACTTTCACATGAAGCTTGCTGTAATAACCGTTGCGCTCATTCAGACTGATCCATTGAGTGCTATACGTGTTATTTTACCTTGTATGTTGTGACTGCCACATCCGTGTGGATTACTCCTCCAGAAGCTGTGCATGTCCTGTTGTGTTGTGTGTTCCTAGCAGTGTTGGGACTGCTCCCAATTGACCTGGAACTCACTCTCACCCTCTCCCTCGACAATGAAAGAACCATTGACACAAGTGACACTTACACTCACTAGGCACACGAACCTCACTTCTTGAAGACAAAGCAAGCCACTCTCCTTTGCTGACAACCAAGAGTTGAGGAAAATCCATAAGACAATGGCAACCGAGCCATCATATCGGATGGACTCCCACACCAAACGGTGTGAGGTCTAGTTGGGACTTCATACTGGGGAGATCCCCTGATGTTGGCGGGTCTAGCACCATCAACATTTTGGTGCTAGAAGGAGGGACAGATGATAAGCTAAGTCCTCACATCTGTTTTGAATCTCTACATATCTATCATGACTAACTACCGAGTTGCTCTTCCGGAGTGCATGTCTTATGGAAATGATTTCATCATCGTCGAAAATCTCTCAGATAACTTGTCTCATAAAAAATTTGATGGTGGAGGATACGTAGCCTTGGTTTGGTACCCAGTCAACGTTGTAGGCTCATGCAAAAGACATGGATTCTTTGAAGAATACATGAGAGGCGCGCTATTTGTCTACACGCTTCGAGGGCACCCAATGCGCTGGTGTGCCATGTTGCCCGAAAAATATATTCATTCTCTTGTTCATCTGGTCGTAGAGATAGACCATGCTTTCAATCACTTCGACTATAAAGCACTCAACAATGAAATTCTAGAATTACAAAAAGCACCCGATGAATTTGTTCATCAGTTTTACACATGCTTTTGTAATCTTGCATACTGATTACCCAAAGATGATATTGATTGAGAATTTCTCGACGGGAGATTTGAGTATCTTCTTTACATATCTGAAAATCTGCAATTCTTGAAATCACTCGAATCCCGCTCATACTTCGGTGATGGAACTGCGCAATCATGAGAAGGCACAATCGCTGTCACAAGTGACTGTCCACCTTCATCTCATCAAACAACTCCACCATAACAGAGTGAGGTAGGAGATCATGCACACACATTTGTTGAACTGTCACATCCTCCTACCCCACCTGCTCTTGATATTTTCATAGATATGGCTTGCAAGACTATTGGTTGTTACGTGGATCAATTCCCTCGACCTCCGTCCTTGCGTTCTGTTGATCCTCTAGATTGTACTGTCTTATGTTCTTCCATTCTGGACTCCTCACCTATTGTGAACGAGGATCAAGTTGTTGATGGAGTTGGTGTTATGCATCCAACCTGCACCATGATTCATGATGAGTGTGTGTGGGAATCTAAAGAAGAACGCATGGTTAAGAATGACTCCCTTCTAGCCGTGCCTATTCCACTTCATCCTGAAATCCCTTGTGATTCTGCCACTACTGATTTCCCTTGTGAAAACTCATTTCCAAATGCTTCTACTTCTGATCATTCACAAGAGACGTCAGATGTCAGTCTGCCATTACAGTGCGGAGAGGACACATCATCCTTGGAAAATCCATCTAATCTGTCATCTATCTTTCTTGAAAACACAGAGGGTGAACATCTTTGCTTCCCATCTACCCCTCTACCTGATTCATCAAATCACGAGGATGCCAACAACATCTTGAATTTTATGATCTTGGTTGTCTTGATCTATCCACTTCCTCACCCGATCATGATGTTGATTCAACTATTCTCAATCTGTCCAAGGCACTGGTCTACGATGATATATCTGTTAACGAAGTGGAAACCCCACATAATGTTGAGGCACTTCAGCCCAAGCTGATGGTTATGTGAGGCCCTTGTTGTCGTGAGGTTGGTTTCACTTCTGGCCAGGAAATTTTTGAAATCCTCAAGGCTCCTCGTCACTCTCTACTTTGCATTGAAGATCAACCAAACACCCAGGTTTCACTTCCTCCACTCAAGCTACACGATCCCATCACTCATGAGTTGGAGGAATCCTACACAACAAGCACACATGCACAACATAAGTGGCCTACCTTTCTCACGTGTTCTTGCACGTCACAGTCAAGAGAATGCACACCCTCAACATATACATGTAGTGTAGCAAAGCACCATGGCAGCTCCACAGAATGCATGTCATGCACATTCAATCATCTCGGTTCTATGGTCGCTCGTAAACTCGGAGTGTGTTTGTCTTCATTGTTATATCTTTCTTGTTTGTTGGTTTGCATAGTTGTCTTGTTCGCAAACCATGCCTTCACCAACATGGGTCAACCAATGCACCGGTGGCTGCATTGGAAGTATCACCTCATGTGAGATGGCCCATGCACCATTAGCTTAGGAGTAGGAGTAGTGTTTGCTTTTTCGCTTGTCTTTGCTTTCTGGTTTGCATGATTGTTTGCTTGCTGACTTGGTTGCTTTGCTTGCTTGTTGTTGTTTTCACTTTGTTTGCTTTGATTACTATTTTTGTTTACATTTGTTTTGTTTGCTTGGTATCTTACTCTTTTTGTTTATGGAAATAAGTATTTCCAACTACTACGTTCTGGCTTTTAAATAGAGTATGTGGCTGAAATTTGAGGAAAACTCGTGACACTGCAACACTTGGCCAATCTTGTGTTCGCCTTCTCTATGCTTGATTGTAACGTTCGACCGATGAATGACGAAAAATATGAACCATCTACAAGGGAAGTTTTGGTCCAACCATGAACCTGTGTCCACACTAGGAAAACCCATGCCTGTACTTAACCTTCTACTCTGTGTGTTGAAGCTCATCCAACTAGTAGAAACAAAGAAAGGGAAAATCTAAATGAGCAAACCTATGTTAGAGGTCTTACATGCTTCTCTGAAGGAACAACCTCTTCTTCTCTCAATAAGTTGGGATTCGAAACACTGACATCTAAGATGAAATT
The DNA here is from genome assembly GCA_031772625.1 of Pinus tabuliformis. Taxonomy (NCBI): domain Eukaryota; kingdom Viridiplantae; phylum Streptophyta; class Pinopsida; order Pinales; family Pinaceae; genus Pinus; species Pinus tabuliformis. The sequence continues at coordinate 869,382,017 of CM062817.1, forward strand.
TTGATTGTGTTTGACTGACTTGGCAAAGGGTGAACCATGTATGTCCATGGGGTAAGTGGGGAAGCTAAAGTAACTTGCACAATGATTCAACACTCCCTGAAATATTAAGGCCCCATGATAGCAATGGACCGAAATAGAGAAGCTGGAGTTCTACCAGTGTGTCGCCAAGTGTTGTAGCGGCTACAACTACCCTCCAAAATTTTGACATGCACCAATTTCGGAGCCTCCCTTGAGAGTTTCACTTGATGACTGCAAACATGCGGTTTGCTTCGTGAGCTCATGTGAGTCCTCGCATCTGCCTTGCTTGTTCATTTCATTCAAGTTTCTGCATGCTGGTGTCTAAGTCATGCTTCCGACCATGAGTCACATTCACTGTCGCACAAGTGTCATCTCGATCAATGAACGGTCAATCACGAGTGTTGCGCTTGTCACTTGCACCGTCGGTCAGTCATGTTGAACATGTGTGTCTGGATGGTTTGATTCGTTTCGTCGTCGAGTCATGTGAGTGTGTGTTTGCATGATCACATATGCATCTTTCGATTATTCACACACTTAGTCATTTTTGCTGAAGTTCTGATGACCAGAATCCCCTCTGATAGCCAGACCATCACCCTCCCATCAACTGTCAACCAAAACAACACAGAAGCACCAAGCCAGTATTTTCAAGCTACGTTGCCTGCAACAAGTTCAATCAGCTTCCATGCTGACCACCCAGACAGTCAGACTCGACAGTCACCCTGGGACTAACTCCCTTCAAAAATTGCGTAGAGGCCACTGACCTCACTCGCTCAACTAACTAAGGAAATTGTGTAGACAGGCCAGACAGACACCAAGTGCTCGTCCCTGTCTCCTTCAGAAAATTGCGCAGTTTTCCTAGTCAGTCATCCGGACAGTCGACCGACTACTCATCCAAGAAATTGCGCAATTTTCATGAGCAGGCCTTCTACTATCTAGCAGTTTTCTTAGCTCAAAAATTGCATAAAGATGATCAGTAGGTCGACTTCCTAGCTTCAGTGCAATTTCCCCGCCAGCAGTAGACTGCAAATTCCCTTTGGGAATTACGCAGTTTCGGCTGCCAGTGACCCTAGTATCCAACTGCTTGTTCCCTTTGGGAATTGCACAGTTTTGGTTGCTAGTGACCCTAACAACCAACTGCCTGTTCCCCCTGGGAATTGCGCAGTTTTGGCTGCTAGTCTCCTGAGCAGTTCCCCCCAAAAACTGCACAATTTTTGCCTCTCGACCCTTCATGCAGCCTGGCCCGTTCCTCTAGAAAATTGTGCAAATATGGTTGTCCAACCCTCACTGCCTGTTCATTCTGAAAAATGCACAGAGCATTTTTGTCTTGCCTTCCTGCAGCCCGCACTGTCCCTCACAAAATTTGCGCAATTTTTCCTCCCAGATGAGCCAGACCTTGCAGGCAATCACTGTCGACTCAGATTGCCTGTCTCCATCACTCAATGAATCTTGCGCAGTTTTCATTAGAAGTGCCCGGAGCCATCATCCCACTTCACAACCTTGCCGCCTCTTCAGGTCACCTGCATCCGAAATGATCATGTTCCATGGTAGACTAGGAGTTTTTGGATTTGATGTCGTCTCGTCATGAGTGACTGCAGGTACATGTGCACCAACAAACATGGGAAGACGACGAGGGGGATGAATGAAGGGAGCACATGCAGAAGGACATGTTCACCAATGGATGAATGAATGAAGCACGTGAAGAAGATGAATGCGACGAACATGCACCTTCACGAACAAATGAGCCCGCCAAGCCTTCCAACATGCAAGCAAGGAACAACATGCTAAAGCTTCATCAAGTGGACCAAGGACGATCAAAGACTCTGCGCACTTTGCCATGCAGAGGTGAAGCTATGATACACCATGAAGACAACCATCACCCAACAACACTGTAGCTCGACATGCACTCTTGCAATAGCATGAATGTACCAACACTATCATGTCAAGTCATGTTGAGTCATCATGAGTCATGTTTCCCACATCTCCACTATGGGCTATGTTGTCAATCAACGTGATGTAACGTGGAAGTCCAAGAAAGCCACTTGTTGAATAAAGAGTCATGTAAGTCGAAAATTCATGGAAGCCAAACGGTCATGAGGGTAGTTGAACAACCACAAGGGTCAGTTTCACCCTTGGCTATAAATACCCCCTCATTTGTACATGCAAAGGACTTTTCACCTCAGCTCCTACCACATAGCTAAGAGAGTCTGCAATATTTTATTTGAGGAGTAAGTAGCGGCTCCAACGCCTCGCACTTGGGGTTAGTGATGTATGGTGTAATGATGTGTCTTGGAACTTTCGCTTAATCCAGAAGCCTGCTAACAGGCCAACACTTTTTCACACATGTATTATATATGTTGTAAGATTGATCTTTAACACTTGTAATGCATGTTTATTTAACCTGTGTTCTACATCTAAACTGCTTCATTTTTTGTAATGCATAGTCTATTAATGGAAATGTGTTGTATATGCTGTTAACACTATCTCACCCATGTAGATTGCTCTCCTGGACATCAGACAGACCTTTCACATGAATCTTGTTGTAATAACCTTTGCACTCGTTCATACTGATCCATTGAGTGTTGTATGTGTTATCTTACCTTGTATGTTGTGGCTGCCACATCTGTGTGGACTGCTCCTCCTGAAGTTTTGCATGTCCTGTTGTGTTGTGTGTTCCTAGTAGTGTTGGGACTGCTCCGGATCGACCTGGAACTCACTCTCACCCTCTCCCTCGACAATGAAGGAACCATTGACACAAGTGACACTTACACTCACCAGGCACGCAAACCTCAATTCTCGAAGACAAATAAAACCACTCTCTTGTGATGACAACCAAGAGTTGAGGCAAATCCTTAAGACAATGGAAACCGGGCCATCATACCGGATGGAACTCCCACACCAAACGGTGTGAGGTCTAGTTGGGACTTCATACCGGGGAGATCCCCTGATGTTGGTGAGTCCAACACCATCAACATGTGCATAGTGAAAATCATTTGAAGGAGGGCCATGAATTGGATTGCCATATAACTGAAAAACTCTCATAAGTATGTGTCTGACTAAGACATCAACTCTTGTGTGCTCCCTACAATTTTTTGTCTAGAACCCTTCCTAAACTCTCATAGTCCAAATTTTCTCAAGGCACTCCTTATTGTATTTTTCATTGGATCCTATTCCCTACCTATTGATTTCTATAGCTAGCAGCAGTAAATATCATAATTCTCGTTGTTACATCAAGGTGGAAAAATATGGACAAAATCTTACTTTCCAATCGTGCCACCTTGATGTAACACAAGAATTATGATATTTACTACTGCTAGCTATAGAAATCAATAGGCAGGGAATAGGATCCAATGAAAAATACAATAAGGAGTGCCTTGAGAAAATTTGAGAAAAATCTTCTAACTATGGTTAGTAAAATAGACACATAACTGGAATAAGGTGCAAATCTTAGCAGAGTTTGAAGCCATTTTCAGGGTAATAGATGAGCTCAAAGACCACATCATACAAAGTGTTATGGAAGAGATTTCCAATGCTATAAAGAAGTCTGCAAATGGCCTTCCGGATCAAAAGATAAAGGAAATCAAAGTTGGGTCCATAAAGGTCAAAATTTCAGAGATCTCGAAAACCTGGAACCCGTAGCTCATTGGAAAAATCAATTTCAAAAAGCTTTAGGGACTAGGGAACTAGGGGAGTAGCGATCTGTCAACTGTCAGAGTCGGGGTCGTCTACTAATGAAACCCTGTAATAGAAATTGGAGGACTAAATCCCATGAACACAGAAACCCCATAACCTTTTGATGAATTTTTGAAAGTGTCAGGATTGAACCATTTAAAAATAAATCAATCGCAAAAAAAAGTCTTGAGGACCCTTTTCTCTCTTCTATTGCAGGATAAGTGGAAGCATATCATTGGGAAGAGGTGACGTTAGCAACCACCCACTAGGAGGCGAACATGTGGCAAGCCATTTCAGTGTTTTCAGACACCCAAAAGGCCCATATACGAATGCCACATGGCTTGCTTGATATCAACATGATGTCATCCTGATAGTATACCCTAGAGGGTCAGAATCTCATAAAAATTTCCAATTTCACTTCAAAAGAAGCCGGGCTTCTGGGGCATCCTGATTCCAACTCAACAAAGCAGAAGTCTTATGCAACACTATTTTTTGTCGTATAGGAGCCACCAAGTGGTAGTGGGCCCTCCACTTTCCAAATGTAAATGGTTAAATAAAAACTGCCCGTGGGTGGATCTTTATCCATCTCAAAGTGGTCGCACCCCGGGAAGAGATTCGACGGGTTAACAAAGGTGACAGTTAAGCCAATGCTTGCCCCCGGAAATTCAAAGTCAATAAAGTGAAGTGCGCAAATCGATGGTTGTGATGAATTTTGGGGGATCGAACCTTGCCTCTAAGTCTGCCTATGCACCCCATTGGAGGAGGTAAAATGTGTTGGGTTGTGTTATATTCTTTCCATGACTAGCTCCCCTAGTTAACTTGGGGGTTAGAGGGGGGTGGGTAGCCCTCATCTACAGGGTTCGGTGCAGCGCCCCGGGGGAATTTTTTTTGGACCCTATATTAGGTGGGCGGACCTACCCATGGTTTTGTGCATGGTTTTCGCACATGGTTTTGGGTGTGATGGTTTTTGGTCCATGGTATTGGATGCTTCGACTTGTATAAATATGTATTGTAACATTAAAAATAACATAATGAAAAATCAAGTTGGTAGTCCTGGTTTTGGGATCCAGGGGAAAATCTCTGTGTATATGTGTTTTATGTGTTATGCTCTCGCATTGTTTATTTTTTGTGTTTTAAGAATTTGTATGCAGGTAATTTCTGTACAGGGTTAAAAACTACATTTGGTATCATAGTAGTTTTGGCTTCAAGGTGACGCCTTTTTTGCTGAGGGGTTTCGCTCGGGCCTGTGGTAGACCCTGTTCAGTGGGAGATTTGCGGGATGATTCTAGTGGTGAAAGAAGATGGCGAGAAATGGAAAGATAGAGATAGAGAAATTTAATGGTCAGAGTTTTGAGTTGTGGAAACTCAAGATGGAGGATCTGTTGGTGGATACAGATCAGTGGATCATGGTAGACCCGGGTACTAAACCAACAGGAGTGTCCGATGAAGAATGGAAGCAGTTGGATCGAAAAGAAAAGAGAAAAATATGATTGTGTGTCTCAGATTCAGTATTTCTAATGTATCAGGGGAAGCTATGACAAAGGCTTTGTAGGACAAGTTAGGGACTTTTTCCCAATCTAAGTCTCTGGTCAATAAACTGTTCCTATGGAAAAAGCTGTATAACCTGAGGATGAAAGATGGAGACTCGGTGACAGAGCATCTGAACGCATTTAATAATGTGGTAAGTCAGTTATTATATGTTAATATTATAATTTCAGATGAAGATAAGTGCATCAGTTTGTTGTGTTCTCTACCAGATTTGTGGGATAGTCTGGTTATTATAATAGGTAGCAATGCAACTGCCTTGCAGTTTGATGAAATAGTCGCATCCTTGCTGACGGAGGAGATGAGATGGAAAAATATGGAGAGCCCGAATGGTGATGCCTTGTCTGTATGAGGATGGTCCCAAAACAGAAACAAAAATAAGTCATCGAGTGGGAGATCTAAATCTATAGGGAGATCTAAATCTCCAAGAAAACCTGGAAAGGTGGTGTGCTGGAAATGCGGAAAGGAAGGGCACTACAAAAGGGACTGTAAATCTAAAGCTTCCAAGAAAGGAAAGGGATCTGATGATGCTCCTTCTGCAAAGGTGAAAACCACCTCAGATAAAGGTGGGGATGTGTACTTAGCTTCCTCAAGTAGACATGTAGATCATGAGGCATGGTTGATTGACTCAGGTGCATCCTTTCACTTCACTCCCCATAGAGAGTGGTTCTGCGAGTATGGGAGATACGATGGTGGTGATTTCATCTTAGGGGATGATAGGGAGGCTAAAATCATTGGTCGCAAAAAAGAAAAGTTGAAGTTGCAAGGTGGAAGGGTTAGAACATGTCCAGGTATTCTGCATATTCCTACATTGGCCAGAAATCTGATTTGTGTAAGCAAGCTGAATGATGCAAGTGTAAAAATAGTGTTCGAGAAATATACCTACAAGATGGTTCAGGGAGCACTAGTATTGATGCGGGGAGTTCGGATTGGAACTCTGTATAAGCTGCAAGGTAGCACTGTTGTTGATGGGTGCAACAGTTCTGTGGTTCCTGACAATGGAGTAGAAAATCTAGTGGTCTCTGGAGAAAAGACCATGCTATGGCATCAAAGGTTTGGACATATTGGAGAGAAGGGCCTTCAAATACTTCATGGTAAAGGTATGGTAGAAGGTATGATTAATAGCTCTCCAGCTTTTGATTTCTGTGAAAATTGTGTATATGGGAAGCAGAATCGGGTGAGTTTCCCTTCTAGTGGTAAGAGGGTGAAACAGATATTAGAGCTTATGCACAGTGATGTGTTTGGACCTGTGAAGGTTCCATCACTGGGTAAGTCTATGTACTATGTATCATTCATAGATGACTTCTTAAGGAATACATGGATATATTTCCTTAAGAAGAAATCTGAAGTCTTTGATAGGTATAAAGAATTTAAGGCTCTGGAGGAAAACTAGATAGAGAAGAAGATAAAGGTGCTGAGGATAGATAACGGTTGAGAATTTTGCAACAAGGAATTTGAAGAATTCTGTAAGAAATGTGGTATAGCATAATAGAAGACTACTCCATACAAACTTGAGAAAAATGGAGTTGTAGAAAGAATGAAGAAGACATTGATGGAAAGGGCAAGAAGCATGCTTAGTGGTGCCGGGTCAGGAGAGGAATTTTGAGCAGAGACAGTAGAGAATACATGTTACCTGGTCAACATTTCACCTTCATCAGCGTTGGAGGATAAGACTCTACAAGAGGTATGGACTAGTAAGAAACCCTCTCTTTCACATCTGAGGGTAATTATATGTGATGCATATGTACATGTTCCAAAGGAGAAAAGAATCAAGTTGGATAGTAAATCTGAAAAGTGCATCTTTATTGGGTATAAGGATGGTTTAAAGGGTTATAAGCTTCAGAACCCAATAACAAGGAAGGTTGTGTACAACCAAGATGTGGTGTTCAGAGAGGTGAAAGAAGTTATTAAACATAAAGTCCAACCAAAGGAACCTAAGAAGATAGAGTTTGAGCCTAAGGAGGAAGAATCAGACTCTATAGCAGAGGAGGAATAAGAAGATGAAGAGCCACAAACTTCAGGTGTGAGAAGATCAGTTCGAGAAAGAAGGCAGCAAGAAAGGTATAGTCCATCTGTTTTCTGTTCAAATTTCTCTTTATCTATTACTAATGATGATCCCAGAACTATGAAGGAAGAAGTAGATTCAGAGGATGGAAAACTCTGGAAAGAGGCCATGGTTGATGAAATGGCATCTTTGCACAAAAATGAGGCTTGGGATCTAGTGGAGTTGCCAGTTGGTGTAGAAATTTTGAATAATATGACACATATTCATAGAGATTATCCTGATTATACACTTATAAGTGGAACATGCATAATACATAACCTCCTCTACGTTTATCATCAATTTACAGAAGCATAAACATTCACAGGTGCACATAGAAGCATCAATCAAACTCATTAACACAGTATGTATCCCGGGGAAAGCATCTCGCTAAAAACCCCACACTATCTGTATATTATATTGATTGAATCATGTAACATTACAAAGTACAATGCTTATCACAAGCAATCCAGTACAAGCTCCACCTGCTACACACAATACAGCTCAGATCTGATCTCTAAATCTATTCCACTGCTAGCCTGCCTCCACAGCTCAATACCTGCTCAAGAATTGATGAGAATGGCTTACCAAACTCGTATTTGACCTGCAAATAATCACTCACACTCTGTTGCACGTGAGCATAGGCTACAATTCTTGATATTGGCCAATTCATTGGCATACTCAATCCCTCTGATTGTGCAAATCATCATGCACAACTATAGTCACAACTGATAGCAATCTGATCCTCTAACACCTGTCCCTGCTGAACTGAACATGCACTGACATGCAACTGAGTTAACTGATGTATTCTATAGTTGCATTATGAGTTAATAACTTGTGAATTAATTAATAACTAATTCCCCCAACTCATCTCTAGTCTATTTGCCAGTTAGACTAAATACAACTAGTTTAACAAAGTTAAACTGAAAACAACTCCATTAACTGCACCTCCAGTCCACTAAACTCAACTCACTTGAGTTCTAACTGAAGTCCTGCATGAAAATATTAGTCATCCCATAGATAACCACGTATTTCCTTCTGGGATCTGCATGTACCACATCCGTAGCTCATCCTGAAGTGCTCCAAGAGAATAAGATCAAGATATAGTCCAAATATTATTATGAGACAATAATATTTGACTTTTCTATTTTTGACAGCCAGTCTAAAAATAGACTTTGATCACTCACACTGTGATCACTCACACTATGGTCACCCACACTGTGATCATTCATACTGTGATCACCCACACTATGATCATCCACACTGTGATCAAAAATAGAACTTGCGACATAATTTGCCTGCGGGCCCACTTAGTGAAGGCGACTCCTTTCCACTAAGCTCCATCATCTTGTTGCATTCTCAACAAGCATTTCTTGTTGCACACTTTTCAACACTCCCTCTCAACAAGAAAGGCTTCCTCGCAAACCCGATCCTGTAACTCTGGAATGTTCTCCATGCAACACATCTGGCCGGTCCACTTGCTCTGTCATCAAAGTCTCTGACTGCTATTGCCTCTGTTGACTGAAAAAATCTGCATCTCTGTGCTCTTCAGTATCAGACTGCTCTAGCCTCTGTCACTTTGATCTCTGACTGCATCCGTGCTGCTGCCGGTTCTATCTCCTAGCATTGCATCTGCAGTGCACCTCCCAACTGACCTCCCTGTTGGGCTAGAAACACCCTCTGATGCTGAAGCTCTACCTGTTGCTGACAAGTGCTCCCTCTTTGACATCTGCGCTACTGGAACATCTCCATGCATCTCGCACCATTGCACACCTCTCTGTGCCACCTAGAACTGTGTAAAACACTTGTGCCTCTCGCATTGCTGCAGCCTGCTAGCTATGCGTTGTCCTGGGATTCCCTACACTGTCGCTCTCTCTGCCGCTCCATCTGCATCTGTCTCTAGCCAATCAGTCAGTTCCTACTACTACACATTTGGGCTCCCGTAGCAAGGTCTCATCCAAGAGGTTGGGTACCTCAAGGATCTTGCCCCTCCTCCTTGGGACAATCAATCCACATCACCCCACCTCCTACCTGGAGGTATGGCTACATGCGATCCCTCAGCCCACCTGGCTCGAAGTTTCCCCCTACTGGAGGTCTCTGGATGAGTAGATGTCTCCACTCGATCTCCTCTCAGCTTCCCTTGTTTTGGCTCCTCCACAACCTCCTAAAGTTGCTGCACCAATCGTGGCTCCTCCACAATCGTCTGAGACTTCTTCTCGCTCTGCATGTTGAGAGGTAATATATGCTCCCTCTCAACCACCAAGTCTCCATCAATTACCTCACTCCTCAAGGCTTCGCATGCATCTTGAACCTCAAGAGCATACTGGTTCTTGACCCGTGAACCCTCCTCATGACAACGAAAGCATCTCACCTTCGACTTGTCAACCTTCTTCCCATCACTGGAAGAACAAGATTCGAAAAGAGAAACCTTCTTCTTTCCCTTCTTCGCCTTACTCGCTAAGGCACAGTTCTCCTCATCTTGCATGGATGAAGAACCGTCTTTGGTGCTCCATCTAATCTCCTCCTGCATCAAATCCGACCATAGTCGTTCCCAATTTGGCAGTTTCTCCCTTCAATTCACCGAGTCCTGGTAGCTATGCCAACTCTTAGGAAGGTCAAGGAGTGCTAGACTCACCATCCTCATCCGACAGTCACCCCCACACTTCCCAGCTCATCCCGACATTGGGTGAACTTCGTGAGATACTGGGGCATACTGTCTCCATTCTCACACTGAATGTTTCTGAGTTTTGCTCTTGCTTTGGAATTAAATTCGAATTCCACCAACTCAAAACTCAACTGCTTCTGATCTAGAATTCGTGAGAACAAAGTATTTCTCGTACAGAGATTGACTATATGGGCTTTTATCGGATATCTCACCTTCCAAAAGAAGGATGAATCCAGAGGCTACCCGGCCCGATTAGAGACTCTGCCTGAAGAAATAAAATGTAAACACTTCCTGAATAATATATCTGATGATCAATCCTCGCTTGATATCCTGTAAAAATCTGTTCTACAAATCAAGCAGCTCCGATACCATGTAGAAACTTTTTCTACAATTATCTAGCTCTGATACCATGTAGAAATTTTGAATAATATGACACATATTCATAGAGATTATCCTGATTATACACTTATAAGCGGAACATGCATAATACATAACCTCCTCTACGTTGATCATCAATTTACAGAAGCATAAACATTCACAGGCGCACATAGAAGCATCAATCAAACTCATTAACACAGTATGTATCCCGGGGAAAGCATCTCACTAAAAACCCCACACTATCTGTATATTATATTGATTGAATCATGTAACATTACAAAGTACAATGCTTATCACAAGCAATCCAGTACCAACTCCACGTGTTACACACAATACAGCTCAAATCTGATCTCCAAATCTATTCCACTGCTTGCCTGCCTCCACAGCTCAATACGTGCTCAAGAATTGATGAGAATGGCTTACCAAACTCGTATTTTACCTGCAAATAATCACTCACACTCTGTTGGACGTGAGCACAGGCTACAATTCTTGATATTGGACAATTCATTGGCATACTCAATCCCTCTGATTGTGCAAATCATCATGCACAGCTATAGTCACAACTGATAGCAATCTGATCCTCTAACACCTGTCCCTGCTGAACTGAACATGCACTGACATGCAATTGAGTTAACTGATGTATTCTATAGTTGCATTATGAGTTAATAACTTGTGAATTAATTAATAACTAATTCCCCCAACTCATCTCTAGTCTATTTGCCAGTTAGACTAAATACAACTAGTTTAACAAAGTTAAACTGAAAACAACTCCATTAACTGCACCTCCAGTCCACTAAACTCAACTCACTTGAGTTCTAACTGAAGTCCTGCATGAAAATATTAGTCATCCCATAGGTAACCACGTATTTCCTTCTGGGATCTGCATGTACCACATACGTAGCTCATCCTGAAGTGCTCCAAGAGAATAAGATCAAGTTTATAGTCCAAATATTGTTATGAGACAATAATATTTGACTTTTCTATTTTTGACAGCCAGTCTAAAAATAGACTTTGATCACTCACACTGTGATCACTCACACTGTGGTCACCCACACTGTGATCATTCATACTATGATCACCCACACTGTGATCATCCACACTGTGATCAAAAATAGAACTTGCGACATAATTTGCCTGCGGGCCCACTTAGTGAAGGCGACTCCTTTCCACTAAGCTCCATCATCTTGTTGCATTCTCAACAAGCATTTCTTGTTGCACACTTTTCAACACTCCCTCTCAACAAGAAAGGCTTCCTCTCAAACCCGATCCTGTAACTCTGGAATGTTCTCCATGCAACACATCTGGCTAGTCCACTTGCTCTGTCATCAAAGCCTCTGACTGTTATTGCCTCTGTCGACTGAAAAACTCTGCATCTCTTTGCTCTTCAGTATCTGACTGCTCTAGCCTCTGTCACTTTGATCTCTGACTGCATCCGTGTTGCTGCTGGTTCTATCTCCTAGCATTGCATCCGCACTGCACCTCCCAACTGACCTCTATGTTGGGCTAGAAACACCCTCTGATGTTGAAGCTCTACCTGCTGCTGACAAGTGCTCCCTCTCTGACATCTGTGCTACTGCAACATCTCCATGCATCTCGCACCATTGCACACCTCTCTGTGCCACCTAGCACTGTGCAAAACACTTTTGCCTCTCGCACTGCTGCAACCTACTAGCTATGCGCTATCCTGGGATTCCCTGCACTGTCGCTCCCTCTGCTGCTCCATCCGCATCTGTCTCTACCCAATCAGTCAGTTCCTGCTACTACACATTTGGGCTCCCGTAGCAAGGTCTCATCCAAGAGGTTGGGTAACTCAAGGATCTTGCCCCTCCTCCTTGGGACAATCAATCCACATCACCCCACCTCCTACCTGGAGGTATGGCTGCATGCGATCCCTAAGCCTACCTAGCTCGAAGTTTCCCCCTACTGGAGGTCTCTGGATGAGTAGATGTCTCTACTCGATCTCCTCTCAGCTTCCCTTGTTGTGGCTCCTCCACAACCTCCTGAAGCTGCTGCACCAATCGTAGCTCCTCCACAATCGTTTGAGACTTCTTCTGGCTCTGCATGTTGAGAGGTAATATACGCTCCCTCTCAACCACCAAGTCTCCATCAATTACCTCACTGCTCAAGGCTTCGCATGCATCTTGAACCTCAAGAGCATACAGGTTCTTGACCCATGAACCCTCCTCATGACAACGAAAGCATCTCACCTTTGACTTGTCAACCTTCTTCCCATCACTGGAAGAACAAGATTCGGAAAGAGAAACCTTCTTCTTTCCCTTCTTCTCCTTACTCGCTAAGGCACAGTTCTCCTCATCCTGCATGGATGAAGAACTGTCTTTGGTGCTCCGTCTAATCTCCTCCTGCATCAAATCCGACCATAGTTGTTCCCAATTTGGCAGTTTCTCCCTTCCATTCACCGAGTCCTGGTAGCTATGCCAACTCTTAGGAAGGTCAAGGAGTGCTAGACTCACCATCCTCATCTGACAGTCACCCCCACACTACCCATCTCATCCCGGCATTGGGTGAACTTCGTGAGATACTAGGGCATACTGTCTCCATTCTCACACTGAATGTTTCTCAGTTTCGCTCTTGCTTTGGAATTAAATTCAAATTCCACCAACTCAAAACTCAACCACCTCCGATCTAGAATTCGTGAGAACAAAGTATTTATCGTACAGAGATTGACTATATGGGTTTTTACCGGATATCTCACCTTCCAAAAGAAGGATGAATTCAGAGGCTACCTGGCACGATTACAGACTCTGCCTGAAGAAATAAAGTGTAAACACTTCCTGAATAATAGATCTGATGATCAATCCTCGCTTGATATCCTGTAAAAATCTCTTCTACAAATCAAGCAGCTTCGATACCATGTAGAAACTTTTTCTACAATTATCTAGCTCTGATACCATGTAGAAATTTTGAATAATATGACACATATTCATAGAGATTATCCTGATTATACACTTATAAGCGGAAAATACATAATACATAACCTCCTCTACGTTGATCATCAATTTACAGAAGCAGAAACATTCACAGGCGCACATAGAAGCATCAATCAAACTCATTAACACAGTATGTATCCCGGGGAAAGCATCTCGCTAAAAACCCCACACTATCTGTATATTATATTGATTGAATCATGTAACATTACAAAGTACAATTCTCATCACAAGCAATCCAGTACCAGCTCCACCTGTTACACACAATACAGCTCAGATCTGATCTCCAAATCTATTCCACTGTTTGCCTGCCTCCACAGCTCAATACCTGCTCAAGAATTGATGAGAATGGCTTACCAAACTCGTATTTGACCTGCAAATAATCACTCACACTCTGTTGGACGTGAGCACAGGCTACAATTATTGATATTGGCCAATTCATTGGCATACTCAATCCCTCTGATTGTGCAAATCATCATGCACAGCTATAGTCACAACTGATAGCAATCTGATCCTCTAACACCTATCCCTGCTGAACTGAACATGCACTGACATGCAATTGAGTTAACTGATGTATTCTATAGTTGCATTATGAGTTAATAACTTGTGAATTAATTAATAACTAATTCCTCCAACTCATCTCTAGTCTATTTGCCAGTTAGACTAAATACAAATAGTTTAACAAAGTTAAAGTGAACACAACTCCATTAACTGCACCTCCAGTCCACTAAACTCAACTCACTTGAGTTCTAACTGAAGTCCTGCATGAAAATATTAGTCATCCCATAGGTAACCACGTATTTCCTTATGGGATCTGCATGTACCACATCTGTAGCTCATCCTGAAGTGCTCCAAGAGAATAAGATCAAGTTTATAGTCCAAATATTATTATGAGACAATAATATTTGACTTTTCTATTTTTGACAGCCAGTCTAAAAATAGACTTTGATCACTCACACTGTGATCAATCACACTGTGGTCACCCACACTGTGATCATTCATACTGTGATCACCCACATTGTGATCATACACACTGTGATAAAAAATAGAACTTGCACCATAATTTGCCTGCAGGCCCACTTAGTGAAGGCTTCTCCTTTCCACTAAGCTCCATCATCTTGTTGCATTCTCAACAAACATTTCTTGTTGCACAATTTTCAACAGTTGGAAGGAAACCCATTAGTAGCAAATGGGTGTTCAAGAAGAAGACAAATTCAGAAAGAAATTTGGAGAATTACAAAGCTCGGTTGGTAACAAAAGATTATTCCCAGGTGTCAAGAATTGATTTTGGTGATATTTTTTCTCCTATTGCCAAGGTAGCTTCTATTATATTACTTTTATATATTGTTTCTGCTTTTGCTTTTGAGGTAGAACAGATGGATGTGAAGACAACATTTCTTCGTGGGGATCTGGAAGAAGAGATCTACATGAAGCAACCTGAAGGTTTTGTGGTGAAGGGTAAGAAAGAACTCGTATGAAAGTTAAATAATTCTCTGTATGGGTTAACATAGTCACCAAGGATGTGGTATCAGAAATTTGATACATTTATAACGGGACTTGGCTTCACCAGAAGCAAAGCAGATCATTATGTGTATTTTAAATCAATTGGTGATCGTGTTATTTATCTAGTCCTGTATATGGATGATATGTTGTTGGTTGGAAATGACAAAGAAATTACCCAGGATTTGAAGACCCAATTTTCCTCCAAATTTGACATGAAAGATCATGGTGCTGCAAACTATATTTTGGGCTTGGAAACTAAAAGAGATCGGGCAAAGAGGAAGCTCTGGTTAAACTAGAGGAAGTATGTCGAGACAATACTGCAAAGGTTTAATATGCAGGATAGTAAACCAGTGAAGGTTCCTATTCCTGTTGGTGTAAAGTTATCTGCTGAACAATGTCCCAAGACACAAGAAGAGGAAGAGGACATGTCTCATGTTCCATATGCAAGTGCAGTCGGTAGCCTGATGTATGCAATGGTTTGTACTAGACCAAACATTGCACATGCAATGGGAGTATTGATTAGGTTTATGTCAAAACCAGGAAAGGAGCATTTCACAACAGTGAAGTAGGTTTTTAGGTATTTGCGTGGCACCAGTGATTATGGTTTGTGCTACCAAGGAAGATCAGGATTGGACAAAGTTTTGGATATCCGTGGCTTTGTTGATGCAGTCTGGGCTGGAGATTTGGATCAGAGAAGATCTACAAGTGGGTATGTGTTTAACCTATTTGGAGGTGCAGTCAGTTGGATGAGTAAGAAACAATCTGTAGTGGCATTATCAACTACAGAAGTAGAATACATAGCAACCACTCATGCAAGCAAGGAAGCAGTTTGGTTGCAGAGATTGTGTTCAAGTATGGGGTTAGTACAAGGAGCTATACGGATAGACTGTGACAACCAAAGTACAATTTTCTTGTCAAAGAACCTTGCTTATCATTCAAAGACAAAGCACATTGATGCTCAGTGTCACTTTGAGAGGCATATGATAGAAGACAAAAATGTGTTGCTGGTAAAGGTGGACACTTTGAAGAATACTGCAGATGCATTGACAAAATATGTGATCTCTGAGAAGTTCTCTTGGTGTAGAGAAACAATTGGCGTTGCGGGGATGGATAAATGACTAAGCTCTCTTGTGGAAAGAAAAAAACAAGTGGGAGAATGTTGGGTTGTGTTATATTCTTTCCCTAACTAGCTCCCCTAGTTAACTGGACCACGTTGGTAGCTAGGACCATTATCAGGCGAGAATGGTAGGCGAGTGTGAGGTCATTCAATACATCACCCTACACCATTTCTCTCCACACAAGCCAACTCTACCACATGTCTTGCCCACACCATCTCTTCCTTTTCTTTCCTAAAAACCCCACGATCCAATTGTTGCACCTTGTGCTCCAATCGTTTCAATTTAAATTTGTCCATTTAAATTGTTCTATGTCTTTACAACTTCATCTGTTTGCAGCTGTCTCCGCTTGACTGCTAACTAGAGTAAGGACCTCCTTGCACCCACAACGTCCAATTCCCTCAAGTTACCAGGAAATACTCCAGCACTCTCGTCAAGAAGAAATGAAAATATATAATGGGAAATAGAAGGCGCCTGTGCAGCAACCAATCAACCCATTCAGGGAAAATATTGATGAGAAACTACCAAGAGTAAGACTGTTCACATATACATTATTTACCAGGGATTCAAGACATTCCTTGTGGGAGGTGATTTACATATATTTTGAAGATGAAGGTCCTAGGGTGATAGTCAAAACAATTGTAGTCGACGATGAAACCCCCACCTCAGAGGAGACTCCACAAGATGTGACAAATTCCTTTCTACATAGAATTGGAGCGAGGCCCCATATCTTATCCTATATAGATATGGTCATATGGGTTATTGAAATGGTAGATATTACAGAAAGGAAGTTCCACACTCACAAGGGAACCACATTTGGTTTGTTCTTAATAAAAGCCCTCCAGGAGATGTACCACTTGCCAGACCCTCAATGCATCTATGACAAAAACTATTTGGAAGAATTCTTTAAAAAGCACGAGGATCCAACTGATTCTATTAAAGACTGGAGGAGTGACCCAAACAAACACAAAAAGGAGTAATATGGTGAGTACTCTATAGATTCACTCGCTTCCCCTTTTAGTTAAGTTTCTTCCATGCTTTCCAGATTGCATGCATATCCAAATGTCTCTGAATTCCTTGACAGTTGGGTTCCTTTAATTGATGGAGCTTCTGACAAGTATATTTGCAATTGGGTTACTATATTATCCAAAAATTTGGCCAAACACATTTTAGCTTTCTGTTCTGCCCGCAGTGTACTTGATAATAAAATCCTTTTATTTTATATGTCAACTTATGTCATGGACTCTCTGTGTTATTATATTTATTTTCTAGCCATGGGATGGAAGTGGACCATCTCAGATCCATCATCAATTAATATCTATCACAATGTACTCTTGGAGACCAATTATTTTGGTCATTTCTATCAGATTTGTTGCAAGGTCATGATCCCAATCTTTGAAGCTGTATTTGAAACCAAAACCCCCAGCATGTCTCAAGAATTTATGAAAAACCTTAGGAAAATTTGGAAATGGTTTGGTGAAGAGTTATTCACATATATTAGAGCCTTGGGAAATCATGCACACCCACATGTCTTTCCACTTTATGTTCCAGACAAGCTTCTATGCAGGGAAGTAACATACTAGACTGTTGGTTAGGGGATTACCAAAGCCTTAAAATATTCCAACAAGAAGGTTTGGACTCAATTCCCTTTGTCTTTTGGAATATTCTCTTTCGCCAAGTATGGACATGTTGAAAAGGAGCCGAAACTATTGAGGTGTTAAAGTTAGCCACCATTATGACTAGGCTTTATGACCCAGATGGGGTAGCGAAATAGGTGGCCCTAACATATGGTATTATAAGATTCCTCCATGATAAAAACAAGTTTGATGGCTTATTCACTAAATAAAATTCTTATGATTTAGTTTTGAAAAGGGAGAAAGAGGAGTTATCAGTTCAAGGGAGAGAACAATTCCTCGCCTTTAGAAATGAAAGACTGGCCTCCCTGCCATTATATTTGTTGCAACTTCCTCTAAATTTTTTTATTATCTTTAATGATACCACAACATCTACTCAACAGGGGAGTTCCTCCCAATTGGTGGTTCCTCCTCAACAACAACAAACAGTAACAAATGGTTCTTTAGATCATGGAGGAGAAGTTCATACAATAGACCCAAGCATGGAACAAGTCTGGGATTAGTTTGATCAGGCCTTGAAGCAGTCCAAGCCAGGTGAGGAAGGGAAAGAGATCCTAGGAGGAGAAACTATTTTTTGGCAACAAACTCCATTAAGTAACCCCTCTTCTCAATAGTACACCATGCCAGAGAAATCTACAACTGAGAAGACACCATTGGTTACCATGCCTGAAGTAGATTATTTTAGTCAATCCTACTTCAAAGATATTTCTCGACATTGAAGAGATCCATCCAATGGATATTTTTTACAACCCTGTGCACAAAGCAATGGTAAAAAGAGGAAGGAAGAAAAGGAATATAGATGATTCCTAGGCCTTAGTACTAGGGAAAACTTCACAATTTTCTCCTCTTGGAGTTATCTAGAAAGGTACTTCAACTTCCCCTACTGATGAATTTGGAAAGTCAACTCAATTCACAGGTGCATATGGTTTTTCCACCATGGACAAAACCATTGAAGTACAAGAATTTCTAAGGGAGAAGGATGAGAAGATTTCCTCTCAAGAAAAAAAACTCATCAATTAGGAAGGCCAACTGAGTGCATAGTGGTAATCGCAATTAGATCAAAAGGAGATTGCACTGGAAAAGCTGCAAGAATAGTTTATTTCCCTTCAAATTAAACATGTAGAGGATATTAAGGCAAATGATAAACAACTCTGATAATCTTAGCAGGAGATAAAACAATTACAGGTTGGGGAATTTTAGTTGGAGGATTTCAAATAAGAGGATCATAATTTAAATGTGTAGCTACAAAGGTAGCAACAACTATTTTGTGAGAAATTGAATTTGATTAAGGAAAAATGTAGATTGGGAAATGCTCTGACTAATGAGTTAGTAGAAATGATCTCATGTTTTGATGAAGCCAAGAAGGATCTCAATGAAATGTTAGAATGGAAAGATAGTGTTGAGGGGAGGAAATCCGACTTTCCCAAAATCGATGAAATGCATAAATCAATCATTCTTAAGGGATGGAAAGCCAAGATACGTTCAGTTAAAAAACTCATCAGTGATGCTCGTGAAATGTCAAATGCCCTAGTTGAATCCATTAATGATTCCTTACTTGAATCAAATCTCATCTCCAGCTATCTAGAGGATTCCCTGCCAGATGTGGAGAGCTTTCTTAGGAATTGGATTGAATAGGGGGTCGGGTTCACAAAGAGGGTTAACCAACTTAGAAAAGTTGATCTCGAATCTAACTGGCATTTTTTGGTCAAACCCCACACCAATTGGTTGGTTTTAAAATCACTTACCAACATCTCCACTCAAATGTTGCCATCATTACAAGATGCTATCTTTAGTAGCTAGACACAAATCAAGCCTCATTTCCCTCCATAGTCGATGATGCTTCTAAATATTCAAAAATCATGGCAAAGATGGATAGTGGAGAATGGGTCCACTCTGAAAGATCAAGCGAGCCAATAATGAAGATTTTTCTAATTTGAGAATCCTGATAGATCACTACCATTTTGCAATTTTTGTAAATATTTTATTTTCAATAAAGAACAAGTTTGTTATGTAATAATTAGGATAACTATGCCATTCACACACTGGCCCAACTGATTAGTTTAGATAATTGGAGCACTCCTAGATATTTTGGTAACCATTTTTGTTGGGACTCTCCCTAAAAAGGGAAGAGGAACTCATTTTCAAGGGTTCGATTTTCTATTCTAGAGGCTGTTGGAAATAATACTGAGAGGGGGGGTGAATCAGTATTATCAAGTTCTTCTAATAAATCTTCCTTATTTATACTTTGAATTATTTTTGCATGTTAGTATCATAAAACAATGAGCATGAACAAAGAAAATAGATAGTCACACCAAAGAACACCAGATGTAAGGTGGAAACCCAATGTGGGTGAAAACCACCTGCTGCAATATGTCTCTATCTTCTTTCAAATTAGAAACTCTTTTTACAATGGTTTTGTACTGGTGCAGTCCTTTACCATTACACAGGCTGCAACCTGTAGAGAACTACAACTCTCTCTCGTTTTCCAGTCTCTCGTGGAAGGGAGCTACTACCCCCTACTTCTTTTCTTTCAAGGACCACTTTTCATAAATTTTCAAACTGGATCCATAAACATCAAGAGATCATCAAGTACAAGTAAATCACCAAGTCAACTGCAGTAACCAGATCAACAATAACAGTAAACAGAACCCAGAACACCTTATCAACAGAGAAAAGTCAGCCAACAAAAGATCTTAAGACAGATACGCAGTTTTTCTTTCTCTGGTCTGCGTGGCTCCACACTTCACCTTCTGCTCCCTTGCGTATACACGCAGAGACCCTTCTGCTGCACCGCGTACCCACGCACTGTTTCTTCAATCGCTCTGCGTACTGTTACTGTAGGCACGCACCCACAGATACTATCGCGCCGCGTACTGCTACTGTAGCCACGCACCCACAGATGCTATCGCGCTGCGTACCTACGCACCTGCGGCTTCTGAAGCGCCATGTACTTTCCCTATGCCTACGCACCTGATCCTCTGTCGCGCTGCGTACCCACGCACTGCGCCTTCTTCTGCTCTACGTACCCACGCAGTGTGCCTTCTTCTGCTCTGCGTACCCATGCACTTGCACTGTTAATCACCTGCGTACCTCTGGTTAGGGCCGAAATTGGCAGTCCACCAGTGTGCTACAGATCGTCAGATGCCTAGATCTGTTCATGCGCTCGAGAGATCACCCTTCACAGATTCGCTTTCAACTTCACTTTTATATAGATCAAGCTTTTAAGACAATAACCCAATATTTCAGATCTTAAGATATTCGATTTTCAAAAAGATACTTAGCCAAGTGATCTCCTTTGCTTTATATAGGCAAGCTCTTCCTAAAATCATGGATCAAAACCATAGATCACCAATACAAGGGGCCCTAAAACATGGGGCTCAATAATAATAATAATATAAAACAATACCACGGGCCAAAACCATAGAATCAAGAACAACGGGCTAAATACCACGGGCCAAACATAGGAAACCCCACGTGAACGCGCTTCTCTGCCTTGAAGTAAGTGAACTAGGGGTATGCATCTTCTGAACGGGTGACCTGCGTGTCTGGTCGCAGTCCCTTCACGGCGTACCTGCGTGTACGCACCTTTTGAACTATTCTCCTGCGTACCTCTTAATTTTCAACATTTTGAGAGCCTAATCAGAGCATTGCCACTTGAGGGTGTTGCCATCAAGTACAACATCTGTAACATAGAGCCATACCAGAATCATAATGCCAACAATCTCACCCTTTGGACTTGATGGCAACCTCAAAAACTTCAACGTCATTCTCCCCCTTTGACATCAAGGGCAAAGGGTTATGCTTCCCCTAAGAACATGCTCCCCCTGAATATGAACCAAATCTGCAAAGAAGAACCATAATCCACCAAACACCATAAATGACCATGAAAGAGATAGAGACATATTGCAGCAATATTCAGACCAACATCCATGATCTTCTTTTGTACGTCCTCCATAATGCCAACAATGCATTATATGCTCCCCCTGAACCTATGCCATTCAATCTTCAACCAATCCGCAACCTAGCACATGTACGCATATGCCCCAACTGAGCCTTGCATACAACCAACCATCAGAAGAGATTCAACAAGATGATGCATCAACAACCCCCAGCTTTTGCCTGAGGTATTCAAAGGTCTCCCTGGGCAATGGTTTGGTGAGTATATCAGCAACTTGTTCCTTAGAAGGAACATACTCCAACTTGACCTTTTGTTCAAGTACTTGTTCCCGGAGAAAATGATACTTGATCGGTATGTGCTTGGTCTTTGAATGCATGACTGGGTTCTTTGAAATGTTGATTGCACTTGTGTTATCACATAAGATGGAGATAGGTGGTGTACAAGTGATTTGAAAGTCCTGCAAGGTCTGCATAATCCAAAGGAGTTGAGTGCAGCAAGATGCAGCAGCAACATATTCTGCTTCAGCTGTAGACAAGGCAATTGAACTCTGTTTCTTGTTGAACCAAGATACTAATCTGGAACCCATAAAGAACGCACCACCACTTGTGCTCTTCCTGTCATTCACACTTCCTGCCCAATCTGCATCTGTATAAGCATGAAGTGTGAGATCTGTATCTCTAGGATACCATAAGCCATAATTTTGAGTCCCTTGAAGATATTTAAAGATTCTCTTCACTGCCTGAAGATGAGTTTCCTTCGGATTTGCTTGAAATCTTCCAACTATTCCCACTGCATGCATGATGTCTGGTCGGGTACCTGTCAAATAAAGTAGACTTCCAATCATAGATCTGTAGGTTGGTTGATGCACTGCTACTGATTCATCATTTGCACTGAGGCTACATCCTGTGACCATGGGTGTACATACTGGTTTTGCATCTTCCATGCCATATTTCTTCAAAATCTGCTTGAGATACTTTGGTTTGAGACAAAAAGATCCCTCCTTCTTTTTGTTGGATTTGCAAACCAAGAAAATATGTCAGTTCTCCCAGCAAGGACATTTCGAATTCTTTCTGCATCACCAAGGAAAAGCTTTGGCTCATAGCTTCTTCATTGCTGCCAAAGATAATGTCATCTACATACACAACAAGTATTAGCAATTTGTCATTTTCAACTTCTATATAAAGATTGTTGTCTGCTGATCCTTTTGAAAAACCTTGTTGATGAAGATATTTGTCCAAGCGATAGTACCAAGCCCTTGGAGCTTGTTTGAGACCATAGAGAGCCTTTTTCAATCTGCATACAAGATTTGGATCATTTCCAAGAATAAAACCATCTGGCTGCTCAATGTATACTTCTTCTTCCAAGTCTCCATTCAGAAAGGCTGATTTCACGTCCATTTGAAATACTTTGAAGTTTTGAAAGCTTGAGAGAGCAAGGAACATTCGGATGGCCTCAAGTCTTGCAACAGGAGCAAAGGTTTCTTCAAAATCTATTCCTTCTTGATGCGCATACCCTTTACAAACAAGTCTGGCCTTGTTTCTAATTACTTCTCCATTTTCATTCAATTTATTTTTGAAGACCCATTTTGTCCCTATAACATTTTTATCCTTTTGTCTAGGAACCAGCTCCCAAGTGTTGTTCTTTTCGATCTGCTCAAGTTCTTCATCCATTGCTTTCACCCAACATTCATCTTTGCATGCCTCTTTCACATTTTGTGGTTCAGTGGAAGAGAGTAATGCCAAATAGCTTGAAGCTTCTGCAACTGTTCTTCTTGTTTGTACACCTGCTTCTTTCTGCCCCAAAATCTGAGATTCTGGATGATTCTTTTGAACATATTTGGATGGAGTCTTCTCTTCTATCCTTATCTGCTCTTCTGGTTCTTCTTGAGGTTATTCTTCTTCATCATTCCGTCTTTGAGGATAGTCTTCATCTTCTTCGATATCTTCATGATTTACTTGCCCAGGAATGTATCCCTTCTCATCAACCACTACATCAATGCTGTCAACAATTCTTCCAAGTCTTTTATTGTAGCACTTGTATGCTTTGCTGTGTGGAGAATAACTAAGAAGAATGCCTTCATCTGCTCTAGGTTCAAGTTTGCCAAGTTGCTCATCAGTATTCTTAATATAGCATTTGCTCCCAAATATTTTGAAGTGCTTTACCGAAGGAGTCTCACCATACCAGAGCTCATGAGGAGTTTGAGTGCTGTTCACCTGGACATTTGTTTTGTTGAGAATAACCACCGCAGCATATGCAGCTTCACCCCAGAAAGTTGCAGGAGTTCCAGACTCATCAAGCATAGCACGAGCCATTTGTTGGACTGTTCTGTTCATTCTTTCCACTACTCCATTTTGCTGAGGAGTTCTAGCTGTAGAGAATTCTCTTCTTATCCCATGTTCTTCACAGAAATCGAAAAATTCATTTGAGGAAAACTCCCCACCTCTGTCGGATCTGAGGCACTTAATTTTGTATCCTGATTCATTTTCAACCAAGGCTTTAAAGGATTTGAATTTTTCGAATGCTTCATCTTTGTGCTTCATATGCCCTAACCAGACAAATCTGGAGAAATCGTCAATGAATAATATCAAGTATTCATCTCCTCGGGGTGTCCTTTTCCTGAATAGTCCACATACATCTGTATGTACAAGCTCAAGAGGCATGCTAGCTGATCCTTCCTTCTCTGGAAAGTTAGTTCTGGTTTGCTTTCCAAACTGACATGATTTGCATATGGTGTTGTCTGGAATTTTGATATCTGGAAGACCGCGAACTGCCTGATATTTGCATGCTTTCCTTATTTGTGAAAAGCTTAGATGCCCCAACCTCCGATGCCATAACCAGTGTTCATCATCCTTGCTTAGATAGCATTGTTGTTGTCCTTCTTCAAATATGAATAGATTATTTGGAGTTCTTTTAACTTTGATCACCGTTTTACCTGTATCAAGATCAAGAACAAGACATCCATTTGATCTAAATATTACTTCGGTTCCTTGATCACACATCTGGCTGACACTCAGAAGATTATGCTTCAATCCATCAACATACAAAACATTTCCAGCTTTCACCTTTTCTTTTAACTGAGCAGTGCCTTTTCCTTTTATAGTTGCAGGAGTATCATTTCCAAAAGAAACTTTCTTTCCCTTTTCTAAAGCAGAATATGATTCAAGTTTTTCTTTATCACCTGTCATATGCTTCGAACATCCACTGTTAATGTACCATAGATTTTCCTGTCCCTCTGCATAAAATGCTATCCCACATCTTTCTACTTGTGGTTCCTTTATTCTCCATGTTTTGGTACTTGAGGCTTGTTCCTTTGTCTGCTGAAACCTGCTCCTGCATTCAGAATCTTCATGACCAAAGTTATTGCAAATAGAACATTCAACTTCATTTTCAAGAACCGAAAAGTTGTTATAGGTCCTTTTTGTAATCCCTGTCATACTTCTTTGTTTTTGAGCTTCTCTAGTCATGATCGTTTTATATGCAACACATTGAGCTGCTTTGTGACCAAAGTTATGGCAAGAAAAGCATTGTCTATTGAAGAAACACCTGCGGTTATCAAATCTTCCGGCCAAGCGATTGTAATTTCTATTGTCATTCATTCTTGAAGCAAATTGAGAGGATTTTACCTGTGGCTGGTTGTAGCTTTGGTTCATCCTTAAGACGAATCGCCCCTGGTTTGCCTGATAGTCTTTGTTTGTAATTGGTCCCTGCTTTACCTGGTGATCTCCATTGTGCTTTTTCTCATTCCTTCTTGCTGCATCAAGATAACTCTTTGAGGTGGATGCTTGAGAAGTTTCTCCAATATAGCCCAGACCTGTCTTGTTTAGAGGAGAACGTTGTACATTGATGATCTCATCCAGAGTTTCAGATCCTTTGAAAAACTTAAGATTAATAGCCTTTGTTTTCTCAATCTCTTTTCTAAGACCAACAATTTCACCTTCTAACTTTTCAAGATATTTTTCTTTTTCATCAATCTGAAATTGTAGAGTATCAATGATCATATTCTTTTCTTCTATACATGTCTTGAGTCTAGAAATTTCTTCATGAAAGCTATCCACATCTATAGCATCCATGTAATCATCATCTTCAAATGCCATTAAAAGTTTATAGTCATTACCTCGTTCATCTTCATCACTATTTGATAGACCATCACTATCTTCATGAGTGTAGTAGCTTTTCTTATTTGCAATCTGTTTCTTGTTCCATCTAGTAGGTTCCTTTCCTTTATCCTTATAAGGACATTTCGCAGCATAATGAACTACTCTTCCACAAGCAAAGCATTTAAAAGGTAACTTACCTCTGAACCTTCCAGAACCCCTTTGAAGATTTCTGACAAAATTTGATTCTTCTTCTTCTTCTTCTGGAACGTGACTTGCTTCATAATAGTCTCCTTTCCCTGAAGCCTTGAAAGCAGCTTCTCTTCTGTCTGATGGACCTCCCTTTCTCATTTCATAAGCAGTTAGAATTCCGTGTAGCTGAGACATAGTAAGAATTCGTAGATTTTCCTTTTCTTCTATTGCAGACACTTTAGATTCAAACTTGGGGGACAATGATCTTAGAACTTTTTCAACCACAATAGCCTCTTTTATTTCTTCACCCAAGTTTTTCATGCAATTAACAATCTCATCTACCCGAAGAAAATAGTTAGCCACACTTTCATCATTATACATTCTAAGATTCTCATACTGAATCCTGAGGGTTTGAAGTTTAGCACGCTTTACCTGTTCATCACCTTCATAGCTCAAGACAATCTTGTCCCATATTTCCTTTGCGGATTTATATTGCATAACCTTTACGAATTCTGTTTGAGATAAGCATCCTAGCAGAGTATTGACTACTTTAGCATTTGTTTCATATTTCTTCTTCTCGGCCGAATCTGTAGGAGTAACTGAAGGAAAAGTGTAGCCTGTATCTATGATATCCCAAACTTCTGTACCAAGAGATTGAAGATAGGCAGTAACTCTTACCTTCCAATAATTGAAGTTTGTCCCATCAAAGATTGGTGGCTTGATTGATGCTTCCCTCTCGTAGTTGCTCATGATGAATGATCTTCCTCCAAGCGATCAAGCTTCTCTGAAGGACCTGCTCTGATACCAATTGTTGGAAATAATACTGAGAGGGGGGGTGAATCAGTATTATCAAGTTCTTTTAATAAATATTCCTTATTTATACTTTGAATTATTTTTGCATGTCAGTATCATAAAACAATGAGCATGAACAAAGAAAACAGATAGTCACACCAAAGAACACCAGATGTAAGGTGGAAACCCAATGTGGGTGAAAACCACCTACTGCAATTTGTCTCTATCTTCTTTCAAATTAGAAACTTTTTTTACAATGGTTTTGTACTGGTGCAGTCCTTTACCAGTACGCAGGCTGCAACCTGTAGAGAGCTACAACTCTCTCTCGTTTTCCAGTCTCTCCTGGAAGGGAGCTACAACCCCCTACTTCTTTTCTTTCAAGGACCACTTTTCATAAATTTTCAAACTGGATCCATAAACATCAAGAGATCATCAAGTACAAGTAAATCACCAAGTCAACTGCAGTAACCAGATCAACAATAACAGTAAACAGAACCCAGAACACCTTATCAACAGAGAAAAGTCAACCAACAAAAGATCTTAAGACAGATACGCAGTTTTTCTTTCTCTGGTCTGCGTGGCTCCGCACTTCACCTTCTGCTCCCCTGCGTATACACGCAGAGACCATTCTGCTGCACCGCGTACCCACGCACTGTTTCTTCAATCGCTCTGCGTACTGTTACTATAGGCACGCACCCATAGATACTATCACGCCGCGTACTGCTACTGTAGCCACGCACCCACAGATGTTATCGCGCCGCGTACCTATGCACCTGCGGCTTCTGAAGCACCGCGTACTTTCCCTGTGCCTACACACCTGATCCTCTTTCGCGCTGCGTACCCACGCACTGCGCCTTCTTCTGCTCTGGGTACCCACGCAGTGCGCCTTCTTCTGCTCTGCGTACCCACGCACTTGCACTGTTAATCACCTGCGTACCTCTGGTTAGGGCCGAAATTGGCAGTCCACCAGTGTGCTACAGATCGTCAGATGCCCAGATCTGTTCATGCGCTCGGGAGATCACCCTTCACAGATTCGCTTTCAACTTCACTTTTATATAGATCAAGCTTTTAAGACAATAACCCAATATTTCATATCTTAAGATATTCGATTTTGAAAAAGATACTTAGCCAAGTGATCTCCTTTGCTTTATATAGGCAAGCTCTTCCTAAAATCATGGATCAAAACCAGAGATCACTAATACAAGGGGCCCTAAAACATGGGGCTCAATAATAATAATAATAATATAAAACAATACCACCGGCCAAAACCATAGAATCAAGAACGGCGGGCTAAATACCACGGGCCAAACATAGGAAACCCCACGTGAACGCGCTTCTCTGCCTTGAAGTAAGTGAACTGGGGGTACGCACCTTCTGAACGGGTGACCTGCGTGTCTGGTCGCAGTCCCTTCACGGCGTACCTGCGTGTACGCACCTTTTGAACTATTCTCTTGCGTACCTCTTAATTTTCAACATTTTGAGAGCTTGATCAGAGCATTGCCACTTGAGGGTGTTGCCATCAAGTACAACATCTGTAACATAGAGCCATACCAGAATCATAATGCCAACAATCTCCCCATTTGGACTTGATGGCAACCTCAAAAACTTCAACGTCATTCTCCCCCTTTGACATCAATGGCAAAGGGTTATGCTCCCCCAAAGAACATGCTCCCCCTGAATATGAACCAGATCTGCAAAGAAGAACCATAATCCACCAAACACCATAAATGACCATGAAAGAGATAGAGACATATTGCAGCAATATTCAGACCAACATCCATGATCTTCTTCTGTACGTCCTCCATAATGCCAACAATGCATTATATGCTCCCCCTGAACCTGTGCCATTCGATCTTCAACCAATCCGCAACCTAGCACATGTACGCATATGCCCCAACTGAGCCTTGCATACAACCAACCATCAGAAGAGATTCAACAAGATGATGCATCAACAACCCCCAGCTTTTGCCTGAGGTATTCAAAGGTCTCCCTGGGCAATGGTTTGGTGAGTATATCAGCAACTTGTTCCTTAGAAGGAACATACTCCAACTTGACTTTTTGTTCAAGTACTTGTTCCCGGAGAAAATGATACTTGATTGGTATGTGCTTGGTCTTTGAATGCATGACTGGGTTCTTTGAAATGCTGATTGCACTTGTGTTATCACATAAGATGGAGATAGGTTGTGTACAAGTGATTTGAAAGTCCTGCAAGGTCTGCATCATCCAAAGGAGTTGAGTGCAGCAAGATGCAGCAGCAACATATTCTGCTTCAGCTGTAGACAAGGCAATCAGACTCTGTTTCTTGCTGAACCAAGATACTAATCTGGAACCCATAAAGAACGCACCACCACTTGTGCTCTTCCTGTCATCCATGCTTCCTGCCCATTCTGCATCTGTATAAGCATGAAGTGTGAGACCTGTATCTCTAGGATACCATAAGCCATAATTTTGAGTCCCTTGAAGATATTTAAAGATTCTCTTCACTGCCTGAAGATGAGTTTCCTTCGGATTTGCTTGAAATCTTCCAACTATTCCCACTGCATGCATGATGTCTAGTCGGGTACCTATCAAATAAAGTAGACTTCCAATCATAGATCTGTAGGTTGGTTGATGCACTGCTGCTGATTCATCATTTGCACTGAGGCTACATCCTGTGACCATGGGTGCACATACTAGTTTTGCATCTTCCATGCCATATTTCTTCAAAATCTGCTTGAGATACTTGGTTTGAGACAAAAAGATCCCTACTTCTTTTTGTTGGATTTGCAAACCAAGAAAATATGTCAGTTCTCCCAGCAAGGACATTTCGAATTCTTTCTGCATCACCAAGGAAAAGCTTTGACTCATAGCTTCTTCATTGCTGCCAAAGATAATGCCATCTACATACACAACAAGTATTAGCAATTTGTCATTTTCAACTTTTATATAAAGATTGTTGTCTGCTGATCCTTTTGAAAAACCTTGTTGATGAAGATATTTGTCCAAACGATAGTACCAAGCCCTTGGAGCTTGTTTGAGACCATAGAGAGCCTTTTTCAATCTGCATACAAGATTTGGATCATTTCCAAGAATAAAACCATCTGGCTGCTCAATGTATACTTCTTCTTCCAAGTCTCCATTCAGAAAGGCTGATTTCACGTCCATTTGAAATACTTTGAAGTTTTGAAAGCTTGAGAGAGCAAAGAACATTCGGATGGCCTCAAGTCTTGCAACAGGAGCAAAGGTTTCTTCAAAATCTATTCCTTCTTGATGCGCATACCCTTTACAAACAAGTCTGGCCTTGTTTCTAATTACTTCTCCATTTTCATTCAATTTATTTTTGAAGACCCATTTTGTCCCTATAACGTTTTTATCCTTTGGTCTAGGAACCAGCTCCCAAGTGTTGTTCTTTTCGATCTGCTCAAGTTCTTCATCCATTGCTTTCACCCAACATTCATCTTTGCATGCCTTTTTCACATTTTGTGGTTCAGTGGAAGAGAGTAATGCCAAATAACTTGAAGCTTCTGCAACTGTTCTTCTTGTTTGTACACCTGCTTCTTTTTGCCCCAAAATCTGAGATTCTGGATGATTCTTCTGAACATATCTGGATGGAGTCTTCTCTTCTATCCTTATCTTCTCTTCTGGTTCTTCTTGAGGTTCTTCTTCTTCATCATTCTGTCTTTGAGGGTAGTCTTCATCTTCTTCGATATCTTCATGGTTTACTTGCCCAGGAATGTATCCCTTCTCATCAACCACTACATCAATGCTGTCAACAATTCTTCCAAGTCTTTTATTGTAGCACTTGTATGCTTTGCTGTGTGGAGAATAACCAAGAAGAATGCCTTCATCTGCTCTAGGTTCAAGTTTGCCAAGTTGCTCATCAGTATTCTTAATATAGCATTTGCTCCCAAATATTTTGAAGTGCTTTACCGAAGGAGTCTCACCATACTAGAGCTCATGAGGAGTTTGAGTGTTGTTCACCCGGACATTTGTTTTGCTGAGAATAACCACCGCAGCATATGCAGCTTCACCCCAGAAAGTTGCGGGAGTTCCAGACTCATCAAGCATAGCACGAGCCATTTGTTGGACTGTTCTGTTCATTCTTTCCACTACTCCATTTTGCTGAGGAGTTCTAGCTGTAGAGAATTCTCTTCTTATCCCATGTTCTTCACAGAAATCGAAAAATTCATTTGAGGTAAACTCCCCACCTCTGTCGGATCTCAGGCACTTAATTTTGTATCCTGATTCATTTTCAACCAAGGCTTTAAAGGATTTGAATTTTTCGAATGCTTCATCTTTGTGCTTCATAAGTCCTAACCAGACAAATCTGGAGAAATCGTCAATGAATAATATCAAGTATTCTTCTCCTCGGGGTGTCCTTTTCCTGAATGGTCCACATACATCTGTATGTACAAGCTCAAGAGGCATGCTAGCTGATCCTTCCTTCTCTGGAAAGTTAGTTCTGGTTTGCTTTCCAAACTGACATGATTTGCATATGGTGTTGTCTGGAATTTTGATATCTAGAAGACCGCGAACTGCCTGATATTTGCATGCTTTCCTTATTTGTGAAAAGCTTAGATGCCCCAACCTCCGGTGCCATAACCAGTGTTCATCATCCTTGCTTAGATAGCATTGTTGTTGTCCTTCTTCAAATATGAATAGATTATTTGGAGTTCTTTTAACTTTGATCACCGTTTTACCTGTATCAAGATCAAGAACAAGACATCCATTTGATCTAAATATTACTTCGGTTCCTTGATCACACATCTGGCTGACACTCAGAAGATTATGCTTCAATCCATCAACATACAAAACATTTCCAGCTTTCACCTTTTCTTTTAACTGAGCAGTGCCTTTTCCTTTTATAGTTGCAGGAGTATCATTTCCAAAAGAAACTTTCTTTCCCTTTTCTAAAGCAGAATATGATTCAAGTTTTTCTTTATCACCTGTCATATGCTTCGAACATCCACTGTCAATGTACCATAGATTTTCCTGTTCCTCTACATAAAATGCTATCCCACGTCTTTCTGCTTGTGGTTCCTTTATTCTCCATGTTTTGGTGCTTGAGGCTTGTTCCTTTGTCTGCTGAAACCTGCTCCTGCATTCAGAATCTTCATGACCAAAGTTATTGCAAATAGAACATTCAACTTCATTTTCAAGAACCGAAAAGTTGTTATAGGTCCTTTTTGTAATCCCTGTCATACTTCTTTGTTTTTGAGCTTCTCTAGTCATGATCGTTTTATATGCAACACATTGAGCTGCTTTGTGACCAAAGTTATGGCAAGAAAAGCATTGTCCATTGAAGAAACTCCTGCGGTTATCAAATCTTCCGGCCAAACGATTGTAATTTCTATTGTCATTCATTCTTGAAGAAAATTGAGAGGATTTTACCTGTGGCTGGTTGTAGCTTTTGTTCATCCTTAAGACGGATTGCCCCTGGTTTGCCTGATAGTCTTTGTTTGTAATTGGTCCCTGCTTTACCTGGTGATCTCCATTGTGCTTTTGCTCATTCCTTCTTGCTGCATCAAGATAACTCTTTGAGGTGGATGCTTGAGAAGCTTCTCCAATATAGCCCAGACCTGTCTTGTTTAGAGGAGAATGTTGTACATTGATGATTTCATCCAGAGTTTCAGATCCTTTGACAAACTTAAGATTAATAGCCTTTGTTTTCTCAATCTCTTTTCTAAGACCAACAATTTCACCTTCTAACTTTTCAAGATATTTTTCTTTTTCATCAATCTGAAATTGTAGAGTATCAATGATCATATTCTTTTCTTCTATACATGTCTTGAGTCTAGAAATTTCTTCATGAAAGCTATCCACATCTATAGCATCCATGTAATCATCATCTTCAAATGCCATTAAAAGTTTATAGTCATTACTTCGTTCATCTTCATCACTATTTGATAGACCATCACTATCTTCATGAGTGTAGTAGCTTTTCTTATTTGCAATCTGTTTCTTGTTCCATCTAGTAGGTTCCTTTCCTTTATCCTTATAAGGACATTTCGCAGCATAATGACCTACTCTTCCACAAGCAAAGCATTTAAAAGGTAACTTACCTCTGAACCTTCCAGAACCCCTTTGAAGATTTCTGACAAAATTTGATTCTTCTTCTTCTTCTTTTGGCACGTGACTTGCTTCATAATAGTCTCCTTTGCCTGAAGCCTTGAAAGCAGCTTCTCTTCTGTCTGATGGACCTCCCTTTCTCATTTCATAAGCAGTTAGAATTCCGTGTAGCTGAGACATAGTAAGAATTCGTAGATTTTCCTTTTCTTCTATTGCAGACACTTTAGATTCAAACTTGGGGACAATGATCTTAGAACTTTTTCAACCACAATAGCCTCTTTTATTTCTTCACCCAAGTTTTTCATGCAATTAACAATCTCATCTACCCGAAGAAAATAGTTAGCCACACTTTCATCATTATACATTCTAAGATTCTCATACTGAATCCTAAGGGTTTGAAGTTTAGCACGCTTTACCTGTTCATCACCTTCACAGCTCAAGACAATCTTGTCCCATATTTCCTTTTCGGATTTATATTGCATAACCTTTACGAATTCTGTTTGAGATAAGCATCCTAGCATAGTATTGACTGCTTTAGCATTTGTTTCATATTTCTTCTTCTCAGCCGAATCTGTAGGAGTAGCTGAAGGAAAAGTGTAGCCTGTATCTATGATATCCCAAACTTCTGTACCAAGAGATTGAAGATAGGCAGTAACTCTTACCTTCCAATAATTGAAGTTTGTCCCATCAAAGATTGGTGGCCTGATTGATGCTTCCCTCTCGTAGTTTCTCATGATGAATGATCTTCCTCCAAGCGATCAAGCTTCTCTGAAGGACCTGCTCTGATACCAATTGTTGGAAATAATACTGAGAGGGGGGGTGAATTAGTATTATCAAGTTCTTTTAATAAATCTTGCTTATTTATACTTTGAATTATTTTTGCATGTCAGTATCATAAAACAATGAGCATGAACAAAGAAAACAGATAGTCACACCAAATAACACCAGATGTAAGGTGGAAACCCAATGTGGGTGAAAACCACCTGCTGCAATATGTCTCTATCTTCTTTCAAATTAGAAACTCTTTTTACAATGGTTTTGTACTGGTGCAGTCCTTTACCAGTACGCAGGCTGCAACCTGCAGAGAGCTACAACTCTCTCTCGTTTTCCAGTCTCTCCTGGAAGGGAGCTACAACCCCCTACTTCTTTTCTTTCAAGGACCACTTTTCATAAATTTTCAAACTGGATCCATAAACATCAAGAGATCATCAAGTACAAGTAGATCACCCAGTCATCTGCAGTAACCAGATCAACAATAACAGTAAACAGAACCCAGAACACCTTATCAACAGAGAAAAGTCAGCCAACAAAAGATCTTAAGACAGATACGCAGTTTTTCTTTCTCTGGTCTGTGTGGCTCTGCACTTCACCTTCTGCTCCCCTGCGTATACACGCAGAGACCCTTCTGCTGCACCGCGTACCCACGCACTGTTTCTTCAATCTCTCTGCGTACTGTTACTGTAGGCACGCACCCACAGATACTATCGCGCCGCGTACTGCTACTGTAGCCACGCACCCACAGATGCTATCGCATCGCGTACCTACGCACCTGCGGCTTCTGAAGCGCCGCGTACTTTCCCTGTGCCTACGCACTTGATCCTCTATCGCGCTGCGTACCCACGCACTGCGCCTTCTTCTGCTCTGTGTACCCACGCAGTGCGCCTTCTTCTGCTCTGCGTACCCACGCACTTGCATTGTTAATCACCTGCGTACCTCTGGCTAGGGCCGAAATTGGCAGTCCACCAATGTGCTACAGATCGTCAGATGCCCAGATCTGTTCATGCGCTCGAGAGATCACCCTTCACAGATTCGCTTTCAACTTCACTTTTATATAGATCAAGCTTTTAAGACAATAACCCAATATTTCAGATCTTAAGATATTCGATTTTCAAAAAGATACTTAGCCAAGTGATCTCCTTTGCTTTATATAGGCAAGCTCTTCCTAAAATCATGGATCAAAACCATAGATCACCAATACAAGGGGCCCTAAAACATGGGGCTCAATAATAATAATAATATAAAACAATACCATGGGCCAAAACCATAGAATCAAGAACGGCGGGCTAAATACCACGGGCCAAACATAGGAAACCCCACGTGAACGCGCTTCTCTGCCTTGTAGTAAGTGAACTTGGGGTACGCACCTTCTGAACGGGTGACCTGCGTGTCTGGTCGCAGTCCCTTCACGGCGTACCTGCGTGTACGCACCTTTTGAACTCTTCTCCTGCGTACCTCTTAATTTTCAACATTTTGAGAGCCTGATCAGAGCATTGCCACTTGAGGGTGTTGCCATCAAGTACAACATCTGTAACATAGAGCCATACCAGAATCATAATGCCAACAGAGGCTATAAGATTTTGCAAGTTTTGAAGCTTATGATATTTATGTTGTATGATGTTCCTAAAGATTAATGAAGATGTTGTGGTGATTCCAAGAACTGATATGTGGAGTGTGTGTTCCTGTCTTTGTTTATCATTTTCATATGTGCTTCTTTTCTCTTATAAATCATGCAATTGTAATTGTTGGAACTCAGTATTGTATGTCAGATTTATCTATGTCATGCTATGACAAATGGTAGCTGTAATATGTGAGATTGAATGCCCTAAAATGTTCTTCATGGTTTCTAATTTATTTTCATTTGTCTATTCATAATTCTGCTCGAATTTAGTGCACAAGATTCTATCACTATCCCTCTACACCAGATTCCCTTCTTTTATCTCTTCCTTCACCTATACTACAACAACTAAAGAAAATTCACTATCTCTGTGTAGCCCACCATGGATGAGCATTAATTATTTGGAACTAAATACTGTCAATCTGTGAAATGTGATTTGCCTTTGTGTAAAATAATTGAACCATATTTAAGTCATTATACATTTAACACTTGAGCAACATTGATTTATTTTCAAGAGACACTAAGATGTCCTAGGCACTAACCCTTCTCCTCAACGCGGGTGGTTATCTCTGGGACGACAACACCTAGAAGCCATTTTTCTCTCACAACATTGTAAAATAATCTTAAAAGAAAATATTTCAAGGTTATACAGACTTACCACTTATTTATAAGGATTCACAATGAGTATGTGCTTTGACTGCAACTCAATCATTTGAGATATCCAGGTAATATGAACAAGGGCAATAACTGCAATGTAGTATAGTCCATGCCTCTACCTCTAATAAATTAATTAAAGGTTGTGTAGAGTGCGGATAAATGTTTACGCACAATGAAATCTCATCACACAGTGAAAGACCTCTGTACTGTGAAAGCTCTCCGCGTAGTGAAAGCTCTCCGTAGAACACAAAATTAGCCAACGAAGCTAATCAATTGATTTAAGTTTGTGCAGAGTGCGTAGAAAACTCTACACAATGAAAGCTCCCCGCACAAAGAAATTTCTATGCACAATGAAATCTCTCCGCATAATCAAATCTATTTGCACAAAACTCTCTGCACAATGGAAATCTCAAACACGTTACTTGTTAAAATTGTGCAGAGTTTCCAAATTCATATGAAGCAAATGCCAATAAATAATAAGCCCGGAAAATTACAATATTCCTTGTGCAAATTGATACATTGTGCGAAGTGTCAAAATTTACATGAAGCAAATATTAAGCAATATTACATATCAGTTTCGCAATGAATTTCTTTTGCATACAATGAATGGTTTATTGAGCTATTTCCACATAATGAATGCTTATCCATGTTGTGCACAATGAACACCATTTTAGCATAGATTTGCCCATTTATCGATTTATGCAAGTTTCGAATTCAACTGCGGGAGAAAGGGTGTGTGATAAGTGTGGGAGAAAGGGTATGCAATAAGTGTGGGAGCAAGGACTATATCGTGTCAAGTTTTCTTCATCCAAATCCCCCATAAGGCAGGGAGGGGAGCTAACTGCTACTGTTTTTTTATGCAGAGACAAGTTATGCGGGAGAAAGGGTGTATGTGAAGTGCGAGAGCGAGACTATATCAAGTCAAGCTTTTTTTTTTCCGCTGCATTTTGCATAAAGCTAATTTAATATTGGAGGATAAATTTACTTAGTAAGAGGAGATATCATGTTTTAAGTTAGGATCATATTATGATTTATATTATTATGCAGAGGTGCAGAACAAGTAATGTTGATAGACTGGGCGAAGTGCTTAAAACGTATAAATATATGAGAACTAAAGAGATTGCAACTCGCTTATGTAAGTGAGGGAGGGGGGTAGTGTGTGAGCAAGGACTATCTTGGGTGAAGCTTTCTTTCTCTGCATTTAACATAAGGGTAATTTAACACTGTAACAAAAATTTATTTAGCAAGAGAAAATGCTCAGAGAATTTCACATTTTAATTTAGATCATATTATGACTTATATTAATGTGTTTATATTAAGGTGCGAAATAAGTAACATTGATACATTGTGAGAAGTGTTTAAAGATTATATGGATCTTTAGTACAATTGTCTGTTTCATTTGATATATGCAAAATAATTGGATATAGTAGATCTGAAGGAGGGGCATTACATTGTAGACCTTGCTATTTCACTTGACAAGTCAATTAAGAATTTGGCACTCACTATAGATAAATGCACTAGTGGTGCAGAGTGAACGATGTCATGGTAAAATGGTACATGTGGAGATGAGGGAGTGCAGAGAAGGAGACACAAATATAACACAACTTCGAAACAAGTTTAAGAGAACTAGATGACTGGAGAACATTCTATGAGTGAAAACATAGGGAATCGAAGAGCTGATGCCTATGTCATTGCTGCACAAATTGTGCATGATTTGTTTTATATTTTGAAGTGTCTTTTTTGTGCTTCTTTTATACAATTATTACATATCAAAGAGTACATAGAAACTATAGCAAAAAAAACACAGGGCTTATCAAATGGAAATAAATAGAACATAAACACACCTCTTAGAAAAGTTATCATTGTCTTAATTGAAACAATTTTTAATCAAAACAATAGTAAACATTAAATAAAATTATATAATTAGGATTAGAAAGATACTCAACAATAATGCTTGTGGTTGTTTCTCTTTGTTAACTGGTTCAATACCATGTAAAATGTTTTTGTCTTGTACTATTTTTTCTACATTTTCACTTGTTTACGATATTTAAAATTAGCATCATGTACAGGGTGGCAAGCTTTGATTGTGTGGAATGCGGAAGTGTGGAGAAAAAAAAATGAAAGTTTTGTTTTCACTTCTATATTCCACGGAATGAGATTTACTGAATTCTAAAGACTTGTTGTTAGCATTGTATTCTTCAGAGATCTATGCCTGAGATCCAAAATTGTTGTCAAATATTCATTTTCATTTTAATCAATACAAAAACATTATATATAATAAAATGTCTCAAATCATATGTTTGAAAACCTGTAGAAGACATTATCATAAAATCGATACATACTCAGATTTAGTAACAATAATTGTATCCATATTTAAATGGCAATCACCATAGCTATAATTCAGATATATACGAGATCATATTCAAAACATAGGCATAAAAAACAAACTTGTTGAATAGAATTGGAACTGTGATACTGATAATTATTTCATTATACACAGAAAGGGTGTGCGGGAGAAGGGACTATATCGAGTAAAGATATTCTCCTATTAGTACAATTATATTTTTTGTTTGATATATGCAAAGAAACTAGATATAGCAGATTCAAAGGAGATGGGGCAAGTTCTTGAGTGGCAAGACTTTTTTTAGTTTTCTAGAAACATAATTAAATAATTAATAAGCATATGCATAATTAAACAAAGCTTTGATTGTGTAGAATGCAGGAGTGCAGAGCAACTACAATGAAATATTTATCCAAACTTCCATATTCCCCAAAATGAAATATATTCAATTCTAAAGACATGGTGCTAGCATTGTATTTTTCTGATATGTATTCTCGAGATCCAAAACTATTTTCAAATGCACATTTTCATTTTAATCAACAACACAACATTACATTCAATACAAATGCTGAAAGTATATGTTCAAAAACTTATAGAAAACATTATCATAAAATTGACACAAATTCAGATTCAGTAACATAACTGTATCGATATTCAAATGCCAATCACCATAGCCATAATTCAGATATATAGGAAATCATATTCAAAACATAGTCATAAAAAAAAAAAAATCGCTGAATAGAGTGAGGACTATAGCACAGAGAATTGGAAATCCTGATACAAAATCATAAAAGTAAATGCATTTGTTCCAATGGGAACTAGGATTGGGATCCCGTGAACCGTAATACAATAAAGGTATCCACAAAAAAATAAGAATTTGTATATAGTAATTAACTAGGATCATCATAACATAATGAAAAAAGATGAATTATCTAATATTAGTAAACAAAAAATTGAATGTTGAAGGATTTGAGAACACTTAGAATACGTAAAAGTGTCCACTATGACTATATTTTTGTTAGATGTCTATCGGGTTCATGATTTCTTTAACAAATTTGTCCATTGTAGTTTTAATGAAATCTTTGTCAAGAGTAATTGTAATCTCCATTTTGACATTTTTATTGAATATCTCCTTTTCAGATTTTCTAGCTTCTTCTTACAACTGCGCAACCAAGATAGAGTTCTCGTTATTGACTCTAACAAAAGTAATTGGCCATTTGGTAATTTATTCTATAGTAAAATCAATCATGTCATCAAACTCTATTACCATTGACTGTTTTAGCTTGTTTAATTCAACTTTTAAAATGTCTCTTGAAATTATTTTAGAATTTCATATGATGCGTGGATCGTTTAGGTGCTCTAAAATTTCTACCGTCGTCAGATAAGCAACACCTATTCTATTGCTTAGGATATCACATTCATAAATTATTTCCTCCAGTGCATTGATTCTCTCAGACCATCCAACTTCCACTTGCTTTATTTGATTATCTTTTTTTTCTAAGTAAAAGTAATCTATTAATATGTACAGTAAATATACAAAGAGGACAGAGCCTCGAGCCAGTTTATCGTGGTTTTATCAAAATATGGACTGCCCCAACATTGGGGAAACCAGTCCAGCAAGACCATAGCCTTTGAAAATGATAGCAGTTTTGAGACTAAACCCCACAAAAAAAACACAGTAAGACAATACCCTGACATTTGGTCCAGAAAGGAGACCAACATCCATCTTAAGATTATCAAAATCCAAAAAGAACCAGATATAAGTCACCAAGGCAGCCATAGTCGGCCAAGATCTAACCTCAGTCCGCCTCTACTGAAACTCTGTCTGCCACCTTCGACTGCCTGGAGGCCACATAATCTTAGCTATCGTCATCGGGGATGGGTTCCTCGATGATTTGGCAAGCCCAGTCATCTGCCACGTCCATGGAGGCATTGCCGTGTAGCCCTCCACCACCACCGTGAGGCTCGCTCCAATCGCCTGAAGCATCCTGAATAGCAGAACCATCGTGACACGAACCACCAAAGGGGCGTGTGGTAGCCAAGCAGCCCCCTTCACCATGCAGAGTTTTGTTAGAGTCGGTCTTTACATCCCTCCGTCAGAGATGATTTCTCTTTTTGCATTTTATTTTTAGGTGTTTCGCTCGATTCACTCAGTTGCATTCCGCTAGGAGCATGCCATAAATCTGATGGAAGGGTCTTGTCATTCATTACCCCTCATGCCTTATCCATGTTGGCTAGGTTTGTTCATCAAAATCAGGTTTTCATGTCTTTTGATCAACAAGAGTTATTTTCAGTCACTAGGTCTAGGGTTTCACAAATTATGTCTTTGTAAGCAGAACTTCGCCGAAAATCACATGAGGAAAGACCTTTATCGACGCGTTTCGAACCAACCAGTGTGGTTCATCGTCAAGACAAGTTGAAGAAACAAATCGAGCTTAGCATGTTAAATAGTCTGAGCAGAGACTCCAACGGCTAAATCGACCAACGCCTAATTTTGACCTTCGAACCCAAGTCAAATTATTATTCATTAATTTAATATTATTATTATTTTTAATATTAATACATAAAATATTTGTAATGGTTAGTTTTAAAAATTAATTAATTAATTTATATATATATATATATATATATATATATATATATATATATATATATATATATATATATATATATATAATATTAGGTTATTAAGATAAAAGTTAGATCAAAAAATAAATAAAATACTTTTAGTGGTTAGTTTAAGAAGATAATTTACTTATTTATTTAAATTATTTAATAATTATTGTTAATATAAAATATATATATATATATATATATATATATATATATATATATATATATATATATAATATGTTGTTAAGGACGAGAAAAATTTCGATGGTTATCTTAAAAAGTAATTTAATAATATATATATATATATATATATATATATATATATTTCAATTAAAATCATAAAGTTAAGGTTAAAAATATAAATAAATAAAATAATTTAAATGGTTAGTTAGAAAAGGTAATTTATTTCATTTAATTAAATTATTTATTATTATATATTAATAATATAAGTAATTTTTTGTTTAATTAAATTATTTATTAAATATAATTAATATTATATTAGTAATATAGTCTTGATATTAAAATATTATTAATATTAGTAGTTAAATTATTATTTATTAATTTAATATTATTATTATTTTTAATATTATTATTATTATTATTATTATTTATGGAAATAAGTTAAATTAAGTAAAATATATAGATAAATAAAATATTTTTAATAGTTAGTTTTAAAAAAACTTTAATTTAATTTATTTATTTAAATTATTTATTAATAATTATATATATATAAGTTATAATATTAGGTTATAAAGATAAAAGTTAGGTAAAAAATAGTTGAAAAAGGAATAAAAATAATAAATAGATCATTAAAATTAATTAATTAATTAATTAATTAATTAAAAAAATAAAAAATAAAAATAAAAAAAATAAATAAATATATATAATAATAATAATAAATATATGTAAATATAAGGTATGTAAATAAATAAATAAATAAAAATAAAACAGAGAGAACGACAAAAAATAAAAAGGGGAGGGACAGGAAAAAGACCAATAGAAACCACAGAGCAAAATGGATCAACCCTAGGAGGAAGGAAGGCTCCAGGGGGAACACAGAAAGCTAGCACAAAAAAAAGGGGGGGGGGGAAGGAGAAAGACTAAGACGACAGGGCAGGGATCCAACAGCTACTGATTTTCCAGCCGTCATCTCTATTGAGATTGTTAGGCCTTCTTTCAATCTCAATAGCTTCCCTAAATTTACGATGATAGAATTGAGCAACCTTAGCAACAACCTTGGCCTCCTCAATACAAACCTGATGCTTGGTCTTTTCCACATGCTCTGCTAACGCTGAAGACTTGGTTCTCTCATGTTTTATGCAGCTGACCTAAGACATGGGAGAACCAAGTCTTCAGCGTTAGCAGAGCATGTGGAAAATACCAAGCATCAGGTTTGTATTGAGGAGGCCAAGGTTGTTGCTAAGGTTGCTCAATTCCATCATCGTAAATTCAGGGAAGCTATTGAGATTGAAAGAAGGCCTAACAATCTCAATAGAGAAGATGGCTGGAAAATCAGTAGCTGTTGGATCCCTGCCCTGTCGTCTTAGTCTTTCTCCTTCCCCCCCCCTTTTTTTTCTGTGCTAGCTTTCTGTGTTCCCCCTGGAGCCTTCCTTTCTCCTAGGGTTGATCCGTTGTGCTCTGTGGTTTCTATTGTTCTTTTTCCTGTCCCTCCCCTTTTTATTTTTTGTCGTTCTCTCTGTTTTATTTTTATTTATTTATTTATTTATATACCTTATTATTATTATTATATATATTATTATTTTATTTTTTTTTAATTAATTAATTTTTTTTTAATGATCTATTTATTATTTTTTTTCCTTTTTCAACTATCTTTTACCTAACTTTTATCTTAATAACCTAATATTA
Source organism: Pinus tabuliformis (assembly GCA_031772625.1). Classification (NCBI taxonomy): domain Eukaryota; kingdom Viridiplantae; phylum Streptophyta; class Pinopsida; order Pinales; family Pinaceae; genus Pinus; species Pinus tabuliformis. The sequence continues at coordinate 869,424,426 of CM062817.1, forward strand.
TAACTTACTTTTATATATATATATATATATATATATATATATATATATATATATATATATATATATAATTTAAATTAATTAATTAAATTAAAGTTTTTTTTAAAACTAACCATTAAAAGTATTTTATTTATCTATATATTTTACCTAATTTAACTTATTTCCAGAAATAATAATAATAATAATAATATTAAAAATAATAATAATATTAAATTAATAAATAATAATTTGACTACTAATATTAATAATATATTAATATCAAGACTATATTACTAATATAATATTAATTATATTTAATAAATAATTTAATTAAACAAAAAATTACTTATATTATTAATATATAATAATAAATAATTTAATTAAATTAAATAAATTACCTTTTCTAACTAACCATTTAAATTATTTTATTTATTTATATTTTTAACCTTAAATTTATGATTTTAATTGAAATATATATATATATATATATATATATTATTAATAAATTACTTTTTAAGATAACCCATCAAAAATTTTCGAGTCCTTAACAACATATATATATATATATATATATATATATATATATATATATATATTTTATATTAACAATAATTATTAAATAATTTAAATAAATAAGTAAATTATCTTCTTAAACTAACCACTAAAAGTATTTTATTTATTTTTTAATCCTAACTTTTATCTTAATAACCTAATATTATAAGTTTAATATATATATATATATATATATATATATATATATATATTAATTAATTTTTAAAACTAACCATTACAAATATTTTATGTATTAATATTAAAAATAATAATAATATTAAATTAATGAATAATAATTTGACCTGGGTCCAAAGGTCAAAATTAGTCGTTGGTCGATTTAGCCGTTGGAGTCTTTGCTTAGACTATTTAACATGCTAAAGCTGGATCTGTTTCTTCAACTTGTCCTGACGATGAACCACAATGGTTGGTTCGAAACGCGTCGACAAAGGTCTTTCCTCATGTGATTTTCGCCGAAGTTCTGCTTACAACTATTATGGATCACAGAAGCCTCAATTCAATAAATTATGTCTTCACAATGTCCAATAAAGCCAGCAGGCCAGAGGGAGGTTCTTAAAAAGTTGTCATTCAAAGATTTTCATCATCATATGGATGGATTATGACTCTTCTTCAAAACTATGTTTTGAAGAAAAGTCAAAATTTCGTTTTTTTTGTTTTTTTGTTTTGGTTTTTTTTTTTTTTTTCATTTGTTTAATTCTTCAGGCACAGCCCTGGTCTCCTTGCCAAATTCCATGTCAGCTATCCCTGCAAAAATCTGCCAAGAATTTCATCATTTCAGTCAAAAAAAATCAAAAAGGAAATTTAAAAACAAAGTTGTATTAAAATGGAAAAAGTGTCAATGCCAAAACATTACAAAGATGGGTCTTGGAGAGTCAAAAATCAAATCCATGTCTTTATAAAGATATTTTCATGAAGATCAATGTCATTTGCATGCCAAGACCAAAGAGAAGCCACTTAAAGCAAATTGGTTGAGTTAGTATGTGATTTGGGTGAAGTTGGAGGAAACTTGGCCAGCGCGGCGCATAGAGCAGGTGGCGCGGTGCACTGAGGAGGCGCGACGCACTGGGAGAAGTTATCCAGTGTAATTTTGAACGGGCGCGGCACACTAGGACGACACGGCGCATTAGGTATGCGGTGCGGCTTGGCGCATACACCTGAAAGCCCGAATTTGTTTGAAATTTCTCCAAATTTCCATTTATTTGCGTGGATTTGCCAGGAAGGGTCAACATCTTGATGTTTCATTCATTTTTTGTGCTGAGTGATGGTGGTTTATGGATGCTAATGATTGAAACAAAAATCCAAACCCTACTTCAACGTGCCTCAAAAGAAATTGCTGTGGTTTCCACAATTCACTGTTTTGCTACCAAAGTCACTTCTCCATCATTCCCTTCTCCCTTATTCCATTTCTCCTAGATTTCATTCTTCCCTATCCCCAAAAGTTACTAAACCCCTATCCCCAATTCCCTTCAACACATTTCCAAATGTAAAAACCCCAAACCCTCCTACATTTCCCTAACAAAATTTCTCCCAATATTCCCTAATCCCTTACTGTTTTCCCCTTCCTAACATACCCTTGTTGCATCTTTTTCCTTTGGTGGCAGAATCCAACTATATTACATTACAAAACAATAGTTTCATACATCAGCAGTCATTTGAGGTAGTTTGTATACCAGCAGTGATGTCATCTGGTCATTCATCTGACTATGAAGTGGAAACCCAAAGTGACTCACCCTTGGAAGGACATGCACCTCGGAGGCCTCATAAAAGTGGCAGACATGTTAGAGAAGAACCGACCACCCTTACAGAATTGCAGGCCTGCCCTCTTGCCGTCTCTTGTTTCCAGTTTCAGTCATGTTATGAATTTTGTGAGAAGGTTGCTACTGTTCGAGTTCATCATGAGTTGGCTCGCTTATTTGTATTACATTTACATGGTGATCGAGTTACTTTGGCTGGTGTCACTTTCACACTTACACCAGATTCTATCTCATTAGCAACCGGCATATCGAACATTGGAGAACCATGGAACAAGAAGCAGAAGATTAACCGGCAACATTATGAGCCATATATTAAAACTAGTTTCTTGAGGCAGCTCAAGAGAGTGTTCCCTTTCCGATATCTCAAAAATGAATATGGTCCATTAATGAAATTAATCATGAAGTATTTCAGTTGTGAAGGTCACTTCTCTCGAGTATATGCTTATCACATCAGGTTGCTCATGCATTTCACCTAGGTAAGGATGATGAACATTCCTTATTTCATATGCCGAAACATAGAGAGGATGACCGCCCTTGTGCAGCACAAGACCCCTGAGCAACAGTTCAACAGCATTTGCCATTTTTGTCTCATCAAGATTTTGGTGGTTCATCAGCTTGGATTACAGGATATCACTTGGGATGATTTCATCTCTTATGACTTTTTTAGAGCTCCACAGGGACTTTCAAAGGTTGGGCATGAGACGGGTGGACCTTCTCATCAGTATGAGTGCCATGAGACCGTTAGTGTGCCCATGTTCATCACATATCAGAGGGGCACTAGACATTTGTTTGCAGCAGCGAAGCGAGTGTTATCTCCACCTGGGGTGGAAGGGGCCTCATTTCCTCCATCAGCACCACAGGTACAGGACAAAGGCAAGAGGCCAATGCAGGATGAGGGGCCTTCAGGTGAGCCTTCAGGCGAAAGAGAGACCGACTTCATTCTCATTCATGATGATGATACAGATATGGGCCCACAAAGTGCCAAACTTAGGGAGATCATCCAGGAGCAGCAAACAGAGATCCAAGCCTTATCCCTTGACTTGGAAAGGGCTAAGTGGACTATGAAATACTTGGAGCAGAGGAACAAACATCTTGAAGATCAGCAAGCAATCATGGAGTTACAAAACATCTGCGAGAATCGCCAAGCTGCACAAAGGAGAAGGGTTGAGCTCACTTCATTGGAGCAAGAGATTAATGATGATTGGGAGTCTAATCTCGAGAGAGTCAACATTCACATAGAGAGACTATTGGACAAGGCCAATGAGGACCATGCATTGCTGAGACACATTGCTTTCCACTACATGGCACGGAACAAGGTCTGCAAGGCACGAATCAGGAATTTAAAGGAAAAATTGAGGAAGGTAATAAGGAAGCAAAAGAGGCAAAGGGAGCTTGATTGTTTTCAGATATTGGTCGAAGCCTCTTTAGCCCAGCATGACACTTAATGAAGAAGTACCAGCCCAAATTTCAATAAATTTTGGGCATTTTTGGCATTTTGACAAATTTTGTCACAAAAAACAGGGTTTTTCTCCCTATGTGCCACGCCACGTGGCGTGCGCTTTTGCTAGGGAGCTCCAAATTGCAAAAAGTTTACATAATTGGATTTGGCATGAAACATCATGACTACTGGTGCATGGCCAAGAATTTTGGGCAAGTTTTGAGTCCTCAGAAGGTCAAAAATTCTCACAAAATGACCTCTCTGCCCCTATTTTGACACACAGGAAGCAGTCCTGGGAGATTGCAGGTTTGGAGGGGCAAATGACATCCAAATTGAAAAATGCCACTTAGGTTGGAAAGGAGACAGGTAGGGCTTTCCAATGAGATATTTTGGGCTCAATTTTGACTTCAGGAAGTTCCTCAAGCTCATCCTCAAAGTGGCGCGACAGATAGAGGATTTGGCGCGGCGCATAGAGGATTTTTGCTCAATTTTTCACCTTCCACCTCAGAAATTCGACCAGTTTGACTAGTTCTGCTTTTTGATGTAATTTTTGATCTATATTGATGCAATTGGATAAACATGATCTAATTTTGGCACTTATTTACTTGTTCTAGAGGATTCATTCACTAAAAAGTGAAAATTTAATGAATGAATCAGTTTCCTACCTTATAGAGGCAAGTTGTTTTGATTGCCTAGATTTTAGTGCTTTGTTTAGAATTGGTTGAAACAACTCCTAGAATGATGAGCTCGACCCCTAGAGGCAAAGGAATGGGTTGGGATAGTCTATATCATGTAATTCCTAAGTCATTTTCAGGGTTGGACACTAGGGATTGCTTTGGCATATCATTGTACATTCTATCTTTGCATTTTTGGCTAAGGAAAGACCAGGGTTTTGCAGCACTGTTTGGGATCCATGTGGCTTTATGTTTTGATGGTGTTCTTCTCTAAGTAATTGTAATTTCATTAGTGTTATGTGTATCATTTTCCTATCTCTTCTTCTGAATTTGAACAAATGAGTGATTAAGGTAGAATCCATTAACTGCTATGCTCTGCCTTTGAATTTGTTTAAATTTCCATGTTTTCATCTGTTTAAGGAGAATTCTTGAGACTCTCTTGCTCTCCTTAGCTCCTCACCAGTCTGATCTATCCATTCACTCACTTTAAAGCATAAAAACGATTGCCTTCCTTGCCCCAATCAGAACTCTGCAGAAACTGTGCCTCATCCCCAAGCCCAATTTGCCTTTCCCTGTTTCCAGCACAAAACCCCCAAAAACTCAAATCAAACCCTTGTACTTCATACCTAGCCTAAAATTATCTTTTTTTTTTAGTCATCTCGAGCCCCATCGCTTGTCTTTTGCCGAGATCGACCCGGAGAGAGCCCTCTCCTGTCCTCGTAGGGCTAGCTACGAGGCTGAGCGTGGTTTGATGTGGACCTAGAACCTTGTCTTTTTAGCCTGAGGCAAATCTAGGCTCTAACATAGTGGCGACCATACTAGGGAAGAAAATGGTTTTTTTGTTGATGTCATTTATGTTATAAGCTACAGACGGAGCCTGAAGTTATGCCAGGTAGCCTTCGAAATGCATTTGCTTTGCATTAGCGCAAGTAGATAAACGCTACTTCAGTCAATCTCCAGTCTAGCTTGTAATTGTGACACTTGAACTTGTAAATCGCCAAAGTACATTTGATAATTCTAAGCTTTTGGATGATAAGTTTAGAATTTGAAAGGCTGAACAAGTTGTTCATGTTCCTTTGATTTCTTGAAAATAGCATGTTGGCTTCAAAGAGATATACCAGAGCTAATCTAGATCCAAATCCTCCCCCTTTTTACGAAAGTCCCAATCTGATTTCAAGAAGTGTTCGTCAAGAGAGCTCTGTGACTCCCGTGTTTAAATATCGTTCATGTCCTGCAATTTTTAAGTATCTTGAAGAGCTTGATTTTGATGAAAAGTTTGAATTGTCATTGTTTGAAACCAAATCCGAAAGTGCGCTTGGTTCTATAGTTCCAAATCCTGACTTTGCTGCAGCTCTTGAAGTTGAAAGAAATAATAAATCAATTGAGAATTTTATCTTGAAGCACCTCCAAAGTGAAATTCACGCTTCAAATATTGCTAATTTCCTAGAAGCTGCATCTGCATCCCTTGGATCTTTCGTAACGGCATCCGCCTCCAGAAAGCCTACCGAACCTCCCTTCATTCCCACACTTCCCCTGCAGCCTACTATTTCTGATCAAAATTCTGCTGTAAATTCACCTCTACATACACCTCCTCATACACCTCACACATCAGCTGCACCTTCTACCCCAATATCTCCAAGGTCGATTGCGAATCCACCAAGAGAAATGGCTACTTGGTTTGCACCTCTCACGCTGCCTCAAGTTTTGGTTGACATGCCCGCAAATTATCAGAGTAAAATTCCTTTGTTTGAAGGCACTCCTCAAAGTACCACGGCTCAGCAACATGTAGACAAAATGACAGATTTCTTCGAGCTTCATGAGATTGATGCAGAAAACGTGACTATGAGATTATTCGTGCAAACTTTTGCGGGTGAGGTGAGAAAATGGTTCAGAGCTTTGACAGCTAGAAGTATTCCCACATTAGAAGAGATTCAAAGACAGTTCTTGGATCGCTGGGAAGTCAAGAAATATCCTCTTCAGATCACTTCTGAATATACCAAGATCAAGCGGAATGCTGGTGAGTCCGTGCAAGACTATTGTACTAGATTCAATGCGGTTTATAATGCAATTCCTAATGATTTAAGGCCAACTAGAAAGTTAGCTTTGCTAAAGTTCCCGGATGGTTTTGATCCAGACATGGCTTATCAATTAAGAGAGAGAGATCCAGCTACCTTAGAAGAAATGCAGAAAATCGTCGTTAGTGTTGAGGAAAATTTGAATGACAAGAGAGCTAGATTGAAAACCAAAAAGAGAGTTTCAATAAAGGAAGAAGCTTCTACCTCAGATCAGGTGCTCTACAAGGTAGAAAATATGATTGAAAGGTTAACACTTGATAAGCCTGAACCACAGATCCAGAATCCTAATTTCCGTGGACAGCAGCAACCTCAATTCAGGATCAAACAGCGTGAGCAGCGAGCACAAGAAACGACATCACAACAGCAGCAAGTAAAGACACCTCTTCAGCAGAATTTTGTTGGTCCCGAATCTGATGATGAAGACCATGTAATAGGAGAAGAAAATCACTTCTTTACTCCTGATGATATGCCCACCTTTATCACTGAAGATGATGAGTATGCAGAAAGTTCAGTTGTACAGCAGGATGCAGATTTTATCTTGGTGAATGACACAGCTCTTGAAGAGGAGTCGAATGAGTATCAGAGAGGTTATATGCATGCTTTGTCTGCCCAGCAGCGTCAGTATTCATTAAGAAACAGAAATTTCCCCATCAATCCAATCTAGAAGAGAAAGGAAGGTCCAGCATCTAAGAATGAGCCACCTGTTGCACCAAATAAAGGAAAAGAAGTTGCTGATCCTATGCCTAACAAATCTCCACCAACAAATGAAAGAGTCAATCAACCAATTGTATCAAAAGATAAAGCTGAGAAGAAAGAGGTTCCAGCCAAAGAGGTAGAGAAGACTTCTACTTTTAGTTTAGAAAATGAAATTTCTAAATTGAAGGTATCCATTCCCTTGACTGAACTGATGAGGAACAACAGTTATAGAGGTCAGGTTTCCAAAATTTTGAACTTTGATCCAATGTCTGATATGGTGAGTGTGGAAGATGATCAACCTGAATTGATTTTTGGACCAGCATTGAATGGTGAGTCTCCGGATAGTGATGTGCCTCCTTTTTATATCAGTTTGAGAGTGCATGAGTTTGTGTTGCATAATGCTATGTTTGATTCCGGCGCCTCCCACAATCTTATGCTGAAGGCTATCATGGAGAAGTTGGGTTTGGACATCACTAGGAAATACCATGATCTTTTTTCATTTGATTCCAGTAGGGTGAGGTATATTGGGTATATTGGGCTTATTAAAGACTTGGTGATCAGTTTGGATCAGATTTCGGCAAAAAACGTTTTGATGGATGTGGTGGTGGTGGATATACCTCCTAGATTTGGAATGCTTCTTTCCAGATCTTGGGGAGAAAAGATTAAGGGAACTATGAAACTTGATTTCTCCTATGCAATGATTTCTGTGTTTGGCCAAATGAGAAAACTTTATCGGGAGCAAAAAATGAAATACATGATTACAAGCAAGGCGAAACCAATTAATCATCTGATTAATTATGTACATACAGATTTAGAGTCTTTTGTTTTGTATTCAGATAGTTTCAATGAGATTGATAGTCAGTTAGTTGCAGCAGATGATATTCCAGAAATAGCAGAGAATTTTAGGGAAGTTTTGAAGAAAGAAAGTTAAGAAAAGGACAATCCCATTCAGCAATCAGAAAAAGATAATGGACAGCAAGTAGAAAAAATACAGCAAACAGAGTTTCAGCACTTAGAAGAAGAGGAAGATGGCCTGTGGACCATGGATTTTGATGGAGCAGTGGGAAATGATGGTGTTGGAATAGGGATTTGGGTACGCAGTCCTTTTTCTTCTCTGAAAAAAGTGCCTAGTAATGTGCGGGTATGTTCTTATAAACTTGCTTTTGATTGCTCAAACAATGAGGTTGAGAATGAGGCTTTGATCGCTGGCCTAAAAATCCTAAGAAAGTTGAATGCAAAGAGGATTGCTGTATATGGTGACTCCAAAATGGTGATTAAGCAAGTTAAAGGTGAATATCAAGCAAAGCATCCTCGGATGCGGGCATACCGAAATGTTGTTCTAGACATTTTGAAGCTGTTTTCAGATTATACCTTGACGTGTGTGCCTCGTATTCAAAACAGTATTGATGATGCACTTGCTAAGGCAGCAAGTAATTTGAAGATTCCTATGAACTCAAGTAATAAATTTGAAATCCGTGTGAAACACCATCCAACTGTCCTGGACAATCAGAGATATTAGCAAGTTTTCCAAGATGATGAGGAGATTGATGATTTTCTGCAAAACAAAGGTAAGTTCAAAGATACCTCAATTGATGTAGAACATGATGATGGTAAAGATGATGTGCAGATCAATCAAATGGAAGTGTTGCAGCTCAAGGATAACGTGATTCCTAAAGGCTTGATACCTTTAGAAGAACTCTTTGATCATGATGACGTAGCCCGCAAACCAACATTGCAGCCAATAGAGAAGGGAGTCGAAGAGGTGAATATTGGAACAGCTGAGCATCCGAAAATGGTAAAGCTGTCCAAAGCATTGCCACAAAAGGTAAAGGAAAAAATATATCAGTTTTTTGTCATCTTTTGCTGATGTGTTTGCTTGGGATTATTCTGACTTGAAGGCATATGATCCAATATAATTCAACACACAATTCCTATTAAGCCTAATCAGAAACCTTTCAGAAAAAAGTTAAGAAGGCTAAATCCAAAACTACTGCCATCAATCGAGAAGGAGGTAAACAGGTTGTACAAATCAGGAATCATTGTTCCCATCTGATTTTCAGATTGGATATCTAATTTGGTGGCCATACGAAAGAAGACAGGTGAGATTCGTTTGTGCATTGATTTTCGGAATCTCAACAAAGTTTCATTGAAGGATAATTATCCACTGCCAAAAATGGATCACATACTTCAGCGAGTAGTTGGAGCATCTCGCATGTCACTACTCGATGGTTATTCTGGATATAACCAAATTTTAGTCCATGAAGATGACCGAGACAAAACAACGTTCACCACTCCGTGGGGGACTTTTCATTACGCTAAAATGCCTTTTGGTTTGAAGAACGCAGGTGCCACTTTTCAGTGGGCAATGGACTTGGCTTTCGCCAATGAAAAGGATGTCTTTTTGGTTGTGTACATTGATGATTTGACCGTGTTTTCCAAATCAGATGAAGAACACTTGTATCATTTAAAAATTGTCTTTCAAAAGTGCAGAAAATATGGTGTGTCGCTAAATCCAAAGAAGAGCTTGTTTACCATGGATGAAGGCAAACTACTTGGGCACATTATCTCAAAGGATGGAATTCGTATTGATGTAGCACATGTGGAAGCGATTTAGCAAATCAGTTCCTGCTACTACACATTTGGGCTCCCGTAGCAAGGTCTCATCCAAGAGGTTGGGTACCTCAAGGATCTTGCCCCTCCTCCTTGGGACAATCAATCCACATCACCCCACCTCCTACCTAGAGGTATGGCTGCATGCGATCCCTCAGCCCACCTGGCTCGAAGTTTCCCCCTACTGGAGGTCTCTGGATGAGTAGATGTCTCTACTCGATCTCCTCTCAGCTTCCCTTGTTGTGGCTCCTCCACAACCTCCTGAAGCTGCTGCACCAATCGTGGCTCCTCCACAATCATCTGAGACTTCTTCTAGCTCTACATGTTGAGAGGTAATATACGCTCCCTCTCAACCACCAAGTCTCCATCAATTGCCTCACTGCTCAAGGCTTCGCATGCATCTTGAACCTCAAGAGCATACAGGTTCTTGACCCGTGAACCCTCCTTATGACAACGAAAGCATCTCACCTTCGACTTGTCAACCTTCTTCCCATCACTAGAAGAACAAGATTCGGAAAGAGAAACCTTCTTCTTTCCCTTCTTCACCTTACTCGCTAAGGCACAGTTCTCCTCATCCTGCATGGATGAAGAACCGTCTTTGGTGCTCCGTCTAATCTCCTCCTGCATCAAATCCGACCATAGTCATTCCCAATTTGGTAGTTTCTCCCTTCCATTCACCGAGTCCTGGTAGCTATGCCAACTCTTAGGAAGGTTAAGGAGTGCTAGACTCACCATCCTCATCTGACAGTCACCACCACACTTCCCAGCTCATCCCGGCATTGGGTGAACTTCGTGAGATACTGGGGCATACTGTCTCCATTCTCACACTGAATGTTTCTGAGTTTCGCTCTTGCTTTGGAATTAAATTCGAATTCCACCAACTCAAAACTCAACCGCTTCCAATCTAGAATTCGTGAGAACAAAGTATTTCTCGTACAGAGATTGACTATATGGGCTTTTACCAGATATCTCACCTTCCAAAAAAAGGATGAATCGAGAGGCTACCTGGCCCGATTACAGACTCTGCCTGAAGAAATAAAATGTAAACACTTCCTGAATAATAGATCTGATGATCAATCCTCGCTTGATATCCTGTAAAAATCTCTTCTACAAATCAAGCAGCTCCGATACCATGTAGAAACGTTTTCTACAATTATCTAGCTATGATACCATGTAGAAATTTTGAATAATATGACACATATTCATAGAGATTATCCTGATTATACACTTATAAGTGGAACATGCATAATACATAACCTCCTCTACATTGATCATCAATTTACAGAAGTAGAAACATTCACCGGCGCACATAGAAGCATCAATCAAACTCATTAACATAGTATGTATCCCGGGGAAAGCATCTCGCTAAAAACCCCACACTATCTGTATATTATATTGATTGAATCATGTAACATTACAAAGTACAATGCTTATCACAAGCAATCCAGTACTAGCTCCACCTGTTACACACAATACAGCTCAGATCTGATCTCCAAATCTATTCCACTGCTTGCCTGCCTCCACAGCTCAATACCTGCTCAATAATTGATGAGAATGGCTTACCAAACTCGTATTTGACCTGCAAATAATCACTCACACTCTGTTGGACGTGATCACAGGCTACAATTCTTGATATGGGCCAATTCATTGGCATACTCAATCCCTCTGATTGTGTAAATCATCATGCACAGCTATAGTCACAACTGATAGCAATTTGATCCTCTAACACCTGTCCTTGCTGAACTGAACATGCACTGACATGCAACTGAGTTAACTGATGTATTCTATAGTTGCATTATGAGTTAATAACTTTTGAATTAATTAATAACTAATTCCCCCAACTCATCTCTAGTCTATTTGCCAGTTAGACTAAATACAACTAGTTTAACAAAGTTAAACTGAACACAACTCCATTAACTGCACCTCCAGTCCACTAAACTCAACTCACTTGAGTTCTAACTGAAGTCCTGCATGAAAATATTAGTCATCCCATAGGTAACCACGTATTTCCTTATGGGATCTACATGTACCACATCCGTAGCTCATCCTGAAGTGCTCCAAGAGAATAAGATCAAGTTTATAGTCCAAATATTGTTATGAGACAATAATATTTGACTTTTCTATTTTTGACAACCAGTCTAAAAATAGACTTTGATCACTCACACTATGATCACTCACACTGTGGTCACCCACACTATGATCATTCATACTGTGATCACCCACACTGTGATCATCCACACTGTGATCAAAAATAGAACTTGCGCCATAATTTGCCTGCGGGCCCACTTAGTGAAGGTGACTCCTTTCCACTAAGCTCCATCATCTTGTTGCATTCTCAACAAGCATTTCTTGTTGCACACTTTTCAACAGTTGGAAGGAAACCCATTAGTAGCAAATGGGTGTTCAAGAAGAAGACAAATTCAGAAAGAAATTTGGAGAATTACAAAGCTCGGTTGGTAGCAAAAGGTTATTCCCAGGTGTCAGGAATTGATTTTGGTGATATTTTTTCTCCTATTGCCAAGGTAGCTTCTATTAGATTACTTTTATATATTGTTTCTGCTTTTGATTTTGAGGTAGAACAGATGGATGTGAAGACAACTTTTCTTCATGGGGATCTGGAAGAAGAGATCTACGTGAAGCAACCAAAACGTTTTGTGGTGAAGGGTAAGAAAGAACTTGTATGAAAGTTAAATAAGTCTCTGTATGGGTTAACTAGTCACCAAGGATGTGGTATCAGAAATTTGATACATTTATAACGGGACTTGGCTTCACCAGAAGCAAAGCAGATCACTGTGTGTATTTTAAATCAATTGGTGACCGTGTTATTTATCTGGTCTTGTATATGGATGATATGTTGTTGGTTGGAAATGACAAAGAAATTATCCAAGATTTGAAGACCCAATTTTCCTCCAAATTCGACATGAAAGATCATGGTGCTGCAAACTATATTTTGGGCTTGGAAACTAAAAGAGATCGGGCAAAGAGGAAGCTCTGGTTAAACTAGAGGAAGTATGTCGAGACAATACTGCAAAGGTTTAATATGCAGGATAGTAAACCAGTGAAAGTTCCTATTCCTGTTGGTGTAAAGTTATCTGCTGAACAATGTCCCAAGACACAAGAAGAGGAAGAGGACATGTCTCATGTTCTATATGCAAGTGCAGTCGGTAACCTAATGTATGCAATGGTTTGTACTAGACCAAACATTGCACATGCAGTGGGAGTATTGATTAGGTTTATGTCAAAACCAGGAAAGGAGCATTCGACAACAGTGAAGTAGGTTTTTAGGTATTTGCGTGGCACTAGTGATTATGGTTTGTGCTACCAAGGAAGATCAGGATTGGACAAAGTTTTGGATATCCGTGGCTTTGTTGATGCAGTCTGGGCTAGAGATTTGGATCAGAGAAGATCTACAAGTGGGTATGTGTTTAACCTATTTGGAGGTGCAGTCAGTTGGATGAGTAAGAAACAATCTGTAGTGGCATTATCAACTACAGAAGCAGAATACATAGCAACCACTCATGCAAGCAAGGAAGAAGTTTGGTTGCAGAGATTGTGTTCAAGTATGGGGTTAGTACAAGGAGCTATAAGGATAGACTGTGACAACCAAAGTATAATTTTCTTGGCAAAGAACCTTGCTTATCATTCAAAGACAAAGCACATTGATGCTCAGTGTCACTTTGAGAGGCATATGATAGAAGACAAAAATGTGTTGCTGGTAAAGGTGGACACTTTGAAGAATACTGCAGATGCATTGACAAAATATGTGAGCTCTGAGAAGTTCTCTTGGTGTAGAGAAACAATTGGCGTTGCGGGGATGGATAAATGACTAAGCTCTCTTGTGGAAAGAAAACAACAAGTGGGAGAATGTTGGGTTGTGTTATATTCTTTCCCTAACTAGCTCCCCTAGTTAACTGGACCACGTCAGTAGCTAGGACCATTATCAGGCAAGAATGGTAGGCGAGTGTGAGGTCATTCAATACATCACCCTTCACCATTTCTCTCCACACATTCCAACTCTACCACATGTCTTGCCCACACCATCTCTTCCTTTTCTTGCCTAAAAACCCCACGATCCAATTGTTGCACCTTGTGCTCCAACCGTTTCAATTTAAATTTGTCCATTTAAACTGTTCTATGTCTTTACAACTTCATCTGTTTGCAGCTATCTCCGCTTGACTGCTAACTAGAGTAAGGACCTCCTTGCACCCACAACGTCCAATTCCCTCAAGTTACCAGGAAATACTCCAGCACTCTCGTCAAGAAGAAATGAAAATATATAATGGGAAATAGAAGGCGCCTGTGCAGCAACCAATCGACCCATTCAGGGAAAATATTGATGAGAAACTACCAAGAGTAGGATTGTTCACATATACATTATTTGCCAGGGATTCAAGACATTCCTCGTGGGAGTTGATTTGCATATATTTTGAAGATGAAGGTCCTAGGGTGATAGTCAAAACAATTGTAGTCGACGATGAAACCCCCACCTCAGAGGAATTTCCACAAGATGTGACAAATTCCTTTCTGCATAGAATTGGAGCGAGGCCCCATATCTTATCCTATATAGATATGGTCATATGGTTTATTGAAATGGTAGATATTACAAAAAGGAAGTTCCACACTCACAAGGGAACCACATTTGGTTTGTTCTCAATAAAAGCCCTCCAGGAGATGTACCACTTGCCAAACCCTTAATGCATCTATGACAAAAATTATTTGGAAGAATTCTTTAAAAACCACGAGGATCCAACTGATTCTATTAAAGACTGGAGGAGTGACCCAAACAAACACAAAAAGGAGCAATATGGTAAGTACTCTATAGATTCACTCGCTTCCCCTTTTAGTTAAGTTTCTTCCATGCTTTCCAAATTGCATGCATATCCAAATGTCTTTGAATTCCTTGACAGTTGGGTTCCTTTAATTGATGGAGCTTCTGACGAGTATATTTGCAATTGGGTTACTATATTATCCAAAAATTTGGCCAAACACATTTTAGCTTTTTGTTCTGCCTGCAGTGTACTTGATAATAAAATCCCTTCGTTTTATATGTCAACTTATGTCATGGACTCTCTGTGTTATTATATTTATTTTCTAGCCATGGGATGGAAGTGGACCATCTCAGATCCCTCATCAATTAATATCTATCACAATGTACTCTGGGAGACCAATTATTTTGTTCATTTCTATCAAATTTGTCGCAAGGTCATGATCCCAATCTTTGAAGCTGTATTTGAAACCAAACCCCCCAGCATGTCTCAAGAATTTATGAAAAACCTTAGGAAAATTTGGAAATGGTTTGGTGAAGAGTTATTCACATATATCAGAGCCTTGGGAAATCATGCACACCTACATGTCTTTCCTTTCTATGTTCCAGACAAGCTTCTACGCAGGGAAGTAACATACTAGACTGTTGGTCAGGGGATTACCAAAGCCTTAAAAGATTCCAACAAGAAGGTTTGGACTCAATTCCCTTTTTCTTTTGGAATATTCTCTTTCGCCAAGTATGGACATGCTGAAAAGGAGCCGAAACTATTGAGGTGTTAAAGTTAGCCACCATTATGACTAGGCTTTATGACCCAGATGGGGTAGCGAAATAGGTGGCCCTAACATATGGTATTATAAGATTCCTCCATGATAAAAACAAGTTTGATGGCTTATTCACTAAATAAAATTATTATGATTTAGTTTTGAAAAGGGAGAAAGAGGAGTTATCAGTTCAAGGGAGAGAACAATTCCTCGCCTTTAGAAATGAAAGACTGGCCTCCCTGCCATTATATTTGTTGCAACTTCCTCTAAAAATTTTTATTATCTTTAAATGATACCACAACATCTACTCAACAGGGGAGTTCCTCCCAATTGGTGGTTCCTACTCAACAACAACAAACAGTAACAAATGGTTCTTTAGATCATGGAGGAGAAGTTCATACAATAGACCCAAGCATGGAACAAGTCTGGGATTAGTTTGATCAGGCCTTGAAGCAGTCCAAGCCAGGTGAGGAAGGGAAAGAGATCCTAGGAGGAGAAACTATTTTTTGGCAACAAACTCCATTATGTAACCCCTCTTCTCAATAGTACACCATGCCATAGAAATCTACAACTGAGAAGACACCATTGGTTACCATGCCTGAAGTAGAGATTATTTTAGTCAATCCTACTTCAAAGATATTTCTCGACATTGAAGAGATCCATCCAATGGATATTTTTTACAACCCTGTGCACAAAGCAATGGTAAAAAGAGGAAGGAAGAAAAGGAATATAGATGATTCCTAGGCCTTAGTACTAGGGAAAACTTCACAATTTTCTCCTCTTGGAGTTATCTAGAAAGGTACTTCAACTTCCCCTACTGATGAATTTGGAAAGTTAACTCAATTCACAGGTGCATATGGTTTTTCCACCATGGACAAAACCATTGAAGTACAAGAATTGGTAAGGGAGAAGGATGAGAAGATTTCCTCTCAAGAAAAAAAACTCATCAATAAGGAAGGCCAACTGAGTGCATAGTGGTAATCTCAATTAGATCAAAAGGAGATTGCACTGGAAAAGCTGCAAGAATAGTTTATTTCCCTTCAAATTCAACATGTAGAGGATATTAAGGCAAATGATAAACAACTCTGAGAATCTTAGCAGGAGATAAAACAATTACAGGTTGGGGCATTTTAGTTGGAGGATTTCAAATAAGAGGATCATAATTTAAATGTGTAGCTACATAGGTAGCAACAACTATTTTGTGAGAAATTGAATTTGATTAAGGAAAAATGTAGATCGGCAAATGCTCTGACTAATGAGTTATTAGAAATGATCTCATATTTTGATGAAGCCAAGAAGGATCTCAATGAAATGTTAGAATGGAAATATAGTGTTAAGGGGAGCAAATCCGACTTTCACAAAATCGATGTAATGAATAAATCAATCATTCTTAAGGGATGGAAAGCCAATATACGTTCAGTTAAAAAACTCATCAGTGATGCTCGTGAAATGTCTAACACCCTAGTTGAATCCATAAATGATTCCTTACTCGAATCAAATCTCATCTCGAGCTATCTAGAGGATTCACTGCCAGATGTGGAGAGCTTTCCTAGGAATTGGCTTGAACAGGGGGTCGGGTTCACAAAGAGGGTTAACCAACTTAGTAAAGTTGATCTCGAATCTAACTGGCATTTTTTGGTCAAACCCCACACCAAATGGTTGGTTTTAAAACCACTTACCAACATCTCCACTCAAACGTTGCCATCATTACGAGATGCTATCTTCAGTAGCTAGACACAAATCAAGCCTCATTTCCCTCCATAGTCGATGATGCTTCTAAATATTCAAAAATCATGGCAAAGATGGATAGTGGAGAATGGGTCCACTCTGAAAGATCAAGCGAGCCAATAATGAAGATTTTTCTAATTTGAGAATCCTGATAGATCACTACCATTTTGCATTTTTTGTAAATATTTTATTTTCAATAAAGAACCAAGTTTGTTATGTAGTAATTAGGATAACTAGGCCATTCACACACTGGCCCAACTGATTAGTTTAGATAATTGGAGCACTCCTAGATATTTTGGTAACTATTTTTGTTGGGACTCTCCCTAAAAAGGGAAGAGGAACTCATTTTTAAGGGTTCGATTTTCTATTCTAGAGGCTATAAGATTTTGCAAGTTTTGAAGCTTATGATATTTATGTTGTATGATGTTCCTAAAGATTAATGAAGATGTTGTGGTGATTCCAAGAACTGATATGTGGAGTGTGTGTTCCTGTCTTTGTTTATCATTTTCATATGTGTTTCTTTTCTCTTATAAATCATGCAATTGTAATTATTGGAACTTAGTATTGTATGTCAGATTTATCTATGTCATGCTATGACAAATGGTAGCTGTAATATGTGAGATTGAATGCCCTAAAATGTTCTTCATGGTTTCTAATTTATTTTCATTTGTCTATTCATAATTCTGCTAGAATTTAGTGCACAAGATTCTATCACTATCCCTCTACACCAGATTCCCTTCTTTTATCTCTTACTTCACCTATACTACAACAACTAAAGAAAATTCACTATCTCTGTGTAGCCCACCATGGATGAGAATTAATTATAATAAAATGTCTCAAATCATATGTTTGAAAACCTGTAGAAGACATTATCATAAAATCGATACATACTCAGATTTAGTAACAATAATTGTATCCATATTTAAATGGCAATCACCATAGCTATAATTCAGATATATACGAGATCATATTCAAAACATAGGCATAAAAAACAAACTTGTTGAATAGAATTGGAACTGTAATACTGATAATTATTTCATTATACACAGAAAGGGTGTGCAGGAGAAGGGACTATATCGAGTAAAGATATTCTCCTATTAGTACAATTATATTTTTTGTTTGATATATGCAAAGAAACTAGATATAGCAGATTCAAAGGAGACGGGGCAAGTTCTTGAGTGGCAAGACTTTTTTTAGTTTTCTGGAAACATAATTAAATAATTAATAAGCATATGCATAATTAAACAAAGCTTTGATTGTGTAGAATGCAGGAGTGCAGAGCAACTACAATGAAATATTTATCCAAACTTCCATATTCCCCAAAATGAAATATATTCAATTCTAAAGACATGGTGCTAGCATTGTATTTTTCTAATATGTATGCCCGAGATCCAAAACTATTTTCAAATGCTCATTTTCATTTTAATCAACAACACAACATTA
Organism: Pinus tabuliformis; assembly: GCA_031772625.1. Classification (NCBI taxonomy): domain Eukaryota; kingdom Viridiplantae; phylum Streptophyta; class Pinopsida; order Pinales; family Pinaceae; genus Pinus; species Pinus tabuliformis. The sequence continues at coordinate 869,442,916 of CM062817.1, forward strand.
CATTCAATACAAATGCTGAAAGTATATGTTCAAAAACTTATAGAAAACATTATCATAAAATTGACACAAATTCAGATTCAGTAACATAACTGTATCGATATTCAAATGCCAATCACCATAGCCATAATTCAGATATATAGGAAATCATATTCAAAACATAGTCATAAAAAAAAATCGCTGAATAGAGTGAGGATTATAGCACAAAGAATTGGAAATCCTGATACAAAATCGTAAAAGTAAATGCATTTGTTCCAATGGGAACTAGGATTGGGATCCCGTGAACCGTAATACAATAAAGGTATCCACAAAAAAATAAGAATTTGTATATAGTAATTAACTAGGATCATCATAACATAATGAAAAAAGATGAATTATCTAATATTAGTAAACAAAAAATTGAATGTTAAAGGATTTGAGAACACTTAGAATATGTAAAAGTGTCCACTGTGACTATATTTTTGTTAGATGTCTATCGGGTTCATGATTTCTTTAACAAATTTGTCCATTGTAGTTTTAATGAAATCTTTGTCATGAGTAATTGTAATCTCCATTTTGACATTTTATTGAATATCTCCTTTTCAGATTTTCTAGCTTCTTCTTACAACTACGCAACCAAGATAGAGTTCTCGTTATTGACTCTAACAAAAGTAATTGGCCATTTGGTAATTTATTCTATAGTAAAATCAATCATGTCATCAAACTCTATTACCATTGACTGTTTTAGCTTGTTTAATTCAACTTTTAAAATGTCTCTTGAAATTATTTTAGAATTTCATATGATGCGTGGATCGTTTAGGTGCTCTAAAATTTCTACCGTCGTTAGATAAGAAACACCTATTCTATTGCTTAGGATATCACATTCATAAATTATTTCCTCCAGTGCATTGATTCTCTCAGACCATCCAACTTCCACTTGCTTTATTTGATTATCTTTTTTTTCTAAGTAAAAGTAATCTATTAATATGTACAGTAAATATACAAAGAGGACAGAGCCTCGAGCCAGTTTATCATGGTTTTATCAAAATATGGACTGCCTCAACATTGGGGAAACCAGTCCAGCAAGACCATAGCCTTTGAAAATGATAACAGTTTTGAGACTAAATCCCAAAAAAAACACATTAAGACAATACCCTGACATTTGGTCCAGAAAGGAGACCAGCATCCATCTTAAGATTATCAAAATCTAAAAAGAACCAGATATAAGTCACCAAGGTAGCCATAGTCGGCCAAGATCTAACCTCAGTCCGCCTCTGCCGAAACTCTGTCTGCCACCTTCGACTGCATGGAGGCCACGTAATCTTAGCTATCGTCATCGGGGATGGGTTCCTCGATGATTGGGCAAGCCCAGTCATCTGCCACGTCCATGGAGGCATTGCCGTGTAGCCCTCCACCACCACCGTGAGGCTCGCTCCAATCGCCTGAAGCATCCTGAATAGCAGAACCATCGTGACACGAACAACCAAAGGGGCGCGTGGCAGCCGAGCAGCCCCCTTCACCATGCAGAGTTCTATTAGAGTCGGTCTTTACATCCCTCCGTTAGAGATCATTTCTCTTTTTGCATTTCATTTTTAGGTGTTTCGCTCGATTCAATCAGTTGCATTCCGCTAGGAGCATGCCATAAATCTGATGGAAGGGTCTTGTCATTCATTACCCCTCATGCCTTATCCTTGCTGGCTAGGTCTGTTCATCAAAATCAGGTTTTCATGTCTTTTGATCAACAAGAGTTATTTTCAGTCACTAGGTCTAGGGTTTCACAAATTATGTCTTTGTAAGCAGAACTTCGACGAAAATCACATGAGGAAAGACCTTTGTCGACGCGTTTCGAACCAACCAGTGTGGTTCATCGTCACGACAAGTTGAAGAAACAGATCGAGCTTAGCATGTTAAATAGTCTGAGCAGAGACTCCAACGGCTAAATCGACCAACGCCTAATTTTGACCTTCGGACCCAGGTCAAATTATTATTCATTAATTTAATCTTATTATTATTTTTAATATTAATACACAAAATATTTGTAACGGTTAGTTTTAAAAATTAATTAATTAATTTATATATATATATATATATATATATATATATATATATATTAAAGTTATAATATTAGGTTATTAAGATAAAAGTTAGGATTAAAAAATAAATAAAATGCTTTTAGTGGTTAGTTTAAGAAGATAATTTACTTATTTATTTAAATTATTTAATAATTATTGTTAATATAAAACATATATATATATATATATATATATGTTGTTAAGGACGAGAAAAATTTCGATGGTTATCTTAAAAAGTAATTTATTATATATATATATATATATATATTCCAATTAAAATCATAAAGTTAAGGTTAAAAATATAAATAAATAAAATAATTTAAATGGTTAGTTAGAAAAGGTAATTTATTTAATTAAATTAAATTATTTATTATTATATATTAATAATATAAGTAATTTTTTGTTTAATTAAATTATTTATTAAGTATAATTAATATTATATTAGTAATATAGTCTTGATATTAATATATTATTAATATTAGTAGTCAAATTATTATTTATTAATTTAATAATAATATTATTATTATTATTATTATTTATGGAAATAAGTTAAATTAGGTAAAATATATAGATAAATAAAATACTTTTAATGGTTAGTTTTAAAAAAAACTTTAATTTAATTTATATATATAAATTTTATATATATATATATATTAAAGTTATAATATTAGGTTATTAAGATAAAAGTTAGGTAAAAGATAGTTGAAAAAGGACTAAAAATAATAAATAGATCATTAAAAAAATAAGAATTAATTAATTAATTAAATAAAATAAAATAAATTAAAAAATAAATAAATATATATAATAATAATAATAAATATAAGGTATATAAATAAATAAATAAATAAAAATAAAACAGAGAGAACGACAAAAAATAAAAAGGGGAGGGACAGGAAAAAGACCAATAGAAACCACAGAGCAAAACGGATCAACCCTAGGAGGAAGGAAGGCTCCAGGGGGAACACAGAAAGCTAGCACAAAAAAAAAGGGGGGAGGGGGGGGGGGGGGGGGAGGAGAAAGACTAAGACGACAGGGCAGGGATCCAACAGCTACTGATTTTCCAGCCGTCATCTCTATTGAGATTGTTAGGCCTTCTTTCAATCTCAATAGCTTCCCTGAATTTACGATGATGGAATTGAGCAACCTTAGCAACAACCTTGGCCTCCTCAATACAAACCTGATGCTTGGTCTTTTCCACATGCTCTGCTAACGCTGAAGACTTGGTTCTCCCATGTCTTATGCAGCTGACCTAAGACATGAGAGAACCAAGTCTTCAGCGTTAGCAGAGCATGTGGAAAAGACCAAGCATCAGGTTTGTATTGAGGATGCCAAGGTTGTTGCTAAGGTTGCTCAATTCCATCATCGTAAATTCAAGGAAGCTATTGAGATTAAAAGAAGGCCTAACAATCTCAATAGAGAAGACGGCTAGAAAATCAGTAGCTGTTGGATCCCTGCCCTGTCATCTTAGTCTTTCTCCTTCCCCCCCCCCCCTTTTTTTTGTGCTAGCTTTCTGTGTTCCCCCTGGAGCCTTCCTTCCTCCTAGGGTTGATCCGTTTTGCTCTGTGGTTTCTATTGGTCTTTTTCCTGTCCCTCCCCTTTTTATTTTTTGTCGTTCTCTCTGTTTTATTTTTATTTATTTATTTATTTATATACCTTATATTTACATATATTTATTATTATTATTCTTATTATTATTATTATTATTATTATTATTATATATATATATATATATATATATATATATATATTTTATTTATTTTTAATTAATTAATTAATTTTTTTTTTAATGATCTATTTATTATTTTTATTCCTTTTTCAATTATCTTTTACCTAACTTTTATCTTAATAACCTAATATTATAACTTTTATATATATATATATATATATATATATACAAGTATGAATACTTCACCACAGTTACCAAAGATTACCAAGGGCAGACCTAGCACAGTTACTCTACAAGGCCTCTATGAGTATATAGAGTCTTTAGAGAAACGCAGAGAAGAAAGAGAAGCCAAGTTACAAAAAGAGTTAGAAACCGTGCTGGAAAACAAATTTGCATCTCTTGAAAACACTATCCAGAAACAAATAGAAAATAAAATAGAACTACTGGAGAATAAAATGGAGGCAATAGAGACTAGATTGCATGTTATAGAAAAACAAAACCAAGATACTAACCAACCATCCGAGCAAGGAGACGCTGATACCTTAGAGGGTCTTAAAATGAAAGACATGATTAAAGAATTAGAAGAAAAAGTTAATAGCCGCCTCACCCTAAATAGTGTGGTAGATAAGTTAGATATTAAACCAATTAAAGACGAAATGAAAAAATTAATAGAACTAGACCACGAACGTAACAAAAGGACCTTAAACCTTATAATCTTCAGTTTAAAAGAGGAAGAAGATGAGGATACTTTAGCCTTAGTCCAGACAGAATTACATAATAGATTACAAATTGAAACAGCGTGTCTCACAGAAGCAACAAGGTTGGGGAAATTAACCGAGAATAAAGGAAGATTAATCCGCTAAAGGTGAGCTCTACTGATCATAAGCACAACATACTTAGTAAAACCTCAAGTCTAAAAGGAACGGGAATATTCATAAATGAAGATCTCATTCCAGAAGATCAAGCAGAATTAAGAAAGGAGGTTCAAAAGGTAAAAGAAGCTAGAAAGGAAGGAAAATGGGCAATAATGAGAAATAGAAAAGCCTTTATTCGGGACAAAAACCAAAAAGATAGTAATCAATAGCAATTAAACATGCTCCGGATCCTTTCTTGGAACTGTCGGGGCTTCCCATGGAACAAAGGCCCCAAGCTAAGTTGGATCTCAAATGATGTTGATATTATTTTGCTTGTTGAAACTTGGGAACACGAAGAATCTAAGGTCCCTAACATAGATGGCTTTACGCTATGGTCTACATGGAACAAGCGATCCTCCCGTAGAGGCATTGGGGGAATAGCTTGTTACATTAAGAAGAACATCTCCCCCTATGTTAGGCTTTATAAAAACGACCCTTACAACCAATTTAGTTGGATAGAGATCAGAGACATTAATAATAAAAAGTCCTACATAGCAATATGTTATTTCCCCCCCATTAATTCTAACTTCTATAAGAAAAAGAATCTAGATAAAACTAACCCTTACAATAGTTTAGAGAATGATATTTCTAGCCTAAGGAATGATGGTAATATCCTTTTAATAGGTGACTTCAATGCCCGAACTTCAAGTAACCAAGCTATTATTTTAAGCAATCGTTCCAACCCTAATCCTCTTTGGTTAGACGAAGACCCCACCCTGGCTAGTAGGTACAAAAGGAGCTCTGAAGACCTCGGGGAAAATTTGTTTGGGTCAGAGCTTGTCAAACTCTGTAGTGCTCAGGATCTCATAATTTGCAACGGTCTAAAAAAGTGGCCCAATTCCAGCAAGATGACCTGCATCCATGGACTTGGTAGCAGCGTGGTAGACTACGTTATTTCCGATCTTCCTTTATACAACGAAATGATAAACTTTGACATCTTAAACGACCACGAGCCTGACTCCGATCATAGGCCTTTACTTATAACCCTCAATTTTGTCATGCATAGAGTTCCCATAGAAAATAATACTTACAACCAAAAGAACTTAATATTTGATAAAAATAAAAAGGACATATTTCTAAATGAATTAAAAACTAACTTGCCTCCTTTATCTAGTATAGATAACATAGAAGACCTATATCATAATTTTACTAAAACCCTCTCATATTCTATTAAAAAGTTCTCAATTGAAGTCTCAAATAATAAAAGAAATAGCAAAACCAATCCTTGGTATGACAAAGATTGTAAGAATGCGAGGAGAACAATTAAGGAAGCTGCTGATGATTCTCTTAAAATGGACAAGATAAGAATATACAAAGCCCTAATTAAAAGGAAAAAGAGACAGTACATTCGTCAAAGACAGGAGAATCTCTTACACCTCTCTAAGGTAGCTCCTAAAAAATTTTGGAGGCAGATTCTGACTAGGAAGACTAAGGATAATAATAAAATTGCTCTTCACGATTGGAATTCTTATCTTAAAAAGCTTTATGAATCTCCTAATGTCACGGATAATTTGGAAACCCTGCTCACAACGAAAGAAGTCTTCTCTTTAGAAGACATTAAGTTTGGGGTTAATCGCCTCGCGAATGGGAAAGCTAAGGACATTGAAGGTTACCAGGCAGAAATATTAAAAATTGGAGGCCCTGTCCTCATCCCTCACATCCACAAGCTTTTCAATCAAGCTGTTAAGCAAGGGTTCCCTAAACCTTGGACCGAGAGCCTCATTATCCCTATTTTTAAAAGTGGAGATACAAATAACCCCTCTAATTATCGAACAATTATGATCAGCCCTCTCTTAGCCAAATTATATGGTAGTATTCTGGAAAAAAAGTTAAGCATATGGCTTGAAAGTGAAGATAAGCGGGCTAAAGGCCAAGCAGGTTTCAGAAGGCATCACTCAACAACAGACCACCTTGTTACGCTAAGGATCATTGCGGAGGAATGTCGTAATGATAAATCCAATTTATTCTGCTGCTTTGTAGACTTTAGAAAGGCTTTCGATACGGTTCCTAGATACAACCTTTGGAATAGGTTAGAAGAGCTAAAGGTTCCTCTTGAGTTAAGAGCTGCTACTATAAGGCTATACGAGAATGTAATTGCCAAGCTAAAGAACAATGAGGGGTGGTCAAAAGATATTAAGTGTAACATCGGAGTGAAACAAGGTTGCCCCCTCTCCCCTACTCTATTTGGCATTTACATCGATAAGCTCGAAGGTTATTTAGAAGAAGCAGGATGCGGTGGCACAATCTTAGCTGGGATAGTCATTATCCTTCTTCTCTATGCTGACGATATTTTTCTTCTGGCAAGGTGCCCTTCTGATCTTGATAAGCAACTCAAGCTTCTTAAGGACTTCTGCTCTACCATGGGTATGACTGTTAACACAGACAAAACAAAAGTTATGATTATCAAATCTAAGAAGGACACTTGCGCTAATTTTACGTATGACAATAATAACTTGGAGGAAGTGTATTCTTACAAGTACCTAGGAATTGATATCCATCACAAGCTCAACTGGAACTATAGCATTGAGAAAAGGATCAATGGGGGATGGAAAGCTTATTTTGGTCTTGAAAATAATTGTAAAACAGAAAACCTCGTAATGTGGGATAAAAAGAAGTTCCTCTTTGAAACTTTAGTCACTCCTGTTATCTTATATGGCTGTGAAGTTTGGGGCTGCAGCATCTCCAGAGAATCATGGAGGAAGATTGAGCAAATCCAGAAGCGTTTTATAACTTATAACCTGAAAATTAAAAGTAATACACCCTATCCTATTCTCCTTATAGAAGCAGGTCTTTCTTCTATTGAGAGCCTAGCTATGCTCAGGTTTCTGATGTACAAGCACAAGCTCAATAACATAGACAATCATAGACTTCCTAAGCTAGCCTTAAATTCCAGCCAAAATCACCTAAGGCTTAACCGAGGATGGCATAAGGACAGAAGGGCCTGGTTAAACTATTGGGAGATCAATGAGAATGATGCTTTGCAAAACATAAATAACATTAAAGATATTGTCACTTCTAAGTTCAAAGAAAAATTGTGGTGTGAGAAAGATTTAGCGTCTAAAAGAAAATTAAGTTATTATAAGAAGGTCATAAACCCCACCCTTGAAGATCAAAAGTATCTCTCTATTCTAACTAGCTCAAAAAAGAAAATTAATATAGCAAAGATTAGAACGAATTCTCATGAGCTCCATAGTGAGACTGGCCGCTGGGTAGTTCCTAAAACGCCATGGATGGAAAGGATCTGCCATATTTGTGAGAATAAGAGCATCGAGGATGAAAACCACTTCCTCTTAGAGTGCCCTGCATACAACCACATTAGATCTCAATTTCACAACCTTTGTTACAATACTGACCTTTCTAGCCTTTTACAATGCCAAAATTATAGTGAACTCGGGAGGCTTCTCTCCAAGCTTTTTGAGCATTGGAATAAAATCTTAAATCAAAATATATAATTTGTCTGTTTTAGGTCCGATAGATCATTATTTGGTCTCAGTGGACGTTAACAACCATCATCATCATCATCATATATATATATATATATATATATATATAATTATTAATAAATAATTTAAATAAATAAAATAAATTAAAGTTTTTTTTTAAAACTAACCATTAAAAGTATTTTATTTATCTATATATTTTACCTAATTTAACTTATTTCCATAAATAATAATAATAATAATAATATTAAAAATAATAATATTATTAATTTGACTACTAATATTAATAATATATTAATATCAAGCCTATATTACTAATATAATATTAATTATATTTAATAAATAATTTAATTAAACAAAAAAATTACTTATATTATCAATATATAATAATAAATAATTTAATTAATTAAATAAATCACCTTTTCTAACTAACCATTTAAATTATTTTATTTATTTATATTTTTAACCTTAACTTTATGATTCTAATTGATATATATATATATATATTATTAATAAATTACTTTTTAAGATAACCATCGAAGAGTCCTTAACAACATATTATTATATATATATATATATATATATATATATATATATATATATGTTTTATATTAACAATAATTATTAAATAATTTAAATAAATAAGTAAATTATCTTCTTAAACTAACCACTAAAAGTATTTTATTTATTTTTTAATCCTAATTTTTATCTTAATAACCTAATATTATAACTTTACTATATATATATAGATAGATAGATAGATAGATAGATAGATAGATAGATTAATTTTTAAACTAACTATTACAAATATTTTATGTATTAATATTAAAAATAATAATAATATTAAATTAATGAATAATAATTTGACCTGGGTCCGAAGGTCAAAATTAGCCGTTGGTCGATTTAGCCGTTGGAGACTCTGTTCAGACTATTTAACATGCTAAACTGGATCTGTTTCTTCAACTTGTCCTAACGATGAACCACACTGGTTGGTTCGAAACGCGTCGACAAAGGTCTTTCCTCATGTGATTTTCGCCGAAGTTCTGCTTACAACTATTATGGATCATAGAAGCCTCAATTCAATAAATTATGTCTTCACAATGTCCAATAAAGCCAGCAGGCCAGAGGGAGGTTCTTAAAAAGTTGTCATTCAAAGATTTTCATCATCATATGGATGGATTATGACTCTTCTTCAAAACTCTGTTTTGAAGAAAAGTCGACATTCCGTTTTTTTTTTTTTTTTTTTTTTTTTCTAATTCTTCAGGCGCAACCCTGGTCTCCTTGGCCAAATTCCATGTCAGCTATCCCTGCAAAAATCTGCCAAGAATTTCATCATTTCAGTCAAAAAAATCAAAAAGGAAATTTAAAAACAAAGTTGTATTAAAATGGAAAAAGTGCCAATGCCAAAACATTACAAAGATGGGTCTTGGAGAGTCTAAAATCAAATCCATGTCTTTATAAAGATATTTTCATGAAGATCAATGTCATTTGCATGCCAAGACCAAAGAGAAGCCACTTAAAGCAAATTGGTTGAGTTAGTATGTGATTTGGGTGAAGTTGGAGGAAACTTGGCCGATGTGGCGCATAGAGCAGGTGGCGCGGTGCACTGGGGAGGCGCGGCGCACTGGGAGAAGTTATCCAATGTAATTTTGAACGGGCGCGGCACACTAGGACGGCACGGCGCATTAGGTATGCGGCACAGTGTGGCGCATACACCTGAAAGCCCGAATTTGTTTGAAATTTCTCCAAATTTCCATTTATTTGCATGGATTTGCCAGGAAAGGTCGACATCTTGATGTTTCATTCATTTTTGTGCTGAGTGATGGTGGTTTATGGATGCAAATGATTGAAACAAAAATCCAAACCCTACTTCAACGTGCCTCAAAAGAAATTGCTGTGGTTTCCACAATTCACTGTTTTGCTACCAAAGTCACTTCTCCATCATTCCCTTCTCCCTTATTCCATTTCTCCTAGATTTCATTCTTCCCTATCCCCAAAAATTACTAAACCCCTATCCCCAATTCCCTTCAACACATTTCCAAATGTAAAAACCCCAAACCCTCCTACATTTCCCTAACAAAATTTCTCCCAATATTCCCTAATCCCTTACTGTTTTCCCCTTCCTAACTTACCCTTGTTGCACCTTTTTCCTTTGGTGGCAGAATCCAACTATATTACATTACAAAACAACAGTTTCATACATCAGCAGTCATTCAAGGTAGTTTGTATACCAGCAGTGATGTCATCTGGTCATTCATCTGACTATGAAGTGGAAACCCAAAGTGACTCACCCTTGGAAGGACATGCACCTCGGAGGCCCCATAAAAGTTTAAGTGGCAGACATGTTAGAGAAGAACCGACCACCCTTACAGAATTGCAGGCCTGCCCTCTTGTCGTCTCTTGTTTCCAGTTTTAGTCATGTTATGAATTTTGTGAGAAGGTTGCTACTGTTCGATTTCATCATGAGTTGGCTCGCTTATTTGTATTACATTTACATGGTGATCGAGTTACTTTGGCTGGTGTTACTTTCACACTTACACCAGATTCTATCTCATTAGCAACCGGCATATCGAACATTGGAGAACCATGGAACAAGAAGCAGAAGATTGACCGGCAACATTATGAGCCATATATTAAAACTATTTTCTTGAGGCAGCTCAAGAGAGTGTTCCCTTTCCGATATCTCAAAAATGAATATGCTCCATTAATGAAATTAATCATGAAGTATTTCAGTTGTGAAGGTCGCTTCTCCCGAGTATATGCTTATCACATCAGGTTGCTCATGCATTTCACCTAGGTAAGGATGATGAACATTCCTTATTTCATATGCCGAAACATAGAGAGGATGACCGCCCTTGTGCAGCACAAGACCCCTAAGCAACAGTTCAACAGCATTTGCCATTTTTCTCTCATCAAGATTTTGGTGGTTCATCAGCTTGGATTACAGGATATCACTTGGGATGATTTCATCTCTCGTGACTTTTTAGAGCTTCACAGGGACTTTCAAAGGTTGGGCATGAGACAGGTGGACCTTCTCATCAGTATGAGTGCCATGAGACCGTTAGTGTGCCCGTGTTCATCACATATCAGAGGGGCACTAGACATTTGTTTGCAACAGCGAAGCGAGTGTTATCTCCACCTGGGGTGGAAGGGGCCTCGTTTCCTCCATCAGCACCATAGGTACAGGACAAAGGCAAGAGGCCAATGCAGTATGAGGGGCCTTCAGGCGAAAGAGAGACCGACTTCATTCTTATTCATGATGATGATACAGATACGGGCCCACAAAGTGCCACACTTAGGGAGATCATCCAGGAGCAACAAACAGAGATCCAAGCCTTATCCCTTGACTTGGAAAGGGCTAAGTGGACTATGAAATACTTGGAGCAGAGGAACAAACATCTTGAAGATCAGCAAGCAATCATGGAGTTACAAAACATCTGCGAGAATCGCCAAGCTGCACAAAGGAGAAGGGTTGAGCTCACTTCATTGGAGCAAGAGATTAATGATGATTGGGAGTCTAATCTCGAGAGAGTCAACATTCACTTAGAGAGACTATTGGACAAGGCCAATGAGGACCATGTATTGCTGAGACACATGGCTTTCCACTACATGGCACGGAACAAGGTCTGCAAGGCACGAATCAGGAATTTAAATGCAAAATTGAGGAAGGTAATAAGGAAGCAAAAGAGGCAAAGGGAGCTTGATTATTTTTAGATTTTGGCCGAAGCCTCTTTAGCCCAGCATGAAACTTAATGAAGAACTACCAGCCCAAATTTCAACAAATTTGGGGCATTTTTGGCATTTTGACAAATTTTGGCACAAAAAACAGGGTTTTTCTCCCTATGCGCCACACCACGTGGCGTGCGCTTTTGCTAGGGAGCTCCAAATTGCAAAAAGTTTACATCATTGGATTTGGCATGAAAAATCATGACTACTGGTGCATGGCCAAGAATTTTGGGCAAGTTTTGAGTCCTCAGGAGGTCAAAAACACTCATAAAATGACCTCTCTGCCCCTATTTTGACACACAAGAAGCAGTCCTGGGAGATTGCAGTTTTGGAGGGGCAAATGACATCCAAATTGAAAAATGCCACTTAGGTTGGAAAGGAGATAGACAAGGCTTTCCAATGAGCTATTTTGGGCTCAATTTTGACTTCAGGAAGTGCCTCAAACTCAGCCTCAAAGTGGCACGACGGATATAGGATTTGGCGCGGCGCATAGAGGATTTTTGCTCAATTTTTCACCTTCCACCTCAGAAATTTGACCAGTTTGACTAGTTTTGCTTTTTGATGTAATTTATGATCTATATTGATGCAATTGGATAAACATGATCTAATTTTGGCACTTATTTACTTGTTCTAGAGGATTCATTCACTAAAAAGTGAAAATTTAATGAATGAATCAGTTTCCTACCTTATAAAGGCAAGTTGTTTTGATTGCCTAGATTTTAGTGCTTTGTTTAGAATTGGTTGAAACAACTCCTAGAATGATGAGCTTGACCCCTAGAGGCAAGGGAATGGGTTGGGATAGTCTATATCATGTAATTCCTAAGTCATTTTTAGGGTTGGACACTAGGGATTGCTTTGGCATATCATTGTACATTCTATCTCTACATTTTTAGCTAAGGAAAGACCAGGGTTTTGTAACACTGTTTGGGATCCATGTGGCTTTATGTTTTGATGGTGTTCTTCTCTAAATAATTTTAATTTCATTAGTGTTATGTGTATCATTTTCCTATCTCTTCTTCTGAATTTGAACAAATGAGTGATTAAGGTAGAATCCATTAACTGCTATGCTCTGCCTTTGAATTTGTTTAAATTTCCATGTTTTCATCTATTTAAGGAGAATTATTGAGACTCTCTTGCTCTCCTTAGCTCCTCACCAGTCTAATCTATCCATTCACTCACTTTAAAGCATCAAAAAGATTGCCTTCCTTGCCCCAATCAGAACTCTGCAGAAACTGTGCCTCATCCCCAAGCCCAATTTGCTTTTCCCTGTTTCGAGCAAAAAACCCCCAAAAACTCAAATCAAACCCTTGTACTTCATACCTAGCCTAAAATTAGCTTTTATTTCAGTCATCTCGAGCCCCATCGCTTGTCTTTTGCCGAGATCGACCCGAAGAGAGCCCTCTCCTGTCCTCGTAAGGCTAGCTACGAGGCTGAGCGTGGTTTGATGTGGACCTAGAACCTTGTCTTTTCAGTCTGAGGCAAATCTAGGCTCTAACATAGTGGCGACCATACTAGGGAAAAAATTGTTTTCTTGTTGATGTCATTTATGTTATAAGCTACAGAAGGAGCCTGAAGTTATGCCAGGTAGCCTTCGAAATGCTTTTGCTTTTCATTAGCGCAAGTAGATAAACGCTACTTCAGTCAATCTCCGGTCTAGCTTGTAATCGTGACACTTGAACTTGTAAATTGCCAAAGTACATTTGAGAATTCTAAGCTTTTGGATGATAAGTTTAGAATTTGAAAGGCTGAACAAGTTGTTCATGTTCCTTTGATTTCTTGAAAATAGCATGTTGGCTTCAAAGAGATATACCAGAGCTAATCTAGATCCAAATCCTCCCCCTTTTTATGAAAATCCCAATCTGATTTCAAGAATTGTTCGTCAAGAGAGCTCTGTGACTCCTGTGTTTAAATCTCGTTCATGTCCTGCAATTTTTAAGTATCTTGAAGAGCTTGATTTTGATGAAAAGTTTGAATTGTCATTGTTTGAAACCAAATCTGAAAGTGCGCTTGGTTCTATAGTTCCAAATCCTGACTTTGCTGCAGCTCTTGAAGTTGAAAGAAATAATAAATCAATTGAGAATTTTATCTTGAAGCACCTCCAAAGTGAAATTCACGCTTCAAATATCGCTGATTTCCTAGAAGCTACATCTGCATCCCTTGGATCTTCCGTAACGACATCCGCCTCCAGAAATCCTACCGAACCTCCCTTCATTCCCACACTTCCCCCGCAGCCTACTATTTCTGATCAAAAGTCTGCTGTAAATTCACCTCCGCATACACCTCCTCATACACCTCACACATCAGCTGCACCTTCTACCCCAATATCTCCAAGGTTGATTGCGAATCCACCAAGAGAAATGGCTGCTCGGTTTGCACCTCTCACGCTGCCTCAAGTTTTGGGTGACATGCCCGCAAATTATCAGAGTAAAATTCCTTTGTTTGAAGGCACTCCTCAAAGTACCACGGCTCAGCAACATGTAGACAAAATGACAGATTTCTTCGAGCTTCATGAGATTGATGCAGAAAACGTGACTATGAGATTATTCGTGCAAACTTTTGTGGTCGAGGTGAGAAAATGGTTCAGAGCTTTGACAGCTAGAAGTATTCCCACATTAGAAGAGCTTCAAAGACAGTTCTTGGATCACTGGGAAGTCAAGAAAGATCCTCTTCAGATCACTTCTGAATATACCAAGATCAAGCGGAATGCTGGTGAGTCCGTGCAAGACTATTGTACTAGATTTAATGTGGTTTATAATGCAATTCCTGATGATTTAAGGCCAACTAGAAAGTCAGCTTTGCTAAAGTTCCCGGATGGTTTTGATCCAGACATGGCTTATCAATTAAGAGAGAGAGATCTAGCTACCTTAGAAGAAATGCAGAAAATCGCCGTTAGTGTTGAGGCAAATTTGAATGACAAGAGAGCTAGATTGAAAACCAAAAAGAGAGTTTCAATAAAGGAAGAAGCTTCTACCTCAGATCAGGTGCTCCGCAAGGTAGAAAATATGATTGAAAGGTTAACACTTGATAAGCCTGAACCACAGATCCGGAATCCTAATTTCCATGGACAACAGCAACCTCAATTCAGGATCAAACAGCGTGAGCAGCGAGCACAAGAAACGACATCACAACAGCAGCAAGTAAAGACACCTCTTCAGCAGAATTTTGTTGGTCCCGAATCTGATGATGAAGACCATGTAATAGGAGAAGAAAATCACTTCTTTACTCCTGATGATATGCCCACCTTTATCACTGAAGATGATGAGTATGCAGAAAGTTCAGCTGTACAGCAGGATGCAGATTTTATCTTGGTGAATGACACAGCTCTTGAAGAGGAGTCGAATGAGTATCAGAGAGGTTATATGCATGCTTTGTCTGCCCAGCAGTGTCAGTATTCATTAAGAAACAGAAATGTCCCCATCAATCCAATCTAGAAGAGAAAGGAAGGTCCAGCATCTAAGAATGAGCCACCTGTTGCACCAAATAAAGGAAAAGAAGTTGTTGATCCTATGCCTAACAAATCTCCACCAGCAAATGAAAGAGTCAATCAACCAATTGTATCAAAAGATAAAGCTGAGAAGAAAGAGGTTCCAGCCAAAGAGGTAGAGAAGACTTCTACTTTTAGTTTAGAAAATGAAATTTCTAAATTGAAGGTATCCATTCCCTTGACTGAACTGATGAGGAACAACAGTTATAGAGGTCAGGTTTCCAAAATTTTGAACTTTGATCCAATGTCTGATATGGTCAGTGTGGGAGATGATCAACCTGAATTGATTTTTGGACCGGCATTGAATGGTGAGTCTCTGGATAGTGATGTGCCTCCTTTTTATATCAGTTTGAGAGTGCATGAGTTTGTGTTGCATAATGCTATGTTTGATTCCGGCGCCTCCCACAATCTTATGCCGAAGGCTATCATGGAGAAGTTGGGTTTGGACATCACTAGGAAATACCATGATCTTTATTCATTTGATTCCAGCAGGGTGAGATGTATTGGGCTTATTAAAGACTTGGTGGTCAGTTTGGATCAGATTCCGGCAAAAAACGTTTTGATGGATGTGGTGGTGGCGGATATACCTCCTAGATTTGGAATGCTTCTTTCCAGATCTTAGGGAGAAAAGATTAAGGGAACTATGCAACTTGATTTCTCCTATGCAACGATTCCTATGTTTGGCCAAATGAGAAAACTTTATCGGGAGCAAAAAATGAAATACATGATTACAAGCAAGGAGAAACCAATTAATCATCTGATTAATTATGTACATGCAGATTTAGAGTCTTTTGTTTTGTATTCAGATAGTTTCAATGAGATTGATAGTCAGTTAGTTGCAGCAGATGATATTCTAGAAATAGCAGAGAATTTCAGGGAAGTTTTGAAGAAAGAAAGTTAAGAAAAGGACAATCCCATTCAGCAATCAGAAAAAGATAATGGACAGCAAGTAGAAAAAATACAACAAACAGAGTTTCAGCACTTAGAAGAAGAGGAAGATGGCTTGTGGACCATGGATTTTGATGGAGCAGTGGGAAATGATGGTGTTGGAATAGGGATTTGGGTACGCAGTCCTTTTTCTGCTCTGAACAAAGTGCCTAGTAATGTGCGGGTATGTTCTTATAAACTTGCTTTTGATTGCTCAAACAATGAGGCTGAGAATGAGGCTTTGATCGCTGGCTTAAAAATTCTAAGAAAGCTGAATGAAAAGAGGATTGTTGTATATGGCGACTCCGAATTGGTGATTAAGCAAGTTAAAGGCGAATATCAAGCAAAGCATCCTCGGATGCGGGCATACCGAAATGTTGTTCTAGACATTTTGAAGCTGTTTTCATATTATACCTTGATGTGTGTGCCTCGTATTCAAAACAGTTTTGCTGATGCACTTACTAAGGCATCAAGTAATTTGAAGATTCCTATGAACTCAAATAATAGATTTGAAATCCATGTGAAACACCATCCAACTATCGTGGACAATCAGAGATATTAGCAAGTTTTCCAAGATGAGGAGGAGATTGATGATTTTCTGCAAAACAAAGGTAAGTTCAAAGATACCTCAATTGATGTAGAACATGATGATGGTAAAGATGATGTGCAGATCAATCAAATGGAAGTGTTGCAGCTCAAGGATAACGTGATTCCTAAAGGCTTGATACCTTTAGAAGAACTCTTTGATCATGACGACGTAGCCCGCAAACCAACATTGCAGCCAACAGAGAAGGGAGTCGAAGAGGTGAATATTGGAACAGCTGAGCATCCGAAAATGGTAAAGTTTTCCAAAGCATTGCCACAAAAGGTAAAGGAACAAATATATCAATTTGTTGTCATCTTTTGCTGATGTGTTTTCTTGGGATTATTCTGACTTGAAGACATATGATCCAATATAATTCAACACACAATTCCTATTAAGCCTAATCATAAACCTTTCAGAAAATAGTTAAGAAGGCTAAATCTAAAACTACTGCCATCAATTGAGAAGGAGGTAAACAGGTTGTACAAATCAGGAATCATTGTTCCCATCTGATTTTTAGATTGGATATCTAATTTGGTGCCCGTACGAAAGAACACAAGTGAGATTCGTTTGTGCATTGATTTTCGGAATCTCAACAAAGTTTCATTGAAGGATAATTATCCACTGCCAAAAATGGATCACATACTTCAGCGAGTAGTTGGAGCATCTCGCATGTCACTACTCGATGGTTATTCTGGATATAACCAAATTTTAGTCCATGAAGATGACCGAGACAAAACAACGTTCACCACTCCGTGGGGGACTTTTCATTACGCTAAAATTCCTTTTGGTTTGAAGAACACAGGTGCCACTTTTCAGTGGGCAATGGACTTGGCTTTCGCCAATGAAAAGGATGTCTTTTTGGTTGTGTACCTTGATGATTTGACTGTGTTTTCCAAATCAGATGAAGAACACTTGTATCATTTAAAAATTGTCTTTCAAAAGTGCAGAAAATATGGTGTGTCGCTAAATCCAAAGAAGAGCTTGTTTGCCATGGATGAAGGCAAACTACTTGGGCACATTATCTCAAAGGATGGAATTCGTATTGATCTAGCACATGTGGAAGCGATTCAGCAAATTGACCTGCCCCGGAATAAGAAGGAGATTCAATCGTTTAATGGTAAGATGAATTTTCTGCGCCGCTTTGTTCCTAATCTTGCTGAACATCTAAGAGAGATTACAAACATGCTTAAGAAGGACAGCCAAGTGACATGGACGGAAGAGGCTATAAAATATTTCAATTTAGTAAAATTGGCTCTTTCTTCAGCCCCTATTCTAATCAGCTCGGATTATACTCAGGATTGTATATTGTTTTCATTTTCTTCGGAGCATACTACGGTAATGTTGTGGTAAAAACACAACCCCCCCATTATTGATGTGTTCACTTCAATTAATGGGGACCCTTTCTATAAAAATTTTGGCTAAACACCTTTTTGGATTTTATTTTAGTTGATTGCCCTACGCTTTTGTTAATTTTTAGTTTTCTTTCGATTCTTGTTTTGATTGTTTTCTTAGAATCGATTTTTTACAAGCTTCCCATTGACGTTTGTTTCGCCTCATTTGGTCAACTGGTTTGAAAATGACATTCCTTTGAAATCTCATCATTTATCTAGCCTGGGTTAAAAATGCATAAAATGTACAATATTGCATTTTGTAAATAAATTAGTTCAATAAGGCATTCATTTTAAATATTAACTCGTAGAGGGTTTTACTAACATTTTTCATTATGCAGCCAAATCAGTAATTATCGGGGTTTTAAGAAATTCACTCTAAATTCCAAATCAAATCCTAAAACTAAAAAACCCAATCATTCAAGTGGCTGTAGTTTATTTTTATTATTTTTAATTATTTTTCATGTGGCTGTAGTTTAAACAATTTCACAGCTTAACTAAATTTCATTTTAATAAAATCAAAATAAAAAATAATATTAAATCTTAATTTAATTAAATTAATATATAATTAATTTAATTAAATTAAAATTTAATATATAAAAAATATATATATATAAAATAATTATTTCGCAATCGGGAGATCGCGTCGGAAGTTTTATTGAACATATTTTAAAAAAAATCCCGACACCACACTCTCCCCGATCGCCGATACTCCATACCCCCGATCACCGATTAAACAAAAGTCTTTTATATCGCATCGCAAATAAATTGGTTATCGCATCGGGGGCTAACTTGGTTATCGCATCGGGGGGCTTTTAAACAAGCACATCTCTTACGACCCCCGATATTCCATCCTCCCGATTGCCGAATAGCGAAAAGGCATAAAAAACAATTACATAAAGCTTGGTATAAGTTTGTTTCAAATGACTTTTTCTCTTTAACTCATACGTATGGTCATAATAGTTAGTTTAAATATTTTATATATATATTAGATATGGAAATAATAGTTAGTTTAAATATTACATATATATTAGATTTTAAATTAAATAAATTAATTAATATGTAGAATTTAATTAAATTAAAATTTAATTATTATTTAGATTAATATTAATTAGTTTTATTAAATTTGTTTATAAATAGCTAATTATATATTAGTTAATTAGATTAATGTTAATTAATAATTAGTTTAGTTTATAATTAGCAATTAAATTAGAATTTATTAGAGACTAATTTAGGATTAGTTTTTAATTACATTTTTTTTAGCCCAGCAACAGAATTTCCAGATTCATGCCAGATTTGACTCATCAACTTTGGAAGCTCATAAATTGAGTTATACTTGGCCAAATGAGGCCCAGGACGGCTCATTGGAAAGAGAAAATCAAGGAGAACATTTTGGAGGAGGTTTCACCAACAGATTTACTCATTTATTGGGTCAAAAATCAGGCAGAAGATCATGCTCCGAATTTTGAAAAACAAAATCAATTTTCTGAGTTATTTTCTTCAATTTCATTTATCCAAAGCCTCTTCTAATTGCAGATCCATTGGCCAATGATATCCTTTGCCAATCAAATCATTACAAGCATCAATACAGAGCTTATATTTTATTTTCAATTATTTATTTAAAATAGAATTTGATTGGGTTTGATTTAATTGCCAGAAATGATATTTTGATTGCATTTTAATTTATTTTGATTTCTTTTGCAGGAAAACAGTGGAAAAGATATGGAGAAAAGGATTTCAAGCAATGAGAATGCTCCAGCAATTGAAGATCAGAATTAGGAGCAAGTAAAATTATATTTGGCAGATTTCTCTTCAACAAACTCTCATCTCCAAAATTCCTTCACAAATATTATAAATAACAGATTCTAGAATGTAAAAAGGGCTGCTCTCCTCTGCAATGCTAGACTTCCAAAAAGCACTACTGTAATAGAAATTTAGAGTTGTAGGAGAGAGGAGAGAAATCTCAGATCTGGGAATTATTGAAGATTTTCCTTTTGTAGTTTGAATTATACATGAAGGGCAAAGTTTGCACTATTGTGGCCTTAGCTTTGAAAGTAGAAGTTCAAGCAATGTAAAGGGTTGTTGGAGACCAAGGACAGAGAAATGGATGCAATAAATTGGTATTTCTAATACTACTATTTCAAATATCAGTTTTATTTTTATGGTAACAAGAATGTGTCATTTTGTTCATGTTTTGCACTATTGTTAAAATGAGTAATTTGTCTCAATCTTGTTATTATGTATCTCTGTTTTTATGGATTAATTTCTCATTTTTGAGTAACTATTTACTCATAAATCTGTCTTATAAAACTGATTTATTGAATAGTAATGTGCTGTGAACTATTTCCACATATTACTGTTTAATTATTAGATTTATTGATTTAATAATTAATATCATTTTTGTGAACTATTTCCTGAATGTTATTGCTTTATTATTTCAGTTAAAAGGTCTCAATAGGATTTGTTTTGATATCCACAATATCAGTTAATTGAATTACTTCATTAACATGATATTCATTATAAGCAAAGCATGTTTAAATCCCAATATTTTAATTATCTTGCTCTTAGTTGGGTTAGATCTATATCTACCTAATTAAGATAGGATTAAGATTAGTTTCTTTTGTTTGCATCATAAAATAAGTTTGCATTTAGAGTAATTTTGCATTCTTTTAAGTCCTCTCCTCAAAGAGGCAAAACTTTAGTTGTGGCTTGGCTGAACCCAAATCAGCTTAAGGGTCATTCTCTTGCCTGATCAGCAAGAAGAAGTGATCTGATGTCCCTGTCTATTGGTAGTTAAAGATACATTATAAACCAATAGCAATAGGGAGAAGGTAACTGGACCTAGATGAATAGTCGGAGCCACCACACCAAACGGAAAAGGAGCTTCTTTTAAGGTCCGGACCGGGTGGTTATCCCCCAATGTTGTTGCAGCGATTTTCGAGGCATCAACATTTTTGGCGCTAGAAGGAGGGCCTGAGATTTTTGTCTGTTGGAGTCTTTTCAATTTTAATTCTTTATTTATTGTGATGGCTCCTCTTAAACTTCCAATATGGAGTTGTATCCATGGACGTGCATCCTCCAATACTCCACCCGAAGTGGTAAGACTCTTGTCTCAGGCAAAGTTTGACGGTAAGAGAAATTCTTCTGCTTTTAACCATGTCTTTCAATTTATTCAAAATGTTTCAAATTATGATTTTCAAGGAATTGATGAAGGCATTTTATGCAGAATTTTTACTCTCACATTTGCGGCAAAAGCCAAAAACTGGTGCAAAACTCTTCCAGTTGCCTCAATCCATAGCTGGGATCAATTTGCTACAATTTTCATTTGTAAATTCGACGGCTACGATTATGAACAGGTATGTGAAGAAATTGAATATCTACGAAGGTTTAAAAATGAGTCTGTTAATGATTTTCATATGCGATTTCGTTTGAATTGCTTAAAATTTAAAGACGAAGATAAACCTACAGAAGAAGAATCATTAGATTGGTTTAAATATATTTGTTCTCTTCCAACCATTTCCAATCCATATGAAATTGATTCAAGCTTTGTTCCATCCCCTTCCAATACAAATGAAAATCCCAATATGGATGTGCAAATAAATGGTGATGAAGTGGTTTCACAAAGCTTGAAAAATATTTCTAATAAAATGCAAGAAGACAACAACAACAATTTTAGAGAAAAAACCGCCTTGAAATCTGAAAGCTACTTTGAAGTAAATTCGGAAAATCAAATCGCAAATCAGCAAGTACAATCAGCAATCAAATTGCAAACTGCTGTACAAATTTCTGAATTTCTCCATGATGAGCAAATGCGAAAATCAGAACAACAAAGCAGCCTTCTTCAAGAAAGCATGAACACGCAAAGGAATGATCTGCAATCTGAAATTTACAATCAGCATAATGCACAAGAGCTCTCAGACAGAGACAGTTTTAAATGCATTGTTTCAGGTTCACATTTTTCCCTTTATCCTGATATTTTCAATAATGGTAATATTTTTCCTCCTGGTATTAATGATATTTCAGAAATTAAAGAGGATGATTTAAATAAAGTACCATTAAGTTTTTATCAAGATAAAGAAACAATAATTGATCATTCTTTTGCCACTAATGAACATGAGATTTTTGTTCCTCCTTGTTTTGGTATATTGGATGAAATCGAAGGGAATTCCAGGAAATCTTGTGAAGTTATTTATGATGATTACTCTGATATTGAGGATGTTGATTTTTATTATTCTCAAGAGAATCCTCATGATAAAATTCAAATAACATCTGAGGATGAAGAACGCTTCAATTTAGGAATTATCTCAACTAATCCTCATTTTAGAGCAGCTAATTATCTTCATGATTTCACCATTCAAGAAATCATTCCAATTTATGATTCATATGAGGATCAAACTCCCATTCCTATTCATAATCATAATTCGTTTTCTATTTCACAAGTTGGAATTCAAAATTATTTAAATTCCATAATTCTGGTTATTCCTTGTGAAAATGAAATTATTTCAAAACGATCCCAAATGTGTTGTAACATTAATTGTACAAAGAGTGATTTCATTTTAGTTTTTCTTTCACTGCTATTTTGTTTAAACTTAGATTTATTTTCTGATTTTATTTTGCAAAATTTTCACACTTTTCGCTGGCATATTGAATACCTTACTGTCAAACACTCAATTGATGCATTGCCCAATTGGGAAATTCAAGTTTCATATTATAATCATCAGCATCGAAAGATATTAATATTCCAATTTATATCAATGCTAATGTTTCATCAAAAGCTTCTATCTTTTCAAAGGCAATGTCAACAAGAGAATGTATTTTTGCAATCTGGCCAGCAATTCAATTCAATTAATAAATTGCTATTTTATTTGAAAGGCTTCCATCCATTTTTCATTGACTCATTTGAAAATTGTTTGGAAATTTTTCCTTCAAGGAAAATTGTTAATGATTTAACATTTGTACATAACACTAACAAATTTTTTCAGGTCAAAGAATCTAAAAACTCATCTTCACAATCTGGCATGTTATCTCTTCCTTTGAACATTTCCCAATTTTTAATAGAGGTCCATCCAGATTTCTATGATCCAATTGGTATTCAATTGGAAAGGAAATTTCAAGAGAAAGAGATTTTAAATCAACTACTAACAATAACTGTACATTCTGATTTCATATTTATTTTCCTTAGTTTATTTAGATTTGTATTTTTATTACTAATATTTGAACTGTACATAAACGCGGGAATAAAAATGAGAAAATGGCTACACTGGAAATATGACTATACCTAGTCATTTTCATGTATATGGTTAGAATAGGAGTAGAATTAATTTAGTTAGCTTGTTTTATGTAGTTAATTTATTTGCAATAGTTCTGTAGATTAAAAAATAAAACAAAGCAATCAGCCTTCTCATACATGTTCAGTGGAAACATTTTTCCTTATCAGAAAATTTTATTTCTTGCTTTCCTTTTTGAAATTTCTTATAGCGATATCTCTACTCTGCCTATTTTGAATAATGTCTTGATTAAATTCAATTAAAGTTGCACTTGGTATCAATTGCCTCAAAGCCACTTTTCTTCATTTCAGGATTTCCTTCTAAGATTTTCTTTTGAAATTTATACGGTAAGGATTTAAGGATATAAAAGCTTCATGATCCCATTATCCCATGAAATGTATGACTGTCTATCATGAGCTTAATTCTAATTCAATCATTATTAGTCAGTCTAACCCTTCACGGTAATCATATGAAGTTCATATTATCTTCCTCGGAATTTGCCAAAAGCTGATCTTAAGGATGTCCATTTTGCCAAGTACACACATTCAAATCTGTTTTGATATTTTTCTACAATTAGTGGCTTAATCTCATTCTAATCTTTAGTTTATTATCTGATGCTGTAAAATGCATCATCTTTATTTACTGAAGGCATCATTGAACAGTCACTATAACAATACAGATTTTTCTCAAGATTAATTCGGAATGGGCAGAAGTAATAAATTGTTGTTTCACTTCAAAAAGGAAGCATAGCTTAATATTTATTTCTGATAAATTTTATATTCCCTGGACATGAATAAACAGATTTTATTTAGGCTGATTGCACACTTAGATTTAGAATAAATGATGAGATATTTTTGAACAAAGTCAAAACTTTGATAAATCGAAGGAAGAATTTGAAGATTCATAAGGTAAAATTTACAGACAAATTCTTTTCAGGTACGCATTTACAAGTTTATTCTCATCCATTATTAGTTCATATTTTCCTTAGTTTATTTTTAATTTGTGTTTTGTTTTATTCAAAGGTTTTCAGTTGTTGTCAAAACTTGAAGTAAGCAGCAAACCCAATTCAAATTTGCAATAGGCTCAGGGAAATTTTATTTGTGATGCATTAGAATTTAAGCATTTTTAATTTTGCTTTTATTCACTTAGAAAAACCAATTGAAATTTCAAGGAATATCATGAGACCATTCGCATCACAGGATTTCATCAGAAGTAGTTCTTAGTATTTCTTTTGATAACAAATTGTTCATCAAAGACCTCTGATGTATTATCTTACTCATATGCTATATTGCATTTCGCATATCGGAGCTTTCCAAGTGAAGTATACTTCCATGAACATGAATCGCCGATCTCCGATAATCGACTTTACCGATATTGCGATAAACACATAATTCCGGACCCGATATGAAATTCAAATCAAATTCATTAAAATATCGCGTCCGTTCAATCACAATAATGGTAGGAGCATAACTTTAAAAGGACCGATATCTTGGATCTGAAATGTTATCAAATTTTCATCATAAAATTATCGGGTCCATTCTTCATCACATATCGGCATCGCAAAAAAAAATCATATTGTGTGACATCGGGTGCTTAAGATTGCCGATCGCCGATTAGTTATGTCATCCATCGCATCGCCGATATCGCAATCGCTTCCTTGCATTTTTATTTATGGCCATATCATTATTCTGAATCTGTGATGCGCGATGTCCAAAGTACAAATCGCAAGATACGGTGTGCGATGTGCAATTTGTGACATAACTGTCACCGATCCCCGATTTAATATTTCTTTAATGATGCGATCGCTCTATCTCATAGCCCAACTTCTCATCGCATATTTTCATATCGGTGATTCGCCATTGCAACCTTTGATGCAAGAACTTCCAATGCATGCCTCTAAGCCGTTAACATTTAATCAATATATGGCATAGCAATAAAATTGAAGTCTTGCAAATTAAACTTAAAGCATGATGGAGAAACATGTTGTGTGGATCATCCGATGAGGCGATGGGTTAAAGCGAGCTTGGGTAACCACTATGGGAAAAGGGTAATTGATGACAAATTTGCAGCATACAAAAATCATTTCAATTTCTCATACATTTTAGTTTTAAATATATAATTCCATAATTAAAAATGGAATTCAAGACCTCTATCTTTATATTTAAATTTTATTATCTTGGATTTGGTCTTGATTCTGGACAATTTATCAAATCATGGAGTTTATATGAAACTTATAATATTTTGAGGAATAGTCATTACTGCAAATTCTCATTCTCATCTCTGATGCATTTCTTTTATTTCAATTCCCCTGAGCACTAAGCATTCTATTTTTACATTTTATTGCTTGCTTTAGTTTAAATAAAATAAATAATGATTTTGGGTTATAGGATTTTGGTTAGTTTGACTTCTTCAAGTTTTTAATGTTAATTAAAATAAGGAGTCAGCTAGTTTGGAGAAATTGATACTTTTCAGGTAAGATCAAAAGCAATTATCCAATGGTAAGATTCATGTGCCCACTTTCATTAATTTCCATTTCATCACTCTAGTTTCATTTTTGTTTTTGAAATTATGCTGATATAAAACTTTGTTTTACAGCTCTCCATTTGAAGTTTCCAATCCTCCGCCAGATCATATTTTCGAAGTCCATACTCTTCTCCTCGCTTTATTTCAAGAAGCAGCGATGATCTTCCAGCTACACCAGGAAGTTTCTGAACCTTTAGTTTGTTTCTTTAGCATTCCTTTCATTGGAAAACAATTAAGATGATGCTTTGAAACAAGAAAATTAATATCAGACAGAAAGTTTTCATGATGGCTGAATTTTATCGTCACTGCTATCCAAAAAAGCCTAAAACACTTACAACTCTGCAAGGTATGTTTCTAGATCTCAACATAAGAAGGAATGATTACATGCTTATTTTCTTTTTCTTCATATTGTTGGAGACATTGGTATAAACATTCTTGTTTGAGTTTATCATGCGAGACTTGGATTTTCCTTCCCATTTTTAGAGATTTCTTTGTTTTTATTTTTATTGCTGATTTCTTTTCTCACTTTAGCATAAGACTTCTTTTCTTTTGGTTTTCAGTTTTGATTTTGGTGACTTTGTCATTATTTATATGGAAGGCCTATTTGTTACCTAACAATGGTCAGGATACATGGAGAAAAATTGTTAATAGTCATCTATTAGCTTTTTCTTAAATCTCTTAGCAGAGTTTGATTTTCTTATTATAAAGGTAAACATATTTAAGGAAGAGATTACCAATCAAGAGAAGTTGGCAAAGTATCATAAAATCTGAAAATTTCTTCTTCATCAAATTGTAATCATTTTGAGATTTCAAAATTTCATTAGGATCTTTCAGAGTTCTATTATCAGTCAAGAAAATTTATTTTTAACCAAGTAAAGACACTTTACAGCAAAGCACCTTTAACTCTGAAATTGTCATTCTTAACTCTCAAGGAGTCAATGATTCTCCCTATCCCAAAGAGTCTTGTTTTTCTAGAGTATAATCCAGAAGTATATCTAAACTTAAAAGATAAGAGGTCTCATCATGAGCCTGCTTATCATGATCATAGGGGAAAAATTGGCTGACATTACCAACATTGCTGAACAAAACAGGGTAATGGCTTATGATTGCAAACAATTATAAGACAAGGGGTCTCATCACGAGCCAACTTGTTCAGTCCAATTTTAACCAGTGAATGGCATTGTCAACTATCTGGCTACCATACCAGGACAATGGCTTTTAAGATTTACTTAAAAAATAAAAATAAAAATTTAAAGAAAATAAACATATATTGATGGATTTATCTCTAGGTCAATAATTCTTGGAAAGATGGGATTCTGAATCAGTTATGATTAAAAGGTAACCCTGTCGAAACTATAGATGTTTGCTGGCAGCAGTGGCTCTACCTGTGGCAAATGAGTATATTTTAAAAAGCTAAAGCTGTAAAGTGACCCCTGCTTTATCTCTACAACTAATTAATGACTGATATAGAGTTTTGAAATATTTTAATTTATGAGAAATTTTAAGAAAAATTACAGTTAGATGATTCTGGTTTTTATTCAGATTAATAAACTTAGTCAAGCATTTCAAGCATAATCTTCTCTTCTTTAATTATTTTTGCTTTAATTTTAGGAAAATCTCATTCATAACAGAGATAACTGGTTCTTCTCCCGCGTGTCGCCATTGTTGTGGTAAAAACACAACCCCCCCATTATTGATGTGTTCACTTCAATTAATGGGGACCCTTTCTATAAAAATTTTGGCTAAACACCTTTTTGGATTTTATTTTAGTTGATTGCCCTACGCTTTTGTTAATTTTTAGTTTTCTTTCGATTCTTGTTTTGATTGTTTTCTTAGAATCGATTTTTTACAAGCTTCCCATTGACGCTTGTTTCGCCTCATTTGGTCAACTGGTTTGAAAATGGCACTCCTTTGAAATCTCATCATTTATCTAGCCTGGGTTAAAAATGCATAAAATGTACAATATTGCATTTTGTAAATAAATTAGTTCAATAAGGCATTCATTTTAAATATTAACTCGTAGAGGGTTTTACTAACATTTTTCATTATGCAGCGAAATCAGTAATTATCGGGGTTTTAAGAAATTCACTCTAAATTCCAAATCAAATCCTAAAACTAAAAAACCCAATCATTCAAGTGGCTGTAGTTTATTTTTATTATTTTTAATTATTTTTCATGTGGCTATAGTTTAAACAATTTCACAGCTTAACTAAATTTCATTTTAATAAAATCAAAATAAAAAATAATATTAAATCTTAATTTAATTAAATTAATATATAATTAATTTAATTAAATTAAAATTTAATATATAAAAAATATATATATATAAAATAATTATTTCGCAATCGGGAGATCGCGTCGGAAGTTTTATTGAACATATTTTGAAAAAAATCCCGACACCACACTCTCCCCGATCGCCGATACTCCATACCCCCGATCACCGATTAAACAAAAGTCTTTTATATCGCATCGCAAATAAATTGGTTATCCCATCGGGGGCTAACTTGGTTATCGCATTGGGGGGCTTTTAAACAAGTACATCTCTTACGACCCCTGATATTCCATCCTCTCGATTGCCGAATAGCGAAAAGGCATAAAAAACAATTACATAAAGCTTGGTATAAGTTTGTTTCAAGTGACTTTTTCTCTTTAACTCATACGTATGGTCATAATAGTTAGTTTAAATATTTTATATATATATTAGATATGGAAATAATAGTTAGTTTAAATATTATATATATATTAGATTTTAAATTAAATAAATTAATTAATATGTAGAATTTAATTAAATTAAAATTTAATTATTATTTAGATTAATATTAATTAGTTTTATTAAATTTGTTTATAAATAGCTAATTATATATTAGTTAATTAGATTAATGTTAATTAATAATTAGTTTAGTTTATAATTAGCAATTAAATTAGAATTTATTAGAGACTAATTTAGGATTAGTTTTTAATTAATTCTTTTTTAGCCCAGCAACAGAATTTCCAGATTCATGCCAGATTTGACCCATCAACTTTGGAAGCTCATAAATTGAGTTATACTTGGCCAAATAAGGCCCAGGATGGCTCATTGGAAAGAGAAAATCAAGGAGAACATTTTGGAAGAGATTTCACCAACAGATTTACTCATTTATTGGGTCAAAAATCAGGCAGAAGATCATGCTCCGAATTTTGAAAAACAAAATCAATTTTCTGAGTTATTTTCTTCAATTTCATTTATCCAAAGCCTCTTCTAATTGCAGATCCATTGGCCAACGATATCCTTTGCCAATCAAATCATTACAAGCATCAATACAGAGCTTATATTTTATTTTCAATTATTTATTTAAAATAGAATTTGACTGGGTTTGATTTAATTGCCAGAAATGATATTTTGATTGCATTTTAATTTATTTTGATTTCTTTTGCAGGAAAACAGTGGAAAAGATATGGAGAAAATGATTTCAAGAAATGAGAATGCTCCAGCAATTGAAGATCAGAATTAGGAGCAAGTAAAATTATATTTGGCAGATTTCTCTTCAACAAACTCTCCTCTCCAAAATTCCTTCACAAATATTATAAATAACATATTCTAGAATGTAAAAAGGGCTGCTCTCCTCTGCAATGCTAGACTTCTAAAAAGCACTACTGTAATAGAAATTTAGAGTTGTAGGAGAGAAGAGAGAAATCTCAGATCTGGGAATTATTGAGGATTTTCCTTTTGTAGTTTGAATTATACATGAAGGGCAAAGTTTGCACTATTGTGACCTTAGCTTTGAAAGTAGAAGTTCAAGCAATGTAAAGGGCTGTTGGAGACCAAGGACAGAGAAATGGATGCAATAAATTGGTATTTCTAATACTACTATTTCAAATATCAATTTTATTTTTATGGTAACAAGAATGTGTCATTTTGTTCATGTTTTGCACTATTGTTAAAATGAGTAATTTGTCTCAATCTTGTTATTATGTATCTCTGTTTTTATGGATTAATTTCTCATTTTTGAGTAACTATTTACTCATAAATCTGTCTTATAAAACTGATTTATTGAATAGTAATGTGCTGTGAACTATTTCCACATATTACTGTTTAATTATTAGATTTATTGATTTAATAATTAATATCATTTTTGTGAACTATTTCCTGAATGTTATTGCTTTATTATTTCAGTTAAAAGGTCTCAATAGGATTTGTTTTGATATCCACAATATCAGTTAATTGAATTACTTCATTAACATGATATTCATTATAAGCAAAGCATGTTTAAATCCCAATATTTTAATTATCTTGCTCTTAGTTGGGTTAGATCTATATCTACCTAATTAAGATAGGATTAAGATTAGTTTCTTTTGTTTGCATCATAGAATAAGTTTGCATTTAGAGTAATTTTGCATTCTTTTAAGTCCTCTCCTCAAAGAGGCAAAACTTTAGTTGTGGCTTGGCTGAACCCAAATCAGCTTAAGGGTCATTCTCTTGCCTGATCAGCAAGAAGAAGTGATCTGAT
Source organism: Pinus tabuliformis (assembly GCA_031772625.1). Taxonomy (NCBI): domain Eukaryota; kingdom Viridiplantae; phylum Streptophyta; class Pinopsida; order Pinales; family Pinaceae; genus Pinus; species Pinus tabuliformis. The sequence goes on from CM062817.1 coordinate 869,473,372, forward strand.
GTCCCTGTCTATTGGTAGTTAAAGATACATTATAAACCAATAGCAATAGGGAGAAGGTAACTGGACCTAGATGAACAGTCGGAGCCACCACACCAAACGGAAAAGGAGCTGCTTTTAAGGTCCGGACCGGGTGGTTATCCCCCAATGTTGTTGCAGCGATTTTCGAGGCATCAACAGATAACTGTATTAACGCAGAAAAAAGATGAGCATGAAAGACCCATTGCTTTCTTCAGCCGGACTATAAGAGATGCTGCTTTGAAATACAACATTATTGAGAAGCAAGCCCTTGCACTTGTAAATCACTGAAAGATTTCCGAGTGTATATTTTGCATTCCCATATTTTAGCTTATGTTCCTAACGCTGCTGTCAAAGATGTTTTGGTCCAAACAGATCCTGAAGGAAGATGTGGCAAGTGGATTGCAGCTTTGCTGGAGTATGATGTGGAGATAAGGCCCACAAAGCTTGTTAAAGGATAGGGATTGGCAAAGTTAATGGCTGAATCAAATCTGCACGTCTTAGACATAAATCTGATCGCTGCTATGTCCGATGAGAATGAGGAAGGTTCGTCAATTCAGGTATCCGAAATCTTTGTTCTTTCTCCATGGTATTCAGATATCATATATGTGCTTCAAAATTTGTCCTCGCCACCTGGTATGGCTAGAAACAAAGCTAGAACTCTTAAGTTAAAGGCTGCTAAGTTTTGTATTTTGAATTCTGCACTTTATTGGAAAGATCCCGGTGGCGTTTTGTTAAATTGTTTGGTGGAAGAAGAAGCGAAGCAGGTCATGGAGGATTTCCATAAAGGAGATTGTGGCGGTCACCTTTTTTGGAAAACAACGGCAAATAAAATTCTGAGAGCTGGATACTATTGGCCGACATTGTTTGCTAATGTGTTCAAGACTATCAAGAGCTGTCATAACTATCAGATTTTTGAAGGAAAGCAGAAATTACAGCCTTTGCCGCTTAAGCCCATTGAGGTGAGTGCCCCTTTTCAGCAGTGGGGGTTGGATTTCATTGGTGAAATTCATCCTGCTTCTTCAGGTCAGCATAGATGGATCCTCACAGCGACAGATTATTTCACGAAGTGGATCGAAGCAATTCCCACTAGGCAAGCTATGGATGCAGTAATAATTTCATTCCTTGAGAATAATATTTTGTCTCATTTTGGTTGCCTGAATAAGCTAATCACTGATAACACAACAACTTTCAAGTCAAAAAGGATGGTTGAGTTTTCTAGTAAATATCACATTACTTTGGGGCACTCAACTACCTATCATCCACAAAGAAATGGATTGGCGGAGTCTTCCCACAAATCTTTGGTTAATATCATTAAGAAGAAGCTAGAAATAAACAAGAAAAGTTGGCATAAGAAGTTGGTCCATGCACTTTGGGCAGATCGAGTGAGTCAGAAGAAATCCATTGGTATGTCCCCCTTTGAACTAGTTTATGGAGTTGATACAGTGTTCCCTACCTCTCTTGCAGCTCCGGTAGTCAAACGTCTTCAGGAGGCTGGTAGTGAAGATGACCCAATGCAGAGAAGGCTAAATCAAATGATCCATTTGCAGCAGACATGGGAAGATGTTTTTCAAAACACATTCAAGTTGTAGGAGAGAATTAAATAGATTTATGACAGAAAAGCAAAGGCGGACACATTTCAGTTGGATGATGTGGTGTTAAAGTGGGATGCAAGGAATGAGGAAAAGGGAAAGCATGGTAAGTTTGAAAATCTCTGGAAAGGTCCTTTTAAGATTGCAGCATATCGGGGTCAGAATTCCTTTCTTCTAAAGGAGATGAACGGGGAAGATTGTCCCGGAGGGCCGGTCAATGGTCGGCTGCTCAAGCGGTACCTTTTCTGAGTTATTTTTGTTGTTTACATTGTCATTGTAAATACCATTTTATTTCAGTTTCATTGCAAGTGTGTGCTGTGATCTTTTCTTCAGTCTAGGGCCCAAAGTGAAGGCTATAATTCTTAAGAAATATTTCAGTTTTGAGTTCAATTTGTCGAGTCAGTTTTTCAGTCATTTAAGTTTCATCATCGAGTCGTTTTGAGTCAAGTTTCAGTCAAATAAATTGAGTCAGAGTCTTGTGTTGTTTGTCGAAATAATGACTCCATAGCCCAATGGATGAAGGCATTGTCTAGCTCTCCCAGAGATATGCCGTTCTTGGCACCTCCAAGGAGCTACCATCCCCATTGGAGCCAATGTTAGAGTCGGTCTTTACATCCCTCCGTCAGAGATCATTTCTCTATTTGCATTTCATTTTTAGGTGTCTCGCTTGATTCACTCAGTTGCATTCTGCTAGGAGCATGCCATAAATCTAATGGAAGGGTCTTGTCATTCATTACCCCTCATGCCTTATCCATGCTGGCTAGGTCTATGCATCAAAATCAGGTTTTCGTGTCTTTTGATCAGCAAGAGTTATTTTCAGTCACTAGGTCTATAGTTTCACAAATTATGTCTTCACAATGTCCAATAAAGCTAGCAGGCCAGAGGGAGGTTCTTAAAAAGTTGTCATTCAAAGATTTTCATCATCATATGGATGGATTATGACTCTCCTTCAAAACTCTGTTTTGAAGAAAAGTCGACATTTCGTTTTTGTAAATTTATTTATTTATTTATTTATTTATTTATTTTTTTTTTTTTTTTTTTTTTTTTTTTTTTTTTCAGTTGTTGAATTCTTCAAGTGCAGCCCTGGTCTCCTTGGACAAATTCCATGTAAGCTATCCCTACAAAAGTTTGCCAAGAATTTCATCATTTCAGTCAAAAAAATAAAAAAGGAAATTTAAAAACAGAGTTGTATTAAAATGGAAAAAGTGCCAATGCCAAAACATTACAAAGATCGTTCTTAGAGAGTAAAAAATAAAATCCATGTCTTTATAAAGATATTTTCATGAAGATCAATGTCATTTGCATGCCAAGACCAAAGAGAAGCCACTCAAAGCAAATTGGTTGAGTTAGTATGCAATTTGGGTGAAGTTGGAGAAAACTTGGCCGGCGCGACGCATAGAGCAGGTGGCACGGTGCACTGGGGAGGCGCGGTGCACTGGGAGAAGTTATCCAGTGTAATTCTGAACGAGCGCGGCGCACTGGGACGACGCGGCGCATTGGGTATGCGGCACGACGCATACACCTGAAAGCCTGAATTTGTTTGAAATTTCTCCAAATTGCCATTTATTTGCGTGGATTTGCCAGGAAGGGTCGACATCTTGATGTTTCATTCATTTTTGTGCTGAGTGATGGTGGTTTATGGATGCTAATGATTGAAACAAAAATCCAAACCCTACTTCAACGTGCCTCAAAAGAAATTGTTGTGGTTTCCACAATTCACTGTTTTGCTACCAAAGTCACTTCTCCATCATTCCCTTCTCCCTTGTTCCATTTCTCCTAGATTTCATTCTTCCCTATCCCCAAAAATTACTAAACCCTTATCCCCAATTCCCTTCAACACATTTCCAAATGTAAAAACCCCAAACCCTCCTACATTTCCCTAACAAAATTTCTCCCAATATTCCCTAATCCCTTATTGTTTTCCCCTTCCTAACATTCCCTTGTTGCATCTTTTTCCTTTGGTGGCAGAATCCAACTATATTACATTACAAAATAGCGGTTTCATACATCAGCAGTCATTCGAGGCAGTTTGTATACCAGCAGTGATGTCATCTGGTCATTCATCTGACTATGAAGTGGAAACCCAAAGTGACTCACCCTTGGAAGGACATGCACCCCGGAGGCCTCATAAAAGTGGCAGACATGTTAGAGAAGAACCGACCACCCTTACAGAATTGCAGGCCTACTCTCTTGCCGTCTCTTGTTTTCAGTTTCAGTCATGTTATGAATTTTGTGAGAAGGTTGCTACTGTTCGAGTTCATCATGAATTGGCTCGCTTATTTGTATTACATTTACATGGTGATCGAGTTACTTTGGCTGGTGTTACTTTCACACTTACACCAGATTCTATCTCATTAGCAACCGGCATATCGAACATTGGAGAACCATGGAACAAGAAGCAGAAGATTGACCGGCAACATTATGAGCCATATATTAAAACGGTTTCTTGAGGCAGCTCAAGAGAGTGTTCCCTTTCTGATATCTCAAAAATGAATATGCTCCATTAATGAAATTAATCATGAAGTATTTCAGTTGTGAAGGTTGCTTCTCCCGAGTATATGCTTATCACATCAGGTTGCTCATGCATTTCACCCGGGTAAGGATGATGAACATTCCTTATTTCATATGCCAAAACATAGAGAGGATGACTGCCCTTGTGCAGCACAAGACCCCTGAGCAGCAGTTCAACAACATTTGCCATTTTTCTCTCATCAAGATTTTGGTGGTTCATCAGCTTGGATTACAGGATATCACTTGGGATGATTTCATCTCTTGTGACTTTTTTAGAGCTTCACAGGGACTTTCAGAGGTTGGGCATGAGACAGGTGGACCTTTTCATCAGTATGAGCACCATGAGACCGTTAGTGTGCCCGTGTTCATCACATATCAGAGGGGCACTAGACATTTGTTTGCAGCAGTGAAGCGAGTGTTATCTCCACCCGGGGTGGAAGGGGCCTTGTTTCCTCCATCAGCACCACAGGTACAGGACAAAGGCAAGAGGAAAATGCAGGATGAGGGGCCTTCAGGTGAAAGAGAGATCGACTTCATTCTCATTCATGATGATGATACAGATACGGGCCCATAAAGTGCCAAACTTAGGGAGATCATCCAGGAGCAGCAAACAGAGATCCAAGCCTTATCCCTTGACTTGGAATGGGCTAAGTGGACTATGAAATACTTGGAGTAGAGGAACAAATAGCTTGAAGATCAGCAAGCAATCATGGAGTTACAAAACATCCACGAGAATCGCCAAGCTACACAAAGGAGAAGGGTTGAGCTCACTTCATTGGAGCAAGAGATTAATGATGATCGGGAGTCTAATCTCGAGAGAGTCAACATTCACTTAGAGAGACTATTGGACAAGGCCGATAAGGACCATGCATTGTTGAGACACATGGCTTTCCACTACATGGCACGGAACAAGGTCTGCAAGGCACGAATCAGGAATTTAAAGGCAAAATTGAGGAAGGTAATAAGGAAGCAAAAGAGGCAAAGGGAGCTTGATCGTCTTCAGATATTGGCCGAAGCCTCTTTAGCCCAGCATGACACTTAATGAAGAAGCTCCAGCCCAAATTTCAAGAAATTTGGGGCATTTTTGGCATTTTGACAAATTTTGGCACAAAAAACAGGGTTTTTCTCCCTATGTGTTGCGCCACGTGGCGCGCGCTTTTGCTAGGGAGCTCCAAATTGAAAAAAGTTTACATCATTGGATTTGGCATGAAAAATCATGACTTTTGGTGCATGGCCAAGAAGTTTGGGCAAGTTTTGAGTCCTCAGGAGGTCAAAAACACTCACAAAATGACCTCTCTGCCCCTATTTTGACACACAGGAAGCAGTCCTGGGAGATTGCAGTTTTGGAGGGGAAAATGACATCAAATTAAAAAATTCCACTTATGTTGGAAAGAAGACAGGAAGGTCTTTCCAATGAGATATTTTGGTCTCAATTTGGAGTTCAAGAAGTGCCTCAAACTCAGCCTCAAAGTGGCATGACGCATAGAGGATTTTTGCTCAATTTTTCACCTTCCACCTCAGAAATTCGGCCAGTTTGACTAGTTTTGCTTTTTGATGTAATTTTTGATCTATATTGATGTAATTGGATAAAAATGATGTAATTTTGGCACTTATTTACTTGTTCTAGAGGATTCATTCACTAAAAAGTGAAAATTTAATGAATGAATCAGTTTCCTACCTTATAGAGGCAAGTTGTTTTGATTTGCTAGATTTTAGTGCCTTGTTTAGAATTGGTTGAAACAGCTCCTAAAATGATGAGCTCGACCCCTAGAGGCAAGGGAATGGGTTGGGCTAGTCTATATCATGTAATTCCTAAGTCATTTTCAGGGTTGGACACTAGGGATTGCTTTGGCATATCATTGTACATTCTATCTCTGCATTTTTGGCTAAGGAAAGACCAGGGTTTTGCAGCACTGTTTGGGATCCATGTGGCTTTATGTTTTGATGGTTTTCTTCTTTAAGTAATTGTAAGTTCATTAGTGTTATGTGTATCATTTTCTTGTCTCTTCTTCTGAATTTGAACAAATGAGTGATTAAGGTAGAATCCATTAACTGCTATGCTCTGCCTTTGAATTTGTTTAAATTTCCATGTTTTCATCTGTTTAAGGAGAATTATTGAGACTCTCTTGCTCTCCTTAGCTCCTCACCAGTCTGATCTATCCATTCACTCACTTTAAAGCATCAAAATGATTGCCTTCCTTGCCCCAATCAGAACTCTGCAGAAACTGTGCCTCATCCCCGAGCCCAATTTTCCTTTCCCTGTTTCCAGCACAAAACCCCCAAAAACTCAAATCAAACCCTTGTACTTCATACCTAGCCTAAAATTAGCTTTTATTTCAGTCATCTCGAGCCCCATCGCTTGTCTTTTGCCGAGATCGACCCGGAGAGAGCCCTCTCCTATCCTCGTAGGGCTAGCTACGAGGCTGAGCGTGGTTTGATGTGGACCTAGAACCTTGTCTTTTCAGCCTGATGCACCTTCCTGCGGCGAGGTGGAGATATCAACCTAAGAGGCTGAGTGAGCGATATCTTCAGAGAATGAGATGGAGATAGAAGCAGTAATGATGGGTCTATTCAGGGAGCTGCAGAACCTGAAGTGAGCAGAGTGAGGAGCGGGATGAAGGGGCGGAGGAGAGTTGTCAGAATGGACAACGAATTCATCAAAGACAACTCCGGAAGAGCGAGCCCGACCTCTTCCACGCCGAGAGCTTGAGGATGATGAACTTCAGGGGAAGGTGAGGAGGTGGAGCGCTCCACCGGAGGATGAGAGCTTCCTCCCCTGGTTCCTCCCCTGCGACTACGCATGCGATGCCTAACCATTATGAATTTGCTGGCTGGGTGCTCAAACGGGGCAGAGACCAGAGGGACGAAGACAGAGGGAGCAATAGCAGAGGGGATGAGAGTCGAAACGGGGCTAGTCTGGGCAGAGATTAAAAAGCAGAGAGCTGAGTGCGAATGGTGATAGCCGTTATCAAAATCTGCACAGCACACAATCTAACATCGCCGGCCTGTAGCAGTGCGGAGGCAGGGCTCAAAGGCCTGAGGCGGACAGATGCTGCAGAGCAAAGGAGACGGGAAAGAACTGAAGCGAGGTATCTCCATATTCCAACACTGACTAGCTTTTTTCCAAACAGAACCTGTATTGAATGCTGCCTGCAGATAGTTATGAGGGCGTCTCAGGGTGATATGGGGAGGGGCGCCATCAGACAAGTGTCCCATCCCTTCACCGCCATTCTGCAAATAAACCATTAATGCATATTCGTGTCACCCGCATCCAGGTGTGCTTTATTTGATTATCATCTGGAAGTCCTTTTCTTTTCTTTTTTCTATATATCAGAGATTAATCCAAGCCTTTGACTAAAAGTAACTAAATCATTGTCAACGAATTTCCTGTCTAGCCCAAGATTACTATTAACCAAATTCACAAATGTCTTAATATCCTATTGCAAACACATTAAATCAAAAGTTATTTTCCTTGCATGATCAATAGTTTCTAATATTTGGCATGTGCTACTGATGATTTATGATTTGATTGAATTAAGTAGATTAAAAACTTTATTAGATCTATGCATTGTTGTAGGTGCAAAAATTGACAATGGTGGTGTTCGTATTGCCACTGGATTCATTAACAGAGAACCTAGATTTAGAGTGTCTCAAATTTTCTGTAGTTTATTCGTTAATAGACTATGCAAGTGCATGATTGATAGATTGATGGAATACCATGAGCCTCTTGGCTCCAACATCAGACATATCAATATCAATTTGTTCTCAATCAATAATATTTTCATTTTCTTTTTCAATTCTCAATTTTTTTCTTCCCTTTTCATATTTTGCATTTTGCAATGTGACACAACGTTCATCGAAAATAATGACCTCTTCTGCAACCTGCTCCATTATTTTTTGATTCTCTACTAAACAAGAAGTAACCCAATTAGGTGGTGCACCACTATCATTTTCCATGTCTATAGCTTGTTCAATGCCTTCTATATTTGCGGGAGTTTTGGATTTGGTTGTTTGAATCGTATGCACTTTGTATGGAATGAATCTTTGAAGTAACTCTTCATCATCTCAATGCCCTGATAGCTCACCATGAACCTGTTTTCCAGTGGTAGAAGATTTTCTCTTTCTTATATTAGAGAATTAGGTTGCACCAATACCAGGTGTGGAAGATGGATATTGTTGTGTAGGATTTACGCCTCTTTTATTGTGTTTTGATTCCCTTTTAATGCTGGTTTCTTAAGCAAAATTTTCAGCATCCATTTGGTCTTTAAGTTTTGGTTCTCTGTAAGTCTTGTAAATGATTTGTTGTGCAAACACATTTTGAATTTGAGAAAGATTTATACAAACTACATTCTTGCACATTATGAGATACGAAAGTTGCATTGGTTCTTTGTTCGGATGTAATTTAGTTTATTAGGGTAAGTCGACAAAGACATGGCATCATAATGAATCTATTATTGTCGGAAAAATTGACTAACTGTAAAGCAACTTGATTGAAAATCAAATTAAATTAGTTGATTATACAATTGGTTTTATATCACTAAGAAAGAAAATAGAGAATGGATTTTGGAACATTTGTTGTAGTTCATGTGTTCATCGGGCATGAAAAGAGCCAATAAAAATCCATAGACGACTGTGTAAAGAAAGAAATATCTTGGAGAGAAAGATGGGAAAGAACTCGAGCAATTGAGAAAATGAATTGTTGAATAATGTTGAGTTTTCCCAGTTGTGAGATCAGGAAAGTATTTTCTTCACACAATTTCAAGCACTTATTCGCTACAACATCCATTAATCCGTTACTACAAATTTCATTGTTTCTTTTCTTTTCCATTGATAGATTCAGATACCACAGATATGGAAATGACTAATGAAATTTCTCATCTATATAAGCAAATTAGTTCATTACGTGACTGCAAATAGTTTGATTCCTTTCTCTGCTACCTATTTTCACTCTCGATCCTGCTCGACTCCACAATTCTCTGCTCCAACCCCAATTACCAGCTATTATTGTTTCTTATGTGGAAACTGCTACATACGACACTCTTAATAAATAGCAATTGAAGATATCAAAACCAATGTTTATGGGAAGTAATGGAAATAAATATCGATATTCCAAAACCATCTTATCCACTTACTCCACATGTTTCTCTTGTTTTAATATAATTGAAATACATGTCATTAGAGACATAAATTTTCGATACAAAATAATTACAAATTATTTTTGATTATGACAATTAGCTTAGAAAATGTCAACAATAAATATGAATAGAAAACTGATAAATATTATGTGCAAGTGTGGTCATATGCCTCTACCATGAATCGATTTGGTGGCTGAGCTGATCCCCACCACTATGTCGATGTCAATTTGTTTTATTTGATATTAGAGTATGAAAAAGGCTGAACCAAATTTGATTTACAAATAAACTAACACGTGATTTTGAAGATCACGATGCAAAGCCAAAAATCATAACGTGTTCCAGCTAGCTGCGTACACATTTTCCCATGATGTATGACAAAAATTTTCAGCAGCTAATGCTATCAATCATGAATTAATAGTTTATGCCAATAGTTTTATGTTCAATGTTTTCATCTATTTGTCCAAAATAAAAGACTTTTGAAATATGCATCGCATTTATCACTTTGCTTCTTCAAATCTTAACACTATTCGTCTCACTTGTTGCCAAGTTCAAATTTTATCTATACGCACTTGATTACTGAAATCCCTCATGGATAAAAGCGAGTTAATTGTATAAGCGCAAATAAATTTTTTCATTTAATTATAGATTTCTTGATATGCTGGACACTCTTAATAAATAGCAATTAAAATTACCAAAGTGGACATTTATAGGAAGTAGTGGAATAAATCTCGAAAGTCCAATTTTTTTCATTCTTTTATTTCACTAACCACCATTGCTTTAATATCATTGATATATCCCCGGATGCGGGTGGCACATATGAATTAAATGAGCGTCATGACAGATTGTAAAACCAGGTACTGCCAGCTGCAGGGCAGTGTGGCTTCACAGGTTCTCACCTCGTGCAAGAGGGATAGCGTTATTAAGGATGGACACTGTAGGATTTTTGCATTAATGGAGTGCGTTGTTCAAAGCAACACTGTGGTTGTTATAATCATGGTGATCCTGTATGTTCTCTTCACACCTCGCGCTCAGTCTCATTGTTCCGGGCCTTGGTTTGATGTGGTTTTCGGTGACAGGCAGAACCTTGCAAACAGAGGCAAGCTCCAAGCCGGCTCTCTGTTTTTCTGGAAGAGGTTCTATTACGCTAAGGTTCCCCATGGCAGGATTAGCACAACTTTAAGTGGTAAGCTCTCTAAAGCTCTTGAATTCAAAATTGCATCTCCATCTCAGGCATTCTCTGTGCGTTTGATTCGGTCTCTGTGTCAATCTTTTATCCCCCTGTTGTTATCTATGGTCTCTCTGTGCCTTCCCCTTCGCTCTTCATAATGGTTCACCAGGGTGGGAGGAATCGCTCCGGGGGCGACATGGAAGCGGCAAACATCCAACCGCTAGTCATTCTGTGGACCCTGAACAGTCGCCCATCAATCTTCCCTCCTCTCATGTGGATGCGCCTCCTCCGAGCCCTGTGCGTAGGCCAATTCCAAATAGTGCTTTCCAAACCACGCATTTCAAATTTCAAAGCAATCTGAATAGGCCTCTGATTACTGCTCACATCACTATAATCCTTTCGGAAGAAGAAAATCAAATCTCCCCTCTGTCATGCATGGCTCCTGATCCTTCTCAAAGCAGTGAGCATTTAATGGATGAGGGAAGCCCGGAGAATCGGAAGAATGATAAGTTTGGTCAGGATGAAATTCCCAAAAGCATTCCGCCTCTTGAAGACATAAGTCCAGTGGTCGGGGAAGGGACTTTTGGAGCTACAAGTCAGTCCTTGTCGAACCCAGTAAGTGAGATGGGTGGCAATGAAAGTTTTAGGATTGGCAGCGCGTGTCTGGTTGCGGAGAAGACTCCTGGTGAGGATGTGGAAGTTTAATGCCACCTGGGCCTGTTTTTTCTCCCTTTTTTGTTTTGATATCGCTCAGATGACCACTTCTAGGCAACTCTACTCACAGTCAAGGTTCAGCATCTTCAGCCTGTTGTTTTGGATTCACTTCGGGGAAGTGGTTGTTTATTTACCAGCTGGTTTGCCAAGTATTTAGGCTTTTCTGTTGTCAATGTCTCTATCTTCGTTCTATGGGTCTATCTCTGGGTTATATATCTATTTTCTAGCTCTTTGTAACTGGTCTCCCCAGGTTCTTTTTGTAAGGGGGCAGTTCTGCTGTGTTGAGTTCTCTCAGGTTCTATTCTCTGAGGCCTCAACTCCATGTACAAATATTCCTCTTTTCAGTTAATAGATTTTAGTCTTTGCAGAGAAAAAAAAATATCATTTATATATGTGTACTAAGTAGAAAAAATAGTGCACAATGGATTTATTATGCATCGATTAGCCCAAAAAATGCCAAAATGGTTCACATTTACTTTTTTAATGCTGAGTGTAGAGTGGTGTCAATTATGTACTTCTTGCACTATCACGTCCCTTGTATTATGTCGATACAAATTTAAGAAGTATATTTAGATTTAGGGAAGGTGTGGCCTTTGCTAGTCATAGAATTAACCCTTATTAAATTGTCTAATAAATGTTAATGTGTGTCGCCAAACATTGATTAAGTTTATCTGACATTTCACATGTGTTAAAAAATCATGAAAATTGATGCCTTATATACATGCACAGAAAGAGAAAGAAAAAGAAAACTGCCATAACATTGATTTGTGCCATCACGAAATGTGTGCAAAGATGTGAAACACATGATGTAAAGGTTCTTCTGCACATAATCCTTTTCCACATAGTAATTATTTTAGACACTTAAAACACTTTACCTTTCATATTAAAACGATAATTCATTCAATGTGAATGGATGTCCATTGAATCATTATTGTTCTTATCGCCTTGCAAAAGTTAAATTAATTACTTATCCATTTTGAACTCCACATGAGAACAAACAAGCAAATTTATTGTTTCAGCTAATATGGAATAGCTAAGATTTACAAAAATATGCTATATTGCATCTATAATTGCTAGTGAACTTTACTGCTTCAAAACAAAATGCATAGCTTATGCAAGGTTAGACTCATACAAAGTGTAGAGAAGCATAAACTGCATCATGATCACTTTAGTATGAATTTGAAATATGAACATGACTTTCTTGAAGAGGAAAATTTATCCAAATGTGATCAATAATTATCTTATTCCCGAAAATAAATTTTCTAGTTACTTCTTGTAATTGTTTGCACTACATGTACTCTAATAACTGTTTACTTTGTTTGCTATTTGAATTGATGTCATTATTGAAATATCCAATAAGTATAAAAATGTAATCAACATGTCTGAAATGTGTCCTTGCTATTGCTATTGCTTCAATGATTGCCGAAACAAATACAAGTGGCATAACATATACATTTATTATACATATTCACATTGGAAATATACTTCCGACATAACAACTTCAATTCTATTATTGCAAAAGTTTTTCGTTGACACAATTTCTATGTTTTCTTGTATGCAAGTAGATGCTTTGTGAAGACAACTTGATATGTTGAATTTGAATTTGCGAAATTCAGTATTTCAAGGTGGAAATTTTAGATGAGTTTCTTGGATACAAATAATCATAGCACTCATTAGGTCTTCATCACGCACGATGTCATTCACATGAGCATGTAGACTTCATGTATTCAAAGATACAATTGCTAAAGTACTTGCACTTGCCATCGACTTCTTTATGTATCAATGATGCTTTAGTTCTTAAGCGTTTCGTTTCTTCTAATATTTTCTTATTCACACAAAATTTCTTTTGTGTTAGTTTCTGAAGAAGATACAACGATTCCATGGTTATAACACATGACAATGCTATGTAAACTAGTCCATGTGTTGATATACCACTCAGATCAAATGCAAGTCCATTCAATGTTAAACCCTGTGATCAATGAATTGTTCTAGCACAAGCTAGTTGTATCAGAAATTGTTTTCGCACTATAGTTCTAAATCTCTTGCTATGACATGTCAATGGTTTTGGAACATGTAATATTGTCAGCCAATTTGGTGAATTTTTTTTGTCATATAGTTCATGATATTTATTTCTTTTCTGTTTACATATTTCTAGATTTACAAAATCTATCCATAACACATCAACATTTTTGCTATTTTTCGTATATTTTTTGCATATTCCATCCGCACCATTAACAAGGCCATCCTCTGTATTATAGTTCCTTGCATATATCTCAACGAGAACATTGCATTTGATAAGGATTATTGATGGTAATCTCATTGTTTTCTCATATGATACATAGCCTATTTCCTTACTATGAGATTCATCAATCACATCAAGAACTATTAGCTCTTCATTTACATGTGACAACATTTTTTCATTATGCTTATGTACATCCTTGTTCCTATAAAATAGATATGGAAACAATGGATCTAGTGGAGCAGGTCTATAACACTTATCGTTTATATATTTTATGTCTTCATCAGATTGTTGATTCACTCACATTCTATTAAGGATTTCAACAATTTTTTTATTATCTTTTTGACACATTGTGGTACACAATTCATAACATTTCACTTTTTCCTTCCAGAAATTGTATATTATTTTTTCCTTTGCTAAAATTGGTTGCTAAAAAATTAGAGAATCTTTGATCGGTTGTGCTTGGAACAAGTCACCTGAAAATATTACATCAATATTTCCAAAATAAGCCAACAGAGTATGCTTTATTTCCCATAAACGTTTGTCAACTTGGTATAATAATGTTGAACCTATCAAAGATGCCTCATCAATAAGCATAACACGAAGTTGTTCGCAATAAATGTGTCTAATTTTTCACCTTTAAGTGAAAGATATTCTGATTTGTTAAATGGTAAATGGAATGTAAAATGCAACATTACACCACTTGCATTGAATGCTGCCTTCCTTGTATATGCTATTATGATTCCTTTTAGTTGAGCTCAGTCATATTCGAATATGTTGTTACAAACGAATTAGAGATGGAATGTTGCTTTAACAATAAATTTTTTTCCAACGCCCACACCACCTGTTACAAGTACATAAAATGGCTGATCCAGTTTTTTATTTTTCTCTATCACTATTTATTTTATTATTTTTTCCCGTTCTGGGTTGAGCATTCTCATGATTTAATAGAATTATGTTTCTTTTATTATTTGTGGATGTTTTACAAGTTGGCAAGGTCTCTCAACTATTAATTTTGATTTCTAGCCTTTGTAAATATTGGAAATATGATTCAATATCACATTCTTGATAATGTTTCTAGTTATCTATTGTAGGTATATCGATTTCAAACAATTCACTCTTTTTGTTTTCAAGCTTAGCTGTTATGCTATCAATATTATTCCACGTTGTCAGTGTTTCATTTGTTGCATTTTATGATTTTTTCAAATAAAAAATATGCATTCTCCCAAGTTGAATATTACTCCTTAAAACTATTCTCGTCAATACCATGGAAAATTTTAGGGGCTAATATTCGCAAATGGCTAGTTTTCATGATTTTTCCCAAAAAAAGATTCACCAATTTCCATTTTTTATAAAAATGATTCGACCAATTTTTACAATATAAAATTATCTACCTTCAAAATCACCAACGTTATATAGAGAGTATATATAAAATCATTATAAATTTGAATAATTTTACAAATACGTCAATAAACATTTTATAGTTTGCATATTAGGGACTAGTGATATTCGCTAATGTTTTTAAACTTCAAGATAATTTTCCATCCTTAAAATTTTCCCTGGTCAATACGATATGGGACATACACCATCAACCGTTCTCTATAATAGTTATTAGGATTAATATGTTTATTATAATTTATGTATCTTATAACGTATGGTCTCTCAACACCTCCTCTTTTCCTACCTTGTAGTGTATAACATGATGCAAATTCCGTTAAGCATACATGTTCAATGTTTTCTGGTCATTGCACATAGCGGTCGATAATTGATAAACATGCTATGTTTTTTGAATCATTTGGTTCACATTCCAGCTCTTTTGGTTTCTTTAGTAAAAACATTCGATCATCTATTACTGAAGTATTAATAAATATACATTTTCTTGAACTAGTATTCAATGGCATTGACAACACTATATATATAGCTTGTTGTGCAAACATTTGCTATAAGTTCAATAAATCTTTTCCAAGTCTTGCAATTGTTTCTATGATATCACCATCAGTTTTTTGACATTCACTTCATACACGTTTAAACATCAATGTCATTGTTTTATCTAGCTTTTTCATATATGAACTATAATAAGTAGTTGTAGCATATGATTCAAGTACAAATTGGGCATCAATATTTGCACCCCAGATTAATGGAATATGCCAAGCAAAGCTATTAGTCCATATGTCTATTGGTTCTCTTCAATAAAATTGGTTTTTTCTTAAAGTACATTGAATTGCATGGATATAATCAGATTCACTTATACCTAAATTTTCAAGAAAACTATCAAATGTATATGTATCATCATGTTCCATATTCTCTAGTGCATCAAATATCGTTCTTGAATTCAATTTTATTTTTGCATTTTCGAATTCCATAAGCTCAAGTATTTGTCTTTCGCATTGGTGGAATTGGAAAATTGAACCTGCAATGCATCTGTTTTCCTTTCCTACAAGTGTTTGTATGATGATGACGTTGAATAGTTTTCAGATTTGCAGGTAGTTTAGTTGAATCACAACACAAGTACTTGTCAACAAAACTTTCAATTTCAATGTTCGTACTTGTTCCATAGATAGGAGCATTTTTTATCCATAGCAATCCATGTTCATGCTAGCTTCCTTGATTTTGGAATTCTGTTATAAAGAAATAGTCAATGACGTCACCAAAGTACTTAGACTCATGTAAAATTAACTAGCGTAGAGAATTCATTCTACTTCTGTAATATCATACACAAGTAACAAGGTCATTTCTAATCAAGGTATCAATATCATCTTCCTCTACTTCGTTTTCAATCGACAATTTTTTCTCTTGATGTATTTGTTGCAAAGCCTTTACTAAAGGCTCCTAGATATGTTCAACATTTCTAAACAAAACAAAGAAAGTCGGTGGACCCAACTATCGGATCATTTCATATAAGTTCTTATGAAAATGAAAAAATTAGTTTGGTGATTTCTGTATTCATCTAAGATCCATATATGCAATGTTCGGTGCCAAATTGCGTTAAAATTTGCCATTGTTTTGTCATATCTAGCTATTAGTTTTTTTCCTTTTAACTTTCATTTTCTTATACAAATCCAAGTACAGCTGAATACTTGAATAGGGATAATTCACAATATTTTGTAAAACAAATTCATTATATGATACACAAAATCATGATCTTGATGAAAAATTCCCATCGAGAAATATCGTGATATGAAAAGTTTCTCGTAATACTGTTTGATCATTTTTTCCGTAAAACAACGTGTGAAAGCTCATCTCTTTTAAATACCTATCTTTGAATATGCCCAAAGGCCTATAGCCTTCACCCGAAGAATGTTTATTTGATTATTATGAAGATCATAAATACTATACGAATCACTAAATCCATGTAATAGTGTCTTTGTTACCAACTCTTGATCATAGTAATCATTATCATCATTGCTTTCTGTATCTGTCTCACATGCATATGCATCCTTGTTTTGATCAAAGACTTGTTTCCAATTTTCATTTATTCTGACATTCTCTAGTCTATAAAGTGGAGTTTTACACAATCATCTCAATTGTTTCATGACTTTATGAACACGTATTCTCCCAATAACAAGTATTCTTTTAAACACTAAAAGTCTTATAATTTCCATAACCACTGTACTAGATTCATTTATGTCACAAAGAAGTATAATTTGAATTAGAGATGTGTTAATGGGTACATTGATTGGTCCATCAGTCAATGCTAACTGTGGTTTTCTAAAACACTGTCCAAGTTCCCGTATTTCCAAAAATTGTAATCTTAGTGATATTATACTTTCTTCCAATTCATAAAGTTCTTTCACTATGGAAATTTGTTTATTACGCCTAATTCACTCTAGAACTGCAAATTTGATAATTTTTTCATTGTCTAATGTTTTTTTTCATATACACTTAACTTTGGACACATTGCTGAATTGTTTTTATATGACATCTCTTTTAAACCAAGTTTGATTGCATATTGCACAATCATAAATATGAACATCTTGTATTTTCTTAAAATACTGTTGTTCGACCACTGTTTCAAATGTATAATCGAACATCTGTAATGATTCTTTATGTTTATTGGAAATATCGTATTCTATGTTGATTTTGGTTGCTTCGATCATCTTCTAATTGGACTTGTTTCGATAACATTATTGTTTCTTATGTATTTTTTGAGTTGATGCAATGAGCAACGTGGTCTCTTGTTTACATTGATAGGCTTTGTATTAAGTTCCATAGTATCTTCATCTATGTTGATGTTTTTAAAGCTAGAATTTAATGGCTTGCATAGTTTTCTAACAACACTTGTTTCAAAAACGTCCTTGTTTCTTATATGTTTTTTGAGTTGATGCAATGATAGTCACAATCTCTTGTTTGCATTGATAAGCTCTGTGTCAAGTTCTATGACATTTTCATTTATGTTCATGTTTTCAAACCCATTCACATTAACCTCATTATGTTTTTTATTGGATTATTCTATATATTGCTCTTCATTAACTACTTCAATACGACATGAAATGTTTTTCTCTTGTACTATCTATTTCATAGGTTCATAATGCAAATGACCTACACTCATTCCAAATTGCATAACATGGAATTTTTTCAAGATCTACCGTATCCAATCATAAATAGAAAGGCCATCACCTATTTTCATTTTTTCATATGGCATTGCGAATTGTATAATGTATCCCTACCAATATACTATTTTAGAAAATTGCATAATTATATCTTTGCTCATGTATTTTTCTATGCAGTTTAATGCAAACAAATCATTATACATGATTACATTGCAAAAAAATTATGTAATTATGCATTGTAAATAGGGAACATCATATTAATTCTCTGTCAATTGACATATTGTTTCAAAACAAATTTCACCATAAATACTCTTGAATCCAGAAAATATTTTAAACATATGTTTACTAATGGTTTCCTCTATCCGCATCCATCTATGTTTTGTTTGTTCATACATTGTTATATTTATTATATGTTCATGATCAGTTCTTATTGAACATTTTTTTCTTGCGCAAAAGTGGTTCAAAATTTCCAACAATTGGATTTTCGTCATGGAACAATACGTCATAATTTTCTTTACATAATTTGAGTTAAAATGAAAATATATTTTCATTGTTGTCTTTGAACAAAGTCTTATCAATTTTTTTCTCCAATTTGATAAGCAATGTATATAAAATATGTCCCCCCAAAGTCCTCATTCTTCCGCAACCATAGAATTTGAAGCTGATTTTGTCATCCTTTCCAAGTAAACATTCATGATATCTTTACCATGCACCTATATTCAATTCACGTTCATAATATAATATCGCTTCAACGTTCTGTTCATGTAAACAATTCTTGAAATGTTTTGTCATCCGTTCAAGTAATTATGTTGATGTGTATATAAAATGCAATAGAGTTCGCATAGTATCGAACATGAAATCTCCTACATCATATGAAAATTTGTTTAAACGAAATAGATTATGTTGCCTTAGAATTGCATCTATATTATCTCTTTTTATAGTAAACAAATGCTTCTCCATTGATTCTTTAGCAATCACATTTAAAACATTTTATAAATTCATTATGATCTATTTCTCCACGATAACCATAACATAAACAACATATACGAAAACTAAAAACACGATATAGCTACACATAATAAAGCCATCAAATAACATAAAATACACACATTAATAGCATATGCATAGTCACATCGATTCCTGTAAAACTCTTCTATAGGAACGAGATTTAGGATCACAAAACAAATGAACCACAATGTACTTGACACAAATATTGTAAAATATGCCTCTATTTTCAGAAATAGATTTTGTGCATGATTCTTATGTTAATGAGAAAAATGAATAGTACTCAGAAAAACACTCTTCACTGTCGATTCTGACAACTTTGGGAAAAACCATCCTTAATGAGCCCCTCAAGAACTAATCAAATATGCGTTGGCAACATGCATGTAAAAAAATGCATGTTTAATACTTGGCCAATGCAATTATGGACACATTACTTGTTAAAATTACATTACAAAAACTTCATAAAACTTATACCTTTTGATTTTTGGTTTGCGTCAGAGAATAAGTGTATGCAATAACAAACACAATCTTTCTGTCGCAAATTTCTACACCTCCGCATGCACTCTCCCTTCACACAGTTCTTGTTGGACATTGGATAAACCAACGCTCCACATGTGTTTTGTGGCATGGACTAACCGCCTCTCGTGGATCCTTATCTTTGGCGATGCGGTCGTTGACTAACACCTATGGGTTTTGGTTTAACGATAATCGTGATTCCCAACAGTTCTCCCACACACCTTCCTTCTGCACAATACTGATTTTTAAACGATTGAAGCCACTTAATATTAATCACTTCGAATAATGTATCAATGAAAGAAGCTATGTGGAGTATCTTAGCTCTTCGATTCTCTATGGCTTCACACCCATAAATAATGTTCACTCGTCTTCTGATTCTCTGAGAGCATGTAACTTTGAATTGCTTTATCTAATTACAACTCCCCAATTCCTACCTTTTTTCCCTTTAGATTAGAAAGTATCAAGCCTATGGCTAGAAGCACGTAAGTCAATATTTACGAAGTACCTGTCTCGTTCAAGATCACGTTCAATGCACTCAACAAATGACTTAGTTCTTTGCACTATATATGCAGTTGATGGAATGTGACAATGGAAACAAAACTTTTACCGTATGAAACAAATCACTGCCTTCCCTTAACTACGCACATAACTTTTTTGGCACCACCACACTTCGCACATGTGGCGGCAAAATTATGTGTCTTAGAATTGTAGAGGAATGTGAAGATTTGTTGATACATTGTATGTAATTCAGAGTTGCACATTCATACATTGTACTAAACATAGTTAATAGTTATGCATTAAAAGGAGACTTTACCAGGTTTCTTAATCACTTGTGTATTATAGTATGTATTAATATACTATATGTACTATAGTATGTATCAATTTTTTGTTTATATTATAGTATTTGTTTAACTCTTTCCTAGTTGGTATCATTTCAGTTTTTGACGGGTATAGAATTGAAGTAGGATTAACCAAGGGGCTAACTTACCTACACAAATTTACCAAGCCAACTATTATTACAAAACCCAAAGTGCGATGTTGTTCAATCAGACTGACACATTTTTTAGAGGTGCGTGAAGTGCGGAGGAAGTTTTCATTGTGCTTCATTCGCAGCTTCACAAACCTATCATCCAACCACTCCAAGATTGCACAACCATAGTCGTCACTCTTCCGCTCAATATAATTATAATTGTGAATGATTTGAAGCTGTTGCATTCATGGGTAAGGCAACATAATGATGGATTTACGGCATGTACTTAGATATATTGTCTATCACAAAAAAACATATAGATAAATAAAGGAAACTCAACTTGTCTCTAGAATATTGTTTTTTGACACTACAAATTAAAGTTTTTCTTCCTTGCTCCACACACTCGTTCTCTCGCACAACACTAATTTTTCACATGCCATAATTCGACATAGTATTCATAAACATTCATAAACATAGTATTCATAAACATTCATAAACATAGTATTCAGAAACATGCTATAATTGTTCACATAGTATTTAGACACATTCCTCAAAGAGAAAATGTTTCACATTTCGTTATTCAAAAATACGTAATCGACCAGTTAAAGTTCCTATAGATATGACCAAATAAGTTATGAAGAATGAAGTTGCACAGGACATGTGAACTGATTTTTTTCCCTAGAAATCACCACCTACAACTATTTTTCCTCTGAAACATGGTACGAAATCTATGATCGCAGGAAAAACTGCCATCTATATTTTTTATTGTCCCAATGCCTTGGATGAAATATTGAAGACATACAACAATTTTATTCAGCCAAAGTCTTAGGAAAGACTTAGGATGAAACTAAGCAATGTGATGGGAACCACATGTGAAGACGAAGGAATTACCATCCTTGTTATGGTAATGATGATTTAATTGAAAGAAAGTAGCTGATATTATCTTTGAATCAGATGCTAGCAGTAGAAAAGAGCATGCAGACCGCCATTTCGACCCATTGGGTATCAGGATGATATGATCGAAAGAGGATAATGCTAGTAGGAATTGGTATCAATTTGAGAGGTGACACATGTATGCCATCCTTTCAAACTGAATTGAAAAATATTTCACACATGTTTCGCATAGAATTCTAGCAATTTGGATCTGCAAGTAGTAATGATGAAGCCAATGTAATGGTAATCTATGGAAAGGAGCAAGTTTTGTGAGTCCACGAGAGTTATATAACTCCAACCAAGGGAGGGAAAATAAAAGAAGAATTGATAGAGGAAATTTTAGAGTCTATGCGAGTTCAATAGAGTAGAATAGTTCGTGATTGGTACAAGAAAGGTGGCGTAAGAACGATGTGAGGGATAGATAAATCTATGCTATTAATAGAGAGAGAAGTTAAATGAATGCCAACAAAAAATAGCGTGCAACGAGGAAGAGTCTATATTGTTTGTCGATCTAGTATTATGTGGTTATGGAAGAAGAGGAAATGCATAAGGGAAATAAGGGAATTCATTTATCGGTGGTGGCCTAATCGTGCCAGGTGGCCCGAAAAGTGATGGCCCCTTCCACTTAGGAGGATGGTTTACATGGTAGGTCATATCAGCACCGGCTAAGTTAATTTGACATGGATTATGGAAGGGCCTTGCGATTATGTGAGGGCCCTGCAATCTCGGGTAGTCCCTACAATGGGGTTGGTAACAATGGATTGGGGTTTGATCCTCATGCATGCAAGGGTGGCACAAGAAGTCCCAATCAAGAACCCTTGCTTTGGTGGGTAGACAAGGCTGCTCTTCACACCAACTCTCTAGGTATCACAAAGAAGGTAAAGAGGTTGAGGTCATGCTAATCGCTGCCAAGAAAATGAGAAGGTGGAGTAGCATGAAGTAGGACAAGGTCAACGATAGACATAGGACTTAGTCTCCTCTGAGTTGTTAAATGCTCAAAGGCCTATGTGAAAATGAATGGAACTAACTTTTATTAAAAATCCATTCTATTATAATGTTTTGTGTTGAGAATATGTGCATATGGGGCACTGTGAAAGAATAAAAAATCTTGTTAGAAGAGAAAATGAAGACTTTGGTTGATGATCCAAGATTCCGTCTGTTTGTTGTTAATGCTATGAAAAATTATCTTTTGGTGGGGGAATGCTCAAATGTTCCCAAACCCATGGTGATAGCAGAAGGAATGAGTGGCTTATAACGAGGTACAATTTTGTGTTGGGGGTCGTTGGAGGCCGATTTTTATTATTTTTTTGGTAGTATTATTGCATAAGATTGCATAGAAGAAACTAGCGCATACTTTCCATAAAGGCAAAATTACCAAGCTTCATGTTGCTTAATTCTATACAAACTTTGATTTGAAGGACAAAACCCTTTGGCATGTTTTCTTTTTAGATATTCCAACGTGTTGATTGAATGAATGTAAGTTTTATGAAATTGAAACTTTCTTCTTAATGAAAAGTTTTGAAGAATATAAAAAGGATGTTTTTTTCGTATTAGTGATTAATAATTTCTAGTAAAGTTGTTGGTGTAAATTAATGTTTCTTATTTAAAAGGAAATAATAATAAGTATTTAATCCACAAATGTGAAATCACAAATTCACATAGTATTCAGAAACCTTGAATACCAAGAAACCACTCTTTTCTAGTCTGAAACTGACTATCCATATAATGACTACCTGTACATTACGAATTAAAGTTTATGTTTCTAGTTGAATTAATTTTGTGTTTGCAGAATAAAGTTCCCTCTACACCCCCATTCTCCCACACATACCATGTCCTCCACACATCCTTCATTCTTCACAGATTCACTGCTCTTTACAACTCTTCTCCCGCACAACTAAATTTGTAAAAGTTTTCAATGGAGAGGAGATAACAATGAAATAATAAAAGATGAACACACTAGAAATTCCTATCTTGTTCTCAGTGTCAGAGCACTAACCGAAGAAACACCACTTATCTCCCGAATGATGCCAGAACTTACACAATTGCATTACTATTTGGTTTAATAATAGTGTGGTTCGCGAGAGTTCTAGTTACTGATTTTTATTCTGAATCTGAGAATGCCATCAATTTTAGTGTACTTTAAGATTAATTATGTTAGCGACTTCTATCGAATTTTGATAATATCAACATGCTAGTGGTTACTATGAAAAAAAAAGTGATAATATAGAGAAAGAATGACAAAGAGAAAGGGGTTTCATCTGGGAACAACTGGAGCTTTAAGTCTCTTTGTTATTTTCTCTATTTTAATAGTCACCCGCAACAAGAAGCTCACCAACAAGGTCAATTATGAAAATAACAGATAGGTTTTTCCCGCTAAAAAGGTTTGCAAATTCGAATTGTACATAGCAAATTATTCAAAGCTTGTTTAACTAATGATTTTTCAGTGTGTTGATTTAGCCATGAAATTCGTCGACACAAAATTTACCCAAAAAAACACAAAATTGTGAATCAAAGTTTCTGTTACACTCAAATAATACAGATTACATGCACTTTGACACTGAGATAAATGCTATAGTCATTAGCGAGGAAAATCTGAGATATTCGTTATTTATAATTTACAAACCGCTCTTTCTAATTGTGCCTATTACATTACAAATTAAAGTTTTTGTTCTTAGTTAAACTAAACTTCCATCCCACACATCTAAATATGTAAAAGTTTTAAATGGAAAAGAGTTTAAAATTAATTTGATGCCTACTCAAAAAAGTTCCCTTTGCACCCCAGTTCTCCTGGATATACACAATTCTATGCAACTCTTTTCCCACACAACTAAATTTGTAAATTTTTTAAATGGAGAACAACTTAAAATGAAATAATAAAAGATAAATGCACTAGCAATACTTGTCTTGATTACAATATCATATTACTAGATGAAGGAACACCCCCCCTCATTCTCCTGCACATACTCCATCATCCACACATCCTTCATTCCACACAGATTCATAACTCTATGCAATTGCTCTCCCACGTAGCATAATCTGTAAAAGTTTTAAATGCAAAAGAGTTTAAAATTAATTTGTGTCTACACCAGTTCTCCCACACATACCCCTTCCTCCACACATCCTTATGTATTCACAATGTTTCGTATCTTTGCATAACAAAGACTAATTTTGTAATATGCGCAGGAAGGAGAAACGATGTACAACAAATAGGTGTGCGGAGAAATAGTGTACGATAGAGTTTTACATTTGCAGTAGTATAATGTTCTTGCATTATATATATCTTAATTATATCTTAATTAGGTATATAATAGTATATTTTAAGTATTAAAATATAACATCTTTATATATCACGTTCAATGCACGCGAAAAATGACTTAGTTCCTTGCATTAAATGATGAAAATTAAATGCTGCTTGCTATGCATGTTCAATAATTAATGTTTTTACCGCATTAAGGATAAATGTTTTAACTGTATGCAGTGTTGAAAGGACAATGAACATTTTCATTGTGTGGAGTATGAAGGAAAAATTGTAACTTTTATTGTACAAAATGCAAACCAAAACAACCCTGCCTTAATCAATCTGTATATTAAGCAAATTTGTATATATGTAATGGACAAATGTGAAATATTATTACATTATGAATTAAAGTTTCTTTTTATAATTGAATTAATTATGCGTCCACGGAATACAATTCCATCTGCATCCCTGTTCTCCCACACATACCCCATCCTTTGCACATCCTTCATTCCGCACGGGTTCATAGCTATATGTAATTTCTCTCCTGCACAGATAAATCTATAGAAGTTTTAAATGGAAAAGAGTTAAAAATTAATTTCATCCCTGCGGAATAAAGTTCCCTCTGCACCCCCATCCTCATGCACATACCCTGTCCTTTGCACAGTAAAAGCTTCACATAAGGAAGTTCCGCACAATGAAACATAATAATATTAATTTGATATTTGTTCATATCTAAATTAATTACATGTCTATGGAATAATGTTCCCTCTGCACCCCCATTATTCCGCACATCCTTCATTCCACATGGATTCATAGCTCTATACAATTGCTCTCCCGCATAACTAAATCTGTAATTTTTTTAAATGGAAAAGAGTTTAAAATTAGTTTTGTCCCTGCAGAATATAGTTCTCATTGCACCCCCCTTCTCCTGCACATAACCCATGCTCTGCACAATAAAATATCCACACAAGGAAACGTAATAATATTAATAGGAGATTCGTGCAACCCTCCCCCACCTATGAAAAGGACCTACAACTAATTTAATTCTAGCATCATTGTGTAGACCAGTATCATAACAATGTCAGTGTCAATGCCAGTGTCAGAGCACTCACCAACGGAATGACCACTCACAAAATAGTTTTTTTTTTTATTATTATTTTAAAATGAATTTCCAGACACTGACAACTATCGAAAATAAAACGCCATCCGCTAGGGGAATTATGGCCCATCAGAGCTCCCTCAACCAATAAAAAATTAGAAATAAGATTTGCAGAAAACTATTTTTAAATTTATGGGAAGATAGAAATATTAAGCATTTTCCCGAAACTTTAGTTAAAATTGAAAAAACACTGCAAAATAATACAAAGTCAACAGAATTTGACCGTGAGGTGATTGCTATAGTCCCTAGCCAGGCAAAGACTAATAAGAGTATGTGTATGTTATTATAGTCTATCCAAATCCTTACACACGTAGAATTTTGAGAATAATTTGGAGAAGGGGCTTTAAATGTTCCAAAATAAATGAGATGTGATGTGTAAATTGAATTTAAAGACAAAAAAAATTTAATTATAACAATTTTTTTGTATAACACAATCATAATTGAATACGCTATGGACATATGTTACAATATGGTGTCTTTGGGAGCGGAGGTCCTTTGGATGAAATAAATGGTTTTAATCATCACACATAGTTAGTGGATCTTTAAAATGATAAATACACGTTTATTCATTACACCATTGCATTTTTGAAAGTGAATATTTCCATAGTAATCTGTCTAGCACTTTTAACTCCGACATTTAATATCTTTCACTCAATCTCCCACCAAATACTTTATAGTTAAATCATATGTCTTTTTGAATTTAGAAATAAAAATACACGAGTTTGAATTTTTTTTTAAATTTACGCATGCCTTAAATCTAAATAAACACATTAAATAGTAAATTCAAAATGAGCTACAATAGAGGAGTTCCTTTGTCTTTGGTTGATACTAGTAAGTTTAATTGTTTTTTAGTGAACAAACATACGTGGTGTAGGTGCGAATATGGAAGACCACACACACTACTAAAAGTGGAAAACAAGACAATTAAATATGACCTTGATATGTTCTTGATGTTATCCAATTATTGTAGGCAACCCTCATGTTTTACTAGCAAATTAAATGAGGAAAGAGAACCAAATAATTAGGGTTAATTAACTTGTAATTCCTTTAATCGGTTAAAAACCCTAATACTAGAAATGAAAAGTGAATAATTGAAATAAATCACCTATAATTCATCGTTCGATGGTGAAACTCCATAAGTTGAAGTGAAGAGTTGTGAGGAACCTCCAAGAGTGATCCACATCTTGGACACACCTACAATTGCATCTCTAAATGCTTGCAACCCAAGACTTGACCCAATGTCTAATATAAGGACATATGTGTGTGTATGCATGTGTGTAATATAACCAATAAACACTAATTATGCTACTATAAACATCTATCCATGACAAATTAAGAGTAGAGAGACCCTAGTGCACTTATTAGAGATGACACCTCCCTTACCCTAGCTACGATGGGACCTCACATGAGGTTATAGGGTTGAGGCTTACAATATATGTTTGGAACTAAGCTAATGAAAATGCTTGAGGATTTATCAATAAAACCTACAAGTTTGGATCCAAGCTAGCCACAAGTGATGCCTATAGAGGCATTGTATATGATAGGTGCAATTATCCGCAGGGCCCTGAGAGAGGTGGAAGAATTTTAATTGGGAATCTGAGTGTCTACCTACAAATTAGGGTTTTGAAAGGAAAACTGATCCAATATATTCCACGAAGCTTACAAAGAAGAATTTAATGGTATAAACAGGTAATGGAATGATCTCAAGGCACAAGAGAATATTAGGTTGGCCATTAGGGGTTATGAGTTGCACAAAATCGGCCTACCGAGTTCATGTTGTAGGTTTAGTATAATACTATTGTTCGTTTTTATGCCTAAACATACTCTCTATTGTATGATTTGTAGATTCATAGTCATGGTACCTTAAGGAAACTCATTGTATACTTTACTCTGAGAGATGATATAGGGTTTGATGGATTTGAATCAAATTAACTTCATAAATAACAAGTCGAAATTAAGTTTGGGTTGCTATGGACCTAAAATGAGGCCTAACATGGGGTTTCTGTCTGCAACTAGACCCATTAAGTTAGGAAATTCTTTGAGTTGATGTCTCAAGAGTCAAAGTAAGTAAAATTAATGACAAAAGGCTACATACGAATGGGGAAAGGAACCTATAAAACCTACTTAAGTTCTAAACATCCTAAAAAAGTCATATGTTTAGTTCAAGACAAGGGAGCTCCATAAAGGTGTTCTATCACATCGTAGTAGTGGTTGAGAGGCATTGTATCATTATTAAGCAAGTCACTTACAAATAAGTGTAGGAGTGGACCATGCAAGGAACCTCTTGATAGGTAGGTGCATATGAGTGCCCAAGTGTAGGAGTAGCCGAGGGTCCTTATAGCATGATTCAATGCCTTTTTTTCTTGGAAAAAAAATGTATTTTTATTCGTATTTAAGTGAAAAATACATTTTGCATATACACAATTAGTGCATTCACTAGGATTTGCCTAGATCCTACGTAACAACCCTCGTGAAAATTCCATGTAATAAAAGTAAATAAAGGAAAAATAATAACCACGGTTGATGGGACACTTATTCCAAGCTGAATGTTGGGTAAAATCATAGTGAAGGGGATCACTTGTGATTGTTTATGGCTAAGGAAATTGGCAAAGGCAATGACTAATGCTTTGGAAAGGAAAAATGGCATTTTTGGCACATTTATTTATGAAAATAATGGAAATTAGGAGAAAAGGGAGATGAAAGGTCACAGGTTGCATGTGAGGAGGAAAATAATGGAAAATGAAGAAAATAGAGGCATCATTCATAAAAAGGCTTTTGAGGGTCAGTTGGTAACCTTTTTTGTCAGTTCAATTTTGGATCTCTCTCATTATTCTCTCTCTATCTCATACTCTTGGAGACTTAGAGTTTTCTTGGAGCACTCTTGGTGGGTGTGGCATACTTGGATTCTTAGAGCTAGAATGCAAAGAAAGAGGAAGAACACACAAGAGGGCATCAAGATCAACAACTACATCAGATTTTCTTGCAGGAACCAAGTTGCATGTATGTTTTCTTCACTAGTTTTGGCATTCATGGCATATGCATATGGATTCTTGGTCATGATTTTTCACTGACATGGAGGATTTCTTGGATTGACAGTGGATTGCCTAGCCTTGCCATTTCCTAGATAGCCACGGTGATTGTTGGTTTACTTGCATTATTTTTTTTGGTTGGTTCTTGTTATCTCTCCTGGAAACTCTCCTAGGTTGTAGCTTGGAGATGCCTGGTAACATATAATCTTCAATATGGTTCTAGGAACTTATTTGGATGGTGATGGTTTCGTTCAAGCCAGATAACCACTTCTACTCTGTTTTCACTCCACACATGCATGAACACCCTCAGACTACAAGGCTTTAGACCACCAATGCTCAAGAATTTGGGAATTAGGTGAATAGACGAAGAATACTAACCACACCAGCAAATGCATACAGAATGTATGATGGCCAGCTGCAACTAGTAAAGAAACTTGCAAATCTAATCTATCAATGTAGATATAAGATGAAAATTAACTTGCATTAGATACAGAAGAAACCTGAGTGACCTACTCACTGATACATTCAGTTTCCCAATCCAAAGATAAGATGACAGTTATCTAGCATTAGACGTAGAAGAAATAATGAATACAACACTTCATGCACAAGCTTAGAATAGAGGAGAAATGGGTATTGAGCAATTAACAGCAAAAGAAGCTTGCATTGCTAAAAATGAAGATGAGACGCTGCAAGTTATAGAATATCTATAGTCTCCAGAAGTTGAACCAAAACACAATTGCCAACCCTTGATTACATCTTTCTTCCGGCTATTTATAATCTATCATTACAATGGCCCTTAGCCATTTAGGGATGGAGGGGTCTTAATTGACCACCAACTACCATTAACTGTCTGATAGCGTCTTTGAACGTAGTTTCTTTCTCCACTACAAAAACTTGATCAGTTCTGGTACCGCGTTGTCCTCCAGGTGGTCGGATTGATTATAGCAGTGGAGCTCCATGACTATTTAGTTTGGTTGCTGAGTCATGCTATGTCCTTTCTTTCTTCGGCCATGCTCTCCTTTTAATTCAATTTCATGGTCAGACTGTCGCCAGACTGACAGAGTCGGCCATCTTCTTCTTCGTGTAACAGATAGGACATGAGGTATGGAGTGCATGGGCAGATGAACAGTTGTGAGTGAGCATGAATGATGGCCGTCGGATCAAGGGAGATATGTGGTGGAGATTATTTTTTGGAGGCTAGCGGTCGTGGTGGGAGAGGGACATGTCTGGACCGTTAGATGTCAGGTGGACAGATCGGATGGTTATCGGGTAGTGGAGGCGCATGGGTGATATCACCCGGGGGTGGTTTGATTTGAGTGGAAACCACTTTTATTGGGCGGGCATCAGGCAATAAGCGGTAAGTGTCAAAAAAATCACCCGATGCCATTTAGTGGATGATGTGTAGCGGTGGAGGAGAGAGGAAAACCGCCCTCATCAGGTGGGTACTTTTCGCGCTTGTTGTCTGTGTGATATGGGCGATAGCTGTTAGATATGGAAAGGGTGATATAATGGTGGGGAGCTGTCGAGCATGTTATGTTTCTCAAATGAGGCGTGGGTCGTTGGATCGGCAGGGAAAGATCAATGGTGGAGAGCGGAAAAAGTACGAGGTGTCCTCGGGAATCATGCTATGGACGTGCATGGCGGAGGGGTAAGGTTTTATGGGGTTTTTTTGGCTAATTCGCTTAGGGCTAAGGTTAGAGGGGCTTTGTCGGGATTTGAAAGTTAATTTAGGAAACGGAAAGGGTAAAGTGTGAGCGGGGGTAAGGGAAGAAGGGGAATAATGGCCCGTGTGGGACCCTTTTAAGAACAGCAAAGCAGCCCGAATCCTCATTTGACCTTTAAAATGTCAGCGCTGCACCTCAGGGCTAACACTGGATCATTTTGGGGATGAAATCCTCCCTATGAGGTTTCAAGAATTGTAGACCATTGCCTTTCAAAATCAGAAATACTACCTAGTGTTCCATTGGGCATGGAGTCTATATAAACCTACACTAAAACTTTAAAAATAACATATTTACAATACTGATGCCTGAAAGCCTTAAACAAAATAAACTTTCCAAAACTGCCCATTGACTGGGCCATCAAAAACAGTTTCTCCCTCCTTTAAAGCATTCCTTTTGAGAAAACAACCATTAAACTGAAAATTGACCCTTTTTTCCTTTCCATGAAAGGTTCCTTTGTCTTGGTCAATGTGCATATCAGCAAATTCATCAAAGACTTGCAAAAGCCTATTGATTTGATCCTTTACTTCAAAAACTTTCCAGCATTCGGTATTATCAGGCAGAGATGGTCTATATTTCACCTCATCTCTGTATGCTTTTAGCTTTGGATGTTCTGCTTGAACGGTTTTGTACACTTGCTGAATGATAAGGTCTGCTTCATACTCTGCTGTGTCATTTGTGACCTGAAAAGTTAATATGAAGGATGAATCAATGCATTCTTGTGTGGGGGACACAAGGACTTCACTTGTTCCTGCAGCTTCCTTAGAGCAAGCCCCATCAAAGAACATGTCCCAAATTTGTGAGCCTTCTTCCTCTGTGATCTGGCAAACTGGTTTTTTAAGCTGCGTAGAGGCCAACTGATAAGGCTTGGTAATGTCAAGATAGAGCTTATCCATGACAGCCTTGGGCATTGGATTATGGCTGGCTCTAGTGTCTAGAAGACAATTATGAAGGATTTCATCATGAATAGACAGAGAAACATAGAATGATGGGGAGCTGTCTTCACAATTTTCAATGATTGGGCTGAGAATAATAGCTGGTTGGTCATCTTGTAGATTTACATAGTCAGTGGAGGCTTGGATTGCTTTAGGCTCAAGATCCTCAAGGATGGATGCTTTGAAGGACTCATTCTTCACTGGTTCAATCAGAGGCATAGGTATTCTTGGCTTCTGGATCTCTGATTGAAAACCGGAAGAAGAAGGAGACTTGTCAAGGCCTCTTACCTCTATGGTTGGAGCTTTGAGGATGATAGGGTCAACTGCTAGTTGCTTCTACTTATTAGCTTGCTGTTCTGCAGGGACAACATCTTTATGAACATGAATTTCTTTGAAATTATTCATCATAGACCTTAGATTATATTGGTGTTGATCTTTAGTTTGCAGAATAGCTTCTCTGTCCCACTCTTGGCTGGTCTGGTCCTTGAATAATGACTTCTCATAAGCAGCTTTGGTTAAAAAGGGGGCACCTTCTTTGCCTTCCATACAATGGATCTCATCATCTTCCTCAAAATTCTCTTCTTCCATGACCATATTCTAGAAAGGGCCCTTCACTCTTTGGTCTTCATTGGCATCTTTGCTCCTTTGCATGATCTGCAACTACTCATTTTCTCTTCTATATGGATTTGGACTTCTAGGAGCAAAGGTGTTAGGAATTCTTCCCTTCCATGGATGCTGCTCAACTTTTAATTTCGAGATTTTAGAGGCTAGTGACTCTATCATCTTGGTCATCTTATCTATTTTGGGGTCTGAAGATGAAGAAGATTCACCCCTCTGTCTTCTTCGATCAGCATGTCCTTTGAGTTTCTCTGCAGCCATAATATTAGATTCTACCTCCAAGGCTGCATCCTGCATCTCAGCTAGAGAAGCACATCTTCTTTCTCTCAATAGTAGGCAGAAGTCAGAATCAAAGGCATTGGCATAGGTGAGCTTGGCAAAGGTGGGAGTAGGTTTCACTTCAGTTGGTATCTTGCTGTACATGCGGTTGAACCTTTTATTGAAATCAGACAATGACTCCCCATTTTCCCTTTTTAGGTTGCCAAACTCAGTATGATAATAGAGCAGATCTTTCTTATCCCCCCAATGCTTTAGGAACACATCATCTAAGGCCTCAATGTCTGTTATAGACCTAGGGGTTAATTCTCTGAACCATTTTCTAGCCTCTCCATCTAGGCTTTGGACGAAAACTCTCATCCACACATCATCTTCACTAATGTCTAGATTATTAGCATAGCTATAAAAGGACTCAAGATGTTCTTCAGCTATAGCCTCTTCAGTCCCAGTGAACTTAGGCATATATTTATGATATTCTCTTGCAGGCATTGCATTTAAAGGAGCTGGCAGTACTAGAGGCCCATACCTAGCAGCTATGATTCTTTCCATTTTGGTGAGTGCTTGTGGACCTGCCATGGTTGTGGTGGATTGAAGAGTACTGGCAGTATAGATGATAGAAAGCTAAGGGGTGACTGACAGGACTAAAGGAATATGAGGGACAAGAGGTGAGGTTTCCTTCGGGCTTAAAGCAAGAGGAGAACCTAAAAAATAAGGAGCTTTATCAATCTCTTAAAGTTTTTCTTCACTGCTAGTGTTAGAGGCTATATTCTCAACATGTATTTGTTCTATTACAAGCCTTTCTTTTAGAGATATGGAGGATTTTTTAGGTTTACCTGATCTTGATGCTCCTTTCTGTGATATCTTTCTTCCTTTGATGATCTTTTCAGGGTCAGGTACTGGGTCAACTGGTGACTTTTGAGGATTTCTCTGAGTGTGCCTCACAAACTGAGCCAGAACTATGATGTGGAGTCGCCAAAAGGTTATGCCTCCAGTAGAGTTGCCAGATAGATTATTACAACCAAAAATGTGTCCAGACCTTGTCTATCATCAAAGCTGGATCTGTGTCGTTCTCCTAGGGAAGCTGAGCTTCAATCTCCTCTCCTTGGAAACAACGCCAATTATGTTATCTCTCCTGGAAACTCTCCTAGGTTATAGCTCGGAGATGCCTGGTAACATATAATCTTCAATATGGTTCTAGGAACTTATTGGGATGGGTGATGGTTTGGTTCAAGCCAGATAACCACTTCTACTCTGTTTTCACTCCAGACATGCATGAACACCCTCAGACTACAAGGCTTTAGACCACCAATGCTCAACAATTTGGGAATTAGGTGAATAGACGAAGAATACTAACCACACCAGCAGATGCATACAGAATGTATGATGGCCAGCTGCAACTAGTAAAGAAACTTGCAAATCTAATCTATCAATGCAGAGATAAGATGACAGTTATCTTGCATTAGATACATAAGAGACTTGAGTGACATACTCACTGATACATTCAATTTCCCAATCTAGAGATAAGATGACATTTATCTAGCATTAGACGTAGAATAAATCATGAATACAACACTTCATGCACAAGCTTAGAATAGAGGGGAAATGGGTATTGAGCAATTAACAAAAAAATAAGCTTGCATTGTTGAAAATGAAGATGAGACGCTGCAAGTTACAGAATTTCTACAGTCTCCAGAAGTTGAACCAAAACACAATTTCCAACCCTTGATTACATCTTTCTTCCGGCTATTTATAATCTATCATTACAATGGCCCTTAGCCGTTTAGGGATGGAGGGGTCTTAATTGACCACCAACTACCATTAACTGTCTGATAGTGTCTTTGAACGTAGTTGCTTTCTCCACTGTGTGGAAATGCGGAAAGGAAGGCCACTTCAAAAGGGACTGTAAATATAAAGCTCCTGACAAAGGAAAGAGATCTGATGAGGCTCCTTCTGCAGAGGCAGAAACCACCTCAGATGAAGGTGGGGATGTGTACTTGGCTTCTTCAAGTACACATGTAGATCAAGAGGCATGGTTGATTGACTCAGGTGCATCCTTTCACTTCACTCCCCATAGAGAGTGGTTTTGCGAGTATGAGAAATATGACGGTGGTGATGTCTTCTTGGGGGGTGACAGGAAGGCTAGAATCATTGGTCGCAGAAAAGTAAAGTTGAAGTTGCAAGGTGGAAGGGTTAGAACACTTCCAGGTGTTCTACATATTCCTGTATTGGCCAGAAATCTGATTTCTATAAGCAAGCTGGATGATGTAGGTGTAAAAACAGTGTTTGAGAAGGATACCTGTAAGATAGTTCAGGGAGCACTGGTATTTATGCGGGGAGTTTGGACTGGAACTTTGTACAAGTTGCAAGGTAGCAATGTTGTTGATGGGTGCAATAGTTCCGTGGTTCCTGAAAGTGGAGCAGAAAATCTAGTGGTCTCTGGAGAAAAGACCATGCTATGGAATCAAAGGCTTGGACATATTGGAGAGAAGGGCCTTCGAATACTTCATGGTAAAGGTATGGTAGAAGGTATGAGTAATAGCTCTCTAGATTTTGATTTCTGTGAAAATTGTGTATATGTGAAGTAGAATCAGGTGAGTTTCCCCTCTAGAAGTAAGAGGGTGAAACAGATATTAGAGCTTGTGCACAATGATGTGTTTGGACTTGTGAAGGTTCCATCATTGGGTAAGTCTGTGTACTATGTATCATTTATAGATGACTTCTCAAGGAATACATGGATATATTTCCTTAAGAAGAAATCTGAAGTCTTTGACAGGTTTAAAGAATTCAAGGCTCTGGTGGAAAACCAGACAGAGAAGAAGATAAAGGTGTTGAGGACAGATAATGGTGGAGAGTTTTGCAGTAAGGAATTTGAAGAATTCTATAAGAAGTGTGGTATAGCATGGTAGAATACTACTCCATATACACCTCAGCAAAATGGAGTTGCAGAAAGAATGAACAAGATGTTGATGGAAAGGGCAAGAAGCATGCTCAGTGGTGCCGGGTTAGGACAGGAATTCTGGGTAGAGGCAGTGGATACTGCATGTTACCTGGTCAACAGGTCATCTTCATCAGCATTGGAGGATAAGACTCCACAAGAGGTATGGACTGCTAAGAAACCCTCTCTTTCACATCTGAGGGTATTTGGATGTGATGCATATGTACATGTTCCAAAGGAGAAAAGAACAAAGTTGGATAGTAAATCTGAAAAGTGCATCTTTATTGCGTATAAGGAAAGTTTAAAGGGTTATAGGCTTTGGAACCCAGTAACAAGGAAGGTTGTGTACAACCAAGATGTGGTGTTCAGAGAGGTGAAATATGTTATTAAACATGAAGTCCAACCAAAGGAAACTGAGAAGATAGAGTTTGAGCTAAAGGAGGAAGAATCAGACTCTATAGTAGAGGAGGAATCAGAAGATGAAGAGGCACAAACTTCGGCCTTGAGAAGATCAGTTCGAGAAAGAATGAAGCCTGAAAGGTATAGTCCATCTGCTTTCTGTTCAAATTTTGATTTGTCTGTTACTAATGATGATCCCAGAACTGTGAAGGAAGCAATAGATTCAGAGGATGGAAAACTCTGGAAAGAGGCCATGGTTGATGAAATGGCATCTTTGCACAAAAATGAGGCTTGGGATCTAGTGGAGTTGCCGGTTGGAAGGAAGCCCATTGGTAGAAAATGGGTGTTCAAAAAGAAGACAAATGAACAAGGAAAAGTGGAGAAATACAAGTCTTGGTTGGTAGCAAAAGGTTATTCCCAGGTGCTGGGAATTGATTTTGGTGATATTTTTTCTCCTGTTGCCATGGTAACTTCTATTAGATTACTTTTATCTGTTACTACTGCTTTTGATTATGAGGTAGAATAGATGGATGTGAAGACAACATTTCTTCACGGGGATCTGGAAGAGGAAATCTACATGAAGCAACCTGAAGGCTTTGCGGTGAAGGGTAAGAAAGAACTAGTATGCAAGTTAAAGAAGTCTCTATATGGGTTAAAACAGTCACCAAGGATGTGGTATCATAAATTTGATACATTTATACGGGGACTTGGCTTCACTAGAAGCAAAGCAGATCACTGTGTGTATTTTAAATTAATTGGTGACCGTTTTATTTATCTGGTCTTGTATGTGGATGATATGTTGCTGGTTGGAAATGATAAAGAAGTTATCTAGGATTTGAAGACCCAATTGTCCTCTAAATTCGACATGAAAGATCTTGGTGCTGCAAACTATATTTTGGGCATGGAAATTAAAAGAGATTGGGCAAAGAGGAAGATTTGGTTAAACCAAAGGAAGTATGTCGAGACAATATTGCAGAGGTTTAATATGCAGGATAGTAAACCGGTGAAGGTTCCTATTCCTGTAGGTGTGAGGTTATCTGTTGAACAGTGTCCCAAGACACAAGAAGAGGAAGAGGACATGTCCCGTGTTCCATATGCAAGTGCAGTCGGTAGCCTAATGTATGCAATGATCTGTACTAGACCAGACATTGCACATGTAGTGGGAGTATTGAGTAGGTTTATGTCAAAACCAGGGAAGGAGCACTGGACAGCAGTGAAGCGAGTTTTCAGGTATTTGCATGGCACTAATGATTATGGTTTGTGCTATCAAGTAAGACCAAGATTGGATAGAGTGTTTGATATTTGTGGCTTTGTTAATGCAGACTGGGCTGGAGATCTGGATCAGAGAAGATCTACAAGTGGGCATGCGTTTAAACTATTTGGAGGTGCAGTCAGTTGGATGAATAAGAAACAATCTGTAGTGGCACTATCAACTACAAAGGTAGAATACATGGCAACCACTCATGCAAGCAAGGAAGCAGTTTGGTTGCAGAGATTGTGTTCAAGTATGGGGTTAGTACAGGAAGCTATAAGGATAGACTGTGACAACCAAAGTGCAATTTTCTTGGCAAAGAACCCTGCATATCATTCAAAGACAAAGCACATTGATGTTCAATATCACTTTGTGAGGGATATGATAGAAGAAAAAAGGGTGTTGCTGGTAAAGGTGGACACTTTGAAGAATACTGCAGATGCATTGACAAAAACTGTGAGCTTTGAGAAGTTCTCTTGGTGTAGAGAGACAATGGGCATTTCAGGGCTGGGAAAATGACTAAGCTCTCTTGTGGCCCCCTGTGGAAAGAAAACAACAAGTGGGAGAATGTTGGGTTGTGTTATATTCTTTCCACGTAGTTAATAGGGGGTTTGAAGGGCACCCGTAACCCCACTTTATGGGGTCCAGGATAGCGCCCCAGAAAATTTTGGTTTTGGACCCTATGTTAGGTTGGGCGGACCCACCTATGGTTTTGTACATGATTTTCGCACATGTTTTTTGGACGTGATGGTTTTCGGTCCATGGTATTGGATGCTTCGGCATGTATAAATATGTATTATAACATTGAAAGGAACATAATGAAAAAATCAAGCTGGAAGTCCTGGTTTTGGGATCCAAGGGAAAATATCTGTGTATATGTGTTT
This sequence comes from Pinus tabuliformis, assembly GCA_031772625.1. NCBI lineage: Eukaryota > Viridiplantae > Streptophyta > Pinopsida > Pinales > Pinaceae > Pinus > Pinus tabuliformis. Next base: position 869,511,166 of record CM062817.1, read on the forward strand.
TATGTGTTCTGCTCTCACATTATTTATTTTCTGTGTTTTAGAATTCGTATGTAGGTAATTTCTGTATGGGGTTAAAACCTACAATGTGGGGTATGGAGTGCATGGGCAGATGAATGATTGTGAGTGATCGTGAATGGTGGCCATCGGATCAAGGGAGATGTGTGGTGGAGATTGTTTTTTAGAGGCTAGTGGTCGTGGTGGGAGTCGGACATCTCCGGACCATTAGATCTTAGATGGACAAATTGGATGGTTATCGAGCGGTGGAGGCGCGCGGGTGATGTCACCCAGGGGTGGTTTGATTTGAGTGGAAACCACTTTTTTCAGGCGGGCATTGGGTGGTAAGCAGTAAGTGTCAGAAATCTCCTGATGCCATTTAGTGGATGACACATAGTGGCGGAGGGAAGAGGAAAACCGACCTCATTGGGTGGGTACTTTTTGTGCTTGTTGTCTGCGCGATATGGGCGATAGCCATTAGATTTGGTGAGGGTGATCTAATGGTGGGGAGCTGTCGAGCATGTTATGTGTATCAGATGAGGCATGGGCCATTGGATCGGGGGGGGGAAGATCAACGGTGGAGAGTGGTGAAAGTACAAGGTGTCCTCAGGAATTGTGCTATGGGCGCGCATGGCGGAGGGGTAAGATTTTATGGGGGGTTTTTGGCTAATTAGGTTGGGGCTAAGGTTAGAGGGGGTTTGTCAGGATTTGAAGGTTAATTTAGGAAATGGAAAGGGTAAAGTGTGAGCGGGGGTAAGGGAAGAAGGGGAATAATGGCCCGTGTGGGACCCTTTTAAGAACAACAAAGTAGCTCAAATCCTCATTTGACCTTTAAAACGTTATCGTTGCACCTCAGGGCTAACAGTTCTCATGTTTCCTTAGTTTGGGTTGACTTATTGGTTCCTGGAAGCCATGGTTGGAAAAATGCTCTAGAAGCCCTGTAAAAACATGGGTTGAGTTACTAGTCCTGGAAGCCTTGGTTGGACAAATGCTTTAGAAGCCCTTTGTGGGTTGAGTTACTAGTCTTGGAAGCCTTGGTTGGACAAACGCTCTAGAAGTCTGACGACAACTATGGGTTGAGTTACTAGTCTTGGAAGCCCTGGAAAGCTTGGAGGGAGACCAATATGATGATGGTTTTGTGATGTCTGATCGTGAGGTGGAATCATTGTTTGATGGGTTGATGTGGATTGCCTCTAGAAGCCCTAAATGAGTTTTTATTGATGTGTTCTGTGAGATCCCACATTCATGCTTGGAATATGGCAAATGGGTGAATGGATGAAGAGAGATTTGGCTCAACCATTCTACGTTCGGGTGGAATGTGGAAGTCCCATCCTGGGTTTGGATTTTGCATTATAAATGAAAGGTTATTTCTCCTTGTATTTCTATGATCATTTTGATGGATTATATGTGGTCTATATGGTTGTACTTTCATGAGTATTTATGCTACTATTATGCTGGTTATGTATGTGTTTTATGACAATAGCCATGTATGGCTTTCATCATGTTTTTACTTGTAATTGAATGATCAATGTATCTATGACCTAATGGATGGAATGGAAGTTGATGTATTGAGGCATCAATGGTTCTTAGCGATTCTCAACTAAGTATGAGACCCCTATGCTTAAAATTGTTATTTACACCTGTAGATTACATATTCGTGATATGTTTCACGAAATGTCTGTCATGGCTAGTAGGGGTCCAATCAAGGTCTTAAACACGTATTTGCTTTATTACTATAATTTCCATGTTTTTTACTTTTTTGAAGGTATCATAAAATTCTGGGTAGTGGCCTGGGCTTTGGGCCTGAAAAGTGGCTCAAATCCCAGGTTCGCTGGCATAGCACTGAAAAATTTAGTCTCTGGTCGCTAGCAGGTAATCCTGTGAGAGCGACTTTGGGTTTCTGGACGCTATCATGCCTATAACATGAGAGTGACTCAAGCTTAAGTTGTCCAAAATTTCAGTGGGACCCAAGGGAAAGCTATCTAAAGTATTGGATTGGTTGCTTAAGGTCTTGTAGTTGATTTTGAATGTATTTATGGTGTGTTTCCATCTGTTACACTTCCTTAACTTGACTTAGGAGGTCGAATCATATCATAGTGGCCTCTCATCACATGTTTACCCCAACTGGCTAGTTGCTTGGTTAGATGTGGGAGGAGCATGTTACATCATACAAGTGGCATAAATGCTATAAACTTTAGGACAAAGAAAAAATAAAAACACTATATATGGCATGCAGGCCTGTCAAAGAAAAACCCCAAAGGGGCCACAAAAAGTAAATCCCAAAATAGGCATCAATACATTGCAATAACACTGACTAAATAACTAGCCAAAATCTTGGTACATGCTACCCAAATAGCCCCAACAAAAAATCCCAGAGTAGGCCTTCATAAAAAACTGGGAAGATGCCCCACAAAGACGCATGGAAAACACTAGGCTGGCGATGGTACTAGAGGAAACAATGACAAACAAGTAATGACAACTATAGTCCACAACATGAGAGAGGCACGAACCAAGATCCATAGCAGCATGGAAGCAGCCATGAAATTGTTCCCTCAAATCCCCACACACATAATGAAGATAGGAAGCATACTAGTGAAGCCACGAAACCCCAAAAATGGAACCACACAAGAGGTAGCAACGGGGATAATGTAGAGTGACTCCCCACTGGAGGAAACATCAAGTAAACAAAGTTAATAACACCCAGGAAGGTGCCATCGAACTAGAGTGGAAGGAGGTAGTGAGGAAGAGGGGGCCCCAATGGCTAGGGATCCAGCCGCCAAGCCCCCTCATAGTCGAGATCTTAAAAAAACCAGGTGATTAGGGTTTTCAAAAAATAAAGCTCCGCCTGCTCTCTAGATTTTTTCCCGATAAGTTTTGTGTTAGCGTGATTAGATGTCTTAATGTGATAAGGGAATAATTTATTAGGTGGATAAAAATATCTCATTAGACACGTGAATGCTTGCATTCCCTAAGCATGAATGCAATGCTAATCTATAAGGATAACTTATAGACAATTATGATGTCAAGCAAGTGCCAAACAAAATACAATGAAAGATCAACAAGGAAGAGATGCATGCTATGCATGAATGTCAAGAGAGAGAAACATATACATTTAAATACCATGATTGAAATTCAATTACAAAAATGAAAAGGCTAGATAAGAGTGATAAATCTAGCAATCATGTGAGTGCTATAATAAATATACTACAAGGTTAGAAATAATAAAATTCAATTTAACATATTAATGAGATACTAACTAGAACATGTATTAAAGCATGAATGGATGTAATGAGAATAATTGAAATTAGTAATGGGAAGAGAGCGATACCTACAGATACTTTTAGGTGGGATATAATGATGTTGGTGCATGATGGAATAAGAAAGTATCTAATTGGAGGCTTTTTGAGTAGAAACATTTAGAAAACTATCTTCCGGATCCATCACATAATTGAAATAATTTCCATTATAGAGGTCAATGATTTAGCCTAAGAAATATACAACACCAATTAAGGAAATGATTAATTAGTGTAATGGAAGAGGAGGCAATGACACTAGGGTAGACCTAGTGATGATAAGAGAAGAGAGGAAATGATGTTGACATGATGTTAGGGAAGGTATGAGATGACATATGCCAACAAGGAGTTAATGTGAGTACATGAGGTAACAAACAAAGATCCCATTGAAATGTAAGTGAGGGAGCCAACATACACCAATATAGGGTAATCCCAAGCATAGATTTCCATACACACTAAACTAAGGACACACCTGACCTCCTAGGGTCCTTTCCTTTTCACAGTGAAGTTTTAAGATGACCTGTAACTACTGGCCTCTTTAAAATTTACTTTCTCAGTTTTTTATGATAGATGTTCCATGCGACATATAATAGTTTGGGGATGGTCAAGAATGGAGGTGACATATAAAGGTCAAGCATGAAGATGACACATGAAGGTCAAGCATGAATGTGACATAGAATCTAAGCATATGAGGTAAAGTACACCAAACAAAAGTTATTTTGGGCGTAGAAGTGGCATACACTTATTAAGGACACAATGTGAGTTTCATGTGATATACAATAATTTGGTGATAATTTTAGCACATGGGTGACATTACATTAATCAAGGGACAAATGCAAGTGGGAGAGGTGACATGCATCAACTCAAAGTTAATGAGAGCATGGAAGAATCTGAGGCCAACAATATACAAACGAAGGTGAAAGGATCAATGGAAGAGATGCCATATTGATAGAAAGGAATCCATAACTACAAGTTATGAAATACAACCAATAGGGGGTGATATCTTGGTAGAGAGATCAAGGAAGTGGTCATTAATTCTAATTAGAAGAGAGTTATCTCAAGTAGGGCCATACTCGAGATAATGAGCTAAGGAGAATTAAGCCATCAATAAAGTGACCAAGGAAAAAAAAACATTAGGGGAATTTTGAGGTAAAAAATGGTTCTCAAAGAAAAAAATGTACAAACAAAATCAACTTTAAAAGAAAAAATATTACTCAATATGATGATGTCATCCCGAGGGGTAAATATTTTTGCAGGGAAAAGAAGAAAACAACTTTTTTAATTGTATTTTCAGCTTATCTCCTTATAGTTCCACTCAAATGTCAAGTTTAGTTTTTGAGGTAAAAAAATGAACCTCAAAACAACAACTCTACCAAAAAAATCAACTTTAAAAGAACCAATAAGATTCAAAATGACGATGTCATCCCAAGGGGTAAATATTTTTGGAGGAAAAATAAGAAAACTACTTTTTTAAATTGTATTTTTGACTTATCTCTTTATAGGTTTATTCAAATGTTAAGTGTAGGACCCATTGAGTGCAAAATTAAATTTTTCATCCAATGAGTACCCATTCTACATATTTTTTAGTAGACACACATAGAAAAAAATTTGAAAATACATGAAAAATGTGTTTGAAAGAAACACGATTTTTCATGCATTTCATTTTTTGGTGTGGGTCTACTTAAACATATGCATAATTTGCAAGAATTTTTTTCATATATTTTCAATTCTTTCAGTGTAGGTCTACTCAAAAGTATGTAGAGTGGATACTGTAGGTTTTAATCCTATACAATTAGTTGTTGTAAATAAATTATGAATTAAAATAGAAAAGATGCAATGACAAACACTCTCATTAACAAAATTATTTTATCATGGAAACCCAAAATTGAGAAAACCAAAAAGATTTTTCAATATACATTCTTTTGTACAATATTAAAATATAAGAAATACCCCGCAACATCCATGAACATGCAATCCATGTTGGCATTATGTTTCTGGTATGGCTATATGTTACAGATGTTGTACTTGATGGCAACACCCGTGGCAAGGCTCTCAATTTGTTGAAAATTAAGAAGTACGCAGGAGAACAGTTCAGAAGATGCGTACCCGCAGGTACACCGTGAAGGGACCGCGGCCAGACACGCAGGTCAGCCGTTCAGGAGGTGCGTACCCCCAGTGCACTCACTTCAAGGCAGAGAAAAGCTCACGAGGGGTTTCTTATGTTTAACCCTTGGTAGTTAGCCGACGGTATTTGTGTTATTATGGTTTTGGCTCGTGGTATTGATCCGTGATTTTAGGAGGAGCTTGCCTATATAAAGCAAAGGAGATCTCTTCGCTAAGTATCTTTTGCAATTGAATATCTTAAGATCTGAAATATTGGGTTAAAAGCTTGATCTATATGTAAGAGAAGTGGAAAGTGAATCTGTGAAGGGTGATCTCTCGAGTGCATGATCAGATCTGGGCATCCGACTAACTGTGCCACACTGGTGGACTGCCAATTCGGCCCTAATCAGAAGTACGCAGGTGTTTGATGGTACAGCTGCGTGGGTACGCAGGGCAGAAACAGGAGAGCTGCGTGGGTACGCAGAGCAGAAGAAGGAGAACTGCGTGGGTACGCAGAGAGACAGAGGTTCAGGTGCGTACACACAGCTAAAGTGCGCGGCGCGATAGTATCCTTGAGTGCGTGGTTTCAGTAATGGTACGCGGCGCGATAGTATTTCTGGGTGCGTACCTACAGTAACAGTACGCGGCGCGATAGTGTCTCTGGGTGCGTACCTACAGTAATAGTACGCAGCACAGTTGAAGAAACAGTGCGTGGACACGCAGTGCGGCAGAAGGGTCTCTGCGGGTATACGCAGGGGAGCAGAAGGTGAAGTGCGTACGCACGTAGACCAGAGAAAGAAAAACTGCGTATCTGTCTTAAGACCTTTTGTTTGGCTATACTTTTCTATTGATAAGGTGTTTTGGGTTTAGTTGTATCATTGTTAATCTGGTTACTACAGTTGACTGGGTGATTTTCTTATACTTGATGATCATTTGATGTTTATGGATCCAGTTTGAAAATTTATGAAAAGTGGTCCTTGTAAGAAAAGAAGTAGGGGGTTGTAGCTCCCTTCCAAGAGAGACTGGAAAACGAGAGAGAGAGTTGTAGCTCTCTGCAGGTTGCAGCCTACGTACTGGTAAAGGACTGCACCAGTACAAAACCATTGTAAAAGGAGTTTCTAATTTAAAAGAAGATAGAGACATATTGCAGCAGGTGGTTTTCACCCACATTGGGTTTCCACCTTATATCTGGTGTTCTTTGGTGTGACTATCTGTTTTTCTTGTTCATGCTCATTATTTTATGGTACTGATATGCAAAAATAATTCAAAGTATAAATAAGGAAGATTTGTCAAAAGAACTTGATAATACTGATTCACCCCCCCTCTCAGTATTAAGGCCAACAATCCATTTATGCTAGATTAGAATACGATTGTAGTTCCTTAACCAAAATTGAAAAACTATGGAAAAAACCACCATGTGCCATAAAACCATTTTTAGTAAAAGTCTTGTGCAAAACACTGCCAAAAACATATGCAAAAACCAACCAATTTTTTTCTTCTTTTCGGGGTGTTGAACATAAACCCCCATGCAAAAGGGATTTCACCCCCTGCAAATCCCTCAAATAGTGGGGCCTACCCCACCCACCCTTGACTCCCTTGTTTCACATCACACATTTTACAATTCGTGGAAATAGTCATGAAAATAATATAACACACACCAAACATTCTCCCCCTTGATTTCTTTGCATACAAGGGGTCACATGAGTACATGATTAAAAATCTAGTGCAATAATGACCATTTTTTCTCTACAATAGAGAACATCTCAGTGCTTATATATTTTGTTAATTAATCTACAACATTCTTCAAAGTATCGAATTTTTCAAGCAATACCTTCTTTGCCCAAAATTATAGGGCAAAACTCCCCCAACATTAATATGTTAAACATTGTGGAACTTCTAGAGGATCCACAACGGATGATGTCCAAACTAGTATGATGCTTAACATGGTTAATGTTTGTGTAACTCACCCAAATATAGGTTTGGTTTCACACCAACATGTGCATTCGTTAACCAGTGTGGTCCCATCATATCAACCAATCATATTATGACACATGGCATGATCATGTGTACGCCTAGTGACCTTTAGGGCTTTGTCACTTGAAAGGTCACATGGGAGGCCTGAAGGCTCATAGAGAAAAGGTTAAAACTCTGGTCACGAGTTCATTCATATGAACCTACACATAAGCCCCAAAGGGTGTTGACCCAAGGATCAAGGTGTCTATTACAACTAAGAATGACAAATGAGGCAATGGTTCCATGGTTCAGTTTGGATCAATCTAGCCCAAAGGGTCACATCGCAAGGTTTAAGAAAATGGTTAAGAAAATAATAAGACTATAGAAAGCCTTGGACATTGATCAATCACATGCCAACTCTTGTAAACATGGGACCACATCATTACTATATATATATATATGCAAGTTGTCAGACCAGTTTGAGCAAGGAATCATTGCTTGAATATTTTCCTCTTAAGCTCTGTTTGTTTCATTGTTGATTTTACTGGGGCAAGTTTTGTTTTTTGATTAATAACAATGGTCGATTGAAGTTTGTTGAGATTTTTCAAGCACTTACATTTGTGGCACGAAGTCTGTAACATTAAAATAGATGAGATGAGGAGTAAGAAAAGACAATGGTGAGCAATGAAGCTGAAGACATAGTTGTTTGTATGAGATAATGGTAGACATGGTTTTCTGAGACAGTGGTAGATGTGGTTTCTTTTTCTGAGACAATGGTAAATGTGGGTTTTTGAAATAATGGTAGACGTGGGTTTTTTTTTATGAGGTGGTAGTAGATGTGGTTTGTTTGTCTAAGATAGTGGCATTGGTGAAGTCAAAGATGTATATTGTTTATTAAGTCATGGCCTGAAGGCCCACAACAATAGAAAACTAAGACAATGAACAATGAAGTCAAATATTGGTTTAAGCTAAAATAATGGTCATTGTGATATTGAGACGTTGTCAAGCTGTGACAGTGATGAATGTAATGCTGAGACATGGTTTGGTTGACAAGTTGAGATAGTATAAATGTGGTTTGTTTGGCTAGAAAAGGCGGTGGTAACTATGAAGTAGGAGACATAGATTATTTGGAAAGAAATGGTTAGGCCGGAGACATGGTTAGTGTGTCAAGCTCTATAGTTGAGAAGAATCATAACCAAAAGGCTGCAACTATAGTGGAGAATCATAGCCCAAAGGCCATGGCTATAAAGTCGAGATTCAACACAAGAAAATGAGTATGTGACAATGAAGAGACAAGTTGAGATTGTGATGTATTGAGCACTGTGGCAGTATTTGATAGTGTGGATAATTGACACATTGTTTTTGTAGGGTCAAATCCCCACAAGGATTCTGTTGGAAGCCTGTGATGAGTTCATGATTTAGTGAAACTATCAAAGGAACAAATCACCAAGAACTTTCATGAGTTGGTGGTCAAGATCGATCTATCAAAATATTGTACTTAGTTGGACAAAGGATTGATCCTTGTCAACATATGTTGTTTTTTATGGAGGTAAATTTTCTTAACATTTAACACTCTATTAATATATATCTTCCAGGTCATTCTCCTCTACAAATCATTGCACAGGTAAATTGATTATGTATATTGATTTGGTTTGTGGAGGTCATAGGTTCGAGACTTGATCAAGTCATTTTGCAAGAGGTTTATTGGCATGCTTAGTCTATTCATTTTGTCGATCGACTAGTGGAATATTTCATTGTGAAACAAGGTCAACTTTGTATGATGTTTATATAGTTGCAAATTGTTTTATTTTGGATTCACATGGAAGTCAAGGTTTAAAGATTTTGGGAATGCCTTTGTGTGAGTAGATTATTGAACATGTTGGAGCAAGAGTTTGATCAAGGAATGACAAGAGTTTGAATAAATATGTTTGTAAAGAAGAGGTGGATCCAGTTTGAAAATGATATGAAATAGAGGTCCACAAGGAAGTTAAAGAAGGATGTTGGAGCCTCAATCAGGTTAGAGCCTAGAGTGGGTTGGAGCCCGTTCATTATCAAGGTTGGACCCTGAATCATGTTGGATCCAAGAGCATGTTGGAACCAACTCATTATCAAGGTTGGTGCCTCCATCAGGTTATAGCTGACTATGAGAAATTGCTTGCATATTTAGAGGTTGGTGCTTCAATCAGGTTGTAGCCTACTACAAGTGGAATATTGCTTATCTTGGAGGTAGTTTCCTCCAGTATTTTGTAGCTGGCAAATAAATTTAATGAATTGAAGATAAAGAAGAAGAAGATTTGTGGTTTTCCCCGGTATGGGTTTCTACATAAACTCTTATGGTTCTTTACGATGTAATGAATTCTTAATGTGTTGATGGTAGTTTGATGATGCATTATTATAGTTGATTATATGATGCTTATGATTCATTTCTATATGGTTGTTTGATTATAAGAAATTGTGAAATAGTAAAATTTATCTCACACTGTATCACCCCCTACTCTTAGTGTGGCCTATGGGACAAGAAGTGGTTTTAGAGTAGGTTACCTTCATAAGAGTTAACTACTATAAGGTTGAATTTAAAGTAAGATGGCCATGACCAGAGAAGTGGATAAGATCCCTATGTTTAATAGGACCAATTATGCATTTTGGAAAATATGGAGACCTATCTCATCTCCTTAGGTGTAGAAGCTTAGGCAATATTGAAGACCAAATATAAAGGCCCTTATGGTATTTCGACATATGCATAATATAAGAAGACTATCTAAAGTGGCTTGGTAGAGTCATAATTCATCAAAGAGATGCGATATAAGTCAACTCATGAGGTATGGAATAAGATAAAAAATTATTATGAAGGGGATGCACCAATCAAAGAAGTTAGGTTGAAAGTAATCAAGGGACAATTTGAAAGTTTAAATGTGGAAGAAGATGGGGACATTGCTTCATATTTCCTTCGAGTAGACAATATAATTAAGTCCATTACATATCTCATTGAAGAAGCCTCAGATAACTATGTAGTTATAAAGATATTGAGATCATTTCCATCAAGATTCAATCCAAAAGTATCAGCCCTCGAGGAGCTATCGAAAGTAGACAATATGTCCGTGGATAAACTTCATAAAACCCCCTCCACATATGAGTTAATAATCAAGGAAGATAGATCGTGAGTTAAGGAAGAACCTTTCAAGGTAGAAAAAGAAGGAAAAAAGAAAAATGATCAAGAAAACTCTAACTCTGATGAAGAAGAATCCAAATTTGTCTAAAAGTTGTGTTGGCATTGATGTTAGCAAGCATTTAGTAATATTTTTCCTTTTAATGTCTTGTATGATTTGTGTTGGGTTTCATGCGTTATCTTTTATGGTTGTAACAATGTCTAGGTCTACATGTTAATGTTCTGAAGTTGAGTTGCAATTTTGGTGAAAGAAGGTTGAAAATTCCATGAGTTAAGGTAGTGTTGTGGGCACATAGTTGTTCATAAAGGGGCACTAAGCTATTGTTTTAGGTAGTTTGTGCTATGCTAGCGCAAATGGCTATAGTCTTCTCGAGTTATTCATGCGCAATTGTATATAGGTGGAATTACGAATTGTGTTTGCACAAAAGTTACCATGAGCATATTCTAGGGTATTTTCCCATGGTTTTTGATGGTATAGAGTGGACTTGAGTTAGTCTACATTCTAGAAGGTGACTAAGTCAAAGATAAGTTTCTTATAGAATGAAGATTATGGAGGAATGACTCAAGAAGAAAAGTTAAAAGTACTAGATTAGTTTAATAGCATGTGAACATAGATGTTGAACTCTCCATTTCCTCATGTAATTATTTCTTAATCATTCTAGAAAATTATTTACATGGAAAAATTTTGTAAAGGAGAGGAATGGTGATCAAGGGAAATTGGATCAACTTGTGAGAGAAGTATGTTATGCATAATTCCCGTAAAATCTTGGTGAGACAGAGAAAAATTGTTTCAAATTTTGTTGTGAGTGTGTCAATTAGAATTCCATGCAGGGTTTGAAGAATTGAAGGGGAAATAAGTGAAGGAGAATAAAATCTATCATCTAGAATTTGTGAAGGCATCTCAAGAGGTAGCAGAGGAGATTATCACAAAGTTTATATTATTTGTTACTTGTTGTTCCAAATATTAGTCTAGAGAAAATATTAGGATTGTTGTGCTGCAAACCAGTTTTCGGATTCATCACATTCATTATATTTACCATTGACATTTCAAACCAACAAATATGGTTCATCTTCAGGATGGAAAATATATCTTCAAGAGGGATTTGAAGAATTGAAGGGGAAATAAGTGAAGGAGAATAAAATCTATCATCTAGAATTTGTGAAGGCATCTCAAGAGGTAGCAGCGGAGATTATCACAAAGTTTATATTTATTTGTTGCTTGTTGTTCCAAATATTAGTCTAGAGAAAATATTAGTATTTTCGTGTTGCAAACCAGTTTTTGGATTCATCGCATTCATTATATTTACCATCGACATTTCAAACCAACAACTATGGTTCATCTTCAAGATGGAAAATATAACTTCAAGAGTTATAAAATATTTTTTTCATCCTGAAGATGAACGATAGTTGTTGGTTTGAAATGTCGATGGTAAATATAATGAATGCGATGAATCCAAAAACTGGTTTGAAACACAATGAAAATGGTCGCAGAAATTTAAAATCTGAAATTAGCATTGTCCTTGGTTCTCAAAATTATATTTTTAAAGGTTGTGGCCTCAAGCAAGTGGGGGCTTGCTAATTTCTTGTAGGGGTTGTGGCTCCTTATTGGTAGTGGCCAACACAAAATCTAGTTGGGGCTAGCTCATATATGTAAACAGGAAGCTTCATTAAAAATAAAGAGAAGAAGCAAAATCATTAGCAACGATGGTTTTCTACCCTAGGAGGGTTTCCACCTAAAATATTTATGTTCTCTTGTTGTGTTAATTATGCTTACAATATTACATATTTTGTCATTTATTTTAAATATTTTAAAAGTTATAATATTGTGTAAAGTTTATGTAATACTAATTCACAAACCCACCCCCCCACCCCAACATTACTTGATCCCAACAATTTGTATGAAATCCAACTCCTTTGAGTGCAGTTTAATCATTGAAAGGAGATTCTAAGGGGATCATGGATTCTTAAGATGCTAAAGCTCCTATTTTTTATGGAGAGAACTATGGAATATATAAAATAAGGATGAAAGGACATTTGATGAGCTTGGATGTTGATGTCCATGCCATTGTTGTGTTAGGATATACAGTTCCAGATACTCTCCCTAAACATCCTAAGGGAAAGAGAGTCTGTCAAAACAATTCTAAGGTGATGAATTTCAAGTAAACGAAGGATGTTTGGGACAAGCTTCAGAATAGTGAAGGCAATGATAAGGTGAAGAAGGCAAAGCTCCAAACCTACAGAATGAGGTTTGAGAGCTTAAAGATGAAATAAGAAGAAAGCATTGGTGAATAATTTCACAGGGTTGAGAAAGTTACTAATTTGATCAAAAGTATGGATGACAAGTTTGAAGATGAAGTAATTATTTAGAAAATATTGAGGTCCTTACCATCAATATTCAATCCAAAAGTATCGACAATTGAAAAAATGTAGGATATGAAATCTCTCAGGATGGAGCGACTTCTTAGGAGCCTCACTACATACGAGATGCAAATTAGAGAGGAGAGACTAGAATCCAAAGAAGTAGCCTTTAAAGTATCCAAAAAATCCAAGGAATGCACCAAGAAGGCCAAGGAGCTTTCCAAGAAGGCCAAAGAAGAGGAAGAATATTTTGGTTGTGATTCAAATCAAGAATTTTCCTAGGTTGCTAGGAAGATGGAAAGGGGATCTAACAAATACAAAGGAAAAATACCTTTCAAGTGTTTTGATTGTGGAAGGGTTGGACATTAGTGCATCAAGGTGCCCATTCACAAGAGAAGAAAATGAGGAAAAGAAAAAAGAAGTGAAGGGAAAAGGTAAATTTTAGAGATATTAGAAGGGTAAAACTAAAAAAAAAAAGATATTTTACTCCAAATAATAAAGTGACTTCAAGGAGCTTGTAGTGAGTCATCATCCGAAGAGGAACTTGACGTGTTCTCATGGTTTTTTAATCAAAAGATGAATCTGATTTTGAAGAAGCAATGGTGGACTATTAAGTAGAGCTCATGAGTGCATTGGATGAGTTGTGAAAGGCAAGGAAAACGAACAAATTGTTGAAGGGGCAACTACACAAAGTAAAAGAAGATATGTCCCATTTTGCTGGTGAATCATTGAAGACACAAGTTGAGGAGCTTGAAAAATTCAAAGAAGTTTTGGTCCAACAACTGAAGAATCAACAAATCCACTTGACTGAATTGGAAGTAGATAATGAGTCCTTAAAGTTAAGGATATATGGGCTTTATAGTCCAAGCACTTATGAAGAAGGCATAATTTGTTTGAAAACGCAGCCGGAGGAGGAAAAAAGAAAGGAGGAGGTGCTCTAAAATCAACTAAGAGATTCAAAAATAAATTGTCGAAGCCTTGAAGTAGAAGTTGTGGATTTGAGATCAATTTCGATGAAGGCTAAAGCTCAATTAGATATAAGCCAAAATTTGTAAAAGGATCGAATTTTTGAGAGATATCCTTAGTGTGTAAAGGCCTCTAGAAGGAAAAAATGGCATAGGTTTTGAGACTCCTCAACAAGATATAGAAATACAACCAAGTACTAGCTACATAGATCCATTAAAAGGCAACCATGGGAATACTTGAGCCTCCAACAAGAGAAATCAAAACAATGCTAATCTTGTGTAATCAATAGAAAATCCCCACATTAGCACTAAAAATTAGAAATGAAAGAAATAAAGGTCCATAAAGTCAACTCCCTCTCGTTGTCAATATAATGTGAGGTATCTAAATTTTTTTTTCTGGCTATTGTTTTGCATGTCATAATCTTGGGCACAAAACTATCAATTGTAGAATGAAGCTATTTTCTAGAAGAGATTTTGATAGGTCAAGATTTGTTCAAAGTTATAATAGCTCTCATGCTAATAATAGAAATCCTTTTTCTCCAGCAATGAATGAAATCAAGTGTTTCAAATGTAACAATTTTGGCCATAAGGAAAGTGAGTGCATATCCAATTTTGCTAGTACTCCCAAGCAATAGAATGAAGAGAGATCAACTCAACAAAAAGTGGTAAAAATATGGAAGGAGAAATCTATTAGATATGAAAACTATGGGTTAGCATTGACAACTCATGATCAATATGAGCAATGGATTTGTGACAGTGGGTGCTCCAAGCACATGACAGGTGATAAGAGCAAGTTTTTTCATCTAAAAGTGTTTGAGAAAGGAAATGTTAGTTTTGGAAATGATTCTCCAACTCCAATCAAAGGAAAAGGGGTTGTAAGTTTGGATAGAAATACCAAGGGTCAAAATGTGCTTTTTGTTTATAAATTAAATCACAATCTTCTTAGTTTGAGTCAAATATGCGATAATGGGAATGCTGTGATCTTCAGATCTAAAGAATGTGAAATCAGAAATTCAAGATCTAGAAAGTTGGTGGACAAAGCAGTCAAAAATGACAACAACATGTATGTGTTTGATGATTCTAGATTTAGGTTTTGCATGAGAAAAAGGGATGAATCATGGTTGTGGCATAAAATATTGGGACATGTAAATTTTGACAACCTAGTCAAGATCAACAAAATTGGAGAAATTAGAGGGTTGCCAAAAGTTTCTAAACCATACAACACCATTTGAAAATCATGTTAACTTGGAAAGTGAACAAGGATGCGCTTCAAGACTAAGGAATATTTGACTTATAGACCATTGGAGCTAGTTCATGTTGATATTTGTGGGCATACAAGAAAACAAACTCCAAGAGGAGAAAGGTATTTCATCCTATTCATTGATTTTTTCACAAGAGCTAGTTGGATGATTCTAATGAATGAGAAATCAAAAGACATCAAAAAATTTAAACAATTTAAAGCTCTAATTCAGAATGAGGACTTGAAGATCAAGTGTTTAAGATATGATGGAGGAGGTGAATATATCTCCAAGGAGTTTGAAGAATTTTGTGAAGAGAATGTTATTAAAAGATAATATTCAATTGCTAAAACACCTAAGAAAAATGGTGTAATGGAGAGGAAGAACAAGTTAATGCAATACACGACACATGCAATGATGGATGAGGTTAATGTTGCACATACATTTTGGGGAGAAGTTGTTCAAGCATTAGGTTAATTGGCAAACATAATTCTTCTCATGAAAAACAATGACAAGACACCTTATGAGCTATGGAGAGGGAGGCTTGCAAAAATAGATCACTTCAAAGTTTTTGGAAGAAATTGCTATGTAGAAAGGAATGATGAAAATCTTGGAAAATTTGATTCAAAAGCTGATGAAGGCATTTTTCTTGGATATTCCTTCAAAATAAAAGGCCACAAGGTTTACAAAAAAAGAATCAAGAAGGTAGTGGAGTGCATTGATATTGTGGTGGATGAGGTCTTCAAAAAAATTAAAGAGATTAAAGAACTAGTTGAAGCTGATTATGATTTCAAAGAATATGAAGATCAAGAACTGTTCGATGAGTAAGAGGAAGAATAAGATAATACACCAATAGCAAGCAAGGAACCTCCTAGTCATATTCAAAAGAAACATTCTAAAGGCCAAATAATTGGGAACAAAAAGTTGGGAGTAAAAATAATGAGGAAATTGATGAGAAGTTCAAACCAAGCACATGTTTCATTGTTGTCCCAAGTTGAGCCAAAGGATTTTAATGAGGCTCGTGAAGACAAGAATTGGATCAAGGCAATGAATGAGGAGCTGGACCAAATCGAAAAGAACAACACATGTGAGCTAGTCCCAAGGCCAAAGAATAAGAACATCATTGGAACCAAATGGGTCTACAAGAAAAAGATAAATGAAGAAGGCTAAGTGATAAGAAACAAGGAAATATAGGTATGTAAATGATATAATTGTAACACACCCTCGACTATCCCTAGCCCCTACTAAGGTAGAAAGTGGGTAGTTACTCAATTGACCTAACCTCCAAGGTTCTAATTATGGAAATGTGGTCTAATTTTTTTGTTCTTTATCAAACTCTTCAAAATTAAAAATGGATAACGTCATTGCATTTGTCTTGTCGAGACCTTTCCAATGATATACAATTTTTCTCGATATGAATCCCATATTAAAATATATATTAATTTAAAGACTCAAAAATTAGCCACATACCATATCATCAAGACTGACCACGTGGCTCTCATGTGGTCCCCACATGGTTTTTGCATGACCCTCCAACTCATCACTAATCCGCTGCCAACTTGTTCATTTCCTTTCCACACTTCATGAGATGCACATATATATACATATATACTATAAACCCCCCCTATTCCACCTCATCGTGGAAAAAAAGTCTCGAGGATTTCCTCTAGAGTCCCCCATTGGAATCGCTAGGGAAGAATATTCCTCCTAGGTTATGTGGATATTCCACATAGATGTGCCGCCACATCAATATACCGGGATCACTCAACCATTCACATAGGTCACAAATGAACGAGCTGATAACACCACATCATCCTTAAAACATAATCCCAGAAGTTTCCCTTCGAGCCCCTTTACCAAACTCTGAGATGCCTTCAATTGAAATTGCTAGGGTTACATGGAGCATCAACATACACCAATAATATAGTGCCCTAATTCCCAAAATTATTAGAGGGGATTTGTTCTTGCCACAACATCCCAAGAATGAAATCCCAATGAGATTGCACTGTGCTCCACAGGAATTCACGAGGGTGGACATGCTAGGGTGACATCATGGTCTATAAATGTTGGGGAAATGTGGAGGTTTTAGGTTCTTCATTTCATCGCATGGGTTAAAAAATGAACAAGCCCACAACCCACTTCATCCCAACAATGCAAGCTTGGAAGTTCGCAGTAGAGCCTTTGTTTGAAACCTCAAGGGTACTTACCTTCAGGGTCATCTGATGGTGCAAACTCAATGAGGAGATCAATGAACATATTGCCACATCACTCTCACCTTTGGTCATGGTGCCCATCAACATGGGCATATGAGGTTCAAGGCCTATTTCCTCTGGGATCTAGGGTTTCAACTCCTTCACATTTATCAACTTCAAATAATTTATAAGCATAATTTAAAAGAGCCTTTTCTTGGGCCTCCAAATCCACAACATATGTAAACATGTGCGCAACCCTATGGAGCTATCATTTCTAAGATTTATGAAGTGTTTACACCTGAACGTCTGCACATATATATTCATATATGTGTGTGTGTGTGTGTGTGTGTGTGTGTGTGTGTGCCTTGCACTTATCCCTCCTGAGATTTTACACTGCCTCAACCCTTCTCAGCCTGTGGCCTACAAAAAACTATATTTGCAAGTTAACATAAAAGAAAACGAACAATGATATCCTTCCTAAGCTTGCAATTTTGCAGAATAAGGCATGATGGCCAAATTTCTTTAACATAGGCATTCCATTTCTTTTTATTAGGGATTGTATTTCTTTCTATACATAGATATTTAGAAAAATATGTAGACTCAGAGTGAACACATGAATAACCCATTCCTTAGGAAAATAATCAGGAAATTAACCTCTCATTTCTACACATGAAATAGGTAATTCCATGTCGTCATTTGGAGCCATTCAACCTAGAATTCACTCCAAATATAGTAATTAGATAACTTTAGTCCTTTAGCTCATAGATGCATGAAAAAAATTGATAAAAAGAACCAAGGGAGTTCGATAATTTCATCCAATACAATCATGCACCAAAATCACACAACAATGCAACATCCTTCATAGCTACACATCTTTTTCCATAAAGGAATTCTTTAATTTCACAACTCTAAGCTCACTGCATTTCATTTACAATATAGAGAAAGGGAAAATTGAAGGTGGTACTTCAATTTTCCACCCAACCATAGACCTACTATAGCAAAAATCACTTACAACAGTCACCCCCAAGCCAAATCCATGATCTAAGGGGAATTTCTTTTCAGCAGACTTAGCATGAAGCCATCTTCAACACACAAAGGATAAGAAATACATATGATATTAGGTGGTTTATCAGCTAGTCAAGCACAACAAAATTCACAACAATGGGTAGTTTATCAGTTGTGTCAAGCATTGTATGAGTGGTTTATCAACCCATAACAACCACCCTAGGTGGTTTATAAAATCTCTCTCACTAAGCACCCGTTTGCATGTGGTTTATTAGCCCTAGCTAGCACCCTGAATGGTTTCTCAGCCAATCCTTGGAAAACAGTCCCATTTCATACTAATCCTCTTTTACTTTTGCTCATAATTTCATCATTGAGGGAATCCGATTCCCTCTGCTCATACCTCTTTCTTGATTTACTCATGAACTTCACCAAGAGGAGGTCCAACCCCCAGAATATTGCACATTTTCCTTTTTATCATTTACTGAGTGTGTCTTTCCATGTTCTTATTAGACTCTTCTTATTTATTTTTCTTCTTATTATTTGCACCATAAAATTAATTGACGGTGCCAACTAACCCCACCTGAGTTTATCTTTCCTCTTCCCTCTTAGATCATAGATCTGTGGTCTGACATTTTATACCATTACATAGAATATATTATTTTATAATGTCAAGTATCATTACATTACAAATATTAGGGGGAAAACATACCAGGGGTGTCACAAACCCTGTTAGGTCCCTAGAATATTTGTGTATTCCCCTTATTGTTATTGTTAGTGTAGCCTCGTATTATTATTGTTGTGCCCATGTATTCCCCACGTTGTTATTGTTGTGCTCCATAGAAGCCCACTATTGTTATTGTTGTGCTCTTACATTATTATTGTTATGTAGGCCCTGATTATATTGTGACCCCTTAGACTCTTATATAGACCAAGGAGGTCTTATCATTTGTATCATCCAAAAAATGTTCATTTATGTAATGTAAAGGATGTTTCTCCTCAAAGAGGCTAATTTATAAGTTGTTGATCTATCTTTTCTTCTATTTTGTGAGCTGGTTGCATAACATTTAATATTAGAGCTTTGGATTCTGGGGTTTCGCTTCTTAAAACAGGACATCTTGGAATTTTTGCTATACCTTTTTTTTTGTGAGGATTTAGAAGCTAAAATTGCAACCACGTGGAGCACAAATATTGATGATGAAATTTTTATATGGATTAATGAGCAACTCTTGGGGTTACCAACTTTATTTTATAAACCCGAGGTTCGTACAAACTTGGAGGTGATAGTGTCGTATACACAAGTAGATGCGATGGGTCCACTCTTTGCCACTTAGCTAGTGATAGACCACTATGGATTCTCAAACCAGCCTTCTATTGATTCAGAAGAAGCTTGATTACCAATGAGAAAAAGAGAAATTTACACTAAATCAAATCTTGTCTACTGTAGTAAGGAAAAGACTAAAATCAAATGCTTAAACACACCATTCATCTAACTAACTGCTAAGAGGCTTTGCTTCAAAAGAATGCTAAGTTAACATGTGTGTAATCCTACTGTCCTAGGCATGCAATTTGAAACATCCAAACATTCTACTGCTGTGCATGTAAATGAAGATAATAACTCTTTTTCCTTTTTGTCTTTTTTTTGTGTGAAAATGTCAATGCTAACTTCTCTTGGTGATGTGGCAGGTGGATTAGGGATGATGGTGGATGGGCAAATGGCTTGGGAGGCTAGTAGGAGTCTTCTTCTATCTTCCTAGGTGTTTTGTCCTCAATTTGGCCTCAAAACATGCCACTACAGGTCAACCTAGAAGATGTCCTAATGCCTCCTACAGGATGTCCTAGTGCTCCTACAAGATCCCTTGTATTCGTATAAGATCCAGCAGAGAGAAAGAGGAGTGATTAGGAAGGTGGTGCATGGATTAGGGAAGGTGAATGGTGGGAGAAATGAGGCAAGGGAGTGGCTAGGACTCCTTCAGAGCTCAAAACGGAGTTTGTGAGATGGTTGGATTTTCTCAACAATCTTGGAGAAGTATTCTTATGGAATGATGAATTTGGTGAAGGAATTAGTGGAAAAAGTAATAATCATGGATGGATGAGGATAAGATGGGGTTGCTAGTCATAAAATCCATCTACACTACTGAAACTCCCGCACTGCATCATTCACTGACATTTATCCATGAATAATGTTAAACAAGAAAGATTTTCAATTAACTAAAGAAAACATAATTTCATGAGCTAGCTGCCTATTTCATGCATGGGAAAACTTGCAGAATAATGTGAAACCTTTATGAGATCTAATGCAAGGCTGAAGATATCAGAAATGACAACTAAATCCTATTCTTGAAAACTAGTAAGATGCTGGCCTAAGTAATAGAAAACCCTAAATTCCATGAGAAATAAGAATCCTGTCTTTTTGGGGTTGCATAGGAGTTCTTTCCTCAAACCATGGTCCTTGAAGGGAGGAGTGAGGTCAAATGCACATACTAACAACTTTTTGATATTCATTTATCTTCCTAAGCTAATGCTAAACCAATGCACAAATTGAAGCAAGCTAATCAAATCCACAACTACTTGCAATGAAATAATGCTAAAGACAAATCAACCATTAATATATGAAATCAACTAAGCATACAAATACAAGAAGAAGAATCTTTGCTGCTAGGGTTGGGCCCTAACCCAAGAGCTTCAGCCCTCTGAGTCAACTCAGTGCTAGATCAAGGAAATGTTGATTATCATTATCATATTAGAAAATTACATAACAATGTCTTCCACAAGTCTTGAACTGGAAAATGCCTAGTGCTTTTTACATAAAAAATTTGAATCCTAATGAGGCTCTAGGCCTCTTTATTTATAAAACTGAATTCTCCAATGACTTCCTTAAATCTAGGGAGGCTCGGCTCCCAAACTCAAGATGAATTGGCTCTCTAACGGTCACTTGCTCGACTGCCTTTTGATCTTCATGAATCTGTTGCTTGCAACTCCGAGCTAGTGTGATTTGATGGAGGAATATTCAAATGAGTGAGGAGTAAATGAGGAGGATATATCTCCTACAATCTCTCCTCCTTGTATCATTCGAGTTTTTACCCTGAATTAGCCAAAATTGCCATGATTTTCTCACAAAAACCTGCAATCAATGCATATTAGTCCACTAGGCATAACATATCACTTTTACTCATCTTATTAAGTGAAATATAATCAAATTATGTAAGGAATTATGAGAAGAGTTGATTTAAATAAGCTTGGAGGTGTATTAATGTCCAGATAGTTACCCAATGATGAGGCTCATCATCACCCCCCTATTGAAAGTGTTTCTCATCCTCTAAGCAACTCAATATATATCCATGTCCTTCATTTCTCTAGTGGCTTCCCTGACATCCCATGCTTCTGTTGTAGTTTCCTCTTCCTGTGAATAGAATCTTGCCTTCCTCTCTATCTCCTCCCACTACTTTCTTTCTTCCTCTTCCTTCCTTCCTTCCAACATTCCTAAGAGCAGTGGTGGACTGAGTCTAAAGCCAATCCAATTGACTTTGAGAGTTTGGAGAGCTTTCTTGTACATGGGTGTTCTGTTTAGTGCCTCTCTCATTCTCTGAGGAGAATGGTACTCTATGATTTTCAGGTTGTAGGGAAAAGTGTTCCACCTCCTTTGGCAAGCTTGCATGTTGTCATCCCCTAACAACCTGAACATGTCCTCAAAGTGTGTCACTGCTTGCTCCTGGCCAGCAAGGTACCTAGGTGCAAGCTTAGGGTCATTTGCAATCAGGTTGTGGATGCTGATTGTTGTAGCATCCATTATCATTTTAATTTATTTTCAGTTTTATCGCAAAAATGAAAAAAAATCAAATATTATGTTATAACGGAAATAAAAGAGAATGCAAAATTTTGAAAGAAATGATTTGTTTTATGTTATTGATGGCTTGCAAACATGAGAAACCCAGGAGAAGATCTGAGCTATCCGATTGACAGGCAGTAGATCTAACAGTAATCACGTGGTTAACAAGGATGAGGTTTAATTCAAAATCGGATGCGAGAAATTATAAAACTGAGTTAAAACCTCAGTTAAATGGGGTCGTCCTCTTAAAGGATTCAGATCCGGCAGTAATCGCATGGTTAACAAGGATGAGGTTTAATTCGGAAAATGGATGCGATGGTTTATGGAATGTAATTTAATCCATTTAAGTCTAGATCGATCATAGCCGCTCGTAAAAAAGGGAAGAGATATGACAGATATCACGTCAAAAAGTGCACAGGTTTTATTATAAATTTCAGACCCGAGAAGTCTATGAACTTAAGTTTTTTTTCTTCTCGGTTTCGTGGGGAAGGTAAAGGTTTGTGGAAAAGGCAGACAAGATAAGATTATGAACTTGAGTTTTAATTATTTTGGTTCCGTGGTAACTGAAGGTTTGTGTTGGCATTATGACATAGGTTTGGCGCTATGACACAGGTGTTGTCCTTGATGGCAACTCACTCAAATGACAGATCATAGTTCAGGCTCTCAGAATGAAGGAAAAAGAAATATACGCAGGTTCCTCTTAACCAAGTCGCGTATACATGCGGGATCGACGATCAAAAGGCACGTATACGTATGCATGCACTTTCATGCAAGGAAAAGTGCGTACATGTGGGAAAACTTATTTTTTAGTCCATGGTATTTATTCCTTGGTATTTGGACCTATGGTTTTGGACCATGGTATCTCATCCGATGTGTTGAACCCAGGTATTGGGTCCATGGTATTGATTCTCTATGGTTTTGGACCATGGTATTGAGTAAGGCCTAAGACTATAAAAGGGGAAGGAGATCATTAGGCAAAGGCATTCACTCAAGCATTGAATATCTTATGAAGAGCAAGATCTAGAATTGGGTTATGGTGCATAGCTGGATCTGAACCAAGGAGGAACCTGAGCGCTAGAAGAAGGATAAGTTCTATTGATGGGTCAAGATCTTAAGGCTTGAATAGTAGTATCTTTGTGTGATTTTGATCTGTTATATTTGGCACATGACTTGATCTATAAATCTGATAATCTGGGTATAACTGATGTCTGAATAAGTGAAAAGGGTAAATTATCTTTTATAGATCTGTATGCAGGTTTAGCACAGCAGAGGTGCGTATACACACTGGTTCAGTAAGTTAAAATAGTGTATACGCTGGTTGGCCTTAATATAGAAGCATATGCACGTAGGTTCTACATATTGAAGTAGCATACGACTCATGAAATATGTTTTAGCCACTTCTGTTTATTGCTGTAGTGTTCTGGGTTCAGGATTGGTTTCTAGTTACTGTTAATGTATTCTGGTTATAGCATTCAGAGAATTAATTGTTTGATTCAGTTTTGATTGAAGCAAAGGAGATTGGTTGATGCAGATGTATTTGATGTTTGATTATTTTTATTGTTGGATCCAGTCTAAAAATTCATGAAACGTGGTCCTTGGATGAAAAGAGAAGGTTGTAGCCTTTTGTAGGTCAGCACCTACGTACTAGTACATCAGCTAGTACAAGAGCTAAGGGGGTTGTAGCTCCCTTCCAACAGAAGCTAGAGAATGAGAGAAGGTTGTAGCCTTCTGCAGGTAGAAGTCTGCGTACTGGTATAAGACTGCACCAGTACAGAAACATTGTAAAAAGAAGTTTGTTATCAAAAGAAGATAGAGACGAATTGTAGCAGGTGGTTTTCCCCCACATTGGGTTCCACCTTAGATCATGGTGTTCATTTGTGCTTCTTGTGTGTGATGATCTATTCTGTTTTACTACAATTTCTTTATTGTTCATATGGTTAATAAAGTTTTGATGCACTAACTAAAGATCAACATTTAAAGGATTAACTGAATCATAAGTTTATTGGATATACGCTAGTTGCATTAGACACAGTTGTGTGTACACACAGGTTCCTTTAACTGAAGTAGAGTATATGAATTTGAGTATGGAAATGAAAAAGTGTTTGATTTGATAATACTGATTCACCCCCCCTCTCAGTATTATTTCCAACAGTGTGCCATATTCTGTGTAAATCAACCAATTCCGCTGTTTTAGCAAAATAACTAAAATTAGAGGCGAATCACTGAAACTCCAAAGGCAATGGTGATTGGTCAGGTTTCTTTGTGTTTCCACCAATTAGAACACTTCCAATATATGCGTGGGGCCATAACTCACAAGTCCACCCATGGAGTTTTGTAAAGATGCAGTTTGCTGTGTTAAGATAGTCTAGGTATCATCAGAACATCTACAGAGAAACTTCATCAACAATCAAGCCATAGATTCGAACAGCGAGCAGCCATCACCTTCTAATTCCTGTTACTTCTTGTTATTTTGTTTTCTTGAGAAGAATGAGGTGTCCTTTACCCTCCAATGTAATATTCGGTAATGAATTTTACTTTAGATAGTTAGGAGATAGTGAAGCAGTTTGACAGTTTTGGTGATTACCAACTGTCTCATGCTGTATAAAAAGAGGAAAAATTATAGAAAAAGGGTTCGAATTTTGAAGAACATGGAGCTTAGGCTATTGGATTCTTGATAAAATTGATGATTAATGAAAGAATCAGGAGTTTTCCACACATTGTTGGGTACGAATTGTGATTTCTTTGTTATGTGTCATCAAGTATCTTCCTTTCTTTAAGTATGGTAATGAAGTTACAGGTCTTTGTTTACTTATGTGAATGAAGTTAAAATTCCTTAAAAGAGCGCTCCTGTACTTGAAGTTCCTACTTCTACATTTGAAAGAAAAGGTCAAAGCTAGAAATGTTATGTATGTTGATGGCTTAAAGCATAATCTATTAAGTGTCAGTCAAATGTGTGATCAAGGAAATGAGGTAATATTTCTATCAAATGGATGTATTGTTCGTGAGCTTGATATAGGGGAAACAGTGATCAAAGGCATAAGAACTCCAAATAATTTATACATACTCAAAGGAGGACAACAACAATGCTTTCTAAGAAAGAATGATGAACACTGGCTATGGCATAGAAGATTGGGGCATCTAAGCTTCTCTCAGATAAGGAAAGCATGCAAATATCAGGCGGTTCGTGACCTCCCTGACATCAGAATTCCAGACAATACAATATGAAAATCATGTTAGTTTGGTAAGCAAACCAGAACTAATTTCCCTGAGAAGGAAGGATCAGCTAGTAAGCCACTTGAACTTGTCCATACTGATGTATGTGGTCCATCCAGGAAAAGGTCACCTCAAGGAGAAGAATACTTCATATTTTTCATTGATGACTTTTCCAGGATGTGTTGGATAGGACTTCTGAAGCATAAAGACGAAGCTTTCGAAAAGTTCAAAGCATTCAAAGCCTTGGTTGAAAACGAATCAGATCGCAGAATCAAATGCCTCAGGTCTGATCGAGGAGGGGAATTTACCTCAGATGAATTTTTTGATTTTTGTGAAGAACATGGAATAAGAAGGGAATTCTCTACTACAAGGACTCCTCAACAAAATGGAGTAGTAGAAAGGATGAACAGAACGGTTCAACAAATGGCTCGTGCTATGCTTGATGAGTCTGGAACTCCTGCAACCTTCTGGGGTGAAGCTGCATTTGCTGTCATTACTATTCTCAACAAGACAAACGTCTGGGTAAACAACACTCAAACTCCTCATGAACTTTGGTATGGTAAGACTCCTACGGTAAAATACTTCAAAATTTTTGGAAGAAAATGTTACATCAAAAGGACTGATGAAAACCTTGGCAAGTTTGAACCTAGAGCAGATGAAGGCATTCTCCTTGGTTACTCTCCCCAAAGCAAAGGATATAAGTGTTACAATAAAAGACTTGGAAAAATTGTTGAAAGTATTGATGTAGTGGTTGATGAAGAAGGAAACAATCCAAGGCAGGTAAAATTTGAAGATTTCGAAGATGATGAGGACTATCCTTCAACATTAAATCAGACTTATGATGAAGAAGAAACCTATGAGGCACCAGAAGAACATATAAGGGTAGAAGAAAAGACTCCATCCAGGTATGTTCAGAAGAATCATCTAGAATCATCTAGAGACTCAAATTTTGGGGCAGAAGGAGGCAGGTGTACAAACAAGAAGAACTATTTCAGAAGCTTCAAGCTATCTAGCATTGCTCTCCTCCACTGAACCACGAAATGTAAGTGAAGCATGCCAAGATGAATGCTAGGTCAAGGCCATGAATGAATAACTTGAGCAGATTGAAAAGAATAACACTTGGGAGTTGGTTCCTATACCAAATGATAAGAATGTCATAGGGACAAAATGGATATTCAAAAACAAGCTGAATGAGAATGGAGATGTTATTAGAAACAAGGCCAGATTTGTTTGTAAAGGGTATGCTAAAAAAGAAGGCATAGACTTTGAAGAAACTTTTGCACTAGTTGCTAGACTTGATGCCATAAGAATGTTCCTTGCTCTTTCTAGCTTTCAGAAGTTCAAAGTATATCAAATGGATGTGAAATCTACTTTTCTAAATGGAGACTTAGAAGAAGAAATGTACATTGAGCAACCAGATGGATTCATCCTTGGAAATGATCCAAAACTTGTATGCGGACTCAAAAAGGCTCTCTATGGCCTTAAACAGGCTCCAAGGGCTTGGTATTTTTGGTTGGACAAATATCTCCATCAACAGGGTTTTTCAAAAGGATCAACAGATAGCAATCTATATATAAAAATTGATGATGATAAATTGCTAATACTTGTTGTGTATATTGATGATATCATCTTTGGTGGCAATGAAGAAACCATGAGTCAAAACTTTGCTTTGGTGATGCAGAAAGAATTTCAAATGTCCTTACTTGGTGAGCTCATATATTTTCTTGGTTTACAAGTCCAACAAAACAAAGACGGTATTTTTCTATCACAAACCAAGTATCTCAAGCAGATCTTGAAGAAATATGGGATGGAGGAATCGAAACTAGTATGTACCCCTATGGTAACAGGATGCAGCCTTAGCGAAAATGATGAATCAGTAGCAGTACATCAACCAACCTGTAGATCCATGATTGGTAGTCTGCTCTATTTGATAGGTTCCCGACCAGACATCATGCATGCAGTGGGAATAGTTGGAAGATTCCAGGCAAATCCAAAGGAAGCACATCTTCAAGCAGTTAAGAGGATTTTTAAATATCTTCAAGGTACACAAAATTATGGCTTATGGTATCTTAGAGATACAAATCTCACACTTCATGCATATACAGATGCAGATTGGGCAGGAAGCGTGGATGACAGAAAAATCACTAGTGGTGGTGCATTCTATATGGGTTCCAGATTAGTATCTTGGTTCAGCAAGAAACAAAGCTCAATTGCATTATCTACAGCTGAAGCAGAATATCTGGTTGCTGCATCTTGCTGCACACAACTCCTTTGGTTGATGCAAACATTGCAAGACATTCAAATCACTTGTACTCCACCTATCTCCATTTTTTGTGATAATACAAGTGCAATCAGTATTTCAAAGAATCTAGTCATGCATTTGAAGACCAAGCACATACCTATCAAATATCATTTTCTCTGGGAACAAGCACTTGAACAAAAGGTCAAATTCGAGTATGTTCCCTCCAAGGAACAGGTTGTTGATATATTCACCAAACCACTACCCAGGGAGACATTTGAATATCTCAGAAAGAAGCTGGGAGTAGTCGATGCATCATCTTTCTGTTGAAATTATCTGTTTCAGAGAACAGTGGTTGTACGCAAGTTTCATGAAGTGTATCCACGTACATACGCAGGTGTCTGTGGACACAGTCACGTATATTATGGTTTGAAGACAAATAGTGGGGCCAGACTCGGGATGAAAAGAGTCTGATATGGGTCTGACAAAGACCATCTGGCACAGGTTCAAGGGGAGCATATACTTCTAATAATGCATTGTTGGCATTATTTTAGAAGATCTTGGTTCAATTTCATAGCTGTTTTTGTTCAGGAGGAACAAGTGTAGAGGGAGATCATGGTTGCTGGTTTGAATGATGGTTGATAGATGCTGCTTAGTTATCATAGTCTTGTCTTAGATATTCAGCCTCTATGTCATGTATTTCTTGTATTATCAAGGCCATGTAACGGCCTATGTTGGTTTCCCCACTATGCCTGGGATGGATGATATAATGTTCTTGTTTTATCATGTGTAAGCCTTTGGTGTATCCCCACTTGGTTCGGTGGATGAGTCAATATTGGTATATCCCCATTTGGTTGGGAGATGGATGTATGTATGAGTCTTTGGTGATAGGAAGGTCATTTATGATGCATAAAGTCATGTTTCTTCTTGTAGAACATCTTCTTGCAGACCTTGCCTACAGTCAGGGGGAGCATGGACATCACAACAGAGCAGAGATTTCAGCATGTACTTAGGGGGAGCATAACCCTTTGCCCTTGATGACAAAGGGGGAGAATGACTATGAGTGACTTGGGGTTGCCATCAAGTCCAAAGGGGGAGATTGTTGGCATTATGACACAGGTTTGGCGCTATGACACAAGTGTTGTCCTTGATGGCAACTCACTCAAATGACAGATCACAGTTCAGGCTCTCAGAATGAAGGAAAAAGAAATATACGTAGGATCCTCTTAACCAAGTCGTGTATACAGGCGAGATCGACGATCAAAAGGCGCGTATACGTATGCATGCACTTTCATGTAAGGAAAAGCGTGAACATGTGGGAAATTTTATTTTTTGGTCCATGGTATTTGGACCTATGGTTTTGGACCATGGTATCTCATCCGATGTGTTGAACCCAGGTACTGGGTCCATGGTATTGATTCTCTACAATTTTGGACCATGGTATTGAGTAAGGCCTAAGACTATAAAAGGGGAAGGAGATCATTAGGCAAAGGCATTCACTCAAGCATTGAATATCTTATGAAGAGAAAGATCTAGAATTGGGTTATGGTGCATAGCTGGATCTGAACCAAGGAGGAACCTGAGCGCTAAAAGAAGGATATGTTCTATTGATGGGTCAAGATCTTAAGGCTTGAATAGTAGTATCTTTGTGTGATTTTGATATGTTATATTTGGCACATGAATTGATCTATAAATCTGATAATCTGGATATAACTGATGTCTGAATAAGTGAAAAGGGTAAATTATCTTTTATAGATCTGTATGCAGGTTTAGCATAGCAGAGGTGCGTATACACGCTAGTTCAGTAACTCAAAACAACATATACGCTGGTTGGTCTTAATACAGAAGCGTATGCAAACAGGTTCTACATATTGAAGTAGTGTACAACTCATGAAATATGTTTTAGCCACTTCTGTGTATTGCTGCAGTGTTCTGGGTTCAAGATTGGTTTCTGGTTACTGTTAATGTATTATGGTTATAGCATTCAGAGAAGTAATTGTTTGATTCAGTTTTGATTGAAGCAAAGGAGATTGGTTGATGCAGATGTATTTGATGTTTGATTATTGTTATTGTCGGATCCAATCTGAAAATTTATGAAACATGGTCCCTGGAAAAAAAGAGAAGGTTGTAGCCTTTTGTAGGTCAGCACCTATGTATATTACATCAGCTAGTACAAGAGCTAAGGGGGTTGTAGTTCCCTTCTAGGAGAAGCTGGAGAATGAGAGAAGGTTGTAGCCTTCTGCAGGTAGAAGCCTGTGTATTGGTATAAGATTGCACCAGTACAAAAACATTGTAAAAAGAAGTTTCTTATTAAAAGAAGATAGAGAGAATTGCAGCAGGTGGTTTTCACCCACATTGGGTTTCCACCTTACATCATGGTGTTCATGTGTGCTTCTTGTGTGTGATAATCCGTTCTGTTTTACTGCACCTGTTTACTGTTCATATGGTTAATAAAGTTCTGATGCATTAACTAAAGATCAACATTAATGGATTAACTGAATCATAAGTTTACTAGATATACGCTAGTTGCATTAGACACAGTTCTGTGTACATGTAGGTTCCTTTAACTGAAGTAGCGTATATGAATCTGAGTATGGAAATGAAAAAGTGTTTGATTTGATAATACTGATTCACCCCCCCTCTCAGTATTATTTCCAACAGTTTGCCATATTCCGTGTAAATCAACCAATTCCGCTATTTTAGCAAAATAACTAAAATTAGAGGCGGATGACTGAAACTCCAAAGGAAATGGTGATTGGTCAGGTTTCTTTGTGTTTCCACCAATTAGAACACTTCCGATATATATGTGGGGCCATAACCCACAAGTCCACGCATGGAGTTTTGTAAAGATGCAATTTTTTGTGTTAAGATAGTCTAGCTATCATCAGAACATCTACAGAGAAACTTCATCAACAGTCAAGCCATAGACTCGAAGAACGAGCAACCATCACCTTCTAATTTCTGTTTCTTCTTGTTATTTTGTTTTCTTGAGAAGAATGAGGTGTCTTTTACCCTCCAATGTAATATTCAGTAATGACTTTTACTTTAGATAGTTAGGAGATAGTGAAGCAGTTTGACAGTTTTGGTGATTACCAACTGTCTCATGCTGTATAAAAAGAGGCAAAATTATAGAAAAAGGGTTCGAATTTTGAAGAACCTGGAGACTAGGCTATTGGATTCTTGATAAAACTAATGATTAATGAAAGAATCAGGAGTTTTCCACACATTGTTGGGTATGATTTGTGATTTCTCTGTTATGTGTCATCATGTATCTTCCTTTCTTTAAGTATGGTAATGAAGCTACAGGTCTTTGTTTACTTATGTGAATGAAGTTAAAATTCCTTAAAAGAGTGCTCCTATACTTAAAGTTCCTACTTCTACATTTCTTCTAAGTTACAGATAATAGTTTCTGTGTAAAACAACATATTGTCTTTAACTTCCCAAAGTGTTACAGATAACAGTTTCTGTGAAAAACAACATATTGTTGCTAACTTCTCAAAGCACTCTTCACTCAGCATTTTTATTTAGCAATCAAATGGCATTATGAGAATTTCATATCATCTAAGTATTAAGGGTTAAAGGTCAGGTCCTTCAGGCCCTTCACTTGAGGATACATCAAACAAATAAGTGACAAGAATAATAAACATTAATGTCTTAACCACAATTTCTACGCAACCAAGAAATTGGTTTCTAAAGGGACAACATTAATTGGTGTCGTTTTCGGGGAGAGAATTCAAGAACACTTTTCCCTGGGTTTTTAATATTTTCCTGTGGTTTTTCAGCAAGGAGGAAATATTTGGTTGTATTGAACAAAAAGCAATAATTCTAGCTTCAAAGAGGCCTCATACGAGGTCAGATACCTCACATCAAAAGGTTCAAGTCCCTTCAGACCCTTAGAGACTAGTTTCCAAGAGGGTTGGAAGGCCAAAAACTCCAGTTACACCAAGTCCTACACTGTCTACACCTGGCAGTAGTTCAACACATCTTTCATCCAAACATTCACCTTTATTTGACCAAGAGATACCTTTTACATCCACTTCATTTCAAGAACCCAACTGTCAAGAACAATCTTTAGAGTCTGTTTCTTTTTCAGTGTCTGCTATAGTTATTCAACCTGAACCTATAACTACATTTCCACCTTTTCATACTCCATTTACTCCTCAGACAGGTTCTACACCTGCTAGTACTCAAAGTTCGATAAGTTCAGGAGCAAACATGGCAGCACCTGCATTCTTGTTGAATACGTATGCACCTATTCAATTACCACAACAATTGAATCAGATGCCTCAAGAATACTTGAATATTCTTCCTCATTTCTCAGGGGAGGATGAACAAACAACAGAGAAGCATATAATCATGTTTTGTAATTTTGCAGAAAATCTCAATTTTGAACACTTGGATGTCATTTTAAGACTTTTTGTGCAATCCTTGGATGGAGAAGCAAGGAAGTGGTTTAAAGGGCTTCCTAATAACTCTATTCCTACATGGGAAGAGATGGAGCGCCTGTTCACCCAGATATGGGGAGAGAAAAGAGACCATGGGTATTCACTCACAGAGTTTAATGCGATTAAGAAGAAATCTGATGAAAGTGTTGTTGAGTTCATTAGAAGGTTCAATAAATTGTACAATAGTCTTCCAGTGGAGATTAAGCCATGTTAATTTTAAGTATCTTCTATGCTAGAGAAATTTATTTAAATTTTCACAGTTAGCAATCACATCAGCATTAAAGTAAACTGCAGATAGAACATAAGTATAAATCGCAGAAGACGTGCCAAGGTAAGAGGACACAAGATGTGGTGCTAGCCAGGGACAAACCCCACAATGTGTGGGGAAACCCTTGATCAATTCTTCTTTTATGTTCTTCAAAGTTCAGCAGAGAAAGAGAGAGAGAGATAGTACATTTACAACAGAAGTCAACATTTTGACCTATCTATATCTGAGCATAGATCATCTCTTATAACGATGGTACCTGAGATCAGTTGAAGACATTCTACTTCAACTGATTCTCCAAGGTGATGGCTTCACCTATCCATTTTGTCCATTTACAACACCTTACCGTGTAGCACCATCTCATCTGCTTTCATCATCATGCTGCCCATTATGCTGTATCATACATCATCATGCCGTCTCATCCATCAACATGCTACCTCATACATCAGCATGTTGCCTCATACATCTGCATGCAATCTGATTGTTGATCATGCTGCCCTTTACATCATCATGATCATGCTGTCCTTCATAGTCCCATTACTGATCATACTCATATACATATATATTTATTGATCATCAAGTATAAGTCATACCCTTACAGATCTTGACTGGGAGAATGCCGAATCATAGTGATCTTCTATACTATAATGGCTCTGCAGAGAACATAGCCCTTTTGATTCAAGCCCTAACCACTTCTAACCATTATGCTGAGACTGCTACAGGAATACCACTTGGATCTACTTTGTCAATGGTAAGGTGTTACCATGAATAGCGTATAAGGTTTCCATGAACAACGTTGAGAAGTTTCCATCACTGCGTATAGACCTGCGTATAAGAATCTTCCAGACTAGCGTATGAGAAGTCTCCGTGATTGTGTATGGTCTTCCAGAATTATATAGATTGCTCTTCATTCAACCGATATCCTTACAAGTGTGCTGAGGCCATTGGTTATCCTATGCATATACGGATCTGTGACTACCATATGTGCTTGACTGCGGCCTTTCCTGTGGCCTTCCATGCTTGACCGCAGCCTTACATGCTTGACTGCGGCCTTTAACTTAATCACTACGGCTTCCATCTCTCGTGGCTCCCTTATACTATGGCTACCAACTATGCCTTCGTAACAGCGTTAGAGGACTGCGCTCTAGCTGCTACATTGCTGCATATGACTTGCATAGTCATAACAGCGTGTCACCGTCTATATGGCTAGCGTTCTTCAGCGTATAACTGTCCAACATTCTTCATTACGGCTGACAGCGTATATATATGACTGCGTGGTGACAACGTATATATATTGTGTATATCACTATCCAGTGCTCTTCATAACCATGCATATCACTGTCCAGCGTTCTTCATAACCATGCTGGACTACAGTTATGACTGAAGCAGATTAGGGCATCATGTTATGTCTTCATTACTTACTTCGGCTGACAGTTTGTGCGTATATTGCTAGGGCATCATCCACGTATAAGCTAGGTCATCATCCAATGTATCTTCTTGTGTGTCTCTCCTTCACCAAAAACCCAAGACGTGGTGAGGAGGAGATCACATGAAGTGTGTATCACTAATGACTCCAAATCCTCTCTTATTTATACTAAAAACATAGAGGTTGAATAGAAACGTCGGTTGGGCTTTTGAGCCTACATAAGATGCTGGTCGGCTTGATAATAATTCCATAATCTAAATAAATTCATATCTCCATAAATACTTATCGGAATCGGATGATCTTTGGATCAATCCTACACCTCTCGACGAGAGGGATCCAATAAAAATATCAGTTGTCATAAATAAGCTGACCCACATGGAGTTTGGCCCTAGTTTCCAATTTAACACTCCCTCTCAACTAGGGAGAACTCCATCCATTGATCCATAAGTCCGATTGTATCATCTCTATCATCAGTGCCCTACACTGCTCTGCCTAGCTCTGCTCAGCTCTACTGTCTCAACTGGCGCTGCTCTGCTCTGCTTAGCTCTGCTGGCTCTATTCAGTTTTGCTGGCTTTGCTCTGCTCTGCTCTGCTCAGCTCACCTCAGCTTTGCTGACTCTGCTCTACTCTGCTCAGCTTAGCTCTACTGTCTCAGCTAGCTCTGCTGGCTCTACTCTACTCTGCTCAGCTCTGCTGGCTCTGCTCTACTGTGCTCAGCTCTGTTGGCTCAGCTCAGCTCTACTCTGCTCAGCTCTGCTCTGTTGAACTATGAAGAAGAAGAATTGATCGAGAATGTCTCATACCATTCTCCACTGACCCGAAATCAGTCTCAGAGTGCATACCACTGGTCCCAGACGAGTCTCAACCGACCCAAAGTTAGCGTCATAGTGGGTACCACTCCTACCACTGGTCCCAAACCAGTATCGCAGTCTCAGAGAGTGTACCACTGTTCCCAGACCAGTCTCAGCTGACCTGAAGTCAACGTCATAGTATGTACCACTCTCACTGGTCCCAAACCAGTACTGCACTGACACAAAGTCAGTCTCAGAGTATGTACCACTAGTCCCAGACCAGTCTCAACTGACCTAAAGTCAGCATCATAGTATGGTACAACTCCTACCACTAGTCCTAGACCAGTATCGCAGTCTCAGAGAGTGTACCACTAGTACCAGACCAGTCTTAGTCGACCCGAAGTTAGCGTCATAGTATGTACCACTCTCACTGGTCCCAGACCAGTACTGCACTAACATGAAGTAAGTCTTAGAGTATGTACCACTCGTCCCAGACCAGTCTCAACCGACCCGAAGTCAGCGTCATAGTATGGTACAACTCCTACCACTGGTCCCAGACTAGTATCATTGATCCCAAATCAATGGAGGTCATCCTAACATAGGGAGTACGGTAGATATAGCGATGCGTCCATCGGTACTACTATTGTCCCTAACTTCATTTCCCTACTCATTGATCAGATGAGAGGTACTTCCCATGAGTCCCAGACTACATGGGTAGGATGCCTCGACACGAGAACTTAATCAATCTCGTCCTCACACGAGAACACATCAATCTAGGCCTCATAGGATAACACATAAATCCTGCTACAATCGCCATGGAGAACACATCAATCTAGGCCTCACAGGAGAACTAATCATCCTGCTACATAGGAGAGTGAATCATCTTGTTCCACAAGAGAGCGAATCATCTTGTCCCACAAGAGAGCGAATCATCTTGTTGCAGTGCGCACTACCAGGGGCGAGTGAGTCACCCTGTGGTCATATGTTGCTCCAGTAAGAACCGCAAGCCCCCCAGAGCTCCCAGAGCTCAATTTATGCAACATGCAGGACCCTTGTACAAGGGTTTCTTGACGACTCCAAGTTGTTTGGGAAAATCATAGATTTGATCTTTCCCCCAGGGCTTTGACAAAGTGTATCGACCTGTACATCATATTAATGCGATGGAGCCTCCTTGCTCATCGACTTGCCATATCACAGATAAGGTAGTATCTGATGTCTATCCGCTGGAGAAATCGTTGAATACAGGATTCCTCAATAATCGAATCCCACCTTTGGTTGTTACAGAGAATCACAGTGGTATTCATCATGTGTACAACTCACTTATGAGCTTCCCCAACCAGGCAACTTCATACGAGATCATACTCGTAGATATGTATCCGGTCTCGGTGGTGCTTATAACAACCGACCTCTGCTTTCTACTTAGAAGTGAATCCAAAGAGGAACAACAATAAGAAGTGCTTTAGTGATCCTTCACACTTCCTGCCCAATCAAGATTCGAATAATCATGCAGTTTCATATTTCCGGCAGTGTATCTCAATCCATGAGAGATTGTGCCCTGAATACATCTCAAAGATTCTTGGCACAATCTAGTGAGGCTCATCCAAATATGAGCTCCCCGCGCTAACTACAAAACATATGTCCGGATGGAAGTTCACCAAGAACTTTCCCAAGTCTGGTCCGACATCACTACCGGATAACTTCCTCGAGGTAGTCACAAGCTTGTAGTTTATCTGCCCACATTCAGAATCCAACTCCCTCTGTCTTCTACAAATGAGAGGGTCTGCACCTATCAGACATAGGTGTTGGTATGAGAGGTCTGACATCCACAACCTTCAGATGTTTTGGATTGATTTCACTCCTAGTGAATCTCAACTTCATCCGACAGCTGCTGATCCTCTCATACTATGCTCGGGGTGTCTTGCTTGAAGCCATGGAGAGCTTTCTATCACCTGCATGCATGAGATTCCCTATCATGAATCCAACTCCTCAGGTTGTTCCAAACTTGTGGACCTGTGGCATGAGGGGGATGGTCCCCTTATAATATTTTCCTTCGGTACATCTCAGACATGTACCTTCATGCTCCTGTTGAATTCAGGCTTCCCTGTCACCACCTGACTCACAGACCTCTGGTGTTATGTGTCAATGGAAATGGTTCCCAGTGGACTTCCTGTAACTTAATACATCCCTGAACTCAAAAGCATCTTTGAAAATTGTATTTTCAAACACGTACCTTTCCATCGACGAATGCCACCTTAAAACCTTCAACTTCCATTCCGAGGTTCCTTGCTTCCTTGAAGGGTCAGCCGTGTCCTTGATAACCTACATCTCTGCCATTCAGACACTCCTTCGTATAAGGGCTGAATTCATAACCAAGACATCTACCTTTCCTTCCACCCTTAGATCCGAACTTCCCAATGAAGTGATCTTTAGGTATGCCATTAGAAGTTCTGCTACGCCATTTTGATAATATGCTCTGCTTCGACTTCACCCTAAGTGAATTGTGAAGAACCCATTGATCCTTTTGTCTTGTCTTAACTGTCTTTGGTGATTTCTCTTTCACTCTTGCTTGGGCATTGTCTTCACCTTAGCTCTGATACCATGTTAAGTTTAGGTATGTTCTATGCTAGAGCAATTTATTTAAATTTTCACAGTTAGCAATCACATCAGCATTAAAGTAAATTGTAGATAGAACATAAGTATAAATCGCAGAAGACATGCCAAGACAAGAGGACACAAGATGTGGCACTAGCCAGGGACAAACCCCACAATGTGTGGGGAAACCCTTGATCAATTATTCTGTTATGTTCTTCAAAGTTTAGCAGAGAAAGAGAGAGAGAGATAGTACATTTACAACAAAAGTCAACATTTTGACTTATCTATATATGAGCATAGATCATCTCCTATAATGATGATACCTGAGATCAGTTGAAGACATTTTTCTTCAACTAATTCTCCAAGGTGATGGATTCACCTATCCATTTCGTCCATTTACAACACCTTACCATGTAGTACCATCTCATCTGCTTTCATCATCATGCTGCCCATTATGTTGCATCATACATCATCATGCTGTCTCATCCATCAACATGTTGCCTCATACATCAGCATGTTGCCTCATACATCTGCATGCAATCTGATTGCTGATCATGTTGCCCTTTACATCATCATGATCATGATGTCCTTCATAGTCCCATTACTGATCATACTCATATACATATATATTTATTGATCATCAAGTATAAGTCATACCCTTACAGATCTTGACTAGGAGAATGCCGAATCATAGTGATCTTCTATACTATAATGGTTCTGCAGAGAACGTAGCCCTTTTGATTCAAACCCTAACCACTGCTGACCATTATGCTGAGACTGCTACAGGAATACCACCTGGATCTACTTTATCAATGGTAAGGTGTTACCACTAATAGCATATAAGGTTTCCATGAACAACGTTAAGAAGTTTCCATCACTGCGTATAGACTTGCGTATAAGAATCTTCCAGACTAGCGGATCAGAAGTCTCCATGACTACGTATGGTCTTCTAGAATTATATAGACTGCTCTTCATTCAATCGATATCCTTACAAGTGTGCCGAGGCCATTGGTTATCCTATGCCTATATGGATCTGCGACTACCATACGTGCTTGACTGTGGCCTTTCCTGCGGCCTTCCATGCTTGACTGTGGCCTTTCTTGCGGCCTTCCATGCTTGACTGCGGCCTTACGTGCTTGACTGTGGCCTTTAACTTTATCATTGTGGCTTCCATCTCTCGTGGCTCCCTTATACTGTGGCTACCAACTATGCCTGCGTAACAGCATTAGAGGACTGTGTTTTGGCTGCTACATTGCTGCGTATGACTTGCGTATTCATAACAGCATGTCACTGTCTATATGGCCAACGTTCTTCAGGGTATCACTGTCTAGTGTTCTTCATTACGGCTGACAGCGTATATATATGACTGCATGGTGACAACGTATATATATTGTGTATATCACTGTCCAGCGCTCTTCATAACCATGCGTATCACTGTCCAGCATTCTTCATAACCATGCTGGACTGCAGTTATGACTAAAGCATATTAGGGCATCATGTTATGTCTTCATTACTTACTGCGACTGACAATTTGTGCGTATATTGCTAGGGCATCATCCACGTATAAGCTAGGGCATCATCCAATATATCTTCTTGTGTGTCTCTCCTTCACCAAAAACCCAGGACGTGGTGAGGAGGAGATCACATGAAGTGTGTATCACTAATGACTCCAAAACCTCTCTTATTTATACTAAAAACGTAGAGGTTGAATAGACACATCGGTTGGGCTTCTGAGCCTACATAAGGCGCTGGTCGGTTTGATAATAATTCCATAATCTAAATAAATTCATATCTCCATAAATACTTATTGGAATCGGATGATCTTTGGATCAATCCTACACCTCTCGACGAGAGGGATCCAATAAAATTATCAGCTGTCATAAATAAGCTGACCCACATGGATTTTCTCCCTAGTTGTCAATTTAACAAGCCCCTTCCTGCTGGTGCAAAAATAACTTTTGCAGGGGCATTTGAATCAGATTTTGGGTTCACATTGAGGGAGAGAAGATCCACAACCCTTGATCAGATCCAAACTGATGCCTTAGAAATAGAAGCAAATCTGGTGGCTGCAGGTAAAGCACCAGAGACATAGCCTATCCAAGATAAGGGAAAGGCTAAAGTGGAATCCTCTCAAAGTCAAACATTAGAGGATATGAATAATGTAATTAAAAATTTGTCTAATAAATTGATTAAATTGGAATTGGAGAGTAAGAATTCTCAGAGGCAAGCACAACAGAATAGAAACTTTAATCCTCAATATAGAAGACAACCTCTACAAATTTTGCAGAAGGAGAGAAAAGACCAAGATCAGGTTCAAGCACCACTTTACTTAGAGGCAGATCTTGATGAAGTACCAGAGCATTCCAGGGACCATGATGATCATATTTCCACATTGTATGCAGTAGATGAAGATGAACTAGGTGTTGAGGGAGAAGAATATATTGAAATAGATGCCATTTATGATGAGAATGAAATTGATGAATATTGGAAGCAATTTACTGACTTTATGCAGGAAAAATTACATAAGAAATATGACTTGAGATCAAAACAATGTAAACTTTGAAACGGGAACTGATACTGTTACCCGTTTCCTAGAGATAGCAAAAAATTGACTTGATTTTGAAAAGGGGCAATGCTGAACACACATATTTTTTTTAGAGCATAGTTTTTGGCACTTTAAATAACATATATGATTACCTGTTTCATAGGGGTATTAAAAACGTGACCCGATTTTCAAAAGTGCTTAAACATAATACACTTCTTTTTGTTGAGAGCATATTTTTGACATTTTAAATTTTCTTATGTATCAAATATAAATATTTGTTTTTAGATATTAGTGATTTTCATGCTGATTTTGAAATGTGTAGATGTAACGTGATGATGCAGCATACCTTTTTTTAGAGGACTTATTTTTCACACTTTAAAATTTATCATCTCCATTTTTTTTAAAATTATGATTACTTAACGAATTTTCAAGTTGTTGTTGTTGTTGTTTTTTAAATGTTGATTAGTCAAAATAACAAATATAAAAATATATATAAAAAAAGACAAACAAAAAAAATAAATAAATAAAGTTAAAAAAAATTATCTCATAAACCGTAAAAGAATTTGGAAAAAAAGAACAAAATTAAATATATATATATATATATATATATATATATATATATAAAGTTAAGTAACTAAAAATAAAAAAATAAAAAAATAAACATTAAAAAAAACTAGGAAAAAAAAATTTAAAAACAAACTACATTAAACAAAAATAGAGAATTAACCCCAAAAAAATTTAAAAATTAGTAAAATTAATGTTAAAAACATTTAAAAATAAAAATAAAAAAACAAAAATAAACTAGAAAAAAAAAACTAAAAAAATGAAAATTTCAATAATATATGTCTTTTTACATTAAAAACAAAAAAATAATAATTAAAAAACATTTTAAATGTATAAAAAATTGTGTTTTTGATTAAAAAAAATAAATTGTTTTTTTATAAAATTTTCATTGTTAATTTAAAAACAAACAAATAAAAAATTAAAATTAATTAATTATTATTATTATTATTTTTTCTAGACAAATTTTTATGTTTTTTATTTAAAAAAATTTCAATTTGTTTTTAACAAATTTTGTTAAAAAAAAAAAAAAAAATTTAATGCGCCCCCACCGGGCGGCTGGGCGATTCCTGGAATCGGACAAGCACCCACCCACTGCTCGGTGGGGGCGCGGCCGTGGGTGGATCGCTGCATGCAGCCCCTCCGCCCACGGTCGCGCCCCCACCAGGCGGCGGGCGGGCAACTGTCCGATTGCAAGAATCTGACAGCCGCCCGCCTGCCGCCCGGTGGGGGCGCGACCGTGGGCGGAAGGGCTACACGCAGCCCCTCGACCCACGGCCATGCCCCCAATGTGCGGCGGGCGAGCGGCTGGCCGATTTACACGCAGCCCCTCGACCCACGGCCATGCCCCCACTGGGCGGCGGGCGGGCGGCTGGCCGATTCCGTGAATCGGCCAGCCGCTCGCCCGCCTCCCGATGGGGGCACGTTAATTATTTATTATTTATTTTTTATTTTTTATTTTTTATTTTTTATTTTTTAAAATATACAAACAAAATTTTTTACAAACAAATTGAAAATTAAAAAAAAAATTGAAATTTTTTTAATAATTTAATCCGTCGCCATTAAATTCACGATGGAAAAAGAAGATAATGGTTGTCTTCCGTTCTTGGATGTTCTCATCTCTAAAAAGGTGGATGGTTCCTTTTCTCATCAGGTGTATAGAAAGAAGACGCATACTGAGCAATACTTGCATGCTTCTTCTCATCATTTCCCCGCTCAGAAGTTAGGGGTTCTTAGCACGCTTGCCACCCGTGCTGTTAGAATTTCGGATGAGGAGAACCTGGAAAAGGAGAAGGCTCACCTCCTTGAAGTCTTTGAGAAGAATGGTTACAATAGGCACCTCGGTCAAAAAGCCTTCCTCAGGGCCAAGAAGGAGCCTTCTATCCGAAGGATTCCTAATGATCATATCATGGGTGTGAACCTTCCTTACATCCAAGGAACCACGGACAGGATTGCCAGGATTCTGAGGAAGTATGATGTGCCCGCAACTTTTAGACCTCTCAATACTATCCATGGATCCCTCAGGTCTGTGAAAGACCCGATTGACCCGAAGGACATGAAGGGCGTCTATGTCATTCCCTGTTCCTGTGGGACCCCTTATATTGGTGAGACTGGTCGCTCTATCAATCAGCGGATTAGCGAGCATTCGGCTGACCTAAGACATGGGAGGACCAAGTCCTCGGCCCTGGCTGAGCATGCGGGAAAGACTATGCATCATGTATGTATAGAGGAGGCTCAAGTCATTGCCAAAATTGCGCAGTTTCACCATCGCAAATTTAGGGAGGCCCTGGAGATTGAGAAAAGGCTGAACAATCTTAATAGGGATGATGGCTGGAAGATTAGCAGTTGCTGGGTCCCAGCCTTGTCTTCCTAGCCTCCTCATTTCTT
Organism: Pinus tabuliformis; assembly: GCA_031772625.1. Lineage (NCBI taxonomy): Eukaryota > Viridiplantae > Streptophyta > Pinopsida > Pinales > Pinaceae > Pinus > Pinus tabuliformis. The sequence continues at coordinate 869,553,223 of CM062817.1, forward strand.
TTTTAGGTCTTAGGGTTTCTGTCTTCCCCCTCCTTTATTTTCCTTTGGCAGATTTGTCCTGTTATTTTGGAGTGTTTTAGTTTCGGGCTAATTATTGTATTAACCTTACCTATTTATGACACTATTAGGCATATTATAATTAGATTTGATTTTTTCCATAATTTCATTATTCATACATTTAAAAAATTCTTTTAGAATTAAGTTCCCCTTACCTAATGTCTAAAAAAAGGACCCGTTTTATACCTTATAAATAATAATGGCATAGTTATCTTTAATATTTTTGAATAAATAGATATTGAATAAATATTGATTATTAGTAGAAATTTGACCATTAAGTTTAAAGGATAAATTATGGTATATCAACCCTAAATTAGGATATTCATCTTGTAAGTAATTATACATTTACCTAAGGTCTTAGTTACCCTTAATATTTTATTGGAATAAATAAATATTGGTCTAATATTGATTATTTGACCATTGGGTTTAAAGGATTAGTTATGATATTAGTTATACGATTATTAATAGACCTAGCTTTAACAACCCTAGATTATGGATTTACCTCATGTAACTATTTTCTAGGAATAATAATGGTTTAACAATTTGTTTGGTATTATTAATTATTAGTAGGTATAGATGATTTAATAAACAGATATTATTTTATATAACTTATCAATTTAATGGACCGTTTCATTTAAATAATAAATATGTTATATTCTAAAGAACAAGATCTAACTTACCAAGGACCATTAAATAATTATTACACAATTACCTAGTATAACTAAATTCTAAAAATAATAGGAATTGATTACCTTTACTTGTATTTTATATTGGATTAATAATTAAATATTGATTAATTAATATATATTAATAGACCTAGCTTTAACAACCCTAGATTATGGATTTACCTCATGTAACTATTTTCTAGGAATAATAATGGTTTAACAATTTGTTTGGTATTATTAATTATTAGTAGGTATAGATGATTTAATAAACAGATATTATTTTATATAACTTATCATTTTAATGGACCATTTCATTTAAATAATAAATATGTTATATTCTAAAGAACAAGATCTAACTTACCAAGGACCATTAAATAATTATTACACAATTACCTAGTATAACTAAATTCTAAAAATAATAGTAATTGATTACCTTTATTTGTATTTTATATTGGATTAATAATTAAATATTGATTAATTAATATATATTATGAGATACAATTTATTAATGACCATTATAATTAAAATATTAATATTATACTATGATTTTTCTTATTATTTGGGATAATAATAATAATATACCTATTAATTTAAAATTGACTAATGAATTCCTTTATTTACCTAATTAAACTTTTTCGAGAAATATTAGTTAACTAATTGAGTGGTTTGACCAGGATCATTAGGTTAAAAAGTAGCCGTTAGAATTATAGCTGTTGGAGTCTCTGCACACTCTATTTAATCACGCTAAGCTGGATTGGTTCTTCAACTTGTCCTGACGATGAACCACACTGGTTGGTTCGAAACGCGTCGACAAAAGATTGGTTATGTGATTTTGCCGAAGATTATCTAAACAATGTTATGGATCACAGAAGTCTAAATTCCTTACAAAAATTTGTTTTAAAAAAAAAATAGTTTTTAATGTTTTTATTTGTTTGTTTTTAAATTAACAATGAAAATTTTATAAAAAAACATTTTTTTTAATAAAAAACACAGTTTTTTTATAAGTTTAAAATGTTTTTTGTTTTTTGTTTTTTGTTTTTAATGTAAAAAGACATATATTATTAAAATTTTCATATATATATATATATATATATATATATTAATTTCTGTTTATTTTTATTTTTGAGTGTTTTTTTAAATGTTTTTAATATTAATTTTACTAGTTTTTAAATTTTTTTTGCCTTAATTCTCTATTTTTGTTTAATCGAGTTTGTTTTTAATTTTTTTTAAAAAAATTTCCCTAGTCTTTTTTTTTGTTTTTTTAATTTTTCTATTTTTAGTTACTTAACTTTATATATATATGTTTTTAATTTTATTTGTTTGTTTGTTTTTTTTTTTTTTTTTTTTTCCATTTTTTTCAAATATGTTTTTTTGACTATTTATTTGTTTATAATTTGTATTTTTTTTCTTTTTAGTTTTTTAATTCTTATCTTTTATAGGTTAATTTTGTTTTTTTTTTTTTTTTTACATTTTTATGATTGATTTTTTTTTTATGTTTGATTTTTTTTGTTTTTTATTTTTATTTTATGTTTTGTTTTTAGTATATATTTTAATTTATGTTTTGCTATTTTTTTTTTTAACCCTTTTTTTGTTTTGTGTTGTTTCATTGTTTTAATTTTAATTTTAATTTTATGTTTTCATTATTTTTTTGAAATTTTAATGTTTTTTGGGGTCATGATAAAATATTTTATGCCATTATTTCAAAATGTTGAAATTTTACCCTTGAATTTTTTTTTGTTATCCCAGTGTCAACACTTTTCATTTTGAAGGTGTATTTTGCACAAAATTTACCATTGAAAAAAAAGTTATTCGAATATCAACACTTTGTTTTGAGAGTGTTTTTTCCACAAAATTTACCATTGAAAAAAACAATGTTATTCAAACATCAACACTTCGTTTTGAGGGTGTTTTTTGGACAATTTTTGCACAAAAAATTGGTTTTCACCACCATTTTTAAAACATGTTGAAAATTTACCCTAGAAAAAAAAGGTGTTATTCCAGCACCAACACTTTTCGTTTTTAGCACTATTTTTGATGTTTTTACGGGGTTTTTTGGTTAGAGTTCTCGTTTTGAGTTTATAGTTCCCGTTTCAAAGTTTACAATGTTTCAAGGAAAAGATCTAGAATTCAAGAAAATGAAGGTGAGCAGCAAGTTCCAGCTCCCCTACAAAAGGCAACTCCACAAGAACCACAACTTGCAAAAGAATTAAATAAAGGAAAGCAACAACAGAATACAAATAACAAGACTCAAATACTTCAAGGTGAATCTTCTCAAGATAAAAGTGACAAAGTTACTTTAGAAAGAATTGTTTCCATTCCACAGGAGATTTCAGTGATGAAGAAAAGTGAAGATGAAAATGAAAGGAATACTAAACAGGTTCATGTGTTTAGTCTTACTAAAGAGTTAGAAAAAATCAGAATTTAGGTGCCCCTCACAGAGTTGGGCAAAAAAATAGTTTAACAAAGAGAGATCGTTGAGTTTATCAATCTATCTCAGAATGTGAATGTAAACGACACAGTGAATCTGCAAGAAGATAAATTAGTAGTGGTTTTCTGTCCACAAGTGGAGGAGGTAGATTCTTCAACACCTCCTTTCTACATTTCTTTATTGATTCATGATTTCCTCTTGCATAATTGTATGTTTGATTCATGAGCTTCACATAACCTTATGCCACTATCAGTGATGAAACAACTAAACCTACAAGTTACTAAACCTTACAGAGACATGTATTCTTTTGATTCAAACAAAGTCAAGTGTCTGGGGGTCATTAAAGATATGGTGGTGTCACTAGCCCATATCCTAGCTAGAAGCTTGGTAATGGATGTAGTGGTAGCAGATATCCCCGCTAGGTTTGGAATGTTGCTATCTAGGTCATGGGGGGCTAAATTGGATGGCGTTTTGAAACTAGATTTTACTTATGCTATCATACGAATTTTTGGTGGAGAAGAAAAAAGACTGTACATAGAAACAAGATTTGTAAAAATAATCACAAAGAACGAAGCAAGTAATTCACCTGTATATAGCCAAGAAACAGATGACTTTTCTTGCTTCATGCTGCATGATAATGCAGGATTGGCTGAAGATAACCAGAGGCAACTTACTTAAGCCAGTGTAAATACAAAGCTACCAACAGAAGGGATGTGGAAGTGCTTCTTTGATGGAGCCTATTCTAAAGAAGGAACAGGTTCTAGTTTCCTTTTAATTACACCTGGAGGTAATATGATCCCTTTTTCTTCTAAATTGGAGTTCGAAGCGACTAATAATGTGCAGAATAGGAATCCTTGATCATTGATCTGCAAACAACAAAACAAATGGGAGTCTAGTCAATTTCTTTTTTTCGAGACTCAGAGTTGATTATAAAGAAAATTAAGAACCACTGCCAAACAAAACATCCTAGGCTTAGGGCATACATAAATGAAGTGTGGGATTTAGTTGAGAATTTCTTTGAGGCTTTCAACATGCAGTTCATTCCAAGAGATGGAAACAGATTAGCAGACTCTTTGGCTGTGGCTGCCAGTACTTTTATGCCTCCTATAAATCCAAAGCTAAGATATGAGGTTGAAATGAGGCAGGCCTTCTGTTCCAGATAATATAAAACACTGGCAAGTTTTTGAAGATGATCAACATATTAAGGAATTATTGACTATGATTGAAGATTTTCAGGGCACTGAGATTGATCAAGATGAAGATGAAACAACAGAAGGTGCAAAAGTAAGTGGTTTGAAAAATTCCATATTTAATAAAAAAATGATTCAATTGAAAGATAATATTCTGCCAAGGGGGCTTGTCCCTCTTGAAAGACTTTTTAACTCCAATGATGTAGCTGTTAGTTCAGTGAAAATTCCACAGGATGAGCAGATTCAAAATCACAATATTGGAACCCAGAAGGAGCCAAGTTAGTCAAATTATTCAATGGAGTTCCACTTAATTATAAGGAGAGATATATTTAGCTTTCAGGGACTATATTGATGTTTTTGCTTGGTCCTATGAGGATCTCAAAACATATGATGTAAGTATTATTCAACACAAGATTCCCTTGAAAGAAGGGATTAAACCATTTAAGCAGAAACTCAGGCAGATAAACCCTTTGCTTTTACCATTGATTGAGAAAGAAGTCAAAAAGCTGCTTGATGCCAAAATAATAGTTCCACTCAGGTACTCTGATTGGGTGGCCAATTTAGTGCTTGTAAGGAAGAAAAATGGAGAAATAAGGCTATGTGTGGACTTTAGAAATCTAAATAGGGCTTCCTTAAAAGATAACTACCCATTACCTAAAATGGATCATGTGCTGCAGAAGGTAACAGGATCATTCAGAATGTCAATGCTAGATGGGTTCTTTGGATATAACCAGGTGGCTATTGATAAAGAAGACCAGAAAAAGACTGCATTCACAATTCCTTTGGGAATCTTCATGTATGCTTGAATGCCTTTTGGGTTGATGAATGCAGGTGCACATTTCAGAGGGCTATGGACATTGCATTTTTAGGTGATAAGTTTGTAGTGATATACTTGGATGACATCACTATTTTCTCTAAGTTTGATGAGGAGCATCTGAACCATCTTAAAAATAATTTTGAGAAATGTAGAAAATTTGGGCTTTCTTTGAATCCTAAGAAGTCTATTTTTTCTCTAGAAGAGGGCAAACTGCCAGGGCACGTTGTTTCTAGAGATGGAGTGAAGATAGATCCAACAAGGGTGCAAGCTGTGTAGAAAATACCCCTGCCTAGGAGTAAGAAAGACATTCAAAAATTTCTGGGAAAAATAAACTTTTTAAGGAGGTTCGTGTCCAATTATGCTAAAATTGTAAAAGAAATTACTAATATGTTGAAGAAGGAATATGAAGTGTATTGGACCAAGGAAGCTAGAGAGTCATTCTCCAGGATTAAAGAAGCGTTACAAGCAGCTCCAGTTTTAATTAGCCCTAATTATCAAAAACATTTTCAAGTTTTTTCATTTGCATCACCTAATTCAATAGTTGTTGTTTTGTTACAAAAAAATGATGAAGTGAAGGAGCAGCCAATTGCTTTCTTTAGCAAGATTCTTAGAGATGCTGAACTAAAGTACAATATTCTTGAAAAATAGGTATATGCTTTGGTAAAATCTGTAAAGGCCTTAAGGACTTATGTGCTGCAGTCATAGGTTATTGCTTATGTGCCAAATGTTGCAGTAAAGGATTTATTAGTCCAAAGTGATGTGGAAGGCAAAAGAGGAAAATGGATAGCCAAGATTCAAGAGTATGACCCAGACATAAATCTAACAAAGTTGGTGAAAGGGCAGGGATTGGAAAAGATGTTGACAGAGATAAATTTTCAAGCATTGGGAATCGACTTGCTAACACTTGTAAATGAGGAAGTAATTGAAGAAGGTGAAGAAAGATCAAACCCAGGTATGAAGATCTGTATATTTTTTTATGTTCAGAATGGTACAATCACATAGTCCATTATTTATGTTTTCTCTCATGTCCTCAATCTTTGGATAGAACAAAATATAGAGAATTAAAAATCAAAGCACAACCATATGTGATTTTTAAGGGCAGATTGTATTGGAAGGATCCTGATGGAATTTTATTGCTATGCTTAACAGATGATGAATTTACAGAGACCATTAAAGATTATCATGAGAAGTTATGTGGTGGACATTATAGTTGGAAGGCTACTGCACATAAAATCCTCCAGGCAGGGTTTTATTGGCCCACCATATTTGGTGATACTTATTAGTTTGTCAAACGCTGTCAGAAGTGTCAGTTTTTTGCTGAGAAGAAGAGGCTAGCTCCCTTGCCTTTGATCCCAGTCTTCATAGAAGAACCATTTAGACAATTAGGACTAGATTTTGTTGGAGAAATTAACCCACCTTCAAGTGGACAACACAAGTGGGTTCTCACAGCTACTGATTATTTCACAAAGTGGGTAGAAGTTATACCTACTAAAAGGGAAAATGACCAGGTGGTGATGAAGTTCTTAGAGGAAAATATTTTCAGTAGATTTGGATGCCTTGTCAAAATCATAACAGACAATGCTCAAGTGTTCAGTTCAAGTAAGTTTGTTGCTTTCTGTCAGATGTTATTTTATCTCATTCAACAACTTATCATTCACGGGGAAATGGATTGGCTGAATCCACTAACAAAACATTGATGAAGATCCTTAATAAAACTATTGTAGAGAATCAAAAAGACTGGGATTCTAAATTAAAGTTTCCTCTATGGGTTGTCCGAGTGACTACAAGAAGGTCTACAGGCAAATCACATTTTGAGTTAGTGTATGGAACTCAAGCTATTTTCCCTAGTCATCTTGTGAAGCCTGTGGTTGCAATGATTCAGGAGGCAAAAGAAGAGCCCAATTCTTTAATAAGAAGGATGCATAAGGTAGTGGAGAGGAGTGAAAGCGGGGATAAGGTAAGAGATAATTTGATTATGTATCAGTCAAAGATGAAGGGTGTTTTTGACAGAAAGGCCAAAGAAATTGATTTTAAAGTTGGAGACTTGGTATTAAGGTGGGATACTAGAAGAGAAGATAAGGGAAAACATGGGAAGTTTTATCCTCTCTGGTATGGCCCATTCAGAATTATAGAAGCAAGGGAAAATAATACATTCTTCTTGGAGAATCTTGATGGTGAATCTTTACAGATTCCTGTCAATGGGCAGTACCTCAAACATTATTTCCAGTTCTGAAGCACAAGCATCTTGTCATTGTAGATACCAAAGTGAATTCATTGTACAAATTCCATAGAATTTAATTTTTCTAAGCAATATATGACTCCATGCCCGAGGTGAAGGCACTAATATGTGGTTCTTAGTGCTTCTGTGGCAAATGCACTATCCCTAGGTGGAGCCAGATGTTGTAGCATCCATTTCAATTTTAATTTTATTTTCATTTTTATCGCAAAAATGAAAAAAATCAAATATTATTTTATAATGGAAATAAAAGAGAATGCAGAAATTTGAAAGAAATGATTTGTTTTATGTTATTGATGGCTTGCGAACGTGAGAAACCCAGGAGAATATCTGAGCCGTTCGATTGACATGCAACAGAACTAATGGTAATCACGTGGTTAACAAGGACGAGGTTTAATTCAAAATCGGATACGAGAAATTATAAAACTGAGTTAAAACCTCAGTTAATCGGGGCCATCCGCTTGAAGGATTCAGATCCGACGGTAATTGTGTGGTTAACAAGGATGAGGTTTAATTCATAAAATGGACGTGATGGTTTATGGAATGTAATTTAATCTGTTGAAGTTTGGATCAATCATAACCACTCATCAAAAAGGGATGAGATCCGACGGATATCGTGTCAAAAAGTGCACGGGTTTTATTATAAATTTCGGACCCGAGAAGTCTATGAACTGCAGTTTTGTTTCTTCTCGGTTCCGTGGGGAAGGTAAAGGTTTGTGGAAAAGGTGGACGTGATAAGATTATGAACCAGATTTTTAATTCTTTTGGTTCTGTGGTAATTGAAGGTTTGCCATATTCCGTGTAAATCAACCAATTTCATTGTTTTAGCAAAATAACTAAAATTAGAGGCGGATGAATGAAACTCCAAAGGTGATGGTGATTGGTCGGGTTTCTTTTTGTTTCCACCAATCAGAACACTTCCGATATATACGTGGGCCCATAACCCACAAGTCCTCACATGGAGTTTTGTAAAGATGCAGTTTGTTGTGTTAAGATAGTCTAGTTATCATCAGAACATCTACATAGAAACTTCATCAACAGTCAAGCCACATTTCGAACAACGAGCAGCCATCACCTTCTAATTTCTGTTACTTCTTGTTATTTTGTTTTCTTGAGAAGAATGAGGTGTCTTTTACCCTCCTATGTAATATTTTGTATTGACTTTTACTTTGGATAGTTAGGAGATAGTTAAGCAGTTTGACAATTTTGGTGATTACCAACTATCTCATGATGTATAAAAAGAGGCACAATTATATAAAAGGGGTTCAAATTTTGAAGAACCCGGAGACTAGGATATTGGATTCTTGATAAAACTAATGATTAATGAAAGAATCAGGAGTTTTCCACACATTTTTGGGTATTATTTGTGATTTCTCTGTTATGTGTCATCATGTATCTTCCTTTCTTTAAGTATGGTAATGAAGCTGCAGGTCTTTGTTTACTTATGTGAATGAAGTTAAAATTCCTTAAAAGAGCACTCCTATACTTAATTCCTACTTCTACATTTCTTCTAAGTTACAGATAATAGTTTCAGTGTAAAACAACATATTGTCTTTAACTTCCCAAAGTGTTATAGATAATAGTTTCTGTGAAAAACAACATATTGTCTCTAACGTCTCAAAGCACTCTTCACTCAACATTTTTATTCAGCAATCAAATGGCATTCTGAGACTTTCATATCATCTAAGTATTAAGGGTTAAAATTCAGGTCCTTCAGGCCCTTCGCTTGAGGATGCATCAAACAAAAAAGTGACAAGAATAATAAACATTAATGTCTTAAGCACAATTTCTACACAACCAAGAAAAAGGTTTCTTAAGGGACAACAATGATGACAACCATTGGATTTGATTGATGTGAGGGGTTCTGTCTCTTCTCTTTCCATTACTTTCTTCATCTCTGCAACTCTTGCCTCCTCATGATTCACCCATGATGCCAAGGCCATGAATTGCAAGTCCCCTAGTTTTGAATTTGGATCCCACACGTTCAAATTTGTCAAGGCCAAGTTGTGTAGGTAAAACCCAAACATTTTAGCTCTATCCTCCAAGGTGCTTTGATCACAGAGATCAATGAATTTTCTATAGTCTTGGAAGAGCATAGTTCCTCTCTATGCTAAAGTCTTAATTTGGAATTGTAGCCATTGTTCCTTAAGATACAATGCATAAGACTTTGTTGGCATCCTACACTGGATTGCCTCTAAGGATAAACTAACCATGGATGCCAATTGACTTTCTCTCTCTTGTAACTGTTCCCTTAGCCATGCATTCTCTACTTCCAACTGAGCTTTCATCATTGCCTCTCTATCCCTTATGTTGCTCAGTTCTCCTCCCATATCCTTTACTTTCTTCTCCATGTGGTATATATCCTCCACTCCTTTAGATTGGCAATTTGCATTCACCTATGTGTTCTTGCCCTTTCTTTTTCAAGCTCAAAGAATAAGGGGATGGAAAACTTCTATGGAATGAACCTACCCCCTTCAATGAACCTGTAGTAAGAGTTAAGGTTGGGTTGAGGAGTAGGTTCCCTCAGTTCTGGATCTTCCTTATTTGTTTCTTGCTAAATGATCCCTTCTTGGTCCATTTTCTAATTTTCTTGTAGGTTTAGTAGAGTTTCTTGTAGGATGGCCTCTACTTCTTATAGGCCCTTATGTGTCTCCTATAGGAGACCTTTTTCTTTGGATGAGGTAGACCTAGTGATAGGCCTCCTAATATAAGTGATGGGAGATTTGGGAGAGGCTTGTCCTGATGATCCTTCTCCTTGTTTTTTCACAAGAGGAGCTATCTTTTCTTGCTACTTTGGTGAGTCTTCAATGACAATAGGAACTATGGTGGGTGTTTGAGGATTTCCTTGCTTGATCCTTGTACTTTTTCTTGTCCTAAAATACAATGTAGTTTGTCTCTGCCTCTTCCATTTTTTGCTTGATAGGTGTACTTAGGGCAGTGAGGGCAGCTGTTGCCTCTTTCTCAGTGGGTTCTGGAGATACCCTTGGTGATTCTTCCCCCATTTTGCCTTGAACTGTAGAACTCTTTTCTTCCTTGCCCTTTGTTTCCTCTTTTCCATTCTCCTTCTCATCCTTGTCTTTCTTTTCTTCTTCTCCCTCTAGTTGTTCACTCTGTTCATCCATTTCCTCTTTTGCATCTTCTTCTATCTCTTCATCCTCCTTTTATTCCTTTTCTTCCTCCTTTGTTTCCTCTTCATCCCTCTCTTTTTCCTCTTCATACCTCTCACTAGCAGTGGGGCTTTGTCATATTCAAGAGTTTTTATTTCTCCTTTGTTTGCATGACTCTGAAAGTTGTCCATGTAATAGGGAGTCTTAGGTTTTGGAGGGCATCTTCTAGGATATGTTTGATTAACCCATGATGGGCTAGCTATTGATGTTTTCCTTTCTGCACCTTGATGCTCATATCTATCATTGATTGAAGAATAAATTAGGGTATGCTAAGTCTGTTTTGAGGAGGTGTGTCTGCTCCAAACCGCAGTTCTTGGAGAAGCTTGAAATGGTATCCATATACCACACTATATCTTCCTTCACATGATATATACTTAATGAGGTGGTAACTAATTTCAATCCAAGGGTGTGGTAGACTTTCTCTTCTGACCCAATTTTTTTCTTCCATTGCCTCCTCTCCTTCCAAAAATAATTTCTTTTTTGCAAGTTGGTTGTTACCCTTATCTTCCTTTCTCCAAGGCAACCCTAAAGGAAGTGTGGTGATTATGCCTATGACTTCAGGGGTGATTTCTACTGAGAGGCCTTTCACCACAGCAGTGGCATGGGTCCTAGTTAGTGGTATGAGTGAAAGAACAAAGTCTTTGGCTACCTCATCATCATATCCCCTCATTTTTTCGAAGAAACCCATCCAATTGTGCCTTGGGAAGATCTCTACTATAGGAGGGTGTTGATGAATTCTCACTGTGTTTGTGGGTTCCCTCTTGTTAAATACCCTTGTCATTTTTCCTCTAATGATTTTGGAGGCTTGTATGGGTCTAATTCCAAATTCTAGTGGGTGAGAGATTTTAAATGACAATTTTGTATATAATTCCCCTAGACTGCAATCTCCTTAACCAAATGGAAGGTGTTTCTATATTTTTTTAACTTGGAAAATGTGGGAAGGTATAGCTCCTACCTCCTTGTTACTACATGATGAAGCCAACCTTTTGTTTTTCCTCTCTAAATGCCCACTGCCAATCCTATAGATGATTGCTCTGTATCCTGTAGGTTCTCGTGTAGGATGTTGTAGGTTTTCCTGTAGGACCCTATAGGTGTTGCTGCGCTGCAAAACTGCTCACTGTCTTTCTTGTAGACACTACTTCAAGATCCAAGAGAAACCTTGCTTCGATGTATCCTATAGATTACAAATGCCTCCTATGCATGGGAATCAATATTTTATTTCCTCATATGGGTGATTGTGTGGGATGGTGTGCTGGCGACCTAAGTACGAGCACCCACTTTTGGGCTGCTGGTCCTACTACTTCATCATTCCTCCTTACCTCGTAATCATCCCCCACTTCAGTCATCCGTAATTTAACCAATTTTGGCCTTACCTCCTCTTTCTCCTGATTTGACTACTGCCATGTGTGTAGTGAACTAACTATATTCTCCTCGTTGACTGACTGAAGGTGGCCAAGTTAATTGGCCACCTTTTCTTATAAAACCAACACTTAAACAAATCTACATTTTTTATCATATTATGCTAATGAGAGAGATTAAGGGAGATGACATACCTATGGGTAAGATGCCTTGATGGTGCTACTTCTTGGAGAATGATGTCCCTGCTGTGTATTTGCTGCATATGTTTTATTTTTTATATTGGCCTCCTTTGATGCTTTTTCTTTGATGTGAAGGTACTGGAGGGTGATGTTGATGATTCTGCTGCTACTGCTGAGCTCTGGAGGATCTTCCTTGACATTGGGATCTCCATGCTGAATATGAATACAACCTGTGAAATTTTTGTTTTGTGGGATAGGCTGCTACATGATTTCCTATAGGAAACCTACAGGATGTCTTGTAGCTGCCTCTCCCATAAATTTTTATTCATTCCTTCACTTATGGAGCATGAGGATTGTTGTGATGGGTAGAGAAGGGGTCTAGTGATTGGTAGGTGAGAGGTATAGCCTTCATTTGTCCCCTTATCCTCTGTTCTTATCCCCCCCATTTTTATTTATTTATTTATTTTTTTTTATTTTTTTTTTAAACTGTAATCTTTTTTAAACTCACTTATTGGATGAATGCAGGGGTAATCATGGTGGTGAGAGGCATGGTGATGAGATGGTGAAGTAAACATTTATTTTTTGACATAAGCAGGTCATCCCCTTTGCTCTAGGGTCACTTTCCTTGGGATTCCCAAGCCACTGTAATTCCTACAGGATCATCATGTAGGTTTTTAGGGAATCCTGTAGAAAACATAGAACTCGTGAAAACTGAGCTAGATGAGTTCATAAATGGAGGGAATGATGGGATGATGAAGAATATGGAATGGAGGAATGAAAACATGAACTGTATAGGTCCTTTTGCTTCTCTCGTATTGCTCTGATCCTACTTCTTCTGACCTCCAAACAACATTTTCAAAGTATTTCTTTTCTCTCTCTTTTTTGTTTTGAAAACAACTAGTTTGCCTCCAAGAGGTTTTCATCCTAGCTGCTTGCCTGGGTGCCTCAAAAGAGGTTTTCACCCAGAGATTTTTTATCTCTCTCTTTTTTTTTCTTTTTTCTTTTTGACACCATTGGGCCGCCTCAAGAGGTTTTCAACCCAACAGTGGGACTCAGGTGCCTCATGGAGGTTCTCACCTGAGTCTCTTTATTAATTTTTATTTATTTATTTATTTATTATTATTATTTCCACAATGACTTGATGGGGTAGAAGTTGAGACTTGCTCCACTACCATCACTGTCTTGTTGATGCCATTAATGAATTCTTTCTTTGACAAGGGCTTCTTATAGACCTTCAATCTATGCCCATTGACAAGTAAAGGAATAACCTCTGCATCAATGGTTCTCATCTGCATTGAAAAATTATCATGACATTTTTCTATGACATAAGGCCCTAACCATGTAGTCCTTAACTTGCCTTTAAAATCCTTGTATCTGGAATCATACAACAAAGCCCAATCACCTTCTTGAAATTGTTTGTCCTTTATGTTCTTGTCATGCCAGATATTCCTTTGAACTTGAGTCACCTCTATGTGCAAGAGGGCTTGCATTCTAAACTCATCTAACCCATTCAACTGGAGAAATCTCTCTTGCTGTGCCCTGGTGAGAGCTAGATCTAGTTGTGTTGCCATTCTTAATGTGTTGTACTAAAATTCAATGGACAACATGGCCTTCTTCCCATAGACCAACTCATAAGGAGTGAATCCACTGGTGGTCTTCCAGGTGGTATTGTAGGCCCAAGTGACCTCAACTAATCTATCTGCTCAGTCCTTTCTACGGTTGCTAATCACTTTGGTCAGAATGCCCTCCAGCGCTCTGTTGGTTACCTCCACTTGACCATTAGCTTATGGGTGGTAAGGAGTGGATGTTCTATGCTTGATTTTGTGTTGTTCTAACAAATTTTCAATCTTGTGAGATGTGAACTGGTTGCCTTGATCAGTGACTAGTTCTCTAGTGTACACAAACTTATAAAATACATTTTCCCTTAAGAACTCAACCACTTTCTCCTTTGTTGCTGCTTTGATGGCCTTGGCTTCAACCCACTTGGTTAAATAGTCAGTGCACATAATGATGTACTTCTTTTGCCTGGATGGAGGGTCAATGGGTCCAATGAAATCCATGCCCCACTTGTCAAATGGCTCGAAAGTCACTTGAGGTTGCAGAGGAATTTCATCCCTTGGGGTAGGTTTTCCCATCCTTTGGCACCGATCACACTGACTAGTATACCTCCTCACATCCTAGTGAAGAGTGGGCCAATAATAACCAGCTTGTAGCACCTTGAATGTTATCCTCTTGGCTGCAAAGTGACCTCCACAAGGCCCATCATGACAGGTCAGAAGGATGTCAAATACTTCCTCCTCCCTGACACATCTTCTCAAAATTTCATCTGGGCCTAGTTTGAAGAGGTTTCCCCCAATCCAAGTGAATGGGGCGCTCTTCCTCATAATATTTCTTTTCTCTTTGGAGGACAAGTTCGGTGGAAACTGTGCAGACACCAAGTAATTTTCTATGTCAGCAAACCATGGAGAGAGAATTGAAATGGTGAATAAGTGTTCATCCGGTAACTGATCATCAACCATTCCTTCCTCCCCTACAGGCAAATTTAATCTGGATAAAAAATCCGCAACAACATTCTCCTTGCCATGCTTATCAATAATAGTTAGATCAAATTGTTGTAATAAAAGTAACCATCTAATAATCCGGGCATTGACATCAGGTTTATTCACCAAGTATTTAATTGCAGCATGGTCAGTATGTACAAATGTTTGGTAACCCGTAATGTAATGCATAATTTTTTTCAATGAATGCACAACTAGAAACTCCTTTTTAGTCACTTTGTAGTTTAGTTTGACCTTTGAAATATTCTTATTGATGAAGTAAATGGCATAAGGTAACTTTTCATCTATCTGGCCTAGAGTTTCTCCTATGGATTTGTGAGAGGCATCAACATTTATATGGAAAGGAAAGGCCCAATTTGGACCTCGGAGAATAGGTGCAGCGGTCAACTTGTCCTTTAAGGTGTCCAAGGCCTCTTGACAACTTTTTGACCATAGAAATTCAGAGTCTTTGGCCAATAACCCCAATAAAGGAGAAGCTAACTTGCTTAAGTCTTTTATAAATCTCCGATAATACCTAGATAAACCTAGGAAAATTCTGACATCCCTATGTGTTTGCGGAGGTGGGACCCTTTGGATGATGACTATCTTATTTGGGTCCCCCTGTAGTCCTTTATGGGATATTGAATGATCTAGAACAGTCCCTGCAGTCATCAAGAACTCACATTTTTCGGGACTAAAGGACAAGTTCATTTCAATGCATTTGTTCAACACCTTACCCAAGTTGGTCAGAGCCTCCTGGAAATCACACCCATAGGGTGTAAAATCATCCGTATAAATTTCCATTGCATCATGGACTAGCTCAACAAAAATACTCAGGACTGCCCTCTGGAAAGTGGCAGGGGCATTGCATAGGCCAAAAGGAAGGACCCTATAAGCGAAAGTACCCCAAGGACAGGTAAAGGTAGTTTTATCTTGGTCTTTTGGAATGATCTGGATTTGATTGTACCTGTTGAACCCATCTAGCAAAGAGAAGAACTTTTTCCCTGCCAGGCCATCTAGCACTTGGTCAATTAAAAGTAGAGGGAAATGGTCCTTCTTTGTTGCTTTGTTTAACTCTCTGTAATTGACACAAATCCTCCACTTCCCATTTTTCTTTGGAACCAACACTGAAGGAGAAACCCACTCACTATCCTAGATAGGGTAAATGAATCCTGCATCTAGCAGCTTTTGCAGTTCTTCTTTGACTATATCCTTGAGAGTTAGATCCATTCTCCTTTGGGGTTGTCGGACTGGTTTGCAACCTTCTTTGATATAAATGTGGTGAGTAGAAACCGAGGGGTTCACTCCCTTCATTTCCCTGTAACTCCAAGAAAAGGCATCCAGATGTTCCCTTAGCATGTTGCACAATTTTTCTTCTTGGTGTACAGAAAGAGAGGGGTTGATTTTCAAAGTTCTTTCAAGGTTGAATTCTATGGTTTTGACATGGGTAGGGTTTGATTGATGGTTTCTCTTGGTTTCCTTTACTACTTCCTCTAAGGACAAGGTGCTGGGAGTTGGACTTTAGAGTATGTGTTCAATCAAATCATCTTCATTTGGTTGTCCTCCTCCCATGGCTGTTTCTAAGGTATAGAGTTGGGCTAAGTAGATTTTATCGTCTTCTTCCTATTCCAGCCATAAAGGTAAGTCATGTTCTAGATATGGCTAAGAAGGAGGGTACAAGACTAACTGCTTGGATAGAGGCCCATTTTTGATAGTCATATTTCCAGCCCTGCAGCTGATGTAGGCATCGATAGTGGCTAACCAAGGCCTCCCAAGTATGAGAGGATAACCAGTAAGATTGGCCTTAGGCTGGAGAACTAGGAAGTTTGTAGGGTAGTCCCAACAGTCAGTGGAGACCATCACATCCTCAATAATCTCCTCAAGGGTCACTATGGAATGATCTGCAAGTTGCAAGACTATTGTGGTCTTTCTTAATGAACCCTGGAGATTGGGCTTGAGCATGGTGTCCTTAGTAATTACATTAATGGCAGCGCCAATTTCAATCAAAGTGTGTGGGAGAATGGTGCTAGTGACGTGCACATCTACTACAGGGCTTCTAGGGTCCAAATACTTTGGGAAAATTACCTGCCCCAATGTTAAGTCGGGCAACTGTCCAATGACATTAATGGTAGGGGTGTCTCTTTTTTGCCTCCCTGGATGTTTGAAACACTTCTCTTTAATCAACTTGTTGTAAATAGGTACATCCTTGATGGCTTGGAGAAGTGGAATTTTGACACACATATTTTTCAATTCACCTAGAAGTTCATTCTCTTCTAGGGTAGGCTGGATTGGATGAGTTAATCTTTCAGGAAAGGGTGGTGGATTCACTCTAGGAATGCTTTCCTCTCTTTTCTCCTCACTCTCTATAGGTGGAGGTGGAGGTTGGTTGTCTGGGAGTACTCTCCTAGATCTTAGGTTGATTTCCTGAATCTCCATAGCATAAGCAGGATAAGATGTCTCTCCATTGTACACTTTCTATGCCTATCTATTGTTTGGGTTCGGATTTGGCTGGGCACACATCTGAGGTTGTTTAGGTGGAGAAGGGTGTAAAAGTTGTGGTTGAGTAGGAGGTGAAGGAAATAAAGTTGGAGCATTGTTTTATTGGGGCCTCCACCCATGGGGTTGTGCATTCCACTGAGGTTGTGGCAGAGCATACAATTGAAATGACTGGATGGTCGGTTGGGAATGGTACTGAGGTGCAAAATACCAAGGAGGAGGTGTAGACCAGGAGGGATGAGTAGGGCCCCCCTAAGAGGGAATGAAAGTGTTCTGGTTAGGTTGTAATAAGCATGGCATGACCCTTGCATTCCCTAATGGTATGGATGAGGCCCATGAGGTCTCCTTTGATTTATGTAGCAGAGTTGTTCAGTCACCCCTTCAATTCCTTGATACACAACTTTTAGTCCAGGTAGAGAAGGGAACTTGTCTATGGAGTGGTTTTCTTCATAGATCGAGCATATTTCAATCATATTTAATGGACATTCATTCCTAGGGTTCCTCCTTGTGCATCTAGGGTAGAAGATGGCTAATGCTCTTTCTGCTTCATCCTGCTTTCTCTTGATGTGCATAGTGTCCATCTGTATGGCAAGGGATTAAAACATTTCACTCTTGAAATATTCCAGCATATTTCCAATTTCACCTTTTATGGATGTGTTGGAAGAGGATGGGCTGGTCATTGGTTGACTACCCTTACCCATTTTCCTAGTTGCCCTAGAATGATTCCTAAAGATAGTCTTGATATATTCATAGGGTAGTTGGTAGACATCCCCTCCTGCTAGCAAGTTTAGGGTATCCAGAAGATCTTCCCTTACCCCTCGAAGTAGGACTAGCTTTAGTGACTCAGGATCAAGTGTGCACCTGACCCTTTTGTAGCTAAGCTAGAATATTTCTTCATAATCCTCTAGGGATCCATCATGCCTTAAGGTCATCCTAAAGATTTCTTCTTTAGTGTCTTTGGACCTGCAGTAGTCTCGATACTTGTTTTTGAAGGCTTGATGCATATGATCCCAGGTTGTGATGCTATCCCCAGGTAAACCCATGAACCAGCGCAGAGCGGCATCCTTGAGAGTGGATGGGAATAGTTTCAACTTCTGCTCATCAGTGGTGTAATCATAAGTTCTGCATATGACAACAAACTCAAACAAGGAAGTTTCTGGATCTTCTGAGGTCAGGCCATGGAAATGAAGAAGAGCAGAGGGGCTTATGCTTTTCATCTTGGTATCCCCATTAGTTTCTTTGATGGGAAAGATACCCTCAATTATTTTTATATCTCCTTTGTCATTTCTATTTCATCCATTAGGTCAGTTGGAATGGGTTCTCCTTCTTCTTCTCCCCCTGTAGGCTCTTCAAAAATCTCTGGTTGTTCGCCCAAGGGGTCCTCCAATTCACAGCCACTGAAGAAGAGGGAAGGTTGGCTATTTGAAGTGGTGGGGGTGTTTGGTATAAATTTTCTTAAGTTGTCCCTATTCCTTCGAGGCATGAAAGAAGTGTTTTTGTTTTGTGTTTTTTTTAAGCTTTGAGACTAATTGCAGAATTGAAATCACGAACTGGATGAAAACAAACTGCTTGAATGAAATATCACTTGTAGAATGGAAAAGAAAGAAAAATAACTTACAATTACTTTTGAAAAAATGAAACTAATAATAGAATGTCAGAGATAAGACCCGGTTCAATCACTGACAATGACACAAAAAAGTGATGAGCACCAATATTGCAGCAAGAATGATGCAACTCCTGGGGCTACCAACTTTACTTTATCAACCCGGGGTTCGTACAAACTTGGAGGTGACAGTGATGTATACACAAGTAGATGTAATGGGTCTACTCTTTGTCATTGCTAAGCTGGCGATAGACCACTATGGTTTCTCAAACCAACCTTCTATTGATTTAGAAGAAGCTTGATTACCAATGAGAAAAAGGGAAATTTACACTAAATTAAATCTTGTCTACTGTAGTAAGGAAAATACTGAAATCAAATGCTTAAACACACCATTCATCTAAATAAATTCTAAGATTCTTTGCTTCAAAATAATGCTATGTTAACATGTGTGTAATCCTACTGTCTTAGGCATGCAATTTGAAACATCCAAACATTCTATTGTTGTGCATGTAAATGAACACAATAACTATTTTTCCTTTTTGTCTTTTTTTGTGTGAAAAAGTGAATGCTAACTTATCTTGGTGATGTGGCAGGTGGATTAGGGATGATGGTGGATGGTCATATGGCTTGGGAGGCAAGTAGGGGTCTTCTTCTAACTTCCTAGGTGCTTTTTCCACAATTCAGCCTCAAAACAGGCCACTACAGGTCGACCTACATGATGTCCTAATGCTCCTACAGGATCCCCTGTATTCCTACAAGATCTGGCCAAGAGCAAGAGGAGTGATTTGGAAGGTGGTGTGGGGCTTAGGGAAGGTTAATGGTGGGAGAAATGAGGCAAGGGAGCAGCTAGGACTCCTTCAGAGCTGAAAACAAAGTCTGTGAGATGGTTGGATTTGCTCCACAAGCTTGAGAAGTATTCTTATGGAATGATGAATTTGGTGAAGGGCTTAGTGGAAAAAGTGATAATCATGGATGGATGAGGCTAGGATGGGGTTTCTGGTCATGAAATCCCTCTGCACTACTAAAACTCCTGCACTACATCAATCACTAACATTTATCCATGAATCATGTTAAATAAGAAAGATTTTCAATTAACTAAAGGAAATAGAATTTCATGAGCTAGCTGCCTATTTCATGCATAGGAAAACTTACAGAATAATATGAAACCTTTATGATATCTAATGCAAGGCTGAATATATCAGAAATGAAAACTAAATCCTATTCTTGAAAACTAGTAAAATGTTGGCCTAAGTAACAGAAAACCCTAAATTCCATGAGAAATTAGAATCTTGTCCTTTTAGGGCTGCATAGGAGTTCTTTCCTCAAACCATGGTCCATGAAGGGAGGAGTGAGGCAAAATTCACCTACTAACAACTTTTTGATATTCCTTTATCTTCCTAAGCTAATGCTAAACCAATTCACAAATGGAAGCAAACTAATCAAATCCACAATTACTTGCAATGAAATAATGCTAAAGACAATTCAACCATTAATCTATGAAATCAACTAAGCATACAAATACAAGAATAAGAGCCTTTGTTGCTAGGGTTGGGCCCTAACTCAAGATCTTCAGCCCTTTGACTCAACTCAGTGTTGGATCAAGGAAATGCTCATTTTCATTATCATATCAAAAAATTACATAACAATGTCTTCCACAGGTCTTGAACTCGAAAATGCCTATTGTTTTTTACATCAAAAATTTGAATCCTAATGAGGCTCTAGGCCTCTTTATTTATAAAACTCAAGTCTCCAACGACTTCCTTAAATCTAGGGAGGCTCGGTTCCCAAACTCAAGATGAACTGGCTCTCTAACTGTCACTTGCCCGACTGCCTTTTGATCTTCATGACTCAGCTGGTTGCAACTTCGAGCTAGTGCGATTTGATGGAGGAATATTCGAATGAGTGAGGAGTAAATGAGGAGGATCTATCTCCTACAATCTCTCATCCTTGTCTCATTCAAGTTTCTGCCCTGAATTAGCCAAAATTGCCATGATTTTCTCTCAAAAACCTGAAATCAATGCACATTAGTCCACTAGGCATAACATCTCACTTTTACTCATCTCATTAAGAGAAATATAATCAAAATATGTAAGGAATTATGAGAATATTTGATTTAAATAAGCTTGGAGGTGTATTAAGGTCCATATAGTTACCCAATGATGAGGCTCATCATGGATTTCAGATCTTTATTTTCTATATTTTCGGAGATATTATCCGAGGAAGTTAGGGTTTTTGCAGGATCCAGAATTCCATCTTAAATAGGTGACCTAGGGAAAATAATCATAACTTTTTCTTTGTGAATCAGATTTGAATTTCATAAAATGTGATTGAAATTGCACAGGCTGTAGTTTTTTGTGTATCATTTTCGTGGCTAAAGGTCGAAACAGTGACACGTGGAACTCTATACAAGTTTGCTTTGCTAAACTAGTCTATAATCAGGTCATCATGGGAGATTGGGCTTAACTCTTTCTTGAAGAATCCAATATTGGCATGACTTGTGGGGTTGGAAAGAAAACTCAGAGTGATACCTTATGAAGGAATTTTAGAGCTTGGAAATATGAAATTACAAAGATACAATAGTTCCAATATCGAGCTCCTAAAAAGCAAGAAAAATGTGTGTATTTTATAAATTTTGCATAACTTTTGTTTGAAAAATCAGTTTGAAGTGATTCAAAGGGCATAGTGAAGCATATATATCATTGTTTGATTCCAAAATATCTTGAAACAAAAAATTGGACACACCTAGTAATCAGCTAGAAAATTTTTCCATGACACATGAAGAAGAGGAAGAAATGCAATGTGATATATCAAAATTAAAAGACCAAGTGCAACAAATTTTACTCTCACAAAAAGTAACAAAAAATGAATTGGAAGCCATGATGAATATTAATATAGATGGTATAAAAAAGGACATGGGATTTTTGAGTGATGGTTTAAAATCATACATGGAAGAAATGATGAATGTCAATATAGAATGGTTGAAGGAAGGTTTAGCAAAATTTCTAGAAGAAAGGCTTCCCAGTGATGACAAGGTAATACATGAAAATAATGATGAGGAAAAAAGGAATATGAATTATGATTTTAGAGACTCTAATGTTAGGTTTAAGAACCACCACATTCCAAATATCTATATGTGAGAGTTTGATGGCAAGGATCCAGTAACATGGATACTACAGATGGAGCAATATTTTGATTTCCATGATGTGCAACACACACAAAAGGTACACATTGAATATTTATATTTAGAAACCATTTTTTTGTTTTTGTTTTTGTTTTTTATTTTTTTGTTTTTTGTGTTGTTTGTTTTTTGTTTTTTTTTTTTTGTGTGTATGTGTTTTTGTGTTTTGTTTTTTTTTGGTTTTTGTGTTTTGTTTTTTTTTTGGTTTTTGTGTTTTTGTTTTATTTTTTTGGGTCATAAAAGATGCATTATATTATGATACATTGGGTGAAGAGAGGAATAGAGCGACGACAATGGCTCTCTGCGACTCTCAAAATCTCTGTGAATCTGTCTATCCAAAGCCTGATCCCGCACGAAGTTCAGTGACATCCAATACGCCGTCAAGAGTGGGGTTGCTGAACCTACTGTCGAAGTTGGAGCTGCTAAAACGACCAAATCTGGAAACCTGGATGACTCCTCTGACTGTCGGTCTTCCTCAGTTGGAATCCCGCGCTGGACGAGCATCGATTGGATTTAATGAAGAGGATCTGCAAAGAAAGGACCTGTGGATCGGGCGATCAACTTTTTGATCAACAGCTATAGTAGACGGAGATGGAATCACTGGTATTTTGGATTTTGAGATGCTGCTGTAGTTTTTCTCAGAGAAGTACTCATCGCTGAGTCTCGATTCCCCCTTTTTTAAGAGGATTTCTGGATCAATGATTGGCGGCATAGTAATGCAGCCTAGCAAAGGGGAGTTAATAACCCCGGATCTCTGGACCGTGAAGTGTCGTTTGAAGAAGAGCTTCCAAGGGCTAGATCGAAGTTTTTTCACAAACGGGCGATTAGATCTTGGGTTTTGAGCAGAACCAAAGTATGGATCTGGGAAAAAATCAATTTTTTTTACCACGGATCCCTATTCAGATGCAGAGGATCTCCTCAAGGCAAGGAAGATCTAAAGCTTTTTTCATGAGATCAAGGTTTTAAATAGATCGGATACGGATTTGGATGGCTCAGATCTAACAAGAATCGAGCCACCGTAGATTGCCAGATCTGGTTTTCAAATCTTTGTTAAGATGCCACAAGGAAACACAACCGTGATCTGGACTTATGATAGCGACATGGTTTCAGAATTGAAGAACAACATCTCCGTTCAGACTGGCTACTCGGCTGAGAAACAACATCTATTAAATGAGGGCAGATCGCTACAGGATTGCAGAACCATGCAAGACTACAACATCAAGTCAGGCTCTACAATCATTCTCAATATGAGATTACGAGGAGGTGCCGAAAGCTTTGGAACTAGCTCGCAAAGCAAAGGGTCGTTCAAGGAAGCAGTGAAGGGCAAAAGGAAAAACCCCACAGTTGTCACTGAACCCCCGGGGCAGTACATTGTAGATCAAATGCCGGAGAGCCCATCTATCTCCATCGATATACCAGAGGTAAATGATATATATTCAGAACTACAAAAATATGCAGTTATCTGTAGATTTAATGGCTTTTGGCCTAGAACTAATGTATTGTATCAATGGATCCATACGGTCTGGACAAAAAACTGTGAAATCTTCCTATACCCTAAGGGGTTTTTTATAGTACGATTTCACACAGAAGAAGAAAAGGAAATAGTCCTCAACCAAGGGCCATGGTTCTGCGGCAGTGCTGGACTATTTATTACCCCTTGGTTTCCTGACTTTGATGCCAATACCATGGTGGTATCAAGGATGCTAGTATGGGTTAGGCTACATAAACTCCCTTTACATTTTTGGCATCAAAAGGCTCTAACAGCTATTGGAAATAACTTGGGGAGAATGTTAAAGATAGATGTAGAGAGACATCTAAAAGGAATATTTACTTTTTCCAAAATATGTGTCGAGGTAGATCTCAGCCAAGGACTACCTGAAAGCATAATTCTGAATTTCAATAATACACAGTGGAAACAATCTTTGGACTATGAGAGCACAGCATTCAGATGCCGGGGATGTCAACAAACAGGTCATCTGTACAATGCGTGTCCAAGCACCAACAAGAGCAAGCAACAACAAAGGAAGCCGAAAGGATGGCATAATATAGAGGATGCATTAATGAAGGCAGCTATAGCAAAGAAAGAAGAACACAATGCAACAAAAGATAAAATTCAGGACAATAAGGAAAAAGAGAACAATTTGGAAAAGGAACAAGAACTCCAGCTGGAAATCAGTGGTACCAAACGAATTCACAGCCCGGAAGGATCGGACTCAGACAAGGAACAACCAATGTACACAGTGGAAAACCAGCTTTCCATTATTAAATCCATTCACAACACTGATGGTTGGTGAAAAGTGGAGAAGAAGAAGGGTAAGAAAGCTTACGCCAGCTGGAGTTTTCTGTTATTCTTTTTCATTCCTGATATCAGGAACATCAAATTTTTTGCAGGACTGTGTCCTGTGGGTTCTATGATTTGCTCTCATACAGCCAAATTGAATGCTTAATGAATATGCTATGTAACTTTTTATTTTAATAAAAAGTTCGCTTTTTTCTTTGGAAAAAAAAAAGATGCATTATATTATCATAATTTCAAAAACAAAATATATCAACAGATTATCTGAGTACATCATTGCTGCCACATTAGGCAAAATAACAAGCTTGAGAGCTAACAAGAGTTCTTCTATGGACAAGATTGAGCCTGTGAAGAAGCCAAGACAACCTGTGTCATTGGTTATTTCCAAACCAAAAGTAGCACAAGAAGATAATTTTTTAGAATTACACATTACGGGGGTGGGTTGGGGAGAAATGATGGTGGGGCTGCAGAGAACACTACCCATTCATGCATGTGGTGATCAATATGCTCCACCCGCATCTCCAATACATGGAGGTGGTCATTTGTTCGTCGGAGCTGTTTCCAAAGGCCATCTATGGTGTCAAGGAGTTTATTTTTCATGTGTTGGAGGTCGTTGATGTAGGCCACCAGTTCATTCCAGTCATCGTAACACTATTCCCTCAGAGTCTCCATGCTCAGATGGAGATTGTTCAATTGTACTGTCGGGGGAGCGACCTGGGGACATGGCTACCTCAACATCAGAGTGGTGGCTCTCGGTCAACACCGATAAGAACTGGGCACCTCCTTTGGCAGATGATTTTCCATATAGTGACTGGATCCCCCTCTGTGAGTGCGACCTCTCTATATTTAGAACCTAATTAGTTTGTATGGTATTGATGACTTTTTTCTCGTAAACCACTTGTCACATGATCAATTTTTATGGAGGAAATGATAACACATTATGAATACATAAAGAGAAATGCCTTCTTTAGCTAATTGATAAATCTCAAACAAATGGGTTCAATGGCGGAGCACATTGAGGACATCCAAAAATTGAATATCAGGGTAACTAATATTCCAGAGGAGCATACAATTGATGTCTTCATAGGGAATTTAATGGATAACATCCAAAATGAGGTTCATCTTTGGGAACCTGATTCATTCGAGAAGACATTTAGGGTGGCAATAAAAGTTGAAAGCAAAATTATGGCAACAAGGAAGTTTACCACTCACAACTATACAAATGGAAGTGTTGCTTCTCCTAGCCTTCCACAATCTACAAGTTTAACACCACAAAAATTGGAGGAAAAAAGAGTACGAGGGATTTGTTATAGTTGTGATAGAAAATACACTAAAGGGCATAAGTGTGTTGAGAATAAATTATTCTACATAGATTGTGAAGAGGAGGAAGAAAAGGAACAAGAGGCATCAAAAGAGGAGGATATACACCAGGAACTAACCCTAGAGAAAGAAGAAATGAATCTAACCATATATTGTAATGCATTGGTTGGAATTACCACTCCTCAAACCCTCAAGATAGAAATATATATCAAGAAGAAAAATGTAATAGTGTTAATTGATTCAGTTTGTACCCATAATTTTATTCATTGTAAGATAGCCAAGGAATTGAATTGCTTCCTATATCTAGCACCAACGTGTCAAGTGATGGTTGCAAATGGAGGAACTATAAATTTCTTTAGAAATTGCCATAATATCAAGATAACCATGGGAGAATATGTATTGGATAGTCCAATGCTTTCCATTCTAATGGGTGGTGCTGATATTGTACTATGAGTTTAATAGTTACAATATTTGGGGACGATAGCTTTTAATTTTCAGGAAACTTTCTTGATTTTCATTGGGAAGGAAAGGAATTTGAATTAAGGGGTATCGTAGCGAAACCAGAAAAGAAAATAAAATCTAATGGCATGACCAATATTTTGAAGGAAGAAAAATGATGTGTAATTGCACAATTATGCTCACTAGAGGTTTAAACATCAAAATCATCTATTTCTCCAGATCTCCAAAAAGTCTAGGACAACAATCCCAAGGCATTTGAGACTCCCAAAATCTTCCCACCCATTCGTGATTATGATCATGCTATTCATATGATTCCAGGAAGTGTTCCTCCAAACATCATACCATGCATATATCCCTATGCCCAAAAGAGTGAAATTGAATGTATGGCTACAAAAATGCTAGAGGATGGTATAATTCAACCTAGTCAAAGTTCTTTCTCTGCTCTAGTAGTATTGATGCACAAGAAGGATGGATCATGGCATACGATGAAGGGAGCTCAACAAGCTCACTATTAAAGATAAATTTCCCATTCCTATCATTGATGAATTGTTGGATGAATTACATGGAGAAATTTACTTCACCAAGCTTGATCTTCATTTAGGATATCAACAAATTAGAATGAAGACTGAAGATATTCCAAAAAAAAGATTCATAACTCATGAGGGTCATTATGAATTTTTTGGTCACACATTTTGGCCTTACTAATGCACCTTCCACATTTCAAGGTTTGATAAATTCCATTTTCAAACCCTTCCTTAGAAAATTTGTGTTAGTATTTTTTGATGATATACTAATATAAAGTAAGTCTTGGAAGGATCATTTTCAACATGTTGACAGGGTGCCCAAACTATTGGAGGAGAAACAATTATATGCAAAAAACTCCAAATGTTTCTTTGGAGTACATGGAGTGGAATATTTGGGTCATATTGTATCTCATGAGGGTGTTAAGGTAGACCCTAACAAAATTGAAGCCATTAAGGAATGGAAAATCCCCACATCTATAAAGTGTATATGAGGATTTCTCGGGTTGACAGGGTATTATCTTAATTTTGTTAAGAATTACAAGAAAATAACAACATTACTGAACAAAGATGCATTTTATTGGACTCCATAAGCAACTAAGGCCTTTGAACATATTAAAGAGGCAATACGCCAAGCACCCATCTTAGCTTCGTCAGACTTCACAAAAACCTTTATTGTGGAATGTGATGCCTCAAGAAATTGAATTGGTGTTGTTTTAATGCAAGAAGGAAGACCCATTTCTTTTGAAAGTCATCTAATCAAAGGAAAGTATTTAGACAAACCTATTTATGAGAAGGAAATGTTGACAATACTACATGCACTAAAACAATGGAGACCTTACCTAATGGGAAGACACTTCAAGGTAAAAATAGATCATGATAGTCTTAAATACTTTTTGGAACAAATATTATATTCATAAGAGCAACAAAAATGGGTCACAAAGATGTTGGGTTATGACTTTGAAATCATCTACAAAAAATGGAAGCAAAATGTTGTTGCAGAGTCACTCTCAAGAAAGGATGAGGATGTGGAAGCATTGCTTTGTGGCATTTATATTATCCAACCTGATTGGATAACCAAAGTAAGGGATGAATAGAAGAATGTCGAAGAGGTATGGACACTCATTCAAAAGTTATAGCAAGATCGTAGTACATATGATACATTTAGGTGGAAAAATGATTCATTATGGTACAAAGATTAGTTATACTTTTGTAAGAATTCCCAAATTAAGAAAAAGATTCTTTTGGAATTACACACCTCCCCCTTAGGAGGGAACTCACGATTTTAAAAACTTACCATAGGGTTAAGAAGGAATTTTTTGGGGATGGCCTTAAATCTGATATTCAGAAGTTTGTGGCATAATTCTTGGTTTGCCAACAAAATAAAGTTGAGACAATTAAGACCTCAGGTCTGCTACAACCCTTATCCACTCCAAGTCAATGTTGGGAGGAGGTCTCAATGGATTTTATCATAGGTTTACCCAAGTCTAAAGGAAAGAGTGTCATTATGGTGGTTGTTGATGTGATAAAAATAATTGCTTTGTATATGATAAACAAACACAATGGGTCAAGTGGTTACCTCTAGCTAAATGGTGGTATAACACTTCCCTCCATACTACAACAAAAATGACCACATTTATGGCACTTTATGGAAATCATCCACCTTCCATGACATCATATTTAAGAGAAAATTATAAGGTTCAAGAAGTGGAATATCACATCGAGCATCAACAACAATTTCTCGAACTCTTAAAGGATAACCTCACTCTGGCGTACAATCAAATGAAACAATAGGAAAATCGACATCACAATGAAAGAAGTTTTGATGTAGGCGACTATGTATTTTTATGGCTACAACCATACAATCAAATGTCCCTCAAGCAAGATAATAAGGATAATAAATTATCACCCAAGTACTATGGTCCTTACAAGGTGTTGCAAAAGATTGGTACTATGACATACAAATTGGAGCTGCTTGCATCTTCTTGAGTACACCCAGCTTTCCATGTTTTGTGCTTAAAGAAGGCTAACAGTGACAAGATCCTAGTTCAAAAAGTGTTGCTAGAACTTGACGAAGATGGAAAAATCATATTTTAGCCTGAAGAAGTAATGAAAACAAGAACCCGACAATTATGAAATCAATTAATTTTAGAGTATCTCATTAAGTGGAAGAAATTACTTGCTGAAGATTCCACATGGGAGGATGAAAATTTTATACTGAAGCATCTAGAACTACTCAAGAGTTGAGGACAACACATTTTTGAAGGATAGGGGCACGTTAGGTCCATATAATACTAGTGTATTCCCCTTATTACTATTTTTAGTGTAGCCACCTATTGTTATTGTTGTGCCCCATAGAAGCCCACTATTGTTATATTGTGCCCTTACAATATTATTGTTATGAATGCTCTGATTATATTGTGACCCCTTAGACTCCTATATACACCAAGGAGGTCTTATCATTTGTGTCATCCAATAATTGTTCATTTATGTAATGTAAAGGAGGTTTCCCCCTCAAAGAGGCTAATTTATAAGTCGTTGATCTATATTTTCTTCCATTTTGTGAGTTGGTTGCATAAAAAACCCCACCCCCTTAAAGGGAACACTATCCTTGGTGTTCTTGTTAATACATAAAATAAACAAATCTGAGTTTTACATACATCTCCTTATTCAACAACAAAATATGGGTAGTGCACCCTTATTTGCTCGAACATATTCTTGGTGGCTTCATCAGGTCCAAAGTGCTTCCATTGCACCTTGACTTGCTCTATTGTTCTATTATAGAGCATGAATTTCCTCTGATCAAGGATACACAATGGTTCTGGTTGGAACTCTCCCTCTAGTTCCACCTCTATCACAAACCAATCAATAACATGATTAGTTTCTTGAACATATTTCTTAAGCAAGGAAACATGGAAAACATTGTGAGATTTCATTGTGGGTGGCAAGACTAATATGTAGGCTATTGGCCCCACTCTCTCAAAGGTATAGAATGGTTCGTTGTGTCTCTGTGCCAACTTGGCACATGAGCCCATTTTTAATGAGCTTTTCTTTGGCTTAATACAGAGATAAACATGCTCTCCCACTTGAAACTCTTTATGTAGTCTTTGCTGATTTGCATAAATTTTCTACCTATCTTGGGATGGCTTTAAATTTTGTTTGATGTTGATCATCTCTTACTCCATTTATTTTAGCAAATCTGGCCCAACAATTACTCTATTTACTAGATCATCCCAACTAATAGGGGTGTTGCATTTCCTTCCATAAAGTGCCTCAAAGGGACTCATTCCTAATGACTCTTGATAGCCATTGTTGTATGAAAATTCTAACAGTGGAAGGTATTCTTCCAACTTTATTGGCATATGCATCACATACATCCTCAACATCTATTGTAATATTCTATTTACTCTCTCTGTTTGACCATCAATTTGAGGATGATAAAATGTGATAAAGCCTAGCTAGGTTTGAAAACCAACAAATAATGGCTTCCAAAATTTGCAGGTAAACTTGGCATCTTTGTTTGATATTATCCTTTTGGGTACTCCATGCACAACCCGATTATCTCTTTCATGAATATCTCAGCTATATCTATATCTTTAAGAGTATACTTAACATTAAAAACTATAAAGTGAGCTACCTTGCTCAATTTATCCACTACTACCATGATATCATCATGTTGTCTAGATGTCTTGGGCAATCCTATAAATAAGTCTATGGATATGGCCTCCCATTTCTAATGGAATTAGAATTGGTTGTAGTAGTCCAACTGGATTCTTGAACTCTACCTTCAATTGATGACATGCCAAACACTTTACAAGGTATTCAACAATACCTTTCTTCATTTTTGTCCAAAAATATGTCTTCTTTATGCCTGTCATCATCTTTTGATATCCATGGTGACCTGAGTAAGCTTTTTCATGGAATTAATCCATGATAAGGTTCCTTAAATTCTTGGCATTGGGCACATATTTCATGTTCTTGAATATCAATATTCCATCATCACTGAGATGGTAGGTTCGACTTACTGATCCATCTAGCTATTATTTCCAACACTTCTTCATAAATTGGTAATGTTCATCATTTATCAGTCCCTTTTTAATCCTCTCCTTTATGTCAAATGAGTAATGGCTTATGGATACTAGGTGAACCTCTTGCAAACTTCTACTGAGTGCATCTGCCACCTTATTCTCCTTTCATTTGATATACTTAATTTCAAAGTCAAATTCAATGATCAAATCCAACTACTTGGCTTATCTCGAATTCAACTTGGTTTGGTAAAACAAGTATTTTATACCACTATGACCAGTCATTAATACAAACCTCCTTCCTAGTAGGTAATACCTCCACATTTTTAATGCGTGCACAATGGCTGCCAACTAAAGTCATGAGTGACGTAGTTCCTTCTATGCTCATTCAGTTTCCTGGATTCATAACAGATTACATGTCCTTCGTACATTAGGACCCCACCAAGTCTTCATTAGTGCAAACTACAAAGTCCTTTTCTGGATCAACTATTCACAAGATAGGTGGATAAGTGAGTAAATTTTTTAGCTGTTTAAAACTATCTGTACATTCAGGGGTTCATTAAAACTTCACTACTCTTCTTTGTAAGGCAGTGATGAGATGCCAAATCTTTGAGAAGTTTCGAATGAATCTTCAATAGTAAGTAGTCGATCCCATGAATGATATGACCTCTATTACATTTCGAGGTGTGATCCAATCCATTATTGCTTTCATCTTCTTTGGGTCCATAACCACTCCTTTTGATATCACATGTCCCAAGTAGTGAACTTAAGTTTGAAAGTACTCACATTTTCTAAGTTTGTCATACAATTTTTATTCCCTTAGCAGTTGTAGAACTCCTCTTAGGTGACCTTCATGATCCTTTTCATTCTTTGAGTGCACCAGGATGTCATTCATGAACACCAACACAAATTTGTCCAAGTATGGTCTGAGCACATTATTCATCAAGCACATAAATATTGTTGGATCATTTTTAAGCTCGAATGGTACTGCAGTAAATTCATAGTGACCATACCTCATCCTGAAGGTGGTTTTATGAATTTATTATTCATTGATTCTTACATAGTGGTATCTAGTTGTTAGGTGGAAATTTCTGAATAGATGAGTAAAAAATCTACTTTTTTATGGCTGGTGATATATCTGCCTAATGATGTGATTAGTCCGAAAGACATTTATCTACAAAATGGATCACAAAAGTCTCAGATCTAACAAGAAGAAAATAGCAGAAAAAAAATGCTAAAACCCTACAACTTTTAGCTTCAACCCTTAGATATGCATAAAACTGTTATAAATTTGCAAAATAAATTGAGAAGACCCAAAGATATATATACCAAAGTTTCAGATATAACACCTAATGGAAGTGAACAAATTTTTTTATTAATAATGTTTACCTGAGGAGAAGAACCTAGATACGGGTGTCTTAAGTGCTCCTCCATGAGAGGGTTATTTTGATATCCCTATGATTTAGTTGGCTATCTCTCTCTCTTGGTTGCACAAGAAGATAATGGAAGCTGAACTTACAGTGGGGAGCTTGAAAGTAAGAAGATCAGAGTGATGACGATGATAATGATCATGTGTGAGTAGTGAGGGAAAAACCTCTCTATTTATAATAAAATTCTAGGATATATCTAGATATATTCAAACAATAAAATATTATTAGACTAAATTATTTTATTATATTTAAGAGAGGAAAAGATTAATGAAATGGTCAATAATCTTTATTTAGTAAACTAACTCAAAAAATAATGATTAATTGAGTTAATTAAGAAAATTGGTTAAAATAATTAATAAATAAAAATGATTTATTAATTACTTTAATGAAAAATGGTCAACATAAGTTAGAAATAATTACTAAATAGTGATTTAATAATGGCGTAGTCGAATTTATAGACAAAATGGCCTTTTCCACAACATTTTTTGGTTAAATATTTCCAAAATTCGGTAGATATTTTTAAGAACTTGAGTTTAAGTTGTTTAATGAGTAGAATTCAAGTGCCCCAGGGATTTTTGAGGGTTTTGAATCCATTTATACATTCAAAAAAGTAATTTAAACAAAAAAAATAACATTCTTGCTTGAATTTGTATCGCCAGATTCTGGTGAAAAGGACTATTTCACTTATAAGTTAGAATACGCCTTTAATAATTATTTCATAGGAGAAATATGTAACAATTAAGGAATAATAAAAAAATAAGGGTTTATTTAATTATTCCTAGGTAATGTGGTCAAAATGGGTTAGAAATATTTAATAATTATTTCAAGGGAGAGAAGTTAAATGATTAAGGAATAATAAATAAGTACTGATTTATTTAATTATTCCTATGGATGGATAAATTTTTTTAATTATTTTCAAAAAATAGGTAAATATGAAAATAACATGAAATTAATTAAACGGGTTTTTGGGTTATTTTCAAGTGAGTAAACAAAAATAATTTAGGAAAAGTGGTACTCTAAATTATTTCATAAGGTGAAAATGAGTTTTAAAACCCATACTACATGGTGTATTTCAATCATCCCAATGGAAAATGGCTAGGTGGTCACTTTTTAGGTGATAATAGATTTCCCCTGAATATATGAGTGTCAAGAGCACATCATATGACCGAAATACATTGTAGGTTCAATTTCAAGAGACACTAAGGGGGGAGTCAATGGAGAGAGAGAGAGAGAGAGAGCCACTACAACATAGGGAAGAACTATAACCAAAGGATGTGAGACCTATTTGTCAGAGAAAAGCCTCCTTTATGGTGTGTACATGACCTCAATGAGGTGGGAGAGGCATACCCATACTCGTTGAGACAACTTAGTAAAAGGAATATTGGTGCGCCCAGACATACAGGTTTGAGCAAAATAATACATGATACATGATGTGCTGGCACCAATGGATCAGAAAGTAATACAATGATACAAAGAGTCCCTTATACATGTGCCTATAATAAAAAGGCTAGGATTAATGTAACGAATGTTGCTGAATTGAGAACATAGGACCAAATTCTCGCCAAGCTGATGAGAGGGGGGGATTACAGCCAAATAAGCCTTGCTTAATAGGAAAGGGCTCTGAAGATTTGAATGAATTTTTTGGAGGGGCTCATGTGGTTGGCTCTATGATTGACGGAAACTGAGATAGTCAAATCTACTAAACTGCATCTAAGGCTATATTAGGAATTTTTTATGTCTGAGCATGTGTGGGGCTACCTGAAGGGACACCCCCTCACGATGTATGGAACATCTCACACACACCTGGCAAGTGCTAGGATAATTTGTTGAAGCAATGAACCATCAAGTGTACGATTCTCGATCGTGCGATAATGATCTAGAGTCGAGCACACAAGAAACAACCATGTTAAAGGGAAATGATGGTTCCCTTTGCTTGATCCAAGGAACCCAATGAAGAAGTTGGATCCACCCTCTAGGCCACTCTCCGAGAAAAAAAGTGCTGAATTCGACCGGGGAAGTCTTGTTAAAGTTGAGGCGATGAGGAGTCCAAAACAAAGGCACGAGGAACATATTAATGTGATTGATAGAGACATACACCAATGACGGTGATAGAGAATGGTAGGATGGGTGGGCTTATGAATTCCCTTGGAAGAGCATAACATGCAAGGTTGACCTAGGAATAACTTGGACGAAGGATTTTTAAAGACAGATTAGGATATTTGGAGGTCAAATCTAGGCAATATAGGATTAATGCGCCACACGAAGAGGATGATATACTATAACATGACCTAATTGGGTCCTAAATAGACTCCATGGAATATAAGGGTGACTCGTCTTTGATGATTCCAATAAGCGTGACTCGATGACACTGCCACTAACTAAACCAACTACAAGTGGTACAATTCCCTCTCAGGGTAAACCAAGAGGTAATGAGGGAGGTTGGGGGGGGAGTTTGGGGGGACATGGGTCGTGATCATAAAGGTGAGAAATGCAAATGATGTTGGATCTGGTTATGAAAAAAAACTATACTCTAGAAGTGAAGGGGATCGAATAGCATGGGAACCAAAATTCAAGGTGGTAATGGTGTTGGAGTGCCCATCTAAGGTAGGCTCTAATATTTGATAGGTGGAATATGTAAAAGATGGATGGGATGATCCACCTACCAAATTGTGGGGTCCCTAAGGTGATATCCATTGAATGATAGGAAAATGTAATGAATGAGGTGAGGTTATTGATATGCAAAATGCCAAAGGGAATGAGCCTAAAGGAGACCCCAAAAACATGAGAAAACAATGTTACTCGGGATGAAAATTGACACATGAGTCAACAAGTGGAAGGACAAAGTGGTGTCAGAGTACAAGTGACAAATATGAAGATATTCTATTTGAACAACGGAGACTTGAAATTTTGTGGAAAAAATGGCTTCTAGATGAAGTATCAAATTGAAAAAATTGGATGCAATGGTGTAAAAAGCGGTCAAATGGGCCACCAAGATATTCCTTAATGCTTCTTGGAAGGATGGTTCCCGGTGAAGAATCAATGTGAGAAAAGGATAAGGGAATGAACTACTAGAGGGGGTTTAGACTCATCCCCACCCACCAAGTCAAACATGGGGACTGTGGTATGTGTGATGTCACACAGAGTAGAATGTTTGAATATATGGTATCAATCACTGACTATATGCAAAGTGTATATGTCTCGCCAGATAGGCTAATAGTATAATTTACCCAAGAAATGGGAGGATAATCAACCTTACCTAGACCTTTTAGGCCTAGGCTGATATTGATGATAATCAAGTGGAAAGGTGGCCAAGGAGACCATCAAGCCCCCAAGCATGGGCTACTACCCCCTAGCATATGGTGATGGGGGAATTGATCATGTATACAAAAGTGGGAATGATGCCCCTAGTTAGATGTATCTGTAGCATGCGATGGACATGTTAGATATATTTAGAATAATGGATTCCAAATACTTGTATGATTTTGGAACATAATATGATTATTCATGTTAGTGTCGTCGCCATTTGTTATTGTGATTACGTTCGTATGGGAAAAATGGATGGATACCGTGGGAGAAAACAAAAGGTGGAATTCCAATCTTATATGGAATTACATATGAGTCAAGTGGACTAAATGTATTGGTTCATAGATATGGTGTCACCATAACAAAGATTGGATTTGGATATAATGAACTTGTTATCACTCAATAATTTCTCAAGGTTAAAGAAAGAAATCACCGAGGTAACCACAAACCACTTTTGGAGCATAGGCTCTCTCCAACCTAGGCTCAGAGAGGGCTCTCTCTATATGATTTAGCCTTGTTTGTTTGAATTTTAGGCTAGTTATGAATGTTCAGGGGGTTTTTTATTTGTATTGAAGATTGGGTGGTGGGGTTCTTTAAACAGATGGATAGAATGATGTCTCTAGACCATTGGGCTATGGAGTCAACAGAAGGGCAGCAGAACTAGATCAACTCACTAAAGGGAATGTTCAAAGGGCAAGATAGCAGAGTAGAGTGTAGGTCTTTGGGCCAGAGGGTGAAAAGGTTTTAACCAAGGTGAGAGAGCAATTAAGAATTCTCAGACCGGGATTGAAATGAGGAACAAAGGGTAATCAGAAACAAAGGGAAATTAAGAATCCTTTTCTATAGATTATAAAGAAACAACCTAAACTAAGGAGCAATTAAGAATTCCTTAACTTAGATATCAGTAGAAAACATGTATTTGCCTAACTGTTAAAACATAGTGTAATTAAACAAATTCTGAGATAATACTCCAATTATAGCATTCAGGTTCATATATACATTGTAGAAAAACTATAAGAAATATAACAACAATGTGAGAAAATACTTGTCTGCACTTCGCTCAACACTTGAATCCTTTGAAATATTTGGTCTTTATTCACCAATCCAGCTCGCTGGCTCTGTCAATGCTCCAATGGCTTTATAGTATTTTGATTAAGAAGTCTATAGAAATGTCTAAGAATCCACACCAAAATACTTCAAATGAAGAAGTATTTATACAAATTCTAAACTGAAATATCTTGAAAAAATATCAAGATTGGTTTTACAAATATCTCAAACTGTTTTACATTAACAGAACTTAAATAAAGGACACTCAAAACTAATGAATCTATTTGACACTATATTTATGGATTGATGGTGACAAAGAAGAGAAATTTGAATTTGATAGCAACTCTTAATTGATGATGAGGCTTACAAGTTACTAACTGCCTCCCTCCTTTGTGCATTCTGCCCCAGAAATTCTGCAAAAGTATGACTTAAACAAGAAATTTCTGGAAAATGTACCATTTCTGCTCTATTTTTTTCATCTATCTTCACTTTGATTTTTCAATCTGATACACTTTTACTGATACTCTTTCATCTGATACACTTTTACTTTGATGACCTGTCAATATCCTTTATTGTGTTTTTACTTTTACTGTACATTTTAAATTTTTACTGTGTATTTCAACAGTAAATTATTTAGTTTTTTATATGTATCAGCATATGGTAATGGATATTGATCAACTTTTTGTATGTTTGATTTGTTTGTCTTTTGACTGTATGCTCTATCTGGTTCCTTTGTTTTAACAGTCAATGTCTCTGTGTGAATGATTTCTTTCTCTGTTCTATGTATAACTGTTTTCTTCTTCTGAATGAAGGTTTTTAAATAGATTTCCTTTCGAGTCTTGGAGTAAACAAGTTTTGTGACTAGTATCAAAACTGTTTATCCAAGCTCTGGTCTTCTACTAATTACCTGCAAAATACAACAATCATTAAGAAAACATAGGTTGGCAGGAAAGGAAATGATGGCTTTATTGCACAGGGAAGTCTGGGGAAGGAGTCGTGGCAATGTTTTTGAAAGTAATTGGAGGTCAAATTGTGTTGCAGAGGTTCAGGGTGGCGCTGGAAGGGTTTGATAAGTTTTACTGTGAAACAGGGAAAAAGGAATGAAAACGAGGGTTTTTAGGGTTTTAACAGGCAACTTTTTAAATTTGGCACGAGATTAGTTAAGTGAACAGTGATGGTCTTGTCTTATGTGGGGAGGCGGTTTTCCAAGCCATCACACCGCTTTTGTGGTGAAGGTGGTATTGAGGGGGGGTCACCTGATCTACCCCCACGCCCAACATGTAGCATTTGGGTTTCGGGGGAAAACTTCTTTATTGGGCGGGTAAGGATCGACCATCGGGTGCAGCTGATATGGCTATGCGCTATTTGATTTGGGCACTGACAATCAGATGGCAGTCGGGTGGTGAAATAGCATGGACGGGATGGGGAAAAAGTTTAGGGGGCCCTTAGGCTTTAATCACAAGTGGTTTGTGATTAATTATAGGTTAAATACGGGATTAAATTAATCGGAAGGGTTTTAATGAACTGGGACCATGGGTTTAAACGAAGGGATTTTCTTAACTTTACCAAGGGTTGGTGAGTTAAGAGGGGTTCGTTGGGGAGGTATGAAATAGAGGGTAAAACTATAGTTTATAATTAAACTATGGGTTGGGATATTATATATGGAGGATTTATTTAATACGGGAAAAAAGTATATCGGGGAGGTAATACATTAGGTTTGCATGTTAATATGAAATGAATATGCGGGAATGTAAAATACACTAGGCATAGTGTAAAATATGATTTCTAGTCACGATTTGTTCATTGTGATGCCCCACATAATCATTTAACACTTCTACTTAGGATAAAGCTTTTTTGTGGGTTTTTGAGTGAAAATGGGACTTAACATGGGATTTTAACTTTTCATAGGCAAATGTTGTTTAACCTTAGGAAAAGGGATTTTATTAGGGTAATGGAGGGGGAATGGATTTTATGAAGGGGATTCTAGCACTTGATGTCCATAAGTCATTAAGCCGAGGGTCCGGTCCCTCCAAAAGTTAGAGAAATGCTCTGAGCCTCTTTGACTTGAAGGATTAAAAGTACTAGAACATGCTTGTCGATAGGAAATTTGTAAGTATAGGGGAAAAAATCACTAAGGGGGAGTTAATTAAATTAACTTGTAAACCTTGATTTTTCCTTCATAATTGATCATACATATTAGCACATATGTCTAAGCATGATGAATGTGTTTTGATCCAACCAATCTTATACTTCAACAACCTTTCTTCTACTTACCCATTACTTACCCTACCATTTTTTCTTCATTTTATGTGGGTGCATTTAGACTAGCAAACCCTTATCATCTGTTTTTCTTTTGAAAAGTAATATATCTGATTCTAACCTTATATCATCCAAGGGCTCAGATTAAACTGATGAGCTCATTTTATTTTCTCTACCTATCTAATGATCTGCCAAGATTAAGCTGTTTGGTCAGATTTTATTCTCTAACTATAAACATAAAATTCAAAGCATGAAAAAGTCAAGATTAAGCAGTTTGACTACCATGGGTTGTGGCATGAATACCAAGCTGCACACAATCATTATTATGCATAAAGTAAATAGTAGTGGCATTTAGACTTGCATACTTTCATGGTCTCTTTTTGTTTTTTGGGGTTCATATATTCTCATTTTTTGACCTTTTCTCATTCTTTTTGTCCTTTGATTTTTCTTTTAGGAGATAACCTCTTTACATTTTTTAATTTTTTAATATGGAAAACATTTGCAGAAAGAAAAGGTATGTACAATATTACAAGGCTTAACCTTAGTCATTCAAAATTATGACTCCTATTGGTATAGGAACCTAACTGTGGCTCCACTTGGGGATGGCATCTTCTGAAAACATGTCAAGAACTAATGAAGATCAATGGTCTTTGACTTAAGACTGTGGTTACCTTATAACTATGCTTATGTGATTTTTGCCTTATTATATAATCTCTGTCACTGAAAATCTTGAACTGAAATCATAGCCTTTTCTGCAAACTAAAATCTGACACATGCTGTACTGAAATCTGATCTGAAATAAACTTGCTGCTAAAAAACTGAATTTATTCAAACTGAAATCCTACCTACTTACTCTAATCAGTTGTCCAACTATTGGTTAGGTAAAATGAAACAACCAATGCAACCATCCAAGCATCATATACATTGGTGAATTTTGCTGCTTGTGCTTGTTTGTGATTAAAACTGAGATTCTAAAGCCAATTATAACCTTGTCAACAAATGAGAAGATAAGGAAATACTTGATTTCCTTTGTTGACTCTAGAAACTATACAAAAGGATCTTCCAAAATATACACACTATTTTTGAACTGATTTAAGCAACTGTACATCTATTTTGGATGGCCTCCGGGCCATGAAACTGAAATATCACTTTCACCTTTATCACCCCACAAAATTTCAAACAAGATTTGTGATGATATTTCTTCTGATTGAAATGTTTGACTGATAAAACATTTATCATTTTGATCTTGAATCTGATTATTAGTTAATGAAGAACAATTCTGATTGCTTTCATTATCCGACCTGTTAGTTATGGGATCATGAAAAACTTGGAAGGATTGCTGCAACTTATTACTCATAGGTTTGAATGGGACTTCAAAAATTTCTACAAGCTGCTCATCCTTTTCTTTAGAGTTTTCATACCACATTTCCTTTAAAAATTGAAATGATTCAAAACATAGTGGTAAAGAAGCTTCACTTATTTCCAAATTTTCTTCACTTTATTCCTCACTTTCATAGCTGATATGGATAAGATGATCATTGTTTTCAAGCTGCTGAAACTAAATTCCTTTATTTCCCAAACTAGTTTATGATTGCCCTGTAAAGTTAGTTTGGATTTGAAGAACATAATTATCATCATATTGATCATATTTGGGCAAATCATTAAAAGAAGTAATGTCATCAAACATACACATTAGATCAGCAAATTTCTTCTCCCCATATTACTCTATAAATCTACCTTTTGATCTATGGTAGTTGGAATTAGAAGGAATTTGTTCATGGCTATCAACCTCTTTTTTTGTGAAATAAATGTGCCATGGTGATTTTGAGCAAAAAAACTATTTTTCATGTGATCTTCTGTGTCCTTTCCTGTATTTTTCTTACCAAAATGTTGAGTTTTACCTCTACAATGTTGTTTTCCTCCGCTTCTGCTTTCAACTTTTCTCTTCTAATTTGCAGATTAACTTCCACATCTACTGCAATGTTTTGCATTTGCTCCAGTGTTGAGGGGTTTTTTTCTTTTAGCTGAAATTATATCTCTGGATCAAATGCTTTTGGATTCAAGAGAGCCGAATCAGGAGGAGGTCTTATATTTGATGGCATTGAATAATAGACTTGATTAAATATGTATGAAAATTGTTGTATTGTTTCATTTTGATGTCTTTTTAACTGATTATATTCTTCTATGATCACAAAAAGATTGACTTTGATTATCCATCTATCAAGGAAAACTTTGATAAACTGTTGGAAATTTGAGATGCTTGCAATAGGTAGATTCTTGAACCAACTCTTTACTCTACTTTGCAAAGAGAGCAAAAATTATGATTCTAACATCATCTTCATCAATCTCAAATAAGTCCAGATAATTTTCAAAACCTTGAATATGTTTTGGGTAGTGATTTTACCATCTTCTCCATCAAACCTAGGGAGATACTTGTAATAATTGTTAGGGAAATCATGGAGTATAGGAGGCAACATGAGGGGCTTATATCTATCAGGAACTTTACAAGGTATAGGAATATGTACAGGGATTGTAAGATCATTCTTGATTATTTGAGATTTCTTGATTGGAAAATGATCATCATAAGATTCAGAAGAATGCTGCTCAAATGTGTAAGGAGATTTTATATTTACAATTTTCAAAGGAAAATAATTAAAAAATAATCTAAGATCTTCTTTAAAATACAATATACATTGAAAACCTTCTTGATGAGAAAAAACATGATGTCTTGGATAACAATCCAAGTGAAAATCCTGATCTTTTCATATTGTTCTTTCAGGTTCATTCCTCTAGTGGAGTCTTGATTGTGAAATTGATATGGAGTCGCTAGGTGGATGATTTTAACCTTTTTGTGTCTGAT
The DNA here is from genome assembly GCA_031772625.1 of Pinus tabuliformis. Classification (NCBI taxonomy): domain Eukaryota; kingdom Viridiplantae; phylum Streptophyta; class Pinopsida; order Pinales; family Pinaceae; genus Pinus; species Pinus tabuliformis. The sequence goes on from CM062817.1 coordinate 869,594,655, forward strand.
CACTATCCACCATCATAGATCATATATAAACCTATAAAATATTTCTGAAGAAAATGTTAGTCGGTCCCCAGTATGGTCGCCACTATGTTATCACTCAGTAATTTCTCAAGGTTAAAGAAAGAAATCACCGAGGTAACCACAAACCACTTTTGGAGCATAGGCTTTAGCCAACCTAGGTTCAAAGAGGGCTCTCTCTATATGATTTAGCTTTGTTTGTTTGAATTTTAGGCTAGTTATGAATGTTCAGGGGGTTTTTTATTTGTATTGAAGATTGAGTGGTGGGGTTCTTTAAATAGATGGATAGAATTATGTCTCTAGACTATTGGGCTATGGATTCAACAGAAGTGTAGTAGAACTAGATCAACTCACTAAAGCGAATGTTCAAAGGGCAAGATAACAAAGTAGAGTGCAGGTATTTGGGCTAGAGGGGTGAAAAGGTTTCAACCATGGTGAGAGAGTAATTAAGAATTCTCAGACCGGGATTGAAACGAGGAACAAAGGGTAATCGAAAACAAAGGGCAATTAAGAATCCTTTGATATAGATTATAAAGAAACAACCTAAACTAAGGAGCAATTAAGAATTCCTTAACTTAGATATCAGTAGAAAACATGTATTTGCCTAACTGTTAAAACATAGTATAATTAAACAAATTTACAGATAATACTATAGTTATAGCATTCAGGTTCAGATATACATTATGGAAAAAATGTAAGAAAGATAACAATAATGTGAGAAAATACTTGTCTTCACTTCGCTCAACACATGAATCATTTGAAATATCTGGTATTTATTCATCAATCCAGCTTTTTGGCTTAGTCAATGCTCCAATGGATTTACAATATTTTGATCAAGAAGTCTATAGAAATGTCTAAGAATCCACACCAAAATACTTCAAATGAAGAAATATTTATACAAATTCTAAACTGAAATATCTTGAAAAAATATCAAGATTGGTTTTACAAATATCTCAAACTGTTTTACGTTAATAGAACTTAAATAAAGGACACTCAAAAATAATGAATCTATTTGGCACTATATTTATGGATTTATGGTGACAAAGAAGAGAAATTTGAATCTGATAGCAACTCTTAATTGATGATGAGGCTCCCAAGTCACTAACTACCTCCCTCCTTTGTGCATTTTTCCCCAAAAATTCTGCAAAATTATGACTTAAACATGAAATTTCTAGAAAATGTACCATTTCTGCTCTGTTTTTTTCATCTATCTTCACTTTGATTTTTCAATCTGATACACTTTTACTAATACTCTTTCATTTGATACACTTTTACTTTGATGACCTGTCAATATCCTTTACCGTGTTTTTACTTTTATTGTATATTTTAACTTTTTATTGTGTATTTCAACAGTAAATTATTTAGTTTTTTATATGTATCAACATATGGTAATGGATATTGATCAACTTTCTATATGTTTGATCCATTTGTCTTTTGACTGTATACTCTATCTGGTTCCTTTGTTTTAATAGTCAATGTCTCTGTGTGAATGATTTCTTTCTCTGTTCTATGTATAGCTATTTTCTTCTTTTGAATGAAGGCTTTTAAATAGATTTCCTTTCGAGTCTTGGAGTAAACAAGTTTCATGACTAGTATCAAAACTATTTATCCAAGCTCTGTTCTTCTGCTAATTACCTGCAAAATACAACAATCATTAAGAAAACATAGGTTGGCAGGAAAGGCAATTGACGGTTTTATTGCACAGGGAAGTTTAGGGAAGGAGTCATGGCAATGTTTTTGAAAGTAGTTAGAGGTCAAATTGTGTTGCAGAGGTTCAAGGCAACGCTGGAAGGGTTTGATAGGTTTTATTGTGAAACAAGGTAAAAGGAATGAAAATGAGGGTTTTCAGGGTTTTAACGGGTAACTTTTTAAATTTGGCGTTGGATTAGTAAAGTGAATAGTGATGGTCTTTTCTTATGTGGGGAGGTAGTTTTCCAAGCCATCGCACCACTTTTGTGGTGAAGGTGGTATTGAGGAGGGGTCACCTGATCTACCTCTGCGATTGACATGTAGCATTTGGGGTTCGTGGGAAAACCACTTTATCAGTTGGGTAACGATCGGCCATCGGGCGCGATCGATATGGCTGTGCGCCATTTCATTTGGGTGCTGACAATTGGATGGCACTCGGGTGGTGAAATAACATGGATGGGATGGGGAAAAGTTTAGGGGGCCCGAGGCTTTAATCACAAGTGGTTTGTGATTAATTATAGGTTAAATACGGGATTAAATTGATCAAAAGGGTTTTAATGAAGTGGGACCATGGGTTTAAACAGAGGTATTTTCTTAACTTTACCAAGGGTTGGTGAGTTAAGAGGGGTTCATCAGGGAGGTATGAAATATATGGTAAAACTATAGTTTATAATTAAAATATGGGTTGGGATATTATATATGGAGGATTTATTTAATACGGGAAAAAGTATATCGGGAGGTAATACATTAGGTTAGCATGTTAATATGAAATGAATGTCTAGGAATGTAAAATACACTAGGCATAATGTAAAATATGCTTTCTAGGCACAATTTGTTCATTGTGATGCCCCACATAATCATTTAACACTTCTACTTAGGATAAATCCTTTTTGTGGGTTTTTGAGTGAAAATGGGATTTAACATGGGATTTTTACTTTTCATAGGTAAATGGTGTTTAAACTTAGGAAAAGGGGTTTTATTAGGGTAATGGAAGGGGAATGGATTTTATGAAGGGGATTCTAGCACTTGATGTCCATAAGTCATTAAGCCTAGGGTCAGGACCCACCAAAAGTTAGAGAAATACTCTCATCATGTTTGACTTGAAGGATTAAAAGTACTAGAACATGCTTGTGGATAGGAAATTAGTAAGTATAGGGGAAAAAATGACTGAGGGGGAGTTAATTAAATTAACTTGTAAACCTTTTCTTTTGCCTTCTGTTATCACCTAGATTGAACCTCAGGCTGAAGGAAGGCAATGCCAAGGTAACCACAAACCATGCTTAGCCAGGTAGCTAACCATACTAGGCCGGGAGAGGGCTCTCTCTGTAAGGATCTTAGCCAAGATGACTATATCAGGAAAATAATTTTAGGCTAGGTACAGTAGCACAAAGTTTTTATTGGATTTTGAAAGAGTTTTGCTAGATCAGGAGGAGTTGCACAGTTAGGGCTAGGGAATTAGGTCAGAATTATGGGGTGTTCAATGGGGCAAGGTAGGCATAAGGTTTAGCACTCTAGGGCTTGATGGGTGAGGTGTATTAAGACTAGTGATAGGCTAGTAAGAGCATGTGATTACCATGGATCCTTCCCAACTATAGAAAACATGAAATGGTGAATATTTTCCCAAAGCCGAGCACTGATGTAATGAATTATACCTATCAACTTGAAAGCATTCACTTGGAAAACAATGAAATGATTAATGAAGTATACAAAACACATTAACATATAATAAAAAAAGAATAAGCTGTACTAAAACTCCATACCACATGGATCCCATAAAAATAACTGCAATTCTTATTAATCTCTTGCTAAACTGCTACAAAATGATGTATAATCAAGGTCCAACCCTTTACAATGAGGAAGAAGAAGAAGATATAGACATGAATTCAACCTCCTCCCATCCTTAGGGGTAGAATCCATAAGATGAGTAGCTAATCTAACCAACACTAAACAAGAAACAGGAATATAGGCATCTTCAACAACTTGCCTCTAAATGTGAAAAGTTGATTCATTTGAGCTCAAATTGACTTCTAATGTAATGAATCTAACCTCTACTACTATTTATCCATCATATTTACATGCCAAGTCATCATTTACAATGGTGAAACATTCTCCATGAGAGAGAATCCATGAACACAGTCAAAAAATGGAAAAATAGTCGTCCTATGCAAATTTGCCCTATGCGCAGCGCCACTGGCCCAACGCGCATCGCCACTTTTAGGTCCGTTTTGGAGGCCTTCTTAGCATCCAAATTCAGCTCATGATAGCTCATTGGAAAGGTATTAAAGTATACTTTTGAAAACACCTAAAATTTATGCATTTGAAGCTCATTTGACCCCTAAAAACTTGATTCTCCCAAGACTGCTTCTGTGTGTCCAAAAAGTGGCAGAAAGGTCATTTTTAGGGTTTTTTTTTACCTTTTGGTGGAGCAGTTCTACCCCAAAAATTTAGCAAATCCATAGGGTGCATGTACTCATCACTCTAAATCCAAAAATGAAAACAATTTGTACATTGGGTGCCCCTAGGAAGAGCGCAATGCTAGTGGCGTTGCGCGTTGAGGTAGATTTTCTATGTAAACTTTCAAAATTTGCAAATGACAAAAATTCTTCCAAACTTGCCCAAAATTGGTGAGAAAAACCATCATCAAGTATCCTAATGAGCCAAGGAAGCTTCAGTAAGAAAACTAAGCCTATCCTCCTCCTTTTTTCCTTTTAGAGCCCGCCTAAGCCTAGTTTTCATCCTTTTGACCCTCATGTTGCAAATTTTGTTTCGGTTCCTGTAATGGTAGGCTATGTGGCAAATCATCTGATTGTCTCTATTGGCCTTCTGCAATAGCTTCTCAAGGTGAAAGTTTACTCTCTCAAGCCAAGTCTCTTTATCATCTTCAATCTCCTTCTCAATAGGAGTCAAAGTGACTTGTGCCTCTTTGTCACTTTGTCATTTTACCTTGAGCAGTTCTAGCTCCATGAGGACTTGTTTGCCACTCAACTACTTTTTATCTTGTTCCAAATATGTGATGACATATTTGGCCCTCTCCAAATTGTCCATCAAAGCTTGGACTTGATCCTCCTTTTCTTGTATGATGATGTCCTTTATTGTTTCTTTGTCCTGAGCCTCTAAGTCAATTATTTCCACGCCATGATGAGTATAACACTACTCTGGCTCATCATGCTATGTTAGATCAAAGTCCCTCTCTTTCCCCTCATCATCAAAACTCTCCTCCAGAATATTTTCCTTCCCTTTGTGCAACTCCTGCACCTTTACTTGCTGCGTTGATAAAGAAGGCAAAGCCCCTTCCACATCCTGTGGAGCTAGCATTTGCCTATGGATTGATGAAGAAGGCAAGGTCGCTTCCACATCCCATGGAGCAAACAATTGCCTATCAGCTGCAAACAATCTCCTTATGCCCCTCTGAAATGTCATGTAAGTCTCAGGCACCTCAGTAGTTCTAGTTTCTTTGGCCTCCTCATCTGTTTTTACATGAGCACTGCTAGAAGGTCCCCCTGCTTCTTGAGACACTGGTGGAGGAATTTGAGGACCCCTGAAGATGTCATGAGAAATAAATTTCTCCCAAGAGATGTTGAGGAGGCTGAGATGATGAAGCACAAACATCTTGATCAGGTAATAATGATAGAGACTGCTCATCTCCTGAGGGTATGGCTTCTTCTGCACAAAATGGGCCATCTTCTCAATATTCCTGAATAAGAAATAAGGGAGTTTTAACATCTTCACCCTGGTAAAATGCATGAGGAGCCTTATGTGACAGGTGTACAGCTTGGAAAATTTGCCCTCATAATTGAAATATTTCATGATGATTTTCATCATGGGGACATACTTGTCTTCAAGAAATCTGAAAGGAAAAAGTCTTTTCACCTCATTTCTATACCGGGGTTTGATATAAGGCTCATAATAGTGTTCATCCAGGTCTTGGGCCTTGTATCACTTCTCCCCTACATTCAAAATCCTGGTGGCATCTGCAATAATGGAAGGTGAGACTGTGAATGTTACCCCAGCAAGAGTCACCTTGTTGTCCTGAAGATGGGCTACAAAAAGTCTGGTGAGCTCAGGGTGGTGTTGAAATCTCTCTACCTGCTCATAGAACTCATAGCAGCCAAGATATCTGAAACAAGTGACAACCAACTGAGAGGCCTGCAATTCTCTGAGGTTTGATGGCTCCTCTCTGATAATTCTTCCTCCCTTGTGTGGTTTTCTCTGATGCCGAGGTCTATCTGTCGAACTATCACTGTCGGTGTTTTCCTCCTCCTCATAGTCTCAGTCCTTGTTGTCCATGTTTGCAAGGCTTGAGGTTGTATGAAGGGAATGAGTGGGAGGGATTTAGGAGTGAAGGGATGGGAGATGACCTTATGGGCTAGAAAATGAATGAGGAAGTAGGAATCATAAAAATGAGAGGGAAGGCTTGGTTTGTTTGAGATATTGCTTTTTGGGAAGAGGGATAAAGGGATGTGGATGTTATGGAATGGGGATAAAGGGATAAAGGGATAGAGGGATAGGGAAATAGTTTAGAGTTGTAGTGATAGGTGATAGGAGGAACAATGGCGGTTTATGGTTCTAGGTATAAAAGGGAGAATTTTAGGGTTTCACACTTGCCATGGGGAACGATACTTAAGAGTTTGAAATGAAATCCAACAATGTAGTATGGGAGGACAACTTACTTGTACGAAGGTAAGAGAGGGAAATTTTGAAGTTTTTTGAAGTTTTGAGGCGTTTCTGGCCCTTCTGCTCAACGCGGAGTGCCATTGCATAGACGCGCAACGCCACCTCTAGAAGTGCAATGCAGTGTAAAATTACACTGTGGAAATTCCCATACACATAGTGCTGGGCCTAGACGAGCAACGCCAAAGTATCAATGCACATCATTGACCCTCCTGCTTGAAACGTGAAGTGCCAGTCTGCCTACGCGCAATGCCACTCCACCATTGCTCCAAACGCGCAGCGCCACTTCTCCTTTGCCCAAAACTTGCTCAACCTTTCCTCTTCTTCTCACTTTTTGACTCCTTTCTTGCCAGATGAGAATGATGAACTTGAAAATGAAATGTGAGACCTTATATAGGAGTAAATTTTGATTTTTCACTCAAAAAACCCACTTTCTAATGTTTCTTGACCTTCAAAACTCTGTTTTTAATGCCTTTTCTTCTTTGTTTCTTTTCAGGTGGATAATACTCAACTTGAACTGATTTTCACAGTGTTTCTTTGTCTTACAGTAAGGAGAGATGCTTTGGTGCAGTCGTGATCATTTATTACATAAAGTGACTTAAAATTACATAAGAAATACAAATTAACTCAAAATACTCTGTTTTGAAAATTACATTAGGTTAAAAGATAATGATATAGTGACTATGACCTACAAGCCATCATGCTTGATTTATTTATCATCCTCATACCCTTGCTAACCTTTATTTACACTTTTAAATCATGCTCTTGACCTTGGTAATGAAACCCTAAGACCTAATGAAACATCCCCTATGACCTAATAAAAGCATGATTGCAAATTGACCATGAAACCATAACTGAAGACAACCTGAAGAAGGATCTGCAAATATACTCTATGAGGGAGAAATTAGATTTTCTAAAGAGAAGTCAACCATCAGTGGATCAATTTGACATGACCTAATGAAATGATGTAAAAAATTTCAGTATGGTACCCCTAAAATGAAAATGCAAAGAGCAAATTTTGATCCCTGATGGAAGTGTGCAGATACTGACACTAACATTGGCCTTATTGGGGATGGCAACTCCTTAGAGGTGTCAAGAACACCATAGACCAAGTGCCTCATCCATTGGACAATACGTTCAAAACAAAAAAAAAAAGTGAAAAATGACTCAATACAAACTGAAAACTGACTCACGACAAACTCTAAACTTGACTATAAACCAAATCAACCAAATTGGACACAAATCATTCGAACTTTATAGGCTTCACTTCGGGCCCCAAGCTCAAATGACAGTGTACTTGAAACCTTGCAAGGAAAATAAAACTGGTATATACAATGAAGGTGAATTAATCTTCAGGGAACAACCTCAAAAGTAGTAGTGCTTTAGGAGCCTACCATTCACTGGCCCTCCTGAACATTCCTGACCATCCATTTCCTTTAACAAAAATGCATTCTGTCCTCGATAAGTTGAGATTTTATATGGTCCTTTCCATAAATTGTCAAACTTACCATGCTTTCCCTTTTCCTCATTCCATGCATCCCACCGCAGCACTACATCTTCCAGCTAAAACTTTTCTGCTTTGGTTTTGTAGTCATAAATTTTCTTTATCTTCTCTTGCAACCGGAAAGTGTTTTGGGAAACCTCTTCCCTTATTTTCTGAAGGTGAATATTTTGATTAATTTTGCGCTAAATATCATCCTCTTCGTTTCCAGCTTCCTGTAACAATCTCATGACTGGGACTGCAAGTGATGTAGGAAATACTGTATCAATGCCATAAACCAACTCAAAAGGTGACATGCCTATTGATTTCTAGCTGCTCACTTTGTCAGTCCAATAGGAATTAACAAGCTTTCTATGCCAATTCTTCTTGTTTGCCTCCAACATTTTCTTGATAATGTTCACCAAGGATTTATTTGATGACTCAGCCAATCCCATTTCCTTGCGGGTAGTAATCCGTGGAATGACCCAATGTAATGTTGTACTTGTTGAAAAACTCGACCATCTTCTTGGAATTAAATGTTGTTGCATTATCTATTATAATCTTGTGAGGGAAACCAAAGTGAGACAAGATATTAGATTCTAAAAATTGGATAATTACCGTGTCCATGGCTTGCCTTGTCAGAATGGCCTCAATCCACTTGGTGAAGTAATCGATAGCTGTCAAAATCCATCTGTGTTGTGCTGATGATGTGGGATGGATTTCTCCTATGAAATCAAGTCCCCACTGCTGGAAAGGTGCATTTATTTCAACTGGCTTCAAAGGAAGAGGAAGAAACTTCCTTTTTCCTTGAAAAACTTGGCATTCATGGCAGCCCATAACTGTCTTATATAAATCTGAAAACAAAGTTGGCCAATAATATCCTACTCTCAACACTTTGTTAGCTGTTGTTTTCCAAAACAAATGACCACCACAATCACCTCTATGAAAATCATTCATTACCTGCTAAGCTTCATCTTCAACCAAACAATTAAGAAGAATTCCTCCCAGATCTTTCCAATAGAGAGCACTATTTAAAATGTAGAATTTTACAGACTTTAGTTTTAGTGATCTACCTTTACTTCTTGACATTCCAGGAGATGGTGAAAGATGTTGAAGAACATAAACTATATCAGAATACCAAGGTGATTTGAGAAACATTTATGATACTTGAATGAGTGAGCCACCATCTTCGTCCTATGACATTGCTACAATGAGATTTATGTCTAGAGCATGCAAATTTGATTCAGCCATCAATTTTTCCAAGCCTTTCCCTTTGATCAGTTTGGTGGGTTTAATCTCAAGATCATAATCCAACATTGCTGCTATCCACTTACCTCTTCTTCCCTCTGAATCAGTTTGCATGAGGACATCCTTGACTGCTGCGTTAGGAACATATGCTATAGTATGTGAATGTAGAATGTATACTCTGAAATCCTTCAATGACTTTATAAGAGCCAGTGCTTGTTTTTCAATGATATTGTAACGCAAGGCAACATCTCGAATAGTCCTACTGAAAAAAGCAATGGGTTGCTCCACTTGATCCCTCTTTTGCATCAACACCGCAACCATGGTGTGCTCGGATACAAATTAAAATATAATAAAATCATGAGTATAATCAGGACTAATCAAGACTGGGGTTGTGGTCAAAGCAAACTTTACCAAGTTGAATGATTTCATGGCATCCTCGGTCCATTTCATAGTGCTATCCTTTTTCAACATATTAGTTATTTCATGTAAATGCTCAGCCAAATTTGGTATAAATCTGCGTAAGAAATTCATCTTACCATTGAAAGCCTGAATCTCCTTTTTGTTGCATGGAAAGTTTATATGCTAGATTTCGCCCACCCTTGAAGGATCAATGCGAATACCATCTTTAGAAATTATATGACCGAGGAGTTTACCCTCGTCCATGGCAAAAAGGCTCTTTTTTGAGTTTAGAGAGATCCCAAAATTCATACATTTCTGAAAGACAATCCTTAAGTAGTGCAAATGCTCATCATCAGAACCAAAAAATATGGTGAGATCATCTAAATAAACTACCAAGAAAACATCCTTCTCATTAGCAAAAGCTATGTCCATCGCCCACTGAAAAGTGGCTTCGACATTCTTCAATCCAAATGGCATTTTGGCATACTGAAAAGTTTCCCAAGGTGTTGTGAATGCAGTTTTGTCTTGGTCTTTTTCATGCACCAAGATCTTATTATAGCCTGAGTAACCATCAAGTAGTGACATCCGTGATGCTCTAATTACTCTTTGCAAAATATGGTCCATCTTAGGAAGTAGCTAATTATCCTTTAAGGACACTTTGTTGAGGTTCCGGAAATCTATGCACAACCTTATTTCTTCGGTCTTCTTTTGTACCGGGACCAAATTTGAAATCCAATCAGAAAATCTAATTGGAACAATAATGCCAACTTTAAACAATCTATTAACCTCTTTCTCGATGGATGGCAACAGCTTTGGATTGATTCTTCTCAACTTCTGTCTAAAAGGTTTTTGATCTGGCTTGATAGGAATAGTATGTTGAATGATATCCTTGATATACACTTTCAAATCTGAATAATCCCAAGCAAAAACATCAGAAAATTCATAAAGTAATCTAACATACTTAGCCTTTACTTAGGGAGACAATGCTTTTGCTAACTTCACAAGCTTGGGATGTTCAGTTGTTCCAAGATTTATATCTTCAACTCCTTTTTCCGTCGGAACCAAGGTCAGTTTTCTTGCCACATCATCCTGATAAAAAAGCTCCTCTAAAGGTATCAAACCTCTAGGAATAATATTATCTTTCAGTTGTAAAACCTCCATCTAATTTACCTCAATATTTTGTTCATCAGAATCACAAACATCATCAATGGAAGTATTCTTAAACTTTCCTTCATTTTGCAAAAAGGCATTAATGTCATTGTCATTCCAAAAAACTTGCCAATACCTCAAATTATTGGGAACAATGGGCCTATGTTTGACATGAATTTCAAATTTGTTGCTAGAATTCATTGGAATCTTCAAATTTCTGGCCATAGTGGCAAGTGAATTTGCAATGATGTTTTGAGTCTGGGTACTGTTGTCAAGGTATATTCAGTAAACATCCTCAAAATATCTAGAACTACATTTATGTAGGCTCTCATCCGTAGATGTTTTGCTTGATATTCTCCTTTTACTTGTTTAATCACCAGCTCTGAATCACCATAAACAGAAATCCTTTTCGCATCCAGTTTCTTCAAAATTTTAAGACCTGTAATCAAAGCCTCATACTCCGCTTCATTATTAGAGCAATCAAAAGCTAACTTGTAGGAACATACTCTAACATTACTTGGGACTTTGGCAGGCTGGAAAGCAGGGCTTCGAATCCAAATTCCAATACCAGCACCATCCTTACCCACAGTGCCATCAAAGTCCATGCTCCAAAGGCTGGCTTCATCTTCTAGATGTTGGAATTCTGTTTCTTTCTCAACCTTACCTTCGCTGATTACTTCATTTTTCTGCTCTTCACTGACCTTTTGTTGCTGTGTAGGCTGCTCAGAAGAACTTGCTATTTTTTCTTTTTCTTGATTAAGAACTGCTCTAAAATTCTTGGAAATTTCTGGTACATCATCTACTTCTACAAGCTGAATATCTACATCATTCAATCCACTATTAGAGTACAAAACAAAGGACTCTAAATTAGTATGTACAACATTTATCAAATGATTCACAGGCTTCTCTTTACTAGTGATCATATACTTCATTTTCTTTTCCCGGTACAACTTCCTCAATTGACCGAAAACAGGGATGGTAGCATAAGAGAAGTCAAGTTGTAAAGTGCCTTTGAGTTTAGCACCCCACAATCTAGATAAGAGCATACCAAACCGAGGCGGTATTTCAGCAACTACCACATCCATTAAGACATTTTTGGCTTGGATTTGATCTAAAGAAACCACCAAATATTTGATGAAACCAATGCAACAAAATCTACCAGAGTCAAAGGAGTACAAATCATGATATTTCTGGGTGATATCCAGGCCCAACTTTTCCATAATGGCTTTAGGCATCAAATTGTGGGAAGCTCTAGAATCTAACATAGCATTATGGAGAATATACTCATGCAATCTAAGACTCAGATAAAAGGGAGGGACTTCACTATCTTCAGGCTGACCTTCTATGGCTGGACCAAAAATGAGTTCAGGATGATCATCCTCGACATTCACCATGTCTAACAAAGGATCTATTTGCAATATTCTAGATACATGGTGTTTATAATTGCTATTCTTAACAAGCTCAGTCAAAGGAATGGACACTTTTAATTTAGCAATTTCACTTTCTAAATTAAAGGATGAAACTTTTTCTACCTCTTTGACACCAATGTCCTTCTTATCTGCTTGCTCTTTCGTTGCACTATCTTTTTTCTGATTGTTCTTCTCGTTTGTAGTGGTACTTGTTGATGGTACCTTGCTAGGATTTGGATCAACAAGCTCTTTCCCTTTCTTCTGAGTGTTTGAGGAATCATTCTTGGATTGCACATCCTTTCTTTTCTGAATGGGATTGACCGGTACATCTCTACTCCTTAAAGAGTACTGCCTCTGCTGTGCAGTCAAAGCATTCATATAACCACACTGATAATCATCAGATTCAACCTCCAAAACCACATCATTTGCTAAGATGTAATCCTCATCCCTTTGAATGTCTAGAACTTCTGCGTATTCTTCATCTTCGGTCAGAAATATAGGCATACCATTAGTAGTGAAAGGGTGACTTGTTTCAATTACCGGATCTTCCTCATCTTCTTCTTCCATTCCTTGAACATAATTCTACTGTAAGGGAGTTTTGATATGCTGTTGTTGCGCTGGTTGCTCTGGTGCCTTTTGTTCTCTCTGCTTGATTCGGAATTGGGGCTGCTGCTGTCCTCTAAAATTTGGATTCCGGATTGGCAATTTAGCTCTATTTGTGATGGATAACCGATCAACCATTATTTCCACTGTTCGAATCAATGTATCCATATTTACATCTAAAGTAGATGTTTCTTCTTTTATGGTCACCCTTTTCTCAGATCTCATTCTTGCTCTTTTGGCCAGCAAGTTTGCTTCTACACTCACAACATTCTTTTGCATGTCTTCTAGTGTGGTAGGATCATGTTCTCGCAACTGATATGCCATATCAGCATCGAAACCATCTGGAAATTTGAGCAAAGCCAATCCCTACAGTGGTTTAATGTTGGCTGGAATAACATTGTATACTGCATTAAACCTCACACAATAGTCTTGCACACTCTTTCCGACATTTATTTTGATGTTCTCATATTCGAACAAAACCTGAAGTGGATTCTTCTTCACCTCCCACTGATCCAGGAATTGCTTATGGAGGATTGGTAAAGTTGTGATAGAAGCTATTGGTAAAGAGGATTCTTTCACCTCCAAAGCTTTGTACAAACAATCTCATTATCACATCTTCAATATCTACTTCATGGACGTCAAAGAAATCATTCATTTTATCAACATTTTGCTGAGTTGTAATGGTTTGAGTGGCATCAAAGAAAGGTATTTTGGTTTGATAATCAGCGGGCATGGCACCAAGATTTGAGGTAAAACAAGGGGTGCATACCGGGCAACCATAGCTCGAGGTGGATTTAAAGCAATGATTGGGCTACTAGGAGTTGATGAAGTAGTTGATAGAGAACTGGAAGTAATAGGTGATTGATGGGGAATGATAGGTTGATAGGGAAGTGAAGGTATAAATGGAGGTGGGGAATGAATTTCAGAGGTTGAAGGGAATAATGGTGAACTAAGGGTAGTGGTCACTGGTTCAGAAAGCTCAGGGATCTTAGAAGTAGTGAGGGATGATTGAGGGGAATTTAGAATATACTCATCATTTGACCGGTTTTATTTTTGGACTTCGAGATCTGCAATAAACTCTGGATCTAGAATTATGTCGTCAAGTGCACTTTCAGACCTGGTTCTAAATAGGGAAAGGTCAAATGACAGATCAAAGGGGAGGTCTTCTAAAAACAACCACTCATCAAGGCAGGAATCTACTTTTATTGAAGGTGTTGGACTGACTGAACTTTCTTGTCTTTTGAGTCTTCTCGAAATCAGATTGGGATTATCCACTACTGGGGCAGGGTTTGGATTTGGATTGGCCCTAGTGTACTTTCTCGAAGCCATTGTGCTCAAATTTCAAAGTTTTATATATTGCTTTACAACTTTCCAATTCAGCCTAGTAAATTATAAAACTCATCATCCATAAGCTTAAGAATTCGAATGAAAGATATTACCGGGGTGATTAGTCTTTCATCCCCAATGGAGTCGCCACTATGTTATCACCTGGATTGAACCTCTGGCTGAAGGAAGGCAATACTAGGGTAACCACAAACCATGCTTAGCCAAGTAGCTAGCCCTACTAGGTCGGGAGAGGGCTCTCTCCATAAGGATCTCAGCCAAGATGACTGGATTAGGAAAAAAAATTTAGGCTAGGTATAATAGCACGAAGTTTTGATTGGATTTTGAAGGAGTTTTGTTGGATCAGGAGGAGCTAGATAGTTAGGGCTAGGGAATTAGGTCAGAATTGCAGGGTGTTCAATGGGGCAAGGTAGGCATAAGGTTTAGCACTCTAGAGCTTGATGGGTGAGGTGTTCTAAGACTGGTGAGAGGCTAGGAAGAGCATGTGATTACCATGGATCCTTCCTAAACTGTAGAAAATATGAAATGGTGAATATTTTCACAAAGTAGAGCATTGATGTAATGAATTATGCCTATCAACTTGAAAGAATTCACTTAGAAAACAATGAAATCATTAATGAAGTATACAAAACACATTAACATATGATCACAAAAGAAGAAGTTGTACTAAAACTCCATACCACATGGATCCCATAAAAATAGCTGCAATTCTTATTAATCTCCTGCTAAACTGCTACAAAATGATGCATAATTAAGGTCTGAGCATCCAGCTGAGTCCAACCCTTTACAATGAGGAGGAAGAAGAAGATATAGACATGAATTCAACCTCCTCCCATCCTCAGGGGTCGAATCCATAAGATGAGGATCTAATCTAACCAACACTGAACAAGAAATAGGAATATAGGCATCTTCAACAACTTGCCTCTAAAAGTGAAAAACTGATATTTGAGCTCAAATTGACTTCTAATGTAATGAATCTACCCTATACTACTAGTTATCCATCATATTTACATTCCAAGTCATCATTTACAATGGTGAAACATCCTCCATGAGAGAAAATCCATGAACACAGTCAAAAAATGGAAAAATATCCATCCTGTGCAAATTTGCCCTACGCACAGCGCCATTGGCCCAACGCGCAACGCCACTTGCAAGTCCCTTTTGGAGGCCTTTCCAGCATCCAAATTGATCTCATGGTAGCTCATTGGAAATTTCTTCAAGTCTACTTTCCAAAACACCTGGAATTTCTACATTTGAAGCTCATTTGAAACCTCAAAACTGGATTTGCCCAAGACTTCTTTTGTGTGTCCAAAAAGTCGCAGAAAGGTAATTTATAGGGTGTTTTTTGACCTTTTGGTGGAGCATTTATGCCCCAAACACTTAGAAAATCCATAGGTTGCATGTACTCATCGCTCTGAATCCAAAAATTTAAACCATTTGTGCATTGGGTACCCCTAGGAAAAGCACAACGCCAGTGGCGCTGCGTGCTGAGGCAGATTTTCTGTGTGTAAACTTTCAAAATTTGCAAATGACAAAAATTATTCCAAACTTGCCCAAAATTGGTGAGAAGCACCATCATCAAGTATCCTAATGAGCCAAGGAATATTCAGCAAGCAACCTAAACCTATCCTCCTCCTTTTTTCCTTTTAGAGCCCGCCTAAGCCTATTTTTCATCCTTTTGACCCTCATGTTGCAAATTTTGTTTCGGGTCCTGTAATGGTAGTCCATGTGCCTGATCATCTTATTGTCTCTATTGGCCTTCCGCAATAGCTTCTCAAGGTGAAAATTGACTCTCTGAAGCCAAGTCTCTCTATCATCTTCAATTTCTTTCTCAATAAGAGTTAAAGTGACCTGTGCCTCTTTGTCACTTTGTCATTTTACCTTGAGCAGTTCCTGCTCCATGAGGACTTGTTTGTCACTTAGTTGCTTGTTCTCTTGTTCCAAATATGTGATGACATACTTGGCCCTCTCCAAATTGTCCATCAAAGCTTGGACTTGAGCCTCCTTTTCTTGTATGATGATGTCCTTTACTGTTTCTTTGTCCTGAGCCTCTAAGTCAATTATTTCCACGCAATGATGAGTATAATGCTGCTCCAACTCATCATGCTCTGTCAGATAAAAGTCCTTCTCTTTCTCCCCATCATCAAAACTCTCCTCCGACATCTTTTCCTTCCCTTTGTGCAGCTTCTGCACCTGTACCTGTTGTGTTGACGAAGAAGGCAAAGCCCCTTCCACATCCCATGGAGCTCGCATTTACCTATGGGTTGATGAAGAAGGCAAGGTCCCTTCCACATCTCTTGGAGCAAATACTTGCCTATCAGCTGCAACCAATCTCCTTATGTCCCTCTGATATGTCATGTAAGTCCCGCGCACCTCAATAGTTCTAGTTTCTTTGGCCTCCTCATTTGTTTTCAAATGAGCATTGCTAGAAGGTCCCCTTGCTTCTTGAGACACTGGTGGAGGAATTTGAGGACCCCTGAAGATTTCATGAGAAATAAATGTCTCCCAAGAGATGTTGAGGAGGCTGAGATGATGAAGCACAATCATCTTGATTAGGGAATAATGATAGAGACTGCTCATCTGCTGAGGGTATGGCTTCTTCTGCACAAAATGGGCCATCTTCTCAATATTCCTGAACAAGAAATAAGGGAGGTTTAACATCTTCACCCTGGTAAAATGCATGAGGAGCCTGATGTGATAGGTGTACAACCTGGAAAATCTTCCCTCACAAATGAAATATTTCATGATGATTTTCATCATGGGGACATACTTGTCTTCAAGAAATCTAAAAGGAAAAAGTATTTTCACCTCATTTCTGTACCAGGGTTTGATATAACGCTCATAATAGTGTTCATCTAGGTCCTGGGCCTTGTACCACTTCTCCCCTACATTGGGAATCCTGGTGGTATCTGCAATAATGGAAGGTGAGACTATGAATGTTACCCCAGCAAGAGTCACCTTGTTGTCCTAAAGATGGGCTACAAAAATTTTGGTGAGCTCAGGGTGGTGTTGAACTCTCTCTGCTTGCTCACAGAACTCATAGCAGCCAAGATATCTGAAACAAGTGACAACCAACTGAGAGGCCTACAATTCTCTGAGATTTGATGGCTCCTCTCTGATAATTCTGCCTCCCTTGTTCGGTTTTCTCTGATGTCGAGGTCTCTCTATCGAACTATCACTGCCGGTGCTTTCCTCCTCCTCTAGCCTCGGTCGTCTCTATCCATGTTTGCAAGGCTTGAGGTTGTATGAAGGGAATGAGTGGGAGTGAAGGGATGGGAATGACCTTATGGGCTAGAAATGAATGAGGAAGTAGAAATCATAAAAATGAGAGGGAAGGCTTGGTTTGTTTGAGATATTGCTTTTTGGGAAGAGGGATAAATGGATGTGGATGTTATGGAATGGGGATAAAGGGATAAAGGGATAGAGGTATAGGGAAATAGTTTAGAGTTGTAGTGATAGGTGATAGGAGGAACAATGGGGGTTTAGGGTTTTAGGCATAAAAGGGAGAATTTTAGGGTTTCACACTTGCCATGGAGAATGATACTTAAGAGTTTGAAATGTAAACCAACAATGTAGTATGGGAGGAAAACTTACTTGTATGAAGGTAAGAGATGGCAATTTTGAAGTTTGTTGAAGTTTTGAGGCGTTTCTAGCCCTTCTGCTCAATGCGCAGCACCACCGCACAGACGTGTAGCGCCACCTCTAGAAGCGGAACGCAATGTAAAATTACACTATGGAAATTCCTAGATGCATAGCACCAACCCTCCTGTTTGAAACACGCAGGGCTAGTCTGCCTACGTGTAGCACCAATTCACCACTGCTCCAAATGCATAGCGCCACCCTCCAGAAGCGCAGCGCCACTTCTCTTTTGCCCAAAACTCACTCAACCTTTCCTCTTCTTCTCACTTTTTACTCCTTGGTTGCCAAATGAGAATAATGAACTTGAAAATGAAATGTGAGACCTTACATAGGAGTAAATTTTGATTTTTCACTTGAAAATCCCACTTTCTAATGTTTCTTGACCTTCTTCAAAACTTTGTTTTTAATGCCTTTTCTTCTTTGTTTCTTTTTAGGTGGATAATGCTCAACTTGAATTGATTTTTGCAGTGTTTCTTTTTCTTGCAGCAAGGAGAGATTCTTTGGTGCATTCGGGATCATTTATTACATAAAGTGACTTAAAATTACATAAGAAATACAAATTAACTCAAAATACTCTGTTTTCACCTCAAAAACATATTTTTGAGGTGAAAATTACATTAGGTTAAAAGATAATGATATAGTGATTATGACCTACAAGCCATCATGCTTGACTTATTTATCATCCTCATACCCTTGCTAACCTTTATTTACACTTTTAAATCATGCTCTTGACCTTGGTAATGAAACCCTAAGACCTAATGAAACATGCCCTATGACCTAATGAAAGTGTGATTGCAAATTGACCATGAAGCCATAACTAAAGACAACCTGATGAAGGGTCAGCAAGTATACTCTATGAGGGAGAAATTAGATTTTCTGAAGAGGAGACAACCATTAGTGGATCAGTTTGACATGACCTAATGAAATGATGTAAAAAATTTCAGTATGGGACCCCTAAAATGAAAATGCAAAGAGAAAATTTTGATCCCTGATGGAAGTATGCAGATACTGACACTAACACCTTCATAATTGATCATACATATTAGCACATATGTCTAAGCATGATGAATGTGTTTTGATACAACCAATCTTATAATTCAGCAACCTTTCTTCTATTTACCCATTACTTACCCTACCATTTTTTCTTCTTTTTATGTGGGTGCATTTAGACTAAAAAACCCTTATCATCCATTTTTCTTTTGAAAAGTAATCTATTTAATTCTAACCTTATATCATCCAAGGGATCAGATTAAACTGTTGAGCTCCTTTTATTTTCTCTACCTATCTAATGATCTGCCAAGATTACGTTGTTTGGTCAGATCTTATTCTCTGACTATAAACATAAAATTCAAGTCATGAAATAGTCAAGATTAAGCAGTTTGACTACCATGGGTTGTGGCATGAATACTAAGCTGCACACAATCATTATTATGCATCAAGTAAATAGTAGTGGCATTTAGACTTGCACACTTTCATGGTCTCTTTTTGTTTTTTGGGGTTCATATATTCTCATTTTTTGACCTTTTCTCATTCTTTTTGTCCTTTGATTTTTCTTTTAGGACATACCCTCTTTACATTTTTTAATTTTTTAATATGGAAAACATTTGTAGAAAGCAAAGGTATGTACAATATTATAAGGCTTAACCTTAGTCATTCAAAATTATGACTCCTATTGGTATAGTGTTGGAAATAATATTGAGAGGGGGGTGAATCAGTATTATTAGATCAATAATTTTATTTCCCAAACAGATTTATATACTCTACTTCAGTGAAGTGAACTAGCGTGTACACACAATTGTACTTAAAGAAACCAGCATATATGCAGAGAACTTGTGATTTAGATAATTTATCATGTGTTGAGCTTAAACCAGTATATCAGAGATTTATTAGATAGTGCAGTAAGAGAAAAATAAAGCATCAACATAAGAAACACACATGAACACCAAGATTTAAGTTGGAAACCCAATGTGGGTGAAAACCACCTGCTGCTGTCATCTTTGTCTTCTTTTAATGATAAGAAACTCTGTTTACAATCTTGTACTAGTGTAGAGTCATACTAGTATGCAGGCATCTACCTGTAGAAGGTTACAACCTTCTCTCATTCTCTAGCTTCTACTGGAAGGGAGCTACAACCCCCTAGCTCTTGTACTAGCCAATATGTTTACTAGTACATAGGTGCCAGCCTATAGAAAACTCCATTCTTCCACCAGGGACCACGTTTCATGATTTTTCAGACTCGATACTCCTGGATCACAACTCTGTAATCTGAAGGCCATGTTTCATCAAATTTTCACACTAGACCCATCAAAGCTTTTAAACTTGAACTTCATCAACCAATATTCACTTAATCTGAACAATCAAATCACTAACACCAGAACACTATACTAAACCCAGAACCCTGCATCATTATTTAGAACCAGCTGTAACCTCAAAAATCATGCATTAGAATGTGTACACTACTTGGCTACACCCAAACTGTGAGTATACGCTACTTCAGTTAATTGAACCTGTGTATACCCTCAAAACTACTGCAAACATAAACTTTTGAATCAAGTATGTACCAACTATCAATATACTGAATATCTACTGTCAACTTTTAGAGCTTTACATAGGCAGGGACAGAGATCACTTCTTCTCACTTATATAATCAATCAATCAAATGCCATCCTCCTTATGTATTCAGTTTTTACATTTAGATCTAAGAAGACTTCATTGACAGACAACAGTAAAATAACATAATTTGATCAGATAGTTCAGTCAGATCTGAAAAAGAAGCTTTTTTTTTGTATACACTACTTGAAAGAACTGAACCTGCGTGTATACACTCTTTGGCCAAGACGAACCTGCATACAGATCTGCAAATATTGACTTAGAATTTTGTTGCAATTCTAGACTTCAGACAAACCCAGATCTTGATGGATAATGAGTAAAACAGGCGCAAAACATCAGATCTAGTTTCAACCAATATCAGATCATTCAAGAATAAGTTATTTCATGTCTAATGATCCCGATCCAACATTGAACTCAAGGTGCACATAAATATTTCAGATCCAGTTCCAAACACAAACTTGCAACATAAAATACACTTCAGATAGAAGTATTCCTTAGAATCTTATTGCTTGCACACTTGGCCTAATGATCTCCTCCTCCTTATATACTCTTAGGCCTTTCTCAATACCTTGGACCAAATACCTAGGGTCAATACCTTGGACCAAATACATCGAACCAAGTACCTTGGATCAAAATACCTTGGACCAAAAACTTGGTTTTCCAATATGTACGTGATTTTCCTCTTGTGAAAGTGCATGTATATGTTATATGATTCTTTTGTTCTGATAACTCGCATGTATACACTTTTTGGACAAAGTGAACTAATGTATACCTCTCTTTCTTCATGTTGGCATTATGTTTCTGGTATGGCTATATGTTACAGATGTTGTACTTGATGGCAACACCCGTGGCAAGGCTCTCAATTTGTTGAAAATTAAGAAGTGCGTAGGAGAACAGTTCAGAAGATGCGTACCCGCAGGTACACCGTGAAGGGACCGCGGCCAGACACGCAGGTCAGCCGTTCAGGAGGTGCGTACCCCCAGTGCACTCACTTCAAGGTAGAGAAAATATCACGAGGGGTTTCTTATGTTTAACCCTTGGTAGTTAGCCGACGGTATTTGTGTTATTATGGTTTTGGCTCGTGGTATTGATCCATGATTTTAGGAGGAGCTTGCCTATATAAAGCAAAGGAGATCACTTGGCTAAGTATCTTTTGCAATTGAATATCTTAAGATCTGAAATATTGGGTTAAAAGCTTGATCTATATGTAAGAGAAGTGGAAAGCGAATTTGTGAAGGGTGATCTCTCGAGTGCATCTGGGCATCCGACTGACTGTGCCACACTGGTGGACTGCCAATTCGGCCCTAATCAGAAGTACGCAGGTGTTTGACGGTACAGCTGCGTGGGTACGCAGGGTAGAAACAGGAGAGTTGTGTGGGTACGCAGGGCAGAAATAGGAGAGTTGCGTGGGTACGCAGAACAGAAGAAGGAGAACTGCGTGGGTACGTAGAGAGACAAAGGTTCAGGTGCGTACAAACAGCCATAGTGCGCGGCGCGATAGTATCCTTGAGTGCGTGGTTTCAGTAATGGTACGCGGCGCGATAGTATTTCTGGGTGCGTACCTACAGTAAAAGTACGTCGCGCGATAGTGTCTCTGGGTGCGTACCTACAATAACAGTACGTAGCGCGGTTGAAGAAACAGTGCGTGGGCACGCAGTGTGGCAGAAGGGTCTCTGCGGGTATACGCAGGGGAGCAGAAGGTGAAGTGCGTACGCACGCAGACCAGAGAAAGAAAAACTGTGTATCTGTCTTAAGACCTTTTGTTTGGCTGTACTTTTCTGTTGATAAGGTGTTCTGGGTTTAGTTCTATTATTGTTGATCTGGTTACTACAGTTGACTGGGTGTTTTTCTTATACTTGATGATCATTTGATGTTTATGGAACCAGTTTGAAAATTTATGAAAAGTGGTCCTTGTAAGAAAAGAAGTAGGGGGTTGTAGCTCCCTTCCAGGAGAGATTGGAAAACGAGAGAGAGTTGTAGCTCTCTGCAGGTTGCAGCCTGCGTACTGGTAAAGGACTGCACCAGTACAAAACCATTGTAAAAGGAGTTTCTAATTTGAAAGAAGATAGAGACATATTGCAGCAGGTGGTTTTCACCCACATTGGGTTTCCACCTTATATCTGGTGTTCTTTGGTGTGACTATCTGTTTTTCTTGTTCATGCTCATTATTTTATGGTACTGATATGCAAAAATAATTCAAAGTATAAATAAGGAAGATTTGTTAAAAGAACTTGATAATACTGATTCACCCCCCCCCCCCTCTCAGTATTATTTCCAACAATTGGTATCAAAGCAGGTCCTTCGGAGAAGCTTGATCACTTGAAGGAAGATCATTCATCATGAGCAACTACGAGAGGGAAGCATCAATCAGGCCACCTATTTTTGATGGGACAAACTTCAATTATTGGAAGGTAAGAGTTACTGCCTATCTTCAATCTCTTGGTACAGAAGTTTGGGATATCATAGATACAGGCTACGCTTTTCCTTCAGCTACACCTACAGATGCGGCCGAAAAGAAGAAATATGAAACAAATGCTAAAGTAGTCAATACTTTGCTGGGATGCTTATCTCAAACAGAATTCGTAAAAGTTATGCAATATAAATCCGCAAAAGAAATATGGGACAAGATTGTCTTGAGCTACGAAGGAGATGAACAGGTAAAGCGTGCTAAACTTCAAACTCTCAGGATTCAGTATGAGAATCTCAGGATGTATAATGATGAAAGTGTGGCTAACTATTTTCTTCGGGTTGATGAGATTGTAAATTGCATGAAAAATTTGGGTGAAGAAATAAAAGAGGCTATTGTGGTTGAAAAGGTTCTAAGATCATTGTCCCCCAAGTTTGAATCTAAAGTATCTGCAATAGAAGAAAAGGAAAATCTACGAATTCTTACTATGTCTCAGCTACATGGAATTCTAACTGCTTATGAAATGAGAAAGGGAGGTCCATCAGACAGAAGAGAAGCTGCTTTCAAGGCGTCAGGCAAAGGAGATTATTATGAAGCAAGTCACGTACCAGAAGAAGAAGAAGAAGAATCAAACTTTGTCAGAAATCTTCAAAGGGGTTCTGGAAGGTTCAGAGGTAAGTTACCTTTTAAATGCTTTGCTTGTGGAAGAGTAGGTCATTATGCTGCAAAATGTCCTTATAAGGATAAAGGAAAGGAACCTGCTAGATGGAACAAGAAACAGGGTGCAAATAAGAAAAGCTACTACACTCATGAAGATAGTGATGGTCTATCAAATAGTGATGAAGATGAACAAGGTAATGAATATAAACTGTTAATGGAATTTGAAGATGATGATTATATGGATGCTATAGATGTAGATAACCTTTTTGAAGAAATTACTAGACTCAAGAGATGTATAGAAGAAAAGAATATGATCATTGATACTCTACAATTTCAAATTGATGAAAAGGAAAAACATCTTGAAAAATTAGAAGGTGAAATTGTTGCTCTTAGAAAAGAGATTGAGAAAACAAAAGCTATTAATCTTAAGTTTGTCAAAGGATTTGAAACTCTGGATGAGATTATCAATGTACAGTGTTCTCCTCTAAACAAGACAGGTCTGGGCTATAACGGAGAAACTTCTCAAGCGTCCACTTCAAAAAGTTATCTTGATGCAGCAAAAAGGAATGAGCAAAAGCACAATGGAGACTATCAGGTAAAGCAGGGACGAATTTCAAACAAAGACTATCAGGGGCAATCTGTCTTAAGAGTGAACAAAAGCTACAATCAGCCACAGGTAAAATCTTCTCAATTTGGTTCAAGAATGAATGACAATAGAGATTACAATCACTTGGCCGGTAGATTTGATAACCGCAGAAGTTTCTTCAATGGACAATGTTTCTCCTGTCATAACTTTGGTCACAAAGCAGCTCAATGTGTTGCATATAAAACAATCATGACTAGAGAAGCTCAAAAACAAAGAAGTATGACCGGGATTACAAAAAGGACCTATAACAACTTTTCGGCTCTTGAAAATGAAGTTGAATGTTCTATTTTCAATAACTTTGGTCATGAAGATTCTGAATGCAGGAGCAGGTTTCAACAGAAAAAGGAACAAGCCTCAAGCACCAAAACATGGAGAATAAAGGAACCACAAACAGAAAGATGTGGGATAGCATTTTATGCAGAGGGACAGGAAAATCTATGGTACATTGACAGTGGATGTTCGAAGCATATGACAGGTGATAAAGAAAAACTTGAGTCATATTCTGCTCTAGAAAAAGGAAAGAAAGTTTCTTTTGGAAATGATACTCCTGCAACTATAAAAGGAAAAGGCATTGCTCAGTTAAAAGAAAAGGTCAAGGCTGGAAATGTTTTGTATGTTGATGGATTGAAGCATAATCTTCTAAGTGTCAGCCAGATGTGTGATCAAAGAACTGAGGTGATATTCAGATCAAATGGATGTCTTGTTCGTGATCTTGATACAGGTAAAACAGTGATCAAAGGCAAAAGAACTCCAAATAATCTGTACATATTTGAAGAAGGACAACAACAATGCTATCTGAGCAAGGATGATGAGCACTGGTTATGGCATCGGAGGTTGGGGCATCTAAGCTTTTCACAAATAAGGAAAGCATGCAAATATCAGGCAGTTCGCGATCTTCCAGATATCAAAATTCCTAACAACACCATATGCAAATCATGTCAGTTTGGAAAACAAACCAGAACTAACTTTCCAGAGAATGAAGGATCAGCTAGCATGCCTCTTGAGCTAGTACATACAGATACATGTGGTCCATTCAGGAAAAGAACACCTCGAGGAGAAGAATACTTGATATTATTCATTGACGATTTCTCCAGGTTTTTCTGGTTAGGACTTATGAAGCACAAAGATGAAGCATTCGAAAAATTCAAATCCTTCAAAGCCTTGGTTGAAAATGAATCAGGTCACAAAATTAAGTGCCTCAGATCCGACAGAGGTGGGGAGTTTACCTCAAATGAATTTTTCGATTTCTGTGAAGAACATGGGATAAGAAGAGAATTCTCTACAGCTAGAACTCCTCAGCAAAATGGAGTTGTGGAAAGAATGAACAGAACAGTCCAACAAATGGCTCGTGCTATGCTTGATGAGTCAGGAACTCCCGCAACTTTCTGGGGTGAAGCTGCACATGCTGCGGTTGTTATTCTCAACAAAACAAATGTCCGGGTGAACAGCACTCAAATTCCTCATGGGCTCTGGAGTGGTAAGACTCCTTGGGTAAAGCACTTCAAAATCTTTGGGAGCAAATGCTATATTAAGAATACTGATGAGCAGCTTGGCAAACTTGAACCTAGAGCAGATGAAGGCATTCTTCTTGGTTACTCTCCACATAGCAAAGCATACAAGGGCTACAATAAAAGACTTGGCAGAATTGTTGAAAGCATTGATGTAGTGGTTGATGAGAAGGGATACATTCCTAGGCAAGTACATCATGAAGACATCGAAGAAGATGAAGGCTACCCTCAACGACAGAATGATGAAGAACCTCAAGAAGAACCAGAGGAGCAGACAAGAATAGAAGAAAAGACTCCATCCAGATATGTTCAGAAGAATCATCCAGAATCTCAGATTATGGGGCAGAAAGAAGAAGGTGTACAAACAAGAAGAACAGTTGCAGAAGCCTCAAGCTATTTGGCATTACTCTCCTCTACTGAACCACAAAATGTGAAAGAGGCATGCAAAGATGAATGTTGGGTGAAAGCAATGGATGAAGAACTTGAGCAGATCAAAAAGAACAACACTTGGGAGCTGGTTCCTAGACCAAAGGATAAGAATGTTATCGAAACAAAATGGGTCTTCAAAAATAAATTGAATGAAAATGGAGAAGTAATTAGAAACAAGGCCAGACTTGTTTGTAAAGGGTATGCGCAGCAAGAAGGAATAGACTTTGAAGAAACCTTTTCTCATGTTGCAAGACTTGAGGCCATCCGAATGTTCCTTGCTCTCTCAAGTTTTCAAAACTTCAAAGTATTTCAAATGGACGTGAAATCAGCCTTTCTGAATGGAGACTTGGAAGAAGAAGTATACATTGAGCAGCCAGATGGGTTCATTCTTAGAAACGATCCAAATCTTGTATGCAGATTGAAAAAGGCTCTCTATGGTCTCAAACAAGCTCCAAGGGCTTGGTACTATTGTTTGGACAAATATCTTCATCAACAAGGTTTTTCAAAAGGATCAGCAGATAGCAATCTTTATATAAAAGTTGAAAATGACAAATTGCTAAAACTTGTTGTGTATGTAGATGACATTATTTTTGGTAGCAATGAAGAAGCTATGAGTCAAAGCTTTGCCTTGGTCATGCAGAAAGAATTTGAAATGTCCTTGCTGGGAGTCCTTGCTGGGAGAACTAACATATTTCCTTGGTTTGCAAATCCAACAAAAAGAAGGAGGAATCTTTTTATCTCAAACCAAGTATCTCAAACAGATTTTGAAGAAATATGGCATGGAAGATGCAAAACCAGTAAGTACACCCATGGTCACAGGATGTAGCCTCAGTGCAAATGATGAATCTGCAGCAGTACATCAACCAACCTACAGATCTATGATTGGAAGTCTACTTTATTTGACAGGTACCCGACCGGACATCATGCATGCAGTAGGAATAGTTGGAAGATTTCAGGCAAATCCAAAGGAGACTCATCTTCAGGCAGTGAAGAGAATTTTCAAATATCTTCAAGGGACATAAAATTATGGCTTATTGTATCCTAGAGATACAGACCTCACACTTCATGCTTATACAGATGCAGATTGGTCGGAAGCGTGGATGACAGGAAGAGCACAAGTGGTGGTGCGTTCTTTATGGGTTCCAGATTAGTATCTTGGTTCAGCAAGAAACAAAGTTCGATTGCCTTGTCTACAGCTGAAGCGGAATATGTTGCTGCTACATCTTGCTGCACTCAACTCCTTTGGATTATGCAGACCTTGCAGGATTTTCAAATCACTTGTACACCACCTATCTCTATCTTATGTGATAACACAAGTGCAATCAGCATCTCAAAGAATCCTATCATGCATTCAAAAACCAAGCACATACCAATCAAGTATCATTTTCTCTGGGAAAAAGTGCTTGAACAGAAAGTCAAGTTGGAGTATGTTCCTTCTAAGGAACAAGTTGCTGATATTCTCACCAAACCATTGCCCAGGGAGACTTTTGAATACCTCAGGCAAAAGCTGGGGGTTGTTGATGCATCATCTTATTGTTGAAACTCTTCTGATTGATGGTTGTACGCATGGTTCATCTGGGGTATATGCGAACATGTGCTGGGTTGCGGCACAGGTTCAGGGGGAGCATATAATGCATTGTTGGCATTATGGAGGATGTACAAAAGGAGATCATGGAAGCTGGTCTGAATATAGCTGCAATATGTCTCTATCTCTTTCTTGGTCATTGATGGTGTCTGGTGGATTATGGTTCTTCTTTGCAGATCTGGTTCATATTCAGGGGGAGCATGTTCTTAGGGGGAGCATAACCCTTTGCCCTTGATGTCAAAGGGGGAGAATGACGCTGAAGTTTTTGAGGTTGCCATCAAGTCCAAAGGGGGAGATTGTTGGCATTATGTTTCTGGTATGGCTATATGTTACAGATGTTGTACTTGATGGCAACACCCGTGGCAAGGCTCTCAATTTGTTGAAAATTAAGAAGTACGCAGGAGAACAGTTCAGAAGATGCGTACCCGCAGGTACACCGTGAAGGGACCGCGGCCAGACACGCAGGTCAGCCGTTCAGGAGGTGCGTACCCCCAGTGCACTCACTTCAAGGTAGAGAAAAGCTCACGAGGGGTTTCTTATGTTTAACCCTTGGTAGTTAGCCGACGGTATTTGTGTTATTATGGTTTTGGCTCGTGGTATTGATCCATGATTTTAGGAGGAGCTTGCCTATATAAAGCAAAGGAGATCACTTGGCTAAGTATCTTTTGCAATTGAATATCTTAAGATCTGAAATATTGGGTTAAAAGCTTGATCTATATGTAAGAGAAGTGGAAAGGAAAGAGA
Source organism: Pinus tabuliformis (assembly GCA_031772625.1). Classification (NCBI taxonomy): domain Eukaryota; kingdom Viridiplantae; phylum Streptophyta; class Pinopsida; order Pinales; family Pinaceae; genus Pinus; species Pinus tabuliformis. Next base: position 869,622,890 of record CM062817.1, read on the forward strand.
AGACACTTGAGCTTGATGGGAAGAAGAACTTGGGCGGCGAACTAGGGTTTTGCTCGGCTCTGGCTGCGGCCTGTGCCTGCGGCCGTGGGGCTACTTAGACTGATTTCTGTGCGAGGGCTCGACCTGGTGCCTAGCTGCTGAGGAACTCAGGCTACTGAAGTTTCTGCGACCAGTTTCGGCGGAGTGATCTTGTCCTCGGCCCCCCCATCTCTCTCGCGCGGTTTCCTTTCGACTCGGGCTTTAGGCTAAGCGGCGGCGGCGTTCACTGGTGCATCGGCGGCTCTCTGCTCACCGTCAGTCATTCTGCCTTGAGGTTCATCAGGGGTTTTCGGCCTTGCGACTTGTTCTGCGCCGCAGGTGGGGCCTAAGGTTTTTTGGGCTTCTGATCTACTTCATGGGGGCGAGGTGGCTGCCCTAGTCGCCTCTGCCCCCGGAACTGACCCGCCTCAGCTCGTTCCGGGACTTGTTTGGGCCCCTGTGCTGATGGCTGGGTACATTTTTGGTCCTCTGCCTGTCACCAATGCAGCTATGGGGAGTGTTGAGGGTTCAGTGATGCAGAGTCTGTCTCTGCATCCAATCGTGCCGCTCGTCTATGGTTGTTGCTGATTTGGTTTTGTTTTTTTCTGGCTTCTCGGGGTATTTGGGTGGCTCTCTTTCACTGGCTTCTACGGATTTTGGTGGAGAGTTGAGGGGATGGCGGAGGTGACCTCCCATTTCGTGCCTCTCCCCACTGTCTTTGGACTGCCTTTTGAGCCACATCTGCACATACACAGAAGCTCTTGTTTTATTTACTGTTTTATTAGCTTGTAAGGTTTGGCGTATACGCCTGTTGGGGTTTACACACCCTTTTTATGGATGCCCTCTCTGAGGGCTTTACTGCATACTTCTCTGAAGTATTGGATATTGTAAGTGGCTACTGCCACACTTCTGCATATGCCTTGGCATCTACAACATGTAATCGCTATTATTTTTAATAGAAATTACGAACTCTATTTTCCCCGGAGAAGTGGAAAGCGAATTTGTGAAGGGTGATCTCTCGAGCGCATCTGGGCATCCGACTGACTGTGCCACACTGGTGGACTGCCAATTCGGCCCTAATCAGAAGTACGCAGGTGTTTGACGGTACAGCTGCGTGGGTACGCAGGGCAGAAATAGGAGAGCTGCGTGGGTACGAAGAACAGAAGGAGAATTGCGTGGGTACGCAGAGAGACAGAGGTTCGGGTGCGTACAAACAGCCATAGTGCGCGGCGCGATAGTATCCTTGAGTGTGTGGTTTCAGTAATGGTACGCGGCGCGATAGTATTTCTAGATGCGTACCTACAGTAAAAGTACGCGGCGCTCTGGGTGCGTACCTACAGTAACAGTATGCAGCGCGGTTGAAGAAACAGTGCGTGGGCACGCAGTGCGGCAGAAGGGTCTCTGCGGGTATATGCAGGGGAGCAGAAGGTGAAGTGCGTACGCACGCAGACCAGAGAAAGAAAAACTTCATATCTGTCTTAAGACCTTTTGTTTGGCTGTACTTTTCTATTGATAAGGTGTTCTGGGTTTAGTTCTATTATTGTTGATCTCGTTACTACAGTTGACTGGGTGTTTTTCTTATACTTGATGATCATTTGATGTTTATGGAACCAGTTTGAAAATTTATGAAAAGTAGTCCTTGTAAGAAAAGAAGTAGGGGGTTGTAGCTCCCTTCCAGGAGAGATTGGAAAATGAGAGAGAGTTGTAGCTCTCTGCAGGTTGCAGCCTGCGTACTGGTAAAGGACTGCACCAGTACAAAACCATTGTAAAAGGAGTTTCTAATTTGAAAGAAGATAGAGACATATTGCAGCAGGTGGTTTTCACCCACATTGGGTTTCCACCTTATATCTAGTGTTCTTTGGTGTGACTATCTGTTTTTCTTGTTCATGCTCATTATTTTATGGTACTGATATGCAAAAATAATTCAAAGTATAAATAAGGAAGATTTGTTAAAAGAACTTGATAATACTGATTCACCCCCCCTCTCAGTATTATTTCCAACACTTCATTCTTTAGAGTCTGATATGTAATCCTTTGCTGTTGACCTACTGTACTATGAACTGTCATCTGAGTGAGTTGCCATAAAGGACAACACATGTATCATAATGCCAACAATATCCCCATTTGGACTTGATGGCAACAACAACACCAAGACACTCTTCCCCTTTGACATCAAGGGCAAAGGGCAGACCAAGATATTCTCTCCCGTTGACATACATTATGTTGTCCATGCTCCCTCTGAGTACATGTTGAAATCGTTGATTGAGCTCCCCTTTGTTCATGCTGAGATGCACTGAAATTGTCCATGCTCCCCTTGAGCACATGCAGAGTCTGCAAAAATATTCTCCAAAGGAATAACATGACTCTATAACTCAACTATGTGAGTATGACCTTCCTATCACTAATGACTCATACATACATCCATCTCCCGACCAAGTGGGGATACAAATTACATCATTTGTCCAATAAGACTCATTCAAATGTATGAGAAGACATATCACACCCTAGACTTTTACATGACTTAAGCAACAAATGGTATACATATCTGAAGCCATAGCTAGACTCAACAACCATAATGCTAGCAATGCTAAAGGTATGTGAAGGCTAATGCTCCCCCTGAACCTGTGCTACCTGTGCATTGTTAACAAGTCAATGATCAAGGCTTCTTTGTTAGTCAGATAAAAATTAATGAACAAAGCATATCGATATACAGTAATCATCAATATCAAACAGAGAACCCATATCAGAGCCTACACCATTGTTTTTCCTATCTGACAAACATATACGCTCCTTGACCCACAAAAACCCGCGTGTGTACGTGACTATACTTTATGAAACACACATATAATAACCTTTCTATGAAAAATTTGGATTTAATAGTAGGATGCTACAGCAACTACTGCCAGATTTTGTCTGAGATATTCAAATGTTTCTCTGGGCAATGGTTTAGTGAAAATATCAGCAACCTATTCTTTGGAGGGAACATACTCAATTTGACCTTTTGTTCAAGCACTTGTTCACGTAGAAAATGTTACTTGATGGGTATGTGCTTGGTCTTGGATTGCATGACTGGATTCTTTGAAATGATGATGGCACTTGTATTATCACATAGAATGGAGATAGGTGGAGTACATGTGATCTAAATGTCTTGCAAAGTTTGCATCATCCAAAGTAGTTGTGTCCAACAAGATGCAGCATCCACATATTCTGCTTCAGCTGTAGATAAAGCAATTGAACTTTGTTTTTTGCTAAACCAAGACACTAACTTGGAACCCATATAGAATGCACCACCACTAGTGCTTTTTCTATCATCAACACTTCCTGCCCAATCTACATTTGTATATGCATGAAGAGTAAGATCTACATCTCTAGGATACCATAAACCAAATTCTTGAGTTCCTTGAAGATATTTGAAAATTATTTTGACTGCCTGAAGGCGTGATTCCTTTGGATTTGCTTGGAATCTTCCAACTATTCCTACTGCATGCATGATATCAGGTCGAGTACCTGTTAGATAAAGCAGACTGCCAATCATGGATCTGTAAGTTGGTTGATGTACTACTATTGATTCATCATTTGAGCTGAGACTACATCCTATTACCATTGGGGTACATACAGGTTTAGAATCTTCCATTCTGTACCTTTTCAAGATCTGTTTGAGATATTTGGTTTTTGACAAAAAAATACCATCTTTATTTTGTTGAACTTGTAGACCAAGAAAATATGTAAGTTCATCAATCAAGGAAATTTCAAATTCTTGTTGCATTACTGAAGCAAAATTTTGACTCATGGATTCTTCATTGCTACCAAAAATGATATCATCAACATAAACAATAATAATTAGCAATTTATCTGTTTCAATCTTTGTATATAGATTGCTATCTTTTGAACCTTTTGTAAAACCTTGTTGGTGTAGATATTTGTCAAAGCAATAATATCAGGCCCTTGGAGCTTGTTTCAGGCCATAGAGAGTCGTTTTGAGTCTGCACATAAGTTTTGCATCATTTCCAAGAATGAATCCTTCTAGTTGTTCAATATAAACTTCTTCATCTAAATCTCCATTAAGGAAGGCTGATTTTACATCCATTTGGTATACTTTGAATTTCAGAAAGCTAGAAAGAGAAAGAAACATCCTTATGGCTTCAAGTCTGGCAACAGGTGCAAAGGTTTCTTCAAAAGCTATACCTTCTTGTTCAGCATATCCTTTACAAACAAGTTTGGCCGTGTTTCTAATGACTTCTCCATTTTCATTCAGCTTGTTTTTTAATATCCATTTAGTTCCTATAATATTTTTATCATGAGGTCTAGGAACTAATTCCCATGTATCATTCTTTTCAATTTTCTCAAGTTATCCATCCATGGCCTTTACCCAACATTCATCTTTGCATGCTTCATTTACATTTTGAGGTTTGGAGGAAGATAGTAATGCTAGATAGCTTGAGGTCTCTGTAATAGTTCTTCTTGTTTGTACACCTGCCTCTTTTTCCCCTAAAATTTGAGTTTCTGGATGATTTTTCTGAACATACCTGGACGAAGTCTTTTCTTCTACCATTATCTCTTCTTCTGGTGCTTCATTGGTTTCTTCTTCAATATCATTTTGATTTGATGTGGGAAAATAATCCCCATCTTCTTCATTGTCATAATCTTCTGTTGATTTTATCTGTTTTGGATTTTTTTGTACTTCATCAACTACACCATCAATGCTTTCAACAATTTTCCCAAGTCTTTTATTATAACATTTATATCCTTTACTTCTGGAGGAATAACCAAGAGGAATACCTTCATATGCTTTGGGTTCAAACCTACCAAGTTTTTCATCAGTCCTTTTGATAAAACATTTGCTTCCAAAAACTTTAAAGTATTTTATAGTAGGAGTCTTTCCATACCAAAGTTCATGTGGAGTTTGAGTGCTATTTACCCGAACCTTTTCTTGGTTGAGAATAGTTACGACAGTGAATGAATCTTCACCCCAGAAGGTTGCAGGAGTTCCAAATTCATCTAGCATAGCTCGAGCCATTTGTTGAACAATTATGTTCATTCTTTCTACCACACCATTTTGCTGAGGAGTCCTTGTGGTGGAGAATTGCCTTTTTATTCCATGTTGTTCACAAAAGTCAAAGAATTCATCCGAGGTAAATTCCCCTCCTCAATCATATCCGAGGCATTTGATTTTTCGATCTGATTCATTTTCAACCAAAGATTTGAAGGCTTGGAACTTTTCAAATGTTTCATCTTTATGCTTTAGAAGACCTATCCAACACATTCTGGAAAAATCATCAATGAACAGAATAAAATATTCTTCTCCACGAGGTGACTTTTTCCTTGATGGTCTACATAAATCAGTATGGACAAGTTCAAGAGGCTTACTAGCTGACCCTTCTTTTTCCATGAAGTGAACTCTGGTTTGCTTACTGATTTGACATGGTTTGCATATTGTATTTTCAGGGATGCTGATATCTGGAAGATCACGAACAACCTTGAATCTACATGCTTTTCTTATTTGAGAAAAGCTTAGATGTCCCAATCTTCTATGCCACAACCAGTTTTCATCATTTTTGCTTAGATAGCATTGTTGTTGTCCTCCCTTGAGTATGTATAAGTTGTTTGGAGTTCTTGTACCTTTGATCATGGTCTCTCCTGTATCAAGCTCACGAACAACACATCTGTTTGATCAAAACACCACTTCATTTTCTTGATCACACATTTGACTGACACTCAATAGGTTATGCTTTAAACCATCTACATACATAAAATTTCCAGCTTTAACCTTTTCTTTCAAGAAAACAAAACCTTTACCTTCTATGACAGTAGGAGTGTCATTTCCAAATGAGACATTATTTTCCTTTTCTAAGGCATTATATGGGTGAAGTTTTTCTTTGTCACCTGTCATGTGTTTGGAGCATCGACTGTCGATGTATCACTGATTTTATTGTCCTTCTGCATACAAGGCTATACCACATCTTTCTGTTTGAGATTCTTTCCTTCTCCATATCTTGGGATTTAATGGCATTTGCTCCTTTTGAGATGTTTGCCAAAATTTTCTCCTGCATTCAGATTCTTCATGACCAAAGTTGTTACAGATTGAGCATTCTATTACATTTTCAAGAGGAGAAAAGTTATTATAGGAACTTCTCTTGATTCCTATTACATTCCTTTGATTTCGTGCTTCTCTAGTCATGATGGTTTTGTAAGCAACACATTGAGCATCTTTGTGCCCAAAATTATGACATGAAAAACATTTCCCATTAAAGAAGTTCCTGTGACTATCGAATCTATTAACCTGGTGATTGTAGTTTCTATTGATATTCATCTTTGGAGCAAATTGAGTATGATTTTCCTGAGGTTGGTTGTGGCTTCTATTCATCCTTGGAGTAAAATGAGTATGATTTACCTGGTGATCAGCTCTATGCCTTTGCTGACGATTGTCATACTATTCACTGGTCTTTGTTGCATCAAGATAGCTTTTGGTGGAGGTTGACGGCTTCTGTGATTGAGATGCTTCTTCAGTATATCCAAGACCTGTCTTTATCAGAGGAGAACACTGAACTTTGATAATTTCATTTAAAGTTTCTGATCCTTTAGCAAATCTAAGATTGAGAGATTTCATTTTCTCAAGATCCTTTCTTAGACCCACAATTTCACATTCTAGTTTTTCATTGTGTTTTTCCTTTTCAGCAAGTTGGTATGTCAAGGTATCTATAATCATATTATTTTCTTCTAAATAGATTTTGAGTTTAGAGATTTCTTCATGAAGGTCTTCCTCTTCTAAAGCATCCCAAAAATTATCATCATCATAAGCCATGAGAAGTCTATAATAATCACTATTAGATAAACCATCACTATCCTCTTCTAAACTATCCCAAAAATCATTGCTATCATAAGCCATGAGAAGTTTGTAATCTTGTCTAGTTTCATCTTCATCACTATTAGATAAACCATCGCTATCTTCATGAGTATAGTAACTCCTTTTATTCACAACTTGTTTTCTATTCCCTTTTGCATATTCCTTTCCTTTTTCATATTTATCTTTATGAGGACATCTGGCAGCATAATGGCCGACTCTGCCATAAGCAAAGCATTTGAAGGGTAGCTTACCTCTAAAACTTCTGGAACCTCGTTGAAGCTTCTTGATAAAGTTGACCTCATCTTCTTCTTCTAAAGTATGTCCTGATTTATTGTGTTCTTCCTTTCCTTTTGTTGAAGCTTTAAATGCGGCTTCTCTCATATTTGATAGTCCTCCTTTTCTTAGCTCAAAGGCAGTTAAGATTCCGTGAAGCTGTGTCACAGTGATATTCTGCAGATCTTGTTTTTCTTCTATGGCACACACTTTTGATTCAAATTTAACAAAAAAGGATCTCAAAACTTTCTCAACTAAGGTAACTTCCTTTATTTCTTCACCCAGATTCTTCATACAATTAACAACCTCATATATATGTAAGAAGTAACTAGCTATACTTTCATCACTATGAATCTTAAGAGTTTCATACTGAATTCTAAGAGTTTGAAGCTTAACACATTTTACCTGAGAGTCTCCTTCGTAGCTCAGAACGATTTTGTCCCATATTTCTTTAGCTAATTTGAGCTACATGACTTTGACAAACTCTGATTGTGACAGACTTCCCAATAAAGTATTGACAGCTTTGGCATTGGTTTCATATTGCTTTTTATCTGCCGCATCTATAGGAATTGATGTTGGAAATGTATATCCTCCTTCCACAATTTCCCAGACATCTGTTCCAAGTGATTATAGATAGGCTATGGTTCTTATTTTCCAATAAACAAAGTTTCTCCCATTGAAGATTGGCGATCTGATGGATCCCATGCTTTATTTATTATTCATGTTGATGGATCTCCCTTCAAGCGATCAAGCTTCTTCTCAAGGACCTGATCTGATACCAATTGTTGGAAATAATACTGAGAGGGGGGTGAATCAATATTATCAGATCAATAATTTTATTTCCCAAATAGATTTATATACGCTACTTCAGTGAAGTGAAATAGCATGTACACGTGACTGTACTTAAAGAACCAGCGTATATGCAGAGAACTTGTGATTTAGACAATTTATCATGTGTTGAGCTTAAACCAGTATATCAAAGATTTATTAGACAGTGCAGTAAAATAAGAATAAAGCATCACACATAAGCAACACACATGAACACCAAGATTTAAGGTGGAAACCCAATGTGGGTAAAAACCACCTGCTACTGTCATCTCTGTCTTCTTTTAATAATAAGAAAATCTCTTTACAATCTTGTACTTGTGCACACTCATACCAGTACACAGGCATCTACCTGCAGAAGGTTACAATCTTCTCTCTTTCTCCAACTTCTACTGGAAGGTAGCTACAACCCCCTAGCTCTTGTACTAGCCAATATGTTTACTAGTACGTAGGTGCCAGCCTACAAAAAAACTCCACTCTTCCACCAGGGACCATGTTTCATGAATTTTCAGATTGGATACTCCTGGATCACAACTCCATAATCTGAAGGCCACGTTTCATCAAATTTTCACACTAGACCCATCAAAGCTTTTAAACTTGAACTGCATCAACCAATATTCAGTTAATCTAAACAATCATATCATTGACACCAGAACACTGTACTGAACCCAGAACCCTGCATAATTATTCAGAACCAGCTGTAACCTAAAAAATCATGCATTAGAATGTATACGCTACTTGGCTGCACCCAAACTGCATGTATATGCTACTTCCGTTAATTGAACCTGCGTATACCTTCAAAACTACTGCAAACATAAACTTTTGAATCAATTCTGTACCAACTATCAATATACTGAATATCTACTGTCAACTTTCAAAGCTTTACATAGGCAAGGACAAAGATCACTTCTTCTCACTTATACAATCAATCAATCAAATGCCATCCTCCTTATGCATTCAGTTTTTACATTCAGATCTAAGAAGATTTCATTGGTAAACAACAGTGAAATAACAGAATTTGATCAGATAGTTCATTCAGATATGAAAAATAATCTTTTCTTTTGTATACGCTACTTGAAAGAACCGAACTTGCATGTATACACTCTTTAGCTGAGACGAACCTGCGTACATATATGCAAATATTGACATAGAATTTTGCTACAATTCTAGACTTCAGAAAAACCCAGATCTTGATGGATAATGAGTAAAACAGGTGCAAAAGATAAAATCTACTTTCAACCAATATCAGATCATTCAAGAATAAGTTATTTTATGTCTCATGATCTTGATCCAACATTGAACTCAAGGTCCACATAAATATTTCAGATCCAGTCCCAAACACAACCCTGCAACATAAAATATACTTCAAATAGAAGTATTCCTTAGAATCTTATTTCTTGCACACTTGGCCTAATGATCTGCTCCTCCTTATATACTCTTAGGCCTTTCTCAATACCTTGGACCAAAACCACTTAGGACTAATATCTTGGATCAAATACCTAGGGTCAATACCTTGGACTAAATACCTCGGACCCAATACCTTGGATTAATACCTTGGATCAAAATACCTTGGACCAAAAACTTGGTTTTCCAATATGTATGCGCTTTTCCTCTTGTGAAAGTGTGTGTATACGTTATACGCTTCTTTTGTTCTGATAACCTACGTGTATACGCTTTTTGGACAAAGTGAACCAGCGTATACCTCTCTTTCTTCATTCTCTGGAGTTTGATCTGTAATCCTTTGTTGTTGACCTATTGTACTGTGAACTGTCATTTGAGTGAGTTTCCATCAAGGACAACACCTATATGATTAAGCTGTTTGGTCATATTTTATTCTCTAACTATAAACATAAAATTCAAAGCATGAAATAGTCAAGATTAAGTATTTTGACTACCATGGGTTGTGGCATGAATACCAAGCTGTACAAAAGCATTATTATGCATCAAGTAAATAGTAGTGGCATTTAGACTTGCACACTTTCATGGTCTCTTTTTGTTTTTTGGGGTTCATATATTCTCATTTTTTGACCTTTTCTCATTCTTTTTATCCTTTGATTTTTATTTTAGGACATACCCTCTTTACATTTTTAATTTTTAATATGGAAAACATTTGCAGAAAGCAAAGGTATATACAATATTACAAGGCTTAACCTTAGTCATTCAAAATTATGACTCCTATTGGTATAGGAACCTAACAGTGGCTCCACTTGGGGATGGCATCTTCTGAAAAGATGTCAAAAACTAATGAAGATCAATGGTCTTTGACTTAAGACTGTGGTTACCTTGTAACTATGCTTTGTGATTTCTGCCTTATTGTATAATCTTTGTGACTGAAAATCTTGAACTGAAATCATAGCCTTTTCTGCAAACTGAAATCTGACACATGTTGTACTAAAATCTAATCAGAAATAAACTTGTAGCTGAAAAACTGAATTTATTCAAACTGAAATCCTATCTACTTACTCTAATCAGCTGTCCAACTGTTGGTTAGGTAAAATGAAACAGGCAATGCAACCATCCAAGCATCATATACATTGGTGAATTTTGCTACTTATGCTTGTTTGTGATTAAAACTGAGATTCTAAAGCCAATTATAACCTTGTCAAAAAATGGGAAGATAAGGAAATACTTGATTTCCTTTGTTGACTCTAGAGACTGTACAAAAGAATCTTCCAAAATATACACACTATTTTTGCACTGATTTAAGAAACTGTACATCTGTTGTGGATGGCCTCCAAGCCATGAAACTAAAATATCACTTTCACCTTTATCACCCTACAAAATTTCAAGCTTTGTGCTAATATTTCTTCTGATTGAAATGTTTGACTGATAAAAACTTTATCATTTTGATCCTGAATCTAATTGTTAGTTAATGAAGAACAATTTTGATTGCATTCACTATCCAACCCATTAGTTATGGGATCATGAAAAACTTGGAAGGATTGCTGCAACTTATTACTCATAGGTTCGAATGGGACTTCACAAATTTCTACAAGATGCTCATCCTTTTCTTTAGAGTTTTCATACCACATTTCCTTTAAAAATTGAAATGATTCAAACATAGTGGTAAAGAAGCTTCACTTATTTCCAAATTTTCTACACTTTCTTCCTCACTTTCATAGCTGATATGGATAAGATGATCACTGTTTTCAAGCTGCTGAAACTGAATTCCTTTATTTCCCAAACTAGTTTCTGATTGCTCTGTAAAGTTAGTTTGGATTTGAAGAACATAATTATCATCATATTGATCATATTTGTGCAAATCATTAAAAGAAGTAATGTCATCAAACATACACATTAGATCAACAGATTGCTTCTCCCCATATTGCTATATAAATCTACCTTCTGATCTATGGTAGTTGGAATTAGCAGGAATTCGTTCATGGCTATCAACCTCTTCTGTATCCTTTCCTCTATTTTTCTTACCAAAATGTCGAGTTTTACCTCTGCAATGTTGTTTTCCTCTGCTTTTGCTTTCAACTTTTCTCTTCTAATTTGCAGATTAACTTCTACATCTACTGTAATGTTTTGCATCTGTTCCAGTGTTGAGGGGTTTCTTTCTCTTAGCTGAAAATCTATCTCTAGATCAAATACTTTTGGATAATGCAAGAGCGCTGAATCAGGAGGAGGTCTTATATTTGATGGCATTGAATAATAGACTTGATTAAATCTGTCCAAAAATTATTGTATTGTTTCATTTGGATGTCTTTTTAACTGATTATATTCTTCTATGTGTTGAAAATGCAACAAGATGATGGAGCTTAGTGGAAAGGAGTCGCCTTCACTAAGTGGGCCCGCAGGCTATTTTTGGCGCAAAGTCTATTTTTAGACTATGTCTATTTTTAGACATATGGATCATGGTCTATGAGTTGCAGTATGTTATTTGTGGATGATTGGTCATGTTGGTAAAAATAGATGGACTTCTATTTTTAGACATATGGGCAGGTTTCTATTTTTAGACTGCCAGGCTAAAAATAGAACAGTCGAATATTATTGTCTCATAATAATATTTGGACTATAAAATTTATCTTATCCTCTTGGAGCACTTCAGTTTGAGCTACAGATGTGGCACATGCAACTGTCAGAAGGAAATATGCTTTTATTGTGGATCAGTTGAGCTATTGCATGCAGGACTTCAGTTAGAACTCATGTGGTTGAGTTTGGTGGAGTTGGATGTGGAGTTGATGGAGTTGTGTTCAGTTTGACTTAGTTGAACTAGTTGTATTTTAGTCTAACTAAAGAATACACTAGTTATGAGTTGTGTGAATTAAATGTTAATTAATTCACGAATTATTAACTCATAAAGCAACTGAAGAATACATCAGTTAACTCAGTGCATGTACAGTTCAGTGGAGACAGGTGTTAGAGGTTGAGATTGTTATCAGTTGTGACTATAGTTGTGCATGAGATCTTGCACAATCAATGGGATTGATTTATGCCAATGAGGACTGCGTAGTGTAGGCCAATACCAAGGTAATTTTAGCCCGTGCTCACGTGCTTTTCACTTTGTATTGTGCAGTGGAGGTAGGCAAAGCAACGGAGGAGATTTGAACCTGTGACTTGTTCGGATCTGAGCTAGTTTTGTGTGTAACAGGTGGAGATAGTACTGAGTACTTGTGAGGAGTAGTGTACTATGTATTGTTACATGTTCTCGATCATTATAATATACAGATAGTGTGGGGTTTTTAGCTGTATGCTTTCCCCGGGTTACATACTGTGTTCATGTGTGCATGCGATTGATGTTTCATTGTTTTTAATGCTGCTAAATTGATGATCAACGTAGAGGAGATTATGTATTGTGCATCTATTCCGCAATAGTGTATAATCGGGATAATCTCTGTGAATAAGTGTCATATTATTCAAAATTTCTACATGGTATTAGAGCTAGTTGATTTGTAGAAAAAGTTCTACAGGATATCAAAGCGAGGATTGATCATGAGATCTATTATTCAGAAAGTGTTTACATTTTATTTCTTCAGGCAGAGTCTGTAATCGGGCCAGGTAGCCTCTAGATTCATCCTTCCTTTAGAAGGTGAGATATCCGGTAAAATCCCATACAGTCAATCTCTGTACGAGAAATGCTTTGTTCTCACGAATTTTAGATCAGAAGCGGTTGAGTTTTGAGCTGGTGGAATGGCACTTAAGGATAAACTCAAAAAAATCTAAGTGTGAGAATGGAGACAGTATGCCCCAGTATCTCACGAAGTTCATCCAATGCCAGGATGAGCTGGGAAGTGTGGGGGTGATTGTCGATGATGAGGACTTGGTGAGCTTGGCTCTCCTTGGTCTTCCGAAGAGTTGGCATTCCTATCAGGACTCTGTCAATGGTCGGGAGAAATTGCTAGGATGGGAGAGACTTTGGTCAGATCTTGTGCAAGGGAAGATCAGACGGAGCACCAGAGACAGTTCTTCATCCATGCATGATGAGAAGAATTGTGCCTTAGAGAGTAAGGTGAAGAAGGGGAAGGTGAAGGGTTCTCTTTCTGAATCTAGTTCTTCCAATGATGGGAAGAAGGTTGACAAGTTGAAGGTGAGATGCTTTCGTTGTCATGAGTTGGTCCATTATGCTATTAATTGCCCAAAGAGGAAATCCAAGAAGGGATCTGGGGAAGGATCTAAAGGTGAGGCACTTGCTTCATAGTTTGAGTTGGATTTCACACTCTTCGCATGCATGGTTTCATCCATGGTGGGAAGTGGTTGGTTTCTTGACAATGGAGCTTCTTTCCACATGACCGGTGACAAAAGTTTGTTCAGTACTTTTTAGGAGAAAGATCTCCAGATACTCATAGTGATGGGTAATGATGAGAAGTATAGTGTCTCAGGTGTAGGCATGGTTATTTTTCAGAGGGAGCATGGAACTCACCTTACCTTGACCGATGTCAAGTATGTACCAGGACTTAAGAGAAACTTGGTGTCGATCATGATGCTGGGAGACGAAGGCTATGATGTAGTCTTCAGTAAGGGAAAGGTTTTCCTTAGACACATCATCACTAGACAAGTGAAGCAGATTGGTTCACGGGTCAAGAACCTATATGCTCTTGAGGTTCAAGATGCATGCAAAGCCTTGAGCAGCGAGGCAACTAATGGAGACTTGGTGGTTGAGAGGTAGCGTATATTACCTCTCAACATGCAGAGCCAGAAGAAGTCTCAGACGACTGTGGAGGAGCCATGATTGGTGCAGCAGCTTCAGGAGGTTGTGGAGCAGCCAAAACAAGGGAAGTTGAGAGGAGATCGAGTAGAGACATCTACTCATGCAGATACCTCCAGTAGGGGGAACTTCGAGCCAGCTGGGCTGAGGGATCACATGTAGCCATACCTCCAGGTAGGAGGTGGGGTGATGTGGATTGATCGTCCCAAGGAGGAGGGGCAGGATCCTTGAGTTACCCAACCTCTTGGATGAGACCTTGCTACGGGAGCCTTGATGTGGAGTAGCAGGAACTGACTAATTGGGTAGAGACAGATGCGGATGGAGTGGCAGAGAGAGCGACAGTGTAGGGAATCCCAGGACAGTGCATAGCTAGCAGGTTGCAGCAATGCGAGAGGCACAAGTGTTTTGAACAGTGCTAGGTGGCACAGAGAAGTGTGCAATGGTGCGAGATGCATGGAGATGTTGCATTAGTGCAAATGTCAGAGAGGGAGCACTTGTCAGCAGCAGGTAGAGCTTCAGCATCAGAGTATGTTCCTAGCCCAACAGAGTGGTCAGTTGGGAGTGTTTTTGTTCCAAGTGTTGTTGGAGAAAGTGGACCGGACAAATGTGTTGCATACAGAACATTTCAGAGTTCCAGGATAGGGGTTGCAGATAATCCATATCTTGTTGAGAGGGAGTGTTGAAAATGCAACAAGATGATGGAGCTTAGTAGAAAGGAGTCGCCTTCACTAAGTGGGCCCGCAGGCTATTTTGGCGCAAAGTCTATTTTTAGACATATGGATCATGGTCTATGAGTTGTAGTATGTTATTTGTGGATGATCGGTCATGTTGGTAAAAGTAGATGGACTTATATTTTTAGACATATGGGCAAGTTTCTATTTTTAGACTGCCAGGCTAAAAATAGAACAATCGAATATTATTGTCTCATAATAATATTTGGACTATAAACTTTATCTTATCCTCTTGGAGCACTTCAGTTTGAGCTACAGATGTGGCACATGCAGCTGTCAGAAGGAAATATGCTTTTCTTGTGGGTCAGTTGAGCTATTGCATGCAGGACTTCAGTTAGAACTCATGTGGTTGAGTTTGGTGGAGTTGGATGTGGAGTTGATGGAGTTGTGTTCAGTTTGACTTAGTTGAACTAGTTGTATTTTAGTCTAACTAAAGAATACACTAGTGATGAGTTGTGTGAATTAAATGTTAATTAATTCACTAATTATTAAATCATAAAGCAACTGAAGAATACATCAGTTAACTCAGTGCACGTACAGTTCAGTGGAGACAGGTGTTAGAGGTTGAGATTGCTATCAGTTGTGACTATAGTTGTGCATGAGATCTTGCATAATCAATGGGATTGAGTTATGCCAATGAGGACTGCACAGTGTAGGCCAATACCAAGGTAATTGTAGCCTGTGCTCACGTGATTTTCACTTTGCATTGTGCAGTGGAGGCAAGCAAAGTAGTGGAGGAGATTTGAACCTGTGACTTGTTCAGAACTGAGCTAGTTTTGTGTGTAACAGGTGGAGATAGTACTGAGTACTTATGAGGAGTATTGTACTATGTATTGTTACATGTTCTCAATCATTATAATATACAGATAGTGTGGGGTTTTCAGTTGTATGCTTTCCCCGGGTTACATATTGTGTTAATGTGCACATGCGATTGATGTTTCATTGTTTTTAATGCTACTAAATTGATGATCAACATAGAGGAGATTATGTATTGTGCATGTATTCCGCAATAGTGTATAATCGGGATAATCTCTGTGAATAAGTGTCATATTATTCAAAATTTCTACACTATGATCACAAAAATATTGACTTTGATTATCCATCTATCAAGGAAAACTTTGACAAACTGTTGGAATTTTGAGATGCTTGCAACAAGTAGATTCTTGAACCAACTCTTTACTCTACTTTGCAAAGAGAGAGCAAAAAGTTTGATTCTAACATCATCTTCATCAATCTCAAATAAGTCTAGATAATTCTCAAAACCTTGAATATGTTTTTGGGAAGTGATTTTACCATCTTCTCCATCAAACCTAGGCAGATACTTGTAATAATTATTAGGGAAATCATGGAGTATAGGAGGTAACATGAGGGGCTTTAATCTATCAGGAACTTTACAAGGTAGAGGAATATGTACAGGGATTGTAAGATCATTCTTGATTATTTGAGATTTCTTGATTGGAAAATGATCATCATAAGATTCAGAAGAATGTTGCTCAAATGTGTAAGGAGATTTTATATTTACAATTTTCAAAGGAAAATAATTAAAAACTAATCTAAGATCTTATTTAAAATACAATATACATTGAAAAACCTTCTTGATGAGAAAAAACATGATGTCTTGGATAACAATCCAAGTGAAAAGCCTAATCTTTTCATATTTTTCTTTTAGGTTCATTCCTCCAGTGGAGTCTTGATTGTGAAATTGATTTGGAGTCACTAGGTGGATGATTTTAACCTTTGTGTGTCTGATCATTATCTACCATCATAGATCATATCTAAACCTGTACAATATTTCTGAAGAAAATGTTAGTCAGTCCCCAATATGGTCGCCACTATGCTATCACTGAGTAATTTCTCAAGGTTAAAGAAAGAAATCACCGAGGTAACCACAAACCACTTTTGGAGCATAGGCTCTAGCCAACCTAGGCTCAGAGAGGGCTCTCTCTATATGATTTAGCTTTGTTTGTTTGAATTTTAGGCTAGTTATGAATGTTCAGGGGGTTTTTGATTTGTATTGAAGATTGGGTGGTGGGGTTCTTTAAACAGATGGATAGAATGATGTCTCTAGACCATTGGGCTATGGAGTCAACAGAAGGGTAGCAGAACTAGATCAACTCACTAAAGGGAATGTTCAAAGGGCAAGATAGCAGAGTAGAGTGCAGGTCTTTGGGCCAGAGGGGTGAAAAGGTTTTAACCAGGGTGAGAGAGCAATTAAGAATTCTTAGACCGGGATTGAAATGAGGAACAAAGGGTAATCAGAAATAAAGGGAAATTAAGAATCCTTTGCTATAGATTATAAAGAAACAACCTAAACTAAGGAGCAATTAAGAATTCCTTAACTTAGATATCAGTAGAAAACATGTATTTTCCTAACTGTTAAAACATAGTGTAATTAAACAAATTCTAAGATAATACTCCAGTTATAGCATTCAGATTCAAATATACATTATGGAAAAACTTTAAGAAAGATAACAACAACGTGAGAAAATACTTGTCTGCACTTCGCTCAACACATGAATCCTTTGAAATATCTAGTCTTTATTCATCAATCCAGCTTGCTGGCTCAGTCAATGCTCCAATGGCTTTACAATATTTTGATCAAGAAGTCTATAGAAATGTCTAAGAATCCACACCAAAATACTTCAAATGAAGTATTTATACCAATTCTAACTTGAAATATCTTGAAAAAATATCAAGATTGGTTTTACAAATATCTCAAACTATTTTACACTATTAGAACTTAAATAAATGACACTCAAAACTAATGAATCTATTTGGCACTATATTTATGGATTGATGGTGAAAAAGAAGAGAAAAACGAATTTGGTAGCAACTCTTTATTGATGATGAGGCTTCCAAGTCACTAACTGCCTCCCTCCTTTGTGCATTCTGCCCCAGAAATTCTGCAAAATTATGACATAAACAGGAAATTTCTGGAAATGTACCATTTCTGCTCTGTTTTTTTCATCTATCTTCACTTTGATTTTTCAATCTGATACACTTTTACTTTGATGACCTATCAATATACTTTACTGTGTTTTTAATTTTGCTGTATATTTTAACTTTTTATTGTGTATTTCAACAGTAAATTATTTAGTTTTTAATATATGTATTAGCATATGGTAATGGATATTGATCAACTTTTAGTATGTTTGATCCGTTTGTCTTTTGACTGTATACTCTGTTTGGTTCCTTTGTTTTAATAATCAATGTCTCTGTGTGAATGATTTCTTTCTCTGCTTTGTGTATAACTATTTTCTTCTTCTGAATGAAGGTTTTTAAATAGATTTCCTTTCGAGCCTTGGACTAAAAATGTTTTGTGACTAGTATCAAAACTATTTATCCAAGCTCTGTTCTTCTGCTAATTACCTGCAAAATACAACAATCATTAAGAAAACATATGTTGGCAGGAAAGGCAATTGATGGCTTTATTGCATAGGGAAGTCTGGGGAAGGAGTCGTGGCAATGTTTTTGAAAGTAATCGTAGGTTAAATTGTGTTATAGAGGTTCAGGGTGGTGCCGGAAGGGTTTGATAGGTTTTACTGTGAAACAGGGTAAAAGGAATGAAAACGAGGGTTTTTAGGGTTTTAACGGGCAACTTTTTAAATTTGGCACGTGATTAGTTAAGTGAACAGTGATGGTCTTCTCTTATGTAGGGAGGCATTTTTCCAAGCCATCGCACCACTTTTGTGGTGAAGGTGGTATTGAGGCGGGGTCACCCGATCTACCTCTGCGCCTAACACGTAGTTTTTGGGGTTCGGGGGAAAACCACTTTATCGGGCGGGTAACGATCGACCATCGGGCACGGCCGATATTGTTGTGCGTTGACAATCGGACGATAGTCAGGTGGTGAAATAGCATGGATGGGATGGGGAAATAGTTTAGGGGCCCAAGGATTTAATCACAAGTGGTTTGTGATTAATGATAGGTTAAATATAGGATTATATTGATCAGAAGGGTTTTAATGAAGTGGGACCATGGGTATAAACGAAGGGATTTTCTTAACTTTACCAAGGGTTGGTGAGTTAAGAGGGGTTCATCAGGGAGGTATGAAATAGAGGGTAAAACTATAGTTTATAATTAAACTATGGGTTGGGATATTATATATGGAGGATTTATTTAATACAGGAAAGAAGTATATCAGCGAGGTAATACATTAGGTTAGCATGTTTGTATGAAATGAATGTGCGGGAATGTAAAATACACTAGGCATAGTGTAAAATATGATTTCTAGGCACAATTTTTTCATTGTGATGCCCCACATAATCATTTAACACTTCTACTTAGGATAAAGCCTTTTTGTGGGTTTTTGAGTGAAAATGGGACTTAACATGGGATTTTTACTTTTCATAGGCAAATGGTGTTTAACCTTAGGAAAAGGGGTTTTATTAATGTAATGGAGGGGGAATGGATTTTATGAAGGGGATTCTAGCACTTGATGTCCATAAGTCATTAAGCCAAGGGGCTGGTCCCACCAAAAGTTAGAGAAATGCTCTAAGCCTATTTGACTTGAAGGATTAAAAGTACTAAAACATGCTTTTGGATAGGAAATTAGTAAGTATAGGGGAAAGAATGACTAAGGGGGAGTTAATTAAATTAACTTGTAAACCTTTGCTTTTGCCTTCACAATTGATCATACATATTGGCACATATGTCTAAGCATGATAAATGTGTTTTGATCCCACCAATATTATACTTCAACAACCTTTCTTCTACTTACCCATTACTTACCCTACCATTTTTTCTTCATTTTATGTGGGTGCATTTAGACTAGCAAACCCTTATCATCCATTTTTCTTTTGAAAAGTGATATATCTAATTCTAACCTTATATCATCCAACAGCTTAGATTAAACTGATGAGCTCCTTTTATTTTCTCTACCTATCTAATGATCTGCCAAGATTAAGCTCTTTGGTCAGATTTTATTCTCTAACTATAAACATAAAATTCAAAGCATGAAATAGTCAAGATTAAATAGTTTGACTACCATGGGTTGTGGCATGAATACCAGGCTACACACAATCATTTTTATGCATCAAGTAAATAGTAGTGGCATTTAGACTTGCACACTTTCATGGTCTCTTTTTTTTTTTTTTTTTGGGGGGGGGGGGTTCATATATTCTCATTTTTTGACCTTTTCTCATTCTTTTTGTCCTTTGATTTTTCTTTAGGGACATACCCTCTTTACATTTTTTAATTTTTTAATATGGAAAACTTTTGCAGAAAGCAAAGGTATGTACAATATTACAAGGCTTAACTTTGATCATTCCAAATTATGACTCCTATTGGTATAGGAACCTAATAGAACTAATGCTCACTTAGACAAAACTGGGGTTGAACAACAACAATGTCTAAGGGACCGGGCTTTTGAGGTAAGATGCATGAATGATTAAGTGGATTATCCCCATGGTGATCTAGAGTGATATGGGACTCTGGAAGTTCTACGGGATGGGGAAGCATAGTGGTGCTAGAGTCAACACTACAAGATGCAATATGAGGGTTAGGTAGAATTGCTTCTTTTGGACCCTAAAAAATGGATGCCCCCTTATCCAAACATTGTGTGGCAATGTAATGGCCACAAGGTGGATGTGGTTCGAATTGTGGGTTCAGGATAAAGGGTGATAGAACCAATCATCATCATTAGAGACATGGTTCACATACACAATGTCTTATATGGGAGACTAGAGACTAGTGGATATAATATCCACCAATGTTGAGACCGAAATAACTTCAGAAGGTGAATTTAAAGTAACACACTTAGACATTCCTGAGGAGTCTGAAGATGAAAATCCATGTATGATGATAGGTAAATAATGGGTACCTAATTGTCTGTCATTTCCACATCATGAGGTGCAATCACTATGGTGGGTTGAGTAGCCTCATGCCTTGGTTGTAATCTAGTGCTAGGGTTTGTAGGTAGAGAAGTTTAAGGGCCACTACGAGCAACATCCATCTTGTGAAGAAAAATAAGGGTATCACAAAAGTAGAGGAGATTGTTGTACTTGTTTCCTGTAGGCATTCCTTGGCTGCAAAAACTACGCTAGGAAACCAACTCAACTAGCCTTTAGGTCCAAGCTAGCCCTTAAACCAGAGGGGGCTCCCTTAGTTGTTACGACACTTTGTTTCACATTGTTCACCTCTCACTCAACAAAAAACTTTGAAGAACAATGGCTAGATTTATGGTTTTAATTGGGAGTGGTTGGCGATCAATGACAATCTCTATCCATGATTAAAGGCCTCTTTCACAGGGTCCCTTCAAAATGTGTCAGCTTCCAGCTTGACAGAATGACTTAGCTTTTAAAGGATTATGATAGAAGAATGTAAGGAGGTTCCTAATAATTAAGCAATCAAACTGATTTCTTAACAACTAGGGAAATTTGGATGCATACAAAAGATTTCTACAGCCCAACAAACCACATTGCAAAGTATTCAAGAAGGCCAAATTGAAACCAATTCTAAGAGGAGCTATTTCAGACATATAGTCCAATAAGATAATCTCTTTTAATGGCTATCAGATGGCATAAAGTAAAAACCAGTCAAAGAGGAGTTATCTTGGACAAACAGTCCAATAACCTAATCTCTTTCTAAAGGTTATGATTTCGCAGGGGATTTAAGAATAGATTTATACTCAATCTACACTTACCCAAACCTTCCTATAACTGCTTTCAGCATGTGTAGAAATTAAGATATGAAACACTAGAAAGACATACTAGAAAACACAAAATTCTGTCAAACTGGAGCCGAAAGGCTTTCATTAGAAATCCTATAATAGAAGCTATTACAAAGTGAAGAGCCTTGGCATCAAAATCCCACACATATTACTTCAATTGATGAAGTATTTATACAATTTTCTCACAAAATATGTTGATAAAAATATCAAGAGCTATTACAAATATCTGAAAACTATATTACAAAAATAGAACACAAATAAAGGTAACTAAAACTATTTGAAGAGTTATGGTACTATCCTTGAGGATTTATGTTGATAAAGAAGAGAAATTTGAATTTGATTGCAACTCATATTTGATGAGGTGGCCTCCAAGTCACTAACTGTCTTTGAGCTTTTTCCTCCCGAATTTCTGAAAAATAGGGTCCAGTAATCCCTTTTAATATCTCAATCCAAGCTATATGTATGAAAAACAAGAGAGGTTTCTATAGTCTAGTATCATAGGAACAAAAACATCCTCCAGTTCCCAAGGTTCATCTCTGATTATACGCAATATTTTCTATAAAAAGGTGACTAAAACAAGAAATTTCTGGAAAACATGCCTTCAAAGATGAATTTGTATCTATCAAATCATAACAACTATTAGAAAAATGAGAGAGGTTTTTGTACACGAGGATGTTAGAAGCAAAAAATATTTATGTTTCTAAAAATATGTTCTCATTTATTTGTAAGCAGTGTTTAACATTATTATGTTGTATAGGGAGAAAACATAGTTTTAGCTGACCATGCGACAGGCATATGATGTGGAGGTAGGAGATGATGTGGAGGCACATGGTTAGTAGAAATAGTTGATGTGTGGACACGGAAGGAAGGCATGGGAATGGAACGGTAAGCAGGAGCGGGATCAGGCGAGAGGAGATAAGTGGCAGTGGTGGATTTGCGGGGAAATGTTATGAAAGCGGAAGTAATCAAGATGGGTGGTTTACGCGGGGAGCGGATACCCTTTTCAGAGGGGGGGGAGAGCGGTTTCTTGTATTGGTGGAGGGGCGTCCAAAACCTCAATGGAAGGACATGTAACAGTGGGAAACTTCTTTTTCAGAACCCCCCCCCTCGACGTTAAACTAAATCACATCGAGGGGGGTTCGAAACAGTTAGGTGGCCGTCGGAATTGGGTGGAGTTGAAATCTATGGTGAGGACATGCTCGGGGATTAGTGCTGTTGTTCCCCATCAGATCTTCGGCACAACACTTTATTAATGAATGCCAAAACTTTAGGATAAGTTGTATTTCCTAGGTTTATTAAACATGTTACCTTTTTTTCCTAATTTATACAAATACACTAGGTAGGGTACATTTAAATGTGCTGATCCTTGTTTATTTATTTATCAATTAATCCTAATTTAATACATAAATTTAAAATTTTTTGATCATACAGTTTGATCAAAACTAATCATGTTACAACATTGGCTCCAATGGGGACTGCTTCCCCCGGTGGGATGCAGAGAACTACTAGACCAATTTCCTTTAGTGTTGGGCATGGAGTCATACCATAAAAGCATCAACCGCTGATTTTCCATCTCATTTAGAAATATAACCAATCCACATGGATCAGTGTTTTCATTTGAATACTCTACTACTGCACACTGCAACTTGCAACTCTGAAATGCAACCATATGCCTGCACTAATTCGGATACTCTTTCATATTGAAATATGAAAACTGAAAATTTCTAAATACTGAAAATATAAGATGTTCTATCATATGCTCTTCAAATCACACCACTCATAAATAATGAACACACTAATCTACTACACACTGAAACTCATAATATCTATTCAATCCCCACACCTTTATCTAACTAAATTGAAAAAACTTTACACTGTTAGGTGTAATCTATTTTTGAATGTAACCAAGTGTGGAGTGGATTTATTGACAAACCACGTTGCGAGAAGTTAAAAATATGAAGAATATATACAATTTGAACATGAAATCCCATTGGAAACTTATACTCAGAGGTGTACTTTAAAAGGTTCATCCTCTGTAGATATTTTAGATATGGCTGAGAGAGAAAGACATATATTGTTGTCTGCAACTATCAATGAGCCTTGTGTAGCCGAGGTCTCAAAACAGTGGGATCAGTAACCCAGTGGAATCATCATATGACAAAGTGGAGTCGCCAGGTGAAAGCAATGCAACTAATAATAAATGCCTACTCCTTGTTCACCAGTAAGGAATAGATCTAATCTTTATCATTCCTTGGAGAAAGATATCTTCGTTACTTTGCTCCTTGACAATGATGCCAAATGTTGTACCGGTTTCCCATAGGTAGTCCTTGGCTGCAAAAACTATGCCAAGAAACCAACTCAACTAGCCTTTAGGTTCAAGCTAGCCCTTAAACCAGAGGGGGATCCCTCAGTTTTTAAGAGGCTTTGTTTAACACTGTTCACCTCTCACTGAACAACAACCTTTGAAGCACAATGGCTAGATTTATGGGTTTAATTGGGAGTGGTTGGCGATCAATGACAATCTCTATCCATGATTAAAGGCCTCTCTCATAAGGTCCCTTCAAAATGTGTCAGCTTCTAGCCTGACAAAATGACTTAGCTATTCAAGGATTATGATAGAAGAATGTAAGGAGGTTCCTAATAATTAAGCAGTCAAACTAACTTCTTAACAACAAGGGAAATTTGGATGCATGTAGAATATTTCTATAGCCCAACAAACCACATTGCATAGTATTCAAGAAGGCCAAACTGAAACCAATTCTAAGAGGAGCTATTTTGGATAGATAGTCCAATAAGCTAATCTCTTTTAATGGCTATCAGAAGACATAAAGCAAAAACCAGTCAAAGAGGAGTTATCTTGGACAAACAGTCCAATAAGATAATCTCTTTCTAAAGGTTATGATTTTTCAGGGGATTTAAGAATAGATTTATACTCAATCTACACTTACCTAGACCTTCCTATAAATGCTTTCAACATGTGTAGAGATAAGATATGAAATAGTAGAAAAACATACTAGAAAACACAAAATTCTGTCAAACTGGAGCCGAAAGGCTTTCATTAGAAATCCTATAATAGAAGCTATTACAAAGTGAAGAGACTTGGCATCAAAAGCCCACACATATTACTTCAATTTATGAAGTATTTATACAATTTCATCACAAAATATCTTGATAAAAATATCA
The DNA here is from genome assembly GCA_031772625.1 of Pinus tabuliformis. NCBI lineage: Eukaryota > Viridiplantae > Streptophyta > Pinopsida > Pinales > Pinaceae > Pinus > Pinus tabuliformis. The sequence goes on from CM062817.1 coordinate 869,647,582, forward strand.
AGAGCTATTACAAATATCTGAAAACTGTATTACAAAAATAGAACACAAATAAAGGTAACTAAAACTATTTGAAGAGTTATGGTACTATCCTTGAGGATTTCTGTTGATAAAGAAGAGCAATTCGAATTTGATTGCAACTCATATTTGATGAGGTGGCCTCCAAGTCACTAACTGGCTTTGAGCTTTTCCCTCTCAAATTTTTGAAAAATAGGGTCCAATCATCCCTTTGAATATCTCAATACGAGCTACCTGTGTCAAAACTAAGAGAGGTTTTTGTATTCTAGTGTCTTAGGAACAAACACTTCCTCCAGTTTCCTAAAATTCATCTCTGGTTATCCACAATATTTTCTGCAAAAGGTGACTAAAACAGGAAATTTCTGGAAAACATGCCTTCAAAGATGCATTTGCATATACCAAATCATAATAGCTGTTAGAAAAATGAGAGAGGTTTTTGTACAATAGGATGTTAGAAACAAAAAGATCTTTTAGTTTCTAAAAATCCATTCTCATTTGTTTCTAAGAAATGTTTGACATTATTGTACTGTATAGGGAGAAAACATAGTTTTAGCTGACCATGATACATGCATATGATGTGAAGGTAGGAGATGATGTGGAGGCACATGGTTGGAATAAATAGTTGATGTGTAGATGTGGAAGGAAGGTGTGGGAATGGAACAATAAGCAGGAGCAAGATCAGGTGGGAGGAGATAAGTGGTAGTGGTGGATTGGCGGGGAAATGCTATGAAAGCTGACGTAATCAAGATGGGTGTTTTACACGGGGAGTGGATATCGTTTTCGAAGGGGGGGAGAGTGGTTTCTTGTATTGGCATAGGGTGGGGTCTAAAATCTCGGTGGAAGGACACGTAGCATTGGTAAATTGCTTTTTCGAACCCCCCTTGACGTTAAACAAAATCACATCAGGGGGGGTCCGAAACAATTAGGTGGTTGTCAAATTTAGGCGGAGTTGAAATCTACGGTGAGGACATGCTCGGGGATTAGTGCTAGTGGTCCCCATCGGATCTTTGATGGAGCACTTTATTAATGAATGCCAAAAATTTAGGATAAGCTATATTTCCAAGGTTTATTAAAGAGGTTACCTTTTTTGCCTAATTTATACGGATAATCTAGGTAGGGTGCATCTAAATGTGTTGACCCTCGTTTATTTATTTATTAATTAATCCTAATTTAATACATAAATTTAAATTGTTTGATCATACAATTTGATCAAAACTAGTCATGTTACAACAGAGATGAGGAAAACGATGGGAATACTTTTCGTACATATCACAAAAAGCGCATGGGTGATTTGTGTGTAAATATTTGTTCTTTTTGGATGATTGATGTAAGGTGACTTGGACCTCAGGGACATTTGGGTCTAGCAGAATTTCATCCTTAGAAATCACACTTTTTAAATGGGGAATATTAGGGAAATTATTGGTAGCATGGCCATGGAGATTGCACAAAGCACATGAAGGAGTAAGCTTATGTGTTGCAAATGAAGTGGCTACCACTTGGGTTACCTTATATTTCCCCCCTTTTTTCAGGCTTTGTCGTCCTCATCAATTGCTTTCATGACATGAGTAGATTCCTGCAGAGGCTATAGTGGAAATGAAGAAATGGTGGGTGTAGTTGGAAATGGTTGTACTAGAATCAAAGCCACATAATATTTGAGCTGATCAGGAGGGGTGTTTTGGAGAGAATCAATATACCATAATGGGATACCCAAGGTAAATTTGGGAAAACTTAGCATAGCCATCACCGGGGTGGAGACTATGCTTAGTGGCGGGAACAAGAAAGGAATTTGGCCAAATGGGTGGTGTTAAGGAGGAAATCCTCCTGAGGTACCAACTGAGTTTGAAGCAAAAAGTTACTATTGATCTGGATTCTAGGAAGGGGTACTAGGTTGCTCAACAAGCCATCACACATGAAGCATATAAACATTAGAAGAGCTAGACCTAGTGGGAACAAGCGATGGGCCATAATAAGCCCCAAGCAATGAAGAATATTTATAGACCCTTGAACTAATTTTGGTTAAGGAAGGCATTGAATTGTTCCCTGCCATCGAAGAAATGACATTATGAGGGGATGTCTTAGATCGAGGATCGTAGTATGTCAACCTGTCGATAGTGAAAATATTCCCATTATGAGGGAAGCTCATGGTATGAAAAATGAAATAAGCGGCCACTTTCATGGCATACATGAAAATATGACCAAGAAAGAGCTTATAATTGGAAGGTGCATTGATTACTTCAACATCAATTATGACCTACTTGTTGGCGATGGCGACAAGACAATTTTGGTATATACCATCAGGTTGCAAAGGGAAACCATCATATGCACGAAGGGTGATAGTTAATAGAGAAATTTCGAGAGAACCAAGTTGCTTCCATACATTAGAATATATCTCATAGGTGGATGCACCTTCATTGACAATACACCATTGGGAAATGACATTCTTGATGGAGACTAGAATCTGGAAGATAAAAAAGTGAGGAAGGAGAGAATGATTCGATTTGTTAATGTCAAAGAAAATCTTGCGATCATATGAAGGGCCACAACACTAAAAATAGAGAGTAGAGCCTTTCTTTGATATGGGCACGTATGGAGAACTTCTAACATTGACATGGAAACAAGATATTGTGCCAAGTCATCTACAATGCTATAAGTATGGGTGGCTTGGCAATTGGCAGTGTTTCAACATAATGGACCTTTGGTGATTCTTGAAGGAACCTCTACCTTAGGTGGAGGGATTCGTAAGGTACTATTGGGTGATGAAAGAGAATATGTAGATACTTTCAGTTGTGCCTTTGTGGATGATTTATTAGGAGGTGAATCATACTAGCAAAACCTAGTTTGAAAGTTGACTTCTTCAGAATTCATCCCGAGAATTTGGTAAGACCCATTGCTTGGTTGATGAGGTGGAGGAACGAAAGGATTTTTTCCATCTTGGGTGGCCACGTATCCTTGGTAAGGGAAAGGGTTTCTGAGCACTGTTGACCGCATAGAGGGAGGTGTGAAGGAAGGCATAGGTTTCTGTTACACAATAATTTGTCACTGCCTTCATCCCAGTCTTCCTACTGTGTCATGAGTCCAAAATCATTCATGCTCATGCTCTCTGATGTTGCCAAATGACCCACTTTTCCAAATTTTCTGCATCATCACGTCTATTGTCCAAATAAGTGCGCTGATGAGCGCTCCAAAATAGTCCATACGCGCTGCCATCGCGGAAGTACACGTGATTCCCGCGATGGTCCATTTTCATATGACAGCGCAACTGTTGCTTGTATTTTCCTGTGATGACATGACCTTCTCCGTTATGCAATAGCAATGTTAGCGCATCAGACTAGTTATGTACCCGCGATGGTCCAGTTTGGGCAAGTTTGTTCTAACAGTCGGCCTTCCAGATGACTCCACACTTGGTTGTTGGCCTTGTTTATGTCGCCCTCCCTTCTATGGCATGGTTGTTCCGTCATTTTTGCCACCTTCCTTGGAGATAAGCTCATCTTCCCACCATTCATGGAGACTCCTTCTCCCATTTAAGCTTTCACCATTGCTATAAGCTGCTTAGTTTGGAATTCTTAGTCTTTGGAGTGTTGTTGATAGTATTGTGAGCTTGATAGGTAGCTGGTGTGACAAGTGTGGGATAGTTTGAGAGCTTGAGGAAGGTTGTGAAGTGCCTTTGATCTTGTGTGAAACTTGTGAGTGAGAGAGACTTGTATTGGGAGATCCATCTTCAAGGGTGAATGCTTGAGGAACATGTTGGCTGGACCCTCCTGAGAAGGCTTGTGACGTCAAGACCTGGGTTGTAAGCTTACTCTATTTTATATTTAATGCAATAAATGATGTTTTCCTATGTCTCGTATGCAATGTACTATATAGATCATGATTTCTTGACTTTATGGGTGAATAGATCTTTGTTGTATCCGGTTATGTGCTTTGTTGTATTTCCTTGCTTTGTTTCAGGTTGATTACTCACTAGGAGAAAGAAGCGGAAGCTGGAGCAGCACAACGGAACTCCATCGACCACCAGTTGAGGTAGGCCTCCAACTTGAACTATTTAAGGAGAATTGTTGTTGATTTGTCCTATTTTGTAACTAGACCCACTCTAGGGCTAGAGGGGTTGCCTCTGTCCGCAAAGGGAACACTTTCCTGCTTCACAGTTTCTTTCCTCTAGAGATAACTTCTTGATCCTCCCATGCTTTGCACATTTGAGGGATAAGGGAACAATAATGAGTATAGTGTCCATAGGTACCATAACATGCACAAGGAATTTTCATACGAAGGGCCTTATTATGCTTGGGTCACATGTCCTATTGTTGGGTTGCAGTATTACATAAATCACCCTTATTGGCATTAGGTTGATGACCTTGGTTGCCTTGGTGTCAATAAGGTTTCTAGTTTTGGTTACCATTCCTATTATTCTTCCTCTTGGGATTGGTGGGGGGGGGGGAACATTCTGCTGAGCATACACTTGGCCCTGTGGAGGTAGTGGTTTCCATGAAAAAGGGGGCCGAGGCATGGGAGGATGATGTGTTGGTTCCATTGGGGATGGAGCACTAGGCGGTGCATAAGGATAGTATGGATTCATGGTAACATTTTGGTAACCAGGTTGAGTACCAGCTGGTCCTGGTATTGATTGGTGTGGATGGGAAAATACATAAGATGTACTTGTGCCTTCACATGAGTTATCTTGCAAAGAGTCAGGGGGAGGGTAAGTGCAAGTGGAACTGTACCCCCACAAGGTTGGCCATAACCCATATATCCGTACGTATATGGGGAAGGTTGTTGGTAAGATACTGATCCAATTACACCGTCAATGACGTGAGATTCCCTCGGTGTTGAAGAAGCACTAGGTCAAGGGAGGTCATGGAGAATGGTATAGACATAACCCGTTTGGGCATAGATTAGATCAAACTACAAAGCCTTCTGAATGGCTTCTTCCTCAGTTATGGGGAAATGATATGTGACATCTTTACTAATTGGAGTGAGAAGTTATCACAAGAACTGATCCATGTAAACTTGATCTTTGAATTCTAAAGCTTTGCTTTGCCTTATGCACCATTCCTAGAAATTGATTGGAAAGGCGAGTGGCATAGGTTTGATGAAATGAGGTCAAAATTTTATAATCAATTCATAATAGATAGGTAACTGGAAGTAAGATAAGAAGGCATTGGCAAGTGTCACAATTACCTTATGGGATACATGGGGTTGGTCTAGATACGACTTTGCAGTAGCACTGGTGAGGATGTGTTGAAGGAGGCATAAAGAAATCAAATCCTCTGTTATGGAGTCAGATGAACACTGCATGTGAAAAGATCGAATGTGGTTAGTGGGATCATCTCTAGAGTTCCCTGCAAATTTGGGGACATCAGATGGGAGCTTGGTTTGCATCAGTGGAAAATTCAAATCATGGTGAAGAGGATGATTAATGAGCTAGTTGAAATCAAGAAGAATCAAACTGGCCATATGGGGAAGCAATCGTTGATTGTCATTCATTCCTTGTGAGGTTCCAATGTTGCTTCCAGGAGAGGGACCCTAAGTGTTGTTGAAAATTGTAACTAGGTTCAATACTCATTATGATGTAATTGTAATAATGAAATTGTATATTCTTTATCAAGAAAGAAAAAGAGAAAAATAAATTATGTTTTATTTTTGGAGTATGGGTTTCATACTCAAGTTTGAGTCAAAAGCATGTTCTTTGTGCTTTTAGGTCTTCTAGGTCTTTATAGGATAAAGAATATTACTGGTCATGTGTCATATACACATTTGGACACATTGTAATGAAGAAAAATATTTATTTTGTCAAGAAAAAACCATGGATAAGCCCAAGACCAAGTCAGCCTAAAGGGAGGGAATTAGACCCTCAAGAAAGGCTATATAAATGAGAGCAGTTCAACTCATTTGGCACACTCAATCAAGCAAGTTTGATTTGCAATAGCAAAGAAGGAAGAGAGTAGCGGGAGGGACAAAGAAGGATAGAAGCCAATTTTTTTCTAAAATATCATCGTCTCTTCTTTTACTCTAGGGTTTGTGAAGCTGCCAGTTGCAAGAGGCCAAAATTCTATGAAGTAGTTGCAGGGGGTCGAAGTTGCAACATCAAAGAAGCAGTATCGAAGTTTTGGGAGTTGTCTCAAGGAAGATCTTTCTGGGGCCTAGTTTGGGGCATGGAGGGTTTGTTGGATTTGGTATTTAGGTCTTGCAAGTCTATTTTGTAGGCATATTCTAAAGTAGAAGAGAAGAATTTTCTATGTTTACCCCTTGGAGGGTTTTTTTTCCCTAGCTTAGAGCCTATATCTTGTGCACTTTGTCTTGTTGTGATCTTCATTGTTTTGTTAGTTACTTGATGAACAAAGATCTAATAAAAAAACAAAACAATAACACTTATCACAAGTAATTATGAAGTTAAGGAAAATCATCTAAATACAGAAGTCTCCTGCTTTTCCAACAAGTATTAGCCACGTTACTGCCAACATTTTCTTTGTTATTGGTGTTCGTGTTGGGACCAACATTACTGCCAGTGTTGACACTAGACATGGTAGTGAATTGGGATTGAGAGGGCTAATAATTAGAGGGAGAGCTAGATGAATAAGAAATACCAGAGTCCGAAGGTGGACCAGGGAGAGGGACCCTAACTTGTCTAGCAAGTGTTATGCCGGATGTCCTAACAAAAATTGAGGATGAAGACCACAAAGTCTCAGTAACAAATGCCTAGGGGACACAATTATGTCAAGAAAAATATAAAACTAAAGGTTAGAGGAAAAGGATGAAGAAAAATAACAACATAGAGAAAGAAAACACTACGTGTAGTGGTGCAAAGTTAACTAACTATAATGTATTGCTACTCTAATTCAAGAAAACTCGTCCTATAAAGAGAAAAATGACTCATAGCTTAAAGGTTAACTACACCTCAAATAAATCCTAGTTCTATGTTTTGATGGAGTTCCAAACTATTTCTTACTTGTGGAATCTCATGTTTGCAAGCAGAGCGTTGAATGAAAGGTAGGGTAAGAGGGATGGTTGCTTCCCACAACCACCTCTATAGGGTATTTTAATCCTAGGAATGACAACTAAGGTTACCTCTGTCTAACTAGGATGAAAAAATCATAACTTCTGGGTGACAACCATGGACCTGGATTCCTGATCATGAAGTGGGACCTTCAAGGAAAACCGCTAGTATCCTTGACCTAAGCCTAACCCCCTTCAACAAGTTTATGTCTCAAGCATCAGTTTTGACCGTTGGATGATGGAGGATTTCAAGCTCCCTATTTGGATAACTACTATGTCTCAATGTAAAATGATTGGTGGGCGTTAATGGCATGCCTACCCCACCAACCCTAACCTAGCTAATACATTCTTTTTCCCTGGTGCCCAAGTGGGCTTAAATATATGTGGGTTATAATTATGCAATTTATTTAATAGTCTTGGCTTGGAGGAGTTAACCAAGATCTCATTCACTTAGGGTGTGAAATGTGTGTGCAAGGATGTGTAATGTCATTGGTTTTGCAGAAACATTAAAAAAGTAATGTTGGAAAGTAAATGACACAACTGTAAATTAAACTGAAATGAATAGTAAATAGAAATCTCCAAATACACTCTACTTCCCACCTAAAGGAGGCTAAAAAGAAACAAAAAGAGACAATAGGAAGGAAAGGAATGGGGTTAGGAAGTATATAAGCCTACTTTATGCAAATTATACAACAAAGAAAGTCTAATATCTATGCTGAAAATGGAAGCAAACAATCGACTAAGGAAAAATGTAAGTAATGAAGATTGTAAGGGAGAATGGAGCAAAGGCCTAAGTGGGGATCAAATGCAATTCCTAAGTCTAAATAAAGTTTAAAAGAGTGGCCAATGCTGCAAAAGAATTAGTGGTTTATAGATATGAACATAAGAGTTCCAACTCAACAAAACCCCCTTTAATGTGGTGGAGGTGTACTCCAAACCCTAAAGGGTTTTCTTCTATCCTCCAAAACTAGGGAATGTGAGAAGATCAAGGCCTTAATTAGACTGAAAGGACAAGTAACCACCCTCCTAATAGACAAACATAACTGCAATGGAACAAAAAACATAAAAAAAAATAGTAAAAAGTTGCGAGGAAGTTTTCAAACATGTTCTTGCGTTATAACGTAGGTTGTGGCCATGTTCCTCCATTGGCCACCAAAAGTTTTCCTCTGAAAAGTGTGTTAGGTCTATAGAAGGTGCCACTCTGAGGACCAAACTAGATTTTTCCATTTCCTGTGCAGTTGGTACCTGTAACCTACGGAATAGAGACACAAACACAAAAACAAGTTTTTTTGCAAAAAAACTTGTTTTTGTGTTTGTGTCTCTATTCCGTAGGTTACAGGTACCAGTTGCACATGAGATGGAAAAATATAGTTATAGAAATAAGCAAGAGATAAAAATAAAAATAAAACATAATCACCAAGGATCTGTAGATTCATCATAGTGGAGTCGTCATTTACGGATGACCAAAGACCAATAGAGTTGTCATTTGTTAGGTGTAAATTTTTAAACAACTAAGTCAAAAATATACTTTTTTTATGACTGGTGATGTATCTTCCTAACAAGAAGAAAAGAGTAGAAAAATATGCTAAAACCCTACAACTTTCAACTTCAACCCTTATATTCTCATAAAACTATTAAAAACTTGCAAAAGAAATTGAGAATATCTAAAGGTATATATACCAAAGTCACAAATATAACACCTAATGGAAAGGAATAAAATTTTTAATAATAATGTTCACTTGAGGAGAAGAAATTGGACACGAGTCTTTGAAGTCCTCCTCCGTGGGAGGGTTATTTTGATATCCCTACACTTTAGTTGGCTATCTCTCTCTCTTGGTTGTAGAAGAAGATAATGGGAGCTGAACTCATAGTGGGGAGCTCAAAAGTAATAACAAAGTGACAACACTGATAATGATCACGTGTGAGTAGTGAGGTAAAAACCTCTCTATTTATAACAAAATGCTAAGATAGATCTAGATCTAGTCAAACAATAAAATATTATTAGATCAAATCAAGATCTAACTGTTAGGTGTATTTTATCATATTTAAAAGAGGAAAATATTAATGAAATGGTTAATAATCTTTGTTTAGTAAACTAACTAAAAAATAATGATTAATTGAGTTAATTAACAAAAGTGGTTAAATTAATTAATAAATAAAATGATTTATTAATTACTTTAAAGAAAAATAGTCAAGGTAGGATAGAAATAATTACTAAATTGTAATTTAATAGTTATTTCATAGGAGAAATGTGTAATGATTAAGGAATAACAAATAAATAGTGATTTTTTCAAGTATTCTTATGGATGGGTGTTTTTTTTTAAATTATTTTCACAAAATGGATAAATATGAAAATAACATGAAATTAATTAAACGGGTTTCTAGCTAAACTCGTAGTGGGGAGCTCAAAAGTAAGAAGATCATAGGGCACCGATGATAATGATCACGTGTGAGTAGCGAGGGAAAAATCTATCTATTTATAACAAAATGCTAAGATAGATCTAGATCTAGTCAAACAATAAAATATTATTGGATCAAGTCAAGATGTAACCATTAGGGGTATTTTATCATATTTAAGAGAGGAAAAAAATTAATGAAATGGGCAATAATATTTGTTTGGTAAACTAACTCAAGAAATAATGATTAATTGAGTTAATTAAGAAAAATGGTTAAAATAATTAGTCAATAAAAATGATTTACTAATTACTTTAAGGAAAAATGGTCAAGGTAAGTTAGAAAGAATTATTAAATAGCGATTTAATAATTATTTCATAGGAGAAATGTGTAATGATTAAGGAATAATAACTAAATAATGGTTTATTTAATTATTCCTTGGTAATGTGGTCAAATTGGGTTAGAAATTATTAATAAATAGTGATTTAATAATGATTTCAAGGGAGATAAGTTAAATGATTAATGAATTATAAATAAATAGTGATTTATTTAAGTATTACTATGGATGGGCAAATTTTTTTAATTATTTTCACAAAATGGGTAAATATAAAAATAACATGAATTAATTAAATGAGTTTCTGGGTTATTTTCAAGTGGGTAAATAGAAATAATTTAGGAAAAGTGGTTCTCTAATTATTTCCTAAGGTGAAAGTTGGTTTAATGTGTAAAACCTGTACTACATGGCGTGTTTCGACTATTCTAGTGGAAAATGGCTAGGTGATCAATTTTTATGTGATAACACCAGTCCTTAAATCAATTTTGGAAACACAACAAACCCCTCAATTGGTTGAATAAATCATCAATTCTATGCATTGGGTAATTATTTTTCACAGTGGATTTGTTTAGATGCTGGTAATCTATGCACAAAAGCAACATTTCATCTTTCTTTTTAACAAAGGGAGTTGGGGCTTGCCATGGTGAAACGTTGGACCATATGTATCCTTTCTGCATCAGTTCCTTCAATTGCAACTTTAACTCCATGAGCTCATGGGTTCTCGTACGATAGGGGGCTTTCATTGTTGGTACTGTTCCCGGGATTAATTCAATGGTGAAATCAATATCTTTGTTTGGCAATAGTTTTGGAAACTCATCCTGGAATACATTTCTGTATTGCATTAGCACTAGGAAATTTGCTAAGGAATCTATGTTGGCCTCTTTCTCCTCTATTATCTGGATGGCATAAAGGGCACAACCTTTTCTATTGCAACGCTTGACTTGCATCTCTATGATCATTATGAGTGTTATTGGCCTCTTAATACCCCGAAATGTTATTGGGTCACCTTCATCACTAAGGCACTCCAATACTTTTTCATAACAATCCACCTTTTCCCTGTAGGCTGCCAGACAATCCATACCTATCAGGATATCATATGATCCCAATGGCAGCAAATTCAGTTTGATTGAAGTAGTGATGCCCCTGATTTCTATAGGGAAAGACTCAACAATATTTGTTATCCATCTCTTTGTCCCAGTGGCCAACTGCACAAACCATGATTCCTCATGGGTTTTCTTTGGAAAATCACATTTTTCCAAAATATTAGGGCTAATATAGCGGATATTAGATCCTCGGTCAAGTTTTTCACCATACCTTCCACTTGAATGATCACTACATTCTAGTTTACCTGCCTATTATCCAATGCAATGTATCTCGGAGATACTATGGGCCACATCATTCACAATTGTTTCCTCTTTCAAGTTGTATAAATTCTTGTTAGTCTTCTACAATAGAGGAAAATTTCTCCGTAGATGGTTCTGTCCATATTCCCAACATTGTATTCTCCCTTTACTGGATCCTTCACCCTACTCATTCACTAATTTTTGAGGTGTATTTCTATTAATTGTGGAATTTTTCTGATGTTCACTTTTGGTGAGGGTATCAAACCTTCCACCCCTTCCTCCTTGCTTATATATTGAGGTTATTTGTCCTCCTCCTTTTCGTTTCTTCTTTTAGTCAGTGCAGACCTCAATCTTACGCTTAGACTATTCATAACAATGCTTGGTCTTCTAAATAACCTCCTCTAGAGTATTTGGTTCATCAAATTATATTCTATATCAATATGCTTGTGGTAACCCAATGATATACCTATGGATGATTGAATATTTCTGTAGTGAGAATTTTTAGAATCAGTATTTGGAATATTCACCACAATAGTCATTTTTAATATCAACATTTCAAGTCTACAACAAGACTCATCGTCAAGACAAATCATGATGATGTATGGAACATACTTCAGTGGTTCCAAGAATTTGCTCGTATACTCCTCATGTGTCATTTTCCCCATTTTGTGTTCATAAAATTCCTTGGTTCTGCTATCATAATATTTTTCAGATAGGTACTTTGCTCATAAGTACTTTTCAAACTTCGTCCATGTTAGCTCCTTCTCTCTGACATCTTTAATGTTCTTGAAATCCTCCCTCCACATATCAACGTTTATGTTTAAGCCGAATACAACCACCTTGGCCTTCATGTTCTTAGAACAATAATGTAATCTAAATTATTTCCTGATTCCCAAGAGCCAAGCCTCTTTATCTTTTGCTCTTCTTTTGATGATAACGTCTCTTGTTTGCATAGTTAGGCTGCTTGATTCTCTTTTTGGTGCATTAAGAAGAATTGTTCCTCCCTCTACATGTCTACACCTCTTTCTTGATTGGCTATCATTTACCTTCTTGTTATCAAACTCATGCTTTTGGATATCTAGTGAGCTATCCTTAGGCTTATACCTATCCTAATGGCTGTACCAATCTCATTTGTCTTTGTCTTTGCAAGTTTGACAGACTCTGCATTAATATGGCATTCACTTATACCTGGTCCCTAACAATCTTTTCATTATCTTCCTTACAACTTCTTATCTTAGCTCTTAGGATTTTAAGAGTGTCCATCCATTCAAGATTACCCTCTACTTTCATCTTCTTAAGTGACTCTTCTTCGAGGCCTTGTTGGGTTCTATTCACACCGCACTGTTCAAATTTGCTGCTCATTATTTCTCTTTCTTACTGTATCTTAATGCCTGCTAATCTGATTTTACGTACACAGAGATGTTGGCCAACCAGAAAAGAAAATAAAAAGAGCACAAATTCTCATAATCGTGGTGTATATTGATAAGAAACACCAAATTTCAGCTAACAAATAAATAATATTCCATCAATAGTTCCATGAAACCATTTATTTTAGCAAAAAGGAAATCTAGTAGATCGAGCATTCGTCTAGAGTATGCATGTGAGCCTTTTTAGGTCCAGTTCTTGAACCTAGAGCTATGATACCACTTTGTCACACACCCCCGACCATCATTAGCTCCTACTAGGGTAGAAAGAGTGTAATTATTCAACTGAGCCAACCTCCAAGGTTCCAGTTATGGAAATGGGGTCTAAATATTTTTCGTTCTTTATCAAACTCTTCAAAACTCTAAACGGATAAGGTCGTTATTTTCATCTCATTGAGAACTTTGAAATGATATATAATTTTCTTCGATCCCACTCCCGGATTAAAAGATATAGTTGCTAAAGACTCGACCAATAACCACATGCTATCTCATCAAGAATAGCCATGTGACTCTTATGTGGTCCTCAAATGGTGTTCACATGGTTCTCCAAGTCATCACTTATCCACCATTGACTCGTTCACGTCCTTTATATATATATATATATATATATATATATATTGATTAAACGAGAACTATTACCTCAAAACGAGAACTCTAGCCAAAAAACCCCACAAAAACATGAAAAAACAACCCAAAGATGAAAAGTGTTGATGCTACATCAACACTTTATTTATTTATTTTTTTCAGGGTAAAATTTCAACATTTTTAAAAAATGACAGTGAAAACCATTTTTTTTGTGCGCAAAACACAACCTGAAAATGAAAAGCGTTGATGTTGGAATAATATATTTTTTTCTAGTTGGGGTAAAATTTCAACATTTTTTAATAATGGCGTTAAAGATAAAATATCATGACTATGAAAACCTTAAAATTCCAACAATTTTTAGACATGACATTAAATATAAAATATCATATCTCTGAAAAGCCTTAAAATTCCAATGATTTTCAGACATGGTATTAAAGATAAAATATCACGTCTCTTAAAAGCCTGAAAATTCCAACGATTTTCAAGCATGACATTAAAGATAAAATGTCATGTCTCTCAAAAGCCTTAAAATTCCAACAATTTTCAACCATGGTGTTAAAGAAAACAAACTTATAACTGTTTTCAACCATAACATTAAAAATAAAATATCATGACTTAGAAAAACCTTAAAATTTTGACAGTTTTTCAACAATGGAATTAAAACCAAAGATTATGACTACAAAAAACCTTAAGTTTTCAACATATTTCAACCATGGCATTATGGAAAAATTGTATGGCTAAAAAAACTTTAAAAATGAATACCTGAATGAAAAAGTCATTTTTTTCCCATAGGAAAATCTGGGCAGATCAACCCCGAAGGGAATCTTTTAAAGCCCGTTGGCTAGACTAGCAAGGCCTAACCTCAAGGGCGTCGAGGAGAATTGACCCTGTGACCTCCCAATCGGCAAGGTACTTAACAATGGGGAGTCGACCAGTTGAGATAACCCTTGGGGCTTGAATGAAAAAATCGTTATCCCAAGAGAAATTTATTTTTAACTGCTAAAAGTATAGCGATTTCAAAATCTTAGCCTAAGACAACTTGACACATTGCAACAAAAAATTAAAAATCAACCATCAAATTACGTAGTGTAGATGAACTTGACCCATTATAATGAAAACTTAAAGCCAACCATGAAATTGACACATTGTGGGGACAAACTCAATCCATTATAATGAAAATTTTAAAATCAACTATCAAATTGACAGATAATGAGATCGGGTTGCTAGTTGATGATTGACATAGACATTGTTGAATTGAGACTTCTGTGATCCATAACAGTTATAAGAAGAGCTTCGGCGTAAATCACATATAGAAAGACCTTTGTCGACGCGTTTCGAACCAGCAAGTGTGGCTCATCGTCACGACAAGTTGAAGAAATAGATCCAGCTATGCATGTTAAATAGTCTGAGCAGGGTCTCCAACAACTATCTAGATCAACGGCTAGCTTCGACCTTTTTGACTGTCCCTAGGTCGAAGCTAGCCATTGATCTAGATAGCTGTTGGAGGCCCTGCTCAGACTATTTAACATGCATAGCTGGATCTATTTCTTCAACTTGTCCTGACGACGAGCCACACTTGCTGGTTCGAAACGTGTCGACAAAGGTCTTTCTATATGTGATTTACATCGAAAATCTTCTTATAACTGACATAGACATTGCAAAAAATCTTTAAAAATAAAACAAAATAAAAAATAAATAAAAATACAAAATACAAAAGAAAAAAAAACCTAAAAAAGTTTAAAAAATAATAATAAGTAAATACAAATATATATTAAAACATAAAAAAATTAAAAAAGATGACCAAAAAATCAAATATAAAAATAATATTAAAAAGGGAAAAAATGAAACATAAAAAATATAAAAAGAAAAAAAATTAACTTATAGAAATTTAAGCAAAAAAAAATTAAAAACAATAAATAAATAAAAAAGAAAATATTTCAAAAAAAACATAATTTAAGAAAAGAATTAAAAAATCAACAAAAAAAAACAAAAATAAAAAACAAATAAATAATACTTGAATAATTAAAATAAAATGAAAATGAAAAACATTTAAATAATAAACAATACATTAAAATAAAACTAAAAATTAAAAAAATTAAAATCATAAAAAATAATTAAAAACATTAAAAAAGAATTAGAAAAAAAACATTTAAAACAATTTCTTTTTTCTAAAAATTAAAAAAATATTAAAAAATAAATTGAAAAAAAAAATAAATTAAAAAAAAAAACATAATTAAAACAATTAAAAAAATATTAAAAAGGAACTAAAATTATATATATAACCGAAGCCCCTCCTCGCCTCTTAGGGCCCACTGGGCCTCGGGCTTAGGCAAGGTGGGAGATGGATTCAACCTTGCTTGCCCAGGGCCTGAGGCCCTACAGGCCCTGGGTAGGAAAGAACGATTCTCAGAATCGACCTTGCCCCGCCCAGGGTTCAAGCAACCACAATTTTATATTTATTTTTTAATGAATTAATGAATTATTTCTTTTTTTTAATGTTTTTTTCTTAATTATTATTTTTTGATCGTTTTTAATGTGTTATATATATATATATATATATATATATATATATATATATATATATATATATATATATATTTAAAATTTTTCTAACCAGAATTGTTTTGATGTGAATTTTTTTTTTTAAATTTGTTTTTTAATGTTTTTATTATTTTTTGTGTTTTTTATTTTCAATGTTTATTTTTTTAATTTAATTGTATTTTTATTTTTTATGATTTTATATATATACGTTGTAAACTTTTTTTTGTTATTTTTACTTAAAATTTTCTTTGAATCAATTTTTTTTTTGAAAAAAACCTCAAATGCCATCATCTTTGGATATAAAATACATAAAAATTTCATAAAATTTGCTAATTTTTAAATTTTTTTCTTCAAAAGTTTCATAAAAATCGTTTATTTCATAAAAATTTCTTGAAATACATATATTTTTTAATTATATCTATATGCAAAATGTGTATTTTTTGTCGAGTGTTTAAAATTATTATTTTTAAGTGACAATTATTTTATCTGTATTGAAGTATTAATTAACGATATGTAAATATGTAAAAAATCATAACCTTAAAATATTAATGTTATTATTTTTTTAAACTTTGCAAAAAAATTAAAATTTTCATTATAAAGAAACATTGCAAAGAAAAACAAAAAACACATATTTGGAAAACCCTTAAAAAATGAACATCTTAAGACGAAAATCAAGAAGAAGAATAAGACAACTTGAAAAATGGTTAAATAATCAAGATTTAAAAAAAATTATGCATACTTAGGACATAATGATATTTAAAGTGTCAAAAATATACCTTAAAAAATGTTGATACTTTTCAAAATCCACACTTAATACATTAAAAAATTTAAAGTGTTAAAAATAAGCCCTCTAAAAAAAGGGAATTTTGTTGAATCAACACTTTTCAAAATCAATATGAAAATCACTAACGTTTTGTTCATACTTGATACATAAGAAAATTTAAAGTGTCAAAAATATGTTTAAAAAATGTGTATCTTGAATCAACATTTTTCAAAATTGGATGATATTTTTCTACCTCGGAAAAACGGGTATTCGGTACAGTTCTTGTTTGATCAATAACTGTTATATATATATAGAAGGGTGTACCGCTTCCTTATTCCACCCCATTTTGGAAATAAAGTCCCAAGGATTTCCTTCGGAGTCCCCCATTTGAACTATTGGGAAGAATCCTTAGGGGTTGCATGGAGGTTCCACCTGGTTATGCGGCCACATCATTCTACCATGGGTGCTCAATGATTCACATCGGTCACAAATGAACGGGTCCATAACACCATGTCGTCTCAGGAATAGAATCCTAAAAGTTTCCCTTTGATATCCTTTGCAAACTTTGGGACGCCTTTGATTGAAATCGTCGGGGTTACATGGAGCATCCACATACGCCCATAATATAGTGCCCCATGGGTTCAAATACAGCACAATGCCCAAAATTATTGGAAGGGCTTCGATCCTGCCACATAATCCTAGGAATGAAATTTTAGAAATTATAGCGTAGATTTGAAATTGCTCATGAAATTTACTAAATCACAAGACTCAAACCTACTCTACTGCTCTGCAGAATTCAATTCACAATATATAACATAAATTATAAATATGCAATAAGAAATAACAAACATACATAGATATTTATCTAACTGCTCAAAACACCTCCTATCTGTATTGCATTAATAAACCAATAGAGATGTAATACATATGCTTTCTCAAGCCTGAGCACAACCTACAAGTGTATAGTCTATCTCTCTACCTGATTGATTGACTTTGGCCAACACTTAGCCAAATTTCAAGCCCTCCAAGCCCCTATTTCCTTGCGTTGTTCCTTGAGGAATTAGCCCCTATTATTTTGGAATTTTTGCCTCAATTAATTGTGCAACGCACAATGTTGGATCTCTCATTGCATGCACCACTTGTATACATTGGAATAATCTACAATTGATAGTACATTGCCTTGAAATCTCCATCTCAACTGGGTAACTCGAATTCTCTGCATGCATTAGCTACTTTGGGATGATTGATTAGTTAACTGGATAATCATTGAGTTTGATTGAACTCACACTACTCAACTAACCTTCCACTAGTTCCTTCAATAATTAGAACTAGTTTAACTGAACACAACTTAATATAACTGAATTTTCTACAAATTAGAAATCAATCATTCTAAATTGAACTCAAGCTTCCTGAACTCGATTTAACTAAGTGAATTTAGTGACAAGTGCCATGTCACCTCAGTTAACTACCTCTAAGATTTCTGTTGATGTGGAAATTCGAATTTTCTCTAGTTTGCCAAGGCAAGGTCAAACTGAGATTTTTTTGTTGTATTTTCAACACTCCATGTTAGCAAGAAAGGGACTATCAACCACCCCTATCCTACTCCTTTGGAACTCGAACTTCCCTCTTGATAAGGCCTTTGTCAAAATGTCAACATCTTGATCCTATGTCAGAATGTAATCTAACAACATTATCTGCCTCTGCACACAGTCCTGTAAATGGTGACACCAGATATCTATATGCTTGGATCGATCATGAAATACAGGATTTTCAAAGAGCTTATGCAACTCTGATTATCACAATATATCATAGTTGGATCCATCATCTGACCAAAAAATCCCACAAGTGTATTTTTCATCCATATTTCCTCACATGTTACATAACTTGCAGCCAAATATTCTTCTTCTGTTGAGTTGAGCGCCAGAAATATTTGCTTCTTGTTGTACCAGGAAATAATTGCGGACCCAACATTGAAAATTCCACCTAATGTACTCTTTCGGTTTGATGGACTCCTTGCTCAAATATGCATCTTTGAAGCCATATAACTTCATTCCCTCTGTCCATCTGTATTATATTCCAAATTGGGCAGTGCCTGTGAGGTACCGTAAACCATGCTTAGTTTCCTTCCAAAATAATTTGGTTGGCCTAACAATAGCTTTGGCTCAACTAGTTGAATTCATAGCACATATCTGATCATGTGTTCACAAGATACATTAGTGAACCCACAAGCTATCGATAAATGGTAGCCTCCACTTCATCACCTGAAGTGGCATCCTCTTTCCTCCAACTAGTCATTAGAGGAGTCTCCATGGGTTTGTTACTCTCCATGCATAACTTCTTTAGTATATCATTTGCATACTTTCCTTGAGAGACCAAAATTTCCTCATCTCCTTGCCATACTTCCAAACTGAGGAAGTAGTGCATGTATCCCATGTCCTTTGATTTCAAATTCTCTTGCAAAGTCCCCCTTGCAAGATTTGATCAACTTCTCATCATCCGTTAAAATCAAATCATCAACATATAAGAAAATAATAAAAAAATTACCTTATACCACAATATGATAAAGGTTTGCATCTGCTTCACTTTTGGTGAAGCCTAACCCGGTGAGATAGCTGTCGATCCTGGTGTACCAAGCACGAGGTTCTTGCTTGAGACCATACAACACTCGCTTGAGTCTGCACACATGTAACTCTCGATCAAAGGTCTCAAAACCTTCTGGTTGCTCGATGTACACCTCCTCCTCAATAAATCCATTGAGGAATGTTGTTTTTACATCCATTTGGTGGATCTTCCACCCCATCTATGCATCGAGTGCAATAATTTATCTAATGGATGAGGACCTTGATACAGGAGAAAAGGTATCCTCATAGTCAATTCCCTCAACTTGAGAGAATCCCTTGGACACAAATATGGCCTTGTACTTCTCTATGCTTCCGTCTGTTGCATGCTTTGCCTTGAAGATCCATATTGAACCCACAATTGATTTATCTGTTGGTGTTGGGACCACTTCCTAAACACCGTTCTTTACAATGGACTTATATTCCTCCACCATTGCATCAACCCATACAAGTTTCTCTATTACTTCCTCGAAAGAGAATAGCTTAGTCTCTACAAGCTCATTCATTAGAGACATGTAACTAGTGTATCGATCAAGTGAACTTCTCTTCCTGCGCTATGAAGTGGGTACTCCCACATTCTCTCTAACACCATGCAATAATCTCTTAGTTTCCCTGGTTCTTTTTTTACCTTCTCTATAAGATGTTTCTTCTTGAGTCGCTGTCTCCAATCTATGTTCCTCAATTTTTGGTTTCTCCACAACTTCCTAAGGTTCTTCCTTTGGAGCTAAAATCTCCTACTCTGGTTGCAACTAAATCTCCCTCTCAAGAGAGAATCTCATTGATTCCTCCTCATCAAACTTTACACCCATTCACAAAACTATCATTCTGAGGGATGACAAGTACACACGGTAGTTGTGAGGAGTTTCTATGTAACCCACAAATATCCTCAACTCCACTATCAGCTCAAGCTTCTTCCTTGATTCTTTGGAGACATAGCAGTAAATAGAGGCTCCATAAATATTGAAGTGTGACACATCCGACTTCCTCCCTAAGAAAGCTTCCTTTGGTGTACTCATGCCAAGAATTCGATGAGGACTCATGTTTTGCAAATACACTCTTGTGTTCCATGCTTCAACCCAAAAATGTAGAGGTATGCCTTGGTCATGCAACATCATCCTTCCTTCTCCCAAAATGCTACGGTTCTTCCTCTCAGCCACCCCATTCTGCTGTGGGTTGTAGGGTTCTGTTAACTCCCGTTGAATGCCTTCTTTTGCACAAAACATTTTAAACTCATTCAACACATACTCACCTCCATTATCACTCTTGAGAGCCTTCACCTTCTTGCGGGTTTCTTTCTCAACCAATGCCTTGATAACAACGAACTTGGAGAAGGCCTCATATGTCTTCCACATAAAGAAGATCCAACACTTGTATGAGAAATCATCTACAAAGATAACATAATATTTATGTCTAACAATGGAGGCTATTGAGAAAGGTCTACAGACATCAGAGTGGATGCTTTCAAGGACTACATATGCTTTGCTATCCCGATCATGGAATCTAGCTTTTGTGTACTTCCCTAAGGTACACCCTTTGCATGTATCCTACTACTCAAGTGCTCATTTAGGGAGGCCTATGGTTATCTGTTGCATAATATTCAAGGCACCATGATGCAAATGACCAAGTATTCTATGCCAAAGTTCACCAACATCACAACTCTGCACCTTCTCTGCATTTGTGCTTAATGCAACATAACATTCCACATCTAGCTTGTACATGTTCTTCACACGAACCCCAGTTTGCTTCACCTATCCCGTGGCTATGTGTCTCAGGAATGATTTCCATTTGTTGAAAATCACATCATAACCATGGTCTTCCAAAAATACAACAAAGATGATATTTTTCTTTAGGCTCGAAACAAAAATGACATCCTTGAGTTTGAGAGGGGAGCTTGACCCCCTCTGAAAGGTGACTGTACCAATCCCGATCATGTTGTACCTTCCATTGTCCCCCATCTGGATGTGCATCTGCAAATTTTTCTCCTCTAGGTCAATGAAAAAATATCTATTCCCCATCATGTGGAACGATGCACCACTATCTAAGTACCACAGACTCCCCATCACCGTGCTCGCCATGCATGTGATAATAGTGAAGTTAAGCTCAAACTGTGAAGCCAAAGCTTCACCTGCCACTCCTCCTGAGGTCTTCTCGCTTGAATTTTTAATTGGACACTTCGTGGCATAGTGCTCGAATTCATGAAAATTGAATCATTTAATTTTGGACAAGTCTTTCTTCTTTCCCCCTTGGCTAGATTCCGATTTGGATTGAGATTTCTTCCCTTTTCCCTTCTTTCCCTTTCCAACTAGTGCACAATTGTCTTCATCCTTGGCCTTGGATGAAGTCCCATCTCTGGTATTCCATCTTATTTCCTCCTGTACCAAGTCGAACCATAAGAATTCCCAATTTGTTAGTTTCTCCCTCCCATTCACCGAATCTTGGTAGTTATGCCAGCTCTTGGGAAGGCCTAGAAGGGCTAGGATTACCAAATCATAATTTGAAACTATAACACCAAATCCTACAAGTTCATCATGACATTGTGTGAACCTACTCATATACTGTTGAATAGAGTCATTCTTCTACATCTTGATATTTAAAATTTTATCCTTGAGCGCCAGTTTCCTTTGGTCACTACTACTATGGAACAGATATGTCAGTGCCTGCCACATTGCATAAGGAGTTTATTTCCCATGGATATTGGTGACAATGTGGTCCCATACTCTATCAAATATTATTCTACTCGCCTTGGCTACACACTTATTCCATTCTGCTAGACCCTGGGTATCAACTGATCCTGGTTTTGGGATGTCATTATCAACAAATTCCTTCAATCCATTGTCTTCCAACACTACCTCCATGCGGTCCTTCCAAGCAACAAAATTTGAGTTTCCCTCAAGGGCATACTTGAGTCTTAGTGCATAGAAATACATCCTTCTACCTCTGAATAATTTCTGCTACACTGATCCTGCAAATTCAATCCTCCTGATAAAAAAACTTCGCAATTTATGCTCTAATGTGAATCCCACTTTGATGCCATGTAGAAATCATGGTGTAGATTTTAAACTTCTCATGAAATTTACTAAATCACAAGACTCAAACCTACTCTACTTCTCTATGGAATTCAATTCACAATCTAGAACATAAATCATAAACATGCAATAAGAAATAACACACATACACAGAGATTTATCTAGGGGAAAGAAACTGCTCAAAACCCCTCCTATTTGTATTGCATTAATCAAAGAATAGAGATGTAATACATATTCTTGCTTAAGCTTGAGCACAACCTGCAAGTGTATAGTCTATCTCTCTGCCTGACTGACTGACTCTGGCCAAAACTTAGCTAAATTTCAAGCCCTCCAAGCCCCTATTTCCTTTCACTATTCCTTTAGGAATAACCCCCTATTATTTAGGAATTTTTTCCTCATTTGATTGCACAATCCATAAGGTTGGATCTCTAATTGCATGCACCACCTGCACACATTTGAATAGTTTACAATTGAGTACATTGCCTTGGAATCTTGGTCTCAACTGGGTAACTCAAATTCTCTACATGCATTAAATAGTTTGGGCTGATTGATCAGTTAACTAGATGATAACTGAGTTTGACTGAAGTGACACTACTCAACTAACCTTCCACTAGTTCCTTCAATAATTAGACTATTTAAACTGAATACAACTTAATATAACTGAATTAGATAGCTATAAATTAGCAAACAATCATGTTGAATTGAACTCAACATTCCCCAACTCAAATTAACTGAGTTAACTATGTGACAAGTGCCATGTCACCTTAGTTAAATACCTCCAAGATTTCTACTAATGTGGAAATTCAATTTTTCTCTAATTTGACCAAGGCAAGGTCAAACTAAGATTTTCTTGCTTCATTTTCAACAGAAATTTCAGCAGGATTACACTGTGCTCCATAGGAATTCATTGGGGGGGATGTGCCATGGTGGAATCAAAGTCTCTAAATGCCGACGTCATGTGGAGGTTTTGGGTTTGTCATTTCATCGTAGCGGTTTACAAATGAACGAACCCACAAGCCAAATAATCTTGAGAATGTAAGCCCAAAAGTTCCCAATAGAGCCTACCTTTGAAACCTACAGGGTCATCCGACGGTGTGAAATCATTGTGGGGATCAACGACCCTGTTAACATATCACTCTCACCTGTGGTCATGGCTCTTGGCCACATGTGTGTATTAGGTTCAAGGCATATTTCCTCTGGGGTCTAGGGTTTCAACTCCTACACAATTTTCAACCTAAAATCTTTTATAAGTATAATTTAATAGATCCTTTGCCCAGCCTTCCAAAGCCACAACATATGTAAATATGTGTGTGACCCTATTGAGCTATCCCTTATAAGCTTTAGATAGAACTCAACCCGACCTTCAATTGCTATGAAGAAGGGTTTACACCTAAGCGTCCATATATATATATATATATATATATATATATATATACAGATATGTTCCTTGTGCTTATCCCTCTTGAAATTATACAATTCCTTGGCTCTTCTCGGTCTATGACCTACAAAAAACTATATTTGCAAGTTTACATAAAATAAAAAGAACAATGCTATCCTTCCTAAGCTTGCAATTTTGTAGAATAAGGCCCAATGGCCAAATTTCTTTAACACAAGCATTCAATTTCTTTTTATCATGGATTGTCTTTCTTTCTATAGACAGATATTTAGAAAAATCTATATGCTCAGAGTGAACACAAGAATAACCCATTCCTTGGGAAATAATCATGATATCAACCTCTCATTTCTACACAAGAAATAGGTCATTCCATACTGTAATTTGCATCCATTCAACCCAAAATTCACTCCATATTCAATAATTAGATAATTTCATGTATTTAGCTCATAGATGCATGAAGAAAATTCATAAAAATAACCATAGGAATTGAATAATTTCATCCAATACAATCATGCACCAACATCGCACAACAATGCAAAATCATTCAGAGCTACACATCAATTTCCATAGATAATTTCTTTAATTTCACATCTCTCAGCTCAATGCATTTCATTTACAATATAGAGAAAGGAAAAACTAAAGGTGGGACTTCAATTTTCCACCCAATTATAGACCTACTGTAGCCAGAATCACTTACAACAGTCACCCACAAGTCAGATCCATGATCTAAGGGGGCTAAGGGGGGGAATTTCTTTTCAACAGACTTAGAAGGAAGCCATCTTCAACACACATAGGATAGGAAATACATATTACATTGGGTGGTTTATCGGCTAGTCAAGAATAGCATGATTCACAACAATGGGTGGTTTATCAGCTACATCAAGCACTCTAAGAGTGCTTTATTAGCCCACAACAAGCACAATGTGTGGTTTATAATTTCTCTCTCAGCAAGCATTCTTCTAAATGTGGTTTATTAGCCCTAGCTAGCACCCTGAGTGGTTTCTCATCTGGTCTGTGGCAAGCACTCATTCCCATTTCCTCTTAATCCTCTTTTACTTATGGTCACAATTTCCTCTTTTAGGGAATCTCGTTCCCTCATCTCATAACTCTTTCTAGATTTAATCATGAGCTTCACCAAGAGGTGGTACAAACCCCACATTGCTATGCATTTGTATTTTTATCATTTCCTCAGGGTCTCTTTCCATGTTCCTCTTAGTCTCTTCATCTTTTTTTCTTCTTATTATTTGCACCATAAAATAAATTAAAGGTGTTAGCTAACCCCACCTAGTTTTATCTTTCCTCTTCCCTCTTATATCATGGATGTTTGGTACCACACTTTAGGACATTACATATAATATATTCTTTTATAATATCAAGTATCATGAGACATTACAAAAATCAAGGGGAAAACATACTAGGGGTGTCACAATACTTAAGTAGAAGGTAATCATTTTGAAGAAATATTTGCACCGATAGCTAAATTAGATGCTATTAGAATTTTCTTGGCATTTACATGTTATAAGAATGTAAAGGTATATCAAATGAATGTCAAGTAAGCCTTCTTGAATGTTGATTTAGAAGAGGAGGTATACATAAAACAACTTGAAGGATTTAAGTTGACTGGTGATGAAAATCAAGTTTGCAGGTTAAAAAAGGCTCTCCATGGGTTGAAACAAGCTCCAAGAACTTGGTATGAAAGGTTGGACAAGCACCTACAACAACAAGGCTTCAAAAGAGGATAAAAATACAAAAATTTATACATAAAAGTTAAGAAATATCATTTTCTAGTTATCGTTGTGTATGTAGATGACATCATTTTTTGGAGCATTTTGGAGGAAATGGGCCACAAGTTTGCTAAATACATGCAAAATTTTGAAATCTCCTTGTTGGGTGAGTTGAATTTCTTTCTTGGTTTGCAATTTTCACAAAGAGACAATGGTATATTCATATCACAATCCAAGTATTTGAGAGAAAAGTCAAAATAATTTGGAATGGACGATTGCAAACTTGTTAGTACACCCATGGTGATTGAATTTAGTAAACATGATGAATCTCGTGAAGTAAATCAATCCAATTACTAATTAATGATTGGAATTTTTTTGTATCTAACAACTTATAGACCTAACATGATGCACATTGTAGGTTTGGTTTCAAGATTTTAAGCTAATCCTAAGGAGAGTCATGTAAATACAACTAAGAGAATTTTCAAATATCTCCATGGGACTATTAACTATTGATTGTGGTATCCAAAAGGTAAATATTTCCATTTTGTTGCTTATACTGACATGTATTATGTTGGTAGTGTTGACGAAAAGAAAAACACTTTAGGAATGACCTTATTTTTGGGGAGTTTCCTAGTCTCTTGGCCCAATAAAAAGAAAATATCCATGTCCTTATCTACTGCTAAAGTTGAGTATGTAGCAATGAATAATTATTGCACTCAAATCCTTTGGATGAAGAAGACTCTCCAAGATATGCAACTTAAATACATTGATCTTATTCCTATCATGGTCCACAACACTAGTTGTAACACCCTCCTCCCACACTTACCCAAGCTAATCGGTCCACCGGGGTAAATATGTGATGAAGAGTTACTAAGATATGATCCAATTCCCTAAGTACAGTTAAGGAATTGGAATCGAAAAAAAAAAAACCAAACTAACCTTCCTCGGGATCTACAGGACCCCCAGGGCTAACCAACCACTCTAGGTGCCCTACCCCCATGTTAACTTGCATTTTACTGACTTAAACCACTAGTTTCTCCCACAAGCCTGCTTTCCAATGATTACAATATTTTTTAGGCAGTTCTGTCCCAGTGTCCACAAAATCTATGCCACTTTTTTAGGGCTAGGATCCAGATCTTTGCTTAGCACTTCATGAAACACTCAGGAATGATAAAAAAACACAGCGACACAGCCTTTAACTCAAAAAACCATTAAGGACTTAAGCTATTTGAAACCCTCAAGTCACTCCCATAGGCTTGCTTCCCAATGATTACAATATTTTTCAGGTAGTTTTGTGCAAGCATCGTGAAATCTAAGCCACTTTTTAAGGGCTAGGATCTAGACCTCTGCCCAAAACTTCATGAAACACTTAGGAATGATAAACAACATAGAGAGAAATCCTTTTACTAAAAAATTCATTAAGGACTTAAGCTAACCCATCCTAACCATGCCAGTCATTTCATCCAATACATCATGAACATATAATCTATAGGTCATAATTACACACCTGAACATAGGTGTCTCATACTTATATGAGAATTGACAAGAAGGACTGATTCCCTCTCATAATATCTGCAAAAAAATCTATTAGGTCATGTATTCATTAACACTTCATCTACTAACCAAAACATGATGAGAGCCATAGCTCAAGGCTGTCATAAAGCCATACTTGTAACCAACATATAACTAGATAAACAACAATGATAGAACAACCATCATAGCCTCATAATAACAAGTATATTTACACATAAAACACAAGAGGAAAAGAGATCTTATTAACATATGCAAATCCAACCATGTCAGGGAATTCCATGTAACACCCAACCATAGATTGGGTTGAACCAAATCTCTCTTTCATCCAATCACCCCCGCGCCATATTCTAAGCATGAATGTGGGGTCTCATGGAACAAACCAATAAAACTAAAGCAAGGCTTATAGAGGCCAAACCACCTCAACCCTGAACCAGTGATTCCACCTCACGATCGAACATCACTAACCATCACCGTTTCGATCTCTATCTAAACTGTCCAGGGCTCTAGAGCGTTTGTTCCAACCCAACTTCTAAAACTAGTAACTCAACCCATAGTTGTCGCTTGGCTCCATAGAGTTTGTCAAACCAAAGCTTCCATGAGTAGTAACTCAACCCACCAAGGGATCTAGAGCATTTTTCCAACCAAGGTTTTCAAGACTAGTAACTCAACCCAAGCTGTTCTAGGGATTCCAAAGAATTTGTCCAACCAAGGCTCCAAGAAATAATAACTCAACGCACAACCATAAGGAACATGATAACCAACCAAAAAATAAAAGGTAAAACCCACAACACCATGGCTATCCAAGAAATGGAAAGCTAGGCAAAACCACTATCAATCTAGGAAATCCTCCATGAAAATAAAAAATCATAACCAAATAACCACATGCATATGCCATGCATGTCAAAACTAGCAAGGAAATCTTACATGAAACTCGGTACCTCCAAGAAAAACTTGTTATAGTTGTTGATCCTGCTATCCTCTTGCACTTTCCTCCTCTGCCTTTTCCTTGTTGCTCCAAATCCCAAGTAAGCCACACTCCTCCAAGAGTGTTCCAAGAAAAATCCAAGTTTCCAAGAGTATGAGAAAGAGAGAATAGAAGAGAGAGCTTCAAGCTAAAACTAACAAAAGGTTTAATTGACAAAAGCTATGAACTGATCCTTAAAATCCTTTTTATCATTAAGGCCTCTCTTTTCTTCATTTTCCTCTATTTTCCTTCAATTTCCTCCTCACATGCAACCTGTGACCTTTCACCTTCCTTTTCTCCTATTTTCCATTATTTTCATAAATAAAATTCCAATTAATGCGACTTTACCTTTTCCATTTCATTTTCCAATTTCCATGGCCATTTATTAATCAGAAGTGATCCCCATCACTATTTTTTTTCCCAATATTCAACTTGGAATACTTGTCCCATGATCTTGGTTATTATTTTTCCTTTATTAACATTATTACATGGATTTTCAACCCGGGGCTGTTACAAACCCTTCCACCTTAGGGGAACACCGTCCTCGGTGTTCAATAACACCTACAACTAGTCAGATCGTTGAAAAGAAAATCATACAACCCATGAAGCTTTATAACTTAGCTCGATGCAATAAATACAATGAACAATATGCTGAAAGGAAAACCAAAATGACAAACATAGCAACATGACAACCATATTGCTTATTGGAGCTTTATAACACAACTCATTACGGTATTTACAATGACAACCATACCACTTATTGGAGCTTTATAACACAACTCATTAAAGTATTTATATTGACAAGCATATATAAATATGTACATAAACCAAAACTCATTTGCCTCCACTGGAAAAAAATGAAGGATACAAGCCCACATCTTATAAGCCATCTATCATGTAGATTCATTGGACCCAAAGTGTTTCCAATGCACTTTAACCTGCATGAATGCTTGGTTCTAGAGCATGAGCATCTTTCTCTACACAATTCATTGAGGTTTCGACTGAAATTCTCCTTCTGGTTCCACCTGCAATACATACTAGTCAATCACATGATCAACATCTTTAACATCTTAAGTAATGACACATGGAAAACATCATGGACTTTCATTTTCGGAGGGAGTGCAAGTCTGTAGGCCACTGGTCCAATCCTCTCAAGGATCTTGAAAGGACCACAATACTGAGGTGCTAGCTTCACACATGACCCAATCCTGGAGGATATCTTCTTGGGTTTGATGCACAAATACATATGTTCTCCAACATAAAACTCCTTAAATGCAATGTGATGTTTTGCGTAACTTTTTTGCCTATTTGGTGCTGCCTTTAGATTCTTCTTGATTACCTACATTTCCTGTCCCATCTCTGCCAACATATCTAGTCCAATTAATACCCTGTTCATTGGATCACTCCAATTGATAGGAGTATTACAACACTGCCCATAAAGTGCCTCAAACAAACTCATCCTCAGTGACTCTTGATGACCGTTGTTATAAGCAAACTCAACCAGTGGAAGATACTCTTCCCACTTTCACTGTTGACGCATAACATACACTCTCAACATGTCCTCCAAAATCTTGTTGACCCTTTTTGTCTGTTCATGTGTTTGTGGATGATAACTTGCACTGAAGACCAACTCTTTACCCAAACCCACAAACAATTCTTTCTAGAACCTAGAAATTAACTTAACATCCATTTCTGATACAATCTTCTTTGGTACACCATGCAACCTCACTATTTACCTAATGAAGACCTATGCTACATCATTAGATGAATAAATAGACTTCACTGGAATGAAGTGCACTACCTTAGTCAACCTGTCAACCACAAACATAATAGAATCATGTTGTCTATATGTCCTCAGAAAAACTGTAATGAAATACATGGAAAGGACCTCCCATTTCCACTCTACAATTGGAATCAGTTGTAGTAGACCATCTGGATGCTTACACTTTTCTTTTACTTGTTGACAATCCAAGCATCTAGCCACAGAATCTGTCAGTTCACTCTTCAAATTAGGCCAATAATAGAACTTTTTCACCGTTGTCAATGCCTTCTGATATCCCAGGTGACCTAAATATGGCTTAGCATGACATTCCCTAATGATAAGCTTCTTGAGCTCATTGGTGTTCGACACATATATCCTGTTCTTATAGCATCATTTATCGCCATTGTATACTTGATGATCTGAGTCATGGCCTTGGGCAACCCTTTCCTTTCAAACTTGGTCCATTTACTGAAAAATATTATTTTAAGTTCCAAATGCGAATCTACCCTTCAAAAAGCACGTGCACATGAGAGTCCAGCTATACCAAACCCGCGTATATAATTTAAAATATTAAAAAAATATAAAATCCCTATTTTATGTGTGAGGTTTACGGGTTACACTAGAAGCCCACCTACAGGAACCCGTGGCCTAACTGTATCCCACTTGAAACAACTATTTTTGGTTGATATAAATACACCTCATGGGAAGGCCTAGGGGGAGAAAGATAGGATATTGATATTATATCCAACTGGTCATTGATCAAGTTTGATTTATGCCTGTGCCTCCTACACTCCCAACTATAGGAAATCCTTGTTTCCTCATAGAGATGTCCATCTCCTTTATATGGCATCTATGTGTATGCATTTGAAAGAGGATTGTTGAGGCTTGGGTTGGACGGATCCAGAGGAAGGTTTCGCTTGGAGCCGTGGTCGAATCAAGTTGTATTCTTCCACATTCTTTGTAGACATCAATAAAGAAGCTCTGTCTTGTTCCTGATGTGATGATATTTATTCTTTAACTCATGTTATGATCTAATTATGTATGATCTCATGTTTTATATCTATATTCTTATATGATCTAACATTCATATCTTGAACATGCTTTGAACTACTGCTAGTATATATGCTTTTCTGGAATGTGTTGCAGGTTTTGAAGCATTGGAGGAAGTAGAGGGTTTGGACCCTATGGGAACATCCTCAAACATAGGACCTACAGGTACTATCTCTTCATCCCACTTTAGTAGTTTAAGCATTAGGACTGCTTGTTTGCTTGCTTCTTGTTGGTGTATTCCCTTCGATCTGTTGGGGTTCTCAACCCAGACCCTAGGGTGTTTTATCCCATAATAGAATTGGCGACTCCACTAGGGAATACAATCTTGTATTTCCTTGTTTGGGTTGTTTCTCTCTTGATTTGGGCCTTCTTGTTTGGTTTCTTGGTTTTTCCAGTATCTTTGACTTGTTTGCAATCTGGGCAAAAATTTTGATCTTTTGGATCAAGAATGAATTTTTATTTTTTCTTTGCTAGCTTTTGTATATGCGGTTTTTAATTCACACAATCGTGTACACAAACACTTTTGTCTAAAGAAGCACGCGCATACACGGGTTTCCTTGAGTACAATTTCATATACACACCGTTATGTCATTGCACAATCGTGTATCCTTGGTTTTGAATGGATTTTTCAGATTCTGAGTCTAGTAAAAGGTTTTGCCTGATTTTTATTACTTTTGTTTTGTCATTGATTGTCTGGGAGAATCTTGCTTCTTGTAGATTTTCTGTTTCCTATCTTTCTTTGTGGAAAAACCTAGTCAACCTAGGGTTTGCTTTTTGGTGAAGTGTTCATTTTTGTGTTTAGGTTCAAGGCTTCTTCGTGAATTTCTTGGCTGTTCTAAGCTTTTGGAATAGGACATTCGTCTCAATCCACTTACACCCATCCTTTACATTGCTTTGCCTTTCTTTCTTGAAAGTTGACATATTTGGTTTTTTCTTGGTTTTTGAGAAAATCCTTCTTGCAATCTTGAAAAGTTTTTCTTAGTCTTCTTGAAATCTTTCTTGTTTACTGGAGTTTGTATGTTGTTGTTCAGATCAGTTGTTTGATTTTGTAGCTTCTTTTCACTTTAAGCCTTATCATGTTAATGATTCCTATGGCTTGTTAAATTTGAGGTTATTTATGCTCGAATTTGATCTTGAAGTCTTTAGTAGTTTTGTTTTCTCAAGAACTCTTTGCGCCCTTAAAAGAAAGAAAAGATAAAAACATCTTTTTGTTGCCCTTCTTTTTCTTTTTGGTTTTATTTTTGGTATTCTTATCATTTTTGAGCAAGTGTGAAGTCCTTTCATTAGGTTGAATTTTCTTGATTTTGGTGAAAAGTTTGTGATTGGATTTCTCCTCCTTTTCGTCAAGTTTTGGCCTCTTGATCTCTTTGAGAAACACATTTTCTTTCTTGAAGAGAAAGCCTTGGAATCTTGCATTAAGAATTTTTAGTTTGCAATAGGATAGATGCATTGTAATCATTTTTAGTCCTTTTGTAGATTTTGAGTGCGTGAGAATGTGTTTTGAAAAAGAAAAGAAATTATTTATTTCTTATTTTGTTCGTAGAATCTTTTGTATAAATCTTTCATTGAAGAAAAAGGGTTGCATATGCATGTAGGAAGGTTTTCTATTGGTTTTTTCTTGGGTCGAATAACATCATAAGTTGCACTTCCATTTTACCCTTGACTTAAGAACAATTATTAAATTCAAGCGCTAAAACTAAAATGAACTAGAATTTTTTGATTTGTCATATATACATCAACTAGTCTAGGTCATTTAGGGCCTTGGAATAGGTGTGTGGAGAGTTAACTCTCCAAGGCCACTCTAAATTTAAACATAGACGTTGATTAAAATAGTGAAATCTAGTGTTGTTAAGTTGTTTGGGAATTCCATTCTCTTCTGGGAGTTAAGCACAAGGGCAAGTGAAGGTAGGGAAGAGAGACACCCCCTCTCCTACTTATTGGATCCTGACCAAAGATTGTTTCGCCCGGATTCTAAAATGAATTGGTGACTTTAGTTGCCATTCCTAGGGACCTCATAGGTGCCTATGGGAGGGAATACCTATGGTACCTGAGGTAGAAGTTGTATCACTCTCACTAGTACTTATGAAGGGTGCCCTTGTGAAGCTCGAGAACTTGCACTGACAAAGGCTTTTGTCTAGGGGTCAGCATAACTGTTTCTGTTACCTTTGCTGGCAGGCTTGGGCCATAGTTATCCCAAATTATCTTCGGAAGGTACTTATCTTCACTTTCTTGTATTTTGGTGTCCAATCCTCATCAACTGGAGCAGAAATACTTGGAATTTTCTTGATTGGTTGCATCTTTAGGGTCTTTATACTGGAGTTCTCTTTGCTCTTTGTATTTAGTTAGCCTTAAGTGGATTTGTCTTGTCACTTTTGGACCTTAGATTCTGAGTGATTGACCAACCACTCCACTGGTTTTGAAAGGCTTTTGATCCTTCTTTCGAAAGTTGTGGAGTTTCCTCCTTAAGGGAAAAGGTTTGA
This sequence comes from Pinus tabuliformis, assembly GCA_031772625.1. Taxonomy (NCBI): domain Eukaryota; kingdom Viridiplantae; phylum Streptophyta; class Pinopsida; order Pinales; family Pinaceae; genus Pinus; species Pinus tabuliformis. Next base: position 869,680,524 of record CM062817.1, read on the forward strand.
TTGTGCATCTCTCTTCCTTGGAAAGTCATTTGTACGATCCTGTAAGGGAAGGATCTTCTTATAAGTTGGGTATGACCAATATTCCTATGGAGGCCAACCAAGGGATCCTTCCAAAAGGGGATCCTTGTGGATTCCTTTATTTGAAAACAATGGTACCCCCATGATGGCCACTTTGAATATTCCTGGATTGAATGTTGGACTACCATTTTAGTTATGGTCCACTATGAATATTCCAAATGCTCTTGAAGCTTCTTAGATGAATGCTTTATTTCAAGGGCATCAAATGGGTGTTAGTTGTTCATCTTCTTGAAAAGAGAATTCTAGAATTCCTCTTTCTCCTCCCTCTTGTAAAAAGCTATCTAAAAAGAACAGAAAGAGGAAGAAGAAGAAGAAGAATAGTTATATCCATGAATCATCCCCAACCCCTACAAGTCATGATGGAGATGAGCTTTCGGCCATTGCAAGTCACGCTAGGGGAATAAGTCTAGTCACTACAAGTCATACTAGCAATGGGTCACCCACCTATGTGAGTCATATTTCTGTTGACTCACCTGCTTCTGTGAGTAGGAATAGGGGGACAAGTTTTATCTTTCTTGGGAAAGAGACACTAACCTCTATGAGTCATGTTGGGGACTCTCCACCAACCACTGCTAGTCATGTTGGCGGAATGGATGTTGATCAGAAACCTAGGAGTAGAGGATTTAAACCAAAGTTCCCTTGTAAGATATGTAAGGGAGACCATCTTACTCATTTGTGCCCTGGTATTTCAGTGGTACAAAGGTTATGGTATGAGTCTGACAATTCTTCCTTAATATGTTATGGTTTCTCAATGGTCTAATCAACGATTGGTTGACGAAGTGGTCGAGTCAGTGCAATCTCTAGCTGATTCTACTCCTCTTTTAGGGGGAGAAGGATAGGATATTGATATTATATCCAATTTGTCCCTGATTAAGTCTGATTTATCCCTATGCCTCCTGGGCTCCTGGGTATAGGAAACCCTAACAAAGAGTATTATTGATTTCTAGTACAGAGTCTTCTGGTATAGGGGGCATTCCAATCTCTTCAAGTGTACCCCCTCCAAGTTCTAGGAGTGTCTCCTTTGATTGGAATAATCTTTTCGAGCCTTGTCTTGCTTCTACTCCACCTTTCCAAATAAGGGTTAGAGTTAATTCCACAAACGTCTATCGATGTATGGTGGCTGAAGGATCCTCTACAACTATTATGTCCTCCTTGAATTGGAAAGGTTTGGGTTCTCCAAAGTTATTGGTAGATAATAGTCATTTGTTAGCCTATGATAGAAGACATGGTGAATCTATGGGTTTTCTTCCTCAATAACCAATTACTTTAGGTGGGAAGACTGTCTTAATCAACATGATGGTGGTTGATCGCCCTTTAGACTTTAATATGCTAATTGGGCATGATTTTGTCTATGATATGAATGTTGTGGTGTCTTCACTCTTTCAAGTGATGCATTTTCCTCATAACGAAAATATTGTCACTATTGATAAGCTTGGATTTGATAATCACTCCACTAATTCGAATTTAAAATAGAATACCCCTTAGTATCTCCCAAGTGTTCAAGTAGACTCTACCCATCCATGGGTGAACTATGTGGCATTGTTTCCTCAATTTTTAATTGCTTCTGGGAAGGATCTTTTGGACTATTATTTTCCTTTTCAAGACTTGGTTCTGGAAGTTGATCGAGTGATTTCTCCTACGGGGACATGGGACCCCTTAATTCCCTCTTTTGATCCTTCTAGTTCTCATGATTTCTTGGAAGCTGAGTTCCCTTTATAGGAGGAACTTTTTGAAGCCATGAGTTTTAACTACCAAAGGAGTCGTTGGCCTAAGCCCCGCAAGGCGATTTTCCTAAAGAACTATTATGTGTAAGCTACAAGGCTGCGTGGTTCCCTGTACCATATTGTACATATAAGGTATGCATTTTCAAGTTTTGTATTCTATAACACAAGCTTTTATCTAAAGTTTATATATGGGATATATTAAATTCTTGTCTAGTGTTCCTAATTATGTCTACAGAACTTGGAAGAATTCTCCTTTGGGCATTTTTATGGTTGATCCACTCTCACAAGTATTGGTTCTTAAAACTGGCATATAGGTTAGGTTTTTCACCTGCATTATGCATTTATCAGTTTCCTTTTCCATTTTGGCCTTAGGATCGACCCCACCAAGATATGACACGGAACCTTATCATTGCTTAGAAGTATCTTAACTTGTGTGGTAGAGCCTACCTTATAATGGGCACCCTAGATAATACCTTGTTGTCACTTGGCACCCATGATGAAATTTTGTTCTTAGGCTCAAGAGTCCTCTGTAGTCCCCCCATGACTTTGCGATGAAAACTCATTCCTCTTCTTCTTTACTATTCTTTTGTCTTTATACCTTAGAGGCTCCCACATGTTGAGTTGTCCTGCTGCATTGCATATTGACTATTTGTACCTTTTGGCCTTAAGATGGATTCACTTGGACTCATGTATAAGCCACTTTTTGACCATGTCTTTCTGCAAAATCAACCTTGAAATCACTTAGCCTCTACAACTCGACACCTTACGCCCATGGAAAGAACATTCCTTTGAGTTTCATTGACCATTTTCCTCACCTTGCATTGAGCATACGAATGTTCCACTCCCAGGAACTAGCACATCTATATTTAGACAATCGTTCTTTCCACTATATAATAAGCATTTTTTATTTTTATTTATTTATTTTTAATATATATATATATATATATATATATATATATATATATATATATATTTATTTATTTATTTATTTATTTATTTATTTATTTATTTATTATTTTTTATTTATTTATTTATTTTATTTTTTTCAGGATTTTTAAATATGAAAAAAATAACAATTATATATTCCAAAAAATAGAGTGGGAACAGGACTTTAGTTCCATAATTGATGGCAACAAGAGTCAATTGTGTCACCCTTGAACAAAGCACTCAAAGCAAGTATTTCCTCCATTGGGATGGACTTTAGTTTGACTTAGGAGAGCCATAACCTTGTCATTGAGTCAGTACTCCTCCATTTGGTTATCTCTTCCAATCATATGGAGAGTTTGTTTATGCCTCCTACATGACAAACTTATACAAAGTTATCATATGATGCCATATAGTCACATTTGAGTTGTGCTTTTGTTCAAGGGAAGTAAACCTGAGTCAGCCTTTCTGCGATGACTCTTAACTTATTTTCAGTTGGCCATACCTAGTCTATCAAAGTTATGTTCAGTATCTGATCTGGAATTTATCCAAGACAAAGAATTAAAGGTATTACAGACTCATGTGCATGGATATGCCCATGTTACTTTATGCAATGGATCAATAAGATTTCGAAATACATAGACACTGAAGCAGTTAGAGAAAACATAACAGGAAAACATGTAAACACGACAAGTTTAATAAGTAGTTCACCCAATACTCATGGGCTACGTCTCCTGGTCCAGCCTTCAGTGGTGGCCTCTCTATTATGTTTTAAAAGTAGAGTTTTACAGCAGTGAGCTCAATTTGAGTCTCACTCAACAGATATAAATCAGTAGGACTGGACTTGGATCCCCCAAGTCTCTGGAGTACACAGACTCTCCTTACTGAAACTCGACCTCTATTGGTCACAATAGTATGAGCCCAATCTGAGACTCATACATGACAGGCTATATACAGAGGAGTTTGCTTGAACCTCTCAAGCCTTCTCTGGAGTACACAGACTCTCTGACTCTCTCTGGCTCTGTTTGGCTCGATGCTGCCCTTAGGTCAGCTCGGCTTCTTCTCTCTGTTCTCTACTCTTGGCTTTCTGCCTTGACTAACTCTCCTTCCTTTTGCTTCTCTGTCAGTTCGTGGCTTTAAAGCCAATCTGCTTTCTGAGAGTTCATTTCCACTTCTCGGCATTCTAGTTCTTCTACCTCTGTCCATTTGAATTTCCCTATTCTACATCATCATCATTGTGTAACGCCTTATATGGAGGTGGCCACCTATTTCATAATGAACTAAGTGTCAGTTCTCTTGGAAATGTTTGAACTGCCATTATTTCCGTTTAACTTCCTAGAATGCCCATGAACATGATTCCTCTGCCAACTCATCATTCATGCCAGACTTCAAACCTTTATACAACTTGGCTTGTTTACCCTGTTGAATCTGGTCATCAATTGGATCGCATGTCCGTCGTCGATCTGGAGCCTCTAGATCCTATGGTCTCCGTCCATATTGGGTGGGTAAGTTGCATGACATTTACCCGTCCAATGTGAGTGGTTTTCTCTCTCTTCCACTGGACGCGTGGCACCCATTGTGTGGCATCGGGCGAGACTTGGTTGAAACCACTTACCGCTTGAAGCCCTTCTAATATCCTGCCAGTTTTTGTGTGGGACCCGCCTCTGACGGAATCAGTGAATTCCGTATGGTTTTTGACTTTCCAGGTCCGGGTCGCTCGGGGCTTTTTCTTCTCTGAGGGGTTTGCCCGACGATATGCAATTAGTGACTTGTCACTAATCGCATATCAGAAATCTCCCTTGTTTTTCAAAAAGGCTTCTCGTTTTGTTGTTTTGTGACAGCACGTGTTACCATGGGCCAACGGTCTGTGCACTTGACCGAGGGTCCTCGTTGCTCAGCGCTGCTCACAAATTACAACTGTTCGAGGATATTTCTGATAAGCTCGACCTTTGTAAGACTTTGAAACTTTGGCATGAATTTTACAGAGTTATGAAAACTTAGAGAGTTCTTTAGGATCCAATTCGGATCACAGCCTTCCCACTGAAAAATCTTTTGGACCACCAAAAGTTGGTTTTTAAGCATCAATCAAGTGAGGGTACAGATTCCTCGCTTGCCCAATTTCTATCCATTTTGCACTGCTTGGTTTTGAACCTTTGAGTCCAATCCTCAAGTACTCAACATCCCCCCTGCGCGTAGTTCTCACCTTCCTGTCCAGAAATGTATCTTCCTGCAACTCATTGAGATATTCAGGTAACAGATCATCTATAGAAGGCAATTGACTCTTCTCTTTGGGATCTTCAACCAATGAAGGTTCAAATAGTCTCAAGCTGTTTGCATTAACAACTGAGTAGATGTGCATGTAAGTTGGTAAATCAAGGCGAAAAGCGTTCTCACCTATTTTCTCAAGTATCTTGAAAGGTCCATACTTTATTGGCTTCAACTTCTTACCTTCACCTTGCATTTTGTCTTTGTTGATATATAGCTATATTTGATCACCAACTTGGAAACTATGCTCAGTTCAATGCTTATCATGCCTTGCCTTGTACTTGGCTTGTCTCTTTTCCATCTGTTCCTGTACTGCCTGGTGAATCTCTTGGATTTTTTTGATGAACTTGGTTGCCTTGTCCACGTCACTGTGTCCATCAACTAAAATGTCTTTACCAAAGACAAAATCCAAAGGATACCTTGGTGTGAAACCAAAATAGGTCTCAAAAGGAGATCGTTGTGTAGAAGAATGTTTAGCTCGGTTGTAAGCATGTTGCACATAATATAAATGTTTGTCCCAAAGCTTGGGATGCTTGCTGCAATAGCCTCTGAGCAACTAGATCATTGTCCTATTGACTACCTCTATTTGGCCATCTGTTTGCGGATGAAAAGTTGTGCTCTTCTTCAGTCTGGTGTCCATCAATTCCCACAAACTCGACCAACATTTCCCAACAAATCGGGTATCTCAGTCAGATATAATGGAAGTGGGTAATCCAAAATGAACCCATACATGTTTAAAGAACAAATTTGCAGTTTGTTCAGCTATAATCTGTTTGTTACAAGGTATTAAAATACACATTTTGTTGAACCTATCCACAGCAACATATAAGTAATCATGACATTTTCTAGATTTAGGCAGTTCCCCAACGAAGTCCATAGAAACACTTTCCCAAGGATGAGAAGGAACTGGTAGTGGAGTGTACAAGCCTAGTTTTCTATTGATGGGCTTGCTTTTAGCACAAATGGTAGACCCTCTTACATATCTAGAAACTGTCTCATGCATTTTTGGCCAATAACAAAATCTTTGCAGCTGTCCAACTGTTTTACTTACACCAAAGTGACCTGATATTAGAGAAGTGTGTGCTTCACGAATTATCCTTTTTCTGTTTGAGGAATGCATAAATTTCCCAAATGATACAAGAGTTGGTCCTTAACATGATAATCCAATTCTTCTACTTGTTTGCCATGACTTAAAGTTGCATATACATCTTTAAAATCTATATCTTGAGCATATTGTTCGATGTAGCTTTCATGCAATACTGAATTATGCTTAAGTATAGTGGATGCATTTATAATTGGTCTGGACAACATATCTGCAACATTATTATGTATGCCCTTGTTATATCTGATGACAAGATGAAAATGTTGTAGAAAACCCATCCACCTATAGTGTCTTGATTGCTGCAACTTAGTTTGTGAGTGCAAATATTGAAGTGGTTGATGATCAGTGTGTATAACTGTCTCTTTGCCCATTAAATAATGTTTCCACTTTTTCACACTTTGTACTAATGCATCAATTCTTTATCATATGTGGGATAGTTAACTACTGCAGAATTAAATGTCTTAGAATGATAACATATGGGTTTACCGTGTTGCATCAACATTGTTCCCATGGCATAGTCACTGGCATCTGTTTCAATCTCAAATGGTCTTTGAAGATCGGGCAGTGCTAGTATTGGTGTTGTACTAATCTTTTCCTTTAAGGTGTCGAAGGCTTTTTGCTATTTGCCTCCCCACTGAAACACCTTGTTAAATCCTGTTAAAGCATGTAAGGGAGCTGCAATTAGGGAAAAGTTAGAAATCAAGTTTCTCCAATATTGTTCTACTTCTATGAAGCTTCTAAATTCAGTAGCAGATTTGGGTTTAGGCTAGTTTACAATGACTGCAACCTTAGAGGGATCTATCTTCAATTCACCACCCCCTACAATATGACCCCAATAATTCAAAGATGTTTTGTCAAATTCATATTTTGAGAGCTTAACATAAAGATTCTCTTTTTTCAAAACATCTAGAGTCTGCTTGACATGCTTTAAATGTTCTTCCCATGTTTTACTAAATATAAGAATGTCATCCAAATATACAATGACAAAATCATCAATAAAAGGCTTGAGTACATTATTCATTATTCTCATGAAAGTAGCAGGAGCATTAGTTAAGCCAAAAGGCATAACCAACCACTCATACAATCCCTACTTTGTCTTGAAAGCACTCTTCCATGCATCTTGCTCTGCAACTCTGACCTGATGATAGCCACTATGCAAGTCCAACTTGGAAAAATAAATAGCTTCTTTCAACTGATCTAATAGATCATTTATGCGAGGAAGGGGATAACGATTTTTTATCGTTATCTTATTCAATGTTCGGTAATCAATGCATATTCTCCATGAGCCATCTTTCTTTCTTTCCAAGACAATTGGAGACCCACAAGGCGATGTGCTAGGTCTTATGAACCCTTTCTCAAGCAGCTCCTGTACCAGCTTCTTGATTTCTGCATTCTCTAAAGCGGGCAACCTGTACATTCCAATGTTAGGCATTGGAGCATCTTGCTGCAAATTAATATCATGTACTATTTCCTTTTTGGGTGGCAGACCTTTAGGTTCTTGAAATAGTATATCATATTCTGAAACAACTTTTTATAAATCAGCTTGCTATTTAGCATTACAGCCCTCAAATACATTGGTTTTATTAGGTTTCTTTTCCTTTACAACCATCAGTAAAAAAAAATTGCATGAATTTATAATTCTTTTCATCTGCCCTGAGTTTATGAGAGTATAATTATTCTTGAGTTTATGAGCTCTTACAATATATTCGATTCCATCTTTAACGAGTTGATACATGTTTTCAACTCTATAGAAGATAGCTTTTCTATCATACAAGTAAGGACTTCCTAAAACAATTCCACATATATCCAAGGGAACAATATCTAACTCAACCTCATCTACAAATGCTAACCCAAAAGAAAACCTAAGTTTACATTGTTTAGTCATTTGTAGCTGTGCTTTATCACATAACCAACCTAATAGATATGGCTTTTTGTGAGGTGTGGTTAGTAATCCCAACTTCTTTACAATTGCTTCATAAATTAAATTTACTTGTGAGCCACTATCAAACAAAGTATCAAACTTTTGATGCTTGGAAACAACTCGAATATGAAAAAGCTCATGTCTTTTCCTCTCATTTTCTTCATTGTTAGTAGATTGTGTAGAATTACTAGTAGATGCTTCAAAATTTTTACCTTTTATACCTGTGGCTACAATTGTTGTTTCATCTCTTGAATCTGACCCCAAATCTTTTTGAATAGCTGCAGCAGCCTTCTTCTTTTTCCATCGTACTTCTTGGGTTTCAGCTCCAGATGCAGAATCCAGTAGTGTTCACCATCATGCCCATCCTTCTTACAGTGAGTGCATGAAGATTTGGTCTTTTGTACAGTATTTGTCTTCCTCTCTTTCCATTTCTTTTTTCTTTTCTCCTTATTCTTGCTTGCAGTGGGTTTTGGTGATCCCCCAACTTCTGGGTTCACATTCTTACCTCTAGCCTCTAGATGTGTTGCTTGAACAGATGCCTCATCTATGCTAGTGGGATTAAACATGAGAATAGTGTGCCTTAAGTAGCTGTGTATACCACCTATATACTTCAGGAGAGTTTCAGGTGAGTCTAAAGAAATTCATAGAATCAAAGCTCTTTTCCTAAATTCTTGGGTGTAACTTTGTACACTTTGCCCTTTTAATTGTTGAAGAGTTTGCCAGCTCATCATGGCTTGCTGCATATAGGCTAGTGGATAGAATTGCTTTTTAATTGCAAAAACAAATTCACTTCAGATAGAATTTTTTTTACCATGCTTCTTCATGTCAGCTTGTGTCCTACCTGCCCACCATACCAAGGTAGTGCCTCCAAGGTGTAGGCTAGCCAGCTGAATCTTACTACTATCTGAATCAATGCTCTGTACCCTACAATACACATCAATCTGTCTAATCCAATTGTCCAGCTTCTCTGCATTCAACTCTCCATCATATATTGGTAAATCAAATTTAACATCTAATTTAATCAAATATGTCTTCTTTTTGTTTTCAGGGCTACTAGGAGGTGTCAGAAGTTTTTATTCTTTCCCTTTGCCTTTAGAGTGGTCATGGAGGAGAGATTCTTCTGCTCCTTTATCTCGTTAGGAGTTTGATGCATCTTCCTCTCTACCTTTCTTAAATTCTCTATACATTTCCTCTACCATGGCTCTCATGGTCATGAAACTATCCATGAACTGAGGGTCTAATTCCAAGGGACTTTCTTCTGACATTTTCCTCTTAGGATAGACTCTTCCAATTTCAGGGTTAGTTTCAACCAACTTTCCTTCTCCTAATTTAAGCTTTGATCTAGTTAGCATTCAACAATAAAATCTAGCACAGGCTTGTCTAACCTTAGTAACCTAGAGCTCTAATACAACTTGATCTGGAATTTATCCAGGAAAAAGAATTAAAGGTATTACAGACTCATGTGCATGAATGTGCTTATGTTACTTTATGCAACAGATCAATAAGATTGTGAAATACATAGACACTGAAGTAGTTAGAGAAAACATAACAGGAAAACATGTAAACACGACAAGTTTAATAAGGAGTTCACCTAATACTCCTGGGCTACGTCTCCTGGTCCAGCCTTCAGTGGTGGCCTCTCTATTATGTTTTCAAAGCAGAGTTTTACAACAGTGAGCTCAATTTGAGTCTCACTCAATAGATATAAATCAGTAGGACTGGACTTGGATCCCCCAAGTCTTTGGAGTACATAGACTCTCCTTATCGAAACTAGACCTCTATTGGTCATAGTAGTATGAGCCCAATCTAAGACTCATACATGACAAGCTATATACAGAGGGGTTTTCTTGAACCTCTCAAGCCTTCTCTGGAGTACACAGACTCTCTGACTCTCTCTAGCTTTGTCTGGCTCGACGCTACCCTCAGGTCAGCTCGAATTCTTCTCTCTATTCTCTGCTCTTGGCTTTCTGCCTTGACTAACTCTCCTTCTTTTTGCTTCTCCCTTAGTTCGTGGCTTTAAAGCCAATCTACTTTATGACTGTTTGTTTTCGCTTCCCGACATTCTGGTTCTTCTGCCTCTGTCCGTTGAATTCCCCTATTCTGTGTCATCATCTCTGTGTAACGCCTTACAGGGAGGTGGCCACCTCTTTCATAACGAACTAAGTATCAGTTCTCTTGGAAATGTTTGAACCGTCGTTATTTCCTTTTAACTTCCTAGAATGCCCGCAAACATGATTCCTCTTCCAAGTCATCGATCATGTCGGACTTCAAACCTTTATACAAGTTGGCCTGTTTACCCCGTTGAATTCGGTCATCCGTCGGATCGCATGTCTGCCGTCGATTTGGAGCCTCCAGATCCTATGGTCTCCATCCATATCGGGCGGTTAAGTTGCATGACGTTTACCCGTCCGATGTGAGCGATTTTATCTCTCTTCCGCCGGACGCGTGGCACCCATTGTTTGGAATGGGTGGGACTCAGTTGAAACCGCTTATCGCTTGAAGCCCTTCTGATATCCTGTCGGTTTTTGTGTGGGACCCATCTCTGACGGAATCAGCGAATTCCATATGGTTTTTGACTTTCCGAGTCTGGGTTGCTCGGGGCTTTTTCTTCTTTGAGGGGTTTGCTTAGCGATATGCGATTAGCAACTTGTCACTAATCGCATATTAGAAACCTCCCCCATTTTTCAAAAAGGCTTCCCGTTTTGCTATTTCGTGACAGCGCGCGTTACCATGGGCCAACGGTCTGCGTGCTTGACTGAGGGTCCTCGTTGCTCGGCACTGCTCACAAATTACAATTGTTCAAGGATACTTCTGATAAGCTTGACCTTTGTAAGACTTTGAAACTTTGGCATGAATTTTATAGAGTTATGAAAACTTAGAGAGTTCTTTAGGATCCAATTCGGATTAGTATCACATTAGTTATTTGGTCCTTTGCTTGTGCTAGTTAAGAAGGTATCCATTGACTTCTTGCTGGTGGGTATGCTCTTATCGACTTCGACAAATTGCTTTGAGAGTAGGCCTAAAGTCGCAACTGGACCCTATTTCCATCATTGATAGGTGACCTTGTACTCAACACCGATCAATATCACGGGTCTTTGACTAAGTGGTTTCCCTTGTGTTCAAAGTAAACTTACATTATCACACATTGGGATTCGTATAGTACTTTGGTTTCCATTTGACCCTATTAGTGGATTCCTCGCCTCTGTGTCAGCTTTCATTATTGGTTGGTTCAGAGGGCTTCTGTCGTGCGCTAGCCACATCTTGTGTATGTTGGAAACGTGCTTCAGTATGGTTACTTCATCTTTCTTCCTCTGATTCCTTCCAAATTATTAGCTTTCACTCGCATTGGATTGATGTGGGATGCCTTAATGCCTTCCTTCCAGTAGATCTTTTCACATCGACTCCAAATCATTGCTCTGGGAATAAGGCCAATAGTCCTTTGACAATACCTTAGGGTTTGCAGTCATTAGTGGCAAACTCCTTCGCTATCGATAATGAGAATATATCAATGTCTCCTGATTGATAGATTCTCTCAAGTGTTTGAATTCAACTCATTTATTCGCACGTGTTATATTTTACTAGGGTACCTTGACTCTCATCATCATTATCAATGAATTGTCTCACGTTTGTTAACGGTATACATCAATGATCAGTAATCAAATGATTTCTCACATGGTCAACTTCAGCTCATTTATTCCCATAGTGTAGAAATGTACCATGGTGGTCGATGAAGACCTCAGGTTGCATCAACATTTTTTGGTTCACTTTTCAGTTCCTCTAGTTTTCTACCAGTGACACCATCCACCTTATATGTTGCAGTTCATCACAACAACATTTTATATGTTGGCACTTGAGTTGTATGCAGTACCATTATTCCACTTTTTGACTTGTTACTTTGAGGATTAGTTATGTGACATCAATGATCAAATATCTCCTTCAACATCATTGCTCAATTATTTTATATGTGATATTGTGACATGGCCTTGATATGTACTTTTGTGGCTATGATCAGATGATTCACTATGTATTTCTCAGTTTCCTTTGTACTTGTATACATATTGGCTTCACTCTACACTTGATATGCATACATGCTTTACTATGTATGAGCATGGGTATCCCTGCCTCAGACATGAGCTTTCTTTCTGATCTCTTCCACTGGTTTAGCAGGTTAGAATATGGTGATCTCCTCCCAAGTCCTTGCATGATTCTTTCGATACACTTAATACATTTCGGCTAATGTACCCCTTCTGAGCTCATATATTAGGGGTCATCTGTTATAGCATAATTTATCACCCTTGTATACGTGATGCTCTGATTCATGGCCTTGGGCAACCCTTTCTTTTCAAGCTTGGTCCATTTACTAAAAATTATTATTTTAAATTCCATATGCGAATCTACCCTTCAAAAAGTGCTTGCACACGGGGGTCCAGCTATACCCAACCCGCGTATATAATTTGAAATATTAAAAAATTATAAATACCTATTTTATGGGTGGGGTTTACGGGTTACACTGGAAGCCCACCTACAGGAGCCCGTGGCTTAACTGTATCCCAATTGAAACAACTGTTTTGGGGTGATATAAATACACCTCATGGGAAGGCAAAGGGGGGAGAAAGATATGATATTGATATTATATCCAACTGGTCGCTTATCAAGTCTAATTTATCCCTGTGCCTCCCGCACTCCCAATTATAGGAAACCCTTGTTTCCTCATAGAGATGTCCATCTCCTTTATATGTAATCTATGTGTATGCATTTGAAAGAGGATTATTGAGGCTTGTTGGGATAGGGTACCCTGGGTCAAATTTTGTTAAGTTTTGTTAAATATTGTAAAGTCTCTGCATTTTGAGGAGTGGAGCGTGAGTAGCACATGTCGATAGGAGTCAAAGGGGGCTTTAGGAAGGTCAAAGCCCATTATTTTTTTAGATTCAGGTTGTTTTGAGGCCCGCTCATGGTTCGCGGACCATGGTATTTTCATGAAGAAGAATATAAAAGGAAGTCATAGAAGAGTCATAAGAGAGCTAAGTAAGAATAATGCATGATTTGGGTATGATTTTATCTATTCTATACTTGGGTGAAAGGGAAGGCTCCTATAGCTGTGTGCATGGAGACCTTGGTAAATCCGCTGCTGAGTGCTCAGGCCCCTACAATTATGTGTGCATGGTTGAAAAGAGTTGTAATTGAAGATATGAAGCATAATAAAAGCCTTATTTTGAAGAACTATATATGCATATGCATATTATTGTTTATCTCTGAATTTACTGTATTTTTGATGTGTTGAATGCATTTAATGAGGAAAAGTACTTAATAGATTCATGAAGATGTAGATCTATTTATTTATATGATGTTATGAATGTTTAGCAATCTACAAAGGACATAAATCTGCTAACTGTTAATTACTGTAAATTCCAGGTTTTAAGGGTTAGGGTTTACAGAGGTCAAGATAAAGCCCTAAGTTTGACAGAAACACGTCACATAGTCCTCTGGATGTAGAAATTTGGTTATATCATCCCCCAATACTGCCTCAGGTGAGACTGCAGCCTACACTACGCGGGTTGTTTCCAAAAGGGCTGATAGTGTAGGGTTTTGTTGGTTAGCACAACTAACTTCAAACCTCGGCCCAAGCCCCCTCAAGCCAACAAATGGTTCTATTGCTGGGACTGAGATCTATCTGAGGAATGTGTGATGTGTCATAAGTGGATACAGACTAAGAAGTAGATTGAGAAGTAGATAGATCAGAAGCTGCACGAGTTTGCAACTCAAGAAAACAGGAACCCGTGCCTGTCGAAAGATGAGTACTTGCAGAGATACCTGTATATAGAGGAACACAAAGTTTTCTTCTGCTCTTTTCCGTGTGAATTATATGAATGGTTGGCTCTATTTGCGGATTCTCAACCTACCTGGAAGTTGGATAACCATATTGGGTGGACTCCAGAGTTAGTGAAGCACTTGGAAAGATCAGAAAAAAGGTTGCGAAGGCTGTCGATTATTGGATCAATAGTATTTTGGGTGGATTTATTATTGAGTTTGCGATTGATACATCTGTAGTTATAGCAAAGCTGGATGCCAATTTTTAAAAGGACCAAGAGGCAAATATATGAACTCTAAAAACTTGGATGAAAATGCTATTGTGCTAGAAACGGGTTATGCCACTAAATTGATGTTTAGAGGAGACTTGACTGGAGATACGTGAAGTGGGAAACAGTTCAGAAAAGATCTAGATACAATTGCTAAGTACAATCCTTTGTTGGTAGCAACCCACAACGAAGAAGAAAATAGTAGTCTAGAGATGCCCAGAGGTGCGTCGCAGCCGTAGATCAAGGCACTACAGGAATACAACATCCATCCACTCCACCTCCACCATCACCTCCACCTAACACACCTGCACCTCCACATCCATCTCCACCTCTTCTATTCAGTATGGAGAACACTATGAAGATGCATGTATTCAGGGGTCTGGGGATAGAACACCATGATCAATTCTGGTTTGTAGCAGATGCTGTGTGGAAGTCACAACAGATAATAGATGACGATCAAAAGAAAGCACAGTTGGTCACAAGATTGCAAGATAGGGTGTTGAGTTGGTATATTAAGTACATTATGACTCATCCAGCCACATCATTGAAAGACACAAAAGCTGCATTGAATAATGAATTAAGAAAACCTAAGTCTCAAGCCCAGTCTATGACTAAGGTCAAAGAAATTAAGCAGAAGGTGAATGAATTTGAATGGGATTTTGATCAAAGGTTGAACTATCTACTACAACAAGCTAATCTACAGATCTTGGATGAGAAACATAAGGATTGGTATATTTCTTCCTTGTTACCTCATTTGAGATTACCATTGTCAGAACAGGAGCTCGGATTGCAGGCTGAAGTGCTAGAAATTTTTATGATGTTGGAGGTTTCACCTATTCAGGATACAAATCTGGGAGTGCAGAAGATTCAGTCGTAGTTCGCTAGCCTGCATATGGAGTGGCATGATCTAAAAAAGGGGAAAGAAGTCCAAAATAGATTCGTGTTGAAGTATGGTGCTTAAAGTGTAAAGGAAATGGTCATGACAAGGATCATTGCCTAGTATATCAAAACTATCTAATTGGGGAGGTCCTATCCCTCCGAAGATGAATAATTTGTTGGATCAAGTAATAGTGTAGTGCCATGGTGCACTATTTGCCAAATATTAGAAAAACACTCAACAAACAATTGCCATTTATTGCAGAAGTTCGTACAGACTCCCCAACAACTATTCTGCCATTTTTGTAAGTCTGTAGGCCATTATGAGTGAAATTGATGAAGCTATAAGTTAATGACAGACAAAACTCTGACATATAGAGTACAAGGTGAGACATGTACTCAGCAGGATCAAGGCGCACCTGCTGATCCAGGAAGATCTTGTTAAATCAGTTACACAGGTTCAGTTTCGTCATCAGCATTCATTGTCCAGTGTCGTCAGCTTCGACAATGATGTTTATGGCTCAAGTTATTCAGTAATGTATATGGTTTTCATGGTGATATGGTTTGGTACCTGGTTTTCAACATGTGATTGTCATCAGTTCCGCCAGGATTTGGTTGTCGACGTGGGTTGGTCATCCATCTTTCAGAGTTTGGTTGTTGTCATCATGCTACGTTTTTCGCAAATGTCACTTTGTGACAATTTGTTGTACATGGTTATTTTAGAACAAAATTATGTACAGTCTTAAGAACTAAGACCTAAGACCTAAAACCCTAATCTACATCTACAAACCTAATGCAAACAAACCATATTAAAAAAAATTGTAATTGTAATATACATTACAAAGACCTATTGTATAAACATTGCAATACTATGTATTAAAAATACATTAAAAAACCATAATCCTAAGTCTAAAACCATTGGCCTATGTAATACATTACAAAACATTGCATAAAACATATAACAATAATAAACTGTGGCCCTAAATCACGTGGTGAATTAACCGCAGCAACCATGTGAGAAGTCGTAGTCGGGGTTACAAACAGTAGAGTCTAACTGCGTGGGAATCCACCTAACCGTAACCACCTCGGGACAGACATGTGAACAACATCTTGCTGGCATTCAAGGTTTGTTCCCACAGTTTGGTAGACATCTACGGTCAAGCGGGTACCAGTGCTATGTGAACATCGGATTAACCACCAATCATCATCGTTTCGGCCACCAGACAACGTAACTGTCAGGCTATAACTGCGAGTTAGTTAAACAATGATCACATGCGATGTCTCCTCCTCTACCTGGGCAGCAAACAAATAACGGTTTCAATTTATTATAAGGTTAGAGAGTGGGCTTTTTAGTCGAATATTGTTATTTGATTAATCCTAAGACCTATAACATTAACTCCTTAACCATAAACCCTAAATTTAACCCCTAAAGTCAACCAGTTCATCCCTAAATTTGGATGAAGAAGTTTGAATGTATTTGCAGGGTTTTAAAAAGGTTGTTTTGCTCATTGAAGAGGGGAGAATGATTTTTGAGTTTTGTATGCAAATTCTAGAGGATATAGGCCATTTTGTTTTTAGTGTAACAGGAGCACTGGGAGTCAGAATTGGGAACCGTGATAGGCGTTGGAAAGCTGGTTCAGAGAGATCTCTTATGAAAGCGACCAGAAGTGCCTTCGTGCACATTTAGTTTGGTCAATTTACTGTGTAATAGACCTCCTCTGATTCAATCCTAATAAAGCAGTCACCCATCTTGAAAGCGAACTCGGAGTTGTAGTCCATCAGGGACGAACTCTGTAATCAATCTTACTGTCTAGTATGGCTATGAATTTGCTGTTTTCACTTCTGTTTTGCATCCTTCTTATGTTTATCA
Organism: Pinus tabuliformis; assembly: GCA_031772625.1. Lineage (NCBI taxonomy): Eukaryota > Viridiplantae > Streptophyta > Pinopsida > Pinales > Pinaceae > Pinus > Pinus tabuliformis. Next base: position 869,697,361 of record CM062817.1, read on the forward strand.
TCTTTTGTAAAGTATTTATTCTCAAATAGTTCTCACGGTTTAAACACGTTAAGTTAACATTCATTTCACTGTTGGCATAATCAATTCTACTTCAGTTTTAACATATGATCATTTCAAATCATATAATTTGGTACCAGAGTAGGTTGTGTTTGTAGAATTTTTCAGTGAATGTTAACCAGGTCAAAGTCACAATGTGGAGAAGGAATCCTCGAGCAGATTGATCCAAAAATTGGAAAGCGAAGAGTCACTTATAAGTCGACCATGATAGGATTTGATGCAGGGGAAAATCCAGAAACTAAGATGGCTGATGAACAGTTTCAGAAAGCATTCTTGAATATGCAACAGATGTTGGGAGAACTCTACGAAGATAAGAAGGCGAGAGATGCAACTTCTTCTTCAAAGACATCGAAGAAGGAAAAAGGTAAAGGCAAGTATGATAAACCACCTTCCCCTCCATCATCTCCATCATCATCATCATCTTCTTCTTCTTCTTCCAGTTCAGAATCTGAAACAGAAAAGAAACCTAAGAAAACATCTCTTTTAAAACTTGATGTAAAATTTGAGTTACCTATTTATGATGGTGAAATGAATCCTAAAAAGATAGATAACTAGATTAAGCAGTTAGAAGTGTATTTTCATATTTAGAACAATTCTGACAATAAAACGAAAATTCAGTTAGCTACACTTAGAATGGGGGGAACAACTTTAATCTGGTGGGAAAGTAAAACTCAAATAGATGTAAAGTGGAAAGGTAAAGTCATCTCTTCATGGTCTAAGTTTTTAAAATCTCTTAGGAAACAATTCTATCCTTTAGGATACATGCAACAAGATGTAATTGATTGGCAACATTTGAGGCAAGGTAAAGTGTGGAGTGTTCAGGAGTTTACTCAGGAGTTTAGAAAGAAATAATTGGCGCTTGGTATTTCATTGGATACACGTGAAACTTTATTAAAATACATCGGCAATTTACATCCATATTTGCAGCATACATTATTGATGTTTAATCCTGATGATTTTGACAAAGTGTGTGTTCAAGCCATACATATTGAATTAGGTGGCAAACCATTCAAGTTTTCATCACAATCATCCAAAGAGTTGGAAAACAAGGATTCCAATGATATTAAAGAGAAGAACAATTCGAAGAGAAAGAAATCAATAATATCTCAGAAGGAAAGGTCTACTTGTTCTCAATGCCAGATAATTGGCATGATGAATCTAAGTGTTGGAAAATTCATCCAGAACTTAAGCCCAAAAAATTCCTTAAGGAGAAGGATGAAAAGAAGGCAATTGCAACAGTTTATCAAGATCTAGGTTCTGATTCAGGTGATGAAAGGAGGATAACTGCCATGGTTTCGACGGGTAAAACTTCTGACACTGGTTCAAGTTCGCATGCTATTGCATCTTCATCAAACATAAATCCTTCAAATGGGGATAAAAGAGTTGAATTATTTAACATAAGGATAACTTCTAAGCACACAAAAATAGATACAATGTTAGACAGTGGATCACAGGCCAATTTAATATCTGAATATTTAGTTAAGAATTTGGGTTTGGAAACACAGAATCATCCAAGACCTTACCCATTAGGATGGCTAAATAAATCAACTCAGATAAAAGTCACAAAACAATGTCGATTAAGATTTTCCATTACAGCTAATTACATTGATGAAGTGGAATTAGATGTGGTTCCAGTAGACATATGTGGAGTTGTCTTAGGAAGTCCTTATATTTATGATCGTGATGCAATATTTTATAGGAGAGAGCATAAATATCACCTTAAGAAAGATGGGGTTGAATTTATTGTCAGGGCACATCAAAACAAAAATCACTTGAATATTGTTGCTAATAAAATGAAGCGATTAATAAGTTCAAATAAGAGATTTGTAATCATGTGTGTAAAGGAACAACATAAGAATCAACATGATGTTTCTTTAGGTTATGAGTCTCAACTTAAAGATAGTTTGATCAAAGAAGTAGAAACTTTTCAATCTCTATTTAAAGAAACCAAACATCTTATTCATAAGCAAGGAATACAACATGAATTACAGTTGATGCCTAAAGCTCCTCTTCCTAATGTTAGAATGAATCAATTCAGTCCAAGTTTGGAAGTTATAAGTTACAAGGATGTAGGTCAGTATTGGGGAAAGTTATTGTTAAATTTCTCTTGTATTTTGTCACCATTTCTTGTTTCAAATAGTTTGGAAGCCTCTTTTCAAGTGGAGAGGAAGCCTATTTGTTTTCATATCAAAGCCTTTTCTAGAGCAGTGTCAAAGTATTTAATACATCTAAGGGAAACTTATGCATAAGGGGAAAGTGCTAATCAATGGAAACATCATTTAATGAATAAGGAAACGATGATTCAAAAAAATCAACAACCACTTCAATACTTTCAAAATCAAACTAAGTTGCAAAAGTTTTCACTTTACAGTTTGATGGGTTTATTGCAACAAGTTCACTTAGTAATTAGGAATCAGGAAAGTATATCAAATCAAGTAGCTGGTATAATGTCGAAAATGTCTTTGATTGTCTCTATCATTCCGCAATATAGATTGTTAATACATGTCAATGGTATTGAACAATATCCTGTAGAGACTGTTTTCAAAGATGATTATGAATCACTAACTCATGGTATTTCGTGGAAAGAAGTCAATTTCCATGTTCATAACAGGTTGTTTAACCATCTTCGCAAGTTGTTCATACTACAGATGGATGGAACAGTTCACAGATTCAAAGTGTGCCATGATCAACGTCATCGGGGTCATCACTTTTAGGTGGTTGATCGAATGTATTGGTACATCTTCCAGACAAGTTGGAGAGTGAGGGAGCTCTACCCTCATCTAATATCTATTTAAGTCAAACTTTTGTGGTCCAAAATCTTTCAAGTGGAGAGGATTGATCCAGGAGGATTTCATCAAATTAGTTACACAGGTTTAGTTTCGTCCTCAACATTCGATGTCTGGTGTCATCCACTTTGACAGTGATGTTTATGGTTCAGGTTGTTCGGTAATGTATATGGTTTTCATGGTGATATGGTTTGGTACCTAGTTTTCAACATGTGGTTGTCGTCAGTTTCACCAGGATTTGGTTGTCGACGTGGGTTGGTCATCCGTCTTTTAGAGTTTGGTTGTTGTCATCATGCGACGTTTGTCGCAAATGTCACTTTGTGACAATTTGTTGTACATGGTTATTTTAGAACAAAATTATGTACAGTATTAAGAACTAAGACCTAAGGCCTAAAAACCTAATGCAAACAAAACATATTAAAAGAACGTTGTAATTGTAATACACATTACAAAGACCTATTGTATAAACATTGCAATAATATGTATTAAAAATACATTAAAAAACTGTAATCCTAAGTCTAAAACCCTCTGCCTATGTAATAAATTACAAAACATTGCATAAAACATATAACAGTCATAAACCATGGGCCTAAATGCATGGGGAATTAACCGCAGTGGCCATGTGAGCAGTCGTAGTCAGGGTTACAAACAACAGAGTCTAACCGTGCAGGAATCCACCTAACAATAACTGCCTCGGGACAAGCATGTGAACAACATCTCACCGTCAGTCAAGGTTTGTTCCCGCAGTTTGGTGGATAGCTATGGTCAGGCGGGTAGCAATGCTATGTGAACACTAGATTAATCTCCAACTGTCACTGTTTCGGGCAGCAGGCAGTGTAACCACTGGGTTATAATCGCGGGTTAGTTAAACAACAGTCACATGCGATGTCTCCTCCTTCGCTCGATTAGCAAACAACTAACGGTTTCGATTTAGTATAAGGTTGGAGAGTGGGTTTTTTAGTCGAATATTGTTATTTGATTAATCCTAAGACCTATGACATTAAATCCTTAACAAATAAACCTTAAATTTAACACCTAAAGTCAGCTAGTTCATCCCTAAACTTGGATGAAGAAGTTAGAATGTATTTGCAGGGTTTTAAAAACGTTGTTTTGCTCATTGAAGAGGGGAGAGTGATTTTTGAGTTTTGTATGTAGATTATGGAGGAAATAGGATGTTTTGTTTTCAGTGGAACAAGAGCATCAGGAGTTGGAATTGGGAACCGTGACAGGCGTTGGAAAGTTGGTTCAGAGAGATTTCTTATGATAGTGATCAAAAGTGCTTGTGTGCACATTCAGTTTGGTCTATTTTCTATGTAATCGACCTCCTCGAATTCAATCCTAATAAAGCAGTCGCCCATCTTGAAAGCGGACCCAGAGACGTAGTCCATCAGGGACGAACTCTATAATCAATCTTGCTGTCTGGTATCACTGTGTATTTTATGTTTTCACTTATGTTTTGCATCTTTCTTATGTTTATCATCTGTCATAAAGTCTTTCTTCTCAAACAGTTCTCACAGTTTCAACGCTTTAAGTTAACATTCTTTTCATTGTTGGCATTATCAATTCTACTTCAGTTTTAACATATGATCATTTTAGATCACCTGTAGCATGTGGAGGATTCCAAGGATGAGGAAGAGGATGAGGGGGAGGTGCTAGAAGAGGTCATGGAAGGATTATTTGTTACAATTGTGGGGAACCAGGCCCCTTTGTGTGAGATTGTCAGAAACCGACACACTCCCCTTGTCAATATTACCGATAGTTTGACCACATTATAGAGGATTGTCCTATACTCATCGCAAAGATGAAAGAGAATAAGAACAAAAAACTAACTCAAAACATCCAGATGATGAGGTCATAACCATGGGAGGATGGCCCCAGTGGTCATATAGTTATGCAAAGCGGTATAGCTATCGGGGAAGATAAAGCCGCAGGAAAACAGTTAGAAGAGAATCTGTGGGTGCGTAGGGCTGCTGACAAGGATACTGACTTTGATTTTCAAAAGGAAAAATAAACATCTATGGAGGAAAATAAGAGATTTATGGATTCAGGAGATTCCACATCAAAGAATCAAAGTGCATGAATAGAAAATCTTGAAGAGGTCATTGTTGCGCAGGAAACAAATCCTTTAGTATTGACATCCTTCTTACAGACCTGCATGAAGCTCTTAAGGGACCAGAAAGTGGTGGAGGGATTGCAAGAGTTAATAGACAACTGTGTTGGCAAGGGTAAGATGCTGCCTGAACAATGCGCAGTGCATAAAGTAGACAAAAGTAAGAAAAGGACTGGTCAGGAGATGAGATTGACTGCACAAATCAGAGAATTTGAAATGGACCAGGTGATCCTAGATTTGGGATCTGATGCGAATGTTTTGTGAACTAACAGAAGATTATTCGTATGGGGCACTTCCATGGAGTAACTGTCGACATTGAAGGGGCACGCATTATAGATGATTTTGAGGTGATCGAAATAGTGGATGATAGTAATCTCTACCCGGCGCTGCTTGGAATCGATTGGGCATTTGATATGAATGCGGTCATCAACCTAAAGAAGTGCAACACGATGTTTGAGAAAAAGGAACTGAGATTCATTGTTCCATTAGATCCAGCTGAGGTTGCGTGGTATACTAAACCAGTCCAAGATTACTATGAGGAGGATGATATTGAATAGATCTATAAGCTTACGGTGTAGAATGAGGATTGGATCATTCCTATGGTGGATGGAAGAATTACTTGGGAGAAGGACAAATCCTGCAACTCGGATTCAAAAGAGGAGCTCAAGCATTGGTAGAATAGATTTCATGAAGTATCAACACTGTGATGCAACAAACTTACTGAATCACTCTAGTGTATATCGACTTTGGTACGCAATTTACCATATTATGATGGCTTAGAAGATGTAAAATTGTTTCTTGATAAATTTGAAAGGGAAGTACGACAGGAGCATCAGTTCCAGGCATTGGACATTGCACTGAGAGCTATGCCTGCCAAATGGTGGGGTACACATAAAAACAAATTTATAGACTAGAAGGAATACCGAAGGATGATGAAGTTGTGATTGGCTATGCAAATACTTGCCTTATTGAAAAATATACAGGGAAGGATGATTTGTGTGAGCATCTGGCTTGTCGGATGAAAGAATGGGGAGACGAACCACAACCTGAATGGGAACATATATTATACCATACCTTGGATATTGTTATGATGAATTGGTACTTAGAAACAGAGCTGCGCCATGGAACCGTGGAGTGGGACATTCTGAAGGAAAGCTTCCTACTAACATTTAGTTTTGAGTATGGATTCAAATGTATTGATGAAGCATTTCAAGAAATCAATGCTACAATATTCAAAATTCCTATAGATCCTATCACATGGGTACAACTTGACTGGAGTACACAACTGTGCCATGCTCTGGAATGCTACAATGTTACCACAGAAGAGGGTGAGGAAGATCCCAGGAATATCAATATCCTCGAATCAGAGGGAGAATCTGAAGTAACTGGGCCTAAGGTAGAGGTTCCTAAAATTTCAAAGCCATTAAAGACCAAGCAAGTGAACATTAGGTCGGAAGCGCAACTGAAGCTCGCAAATATAGGCGATTACTGGGATGAGTGCACAGTTGACAAGGTCGCAGAGTTATTATGGGAATATCAGGATTTGTTTCCAACAAAGTTCTTTGAACTAAAAGGGACAGTAGGTGATCTGGGTGTTATGAAGATCAATCTAAAGCCAAATGTGAAGCCGGTAATGCAACACCCATACTGATTGAATCCTAAGTACAAAGAAAAGGTGCACGAAGAACTGGATAAGATGCTCGCAACATGAATTATTGAGCTTGTAGAAGAATCATACTTGGTTAATCCTATGGTGGTTTAGGAGAAGAAGAAAAAGGGCGAAATTAGGATCTACATAGATCTCAGGAAGTTGAACGATGATGTCTTGGAGAATGTCGGTGGTCAAGAAGCATACTCTTTTACAAATGGATTCTCAGGATATCACTAGATAAAAATTGTGTCAGAAGATCAAAGTAAGACTACCTTCGCTACAGAATGGAGCTCTTTTCAGTATACAGTTATGCCCTTTGGACTTAAGAGTGCCCCTGCAACCTTTTCTAGGGTGGTAGTCGCAACCTTTAAGGACTTTATTCATAAGTTTTTGGAGGTTTAGTTTGATGATTGGATGGTGTTTGGGTTAGTTAAAAAGCATGTTTCAAGTATTCACCTAATGTTGTATACTTGTAGAAAGTATCAGATCTCCCTAAATCTAAAGAAGTGTATATTTTGTGTACCATATGGAATACTTTTGGGCCAAGTTGTTTGTAAGCAAGGGTTGATAGTGGACCTAAAATTGTAGTGATTACCAATATGGAGCCTCCGAGGAACGTAAAACCACTGTGCACTACATTAGGCCATATAGGATACTACAGAAAGTTCATTAGGGCATATGCGTAGATCACTGCGCCCATGGAGAAATTATTGAAGAAAGATGCAACATTTTGCTGGGATGATGATTGCTAGAAAAGCTTAGATGTTTTGAAGGAAAACGTGGTTACAACACCTATTCTAGTGTTCCTCGGTTGGAAGAAAGAATTCCATGTACATGTGGATGTGTCCTGCATAACATTAGGAGCATTTTTAACCCAACCAGGCACTAGAGATATCAACCATCTGATTTCATTTGCGAGCATAAAATTGTTTAAGGCGGAGAAGAACTATTCAACCACAGAGCGCGAAGGGTTGAAAATGGTATATGTGCTCCAAAATTTTTGGAATTATCTGTTAGGTGCGCACTTCAAAATGTATACACACCATTTCGCTTTGAATTACCTGGTCAACAAGCCTGTGTTGGGGGGAGGAATTTGTAGGTGGTTACTACTATTTCAAGGGTACAACTTCGAAGTAATTGTGAAGCCAGGGAGATTAAATGTTAGACCTGATCACCTTTCGTGGATTGAGAATATTGAAGAACCTACAAGTCTTGATGAAGGATTTCTTGATGCACAACTCTTTGTCGTGCATGCTGCAGATGAAAATTTTGTGGATATCATCCAGTTCTTGTCTACGGGTGTAGCCCTTGAAGGATATATGACTCAGTAGAAGAAGGAATTGGTGGTCAGGGCCACAAATTTCTTCATAATTGCAGGGCACTTGTATAAAATGGACTCAGATGAAGTTATGTGCAGGTATATACTGGATTATGAAAGACAAAGTATCCTCGCTGAAGCACATGGAGGAGTTGTTGGAGGACATTATGCTGGAAGAGCGACTACGCAAAAGATCCTACGAGTTGGGTTGTGGTGGCCAACTGTGCACAAAGATTCCAAGGAATATTGTAGGGCATGCGATGTCTGTTAGAGGACTGGGAAGCTGTCGTGAAGGGATGAATTGCCTCTGAACCCACAAGTCTCGTTACAAGCATTTGACAAATGGGAAATAGATTTTGTGGGACTAATTTAACCACCAGGAAAGAAGAGAGGAGCATGCTACATCATCACGTGACATAATGCTTGACCAGGTGGGCTGAGGCATAACCTGTGAAGGATTGCAGTGCGCTACAATTACGAAGTTTATATTTGAGTACATTCTGTCTATGTTTGGCTATCCTAAGATTTTGATGAGCGACAGAGGTTTTCATTTCTTGAATGAAACGATTGCTTCTTTACTTGAAGAATTTCATATGTATCATTATAAAAGCATGTCGTACCATCATTAAGCAAATTGAATAGTTGAAGCTTTCAATAAGATCATGGAGAATGCTTTGACAAAGATCTGTAATGCAAATAGGAACTTGGGATGTGCACATACCAGCTGTTCTTTGGGCATATAGAACTACCTATAAGAAGTTGACTCGGCAGACATCATTTAGGCTGGTTTATGGATAAGAACAGTGATGCCAATGGAGTACATAGTGCCCAGTTTGAGGATTTTTGTAGTCACAGAGATGGCAGACCGAGATATAATGGAAGAATGCCTCGTGCAGATACTTGAGTTAGAAAAAGATCGCTTATTGGTAGGCTTTCATCAGTAGGTGTGTAAGGCTCAAGAAAATGCGTGGCATGATCACCACATTAAGAAGTGCACCTTTAAAAACAAAGATTTAGTGCTGATGTATGATAGCAAGTTTACTAAGTTCCCAAGAAAGTTTCAAATGCATTGCCTGGGACCATACATTATCAAGGCGATTATGGATGGGGGTGTAGTTCAGCTCATTAAGCTGAATGGGGAGCTATTTCCAGGAAGAATCAATAGGAGCCAGTTGAAGTTGTATAAGGGCGATCCCGCTTCTGCGCAATGACTATATCGATGCTGGACAGTATTAGTACTTCAGGAAATTGCAAGGAAGTATGGGACTATAAACTATGATGTCAGGAGAAAAGTTTGGCAAAGAGATTGGGATGCATGACGGTTAGGAGAATGGCACAAATGGGAACTGTGACGAAGGATCTGCGCTAGTAAGGTGGGTCCCACGTAGCCTGGCCAGAAAGTGACCATTGAAAGCACTGTAGATGATTGGATGGTTATTTTTCCATTAAAGGGAGCGGGGGGAAAGCATTTAAGGAGCATATCTTTGGAAATATGCCGCCAAAAGAGCATTAATGAAGGAGATCTAGAGGGAATCAATGGATTTGAATTCAAAAAGGGCTATAAATACAACATCCCACTCCACATTCGAACACTTTTCTTCTAGAGATATTGCCTTGAGATTTTGCACCTAAGTTTGAGCCGAGACAATTGCTGCATGTCTAGACAAGATTGGCAAGAGGTAGAGAAGGATTTTTCATAGGAGGGACTTGGGTTTGAGGAAGATTTGTTCGAGTGGAAAAAGAAAATATTCTTAGAGAGCATTGACAATATGATTGCAACACCACTAGTACCTACCACAACGCCTAGGTCACCGAGGCCAAAACTGATTTCCTCCACGGTAGGAGAGAAGCAGAGGAAGCCACAACAAGCCCCAGTTTGGAAATCGTTGTGCAAAAACCCCACTGAGGTTAGACAGAAGGTTCAGATGGATAAACGCATGCAACTAATGGAACCCTTAGAACTGGATGAATAAGAATTTACTATGGGGGTTGAAGATATCAGCACAGAGGAAGCAGTGCCAATTACTCAACTACCACCTTATGTACCCCCTAGGAAATCCACTACCAAGGTCACTAAGGACCCTGACTAGCTGAAGTACAAAGTATTAACACCATTGCTACTGGAGGAAGTGTTTGTTGAGGATGACTTGTTGTCCTGGGTATTATTTCTGAAGATGGAGGACTGGGATCTAGGTGATCTTGAAATCAGTCTACTACAAGGAAGCAGGAGTCACAAGGCTTAAGCCAATGAAGTGGGTGACTGGGATTGAGCGCGTAGGGTTTATCAACATGCTATATGTTCCGTATTTCAGCCACAACATAATTAACACCATCTATGTGCGTCAATTGTTGGTGCTGGATAATGATGGGTGCCTCTAGTTGGGAGGGCCCATTCCAATTGATGAGGTGTTGGTCCATAGAATCACTATGCTACCTTATCAGGGCGCGAACCCCACAGACGCTTTTGTGGGGAAGTCACAGGAGAAGAATCTCATGGATCAGATGAAGACTACTCAGAGCAAGATAAAATCTCTTCAGTAGACATAGAGAACCACGGGCCTTGCAGTCGAAGGTCAAACAGTGAAGAAATTGGTTGAAGAAGTTTGCCAGGCCGCTGCATAGGGAACAATAGATCTTCAAGAATTGAAGATAGAATTTAGCAGCTTGCAAGAAAAGATTGAGGCAACACCAGTAGAATGACTTGGGACAAGTCACGAATTTGTGTTGGGGGCTTGTTGGCACAGGGTCCCCTAGGTCAAATTTTGTTAAGTTTTGTTAAATATTGTAAAGTCTCCGCATTTTGAGGAGTAGAGTGTGAGTGGCGCAGGTCGATAGGAGTCAAAGGGGGATTTAGGAAGGTCAAAGCCCCTTAGTTTGTTAGAGTCAAGTTGCTTTGAGACCTTCCCATGGTTCATGGACCATGGTATTGTAATGAAGAAGAATATAAAAGGAAGTCATAGAAGAGTCATAAGATATCTAAGTAAGAATAATGCATGACTTGGGTTTAATTTTATCTATTTTATACTTGGGCGAAGCGGAAGGTTCCTGCAACGGTGCGTGCAAATACCTTGGTAAGTCCGCAGCTATGTGCGCGGGCCCTTGTAGTTGTGTGCACAGGGGTTGGTGTATTCCCTTCGATATGTTGGGGTTCTCAACCCAGACCCTAGGGTGTTTTATCCCGTAACACCTATCCCTAAATCTAACCAAACCATCCGTTGTGAGATGATAGTCCACATCTTGATCAATTGTATCTTGTTGTAACCTATGCCTAAGATCCCTATACCTGTCATCTTGTTGTCCTTCCTGCATGATGTGATCCTATATATATGTCCCGTATGAACTCATAGCTGCAATGTTATTTACCTGTACTCTTATGCTAGGAGCATCTGCAACCTTGTTATCCTTCCCTTTAATATACATGATCTCAAAGTCAAACTCACTGATCATGGCCAACCATCTAGCTTGTTTGGAATTTAGATTCAATTGGTCAAACAAATATCTCAATAAATTATGATCACTCATCAATACAAAATTCTTGCCAAGAAGATAATGATTCCGCATCTCCAATGCATGAATGATTGCACCCAACTCAAGATCATTCATCACATAATTATGCTCATGCTCATTTAGTTTCTGTGATTCATAGCATACTACCTGTCCTTCCTACATCAGGACTCCAGCAAGTCCTCTCTTACAAGCATATGTACACACCACAAACTCTTTGTCTGGATCTACGAACTTTAGAACTAGAGAATTTGTAAGCAACTACTTCAACTGCTCGAAACTTGCTACACATTCCTCAGTCCATTCAAATTTTTTACCTTTCCCTTGCAATGATGTAATATGATAATCAATCTATGAGAATTTCCTGATGAACCTCCTATAATAAACTTCTAACCTCATGAATGATCTAACCTCATCCACATTCCTAGGAGCTTCCCATTCCATGATAGATTTTATCTTTTCTGGATCTACTACTATGATTTCCTTGGAAACAACATGTCCTAAGTAATGTACCTTTGTCTGAAAGAAAATGCATTTACTAAGCATGTCATACAACTTGTGCCTCTCTTAGAAATATCGACAATGATGCTAAGTGTTCGGCATGCTCTTCCTCATTCTTAGAATATATCAATATATCGTCAATGAATACAATAAAAAACTTGTCCAGATATGGACACACCGCACTAATCATCAAGCACATAAAAGTAGCTAGAGACTTAGTCAAACTAAAAGGAACTACAACAAATTCATAACGACCATACCTGGTATGGAAAGAAGTCTTGTATATGTCCTCTTATTTGATGCATACTTGATGGTATCTTGATCCCAGATCAATCTTCGAGAAAAATGCTGCTCACTTCAGCTGGTCAAACAAGTCATCAATCCTTCGAAACAGATACCTATTCTTGATGGCCACCTTGTTCAACTTCCTATAATCAATGCACAATCTAAGAGTACCATCCTTCTTCTTCACAAACAACACTGGCGCCCCCCAAGGTGATACACTTGTCTTGATGTATCCTTTGTCAAGCAATTCCTTCAACTGCAACTTCAATTCCACTAACTTTGGTGTGCTCATCTTATATTGTTAAAATTGGAAACTAGGGCCAAACTCCATGTGGGTCATCTTATTTATGGCAGCTAATATTTTTCTTGGATCCCTCTCATTGAGAGGTGTAGGATTGATCTAAAGATTATCCGATTCTGATCATGGAGTTATGAATTTATTTACGTTATAAGACGATTCGTCAAGGTCGGCCAGCAACCAAATAAACCCCACATGTGCTCAACTTTTTAGTATAAATAGAGGTGGCCTTCAAGTCATTTCAACACACTTGGGATCTCTTCCTCTCTCTACTTTTCTTTGGGTTTTAGTAGGAGGAGAGATCCTAAGGAATAATGTTGCCCTGATTTAGAGGGGAGAAATCCGGAACTGTCGGAAAAGCCGGAAAATTCGGAAAGCCGGAAAAGCCGGAATTGCCGGAAAAGTCAGAACTGCCAGAAATGCTGGAAAAGATGGAACTGCTGGAAAAGCTAGAAAATCTGAAATTGCCAGAAAAGCTGGAACTGCCGGAAACGCCGGAACTCCCAGAACTACCAGAAAAGTCGAAAAAGTTGGAAAAGCTAGAAAAGCCAGAACTGCCGGAAAAGCCGGAAAAGCCGGAAAAGCTGGAAAAAGTTGGAACTGCCAGAAAAGTTAGAACTTCCAGAAAAGCCAGAAAATTTGGAAAAGCCGGAAAAGTCGGAAATGCCGGAACTTCAGAAAATCTGGAATTGTCGGCACTGCCGGAACTGCCGAGAATAACCGGAACTGTCGGAACTGCTGTGAACAGTTGGAACTGCCAGAACTGCCAGGAACTGCTGAAACAACTGGAGCATCTATCTCCGAAGGAGAGAAGCATACAAGGGAAAACTAACTAACATTGGGACTGTTATCACCCCAAGAAACTCTCCTAGGTTGTATATCAGAGATGCTCGGGAACATTACAAACTCAACAAAAAGTTGGATAAATTGGTGGATGAATGAAACAAATGCTGCATATTCAAGCCAGATAACCACTTCTATTGTGCTTGACCCCAGACATGGGTGAACACCCCCAGACTACAAGGCTTTTAACCACCAATTACTCACAGTTTGAGGATAAGGTGATAATGGAGAAGACTGACCACACCAGCAGATGCACAGGACCCTGTGATGGCCGGCTACAACTAGTTAAAAGGTCTGTAAATCTGTTTTCTAATACACAGACAGGATGACAACTCTTTGGCATTAAAACAACAGAAACCTGCATACAAATTCAATGATACATGTTAAAATCTAACACAGAGGTGGGATGACAGCCCCTCTAATGCTAAACATTAACAGCACATGAATAAATGCAAACAGGCACAGCCTGGAATAAGAAGAAGAAGTGGACAGTGAGCAATTAATAGCAAAAGAAGCTTGCATTAGCTGAAAATGAAGACCAGACGCTGCAGGTATCACAACAGTTACAATCTCCAGAAGTTCAACCTTACAGCAAAATAACACTCATCCAACACTCATCACATCTCTATTCTGGGTATATATAGAGTTTCTTTACAAAAATGTTCTGTTCTTCTATGCGTGGAGGGGTCATAATTGACCACAACTTCTTTAACTCTTCTGATGGAGTCTCTACTACAATCTGCTTGCTTTAATTGATGAATTTGACGTTCTGTGGTGCTTTGCTCTACTTTTTGAGCAGGTGGAGTGGAACTCCATAACTGATAAATGCGCTGATATGCTCGAGGCTGGTCCTTTCCTTCTCGACCATGCTTTCTTGTTAAATGTAGTTGTTGAGGATTTATTACGCCGAGAGCTGAAAAACTGGCCACCTTCTTCCTTCGGAAGCACAAAACCGGCTATGGACACAGGAATATGGCGGAGGCATGAGTATGACGGGAACAATTATCGGCCGTTGGATCGCATGGATGAACGACGGAGATTTGTTAGAAAATTATATATTACGGAGCAATGGAACACATAAAATATTGCAGAAATATAAACACACAAAACGCATAAAATAAGAGAGACACAGATATACGTGGTTCACCCAGTTTTGGGTTACGTCCACCTCGAACAACCAGTCCTTCCTTTCTATTATCCAACAAAATGAAGAGACACAACGTACAACAGATCCGCTGTAATATCCTCTGTTTTCTCTCACAATCTCACCTCTCTGTTTCTCGCTCACAGAATACACATCGATTTCACAGCCTCAAATACAATACCCTCATAAAAAGAGAGGGGTTGCCTTCTAGGGTAAAAAACCCTAAACTAAACATAAGTTCTATTATTAGATCATTCGCCTAATGAATGGCCCAGATTGACTAGAAATTACTATACTTTTACAAGGCAATTTTACATTTATTTTTGGCTTCGGGGGCGATGTCCCCAAGCCCCCGCCGGGGGACTGTTGGCCCCCGGACCCCCGCGGGGGGGGAATTGTCCCCCCCGCGTGGAGGGGTGTACAAAACTTCCTGGCGTATACATTCGGCTAAAACAAAGACCTCTGAACAATCATGCTCCACACACAACAATCTCCCACTCTGAGAATGATTGTAGCAACTCCACCGCTACTTCATTTGCTGGACAATGACTCCTCTTTGGACCTAGCTGTTTCTCATCTTCATCATCATCCTTGAAGACCAATTGAAACTAAGCATGTTCTTAGTTTCTCCCTGGTTACAACTTTTGTTAGCATGTCTGCAGGATTTTGGCTAGTGTGTACCTTTTCCAGCTTCAACTCTTCGTCTTCCAACATTGATCGTATGAAATGGTACTTGAGCTGTATGTGTTTAGTCCTGGAATGAAATGCTGAGTTATTTGCAAGATGAATGGCACTTTGGCTATCACTATATAATGTTCCCATATCATGCTCCTTACCCAATTCACCCATAAACCTTTGTAACCAAATCATTTCTTTACTAGCCTCTGTAGCAGCAACATACTCTGCTTCTGTTGTTGAAAGTACAACATCACTTTGGATTTTTGAGACCCAACTGACAGTTGTTCCACCAACAGTAAATACATATCCCATAGTGCTTCTCCTATTATCTCTGTCACCTACCATATCTGCATCAACATATCCCTGTAGAGAAATGTTTGAACCACCAAAGCATAATGCTTGATTTGTGGTACCTTTCAAATATCTGAGAATCCATTTCACTACCATCTAATGTTCCTTTCCTGGATTTTTCATGTACCTGCTTACAACTCCCACTGCATGTGCAATATCAGGCCTTGTGCAGACCATTGCATACATTAAGCTTCCAACTGCTGATGCATATGGAACTTTAGACATATAATCCATGTCTTCTTGAGTCTTTGGGCATATTTCCTTACTAAGTTTGAAATGGCTAGCAAAATGTGTACTAACTGGTTTTGCATTATGCATATTAAATCTTTTCAACACCTTTTGTATGTACTCATTCTAAGACACTGTTAATTTGCGATTTTTCCTGTCTCTAGTGATTCTCATACTAAGGATTTGTTTTGCAACTCCCAAGTCCTTCATTGCAAATGAATTTGCCAATTTTCTTTTGAGCACATTTATCTCCTGCATGTTAGACCCTGCAACAAGCATGTCATCTACATACAATAACAATATAATATAGTTGCCATCATTTTTCTTTTTTAGATAAACACAATGATCAGAGTGACATCTAGTATAACCTTGTTCAGACATAAACTTGTCAAATTTTAGATACCACTGCCTTGGAGCCTATTTTAAGCCATACAAGCTCTTCTTCAACATGCACACTAGTTTCTCCTTCCCTTTCACCTCATATCCTTGTGGCTACTGCATATATATATCACTTCCTCCAAATCCCCATGGAGAAAGGATGTCTTTACATCTAACTGCTCAAGATGCAAATCTTCAGCTGCTATTAGACTTAAAATAGTTCTGATTGAAGTCATTTTAACAACAGGAGAAAATATTTCATCAAAATCAATACCTTTCTTCTGTGCAAACCCCTTTACCACAAGTCTAGCTTTGTACCTCTGTTTTCCTCCATCTTCTTCCTTCAGCCTATAAACCCATTTATTCTGCAATGTTGTTTTACCTACAAGCAACCTGACTAAGTCCCAAGTCTGGTTATGTGCTAAGGAGTCCATCTCTTCTTTCATGGCTTGCTCCCACTTCTTCCTAGTTTCTACCTGCACTGCTTCTTCATAACATTCGGGTTCACCAGAATTAGTCAACAATAAATAAAATAATGAAGGAGAGTGTCGTGCAGGGGGTCTACTTATCCTAGTAGATCTTCTAACACCACTTTCAGGTGTTTGGGGTGCTTGTTGTTGTTGTGGTGGTTGTTTTTGTTGTGGTTGTTGATTATTATTATTTTCAGGCACCTTTACTTTTTCAGTGATTTCATCAAGAACTGCATATTCCTTGTTTTCTTTTTCTTGCTTCTTTTCCTGCAACTGATTCTTATACAAGACCTTTTCATTTAATATTACATCTCTGCTCCTAATGATTTTGTGATTTTCATAATCATATAAGCAATAACCAAAATCATTAACACCATATCCAATAAAGGTACATTTCTTTGACTTTGCCTCAAGCTTTGTTCTATTTTCTTTATCAATATGGACAAAGGCCTCACAACCAAAAGGCTTTAAAAAAGAGTAGTTTACCTTTTTACCTGTCCATGCTTCCTCTGGAACACCACCATCCAAGGAACTTGAAGGCCCTCTGTTTATTAGATAAACAACAGTATCTACAGCATCTTCCCAAAACTGTAAAGGCAATCCTGCATGCAATCTCATGCACCTTGCACGCTCCATGATTGTTCTGTTCATCCTTTCTTACACACCATTTTCTTGTGGTGTTTTTGGAACTGTCTTCTCTCTGCGAATTCCATGCTCTGAACAGTACCTATCAAACTCTTTGCTGCAATATTCACCTCCATTGTCTGATCTAAGACACTTCAATTTCTTTCTTGTCTCAATCTCAACCAAAGCTTTCCATTTCTTGAAAGTATCAAATACATCATATTTATTCTTAATACAATAAATCCAAGTTTTTCTAGTTGCATCATCAATAAAAGTAACATAATAACGAGAGCCACCGAGAGATGATACCTGAGCAGGTCCTCATACATTTGTATGCACAAGCTCTAATTTTTCGCTCTTCTTTTCTTTCCCAACTCTGAGAAATCTGACTCTCTTCTGTTTTCCATAAATGCAATTCTCACAAAAGTCCAAAGCAACATTCTTCAAACCCAGCAACAAATTCCTTGAGTGAAGAATCTTCATCCCCTTTTCACTCATGTGTCCGAACCTATGATGCCATAATGCTACATCTACTCCTTTGGAAGTTAAAGCATTAACAGAGTTAGAAATACCATTTCATAAATACAAGGCACCAACATTTTCGCCTTTTGCTATTACTAGGGCTCCTTTGGTGACCTTCCAGGCTTTATTTGTGAAAGTTGTCACACAACCTTCACCGCCTAAATGCCCTGTTGAAATCTGATTTTTCTTTAGATTTGGAACATGCCTTACCTCCTTTAGTAGCCATTGGTTTCCATTCTGTTGTTTTACAAGAACCTTACCCATTCCAACAATTTTATAGGGTTTATCATCACCCAAACGAACTTGTCCAAAATCTCCTTGAACATATTCATGAAAGTATTTCTTATCAGGTGTGGCATGGAATGAGGCCCCTAAATCTACCACCCAGGAATCAGTAATATTTTCAAAAGAAAGAATCAAAGCATCTTATAACACCTCACCTATCATATTTGCTTCATGATTGTTTTGTTTCTGTGCATCTCCTTCTTTTCCCTTCCGAGATCTACAGTCTTTCTTTAGGTGTCCTTTCTTTCCGCATTTCCAGCACACTATCCCCGATCTGGACTTGGATCTACCTTTCCTTGATTTACTGCAATATCCTGAGCTCTTTCCTCTTTCCATTTTTCTTCCCCTAGACTCTACACTCAAAGCATTACTCGATGTCTCACAAGAGCTTTTCCGTCGTATTTCCTCGCTAAGGATAGCACCAACAACATCATCAAATTTTAAAGTACTAGATCCAGACACAGAATTACTAATGGCCATTACTAAACCATTCCAACTTTCTGGTAATGAGCACAAGAATAACAGAGCTCTAACTTCATCTTCAAAGTCTACCCCTATAGAACTTAACTGACTTGTAACTGTATTAAAATCATTTAGATGATCTGCAATAGATCCACCTTCCGACATCTTCATATTAAATAACCGTTTCATAAGAAATACCTTGTTTGAGGCCAAGGGTTTTTCATATAGTTTCAATAGCGCCTGAATCAAACCCTTTGTCGTTGTTTCCTTCGAAATGTTGAAGGCGACTGATGCAGCAAGGCACAACCGTATTGTTCTGAGTGCCTTTCTATCGAGAAGGTTCCATTCTTCATCTGTCATAGCCGTCGGCTTCTTTGTTTTTCCACTCAATGGTAGGTACAGATCTTTCTGATACAGATAATCTTCCATCTGCATCTTCCATAGCGAGAAGTTTTGGCCGTTAAATTTCTCGACCCTAAACTTACCATCTTCCGCCATTTCTCCCACTCGAACGAGGAACCCTTCTTTCATGCGAGTTTATCAGCCAAATAGACCTTCAGCTCTGATACTAGTTGTTAGAAAATTATATATTACGGAGCAATGGAACACATAAAATATTGCAGAAATATAAACACAGAAAACGCATAAAACAAGAGAGACACAGATATATGTGGTTCACCCAGTTTTGGGCTACATCCACCTCGAACAGCCAGTCCTTCCTTTCTATTATCCAACAAAATGAAGAGACACAACCTACAGCAGATTCATTGTAATATCCTCTGTTTTCTCTCACAGTCTCACCTCTCTATTTCTCACTCACAGAATACACATCGATTTCACAGCCTCAAATACAATACCCTCATACAAAGAGAGGGGTTGCCTTATAGGGCAAAAAACCCTAAATTGAACATAATTTCTACCGTCAGATCATCCGCCTAATGAACGACCCAGATTGACTAGAAATTACTATACTTTTATAAGGCAATTTTACATTTATTTTGGCTTCAGGGGTGCTGCCCTCGAGCCCTTGCCGGGGGACTGGTGGCCCCTGGACCCCTGTGGGGGGGACAAGTCCCCCCCGCACCCCCCCGCGTGGAGGGGTGTACAAAACTTCCTGGGGTATACATCCGGCTGAAACAAAGACCTCTGAACAATCATGCTCCACACACAACAAGATTGACTTGGAGGAAGACATCAGGAGGAAATGAGAGCGAACAAACGCGAGCCATCAGATCGTGGGCGGATAGATCCGGCGGTGAAGGACCAATCAAAATATCGCATCGGTGGAAGACAAAGGGTGGAGCCATAACACACATGGGCGCAATTTGCGATAGCGATCAGATCGCATCAGCGGAAGTCAGGGGCGAAACCTTAAAACACACATGGATGCGATATGCGATAGCGATAAGATCACATCGCAATATCGCATCGGCGAAAGACAAAGGGCAGAGCCATAACACACATGGATGCGATATGCGATAGTGATTAGATCACATTGCAATATCACAGCAGCGGAAGACAAGGGGAAAAAACAGAGGCATCAGGGTGGAAGGGATTAAGCGAAGTGAAGGAGCAGGAGGAGGATAAATGGTGCAGACCTCTTCTAAGCAGGAAACCAAGGACCGAACTTACTTCCGTTCTTTGAAAATCAGCGACATGTAGCAGAGCTAATAGGGACAATTGTATGGTACTTAGCAGCAAATACACCAAGAATGAAATGTTACAACTAGCATGCAAGGGACAACTAGCATGCAACAACAAGAATGCTAAGGACAAAAAGCATGCTAGGGACAACAAGCAAGCAAAGGACAACAAGCAAGCAAGGTGCAGCCAACACATAAGTCAAGATGGCAACATGGTGCAACAATGGCACATAATGTAGTATAGTGATGGGTACAGTCATGATTAATGAAGTGTGATGAGATGCAGCATAGTGATGGTGGTTGGAGCATGGTGCAGTGCGGTGAGGTGTAGCATGATGGCGAAATGCATCGCAACGATAGGTGAAGGAGTCAACTTGGAGAATTAGTTGAAGCAGTGTATCTTCAACCGATCTCATGTATCATCTTCTTAGAGATGATCTATGCTCTTATCTAGATAAGTCAAAGTGTTGACTTTTGTTGTAAACGTACTATCTCTTTCTCTCTCTCTCTGCTGAACTATTGAAGAACATATAAGAAGAATTGATCAAGGGATTCCCCACATTGAGGTTTGTCCCTGGCTAGCGCCACATCTTGTGTCCTCTTGTCCTGGCTTGTCTTCTGCAATTTATGTTTATGTTCTATTTGCAGTTTACTTTAATGCTGATGTGATTGCTAATCTGGAAAAGATATTGAGCTAACTATGAAAATTGAAATAAATTGCTCTAAGCATAGAACATACGTAAAATTAACACGGTATCAGAGCTGAGGTGAAGACAATGCCCAAGCAAGAGTGAAAGAGAAATCACCGAAGACAGTTGGGAAAGGACAAAAGGATCAGTGGATTCCTCATCCCTCTTCAAATTCACCGAGGGTGAAGTCGAAGCAGAGAATATTATTAGAATAGCGTAACAAAAGTTTCTGATGGCCTACCTTAAGATCACTTCATTGGGAAGTCCGGATCTAAGGGTGTAAGGAAAGGCAGATGCCTTGGTTGCAATAAGTTCGGCCATTATGCGAAGGAGTGTCCGAATGGTAGAGACACATCTCTTGATGAAGATAACAATCATTCCAGGGACATCTTCAATGATCAAAGGAATGACAGGTAATGCAGGTCATCAAGGAAATGGATGACTCTTCAAAGAAAGCAAGGAACCCCAGGTATGAAGAATCAAATGTTGTTTTTGATAAGATAAAGAAGCGTTATCTTGTATTGGCCCTCTCCTTCAGATTCTTTGGGAATTTGGCTTATAGATTGTAGTGCTTCAAGGCACTTCATCGGATAGAAGGGTGCACTCTCTAATTTGGTAGAGATGGAAACAATCGTGGGATTATACTTGGAGCCAATGCCACCTATCCTGGAAAGGGTAACTCTATTCATTTACATAATCTCTTTTATGTACCTGATCGCAAGAAGAACCTGGTGTCAATTTTAGTAATGGAAGTCAAAGGTTATGAGGTGGCACTCATCGATGGAAAGGTAAGTCTTTGAAAATAGAATTTTCAAAGATGTTTTTGAGTTCAGGGTTGTATCACGTTGCAGGAATTCTACTGGGGACCATGTCCATTGACACATAGCACCGGAGGTCTGTGAGTCAGATGGTGACAGGTATGCTTTCATTCAAAAAGAGCATGAAAGTACATTTCTGAGACGTACCAAAGGAAAATATTACAAGGGGACCATTCCCCTCATGTAGCAGTTCCACAGGTTCGGAACAACCCAAGGAGTTTGAGATTCATGATCGAGAATCTCATGTGTACAAGTGGAAGAAATCCCTCTATGGCTTGAAGTGAAACACCCTGGGCGTAGTATGAGAGGATTGATAGCTGTCTGATGAAGCTGAGATTCACTAGGAGTGAAACTGATCCAAACCATTACCCGGAGGTTGTGGATGATAGACCTATCATACCGGAACCTTATGAGGATGACCTATTTCTGACAGGTGCAGACCCTCTCATTTGCAAAAGTAAGAGGGAGTTGGATTCTGGATGTGGAATGATAAACTACAAGCCTATGACTACCTCGAGGATCTTAAATTTTAGAAGTTATATGGTAGTGATGTCGGACCAGATTTGGGAAATGCCTCTGAGTTTCATAAACTCATTCGCGTTAATGTTCTTGGTCAACTTCCATCTGGACATATGTTTTGCAGTTAGCATGGTGAGCTCATATTTGGTTGAGCCTCACTAGATTGGTGCCAAGAATCCTCTAAGATATCTTCGAGGCACAATCTATCATGGATTGAGATACACTGCCGGAAATATTAAACTGCATAATTATTCGAATGCTGACTAGGCAGGCAGTGTGGAGGATCACTAGAGCACTTCTCAGTGCTGGTTCTCTTTGGATTCTGCTTTGATATCATGGATGAGTAGGAAGTAGAAGTCGGTTGCTATAAGCACCGCCAGGACCGAATACATAGCCACGAGTATGATCTCGTGTGAAGCTGCATGGTTGCAGAAGCTCTTAAGTGAGCTGTTTGTACACATGATGAATACCACTGTGATTCTCTGTGACAACCAAAGGGGGGATTTGATTATTGAGGAATCCTATATTCGATGATTGCTCCAGTATATGGACATCAGATACTGCCCTATCTGTGATATGGTAAGTCGATGAGTGAGGAGGCTCCATCACATTGAGACTGATGTATAGGTTGCAGACATTTTGTCAAAGCCCCAGGGAAAGGTCAAATTTGTGACTTTCCTAAACGACTTGGAGTCATTGAGAGACCTTCTAATAAGGGTCCTACATGTTGCATGCATTGAGCTCTGGGAGCTCTGGGGGGATTGGGGTACTTACTGGAGCAACATACGACCACAGGGCGACTCACCCTCCCCTGGTGGTGCACTATGAATAGGATGATTAGTTTTTCTATGGGCCGGGATGATTAGTTCTCTCATGACAACTGTGGAATAGGATGATTAGTTCTCCTATGGGTCGGGATGATTAGTTCTCCTGTGGCAACTGTGGAATAATATGATTAGTTCTCTTGTGGGCTAGGATGATTTGTTCTTGTGGCGACTATGGAACAGGATGATTAGTTCTCCTATGGGCCAGGATGATTTGTCCTCCGTGGTGACTGTGGAACAGGATGATTAGTTCTCTTGTGGGCCAGGATGATTAGTTCTCCGTGGCATCCACTGATAGGATGATTCGTTCTCCTGTGGATAGGATAATTAGTTCTTCTGTCAAGGCATCCTACCCATGCAGTCTGGGACTCATGGGAAGTACCTCTCATCTGATCAATGAGAAGGGAAATGAGGATAGGGACCATAGTAGTACTATCGATGGACGCATCACTGTATCTACCATACTCCCTATACTAGGATGACCTCCATTGATCTAGGATCAATGAAACTGATATGGGATCAGTATGAGTGGTTTGAAACACTCTCTTGTGACATTGATTTGGGATTAATGAAATTGATCTGGGATCAATATGAGTGGTTTGAGACACTCTCTTGTGACATTGATCTGGGATCAGTTTGAGTGGTTTGAGACACTCTCTTGTGACATTGATCTGGGATCAGTATGAGTGGTTTGAGACACTCTCTTGTAACATTGATCTTGGATCAATGAAACTGATATGGGATCAGTATGAGTGGTTTGAGACACTCTCTTGTGATATTGATCTGGGATCAATAAAACTAAATCCGGGTCAGTAAGAGTGATGTGACACACTCTCTTCAGATGAAACTAACTTCGGGTCAGTAGAGAATGGTATGAGACATTCTCAATCAATTATTCTTCTTCATGGTTCAATAGAGTAGAGCAAAGCAGAGCAGAGTAGAGCTCAACAGATCAAAGCAGAGCAGTGTAGGGCACTGATGGCAGAGATAGTACAGTCGGACATATGGATCAACGTACGGAGTTCTCCCTAGTTGAGAGGGAGTGTTAAAATTGGAAACTAGGGCCAAACTCCATGTGGATCATCTTATTTATGTCAGCTGATATTTTTCTTAGATGCTGCTCATCGAGAGGTGTAGGATTGATCTAAAGATCATCCAATTCTGATAAGTATTCATGGAGTTATGAATTTATTTGCGTTATAAGATAATTCGTCAAGGTCAGCCAACAACCAAATGAACCCCACATGTGCTCAACGTTTTAGTATAAATAGAGGTGGCCTTCAAGTCATTTCAATACACTTGGGATCTCTTCCTCTCTCTACTTGTCTTTGGGTTTTAGTAGGAGGAGAGATCCTAAGGAATAATGTTGCCCTGATCCAGAGGGCAAAAAGACAGAACTACCGGAAAAGTCAGAACTGCTGGAAAAGATAGAATTGCCGGAAAAGCTGGAATTACAGGAAAAGATGGAAATGCCAGAAAAGTTAGAAGTGCCAGAAAATCCGAAAAATCCAGAACTGCTGGAAAAGCCGGAACTTATGGAAAAGATGAAACTACCGGAAAAGCCAGAAAAGCAGGAAAAGCTAGAACTGTTGGAAAAGCCGGAAATGCCAGAAAAGCCAGAACTGCTAGAAAACCCTGAAAAGCCGGAAAAGTCAGAAAATCCGGAACTGCCGGAACTGCCAGAAAAGCCAAAATTTCCAGAAAAGCCAAAACTATCGAGACTGCCGGAACTGTCAGGGACAACCGGAACTGCCAAAACTTCCGTGAACAATCGGAATTGCCAAAACTACCGAGAACTGCTGAAACAACCAGAGCATCTATTTTTGAAGGAGAGCATCATGCAAGGGACAACTAACTAACATTGGGACAGTTGTATGGTACTTAGCAACAAATACACCAAGCATGCAGTGTTACAGCTAGCATGCAAGGGACAACTAGCATGCAACAACAAGCATGCTAAGGACAACAAGCATGCTAGGGACAACAAGCAAGCAAGGGACAACCAACACATAGGTCAGGATGGCAACATGGTGCAGCAATGGCACATAATGCAGTATAGTGATGGGTATAGTCATTATTAATGAAGCGTGATGAGATGCAACATAGTGATGATGGGTGCAGCATGGTGCAGCGCGGTGAGGTGCAGCATGATGACGAAATGCAGCACAATGATAGTTGAAGGAGTCACCTTGGAGAATTAGTTGAAGCAACATGTCTTCAACTGATCTCATGTATCTTCATCTTAGAGATGATCTATGCTCTTATCTAGATAAGTCAAAGTGTTGACTTCTGTTGTAAACGCACTATCTCTCTCTCTCTCTGCTAAACTATTGAAGAACATATAAGAAGAATTGATCAAGGGTTTCCCCACATTGGGGTTTGTCCCTGGCTAGTGCCACATCTTGTGTCCTCTTGTCTTGGCTTGTCTTCTGCAATTTATGTTTATGTTCTATCTACAGTTTACTTTAATGCTGATGTGATTGCTAATCTGGAAAAGGTATTAAGCTAATTGTGAAAATTGAAATAAATTTCTCTAAGCATAGAACATACCTAAAATTAACATATATGGTGCCTTTGATGCTCGTGCTTCGCATGGTACCAACTCAGTAGAAAATTCCACTTCCTTGTGAGGCAGAAAATCTAAAATATCTGCCGGAAATACATCCTAAAACTATTGCAAGGCGGGATACTTCTTTAAGGCTTCTGAATCCTCAACATCCTCACCTTTATCACTGGAAATATGCACTACAAATTACACACACCCTTTCCTGCGACTGCTCTTCACTTGCATAGCTGTAGCCATATTGAGTGATGTTTCCTTTTTCTTATCCTATAAGATTCTTTGTTCCCCATTGTCATCCAAGCATTCAATAGCCTTGTAATAATAATCCACCTTCGTCATATGAAGATACCAACAATCCATACTCAAAACATATTGTATGAGCCCAATGGAATCACATTCAAATGCGCTAATGTAGGCATACCATTCAATTCAAATGCACAAGCTCTTACCCAATGATGAACTCTTTTCTTAGTACTTATAAAATGGGTGATCAACAAACTAATAGGCAACCCGATAGCACATGGAGCGTGCGGAACTGTAGCAACACTATAGCAAGCTTTACTAAACTGAGCACAAAGAGACAATGTAACAAAAGCCTCGATATAAGAAACTTACTTTTAATCAATTTCGAATATTTTCAAGCAACAAATCTGAATGGGTTACTTCTCCTCAACCAAACATGCGCACACAAATATGACCTCTCTCCATGGGTCTTCAACGCCTTCGCATTACAGTTCTAGGTTCTTTTGGATGACAAAAACTGTCCTCAGATAGGTAGCCCAATAGGCTTCGATATTAATAAAAACAAGCAAAATACATAAGGCTTTTTACAACATGAGATCTCAGAGTTCTCAGTCAAGCAATGTCTTGAACATCTGCTATTCTCTCTCTTTATAGACTCTATCTAACTCTACTCATCTAAACTACAATGAAAAAGTAGCAATAATTGAGGGTCCTTTCGGCATATTTTCGCCAATGGTGTCTACTCAACTTTTCTAGTACATATGTACAAAATATTCTACCATGGCCCTGTTAGACTTCTATCTGAATCATAGTCATTATCAAAATCAAATTCTTCTAAAGAATCATGTGCTAGCCTGGACTCATTGAGCATATTTTGGTAGTGATGTTCAATCAGCTTAGAGTACTCTTCATCCCAATCGATATTTGTTGGGTCCTGGGCATCCGGCTAATCATCCTGTAAAGTAGATTCTTTTGCTTTTCCTTTTCCTTTGGCATCTTCATCTAAAATTATTGTCCTTTTTGATGATGCTCTTGATGATTCTCCCTTTTCCGTATTCATCTTTATTTAGTGGATACCTTGTTGCTGAGGTGTGTACCTAGCCAATTGTTTTCCCAACTTGGTAAGGAAAGATAATGGACTGATCTCGATATCTAGGAAAGAATCTTTAAAGACAATTCTGATCATGGGTGACCTCTGTACTGCGAATTCGATGCCATTTAAAAGTTCCCATTTAAAAATTTGAAACATATTAGTGGAACTTTCAATTGCATGTCGAACCCATTCTTTGCAATTATCACTCATAAAATCTTTGTTTTTCCAACCTAATTCAAAAATCATAGATGTATAGATTCTATTTGTAATCATCAGACTAATAATATGGATTACATTGTTATTCCAATTACTTGAAATAACGTTGATATTTACCAACGCCTTTTGATTAATTATGAATCTTAATGCCTTTGGATCTCCTTGTAAGTCATCCATTTTTTGTAGAATCTGTATTTTTTCTGTTAACCTCAGATTTCTGAATTCATTGAACTATCCATCATATTGCTTAATCATTTCTTCATTATTGCTGGTCTAGATTTCTCTGATCTGCTCATGACTAGAAACCTGTGCAAAAGGATTAGGAGTGATACTTTCCCTTAGTTTGAGACTATGATAATCCCATGGAGATGAGAAAGTTTTGAGATATTGCAACGTCCTTTGAATGCACTAAGATATCCTAGTGGTTGGATTTTTTCTGCAGAAACCATCTTTTATCTCCCAGTCAGCAAATCCTTCAAAAATTTCATATTGAGGAAAAGTGTCATTTGGTGCATAATTCTCATCAAACCTTTGCAAAAGGGATGCTTCGAATTCCTCAAAAATGTCTGGGATTTTTAGAGATAGAATGTATTTCTCTACTTCAGACTTAAAAGGAATGGCTTCAAGATATAAAATTTTTGCTCCTGTGAAAATGCTGAGACCAAAATCAATTCCTCCAATAAGTTGATAAAAGTTTAAAACCTTTAGGATCCATATCATTTTTCAATATATTCACTAGACCATACATCTGAGAGACTTCTGAAAAATAACTTTACTTTCATGTTAGGCAAAGGATATACCTTTACCAGTTCAGCATCTAGGCCTAAACACATACCTATATTCTTGGATTGCCAAGCTTGGCATTTTCTTATCCAAGTGTTTCTTCTTAGTCTCATTCCCACAACTTTCTTGATTTCTTCTGCAAGATGGCTTGCATGTCCTTCAAGCAATCTAAATCTATCAACAAATGTATAAAAACTATCATCCTGTGGTCCTTTTCCTGGAATGGTAAAACACGAACCTGGACAAGTAATGAATGCTTTATTCATATCCCTAGTTAATGAATCTGTCAAATAATTTGAATTACCTGGTATCCATTTGACTTCAAAATCAAACTGTTGGAACCAAATCTGCCATGCAAGAATTCTTCCTTTTGCAATTTGTCTTGATATCTTGGCAGATAAAAAATATTTGAAATTCTTGGAGTCTGTTCTTATTAAGAATTTCATAGCTGTAAGGTATAACTCAAAACTTTGTATCCCATTGAATATAGCCAATGTTTCTTTTTCTGCTATGAAATAATTCTTCTCGTTGGGTGTGAATTCACCTGATGCATAGGCACAGAGTCTTTCTTCACCTTTCTCCATTCGTTCAAAAAGAATGACTGCCCAAAAATCTAAAAAAGCATCAGTTTGGAGTATAAGTAGACCATCACCTAGTGGTTGGAGTTTTGGCAATTGCTAACATTCTGCTTTCAGGTGTTTGACTGTTGTTGTTGCTTCTAGTGACCATCCCTCTTTGAGATGTTTTCTTATTGGAGTTGTTTTCTCTGTCAATCTTGGGATGTACTTGTGAATGTAATTCAGGACTCCTAAGAACCTCTGAATTGTTTTTGTATCTTTCAATTCATTTGGAAATTGGGTTAATCTAGTCAACACATGTGGCTGCATCTGAATTGCACCATTGACTACATGAATTCCCAGAAAATCAATACTATCTTGGAATAAAGACATTTTTCTTTCTGATAAAACTATGCCATGCCGCTGAAGTTCTTTTAGAAAAATCTCTAAAATCTCTAGATGGGTTTTTACATCTGGACTATGAATGAGAATGTCATCAATATATGTTACAATGAAATCATACTTGCCAAAAATGAAATCCATTCTTCGCTGGAAGAATGTAGGGGCGTTTTTCAAACCAAATGGAACAACTTTCCATTGGTAAAATCCAGCAAGACAAATAAAAGCAGTTTTATGCCGGTCCTCTTTCTGTATTTGAATCTGATAGTATCCAGACTTCATATCAAATTTGCTGAATACTTTGCTGTGCTATATTTTCTGCATTATGGTTTTTGGTCTTGGTAGTGGATAATTAAAACTCTGAGTAATTGCATTTAGAGGTTTGTAATTTATCACCATTCTAGGTTTACCTCTGAATATCTCAGAATTATTTCTTACCAAAAATGCTGAACAAGAATAATGAGACTCACTTGGCTTGATGAGCTATATTTCTAACAATTTTTTAATTTGTCTCTTTATTTCTTTCTCATCTGAAGGAGTGCAAGGAATCAGTTTCCCTTTGACTCCATTATCATGCAAGGTCACAATCTCTTGCATTAGACTTTCTACTACCCAAAACTGTTGTGGATTTTCTGAACAACTTTTTAGAAGTCTGTTATGGATAACAGTTTGTTCTGTAGACCAATTGGGATACATGCATGCCATTTGTTTTGATTTAGATTCTGCTCTTGATTCATAGATTTGTAGAACTTCTTTCCAGTCATCAGAATCTTTTAATGGCTTTCCGACTCCTCTTTTCTGGGTATTTTCATGTCTTGCTTCTGAATTTGCAATAAACAATCTAGGTACAGCAATAGCCTTCTTCTTCAGATTTATAATCAGCTTATCTTGGTTGATTGTTATTGGAAGCACAGAATTTAAGAATGGAATTCCCAACATTAAACTAGCTGAGGGATCAAAATGTTGTATTGCAGAAATCTTAACTATACTCCCCCCAAATTTTAATGGAATATTGTCTACATAATGAGTTAAACTCACAGATCCTCCTATGGTTTCAGACACCAATATATTTTGCAATGGTTTCCACAGAGATTTAAACAAAAATGGTCTAGCCAAATTGTTCGATCCACCGGTATCTATGAATTCATCAACAAATATCCATTCATTTTTTACTTGAACTTGAACCGGGATAAGGCTATTAGTCTTGAATATCTTTTTTAACAAAGTATTTTCTTCTACTCTATTGATCTCTAGTTTTGGAAGGTTGGTCGAGGCTGTGGTTCTTTTCTGAAATGGACAGAAAGAATTTACTTCTGGAAAAGGTAACACAAATTGCTTACCTTTTTGTTCTGGCTGCTCTGACCATGAACTTTCGGATTCATCTTCTGAAACATCTGTTGTTTCGCTAGTGACTTCAATGTCACTTTCTTCTTCACTTTCTTCTTCTTGTTCACTATAATGGAGCTCTTCTGAAAAATCATCATCTGAACAAGATAAACAAATATTCATCTTTTGGACACACTCTTCTTCTTCTGCATCTGATATTTCAGTCAAAATATATACATCTGAAATATCATCTTCTGATTCTACTATAGACCAATCATCTTGAAATTCTTCTATATCTATACAAGCTTTAAGTTTACTTGATGAATTTTGTGGGCACTTTCGTGCGAAATGTCCTTCCTTTTTACAAATGAAACAACAATTATTGTTTCTTGGTTTTGATCTTTTCTTCAAAAATTTATACTTTCGGAACGACTTTCTTGGATTTGAGACTCTCTTGGGTTTAAATCTACCATACCTCTTTGTTTTCTTTTTCTTTTTGAATGGTGTCCATGGTAGCATGATTTTGCAGACATCTGAACTGGGTGTGATGTCATGCGCCTTCTTTTGCCAGCATAAGTATTTAACTTTCTCTGTAATTCTGAAAAGAAGGTCAACCCAATAAACTTGATCTAGTCTTTTGTTCTGTACATCTAGATCTTTCATAATGAGGTCTCCTAGATTGCCTGGTAATTTTGACAAAAAAGAAATTTTTTGAGCCACATCATTTGAGAGATTAGCTTTGAAAACCTTAGCCATGAAATCTTTACTGAATTGATCAAAGTATTTCAAATCTTTTAATTCCATTCGACTAAGATCCGTTATCAATTGCTTTTTCTCATTAATCAGTTTTGGCACGAACTGTGTCTTTAGCAATAATTCTAATGTAGACAATCCAGCTTCCATGATGGCTCTTCTCTCTTATTTTGATGGTCCCATCGACCAATCATAGACTATACCAGTCATGCTTTCTTCTGCTAGGACCATAATGGATACATTATCCAATTTTGTTTTAATCTACATCTGATACAGAGCAACTATCCAAATCCGGATTGATTCTCCAGGGTTTGAAGAATTATCCAAATCTAGAATATAACCACTTGTATTGGTAGCATACAGATCTTCTTCAACATGTGGATACTTATTCACTTCTTTCAGGAAATGAGCCTTGTTCTGGTTATTTATGGATGGCAAGATAAAAGAAGGAAATTTAGAGGCAGCTTGGTCAAGGGTTATCACTTCTTTCTTTGAAACAAAAGGTTTATCTGTTTTCTATGCTTCCTTTTTTTCATTGGTTAGTTTTCCAGTGTTTTTTGAAGTGGACTCTTCTACACTAGTCATAGTTACTGCTTCTTCTGATTCTTCTTCTTCTTGATCCCAATAATTGGGTGCACTCATATCTATTTGAAATCTTGGGATTTCTTTGGCCTTTTTCTTCTATCTCCTTCTTCTTCTTTCTTCCTTTTCTATCTTTTTTGATTGTTTCTCATCATAGAGCAATTGCATATTAGCATTTATCAAATCTGCTTGTTTGCCTAAGTCATCTAGAACATCTTCAACATGTGAACACCAAGTGGTTAGATAGTTTCCTATCTAGTATACTTGGTCCATATCATTTGGATTTTGTGATTTTTGTTCTAGTAAAGGAGCTCAGTCAACTCTTGTTGCTGGCTATCTAGTATTGGATGAAGAAGTACTGAAAAATTTTTTAGGCGGCCATTTACCTCCTTTTACAAATCTACCATTTGCAAACTGGAATTCATCAACAGGTGTAGTATGACTAACATATGTTCGAAACATCTTATTTACAGCAAAGAAAGGTTTTTCTTGTGGTATGTACAATTGATTTGTAGATAGTGATATACTAGTGGAAGAACTGGCTTCATCTAGTGAAGGAATATGACGGTAAAAGGATTTTCTACCACTGACAGGAGGTTGTTCATTTTCTTGAATTGCTGGTAACACATGTTTTTCTGACATAACTATAGGCCGAGGTACTGTTAGGGTCGGTCTAGTTATCCCTCCATCAGAGATCAAAGCTCTTTTGCATTTCATGATTAGGTGTCCCATCGGTTTTAATCAGTTGCATTTCGTTAGGCATGCCATAAACTCTGATGGAGTGGGTTGTATCACTTATTCCCCTCGTGCTTGGCACTGTTGGTTCAGGCCTGTTTATTTAAATAAGTCTTTAAAGGTCATTTACAATCAGGTTTTAAATTTTGAGGTCTTAGGTCTAGGGTTGAGTTAATTTTGTCTTGAAAAGTCTTAGAAGACCAGCAGGCCAGAGGGAGGTCTTTGATAGATCATCACTTCAATAATTTTCGTCATTGTGCAGCTGAATAAGGACTTCTCTTCAAAACTCTATTTTGAAGATAAGTCACCATCTCATTTTTGTAAAAATTGTCAAAATTTTCAAGTTCTCCAAATCTCCAAGCGCAGCCTTGGTCTCCTTTGCCAGAGCATCAGAGCTATCCCTGCAAAAAATTATCAGAAGAAATCATTATTTCAACCAATTGTTTTTAAAGGGAAACCAAAAAGTCAGAGCCTATTTAATCTGAAAAAGTGTCAACAACCAAACATTACAAAATGAGTTTTGGTCAAGAAAAAATTAAAAGGGAGTCTATATAAAGGCATTTCTCCTCATAACCAACCCATTCACATCTCAAGAGCAAGTGCATCCATTCTAGGGCGATTTTACAAGCTGGTGAGCAAATCGGGCTAGTTCCAGGGGTGCGCTACGCATCAGCATTGGCGCGCTACGCACCCAGGGCGCGCTACGCATCAGCACACCTTTTTCAGTGTAAATTTACTCACGCGCTACGCACCAGGGGCGCGCTACGCGTTGGGTGAGGCGCGCTACGCGTTGGGATTTTTGCTCAGAAATTCGCCAGCAAGTGTGCAACTCCTCCTCTAACTCAGTTAAAACACAGGTAGGCTTCATGTCCATGGTTTGTACTCAGTTTTGCAAGATGTATGTAAATAAATTA
This sequence comes from Pinus tabuliformis, assembly GCA_031772625.1. Taxonomy (NCBI): domain Eukaryota; kingdom Viridiplantae; phylum Streptophyta; class Pinopsida; order Pinales; family Pinaceae; genus Pinus; species Pinus tabuliformis. The sequence continues at coordinate 869,730,513 of CM062817.1, forward strand.
TGCTAGCTATGCCATGAAAATTAAATGTAAAAACCCTCAGTTTGTTGTGAGAATTCAAAGGTCTAGTTTGCTGTAGGGTTTTCAAAATTATAGATGCCAGGGTTTTCCCACTTTTGTGTTTCCTACCCCTCCCATATTCACCAACATTTTCCTCAAAATTCTTCATAAAACCTTACACTATCCCTCTACGAAATTCTAAACCCTCCCTTCTATTACAAACATAATATCCCCTAATTCACCCCAAACCCTAAAAATTATCAGAATTTCTATATCCTTTCCCTTCCCTAAATTCCTTGTTTATTTCCATTGCCCCTATGTCCCTAATGTTCCCCCTTCCCTAACAATTCCCTTGTATTTGTGTCCCCTTGGTCACAGCATTTTGAAAAACAGGAAAAAGTCTACAGTCAATTGTGTGCACAGTCAGCATATATATTCCAGCCATCTTGTCTTCAACAATATGTCAGAAACCGAGTCAGCTTATGAGCAGAGTTATGACAGTGATTCTACACCAAAAATAGAGGTGCCAAGGAGGTATCACAAAAGTGGCAAAGGTGGTCGGCATGTCAGGGAGGAGCCCACTTCTTTGGCTCATTTGCAAGCTTGTCCACTTGCAATGAACTGTTTTTGATATCAATCATGTTTTGAATATTGTGAGCGGATCTCACAAATCTAGCATCACCGAGAACTGGTTCGTTTATTCGTCCTACATTTGCAGAATGGTCATGTAAACCTTGCTTGATCCGGATTTAAACAGGAACGCAACAAATTACAGAGATAACCATATACACAAAGATGCAGCGGAAATAATACTTCATTTCATTAATGGAACATACTGAAATATGCTTACAACCAGAAATGGAAATAAACCAGCTAGGGCGATGGTAGCTTATCTCTGAGAAGAGATGTGATGGCTACATGCCTCTGAACTGTGTTACAATGAGGCTCGAAGGCCTATTTATTGTTGAGAAACAATGGAAAACCCTTAACATTCCAAAACCTAAACCTAGGAGATGAAATGCCAAACTGTGGGCCCCGTTTGGGGTAAGTTGGTACATCAACTTCCCGGGGTCGTAACTTTGGCATATGATCTCTGTTTGACGCGTACAATAGCTCATTAGAAAGATCTATCCGAGCACTATCATTGTTGGAACGGGCAACATGTCCAATGTTGCTCACGGATTCCCCAAAAAATGTCGTTTAGGGCCTCAAAACGGCTCCAGAAGTTCAGGACCCGAAAAACTGCTAAAAATAGTAAGTTGTGCTACAATTAAGGAAACTGAAAATGCTGAGAAAGACAATGGTGGGGGTCCAGGTGGACTTGGCAGGTGGCCACCAATACCCACCTGGATCATTGCTGGAGTGGATTTCACCTTGTCACCCGAGATGATTGCTCAGGCCATTGGGATACCAAATGTAGGGGAGGAATGGAATAAGCGCCAGCAGTTAGACAGATTTCACTATGAGCCATATATCAAGCCCGGGTGTATGAGACATTTAACCGTTGTTTTTCCTTTCAGATTCCTAAGGGATGAGTATGCACCATTGATGAGACTCATCATTCGATATTTCACTTGTGAGGGCAGATTTTCACGTCTCTATTCGTACCATATCCATTTGTTAATGCATTTTACAAGGGTACGTATGATGAACCTTCCATTTTTCATGTGTCGCAACATAGAGAGGATGGTGCCCTTAGTACAAAGGAAGGCCCCAGCACAGCAGCATAAGAGCATCTATCATTATGCACTGATTAAGATCATAGTGATGCATCAGTTGGCACAGCAGGGTATTGCTTGGGAGGAGTTCATTTCTCGCGACTTTTTCACGGTGCCACAGCCACTTCCTAAGATTGTCCATGATGAGGGATGGCCTTCACATCAGTTTGACATTCCTGAACCCGAGCATGTTAGCGCTCCTTCATATGTTACATATCAGAGAGGCCACAGGGCCTTATTTGCATCTGCACGACGAGTATTATCTCCACATCAGGTGGAAGGGGTCTCGTTGACTTCATCGGCGCAGCGAGTATTATCTCCACATCAGGTGGAAAGGGTCTCGCCTTCTGCAGCACAGGTACAGGCACAGGTACAGGACAGAGGCAAGCAACCCATGTTGGATGAGGGACCTTCAGGAGATCCGGACACGGATATTATTGACCTTGATATCAGCTCTCCTAGCTTAGAGCTAAAGGAGGTCATTCAACAACAAAAGGCTGAGAATCACTTGTTGCAACAGAAATTGGAAATGGCCAATTGGACAATCAACTACTTGGAGCAGCGCAACAAACATTTAGAAGATGAACACACTCTTTATGAGTTGTGGCGAATCCGAGAAGACCGAAACTTGGCCCGTAAGAGACCCGGTGATTTGACACCTATTGAGCGAGAGTCTATGCTCATCCGGGTGAACACTCATTTAGAGAAATTGTTAGCCAAGGCAAACAGAGACAAAGATATGCTCCGCCATATGAAGAATCATTACTGGGCCCGCATGCATGTTTGCAAAGAGAAACTGAAGATCCTTAAAGGGTGATTGAGCAAGGCACTAAAATGGAGAAAAAGGCTCGATCCACTCCAAATTTTGGCCGAAGCCTCTTTGAAGGAGCATGGTACTTGATTAGACACCCTCAGCTCAAATTTCAAAAAATTTGGAGAAGTTTTTGTCAATTTTGAAATTTTTGTATTAAAAACAGGTTTTTGCCCTCAACGCGTAGCGCGCCGCGCGCTACCCTGAAGATGGGGAGGTCCAATTCAAGAAAGGTTTGCATTTTTGGATTTTTCATGATGAAATACATCTGCTCAGCCACTGCCAAGGCATTTCATCAGGTTTTGGGTCCCCAAAAGGTCAAAAAACATGCAAAAAATGACCTCACTGCCCCTTTTTGGACACACAGGTAGCAGCCTTGGGAGAATGAACATTTGGAGGGGCAAATGGACACCAAATTGGAAAATTCCACTTGGGTTGGAAAGTATACATCCAAGGCTTTCCAACAAGCCAAGCTGAGCTAAATTTGGATTTCGGGACGTGCCCCAAAAGTGGGTTGAAAGGCGCGCTATGCGTAGGGTTTTGGCGCGCTACGCATCAAGATATTTTCCAAAATTTTCATCTTCAGCTCAGGAAAACGCAGCCATTTGGACCAGTTTTGACTTGTGATGGGATTTTTCACCCTCCTTGATGTAATTAATGTAATTTTATGTTGTCTTGACACTTATTTACCTATTCTAGATGATTCATTAATGAAATAGCAAACATTTAATGAATGGATTGGTTTCCTAGCTTATAGAGGCAAGTTGTTTTGACTGCCTAGATTGTAGCGCTTTGTTTAGAATTGGTTGAAACAGCTCCTAGGATGATGAGCTCGACCCCTAGAGGCAAGGGAATGTGTTAGCTTGCCTATATTATGTATTTTCTTAGTCATTTTCATGGTTGGACTCTTTGGGAAGAGGCTTTGAGACTTTGTTGTACATTTTACTTCAGCATTTTGGCAAAGGGAAGACCAGGGATTTGCAGCACTATTTGGAATTCTTGTGGCTTTATGTCTTGATGGTGTGCTTCTTTCAGTACTTGTAAGTTTGTTAGGTGTATCTTTTTTCCATCTCTCATCTTCTGCAATTGAACAATGAAGTGTTAAGGTAGAATCCATAAATTTGTTGTGCACTGCCTTTAAATTTGTTTAATTTTCCATGTTTTCTTCAGTTTAAGGAGAACCCTTGCTCTTGCTTACTCTCCTTAGCTCCTCACCTGTCTGATCTATTCACCACACCACTTTAAAAGCATCAAAACAATTGCCTACCTCGCTCCAAGCAGACCTCTGCAGAAACTGTGTCTCATCCCCGCACCCAAAATTGCTTTTTCCTTTGATTCAACAAAAAATCCCAAAAAATCACCTTTAAACCTCTGCACTTAATATCTAGACTAAGATTAGTATTCCTTATTGGTCATCTCAGCCCCTTTGAAAACCTTTTGCCGAGATAGACCCGGAGAGAGCCCTCTCCTGTCCTCGTAGGGCTAGCTACGAGGCTGAGCGTGGTTTGATGTTGCCTCGAGTTTTGCCTTCTTCAGCCTGAGGCAGATTTGAGCGCTAACATAGTGGCGACCATACTGGGGAAGAAATCTCAATGGTTTGCTTGCTGATGAGTTTGTTTCACAAGTCTTAGACGGAGCCTGAAGTTATGCCAGGTAGCCTTCGAAATGCTTTTGCTTTGCATCAGCGAAAGTAGATAAACGCTGCTTCAGTCAATCTCCGGTTAGCTTGTGAAACTTGTTTTGCAAATCACCCCAGTACTTTTGATCTTTCTAGACCTTTGGATGATTGAGTCTAGAAAACGATTGGCTGAATTATTTTAATTCCTTGATTTTCTGATAAACACACTAGCTTCAAAAAGACATACGAGAGCTAATCCAGATCCGAATCCACCTCCTATTTACGAAAACCCAAACTTGATTCGAAAAATCCTCCGTCAAGAAAGCTCGGCGACTCCCTTGGTTAAATCCCATTCATGTCCTGCAGTTTTTTAGTATCTTGAAGAACTTGATTTTGACGAGAAATTTGAATTGTCGCTGTTCAAAACTCAATCCGAAAGTGCACTTGATTATCTTGTTCCAAATCCTGATTTTGCTGCAACTCTTAAAGTTGAAAAACATAATAAATTAATTGAAAATTTTATCTAGAGGCACCTTCAGAGTGATATTCAAGCTGCAAATATTGCTGATTTCTTAGAAGCTGCATCTGCGAATATTGGATCTACTATCACGGCTCCCGCTTCGAAAAATCCCACCGAACCACCTTTCATTCCCACCATTCCTGTGCAACCTATAATTACTCATTCAGAATCTGCAGCTAATTCCCCTCCTTCATCCCACATCGCTTCACCTCCACTTACACCTCCTCATACTTCGGTTGCATCTTCTCCGCCAACTACTCCCAGACCAAATCCACCAAGAGCAATGGCTGCTCGGTTTGCTCCTCTCGCTCTTCCTCAAGATTTGCATGATATGCCCGCGGATTATCAGAGTAAGATTCCTTTATTTGATGGCACTCCTCAAAGTGTGTCCGCTCAGCAGCACATAGACAAAATGGCAAATTTTTGTGATTTATATGAGATTGATGAAGAGGATGTAACTATGTGGTTGTTTGTGCAAACATTTGAGGAGAGGTAGAAAATGGTTTAGAGGCTTGGGAGCCAGAAGTATACCTACCTTGGCTGAACTTCAAAGACAGTTTCTAGATCGTTGGGAACTCAGAAAGGATCCGCTTCAGATCAATGCCAAGTACAATAATATCAAACGCAATCATGGTGAGTCTGTCCAAGACTATATTATCAGGTTCAATACAGTTTATAATGCTATTCCAGATGATTTAAGGCCATCTAGAAAATCAGCTCTTCTCAAATTCCCGGATGGTTTTGATCCGGAGATGGCCTATTCATTACGGGATAGAGATCTGCCTACTTTAGAAGATATGCAAAAGATTGCTATTAATGTTGAGGCAAATCTGAATGACAAGAGAGCACGGTTGAAGGCAAAGAAAAGAGTGACTATAAAGGAAGAATCTACATCAGAACCGCCTTGGCTTCGTGAGATGGAAAAAGTGCTCAAAAGAATCAACCTTGACAAATCAAAACCGCAGATTCGTAATCCAAATTACCGTGGCCAGCAACAACCTCAGTTCAGAATTAAGCAGCGTGAGCCAAGAATACAAGAGCCGGCAGCCCAGCAACCGATCAAGACTCCTCTTTTGCAGAATTTTGTGAGTCAAGATTCAGATGAAGATGCTGATGTAGTAGGGGACCAAAATCACTTCTTTACTCCTTATGATCTGCCCATTTACATCACTGAAGAAGAAGAGTATGGAGAAAGTTCAGGCGCCCAACAAGATGAAGATTTTATCTTAGCTAATGATGCAGATTTAGATGATTACCAAAAAGGGTATTTGAATGCCTTGTCCACTCAACAGAAGCAGTATCCATTGAGGAACCGAGATGTGCCTATCAATCCGATTCAGAAAAGAAAAGAAGCCACAGCACCAAAGACGGATTCACCGATACCACAGAAAAAAGGAAAGGAGACAATTGATCCCACAACTAGCAAGATATCAGCAGCAGGAAAGACAAATCAGCCAAGTGTAATCAAAGATAGGAGGGAAGTTCCGGTCAAAGAAGTTGATAAAGTTTCAGCATTTAGTTTGGAAAATGAAATTTCCAAATTAAAAGTATCTATTCCTTTGACTGAAATCATGAAAAACAGCAGCTACCGAAGTCAAGTCTCTAAAATTCTGAATTTTGATCCCATGTTTGACACGGTGAACGTTGAAGATGATCAGCCAGAATTGATATTTGGGCCAGCATTGGATGGTGAGTCCCCTGATAGTGATGTTCCTCCCTTTTATATCAGTTTGAGATTGCATGAATACGTTTTGCACAATGCTATGTTCGATTCGGGTGCTTCGCACAATTTGATGCCAAAGGCGATCATGGAGAAGTTGGGGTTAGACATTACAAGAAAATATCATGATTTGTATTCATTTGATTCCAGCCGTGTAAGATGTATCGGGCTCATCAAAGATTTGGTTGTTAGCTTAGACCAAATCCCAGCGAAGAATGTCTTGATGGATGTGGTTGTGGCGGATATTCCTCCACGTTTTGGTATGTTACTTTCAAGATCTTGGGGGGCTAAGTTGAAGGGAACTCTACAGCTAGACTTTTCTTATGCTACAATTCCAGTCTTCGGTCAAATGAGAAAGCTATATCGAGAGCAAAAGATGAAATACATGATAACTAGCAAAGAGAAGCCAATCAATCATCCTGTAAATTATGTACATACAGATTTGGAGTCATTTGTTTTATTTGCTGATAGTTTTAATGATCTAGATAGTCAGTTAATTCAGGCGGAGTCAGTTAATTCAGGCGGAAGATATACCAGAGATCACTGAAAATTTCAGATAAGTTCTGCAAAAGGAAAAAGGAGAAAAGCAAGCTACTATGGAGTATCCAGCCAAGGATAAGGGGCAGCAAACAGAAAAAACAGAACTAACACAATTTCAACACTTGGAAGAAGATGAAGATGGTCTTTGGACCATGAATTTTGATGGCGCAGTAGGTAGTGAAGGTGCTGGTATTGGTGTGTGGATTCGAAGTCCCTTTTCCGCTAAAGACAAAGTTCCAAGCAAGGTGAGAGTGTGTTCCTATAAACTAGCATTTCACTGTTCAAATAATGAGGCGGAATATGAGGCTCTCATTGCTGGCCTTAAGATTCTTAGAAAGTTGAAAGCGAAGAAGATTACAGTCTATGGTGATTCCGAGTTGGTGATAAAGCAAGTTAAGGGTGAGTTTCAGGCCAAGCATCCTCGTATGAGGGCATATTTAAATGCAGCCTTAGATATTTTGAAGTAATTTTCTGAACATACCTTGACATGTGTGCCTCGCACACAAAATGGTGTTGCTGATGGACTTGCTAAGGCAGCAAGCAATCTAAAAATTCCGATGAATTCTAGCAACAAGTTTGAGATTCATGTGAAACATCGTCCTACCGTCCCAGACAATCAGCGGTGTTGGCAAGTCTTTCAAGATGATGAAGAGATCAATCAGTTTCTGCAAAATAAGGGTAAGTTCAAAGATACCTCAATAGATACTGAACATGATGATGGTAGTGATAATATACAAGTAAATCATATGGACGTGCTGCAACTTAAAGACAATATTATTCCTAAGGGATTGATTCCTTTAGAGGAGCTGTTTGACCAAGATGATGTGGCTCGCAAACCGACATTGAGACCAACTGAAAAAGGTGTTGAGGATGTAAACATTGGGACAGCTGAGAATCCCAAGATGATAAAGCTATCAAAGTCATTGTCACCAAAGGTAAAGGAAGAGTATATCAGATTGCTGTCTTCATTTTCTAATGTTTTTGCATGGGATTACTCAGATCTGAAAACATATGACACAAATATCATACAGCATACTATTCCTATTAAGCCAAATCAGAAGCCTTTTCGTCAAAAGTTGAGGAGAATCAATCCGAAACTGCTGCCATCAATTGAAAAAGAGGTAAACAGATTGTATAAGTCAGGAATCATTGTGCCTATCTGATTTTCAGATTGGATATCAAACTTGGTACCCGTAAGGAAGAAAACAGGTGAAATCCGTTTATGTATTGACTTCAAAAATTTGAATAAGGTATCCTTAAAAGACAATTATCCGTTGCCCAAAATGGACCATATATTGCAGCGAGTAGTTGGAGCATCAAGGATGTCACTACTCAACGGCTATTCCGGATACAATCAGATTTTAGTACATAAAGATGACCGTGACAAAACAGCATTCACCACTCCATGGGGAACGTTTCATTATGCAAAGATGTCGTTTGGTTTGAAAAATGCGGGCGCCACCTTTCAGCGTGCAATGGACGTGGCTTTCGCCAATGAGAAAGATGTGTTTTTGGTTGTTTATCTGGATGACTTAACCGTGTTTTCAAATTCTGATGAGGAACATTTGTATCATTTGAAAATTGTTTTCCAAAAGTGCAGAAAATATGGCATTTCGCTGAATCCGAAAAAGAGTCTTTTCGCCATGGAGGAAGGCAAACTTCTTGGCCACATCATATCTAAAGATGGCATCCGTATTGACCCTGCACGTGTTGAAGCCATTCAGCAAATTGAACAGCCCCGGAACAAGAAAGAAATTCAGTCCTTCAATGGTAAACTGAATTTTCTGCGTCGCTTCATTCCAAATCTAGCAGAGCATCTTAGAGAAATCACGAGCATGCTGAAAAAGGACAGTCAGGTAAAGTGGACCGAAGAGGCAGTGAAATCATTTAATTTAGTGAAGTTAGCTCTTTCTTCAGCTCCTATTTTGATCAGCCCAGACTACACTCAGGATTTTATTTTGTTCTCATTTGCTTCTTAGCACACTTTGGCAGCTGTATTAATGCAGAAGAGGGAAGGAGTTGAAAAGCCCATTGCTTTTTTCAGTCGGATTATAAGAGATGGAGCATTAAAATATAACATCATTGAGAAGCAAGCACTTGTGCTTGTAAAGGCTTTGAAAGATTTCCGTGTGTATTTATTGCATTCCCATGTTCTAGCTTATGTTCCTAACGCAGCGGTTAAAGATATTTTAGTACAGGCAGATCCAGAAGGTAGGAGGGGTAAGTGGATCACTGCATTATTAGAGTATGATGTGGAGATTAAACCAACCAAGCTGATCAAAGGTCAAGGACTCGCCAAGTTAATGGCTGAAACAAATTTGCAAGGTCTAGACATAAATTTGATTGCTGCCATGTCTGATGAAGATGAGGAGAATTCATCCGTTCAGGTATCTGAAATGTTTCTTTCTTCTCCTTGGTATGCTGACATTTTATACGTACTTCCACATTTGACTTCACCTCCCGGAATCCCTAGAAACAAAAGTAGGACATTGAAATTGAAAGCTGCAAAATTCTGCATACTAAATTCTGCATTGTATTGGAAAGATCCTGGTGGAATATTATTGAATTGTTTGGTAGAAGAGGAAGCCAAAAGAGTTGTGGAAGACTTTCATAGAGGCGACTGTGGAGGCCATCTGTTTTGGAAAACCACAATGAACAAGATTCTAAGGGCAGGTTATTATTGGCCTTCATTATTTTCAGATGTATATAAGGCTGTTAAGAATTGTCATGAATGCCAAATTTTCGAAGGGAAGCAGAAACTACAGCCATTGCCTCTCAAACCAATTGAGGTTAGAGCACCATTTTAGCAGTGGGGATTGGATTTCATCGGGGAAATTCATCCGGCATCATCAGGACAGCATCGATGTATATTGACAGCCACAGATTACTTCACTAAATGGATTGAAGCAATTCCTACTCGACAAGCCACGGATGGGGTAATTATCTCTTTTCTTGAAACTAATATTTTATCACGTTTTGGATGCCCAAGTAAATTAATCACAGATAATGCAGCAGCATTTAAGTCAAAGAGGATGATTGAGTTTTGTTATAAGTACAATATCAGCTTGGGACATTCAACCGCATATCATCCTCAAGGAAATGGATTGGCGGAGTCATCTAATAAATCTTTGGTCAATATCATTAAGAAATTGTTGGAAATCAGTAAAAAGGGCTGGCACAAGAAGTTGATAAATGCACTATGGGCTGATAGGGTGAGTCAGAAAAAGTCTATTGGCATGTCTCCTTTCGAGTTAGTGTACGGAATAGACACAGTTTTTCAAACTTCACTTGTTGTCCTGGTCGTCAAATTGCTTCAAGAAGCGGGTAGTGAGGAAGATCCCATGCAGAGAAGGATTAATCAAATGATTCATTTACAGCAGACACGGGAGGAGGTATTTCAAAACACTTGCAAGTTACAGGAGCGCATCAAAAAGATTTATGACCGGAAAGCAAAGGCGGACACATTTCAGCTAGATGAGGTAGTCTTGAGATGGGATGCTCGACATGAAGACAAAGGAAAGCATGGAAAATTTGACAATTTATGGAAAGGTCCTTATAAGATTGCAGCTTATCGTGGTCAGAACGCTTTTCTTCTCAAAGAAATGAATGGAGATGAATGTCCTGGAGGGCCGATTAATGGTCGGCTGTTAAAGAAATATTACTTCTGAGTATTTTCTGCTCATTTCATCATCATTGTACATATCATTTTACTTTTATTCTATTGCACATGTAAAACTAACTTATCATCTTCAGTCTGGGGCCCGAGGTGAAGGCTATAATTCTGAAAATGAAGGTTAGTTAGTCTAAGTTTGTCAAGTCAGTTGTCTAAATCTTTTAAGTTTTGAGTCTAGTTTGGTCAAAGCAATTTTTGGTTTTTCAGTCAAATTCTCAAGTTTTTGTGTCGAAAATAATGACTCCATCGCCCAATGGATGAAGGCACTATCTAGCTCTTACAGAGATCTGCGGTTCTTGGCATCTCCAACGAGCTACCATCCCCATTGGAGCCAATGTTAGGGTCGGTCTAGTTATCCCTCCATCAGAGATCAAAGCTCTTTTGCATTTCATGATTAGGTGTCCCATCAGTTTTGATCAGTTGCACTTCGTTAGGCATGCCATAAACTCTGATGGAGTGGGTTGTATCACTTATTCCCCTCATGCTTGGCACTGCTGGTTCAGGCCTGTTTATTTAAATAAGTCTTTAAAGGTCATTTACAATCAGGTTTTAAATTTTGAGGTCTTAGGTCTAGGATTGAGTTTTTTGTCTTGAAAAGTCTTAGAAGACCAGCAGGCCAGAGGGAGGTCTTTGATAGATCATCACTTCAATAATTTTCGTCATTGTGCAGCTGAATAAGGACTTCTCTTCAAAACTCTGTTTTGAAGATAAGTCACCATCTCATTTTTGTAAAAATTGTCAAAATTTTCAAGTTCTCCAAATGTCCAAGCGCAGCCTTGGTCTCCTTTGCCAGAGCATCAGAGCTATCCCTGCAAAAAATTATCAGAAGAAATCATTATTTCAACCAATTGTTTTTAAAGGGAAACCAAAAAGTCAGAGCCTATTTAATCTGAAAAAGTGTCAACAACCAAACATTACAAAATGGGTTTTGGTCAAGTAAAAATTAAAAGGGAGTCTATATAAAGGCATTTCTCCTCATAACCAACCCATTCACATCTCAAGAGCAAGTGCATCCATTCTAGGGCGATTTTACAAGCTGGTGAGCAAATCGAGCTAGTTTCAGGGGCGCGCTATGCATCAGCATTGGCGCGCTACGCACCCAGGGCGCGCTACGCACCCAGGGCGCGCTACGCATCAGCACACCTTTTTCAGTGTAAATTTACTCACGCGCTATGCACCAGGGGCGCGCTACGCGTTGGGTGAGGCGCGCTACGCGTTGGGATTTTTGCTCAGAAATTCGCCAGCAAGTGTGCAACTCCTCCTCTAACTCAGTTAAAACATAGGTAGGCTTCATGTCCATGGTTTGTACTCAGTTTTGCAAGATGTATGTAAATAAATTATGCTAGCTATGCCATGAAAATTAAATGTAAAAACCCTCAGTTTGCTGTGAGAATTCAAAGGTCTAGTTTGCTGTAGGGTTTTCAAAATTATATGCTGCCAAGGTTTTCCCACTTTTGTGTTTCCTACCCCTCCCATATTCACCAACATTTTCCTCAAAATTCTTCATAAAACCTTACACTATCCCTCTACGAAATTCTAAACCCTCCCTTCTATTACAAACATAATATCCCCTAATTCACCCCAAACCCTAAAAATTATCAGAATTTCTATATCCTTTCCCTTCCCTAAATTCCTTGTTTATTTCCATTGCCCCTATGTTCCTAATGTTCCCCCTTCCCTAACAATTCCCTTGTATTTGTGTCCCCTTGGTCACAGCATTTTGAAAAACAGGAAAAAGTCTACAGTCAATTGTGTGCACAGTCAGCATATATATTCCAGCCATCTTGTCTTCAACAATATGTCAGAAACCAAGTCAGCTTATGAGCAGAGTTATGACAGTGATTCTACACCAGAAATAGAGGTGCCAAGGAGGTATCACAAAAGTGGCAAAGGTGGTCGGCATGTCAGGGAGGAGCCCACTTCTTTGGCTCATTTGCAAGCTTGTCCACTTGCAATGAACTGTTCTCGATATCAATCATGTTTTGAATATTGTGAGCGGATCTCACAAATCCAGCATCACCGAGAACTGGTTCGTTTATTCGTCCTACATTTGCAGAATGGTCATGTAAACCTTGCTGGAGTGGATTTCACCTTGTCACCCGAGATGATTGCTCAGGCCACTGGGATACCAAATGTAGGGGAGGAATGGAATAAGCGCCAGCAGTTAGACAGATTTCACTATGAGCCATATATCAAGCCCGGGTGTATGAGACATTTAACCGCTGTTTTTCCTTTCAGATTCCTAAGGGATGAGTATGCACCATTGATGAGACTCATCATTCGATATTTCACTTGTGAGGGCAGATTTTCACGTCTCTATTCGTACCATATCCGTTTGTTAATGCATTTTACAAGGGTACGTATGATGAACCTTCCATTTTTCATGTGTCGCAACATAGAGAGGATGGTGCCCGTAGTACAAAGGAAGGCCCCAGCACAGCAGCATAAGAGCATCTATCATTATGCACTGATTAAGATTATAGTGATGCATCAGTTGGCACAGCAGGTTATTGCTTGGGAGGAGTTCATTTCTCGCGACTTTTTCACGGTGCCACAGCCACTTCCTGAGATTTTCCATGATGAGGGAGGGCCTTCACATCAGTTTGACATTCCTGAGCCCGAGCATGTTAGCGCTCCTTCATATGTTACATATCAGAGAGGCCACAGGGCCTTATTTGCATCTGCACGACGAGTATTATCTCCACATCAGGTGGAAGGCGTCTCGTTGACTTCATCGGCGCAGCGAGTATTATCTCCACATCAGGTGGAAAGGGTCTCGCCTTCTGCAGCACAGGTACAGGACAGAGGCAAGCAATCCATGTTGGATGAGGGACCTTCAGGAGATCCGGACACGGATATTATTGACCTTGATATCAGCTCTCCTAGCTTAGAGCTAAAGGAGTTCATTCAACAACAAAAGGCTGAGAATCACTTTTTGCAACAGAAATTGGAAATGGCCAATTGGACAATCAACTACTTGGAGCAGTGCAACAAACAGCTAGAAGATGAACACACTCTTTATGAGTTGCGGCGAATCCGAGAAGACCGAAACTTGGCCCGCAAGAGACCCGGTGATTTGACACCTATTGAGCGAGAGTCTATGCTCATCTGGGTGAACACTCATTTAGAGAAATTTTTAGCCAAGGCAAACAGAGACAAATATATTCTCCGCCATATGAAGAATCATTACTGGGCCCGCATGCATGTTTGCAAAGCGAAACTGAAGATCCTTAAAGGGCGATTGAGCAAGGCAATAAAACGGAGAAAAAGGCCCGATCCACTCCAAATTTTGGCTGAAGCCTCTTTGAAGGAGCATGGTACTTGATGAGACACCCCCAGCTCAAATTTCAAAAAATTTGGAGAAGTTTTTGTCAATTTTGAAATTTTTGTATTAAAAAATAGGTTTTTGCCCTCAACGCGTAGCGCGCTGCGCGCTACCTTGAAGATGGGGAGGTCCAATTCAAGAAAGGTTTGCATTTTTAGATTTGTCATGATGAAATACATATGCTCAGCCACTGCCAAGGTATTTCATCAGGTTTTGGGTCCTCAAAAGGCCAAAAAACATGCAGAAAATGACCTCACTGCCCCTTTTTGGACACACAGGTAGCAGCCTTGGGAGAATGAACTTTTGGAGGGGCAAATGGACACCAAATTGGAAAATTCCACTTGGGTTGGAAAGTAGACATCCAGGGCTTTCCAACAAGCCAACTTGAGCTAAATTTGGATGCCGGGAAGTGCCCCAAAAGTGGGTTGAAAGGCGCGCTATGCGTAGGGTTTTGGCGCGCTACGCATCAGGATATTTTCCAAAATTTTCATCTTCAGCTCAGGAAAACGCAGCCAGTTGGACCAGTTTTGACTTTTGATGGGATTTTTCACCCTCCTTGATGTAATTAATGTAATTTTATGTTGTTTTGACACTTATTTACCTATTCTAGATGATTCATTCATGAAATAGCAAACATTTAATGAATGGATTGGTTTCCTAGCTTATAGAGGCAAGTTGTTTTGACTGCCTAGATTGTAGTGCTTTGTTTAGAATTGGTTGAAACAGCTCCTAGGATGATGATATCGACCCCTAGAGGCAAGGGAATGTGTTAGCTTGCCTATATTATGTATTTTCTTAGTTATTTTCATGGTTGGACTCTTTGGGAAGAGGCTTTGAGACTTTGTTGTACATTTTACTTCAGCATTTTGGCAAAGGGAAGACCAGGGATTTGCAGCACTATTTGGAATTCTTGTGGCTTTATGTCTTGATGGTGTGCTTCTTTCAGTACTTGTAAGTTTGTTATGTGTATCATTTTTCCATCTCTCATCTTCTGCAATTGAACAAATGAAGTGTTAAGGTAGAATCCATAAATTTGTTGTGCTCTGCCTTTAAATTTGTTTAATTTTCCATGTTTTCTTCAGTTTAAGGAGAACCCTTGCTCTTTCTTGCTCTCCTTAGCTCCTCACCTGTCTGATCTATTCACCACATCACTTTAAAAGCATCAAAACAATTGCCTACCTCGCTCCAAGCAGACCTCTGCAGAAACTGTGTCTCATCCCCGCACCCAAAATTGCTTTTTCCTTTGATTCAACAAAAAATCCAAAAAAATCACCTTTAAACCTCTGCACTTAATATCTAGCCTAAGACCAGTATTCCTTATTGGTCATCTCAGCCCCTTTGAAAACCTTTTGCCGAGATAGACCCGGAGAGAGCCCTCTCCTGTCCTCGTAGGGCTAGCTACGAGGCTGAGCGTGGTTTGATGTTGCCTCGCATTTTGCCTTCTTCAGCTTGAGGCAGATTTGAGCGCTAACAGGTACTTTTGGTCGGTCTAGAAGAATTCTAACACGACCATCTAATACATACATTCCTTTAATATTTCTCTTTGAACTGTCTGCAGATGCTAGAGATTTATATTGGATATACCAGTCATTAGGCAAAGCTTATTTGTCATAATGAACAACTTCTACTTGAGCATTGCTCACACCTACAGCAACACAATCTTTTAAAATTGGCTGTCTTAGTTTAGGATGTACAGTATTGGTCAGATGGAAAGAGGTTTGGATTAACACAGATAAATATTCACTCTCTTGAACCATTTCTAGACCTTGTACTCCAACTAAAGCTTTCCAACAATCTTTTAAGTGAACATTAGACAAACTAATGGCATAATCTGGATAGATAGTGCCATATTGACATCCCGAGGATAGATTTCCAAGTATTGTTCTGATCCGGGCATGATCATATATGTTATGTCTGGTGTTGAAGACTTCTGCTATACAAGGAGTATTGAGACCATGACGAAATAATGGAGCTAATCCAATTGTAATTCCCCTGAAATGCAAATAGGAGAATTTCTTTTCAGCAACATATTTTCGGAATTTTTTAATTTCATCTTCAGAAAACAAATTGAGACCAACAATTTGTACAGATGGACCTGATATTTTTATCTTTAGTTCAACTTCTTTTAGCCAAACTTTTTTGGATAGACTAAATAAAGATGGAATAGGATAAACTACTTTAGAGTTCAAAATTGGCGGGTTCCAAATTTCTGGATCTTCAACCTTTTCATGTTCTACACTATTAGATTCAAGGGATCTACAGTCTACTTCAGATACAGATCATCTATCGATATTTGAGAATGATCTTAAGAAATTGGCCATGTTTACAAACTATTTCAGAGATTGACTGAAGCAGCTTTTATCTACTGAGTATTTGTATAACAAATACTTTTCGAAGGCTACCTGGCTAACTTCAGACTCTGTCTATAGAATGTATTATTTTCTAACAGGAATGAGTTTTGGCTCTGATACCAAAATGGGTGATCGACAAACTAAGACGCGATGCACCGGAACTGTAGCAACACTGTAGCAAGCTTTACTAAACTGAGCACAAAGAGACAATGTAACAAAAGCCTCGATATAAGAAACTTACTTTTAATCAATTTCGAAGATTTTCAAGCAACAAATCTGAATGGGTTACTTCTCCTCAACCAAACATGTGCGTGCAACTATGACCTCTCTCCACGGGTCTTCAACGCCTTCGCCTTACAGTTCCAGGTTCTTTTGGATGACAGAAACTGTCCTCAGATAGGTGGCCCAGTAGGCTTCGATATTAATAAAAACAAGAAAAATACATAAGGCTTTTTACAACATGAGATCTCAGAGTTCTTAGTCAAGCGATGTCTTGAACATCTGCTAATCTCTCTTTTTATAAACTCTCTCTAACTCTACTCATCTAAACTACCCTGAAAAATCAGAAATAATTGAGGGTCCTTTCGGCATATTTTCGCCGATGGTGCCTACTCAACTTTTCTGGTACATATGTACAAAAGATTCTACCATGGTCTTATCGGACTTCTATCTGAATCATAGTCATTATCAAAATCAAATTCTTCTGAAGAATCATGTGCTGGCCTGGACTCATCGAGCATCTTTTGGTAGTGATGTTCAATCAGCTTAGAGTACTCTTCATCCTAATCGATATCTGTTGGGTCCTGGGCATCCAGCTGATCGTCCTGTAAAGTAGATTCTTTTTCTTTTCCTTTTCCTTTGGCATCTTCATCTAAAATTATTGTCCTTTTTGATGATGCTCTTGATGATTCTCCCTTTTCTGTATTTGTATTTATTTGGGGGAGACCTTGTTGCTAAGGTGTGTACCTAGCCAATTGTTTTCCCCACTTGGTAAGGAAAGATAAAGGACTAATCTCGATATCTAGAAAAGAATCTTTAAAGACATTTCTGATCGTGGGTGACCTCTGTACTGCCAATTCAATGCCATTTAAAAGTTCCCATTTAAAAATTTGAAACATATTAGTGGAACTTTGAGTTTCATGTTGAACCCATTCTCTGCAATTATCACTCATAAAATCTTTGTTTTTCCAACCTAATTCAAAAATCATAGATGTACAAATTCTATTTGTAATCATCAAACTAATAATATGGATTACATTGTTATTCCAATTACTTGAAATAACGTTGATAGTTACCAAAGCCTTTTGATTAATTATGAATCTTAATGCCTTTGTCTCTCCTTGTAAGTCATCCATTTTTTGTAGAATCTATATTTTTTCTGTTAACCTCAGATTTTTGAATTCATTGAACCATCCAGCATGTTGCTTAATCATTTCTTCATTATTGTTGGTCTAGATTTCTCCGATCTTCTCATGACTAAAAACCTTTGCAAAAGGATTAGGAGTGATACTTTCCCTTAGTTTGAGACTATGATAATCCCATGGAGATGAGAAAGTTCTGAGATATTGCAACGTCCTTTTAATGCACTGAGATATCCTAGTGGTTGGCTTTTTTCTGCAGAAACCATCTTTTATCTCCCAGTCAGCAAATCCTTCAAATTTTTCATATTGAGGAAAAGTGTCATTTGGTGCATAATTCTCATCAAACCTTTGCAGAAAGGATGCTTCTAATTCCTCAAAAATCTCTGTGATTTTTAGAGATAGAATGTATTTCTCTACTTCATGCTTAAAAGGAATGGCTTCAAGATCTAAAATTTTTGCTCCTGTGAAAATGTTGAGACCAAAATCAATTCCTCCAATAAGTTGATAAAAGTTTAAAACCTTTAGGATCCATATCATTTTTTCATTATATTTGCTAGACCATAGTTCTGAGAGACTTCTGAAAAATAACTTTACTTTCATGTTAGGCAAAGGATATACCTTTACCAGTTCAGCATCTAGGCCTAAAGACATACCTATATTCTTGGATTTCCAGGCTTGGCATTTTCTGATCCAAGTGTTTCTTCTTAGTCTCATTCCCACAACTTTCTTGATTTCTTCTGCAAGATGGCTTGCATGTAATTCAAGCAATCTGAATCTATCAACAAATGTATAAAAACTATCATCTTGTGGTCCTTTTCCTCGAATGGTAAAAAAGGAACCTGGACAAGTAATGAATGCTTTATTCATATCCCTGGTTAATGACTCTTTCAAATAATTTGAATTACTTGGTATCCATTCGACTTCAAAATCAAACTGTTGGAACCAAATCTTCCATGAAAGAATTCTTCCTTTTGCAATTTGTCTTGATATCTTGGCAGATAAAAAATATTTGAAATTCTTGGAGTATGTTCTTATTAAGAATTTCACAGGTGTAAGGTATAACTCAAACCTTTGTATCCCATTGAATATAGCCAGTGTTTCTTTTTCTGCTATGAAATAATTCTGCACTAACGAAGACTTTGCATGCACTTCTTTATTCAAACCACACTTATCCGCTAGGTCAGGATTAACATAACTATAATTAGATCAAGGGTAAATCAAAATAGAAACAACTTGATCACAAAGCTTACCATCCATGTCGATAGTAGATTCCTGGTGATACGCTTGCCTGTTGTCCAATATCTCATAAATCTGAGGAATACTCTTCCCAACATACCCCATTGTCTATGCCTCATGAGCACTATAGATCTATGGTCTGCCACCCTATTGTTGTGGACAATCTCTCCCGTGATGGTATTTGCCACAAGTCCAACAATGTAAAGGCTTCCTGCCATCACCCTTGTTCCGGTCCTCAGAATGAAATCCCTGTCCTCTGTTAGATGCATTAAACTTCTTAAGAAGTGTTGCATTCTCTTTGTTACCCGTGTCCTAAGGTCTAGTTTGCTTCTTATCCCATTTTCCTTTATTCTTCTCATTACCTTTCCAATTTTTCTTAGTCTCATACCTATTCTTCGATTGCTCATAACAATGATTTAGCTTCTTGATGGCTTCCTCCAATGATCTAGGCTCATCAAAATCAATCCTGTATTTGAATGTTATTGACAACCCACTGTTGAATCTCCAAATCTTTAATTTCTCCTCCTTAAGATAAGGCACATACCTCAATAAATCCAAGAATCTACTAGTGTACTCCTAATCAGACATGGATCCCATCTTCAACTCAAAGAATTCTTTTTCCCTGTCATCATAATATCTCTCCAATAGATACTTCTTCCTGAAAAGTTTCTCGAACTCACTCTAGGTTAATTACTCTTCCCTAATTCCTCTGACATTCTTTACATCTTCCCATCAAATGTATACTTTACCTTTAAGTCTAAAGGTAGCTATTTTGTCTTTCATGTTCTCTGAATAGTCATGAAATCTAAAGAACTTATTCATCCCAAGCAACCACTCTTTTGCATCTTGTGACTTATTCATTTATCCATAAAATGCAGGTGGCATTGATTTCTTGAACTCACCCCACAAATATCCCCTATCACTCCTCCTGTAAGGATTATAGCGATGATGACCATGATACATGTCCAAACCAGAACTAGAATAAATCCCATGTCCACTACCTCGTCTATTAGGGGTATCCAAGAATATTCCATCCCTGGCCATGTCATCTATATATGACTTATGTCCACCATGATATCTATTACCATATGCCGCATTAGTCCTATCCTCCGGCCCATAAATGATCTGTGGTTGTCCCTATCTCTTCAAGTTTGACAAGCTTTGAACGATAACTGCATTGACCTCTGCTTGATTCTCCTCTGCCCTAGGAAGTCTCTCTTGTGATTGAATGATTCTATCATTATCTACTTTGAAAATTCTTATTTCCACCTTCAAACTTCTCAAAGTGTCTGTTATATGAGGGGAGTACTCATCACCATGCTGCTCATCTAATCTGTAGGGAGAGTCACATGAACTATAGTCCACCATTTTGCTTGTCATCTTTGATATTCTTCTTCCTACAATCATATCATGTCATCTAAACCAAAACATAAACATAACCAACATACCTCAGTATAGTTTAGGGGAGGATATCTCATCTGCAAGATCAACCAGATTAGCACAATACATGTATAAACATAATCATAATAGTATATAGACATCATCTCAATCATCATCCCAATTACCATGCATGATGCCACAACTATAACACCAACTAGACATAATGCATGCATAACAACATATAGACACTGAGATGCATAACCAATGCACATACAACTGACATGCATTCATGACAAAACAATCCCAACAACAACATCATCAACCTCTGCATGACAACACAATTGCAACAATGGTTGATACTATGCATACATAACAAACACATATACCACAACACATACGCAACCAACATGTATGCATGACAAACACATTCTGCCTATCCAGTCCAAGGGTTGAACCATGCTTTGATACCACTTTGTAACACCCTCCTCCCACACTTACCCAAGCTAACCAGTCCACTAGGGTAAATATGTGACGAAGAGTTACTATGATATGATTCAACTCCTCAAGTATAGTTAAGGAAGTGGAATAGACAAACTAAAACCAAATTGACCTTCCTCAAGAGCTACAAGACTATCAAGGGCTAACCAACCACTCCAAGTGCCAACCCCTTAGTTAACTTGTTTTTTACTAACCTAAATCCCTAGTCCCTCCCATGACAAGGCCTCCATGCGACTAAAACCCTCCAGTAGCTCCCACAGGTTTGCTTCCTAGCAACTGTAGTTTTCTTCAGGAAGTTTTGTGCCAGTGTCTGTGAAATATAAGCCACTTTTTCAAGGCTAGGATCTAGACCTAGCCCAAAAATTCATGAAGCACTCACAAATGATAAACAACACAAATACAAATTCTTTAACTCAAAACTTCATTAAGGACTTAAGCGGACCCATCCTAACCATGAATCTCAATTAATCAAATACATCATGAACATGTAATCTACAGGTCATAATTACACATATGAACATAGGGGTCTCATACTTATCTAAGAATCGACAAGAAGGACTAATGCCCTCTCATAATAGCCGCAAAAACATCTATTAGGTCATGCATTCATTAAAACTTATTCTATTAACTAAAACATAATGAGATCCATAACTCAATACTATCATAAAGCCATACTTATAACCAACATAAACTAGATAAACAACAATGACAGAACAACCATCATAGCCACATAGTAACAAGTAAATTTACACATAGAATACAAGAGGAAAATAGCTCTTATTAACATATGCAAATCCAACCAAGTCAGGGACTTCCACATGCCACTCAACCATAGATTGGGATGAACCAAATCTCTCTTTCAGCCAATCATCCTTGCGCCATATTCCAAGCCTAAATGTGGGATCTCATGGAATAAACCAAGAAAAAAAACTAGGGCTTCCAGAGGCCAAACCTCCTCAACCCTTAACTAGTGATTCCACCTCATGGTCGGACATCACAAACCATCACTAGATCTATCCCTATCCAAGTTTTCTAGAACTCTAGAGCATTTGTTCCAACCCGACTTCCAGGACTAGTCAATCAACCCATAACTACCACTAAACTCTAGATTTTTTGTCCAACCAAGGCTTCTAGGACTAGTAACTTAACCCAAGCTATTACAGGGCTTCTAGAGCGTTTGTCCAACCAAGGCTCCAGGAAGTAATAACTCAACCCACAACCATAAGGAACATGAGCACCAACTAGAAAACAAAAGGTAAAACCCACAACACCATGGCTATCTAGGAAATGGAAAGGCTAGGAAAAACCACTATCAATTTAGACAATCCTCCATGCCAATGAAAAATTGTAACTAAATAACTACACACATATGCCATGCATGTCAAAACTAGCAAGGAAATCATACATGCAACTCGATACCTCTAGGAAAAACCCATTGCCGTTGTTGATCCCACTATCCTCTTACACTCTCCTGCTCTTCATTTTCCTTCTTGCTCCAAGTCTCAATTAAGACACACTCCTCCAAAAGTGCTCCAAGAAAAAGTTGTGTCCAAGAGTATGAGAGAGAGAGAATAGAAGAGAGGGCTCCAAGCTAAAAATGACAAAAGGTTTAACTGAAAAAATATGTGAATTGATCCTCAGAAGCCTTTTTATCATTGAGGCCTTTATTTTCTTCATTTTTCTCTATTTTCCTTCAATTTCCTCCTCACATGCAATCTGTGACCTTTCACCTTACTTTTATCCTATTTACCATTATTTTTATAAATAAAATGCCAATTAATGCCACTTTTCGTTTTCCATTGCCTTTGCCAATTTCCATAGCCATTTCTTAATCATAAGTGATCCTCATCACTATGTTTTTGCCCAAAATTTAGCTTGGAATACATGTCCCATGACCTTGGTTATAATTTTTCCTTTATTAAATTTATTACATGGATTTTTAACTTGGGGTTGTTACACTAGTGCGATTAGCATCTCCAAAAATCCAGTTCTTCACTCCAAAACAAAGCACATTCCAATCAAGTACCACTTCCTAAGAGATCAAGTTGAAAATCGTGTTGTGATATTGGATTATGTGGCCACAAGTGAATATATTGTAGACATATTTATTAAGCCTCCTCTAAGGGAGACATTTGAGCATCTTAGGAAATAACATGTTTTCATCAGCTAATTTATTTTACCAAGTTGGTGGTGGTTTTTTAGTCTTGTAAGTCTCAATACAATATGCTTTTTCTTTTTCTTCTTCCTTTTATCTCTTCAAGGCATATAGTCAATTCTTATGTAGGGGGAGAGAGTTCAACAACTGAGGCGGAGTAAATATGGACGCAATTCAGGGGGAGTATGTTGGAATTGTTCTTTTTCATTGTTATGTATTGAGTGTTGGCATTGATATGCATTTCCCTTTTCCATTGATCTTAAAGTGTGAGAGAGTGAGGAGATTAGATTCAAAGGCCAGCTTTAGGTGGAAGGGTTGGGTTCAAGTTTACATCAATGTCAAAGGGGTAGAATGTTGGCATTGAAGTATTTTCATTGATGTCAACAAGAATTTAGAAATATTTTCCTTGTAATTCTTGTATGCTTTGTACTAGGTTTCATGCATTAACTTTTATGGTTGTAACAATGTCTAGGTCTACATGTTAATGTCTTGAAGTTGAGTTGCAATTTTGGTGAAAGAAGGATGAAAATTCCATGAGTTAAGGTAGTGTTGCAGGCACACAATTTTTCAAAGTGGCGTACTGAGCCAATGTGGCAGGTGGTTTGTGTTGTGCCAACATAGATTGCTATAGTCTTCCTGTGTTATGCCTATGCAATTTTTGTAGGTGGAAATAAAAATTGTGTGCACACATAATTTACCATGAGCATATTCTAGGGTATTTTCCCAAGGTTTTTTCAACTTGAGTTGGTCTACATGATAAAGGGTGATTAACTCAAAGATAATTCTCTTATTGAATGAAGGTTACGAAGGATTGAGTTAAGAATAAAATTTCAAAGTACTAGACTAGTTCAATAACATGTGAATGGATATGTTGAGCTCTCCACTTCCTCATTTAATTATTTCTTAATCATTCTAGAATAGTATTTATATGGAAAAGTTTTGTAAAGGATAGGTTGGATGCATTGTGATAGATAACAATTGAGAGCAACTTTTCAGAGAAGTATGTTATGCAGAATTCCCATAGCAACATGGGGCGACATAGAGAAAATGTTTCAAAGTTTGTTGTGGGTGTTTCGGTCTAAATTTCATGCAGGGTCTAAAGAATTAAAGGGGAAAGAAGTGAAGGAGAATAACACCTATCATCTAGAATTTGTGAAGGCATATCAAGATGTAGTAGAGGAGAATATAACATAGTTTATATTTATTTTTTGCTTGTTGTTCTAGATATTAGTCTAGAGAAAATATTTGTATTGTCCTTGATAAATTTCTCAGAATTATATTTTTAAAGGTTATGTCCTCAAGTAAGTGGGGGCTTGCTAATTTCTTGTAGGGGTTGTGGTAGCTTGTTGGTAGTGGCCAACAAAATAGCTAGTTGGGGATAGCTCATATATGTAAAGAAGAATCTTGATTGAAAATAAAGAGAAGAAGCAAAAACATTAGCAATGACAATTTTCTACCACTAGACGATTTCCACCTAAACTCTTTGTGTTCTCTTGTTGTGTTAACTGTGCTTACAGTATTGCATTTTTTGTCATTTTTTTAATATTTTAAAAATTATAATATTGTGTAAAATTTGTGCATTATTGATTCAGCACCCCCCCACCCCCCCCAAGTATTGCTTGATCCTAACAAGCTGAAGAGAGGAACCAACAAGTTCAAAGGTAAGCTTCCTTTCAAATGTTTTGAATGTGGAAGAATTGGTCATTATGCATCTAAATGTCCTTATGCCAAGATGAATAATATTGATAATGAGTAAAGAATCAAGCCCAATTATCAAATGAAGAAGCAATCCAATGAGAAAAATGATTATTACTCATGGGAGAAAAGTGATAATGAAAGCAATGAAAGTGTGAGAAATGAAGAAAGGGGTGATATATTATTCATTGCTAAAACCGAAGAACCTAAAGCATAAGTTGACTTGAGGGAGAATTTAAAAGTGAAATAAAGGAAATAAGGATCCTCAAAAAGAAATAAATATAATTAATGCAACAACTTCAAGACAAAAGCCTAGATGAAGACATTGTTCTTGCTCTCAAAGTTGAACTAGAAGAATAAAAAAGGGTAAAGGAGTTTCTATTTGAACAATTAAATTAAAAAGAGAAAATTTGGAAAATATTGGAAGAGGAAGTTATCCTTTTGAAAGAAGAACTGGATCCACTCAATTCAAATTTCCACAAAGGGACTGAATCCCTAGATCATATTCACAACATTCTCTACATCCTTATTAAGACCGGTCTTGGTTATCAAGGAAAATGTGAGGCACCAAAGGACAATGACCTATAAAGATCATCAAATTAAGATAAATCCAAGAGGCTTAATCAAACATTCATAGAATCCAAAATAAACAACTCTCTTGTGGATCAAAATCAAGTAGTACACCATACCAAGCATGTTCATTTCAAAGACACTGAAGGCAATTCTAGGAAGGGGTATAATACAAGCAACTAGAAGAAAGAGAAAGGATCCACAAACAAAAATAATGCAGGTATTGAAGGTCAACAAGTGAATATGGCTCATCAAAAATCATACACAAGAAACAATGGAGAAGGCGTTGGAAATCAACAAATGAATATGGCTCCTCACAAAGCATCCACAAGCAACAATCAAGCAAGTGTTGATTAACAAGGAGACATGGCTCCTATAAGAGGAAACTTCAAAATATCAATATCTCCTTCTATATCTAGGTACAAAAATAAGTTTTTTGGTTATTGTTTCTCATGCGAAAAGTTTAGGAACAAAGTGTAGGATTACAAAACCTATGATGTGGCCAGGTATAGAGGCTATGCTGATGTGCCTAGATGGAGGAATGTGGACCAAATAAAAAAATGCCTTAGCTATTTCTTCAAGTGTTGGAGCCCAATGTTTAATGTCACATATGTTACAACGAAGGTCACCAGGCATGATATTGTAGACTCAAATCAAGATGGTACAACAGAGTGGAACATCCTATCAACACTAGAATATGGAGAAGAGGTCAAGGTGGATCTACATGAGGTATGATCCCTCGTATAGAAATCCTTGGTGAAAGCTTCTTCAAGACCATAATTTATTGAATTAACATTTGAAGAAGTAAATCCATGTATGATTGATCCATAAACTTCCATGGATATTCCACTGGACGATTCGTCACAACATATATGATAATAATATATTAAAATATTGAAATTTTACACTATTACAATTTATTAAACTTTAATATATGTGGATTTAACAGTAATTAGTGCATGCATGCAAATATAAATTATGCAGAAAAGTAGAGAATGAAAAAATAATCTCACACACACATAAGACACAAGATATGCTCTTTGGGAAACCCTTTCAGGAGAAAAACCCAACTAGAAGATGAGGCCACTTCACTCTCTTTCTCTATCTAGAAATATGGCTACAGGTACAAAGAAGTAATGCTTGTGGCCCATGACCTGCTATATTGCACAGATCCTCTCTATGTTCTCTACCTCCTACCTCTCCTGGCTATCTTTTCTCAACTATGGAAAAAAATTCTCTCGAAAGAATGTAATGCCTCTTCCTCCTAGTGGCCCAGTTATAACACAACCCGATAGCCTACTAGTGGTTAATTTTGA
This sequence comes from Pinus tabuliformis, assembly GCA_031772625.1. Lineage (NCBI taxonomy): Eukaryota > Viridiplantae > Streptophyta > Pinopsida > Pinales > Pinaceae > Pinus > Pinus tabuliformis. The sequence goes on from CM062817.1 coordinate 869,756,997, forward strand.
CTACATAAACTCTTAAATAGAGTTATAAAATATACTCTTCTAGAGTATTTTACCTAAAAAACACGTGGCTATCCCCTTTTCCATGAATAATGGGGGCTAACGCGGCATCCTCCCAAACTATAGGTGTGAAAACAGGAAGTTCAACTTATGAGTGGCATAAATTTTGCATACGGACTCTGATTAATGTGCTTCTTGCACCGTTGGAAAGGCATCTATGTGTAGAATAGCATGGAAAGGTTTTGTAATAAACATATAAGTTTTATCTCCAAAAAACATTGTTTGATGCCTCAAAACACTCCCTAAAGGTTTCAGACCCCATTTTTCCAAATTGGGTCTCGCTGGTAAAAAATGGTCCTGTGAGTTGATTCCTCCACGTTTTCCACTCCAAATGCATTGAGATGGATGAAAAAAATATAATGATCCAATTTGGATCAGATCTCCCCATTTTGGGAGGATATTGGGAGCCAAAATATTTTACTAAATGAGCTGAGGAAAATTTTACTCCACCTTATTTGGTGTACCATTTAGCTTTGCCTGGAAGTTTTCCCTTTAACCAAATCTACCAAAGGTCATGCTATCCATTTCTTGTAGTTATGGAACACTTTTGAAAAACTATACCTTCTTTCAACTCTACCTGAGCATCTGGTCCCAAATCCTCTACATGAGGTAGGACCTACTCCTCTTCCTGATCTAGCATGGAAGGCTCATAGAGTTCCAAATTTTCGACATTCACAATTGAGTAAATGCACATGTGTGGTAAAATGAGTCAATAGGCGTCATCACCCACCTTTTCCAGTATCCCAAAGGGACCATATCTGAGAGCCTTGATTTACTTACCAGGCCCCTGCAACGTCCCCTCGTTCAACTGTAGCCATACTCTGTCTCCCACCTTGAATGATTACTCTATTTTGTGTTGGTCATGCCTGGCCTTATACTTCTCCTACGAATTTTGCAATGTTTCGTGTACTTGTAGATGTATCTACCTAATCTTCTCTATAAAAATTTCAGCCCTCAAAGCATCTCCTGTAAGATCATCCCTCACTCCTCCTTCCTGCCCATATGCAATATCCAAAAGAAGTCTGAAATGGGGACTTTCTTGTATAAGTGTGGACTACTCTGTTATACAAATTTTGTATATATACAAAATTTTCATCCTAGGTCTTTGTATGCTTCTAGTTGTATCCCCTCAGAAGCTGCACCAAAGTACCATTGACTACTTCTGTCTTCCCATCTGTCTATGGATGGAATGTTGCAGATCTCTTCAACTTTGTGTCCATCTTCTCCCACAATGTAGTCCAGAATGCACTAAGAAATATTGTGTTCCTGTCTGAAATGATGCTCCTTGGTATGCCAAAGTGCACCCAGACTTGTCCAAAGAACAAGTTTGATGCTTCTTGTCCACTGATGGTCTTTTTACAAGGCATCTGAACACACATCTTATTGAACCTATCAACTACCATGAACAGGTAACCATGTCCCTTCCTGGTTGTCGATAAACCTCCCACAAAGTCCATGGAAATGATTTCCCAAGGATGAGTAGGTACATGTAAGGGATGATATAGACCATTTTTCTTGTTGCTAGGCTTGTTGGTACAACAAATCATGCATCCTCTTATGAACCTAGCTACCTTCTCTTGCATCTTGGGCAAATACACATACCTTTGTGAGTTAGCCATGGTCTTCCCTACACCAAAATTACCTGCAACCTTGGAGGTGTAAGCCTCTCTAATCAGCTGCAAACACTCACCTTTAAGAACACATAAATTATCCAGCCTGTAGAGTAACCCCTCCCGGAGATGGTACAATGGCACTGTCACCATCGTGAAAATGACTCTGACTTTGAAACTATTGATACACCTCCTTGAAGTCCTCATATTCTAAATATGCCTCTCTTTATGCATCATGGGTGAATGGCTCCATATGTATAAGAGTCCCCAAAGTTATAATCTTTGATGTGGGTTTCCTTGAAAGCATATCGACAAACTTTTTTGTGTTTCCCTTATTATACTTGATCACCAAATGAAACTGTTGTAGAAACCCCTTCCACTTGTAATGCATGGTCTGCTTTAGCTTACTCTGGGCCTACAAGCACTGTAACAGATGGTGATCTGTGTGGATTACTGTCTCCTTTCCCATTAGATAGTGCTTCCACTTTTTCATAGCTTGCGCCATGGCATATAACTCCTTATGGTAGGTAGGGTAGTTAAGAACTACCCCATGAAATACTTTAGAATGGTAGCAAACATGCTTTCCTCCTTGCATCAAGGCAACTCCCATAGCATACCCACTCGCATCTGTCTAACCTTCAAAGGGACACTGCAAGTTTGGTAACTACAGAACTAGTGCTTGACTAATATTCTTCTTTAGCTCCCCGAAAGCCTTCTGCTGACCTTTTCCCCACTGGAAAATCTTTCCACTTGCTATTATGGCATGGAGCGATACTTCTACCACTAAAAACAAGGCTATGAATTTCCTTAGGTACTATGCTGCCGCAATGAAACTCATGACCTCAGAAACATTAGAAGGCACTAACCATTTCATGATGGTCTCCATCTTGGAATTATCTATATTCATCTCTTCTCCACCAATCACATACCCTAGATACACCAAGGACCACTACGCAAACTTGCACTTCTTGAGATTTGCTAGCGGATGGTGCTTCTTCAATGTTTTCAACACTCGCATCAAAAGTGAAATATGCTCCTCCCAAGTAGCACTATATACTATTATATCATCGAGATAAACAATAACAAATGAATCTATAAAAGGGCACATTACATCAATCATTAATCTCATAAATGTAGATGGTGCATTACATAGGCCAAACAACATAAATAACCACTCATACAAACCTTGTCTGGGTTTGAGGGCAATATTCCATGTATCTTCCTCTTTGACTCAAACCTGAAGATATCAAGACTTCAAGTCGAACTTGGTGAAGTATTTTTCGTGCTACAATTGATCCAACAAATCATCTATCTTGGGTAGGGGGTATTTGTTCTTGAGTGTGATTTATTTTAATGCCCCGGAACCTATACACATCCGCCATGTCCCATCCTTCTTCGACACAATGATGATGGGTCACCCACACGGTGATGTACTTGGTCGAATGACACCCTGTTTTCAACAACTGTTGCAATTGTTTATTCACCTCACTTGTGTCTATAACAAACTTCTTATACAACCAAATATTTGGCAATGGGGAGTCAGGAAAAAGCTAGATTTCATGCTCCACTTCTCTCTTAGGTGGTAACCCTTTAGGCTCTTGGAACACATCCTTGTATGCCTGTAACAACTCCTCCAATTGTTGATTTTGTTTCTTAGTACACCCCTCCAGGGATGCCTTGCCTCTTATTGACTCCTCTTCATATTGAATTTCTCTTAAAAACAACAAAACATACTTCTTTCTGGAACTAATCAATTTCTTGGCTTGATTAGCACTTACCAGTGAATTTTTTGACTTGCCTTTGTGCATGTTGATAATGAATGATTTTACATCCTTGATGAGCCAATACTAGTTGGCTCTCCTCATGAGTATTTCATCTTGCATGTACATGTATGGACTCCCAAACACAACTCCACATACATCAAGGGGAACCACATCTAGATCTACTTCATAAATAAAATCAACATTGTTAGCAAATACAATTTCACACTGTTTTGTTACCTTCAACTTTGCATCCTTATTTACCCATCCTTGTGGATATGGGTTTGGATGATCATGAAATTACAACCCTAACTTCTTCACCAACTCTGCTACAATGAGATTCACCTGTGATCCTGAGTCAAATAAAGCATCAATATTTGTTTTCTTGACCTGTATCTTTATATGGAAGAGTTTGACCATTTCTTTCTCTTCCTGTTGCTAAAGGATAGTCAGATTCACCTACTTCTGCACTAATGTACAAACACTCTTCTCATACAGGTCCAAGCTTCTTTCAATTTGGTTGCTTGAATCAATGGCCATGAGATTCTTCTTCTTATTCTTTGGGTTTAGCTTTGGATGAAACTTCCATTGCTTCTCCTCTATATGGCCATAAATGTTGTAGTGGTTGCTATGATCGTTGCACCGGTGTGTTGTGGCTGGCATTTTTTTAATATTTTCCCCATTTTTCCTTCTTCTTCCCCTCCTTAGAAGCTTCCTGTTTCTCCTTCTGCTTTGATCCACTTTATTGCACTCTTTTCAGGCCTATGTTCTCCAGGTACATTTCCTATACACAAGTCTCATCTACCAATATGGGATTTAAAAACATCACTTTCTCCCGCAGATGGCGGTGCAAACCCACCAAATACTTGAGGAGTACATATAGGTTATTTGGAGAGATACCCAACATTATAACCATCAATTTGAATTCCATGGTATACTCCTACACGCTTTTGCATGAAGTAATACCACCGGATCCACTAGTCCTCCACATACCCAATGGGATAAAACTAAGACTTAATAAGGGTTTTGAAATCCTCCCATTTAGTCACTGGAGGTTCTCCCTCCAATCTTAGGGTTTTCTATGTGGCTCTCCCATCAAGTTAGTGCATGGCCCTCTAATTTCAACCACGCGAATGAGATATTTTTCCCTTCATCGATTTGATGGACACTAAAATAAAATTCTAGTTGCTGCAACTAGTGGTTCAACTTCAAAGCGTCAATATTGCCTTGGTACAACTTGATATCAACTTTTTCTTCCATTTCAAACAGGGACTAATTCATGACACTCGAATTGGGTTGATCTTTTCCAGGTTATTTCTTCGGCTGGTTCTCTATGTCTTCCCGATCTCCCGATCCCCCTTCTAATTTTTCCTCTGCATTCGAACCCTCATATTCTCCAAATATCCCCAGTTTATTTCTTAGGGACACCATGAGGAGGTTTACATTGCAGTTTGACTTGTTTTTCGAGCCAAGAAAACCTCACCTCTGTAGGATCATGAGGTTCATTTACAGATTCGTCGACCATGATCAGGGTTTTACAATTTTTGACCCTGCCGACCTAGATCCCCTGCAAATATCCACAAATACCCAAAGAAACCTTCTCTCATACCAAATGATATGTAAACTTCCATGGGTATTCCATTGGACAATTCGTCACAACAAATATGATAATAATGTATTAAAATACTGAAATTTTACACTATTAAATTTAAGATCTATGGATTTAACTGTAATTAGTTCATTCATGCGAATATAAATTATGCATAAAAGTAGAGAATGAAAAAATAAGCCCCTACACACATAAGACACAAGGTATGCTCTTTGGGAAACCCTTTCGGGAGAAAAACCCAGCTAGAAGGTGAGGTTGCTTCACTATCTTTCTCTGTCTAAATATGGTTGCAAGTACAAAGAAGTAATTTCTATGGACCGTGGGATGCTACAGTGCACAAATCCTCTCTGTGTGCTCTACCTCCTATGTCTCTTGGCTATATTTTCTTAGCTATGGAACAAAATTCTCTTGAAATAATGGAATGGTTGTTCCTCCTAGTGGCCCGGTTATAATACAACCCGATAGCCTACTAGTGGTTAAGTTTGAATACATCAACTCTTAAATAGATTTACAAAATAGACTCTTCTAGAGTATTTTACATCACTAACATATGGCTAGCCCCTTTTCTATGAATAATTGGGGTTGGTGCATCATCCTCTTGAATGATAGGTGTGAAAACAGGAAGGTCAACTTCTGAGTAGCATAACATTTTCATACAAACTCTGATTGATGCGATTCTTGCGTTGTTGGAAAGGTATTTGTGTGTATAATAGCATGAAAAGGTGTGGAACCAAAGAAACAAAGTTTTACCCCCAAAAAACATCATTTGATGCCTCAAAACGCTCCTATAAGGTTTCATAACCCATTTTGCCAAACTGGGTCCTGCTGGTAAAAGCTATCCCATGAGCTGATTCCTCCATTTTTTCCACTCCAAATGCATAGAGATGGATGAAAAAAAATATAATGATCCAATTTGGATCAATGAGGGTAGTATGCGGACCATGACATTAATTATCATGATTTGATAATTATGTCTCATATATAAAGAAAGGAACATGAAATAGAGAATTTATAAAGAACATGTACTTACCAATGAAGGATCATGGTCTTAGGGGGGACCTTAAGACTACCACAACAAAATCATGATCTCATGGGGGGACTCTATCAGAATGGTAGTAGAAAAGTGGGAAGACAATATGATTCATATAGGTCCATAGGATCATTTAGGAACATGTTATGGATTTTTCATAGGTACTTATGGAGGATCATCAACATGGAAGTTTCAATAGATATCCATGACCCTTTTCCATTTATGTTAAAGGGCGGTTTATTTCAAACATTGATAAGACATTTATATAGAAATTTACATTGATCAAGGAAGATATTTGAGCAGGGAGAGATTGTATACGTTAACATTGAACAAGTAAGGCATTTGTGTAGGGGGAGTTTTTGATTTGTTGGCATCAATGACGATCAATGTCTGATGGTGTTGCCATCAATGAAAAAGGGGGAGATTGTTGCACATAGCGTTGTCATTGATGACAAAAATATGTCATTAATGTCAAAGGGGATGTCTAAGGATGCAACTGTATCACTCATAATGCCTAAAATAAGCAACAATACTCTCTACGAAGCGACATGACAGATAAATCTCTCAAAGGTTCTCTTCAAGTGAAGTTGAATGTGCTTGAAGTTATTTAAGTTTTTGAAGTAGTTATGATGTTCAAAAGGCATTATAAACAACATGGTTGTGTATTTCTTGTCGATACCTTTCCAACGATATATTATGCTATGAGAAACTCCTCCTATATGAGAAGTTATGGTCATTTGAATATAAACCCTAATTAGAGGCCCAAAACTATAGGGAAAATCCCCCCAACATTAATATGTTAAACATTGTACAACTTTTGGAGGATCCACCATTGATACTATCCAAACCAACATCATGTTTAATATGGTTAATGTTCATGCAACTCACCTAGATCTAGGGGTTGATTCACACCAACATGTGCACTCATTGAACCATGTGGTCCCTTCATATCAACCAATTATATTATGACATGTGGCACGATTATGCGTAGGCCCAGTGACCTTTAGGGATTAGTCATTTGAAAGGTCACATGGGAGGCCTGAAGTCTCATAGAGAAAAGGTTAAAACTCTTGTCACGAGTTCATTCATATGAACTTACACCTAAGCCCCAAAGGGCATTGACCCAAGGATCAAGGTGTCCATTACAGCTAAGAATGGAAAATAAGGCAATGGTTCCATGGTGCAATTCCATTGAACCAACTCCAAAGGGTCACGATGCAAGGTTTAAGGAAAAGAGTATATGGTTAAGAAAATAATAAGACTATATAAATCCTTAGACATAGATCAGTCACATGTATGCTCAACTGAACATGGGACCACATCATTAGTATATATATGCAAGTTCTCAACCTAGTTTGAGCAAGGATTGAATAACTTTCTCTTAAGCTCTATTTGTTTCATTGTTGATTTCACTGGGGTAAGATTTATTTTTTGATTGGTAATAGTGGTCGATTGAATTTTGTTGAGATGCTTAAAGCAATTACATCTATGGCCCAAAGGATGTAACATTATAGTGAAGCTGATATGAGGAGTAAGCCAAGATGGTGGTGAATAGTGAAGATGAAGATGCTATTTGTTTGTTTGATATGCTGGTAGACATGGTTTTCTGAGACCGTGGTAGACATAGTTTGTTTTTATAAGACAATGGTAGATGTGGTTTTATTAGATAGTGGTAAACATAGTTTATTTTCCAAGACATTTGAAATGGTGAAGCCAAGTATGTATATTTTTTATTAATTCATGGCAAGGCTTGTGACCACAATAAGCCAAGACATTGAATAATAATGTCAAAGATTGGTTTAAGCAAAAACAATGGTGATTGTGATGACATTATCAAGCCAAGATGGTGGTGACTATAATGCAGAGACATGGTTTGGTTGAAAAGTTGAGATAGTAGAAACATGGTTTGTTTTGCAAGCCAAGATGTTAGTTACTATGAATCCAAAGACGTGGTCTGTTTGGAAAGCTACAGTGAGGCCATAAACGTGGTTCATGCATGAAGATTTACAATGGAGAAGAATCATATCATGTAGGCCAAAACTATAGTGGAGAATCATAGCACGAAGGCCATGACTACCAAATTGAGAGTCAACACAAAACAATAACTACGTGGCAGTGAAGAGACAAGCTGAGACTTTGACCTATTGAGACTGTGAAGTATCTAACATTGTTTTATAGGGTCGAATCCCCACAAGGATTTTTGTTGGAATCATGTAATGCGTTTATGAGTTAGTGCAACTATCAAATGAAAAAATCACCAAGAAGTTTCATGAGTGGGTGGTCAAGATCAATCTATCAAATATTCTAGTTGGTTGGACAAAGGATTTATCCTTGTTAGTATATGTTCTTGTTTTATATGGAGGTTAGTTTTGTTAACATTTAATGTGAAAAATCTATCGATATATATGTTCCTGGTCATTGTCCTCTATGAATCATTGCACATGTCAATTGATTATGTAAATTTATGTGGTTTGTGGAGGTATTGGGTTCGAGAATTGATAAAGTCATTTTATAAGAGGTTTATTGGCATGCTTAGTCTATTCATTTTGTCGATCAAGTGGCTAAATATTTCATTGTGTAGCAAGGCCAACTTTGTATGATGTTGATAATGTTGCAAATGGTCTTTTATTTTGGATTCGCACAGAAGTCAAGGTTTGATGATTCTATGAATGCCTTTGTGTGAGTAGATTTTTCAAAATGTTTGAACAAGAGCTTGATCAAGGAATGGCAATAGTTTGAATAAATATTTTTGTAAATAAGAGTTGGATCCATTTTGAAAATGATATGAAATAGAGGACCATAATGAAGTTAAAGAAGGAGGTTGGAGCCTCAATCAGGTTGGAGCCTAGAGCAGGTTGGAGCCTGATCATTATTAAGGTTGGAGCCTCAATCAAGTTAAGCAGGTTGGATACTTCTCATTATAAAGGTTGGAACCTCAATCGGGTTGGAGACTAGATCAAGTTGGAGTTCACTCATTATCAAGGTTAGTGCCTTAATCATGTTGTAGCCTACAATGACAAATGTCTTGCATATTTTGAGGTTGGTGCCTCAATAAGGTTGTAGCCTATTGCAAGTGGCATCTTCATATCTCGAGGGTAGTTTCCTCCAGTATGTCATATCCTGAAAATATATGTAATGAATTGAATATAAAGAAGAAGAATATTTGTAGTTTTCTGCTATATGGGTTTCTATGTAAAATCTTGTGTCTCTTTATGAATTCCTGATGTATTGATGGTAGTTTGATGGTGCATTGTTATAATTGATGATATGATGCTTATGACTCAACACTATATGGTTGTTTGGTTATAAGAAATTGTGAAATGGTAAAATTGATCTCACACTAATTCACCCCCCCTCTCACTATGACTTTTGGGCCAATGATCTTCATAACATACCTTGGAGGTTTGGTCAAGTCAACAAGTAACATATTTCATAGGCTGATATTTTACATGGGGGTGTGAGGGAGTGTTACATTTTCCATGAGTAATGGGGGTTGATGTGGCAGGAAAGGAAATACACCACACTTGCATCAATGAAATAATAACTATGAAACAAAAATGCACGAAGGAAATACCACCATGTTCTCATGGAGTGAGATTTATATCCTAAGAAATCATGGTATAAAACTTTAACTATAACATCATAAACTTAAATCGAAACATGATATTTATAGAACTAATAATGACAAACTATGTGAAGATAAATATCAAAAGTTTATTTTTATTCAATCGTAATATCGAAAAATGCTCCAAGATTGCTCTCTTTTGGAATGGAGATGAAACTCTTATTTATACAAAAACTAAGATAACCAATACTAAATCTATAGCCACATATATCTCATGTGGTTACAACCATTTGCTAATAACTAGCAAGTAAATATCTCTATATATAAATATCTTATTATGAATATCTCCAAGGCATTTGATAAAAAATGTCCAAGATTCTTTCCATATCCAAGATAATTCATCAATGATCCCAAATCCATGGAAACTATTTAGTGGTTGAAGAGGAAATTCTAATTTGGAGCTTAAAAATTTGCATTGTTGGAATCTCCAAATAACCTGTAATCATCACCAAACTCATCCAACTTTCAAGGATAAGTTAAACATGTTATTTTTCTAGGATTTAATCATAAGCCCACTTAAAATAATGAAATTAATGCATTAGAAAATATGGATCCTAATCCCACATATAAACATTAAAATGGAAAAAATACAAGTAGGATGGTTAAGAACAAGTAAGATGGTTAAAAGTCAATAAAAACATTGGTAAAAGGATGTAAAATAGTGGTAATTTTGATGAATCAACATTTCCCACAACTAAAGATGTTGCACGTCGTCATGAAACATTTCATATGATTCTCTTGAACTGTGTGACAAGGTCTTCTTCCTTTGAAACATTGCGCTAGAAGGACTTAAGTGATAGTTGTCTTTCTTGTGGTTATTTCTTGTGTGACAACCATGAATTTTGTAAGTGCTATTTCTTGTATGGTAGCACTTAACTATTGTATTATGTTACAAAAATGAATCCCTCCTTTAAACGACAAAAATATTATAAATTTGAAAAAGAAACCATGTACGTGAATTCATACTAATAACCCAACAATTTGCATAAGAATTCATGCAACCCATTTTCACATCAACAATTTGATCAAGCTTTGAATGTTTTGTCATCCTACTCATAACGTTATCCATATTTTTACATGCCATTTTGTCACATCTGTTCAATAGGCTTGCAAATCGGATCAATCAACATCCTTAAACACTTTGTCATAATCCCTTCACAAATCTCTAGGCATCACATCTCCAATAAGTCTTTATTTCTGGGACAATTAGCTCAAAAACATTGTTTTTATCCCCAATGCACCTTGCATGTTTAGCCACCTACTTTTAGTGCATGTTGCATACCTGATAGCCAACGCTACTCAACACATGTTTCTCCCTTTAGCAGGTGCACTGATTATAGAAATTTGGAAAAAATACAAAATATTTCCGAAGCTTCCTATTTTAGAAGCTTCCAAGGTAATTTTAACCATTTACTAGGGATAGAGAGATCAAATTCCTATTTGATCCTATCTTGGATACCTTACCTCTTACCCCTTGAGCTTATCCTCCCCTCTTAAGTGGATCTCAAGCCTATATAGTTAATTGGATAAGAATTCCTAAACTACAACACTCATCCTATAAATTTACTGCCTCCTAAAAGGTTTGGGTTGGCTTTTGGAGATTGATAGTGCCCTCATGCTACTGCTTTAAGCCTGAATGAGTCACTATTTTCATGCATTATGGTTGATTTTGAGGTGTGCTTTGTGACAAGGAAGGACAAGTCAACTTGGGGATACATCTAAAATGTTAACTTCTACTTATGGTTGTAAACTCTCTCCTATATTTGTCAATACAAAATGTATCTTGTTTTCTATATTTGTTGTGTTATGTTTTCATTCATGTATTTCAATGCCATGATGACTCATTGAATATATATTTTATATTATGCTACATGGATTATGGTTCCTTTTCTTGTTCTAGTCGTGTGTGCAGGTTCTAATTATAACACTTGGAGCTAGAGTTGGAGCTTAAGGGAAAGGAGGAAAGGAAGGATTGCTACATATTCCAGGTATGCTTCTATCCTATTTCTAATATATCTAAGGAAAACTCGAATATTTTTGTCTTATATTCTTCTAGATCATACCACTAGATCTAGGGAATTCACTTTTGTTCGCAACAGTGAAAATTTCGTAGAACAAATAGGTGACCGTACTGGGGAATGATATTTTCCCTTAGTGGTTTCCTTGGCCTTAACACCTTTTCACCTCTCAAAGTGACCTCAATAAACTTATTAAAACAATGATTAACCTTAGGAAAACATTGTTTTAGCTTGTTCAGGTTTCTTGTGTCATGTTTTGACAAAAACATCCCCAACACTTTCTCTGTTTTGAGATATAGGACCCCAACACACTTGTGTCTTCTCTATACATGTGTTGCAGTGCACTGGTTCTTGCTCTGTACTTGTGCTGATCCTATAGGATGAAATTTTTTTCATTATTTTTCCTTGTTCCTCATTCTTCTTTAGTCTAGAAAGTTTTCCTTGAGTCTCTATTGGCTATGTGGGGCCTGACCCAGGTTCAGCAGTGAGTTTAGCCAAGCAAATCCCTATACTACTAGCCCTTTCGGCAACATTCCGCAGAGCGCGGGCTGAGGTCTCACCAAAAGTAGTATGGGAGGGTGCTAGAACTAGGTTTCCACACCCTAGGGATGTCTTGATGAGGGTTCTAGAAGTTCGCGATCCTAATCTGTGTGTTGTGCTGCTCCGCATAGCTTTCTATTCTTCGAAACCCATGCACAGCTTCGTATTATTTTGATCCGATCCTTACTGTGTGATTGTATTAGTGCTTAACTTAGTTTGTCGGGCCCAATATTCTTATTACTTTTTCAACTTTTAGATTAGCGCGTGTACCTGAAATTAATATAAATGCATAATGAATAACCAGAACATAGAAATACAGATCTACAAGTAGATGCACAATATTCTGAATCAATCTTATCTTTATTAATACTCAAGTTCAGTTACAGACCCGACTCCGCCCTGCGCACTCAGCTGCAGGGGTCCGCGCACTCAACTGTGGACTCTACTAGGCCTCTGCGCACTCAGCTGCAGAGCCTCTACCTACTACTACGACCCAATATACTTCAGATTCACTTCTATCTTCTAACCATGCCTTCGCATCTATCTATTACTTGTCAAAAACTAAGATTGACTTTACCCTTAGAGCCACGCTCTACTTATACAATCCCATGGTCCGCGGACCATGGGTAGGCTGACACACTTTACATTAAATTACATTATCTTAGGGCGGACAACCCTAGACTCTCACGCTCTGCGCCCGCATTTCGTGGCGTCTTTACATTACACTTGACCAAAATTCGGGCTTCAAGCCCCAAAAACATGATATGGGGGGATTCGCTGTGCAACAGGCCCCCAACACAATCATCGTGACTTGTCTTGAGTCACTTTGCTGGTACGACGATCTTTGCGTGAAGTCCATCCAACTGTGCCTATGCGGCTCGAAGTTCCACAACACACCATGCTGTCGTCGTCTGGAGCTGCTACATTTCTGCTTTTGAATCATCTGCATCTGACTTGATTCTCTACTTTGATGCCAGCTTCTAGTGCCTGTGTTTATAGTCCCGCACCTTTTTCCGGCTTCTCGGGTTGCGAAGACTGTGCTTTGGTTGGTTAGTTAGATAGTCGGCCCACTCGTGTAGGGCTTCAGGCGGCTGCCATTTATTCTTCCTGGGAAGGGTTCTCCATTAAGTTTGACTAGCTAGACCACACCTCTGTCGGTGACCTCCTTTACCACATACGGTTCCAACCAATGCATTCTGAATTTTCCCGGAAAATTTTTGGACTTGCTGTCATATAGCAACACTAAATCATGAATGTGGGCAGCTTGATATGTTGATCGTGCCAGGATTTCTCAAGCTGCTTTTGAACTTGTTGATGGAATCCCGCTAGAAACCATTCTTCCTTGAGTTCTTCCAATTGTGCGAGCCTCTCCTCTAAGGCTTCGCGGTCCGACATGCCTGTAAGTGTTGCTATCTGCAAACTGGGTACGATGTATTCCATTGGCATGACTGCTTCTGTACCATAGACTAACCTGAAAGGTTTCTGACCCATCAATTTTTTGCATGTGGTTTTGTATGCCTATAATACGGCAGGTATGCGCAGGTCCTAGTCGTTTCGTTGTCCGTTGCATACTTTGGTCAGCGCGGTTTCCAGAATTTTGTTGAATGCTTCTACTGTCCCATTAGCTTGCAGATGGTATGTTGTACTTTGTTGATGATACACCTGGAACTCCTTGGTGAGTGCAATGATGGTTTCATTTAGGAAGTGCATTCCGCAGTCACTCATTAAAATTTTCAGGCAACCAAACCATGTCAACACGTCGTCGAACAAAAATTTCACAGTTATAGCGGTTGTGCAGTCCTTAACTGGCTGTGCTTCTGCCCATCAAGTCAGGTATTTTGTCGTGGTGATGATGTAGCATGCACCCATCTTCCCCTGAGGTTTGATTGGTCCTACAAAGTCGATTGCCCATTTTTCGAATGGCTGCAATGTCATCTGTGATGGTTTCCCAGTCCTTTGACATATGTCACAGGCCCAACAGTGTGCATTCAAATCTTGATGTAGGGTTGGCCACCATAGCCCAGTGCGAAAAATATTTTGTGTCGTCACGCGACCTGCATAGTGTCCTCCTGCAACCCCCCCATGTGCTTCCGCAAGGATCTGTCCTCGTTCAAATTCAGGTACATATCTTCGCAATATCTCATCGTTTCCCATTTTGTAGAGGTGCCCCGTGATGACAGAAAAGTCTGTCGCGCGCACCACCAATTCCTTCTTCTGCTAGACTGAATATTCCTTTAGCACAGTCCCTGTGGTTAAAAAATGGATTATATCTTCGAAGTGGCCGTTCACGACGCGCACTACAAAGAGCTGTGCATCAGGTAGTCCTTCTTCCAAAATTGTTGGCTCCTCGCCTGTCTCAATTCGTGATAAGTGATTTGGTCTTGTATTTAGGCATCCTAGCTTTACGATGACCTTGAAGTTATATTCTTGAAATAGTAACAACCATCTGCATATGCACCCCCCAACACAGGCTTGTTCACCAGGTATTTCAATGCAAAATGATTGGTATACATCTTGAAGTGCCTACCAAGTAAATAGTGTCAGTATTTCTGGAGCACGTATACCATTGCCAACCCTTCGCGCTTAATAGTAGAATAGTTCTTTTCAGCTTTGGACAGCCGCCGACTCGCAAACAGAACTGGGTGATCCATGCCTTCCGCGCCTTCCTGCGTGAGTATAGCTCCCAGCGCAATACACGATGCATCAACATGTACATGAAATGTTATGTCCCATTTTGGGAAGACCAGGATGGGAGAGGATGCCATTTTCTCCTTGAGAACATCCAAACTTTTCCTACAATCATCATTCCAACAATATGTAGTGTCCTTTTTCAATAATTTTTCCATTGGCGCTGTTATTTGTGCATAGCTCTTGATAAACTTTCTATAGTAACCAGTGTGCCCCAAAGTAGCGCGTAGTTGTTTAACACTTTGCAGCACTTCCAGATTGAGAATAATGGCAATCTTTGCAGGGTCCACCATCAGGCCTTGTTTTCAGACCACATGGCCGAGCAGGTTTCCAAAGGGGACGAGGAAGGTGCACTTTTTAAGATTCAGCGCAATCTGGTGTCGTCGGCAAGTATCCAACATCAAACATAAGCTTGCTATATGGTGTTTAACTAACCCAAATACAGTCCAATCATCCAAATAGACCTCCAAGAACTTGTGGATGTATTCCTTGAACGTAGCCACCACTACGCGCTAAAATATCGCTGGCATGTTCTTCAGACCAAAGGGCATAACGACGTATTGAAAATAGCCCCATTCGGTTGTGAAGGTTGTCTTGCTCCTATCTTTCAGTGTGACCTTGATCTGATGGTACCCTGAGAAGCCATCCATGAATGAGTAAGCTTCCTGACCGCCAACATTCTCCAATACTTCATTTGTAAATGGTATCGGAAATGGATCATGAACACAGGCATCGTTAAGCTTGAGGTCCACGCACATTCTAATTTCGCCCTTCTGTTTTTTCTCCTATACTACCATAGGACTCACCCAGTCGGATTCTTCCACTAGTTCAATAATTCTGGCTGCAAGCATTTTGTCTAATTCTTCGCGGACCTTTTCTTTATACTTCGGATTCAAATGGTAAGGTCACTGATTAACTGGCTTCGAGTCTGATTTCAAAGTGATATTCATCATCCCTAAGTTGCCAATGATCCCCTTTAAGTCCATGATTTTGGTCGGAAACAAATCTTCATATTCGCAGAGTAACTCGATGACCTTATCTACTGTATCATCGTCCCCATAGTCCCTCAGCGTCACGTACTTCGGCTCCGTGTATGTACCAATGTTTACCTTCTTTGTTTTTAGCGGCACAGTGATGTCGGGATCCTCAATTGACATTCCTCGAACTTTGTAACACCCTTCAGTTTTTGGAATATTAATATTTTGGGGGTCATCATCATCCTCCTCTACTTGTACGTTATAACATTCTAGGGCACTTCTTAACTAGGTTGCCCATGTTGGTTGAACTACTAGTTGTGGTTCCTGTGGTATTTTGAAGATGGCGGCTTTTACAACTTGCAGTGCGTCATCAACAGTATCTGACCATCGGTTTTCAAATGTGAATATTAACAAAAATCCCTTGCGAAAGACATCCCATTCGCCCGTACCATGTCGTAGTTTCGTCTCAATATACCACTTCATGGGTATGACATCCAGGGTATGGTAGAATAAGTATACCCATTCAGGCTGAGGTTCTTCTCCATAGGCCTTGGTCCATTTCACGAGGTGCGTGCGTGAGTCATTGCGTCCATTGTATTTATCTGTTACCCATAGTTGTGGTTTCCCAAATCGTAGGTGCATCATCCTCCTACAGCCACTCCAGTTTTCAAAATTTCCTTGATGTGTTCCCCACCAGTGCGCAGGTGTCACGCAAAGTGCCCACTTCAATGCATCGAACTACTATTGTTCCGGTACTACGCTTTCAAACTTGCTCAAGAATTCATCCACCATTGTTAATCCATCATATGTTGGGAGATCTCGGGCTTGGGTTGTTACGCAACGCAGTGATCTAGTCATCATGTTGCAATTCAGCGTTGTCACTTCGTTCAACCGATTGTGCCAGCATTCATCGTCTTTGTCTGAATCCGAGGTGCAGGAACTTGCGTGCTCCCATGAGATCCTTCCATCTGCAGTTGGATTCACCCAATCCTGATCTCACTTAGTTGTCTTGTAGATACAATCCAGCTCATCATCGCTTCCATCATTGCGCACAAGTTTGGTGTAGTGCGCCCCTTCGACTGGATCTAGCGGAACTACTACACATGGGGACTTTTTCTCGAATATCATCTTCCGCTTCTTCAGATTGATGACTCCATTCACATCAGTGGCCCAGTCTATTCCTAGCAACGCGGGATAAGGATTTCTGTCATCAACAATCTCTATTAATTTAAAGTTCGTCTATGTGCTCGCGCCTTCAATATCAACTGTTACCCCTTGCAACTTCCCCATGGGAAAAATCTTCTGTTGGTTCACCATTCATAATTAAATAGGGGACCACTGTAATGTTGGCCTACCCATGTGTTCCCATGTCTGCTTTGGTAACACATTCACTTCCGAACCCAGGTCTAGGAATACCTGATCCATTTCATACTCGCCAACCTGCACCATCAATCTCATTTCCCTCCTGGTGTGCAATGCATGCTTTCCCAGTTTTCGGACTACGCGCGGTTCCCCTGACCTTTCGCACCTAGTGATTAACTCATGTAGTCCCTTAACTACCTTATTGTCATGTAACAATTTCATGCATGTCTCCAAAAAGGTAGTGAGCATAGAAGGATCCATTCCTGGCTCTGGTTGATCCCTACTACCTAAAGTGGAGGCCTCTGTGAAGCTCTTCTTAGCTTCCATGAATGTCTCCTTTGTGAATTCTAAGTCAAACTTAGGTTCCCTTGTAGGAGCCTTGCGAACCCATGTATCTTCCTTGGGCTGCTTCCCCTTATCCTCCCCTATAGTCGCACCGCTTCTAAGCACTATGTTCACATTTGGGTCTTCTTCATGCAGTTCAGACCTCATCATTTGAATATTTTCAGTTGAAGGAGACTGGAGTACCCCTTTCTTGTGCATTTGTCCAATCAAAATAGGACAATCTACCATTTCATGATCAAACTGAGCAGAGTATGAACAGGATACTCTCGACGGGTTGGTACAATCACGGGTGTAGTGCCCTAGTCCTTCGCAATTGTAACAAATTAACTGTATGTGGCCCCTTCTTGGCCCCATTCCTCCTCGTCCTCGACCTTGCCCGTGAAATCCAGTGTGTTCCATTCCCGCAGCTGGGTTTAGGGCTCGCGTTTCTGTCTGCATCCTATATGTGGGGGTCTGATCCATCATTAGTGGTGGGCTCCAGTATTGTAGCAATAATGCTACAACTCCTGGGGCTTCCTATCTCTAATTTTATCAACCCGGTAGTTCGTACAAACTTGGAAGCGACGGTGCTGTATGCACAAGTACTAGCTCTTGTCGCAGCTGTCACTTGGTCAGCTGGCACAAGTCCGCTAGGGCTCAAGCCAACTTCTATATGTTCTCAGAAGAAGCTTTCTAAATGATGGACGAAGGCTATCTCAAAGGAAAGTAATCTACTTTGCAAAAATGAACTGAAAGCCAACCAAAACATGGAAACCCTAGTAAACCCTAATCTGACTAGTTTAACCTCTATGATGCAATAGTGAGAGTGCAAATGTCTAAAAATGATGCCATTACTTCTAGTGATGTGAAATGCATGAACTCAAACTACTTCCATTAAAAAGAACATTGTTTTTGTATTTTTGCTTAAGTGGTTGGAGTGATTATGGTTTTGTTTCTTATTAGGGTTTGGTTGTGCAGAGGTGGTGCGAAGGGAGAGAAAGCTTGGGAAAGGTCAGGAGGGCTAGGAGAGGTCCCAGAGGATCCCTAGCATCAGTCCACAGAAGTCCACAACGTTCAGGTGCTCGGCAACCAAGTTTGCAGGCTTCTACAGGATGTCTGCAGGGGATCCTACAAGAAACTCAGGGATTCTACAGGAAGTCTGCTAACTTCTACAGGATGTGCTGTAGTGGGAGTTTTGGGTGATGGAGGAGTGAAGGAGTGGTATGGGTGGATGGGTAAGGTGAAGGAGGAGTTTGTGGTGGCTCAGGGACAGAGATATGAGATGAGGAAAGAGTGGGTACAGTTGGTTGGTGAATAGAAGGGTGGAAGCAAGGAAAAGTTGAAAAGATGGAGCTACGTGAGAAGTAGATGGGTTGGAAGGCTAATGAGCTGAACAGAGGTCGAGCAAGTGGCTTCAGGTGTGGTGGAGAAGAAAAAGAACACGATAAAGTGATGCTATGCAGTGTAAAAGAAACAAATCCTCTATATCTTGCACAAAACCGAGAATTCCATCAACCTATTCTAACTGTGTTATTAAACCAATGAACAGCAATGTAAAGTGTGGAGAAAAATCGTGCATGGTGTTGGAACGAAGCAGTAGTGCTCAAGAGCAGAATGCATGGATGGATCTACAATTGAAATGACTGTGTGGCAGCTTGCATGAAAGCATAAGACTGTGTTTTTGGTGGTTGGTACAGCCCACACCCCCAATCTCTAAACAGAGATGGCAGCGAGTGCACTATCAACCTTTTTTGGAGCTCTAATGAATTACAATCCTCCTACTCTAATCTAAGCAACTGAAAGCGATTTAACCATAAGCTAATCCTACTCAATCTCATTAAAGAAATCAAATCAGCAGACCGTGTTCTTGAAATGCATGTCAAAACAAAAAACAAAGTGTTGAAAAGAAAGGCAAATAACACTACAAAGAAGAGGAGGTATATTGCTCTCAGGTTGGGCCCTAACCTGAGAGCTATAGCTCCCTTAAAAACTCAGAATTGAATCCAAAGCTGCCTGCCTTTATTAAATAATCATGAGTCTAACATCATGCCAAAACTGGCTTACAAAGAGCAAAAACCCAAATTGACTAACTAGCTAACAAAAATGACTAACCACTAGCTAACCAAAATGAGGCCCTAAGCCTTCTTATTTATACAATTTGAGGACCCAACAGTCCTCCTAAAATTTAGGGACTTGGCTGCCCAAGACTTGTAGTTAACAGCAGTCCTACTTGACTTGCTTGGCTGCCCTTGTGCTCATTGATTTGGTGGCCTTTGAACTCCGAGCTGATGGTGGAGAATTCGAGGTAAGGGCCCATAAATGAGGGGGACACCTTCCTACAAATCCTCTAGCTTGTTCTCCCACGAATTTGGCTGCCAAGTGCTCATTAAGACCTTCAATTTTGTCTCCAAGTGGACCAAAAAGGCTACACAAAGCACCCATTAGACTTGTTGGCATAATGACTAACCAAATTCACTCTATTAACATAAAAATAATCAAAAACATGCAATAAACCAATGAGAATGGTGGATTAAGTCAACTTAGGAGGTTGAATGAGCCCAAATAATTGTCCATTTTTGGGGCTCATCATCACCCCCCTACTGAAAGTGTTGCTCATCCTCTGAGCAACCAATCTCTCTCCTCGTCTTTGATGGCCCTGGTGGCTTCTTTGGCTAACATCTCGGCTGATTTCTCCTTTGGATTCCCTCTTTTCAAACTTCCTGTAGAAACAGTTCTCTGTCTTCCTGTAGAAACAGTCTGCTAACAGTTCTCTGTCTTCCTGTAGAACTGTCTTTGAGTCCATCATCTTGATTTGATCTCTCTAAGTGAAGGTTTTTAGCTTCCTCATTCACAGATGATGGATCTCTTTGAAGTAGACTCTTCCTTTTGTTTAGTTGTGGTGTCCTCAATTGTAATTGGCTCCTCTGACTATGGCTAGGGTCTGCCAGCTTTTATCCACATGCTCCTTCTTGCCTTAAAGTACATGGAAGGCTCCCTTTTTTGCTTCCCTTTTTGCTTTGGAGATGTGCTCAGGGCATCTAGCACTGCTACCGCCTCCCTGGCCAAAATCTCAGGCGATTTCTCCCTTTGCTGCTCCGTTTCCAGACTTCCTGTAGAAAGTCCTGTGCTGACTGTTTTCTGTCTTCCTGTAGAAACTGTCTTCACTGTTTCGGTCTGCTTGGCTGGGGGTGTCTTTCCTTTAATTGTGGTGTGGTTGCCTTGGTTGTGCCAACTCCCATTTGGGCTTTCTTGGCCTTTTTTCCAACCTTTTTTCCTTTTTCGCCCTCTCTATTTTTGTTGTTGTCTCCTTTTCTGTCTCATGCTCAGCGATCATGTCAAATTCCTCTTTTTTCTTCTGTTCTTCCTCTGTTTTACCCTCTACTTGAATGCCTTGTGCTCCCTCATCAATGTTCTTCTCAATTCCTTCAGTTGGCATGGTGTTGAGTTTGTGTTTTAACCACAAAAAAAGGAAAATTGTTCATGGGAACAATCATTTCATTGCGACAGAGAATAGCTGAATTCTCTTCTTTTTCTGGGACCAAATAAGGAATTCTTCATGCTCCTTACAACATCAAATGACAGTAATTCCCTTGTGTTAAAGCTGTTGTCACCTAGAATTGGTCTGTCTATTTATGAAAGAAATTTTTTACAGAATAGAGCATAAGGACATTGATTTTTTCCAACACATTGATAGATATTTAAATTCAGGTTTTTCCACACACACAGGTCAGTCTCTACTGCTGCATGTCTTCTTTGCAAGGGAATGTTTTATTTTCTTCTTTTTCTTTTTAAAACTGATGAGGAGATTTCGGAAGCAAAAGAAAAGAATGGGTAAACTCATTGAATCATGCAGGCAGACTTCCACTGTTCTCAATGCACAGGCAGACTTTTTACTCTCATTTTTCAATTTAATGGCGTGTTCAATTCACCATTTTGCACCAACAAATCATGCACAAAGAAGTTTCCCCAATCCTACCTCGTTTGGAGCTTGGAATTCGCCGAAAATCCCCGGTTTTCTTTTTGCATGGTTGTTTTCTGCGTTTCCTGTAGAAGACTTCTTGTAGAAACGCCTGTAGGATGTCTCTGCGCCTCTGAACGATTTGATACACGGGATAATTTTGAAAACAGGTAGAAAAACTTAGTGGAGGATGATAGGTTAACCGGTTGTGCACACTTCAGTTGAGGATGTGGCAAGTGCAGATGAACAACAGTTCATAAGTTTTAGCTAAGCCGTCTTTAATTGCTGCGTGATTTGTGTGAGAGAGTGAAGTGGCCAAGTGTACGTGGCCACATGCAACTGGAAGTGTTGTTCATGAACTATGTGTTTTCCCCCTGTAATCACTGCCGTGAATTGAACTGAAGTTTAACCGGCCAACACTCCTGGTTGCTTTAAGTTTCACGTAAGTCAGCTGTCCACATGTACCGCGTGACTTCCAGCTGAGTGCTAGAGAAGGCAATCGACTTAACCTTGCTATATTCGTGGCTCAATTCCACCATTCCATCAATTCATGCAGTTTTCAAATTAAATTTATGCAATAGAAGAATGAGTTTGTCACATACCTCGAAGTTGAATGGCTGCCGTGAGCTGCTGTGGCCTGTCATTGCTGCATGCATTGGTTTTTCTGATTGCATGTGGCTTGGCTGCTAATATTTGATTGTTTTTTCCTTGTGTAGGTGTCCTCTGGCCGGATCTGAGCTACATGCAATCGTTTCCACGTTCAGATCTGCACCTTCAAGCTGTTGCTGCTGCATGGTCACAAAACCAGAACTTGTTCTCGCCATTGCTCTCAAACGGTAAATCGGATTGATCTGAAACTCGGTGAGCATGTTCCTATCATCATTATGCATCTCCCATAGCAAAATCATGATCAATGGATGCACGGATTTCGAGAAAAATGGAAAATGGCTGAAGATTTCAGAGCTTGATTTCTCGGAAACCGTGCATCGGAATCGGCTGAAACTGCTTGGGTAGGTTACCATTACTCACATGCATATCCCCATGAAACAGTTTTTGAAATGGATGCACGGATATGGAGAAAATGCAAAAATGGCTGATGGTGATGGAGGCTGATTTCTTGGAAACCGTGCACCGGAATTGGCTGAAACTGCTCAAGCATGTTGCCATCACCCTTGTACAATTCCCCATAAAACGGTTTGTCAAATGGATGCATGGTTTTCAAGTTATGGCAAAAACAAATTTTGCTCCATGTGTTTTTGCTTCAAGGCACTTTGCATCTGTTTGCATGGAAGGGAAAACTGAGCTTGGGCTGTGATGCAGGTATGGAGATGATGGAGGAGGAGTTGGAAGATTGCATGAGGGCTTCTGAACCCTTGAGGAAGCTACAATGCTCGCCAAACCACTTTTTGAAATCCATGTCTAGTTTCCCACAATTTCTACAGGAAGTTCCTGTAGAAGCACAATGAGAAGCACAAGGAGGTGGAAAAATGATGGAGAAAGGCAAGGGATGGACACACAAGTGCTTGTAGGCCTAATCAACAGATTCCCACCATTAGATTCACTTTTGAAATTGGATTTGGCTCGTCCAAAGGTTCTACAGGATGTTTCCTGTAGAAATATAGAGCTTCCTGTAGAAGGCACAAAAAATTCCTTTGACCTTGATTTGAGTGCTCCTCCTGTCATGAAACGTCCTTCTTGCAACCTGCAATGTCATTGCTGCAACATGAAATTATTCAATGGAGATTAGCTTTATTTTTCTTTTCCTTTTTCTCTTTTTTTTTTTTTTTTGAAAAAAACAACTAGGGCGCCTCATGGAGGTTTTCACCCTAATTGCCTGCCTTGGGCGCCTCCAAGGGAGGTTTTCACCCAAAGATCTTATTCTCTTTTCTCTCTTTTTTTCCAACCCATTGACCGCCTCATGGAGGTTTTCAATCAATGAGCCAATCTAAGGTGCCTCCGAGGAGGTTTTCACCTTAGATTTCTATTTTTCTCTTTTTTCATTTTTTTCTTTTTCTTTTTTCTCTTTTTTTTTTTTTTTTTTTCTACCCTACTGGAAGAACAAAATCATTTTCAAGTATAAGAATACTTCCAATGGAGCCATGTGCACATCAAGATTAGAGACAAGATGATGTGAAGGCTCGAAATACATGCTTTGACAACGATCCAGATTTCAGAGACAAAATGATCTGACTTTGAATGGATCAAACATAGCTGAGGAAGAGAGTACTGCTGCAACTTAGTGACTGTTTGGAACCATGTCTCAATATAGCTTTGATATCCTTGGTCCCTTTGCTGATCTGGATCATTCTTCATGTCACCTTCTATCATGACCTTCTCATCTTCCTCTTTTTGCTGATCTTTCTCTTGAGTACATGGAGGATTCAATGGTAACCATGAAGGAACTCTCTCGATCTCTGATTCTAATCTCTTCTCTTCATCAAGTGCAGCCCATGGTTCTTTGATCTCCTCTTTTGAATCTTCTTTTGATGGATGTGTTCCTTCAATGCTTTCAAGATGATCTCTTTTTTGCAATGCTTTCCTTGAGCTATGGTGAAGATCATTGAGCTCAAGAGGAGTTGTTTGCACATGTTGTGCCTCAGCTTTGCAATTTGGTTGAGCTGCTCCATTGCATGGTTTTGGAAATGGTGCTACGGGTAGCTGAGTGGAGGGGTATAATTGAGATGGAGGTGGATGGCATTGTGGTTGGACAGGCATTTGGGGTTGCCTTGGTGGAGGAGGAGGCAATGGTTGTGGATGAGCAGGTGGTGGAGGAAACGAAGTGGGAGGAGTGTTGTACTGGGGCCTCCACCCCTGATGAGGTGCATTCCACTGAGGCTGTGGCTGAGCATAAGAGTGAAATGAATGAGCAACTGGTTGGGCATAATATGGATCTGTGAAGGAACAAGGAGGAGGTGTGAACCAGGAAGGCTGAGCAGGGGGACCCCAAGAAGGCATGAAAGTGGCTTGGTAGGGGTCATAATAGGTCTCAGGTGTCCCTTGCAGTTCCTGCTGGTAAGATCTAGGTCCATATGGCCTCCTTTGGTTCGTATAACGGAGTGATTCAGTGGCTTCTTTGGTTCTTTGATATGCAACTTTAATTCCGGGCAAGGAAGGGCACTGATCCGTAGGATGGTATTCTTCACAGATGAAACACACTTCTAGGGAGTGCATTGGACATTCGTTCCTAGGATGCTTTCTAGTGCACCTGGGACAAAAAATGACCAAAGCCCTCTTGGCTTCTTCTTGCTTCTTGTGGATCCGCAAGGTATCCAGTTGCATGGCAAGAAACTGCCTCATATCACTCTTGAAATCTTTGATCTGATTTTCAAATTCATCTTTGGACAAGATGTTGCTCCCAACATTTCTGCTTGTAGCCATTTGCTCCAGAGGAATGTTTTCTTCTTCTTCTCCCCTAGAGGTTCTTCAAATATGTCTTGATGTCCACCCAGGGGTTCTTCAATCACAGCCATCGAAGAAGAGAGAAGGCTGTGTGAAGCAGTGGGGGTGTTTTGCAATCATTTTTCTAACTTATCTCTACTCCTACAAGGCATGAAATGAAATCTTTTTGCTTGATTTTTGCTTTTTTTCTACTTCTACTTGCAAAACTGAAATAGATTGAACTGCAACTAACTATCTTGCTAAAATGAAAATGCGGAATTAAATTGAAAGCAGGAAAGAACTAATCTACTTTGCTCAAATGAAATTGCAGGAATGGAAATGCTAGTCTACGCTTGCAGAATTGAAAGGCTAATCTACGCTTGCAGAAATGAAATTGCAGAATTGAAATGCTAGTCTATGAAAGCAGGAAATGCTAATCTATGAAAGCAGGAAATGCTAATCTATGAAAGCAGGAAATGTCTATGCTACTTTTGCAGAATGGAAATGAAATAAACTACTTAGCAGAAGGCAAGAGTAAGAAAATAGAAGAAAAGCAACAATTACTAATACTCTGACGCTTCCCCGGCAACGGCGCCAAAAACATGGTGGGCTCCAGTATTGTAGCAATAATGCTACAACTCTTGGGGCTTCCTATCTCTAATTTTATCAACCCGGTAGTTCGTACAAACTTGGAAGCGACGGTGTTGTATGCACAAGTACTAGCTCTTGTCGCAGCTGTCACTTGGTCAGCTGGCACAAGTCCGCTAGGGCTCAAGCCAACTTCTATATGTTCTCAGAAGAAGCTTTCTAAATGATGGACGAAGGCTATCTCAAAGGAAAGTAATCTACTTTGCAAAAATGAACTGAAAGCCAACCAAAACATGGAAACCCTAGTAAACCCTAATTTGACTAGTTTAACCTCTATGATGCAATAGTGAGAGTGCAAATGTCTAAAAATGATGCCATTACTTCTAGTGATGTGAAATGCATGAACTCAAACTACTTCCATTAAAAAGAACATTGTTTTTTTATTTTTGCTTAAGTGGTTGGAGTGATTATGGTTTTGTTTCTTATTAGGGTTTGGCTGTGCAGAGGTGGTGCGAAGGGAGAGAAAGCTTGGGAAAGGTCAGGAGGGCTAGGAGAGGTCCCAGAGGATCCCTAGCATCAGTCCACAGAAGTCCACAACGTTCAGGTGCTCGGCAACCAAGTTTGCAGGCTTCTACAGGATGTCTGCAGGGGATCCTACAGGAAACTCATGGATTCTACAGGAAGTCTGCTAACTTCTACAGGATGTGCTGTAGTGGGAGTTTTGGGTGATGGAGGATTGAAGGAGTGGTATGGGTGGATGGGTAAGGTGAAGGAGGAGTTTGTGTTGGCTCAGGGACAGAGATATGAGATGAGGAAAGAGTGGGTACAGTTGGTTGGTGAATAGAAGGGTGGAAGCAAGGAAAAGTTGAAAAGATGGAGCTACGTGAGAAGTAGATGGGTTGGAAGGCTAATGAGCTGAACAGAGGTCAAGCAAGTGGCTTCAGGTGTGGTGGAGAAGAAAAAGAACATGATAAAGTGATGCTATGCAGTGTAAAAGAAACAAATCCTCTATATCTTGCACAAAACCGAGAATTCCATCAACCTATTCTAACTGTGTTATTAAACCAATGAACAGCAATGTAAAGAGTGGAGAAAAATCGTGCATGGTGTTGGAACGAAGCAGTAGTGCTCAAGAGCAGAATGCATGGACGGATCTACAATTGAAATGACTGTGTGGCAGCTTGCATGAAAGCATAAGACTGCGTTTTTGGTGGTTGGTACAGCCCACACCCCCAATCTCTAAACAGAGATGGCAGCGAGTGCACTATCAACCTTTTTTGGAGCTCTAATGAATTACAATCCTCCTACTCTAATCTAAGCAACTGAAAGTGATTTAACCATAAGCTAATCCTACTCAATCTCATTAAAGAAATCAAATCAACAGACTGTGTTCTTGAAATGCATGTCAAAACAAAAAACAAAGTGCTGAAAAGAAAGGCAAATAACACTACAAAGAAGAGGAGGTATATTGCTCTCAGGTTGGGCCCTAACCTGAGAGCTATAGCTCCCTTAAAAACTCAGAATTGAATCCAAAGCTGCCTGCCTTTATTAAATAATCATGAGTCTAACATCATGCCAAAACTGGCTTACAAAGAGCAAAAACCCAAATTGACTAACTAGCTAACCAAATTGACTAACTAGCTAACAAAAATGACTAACCACTAGCTAACCAAAATGAGGCCCTAAGCCTTCTTATTTATACAATTTGAGGACCCAACAGTCCTCCTAAAATTTAGGGACTTGGCTACCCAAGACTTGTAGTTAACAGCAGTCCTACTTGACTTGCTTGGCTGCCCTTGTGCTCATTGATTTGGTGGCCTTTGAACTCCGAGCTGATGGTGGAGAATTCGAGGTAAGGGCCCATAAATGAGAGGGACACCTTCCTACAAATCCTCTAGCTTGTTCTCCCACGAATTTGGCTGCCAAGTGCTCATTAAGACCTTCAATTTTGTCTCCAAGTGGACCAAAAAGGCTACACAAAGCACCCATTAGACTTGTTGGCATAATGACTAACCAAATTCACTCTATTAACATAAAAATAATCAAAAACATGCAATAAACCAATGAGAATGGTGGATTAAGTCAACTTAGGAGGTTGAATGAGCCCAAATAATTGTCCATTTTTGGGGCTCATCAATTAGCTCATAGCTACGACAAGTATGCTTGTCATGGCCTACTGACCTGTAGAAATTACAAAACAACTGCGTGTTGATATAGATTTTCATTGATGTCAATATGGAAATATTCTAGGAAGCATGAAGCCATGAGGAGAAACCAAAGGAAAGCCAAGACAGTCAAGCCATTGGAAAGACTATCAGAGGCAGAGGAATTCATCAAAAGAGGAGTCAACGCATTAGAGGAGTATTTCAGAATATCAAAGTGGAGCTATCGGAGGAGCATAAACAGAGCTATCGGAGCTATAGGAGGAGCCATATCGGGAGTATCAAGAGTAATACATGCCAAAGAAGAACTATCAGAATCCAAAGGAAGACCAACCAGAGGAGCAAAGAGGAAGAGCAAAATACATATATATGCAAAAGAGTACAAAGAGCGGAGGAGATAGAGAAACAGCGGAGCAGTATATAATTTAAATAGAGTTAAAAGGAGTGGAACAATATATACTATCGGAGGCAGAGTATATATATATATATCAGAGAAATCATATCGGGGGGTTCTATTATGTGCCACTACCCGAACCCCCCCACTGTGATATACATGTGTGGACTTGATGATATATATGTCCGGGTGTATAAACAGTTGAAGTCCGCTAAGTGTTTCGAAGCAGGTTTTCAGTGTATTTCATATGTATCGTTGTATTCTGGCTCTAAGCCTTGACACATTAAAATATGCAATTGCGGACCCGCTGCAACATTATGAAATTCCCTATTGATATATTGCATCCACGGTAATCACAATATACAAAGGGCTGTCACCCTTGAAAGTGCTAATTGTGATATATGTTGCGGACCCGATGGTCCTATTGTAACACACCCTAATGTCATATCGTGTCTGCCATGTCGGAAGTTATCCATTGCAAGTCTTAAATGGATGGCACTACAATCTGCCGATTGCAATAACGTTGTGGAGGAGCAGACCCAATGAAGTTATAGATGCAGGCATAATGCATTTGAAGTCCGACCTTAAGCATTCAGTCGAGTTTTTTCCATGTATTCCTATGTATTCCAATAAATGTATTGCCCGGGGTTCTTAAGGCCAAATGCATAAAACACTTCCGATGGTTCAGTGGGCCTGAATGATTGCGATTGTGATTGTGACATGGCATGTGGGGCCTTCCTGCTAGTACAGTCTCTCCGTAAACAATAAAGTCCAGTGTATGAATATTATTTTGAAAAAGGGCCTCTCTGTTATAGTTTTGATATGCAATATTTTTTCTTTGTATTTCAGCCCTCTCTTCTGAATTAACGTGTCCTTGGAGTATTGGTGAACTCGAAGAGACAGAGGAAGCCAAAAGCCGGGAAGTTGATGGACAAGTGAGCGTAGAGGAAGTCAAAGCGACTGAAGGATCGGGAAGCTGAAGAAGCAAGCAAGCACAGAGGAAGCTAAAGTGACTGAAGGAGGGAAGCCAAAGGATCAAGCGAGTGTTGAGGAAGCCGAAGAGCCAACGGAAAGAGGAAACTGACGATCAGAGGCATCAGGAATATATAAAATAGAAGAAACAAGGAAAGGGGGGTGTGCGAGTGAATAATCAAATTTAGAGGAAGCAGAAGTTTAGGCAGAGGTAGAAGAAGGAGGAGAACAGAAGTGAATCATAAGCTCAGCAGGTTTGGGAGTAGAGAACTACAGCAAAACAAATTTTGACAGTTTACAATAAAGGGTTGGAGCCCGTGGGGTTGGAGCCTTAGAACTGAAAGGATTGGAGTCCTTGGGAGTTGGTGCTCCTAAGTCCAGGATTGTTTCCTTGGCAAAATAGAGTTGGTGGTTTGGAGGTTGGAGCCTCACAAAAGTCCAAGTTGGTGCTTGGCAACTGATTTCAACCATTTATATATTGTATCTATTTTATTGCATAGATTATATTAATAAAAGCATTTATTCCAGCTATCTATTTCTGTGTGCCATATATAAATGTTTTTTCTAATAAAAAGAACAATTGGAAAGAAATACTGATTCACCCCCTTCTCAGTATTTCCAACAATTGGTATCAGAGTGGGCTTCTTCATATTAGCCTAACAGCTTGAAGAAGGATTCGTAGTCATGATGAAAATTCACGAAGCGTCAAGAAGACCTCCTCTGTTCGATGACACCAATTTTGGTTCTGTTATCACAAAATCATGCCCCTGATAGGCTGCTGATCAGGAAGACCTTATGTAACTCTTTCAAACCAACTTTTGGCTGAGGCTTAGCCTCCTCAACCTGAGAGGGCTCTCTCAAAGGTTAATGATTTTGATAAAGATTAGATGGCTAACTCTATGAAACAAGTGAAAAATATGAATGGTTCAACATGATCAGTAAACATCCATTGGGCTTATGGAGTCAACAACACCTCAATATAACAATGAACTCAACCCTACATGGAAGTCAGGGCATTCAGCGTTTAAACATTCAGAACATAAACTCATATGGGACCACACAGTTTATAAATGTATACAGGAAGTCAGAGCACATTCAGTGAATTCTGAGTGATTATACATCCATACCACTGTAAGAATTAAGAAAAGGACAACATCACATATTCTGAACATAAAAAACCCTTCATGAATCCTGAGAAGTAAAGTCAAGCATGTATTACTGAAAATGAGTCTTACATAGGCCAAATACAAGCTTTTCCATAAAATGTTCCAACCCTTTGCTAATTCGACCTCTTGCTCTATATAAAGCATTTACAATTAGGATTCCATCATCCCTCATCAAGAGAATTCGAATTTGCCATCAGTGACACCTATTCTAACCATAAAACAAACCATTAATTAGAACTAGCTGTTAACTAGGAGTGCTAGTGACCTAATACAACTAGGAGTGTAACTCCTTATCATGATTACAACAACCTTATCTAAGCATTTAAAGCATTATTTGACAACTTGCAACCTCAAGAAGTCGAATTTGATGAAGCCTCCCACGTGGTCATCTGACTGCTGAAGACAAACCCTAGAAATTAGGGAACATGTTTCCCTGTTTTTAGGTTTAGATCCTTGAAAATTGGCACGTGGGACAGAGCCTTTATCTCTTCATCCATGACACATTTTACAAAACTGAAGGAGGTTTTTTAGCCCATGTTTTCCAGAACAAAAACCTCTCCTGGTTTTTTAAAACATTTCTCCAACTGTCCAGAAACTGTCCTTGAAAAACACGTGGCAAACAGGAAAAATTTGTTTTCTGAAAGTAGGGTCTCAATGAAAGCTTAGTATCTCCCAGATGAAAACACTTATGAAGAAATTGAGATAGGTTATTGTAGTAGGAGAGTTGATGAAGATAAACCTCCTTCAGAATTCCAAAATACCCTTTCATGTGACCAGAAACTGATTTTGAAAAAACAGGTGTAAAACAGAGAAATATGCCTGTGGAAAACTTGCACCTACAGCAGTTTCGTAGCGCAAGTTTGATCATAAATTCCTCCCACCTCAGAATGGATTTGAAGAAAATGAAATATTTTTTTGTAGTTTGGTATGTTAGGAATAAAAGCCTCTTTCAGTTTTCAAAATTAAGTTTTCAGCTGCTCAGAAACCCTTCTGGAAATTTACTAGTAAACGCAGAAAACAGAGTTTTTTCTGCTGAAACAGGCTGCTACAGGGGTTTCGTAGCGCGCTACGAAAACTCCTAGTTCAGTGATTTCGTAGCTACTTTCAAAATTTCTCCAAAATGATGTGAGATATGACTTATAAACACCTGGTAAGACTTCTAAAACATGGAATGAGGCTATCAAACATTATTTGGAAAAGAGATGTGATCTTAAAAGACTTCTAACCTTATGACCTAACCCTTAAAGCATGAAATGACCTAGAGATCCTTTAACACCATGACTTGACCATGACTGATACAAGAATTGAGAAACCATGTAAGTTGTCCAAATTTTTTAAGGAAGTTTTACAGTGATAACAGTGGCTCCACTAGGGTTAGTGTGCCCTTGTGGTACATTAAGAACCTGTAGCTCCAGTGCCGCTATCCATCCTCTAGAAGAAAACTTTGAACTTCTGCCAAATCTGCTCCTCAAGCCTTGAATAATTTTTTGTAAGAAGAATTCAAACTGCACCTACTGAAATAGATGCTCAGTCAACCTACCCTGAGCTTATTTGCATTTTCTTACCTACCTACCCTATCAGCTGCAAGCTCCACTTGTAGCTCAAGGAACTTGAAACTTCCAATAAAGCCAATCAATTGTCCTTTCTGATATTGGAGGCTCTTGACTGCATTCAACCTCAAAATAACCATGGTAGTGAGATGACCAAATCAACTTATAATGTATATGATCTTCATAATGCAAATGAAATTGAAATACTGATGTGCAAAACTTTGCCATGTATTCACTTATAGGGTCAAAGAAAACATGGTTATTTTGATAATCATCATAACATTCTATCTCTTTAGACAACTGATCCTTAGCCACACAAAATTCCTTTGATGTGCTATCCAACTGCCTTTCTGCATGATTCCCATAGACAATGTAATTTTCCTCACTATTGTGATCATTCTTTGATGTAAGTTGCTGCAAGGAATCACAAAAATGAACAACCTTTTCTTCTGCCTGAGGATTATAAAAAATTTCTTCCAGTATTTCTTCTTGTTGTGTGTAATCATTTTCATCTTCATTATGATTCGAAGACTGAGAATACTGCTGCATCTCTAGCTCAATATCAGAGGATTGAACATGGTTTTCATAAGTAAACCCCTGCTGATCTTCATGCTGCGTTTCATGAGATGTTATACTTCCTTCTTGGTGTTGAAATGCATTGTTATGAAGAGCCTCTAAAATTTCTTCATCCATAAATTCATCATCATCATAACAATCCTCCAAGTACTGAATAAGACTTAAAGAATGTCTACAACAATCTTTGAGCAACAATAAGGAAGGATGACATTCTTTATACATCTCATAGAATTCATCATGAAAATTAGCAAGCGAATATATTGAACAATTTTCCAAACCTTTATACCAAGACCATGCCTTTCCTTCTAAAGTGGTCATAAACATCTTCATGAGACAATCTTCAGGGAAATGAACCTTAAGACTGCGTACATGCATATGGAACCTAACCAAATGAAGAGCAGCATTGTCTTTCTTTTCATCTTTGAATATCGGAAGATCCTCTAACCAATCAACCTTTGGCATAGGATTTGGAAAACCAGGGATATGAGACCGATTCATAGGAGCATACCTGGCATTCATTCTTGCAGTGGAATTCATCTTGAAACTTCATCAAGCTACTGATCTTCTAGCAGTGGAGTCACCTTCCAATTTCTTATTCGATGTGTGGAGTCGCCAAGGTAGTTTTGCAGCCTCAAAAACCTTCTGAGCTCCTGCTACCTTCAGAAGTTCAGCTTCATGATTTCGGGAATGAATAATCTTCGGACTCCCGGCAGACGCACCAAAATGTTATCACAAAATCATGCCCCTGATAGGCTGCTGATCAGGAAGACCTTATGTAACTCTTTCAAACCAACTTTTGGCTGAGGCTTAGCCTCCTCAACCTGAGAGGGCTCTCTCAAAGGTTAATGATTTTGATAAAGATTAGATGGCTAACTCTATGAAACAAGTGAAAAATATGAATGGTTGAACATGATCAGTAAACATCCATTGGGCTTATGGAGTCAACAACACCTCAATATAACAATGAACTCAACCCTACATGGAAGTCATGGCATTCAGCGTTTAAACATTCAGAACATAAACTCATATGGGACCACACAGTTTATAAATGTATACAGGAAGTCAGAGCACATTCAGTGAATTCTGAGTGATTATACATCCATACAACTGTAAGAATTAAGAAAAGGACAACATCACATATTCTGAACATAAAAAACCCTTCATGAATCCTGAGAAGTAAAGTCAAGCATGTATTACTGAAAATGAGTCTTACATAGGCCAAATACAAGCTTTTCCATAAAATGTTCCAACCCTTTGCTAATTCGACCTCTTGCTCTATATAAAGCATTTACAATTAGGATTCCATCATCCCTCATCAAGAGAATTCGAATTTGCCATCAGTGACACCTATTCTAACCATAAAACAAACCATTAATTAGAACTAGCTGTTAACTAGGAGTGCTAGTGACCTAATACAACTAGGAGTGTAACTCCTTATCATGATTACAACAACCTTATCTAAGCATTTAAAGCATTATTTGACAACTTGCAACCTCAAGAAGTCGAATTTGATGAAGCCTCCCACGTGGTCATCTGACTGCTGAAGACAAACCCTAGAAATTAGGGAACATGTTTCCCTGTTTTTAGGTTTAGATCCTTGAAAATTGGCACATGGGACAGAGCCTTTATCTCTTCATCCATGACAAATTTTATGAAACTGAAGGAGGTTTTTGTAGCCCATGTTGTCCAAAACAAAAACCTCTCCTGGTTTTTTAAAACATTTCTCCAGCTGTCCAGAAACTGTCCTTGAAAAACACGTGGCAAACAGGAAAAATCCGTTTTCTGAAAGTAGGGTCTCAATGAAAGCTTAGTATCTCCCAACTGAAAACACTTATGAAGAAATTGAGATAGGTTATTGTAGTAGGAGAGTTTATGAAGATAAATGTCCTTCAGAATTCCAAAATACCCTTTCATGTGACCAGAAACGGATTTTGAAAAAACAGGTGTAAAACAGAGAAATATGCCTGTGGAAAACTTGCACCTACAGCAGTTTCGTAGCGCAAGTTTGATCATAAATTCCTCCCACCTCAGAATGGATTTGAAGAAAATGAAAGAGGTTTTTGTATTTTGGTATGTTAGGAATAAAAGCCTCTTTCAGTTTTCAAAATTAAGTTTTCAGTTGCTCAGAACCCCTTCTGGAAATTTACTAGTAAACGCAGAAAACAGAGTTTTTTCTGCTGAAACAGGCTGCTACAGGGGTTTCGTAGCGCGCTACGAAAACTCCTAGTTCAGTGATTTCGTAGCTACTTTCAAAATTTCTCCAAAATGATGTGAGATGACTTATAAACACCTGGTAATACTTCTAAAACATGGAATGAGGCTATCAAACATTATTTGGAAAAGAGATATGATCTTAAAAGACTTCTAACCTTATGACCTAACCCTTAAAGCATGAAATGACCTAGAGATCCTTTAACACCATGACTTCACCATGACTGATACAAGAATTGAGAGACCATGTAAGTTGTCCAAATTTTTTAAGGAAGTTTTACAGTAATAACAGGTTCCTTGAAAAAGAGAATGACCTACTACTTAATGTCCCTTGGACCTGAAGTCTGGCATTCGGTTCTAAATGAGTACCCAATTCCTTCCACTCTTCCAACAAATGAAGACGAGAGGAAAGCCTACGTTGTAAACGCAAAAGCCTTAAACTCCATCACTAGTGGAATCACTGATTCCGAATTTACAAAAGTCATGAATTGTAACTCTGCCAAGGAAATGTGTGATAAGTTAATTAGCTTATACGATGGGGACTCAAAAGTCAAGAAGGCAAAGCTTCAAACTCATAGAAGGAAATTTGGAAGTCTGAAAATGGATGATGAAGAATATATTGCATCATACTTTCTTCGAGTAGCTGAGGTGGTCAACTCTCTTAAAGGATTGGACAAAAACATTAAAGAAAGTACCATTGTTAAAAAGGTCTTAAGATCTCTCCCAGACAGATTTAACTCCAAAATAAGCGCCATAGAAGAAATAAAGGATCTAGATACTCTCAAGATGGATGAACTCCATGGAATCCTCACTACCTATGAGATGAGAAAAGGTGGCCCAAGCTCTAAAGATGCAGCATTCAAGGCTTCAAAATCAAAAAACGGGAAAGAAAGGAATGTCAGTAGTGATGACTCTGATGTGGAATCTGAATTGGCACAATTTGTAAGAAAGCTGAAGAAAGGATCTAAGTTAAAAGGTAAGTACCCTCTTATCTATTTCAAATGTGGAAAAATAGGTCGTTATGCTACAAAATGTCCTCATAAGCATGATAGTGATGATGAAGAAATTTCTAAAAGAATGGTATACAAAAATAAAGGGATCAATAAGAAGAACCTCTTCTCTAAGCAAGATGAGTCTGATGAAGATGATTTTGTAGTCATCAGAAAGAAATTAGATGAAGAAAGTGACCATGCTGAAATCCAAGAAACATTATTCATGGCATTCACAAATGATGATGACTTAGGGCTAGAAGGAAATGTAGACGAATTGTTAATAAGTGCCATTGAAGAAAATGAGAAATTATGGAATAAAATCATTTCTCTCAAGGCAGAAAATGAGGAAACAAAAAGAAGGGAAGATCTCTTGGAAACAAAGCTAAAAGAAAAAGAAGAAACTTGTGAAGAATGTGAAGCCGAAATAATATTTCTGAGGAAGGAATTGGAGCAAGTTAAAAAGGGTTGGAAAAGCTCTCAAATACTTGAGACTATCCTAAATAATCAAAAACCTCAACATGACAAATCTGGAATAGGTTTTAAAGGAGAATCATCAAGCACTAAGAATAGTGTGAAAAGCTAT
This sequence comes from Pinus tabuliformis, assembly GCA_031772625.1. Lineage (NCBI taxonomy): Eukaryota > Viridiplantae > Streptophyta > Pinopsida > Pinales > Pinaceae > Pinus > Pinus tabuliformis. Next base: position 869,793,127 of record CM062817.1, read on the forward strand.
GCCGATGCACTTTCCAGCAACCCAAAAGAAGAAAGATTATTTCATCAAAGGCTCATCCCAGATCCAAAGAATGAAGAGAGAATAACTCCAAAGAAGAATGTGGATTCGAATCATGGATATTACAACAGATACAAACTAGTATTCCATCAAAGGCCCATCTCAAATCCAAAGAATGAAGCGGGAGTAATTCCAAGGAAGAATGTTGATTCAAATCATGGCTATTACAATAGGTACAAAACTATCTTTTTTGGACATTGTTTCTATTGTAAAAATTTTGGTCATCAAGCTAGACATTGCATGGCTCACAAGAATGAAACACCAAAACTAAAGGATCAAATAAACAAACCATATGGCCCCAAAAGGCAGGGAAAAATCAAGACCTACAATTCATTTGATCCCTTGACCAAATTTGATCTGATTTGCTCATTATGTAACAATAATGGACACTATGAACAAAATTGCCCACTCAAAAGAGGAAAAGCAAGAAATGAGAATCCCAACACGGATAAATGTGGCATGGCTCTATATGCGCAAGATAATGAAAATCATTGGTTTGTGGATAGTGGGTGCTCTAGACACATGACAGGGGACAAAAGGAAGTTTGTCTCATTGAACAAAAAGGAAGGAAATATATCCTTTGGAAGTGGATCTGCCAGAATTGCTGGAAAAGGAACTGTTACTCTTATTAATGGAAAAGGAAAAGCTCAAAATGCTCTACTAGTAAACGAGCTCAAACACAACCTCCTGAGTGTTAGCCAAATCTGTGATCAAGGGCATACTGTTGTCTTTAGCACCAAAGACTGTGAAATAAGGAATTCTTCCTTAAGGGAATTTGTGGCGAAAGGGGTTAGAACCCCAGACAACATCTACATTCTGAACAAGATTCAAGAAGATAAATGCTACTTAAGTCAAACAAATGAAAGTTCATTGTGGCACAAGCGACTTGGACATACAAGCTTCGAGAACTTGATCAATATCAGCAAGATAAAGCTGTATGAGACATCCCAAAGTTATTCAAACCAAATCAAGGAATGTGTGGTTCATGTCAACATGGAAAGCAAACCAGAACCAGCCACAAGACCAAGGAGTTTTCTACATCAAAGCCTTTGGAGATCATCCATGCTGATTTATGTGGACCAACTAGAAATCCAACACTCCAAGGAGAAAGGTATTTTGTTTTATTTTTTGATGACTATACTAGAATGATGTGGATATATTTTATAAAATATAAATCTGAAGCATTTGAGTGTTTTAAGAATCTTAAATCTCTTGTAGAAAATGAAAAGGACTCAAATATTAAGTTCCTCAGAACAAATAGAGGGGGAGAATTCACATCAAAAGAATTTAATGAATTCTGTAAAATCCATGGAATTAAAAGAGAATTCTCTGTTGCTAGAACACCCCAACAAAATGGGGTAGTTGAAAGAAGAAACCAAATAGTTCAAGAAATGGCAAGAACAATGTTATTAGCAGTTGATTTGCAGCCAAAATTCTGGAGAGAAGCAGTTGGGACAACTGTCTATACCTTGAATCGAACTCAATTAAGACCAAATTATGAAAAAACATCTTATGAATTAAGGAAAGGAAGACCTGCTTCAGTAAAGTACTTCAATATTTTTGGAAGAAAGTGCTTCATAAAAATCAATGATGGCTCACCAGGAAAGTTTGATTCTCGGGTTGACGAAGGGATCTTCCTTGGATACTCTACACGGAGCAAAGCCTACAAGTGTTACAATAATCGACTAAGGAAAATAGTGGAAAGCATTGATGTAAAGATTGATGAAGACCTTCCAGAAAAAGAAATTGAAGAACACAAAGTTGATCCTCTCATTGAAGAAGAAGAACCTGAAAAAGAAGAAATAGATCAAGAAGAATCCGAGGAAAAAGAACCACCTCAAACCCCTTCAAAGATGAAGTTTCTCCAAAAATATCACCCAAAAGAGCAGATTATTGGCAATAGAGATGAAGGGATGCAAAACCGAAGAAGGATGATAAGTACACCAAAGAAAAACAATATTACACTTCTATCCATGATAGAACTAGAAACATTTACTCAAGTAAGGATCCTCATTGGGTAAAAGCCATGGAAGAAGAAATGTCCCAAATTGAGAAGAATGAGACATGGGAGCTGGAACCTCGTCCAAAGGACAAAACATAATAGGAAACAAGTGGGTATTCAAAAACAAAATGAATGAAGATGGACAAATCATCATAAACAAGGCAAGGCTTGTTTGTAAAGGCTATTCACAAATTGAAGGAATTGACTTTGAAGAAACATTTGCACCAGTAGCTTGTGTGGAAGCTATCGGGATGTTCTTGGCATTTTCTTGCTCAAAAGGATTCAAAATCTATCAAATGGACGTAAAATCAGCATTTCTGAATGGGGAACTCAAGGAAGAAGTCTACATGGAGCAACTTGAATGGTTTGATATAACAAAAGGAAAAGACTTAGTTTGTAAGTTGAAAAAGGCGTTATATGGGCTGAAACAAGCTCCTAGAGCTTGGTATGTAAGATTGGTTCACTATCTACAACAACAAGGCTTCAAGAAGGGAGTGGTAGGAAGTAATCTCTACATAAAGACGGATGAGGGTAAGTTACTAGTCACACTTGTTTATGTTGATGATTTGATTTTTTCTAGCAATAATGATGAGATGAGCCATGAATTTTCTCAAAACATGTCAAAAGAGTTTGAGATGTCGATGATATGAGAGTTATCTCACTTCCTTGGACTACAAGTATCTCAAACCATAGCAGGATTGTTTATATCTCAAGCCAAATATCTTAAAGACATGCTTAAAAGATATGGAATGGAAGACTGTGCACCCATGATCACACCTATGACCACAAATTGCAAATTGAGCAAAAATTATGACTCCCCTCTGGTAGATACAACTCATTACAGGTCAATAATTGGAGCCCTTCTATACTTAACTGCTACGAGACCTGATATTATGCAGGCAGTAGGAATGGTGGGAAGATTTCAATTAGATCCTAAACAATCCCATTTGTTAGCTGTAAAAAGAATTCTTAGATTCCTGAAAGGAACTCCTGATTTCAGTCTTTGGTACCCTAAGAGCTCAAATCTTACTGTAACTGCATACACCGATGCTGATTGGGCCAGAAGTGTAGATGATCGAAAAAGTACTAGTGGAAATGCATTCTTCCTGGGAGACTATTTAGTATCTTGGATCAACAAAAAACAGACATCCATATCATTATCCATAGTCGAAGCTGAGTATATAGCTCCCGTAGATTGTTGTACTCAAATACTATGGATGAAGGAAGCTCTAAAAGATGTCAATAGAGGTACAAATCAGCCAATTACCATCTATTGTGATAACACAAGTGCTATCAGTCTCAGCAAAAATCTAGTGATGCACTCAAAGACCAAACATATACCAATCAAGTATCATTTCCTTCGTGAACAAGTAGTTGAACAAAACATCATCTTGGAATATATCAATACTAAGGAGAAAATAGCTGATATTTTCACAAAACCTCTTCCTCGAGAAGCATTTGAACATCTTTCTCAAAATATGGGGGTTATCTCTTTAGCATCACTTAAGTTGATTCATAAATATGTTGCAGGATAGGGGGAGCAGTTCGACAGGGGGAGTCCTTATGCATTCCTTTGCCATTGATGTCAAAGGGGGAGAGAAGAAGAATATTTCCATCAATAACAAAGGGGGAGATTGTTGATATAGATTGTCATTGATGTCAATATGGCAATATTCTAGGAAGCAAGAAGCCATGAGGAGAAACCAGAGGAAAGCCAAGACAGTCAAGCCATTGGAAAGACTATCAGAGGTGGAGGAATTCATCAAAAGAGGAGTCAACGCATCAGAGGAGTATTGCAGAATATCAAAGCAGAGCTATCGGAGGAGCATAAACAGAGCTATCAGAGGTACAGAAGGAGCCATATCGGGAGTATCGGGAGTAATATATGCCAAAGAAGAACTATTAGAATCCAAAGAAAGACTGATTAGAGGAGAAAAGAGGAAGAGCAGAATACACATATATGCGGAAGAGTACAAAGAGCGGAAGACATAGAGAAACAACAGAGAAATATATAATATAAACAGAGTTAAAAGGAGTGGAGCAATATATACTATCGGAGGCGGAGCATATATATATATATATCGGAGAAATCATTTCGAGGGGTTCTATTATGTGCCAGTACCCGAAACCCCCGACTGTGATATACATGTGTTTCGAAGTGGGTTTTCAGTGTATTTCATATGTATCGTTGTATTCTGGCTCTAAGCCTTGCCACATTAAAATATGTGATTGCGGACATGCTGCAACATTATGAAATGCCCTATTGATATATCACATCCGCGGTAATCGCAATATACAAAGGGTTGTCGCCCCTGAAAGCGCCGATTGCGATATATGTTGCGGATCCAATGGTCCTATTGTAACACACCCTAATGTTATATCGCATCCACCATGTCGGAAGTTATCCATTGCAAGTCTTAAGGGATGGCGCTACAATCTGCCAATTGCGATAACGTTGTGGAGGAGTGGACCCGATGAAGTTATAGATGCAGGTGTAATGCATTTGAAGTCTGGCCTTAAGCATTCGGTTGAGCTTTTTCCATGTATTCCTATGTATTCAAATAAATGTATTGCCCAGGGTTCTTAAGGCCAAATGCATAAATAAACACTTTCGATAGTTTAGTGGGCTTGAACGATTGCGATTGCGATTGCAATTGTGACATGGCATGTGGGGCCTCCCTGCTAGTACAGTCTCTCTGTAAACAATAAAGTTCAGTGTATGAATATTATTTTGAAAAAGGGCCTTTCAGTTATAGTTTTGATATCCAATATTTTTTCTTTGTATTTCGGTCCTTGCTTCTAAAATAACGTGTCCTTGGAGTATTGGTGAACACGAAGAGACAGAGGAAGCCGAAAGCCAGGAAGCCGAAGGACAAGCGAGTGTAGAGGAAGCCAAAGTGAGCAAAGCATCGGGAAGTTGAAGAAGCAAGAAATCACAGAGGAAGCTAAAGTGACTGAAGGAGGGAAGCCGAAGGATAAAGGGAGCATTGAGGAAGCTGAAGAGCCAGCGAAAAGAGGAAACCAATGATCAGAGGCATTAGGAATATATAAAACAGAAAAAACAAGGAAAGGGGGGTGTGCATGTGAATAATCAGAGTTAGAGGAAGCCGAATTTCAGGCAGAGGCAGAAGAAGCAGGAGAACAGAAGTGAATCATAAGCTCAGCAGGTTTGGGAGCAGAGAAATACAGCAAAACAGATTCTGACAGTTTACAATAAAGGGTTGGTGCCCGTGGGGTTGGAGCCTTAGAATTGAAAGGAATGGAATCCTTGGGAGTTGGTTCTCCTAAGTCTAGGATTGTTGCCTTGGAAAAAAAAGGTTGGTGCTTTGGAGGTTGGAGCCTCACAAAAGTCCAAGTTGGTGCTTGGCATCTGATTGCAACCATTTATATATTGTATCTATTTTATTCAACAGATTATATTAATAAAAGAATTTATTCGAGCTATCTATTTCTATGTGCCATATATAAATGTTTTTGCTGATAAAAAGAACAATTGGAAAGAAATATTGATTCACCCCCCCCCAGTATTTCCAACACTTCTAGGGAGTCTGTGTATACTTCTGCAACAAATGAAAATTATCTGTTGTGTGCTTTCCTCCTATCTGACAGATCGTGCACTATAATGTGGGTGTCACACTTGGCCTTGCTTGTGCCTTTGGTCTTAACGGCATTGACCCCCATCCTGCCAAGTAGTTCACGAATACTGGACAATGATCCTTGTCATGGCCCTAGCCCTTGCATTTCATGCACCATACTTCCTCGTGCGCCTCTGGCCGCGGTGCCCTATCCTGCTTCAAGATCTACATTTCTAGGCAGAGATTCTGCAGTTGCGCGTGGATTTGTTGAACTCCCAGCCCCGGATCTTGTATCGGTGTCTCATGCAACCTCATTTAATATTCCTAACCCAGAATATTCCTCAAACCCCAGCAAAAACTCCAACCAAATATGTGCAAATTATATAATAACCCAGAAGTGATAAAATAACAGTGGAACAACATATAATAATGTAAACTGGAAATATAAGCAGATACAAGAAATGCGGTGAGAAATGCTAAGCCATTTTATTATACTGAGCAATAAAATGAGTACAAGAGGTGATTAGACAGATGGCACCTCGACTTTCACAAGGAAAGTGAAGAAATACTCTAAGAATGACAAGAATGGCCTCTCTGCGTGGATGTTGTTGCTGTGTTGCTGTTGTTGCTAGAAAACAAATGATGATTTGGGACTACTCCCCTCCTCAGAAAAAGCTGAAACTCTGGATTTAGGCTCTACTCAAGAAACCTAGAAAAACCCAGAAAGCTTTCCTGGAATGGTCGATCCCCAAAAAACACCCTCTTAGAGTTCTGCGCAGCTCCTCAATGCCCTGCGCTACCACTGAAGAAACCCCTCTGAACTCTGCCTGAAACACTACCTAAAACCCTGCTAAAATCCTCCAATGAGACAAGAGCTGGACCCCTGCTCAATCTCCCCACATAACTCCACCTGCAAACCCCAATCGAGCACTACTACCAAAAAGAACTGCGTCCCTCTCCAAGTGCTGCGCAGTCCTCCAAAATGCTGATGAAACTGCTGCTAAAATGCTGATAAAACTACTGCTGAAATACCGATAGAAATACCTTGCTCGAGTAGGCACTCGAAGTCTCCCAGGGCTAAGGGTGAGATCTCCGAATGGAGACACTCAATGCACTAAACAGTGCTGCAGACTAGCTAAACAACCGGCGTGCTCAGAAGTCGAAACAACTAACTCAAAATGCACATAACTGAATGATCCAAAATGAGGGGGCTCCTCTCTATTATATAGCCTCTGCCTCTCACAATCCCTAGGCTTACCTCCTCCTGCGTGCTTCTCCTCTTGCCACGTGTTCTTCCCTCCTGCGCAGTCTCTCCATGTGTCTGTGTGGGCTCCATTTCTGCGTCCCCCTTTGGCCCCTTTGGCTCCCCTTTAAGTCACAACATTGTGCTACCTAGGAAGTGACTTTTTATTCTAAAGTGAGTTATGTCCCCCTTCCTCACTTTTTATTTACAAATAACTATAGAAGGAAAAAATTGAACAAAATCGAATATTCCAATTAGCCATAGCTAATTAGGAATATCACAGTCTCCCCCGGCAAAATGTTGCTTATCCTCAAGCAACTGAAGTGATGGATGTTGCAAGATGCTCTCACTCTCCCAAGTCGAATCCTCATCCGGAAAATTCTTCCACCTCACCAAGAATGCTCGGACCGTCCTGCTCCATAGCTGCCTCTCCCTGGTATCAATGATAGCCTCCGGCTACAATATCAAATGCCCCTTGTCATCCATGGGTGGTAGCTCATCTGTCACTATCACCTACTGCCCCAATGCCTTTTTTAGGCATGATACATGAAAAACATTATGAATCTTGTTGCCTTGGGGCAGCTCCAGCTCATATGCAACCTGTCCAACCCTGCGTATCACCCTGTTGTTAGGTGTGGAGCCTGATTATCTTCTGTATTCAAAGGTATCGCCACATTGGACCCCAGTTCAAAATGGGGTGGCAACACCGCTCGTAAAATATTTGCTGTAGGGGGGTCCAGGGGGAGCAGCTGCAACCTTTGGGGAGCCCCCCCCTTGGCGGGGGGTTTCGGGGGCAGCGCCCCTGAAGCTAAAAACAGATGTAAAATTTCCTTGTAAAAGTATAGTAATTTCTAGTCAATCTGGGTCGTTCATTAGGCAAATGATCTGACGGTAGAAATTATGTTTAGTTTAGGGTTTTTTTCCCTAGAAGGCAACCCCTCTCTTTGTAAGAGGGCATTGTATTGAGTCTGTGTAATATATGTGTATTCTCCGAGCGAGAAAATTGCCTTGTAAAAGTATAGTAATTTCTAGTCAATCTGGGTTGCTCATCAGGCAGATGATCTGACGGTAGAACTTATGTTTAGTTTAGGGTTTTTTTCCCTAGAAGGCAACCCCTCTCTTTGTATGAGGGCATTGTATTGAGTCTGTGTAATATATCTGTATTCTCCGAGCGAGAAGCAGTGATGTGAGACTGTGAGGGAAAACAGAGGATATTACAATGGATCTGTTGTAGGTTGTGTCTCTTCATTTTGCTAGATAACAGAACGGAAGGACTAGCTGTTCGGGGTGGACGTAGCCCAAACTGGGTGAACCACGTATATTTGTGTCTCTCTTGTTTTATGTGTTTTCTGTGTTTATATCTCTGCAATATTTTATGTGTTCCATTGCTCCGTAATACACAATTTTCTAACAACTGGTATTAGATCCGAAGGTCTATTTGGCTGATAAACTTATAGGAAAGAAGGGTTCCTCATTCGAGTGTGAGCAATGGAGGAAGATGGTAAGTTTAGGGTCGAGAAATTTAACGGCCAAAATTTCTCACTGTGGAAGATGCAGATGGAAGATTATGTGTATCAGAAAGATTTGTACCTACCATTGGGTGGAAAAACAAAGATGTCGACAGGAATGACAGATGAAGAATGGAACCTTCTCGATAGAAAGGCACTCAGAATAGTATGGTTGTGCCTCGCAGCATCGGTCGCCTTCAACATTTCGAAGGAAACAATGACAGAGGGTTTGATTAAGGCATTGGAGAAACTATATGAAAAACCCTCGGCCTCAAACAATGTATTTCTTATGAAACGGTTATTTAATATGAAGATGTCGGAAGGTGGATCTGTTGCAGACCATTTAGATGATTTTAATACTGTTACAAGTCAGTTATGTTTTGTAGGAGTAAAATTTTATGATGAAGTTAGAGCTCTGTTATTCTTGTGCTCATTACCAGAAAGTTGGAATGGTTTAGTAATGGCCATTAGTAACTCTGTTTCTGGATCTAGTACTTTAAAGTTTGATGATGTTGTCGGTGCTATCCTTAGTGAGGAAATGCGATAGAAAAGCTCCAGTGAGACATCGGGTAATGCTTTGAGTGCAGAGTCTAGGGGAAGAAAAATGGAAAGAGGAAAGAGCTCAGGATATCGCAGTAAATCAAGGAAAGGCAGATCCAAGTCTAGATCGGGGATAGTGTGCTGGAAATGCGGAAAGAAAGGACACTTAAAGAAAGACTGTAGATCTCGAAAGGGAAAAGAAGGAGATGCACAACAAGAAAACAATCATGAAGAAAATGTGACAGGTGAGGTGTTACAAGATGCTTTGATTCTTTCTTTCGAAAATATTACTGATTCCTGGGTGGTAGATTCAGGGGCCTCATTCCATGCCACACCTGATAAGAAATACTTTCATGACTATGTTCAAGGAGATTTTGGACAAGTTCGTTTGGGTGATGATAAACCCTGTAAAATTGTTGGAATTGGTAAGGTTCTTATAAAACAACAGAATGGAAACCAATGGCTACTAAAGGAGGTAAGGCATGTTCCAGATCTAAAGAAAAATTTGATTTCAACAGGGTAGTTAGGCGGTGAAGGTTGTGTGATAACTTTCACAGATAAAGCTTGGAAGGTTACCAAAGGAGCCCTGGTAATAGCAAAATGCGAAAAGGTTGGTACATTGTATTTATGCAATGGTATTTCTAACTCTGTTAATTCTTTAACTTCCAAAGGAGTAGATGCAGCATTATGGCATCATAGGCTCAGACACATGAGTGAAAAGGGGATGAAGATTCTTCACCCAAGGAATTTGTTGCCGGGTTTGAAGAATGTTGATTTGGACTTCTGTGAGAATTGCATTTATGGAAAACAGAAGAAAGTCAGATTTCTTAGAGTTGGGAAAGAAAAGAAGAGCGAAAAATTAGAGCTTGTGCATATAGATGTATGGGGACCTGCTCAGGTATCATCTCTCAGTGGCTCTCGTTATTATGTTACTTTTATTGATGATGCAACTAGAAAAACATGGATTTATTGTATTAAGAATAAATCTAATGTATTTGATACTTTCAAGAAATGGAAAGCTTTGGTTGAGATTGAGACAGGAAAGAAATTAAAGTGTCTCATATCAGACAATGGAGGTGAATATTGCAGCAAAGAGTTTGATAGGTATTGTTCAGAGCTTGGAATTCACAGAGAGAAGACAGTTCCATGAACACCACAAGAAAATGGTGTGTCAGAAAGGATGAACAGAACAATCATGGAGCGTGCAAGGTGCATGAGATAGCATGCAAGATTGCCTTTACAATTTTGGGCAGATGTTGTAGATATTGTTATTTATCTAATAAACAGAGGGCCTTCAAGTTCCTTGGATGGTGGTGTTCCAGAGGAAGCATGGACAAGTAAAAAGGTAAACTACTCTTTTTAAAGCCTTTTGGTTGTGAGGGCTTTGTCCATATTGATAAAGAAAATAGAACAAAGCTTGAGTCAAAGTCAAAGAAATGTACCTTTATTGGATATGGTGTTAATGATTTTGGTTATCGCTTATATGGTTTCAAAAATCAAAAAATCATTAGGAGCAGAGATGTAATATTCAATGAAAAGGTCTTGTATAAGAATCAATTGCAGGAAAAGAAACAGGAAAATGAAAACAAGGAATACGCAGTTCTTGATGAAATCACTGAAAAAGTAAAGGTGCCTGAAAATAATAATAATCAATAACCACAACAACAGAAAGCACCACAAAAGAAACATGCACCCCAAACACCTGAAAGTGGTGTTAGAAGATCTACACGGATAAGTAGACCCCCTGAACGATACTCTCCTTCATTATATTATTTATTGTTGATTGATTCTGGTGAACCCGACTGTTATGAAGAAACAATGCAGGTTGAAATCGGGAAGAAGTGGGAGGTAGCCATGGAAGAAGAGATGGACTCCTTAATGCATAACAAGACTTGGGAATTAGTCAGGTTGCCTGCAGGAAAAACTACATTGAAGAATAAATGGGTTTACAGGCTGAAGGAAGAAGATGGAGAAAAACAGAGGTACAAAGCTAGACTTGTGGTGAAGGGGTTTGCATAGAAGAAAGGTATTGATTTTGATGAAATATTTTCTCCTGTTGTTAAAATGACTTCAATCAGAACTATTTTAAGTCTAGTAGCAGTTGAAGATTTGCATCTTGAGCAGTTAGATGTAATAACAACCTTTCTCCATGGGGATTTGGAGGAAGAGATATATATGCAGCAGCCATAAGGATATGAAGTGAAAGGGAAGGAGAAACTAGTGTGCAAGTTGAAGAAGAGCTTGTATGGCTTAAAAACATGCTCCAAGGTAGTGGTATCTAAAATTTGACAAGTTTATGTCTGAACAAGGTTATACTAGATGTCACTCTGATCATTGTGTTTATCTGAAAAAGCAAAATGATGGCAGCTATATTATATTGTTATTGTATGTAGATGACATGCTTGTTGCAGGGTCTAACATGCAGGAAATAAATGTGCTCAAAGGAAATTGGAAAATTCATTTGCAATGAAGGATTTGGGAGCTGCAAAACAAATCCTTGGTATGAGAATAACTAGAGATAGGAAAAATCGTAGATTAACATTGTCTCAGAATGAGTACATACAAAAGGTGTTGAAAAGATTTAATATGCACAATGCAAAACCAGTTAGTACACCTTTTGCTAGCCATTTCAAACTTAGTAACGAAATGTGCCCAAAGACCCAAGAAGACATGGATTATATGTCTAAATTTCCATATGCATCAGCAATTGGAAGCTTAATGTATGCAATGGTCTGCACAAGGCCTGATATTGCACATGCAGTGGGAGTTGTAAGTAGGTACATGAACAATCTAGGAAAGGAACATTGGATGGTAGTGGAATGGATTCTCAGATATTTGAAAGGTACCACAAATCAAGCATTATGCTTTGGTGGTTCAAACATTTCTTTACAGGGATATGTTCATGCAGATATGGCAGGTGACAGAGATAACAGGAGGAGCACTACAGGATATGTATTTACTTTTGGTGGAATAGCTATCAGTTGGGTTTCAAAAATCCAAAGTGTTGTTGCACTTTCAACAACAAAAGCAGAGTATGTTGTTGCTACAAAGGCTAGTAAAGAAATGATTTGGTTAGAAAGGTTTATGGGTGAATTGGGTAAGAAGCATGATATGGGCACGTTATACAGTGATAGCCAAAGTGCCATTCATCTTGCAAAGAACTCAGCATTTCATTCCAAGACTAAACACATACAGCTCAAGTACCATTTCATATGATTAGTGTTGGAAGATGGAGAGTTGAAGCTGGAAAAGATACACACTAGCCAGAATCCTGCAGATATACTAACAAAAGTTGTAACCAGGGAGAAATTGAGAATATGCTCAGTTTCAATTGGTCTTCAAGGATGACGATGAAGATGAGAAACAACCAGGTCCAAAGAGGAGTCATTGTCCAGCAAATGAAGCAACGATGGAGTTGCTATAATCAATCTCCAAGTGAAAGATTATTGGGTGTGGAGCTTGATTATCTTCTGTATTCAAAGGTATCGCCACATTGGACCCTAGTTCGAAATGGGGTGGCAACGCCGCCCATAAAATATTCACTGTAGGGGGGGTCCAGGGGGGGTGGATGCAACCTTTGGGGAGCCCCCCCCCTGGTGGGGGGTTTGGGGACAGCGCCCCCGAAGCTAAAAATAGATGTAAAATTGGCTTGTAAAAGTATAGTAATTTCTAGTCAATCTGGGCTGTTCATTAGGTAGATGATCTGACGGTAGAACTTATGTTTAGTTTATTGTTTTTTGCCCTAGAAGGCAACCCCTGTCTTTGTATGAGGGCATTGTATTGAGTCTATGTAATATATGTGTATTCTCCGAGCGAGAAGCAGTGATGTGAGACTGTGAGGGAAAACAGAGGATATTATAGCAGATCTGCTATAGGTTGTGTCTCTTCATTTTGCTGGATAATAGAAAGGAAGGACTGGTTGTTCTGGGTGGACGTAGCCCAAACTGGGTGAACCACGTATATCTGTGTCTCTCTTATTTTATGTGTTTTCTGTGTTTATATCTCTGCAATATTTTATGTGTTCCATTGCTCCGTAATACATAATTTTCTAACACCTGTACGACCCATAAAAGCGGGGCTTGAGCTTATCAACCCCCTTCTGCTTTAGTGACGACTGTCGATATGGTTGTAATCATAGGTAGACCATGTCCCCTACCTCGAACTGTCTCTCCACCCAACCCCTGTCGGCAGATAGCTTCTGCTGATTCTGTGCTATAGCCATGTTATCCTTGAGAGCTTAGAGAATATCTTGGCTCTCTTGGATCCAAATCTTGGCTCTGGGAGCCTTGCTATCACCAAACATCACGTCAGCAAAAGATAAAGGATGATACCCATATAAAGCATAGAATGGTGACATACCAATGGACATGTGATGTGAAGTATTGTAGCAGTACTCCCCTAGATGCAGCCACTCAACCATGCTCACTGCTGTCCACTGACATAGTTACGTAAGTAGCCCTCCAGCCACTTGTTAACTATCTCTGTCTGTCCATCCATCTGTGGGTGATAACTGGTAATCGGTGTCAACTCCGTCCCCACCAACCGGAAAAGCTCCTGCCAAAACCCGCCCATGAAACGGCTGTCCCTATCACTGACGATGGTCTTAGGAAGACCATGTAGCCTGAAGATCTCTCTAAAGAAGATCTCGGCCACCTGTGTTGCTGTATAGTGTGCGGATATGGAAAAAAAGTGTGCGTACTTTGTCATTCGGTCAAAGATGTAATCCTTGCCCTATACCATGGGCAACCCTGTGATGAAGTCCATCGAAATACTCTCCCATTTCCCCTTCGGAATGGGAAGATGCTGCAATAATCCCCCGGGATGGCTCATCTCTCCCTTGTTCCTCTGGCAAACATCGCACTCCCGGATGTGCCAGAGTACGTCCTCCTTGAGGCCCTTCCATGAGAACCTCTCCCTAATGGTGCTGTAGGTTTTGGTAAACCCCTGATGTCCTGCCAATGGTGAACCATATGATGCCTGGAGTATCTTCTTCTTGAGCTGAGACCCCTCAGTCAAGAAGATCTGGTCCCTGTAATAGATGATCTCATCAACCACCTTGTACATGTCATCTGCCACCTATCCATCTATAACCTCACATGCAAACCTGTCCTTGGAGTACTCTACTAAGAGTCGAGCCCTCCAGTCTATATCCAAGCTCATAAAAGACAACGTGGCTGGTCTACGTGAAAGGGCATCTACTACCACATTATTCTTACCCTTGACATATTCAATGTCAAAGTCATATGCTTGGATCTTGCTGATCCACTTCTACTGCCTATCCCGTAGCTGCTTCTGCTCCAAAAATAACTTGAGGCTGTTGTGATCAGTCCTCACCCTGAACCTGTTACCCACCAGATACTGTCGGTACTTAGCCAATGCATGCATGATGGCTAGCATCTCCTTGTTGTATATAGAGTACAACATCTCGTGCAGAAGGAGCTTCCAGATCTCAAAGGCTATAGGGTGACCTCCCTGCATCAACACTGCGTCGATCCCCTCTCCTGACGCATCACACTCCAAAACAAAAGGCTGCGTAAAATCTGGCAACGCAAGCACTGGGCAGCTGCTCATAACCTCCTTGAGCCTGTCAAAGGCTCGTTGCACTGTATTTGACCAACTGAAAGCCCCCTTCCTCGTCAAATCTGTCAGGGGTGTAGCAAGCTGTGAGAAACCTTTGACGAACTTCCGGTAGTAAGTACAAATGCCAATGAATCCTCGAAGTTCCGTCACATTTCTCAGCTCCGGCCATTCCCTGATGGCCTTGATCTTCTCGTCGTGGACTCTCACTCCATCCACTCCTATGATGTATCCCAGATACAACATCTCCATCAATCCAAACTCACACTTGGAGAGTTTGGCATAGAACTGCTGCTCCTGTAAGATACGCAATACTATCTCAATGTGTTGGAGATGCTCCTCCCAAGTCCTGCAGTAAATGAGAATATCATCGAAGAATACCAACACAAACTTCCTCAAGTGACTACGGAAGATGTGATTCATGCAGGACTGAAATGTAGCTAGGGCATTGGTTAGCCCAAAAGGCATAACCAAGAACTCAAAGTGACCATAGTGACACCTGAAGGCGGTCTTGGGAATGTCCTGCTCCCTCACACGAGTTTGATGATACCCCAATCTCAAATCAATCTTTGAGAAGAAACGGGCCCCTCTCAAGTCGTCCATCAACTCATCGATCCTGGGTATGGGGTACCTGTTCTTTAGGGTCTTCTTGTTCAGGGCCCTGTAGTCAATGCACATCCTCAGTGTACCATCCTTCTTCTTCACCAACACCGCAGAAGAAGCAAAAGGACTCGTGCTCAGTCGAATGTGTCCAAGAGCCAACAACTCCTGGATAGCCCGCTCAATCTCGTCCCGATAGGCCTTGGGGTGCCTATAAGGGGTGGTGACCACTGCCTAGATGCCCTGCTCAAGCTCGATAGTGTGCTCAAACCCCCGATCCGGTGGTTGTCTTGGTGGAATCTCTCCAAACACTATGGCATACCAATCAAGGATGGAGTGGATCTCTGGATGTACCGTCTGCCCTGTAGTCCCTGCCTCTGATGCATGCAGCTCCACTGACCACTCTATGTATCCCTTCCGGAAGACTGCCTCCATCCGATGAGCTGACACAGTCTGAGGTGGATATGTGTGTTGTCCCCGTATCTTCTCATGCCTCCTGATCTTCTCATCATCCCACTCCATCTCTAGGGTCTTCCAATCCATCGTGACCTTCCCTAGAGTAATAAGACACTGAACACCCAGTATCATGTTGGTGTTCAGAATATTGACCACGAACAAGTGGTCAGTCAATGTGTATGTGTCCATCGTCACTAAAAGCTCTTGGACATAACGAGCACACATCATGGTTTGATCTCCTGGGACCAACATTGAAAACCCATCAAAGCTCTCTGTCTAAATTCCTCTCTGCTCAACCATCTATGCATCGATGAAGTTGTGGGTTGCCCCACTGTCAACCAAAACTGATACGCACTGGCCACATACTGTCCCTCGTACGCATAGCGTCAGATACTTGGGAACTCCTCACAACGCTGCAAGGGCCCCTCCGATGGGTGTAAAAGATGCACCACCTGCTGCTGGTGGTGGAGGTGGAAAAGGCCCCTGTATGGCATGGCTATCTCCTGCCTCCACATCCTCCTCGTCATCCCCTTCTCCACTGCTCTCGAAGAAGACCTCAATAAAATGTGCTTTGCCAGTAGCACACTATGTCCTGGTGCCCATGGCTCCTGACAGGTGAAACAAAACCACTTCTTCTTCAGCTCCCTCCTGGCATCGTCGTCAAGCTGTACTTGTCCTAGATTCCCCTTTGGAGGAGGAATCCTAACATCCTTCCCCTTAGACTGAAAACTCTGTCTCTGGGGGTAAGGTGTCTGGGTCCTAGGTAAGACATCCTGTAAGTCCCAGGTCCTGCTGATAGCGTCCTGGAGTGTGGCTGGTTTAGTGGATCGGAATAAACCCCGAAGTGGCTCTATTAACCCCTCAACATACATATAAACCCTCCGTGCCGTGGATAGTTCTGGCACCATCATGGAGACCCTCAAGAAATCTGCAATGTAGGTCTCTGGGCTCCCTATTTGTTTGAGCCTTGTCAGCTCAACAAAATACTGCTCTGGATCCCTTCGGTCAAATCGCTCCATCAATCTCCTGGTGAACTTAGCATATGTCGTCACTATAGAGTGCCCGAGTGTAACCATCCCATGAAACCACCAATCCTGGGCCTCGCCATCCAAATGCAATGTTGCCACCTTGATGGCCTCTGCCTCCAACATCTGGTTAAGCTGGAAATAAATGTCTATCTTCTCCACCGAAGACTTTGCCGAACTGTTTGATGAGCCATCAAACGTAGGCAAGTGGAATCTACTCGCTGCACGGTGGGTGTCGCCATCATGGTAATGCTAGTACCCCCTGTGATGGTCGCGGGGTTTGCTATCCCGCTGGAGCTGAACAAAATCTCT
This sequence comes from Pinus tabuliformis, assembly GCA_031772625.1. Lineage (NCBI taxonomy): Eukaryota > Viridiplantae > Streptophyta > Pinopsida > Pinales > Pinaceae > Pinus > Pinus tabuliformis. The sequence goes on from CM062817.1 coordinate 869,810,022, forward strand.
TAATGAGAGGGCTTCCCTTAACTCCTGCCCATAGGCCTGGTACTCTGCAAAATAATCACCCATATGTCCAGGCTTTGCCTCCTGCTGGGCTACGGCCCCTGTGTCTGCTCCTAAGAAAGTGGGCATGGTAGAGCATGTAGGGGCATGTGAGACCACCTGCTGCGCAGTATCACGCTGCTCTGGAAAGTGATGGGATGCACCTTATCCCTCACAATCTGAAAAACTTGTGGGCTCTCACACTATCTGGCCTCTACTACCATGAATCTCTACCCCATCACCTCAATCTGCCTCGATAGATCCTGCACTAATTTGAGGAGCATATCCGCAAATCTCTTGCCGTCCTTGTTGGCCATGTTTTTTGCGTCCACTACTGGCTCTCTTTGTTCTACGTCTACCATAGGCTCCACCTGTTCTGCATCCACCACAAGAACACAATCTCCCTCCCCGTAGGTATTCTCCAACCTACGTCCAATGTCTCTGTACCTCCTACCTCTGTAACAAATGTAGGGTTTTTCCCCTGGTGTCATAGATTGCTAGCTCCATAGGCTGAGCCAGATCTATGCTCTGATACCACTGTAATATTCCTAACCCAGAATATTCCTCAAACCCTAGAAGAAAATCCAACCAAATATGTGCAAATGATATAATAACCCAGAAGTGATAAAATAACAGTGGAACAACATATAATAATGTAAACTAGAAATATAAGCAGATACAAGAAATGCAGCAAGAAATGCAGCAAGAAATGCTAAGCCATTTTATTATACTGAGCAATAAAATGAGTACAAGAGGTGATTAGATAGATGGAACCTCGACTTGCACAAGGAAAGTGAAGAAATACTCTCAAAATGACAAGAATGGCCTCTCTGTGTGGATGCTGCAACTGTGTTGTTGTTGCTGCTAGAAAGCAAATGATGATTTGGGGCTGCTCCCCTCCTCAAAAAAAAGTTGAAACTCTGGATTCGGGCTCTACTCAAGAAACCCAGAAAAACCCAGAAAGCTTTTCTGGAATGGCCGACCCCCGAAAAACACCCTCTTGGGGTTCTGCGTAGCTCCTTAATGCCCTGCGCTGCCATTGAAGAAACCCCTCTAAACTCTGCCTAAAACACTGCTTGAAAGCTTGCTAAAATCCTCCAATGAGACAAGAGCTGGACCCATGTTCAATCTCCCTGCATAACTCCACCTGCAAAACCCCAATCCAGCACTACTACCAAAAAGAACTGCATCCCTCTCCAAGTGTTGCGTAGTCCTCCAAAATGCTGATGAAACTGCTGCTGAAATGCTGATAAAACTACTGCTGAAATACCGATAGAAATACCTTGCCAAGCAGGCACTCGAAGTCCCCTGAGGCTAAGGGTGAGATCTCCGAACAGAGACACTCAATGCACTAAACAGTGTTGTAGACCAGCTAAATAGCCAGCGTGCTCAGAAGTCAAAACGACTAGCTCAAAATGCACATAACTGAATGATCCAAAATGAGGGGGCTCCTCTCTATTATATAACCTTTGCCTCTCACAATCCCTAGGCTCACCTCCTCATGCGTGCTTCTCCTCTTGCCATGTGTTCTTCCCTCTTGTGCAGTCTCTCCATGTGTCTGCGTGGGCTCCATTTCTGCATCCCCCTTTGGCCCCCTTGGCTCCCCTTTAAGTCACAACGTTGTGCTACCTAGGAAGTGACTTTTTATTCTAAAGTGAGTTATGTCCCCCATCCTCACTTTTTATTTAAAAATAACTATAGAAGGCAAAAATTGAACAAAATCAAATATTCCAATTAGCCATAGCTAATTATGAATATCACACCTCATCACCATTTCCAATGCTTCGGCCTGGGTAGAAAGTTTTTGTTGCGATAGCACTGTCCTCAGGTGCGGTGTTAGAGATGCCACAAACCATGCGTGATGTTGCGCATCCATGAGCATCATATTAGCCTCACAAATTGTACTCTTTAATTGTTGATCCAGATCCCAGGGGTCTCGCCTAGAAGCATTACAATCTCTTTAAACCCAATGATTGACTGTGTCTCTGGTTTCAACTGGCTATATTCTCTGTTCAGCGCATTTTGGATCTCTACTATTCCTGCATTTGGGTGATCATTAGAGTGTTTGATATACCATGTCAACGTGTGATCCTGCAACGTGCTCCCCAATGTAGCCTTCTTATTGTTGTCATCCGTGACCCCTTGTGCTTCCCACACTGCTCTTACCACGAACTAGAACTGGTCCAAATCCTCATTCCCTACTCCTTTGAATACGGGTAGCTTGATCGCGTGCACCAAGTTGAACTGCAGGTTTGGTGGAGGTGGAGTGGGTGGAGATGGAAGTGAAGGAGGTGAAGTGGGTGGTGGCGTGGGTGGAGGTGGTAACTGCGGAATGCGTTGCCTTATCAAACTGACCATACTTCTTGGAGAGACCTGAGAAAGCTCTTCCTCGCTCTCTTGCAAAGGTGAAATTAAGTGACTATTTCCTAATCCCTCGCTACCTTTGTAGATATTTTGGCTCCATGTCATTCCAAACATTAATGTATTCACATAACTTGCTTTTCACATAACAACATCTTAATCCAAGTATTCAAAGATTTAATATACTTATATCGTGGTCCCTTGAGAAAACGTCGTTCTACTTCGTTGTAGCTCACGGTTGTGTCTACCGCAAACTCAGTGATAAATCCCCATATTTTCCAGTCGAGCCGATGGTCCACAGCTTGTGCAATCTTATCTTCTGATGCCTCTATTTTGCGCACTAATTCTAGAGTCCACACTATCGGTTGGTCAAGCTTACACCTTCCCTAGCTATCGACTAACCTCGCGATCCACTCGTACAGTTCAGAAGTAAAGGATGCGAAGAAGATCTCGTGGATTTTCGTATACACGTAGCGATCCAGCCACCTTTTCTCAGATACCTATGGAGTTCTGTTTTCTTGTGTTACGAACTCGTGAATCTTCTTGTCCAACCACTCTTCAATTTCCTTCTTTGTTGGGTTCCAGTGGCATGACATCAGACATTCCTTAGGCAGATCCCAGTCCCGGCATTGACACCATTTGTTGGCTACGTGGGGCCTGACCCAAGTTCAACAGTGAGTTTAGCCAAGAAAATCCCTGTACTATTGGCCCTTTCGGCAATAGTTCGTGGAGCACAGACTGAGGTCTCACCCGAAGTAGTATGGGAGGGTGCTAGAACCAGGTTTCCGCACCCTAGGGATGTCTTGATGAGGGTTCTAAAAGTTCGTGATCCTAATTTGTGCGCTGCACTACTCCGCATAGCTTTCTGTTCTTCGTAACCCACGCGCACCTTCATATTATTCCGATCCGATCCTTACGTGTGATTATATTAGTGCTTAACTTAGTTTGTGCGGGCCCAATATTCTTATTACTTGTTCAACTTTCATATTAGCGCGCGTACTTGAAATCAATATAAATGCATAAAGAATAGCCAGAACATAGAAATATAGATCTACAATTAGATGCACAATATTATGAATCAATCTTATCTTTATTAATACTCAAGTTAAGTTACAGACCTGACTCTGCCCTGCGCACTCAGCTGCAGTGGTCTACGCACTCAGTTGCGGACTCTACTAGGCCCCTGCGCACTCAGCTGCAGAGCCTCTACCTACTGCTACAACCCAATACACTTCAAATTCACTTCTATCTTCTAACCATGCCTTCGCATTAGTATATTACTTTTCAAAAACTATGACTAACTTTACCCTTAAAGCCTCGCTCTACTTATACAATCCCATGGTCCGCGAACCATGGGTAGGCCGACACACTTTACATTAAATTACATTATCTTAGGGCGGACAACCCTAGACTCTCACACTTTGCGCCCGCATTTCGCGGGGTCTTTACATTACACTTGACCAAAATTCAAGCTTCAAGCCCCAAAAACATGCTATGGGGGGATTCGCTACCCAACAGTCTCCAAGTTTGTCTGTGTCTTTGTAGCGCCAATCCCTTGTGTGAAATTGCATGCTTTTGCAAAACAATTTCCCCCTCAATCATCCAAGGGGTAGGGGGGGCTTTTGATATTTAGAATTTTTACCAAATTTCAGTTTGAGTTATCTGTTAATGAAATCTCAGATCACATTTGATTTCATTAGGTTGCATAATTTTTGTGAAATTTCCTTTACTTACACTTGAATGGTTCTTTTATTGCTTTATTGAAATAAGATATTGTTGTTCATAAGTAGTCTTGTTATATTGTTCTTTCGCTGATTTGGGATCATTGTGTGTTTGTTTTGAAGAATTCATTTGCATAGTTAGAATTAGCATTTTCACAAAAAGGAAGGGAATTGTGCATATATTACATTGCATGGTTTGACATCTTTTAGGGCTTTGAAGATATAGTTAGGAAGCTCTTATTTGTTGCATTATTGTTTGAATATCTTCGTTCTTATAGATAGATCTTCATATGAAAAGAGTTATTTTGTCATATTAGTTGCATCATAGGTGTATTCATGTGACATCGAGTTTTGAGCCTTGAAATCGAAACATAATTCAATATAAACTCTAAAATTCACTTAATTAACATAAGGAGCATTTTGAACTTAACGAAACACATAGAGGTCTAGGCTAGAGACATATTCTGACGTCTTTAAACATATGAGCTATCATTACTTGTCAGCGTTACATTTCGAGGGTGATATCCCATTCCACGTACGTAAGGTATATCAGATCGTTCTCCACGTACCTTCAGGTATAGGAGACGACGCTCCACGTACTCTGAGTAAATCAGAACACTTTCATTGAACAATTACACATTCGACAACACTAATACAAATTGCACTTCCATGTACCTCCAGTTATATTTTGGAAGTTCACGATTGGATGCAAGCTAGCCTTAGGAATCCGAGTCGTCTTCCTTGTCGCTCATGATACACCGAACAAAACATTAAGAGAAATTGCCTGCATGTACATAAATTCTTGGTTTACTAAGGTGGTATAGCGTAGTTCACAATGACTTGGTAATACTTTCTATCTAGTTTACCCCCTTTTTTTGTGCATTAATTTCTAAAATCAATTAATTGACCATTGAACAACATTCTCACCATGGAACAACTCCTTAGTGGATCTTAGGTTGAGACTAATGGCAAAATTTCCTGATTCGACCAATCAAGGAAACCCCTATGACGAGAATCCTAGTCCTTTTCTTTCTTTTGGAAATATTGGTGCTCCCTTTATGGAAAGGTTGTCCCTTCTTGGATTTACCATTGGTTTACCAGATGGTTATTTTCGACCTCTTTGGTTCTGAACGTGAAAACTGTGTCTCAACCAAGTTCTCCTCCACCTGAACAACATCAACCTCAAATTTATAGTAAAGTTGATCCTAAAGTTGACCCTTTTTCTTCTTCACCTATTGTCTCTTCATCCCTTTCTTTCTCCTTGCCTGGTGAAAGTCTTGATTCTAGTAACTAGAAAGCTAAGAAGAAGAAGAAGAAAAATAAGCAGGGGGGAAACCAAGAAACCATTGCTAACAATGCAACTAGTATGGATAAACCTTCCAATCAATGCCCAAAATTTAAATTCCACTATAAGTTATGTAAGGGTGACCACCTTCTTAAATATTGTCCTGGTATTACCAAGGTATTAGAAGTGTGGTCCGCAGGTTCACATCAACCTTTGTCGTCAACTTCTGGAGATCATGGTGGTGACAAACCATCTACTACTGATCATAAGGTTCATAGGAAGAAAGGTAAAGTTAAATTTCCCTATCAGTTATGTGAAGGGAATCATCCAATTAAACTTTTCCCTTATATGGATGAAGCCTCAAAAGTGTTGGAAACCTTATAGCTTCTCAGTCACGTCTTCTGGCTGGTTATAAAAATCTTCCTCCCAATCCTCCATTAGTTTATGAAATTATGGATCATAATTTGAATCCAATCAATTCCACTCTCTCTAAATGTGAATTCCATGAGTTTGTTGCAGACCTTTAGTTGATCATACCTTTCTCGTAGAGTGTGAAGTTCGTATCGCTCAAGTTCTCCTTGTTTCTTTAGGTGCAATGAACTAGGGGGAAATACTCCCGTTCCAACGGCATAGAGGGGGAATCCTCCCGTTCCCATGATGCAAGGGGGAAATCCTCTCATTCCCACAATATAGGGGAGCAATTCTACCATTCCCATAACACAAGGGGGTAGTTCTCCCATTCCCACGACACCCCCTCCAAGTAGTATGGTCACCTCCTTTGATTGGAATCAAGTGGCAGGATATCATCTTCCTCCTTATGTGCCCTTCCAGATCATAATAAAAACTTATAATATGGTCGTACCTAGCATAGTCATAGACAAAGGCGCATTTATTAGTATTCTGTCCTCAACTACTTGGAAATATTTTGGTTCTCCGCAACTTGTGCCCTTTACCTAGTATCTATTGGATTTTAACAGAAGAACCAATCAACCATTAGGGATCCTTCCTTAGTTGCCTATTACTTTGGGAGGAAATATTGTCTATATCAATGCGATGGTAGTCTGTTGATTAGAAAAAATGTCCTCCATCAACATTAGGGGAGACCACTCGGTTGAGATCTTAGAGCAGCTCCTTTTCCATTGAAGATGGTGGTCCTGACTAGTTATGGGTCCAGTTAACCTATCATCTAAGACTAACCTAAAACTAATCTAACCTAAACTAAGAGTTAATCTATACACATCATAGTATATTACATTTCCTTTATATCAATCTTTAAAGATGTAAATTAAAGAAGTAAATCGACACAAATGTTTGATCGATTTAAAAAGGCTGATCAAACTGTAATTAAATGATTTATTTGCCTCTTTAAGAGAGGAATTGATGCAAACTGAGGTGTAAATATAGAACTAATCTAAAAAAACCTATCTCAAACTAAAATGGGATAGCCCTCTCCTAATCTGAGAGAAAGTTAAATAAAACAGGGGGAAGGACTGGTTTATGAATGAATTCATGTGATTTTGTATTAATTAAAGGTAGCAGTTCATACTAACTAATACAAGTGAAAAATAGTTAAGCCTGCAAATGAATAATAAATAGTTATTAGTCATTGTAGGAATACATCAATGAATTAAGATTTATTTCGATCTCATTCTACCTTGCAAAGATAGCTTTAACAAAGTTTCAACAACAAAAGGTCAATGACACAACAATAATGCATAATAATGAAGAAACATAATACTATTTAGAATAAATATCAGAACCAAAAATGAAACTTTAAGAGTGAGACAATAATCCTGCATTATGGTAATAGTACACAAGAATAAGAATTAATTAAAACCATGTCAAAATTTACATTACAAATGTGCAGTCCTGGAGTAGCTCAGACCCATAATCACATTGCCTACAATAGTGCTAAGAAATGAGAACAGAGCTAGAAACCCTTTGTTTTCTCTATAATCGACCTTTCTGTACATAACAATAGTGTTATTGCACAAATCAAACAACCACAGAGAATCCTCCTTGAGTGGATCATGACCTATCCCATCTTATTGAAGAGACATGTATTTATACAAAGTTTCAAAGTTAACAAATCACTTCAGTTTCTCAACAAATGAGAAATAAAAGTAAATGAATCTGGATGTTTTGTAGTTTTTTGAATCACAAATTGAACTTAGAAGATCTCAGAAGCTTCATTTGGATCAGATTCGAACAGTCTTCGAATGAGCGGAAGGGTAGTTTCCAACAAATTCTCTGAATAGCCTTTTTCAACAACCTCTGTCTTTCTTTAGCGTTGTAGTGGTTCAATTGTTCAATTAAAATCAGAAGAGAAAGTTCTTCCAGAATCGGCCCTGCAATCCAAATACAACAAAGCAATCATCATTTTACAAATAATTTGAATCTAAACTAATCCCAATGAAAAACCAATGATAAATAGCCTAAGACCATTAATAGTGACTTATTCAAAACTTAATAGTAAAGACAGAACCAAAGTGTGACAAGTGGTGAATGCGGATGAATATCAGAGGTTGGAGTATCAGAGTTTTAACATGACACACTCTGCAAAAATTGCAATATATGGAGATTTCTGATGAGGAGCAGATGCAATATTATATTAATTTTGATAAAGACTATCAGATCCGCAACCAAATCGATGATTGTAAGATTAAGTCATATCGGTGATTTTAGATATGCACCATTTAAAAAGTTCTGATATGAGAGCAGATACGATTTTATAATCAATCCAAAACTTAAATCAAATCAGATCCAATATATCAGAGATTAAAACATATCGTAGGTCGGAGGTTATATCGCATATCAGATATCGGAGGTTATATGATATCAAAACTTTTAAGAGGTGACACATAACAAAAACTCTGATATGGGATTCTCCGATATAAGGGAGCAGAGGAGGGTTACGTGGTATGTGGGTCCTCCATAATACTTCAACCACTTTATAATATATATCACCAAAACCTATATTCGTTTGTTTGTATTAAAGCCATTTTTCATATGGTTCAGAGTTTATATTTGTATGTTTATTAAAAAAGGCTAAGCCACTTACCACATTATAATATGGTTAATGTATGAATCTTGGTCTTGGGGGCTATGTTTTATTAATTATTTTAATTATAAAAAAAAATGAATATTTTAATTAACTTAAAATCCTCAATAGTAAAACTAAGGCTAAATTTGTAAACCATAAGGGAAGATGAAACAAGCATTAATGAAAAATATGACTAGGCTAAACTAAAGCAATAAACACCCAAAGCCTAAATGGATGCAAAACGGTCCCCATGCCTATTATGACAGAATAAAATGGGGGTATTGTGTTTTCACTACAATATAGTCCAAGGCCCTTTGCATTTTAATTTACTCCTTGGGTGTGACTATGTTTATGACATGGGAGCTTTTGTCTCTTCACCCTTTCGTGTGATGTGTTTCCCACATGAAAGAAGAATTGTGACCATTGACCAACTTTCATTCGTTGGTCCTAATTTGACTCTTAATTAACCAAATTCCCTAAATGGTCCTTATATTCAAGTGGTATCTCCCTCACCATAGATAAGTTATGTGGCAACCAGTTCCATGCTTACGTCTGCAGATGATCTTGTAGGTGATGTAGTGCATCATGTACTGGGAGCACTAGCGCATGATCTTTCCATTGGATCCTTTCATATGTATCCCTTCTGGAACATTGTTCTCCCATCTAATGAGAGCCTCTTGGAAGCCATGGTCTGTGGGGAGCCATGATTAATATAACCAAAGTTGTCAAGGTAGATTTCTTTTCTTGTGTCAAGCTAGTTAAAAAATGAAACAAGGTCTCAGAGAAAATTTCATTTTCTTATGTCAATCTTCATAAAAAATGAAACCAGGTCCCATGAGAATAGCTCTTTTCCTATTTCAATATGGTTAAAAAATGAAACGAATCCCCTTCTAATTCGAGTCTTTGATTAGATCTCATAAATTCCTAGTCGAGTCTTTCACTTGATCTCATAAATGAACCTTGATTCCATCCACTTGTTAGTAACTAATAGTATACTTGGGTGAATGAAATGAAGCTTTGGGGGGCATGTCCTTATAATTAATTCATTATCTTGGGGGCATGCAAGCCATTTTCAAGCACAATTTTTTGTTTGTTTCAAGCTTGTATTAAAATGAAATTATCTTCAAGTATTCTCAAGCACAGTTTTCCTTGTTTCAAGGTTCTATAAAAATGAAACCTATCCCATATTTTTCCCCTCATGATTTCCATTTTTATCAACCTCTTTTTCTAGATGAGCCTTGGTTTTCTCATTCCATCATCACCATCTGCTTGGCTGATCATACACTTTCACTTGGTTGTTTTTTACCCTTTCCTAGGGAACAAATGCGATGAGAGGTCTTATTAGCCTACCTCTTGACCTTTGTGTGTTTTGAGTAGTTCCATCATGACCAGAACCTATTTCTATTCTTTTATACCACTTGTTCCTCTAGGATAGTCCTCTTTGAGCTCTTTTCAGACTCCCAAAACATGAAAATATTTCCAAGAACTTATCTTTTCAAAATCGTTAAAGTAAATGAAAAGACATCTACCTAGTATAAGTTTAACCCTTTTCCAGACTGGGATAGACTATTTACAAAAAAAGAATACTTTAGTCAAACATGGCGAAAAGTTTCTCCTGAGTATCATTTTATACGTTTTCAAACTCCAGAGACTAAGTTTACGAAAAGGAACATTTGGAGTTTTCTTTTTCACCTCTTTTTCAAACTCTCTAAACATGAAAAAGAAGTTGAGTTACACCTTCACTGGACTCATAAAAACATCAAACAATGATGGACTCATCGAACATGATGGAACCAAACCACTCCTTCTCAAGGTTCATTAAAAATACTCAGAGGGATTCATCTGTAACCTTTCGGACAGTGTTTGGTGATCTTCTTTTTGAGAAGGCTCTGCAGTTTGATATACAGCTTCTATGTCTCGATTCCCTTTTGATTTTATTTGGTTTTTATCCTTTGTTCTTTTCAGCCTCTCTTCTTGATCAACTTCTTTGGTTTTGCTAATAGGAGGGTCTTGAATTATTACACTTTTCTCCTTTCTCCTACTCCTTCTTGCTGTACTACTTTCAGGTACCTCGGGTGGCTCTTGAAAATAGTTCCTCACCAAAAAACGTTCCCAGGTGTCCCTATTTTTCTTTAATTGGTCCTCAATTAGAATTCTCACAAGCCCATGATGATACAAATGGGGCTCTATGTCTTCTATATTCTTTTGGACTGTTGTGCACATCTTTTTCAAGCTCAGCAATAAAAAGTAGGGCAGATTGAGGGTTTGGTTTTCTAAAAAGTTCATCAACAACCGAGTATGATACATATACATTGCCCCAAAACGGCCTTCACAAGTAATGAACTTTTGAATGATTAACAGTAAGCTGGCCCACTCCTCTTTTAAAGCATGGACAGGAATTCCTTTTTTGAATATAGTTACGTCCATACCTGGGTTGCGTAGTATGACTCTCCAAGCCTGCTCGTCAAAGCTCTTGTTCTTGAACCAGCGTTCACCTTCCTGGGGAAGTTCTGTAGCAGCTGCTATGGATGCCTCGGTGATTGTAAACTTAAGGTCCCCAATTTCCACCACCTGGCCGTTAAAAGACCTTGCAAAAGCTTTTGTAATCTCCTTATTGTGGCCCTTAAATTTTTGAATGAAACATAGCCATTTTGCCTTCTTCAGTAAGTCTTTCACTTGTGGGTATCCTTCCAAAAACTTGGGCCCTTCCAGTTCTGCCCTCAACAACAGACCCATCCCTCCTTCTGTTCTTAAAATTTGTCTGCGTGAGGAGGGTTTAGCGGAAGTGAGACGACTGGTTATGGGAGTGAACAGAGTTTATGGAGAAAACCTGTGACTGTGAGTGGAAAAACAGAGGACAGACAGTGGAAGTGAATTCGTAAAATGGGGTGAAGGCTTATGTGAGCACGGTGGAAATGCAGTCGTGATGTTAATAGAACAGTAGGGAGAGTACAGTGCATCTAGTGGAATTTTAAATTGGGTGGCTGCAGAGTAGACACAAACACGTTCATGAAACGGCTGCGGATTTTGTGCGGCTGAGAAGAGCCGTAGTCAAATCGACCACGTCCTTATGATTACAGGTGGAGTGTTAAGATGCAGCCAACACAAATTAAATCCGAAGGCTAATCATAAGACGGTTTGGAAAATAAATGCATGGTTCGTGGAGGAATGTCGTGGAATGGTTATGGAGCTATCACGACAATAATTGCATATAGTGGAGCTTATGGTTTAATAACTATGCAAAAATGTGTTTTTATTGCTATTTGAAATAAACTTTTACTCATACCTTAGAATTTTTGCCATTTGTTTGTCCATGATCAACTACTCCTTATTGATGCCTTTAGGTGCTCCATGTCTTCATAATATGTCATCGGTCATACCTGCATTTGCTTTCATGATTATTGAACTAACATCTTGACTGTCAATTTGAAAAACGGAGTGGTGGCTGCGGAAACTTCTTCTGGCTGCAAAAACTGGTTCCAGCTGCGGAGACTGACACAGCAACCACTTGACTGAATGGAGATGGAGAGATGATAACTGACTGAGTGAAAATGATCATGAAAGAAACTTTTATTGATGAAATGAAATGAAATGGAGTGGAGTGAAATGAAAATGAAATGGAGTGGAATGAAAATGAGGTGAAGTGAAATGAAAAATGGGAGAGAAAGAGATTTTTTTTATTTTTATTTTTAACAGAAATGAACAAAGGCTAGGCTGGTGGAGAAGAAGGATTCTTCTTCACCAGCCTTATTGTAGAACTATCTTGAAACATTTTGACAAATTCCTCTTTTGAGAGTGGCTTATGATAGATCTTTAATCTGTGGCCATTCACAATAAGAGGAGTTTGAAATTCATCAATGGTTTTGATTCTTACCACTCCATTGCTAAAGACTTTGTCAATCTCATATGGCCCAAGCCAATGAGTCTGAAATTTACCTTTGAAGTCTTTAAACTTGGAATCAAATAGTAATGCCCAATCTCCCTCTTGAAACTTTTTCTCTTTGATGTATTTGTCATGCCACTTAGCTCTTTGATACTGAACTAGATCAGTTCTTAGGATTGCTTCTTGTCTGATCTCATCTAGCTCATTCAACTGCTCCATTCTGTGCTTTTGGGCTTCTGATAGATCCATCCCCAACTGAACTGCCATCTTGAAAGTTTTGACTTGAAACTCAATGGGGAGCAGGACTTCTTTCCCATAAACAAGTTCATAGGGAGAATGTCCTGTTGTATTCCTCCATGTAGTTCTGTAGGCCCATAAGGCTTCAGGAAGCCTTTTTGCCCAATCTCTTCTGTGTAGATGAACAGTTTTGGTGATGATGCCTTCAATAACTTTGTTTGTAGACTCCACTTGGCCATTTGCTTGCGGATGGTAAGGAGTAGATTTTCTATGCTTGATTTTGTATTCTTCCATCAGCTTCTCCACCATGTTGGATGTGAATTGACTTCCCTGATCTGTCACAATTTCTCTTGGAACACCAAAGCGAGTAAAAATATCCTCATAAAGAAAACTAACAACTGAATTTTCAGTAGCAGAAAGTAATGCTTTGGCTTTTACCCATTTAGTGACATAATCAGTACATACCAATATATACTTCTTTTGTTTAGATGGTGTATTAATAGGTCCAATGAAATCTAAAGCCCATTTTTCAAAGGGTTCAATGAGTACCTGCAGTTGCAATGGCATTTCATTTGAAAGAGTCGGTTTCCCTACTCTTTGGCAGCTATCACACCTTTTGACATATTCTTTTGTATCTCTAAAGAGGGAAGGCCAATGATATCCTAAAGAAAGGATTTTATAGGCTTTCCTTTTGTCAGCAAAGTGTTTGCCGCATGGTTCATCATGACATGCCTTGAGGATGTCAGGAGTTTCATCTTCCCTAACACATCTTCTGATCACAAGATCTGGCCCTGTTTTAAACAATTCGTTAGAAATCCATGAATATTTTGAACTCTCCTGAATAATCTTTCTTATTTCACTAGGAAATAGATGTGGAGGTAGTTTCCCTGTAACCAAATAGTTAGCAATATCTACATACCAAGGAGTCTTAGTAGTTACTGCAAATAAATATTCATCAGGAAACTTATCCTCTACAAGAGAATATTCTTTAGTATTTTGGATCCTAGACAAGAAATCAGCTACTGTATTTTGTTTCCCTGGTCTATCCAACACAGTAATATTGAATTCCTGTAAAAGTAAGAGCCACCTTGTAACTCTGCCATTAGTAACAGGTTTGTTCATTAGATATCTAATCGCAGAATGATCAGTATGGACAAAAGTTTCATAGCCTGTTATATTATATCTAAACTTATTGATTGCATGAACAACAGCTAAGAACTCTTTTTCAGTCACAGTATAGTTCAACTCAGTGGGAGTTAAGTTTTTACTAGTATAGTAAATGGCATAAGAAACTAAATCCTTTTGACCCAACACAACTCCTAGAGCTGTATCTGAAGCATTTGTAGAAATATGGAAAGGAAGTTTCTAATTTGGTCCTCTCAGGATAGGTGCTTCAGATATTCTTGTCTTCAAAGCTTCAAATGCTGATTGGCAATCAGGATCCCATTTGAATTCACAATCTTTTGTAAGCAATTTGAAGAGTGGAGATGCTATTTTAATGAATTTCTCTATAAATCTTCTACAATACCCAGTAAATCCCAGAAAACTTCTAACATCTTTTTGACAATTTGGAATAGGCAACTTCGAGATGACTTCAACTTTTGATCTATAAACTTTAATCCCATCCCCTGAAATGTGATGTCCCAAAACAATACCTTCAGTAAACATCATAAAGCATTTTTCATGACTCAATGAAAGGTTTTTTTCTCTACATCTTATAAGGACTTTTTCCAAATTCTCTAATGCCTCTTCAAATGAATTACCATAAACTGTAAAATCATCCATATAAACCTCTACACAATCATGGATTAGATCAGAAAAGGTTCCTAGTACTGCTCTTTGGAATGTTGCGGGTGCATTACATAATCCAAAAGGAAGCATTCGGTAAGAAAAATTTCTCCATGGACAAGTAAATGTGGCCTTATCTTGATCTTCAAGTGCTACCTGAATTTGATTATAGCCACTAAAACCATCCAAGAATGAAAAGTACTTTTTGCCTACTAGAGTATCTAATACCTAATCGATAAAGGGAAAAGGAAAGTGATCCTTCAAAGTTGCTTTATTCAATTCCCTGTAATCAATGCATACTCTCCATTTACCATTCTTTTTAGGTACTATAACCAAAGGAGAAACCCATCGACTATCTGAAATTGGATAAATGAAGTTTACATTGAGTAGTTTTTGGAGCTCTTCTTTCACTATCTCCCTAAGGTTTGGATTCATCCTTCTCTGAGGTTGTCTGATTGGTATACTATTTTCCTCAATGTAGATGTGATGAATGCAAGTCTTAGGGTCAATACCTTTCATATCAGTATACTCCCATGCAAATGCAGTAGAATGTTTTTGCAAGATTTTGGTTAGCTCTTCCTGTTGTGACTTTTCCAAATTTTTATTGATATTCAATGTTTTACCTGGAAAAATCTCAATGGCGGAACTATCAAACTCTTCCATAGAGTAAAGATACATTTGTCTAGATGATAGATACTCAATGTCAGAATCTAACTGAAATTGTGTGTGGTCATATTCTGAAGATGTTTCAAAATTTTCTAATGTGTTCAGAATTTGACTATCTTCACTGATTTCGGAAATGGTAAAGACAGGTTGTATAGTGTCCTCATCATCGACCCATTCATTATCTCCTACTTCTGTAATTTCTTTTGCTGGAGGATACAAATTGAATTTCTTTGTCGAACTACCATCAGAAATGTACATATCTCCAGATCTACAACTAATGAAAGCATCAGCGGTGGCTAGCCAAGGTCTTCCTAAGATGAGTGGGTGTCCTCCTAAATTACTCTTGGGAGTCAAAATCATGAAATCTACTAGATATTCCCAAGAATCTAAGGAGACTGAAATATATTCTAATACACCATCTGGTTTGATAATTGATCGATCTGCAAGTTGCAGTAAAGTAGGTGTAAAAAAAAGATTAGGAAGTTTTAGTTGTTCCATAGTCTGTCTACTCATAATGTTGATAGCAGCCCCTAAGTCAATCAAAGTATTTGGAATTTCTACCCCATTTATATGTGTCTTGACAATTGGACTACCGGGATCTACATACTTCTGCATGGTAATTTTTACCATCATGATATCTGCAATTTTTCCTACCAAGTGAATTCTTCTTGTATCTCTTGGTTTCCTTCCTGGTCTTTTGAGACTCAACTCCTTTATTGTTTTTGCTAGAATAGGAATCTCTCTAATGGCTTGTAGCAAGGGAATCTTGATACAGACATTCTTTAATTCATCTAAGAAATCATAGTCAGGAAACAAGATTTGTTTTTCCACTCCTTTGTCAATTTGTAATCTTTCAGGGAAAGGAGGTCTGGATGAAGATGCAGGTTGCTCAACTATAGGAATTGTGGGGGTTGACTCTTTTCCTTTTTCTTTTTGAGTGTTTGAGTTTTGAAGAGATGCTTTAGAATCTTTATTGGATTCAAGAGAATCTTCCTCATAAATTCTTCGCTTTTGAGCATCTATAGAAGGTTTTTCTAAAACTCTACCAGATCTGAGTTGTACATCATTAAGAGGAACAACCACATAGGTACGAAATTGTTGTCTTTCTACCATGTAAGCATTTTGAGGATTTTTATTATTGGGATTTGGCAATGGCTGGGATGGTAGTTGATTTGTCTTTTGTTGGAATGGAAGCAAGAGTTGAGAATTTGGATTTTGTTGAGAAGGTTGTTGTTGTTGTGGAAATGGCAATGAAAGTTGTGGGTTTTGATTTGGAAGTTGTGGAGCTTGTTGATTTTGAAAAGATGGAGGATATTGATAAAATTGAGCAAATCTCCCATAAGGATTTTGCATACCTTGTACCCATGATTGATATGGATTTTGTGGTTGGGACCAAGGTTGTTGCCAAGGATTCCAATTTGGTGGGGGTTGAAAGTTCATGGGGTTGTTAAACCCTTGATTTTGTTGCCCCTGCCAAGGTCTCCTTGAAACAAAGCAGAGAGACTATTGAATTTGGATCTTCTTGAAAGACAGCTTTGAGCCAAGGAATTGAAGGAAAATCCTTGGTCTCATGGCTTTCTGAGCAAATCATACATGTTTCTACAACTTTTACATCCAAGGGGCATTCCCTTAGAGCATGTTTCTTCCTACATTTTGGACAAAAGATGGCCAAAGCTTCAGCTTCTGCTTTCTGCTTGTTTTGTATTTTAAGGGTGTCTAGTTGTTCACTAAGGCTCCCTAGGATATTAGTTTTAAACTCATCAAGCATATTTCCAATCTCTGCCCTACTTACTGATCCAGTTGCAGATTTGTTTGCTCTAATGAGAGAAGGATCTCTAAGCCCTTTTCCAGTGTTAGATTTTCCCCTTGAGAGATGAACACATAGTTCTACTATGTCATGATTCAGTGGAAGTTGAGAAATATCTCCATTTCCCATCATGTTTAAAATATCTATCCATTCATCTCTAATGGCTTTTAATAGGAGGGATTTCAAGGTTTCCTCATCTAAGTTACTCATTTTTGCTCTTTTCAGGTTGTATTGAAATCTTTCAAGTAAATCCTCCAAGTTTTCATCTTCTTTTTGCACCATTTTGAATACCTCATCCTTATGGTTGGTGGGCATGCAATATTCCAGGTATCTATCCAAAAATGTTTGTTTCATATCATTCTAAGTCATAATAGATTGAGTGACTAATCCCATGAACCATTTCAAAGCAGCCCCCTTCAATGTTGAAGGAAACAATTTGAGTTTTTGAGAGTCTTCCATATAATCATAAGTTCGGCACACGACTTCAAACTCAAATAGAAATGTTTCAGGATCCTCACTTCGTAACCCATAAAAGTTTGGGAGGACAAATGGTGATATGTTTTTCATTGTTGTACGAGATTCCTCATCAACTATAGGAAATCCAATTGAGTTATCTCCATCCCTATTTCCCCCATTGTTACCTCTACCTCCTCCATTGTTTCCTCCTCCTCTACCTCTACCTCTACCTCCTCCAAATCCGTTTACTACTTCCTCTGTCATGATAGTTTCCTCAGAGATTTCAGAGTCCTCTGGTTCTTCTACTAATGGCGAACGAGGAGGAATTTCTCCCTCTTCTTCTTCAGGTGATTCTACTTCTTTGATTACAATATGTTCCCCTGTAGAAGTAAAGAAAGGTTCTTTCCCTAGGTCAGATTCGGTGGATAATGTGGGAGAGTCTCCTAATTCAGTTGCTGCCCCTTGAATTCCAGGAATCCTAAGGCTAGGAGTGTGAGTTGGAGATGTTGGAGGTGTATCTTGTCTATGCCTTGAAGTAGATGGAGTTGTAAAAATCAAATTCTCGGCCTTAGCTATAAACCTTCCCCTAGAATCTCTTTCTCTATGCATGTCATTTTTTACTTTTTTTCTTCAAGTCGGGCTAATAATTCTCTTTCTGATATTCCAGATCACTCTAGGTGCAAGAAGAGAGCATACTCAAGAAAATATTGAACCAATAACTCTCTTTTCTGATCCTCCATATCACACTAGGTGCAAGAGGAGAGCATACTTTGAGAAGTTATCAATTTTTACCTTCCTTGAAATTTTTCTTTTTCTTTTTTTTTTTAAATTGGCTACCTAGTTACACTTCCCCAGCAACGGCACCAAAATGTTTGGTCAATTTAGAGTGTCCTAAATTGCTATATTAATTGTCAATCTAGGAGTCGTAAACTATTGAAGTGCGACACACTATATGTGCAAGATAACGTATTTCTTACTTTTTGTCGTTTTTTATTTTTAGTTTGTTTTTTGGTTTATCTTCATTGATTCCCTAATGTGAGATGGCAATTCTAAAAGACAAGTATGGATAAAAATGTTCGAGGCAATGATGTCCTTTAAAATGTTTTCCAAAACTTCAAACTCGCAAAAAGGTTTTAAAACATGCAATGATGAAATTAATTCCTAAAAGAAAATGAAAATGTGCCACTATTCTAATCAAACAAACAGTGAAATGTTGATCATGAAACCCATTATCCTTGCTGCTGTCTAAATACAAAATAAACTGAACTCAAAGAAATCCAAAAATTGCAAGCAAAGTAAGCTAAAATCAAATTACATCAACTCATATTTTGACCCCTCACCATTAGTCTCGCTATGGCTTTCAGAGGTAATCATAAACAACTTGAGCAATCTGATATCTGATTTGCAGAAAAATAAACTAATATCAAATTACACACTCATACTTCAATCCCTCACCATTAGTCTCGCTATGGCTTTCGGAGGTAACTGATAATGACATGAGAAATTTAATATCTAACTTGCAGAAAAATAAACTAATATCAAACTACACTCTCATACTTCAATCCCTCACTATTAATCTCGCTATGGCTTTCGGAGGTAACTGAAAATGACATGAGCAATTCAATAACTAACTTGCAGAAAAATAAAATAATATCAAACTACACACTCATACTTCAATCCCTCACCATTAGTCTCGCTATGGCTTTTGGAGGTAACTGATAATGACATGAGTAATTTAATATCTAATCTAACTAATAAAGCAAATGAACAAAACTGAAGTAAATAAAACAGTGCTGGAATTAAAAACTAAGAAAAATAAATCAGCAGAAAAACAAGATTGATTCCATGTCATTAGTCATTGTAAAACTATGTGCAAATGCCCGGGCTACCTACTGTAATCTGGAACAAAGACACTGATCAGTTAACAGCAGTATAAAAGCATGTAAAATTATGGACAGAAATAACACGTTAATACCATAAGAAATGCAATATATACAAGTGAATAATTATGGCATCAGGAACATAAGGAAATAAAGCATGAAACTATACAGCAATAAACAAAACCTCGGTGTGTACAGGGGCCCTCTGCACAACCTCGGGCAATCAGCTATCAACCACGAATTGTGCTTATAAACAGAGTCTTCTCATGTATTCAAAATGCAGTCATAACAGAGAAATAATGTCACGGCACAGTGGGCTCGTTAACAGTCAAAATTACATTACAAAGGCTAACTATTATGCGTATGGGAACGCATTATTTATAACAGAAGACAACATAACTAATTTCCTAAAATCTGCGCTGATAAAGGACACGTGAACATCGACATCCAGGGATTTAGCATTATGGATGCCGTGGTGATTAAATCTATTGAGGGTGGCTGTTGGATTCGCCTTATGGAGCAGTCCACAGGTGTTGATATTTCCCCAGAGATCTAGGAACCGCCACGCAAGTCTTCACGTGGTGAAAAATGGTGTTCTGTAACCGTAGGACTCTTATGTTGACCACCGCTTGACTACCTTTGACCACGGCCTTCTTTGGTGAATTCGACTAAGCCAATAGGACTCGGTCCATGTCCACGTCATTTCCAACTTGCCCATGTGGCTCGATTTGCCTGAAGACACCTGCAATATAGACTTTAACAAAAAGGCTGCGGAAAGTGACAAGATTCCGTAGCTCAATGAGCAAAAATCTAATTCAAACAGCAGACACAAAACATAGTTAGGAAACCACTTTATATGTTCTTTTTAAACTAATATGCAATGATGTTGACAGCTTAGGAGGTCCAGGGAAATGGAAAAAGGTCTAGAAAGGTGTATAGGAAAGATGCAAGTTTGGGACTCAACAGAACCCACGCCCAATTTACATCTCGTGATTGTCATTTTTATCAGCTAATTTCTGCTAGATGAGCCTTGGTTGTTTCATTCCATCGCCACCTTCTCATTGGCCAATCATATGCTTTCATTTGGTTGTTTTTCCTTTCCTAAGGAACCACAGTGATGAGTGGTTTTGTTAGCCAACCTCTTGACCATTACATGTTTTGAGCAGTTCCACCACTGCCAGAACCAGTTGCTACCCTTTATACCACTCGTTCCTCCAGGACGAGTCACCTTTAAGCTCTTTTTTGACTCGTAAAACTCATATGAAAATATTGCCGAGTATTTTTTCCCTTTTTGACTCGTTAAAGGGAATAAAAACGGGGGGGTCCGCTTTCAGCTCTTTTCTGACCCTTTAAAAGCGAAAAGATGGTCAAGCCCTTGTCGTTTCGAACTCGTTAACAGATGTGAAACATCGTGTGCCCAGTATAAGTTTATCCCTTTTTCGGGTTAGGAGGCACTATTTACGAAAAAGGTACTCCTTGACTGAAATGGTCAAGCGGTTCTCTCAAGTATTATTTTCTACCTTTTTGGGCTCGAGAGACACAAATGTACGAAAAGGGACCATGTGGAGTTTTCTTTTATGTGTCTTTTTCAAACTCTCTAAACATGAAAAAGACACCAAGTTACACCTTTGTCTGACTCATTAAACTATTAAACGACATTGGATTCGTCACCATGACGAATATGAGCTTCTCCTTCCTAAGCTCGTTAAACTTACTAGGTCGGATTCGTCCTAAGGATGAACTTACAGTGCAAGAATATGCTATCCCCTTCAAGCTTGCGATTAAAAAATAATTGGGGTACTTGCTAGAAATGGTGAGGGGAAATTTGGAAATCTATCAGTCGTGTCGACAGCTCACTCTTGAACATGACACTCTTTGCTTCGTGTCGGGTGGGGACATCCTCCTCTGTATCGTTGACCTTCCTGAGTTTGGACTGTTCATTTTTGCCTTCCATTTGATCTCTGCCACGTCATCATGACCAGTGATCCCATGCATCCAAAAGCTACCAAACTTCCAGTTGTGTCGCCGATATATTCAAGAGTTGTCCTTCTACAGTTACACTTACCTCTGATTCTCTGTATCATCCAAAATCATTTTGCATCCTCTTGTCTCATGTTGATGATGTGGGATTCATTATGGACCTCTTTTGACACAGTCACTTTCCGTCGACTTCAACTCATTATCCGGGAAGTTGACCGAGGGACTCTCTTCCAGTACCTTAGAGCTTGCATGCCCTAATGGAAAGTTCTTCGCACTGGATGACAAGTTCACATCATTAGCTTTCGATCGAGTGATTTCACAAGTGTTCGATTTGAGTTCCTGTATTCACATTCTGTGAATTGTGTTGATAGTACGTTGAGGACCATTGTCATTATTGGTGGTTTCTCTCGCGCTTGTTAACATTTTACATCATTGACTGGTAATCAAGAGACTTTCTAGCATGTTCGACGTCAACACATCTATTCGCATGCTAGGATTTGTACTTTGATCGGGTCGTATTGGAGCGCAAGACCCTGGACTTAGATCACAAAAAGTCCAGGTTGCGAAGTGATGTGACATGGTTATGTTGATATGCATGTCTCTTTCAGACGGCTGGCTGCGACCAGACCATGAGTTATCATATGTGATCCTTCTCTTTATTGGATGGTTGCGACCATACCTTGGTTTCATTATGATCCTCATTGACTGATGGCTATGCCCATACCTGGATCCATTTACATGATCATTCTCTGGATGGTTGCGTCCATGCCACAATTCATGTATCATTTGATAGAGATCTTAGTTTATGTATATGTATATGTACTTGCTTGCAGGTTTTATGAAGGCAAACCGGTTCCCCGCACTGATTTATAAAGCATTTCATCCCTCACTCTAGCTCAGCCTTCACGCTTTAGGGGGCATCTATTACACAACATTTTGCCACTGTCCCTGTACTCCCCGTTCCTTGATCCTGGAGGACCTCTACAGTGAACCCCGCATGCTTTTCCTTCATGAAGAAACTCCCATTGTATCCCTCTTCATGAGCAAATCAATTCCCTTTTGCACCATTTCCTCTGGAACTTCTGTTTTGCCCAGTTCACAAGACCGGCGCTAATGACCTTTATCTCCCTCGCGCAGATGTGCAAAGATTAGTACTACTCCTCACACCGATCGGAGCGACTGGGTTGTGTCTCAGTTGCGCTGGTCCTGTTATGGAAAGTTTTTTAAATTAGAGCCGAAGCTTCCAACTCTAGAATCTCCATAATGGAAGTCTGGTAAATGGTTTGGTCAGATTGGGTCAAGGATGACAGTTTGGGGTCCTTCCCCCTATAATGATGGAACTACCTCAAGGGATAAGTCCTTCTCGCATGAGAAGAGGATCCATCTCCCATCCATATTTCCTTTATAAACCTCCCTTCTTCCCAAGCACAAATTAGTCACAGTTGATAGTTTTGGCTGAGTGTGAGTGTTATAGTTGCAAAGTGTTGATGCTATTTTGGAGTAGACAAGCAAGCTATTACTAGTTGTAGCCATATAGTTGTGTGAGGGAGAAGTGTGTTTTGTTTTGGAGTGAAGCCTAAAGGGAAGAGCTTTAAAACTATAGTTGTTTGAAGCCATCATGGAATGCTAGCAGAAGTTTTTGGGAACCTGGTCTTGTTAGAGGGAGACTGCAACGTCAAGACGAATGGTTGTAATCTCTCTTTGATATTAATATATGCAACTATCGGTTGATTTCCTACATGTTTTGTAATATTACATATTCATGGCTTAATGTTTCTTGACTTATTAAGTAGGTTGAATTGAAATTTGTATATTATTATGTTTGGATGTTGTCGTTGTTTACTTGTTACAGGAGCTTGAAGAAGGAAGCGAGAGATTGTTGGAGCGAGCAAGCGAGGGCATTATCAAGTAAGATAAGTGACCAAGAGGTAGGCCCTCTTGATTGATTCTAACCTAAGGAAATCTTCCATAGAATGTATCTATTGTGGCTAGACCCATTATCGGGCTAGAGGAATTCGTTCGTGTCCGCACTTATAATTTTACTTCACCACAAATTGGTGACTCCACTGGGGAATGAATCCTTTTGTTTGTCTTGGATTTCATGATTTTGTGAGAACTTTTCTAGTTCCATATTTTCCCTTTGGTTCTGTTTCTTTTCTCCTGCTTACTAGCTTGAGTCTAAAATTCATAGTAGCAGATCTGGTCCCTGTTTCAATTTTTTTTTATTTTTTCCTTAGCTCCCTCGATCAGCGCGCTTAATTCACTGATAGTCGCGCCTAGCAACGCGAGTTGATGAGAAACAGTCGTGCTAACCAGCCTTTGGTGCTTGTTGTCAGTTAGGCAGTCGCGCCGATGCCTGTAAGTGAAGATTAGGGCCTGACCCCAATCTTGGCCAGTGTGTTCTGCTCTTGTGATTTTGACCCTGTAAGCCTTTTAGACCATTTTCTCCCTGACTAGAAAGCTTCATTTAGCTTGCTTTGTGTGCTTGCTTGGTTTAGCCCACCCTCTAATGTGTTAATTCTGGCCCAAAAGTCGCTCCGGTCTCAGGGGTAAGAAAAAATCAGAATTTCTCTCATTCCAGTGCTAGTGTGTCTTGAGCCTCAGACTCTCTTCTTCCTCCCAGAAATGACTAGGATGCTTTGTTTTCAATTGAATGAGTAAAAGAGTCTCATTTGTTCTCTTATTTCGAGTGTCTCTTTTCTCTTCCAAGCATAGATTACATTGCTTGGTTTATCGATTGAAGCATTTATGTGTTTGGTTTGTTCGATTCAAGGAAGAAGTTGTTTTTAGTTCCATTTATCATGCTTTGGATTTGATTGATGCTTGTTTGTTTAGAATTGTGAAAATTTTCATTAAAGTGATTTATGTGAAAGCTTCATTTTGCATTTTATGAAAAGAAGAATATCATTCTAGTTTACTTAAGCGAAAATACTGCATTAGTAGCGTTATTGAGAAGCTAGAATTGCATCATCATAAGCATTGGAAATGAAATGAAACTTCTTATGTTGTTATAGGAAGACTAAGTGAATTTAGGAGATTTATTAAAGAAAGATTTCATTCTTTCATTGTTGCATTGATTTTGCTTTCTCTATCTCTTAATTAGTGATAACTTTCATAGAAGACAAAGATCTTTTTTCTCATATAGCTGCATATAGGAGTTTTCAGATGACAACGGTAGGGCCTTGTAATTGAAACCCAATTGAAGATCAACTGTTAAAATTTATCGAATTAACCTAAGGAAGCATTGAAACTTAATGCTCACATTTAGTGGTCTAGGCTAGAGAAGTGTTCCAGCGTCTTAAAACCTAGCAGCTGTCGTTCGTTTCGGCATTAGACAGCGCTAGTACGGACTTGTGCTCCCCGTATCGTCGTGTATATAAAGTGAGACCCCACTAGATTTTCAATCCTTTATCCATTGGAAGCCGACTCTGCCACCTTGTAAACGTGATACACCGAACACACCATTCGAGGAGATTTCCTGCCCGTACTTCTCGGTTCGCCAGGAGGTATTCTGCAGTTCACAGTTACCTGGTAATCCTTTTGCCTAGAATACCATGAGTAGTCATTTTTTATCTTTAATGACACTTTAAATTTGAAAACGTCATCAAGCACTTGTCCTTTCGAGCTCGTTAATTCCAAAAGCGACTAGAGTCACCTTTCGTCCTTTTCTCGACTCTTAAAATATGAAAAGGCAAAGTTTTGTTTCAGTGTTCTAAAATTAACTTCCCACGAAATATTCCTAGTAAAAGTTATCTTCCTTAGTAATTCGTTAGGGTCGATTCCAATGGCAACATACCCAAAGTCTACCAGTTAAGTGTTCCCCTCGGATGGGAATCCTGGTCCTTTTCCTTCTTTTGGAAATGTTGGTGCTCCTTATATGGCAACATTGTCCCTCCCTAGGATAACCATTGGTTTACATGTCTGGTTATTTTCGACCTTGGTGATCCCAAGTGTCCCAACTCCTACCCGGTCATCTCCTTCATTTGAATCACGTCACGATGATTCTAAGGTTGACCCCTCACCTTCTTCCCCTATTTCTTCACCCTCCTCTTCTACTTCGCCTGGTGAAAGTTTCAAGTCTAGTAACCAAGAAGCTAAGAAGAAGAAGAAGAAGTTAGATAAGAGAGAGGCCAACCGTGCAGCTATTACTCCAAATGCACCCCCCGTCGACAAACCTTCTGATCCTTCGCAGAAGGTAAAATTCCCTTGCAGGTTGTGTAAGGGTGACCATCTCCTTCGAGACTGTCTTGGTATTCCCAGAGTCTTAGAGATGTGGTCTCAAAACCTGAACCGACCATCCCCGTCAACCTCTGGAGATCATGTCGATGCTACGCCTTCAGCTAATGATGGTAAGAAGAAGGGAAAGATTAGATTCCCCTGTAGGTTATGTGAAGGAGAGCATCTTCTTCACCTTTGTCCTCTTATGGATAAATCTTCCAAAGTTTTGGAAAACCTTGCAGCTCCTCAACCCCAACTTCCTGTTGATTATTACAAGCTTTCTTCTGACCCTCTCCTAGTTGGTCAAGAGATTAACTTAGGTTCATCTCTTGTCCGTCCTGCTCTTCCTGAGCGAGACTCTCTTGTGTCTGTTCCCAACCAACCATTGGTTGAAAAGAGTGTCGACTTGGCATCGCCTTCAGTTGTTCACTCTATTCCCGAAGAAAGTAGTGATCGCATTGCTCATGTTCTTCTTGTCTCCTAAGATTCTCATGAATCAAAGAGTGACCCTCCCATCCCAGTTGTTCAGGAGAGTCCTTCTCCTATTCCTGTACAGCATGGGGGCAATCATATGATACCCCCACCAAGTAGTTATGTCGTCTCTTTCAATTGGGGTCCATTGACTGCTTTCCGCCTTCCATCTTATGTGCCTTTCCAGATTACAGTACAAGCCTATAACATGGTAGTACCTGGCACTATATTAGATGAAGGTGCATCGGTTAGCATCATGTCTTCTACTACTTGGCAAGCTTTGGGCTCCCCACAGCTTGTGCCTGTCACTCAGAATCTGTTGGCTTTCAACAGAGGAACCAGTCAACCCTTGGGGGTCCTTCTGAAGTTCCCTATTACTTTAGGAGGAAAGACAGTCTATATAAACGTGATGGTAGTCCAAGGTCCGTTAGATTTCAATATTCTCCTTGGACGCGACTATGTTTATGTCATGGGAGCTCTTGTTTCTTCACTTTTCCGTGTGGTTTGTTTTCCGCATGAAGGGAGAATTGTGACTATTGATCAACTGTCGTTCATTGGTCACCAGGCGCATCCTTTGCAACCATCGTCCCCTATCGGCTCTTTTTTGCAAGCAGTACCTTCCCCACCACAGGTCAATTATGTGGCTACCCATTCCGTCTCTACATCTGCTAATGATCACACGAATGGTCTTGTACATTATGTACTGGGGGCATTGGAACCCGATCTGTCTTTCATACCAAATGAAATGTATTCCTCCCAGAGCATGGTTCTTCCATATAGTGAAGACCTCTAGGGAGCCATGTTCTCTTATGGGTCATGAACAGACGTCATGAGCATAGTTCCTTGTCTTGTGTCAAGATCGTTAAAAAATGAAACAAGGAGTCACAAGGATAGTTCCTGGTCATGTGTCAACCTCGTTAAAAAATGAAACAAGGAATCATGAGCATAGTTCCTTGTCTTGTGTCAAGCTCGTTAAAAAATGAAACAAGGAATCGTGAGGATAGTTCCTGGTCTTATGTCAACCTCGTTAAAAAAATGAAATGGAGTTGTGAGCATAGTTCTTTGTCTTGTATCTAGCTCGTTAAAAAATGAAACAAGGGACCGAGGATAGTTCCTAGTCTTGTGTCAACCTTGTTAAAAAATGAAATAAGGGGTGAGCATAGTTCTTTGTCTTGTGTCAAGCTCATTAAAAAATGAAACAAGGGATCGAGGATAGTTCTTTTACTATGTCAACCTCGTTAAAAAATGAAACACCTCCCATTTCCAAATCGAGTCTTTGCTTAAGATCTCATAAAATCCCAGTCGAGTCTTTCCAAGATCTCGAAAGTGAACCTTCATTCCATCTACCTAGTTGATTGAAATGAAGCTTGGGGGGCATGTACCTCGATTGCGTCATTATGTTGGGGGCATGCAAACTTATAGCAAGCATAGTTTTTCGTTTCAAGCTTGTGTAAACATGAAACTAAATCCAAGCAGAGTTCTCCATGGTTCAAGCTTGTGTAAAAATGAACCCACGCCCAATTTACATCTCGTGATTGTCATTTTTATCAGCTAATTTCTGCTAGATGAGCCTTGGTTGTTTCATTCCATCGCCACCATCTCTTTGGCCAATCATATGCTTTCACTTGGTTGTTTTTCCTTTCCTGAGGAACCGTAGTGATGAGTGGTTTTGTTAGCCAACCTCTTGACCATTACATGTTTTGAGCAGTTCTACCATTGCCAGAACCAGTTGCTACCCTTTATACCACTCGTTCCTCTAGGACGAGTCACCTTTAAGCTCTTTTCTGACTTGTAAAACTCATATGAAAATATTGCCGAGTATTTTTTCTCTTTTTGACTCGTTAAAGGGAATAAAAACGGGGGGTCTGCTTTCAGCTCTTTTCCGACCCTTTAAAAGCGAAAATATGGCCGAACCCTTGTCTTTTCGAACTTCTTAATAGATGCGAAACGTTATGTGCCGAGTATAAGTTTATCCCTTTTTCGGGTTGGGAGGCACTATTTATGAAAAAGGTACTCCTTGACTGAAATGGTTAAGCGGTTCTCTCAAGTATTGTTTTCTACCTTTTTAGGCTCGAGAGACACAAATGTACAAAAAGGAACCATGTGGAGTTTTCTTTTACGTGTCTTTTTCAAACTCTCTAAACATGAAAAAGATATTGAGTTACACCTTTGTTGGACTCGTTAAACTATTAAATGACATTGGATTCGTCACCATGACAAACATGAGCTTCTCCTTCCTAAGGCTCGTTAAACTTACTAGGTCGGATTCGTCCTAAGGATGAACTTACAGTGCAAGCATATGCTATCCCCTTCAAGCTTGCGATTAAAAAATAATTGGGGTACTTGCCAGAAATGGTGGGGGGGGAATTTGGAAATCTATCAGTCATGTCGGCAGCTCACTCTTGAACATGACACTCTTTGCTTCGTGTCAGGTTGGGACATCCTCCTCTGTATCGTTAACCTTCCTGGGTTTGGGCCATTCCTTTTTGCCTTCCATTTTATCTCTGCCATGTCATCATGACCACCAATCCCATGGATCCAAAAGTTGTCAAAGTTCCTATTGTGTCGCCGATATGTTCAAGAGTTGTCCTTCTGCAGTTACACTTACCTCTAATTCTCTGTATCATCCAAAATCATTTTGCATCCTCTTGTCTCACATCGATGATGTGGGATTCATTATGGCCCTCCTTCGACATGGTCACTTTCCGTCAACTTCAACTCATTATCCGGGAAGTTGACCGAGGGACTCCCTTCCAGTACCTTAGACCTTGCATGCCCCAATGGCAAGTTCTTCGCACTCGACGACAAGTTCACATCATTAGCTTTAGATCGAGTGATTTCATGGGTGTTCGACTTCAGTTCCTGTATTCACATTCCGTGAATTGTATTGATAATACCTTGAGGAACATTATCATTATTGGTGGTTTCTCTTGCGCTTGTTAACAGTTTACATCATTGACTGGTAATCAAGCGATTTTCTAGCATGTTTGACGTCAACACATCTATTCGCATGCTAGGATATGTACTTTGATCAGGTCATGTTGGAGCGCAAGACCCTGGATTCAGATCACAAAAAGTCCAGGTTGTGAAGTGATGTGACATGGTTATGTTGATATGCATGTCTCTTTCAGATGGCTGACTGTGACCAGACCATGAGTTATCATATGTGATCCTTATATTTATTGGATGGCTACGACCATACCTTCGTTTCATTATGATCCTCCTTGACAGATGGCTGCGCCCATATCTAGATCTATTTACATGATCATTCTTTGGATGGCTGCGACCATACCTTGGTTTCTTTATGATCCTCCTTAACGGATGGCTGCGTCCATACCTGGATCCATTTACATGATCATTCTTTGGATGACTGTGTCCATGCCACGATTCATGTATCATTTGACAGAGATCTTAGTTTATGTATATGTATATGTACTTACTTGCAGGTTTTCTGATAGCAGACTGGTTCCCCGCACTAATTTATAAAGCATTTCATCCCTCACTCTAGCTCAGCCTTCACGCTTTAGGGGGCATCTATTACACAGCATTTTTCCACTGTCCTTGTACTCCTCGTTCCTTGATCCTGGAGGACCTCTACAATGAACCCTGCATGCTTTGCTTTCATCAAGAAACTCCCATTGTGTCCCTCTTCATGAGCAGATCAATTCCCTTTTGCACCATTTCCCCTGAAAATTCTGTTTTGCCTAGTTTACAAGATCGACGCTAATGGCCTTTGTCTCCCCTCGCGCCGATGTGCAGAGATTAGCACTACTCCTCGCGCCAACCGGAGTGACTAGGCTATGTCTCAGTCACGTCCATCCTATTATGGAAAGTTTTTTAAATTAGAGCCGAAGCTTCCAGCTCTAGAAGCTCCGTAATGGAAGTCTGGTAAATGGTTTGGTCGGATGGGGTCGAGGATGACAGTTTGGGCTCCTTTCCCTTATAATGATGGAACTACCTCAAGGGATAAGTCCTCCCATGAGGAGAGGATCCATCTCCCATCCATATTTCCTCTATAAACCTCCCTTCTTCCCAAGCACAAACTAGTCACAGTTGATAGTTTTGGCTGAGTGTGAGTGTTATAGTTGCAAAGTGTTGATGCTATTTTGGAGTAGACAAGCAAGCTATTACTAGTTGTAGCCATATAGTTATGTGAGGGAGAAGTGTGTTTTGGTTTGGAGTGAAGCCTAAAGGGAAGAGCTTTAAAACTATAGTTGTTTGAAGCCATCGTGGAACGCTAGCAGAAGTGTGTGAGAACCTAGTCTTGTCAAAGGAAGACTGCAACCTCAAGATGAATGGTTGTAATCTCTCTTTGATATTAATATATGCAACTATAAATTGATTCCCTACATGTTTTGTAATATTACATATTCATGGCTTAATGTTTCTTGACTTGTTAAGTAGGTTGAATTGCAATTTGTATATTATTATGTTTGGATGTTGTTGTTGTTTACTTGTTACAGGAGCTTGAAGAAGGAAGCGAGAGATTGCTGGAGCGAGCAAGCGAGTGTAGAAATTCCCACTGTAGATCAACAAATTATGCAATATACTAAAACACAATACAAGATCTACTTCTACAACACTTTGCAGAAGCTTAATCGAATTGAGCAAGATCAAAAGAACACAAATAACTTAGAATGAGAAATCAATCACACATAACACAGAAGAAATAACCTGGGGAAAGCCTTAGCCTAAAACCCCAACTCTGTATTATTATACAAGTGGAAATCTTGTTCAAGTTACAAAAAGAATCAGCTCTCAAGCTATCCTACTCTCTCTGCAATCAAACAATATAGCTCACAGACTGAATAGACATAGTATATGTCCTCCTCGAGCCCTCCAAGCCTCCTATTTCCTCGCGCAGTTTTTCTTGGGGTCCAGTGAAGCCACATGTGTGAATTGGCATCATCACACTCACTAAACCTAAAGAAGTAATTGCGTAATCCTCAAGGAAAGAATTCCTTCTACATGCAAGGAATATTCACAATGGAATATTCTAGTAACTGATAGTACACTGCCCCTCCATCTAATCTCAACTAGGTCTCTGTCTGAACTGACATGCATGAGTTATTTATGAGAGAATACTCAGTTATCTGAAGTGCAGTAGTTACATGCGTGCAAGCATTAACTAGCTGAACTTACATTAATTCAAAAAACTGTTTGAATTAATCTAACTCGACTTGAGTCAGTTAACTAAGTCAACTAATTACAACTCAATATTACAACTCATCCTTATCTCTTTAATTGATGGACAAATTCCTCAATTAATGGAGAAACTGTTGCATGTCCCCACATAGACTTCATGTTTGATTTTCCTTAACTAATTAGCTCAAGATGAATTAATTAATTATTTTACAAACAGCTGCTAAGATCAAATTTGAATTTCACTTCACTATTGTAGTTTAGGGACTGACTAAAATAGGAAGGTATCCCGAAATGCTATTTATAGAATGTTATTTTAAGCACTTCCATTTTTTCATTCCTTATAGCTATGTTCAACATTGGTTGAACTGCTATTTATAGTAGTGCTATTTTTAGCAATTCTATTTTTAGCATTTCTTGTTGCTATTTTCAACACTCCCTCTCAACAAGAAAGGGATTATCAGTAACCCCAATCATGTCTCTGTGGAATTCGAACTTGCATTTTGACAATGCCTTTGTCAAAATATATGCATCCTGCTCCTCGGTTGAAACATACAGCAACAACATGATCCTCTTGACCACACAGTCTCGAATATGGTGATACTGGATATCTATGTGCTTGGACCTATCACGAAAAACTTGATTCTTAGAGAGTCTGATACAACTCTGGTTATCGTAGTAGATCACTGTAGGATCCATCCTCTGACCAAACAATCCCACTAGAATATTCCGCATCCAAATGGCCTCACATGCAGCCTGACTAGCAACCATGTATTCAGCCTCTGCTGAGCTAAGTGCAATTGATCTCTGTTTCCTGCTATACTAGGAAACTACAGCTGAACCAAGGTTGAAGATTCCTCCAGAAGTGCTCTTCCGATCTGATGGACTCCCTACCCAATCCGCATCTGTGAAGCCCTAAAGCTTCACTCCCTCTATCCATCTGTACCACAATACGAACTGAGATGTGCCTCTGAGGTATCTCAGCACATGCTTCGCTGCCTTCCAAAACAGCTTGGTAGGCTGAACCATAGCTTGACTCAGCTGGTTCACCGCAAAGCATAAGTCGGGTCGTGTGTTCACTAGATACATAAGTGAACCCACCAACTGTTGATAAACAGTAGCAGCTACTACCTCACCTGAAGTAGCATCCTCCTTCCTCCAGTTCCCAGCTAGAGGAGTCTACATGGGCTTGCACTTCTCCATGTGAAAGTGCCTGAGTATCTCATTGGCATACTTGCCTTGAGACACAAATACTTCCCCATCTTTCTGCCACACCTCCATGCCTAGAAAGTAGTGCATAAGGCCCATGTCCTTCATCTCGAACTCTCTTGCAAGGTCATCCTTGCAAGACTGTATCAGTTGATCATCACCTGTCAAAATCAAATCATCGACATAAAGAACAATGATCAATGGTTTACCTTCTACCATGATGTGGTAAAGCTTTGCATCTGATTCACTCTTGGTGAAGCCCAAATTGGTGAAATAGTTGTCGATCTTGGTGTACCAAGCACAAGGTGCTTGCTTCAGCCCATACAAATCCCTCTTGAGTCAGCACACATGTGACTCATGATCGAAGGTCTTGGAACCCTTTGGCTACTCAATGTACACCTCCTCCTCAATCTTCCCATTGAGGAATGTTGTCTTCACATCCATCTGGTGGATCTTCCACCCCATCTGAGCTGATAGTGCCAATATTGATCTAATTGATGAGTACCTTGCTACGGGAGAAAAAGTCTCATCGTAGTCAATCCCTTTGACCCGTGAGAAACCCTGGGGAACAAACCTTGCCTTATGTTTCTCAACACTGCCATCAGCTGCCTGCTTTACCTTGTAAAGACATCTGGAACTCACCACCGACTTGCCCTGAGGCCTTGGGACAACATCCCACACACTGTTCCGAATGATAGAGTCATACTCCTCTACCATTGCATCAACCCAGACTGGTTGCTGCACTGCCTCCTTGAATGAAGAAGGTTCGGTATCTACACACTCCCCAACCAGGGCCATGTACCTAGTGTACCGCTCGGGTGACCTCCTCTATCTGTGCTGAGAAGATGGTTGTCCCACATTCTCCTGCGCATCTAGCATCAACCTGTCAACTTCCCTTGAGCATTTCCGCCTATATCTGGAAGTATCAGCATGAGTGGATGTCTCCACTCCCGGATCCTCTACATGCGGCTGCTCTGCATCAATCTAAGGCTCCTCCTCCTTAGGAATTGAAAGTTCCTCCTATGCATGCAACTTGTGCTCCCTCCCAAGTGACACTTGCATGGCTTTTTGCTTGTCGAACTTCAGATCCATGCGTACCACAGCCCTCTGAGTGGAAGGCAGGTACACCCGATAGTTGTGGGGTGTATCCATGTACCCCACAAGTGTTCCCAACTCAGCTGTTGGGTCTAGCTTCTTCCTGGCATCTTTGGTCACATGACAGTAAACTAATGATCCAAAGATTCAAAAGTGACTTACATCAGGTCGCTCCTTGGAATAGGCCTCCATAGGTGTCTTCATTCCCAATATACGGTGTGGGCTTCTGTTCTACAAGTATACTATTGTATTGCATGCCTCAGCCCACAAATGTAGTGGTAGGCTTTGGTCATGCAACATCGCTCGAGCTACTCTCACAATCGATTTATTCTTCCTTTCTTCCACCCCATTCTGTTGTGGGTTATGGGGTGTCGTCAATTCCTGTTTAATACCTTCTGCAACACAGAGGTCTTTAAACTTTTGGGAGACATACTCTCCACCATTGTTGCTACACAAGGCTTTTATTTTCTTTCCAGATTCTTTCTCTGCTAAGGCTTTAAACTCACAAAACCTCAAGAAGGTCTGATCCTTCTGTTGCATAAAATAGATCCAGCATCTACGAGAAAAATCATCAATAAAAATAACATAGTACCTTTGTTTAGCGGTGGAGGCTGTAGAGAAAGGTCCACAAACATCTTAGTGAACTCGCTCCAGGATTGCTCCAGCTCTACTGTCTCGATCCAGAAAGGAAGATTTCGCATACTTACCCAAGGTACAACCTTTGCATGTAGTCGTCTACTCAAGTTTTCCCTTGGGTAATCTGGTAGAAATCTGTTGCATGATCTTCAGGGCTCCATGGTGCAAGTGGCCCAGTCTTCTATGCCATAACTTGCCAACATCTTGGCTATGCATCATCTCATCTTTGGAACTCAAAGTAGCACAGTCATCTACCTCCAGCTTGTGGAGATTCTTGACTCGAATCCCTATTCGCTTTGTTTGTCCAGTACCGATATGCCTCAAGAATACCATTCCTTTACTAAAGACTACATCATATCCTTTATCTTCTAGCATAGCGACAGGCACAAGATTCTTCTTCAGACCTGGTACATACTTTACATCAGTCAGGGTGAGGTGAGCTCCATTCTCCCTCTGAAACACAACCGTACCTTCACCTGAAACACGGTACTTTCCATCATTTCCCATCTCGATCCACATCTGGAGATCCTTCTCCTCCAAGGTATTGAAAAGATTCTTATCACCTGACATGTGGAATGAAGCTCCACTGTCCAGGTACCACACACATCCCACCATGGATGAAACCATGCATGCGATAAGCGAGAAATCCAGCTCAAACTGTGAGGCTAGTGCCTCACCATTAGATCCCTTCGAGGAACCCTTCTTGGATTTCTTCTGTGGACAATTCGTAGCATAATGGCCCACTTCATGACAATGAAAGCATCGCACTTTCGATTTGTCAATCTTCTTCCCACCATGGGAAGAACCGAATTTGGGATGGGATGCCTTCCCTTTCCCTTTCCTCACCTTACTCGTTAAGGCTAGATTTTCCTCATCTTCTTGCTTCAATGAGGATCCATCTCTGGTGCTTCTTCTTATTTCCTCCTGCATCAAATCCGACCAAAGTCGTTCCCAATCTGGCAGTTTTTCTCTTCCATTAACCGAGTCTTGGTAGCTATGCCAGCTCTTAGGAAGACCGAGGAGTGCAAGACTCACCATGTCATCATCAGTGATCATGATCCCTACACTTCCAAGCTCATCCCTGCAAGTGGTGAGCTTGTTCAGATATGTAGAGATCGTGTCGCCCTTTTCACACTTGATCTTACGAAGCTTGTCTTTCAACGCCAGCTTCCTCTGATCATTGTTGTTCTGATATAAATCTTTCAATGTTTTCCACATCGAAAACGGTGTCTCCTTCCCATGGAGGCTCGAGACAATGTGGTCTCAAACTCCCTCCAGGAGGATTCTCCTTGCTCTAGCCACACATTTCTTCCATTCCACCAGTTGAGTAGCATCAGCCGGCTTGGGGACTTCTTGATCAATGAAGTCCTTTAGACCGGTATCCTCTAATATTGCCTCCATGTGATCCTTCCACGCTATATAATTCAAGCTGCCATCAAGGACATACTCGAGTCTTAAACCACTGAACGCCATTGGTGAAATTGAGATGTGATAAGAACTCGATTTCTATATTCAGGAACACAAACTTTGAACTTCTCCTTCTTGTATACATTTCTTCACCTTGATCACCTTTGCTCTAATACCATGTAGAAATTTCTGTATAGATCAGCTAGCTCCGATACCATGTAGAAATTCTCACTGTAGATCAACAGATTATGCAATATACTAAAACACAATACAAGATCTACTTCTACAACACTTTGCGGAAGCTTAATCGAATTGAGCAAGATCAAGAGAACACATATAACTGAGAATGAGAAATCAATCACACATAACACAGAAGAAATAACCTGGGGAAAGCCTCAGCCTAAAACCCCAACTATGTATTATCATACAAGTGGAAATCTTGTTCAAGTTACAAAAAAAATCAGCTCTCAAGCTATCCTGCTCTCTCTGCAATCAAACAATACAGCTCACAAACTGAATAGACATAGTATATGTCCTCCTCAAGCCCTCCAAGCCTCCTATTTCCTTGTGCAGTTTTTCTTGGGGTCTAGTGAAGCCACATGTGTGAATTGGCCTCATCACACTCACTAAACCTGAAGAAGTAACTACACAATCCTCAAGGAAATAATTCCTTCTGCATGCAAGGAATATTCACAATGGAATATTCTAGCAATTGATAGTACATTGCCCCTCCATCTGATCTCAACTAGGTCTCTGTCTGAACTAACATGCATGAGTTATTTATGAGAGAATACTCAGTTATCTGAAGTGCAGTAGTTACATGCATGCAAGCATTAACTAACTGAACTTACATTAATTCAACAAACTGTTTGAATTAATCTAACTGGACTTGACTCAGTTAACTAAGTCAACTAATTACAACTCATCCTTATCTCTTTAACTGATGGATAAATTCCTCAATTAATGGAGAAACTATTGCATGTCCCCACATAGACTTCATGTTTGATTTTCCTTAACTAATTAACTCAAGATGAATTAATTAATTATTTTACAAACAGCTGCTAAGATCAAATTCGAATTTTACTTCACTATTTTAGTTTAGGGACTGACTAAAATAGGAAGGTATCCCGAAATTCTATTTATAGAATGTTATTTTTAGCACTTCCATTTTTTCATTCCTTACAGCTATGTTCAACACTAGTTGAACTGCTATTTATAGCAGTGCTATTTTTATCAATTCTATTTTTAGCATTTCTTGTTACTATTTTCAACAGCGAGGACATCATCAAGCAAGATAAACGACCAAGAGGTAGGCCCTCTTGATTGATTATAACCTAAGTAAATATTCCATAGAATGTATTTGTTATGGCTAGACCCATTATCAGGCTAGAGGAATTCGTTCGTGTCCGCACTTATAATTTTACTTTACCACAATAGGCGTACACAAAACCTGAAGTGTACATTTCCAATACTAGAATAGAAAGATCATTACAATCATCTAGAGCATGGTAGTTGATATTTTGACTAAATTTTATTGGGAAACCCATCATTTCCAATGATGGGTTTAATTTCAATGCACCATGCATGAAAAAGAGTTACAATCATGTGAACACAAGAGAAGAAACTTTACTTCACTCTCAGTATCATGCCGAATTCAAAGGCGACAGACTCCACCCATCTGTATTTCATATCAAATACAGATAAAATTCAGATAGCATGTTATATTTATATCTTAAAAAAATTTCGATCGGAAGACTTCCATGACATGCTCATGATAAATAGAAGATATCAATATATCATGGAATTTATATAATGGAGTGTTTGACCATAATCCATTTCACCAAAGATCTTCCATCCTTCTTTTGAGAGAGATACGCTAAATATGTAGATCTAGCAGTAACAGAGCAGGTCTTCAGATTAAATCACACTCTTGTTGATCCCTCGCCCATGAATGGATTCGTTCAATGGGCTCTAACTATATTGAAGAATTTGTCAAATATTGTCATCAAGCAATTAAGGCATCAAGATATTAAGGCGTCAATCATTTCCTTTCTACAACGATCTTGTCTTGCTGGGTATTTGACTGACGGTTCTCTTCGTTGCCTGGCCCTACTCATCCCAACAGGCACTTTGTGTACTTTGCAACTTCTCATGGCGCCATGGGCCATATTTTGAAGCAGGAAGCAGTAGTGTATCCTCTTTAAATCACTCCATGAGTAGGGGTTTTCAATTGGGATCTATTATCATAACATCCCTTCCATTTAAACTGAATGTGGTGCGTTCAAATGTGGCAGGTTCGAGCGATGAATGGTTGAGCAGGTGACGGCAGTGCATTTAAATGCGATGGGTTTGAGCCACGTGTTATACTTCTATTGGAGAGAGGAAGATGAATTTAGAGCGCGGGGATTGGCCAGAGTGAACAGTGTCTACTCACCCCAACCCCGCAAAGAGAACACCTTCGACGTAATTAACAAGATTGGAAATTTGAAACAAAATAATACAATGCAGGTGTAATGAACAAACTAAAATAAGCACTCAGTTAATAGTAGGTTTGTTAGAAATACAAGAAAGAGATTATTTAACGAGTATTCTAAAGAATTGTTAATAAATAAGTATTAATGGATGGATAAATGATAGACTGCATCACTTAGCCCCAAGGGTTAGCTCAATTGGTCAAGTTCTGTCGTTAAAGCCCCTTGCTAATGGGAAGTCACGGGGTCAGTTCTCCTCAACACCCTCGAGGTTAGACTCTTCTAATAAGCAGATTGGATATGATTCCTTCAGGTGGATCTTCCTGGATATTTCCTCGAAAAAAAGATACACTACATCACTTACTGTGATTTAAATGACTATTCATTTCTAAAACAAATGAAATGTTTGAAGCAATAAAAAAAAATGATTGGTTGTTTCACATGGATGAGTTGGATGTACAAATGATGACTACATATATCATGCTAATGTAAGACTCCATGCTTAACGCCAAAAGACACTAGTCTATAGTACTTGATGTGTCATAGGGAAGCATCATCCCTAGTTGGAGCTAGATGTTGTAGCTCATTTTGAATTTAATGTTAATGCATTTCTTGTATATATATTTAAATCATGAGTGAATTTCAAAAAAATCAATAATTATGTGTATTTTTATGGTTTGAATTAAAAATCAAGCATGATTTTAACTTTGTGCTCGTTGATAGGAGATCAAGCAAAAGATACTGAGCTTTTCAATTAGAAGTGTTAGGCGGATAACTATGGAAATTTCTTTTGAAAAATATAACAAGCTTAGATTCAAGGATCCAATGATCACGAATCGTTTTGAATTTGAATTCATTCAATGGATATCATGGTATATAGTTGATTGCATCTTAATGAAACGGTTAAGGCTTGATTCAGAATGCAACATGCATAAAGAATAAAAGTGCCTTTATTGTTTGAAAGATCCAATATATGTGATGTGTCGAGATCAACAATTAAGAATCAATTCATATTGGAACATGCACGATGTTTAAAAACATTTGCATCATCCAAAGGATTTAATGGCCCATACAACCTAATTGGGTGATAAAGAATGAATTGATAATTGAATATGCATGATGATTAATAGGGACCTTTGCTCTCAAATACACCATATTATAACACATGTACAAAGTGTATTTAATTCTTGGGAATTGTTTTATACATAATACTTATATAGCTGATTTTTTTGTATTCAAACTCAATGTACACATCATTCCTCATTTACTTTGGCACATTTAAAGGCCTTTTCCGAATTATTCTCGATTTTTTTGCATGTATGGAGGGATTTGGCGGCAATGGTTCATACAATATGTTTTTTTTTTCAAAAAGAAAAAAATCAACATTTTTCATTAAAATGAAAATTGTTTACATAAACCGTGAAAATAAACAACATGAATGGGTCACGTAGGCCCTCTCAAGAATCCAGTAGGGAGCACCAGACATAGCCCAACAATGGGCAACCAATCATTTCGATGTGGGTCAATAGATCCCAGCAAAAATTTGAAAGAAAAAAGGGCCCAAGGCCTGCACACAAGACCCAAATGGTAACATGCTGGAAGATACTCTGACCGACAAGAAAAACAAAGTCGAAAGATACTTTGACTGTCAAGAAATCACTCGGAGATGCTTCGACATGCCTCATCACACGCGCACACACACACAGAAACATTCCACAACACCCATCACACCAATGGACACCAAATGCGCAAGTAGAAAGGGCCAATAAACGATGATATGAGAAAAAATGGGGCGGCTAGGGTTCCATCCACCACCATAAAGATCCACTGAAATGATCCACCAATTTCAAGCGTATCGAGAACATAATCCTGAGTCAGGGTACATGTCGCTCTTGTTAGCCACATATACAAGCTCAAAGATAAGTTGCATGAAAAAACAAACCACTAAGCTCAAGAAAAAAACCAATCGAGATGCCAAACACCACAACTACAGACTAGAGAAACAATTGGCAAACCTCAGGCGACAAGAATGAGCCACGAATCCAAACAAGAGGTCGACGACAACTCTAGAACTCGATGAACACAATGGAAGACCTAAATGACAATGTCATAAAAGATGCAACAACATTCAAAACCCCAAACACCACCCCACAAACACCGCACAAAGAGAACAATGTTGCTCGCCAAAGAATTGGAAAGAAGACCACGTCTGCATGGATGAGGAAGCATGAAAACAGGGAGCTAGGGTGACTAATGTTCGAGCCGCTTCGCTCCCCTACTCCATGGATGTGTCTTCAAACCGCTTGATCAGGCAAATCCCACACAACGTAGGTCAATTAAATAATCTCTTATTGTGCACATGTTATCATTATTGTATGATCCATACGTGGAGAACTCAAGTGTTTGAGTTGTACTGAAATCAACTACTAATTGTGCATCCTTATAGAGAAATGGTAAGTTTATAAAACCTCATAAGATTTTCGTTTAAGATTCTTTTGCAATATTGTGAGAGAAAATGGCTTTTGTGAAGAGAATTGTGTTTATGTCAACCTAGACGAGTAACCTTGTTTAGTATGAAACCATGTTAGATTTATTGTTTGATATTTTTGATACAATTATTGGTGAAGGAAGTTTGAAACACATGAGAGTATAGCCAAAAAAAGTATGATTGAGCGTTCTTGATCTTATTACCTTTAGGCAATTCTATTAGCTCAAGTTGTAGTCCCTAGTACTAATCATGAGTTAGATTTGGTTGAATTATTAGCCAAATTGTATAAAGCAAAAAGCCATACCATCATGTCTATTGATGGTTCTAAGAACATTTTGTCTGTGATTTCAAAATCCATTGTAAATATGTTAAGGCTACCTCTCTCTATATTCCCTATTCTTGGGTTAAGTCTCCTTAACAAGGTTAATAGTTGGTCACCTTAGGAAAAGAACATTGTTATGCGATGTTTTCTACTATATCTCACTACAATTCCTAATTTCTTCCTAATAAAATCAACTTTCCTATATCCAACCTCATGGCAAATGGTTTCAATTATATCATTGACCCTAATTTATAATGATGATTCAATAATCGATGAAGTAACATTAGCTTTGATGAATGACATATTTTTCCCTTTTAGGTTCTTCTTCATTAAAATTCATTTTTGTTGAGTTCTTAGCCATCATTCATTTTTCAATGAGTTCAAGTTGTCTCTTTACTAGTTTTACTTGATGTATATGCTCCTTTATTCTCAAAGTGATTATTTTGAGCATAAAGGTTTGAAGTTTAAAAAATAAGATGAATAAGGTGAATCCTTATATGTGGTGGATTAGACTTCAATCCTATTTCCTACTAACACTAAACGTGGATATTTGGAATTCACTAACAAGTCTTGATTTAATATATACACTCTTCTTTTAGATCATACACCATAAAGAATGCCTAAACAATTATATTGAGTTCTTTAGTTAAGTCGTAAAACTAGATTAGTGATTGGTACCTTTATAGGGAGTAGATTAACATTGAAATATATAGTCATGAAGTTGAACCTTGACCCTTTCCAAGTATTTAAACACCCCCACCCCCACCTTTTTGCTTTAGAGTATTGTAGGCACATACTAGCATTTCACCATTTACATTTTATTTCAAAAAGTGAAAAATTTTCCATTTATCTTCCCAACCTAATTATTTTCTTCAGCTATCAAAAGTAAATTAGCAACAAAATTGTAAATAGAATAATTTCTTCTTTACACTTAAAAGGATGAGATATATGGGAATATGATCCACACCACATTATCTTTAAAACAACATAGAAGTGTATCATTACCCTTCAAATTGGAATGATGGACAACAAAAACACTTGGCATGAAATACAATGTCTAATGATTATGCAAATGACCTCTTCAAGTGGGAAACAAGAAAACAAGAGTGAAAGGTTGAAACCAAACTCAAAATATCATTCAATGCAACTTCAAAGGTATCCACTTGGCATGAAATACAATGTCTAATGATTATGCAAATGACCTCTTCAAGTGGGAAACAAGAAAACAAGAGTTAAAGGTTGAAACCAAACTCAAAATATCTTTCAATGCAACTTCAAAGGTAGAGGATATAGAATGCAGTGTTACTAGAACAAGTCAAATAACAAGTGTTGCAAGGCAAGCTACTAAAACCATAACTAATCTATTAGTTAAGGTTATTACAAGCAAGAAGTATTAGGCAATCAGAAGAGAACAAAGGTTACAAGCAAGCCTAAAGCAAAAAAGAAATACTTCAAGGCATCGTTAAAGAATTAGCTAAGAAACTTCAAGAGGATTTTTCTAGTGAAATAAATTCTATTTTTGGAGAGCCACAACAAAAGAAATCAGATGAACCAGGTGTGATAATTTGATCTTCCTTGATGCCAGTTGCCTCAAGTGTAATAATAGGAAGTAAACCTTCCCACCTTATATATTGAAGACCAATCAAGAAAGAAAGTTTCTATTTAAGAATTGGGTAAACAAACTGAACAATTAAGCCAATTTGGTTTAGAAGATATTGTTGGTCAATGGCTTTTGGCCTCAATAGTTCATAGTAGGAACAAATATAATTTGTTAGCGGTGCAACAAGAACCTAAGAATGGTTCAAATTTCTATGAGTTCAAAACTACTTTATTACAAATTGCTTTAAACTAGGTTCATGCTACGGATATGGCGGAGTGACACAGATAGACAATGAAATGGTTTCCTAGAGATTGCTTCAATCTATTGCAAATGTGAAAAAGCTTCAAATAATGGTTGGTAAAGTGGATGCACAATTGAGGAAATATAAAATATTAAATAAAGTCAAGACCACTAGATTTAAATAATTGGAAAGTAAGCTTGCATCCATAAATGATGCCTTTGCTATTAATACTAATGCCAAAAGTTTATAAGAAGCAAAGGATATGGAGTTTAAAATCCTCAAAGACATGTTGATAATTCCTTGGCATGAGTTGAAAAACTCTAAGGAGATAACGTTTGTTTATCAAAAGAAGGGTGTTTTATCTTTTGAAAATGATAAGTTGAATGGCTTATCTTCTCAAATGTCAATGGCAATTGAGAGTTTAAAATAGGGTAAGTTCAAACTCCAAGAAAAATATTCAACTGAAATTAAAAAGCTACAAAAATAACTTGTTAACATGACTTTTCATCCTACACTTTTCTTTAATGTATTTAAGCATATTGATGATGATGATGATGAACTCTTTAATTTTCTTAGTGATGAGGATAATGTGGGTGACATGCCAAGAAGAATATCAAAATATAAATCTCAAGCAATAGAGTTGGAAAATCAAATGCAAAAAATAAATATCACAAATAAAAAGAAATTAGCACATTTAGGAGAAACAAATAAAGAGAATGATCTTTATCTTAACAATCTATAAGAAAAAATAAATGAAAAATATGCTAAGATTGCCTCCCTTCTAATATAAAGGGAAAATCTTGAAAGTTGCTTCAGGATGCAGTAAGTTAGGTGTAGGTTTTAACCTTATACAATTAATTGTTGCAAACAAATTATTTATCAAACATAAAAGATGCAATGGCAAACACACACATTAACATAGAGATTTTACCCTGGAAACTCAAACTAGGAAAACAAGAAAGATTTTTCAGCGTTTTCATATTTATAGTATTACAACACACACACACACACATGTAGATATCCAATGGAATCCATAAATTTCCAATCCATTTACCATGGATCAGAATATAATTGCAGTTTCTTAACTAGAACTACAAAACCATGGGATAAACCAGCATGTGCCATGAAATTGCCAAAATAACAATCCATATGTTGAACACTGCCAAAACAGACATAAAAAACCACCCAATTATTTTTCCGGGGGCACTACCCTGAGCCCCCATGTAGAGAGACTTCCAACCCCCTATGAACCTACCATTGTGTCTGATGCCACGTATAATGCATGGGGTTTGTCATGCAAAGAATATCCCACTACCCAACATTCTCCCACTTATTGTTTCCTTTGCACACAGGGGTTGAAGAGTACATGCTAAATAATCCAAGGGAATAATGACCATTGTTTCTCCATACTTAGAGAACTTCTCAATGCTCGTAGATTTTGTTAATGAATTTGCAACATTCTTTAATGTGTCCACCTTCACAAACAACATCTTTTTTTCTTCAATCATATATATCACAAAGTGATATTTAACATGAATATGCTTCTTCACTAGGAAGATTACACTTTGACTATCACAATCTATCTTCACAACTCGTTGTAATGATGCAATCCTTGAACATAATCTTTGTAGCCATACGACTTCCTTGCTTGCATGAGTGGTTGCCATGTATGTCCAACACTCTGCCATGTATGTCCC
Source organism: Pinus tabuliformis (assembly GCA_031772625.1). NCBI lineage: Eukaryota > Viridiplantae > Streptophyta > Pinopsida > Pinales > Pinaceae > Pinus > Pinus tabuliformis. Next base: position 869,854,162 of record CM062817.1, read on the forward strand.
ACAAATCCATGTATGTTCAACACTCTATCCAATCCTGGTATTCTTTGGTAGCACAATCCATAACTAGTAGTTCCATGCAAATACTTGAAAACCTTCTTTAATATTGTCCAGTATTCCTTCCTCGGTTTTGACATATACTTGCTCAATACTCCCACTACATGTGCAATGTCTAGTCTAATACAAAGCATTGCATTTATCAAACTTCCAACTACACTGGCATATGGAACACTTAACATGTCCTATTCCTTTTAATGTGTCTTGGGACATTGTTCTACAAATAACTTTACACCTATGGGAATAGGGACCTTTACTAGTTTACATTCTTTCATATTAAACCTCTACAATATTGTCTTGACATATTTCCTCTTATTTAACCAAAGTTTCATGTTTTTCCCATCTCTTTTAGTTTCCATGCCCAAAATGAAATTTGTAGCACCAACATTCTTCATGTCAAATTTAGACAACAACTAATTTTTCACTTCTTGGATGATTTCCTTGTCATTTCCAATCAACAACATGTCATCCATATACAAGACCAAATAAATAACGTTATCACCAAATAATTTGAAATACATATGTGATTTGCTTTGGTCCTTGTGAAGCAAAGTCCCAATATATAAGTATCAATTTTTTTATACCACATCATTGGTGATTGGTTTAACCCATATAGGGAATTTTTTAACCTACATACTAGTTCTTTCTTTTCCTTCACCACAAAGCCTTATGGCTTCTTAGTGTAGATTTCTTCTTCCATATCCTTGTGTAGGAATGTTAATTTCATGTCCATATTTTCTATTTCAATAACGAAAGTAGCAACAATATATAAAATAAATATAATAGAAGTTAACATAGTAACAAGAGAAAATATCTCACCAAATTTAATTCCCTATACTTGGGAATAACCTTTTTGGTACTAACTGAGCTTTGTATTTCTCCACTTCGCCTTTTGTATTCAACTTCTTCGTAAATGCCCATTTATTGCCAATAGGATTTCTTCAAGTTGACAACTCCCCTTGATCCCAAGCCTCATTTTTGTCTACGGTTGCAATTTCTCCAACGATGGCCTTTTTCCAGAGTTTTCCATCCTCTGAATCCTTTCCTCCCTAACAGTTGTGGGATCATCATTAGTAATAAACAAAGCAAATTTTGAACAAAAAATGGGTGAAGTACACCTTTTTGGTTGCCTTATTTCCCAAACTGATCTCCTTAATAACAAACTATGTGGTTCTTCTTCTTCTAATTCACATTCTTTTATAGAGTTTGGTTCTTCATCTTCAATTCAAACTCTATCTTATTGGTTCTTTGTCCCTTGGTAGCACTTCCTAATTGACAACACTGTCTATTTCTCTAAATACTGCATCTTAAATATACACAACCTTCTTAGATTTTAGGTTCCAAAGCTTATAACCTTTCTACCATCTTTATGTCTAATAAAGATACACTTTTCAACTTTCTTTTCTAACTTACCCTTGTTCTCCTCTAGAACATGTACACAAGCATCACAACCAAATACACCTTAGATGTCTAAGAGATGTTTTCTTACCAGTCCATACCTCATGTGGAGTTTTATCATCCAATGTTGATGATGGTGATCTATTTATTAGGTAACACATAATATTCACTACCTTTGCCTAGAATTCTTGTCCTGACCCGACACCATTGAGCATGCTCCTTGCCCTCTCCATTAACATCCTATTAATCCTTTCTACAATTCCATTCTATTGAGGTGAGTATGGAGTGGTCTTCTGCCGCTATATCACACTTCTTACAGAATTCTTAGAATTCATTCTCGTAGAATTCTCCACCATTATCTATCCCCAACACCCTAATTTTCTTCTCTGCATGATTATCCATGAGAGCCTTAAACTCTTTGAATTTTTCAAAGACTTCATATTTCTTCCCGAGGAAATAAATCCATGTATACCTCAAGAAGTCATATATAAATGAGACATATTACACATATTTACTCAGTGATGGAAATGGCACATATCCAAACACATCATTGTGCACCAATTATAATATTCCCTCTACCATCAGAGCACTAGAGGAGAATATCACCCAATTTTTCTTCCCATATAAATAATGTTCATGAAAATCAAAATTTAGAGAGAATTATACATACCTTATACCATACTGTTACCATATAGTACTTAGGCCCTTCTCCCTAATATGCTCCAGTCTTTAATGCCATAATATAGTCTTTTCTCTGGAGACTATATGAGCTTTTCTTTCTTTAGCTTCACTCTTAGGAACAATGCTTCCCCATAGCTTATACAAAGTTCTAGTATGAACTCCCCTCAACAATACATTTTATCCTTGTACCATCCTAAAAGTATCATTTTCAAACATTGTTTTTACTCCCACATCACTCATCTCACTTACAAAATCAAATTTCTAGCTAATTGTAGCATGTGTAGAACATCAATGGGTGTTCTAATTACCACCCATGAGCTTAGAGTTGACTTTTCCTTGTCCTATGATTCTCGTTGTTGATTCATCTTGTAGGAAAACATCACCACCATCATATCTTTCATACTTAGAAAACCACTCCATGTGAGAAGTCATATAAAATGATGCCCCTAAGTCAACCAACCATGCCTCATGATCTACCTGTGTACATGAAGAAGCCAATTACACACTCCCCCTCCATATGAGGAGGTTTTTACGCATGTAGAAGAAGCATCAGATCCCCTTCCCTTTCTCTACAATTTTGGATCTACAATATTTCTTGTAATGCCCTTCTTTTCCACATCTCCAACATACCTTTATGAATTTTTCCAAAGATTTAGATCTCCCACTCAAGGACTTATTTGTATCTTTGTTTTAGGAGCATCCTCTGAGAGACAAGGCATATATGTTTTGCCTTTCTCCAGGTAAAAACATGGATGTTAATGTGTGTGTTTGCTATTGTATCTTTTATGTTTGATTGAGAATCTATTTGCAACAATTAATCACAATATAAACGATAAGAACATAACAATAGTAATCGATCATAATATAATTACATAATTAATAATATTTAATTATATATTAGTGAATTTATTCTCTCTTTCTATATATAGTTTTTTTGAAAATATCAAATATATATATGGTTTATTAGAATGACTTTATGGTTAATTATAATGCGGGATAGTAGTTATTCGATGATTATAATAATTATAATTAAGATGATATTAAAATGAATATAAATCATTAGTAATTATATTAATGTGATAAAATAGTGTTGGGTCAATCCAATGTGACTTGAGTTGTTGCAAGAAGAATTGTTATATTGTTTACCTGGTATGAATCTCACTTTGTGACATTTTTAGCACTATTTTATCACAATAATATAATTACTAATGAATATAAATCATTAGTAATTATATTAATGTGATAAAATAGTGCGGGGTCAATCCAATGTAAGTTGAGTCGTTGCAAGAAGAATTCTTATCTTGTTTACTTGGTATGAATCTCATTGAGTGACATTTTTAGCATTATTTTATCACAATAATATAATTACTAATGAATATAAATCATTAGTAATTATATTAATGTGATAAAATAGTGTGGGGTCAATCCAATGTAACTTGATTCGTTGCAAGAAGAATTGTTATCTTGTTTACCTGGTATGAATCTCACTTTGTGACATTTTTAGTCTGAGAAAATTTATTGTCAATGAATTATTTAGAATTTATTTATGAACTATTAAACTATCAATCTGCAAAGTGTGATAAATAATGAATTTTGCAATCTTATTTGTTTCATAAATTTTGCAATCAAATAAATAATGTGCAATGCTACTAGGTATTTCAAACATATTTTTAAATTTTATAATATCAAGTATGACATAATAAAAAAAAGAAGTTTATCCACATGTTAGCTTACTTAAAAAATACACATCATATAGTGTTGAAAATTTAACAAATCAATATTGATACGCTAAGATGATTATTTTTCATACTATTTGTTTAGTAATTATATTAATGTGATAAAATAGTGCGGGGTCAATCCAATGTAAGTTGAGTCGTTGCAAGAAGAATTCTTATCTTGTTTACTTGGTATGAATCTCACTGAGTGACATTTTTAGCATTATTTTATCACAATAATATAATTACTAATGAATATAAATCATTAGTAATTATATTAATGTGATAAAATAGTGTGGGGTCAATCCAATGTAACTTGATTCGTTGCAAGAAGAATTGTTATCTTGTTTACCTGGTATGAATCTCACTTTGTGACATTTTTAGTCTGAGAAAACTTATTGTCAATGAATTATTTAGAATTTATTTATGAACTATTAAACTATCAATTTGCAAAGTGTGATAAATAATGAATTTTGCAATCTTATTTGTTTCATAAATTTTGAAATCAAATAAATAATGTGCAATGCTACTAGGTATTTCAAACATATTTTTAAATTTTATAATATCAAGTATGACATAATAAAAAAAAAAGTTTATCCACATGTTAGCTTACTTAAAAAACACACATCATATAGTGTTGAAAATTTAACAAATCAATAATGATACGCTAAGATGATTATTTTTCATACTATTTGTTTTTCATTTATTATTTTATATGTATATTCATTATCTTCTTTTAAAAATATAATTACTTTGAAAAATAATAATGTGTGTATTTTTTTTCATATCATATATTCTCTTAAAACTCATTGGTCTAATTTAATCATATGCAAAATTAAATCTTAAATATATATTATATTTCATATTTATAATTATTATTTTGTCCTCTAATTATGTTTTCTCCTACTTTTATGGTTTATTTTTATATAATAACTTGTTTTACAATATATATTTTTACATTTCTTGAAATAGTTATGAATCTTTACACCCCATCAAACAATTAATTACAAGTTTATCCATTTTCTACGTGATAACGCATCCTTCTCAACATACCGAATTATAAAATAATTCTTTCTCCTCATGGGAGGTGACAACCTATTAGCAAATGTGTCATTTCTCCTGCACCAAGTTGACAACAAACGTTGGTATCCAAGTGTCAACACCATGTATAGTTTAATAGTACACACTTGTTCCTAATGAAAACAAATTTCATTAAATAAATTGCATGGGTAGGTTGCGTACTTGGAACTCCTATGTGATCACATCATCCAATGATGTTACATGAGCTCTCCCCCTCCTTTATATTATGATTTCACAAAGGCAGAGGTTGCACATAATGTCTAAATACGTTTTATCATGCATGAGTTAGGAATGGTTTGACTTAGACAACAATACAATGTCAATTCCAATATCAAATCTATGAGGTGGGTATGGGTGCCTTTCACCTTGATGGATACATACTAACTTAACTACACTATCTATATGTGTGACTTGTCCCTGGTTCCTCTCTATTTCTCTCGTCACACCCATGTAATATTCACATACAAATCATCATGTTATTGTTGACCCATGGAAAAATGTAGTGGCTCAAACTTTTTTATATAAGAAAATTAATGATATCTATACTCACCCTATCTCAATAATACTTGGACTGTACTCTTGTCAGGAAACATGTCAATCCAGTGACAAGGAGAGATGCATCAAGCCTAGAGAATGTTCGATTGTTATTCATGTGGGGATGGATATGTTTTCCTAAACACATGTAAGGTGGTGGAAAACCAAGGCCATACCTAGTGACCATATCAAGTATTTCAAAAATTAAATAAGATTTGAAAGTATCTAAGGAGATTTTATGAGTAAAATAAATCTCTTTCACTTTTAACTCTTCTGCTCTCTCATTTCAAATTTTTTTAATAGTCCTTTCAAGAAGATTTTCCCTTATCCACCATCATGTCACCTTTCGTATCTCTCAAGTAATGGGGAAGTAGGTAGGCGTTGTTACCAAGGCAATTCTTCAAATAGAAGTGTGTGTCTCATATCTCTTAGAAAAACAAAATGCTTTGGGCCACATGCTATGCTAACCATCCATTTAGCCTATAATCAAATCCATATGGGGTTTGAGATGCGAATCCTGTATATGGAATTGATTTGATATGAATGTGATTATTTTTTTATTAGTTGTCCATTGGTACATGGTTGAAACATGATTAAAATTTATTTATTTGCGTCTAATGAGATTTGAGAAAGGGAACAAGTAAAGATTTGGTTTGCGAGGGAGTGGTTGGAAAATTTGAGGAGATACGATAGATATAAAGTTACAAGGTTGAGTTTGATTAGAGGTTTATAAAAATATATATATATATTTTTTTTATTTAGTAATCGGGGTTGGAGAAAAGTGAGCAGTATATGATAATGAATTTGTATTTACGTAAATTTTGAATTGCAAAACATAAAATCCAATAATAAATAATTATTTGAAAGTTTATGATGTTCACATGTTTTTTTCCATTTATGTGGATAATAGTATTTATTTGAAAGTTTATGATGTTCACATGTTTTTTTCGATTTATGTGGATAATGGGGGTGGTATTACAATAAGTTTTTTATGATGTTAAATTTTAAGGAGGTGGTGTTTTTTTCTCCAGAAAATCATTAAAATTTTAGTATATTTTTGATAAAATTTGGCGGAATTTTTTGTAAATCCCAGTTACAATTGTCAAGCTTCAGAATTTTGGGTGTCTTCAGGGTTTTTGATGGTGTTGAATCCATTTTCACCATCAAAAAAATGATTCAAACACTCCCACGATCGGATTTTTTGAATAAAAAAGACCATATTTTAACAAAAAACAACCACATGGACGAAATTATTGCCTCAATAGACAATGCCTTAGTGATATGTAATGCCTTTTTAAAATAACAAATAAACTCTTTGGTAAAAAATGGTAACAAACATATGGTTTTCGTGATGAATCTAGGATTTCAAAGTGTTGGAATCTCTACATAGGATCACAAAGTGCATAAATATTCAGATAAAAATAAAATATATATTTAATCTTATAATAATTTGAAAAACAAAAATCTAATAACTTTCTTTTCCTTTTCGAGGAAAATATGGGTAGGTCCACCTGAAGGGATCAGATCCTACCAAACAAACTAATCAGAGCCTAACCCCGAGGGTGCCAATGAGAATTGACCCCATGACCTCCCAATGACAAGGTTCTTTAGCAATGAGACCTCAACCAATTAAGCTAATCCTTGGGGCTTAACAAAATATCCAATAAGAAGTACTCGTTTGAAACTTAATGATATTCACTTGCTTCTTTCCATTTCTCTTAGTAATGGGGTGGTATAACAAGAAGTTCTTGACGATGTTAAATTTAGAGGTATGTAATGCATTTTTTAAATAAAGAATAAACTCTTTGATGAAAATGGTAACAAACTATGGTTTTCATGATGAATCTAGGATTTTAAAGTGTTGGAATTTTTAGATAGAATGGCAAAGTGCATAAATTTTTAGATAAATAATAAAATATATCATGAATCTTAAAATAATTTGAAAAACACAAAATCCAATAACAAGTACTCATTTGAAAGTTAGTGATATTCACTTATTTCTTTCCATTTGCCTTGATTGACATGACAAGAAGTCCTTGCCTATGTTAAATTTAGAGGTATATAATACCCTTTTAAAATAACAAATAAAGTTTTTGATAAAAAAAAAATAGCAAACATATGGTTTTCATGATGAATCTAAGATTTTGAAGTGTTGGAATCTCTAGATATGATTACAAAGTGCATAGATATTCAAATAAACAATAAAATACATCATTAATCTCGTAATAATTAGAATAGAATAAAAAACAAATGTTCTTTTAATTTGGAATTTTTGTTGCATAATTCACATATAATAGTTTGAATATCAAAACGCCTCAAGGGATGGCTCAGTTGGTCAAGTTCATGTTGCTAAGTATCTCGCCTATCGGGAGGTCATGAGGTCAAATCTCCTCAACGTCCTTGGGTTTAGGCCTTGCTAGTTTGGTCGACGGGTAGATCCCTTTGGGTTGATCTACCTAGATTTTCCCGTGGATGGAGCGATCACTCAGTGTTTGTGGACTACCCTTAAAAAAATAGTTTTAATACAAAAAAGAAGAAGCATTCTTTTGATTTGAAGTCCCTATTGCATAATTGACATATACATTGGCCACAAGGTATATAATGGACAAGCACCATTTTTAATTGGTGATAACATACCATGGATTCCCCAATACTTAAATAAGGTTACAAGAAAATTAGCCTTTCAAACAACTCAAATTTAGAAAAAAAAAACAAACAAACAAAACAAAAAACAAAAAACTTTCTTAATGCAACTAAAATACATATCTTATATGCTTTACAAATTTGCTTTTTATTAACTTTACGCATATCTTTTGGAGACATGTTGTAATTGGCTCATTTGTGGCATTTATTTATTATTATTATTTTAAAACCATTGTGAATCAATAACTCATTGGAGTAATATGGGTGAGGCTAGCAACTACCATTATAATACAATATATCCAACAACCCGTAAGCCAAATATACGAGGAACACCAATAGGCCCAAAATCAAACCTAGCAACTGTCACTATAACACTAAGAGTATATCCAAAAACGCATAAGCCAAATATACCACTGATCTGAAATGCAAACATGAAGGTGATAGGAAAATTTGCAAGAAAATGTTTATGTCTTTTAGGCAATGGATCGCTTTACAAAAGCACATAAAATAATGGTTTTAAAACTCAGTTAACAACATAAAAACAGAGACAAATATACCATATACAATAACACAAGACAACAAAATGATAAAGGAGTTCACCCCTCTTGGGCTACATCTCTTGGTCCAGATTTCAATGTTGGACCTCTTTCATTAAGTGCTTCAAATTTATGTTTACATGGATTTACAATGTCTAGAATGTAAAAAAATATCTCCAATGGCTCCATAACAGTAAAAAAACCCCAAGTTGGGCTCTTGTTGGGTTCAATTTGGCCAAAAACTGTAAAAGTTATGCTCTAGAGAAGTTTTTCTGCTAGCTTCTCTACAAATTGGACTCCCCTGCTAACTGTTCTATGAATTCCGCCTTTTCTGGGACTGCCAAGCGACTTTTTCGCCCGACGCTGGTAAGATTCATGTCCTTTTGGGTGCAATTTGTCACTTACTTTAAATTCCCTCTGACCCATTCGAGCAGAAAAATAGGGTCGAGGGTTGGGCCTTAACGCCCGCCCCCATCGATTTAGTGCCTTTTTCTCCAAGCATTTGGTCTTATGGGTGCCACGGGTCCAAGGGCTGGGCTAACTGTTTGCCCTTCCTGCCGGGCCCCCTTAACATTAGCATGTGGTCATATGAAGGTCCAAAGGACCTAGGGTTGGCCCCCTTTCCGAAGCACCCTTCCGTAAGCGCCTATGACCTAGATCTGTGGTCATGTGGTCAACATATGACCCTAGGGTTGGCCACCTCACCTTAACACCTCCTTCATAGCGCTTGACCTTACCCTTGTGGTCACATAGTATGGCATGCACCCAGGGCCAAGGGCCTAACCATTGCACTTTACAATTTTGTCGTTGAGGTCGTATGAAGCCAAACATGACCGGGGGTCGGGGCTGCTAGCCCGACCCCTTCTTCCGATGGGTGCCGACATAAACCAAATATATAGGTTTTGTTCTGTGGTTATCAAGAACCACCCCGCACCCTATTGGTAAGGTGCTTGAATTTTGTGCATGAGGTCCTATGTTTGAACCTCTGGAGGTCTGTTCGGCCCATTACCACAATTTTGGCCTCTGATGGGTGCCATGTGGTAGTCCATGACTGGGCGACATGGCACCACTTTGTTGGTCCACATAAACCACAGTATGAACCAATCAAATGTGCCTAAAACAACGAACCTGAGGATGCCACTTGGCAGTTTATCGTTGGCTCATACCCTACATAGTTAGCTTGCTGAGTCACCATACGGATTGCCTAGTCAGCAGTCCTGCACCTAACTTGCAAAAATTTTACATGTTTGGGAAAACGATCAGAATGCAATATCAGGAGCATATGATATCGATTTTGAGCGATCAAGTTGCATTGGATTCAGGTCGACAAGCTCTACGCTTTGACACTGATTTTGAGAACTTTTGAACACTTTGAATTTTGAGCACTTTACTGATCCCCTGGATCAACCACGAACACCAAGAATATATCCATCAACTCGTAAGATATATATACCAAGAATTTGACTCCATGAGGGTGGGGGAGCATACTCCTTGAGCCTTATCACAACAGGCCAAATATTTCCCCTCGTGGATTTGAAATGGGGTGGAGGGGATAACATGCCATTGTGCCAACCAATCAGTCATCCCACGAGGAGACAACCTATTTGAGGCATTTATGAAATAGTTGTATCTGGTGTAATAGTGACATTCGATCTTTCAAAGTTACCAATTATCCAGAAAATCTTGTTCCAAATAAAAAAATACCTTAACACAACCATATAAATTAAATGGATGGTAAACAACAATATGCATCAATCAAAGATAAACCTCAAAACACTTACCCCATGATACATCTCACATTGCCCATATTAAAAAAAATAATCATAAAAATTAACTACATTATAACTTTATTTTAAATCATCATTATTATTGATTATAAAAGGAATTAATATATGAGTTAAACACTTATACATTTTTAAAAACATGTAACAATATTCTTAACTATGGAGATTCACCTGCACTTCTATGGAAAATCTTAACTTGTGATAGCTTTTGTTACATTACCATGACTTTGTCAATACCACATGCCCACTATGACACATGTTGATATGATATTTTCTTTAATTAATAATTTGAGATAAATTAATTAAGAAAACATAACTATCTTGGAGATGAATCCTAACCCTTGATCTTTGAATACTACTATGAATATTCTTGCATATTCCATGGGGACTGTGACAACCCTTTTTATTACCGCTCTTATAAATGTCATTATGAATTGTAAATTCATGTAAATATTGTGGAAATGTAAACAATAATTGGGGTGAGAGGAGTGGACAAGGATTCAGAGGTTTGAGGAGGAGTTGCTCAGGAAGTGATTAAACTCAGGGCGTTTCATTTAATATGCCACCAATTCTCTGACATAGTTTAATGGCTTGCACAACACGCAGGGCGGTAGAGTATGGGTTTCTTGAGTGAAGGATGAACCACATACCACCTCTACCCTCGAGGGGCATGTCGGTGTGGTTAACATGCAAGAGGAAGAAGAGGGTCGATGAAAGAAAAAGAGGTCGGCGGGAAGGAAGTAGGGAGCGTTCGGCTAGATGAGAAATATAAATATGGAATGTATGTTGTGTATGAAGAGTATGTTGAAATATGCATATGGTAGTTGCAAGAGAAAGAGGAGTCATGGGCACAACAACAGAGGTTCAAGAAGATGAGCGAAGTTCACTCATATGAATATGGAAGGATAAGCATGTGAGATTTGTGAAGTGAACTCATAGAAGGAAGGAGTTCAAGGAGCAACGTAAGCGCAAGAGCAAGTATACAGGTGGAGACACTTTTGTTTCTGGATACCTGTAGGTTAGCGGGTGGAATAATGTGTGCTCTGAATTCCTGTTTGGCAAAATAGAGACCTTGTGAATTTGGATACCTGTAGAGGTTTGCAGGTGGAAGTATTATGTGCTTTGGATCCTTGCTGAGTAGGTGGAGACATAGGGGTTATGGTTCTTTATAACAATTAGCAGCTAGAGATGCTGTGGTCTCTGGATTCCTTGTAAGTGGGTGGAGGTATTGTGAGATCTAGGTTATTGTGTGATCGAAATGATTGGCTTTGACATGAATTCCCTCAAGCACTTTAATCCTTTGACACTGAATCCTACACAGGGGTGGTCAACTGTAAGAAATATTGCATTGTAGTTGGCCTATGGTGGGGTTGAGAGTAGAAGTCCCTCCCTTAGTCGCTAGTCATCTAATTAGATAAGTGTGTTTGCTTGTGTTGCACTTCAACTAATAAATGTTGTTGATATGTGTTATTACAACACATGTAGTAATAATATTGATGGAGGAATGGGTTATTCTTGGTTATGTTACACTGAAATGCCATGTTAATGCTCTCATGGTTTTGAGGGGCTTGCAAATTCTTGTGATTGTTGTTACTTTCCTGAGTTGTATAGTTATTTACATGTTAATGTATGAATGCTTGATGTGCTTAGTAAAATTGTTTACAGTAAGTGAATTCCATTATTGGCATTTCATGGGTCCTTACTTGTTTGAGGCTATTGATTGTCTTTGCTAGTAAAGGAATATTGATATTGCCATGAATGTTTCATCAATGGATCTAGCAATATTGTGTGGGATCTATGATGTGGTTTAATATGATGTTGTTGCACTTTAGTTCAGATAGTAGTGTTAGCCATGGTTTGGATTGATTTTGTGTCTGTCAGTAGGAGTGATGATGGATTCATCTATTGCATCATGGTTATATTAATGGCTAGAATGGGTGTGTTGGAGTGAAGGTTCCATTCCTATTCTGATAAGGGTGCTAAGCATTGCTTGATACAGATAAAAGCTTTGCAAGCCATCAAATCCCTTAAGACTTCTAATCCTGATCCTCGCAAAGTAGTAGGCATGCATTCACTGAATAAGCCTTGTCAGATTATTAAGGAGTTTCGAAATTTACAAAGAGGCAAAGAACTTTATTAACCTGTGAGGTTTACCACTAATCACCTAGTTAATATGCCACTTAATGGCCTTGATAAGTGCTAATTATCGTTGTATCGGTCATGCCAAGTATTATGTGTTGGTTGCTTGGAGATGGGCACTAATGAAGGGAGGCATGACGAGAAATCTTTCGTGTTACCAAATGATAAGTTACATGTGAACAGAGGATTCAAGACCTTAGTGAGTGGTCCACATGGGCATGTGACGTGGATGATAAATTGGCGTGTTGTTGTTGTGGCAGTTGGCATGGACATTTTCGAAGGTTTAATGAATTGAATATGCTTAACATTGTGGCAGTGGATTTGTGGTGCCAAGTGGGGCTAGCGTTAAGTTCATGTGGCTAGGGCCATGTCACCATGGAGTTCAGTTCCCCAATGATGATTTACAATGGTATTTATAAATGCAACACAAGTTGATAAGAGTTGCGATAGACGAAAGATGCGAGATGAGAACATTCCCATTACATGATGCGATCTTTTATGTCCCGCGGGACGAAGGTGAAGAAATGTATATATCGGGGGGGATGGATAAGTGCAAGCTCCGGGGAAACACAAATTTATGTGTCCGGGTAGCCGAAAATTTGTATGTCTTGGGGGAGGGAAAGACAAACAAACATATATGCATGTAGGATGGATTTCAAATTTAATCCAGGAATGGGGCCTTTAGTGGTAGCTTGGGGTGGGATTTGATCATCTCTCAAGAAGTGGATGTGTCCAAGAATCTGGGACAGCTGGGGGTGAGGGCCAAGACATAACACTGAGAAGTTGAGGTCTAGGGCAGGGTCAGATGTGTTTGAGGGAAAAATGAGCTTTGGCGTTTGGGGATTTTGACACAATGCAAAATTCATGCACGCTAGATATTGCCTAAACTAGATAATAAAGGAAATTGATGAATTGCAGTAAGGGGGTTGGGGTTAGTGGGACCCGTTGGCTAGGTTGAGATGGCAAGTGCTACGAAGCTATGTGGATTGTTTGATATGGCTCGACTGTTGATGTGGCACATTGTCAATGTGACACATGGTAGGTTGAAATGCCCTTTTGGGGTGGCCAAGAGGTTGATTTGTGGATGACATGTGGCACCATAAAAAAGATGCCATGTGGTAGGGTGATGTTAGCAAGACATAGACAAAAGGGTGATGTGGATGTCACAAAGATGCCAAGGTGGAGCAACATATGACATGTACACGAGTGTGGTGGGGACCATGGTCACATAAACAAAAAATAAAGCCCCCCCCTCCGGGCCCCCTCTCCCCTTGTTAACTATTAGAGAGGTAACCCCCCCCCCCCAATCAATATAAGTCGTTGATCTATTCAGGTTAGTCACGTTAGGGCTTCAAGCCACGAAGGGTTTAACCATTGGCCATGTAGGTGCCATATGGCATTACCTAATTAGTTAGACTTTGAAGGGGCATATATTTTAATCTAGAGATTAGATTGGGGTAAAATTTATATCACTAAAAAGCTTTTGATGAGCTAAACGTGATGGAGCCATCTAAAGCTAATTCCACAAACTTTGGTGTAGAAGGAAATTTTGTAACCTCATCTTCATAGTGAGACCTTGAAGGTCGAGTTAGTTAAAAGTAACACCTCACATTATCTTGGGAAGTCCAAGGGTGGTGGGAGGGAGCATTATAAGGGATAAATCTATACCATCCACCTAATAATGATTTATAATTAAATGAAAATTGTGAAAGACCTATTTTAAACTAGACAAGCCTATTAGTGTAATTAACTTCATATTAAAATATTTAATTAGAGGTAGCATGGCATACAACTTGAAGCATATTAAGCATATTTAATTTTAACAAATGCACCTAAATGACCATGGACATGAATGACAACTTAGGGAAGAGTTGTATATCATATTAAATGAATCTCTCTTTATTTTATGAAATAATGAGGGAGGGCATTTTTAAAATGTCAAGCAAAATAAATTCAACGCGTATTGTCCTATTTATTATTAGTTCTTGTTGGGATCCCAAAAATCCATTTTCATGTTGGCCATTATTAATTTGGCATTGACCAATGCAAGTTATAATGTTTAACTTAAAAAAAAATAAAATATTTATTTTTCAATATTATTAAAAGAATTGTTTTTTTAGATATTTGAATGGACCATAATGGGAAGGTCTTATTGTATTTTTTTGCCATAAATTTAGGATAGAGTGACAAAATTATCAATAATTATTAGGTGGATGGTAGAGATTCCATGGAACATTCTAGAATATTCTTAGTAATATACACAAATCAAAGGATGAGATTTATTGCCAAAGTAGTTATGCTCTTTGACCCTTTGAATTAAATTCATTAATTAAAATAATGCCATATAAAGAAATGCCATGTAAAATGAGTTATGGTTTTTTGGGCATGTGGGATTGATAAGCTATGGTATTGACCCATAATATGGTAGCAAAACCTATTTGGACATTTAGAATCTCCACCATAAAGTGACGTAAGTCTCCATGATTATGAATATTGTTAAATGTTTATTTAAAATGTATATATGTTTAACTTATAATTTTTACGATTTTTTAATTTAACAACTGGAGATGTATGATAAAATAAGTATTTTGAATTTTATTATAAATTGATGTCTATCAATATTTACTATTTATTTAATTTATATAGTTACACTAATTTATACATATATATCTACACAACTTATCTTAAAAATCAACAATTAAATAAACAAGCACACATTCATCCCACAATCAATCAACTTATATATTTAATTATTATTATCCAATTTTTTAGGTCACGACCAAGCCATACACCAAATTGGTGTATGAAACCCCCTTGTTTGTGGGACAAGGAACCCACCTCGCCGCAACAATTTGATTGTTAAGTCTACGAAGGCATACATACTCTACCCTCTCTTGGTTTGAACATATAATTTTTTAGGAAGAAATATATACGCTTAATCATTAGACCTACTCAAACTATATATTTTTATAAACATTAATATTTTATAAACACTCCCTTTAACATATAAGGAAAAAACAAAATACAAGCAGTTCTATGCAATATTGGTATAAAATTCACAAAACTCCTTGAAATTGTGCAATATTGGTATAAAATTCACAAAACTCCTTGAAATTGCTCCAACTCCAGCGTTAGTCGTGGGACCACCAATCCCATGGTGTGGTCCATATTCCTGGTAGTGAGCTTTGTTCATGATAAAGACAATGTGATTATAACATTATAGCTTAGAAAATGATGCATATCCTTCACCAGAGAAAAAGTCTCATCCTTGTATTGTACTACTACACTGTTGTATGCTAATCCCTAAATCTCCATAGTAATATTTGTTTAGTCACAAGCAATTGGATTTTTCGCAAGTAAGCGCATCTTGCTCGTGAGGTGTGGGCCCTACATAGGGTTGTATATTCCAGAGATTCAGGAACCTCGTCATTACCAGTTGGTGAAACCTAGTGAACCAATGATGCTTGGAAACATCATATAATACTTGAATTCTTGTTTGTATGAGAAAAAGGGAATCTAAGGTGATGTCACTTCTCGAATCCATATCCATCTCGCTAAGAAAATTACATTGAGAGCATTGGATGTGTAAAAGAAGTATAAAATAGTGTCAATTTTGTACTCTATTGAGCCTATAGGGACTTAAATAATTGGGTGACCTTTCTGGTATTATTAAAACATGTAAGGTTAACCCCAAAAAATAATAAAATATTAGAGATTAATTAAGAATATTTATTGATTTAGGAAATTAATTAGTCAAAAAGAATATTAAAATTAAATATAAGTTTAATTAAACTTATTGTTTTGTTGTTGAATGTTAAACGAAATTTACATCATTGCATGATTTGTTTAGCTAGAAGTTAACATATATTTGTTAGTTCATATGTTTATAATTATTCATAATACATAGATACAAATGATGAATATAAAGATAAAGGTGTAATGTTGTCATTGGCTATTTAGATTTATTAGGGTTTTGTTTTTGTTTTTGTTGTTTTGTTTTTTTTTATTGTATTTTTTTTTTTTAAATTGATGGTTTGTACCATGGTGGTTATGGATTTTTTTGGGTGGTTTTTCGCATTATGATAATTATGGATTGTTTTTTCTAATGTTTTTTTAGGGAAGTTTTGATGGGATGAGTTGTAGTGAGTTTTGAATTTTATAGAATTTTTATTTTGATTAATTTGAGAATATCTTTAATTGAATTTATGAGTGGTGGGGCATAATTTTAGCATTCTCTTGTCAAATGAGTTTAGTTTGGGTAGTTTGGGTGGTTATGAGAATGAATGTTATTCTCCTTACATAGGATTAATTTCTACAACTGGCATGTTGAGCTCTTAAATGAGTATATTGTTGACAAAGCTTTAACCTTTTGTAGAATCCAATTTCGCTTGAGTGCTACTCACAAAAAGAGGGGAAGCGACTAGTTGGTTTCATTGGAAAATACATTTCACAAAGAAAATAAGTTATAACATTCACATGGTCATAATTAAATATTCACTAAGGTGGCTACCTAGTTCAATTGGAAATTGCATTTCACAAAGAAAATAAGCTATAACATTCACCTAGTCATAAGTAAAGTGTTTGCTTTCACTTTTGACCTGAAATTGGTGGATTTCATTAAATGATGATCTATAACATTCACTCATAATTAAAGTGTTTGCTTTCACTTTTGACGTGAAATTGGTGCATTTCATTAAATGATGATTGTTTGAAATTGAATTTTAAGAATAATGCAAAAAAAGTTAACTTGTGTTAAATTAGTATGGTTTCTTGGGAGCTTGATGACAAGTGTTATATTCCCTATATTAAAGGAGTCGTTTAATCTTGTTGCAAACTTCTTTAATTTGAATTTTTGAATAATGGAGCATAGCTCTAATATTTACTTGTTAATTAGGTATAGTTCAAGTGGTTGCAGAGTGTTATTCTCCCTCCCGAGGTTCCTAGGAATTTGATGAAAGTATTAAATTCCATATATCAAAGAAGTTGTTTAATCTGGTTGCAGATTTCCTCCAAATCACCCAATAACATGATATAAAAATAAATTCTTATAGATTAATAATCAAAATTAATTGATACTCTTATAATGATTATTTAAATCATGATAAATCTTTAGTCATACCTAATTTTCTACCAAATTTTTATTAAATTTATAATAATAATACTTATTTTAAATTTATTTATTACAAAATTAATTCACTTTTATATTAATTAACTTATATATAAACAAAATTTTCTCAATAAAATTAAAACTTCATCTTAACTTTCCTGATACTAAATGAATCTCTCCTGGAAGTAAACATTACAATCTTTATCTATACTTACTCCATTGAGTTTTTTTACCAAACTTCATTAAATAAAATATCTTTATCCTCTTGAACATTACACTCCATGCCACCACTGGAGTGAGATTTTTTTCAAAGCTTTGTGAAAGGAAATGAATTTAACACTCCATGCCCTTACTCTTACTCCAAAGAGATTGGTCATTATTTTATAGTTTTGTTTAACCTTTGTGAAAGGAAAATGTATGACAACATTGCTTCGACTTAAAGAAATATAAATAAGCCTCTTAAGCAAGGGGAATGTAGACGTTAAATTTCCCATTACTTAATAAAACATTTTGAGAAGTTCTATGGTGTAAGGTTACAATATTTTTTATTATAAAATTTTAAAACATTTTGAGAAGTTCTATGGTGTAAGGTTACAATATTTTTTATTATAAAATTTTAAAACATTTTGAGAAGTTCTATGGTGTAAGGTTACAATATTTTTTATTATAAAATTTTCATGAACGTTTTTAAAGTTTGCCATTGAAAAAAATATAGTTTAAAATGGTTTCTAGAAATAAAATTTTAATTAAAAAAATGTTAGTGTCTTATTTGGTAACAACATTATATGTAAAATGTCTATTTTTTTCTACAATAAATGTTTGGATGTCACCGATTTTTCAATTTATTTAGTAAAATGTCAATTTTTTAATACTAAATATACATGTTTAGATGTCCATGTCGGTTCGCATTTTATATAGAAAAATATACTCGCATCACATATGTCTATGTCGGTCCGCATTTTATATAGTAAAATATACTGGCATCACATGTACACGTAACATCTTCCCCACCCAAAATTATGGATGATGTAAGGTTCCAATTATAGTTAAGTGTGATGAATAAGGAGGTTAGCTCCTCGATATGTCCCCTTCATCCTGGGCAAACTATGTAGCTACCCCCTAAGACATTGACACGACAAGAACCAACTACAAGTCAAAATCGTAACCAAACCATGGTTAGGGTTGGCAACCAGGCGTTTGACTGCGGTACTGGGGAAGGTGCCACGTCATGGTCTGGTATAGGGCTGGCAGTGCCAAGTTCATCGCCTCTAATTAACAAACAGACAAAACACCTGTGACCACGCCGAATCGATGGCTTTGTTGTACGACGTAGAATTTTGGGGTTAAAGTAGAATGGAAGTTAACCGCCAAATTTCCCGCAGCATTTTAACAGTCTGAGAGTAGGAACCCTAAACCTCCCCTCAACTAAGTCCGACTTTCTAGGAAAATAGACTCTCTTTAGAATACGCGCAATTGAAAATAAATAAAGAATTGGAGATGACCATCACATCGGAAAAAAGAAGAATTAAAGATAAAATATAATCTGGGAGTGAGAGGAGTAGAGAGTGTGGGGACAGCCTGTATTTGTACTAGCTAGGCGGCGAATTGCACAAAACAGAACATACAGACACCGAGTGGAGAAGCAGCAGAAGCAGAAGCCCATGGTCGCGGATCGGCTCTTAACGTGACTCTGTTCAGGTAGATTTAGGGTTTATAGATAGAGAACCCAACCCTGTGTATATGCTCATTCTCGTGGTGGATACGTTTATGATTGGTTTGTATTTGTTTTTGATTTGTATTCTGGCTGAGAAAACTGTCCCTGTGTATACATACTCTTTATTCGTATGGCTATTTTTGCTTTAACTTCTGTTGTGGATAAATTATCCGCTAAGGTTTCGGTGCAGACGAAAATAGAAGAAATGGAGTTGCAAACCCTTGAGCTCAGTGCACGGGCTACTTGAAGAGGGGTAAGAAGAGCAGCATAAAGGAATGCCGTAGGTTTTGTAACCACTATGGACCGTTTTTAGGGGGGAATTTACAGAGGTGGATTTCTTGGTTTTGATTTTGAACGATTTCGTTCGGATTTTAGTGTTTGGGGTTTTGATTTCAACTGGCGGTGACCTGTTTTCGTCCGAGTCAGGGGTTGATTCCGGTTTGGCATTTTCTTGGAAGGCGATGTAGTTCGAGTGCCCTTATGGAGCCCGGGGACGTGACGGAGAGTTATACATTGTGCATTTCAGCTTGTATATGATTCTGTGGTTATTTCTGTCGGTGTTGAATGTTTTGGTTAAGAGTTGCAGGTAATTTGAGAGTCCTGGTCCTGGCCAAAAATGGTTTTGGGTATTGAAATGTTCCCCCTATATCTGATGCAATGTTATGAGCGATGGACGTGCTTGGCTTGTTTTCTTGGGGTTTTTGAGATTTCTGCCGTATTTTTTTTTCTACCATTTTTTCTTCTGGGTTTTCGCTTTATTGGGTATTCCATGACGCTCTGCCATAGCGGAATATATAGTCTAGTTGCATTCTTTGACATTAGGATTATCAGGAGTCTGTTTTCTGGTTTTGCAATCCTCCCTTCTACCTCTCTTTCTAGAATGTGCTTTAAAATTATAGAATCATTACAATCGCGCCGAATATCCGGTAACACAAAGTGGCTCATTTTCAGAGGTCAGATGTCCCTGAAAAGGGAGAACCATTGTTCTTAGCGTTTTGGTTTGGCTAACCTGCTCTGTCAGGTACTTTTCCGTTGAAATCACCCAGGTCTTGCACCTGGTCTCGGTCACTTATTCATGCTTCCAGGTGAATTGAACCTTGCTGGATGGTCTGACACGCCTCTGTCTTTGCTCAGTACCATGATTCCAGTGGCAGAAAGCCGCTTCTACGGTTCGGCCTTTAAGTTTGGAAGTTAGTTCGGTGACATTTTCTGAATTGATTCTTTAAATATGTATTTTGTACGACCAGCTGGCAAAAGTACTTTATCTAGCTGTAATGCCATTACTATTTTCAATGTAATACATAGCGCGTGGTCGTTTTATGGAGACAATTCCCACTTGCAAGTAAAGCACCGAGCAGCAGGGCATTAATGGTGGTATATGCCCATAGATTGAACGGTGTATATGCGTGCATATTCCGCCATTAATGCTCTACTCCATTGCTCTTCTTGTTTGCCCTCCCCAATGAGCTCTGTGTATGGCAGCGTGCTGATTTGCTCTCCCTTTTATAATGCTGTTTTCAGATGGTAAAGTATAAAGTACTTTCAACCTAGTACACTGAACCTTGCATTGTAAAGTCTGCTGCATGTACGGTCTTCAGTTGTAAAGTGTTATCTACTTTGGTTGCTTCAACGTTGCTGGATCCAGTCCTTGATCACAGCTTACTCAGGCAAGGTTCATTTCAGGTGTATGCATATTGAAACCGAATCCTGAACTATCTGGGATTGACAACCAGATGGACACTTGAAGTTGTTTTGTGAAATTGAGAAATGCATCCAAATGTTAAATGCAGCTTAAGATTCATTTCGTCACCAGAGAGGGAAAACGCACCCGGGAACTTGATTACTAACCAAAAAAACATGATAAAGAAAAGCGAGAAGTGGGCTTTTACTTGCTTGTCCTTCTATGGTGCTGCCTAACTCTAGATACGCCCCCATTATCTTTTCCCCGTTAAAGGTTTTAGTTTTTGTGTGGTACTGGTATCTGCCATTCCGTGATATTTTGAAATTCGAGGGTAGATCCTTGTATTTGCAACAGTGGCCAATTTATGATATTGCTCATCTGCGTCTGTTTCTGGTCATGCTTCTGATCATCTGCGTCTGGTTCTGGTAATGCTTCAGCTTCTTATGATCGTCTTGTGAGCAATTTAGACAACTTTGGTTCGAATGGAGTAGAGGCTGGAGTTTATGATTGACAATAATTTACATATTGTCTCATTATTGACAGAATGATAACAATATGCATTTACTATTATGGAATCATCAAAATTATGTATCAGTATTTGTTAAATCGTTCAAAACCCAAATGGTCAAATCTGTTGTGCTATAGTACTAAAGCTTTAATATAGGCCGTTTACAAAAAAAGGAATGGGTAAGGTTTTTTTTTTCTTGTTTATTCAATATTCTATATTTTTTAATTTAATTTATTTATTGTATGAATATAAGCCTTATGGAATTTGAGGTGTAAAGCAAAAAACATCTGCTGTGCTTGCTTTTCTTGACTGTTTCAAGACATAGTGATGCCTTATCTAAGCTATAATAGGACTTTCACTTGAATGTTAAGTTGGCAAGTGAGGGGAGGGGGGTTCTTGGCGATGCTATTGTAAAAATAGGCTGTATAATGGAAATTAAGGTGAAAATTTGATAATTCGTATGATTGTATTTAATATCTGTTTGAGGTGGTTGATTTTCTTCATATAAAGCATAACGATATTTGCAGTTCAAAGTCCATCTGGGAGTGAGGGATACTGGAGGTTGTTATTAGGAATAGAAGAACATACCAGAAAATCGAGGTGGGAGTTTCTTAGTTTCTAATTGGGTATTGTAGTTGCTGGAACTGGGAACATCTGGAGATGTAGTCTTTACTGGTGCCATATATTTGAATTATTTTTGGCAGAAACATTCAAATCTACAAAGTGTGAAGAAAATCTTTCAAACTAGCTGTGTAACCATTTGTGTGCACTATGATATGGACAAAAATGCTGGAACAGTCCAAAATATTCCATCTCAATTCTGATAGGTGAAAATCAAATTTGGCCTTGAATCAGTCCAAAGTTTTTTCTTACTGGTGATGAACAGCTTTAAATAGCTCATAACTCTCTTAAGTTTTCATTTTGTCTGCACAGCAACGTTGATAGTATAGTTCTATGTTTTTAAAGAATGTTTAGGATTTATTTGTTGTCTTGACAGCATAAGGGTTGTGATCTCTAGATTCCCCACATTGTATTATTATTGTATTAGAACTTTTGAAAAGGATTTTACAGAAAAGTGCAAAAAGTTCTAAACTGATGGACCATAACAGCTCTAGAACAGTTTGAGAAATTTGTCTTGGCTATGGTTAGCAAAAGTTGGCCTCGAAAGAATTCACAGATGCCCCATAATTCTCCAAGTTTTCACCTGGCTACATACTATTACAGTATCAGGTCCACATTGCTAAGGAGTGTTTACGATTATTTATTGTCTCATTAAAAAATAGAATAGTAAGGTATCTGTCTTTATAAAGAAAAATATTATCTGGGACCCTGATTTACAAGCAGTGAACTTTCATTCTTTGTCCATCATAACCTTCTTCTGGTGTACATGCTAAGCTTGTTTGATGCTAGTTCAATAACAGTCCTTAATTTGGGTTTGCTTTTCCATGTTGCTCTGTTATATTTCTTATTACATTACAATACATCATGTAATGTATCGTTAATACCTTTGGACGTATGCAAGTTTTGATATTCTGAGCTGTACAATTATGGTGGAGACCATAGTGTGCAATTGATTTCCATTACAGTACTTTTTAATGATGAACTAGTGTTCACTAGAAGGTTCCTTTGTGCTGCTTTAACTGCCAGTCGCAGAGATATCAGGAATATCCCACTCAACATGTCAATACTCACAGGGTTTAGAAGGTTAGCTTGCGAAAGGGGTGGCTTTTTGCATGAGCATCTTGCTTCTTGAGAAATAAGGCTCAACAGTCTTCAATCATTCTATTGCATGAAATAAATCATTTCAGATGATAGTTAACAGTAATGGAGACATTCCTCAATAATAAAGTTGCAATTGTCAAGGTGCTGAATTACCCACCCCTGACTGATTTTTGTTTTTCCAGGCCGTCTATCAGCAGATTTATTGATAGAAAACTTAAATTTTTTTTCCCTTTCCTACTAGTAATATATGTATTGTTTTTGCTAGTCATGCTAGATTTTCTTATTTAGTTTGAGTTCACAACATTCTCGTGTTTCAAGACTTGAGCTACATAGCTGCATGCTAGTGTATCTTACAACTGAACAAAATGCAGTTCTCTATAATGTGTGTTTCAATATATTATTATGTTGTTTGCACTAAAGAAGTGTTTTTTTTAACAGCTAACGATTTTCTCATTTTATCAGTTTCAGGTTTTTGAATTATTTCTGTGACACAAGGACAGTGTGGGTTAGTGGATGTTAGTGTAGAACTGATTGTAAGGTGTCTGCACTGAAAAAAAGTGCCTGTAGTATGACCGTTCGGGAATTTTTGCAAAGAGAAGAAGGTTCTAAACTCATCATGCAAGGCGTTGACTTTAAAGAGCATAGACAATCTGAGGGGCAGCCCAATATATCATCTGCTGTTCCTGCGATGCCATGGTGGAATGGGTTTGGGTCTCAGCTTCCCCAGTCTGCATGGTGTGCTCCTGTGAAGCCATTATTCGTAGATCACCCAAACAGAGTTCCGGGTGCTGTAAAACAAGTGGCAAGTCAATCACAGCAGCTGGAACAACCATCAACTCAAGTTGCTGTTCAGTCACAGTCTGAAGGTGAAGCTATGTTGGCGGGAACAAGAAGAATGCCCATGTCAAACCAGTTAGGTACAAATTTCATTTTCACTATTGGATTGCTATGACTGAGTTTGTTAAGCTAATGTGTTTGTACAAGGTGATTATATTTGTTCCAGTCTGTCCATGTCCAATTTTACATTTTCCATGTGTAAAATGGTTGGTTGATCTGTAATTCTGTGTTTTTATTTATAGCATTTTGTATGGTTCGGATATTCTGGCCTTTTAAGTTGGATAGTGTAAAATCCACTTGCCATGGAGAGACTAGGTAGAAGTTTTGACCCTACTTTAAACAAAGGTTACTTGTGTATTTGCTTACGATTGATCTCTTTTCAGTGTTCACATGCATTGAACCTAAGATTTCTGCCTCTAAATCTACTGAATGCTAATAAACAGATACATGCCATTTATCTTGATTGGAATTTGAGACTAAATTTCTTGTGATGCACGATCCAGATTTTTGTCATACTTATACCATGTTGATATACGAAGCTAACTATAGGGACTTAGTAGTTTCTATAAGCTACGATACTTGAAATTGCTGTGTCAACATGATAGGAGAGCTTCACCATCATTTAGTAGCAGTCCATGAAAGATTTTCCTCATACCAACAAGCTTATTGTATGGTAGTAGCCTACTTCTATGCTTTGCTTTCTTGGTCTTTGAAATTTTACAACTTGTCCCATTAGTTATGGGACAAGTAATAACAACATTTGACAACAGAAATGAAGGAATGCTTGTCTTTATAGAAGGAATCCATGTTTACAAAACCCAATAAATTAGTCTTTGCTTCTCCCCTTTAGAACCTTTGCTAATATTTCCCTCTTTTGATCGAATTTCTTTTTATTGCATCAATAGTAGGGAGGCACATCCACAACCTAGTATGATAGAGATGATGCCACATTTGTCACATGGATAATGCCTATATGTCATCTTTAAAAGGAATATAATACATAATAGTAATATATTTACTCATGTTAGCTACATATTGATACAAATGGAAATTAAATATCTCTATCTATCAATGTTGTTGAAATTGCATCAGGGTAAAATCAACAAGGGTTCGAAAAATGAAAAATATTTTAAAAAAATGAGAAAAATTCAATAAAAATCAACAAACATTGGCAAAATTAAAAAGTACAAAACTAATCAATTTTTTCTTCAATTTCTTTAGCATCTAAAGCATGCACAACATTAAATAAATGCATTACCACACAAATTTGAAAAGTAAATTAATATATAAGATTATAAGATTTCTAGTGCTACATCGCAAATCAATAGTGGATTATGTCCTAAATGCCGAGAGTAGCGAGTTAGCCTCAAAATATCAACAAAAAGTATAATAAATGTATCTCATCATCATGATTCATCTACAATGAAATTAGATAGATAAATACTAATTAGTGATTTCCTCTGCCCCTGATATGAGAAAAGGTAACGACATTTTGTCTAGAGGAAGAAGGCCTTGGGGTTGGCATTGGACTCTGATGTCCTCTAGAAGAAGAGATTGGAGGTAGACTTTGACATCCTCTATTAGTGACCATGCTATGTGGTGTCACCTACTCCTTTTGCTGCTTCTCCACCTATTCTACCTCTCTTTGTGGTGATTTCTACCTCCTCCTGTGCCTCCACCAACCAATTAGGGGTTGATTCCATGTTAGGCCTTTTAGCCTCAACCCTCCATGCAACAATGGTGTCAATCCTATCGAATGTGATATCCTTCATGTTTGGTGTTTTCTGAAGTTGCATTAGAATTGGAAATGTAGTAGACGTAGACCATGCCTTTAAGGTGTTTGGAATCTAATTTGTATGAGGGTCATAAATTATAAACTAATAATCATAAACTTATAAATTATAAGTTATAATGAATTCAAAATTTTAATTAGATTTTTTAAACCTATTGTGCTTCTTGGTGTGTATTTTTTTCAAATATGCTCTAGTTGTGCTTGCATCTAGAGTGGCTACATGCTTGACTGAGTGCTTAAATGACAAGCTTTTGGAGATTTGTGTACTCTGGCACCATAACTTATCCACCAAGCATCTACAACAAATAAGAGAAACATAAGAAAAAACATTGAAATTTGAAAGTTGAAGCAAGTATGAAGAGAATGAAATTTTAAACAAATTGAAGCTTACTTCACATTTTGGTCTTCTTATGTTGGAGAGCCATGTCAAAGCTAAGGGTGCCACTTGCAGTCCTACATATCTCCAGATTTTAAGAGATCTATGCATGCTCTTGTAGAGATGGCACTATCTTCTGAACACAAATGAAGATTTTTTTTTGTTTGTTTGTGGAAAAACCTGTGAACAGTTTATGAAATCAACGTTTTGGACTAGTTTAGTGAGTCCATCATCAGGGCAACGTGATTTGTATTTTGAGAAGAGAGAGCGTGAAATTAAGGAGCTATTATTAATAGTTAATTGAAAAAATATTTGATGTCTTCTTTTATTGTCGGCTTTTCTAGCTTTGGAAATTCTCATCTTCTCAAAATTTAGAGCATTGTTCATTATGTCCCTTCCGTGGTGGGACTTAATGAAGAATGCATCCATCGCCTTAGCATGAAATCTGAAACTGGAGGAGTAAGAAAATGTGGGGTTGAGGTACATCTTTGCAACATGAATGGGATGATGAGTGTTTTGTTCCATTATTCATCAACCAATCTCCATATCAACTGTTGTTTCTCAAACCCCTCATCCGCCTTATCCTCATAATAAGTAGATGGCTTCTTTGGCTTTATCAATGGCCTCATACAAGGTTGTTCATTGTGGGCTTGTCTTTGTCAATCCACCAAGTAACCTCTATGAAAGGTTTGGTGATGACACACACTTCCTCCACTCCTGCCCAAAAGCTCTCTTGATATGAAACTAGCTTGCATATGACCTCTCCCTCCAGTTTGCAGCGAAACGATAAAGCACACCACTCTTTTGAAAGAAACTTTCTCTTCACATCCTACATTGAAATCGGGAGAGATTTGAAGAGATAGGAAGCTAGTGGCAAATTATATAGTGGCAGGGCACGCCAATTGCTTGTTATGGATGAATATTCCAATCAATCTAAGTACATATGCATGATTATATATAAACTTTGTTATGTTGTTGGATGATGCAAAAATATCCCTGACATAAGTAATTTTCCCTGACATCAAATCAACACACAATATCCTTGACATAAGGAATGTTCCCTCTAACATCAAATCAATACATTGTGTGGCACATGGTGTCCAAAACAAGTTAGGATACCTCTCCATAGGCAAAATGCCAACAACATAATTTGCAATGTTGTCCATTGTAGCTTGGATAACATTCTGTAGACCTACCTCTTGAATGATCACATCAAACAACTCACATAATAATTGTGCATTTTTAATGTGTAGATACATCAACAAATTTCATAAACATTTTCCCTTTGGGAGATTTAACCAAGAAATTAGCAAGGGTTCTGCTCTTTTGATCAGTCCAACCATCCAACATATCAGTGCATCCAATGAGTTCCTATGATGCCTTAAGCTCTTGAAAATTAGCAATGTAATCAACTTTTTCATTTTGAAGAATAGGCCCTCTCAGCTCATCACATGAAGGGGCTTTGTACCTCAGGCAAAAGATAACAATTACATTAACCATGGGCTAGTAGAATGGATTGTTCTTGGCAATGTTGAAAGGAATGTCGCTTTGTAGAAAACACCTACCTACTAGCTTGTCAACTTCTTCCTTCTCCTATTTTTTGATGTGTTGAATTGATAGAAGGTTGTTTCGTAGGTCTGGTTTTAGAAACAAATATCAGAAAATATCGGCAAACAAAAAAAATCAATTTTTTCTTCAGATTTTTAAACATAGCCGATATTTCAAAATACGGTGATATTTAGCCGATATTTTCAAAATATTGCGATATTTTGAAAATATCGGGATATTTACTTGGTGATATATCATTTTGCTGAAAATATTGCGATATTTTCAAATATCGTTGATATATCATCGATATTATCAACATTGCTCCAAACCATGCTCATTGTTTGTAAAATGTTGGGCTCAATTGTAGTTTTTGCAATTTTATTAGGGGTATAAAAACACTGATTTTTTTGGCTAAACATTGACATCAGGATGTATGATATGACCCTTTATCATATTTAAAACCTAAGTTCCCAAAAAACAGAAACGGATATGGATCCACCAGATTTTTGAAAAGCCAGGATTTGGATATGGTGAGGAAACACCATGTACAAAAAATACAATTTTTTTAAACATATTTGAAGTTACAGATCAAAATTATTCATGAATCACAATATTAAAATTGAAATCACGATGCATCATGCGTTATACAAAGAGGATAATTTTAAATACAAAGTTGTCTCATCAATTATCATTGTATTCATATGATGATGTCACGTTTGTCTAACTACATGGCCAAAAATGGGTCTACATGCTCTTCATTTGAATATTTCAACTCTACATCATGATTAATCTGTCTTCTTCCTTGAAATTTGCCATGAATCAAAAAATTCCAGTCTAGTTACAATTGTAAATGAATCTTGTACCTTATTTGAGAACATGCTATGGTTTATGTATAATATTGTCCCAAGAGGGATCTTCATCTAGAGTTGGATGGGATTGATCTAATTAAACTATTAATGGCACAACCATCCTTCGTATGCTATATATTATTATCTATGTAGTGGCTCAAATCTTTCCTGTTAGCATTAACAAAAATTGAAAATTAAAATTTTAGTGTATCAGAGTTTTCCTGCTAGCATTTTCAGCTGCTACGTAGCCTATAGGTAATGAATAACAGAGTATTTATTCGTATAATTTAAACAACTATGCTTGTAGGCTTTCAAATTGATATGCTCCTTAGAATTCAAACAACTATGCATTGTAGCCATTTTAATTTCTTTACAAAAAATAATTAAGAACCAAATAATGCTAGCTCTAATTTCAAAGTTTAACATTTCATATCTTTGTGGGTGATTGTGTTGGTTTTTTTGTAAAATTTTCCACCTCTGCATTTCAAATTTTTTTTGATTGCTTAGTTGATTTTTGTTTTGCAGCTTGTGTAATTTGCCTTCTCTTTTGTGCAGGCTATAGTTTTGATCTAGCCCTGTAATAAACTCTATTTTGTTTGCCTTTTGCACTTGCCTTGTTCCTCTGTCATTCTCAAGATGCGTGGTTTGTGCATAATTATGCCTATATATGTTTTATTTAGTTTTTTCGTACATTGTTTTCGGACCCCTTCTCTAGGGCATTATTACAGGGTTGACTGTTCATTCGTACATGTTTGCCATCTATGCTATTCTACAACTTGTTTGTCGTTCTTGTGACCATTTGTGGCATGTGACTGAATGTGCTGTTGACTTAGTTGTGCTTACACTCATGTCTTAACTGTTGGGTGCGAGGCCAGTTTTCAGGATCTTGTTTCACTGCACAACAAACCAAACAATTGCATTTATGTTGCTTAGGCACATTCCCTAGACATATTTGGCTTATATTGTGTTCTTTTTGTGCCTTTCCAATCAATTTTGTTCTCTGTAGTTAATATTCATTTTATCTCTCGAATAATAATAAAAAGATTCACTTGTATTTTTGAAAAAAAGTGTGGTGCAGAGAATTCTAAGTTGCTGTTGTTCTTTGTAATCTCCTAGTATCTCATTGGAGTGCTTGTGCTAAGTAATTCCTTAGATATGATTCCTCCTTGTTGGTATGCTACCAGAGAGAGTTGATCTTGTTTCTCTGAGTTAAACTAAATCCATCTCAAAAGTCATTATGAGATGACTTTATCCCAAATCGTACTTTCAAAATAAGTACACTCTAGTTTAAGCTTTTTGAATATTATGCTCATCTTTCATTATAAATATTATCATTTCTACTACAATGTTTTAATTGTATATGTAATTACCAGATTGGCACAAATTAGTGATGGTATAAAGAGGTAACAAAATTATCTAAATATTCCTCCTCCTTAGTGTATAAGCTACAAAGTAAGTGTCATCATATACATATAGTCGGCCTGTCTTTTTTATTTTTTGACTAGCTTTCTCTTTCCCTGACATGGCAAGCATGACCTCTTCCAATATGGAAATATTACAATCAATGTAGTTGGCTTACAAACTTATATTGGAATCCTATACCATTGTGATTAGGAGTTATCTATTTTGCCAAAGTCATTCAATACTTGCACTTGGCCTTGCTTTAAATCACAAGCAGAAGCAGTGCGAGAGGGGCACATGAAACTTGAAACCCAGTGGGGGCAATATGAGTCATGATTTCATTATCTTAGCAGGTCCCCGTTGATAGGATTTTTTATTGGTAACATATCATTTTTATGAATGGTAAACTCGAAAATAAGCTTGACCAACCCTCACGTTGTTAAGTTAAGAGTAGTGTTTGTTGGTACCTTGCCAATGCTATACAGTTATTTGCTTAAAATCTACATAAAAATTGTTGAATATAGTCAAAATTCATATTTGACAAACCCCATGCAGGGGAGGATTTGAGACACATGACTTGATTATAGAACACATAATTCCTTTTGCTTGAGAAATTTAAGCATGTCTAGTATGTTAGAGGTAGGGACCTTCAAAGATGAGGAGAAATTGTACAGTGGACTAAGCAAATGCTTAGTATGTATGCTTGTATGATTAGCAAGATATGATGAAGAGACCAGAAAATTTCTTTCCTAGACTAATGTGCTCACCACTTATGGTAGACAGTTTGCTTAAACAATCTCTATGTACCAGACTAAGCTGTCCATCACTTAGGGTATGCAGTTAAGCCAAGGGGGTCATCGCTTAGGGTAGACAGTTTTGGTGAATATCGCCTTGAAGAGAAAAATTAAAATATAAAAACTTATGTTAGTGACCTGAAATGTAGTTTTGTTAAGGAGAGGGTGGTGGTATCACTTTGCTTATAAAAAACATTGAATAATTCTCATCTTGGAGTTGTTTATGATGGAAATACATAGAGAGACTATTCCATGATGTTGCTTTCCTTGGGTTTGATGATTAGCCTTGAAATTTGTAGTTCTGTTTTTCTTAATGTTTAAATTCCCCACTGTTGTTAGTAAATGGTTTGATGTATAGTTTGCTTGTGATTTGATTCCACAGGTTACAGTGGAGCTAATGGTGAAAAACAACGCCAACATCAGCCTACAAAATCTATAATTGGTTCAGCCCCAACTGAATACCTAGTGCCACATGCACAGTTGGACTTCAATCATTCTATTGTATGTATTGTGGATGTTGTTTGGATATTGTGAAAGAAATGAAATTCAAATTTAGATGCTTTCCAATGTTGATTTTACCATTATATTGATTAATGCCCTACATAAGGCTGCTGATTACTTCCATTGCAGGCTTGTGCTGCATATCCATATGCTGATCCATATTTTGGAGGTATTTTGGCTGCTTATCCAGCTCAAGCTATGGTAATTATTCTTGATACACAATCCTTATTCAACATTTTGGTATTAATTTCTCATGTTTGGTCACTATATTTAGCTGTATCTTTTCATTTTAGTTTCATGCTCTAATGCCACTGATTTCCATATTGACATGATTCATTAGTAGAGTTAAGTGTCCAAGGTTACAAGAAAGTTCCAATAATTTCTTCATTTAATTAGTTTGGTCCTTAGTAAGATCTTATGTGGTTGTAAACTTTTTGAATATAATTTCATTTTTTCAATAAATTATTGTCTAAATCCTAACACGATTTTAACTAGTATGACTGTTTTGATTGAATTCAACATATGACATTTATTTATATATGTCATACTATTATCTTCTAATTTTTTTAAACTTGCTATTTTTACATCGATATTATTTATGTGGTAGCTTTACATGAATGAGCTCATTAATTTTGTTGGTTAGATGTATAGTTATATATGTTTGCAAAACAGTATGTGCCAGTGGCGTGTTGATACTAATTGAAATTATAATATTAGCTTTTTAGAATTGTTCTAAACTCCTTTAAATATAGCTACGTGCAAATGGCAGATATATTTTCTACTTGGCTTACTCATGTTCTTAGGCCCTATAATGATTATGGATAGACATTATTCAACTGTACATTTAATTTTGCAGGAGTTTCCTTTTCTACCATGGGTTTCCATCTTCTATATAAATACCTTGTGAGATTTTCCATTTTGCTAATAACATTGCAGAGTTCTCTTGTCCATTGGGCTTTGACATTTTACATAAATACATTTTGGGTTCCCTACACCAATGGTAGGATTTGTAGTGTGTTCTATGTTTGCTCTTGTCCATTGGGCTTTGACATTTTACATAAATACCTTTTGGGTTCCCTACACCAATGGTAGGATTTGTAGTGTGTTCTATGTTTGTGGACTTTCATCAATCCATATGAAGGATGTTCTCTTCATTACAATGGTCTTTTTCCTTTTGCCTAACTACCTTGTGATTTTGTCTCTATTTAATAGTAGTTGTAAACTCCTTGCTCTGTTGCAAACATTGCCTACCCTATAATTACGTAACAAGGTTCACCTTCCCATCAACACACTACCAATAATTCGTCTTTTGCCTCCATTGTTTCCTCTAAATTGGTTGCCTTGCTTAATTAGTTGCCATTTGATTGCCTTGTGCTGGCCTTAGAACTTTCATTACATCTCTAATGGGAAGAAAACTAACCTGTTAGAGCCTTCTTTCTAAAGTCCAGAAAAGTTTCAAAATGCTGGTTTAAATGATTTTAATGGAGAGGATTTGTTAAACTTACCTTTCATTGTATGTTGGATTTTCATCTGAAATGTATAAACCTCTTGAAGTTTTTTTGTTGCAAACGGAATAGTGAAAACTTCCAAAATAATGATTTAAATGATTTTGTGGAGAGGATCTATTAAACTTAAATTAAACGTACCTTTCATTGCATGCTATTGGATTTTCGTCTGAAATGTATAGCCTCCTGAAATTGTCTTCTTGCAAAGGGAGTAGAGAAAATTTTCAAATTAATGATTTAAATTATTTATTAAATTTAAATTAAACCTACCTTTCGTTGTATGCTATTGTATTTTCATCTGAAATGTATAGCCTTCTGAAATTGTCTTCTTGCAAAGGGAGGAGAGACTGCAAATCTGTTTTTGCATCATCATTGATTTTGGAATGATTAAAACTAAAGTTCAAGTGCAATAGACTCTATCCACCATGAATTACCACATAAATCTAGGCATTTAGGAGAAGATAAATTTATATAATGGAAAATGTTAAGAGTGTTAGTGCTCTCATGGGTATCAGGATCTAACTGGTACTAGATATAGCTCCACTCTTTTTGGATCATTTTGAGTGCTAATGTCAACTAAGAAGTTGTAGCAAGTGGGAAGAGATGCTTTCCTGTTTGGATCTTGATAAATGTAATGCTTTATTTATGCCTAATATCAATGAGTTGTTTTCAGATTCATCCCAACATGCTTGGGGTGCAACAGGCTCGCATGCCCTTGCCATTGGATATGACAGAAGAAGAACCAGTATATGTTAATGCTAAACAATATCATGGGATTCTCAGGCGCAGACAACTGCGAGCGAAGGCAGAGTCTGAGAATAAACTGATTAAGACCAGGAAGGTACTGACATCTATGTTTTGATTGCTATTTATTTATTTGCCTTGTTTTGTTCAAAGCAGTGCATGTAATAGGAATACAATTTCTGGAATATGTACCTAATTAATTATAGAGTCTGAACCAACATGAAAGCAGCTATAACATCGTTTCGTTGCCGCGAACATAGTATTTATTCTTTTACTCTTAATCTTTTATAGTAATTTAGTGAATTCCATTGGTGGTTGGTTATATATGGACACGACTATTTTATTTTCAATTTTTCAATCGTGTTTTGTAATTGTCTTACTTGTGTTATTTGTTGCTTTATAGCCATATCTACATGAATCTCGACATCTTCATGCGATGAAGAGAGCGAGAGGGTGTGGTGGTCGCTTTCTGAACACCAAAAAGTTAGAGGACTCAAAAGCAAATGTGGATAATGGAAAGACACCAGAAGGACATACTGCGCAAGCTGGGAGTTCTTCAGGTTCTGAAGTTCTGCAATCTGAAAATGGAAATGGAAATTCTACCCAGGAGGTACATGGTGCTTGTGGGATGTCAGGCTCAGAAGTTACTAGCATTGCACAGTCATCTGAAAATGGTACAACTTATCAATATTCTCATACTAATGGAACATATCTTAACCACTATCAACATCCACAGTTCCATATATCAGCTTTTCACCCACTCTCAAGTGGAGGCGAGGAAGGCAGCAGTGCAAAAGGTGGGAGCATAATATCTGGTGGATCACAACAACGAGTTGTTGTGATCCAGTGAAGTGTGAAATAAGATGTTAGTGGTGAGAATCTCACGTGCTTGGTTCTCCGTGTCACATTGACTATAAAGATAGGTCTCAAGGAGTGCGAAGATCATAAAATGAAACAGATTTTATAAAGTCTTTGCAATTTTATGGTTCAGAGGCCATTATCAGTAAAACAGGCAACCCGTGATGGTTTGTTTTTGAATGGGTTGCAGTTTGCACAAACACGGAGCTGCCTTGCATTTGAGATTTTCTTCTCGTGGAAGCAGCCAGATGGGAGAGTCTGTTAGTTTGTGGCATGTTCTGATGTCGCAGATTAACTTTTCAATTAGGTTTGGCCAAGAAATTGACCTAACCTAACCGATCTGGTATTTCCTATGGCAATTCATCCTTGGCTTAGTTTTAAATCAGGTCATGATAATGTTTGAAGTTGTTTCGTAAGTAAATGGCATTTGACATGTTTTGATAGATTGGAAGGTTTGTATGAAAGCCTAACGAGTGTTGTAGACATTTAACACTCTAATGGTAGGACCAATCGACCTTTCAATAACCTATAGCGTGCTGCCGAAAACTCGAGACTATTTTATGTACTTCATCTTTATTGTGTGCATGTTCAAACTTGGAAACATTGTGGACAGTTTTAGTGTGAAGTTGTATGTTCATGTCTAATCAGCAACCTAATTATGTGAATGGTCGTTTGTTCTATTTGTATCGTTTAGAATTGTCATATAATGATGATGGCGTTATGATTCAACTACTTTTTCTAGCTTTATGAGCTTAAATGCTATGTTTTCATGTTTTTTTTTCTTCTAAACCATCATGTGTTTTGTGTTTCTATTACAACGCTAAATTCAGTTAAGTTTTTCTTATTCCCGTCTTTCCGGAAAGAGTGAAGCTATGCTAATTGGCAACCATTTAAAATCAATGGCATACAGTTTTTCTCCGATGAAATGTATAGGTTTCTCCTTTTGTTTTGTTCATCATATTACTTCACATTGTCCTAGTGTCCTTTTAAAAGTTGTTCTGTTGCAATAAATCGGGTCTAAATGCGTGAAATAGATGCAATTTTCAGTCTTGTAAACTTTGCTTGTTGGTTCTATGTAAAATGATGATACTTCCGTGTACGTGTGTCTTTAAGTCAAATGCCTATGATTCATACGGATGATTATGGTTATAGTCTGGTTATATCAATAGTAGAATGTCATTTAAGACATTTCTCTTTTCTCTGGAAGGACAGTTTTCGTTTTTTGATGTATTCGTTTGTAATGTTTGTGCACGACTTTAATACAGCACTGTTAGAGTTAGAGTAGTGTTTGGCAGGTCTTACAAACGAAAATGAGTCGGGCACTCCATCCTTGCAATATGGGGGGTTTTGCACACCTGATGTGTAATGAGTTACTGTATGTAAGATGTCCTTCACATCAGTTTTTTGAACATGGTGGACCAAAATTGACTTTATCGTGAAATTCTGATCAATTCAGTAGCTAAATTCCACTCAGTAATCAATGGCTATTCTTCTCCGGGTCTGCGTCTCTCTATGACGGTGATCATTGACATTGTCTTTTGGTTTATAGAAGGAAAATTTTCTGAAGTTGCCCTTGTGGTTTAGTCTGTGTCACATGACCAACTGGGGGATGGACATGGATACGAGTCTCTGTCGTACACGAGATCCCTGGAATGCGATACGGGATATATATATAGTGAAAAACAAAACCAACAACAACTAGAGATGAGATCAAAATTTTAAAAGCAATTATAAACTAATTACGTTAAAGACATAAAAATTAAAGTTGGAAAATTAGAGACAAACATTTATAAACTAATTTCGTTAAAAACATAAAATTAAAGTATTTAATAACAAAAAAACATTTATAAACTATTTTTCATTAAAAACATAAAATTAAAGTATTTAATAACAAAAAAACATCTATAAACTAATTTCATTATGTATTTCATTAAAAACATAATGAGAAATTATATTGTGTGGTTTTTTCATTAAGTCATTCACATTGGAAATTATATTGTGTAGTTGTAGAGTCATTTCACATTGGAAATTATATTGTGTAGTTTTCTCAAGAAGTCATTTCACATTGGAAATTATATTGTGTAGTTTTTTCATAGAGTCATTTCACATTGGAAATTATATTGTGTAGTTTTCTCATCATTTCACCTTGTATTCCAAGGTATTGATACTGAAAATTTCAGTGACAAATGCAAGAATGGGTAGATATTGAATACAAATGAAAGCTAGGTAGATGTTTGACATGAGAAATTATATTGTGTAGTTTTCTCATTAAGTCGTGGAGTTCTCTCATCAAGTCATTTCACCTTGTATTCCAAGGGTATTGATACGGAAAATTTGAGTGACAAATGCAAAATAGGGTAGATATTGGATACATTCCCAAATGAAAGGTAGATGTTGGATATGATGGATATGTGTTATTTGCAACATTGTAAAGTATATTGAGGACAGGTTGACTACTCACAGTTATAGACGTATGTGGAGGTATGTGCAGGGGGCCATTGCCCATATGGATTATTCAAGTTCCATGGATTTTTTGCTGGTTATTATTTTAATTCTGTTTTGGTTTTTTTAATCAAGAGAATTGGTAAACTTGTTACTTGTTATTGAGAGACTTGGATCGAGTCAATAAGACTGCCACTATATTTCTTGAGCCTAATGTAACCACATATAGGCCACCCAAGATAGATGAATAGAGCTAGACTGTCACTGAGACTTGGGATCGAGTCAGTAGGACTGACACTATATTTCTAGCCTAATGTAACCATCTATAGGCCACCCAAGATAGATGAATAGAGCTACACTGCCACTATACTTGAACCTGATGCAACCACCCATAAAAAGCTACACAAGATTGATGAATAGAGCCACACAAGATAGATGAATAGGGTTTGGAAGCTGGGGAGGCCTTTTGATGTGGGACATCTACTGATTGCCCTAGAGCCACACAAGATAGATGAATAGGGTTTGGAAGCTGGGGAGGCCACTAAATTGGTTGGCAAACGCCTTTTGATGTGGGACATCTACTGATTGCCCTTGCTTGATGGGTCACGTTTTGGCTTCCTTTGTAACTGAAACCCCAATGCATGCTAAATAGTGTCTGCACATGCCTTGGGATGTTGTGTTCAACAATGTGGGATGCACATATGTAAGACTTGCGGATGTGTTGTGTTTCATAGATTGCATCTTGTTTTATGTAAAATTTTCTTTTATTTGAATAAAGAATTCTGATCCAAAAATTCTGATTTAAAATTTTATATATCCTCAATTTATGAATTTGATGGTTGCTGGATAAATTTGATTCCTTGTAGATAAACATTTATGGATGTGGTATTTTATTTTCCTTTCAAATATGTTATTTTCTTATTTTGAGTTCTTGATAATTTCCTCATTTAAATTCATGATCAGTATGGATGTTATACTTACAAATTCTAAATAGATCATTTTTCCTTTACAGTGCCTCGTTTTAACTTGTGGAAAGTATAAATGCAATATTTATATATCTGAGAAATATATACATCTTTATTTTTCTTTTAATTTTATAGATTTTACAAGTTCATCAATAAGATCAAAGAAAAAACTGCTAATAAAATTTCAATGGTAAAATATGTTATATTAATTTATTTTTGTGGTGATTGCTTGATAGTATATACATCTTTACTTTTCCTTTAATTTTATAGATTTTACAAGTTCATCAATAAGATCAAGGGAAAAAACTACTAATAAAATTTTAATGGTAAAATATGCTATATTAATTTATTTTTGTGGTGATTGCTTGATGGTATATACATCTTAACTTTTCCTTTAATTTTTACAAGTTCATCAATGAGATCAAAGAAAAAAACTACTAATAAAATTTCCATGGTAAAATATGCTATATTAATTTATTTTTGTGGTATTATATAAAATAGTACATATTTCAGAAAATAGGGCTATTGTGGCCACCTTGTTCCAGAATCCTATCTATATTTAGCAATTATATCTAGCCCCATATTCCACATACTAATTACAATACTATATGTTAGTGATATATACCAAGAAGTATAATAATTCAACTTTGTCAACTATATGCGAAAGCACAATGTGTCATTGTTTACATATATACCATATACAAAAATGAAGAGCAAAAGCATATAAAAACTTATCTCATATGGCCGTGTTCTTCACATGATTCAGTAGAGACTCTGTTCTACCCAGGCAGGAGGAGGCATCCAACCTCTATAGTAATTGTCATCATATTTATTTGGATGTGCAATCCTTTTGATGTATCCAACAAGCCCTTCTTTGACATCCTATCTGCATTCTGGTTGTAGTCTTGACTGATATGTTGTAGAGTGGATTCTTGGAATGTGGCCCATAGCTTTTCAATTCGACATAGCCAACCTTGTAGTGTATTCTGTTGAATCTTGTTTTTTCCAGTGATATGATCAATGATGCAATGGGAATCCCCATAGATATGCATGTGAGGGATGTCCATGTATTTTGTGAACCAGAGTAATCCCCACAAAGCGATGGCTTCTGCTTTCATGCTCGATCCCCCTCCCGCATACAAGTATCCAAAACTCTTGGTCTTCTAAGTACTTAATCCAAACACCATAGCCGCACGTCCCTCCTTGTGATGCCCCATCAAAAAATCCTGCTAGGTAAGAAGTGTGTGGAGCCGCCCCCTTGTCAACCTTATCCTTGTGTGAGTTGCCATTGTCATTATCAACACTGATCCATTGATTTATGTGAGCAAGTACCATATCTTCTTTCACCTTAACATTTCCAAAAATACATTGATTGCGCCATTTCCAAATCTCCTAGAAAACTACCAAGGAAAGCATCCTCCATCTGGAACATTGAATGCTCCACCATTTTAAACAGTCAATAATATTATTGTATTGCACATATGGAATGTTCATATTAGCAGAAAAATGTTTCCATATGCAGACAAAACAAGGACATTCTAGAAATAAATCACTGTTATCTTCCCTCTCATTCCAACATAGGTAATAGATCCCGGCCCTTGTCGATTTCTCTAATGTGGTTGTCCCAAGTAAGGTTTTTATTTTGCCATGACAACCACAGGGACATGATGAGCTTGGTAGGCATTTTCGTATGCCAAAATTTGTAAAATTAGCATTTTTGAGTGAGTTGTAGTTCCATCATGTAGAGGTTGAAATAAGTATCCACTATCTCGATCTCCCCAGTTTTTTTTCTTTCCAGCCCAAGTGATCCGATCGCTCCTACTGTCATGGAAAATACTGACACTTCTCATCATTCTTGTGATTTGCTCCCATTCCAGTGCCAGTTGTCCGGTTAGTGCCAACTGATTGGGTTCCTTCCAAATTGGTATGCTACCAAGCCATTCGCGTATTGAAAAGATTTAATAATTCTATAGAAATAAGAGATTTCGTGCTCATACCCAGGTTCTGATCCCCTCCCTTGTTATAATCTGACGTCTAGTACAGAATTTCCAACATAAATGTTGTAAAAAAATGTTTTTAATCCTGTTAAAACTACACCAAAACGCCTGAGATTTATTATGCCCCATCCTCTGAGCTTTTCAGTCTAGTAATGTTCTCCAATTTGACAAGGTGGTGTTTGTAGTTTTTTGCATCCCTAGACCAAATGGAGTGTGCCATGATACAATCAAGAGAGTTTATAATGAGTTGTGGGAGTTGAAATAAGTGAGCCCAATAGACGCCCAATTGGGTGAGCACATACTGGGTGAGGGTAATACGACCTCCCAGTGAGAGGCACTGGTATTCTCAACCCCTGATTCTCTTATGAAATCAATCAACCAACCACATCCAGTCGATGCTCTTGTATTTACATGGCTTTAAGTGATATCCAAGATAGTTCATGCCCACAGCTAGTGGATCAGCGCCCACCCCAAAATTATTACAAGATGTTTTGAAGTTTTATTTTAGGTATTGAAATATCACATGTTTCAAATAAATGTGTTTAGTTGTTTAAATATATTGAGAATTAGCATTTTCATATATTTTTAATTTCAAGTTGAAATTCATAATATTTACTATTTTTTTTTGAAATTGAGAATTGTTATATTTTTCCATGTCTCATTGTCTTTATAATTGTCATAGTTTAAGCAAATTATTTTTGTTAGATGCACCAGCCACTTGTGGAATTCCTTTGTATTCAAAATAATCAAAGATACATAAATTTACTATTGAATTAGAATTTAGAATATAACATGTCAACTCCATATTCTATAATGATTCAAGTTTCCCTAATTATTCTAGGGTATTTTAACAATATTGTTACTTTACACTGTTTGATTAAGGTCAATTTTGACGTGGCTTGGTATTTGGACATTTTGATTTGCCATTGATTCTAGAAAATCTTCAACTTGGTTTTGATCAGAAACTTTTTGATTAAGAAAACCTTTTACTAGGGTAAGCTTAATCATTGTGATCAACATTATTGTTAGAAAAATGATTTATATTTAAAATCCAGTGATACAAATTATTTGTTTTTTTGTTATCCATCTCCTTGTATTAAAGTTTTACACTCATTTGAGTTTTACAATTTTTATATAACTCTGTTAATTGAGTTGAATTCTTAAAGCCATCAATTTGAAGAGTTTTTCCAGGACCTTGTGTACTTGAAGATACTCAATACTGCAAACTCTATAACACATTTTTTTTTTGGTGCATATATATTCTTTCTAGTCCAATGATTGATACTAGCCATAAAGATTATGAACAACCCTACTTTTTAGAGGGAAAAAAAGTAAGTCCCTTGCATAATTGTCCTTTAAATTTCAAGTTATGTCAAAAAGATTGTTGGGATTACCATTCCAAAAAGCTAGTTAAATTACATGATAAAGAATTCAAAATATTTAAAACAATAGCTTGTTTTATGCAAAATTAATTATATTTTTACATAATAAATTACATATATATAGGAATTGACACTTCAATACGAGAAATGTTGCTTCCACATTATAACATCATTAAGTACTCAAATCAAAAGGGAACACAACAATAAATCATTTAATTAGCAGAGACCATTTTTATCTCACTTGGGTAGAGGGTTTAGATATTATACTTTCCCTTTCATTGTGGATTCTGGTGAAAACATGGGCACCTCCAAAATAAATCCATGTTCAAAGAGAAAATGTAAAGGAAATGGAAGCATGCTGATGTCTACTCATAGAAGCTTGGGTTTATGAGTGTTTTTGAGGCTTGTCATAGTGGAGGAACTTCCTAGGGTTGCAGTGTTAGGGTCTTATTAGGCAATGGTTTAATGCTAGTTGCTAGGCTACCTTCAAGTCTTGGAGGTGGTCAAATATTGAGCAAGAATGTGGTAGGGGTTGAGGATAGTTTTGGGTCTCAATGCAAAAAAAGGAGGTTCATTTGGTTGATAAAAACGATGGTGGAATTTGGGTCATCAGAAGGGGTTGTTGACAACTATGATTTAGTTATGGAAAATTGGATTGCTTCTCTTCCTTAGCCTATTGTTGAGGCAACTATCTAGAGTGTTGAGGTTTTGTTTACTCCATTTGTAATTCGGGTTGATGTGATATGCCTATGAATTAACTCCCAAACCTATCCTTTTCTGGGCAATTTCACAAATAATTAATGAGGCCCATGCCTTCTTGCTTGCCCTTGACACCGAACTTGAAGTCATGTTTCTTGCTTTAGAAATGGCTTAACTTGTGGATTATGGTCTTGGTTATATCAATATCTTGTACTTCTTGTCTTCTTTATGCAAGGGTGTCTATTTCTTGAAAATTTCTTTTGAAGGTTTAACTACAATTTCCTCATCTTTAGTTGGTAATCCTCCCCCTCTCCCTAGCTCTTATACTTGAGTGCTAAGTGGATGTAAAATCTTAGATAATTTTCCCAATGTTATCAAAATGGGGTATAAGTTTGAGCTTATACTTATTTGTTGTTTTGTTCTTTATTTGTGATAGAAAAATATACCCTTGTTTTGATATTAGTTGATGTCAAGGATTATGTTTCATTCAAGTTATTGTATGATTTTAAAGGTTAACTTGTTGATGGATATAGCATTTTATATTTAATGTTGAGGAAGGTTATCTTGATGGCAATATTTCCGTTGTATATACACTATGCACAATTTTAATTTTTATTTCTTAGTTGTGTGTTTACTTTTTTTTTTTGAACATAAGAGAACATAAATACATTTTTTCTTGAAAAATATTACATGCATCATGTTAGGTCCCTATACTACTAGTGTAACCCCTTATTGTTATTAATGAAACCCCCTTATTATATTGTTGTGCCCATGTAGTCCCCATATTGTTATTATTGTGCCCTATAGAAGCCCACTATTGTTATTGTTGTGCCATTACATTATTATTGTTATGTCAGCTCTGATTACATTATGAGCCTTTAGAATCCTATATATAGAAATGAGGTATTGTTATTTGTATCATCGAAGAATTGTTCATTTGTGTAATGCAAAGGAGGTTGCCCCCTTGAAGAGGCTGATTTCTAAGGCGTTGATCTCTCTTTTCTATCTTTGTGTGAGCCGGTTTCATAACATTTGGTATCAGAGCTTTGGATTCTAGGGTTTCACTGCTCCAAACATGTCATCGTGGCATTTTCACTATAACTTTTTTTATGCAATGTTTCAGAAGCTAAAAAAAACCATTTGAGTCGAAATCGTTATGAACCTCGGGTTTGAATTTCAGATCTTGTCTCGCTATATTTTTGGAGATATGATTTGAGGAAGTTAGGGTTTTTGTAAGCTCCAAAATTCAATCTCAAATAGGTCATCGTGGAATTTTCGCTATAATTTGTTTTCTACGAAGGTTCCAACTTTGAAATTGAAACCCATTTGAATGTAAATCGTGGTGAAGCTCGGGCCCGAATTTCAGATCCTGTTTCGCTATATTTTCAGAGATACAGTCCAAGACATTTAGGGTTTCTGCAAGCTCCCAAATTACATCCCAAACAGGTGACCTGGGGAAAATCGTCATTACTCTCTCTGTTCATCTGAATCAAATTTCGTAAGAAGTTGGAGAAAGAGGACAGACTGTAGTTTTATTTGTATAAGT
This sequence comes from Pinus tabuliformis, assembly GCA_031772625.1. Classification (NCBI taxonomy): domain Eukaryota; kingdom Viridiplantae; phylum Streptophyta; class Pinopsida; order Pinales; family Pinaceae; genus Pinus; species Pinus tabuliformis. Next base: position 869,897,693 of record CM062817.1, read on the forward strand.
TTCAGGGCTGAACGTCGAAACAGGGACACGTGGAAAGTCGTACAAGTTCTCTCACAGGGCAAAATTTCAGAACTTAAATCTCTGAAATCATAGAGTTACAACCATTTCAAGATCGAGCTCCTAAAATCAAGAAAAAACGATATGAGGAAGTTTGATGGCAAGGATCCGTTAAATTGGATACTATAGATGGAACAATATTTTGATCTACATGAGGAACACATGTTAGAAAATGTACATATTGCATCTTTATATTTAGAATCTAATCAATTTTTATGGTATAAAGGGCTTTGTTCTCGTAAACCACTTGTCACTTGGTCAATTTTCACGGAGGAAATGATAGCACATTATGATGATACAAAGAGCAACACCTTCTTTAGCCAATTGATAAATCTCAAAAAAGGGTTCAATGGTAGAGCACATTGAAGACTTCCAAAAATTGAATATAAGGGTAAATGATATTCCAGAGAAACAAAGGATTGATGTCTTCGTAGGGACTTTAAAGGATAACATTCAACTTGAGGTTCGTCTTTGGGAACCTGATTCAGTGGAGAAGGCATTTAGGTTGGCAAGAAAAATTGAAAGCAAAATTATGAAAACAAGGAATTCTACCACTCAACTATAAATATGGAAGTGTTTTTTTCTCCTAGCCTTCCAAAACCTACAAGGTTTACACCACAACAATTGGAAGAAAAAAGAGAAAAAGGGATTTGTTACATTTGTGATAGAAAATACACTAAAGGTCACAAGTCTGCTGAGAAGAAATTATTTTACATAGATTGTGAAGAGGAGGAAGAAAATGATCAAGAAACATCAAAAGAAGAGGATATACACCAGGGACCAACCCCAGAGAAAGAAGAAATGAATCCGATCATATATTGTAAAGCATTGGCAAGAATTACCACTCAAACTCTCAAGATAGAAGGACATATCAAGAAGAAAAAGTTTTAAGAAATGAAAAATCACATCGAGCTTCAAGAAATGAATCCGACCATATATTGTAATGCATTGGGAAGAATTACCACTCCTCAAACTATCAAGATAGAAGGACATATCAAGAAGAAAAAGGTAAGAGTGTTGATTGATTCGGGCAATACCCATAATTTTATTCATTCTAAGATAGTGAAGGAATTGAATTGCTTCCTATATCCAGTACGAGAGTGTCAAGTGATGGTTGCAAATAGAAGAACCATAAATTGCTTTGGAAAGTACCATAATATCAAGCTATCCATGGGAGAATATGTTTTGAATAGTCCAATGCTTTCCATTCCAATGCATGGTGCTAATGTTGTACTAGGAGTCCAATGGCTACAATCTTTGGGTATGATAACTTTTAATTTTCAAGAACTCTTCTTGATTTTTTTTTCAAAAGGAAAGGAAGTTGAAATAAGGGGTATCACAGGGAAATGAGGAAAGATAATCAACTCTAACATTACGACAAAGCTTATAAAGGAAGAACAATGTGGCGTAATTGCACAATTATGTTCGCTAGAGGTTCCCACGTTGAAATCATCTATTTCTCAAGATCTCCAAAAAGTCTTGGACAATCATTCCAAGGTAGTTGAGACTCCCAAAGGCCTCCCATCTATTTGTGATCATGATCATGCTATTCATTGTCCAGGAAGTGTTCCTCCAAACATTAGGCCTTACAGATATCCATATGCCCAAAGGAGTGAAATGGAACACATGGTTGCAGAAATGATAGAGGTGGGGATAATTATCCAACCAAATTCGATAAAAGAAGTAAGGGATGAATGGAAGAATGACGAAGCAGGGTGGGAACTCATTCAAAGTTTCAAAAGATCCCAGTTCAAACAATATTGCTAGAACTTGACAAGGAAGGAAAAATCATATTGGAACTTGAAGCAGTCACAGAACCGAGAAATCGACAGCTACGAAATGGATCAATTTCAGAGTATCTCATCAAGTGGAAGAACATAACCGCTGAAGATTCCACATGGAAGGATGATAAATTTATATAGAAGAATCTAGAACTACTCAAGCGTTGAGGACAACACTTTTTGAAGGAGGGAGGCATGTTAGGTCCCTATAATACTAGTGTAACCCCTTACTGTTATTAGTGAAACCCCCTTATTATATTGTTGTGCCCATGTAGACCCCATATTGTTATTATTGTGCCCCATAGAATCCCACTATTGTTATTGTTGTGCCCTTACATTATGACCCCTTAGACTCCTATATATAGAAAGGAAGTATTGTTCATTTGTATCATTGAAGAATTGTTCATTAATCTAAATTCATTTTAATTCTAAACCCTTTTTTTTCTATTATAAAAGAGATTTATATTTCAAGATATTTGTTTGTAGATGTAAGTTGGTAAATATTAATTTTTAATTAATAAAATACAAATAACCATTTTAATTTATATTTAAAAACTAATTTATTACAATTTTAATTTTTTTTTCCTTAAAAAAATGTAAAATTTATCATAACTCATTTATTAGTGGGTAAAAATAATTGTTATTTGTTATTTTTTTAGTAATATAAACTAACTCATCATTATTGTTCAAGAAAACCACATCAATTAAAATAGTTTACTAATAATTCACAGAAATATAATTTCACTCTTAAAGGGTTAATTTGGTAAAACTTATCATAACTCATTTATTAATGGGTAAAAATAATTGTTATTTGTTATTTCTCTTAGTAATATTAACTCATCATTATTGTTCAAGAAAACCACATCAATTAAAATAGTTTACTAATAATTTACAGAAAAATATAATGTCACTCTTAAAGGGTTAATTTATCTACTTATTTCCAGAAAACATAGACTCTTAACAAATATAATCTTTAGTTAATAATAATTATAACAAAACCAATATTCCCTAACAACGACTTTTATTTATATTTTAAAAGTAATTTAATATAACTTTAATTTCTTTTTTTAAAGAATGTGGTAAAAACTATCATAATTTATAATTTGTTATTACTATTGATAATACAAACTAACCCATCACTGTTACTCTAAGAAAATCACATCAGTTAAAATAATTTACTAGTAATTTACAAAAATAGATTTCCACTCTTAAATATTTAACTTATTTACTTATTTCCAAAGAGTATGAACTCTTAACAAATTAAAAATTATTTGAAATTTTTCTATAAAATTAAATATATATTTTTTAATTAATAATAATTATAACAAAACTAATATCCTCTTCATGGTTAAAACAACCTACTTAACCCTCTCATTTCATTAACTAAAATAAATCTCAAAATGATTGTAGAACTTTTATTTTTTTTTCACCCTAGATGAATATTGAACTTATAAATTAAAAGCCAAAAATAAAATAAAAAAAGAAGAAGAGAAGAAATTAATATCAATCTTAATGACACAACCACCTCCACCAGAAACACAATAAAATATCAACCAAATGTAAATAATAATGTGAATACAATGAACAAGAAAATCTCAAAACTTTTGCACACTATCCTTTGCAACAAATTATTGATCTCTTCAAGAATGTAAGCAATGGGGCCTTAGCTAATATTGAGTTCCAAATGTTCTGACCATTAGCCATATAAAATGTCTTTTATGCTTATAAATTCAACCAAATTTCAATGAAAAATGCAAAAACTAATGAACTTCACAAAATTAAGAGTAAATCAAGTGAACAAATGAAGATGCTTATTTTCAAAAAACTAATGAACTTCACAAAATTAAGAGTAAATCAAGTAAACAAATAAAGATGCTTATTTTCCAAAAACTAATGAACTTCACAAAATTAAGAGTAAATCAAATGAATAAATCAAGGTGCGTGGCATTTTCACCTTTTATTATTTTGATTCTCATTATTCTTCCACTTCAATGTTTATCCATGGAACATGAGCAAGACCTACCATTATAATTATAATTATGAATTTGATTCTCATTATTGTTCAAATTCAATCTTTAACCAGGGAACATCACCCAGAAATGTGCTGGGATACAACACAAAGATACCATGTTATTTTTATTTTATTTTAACTTATCACTATGTTTATTAAAAATAAAAAAATATTATATTATATTTTAAAATCTTATATTCAAAATCTAGAATCCAAAAACTATCAACCGTAAATAAACTATTTTACTTTCATTATTATTTTAATTTTATGTAATTTGACCAAGTCAAAATGTTAAACAAGACAGGACATGATAGGACAAGACATTACAACATCTTTGCCATGGGCTAGAGAGAGCCTCTCGATGCAATAACATGTATAATGTTTTTTCAAACAACAATACTCTCACTAATGAGGTGTATACCAATAGGTTTGCATGGGGTTTGGGTCTCGCCAGGTCACAAGTTTAAACTTCATGGGGAGGGGTTGAGGATGGAAGCCACTTTGAGAGAATTAAACTTCCGAAGTGGCATCTAGGCTCAACTGAGTCTCACACAATTGTAGTGATAAGCATCCCATTGTGGGTGGATCGATTCTTCTTCCATCCAATAAAAATGTTAGCCTTAACCTAGGCTCAACCTAATCACAAATAATAATAATAATTTATACTCTCATATAACCATAACCATGAAAAATAAAATCAAACGTTAAATACGTTTTTAATTAAAATTCATAGCCATATTCATGAAAGATACATTCCCATGTAAAATACATTTTCCATTTCAAAGGAATCCAATAAAAGTTGTATTTTTATTTATACATTTGACCTGTAAAAAAACATCAAATGGTCAAGCTTACCCTACAATCTAACCAATTTGTATAACTTGAAAAATTTGCGTCGAGAGGGGCTCTCCATCCTAGTATGGTAGAGGTGTTGTAATGTTTAATATTTTAACTCATTCCAAACAAAACAAAACAAAAATAAAAATAAAATATGTTGGCAACATGATGTTGGCATTGATGTCAACCATGGAGTTAGTGACTTTGGCATTGATGTCAACAAGTTGATGAGCTTGAACGTGTTTTAATTGATGAGTGTTGATGTGTTTGGAGGTTGTATTGGTGCTACAAAGTTTCCTAAAGATGTTGAAGAATAGTGGTTGTATTTCTAGATGGAAGAGAGTGAGTTTACTAGGTTCACAACGAATGTCGTGGTCTTACCACTATCACATTACGACACTGCCACACTGTCGTAGTCTTGTCACGAATTGCACGTGACACTTTCTACAAGTTTCCCAACCCGTGCCTGCGACATTGCCTATAGGTGCAATAAGGGAATACCTCAATATCTACCAACAACATGCCCATGGTTTTTGGATGCGTTCGTTTTCTATTCTGCCCATGTGTTGATCCAGTCATCAAGGGAAGTGGATCGTTTTAACTGGGTTGATTTAGTCATCTTTAATGCCTTGATTTGGTCTACAAATGAGTGGATTACATTATATGTTATCTAGTTTGAGAATGTTGATGTAGTCATTAGAGGTGTGCAAATGTTGGTGGCCTGCGAGTTTGATGTAATGGATCGCATTTATCAATATAAATCTAGCTCAATTTATCCTTGAGTAAATTAGTTTAAATATACCGTGCAATAGTCTAAGCCCAGGTTAGACAATGTAATGACGGAAAGGAAATGATATGTCCTATAGATGTGTTATTGTAGAGATCAATTTGCAGTGTAATGGTATATAGATGCATTTGGACATAGATTTATGGAAACTTGTTGTGCGAATGGCAAGGAGTTGAATATATTGTTGTAGCATATCAAGAGTGATAAAGAGTGATGAAGTCGGAATGTGATAGGAGAAAATATGTTTTGTGATCAATGCCTGGAGATGATCAAGTGAATGTGATGTACCAATGCATTGAGATAGTTTGTGTGTTTGAAATAAAATACATTGATGATGAGTCAATTGTATATGGATGAGGGTTTCATAGTACTTATGCATGTCCTGTATTTTATATTGAAGCCATGTAATGTTGAGACTAGAGAGCACGTGTGCTGTTGGTTTATGGGCTAGAATATTGTTGAGAGTATTGCTACTATGGGTGAGTGATTTGAAAGTATGTTGAGATGTTTTAAAGAGTTAGTTTTTGAGTAGAGAATTGTATTGCAGTTGTTGTATTAAGTTGAGCTAAGAGGTTATATGTCGGTCCAATTTGAAAATAGGATGAAATGAGGCCTACAGATGTTTGAGAAGAGTATAGTGGGCCTTACTTTGAAAATTCATGAAATGTGGTCCACAATGATTTGAAAGTTGGGGCCTTTAATGGGCAAGTGGTGGTTTGCCAATAAGTAGTGGCTTAATGATTTAGGGAGTGGTGGATTCCTTTTAGTTATGGCCTGAAAAATTTGGAAAGTGGTGGCTTCCCCTAGGTGGTGGCATAGGAAGCTATTGGAGGTTGGGGCATGTTGAAGGTAATGGCTTGCATAGTTAAGGGAGTGGTGGCCTGCAAAGTTGAGGAAGTGGTGGCTTCCATCAGGTAGTGACCTGGAGCGAGCTATTTCTCATGTGCATAGCAAGTCAGGGTTTTCACATTGGTGGTGGCCAATGCATTATGTAAAAGAAATATTTATAATAAGAATACGCAGAGTAAAGCATATGATGGTTTTTGTCCCGGAAGGGTTTACACCTCACATTAAATGTCTTCATGTGTTTGTTGATGCGTTGCTGCTCATGGTTTACTCATACTTGTGTTGATTACTACTCATGTTTATGATCATGCATATGTTATCTATAATTTATATTATGCTACTGGTTAATAAGCTCATAATTTAGTGATTTGTAAGAAAAGGAAAAAAAGGTAGAATTTGATCCATCGGTACAATATTGATTCACCCCCCTCTCTCTGTATTTTCCAGCTCCCAACAATTCATATCAGAGCGGGTGTCTTCAGGTGCAAATTGACTACTAGAAGGCAAATTCAAGTAATTTTTTTTAAAGGATGGATCATCAAGGAGTGTCACTGATCACTACTAAAAAGTACTAGGGTTGGAAAGAAAAAGTAAAATTTGTGTTGTTAGCTTATGGATCTAATGTGCGAAATCTAGTGTGTGAAGGTTATGGTAAAGAACCTCCCCCAACTAAAGTGATGCAACAAAATGCTCAAGCAAAATGTGTGATATATGAAAATCCTTACAATGCAGATATGTAGAAGATAATGGATTTGACATATGCTAAATACATATGGGCCATATTGTAGGTGTTATATGGAGGATATAAAAATAACAACAACAATTAAGAAAAGAAGAGAAAAAATAACAAAAAGAAGAAGGGCTCTTAGAAGAATGAAGCTCAGACTAATGAGATTCATCCCCTTAGTACGAATGGTGCAACTGATCACCAAGAAGACAAATAATAAAATGAAGGCTCAACAAAACCTAATGTGCTCCAATGAAGTATATATGAAGGTAATAAAGATCATGAATCAATTCTTAATTTTGTATTAGATGGTTCTAATGTTAGTGATGTTGAGTTTCATAGTGATGATGATTGTGATAGAATGATGCTCCTTCAAGTTGAATATGAATCAACCATGGTTGTAATAGACAAGCTAACTATTGAAGTAAGTAGGTTGATAAATGCATGCAGAGGTCAAGAAAAAATGTTGGAGATCTTTGATGAGAAGGAGAGTGAGCTTAGAGAATAAATCGTTAGCCGCAGATCTATTTGGAGGAAGTGAAGAGAGTTGAAGATGTGATGAGAAACTAGCAGTAAGAAAAGGAGGGCCATATTGAAAAGCTTGAGGCTGAGGTTGTCACATTGAGGAAGCAGCTTAATGAAAAAGACAATCAACTCAAGTGTGAGAAGAGTATGAGACTCTTGGATAACATGATTAAGAGCCAAATATATCCCTTGATCAGATCTGGTGCAGGGTTTCATAAGGGCTAGTCTAGCTCACAGGCACATGCAAAGAATAATATAGAACCTAAGAAACATGTAGCAAAAAAAGACACTGGCATGAGCAACAAGAAAGGAAGGAGACTTCAGATCCAACAACAATCGTGAAGAGAACCTCTAGTAGCACCTATGACTAGAAGACTATCCACTCCAAGAGAGGACTATGACATATTTCAAAGGAGAAGTCAAAACCCCTTTACTCCTTTAATGGATAAGGTCGAGTGTTATGCCTGTCACAACTTTGGACATATTGCAGCCAGTTGTAGAAGCACAATGTATAAATCTAATAAAAAAAACATGTAATAGTAAGGGAATCCAAGGAGAGAAACACCCTTCAAGCATACAAGTTCATTTAATGGTTATTATTGTAGAAATTCCTTATAGATTCAAATTGCTTATGTGATTTGCTAAAACAAAAGACTTGAATAAAATCTACTCCTCAACGAAAACAATCAATTGATCGAGAAATCATAAAACATACAAGATAAAGAATTCAATAAACACATTACACAATTATTTCATGGGGAAATCCACAGCTAAAAACCCCTGCTATCTGTATATTGCATTAGTCAGAAAACATGAGAAGATTACAATGCTTTTCTCAAGCCTGAGAAACCTATGCACTATCTCTATATGTCTCACAGCTTCCTAGACAAGCCTTGGCCAATACTTAACCAATTTCCTAGCCTTCCAAGCTCCTACTTCCTTCCGCTGTTTCCTTGGGAATTAGCCCCCTATTAATTAGGGAAATTCCTCAATATGAATTGCATAATCCTCATAGGCCTTCCTTTGATTGCATGAACCACCTATACAATCTGGATAATTATACAACTGATAGTACATTGCCCTTGAACTCCAATCTCTACTGGGTAACTCTCAGATATGACATGCATGTTTATTTATGAGTGAATCATTAGTTAACTGGTTGAACACATGAAGAAACATCCCACTGTCTAACCTCCTACTAGTTCCTCCATCAGTTGGAACTAGTTTAATTGACCTTAACTCAGTTAAACTGAATTAATTAGTTACAACTCAAAATAAAGTCGACCGGGGCTCTTATAAAGCAGGAGACACTCTACATGACTCAAGTTAGACCCTCGAATCGAATTCACTGAGCCAACTACGTCAAATTAACTTAGTTAACTCGTACAAGTTGTCTTATGATGTGGGATTACAATTTTATTCCTAATTTAATTCAAGGGAAAATTAAACTAAGAATTTCTTGTTACATTTTCAACACTCCCTCTCAACAAGAAAGGGATCACATCTATCCCAATCCAACACCTTTGGAATGTATTGCATGCAACACTTCTTACTGTTGCTATTGCTACTGCAATATCTGCAACTGAAAAACATCCAAAAGAAATAAAAATAAAAAATAATCACTAAATCAATCTGCAATTGTCTACTGGGAAAATTGTGATGCTATTGACTCTACTACTGAGGCTCCTTCTCTGCTATCAACTCTGCTCTACACTCCTCAATATATGACTAGCACTGATCCTCTTGCTATTGAATACCGTGGGCCCCCATAACAAGGTAATGATCCATGAGACAAAAAACACCTCAATGGACCTTGCCCAAATTTATGCAACTCTTGGGACTAATGTTTCACAATGCCCCACCTCACACCTGGAGGTATGCCTGCATGTGCTCTCTCTACCCACTTAGCGCAAAATATGCCCCTACTGGAGTTCTTTGCTTGAGTGGATGTTTCCACTCTGTCTCCTCTCACCTTCTCCAATTGTGGCTGCTCCACAACTTGTTGAGGCTGCTTTTGAGGCTCCATTTTGAGAGGTAAATTATGCTCCCTCTCAATCACCAAGTATATAACCTTTGCCTTTCTCCTCAAGGCTTTGCATGCATATTCGAACTAAAGTGCATATATGTTCTTGAATTTCACACTGATCTACTTCACCTCTCCCGTGGTGATGTGTCTAAGGAAAACCTTTCCTTTGCTAAATATCACAATGTAGCCACAATCTTCCAATACTGCAACGAAAACAAGATTCTTCTTTAGACCTGATACATACATCACATCCTTGAGCCTGAGAGGGGAGCCAAAATCCCTCTGAAAAGTAACGGTACCAATGCCGGTTGCGCTATACCTCTCATTGTCTCCAAACTTAATGTTCTACTTAAGGTCTTTCTTCTCCAAGTCACTGAAGAGATCTCTATTCCCTGTCATATGGAACGAGGCACCATTGTCGAGATACCACATGCTTCCCATTATTGTGCTTTCCATGCATGCAATGAGAGTAAAATAAAGCTCAAATTGTGAAGCTAGAGCTTCACCTGTTGCTACTATTGCAGGATCCTTCTTGCTTGCCTTCTTCTGTGGACATTTCGTGGCATAGTGCTCAAATTCATGACAATGAAAGCACTTGATGTTGGACAAGTATTTCTTCTTTCCCTCCTCACCTTGGGACTTATTTCCCTTGGATTTATTTCCTTTGCTGACTAATGCAAGGTCCTCTTCCTCTTATTTGGATGAGGTCCCATCTCGGTTGTCCCACCTTATTTCTTCCTACACTAGATCAGACCATAACCGCTCCCAACTTGGTAGTTTGTATCTATCATTCACGAAATACTAATAACTATGCCAGCTCTTGGGAATACCCAATAGAGCTAGAGCTACCAAATATTATTCAGGGACAGTCACACCAACCCTGCCAAGATCATCATGACACTGTGTAAACTTGCTCAGGTACCACGGAATTGTGTCATTCTTTTGCATCTTGATACTTTGAAGCTTGTCCTTGAGTGCCATCTTCCTGTGGTCACTATTGTTCTCAAACAAGTCCGTTAGAATTTTACACATCGCGAATGAAGTTTATTTCCCGTGGAGATTCAAGACAATATTATCTCAAACTCCCTCCAATATGATCCTTGTTGCTTTAACTACATCCTTGTTCCATTGAGCGAGATCCCGGGCATCAACTGTTGGGGGTTTTACTACACCTGTCTTGATGTAATCTAGTAGCCCATTACCATCTAATGCCATCTCCATATGAATCTTCCATGCCACAAAATTTGTGGTTCCTACTAGAGCATACTCGAGCCTGGGTCCAGTGGAAGTCATCTTCTCAGTCTTGGAGAAAACCTGCAACACTGATATTGTGGTTTGAATCTCCTGCACAAACTTTGAATTATCTTATCTACTGTGATTCTAGCTCTGATAAGATGTAGAAATTCCTTGTAGATTCAAATTACTTATGTGATTTTATAAAACAAAAGACTTGAATCTATTCTACTCATCAATGGCAACAATTAATTGATCAAGGAATCACAATGCATTATTACAAGAGAAAGAATTCAATCAACACATTACACAATGATTTCATGGTGAAATCGACAACTAAAAACCCTTACTATCTATATATTGCACAAGTCAGAAAATATGAGAAGATTACAATGCTTTGTTCAAGCCCGAGCAACTTCTGCACTATCTCTATCTGTTTCATTGCTTCCTAGACAAGCCTTGGCCAATACTTAGCCAATTTCCTATCCTTGCAAGCTCCTACTTCCTTGCATAATTTCCTTGGGAACTATCCCCTTATTAATTAGGGAAATTACTCAATATGAATTACACAATCCTCATAGGCCTTCCTCTGACTGCATGCACCACCTGTACAATTTGGATGCTTATACAACTGATAGTAGAGTGCCCTTGAACTCCAATCTCTACTAGGTTACTCTCATATCTGACATGCATGAGTTATTTAAGAGTGAATCGTCAATTAACTGGTTGAACACATGAAGCAACACCCCACTGTCTGACCTACTAGTTCCTCCATGAATTGGAACTAATTTTACTAACTTTAAGTCAGTTAAACTGAATTAATTAATTATACCTCAAAATAAAGTCAACAAGGGCTACTATAAAGTAGGAGACACTCTACATGACTCAAATTAGACCCTCAACTTGAATTAACTGAGCCAACTAAGTCAAATTAACTTAGTTAACTTGTACGAGTTGTCTTGTGATGTGGAATTACAATTTTATTACTAATTTAATTAAGGGAAAATTAAATTAAGAATTTCTTGTTGCATTTTCAACAATTGTTTTGCTTGTATCTCTTTGGACCCAAGGTAGTTGATTGCATATCTCATGCATGGAATGGAAGCTTGACTAGTGCAACACATAGATTTGGTGTGAGCAACATGAAATATGATCCTCTAGCCTCATATCTCAGTCATTTGAGGTGTTATGCCTGTGATAATATAGGTCACATGGTTAGAGAATGCAAGCTGTTCAGTTCTTCAAGGCAAAACAGACAAAAGGACAAGCTTACCCAAAGTAGGCCTAGCAGAAAACAAGAGGATAATTCACATGCAAATAAGTAGCCTAGTAAAGTAAAGTGTGGTATTCCTCTATGTACTTTTGACGATGATGATAGATGGTTTATAGAGAGCGGTTGTTCCCATCATATGTCAGGGAACAAGAACAAATTCCTCTTCCTACGAAAGACCAAAGATGGCCATGTTATTCTTGGAGATAATACACCTACTAAGGTGTTGGGCAAAGGTAAGGCCAATGTTGGTGATAGGAAGACTAATGTAGCTGATGTGTTGCTGGTTAAGGACTCAATCATAATATATTGAATGTAAGCCAGATGGTTGATGGAGGAAAAGAGGTGATTTTCAACTCCAAAGTTTGCATCATCTAGAATGAAGGGTCAAAGAGAGTGTTTGCCAAAGGAATTAGAACCCCAAACAATGTATAGGTGTTGAAGGAAAGAGTAGGTAGAAGAGTGTGAGGCCTTGCATGGTCTCAGGGGGAGCACATGGTAGCAACATGAGAAGGCATGAGTATGAGTAGCAACAGATGCATGGTGTGTCCAAGAGCCCTTATGCATAATCAAGTTCGTAGGATCAACATGCAGTTTATAAGGTATATGAACTCAAGGGAACTGTGTATGCATCTAGGGTTTCGAGGCTTGCATACTATTATACACATTGCTTTCACTCATTCTTTTGCAACATATTCATATCATGGTTATGGTCGTGAGTTGGAAGCTGTGAATCAACCTTGCATGTACTGGTGCACGATTATCATTGGGTCTATTGGTTAAGTAACCCTAGTAAGAGTCATGTTTGGGAGAAAGAGTCATTTTGAATGCATAACAACGAGTTATTTATTTCTACCATGTAAGCACATTTGTATGCAACATCTAGCCCTATACTTTGTGGTTTTTATCATTTGGCTATTGGTGGAGTGGTCCTAAAGTCATGTAGGCATAGAAGACAATTATTTGTCTAGGCTTGCACAAAAGGAAGGCATTTTGTTTTAGCTACATATGGGATTTTGGGTATCATTGTTATAGCCCTGTATTTCATTGATTAATCCATGTATTGTCATTATGAATCCTTGTGATGTCATTGTTATCACTGGTTATGGGTTGTGTGGAGTCCTTGATCTAGTTTGTGGCTTCTTGTATATGGCAAGGAGTCAAAGGTAGCAACAAAATTTATGAACAAAAAAATGAAGAAGTTATTTGCAACCCTAGTACATATTCAGGGGGAGCATGTTTAGCAAGAGCAAGGTCATTTTTGGCCTTATTATCAATGATGTCATTGTTTTGCATGAGGTAACATATTTTCCTTGGCTTTAATGTCAATCTTGCAGGTGTTGTAACTAATCATATTTCACCAGAAAATAATAGGTATCAACAAAGTTTAGTGAGTGCCAATAGGGTGTATTCAATGAGGCTTGGTCACCCTTTTCCTTTGATGTGAAAGGGGGAGAGTGAAATGAACACTAGCCAAGATTGAGACCAACTAGCCAGAGGAGATTGCAGATCAATGAAGGAGATTAGATTGGTGTTTGTGGCTGAAGGTTGTCATCAATGCTAAAGGGGGATATTGTTGGTAGCATGGTGTTGGCATTGATGTCAACCATAGATTCAATCACCTTGGAATTGATGTCAACAAGTTGATGAACTTGCAAATGGTTAAATTGATCAGTGCTAATGTGTCTAGAAATTGTGCATGTGCTGCAAAGGTGTTTAAAGACATCGAAAAAATAATGGCTGGAGTTGTGGATGGAGGAGAGTGAGTTTACAAGGTTTACAACGAGTTCCACAGTATTACCACTATCATAGAAAGCCACACTATCGCGACCTTGTCATGGCTTGCACAAGACACTTGCTGCATGCTTCCCAGCTTGTGCCCGTGACACTACTAATAGATAGGTGTGAAAAGGGAATACCTCGGGCTTTACCAACAACATGCCCATGGTTTTTAGATGTGATCATGTTTGATTCTGTCCTCATGTCTCATGTTGATACAATCATCAAGGAAGTGGATGGTTTTAATTGGGTTGATTTAGTCACCTTTAACGTGACCTTGATTTGGTATGAAAATGAGTGGAATGTCATTATGGATTGATCTAGTCCGAGAAAATTTATCTGGTCATAAGAGGTGTGAACGTGTTAGTTAATTAGTAAATGTGTAAAGTTGTCGAGTTAGATGCAATGGATCATATTTATCACTATGGATCTAGCCTAATTTAGCCTTGAGTAAATTAGTTCGAATATACCATGCGATGGACTACGCTCAGGTTAGACAGTGCGCTGAAGGAAAGGTAATGGTATGTCCTATAGGTGTGATATTGCAGAGATCGGTTTGTAGTGTAATGGTACAAAGGTGCATTTGGATAAAGAGTTATTGTAGCTTGTTGTGCGGATGGAAAGGAGATGAATTTATTCCTGTAGCAGATCAAGAGTGATGAAGTCCCTACTGCGTTGGACCAGAGGAGTACTTGCGCATATGAATGCTATGTGAGTAAAGGGCGAATGTACAATCTTGTAGAATGATCAGTTTTGTGTTAGAATGCTGTTGGAGCAAATATGCTCTGCAATCAATGACTGGAGCTGACCAAATGCATGTGATGCTTGAGTGTGTTGAAATAGATCGAGAGGTTGCCTGTGTTTGAAACGAAACACATTGATGATGTTTCAATTGTGTATGGCTGAGGGTTTCATCGTACTTATGCATGTCGTGTATTTTATATTGAAGCCATGTAATGTTGAGTCCAGAGAGTAGGTTTGCTGCTAGTTTATGGGCTAGAATGTTGTTGAGATTGCTGCTACTATGGGTGAGCGATCTGGGTGTTTGCCGAGATGTTTTAAAGAGTTAGTGTTTGAGTAGAGAGTTGTTTTGTAGTTATTGTATTCTGTTGAGCTAAGAGGTTATATGTGGGTGTAGTTTTAAAATAGGATGAAACGAGATCTACAATTGTTTGAGCATAGTATGAAAATATAGTGAGCTTTAGTTTGAAAATGTATGAAATATGGTTTACATAGTTTTGAAGGTTGGGGCTTTTAATGGGAAAGTGGTGGCTTGTCGACAAGTAATAGATTATTGATTTAAGGAGGGGTGGCTTCTTTCGGGTTGTGGCCTGGAAACCTTGGGAGTAGTAGATTCCCTTAGGTGGTGGCCTAGGAAACTATTGGAGGTTGGGGCCTGCAATAGGTAGTGGCTTGCATAGTTGAGGGAGTGGTGGCGTCTAGCAGGTGGTGTCCTGCAAAGTTGAGGAATTGGGGGCGTCTATCAGGTAGTGGCATGGAGCGAGTGGTTGCTCGCGTACATCGCAAGTTAGGGCTTGCAAATTAGTGGTGGCTAGTGCATATGTAAAAGAAATATTTATGTAATATGAAGAAGAAGCAGAGCAAAGAGTACACTGGTTTTTCTCCCAGAAGGGTTTCCACCTAATATCTAGTGTATTCATGTGTTTGATGATGGTTGCTTATTTGTTGATGTGTTGCTACTCATGGTTTACTTGTACTTGTGCTGATTACTGCTCATGTTTATGATCATGCATATGCTATCTATTGTTTCATTACACTGCTAGTTAATAAGCTCATAATTGAGTGATTTGTAAGAAAAGGAAAAAAGGGTAAAAGTTGATCCATCGGTACAATTTTGATTCACCCCCTCTTAGTATTGTCAAGCTCCCAACAACATAAAATAAAATAAAATAAAAAACATTTTAATTTTTTTATTCAGATTTCAACCCTGGTATTTTTAATCCATGTTTTTTCACATGGTATTTTTAATCCATGTTTTTCCCATGATATTCTTTTTTAATGTAACATTTTTAAAAGCTCATGATTAAACAAGCCTAGATACATTTTAACTCCATATCTATCAAGTGTCGAAAAAGATCAAATCTCTTTTCATTATAAAAAAATATTTAAATATCAAAAAAATTTAATTTCTCTCAACACTTAATCCTCAGTAAATCCAAAATTACATTAAATTTAAACTCATCTTTAAATTTGCTAGTGTAGATCCAAAAATATATTAAATCTAGACTCGTCTTTATAAATCTAAAGTATGAAAATTCCATAGTATTACTACTTATTCGTCTTTTTAGTTGTGTTCATCTAGACATTTTCTTTTACTCTTCCACTTTCATAAAGGAGAGAGACTTACGACATTTATATTTTACTCTATGCACATGCAACTTAGCCCCCCTCCATAAAAAAAAATGTTTTAATACTTTTAAAATGAAGAATAATAATCCTTTTAGTACTCCAAGAAACTGACTATGGTGGCATTATACTTTATACAACTTGCCCAACCATGAAAACAATTGTTTTTTATTTTAGTACTCCAAGAAAATGGCTTTAGTCACATTATACATTTATGTGCATGCAACTTGCCCCAGTCATAAAAAAAAATAAAAATTGTTTTCCATACTTCTAAAATGAAGAATAATAATTATTATGATATGAGTGATAATCTCTTAACTTTAATTGAGCTCAACTTAGAGCGAGCTCATCTTGGATTATGGAATAAACTAGTCTGGGAGTAATTAAAACGTCTTCTATATGATTCAGATTCATCATAGTAGTTATGGTTAAAATTGCCAAATGTTTTTTTAAATGAGTGCATTACAATTTTTAAATAAGTGTATTACAACATTGGGAAATAAAAGTTTGGAGTCCAGGGAATTTATTATAAATTTTATATATGTTTTTATGAATATAAAATTTTATATTTTATTATTAATAAACGTTTGTTTAATAGTTATGATTCTATATTTTTAATAATCCAATCAAATAGTTTGGTAATAAAGAGATGAATTGTCTAAATTGGGAGAAATATGGGATAGATTATAGAGTTTTTGTTTTTTTGTGTTTGTTTTGTTTGTTTGTTTTTTTTTTTGGTTTTTCATAAAGTAAAATATATGAATAACTGTAAATATTAAAATGTTTAAATAATATAGGTTTAAAATAAGTTTTAATGTTGATTTCTAATAGTTGTAGATTATGAGAATTAAATTTTTAAGGGGTGTTTAGGTTCAAAGGAGTCTCACACAATTTTAGTGATAAGTATCTCATTGTGAGTGAATCAGTGTTCTTCTATATGATAAAACAACTAGTCTCGATTTAAGTTCAACTTAATCACAAAAACAAATAATTTATACTCTATTATACCTATAACCATGACAAACACAATCAAACATTAAATACATTTTTTATTAAAATTCATAACCATATTCATGATAGATACATTCACATGTAGAATACCTTTTCAATTTCAAAGCATATGAAAAGTTGTATTTTTACTTATAGATTTAAGTTATCAAAAAACATTAAAAAGCCAAGCTTACCTTACAATCTAACCAATTTGTATAAGTCAACATATTTGTGTCGAGAGACACTCTCCAACCGAGTATGGTAGAGATGTTATAATGTTTAACATTTTGACTCGGTAAAAAAACAAAACATTATAACTTTTTTTGACATGAACCCATGATTTTTCCCATGATATTCTTTATCCATAGTTTTCCCATGATATTCTTTTTTAATGTAGCCTATTTAAAGGTTAATAATTAAACCGACTTAGATCCATTTTAACTCAAAATCTACGAAGTGCCGAGAAATCAAATCTCTTTTCAATCTAAAAAAATTGCACATCAAAAAATTTAATCTCTCAACACTTAATAAATCTAAAATTAAAATTAATCTAAAATAATCTTTTAAATTTCAAAACATTTATTCTCTCACTACATAATCAGTTATGAAAATTCCATATTACTAAAAATTGAGGTTGACATTGTTTCTTATTCTTCCTTTTAGTTGTTGTGATCATTATACTTTATGTACATGCAACTTGAATACATTCACATTATACTTTATGTACATTCAACTTAACCCCTTCATAAAAAAATGTTTTTACTACTTTTAAAAAGAATAATGGTAATCTAAAAGGAAGAAATTGTAATGTTTTGTGTTGTTTGTTTGGTTTTGTTTTTGTTTTTGTTTTTTTTTTAAATAAGTGCAATACAACATGTGGAAATAAAAGTTTGGAGGTCAGGGAATTGATTATAAATCGCATATACTTTTTTTTCTTTTCAATATAGGTATTTTATAATTTGCATTTTATTATTAATAAATATTTGTTTAATATCAAGATCTGGTATTTTTAATAATTAAATTAAATAGTTTGGTTATAATGAGATGATTGTGATTAAATTGAGAGAAATATGGGATAATTTCTTTTTATAAAGTATAATAAATGAATAAATGTGAATATTAAAATGTACAAATAATATATGTTTAAAATAAATTTTAATCTTGATTTCTAATTATTAATAATTGTAGACATGAGTGTTTAGTCTTTTTAAATGACTTTTTTTTTTTTGAATATAGACATCAATAGATATTGGAGTTCTCTTTTATCATGATCTTAATTCTCAAATGATAATATGATTTTTTTTTTGTGTTTTTTCCTTGTCTTTTACTTTAACTTAATCAACCCAATATACATGAAGTTGAGGGGTGGGTTGAGCTGAGTCCATCGAGATTCAAAAGGAGGGTCTAATGCCTTCATCAATGAAAGGGGGTGAGGAAGGGGTTCTCATGGAGAGTTGACTTTCTCAATAGAAACTTCCTCAGTAGATGTTGCTATCAAGGGTGAAATTATTTGATTGGGTTATGCATCTTGGTTGGTTGAAGGAGAGTCCTTGTTGAGAAACTATTGTTCTTCCTTTGTACCATTCCACTATGTTAATTTTCAATGGGGCTTTTGAGATTGTCCACTCTTAGGAATATTAATACAATAAGCCACAATGTACCCTCTTTTATAACAAGCCTTGCAACATAATGAAACTTGTTAGCTGTCCAACTTTTTATTCCACTAGAAATATTTAGCAACTAGGTTGATTTATGTTGGAAACCCTTTGTTGAAGTATACTCCAACGTAAATTTAGCATATGTGGTGATGTTTCAATGCTCCATCTCATCACTTCTAGAAAGAAAATTACCAAGAGCATTTCCAACATCACTTAGGGAATCATACCTTATAATTGGAGAGGGAGATCGGGAAACCTAACCTAACAAAGATCGTGGATGGAGAATTGATAATAGGATTTAATAATGGAGTTTACGCCTCTATAACCAAGGACCCATGTTGAGAATCTGGTCTCAATTCTCAACTAAGTCAAACCCCACAATGAAAAAGCATTTAGCAATGGGTAAATAAATACTACTTTTTTTTTTTTTTAATTATTATTATATACCCACATGATCTAGTAGTGTAGATCTAATAATATCATTCAAAGGCCATTAAATTTATATATACAACCATTGGATATGTAGAGAGATACATAATATGTATCATCTTGAACAATGGACATAATTAATGATGGAGCTTCTTGAATCATATAAATCTTAAAGAGTTGGTATTTACTGAATATTCCTTTTGTAACAACATGCTTAATAGAGGCATTGATCGTAGTTGAAGATGAAGTCACCCCACCTAAAGAGGGAAAGGATCTTAAAAGAGAATATATCTCATTAGAAAATCAAGCCAAATGAGTACCCTATCATTTAAAGCATGCCACATTAGAAACTTAACTTTTGTTAGCATAGTTACCTTCTAGAGTTTTCTCCATCGCCACCTATTTTCCATATTGCTTGATGGATAATTATCTTCTACTAGCTGAAGTGAGCTCCCTAGATTTAGTAGCTTGATCTAGAAATAACAGAGAGAAAAAGACTTATGTTTTCCTTAGAGAAATTAGAACATAGAGGAAAGACCTACCTGAAATCCAACACAAGTTGTCATATTCTCCTTGATTTTAAGCATTAGCTCCAACTCCAAATGCTATAAATAGGACTTGAAGGACAACTAAAACAAGCAAGAGTGCTACAACATACAAATAGCATGTACTAACATCTCTAAAAAATGAGTCAAGAAGGGATTGTAATATATATATGCATTAATGAGACATGAGTATAGGAAAATAAAGCACTTTTTGTATTAATGGAAGTAGGAGAAATTGCATCCCTTTAAATATATTGACCTTGTAGATGTCTCCCAACTATCTTTTCCTTCCTTTGCCACAAAGCAAGCCTTCAATCACAACTCAAGTGCATGGATGGATAATGGATCCTTAGGAAAAAAGCAACAACATGAGGGCATAACTAAGAGTCTCCAAAAGCCAACCCAGACTCTATGGGAGGCAATGAATTTATAGGGTAAATAGGGTGGTTTGGGATTTACCAATCTAGGACTTAGATCCACATATGAGGGAGGATAAGCTCTAGGGATAAGAGATAAGACCTTAATTATAGGAGTTCAAGATCTAATTTAATAGTAAATGGTTAAAACCAATTGGGAAGCTTATGGAAAGAGAAGATTCAAAATTATTTTTTATTTTTACCGAAATTCAAGAGCCATCACACTTGCAGCAAAGGCAACATGCATTGGTAAACCACTCGGGAAGCTTATGGAAAGATAATTCATTTTTTTTTTAAACCAAAATTCAAGAGCCCTCGCTCTTGCAGAAAAGGAAACATGCATTGGTCAGTAAATTTGCTCTGTGTACAACTTGCAACAGTGCAGGTTGCATGAAAGGAAAGTGCGATGGGTCCAAAAATTAGGATTTTAAGCTGTTTAACCCCAAATTATTGGAATATGTGGAGAGAGGATGCTCTAGGCTTTGTAGTGGATGAATACAAAGTGTAAATCGATGTTTATTGATATGGTTTCCAGGCCATTTTGATTGGATGTGAAAAAATGACCCGTAACAGATTGCCTCCTAAAGCACAAAGTCATAAGTAGTGGCCGAAGACTGAAGTGATTTACCAAATGACAAGTTCGTATCGAGAATAGATTGTTTGAGATCATCATCTATGTTGGCTTAGTGGGGCCTGACCCAGGTTCAGAGGTGATTTAGCCAAGCAAATCCTGCTACTACTGGCCCTTTCGACAACAATTCGCAGAGCGCGGACTGAGGTCTCACCCGAAGTAGTATGGGAGGGTGCTAGAACCAGGTTTCTGCACCCTTGGGATGTCTGATGGGCTTTTGGAGGTTCGCGGTTTGACCTGTCGCTGCACGTACTTGCAATCCCTTCGCGACCTGCGGTGCGACTTTTGCGTAGCCCTACTCGGGGTGCGACCTGTATAATACCCAAGATCCTTGTTAATTAACCGATTACTTAACTTGTGTGTGTAAGATTTATGGTTATTACAACATATTCATCAATCATAACAGCGCGTGCAATACATAAACGAATACAACCATAAAGAAGATAATGCACAACAAATACACAGGAATATGAATCAACTTCTCTTTTATTAATCTTCAATCTTGCTTACAAACTCGACACCGCCCTACACACTCAGCTGCAGGGGTCCATGCACTTAGCTGCGGACTCTACTAGGCCTCTGCGCACTCAGCTGCAGAGCCTCTTCCTACTACTGCAACCCAAGACATTTAGAACTCTACTCTAAGCTTGAACCATTCCTTCGCTACTCTCTCTATCCATCACTCATTAACTAACTTTACAACTTAGAGCCTCACTCTATTTATACAATCCCATGGTCCGCGGACCATGGGTAGGCCGACTTTACACTATTTTACAACACAAAGTTTAGAGCGGACAACCCTATGACTCCATTGTACACTTCGCACTCCGCGCCCACAATTCACGGAGTTTTACAACATCTATAACCAAAACTTGGGCTTTGAGCTCCAAAAACCTGTTGTGGGGGGATTCCATACCCAACAAGCCCCCAACACAATCATTGTGACTCGTCCTGAGTCACTCTGCTGGTGTGGCGATCTTGGCACGGAGCCCCTCTAATCGTTTCTTCGCTTCCCAGAGGTCCACGACGCATTGATCTACAGTCTGCTGGATCTTCTACATTCCTGCTTTTGAATCATCTGCGTCTGACTCGTGTCTCTTCTTTGGTACCGACTTCTGGTGCTTGTGTTTATAGTCCTGCGCCCTTGTTCGGCTCCTCGGGCCGCGAAGACTGTGCTTCAGTTGGTTAGTCAGAGAGTTGGCCCACTCGTGTAGGGTTTCAAGAAATTGCCATTGACTTTTCCTAGGAATGGTTCTCCATTGAGTTTGACTAGTTGGACCATGCCTTCGTCAATGACCTCTTTTACCACATATGGTCCTAGCCAGTGCATTTTGAATTTTCCCAGAAATTTTTTAAACTTGCTATCATACAGTAGCACTAAGTCGTTTACCTTGAAGGTGCACAACTTGATATGGCGGTCATGCCAGGATTTTTCATGCTGCTTTTATACCTGCTGGTGAAATCCGGCCAGAAATAGTTCTTCCTCGAGCTCCTCTAATTGCGCAAGCCTTTCTTCCAGAGCTTCACGATCCGTTATGCCTGTGAGTGCTGCTATTCATAAACTAGGGATGATGTATTCCATTGGAATGACTGCTTCCGTACCATAGACCAAACGTAAGGGTGTTTGTCCCGTTAATTTCTTGCACGTTTTCCTGTACACCCATAACAAAATGGGTACACACAGGTCCCAGTCGTTCCACTGTGCGTTACATACTTTGGTCAGCGCAATCTCTAGTATTTTATTGAATGCTTCTACTGTTCCATTGGCCTGTGGGTGGTATGGTGTACTTTTCTGGTGATAAACCTGGAACTCTTCTGTGAGCACGCTGATGGTTTCATTCAAGAAATGTGTTCCGCGATTGCTCATTAAGATTTTTGGGCAGCCAAATCATGTCAACACATTTTTGAACAAGAAATTTTCAGTCGTAGCGGTTGTGCAGTCCTTGATCGGTTGTGCTTCCGCCCATCGTGTTAGGTACTCCGTCGCAGTGATGATGTAGCGCGCACCCGTCTTTCCTTGAGGTTTGATTGGGCCCACAAAGTCGATTTCCCATTTCTCAAATGGCTGCAGTGTCATTTGGGGATTTAGTGGCATCTCATCCCTTCGTGATGGTTTTCCTGTCCTTTGACATATATCGCAGGCCTTACAATGCGCTTTCGAATCCTGGTGCAGGGTCGGCCACCATAATCCTGCGTGAAGAATCTTTTGTGCAGTCACGCATCCTGCATAGTGTCCTCCTACAACGCCCCCATGTGCTTCCGTGAGGATCTAACCTCGTTCAAATTCAGGTACGTATCTTCGCAATACCTCATTGTTGCCCATCTTATAGAGGTGCCCCGCGATGACAGAAAAGTCCGCCGCACGCACCACCATTTCCTTGTTTTGTTGGATTGAGTACTGCTTCGGCGCAATCCCTGTTGTTAGAAAATGGATTATGTCTTCGAAGTGTCTGTCCGCAACGCATATTGCAAAGAGCTGTGCATCAGGTAGTCCCTCCTCCAAATTTGTTGGTTCCTCGCCTGTCTCAATTCGTGACAAGTGGTCTGGTCCTGCATTTAAGCGTCCCAGCTTGACTATGACCTCAAAATCATATTCTTGAAACAGTAAAAGCCATCTGCATATGCACCCCCCCAACACAGGCTTGTTCACCAAGTATTTCAACACGGAATGGTCGGTATACATCTTGAAATGTCCTCCAAGTAAATAGTGTCGGTATTTCTGTAGCGCATACACCATTTCCAACCCCTCGTGTTTGGTGGTAGAGTAGTTCTTTTCTGCTTTGGACAATCTTCGACTCGCAAACGCGATCGGGTGATCCACACCCTCTGCCTTCTCCTATCTGAGTATTGCTCCCAACGCGATACACGATGCATCAACATGTACATGAAATTCCACGTCCCATTCTGAGAATACCAAAATTGGCACATAGGCTAGTTTCCCCTTTAGGACATCCAAACTCTTCATGCAATCATCATTCGAGCAATATGTCACATCTTTTTTCAATAACCTTTCCATCCGCGTAGTTATTTGGGAATAACTTTTGATGAACTTCCTATAGTATCCCTTGTGTCCCAAGGTAGCACGTAGTTGTTTAACACTTCACAGTGCTTCCAAATTGAGGATAACGACAATCTTCGCTGGGTCCACCATCAATCCTTGTTTTCAGACCACATGTCCCAGCAGGTTTCCAAAGGGAACGAGGAATGTGCACTTCTTCAGGTTCAACGCAATTTGGTTTCGGCGGCAAGTATCCAACATCAACCGTAAGCTTTCTACATGGTGCTTAACTAATCCAAAAATAGTCCAATCATCCAGATAGACCTCCAAAAATTTGTGGATGTATTCTTTGAATGCGGCTACCACAATGCACGAAAATATAGCTGGTGCATTATTCGGTCCAAACGACATCACGGTATATTGAAAGCATCCCCACTCTGTTGCGAAGGTCGTCTTGCTCCTATCTTCTGGTGCAATCTTGATCTGATGGTACCCTGAGAACCCATCTGTGAACGAGTATGCTTCCTGACCACCAACATTCTCTAGTACTTCATCTGTGAATGGTGTTGGGAATGGATCATGTACACAGGCATCGTTCAACTTCTTGAGGTCTACGCATATTCTTATTTCACCCTTCTGTTTTTCCTCCTATACCACCATAGGACTCACCCAGTCGGATTCTTCCACTGGTTCAATAATTTTGACTGCGAGAATTTTGTCTAATTCGTCGCGGACCTTTTCTTTATAATTTGGATTCAAGCGATAAGGCCGCTGCTTAACTGACTTCGTGTCGGGTTTCAGGGTGATCCTCATCATCCCTAAATCGCCCACAATCCCTTTTAAGTCTGTAATTTTGGTTGGGAATAGGTCTTGGTATTCACAGAGTAACTCAATGACCTTACGACCGTGGCATCGTCCCAATAGTCCCCAAGCGTTGCGTATTTTGGTTCCGTCTCCATTCCAATGTTGATCTGCTTTGTGTTTAGTGGTGTGGTGATGTTGGGGTCTTCAAGTGATGGTCCGCGAATCTCATGAGAGCCTTCTGTTTCTGAAATGTTAATGTTCCGTGGGTCCTCATCATCCTCCTCAACATTCACGTTATAACATTCCAATGTGCTGCTTTACTGTACCACCCATTCTGGCTAAAGTACGCCTATTGGTTCCTATGGTATTTTGAAGATAACGACTTTTACTGCTTGTAGCTCATCATCAACAGTATCCGATCAAATATCTTCAAATATGAACGTTAACAAGGATCCCTCGCGCAAGACATCCCATTCACTCGTACCATGGCGGAGCTCCGTCTCCATATACCAATTCATGGGTATGACGTCCAGGGTATGGTACAATAAATGTACCCATTCAGGCTGTGGCTCTTCCCCGTAGACCTTGATCCATTTCGCGAGGTGCGGGGATCATCTTGTCTTTCATATTTGTCTACTGGCCACATTTGGGGTTTTCCAAAACGTAGGCGCATCATCCTTTTGCGTCCGTGCCAGTATTCAAAAGTTCCTTGATGTGTACCCCACCATCGTGTGGGTGTTGCATGTAGTGCCCACTTCAATGCATCGAACCACTACTGTTATGGTACTGCACTTTCAAATTTGCTCCGAAATTCATCCACTGTGGACAATCCATCATATGTCGGCAACTCCCTTGCCTTTGTTGTTACGCAACGCAATGACCTGATCATCATGTTGCAGTTTAGTGTTGTTACTTCGTGTAGCCGATTCTGCTATCGCTCTATCTCTTCATCTAAATTTGAAGTGCAGAAGCTTTCGCGCTCCCATGAAATCCTTCCATCTGCCATTGGATTCACCCAATCCTCGCATTGTGCAGTTATCTTATAGATACAGTCGAGATCGTCATCACTATCATTGTCGCACATCGGCTCAGTGTATCACACTCCTTCGGATGGGTCTAGTGGTACTACTATGCGTAGTGACTTTTTCTCAAAGATCATTTTGCGCTTCTTCAGGATCATGACTCCATTCATATCGGTAGCCCAGTCTATTCCTAGTAGCGTAGGATAGGGATTGCTATCATTGAAAATCTCTATCAGTTCAAAATCCGCTTGTGTGCTCGCACCTTCAATATCGACTGTCACCCCCTGCAATCTTCCCATGGGAAAAACCTTCTGTTGTTTTGCCATCCATAACTGAATAGGGGACCATTGCAACGCGGGTCTGCCCATGTGTTCCCACGTTTGCTTTGGTAGTACATTCGCATCCAAACCCAGGTCCAGGATTACCTGATCCATTTCATACTCGCCTATTTGCATAATCAACCTCATCTCCCTTCCTGTGCGCAATGCATGCTTTCCTAGTTTTCGGACCACGTGCAGTTCTCCTGACCCCGCGCACCTAGTGATGAGTTCATGTAGCCCTTTGACTGCCTTGTCATCGTGCAGTAGTTTCATGCATGTC
Source organism: Pinus tabuliformis (assembly GCA_031772625.1). Lineage (NCBI taxonomy): Eukaryota > Viridiplantae > Streptophyta > Pinopsida > Pinales > Pinaceae > Pinus > Pinus tabuliformis. The sequence goes on from CM062817.1 coordinate 869,924,032, forward strand.
TCCAGAAAGGTAGTGAGCATGGAAGGATCTATCCCTGGTTCTAGTTGATATTTACTACCTGAAGTGGAGGCCTCCGTGAAGCTCTTCTTAACTTCCATGAATGTCTCCTTCGCGCCTTCTAAATCAAACTCGGGTTCCTTTGTAGGAGCCTTACGAACCCACACACTTTTTTCTGGCTGCTTCCCTTTATCATCTCCCATTGTCACACCGTTCATGAGCATCATGTTTATGTTTGGGTCTTCTTTGTGCGGTTCAAAACTCATCATTTGTAAATTCTGGGTTGGAGGGGGCTGGAGTACCCCCTTTTCACGCATCTTCGCTATCAGCGAAGGGAAATCTTTCGCCTCATGATCAAACTGATTACAGTACCAACATGACATCCTAGTCAGGTTTGAACAATCGCGGGCATAATGCCATGGCCCTCCACAATTGTAACAAATTATTTGGCCGCGACCCCTTCCTGGTTCCATTCCACCTCGACCCCGACCACGCCCCTAAAACCCAGCGTGCGCCATCCCTGCATTTGGGTCAAGGGCTCGTGTTTCGGCCTGCACCCTATAGGTAGGGGTCCGATCCATCATTAGTTCATAGCTTTGGCAGGTGCATTCGTCATGGCCTACCGACCTACAAAAATTACAAACAATTGCTGGGACGTCTATGTATACTTCTGCAACAGATGACAATTATCCGTGGTATGTTTTCCTCTTATCCGGAAGATCGCGCACCATAACGCAGACGCCGCGCTTAGCCCCGCCTATGCCTCCAGTCTTAATGGAATTGTGTCACATACCAATACACAAGTAAATTTTTTTTTTAACCATCATATAAACATATGAATAAATAAACATTCATTAGTTCTGCGTATTGTAATCATATTATAACCTTATCATTTGCAAACATTTCTATGAGGAAACTTCATATATATATCCGTTCCTATGTTATGATTGGTTCTATAATCCGCTCATACAAGTCGACATAAGATTGTGATTCTAACCTTATCCCCGCCATGGTTCATAGGCGTTTATTACAAAGTTGACTTATATAAATCTCGGAAATCAATGGTAAGTACGTAAGGTTTTGGGTGGCACTTCAGTCTTAAATGATTTATGGCAGTTTCCGTCTATATACGTGCTGGTTTCTTCACCGAGGCAGGCCGAAGCCGCAAATCCCGTCCGGCTCTGCTGCCTCACCAGCTGGCCTGTGTAGCATCGTCCATCTGGCTTGATGAACGGCCGGCCTCCGGCTTGCCATGCGACCTCCCCGTGCTCGGTACTCTGCACAGTCTGGCGGTCTCGAACTTACCAATTCACCGCCTATTCCCGATTCATTCCTTGGCGATCGAACGGTGGGAGAGAGCCCGCCCAAACTGAGGGCTGCGATCAAACCTTAGGATGGTGGGTACTTTAAATATCTTCTGCGTGGTTACTTCTAAGTTTTGTTACTCTTTTTACTGCCGAGCACCTCTATCACTCATAGTTTCATGGCGCCCAGGCTCACACAGAGCTTCTCACCTCCAAACATCCGAGTGTTCTGCGGAACGACTTCGCCCTTCAGCTCCGGAACAGGTATTGGCATAACCTTGATTCAAGCTCTCCGCTCTTCTGTTTCAATACTCATGCTTTCACAGGTTTTTCGAGCTTAACGTCTTTAGTTTTTTGTTATGATTCTGCCAGACTTGTATACAGTCTCTTCTTCGGATTTTTTATGAGTTTATAGATATGATGTTACTGTTCTAATGTATCTCAGTTTATGTGATTTTTGCAGAAGGCAAATCCGGCCGTTAAACCAGCGGCAAGGCCGGTTGTTGCACCCGCAGCCGTGGAAGACCCTTCCGACTTTCTGCCAACCCATGTCCAGGTAAGGGTTTCTGTTGTTTTATGGTTATGTATCAGAGTCGTGGCTTGTTGGCGTTTCTGTGGTAACGGCTGAGCTGCTGACCGTCTGAAACAGGATGTTGGTCTGCTCAAGCTACGGAACTCTTCCGCCATACACCGGGGTTACTCCCCATGGGAAAACCCATGCTTCCCTTCGGATTCAGTTGTTTATTAAAAGTTGGGTCTCCCCCCCAGCCCTCAGGCGGGAACCTCCAATAAGAGGCGCGAGATGCCCTGTATTATTCACTTGATACCTCTTTGTGATTTGTTGTTAATATATTCGGACAAGTTCCTCAGATTGATCAATGTTTGTTTAAATGACTCCGTTCTCAGTTTTAAGCTTAACTTAAAAGTTAACATTGGAGTTTTGTACAAAGACCTTTATTTGGCTCCGGTGCTGTGTAAACGTTGTCTACCGGGCTTGCTGCCCTCTCTGCAACTTTTATTATGAATATAAGTTTTGAATGCTTGTCTCTGTTCATTTCGTTTCCATATGTTTATGTATACTTGTCTTTCCTCGGTTAATCTTTCTGGGTAAATGTTTCTATCAGTCAAGCCCCCGCCGGCTATCAATATTATAGCCCGTTTTCGGCGATTCCTTTAAGAGTCGGGGCTTCTGATAATAGTTGCTGTGCATGCAGGTCGGCCTCGACCCTTCCTCCATTCCTCGGGGCCCAGGGCATATCTGGCCGACTATTTTGTTTTTCTTTCTGTATATATACATATACATTTAAAAGTTGGAAACGTACAATGTAAATGGTTTACTACTGCGAGCTATTTTCTCTGCTCCGAAAATGGTGGAATGTTCTTTTCCTATCTTTATATTGATAAAAGGTCTGAATGATTACTATTGTTCTCGGTTTGATTCATATATTTACATATCGCTCACGCGCAATGATGTTTTTCTTGCTCTTTTCATCTGAAAATTATAAAAGATGATAACACAGTATATTTTCCTGTTTTGTGTTCTTTCTATAACTTATGTTACAGAGGTTTGACCGACATGTTTGCACTGTTAACCTATGTTTGAAAGGTCCGGCTCCAAACTCTGCCGGTTGCGCAGAGATTAGGTTCTTTCTTTAAAGATTGTTTAAAGATTTCCTCATCACCTTTACTTGCATATCAAAAGACCTTAGAAGAATTACACAGTTTTAAATGAATTCTTAGATGTTTTTAGCAAGCCGTACCTGAACAGTAGCAAACCTTTTTGTAGCGCTTGTCAACCTCCTGACCGTAGGAAGATCCTCCTCGATCTTCCAGCCCCAAGCACTCTTGCAGATCTTTTACTGACTGCAAACTCCCTGGTTATACCAGAGTCACGCTATTTGATCCTAACCAGACGTAGTGGATTTAGGAAGCCTTTCAGTTCCAAGCACTGGCTATCTGGTCTCTACCATACATAGCTCATCATCATACTTTGCCATCTGATCCTAACCAGACTTGGCATTCCCCCTTTTCCCTCTGGGGTCTCAACTGTCTCATGGAGGTAGTTAGGTTTTCTCTTGTTACAACTACCTCAACAGTTGCTAATCAACAATTAATCACATACTTAATTAAACAGTGATAGAACAATCAATTTATCATAGTAATTAAAAGTAATAACAACAGAGTTATTATAATTTACCCAACAGGGTTTTTAGTTCACAATTAAATTACTGTTTTTACTTAATATTACCGCTTCACTAGGAGCATCACAAATTGGTCCTCCTCTTGCCAAGTAGTTCGTGAACACTAGACAATGATCATTGTCGTGGCCCTAGCCTTTGCATTTTATGCACCATACTTCCTCGCGTGCCTCTGGTTGAGGTGCCCTATCCTGTTTCAAACTCTGCATTTCCAGACACAGATTCTATAGCTGCGCATGGATCTATTGGACTCCCAATCCAAGGTCTTGTATAGGGGTCTCATGCAACCTCATTGCCATCTCCAATGCTTCGGCCTGGGTGGAAAGTTTTTGTTGTGATAGCACTGTCCTTAAGTGTGGCGTAAGTGAGGCCACAAACCATGCACAATGCTGTGCATCCGTTAACGTCATGTTGGCTTCGTGGATCGTACTTTTTAGCCTTTGGTCCAGATCCCAGGGGGTCTCGCCTGGGAGCATCGTGATCTCTTTAAACCCGATGATTGATTGTGTCTCTGACTTTGGCCTGCTAAATTCCCTGTTCAATGCAGTCTGGATCTATGCAATTCCTGCCTTTGGGTGGTCATTAGAATGCTTGATTACCACGTTAATGCATGATCCTGCAGTGCGCTCATCAGCGTAGATTTTTTAATATTATCATCCACGACGCCCTATGCTTCCCATACTGCTCTTACCACGAACCAGAATTGGTTCGGGTCTTCATTTCCTACTCCTCTGAACACCGGCAGTTTGACTGCACTTGCCATACTGAACTGTGGAGGTGGTAGAGGTGGAGTGGATGGAGATGGAGGTGAGGGGGGTGAAGCGGGTGGTGGTGTGGGTGGAGGTGGTAAATGCGGAATTCACTGCCTTATCAAACTGACCGCACTTCTTGGAGAAACCTTCGCCAACTCGTCCTCGCTCTCCCGTGAGGGTGAAATTAAGGTACTGTTTTCTAATTCTTCACTACTTCCGCTTCTGTAGATCTTTCCGCTCCGCGTAGTCCAAAACATTAATTTATTCACATAACCCGCTTTTCACACAATAACATCTTAATCCAAGTGTTCAAATATTTAATGTACTTACCTCATGGTCCCTTGAGAAAACATCACTCTACCTCGCTGTAGCTGATGGTTGTGTCTACCATAAACTCAATGATAATTTCTCTTATTATTCGGTCGAGCTAGTGGTCCACAGCTCACGCTATCTTATCTTCTGAGGCTTCTAGTCTGCGCACTAGTTCCAGAGTCCACACTATTGGTTTTTCGAGCCTACACCTTCCTTGGCTATTTGCTAACTTTGCGATCCACTCATACAACTCAGATGGAAAATATGCAAAGAAAATTTTGTGGATTTTAGTGTATAATTAGTGATCCAACCACTGCTTCTTAGATACTCGCGGATTTTTATTTTCCTGCGCTGCGAACTCGTGAATCTTCTTGTCCAACCACTCTTCAATTTCTTTCTTTGTAGGGTTCCAGTGGCACGACATTAGACATCCTTTATGTAGATCCTGGTCCCGACAACGGAACCATTTGTTGGCTTAGTGGGGCCTGACCTAGGTTCAGAGGTGATTTAGCCAAGAAAATCCCGGTACTACTGGCCCTTTCGGCAACAGTCCGTGAAGCGCGGATTGAGGTCTCACCCGAAGTAGTATGGGAGGGTGCTAGAACTAGGTTTCCGCACCCTTGGGATGTTTGATGGGCTTCTGGAGGTCCGCGGTCTGACCAGTCGCTGTACGTACTTGCGATCCCTTCATGATCTGCGGTGCGACTTCTCTGTAGCCCTACTCGGGGCACGACCCGTATAATACCCAAGATCCTTATTAATTAAATGATTACTTAACTTGTGTGTGTAAGATTTATGGTTATTACAACATATTCATCAATCATAATAGTGCGCGCAATACATAAACGAATACAACCATAAAGAAGATAATGCACAACAAATACACAGGAATATGAATCAAATTCTCTTTTATTGATCTTCAATCTTGCTTACAAACTCGACACTGCCCTGCGCACTCAGCTACAGACTCTACGAAGCCTCTGTGCACTTAGCTGCAGAGCCTCTTCCTACTACTGCAACCCAAGACACTTAGAACTCTACTCTAAGCTTGAACCATTCCTTCGCTACTCTCTCTATCCATCACTCATTAACTAACTTTACAACTTAGAGCCTCGCTCTATTTATACAATCCCATGGTCCGTGGACCATGGGTAGGTCGACTTTACACTATTTTACAATACAATGTTTAGGGCGAACAACCCTATGACTCCATTGTACACTTCGCGCTCCGCGCCCATAATTCATGGAGTTTTACAACATCTCTGAGTAAAACTTGGGCTTTGAGCCCCAAAAGACTGCTGTGGGGGGATTCCATGCCCAACAATATATCACAATACATTATCATTATGATATCATTTCTAAGGTAGGAATACCCATACTCAGCGTATAAGCCAATTTACATGTACAATAATCGAAGTCACGTCAACTGATGACAAATGGTAGACCCATGTTTGGATGACTTTATGAATGATCATAACCATCATACTTTGCAATCTTGTATGAATCATGAAATCACAACCCAGATGGATGAAACTAGATCCAAGGTCTTCTACCTCATCACTTGAAAATACGTGTCTAACCATGTGAATAAATGTGTTTCAATCTAACATGGTAGACACCATCCGATTACGACCAATGATGTAAGCCATTAACAGATGCGAGATGAACCACCGATAATGATAATGGATCTAAAAGTAATAAAGTACAATCTATATGGTGTGAATAAATGAGTTGACGTTGAACACCACACATAATTTTTCTGTTGAAGGCCAATGATGAGAAGCTATCGCCGAAAGCGAGGAAACTTTCCATTGAGGTATGCAAGCTCCAAGGAACTTAAGGGAGTTTCTAAGTCAACTTCCTGGATAATGTGTTGATTTCGACAGGAAACAACCCATTGTAGGAGGGCCTTAATGTATTCCCCATCAACAACATGAAACATGTATCAAGATTTTAGAAAAAACACTAATGACTCAAAGCTGGTCAAGGGGCGACAAACATGAAGTAAGGCTTAAGGGTATTGTAGTAGATGTTAATTGACGGTGGAATTTCTCTTGAACATATTGGCGACACTAATATGGAGTTGGCAACATTAACTTGAAGACCCATCATGAAGGTTTTCAATGAGATGTGATCAACAGAGAGGCAAGAAAATTCCCCAACCCAAACTAGTCACAAAAATGAAGTGAAAGAGTGTCATGTTCAAGAGCGACTCACTGCCATTAATAGGTATTATGCCTTGTTTTCCCAATTTCCCAACCATTTCTGGCCAGTACCTCTTTATTTTTGACAAGCTTTAGGAGGATAAGTTATGCTTGATCTATAAGTTCATCCTTCAAATGAATCCTTCTGAGTATTTTTAACGAACCCTAAGAAGGAGTGGTTTGGTATCGTCATGCTTAACGAGTCCAACACTGTTTAATAGTTTTATGAGTCCAACGAAGGTGTAACTCAACTTCATTTTCATGTTTAGAGAGTTTGAAAAAGAGGTCAAAAAGAAAAATCGAAGATATTCCTTTTCATAAATTTGTCTCTTGGTCCCGAAAAGGCATAAAACAATACCCAGGAGAAACTTTTAGCCATGTTCGACTATCGTATTCATTTTCTTAAAATAGTCTACGCAATCTAGAAAAGGGTTAAAATTATACTAGGAAAATGTATTTTCATTACTTTAACGAGTTCGAAAAGACAAGTGCTCGACAATATTTTCATGTTTTGGGAGTCTGAAAAGGGCTTAAAGAGGACTCCAAGGGGTTCCTTTTTCGTAGGTTTAACGAGTCCAAAAAAGCAATAAAAGTACACTCATTCATCAAAATGACATTCATTTAACTTACAACGCACATTACATCCTTCAGTTACCATTCAACTTGCTCAAAACACCATAAAAACATTAAAAATACACGATTCATGGTAAAATTATGTCAAAAACATTTAAAAACATAAAAAATATTAAAATAATGACTTAATTTTACCATAAAAGTGAAAAAAGTAATTTCATTTCTTACCATTTTAATTTTACCAATTTGAGTGAGCTCTGAGTGGTTTTTTACCTTCAATCTTCAACACGCGATTGCAACCAATCCAGTGGACCATTTCCAGTACCGTTAGTTTCAAATAAGAGGTCTATCCTTTCTTGTGATTTTCATAGTTACCATTTCTTATTTAATGCATTTTTTTTGGAAACTTTTTAAGTTTTTAGGACTTAGAATTCGCCCTAGGCCCATTGCACTCCTCTTATATCGGGAAGTGTGATGGGTCGACAAAGGTAACACTAATCAAGGTGAACCAATGCACTTACTAGGAAGGTTAAGTCCGATGGGCACAGTAAGGGTTCCAAAAAAATGCTTTTGAGTTTTTTTCTCCCAAAATTTTTCAAATTGTTGATTTTATATGTTTTTCCATGTTATTTGTAGGTGATTTACAAAAGTTAAAATGGATTTAACTTGGAGAGAAAGGAAGCATGAGGCTCAAGACATGGTTGCTTCCAATGGTCCAATAATAGTACAAGCTTTAATGAACTATGGGCTGATGAAGTTCTTTATGATTTCGAGCATGAGGGCCAGTTGGAGTTACTGGAATATTTGGTAAGATGTTGCGATATACAAGGACAATACTTTAGGATTGGAGAGAACATGGTCACAATAGACGTTGAAGACATCTACATTATGACAGGGATTTCTTGGATAGGGGCTCCCATTTCATTATCTAGATTCAGGAGGGGTGGAGATACAGTGAAGGATTACATAACTATCCATTTTCAACCACACTCTGAAATAACTAAAGATGGGAAACTTGAGATAAAGGATGTTATTAAAATTCCTTTCAGGACAATCTTTTTACATTTACTTAGTTGGTTGACATTGCTGCTTTACATTTAGCTACCAAGACCAAAATGCAATATGCATTAGAATGCTTGGCACCCATGATATTAAACTTGTGTGAAGGAGTCTTAGTCAATTTGAAGGAACAACTCAATATAGAAAATACTAGAGAATTGAATAACTTTGAGTATCACTCTATTGTGGTATCATTTCTTTACAAAGAGTGTCATTTCTATGACCTCAACGGATAGACTGTGAGATTCCTATATCTAAAGAGCCTCACATGAGGAAATTGGTTATTTGATGACATGACAAGGAGGAGCGCCTATGATGACATTCACTCCTATCTTCTTTGATTGGATATAGGAGTAGTTGATTATGATTGAGAAATACCTTTATGCCGATGTTGATTTCCATGGAGACCCAAGATCATTTTACCTGAAGGTGAGCAATGGAGTGATGCAGGTAAAAACAATGTCATTTCAAATATTTTTGGTTTTTTAGGTTTTATAATTTTGTTTTTGTTTTTATGTATTAGAGACTAACTATCAATTTTACATGTAGATATTGGATTTGTGCGACACTAGGCATGTCGCCTCTTCATTGACGAGCACAACCATAACTTGTACCGGTTGGAATTGCAGGGGCAGAGGAGGATATGTCCAATCCTGACACAACAAAGATACTTTCCAAGTTCGAGCACCGTGTTGAGGGTTTTACCCACAGTGTGCAAGACACATGGGTTGATGAGGTGTCTACAATGGTACACTATAGGAGTGTCGACTCATATCCGTCGATTACTATGCAAAGTTGCCTGTGCAATCATATGCTATCATGAGAATCATTGGGATTAGTTTCCTAGGAGGCTTTTGAGCCATATTTTTGTCTACATGTATTTTGATATTATAGGCCATGGGCCATATGTGTCTCAAACATGATTTTGTAAAACCAAACACTATATACAATTTTCTATCTATGGATGTTTTCTACTTATTCTACTCTCTTGCACAATGTATGATGATGATTGTATATTTACATATGTCACAAATGTCTGTCTAATACATGATTAGCTAATGCATCTGTTAATGTATTTATACTTCTAGGAACATCTTGATACTGAATGTAATCAAAATGTCGTTCTAAGAGGCAGAACCTTAAAAACTTGCATAACATAGTTGGACTTCATACTGAATAAACATTATTTAGATGTAGCACCATGAGTTGTGAATCAAGTTTGACGACCAAATGACAAATACAACATGAAATGGCATCAAATAAAATTTCAATCACTGCACTATACTCAACGATATTATTAGTAGAGTGACTGGTGTAAATTCCTTGCAAACTCACTAACTCGTCATTGAGAGCATAGATTTCCCACACTGCAGAGGAAAGGTTTCGAGTACTACGAATAACACCATTAGAATAACCAACATATGGTTAAGGGAATGACGACATCTGCAAATCAAATGTAATCTAAGATAAGTAGAGGCAGTAGAAAACTCTCAAGAAAACACATTGCAAACACACCAACAAACCTATACAGTATGTACATAGTGACTATGTAGAAATAATCTAAGCACAATATTTTTTGAGGTACACCCCATTTTGGTGTTACGCTAAAGGAATTCTGTCAAAGTATACAAGCTCTTAGGCCTCTTTTGCAAGAACATGTTTAATGATATATGGACCTAACCACATTGGTTTAAGTTTACCGACTCCTAGTTTATCAATTTCTTGGTCATACAAAAGGACCAGATCACCCTCCAAGAAGGCATGAGGTTTAACATTTTGGTCATATTGTGCTTTGAAATGTTTTTTGTGAGCTTCCTTGGCCATTGTGGCATCCCGTCGAGTCTCATCTAGATGAGCTAGGTGTAAAAATTGTTCTTCTTCAACAGAGGTTTCAGGAAGAAGCTTGAGAACTAGCTTTAAGGATGAAATTTCAAATTCAATTGGAAGAACAGATTCTAGACCATACACTAGATGAAAAGGCGTGAATCCTGTTGCGGTTTGAATAGAGGTACAATATGCCCACAAAGTTGAAAGAAGAATGGTATTCCAATTCATTTTATGAATCCATAACGTGCATTGAAGCATTGTTTTCAAAACCATATTAATGGCTTATACTTAAACATTGGCCTTTGGGTAGTAGGTATTTGAGCTATCATGATGTAAGCCCAACTTCGCAGTTAGTTCCGACATTATGTAATTGTGAAATGATTTCCATGGTTTGTAACTATAGCTTTTGGAATACCAAATATGGCAATGACGTGGTTGAAAAGAAACAATGTAGCCATTTTTTCTCTGTTGTTGTAGGTAGGCATCACTTCGGCCCATTTAGTAAAATAATCTACTATAATGAGTGTGTAACCATGCTCCTTGAACGAGCAAGGGTTACAGGTCATGAAGTTGACACCCCATTTAGCAAAGGGTCCTACAATGACAACTGGATGCAAAGGAGCAGGGGGAGAATAGGCATTCCAATTATGAATCTAATATGCGTGACACTTTTCGACCACTAAAATGCATTCTCTGAACATAGTCGTCCAAAAGTAACCGAAAAATAAATTATTTTGGACGACAGCATAGCCAAACATATGTCCGCTGCATGCTCCATCATGAAAATCATACAAAGCTTTCTTAGCCTCCTCATGAGTGAGGCATCATCGAAAAATTGTATCGGCACTACAATAGTAAAGAGTGTCACCAATTATGATGTATTGGTGAGAATGGTATCAAATTCGACATTGATCAAAATGAGTGGTTTCGGGACAAAAAGTTTGGGTATGGAGATAGATGATTATACATCCATACCAAAGGTCAGAAGAGTTGATCAGAAACAATGTTTCAGTGGGGATCAAGTCGTAAGTTTTTGATTCTAATGCAAAGGAGGGAAGGTCGCAAATCAATTCAATAAAGACTAGGTATTTCTTAGACTTGGACTTGATGAATTCGAAATCAAACTATTGGAGGGTAAGGATCCACTTCGAGTATTTGTACCCAAACAATTGACGTGACAGGATGTAGGACATAGGGTTGCAATCAGAAACCACAAGAGCCTTGTGAAGCTGAATATAGTGGAAAAATATCTAAAGAGATTGGATAGTTACCCAAGCTAACTTTTCAACATGGGAATACTTGGTTAAGTATTGGTCAGATTGTGGCTCAAGTAATAAATAGGGTGTTCGTCTCCTAAATCATATTCTTGTACGAATACCATAATGATAGTTATTATTAATAACACCCACAACAAGATACATGAAGTAGTATCGATGATAATAAGGTGGTTAGAGTAATGATGCTTTGGATAATACACTTTTCAAGGCATCAAAAACCTTTTGAGCAGTACCATACCAATGAAAGGGAACTCCCTTTTGCAATAAACGAGTAAATACTTTGGTAAGTTTTGCATAATTAGGAATGAAACGCCGTAGAAAGTTAGACTTCCCTTGTAGGTGTTGTAACTAAACAAGAGAAGAAGGAGGTGCAAAATCGAGGATTATGTGGACTTTCAGTGGATCAATGTAGATTCCTTGTTAGAACAAAACAAATCCTAGAATAGACCATATTGAACACATAAAACACATTTATATGGGTTTAATTGGATATTATGGTGTTGACATTGTAGGAAGGTTACTATGAGATGCATTGGATGGTCTTGATGACTCTTAGAGTGGGTAGGAAAATCATCAAGGTATGGTTGCATGATATGCTTAATATAATGAAAAGCATACTTCATTGCTCATTGGAAAGTTTCTCCTGCATTCTTAAGACCGAAAGGAAGTTTGTGATAAGAAAATGTACCCCATGGAAAATGAACGCAATCTTATGCTGATCACATGGGAGTATGTTGATTTGATTGTAGTCGGAGAAGCCATCCATAAACGAGAAAATTTCACTCCGGCCCAATCATCAACAATTTGGTCGATGAAAGGGGTTGCATAGTTATCCTTGGGACAAGCTCTATTAATATCATGATAATCAACACATGGATCGTACCCTATTTTTTCATCACATGAATGATGTTTGAGACCCAAATGGTTAAAGGAAGAAGATAAATAAAATCAACACACAAAAGACTTTCAACTTTTGCCTTAATCGCAACAACTTTCTTAGGGTGAACTAGACACAAATGTTGTCTAACCGGATTGGCATCCAGATTTGTTTTAATTTCATGCACCACAATATTGGGATCAATGCTTAGCATCTCTTCATATGTCCAAACAAACATGTCAAAAAATTATTGAAAAATGTCCTTATAAATCTTAATCTTGTATGGATAAGAAGATGCATCGATATGGACATTTTCAATCATCCCGGGCTTAACTAAAACATTGAAAGGAATAGTGTCTTCAATGTTTGCTAGGATTTTCTCAAAATTCACCTCATAAATGGAGATGGGATTTTAGGTTCCTTAGTTAACTTGGGGTAGAAATTGTCTTCAAAATTTCTCTCAAAATTGTCAAGTTGAGACAAACGATGATGACTATGGTCCCGGGGTTTCTCATCCGACATCATGATTTTTATGATGCTTTTGTCTATGGGAAAGGTGCGATCGAAAGGATCAGATTATGAAATGAAAACTGAATCTTGAGAGGAATCATCAACTAAATTTATTAAACTATCATTTTTATGTTGATAAGTGTAGCAAGAAAGGCTCAATTTGACAGTCAAATTGAGAAATTTCAAAATTTCCACATCAAAAGACAACTTGGAGGCAATTAATTGAGGTGACATGGCTCTTGTCACATAGTTCACTAAGTAAATTTGAGTTAGAGGGCTTGGAGTTCATTTATGCACGTGTGATTGCTAATTTATTGCAATTGGTTTAGTTATTTCTAGTTTTAGTTAGTTAAACTAGTTCTAATAGTTAATAGAACTAGTTGGAGGTTAGTTGTGCAGCGGTACAACAATCTAACTCAGAGATCATCCATTTAACTGATCTATCAAGCAAAAATAGCTCATGCATGCAAGGAATTTAATTTCTCTGTTGTGATAGAGATTCCAAGGCAATGTAACATCCGTTGTAGATTAGTCTTGAGTGTATAGGCGTTGCATGGAATCAATAATCAATCCTTGTGAATCACACAATAATTTTGGAGAAAGTTCCTAAAGAATAGGGGTTAATTTCCTCAGGATTTACGTAAGGAAATAAGATCTCAGGTGGGGGAAGAAATTGACCAAGTCTGGGTCAAATATTTTCATTGAGCAGAGAGAACAATCATTCTTTCGCAGGTTGAGCACAAAGTTGGAGCTAGCAATTGTAATATATTATCTATTCATCTGATTAATGCAAGAATTATTAAGGGGTTTTTACTAGTTGGTTTCCCCTAGATACATCTGTGTAATTGTCTATGTGATTGATGCATGTTTGAGAATGTTGTTCTAAATTGTGAATTAATTTTCGCAAAGCAGTAGAGTACAATTATGCCTCTTGATTTAGATTAAATTTCTTGAACAGTTGCAATTCTATCACCAATTTTATACATGGTATCAAAGAAGGATTCACATTAGAACAAGAATTTTGAAGTTGTTCCTTAGGAGGTTCAAATTAGAAACTTCAGTGTAGCAAGATTTCCTCAAAGTTGGGAAAACAACCTTCAATGGACTGAGATTATAATATGCCTTGGAAGGAAGCTCAAATTTCATTGTATGGAAGGATCACATGGAGGAAGTTCTTGATGATAATGGATTGTCAGAATATGTTAAGACAACCATTCCAAAACCAGGATCAGTTGATTCCCATAACCTATCCCAATGGAAGAAATATGTAGCAAAGGCAAGGAGAATAATCCTAGAGGGAGTGAGATACCACATTGTCCCAAATCTCCATGGCAAGGATTTTTTTTTTTTTTTTTTTTAGTAATGTGGAAGGAACTTACTGAGCTATTTGAGAATAGTAGTGAACATAGAAAACTTACCGTCAAAGACAAACTTTGAAAGATTAAGATACAAAAGAATGATAATATTCCACAACATCTCACCATATTTACACAAGATCGGGATGGGCTTGGAGGGGTTGGTGTGCATGTTGCAAAAGATGACCCGGTGAGCCTAGCTTTTCTAAGCTTTCCGAAATCCTGGTACATAGTAGGACTCTATGAATGGAAGGGAAAAATTATTGAATTGGAAACACTTATGTTATGATTTGGTACAAGAAGAAATCAGGCGAAATACCAGAGATGGAGGTTCATCCAAGGGAGAGGATGAAGATAATTTTGCATTGTTTTCGGAGGGAAAGAAGGGAAAAGGGAAGAAATATCAAACCAAACTAGATCCCAGCCAAGGGGGAAAAAATAAAGACCTGTCCAAAATAAAATGCTTCAGTTGTCATGAGTTCGCACACTATGCTACAAAGTGTCCACACAAAAAGTATAACATGAAGAAATTAAGAGGAGCAATAGGTGAAGCATTGGATTCACAGTTCGAGTTAGACTTCACCCTGATTACATGCATGGCCAACATTGTGAAGCATATCAAGGTTTGTGTGAAGAACTTGTACAAACTTGATGTGGAAGATTGAGTTACATTAAGCAGAAAGACATAGAAAATGTAGAGTCAAGATGTTGGTGAAATTTGGCACAAAATACTTGGTCATTTGTACCATGGCACCCTTAAAATTATGCAGCAAATAAACAATGACCTCCCTAAAGGATCACTTGAGCAAAAAAATGTATGCAAGGGTTGTACCTTGGGGAAGTGTGTAAAATCCACATTCCATGATCAAGACAACAAAGCAAATGCAACCTTGGAGAGAGTTCACTTTGATGTTTGTGGACCTTCTAGACAACCTCCACTACCAAAAATAAATACTATGTTATTTTCATTGATGATTTCTCAATAAAGTGTTGGATCTTATTCATGTAGAAGAAGCATGAGATGTTCTCAAAATTTTTAGAATTCAAGGAACTAGTTGAGAAAGAGACCAAAAAGAAGGTGAAGGCTCTTAGGAGTGACAATGGAGGTGAATTTGTTTCACATGCCTTCAAGGATTTTTTTGTGAAATAAGGTATTTGAAGAGAATTGATAGCACCCCATAACCCTAGAATGGGGTAGTTGAGAGGAAGAACATGAATATAGTGGGAGAAGCAAGGGACATGCTGCATGATCATGTGATGCCATTACGTCTATGGGCAGAAGCATGCAACACCGCAATCTAATTGTAGAACCACAGTTCTCATAAGATACTTGGTATGATCACACCAGAGGAAAATTTATCTGGGAGAAAGCATGATGTGTCTCATTTTAGATTTTTTGGAGCTTCAATTTATTTCCATGTCTCCAAGGATTTCAGGAAGATACTTAATCCTACAATAGAGTTCGGAGTTTTTGTAGGATACACCAAAACTCCACACAACTACCGGGTGTATTTTCCTTCACTGAGGATGACAGTTGTAAGGAGAGATGTAAAGTTTGATGAGGACAAGGCTATGAGATGCTCTCTAGAATGAGAGCTAAGAGTAGACATAACTGAAGGAGATTAGGCTGAATATTCAACTATATTATAATTTTATGCAGCTCTTGCATGGGGGTTAAATGATGATTTATGAATCATCCCTTTCGGAAGTTTAATTGTTAGCTTAGGAGCAGGTTTCACTATTTGGAGAGGACCAGATGTGGGTGGAGTAAAACTGGAAGGTTGATCAGTAGCCTTTCCAGTTGAAGGATTCAAATTACCATAATCTTTCTTTCTAGTGGACACCGAGACATATTTCTGACACATAAAAATAGTGTTTTGAGAAGAGGGAGATGGGTCTTGTGCAACTATTTTTGCCTCCTAGTTGGGGAAGGATTTGTCAACACGATAAATGCGATGGATGCAACTTCCAAAAATCGATTGATTTTTTCCTGATGTGGACAATCCTTATTAAAATGATTTTCATTACAAATAAGACAAGGGTAATTGGGCTTATTCTTATCGTCATGAGACTGATTCTTCTACTTACCCTATGGAGGGTTTTCCTGTTTGTTCTTACCTTACCCTTTTTCTTACTTCTAGATTGATAAGATTTTCCTTTCGTAGATTGCATGACATTAACCTCAGAAATACTCATAGGAGAAAGATTAGAGGGGATTTGATTGGTCACAGTTGGATCATATTTAAAATTAGTTTGATTAGAATATTTTCTCATTGACTGTTGACCAACAAAACCAATCATGCCATCAAAATCATGTGATTCCTTCGAGGGATTAGGTGAAATAATATGTGAAGGTTGGGGAGCATTGGGTATCTTGTCATAGGGGATTCCAGATTGGGTATAAATCTAAAACCATATATTGAGCACAAGAAATGACTTGCTCTTTAGTAACAACTCCACCCTTGGAAACATCCTTACTTATAGTAGGCATGAGGGAATAAACGAACCATTCTGCCAACAACTGATCAAGAATATAAGTTTTGACCAAATGACATCGACGCCTCCACTCATGTATATGATCAATATATGAGTAGATTCAATTTTCTTTAAGGAGGTCAAAATTTCAGTTCCAGTTTCATAACATATGGGTAATTGAAATGGGTTAGAAACATGGTTTCCAATGCACTAAATTTGTTAAATGAAACTCTGGGTAATTCAACATACTACTTAAATATTGAATCGGTAAGATTTCATTGGAAAATGATGGGACATGACATGATTGGATGGATCTTCTCCATAGTTTCCATTAAAATTTATAATCTTATTTGACAATTTTTTAGGAATAGCCGACCACCAAGGAGAATGAAAAATCATATCATTTGTAGTCGGGAGAGATATGGTAACCCAAGCATTGCAATGAACGGTAATTGCCTATTAAAGTACGTTTGAGGAGGTTGACCTTATGGATAAAGGTTAATCAACAGTGGAGGGTATCTTGGATATGATGGAATGGGTTGAGATGATGACACTTGCATTCCACTAGGATAAGGATGATTTTGATAACAAGGATAACCAAGACCAGGTTGCCTAGTTCTAGGAAAACCTTGGTAGGGTTAGAAAGGATGAATTTGAATATGTTGGAATTTATAAGGCATTTGTGGTATGGTTGTTTGGCCAACATGCATTTGTGTAATTCCATGGAATGGTTGCCCAGATGGAGTTGGCATTATTCCAATATTAGGTTGACTGGTCGACACCTATGGTATGCTTTGACCAGGTTGAGTAACTTGCATATGTGGAATAGTCTAACCAAGTGGGTTAAATGGATTTTGTAACATACCTTGAATAGGCTGGGTAAATGGGATTTGAGAAATCCCTAGTATCGTTTGTATTTGGAATACAACCTAGATAGGTTGGCTTACTTGAGGTGTAAGTTGGGAAGGTTGAGGGATGGATCAAACAAATTGACAAGTAGGAACATGAGGCATAGTCAGAATAGATTGATATTTCAGATTTGAGTTAAGACCAAACCAGGTTGAAAAAGCAAGGTAGGATTCCAAGGAGCAACAACCATTCCTAGAAATGGAGCACTTGTAGGAATAGGACTTGAATAAGGAGGAGCACAAATTTGTAGCATTTTATCAACAAATGGGAACATTCCAGTAATAGGTTTCCCCCTTGCTGAAGTATAATGAGTAAACGAAGGTAATTACCCCCTAGGAGGAGGGTACCCAATATAAGACGGAGTAGGCTATTGTAAGCGTCTTAATACACTGAGCAACATACCATGTTGCTGCTACGAAGGAGGTTGGGGCGCAATAGGTTGAATAGGTTGAGAGGTGTTCATTAAGGAGGGACTAAATGGTATTCCATATGAAGATGATAATGGAGAAGTATAGGGAATACTTGATGCACCAAAAAAGGTTCCAAAAAATGAATAGTAGCCAAGTGGCATTGAAAGACCACCATATAGGTGAGTTTCTAGAGAAGTTACAAACATAGAGAATGCCACAACTTTGGTCGATTCACTCATGATGGAAAATACTGGTTGGGTGACTTTCGCTGATTCTGTCATGGCTAGACTTCTCAAAGGAGTTTGCCGAGGAAAGTTTAATGATGAATTAAAATGATGAGTTTGATGTAAATGAGCTTGTGTTTGAGTATTATAGGTAAAGATAGGAAAATTTTGGTAGAGAGGAGGAAAATATTATCCTACTGGTATGCGAATAAGAGTTTGAGGGCTACGAGAATCCTCTTCCATAATATCCTCTATGCTCAAAATACCAGGTGAAATTTGTTCTCTGTCAAGACCCAAAAACACAAGTTGTGGTTGAAAAGATAGATCAATGCCTTATAATTCAGCCTCTTCGAGGGGGCAACCTCCTTTACATTACACGAATGAACAATTCTTGGATGATACAAATGACAAGACCTCCTTTGTATATATAAGAGTCTAAGGGGTCATAATATAATTAGAGCCGACCTAACAATAATAATGTAAGGGCACAATAATAACAATATTGGGCTTCTATGGGGCACAATAATAACAATATGGGGACTACATGGGCACAACAATATAATAAGGGGGTTGTACTAATAACAATAAGGGGTTACACTAGTAGTATAGGGACCTAACATGCCCCTCTCCAAAAAGTGTTGTCCTTAATGCTTGAGTAGCTCTTGATGCTTCTGTATAAAATTCTTGTCCTCCCATGTGGAATCTTCAATAGTAAGTTCTTCCACTTAATGAGATACTCTGAAATTGATCGATTTCCTAGCTGTAGGGTTCTTATTTCTGTGACTGCTCCAAGTTCTAATATGATTTTTGCTTCCTCATCAAGTTTTGACAATATTGTTTGAACAAGGATCTTTTGAAACTTTTGAATGAGTGGCCACACTTCTTCATCCTTCTTCCATTCATCCCTCGCTTTGTTTATCCAATCTGGTTGGATAATAGAAATAGCACAAAACAATGCTTCCACATCCTCATCCTTTCTTGAGATTGCATCTGCAACAACATTTTGCTTCGCTTTTTGGTAGATGATTTCAAAGTCATAACCCAACATATTTGTGACCGACTTTTTCTGTCCTTCTAAAGATAATCTTTGTTCTAAGAAGTATTTAAGACTATCATGATCCATTTTTACCTTGAACTGTCTTCCCATTAGGTAAGGTCGCCATTTCTTAAGTGCATGTAGTATTGCCAACATTTCCTTCTCATAAATAGCTTGCTTAGCCATAAAAATACCCAATCGCCTACATCAAAACTCTTTCACTGCGATGTTGATCTGCCTGTTGTTTCATTCGATTTTGCACCAAAGTGGCATTATCCTTTAAAAGTTGAAAAACTTGTTGTTGATGCTCAATGTGATCTTTCACTGCTTGAATCTTTTTCTTCTTGATATGTCCTTCTATCTTGAGAGTTTGAGGAGTGGTAATTTCTTCCAATGCATTAAAAGATATGGTCGGATTCATTTCTTGATGCTCGAACATTTTTCTTCTTGATATGTCCTTCTATCATGATACTTTGAGGAATGGTAATTCCAGCCAATGCATTACAAGATATGGTCGGATTCATTTCTTCTTTCTCGATGTGATCTTTCACTTCTTGAACCTTTTTCTTCTTGACATGTCCTTCTATATTGAGAGTTTGAGGAGTGGTAATTTCTTCCAATGTATTACAAGATATGGTCGGATTCATTTCTTGATGTTCGATGTGGTCTTTCACTTCTTGAACATTTTTCTTCTTGATATGTCCTTCTATCTTGATAGTTTGAGGAGAGGTAATTCCATTCAATGCATTACAAGATATGGTTGGATTCATTTCTTCTTTCTCTAGGGTTTGTACTTGGTGTATATCCTCTTCTTTTGGTGTTTCTTGTTCCTTTTCTTCCTCCTCTTCACAATCTATGTAAAATAATTTCTTCTCAGCACACTTATGACCTTTAGTGTATTTTCTATCACAATTATAACAAAGCCCTTTTGCTTTTTTTTCTTCCAATTGTTGGGCTATCAACCTTGTAGGTTGTGGATGGCTGGGGGAAACAACACTAACATCCTTATAGTTGTGAGTGGTAGGCTTCCTTGTTGCCATAATTTTTCTTGCCAACTTGAATGCCTTCTCCAATGAGTCAGGTTCCCAAAGGCAAACCTCATGTTGGATGTTATCCTTTAAAGTCCCTATGAACATATCAATCCTATGCTCCTTTGGAATATTTTTTACCCTTATATTCAATTTTTGGAAGTCCTTAATGTGCTCCCTCATTGTACCCTTTTGTTTGAGGTTTATCAATTGGCTAAAAAAAGTGTTGTTTTTCGTATCCTCATAATGTGCTGTCATTTCTTCTGTAAAAATTGCCCAAGTCACAATTTGTTTACGAGAGCAAAGCCATTGATACCATACAAACTGGTTTGGTTCCAAATATAAAGTTGCAATGCGTACCTTTTGTGTGTTTTGCACATTATGGAGATCGAAAAATTGCTCCATCTGTAGTATCCATGTTACGGGATCCTTGCCATCAAACTTCCTCATATCGATCTTTGGAACATGGTGGGTCTTTGTTCCAATGTTAGAGTCTATGAAATCATGATTAACATTTCTTTTGTTCTCATCATGAGTTTCCTCTACAACATTTTTGCCATTAAGAAGCCTTTCTTGTAGCAACTTTGTCAAACCTTCCTTCAATCCTTCAATGTCTTTCTTCAAATCTTCCATGTTGTCATTCTTCAAATCATGATTAACATTCCTTTTGTTCTCATTATGAGTTTCTTCTCCTACCTTTTTTCCATTAGGAAGCCTTTCTAGTAACAATGTTTTCATACCATCCATCTTAGCTTCCATGCCATCCATCTTAGCTTCCACACCATTCATCTTAGCTTCCATGCCATTCATCTTAGATTCCACGCCATTTATCTTAGCTTCTGTTAGCTTTTGTGAGAGTGACATTTGTTGCACTTGGTCTCGTAATTTTGATATATCATGTAGCATTTCTTCCTCTTCTTCATGAGTCATGCTATAGCTTTTGGGTTGTTTACTAGGTTTTTCCATTTTCTTTCTTTGGGGCATTAATTCCCGATAATAATGCTTCACTATGCCCTTTGAATTGCTTCAAACTAATTTTTCAAACCAAGCTTATGCAAATATTTAAAAAAAATACACACTTTTTTCACTTTGTAGGCACTCTATATTGAATCTGGTGTATCTATGTAATTTCAGATCTTCCAGTTCTGAAATTGAGACCTACAGTAAACCTTTGTGTCCTCTTTCGAATGCCACTAGTCTGATCAAACTTAGATTCTCCAAGAAAGATTTATGCACAATCTCCCAAGATGACCTAATTATATACCTTTTCAGAAGAGTGAACTTTTATGAAGTGCCACGTGTCACTGTTTTGACCTTAGGATCTGAAAAATATACAAAGGAAACTAGAGTCCATCCTCTTTCTGTAACTTCTTACGAAATTTCAATATGATGCTCAAAACAAAAGTTATGACTATTTTCCCCAGGTCACCTGTTTGGAATGTAATTCGGGAGGCTGCAAAAAGGCCAACTTCCTCAGATCATATCTTTGTAAATATAGTGCTAAAATCTCTGAAATTTGGACGTGAGGTTTAGAACGATTTCAATCCAAATGGTTTTTTTTTTTTAGCGTCTGAAATTTCACAGAAAAAAAGTTATAGCGAAACTTCTACGATGACTTGTTTGGAGCAGCGAAACCCTAGAATCCACAACTCTGATACCAAATGTTATGAAACCAACTCACAAAAAGATAGAAAAGATAGATCAATGCCTTATAATTCAGCCTCTTCGAGGGGGAAGCCTCCTTTACATTACACAAATGAACAATTCTTGGATGATACAAATGACAAGACCTCCTTTCTATATATAGGAGTCTAAGGGGTCATAATATAATCAGAGCCGACCTAACAATAATATTGTAAGGGCACAATAATAAAAATAGTGGGCTTCTATGGGGCACAATAATAACAATATGGAGACTACATGGGCACAACAATATAATAAGGGGGGTTGTACTAATAACAATAAGGTGTTACACTAGTAGTATAGGTACCTAACAGATAAAGGAAAAGAAAGAGAAGAAGAAGTTTCTCAAGTAATTGGTTTAATTACTTGTGGTTACTTAGGTTGTAATGTTTGGTGTGGAGCCTGATTATCTTCTTGATTCAAATATATTGTTTCAATTGGGCGTATACCCCAGGAAGACTATACACCCCTCCACGTGGGGGGGACTTGTCCCCCACACAGGGGTTCGGGGGCTAGCGAGCCCCCGGCTAGGTTTCGGGGGAAGTGCCCCCGAAGCTAAAAATAGATGAAAAAATTGCCTTGTAAAATATTATAATTTCATAGTCAATCTGGGCCATTCATTAGGTGTATGATATGACGGTATAAGTTATGTTAATTTAGGGTTTTTTTCCCTAGAAGGTAACCCTCGATTTATATGAGGGAATTGTATTGCGACTGTGTATTATTATTATGAGTGAGAAAGTTGACAGGATACTACGTGAAAGCGAAGAATAAATTACAACAAATCTGTTGTAGGTTGTATCTCTTCATTCTGTTGGTTAATATGAAAGGAAGGACTAGATGTTTCTCCGTGGACGTAGCCCAAATTGGGTGAACCATGTATATCTGTGTCTCTCTTGTTTGATGCATTTATGTATTTATGTTTCCACAATATTATATGTGTTTCATTTCTCCTTCAGTTATTTTCTAATAACTGGTATCAAAGCCGAAGGTTTATTTGGCTGATAAACTAATAGGAGATAAGGGTTCCTGGTTCGAGTGGGAGCAGTGACGAAAGATGGTAGGTTTAGGGTCGAGAAATTTAATAGCCAAAAGTACCAGTCGTGGAAGATGAAGATGGATGATTATTTGTATTAGAAATATTTGTACCTACCATTGAGCAGAAAATCAAAGAAGCTGACAAGTATGATGGATGCTAAATGGGAGATTCTTGACAAAAAGACACTAGGAACAATACAGCTGTGTCTGGAAGCATCGGTGGCATTCAACATTTCAAAGGAAATGAAAACATAAGGTTTAATGACGACATTGGCCAAACTATATGAAAAACCCTCAACCTCAAATAAGGTATTTCTTATGAAGCGTTTATTTAATATGAATATTTTAGAAGGTGGATCTATTGCTAATCATTTAAATGAATTTAACACGGTTACCAGTTCGTTAAGTTCTTGTAGGGGTAATTTTTGATGATGAAGTTAGGGCTCTATTATTTCTGTGCTCATTTCTAGAATGTTAGAATGGATTAGTTATGGATATTAGTAACTCCTCTCAATCTAGTACTTTAAAGTTTGATGATGTTGTTGGTGCCATCCTTAGTGAGGAAATGCGACGAAAAAGCTACGATGTGAATTCAGGTAATGATTTGACTGCAAAGACTAGGGGAAGAAAACAGGAAAGAGGAAGCAACCCAGAAAATTGCAGTAAGTCAAGAAAAGGAAAACCCAAATCCAAATCAGGGACAATGTGCTGGAAATGTGGGAAGAAAAGACACCTAAAGAAAGACTATAAATCTTGATAAGGAAAAGAAGGAGATGGATACCAAGAGAAAAATCATGAAGCGAATGTGACAGGTGATGTGTTGCAAGATGCTTTGATTCTTTCATTAGAGAATATTGTTGATGTCTGGGTGGTAGATTCATGGGATTTATTCCATGCCACACATGATAGGAAACATTTTCATTACTATGTTCAAGGAGATTTTGGATAGGTTCATTTGGGTGATGATAAACCCTGTAAAATCATTAGAGTGGGTAAGGATTTATAAAGAAACAAAATGGAAACTAATGGATATTGAAGGGGGTAAGGCATGTTCCAAATATGAAGAAAAATCTAATTTCAATAGGGTAGTTAGGTGGTGAAGTATGTGTAACTACATTCACAGAGAAAACCTGGAAGGTCACTAAAAGAGACCTGGTAATAGAAAAAGGAGAAAAGGTTGGTACGTTGTATTTATGCAACGATATTTCTAATTATGTTAATTCTTTAACCTCCACATGAGTATATACGACATTGTGGCATCATAAGCTTGGGCACAGAGTGAGAAATGGATGCAAATTCTTGACTCAAGAAATTTGTCACTAGGTTTGAAGCATGTTGATTTGGATTTCTATGAAAATTGCGTTTATGGAAAATAGAAGAGAGACAGATTTATCAGAGTTGGGAAGGATACTCTCCTTCATTATATTATGTATTGTTGAATGATTCTGGTGAACCAGAAAGATATGAAGAAGCAGTATAGGTACAAACCTGGAAGAAGTGGGAGAAATCCATGTAAGAAGAGATGGACTCCTTGATGCATAACCATAATTGTGACCTAGTCAAGTTACCTCTAGGTAAAAAAACATTGCAGAGTAAATGGGTTTACAAATTGAAGGATTAAGATGGAGGTAAACACAGGTATAAGGCTAGACTTCTGGTGAAGGGTTTTTCACAAAAGAAAGGTATAGAATTTGATGAATTACTTTCTCCTGTTGTTAAACCGACTTCAATCAGAATTATTTTAAGTCTAGCGGTAACAAAAGATTTGCATCTTGATAAATTAGATGTAAAGACAACCTTTCTCCATGGGTATTTGGAGGAATGCATATATATAAAAAATAGCCACAGGGTATGAGGTCAAAGGGAAGGATAAATTAGTGTGAAAATTGAAGAAGAGCTTGTATGGATTAAAACAGGCTCCAAGGAAATGGTATCTAAAAGTTGACAGGTTTATGTATGAACAAGGTTATACTAAATGTCACTTTGACCATTGTGTTTATCTTAGAAAGCAAAATGATGGAAACTATATTATATTTCTATTGTGTGTAGATGACATGCTAGTTGTAGGGTATAACACGCAGTAAATAAATGTGCTCAAAGGAAAATTGGAAAATTCATTTGCAATGAAGGATATGGGTGCTGCAAAACAAATCCTTAGTATGAGAATAACTAGAGACAAGAAAAATTGTAAATTAACATTGTCTTAGAGTGAGTACATATAAAAGGTGTTGGATTCAGAATCCAAAACCAATTAGTACACCTTTGGCTATCCATTTCAAACAAAGGAGACATGTCCCAAGACTCAGGAAGAGATGGATTATATGGGAAAAGTTCCATATGCATTAGCAGTTGGAAGCTTAATGTATGCAATGGTCTTCTCAAGGCCTGAAATTGCACATGCAGTGGGAGTTGTAATCATGTATATGAACAATTCGGGAAAAGAGCATTGGATGGAAGTGAAGTGCATTCTTAGGTATTTGAGAGGTACTGAAAATAAAGAATTATGCTTTGGTGGTTCAAACATTACTCTACAGGGATATGTTGATGCAAATATGACAGGTGATAGAGATAATAGGAGGAGCACCACAAGGTATGTGTTTAATGTAGGTCGAACAACTGTCAATTTGGTTTTAAAATTGAAAAACATTATTGCACTTTCAACAACGGAAGCATAATATGTTGTTGCTACAGAGGCTAGTAAAGAAATGATTTGGTTACAAAGGTTTATGGATGAATTGGGAAATAAGTGAGAGATTGGCAGGTTATACAATGACAACTAGAGTGCCATTCACCTTGAAAAGGACCCAACATATATATATATATATATATATATATATATATATCTATATATATATATATATATATATATATATATATATATATATGGTGGTTCATGGACACCATCGGTCATTGGGTGGCCGCTACGTCCATGGAAATATCTAAGCTTGATCAAGTATCAAGCCCCGCGATCAATAGCTAGGCCTAACCCCAAGGGCTTCGGGGAGAATTGACCCTGTGACCTCCCGAACGACGAGACACTTATTTGACCAGTTGAGCTAACCTTTTGGGATAAAGGACTGAACATTTCATTCTAAGGCTAAACATATATAACTCAGGTACGATTTCATACGATTAATTTCAGAAGATGGAGAGTTGAAGTTGGAAAAGATACACACTAGCCAAAATCTTGCAGATATGTTAACAAAGGTTGTAACCAGGGAGAAACTGAGTTTTTTCTCCGTGTCAATTGGTCTTCAAGTATGCTGATGAAGATGAGAAACAACTAGGTCCAAAGTGGAAGTGTTGTCCAACAAGTGAAGCAACGGTGGAGTTGCTATAATCAGTCTCCAAGTGGGAGATTGTTGGGTATGTAGCTTGCTTATCTTCCTGATTGTGGGGGTCAAGGGGATAGCGGGCCCCTGACAGGGGTTCAGGAGCAATGCCCCCGAAGCTAAAAAAAATTGGAAAAATTGCCTTATAAAATATTATAATTTCAAATTCAATCTGGGCCATTCATTAGGGAGATGATATGATGGTACAAGTTATGTTAAATTAGGATTTTTTTCCCTAGAAGGAAACCCTTGGTTTATATGAGGGAATTGTATTACAACAATGTATTATTATTCTGAGTGAGAAAGAGAGAGGAGACTGTGTGAGAGTGAAGAAGAAATTACAACATATATGTTGTAGGTTTTATCTCTTCATTTTTTGGATGATATAAAAGGAAGAAATGGTTGTTTCTCTGTGGATCTAGCCCAAATTAGGTGAACCACATATATCTATGTCTCTCTTGTTTTATGCTTTTCTATATTTGTGTTTCCACAATATTGTATGTGTTTCATTGTTGCATCAATTATTTTCTAACATCTAAAATCTCAGGTCGTAAAGTGTATGAATCTATTTTCCAAAGAGGTAACTAGTTTCCAAACTCACTAGTTTCCAAAGAGGTAACTCCGGGTTTGATACTAATCGAAAGTGACAATTTTGGTTGTTTAAGTTCGCATGTGCTTCCAGAAGGGGTGGCTTTTGATGTACTAGGTTTGGTAGTTTGGATTTTATTGTTCCTATGAAAACCATGTGTTTCCTCTAGAGGTAGAGGAGGAAATATTTACATTCTACACAAACGACAATGGTGTTCTTCCATGGTGGATTAATTAACTTTAGAAATTAGAAACACAAATTAAAAAAAAGGGGGTAACTAGGCAAAAGGGCTTATCGAGTAACTGTGAACTACGATATACTGTTGCTGATACATGTAGGTAATATCCCTGAATGCAGTATTAGGTATGTCATAATTAATAAGGTGACCGAATCCATTACCTATGACATGATTGCAACCTAGTGGGGACTTCCAAAATATATCCGAAGGTATGTGGAAGCGCAGTTCGTGGTAGTGCTGTATAATGCGTCTTGTATGATGGGAAGCATTGTTATATACTCCTCATATGTGGAGTTCCATTTTGATACACCTGAGGGTACGCGGAAGAATGATCCTATATACTAGGATTTGTGTGGAATACTAACCACCTCCAAAACATAACACTGACATAACTATAATAATATAAGGGCACAACAATAACAATAGTGGGCTTCTATGGGACACAATAATAACAATGTGGGGACAACTGGGGCACAATAATAACAATAAGAGGCTACAATGACAATAGTAATGGGGGAATCACTAGTATTATGTTAGATAAACTTGACTTAGGATAGAGTCAAAGTTGACAAGGTTAAATAGTGATGGTTTTGGGGCACATAGTATTGTGCACCCATGGTATTCTGCCGGTGGTATTATATGTAATGGAGCTTATAAAAGGCTGGAAGGAATTCATTGTAATGCAAGACCTGGAGGTGAGCAGTGAAGGTTCACTTGGTCGGATTGGCCAAGGTTTTGGCCAATGCTAATGAGATCTTATTAGGTTGGGTTTTTCCCGGATAAACATTTGCGTTTATGTGTTTATGGTTGTTGCTGGTTATTTTTATATTTGTTTCTCTCAGTAATTCTCCGTAATTAATTTGTGTTCTCGGGTAAATTTCTTAACAACTGGTATCAGAGCCAGATATTGGTTTCAAAGGGATTCTTTGATGCCAGGGGTTTATAGTGCCTGATGAGATCAATGCAGCCTTTTTTACAGATCTGGGTCTGGAAAATAATGGTGGAACAATCGTATTTGGAAGAACCTTGAGGAGAATGTGCGGAAGATAGTGCTGTAACTGCCAGGGATCGCAGTGCATTTGCGATATTTACCGGTTTGGAACATGCTGACGAATTGTTCAGGATTCATGCAGATATTTAAAGAAGGTCAACAAAAAAAAATTGTTCATGTGGCTTCGAAAATTGTTCGCTTTCTGCTACATGAAGCCATTAGTGGTGGAATCTACGAGGTTCTCGTCGAGCTCGCAATTGGAGCGGTTTGATAGAAATTTTTGGGCAAATCAAATTGAGAGAGGATGGATAAGAATCGCAGCAGCAATTAAAAAAAATAAAAATAAAAAAAATTAATGAAGTCAAAATTATTGCATGTAAATGGGCATACTACTGTAAGACCTGGTAAGGCATGTGTACCCCTCAGTGATCACCGATAAAGTCTGGGTTATACCTAGGTGATAGGGGGGATGTCGGGTTAACAATACCCCGGGAAAAAACCCTGAGGGGGGTAAGAGCTAGAGTGTGCGGGATTGTCTCACTTAGCAGGTTTGGCTGGAGTTAGTCAAAGAACCCAAGTCAAGTTTAAGGGGGGAATATTGTTAGGTAAACTTGACTCAGGATAGAGTCAAAGTTGACCAGGTTAAACAGTGATGGTTTTGGGGCACATGGTATTGTGCACCCATGGTATTATGTCGGTGGTATTATATGTAATGGAGCTTATAAAAGGCTGGAAGGACTTCATTGTAATGCAAGACCTGGAGGTGAGCGGTGAAGGTTCACTTGGTCAGATTGGCCACGGTTTTGGCCAATGCTAATGAGATCTTATTAGGTTGGGTTTTTCCCAGATTTGGGGTTTTCCCGGATAAACATTTGCGTTTATGTGTTTATGGTTGTTGCTGGTTATTTTTATATTTGTTTCTATCAGTAATTCTCCGTAATTAATTTGTGTTCTCGGGTAAATTTTTTAACATATTATAGGGACCTAACATGCCCCTCTCCTTCAAAAAAGTGTTGTACTCAACTCTTGAGTAGTTCTTGATGCTTCTGTATAAAATTCTCATCCTCCCATGTGGAATCTTCAGTGGGTAAGTTCTTCCACTTGATGAGATACTCTAAAATTGCTTGATTTCGTAACTCCCAAGTTCTTGTTTATGTGTCTGCTTCAGGTTCCAATGTGAGTTTTCCTTCCTCGTCAAGTTCTGGCAATATTGTTTGAATTGGGAGCTTGTCACCTATAACCTTATTTAAGCATGAAAAATGGAAAACTGGGTGCACTCGGGAAGATGCAGGAAGCTCCAATTTGTATTCCATAGTACCAATCTTTTGCAACACCTTGTACTCACTATAATACTTTGGTGATAATTTATTATCCTACTTAGGTTGCTTGAGGGAAATTTGTTTGTATGTTTGTATTCGTAGAAATACCAAGTAACCTACATCAAAACTTCTTTCACTGCGATGTTGATCTGCCTGTTGTTTCATTCTATTCTGTGCCAAAGTGAGGTTATCCTTTAAGAGTCGGAGAACCTGTTGTTGATGCTCGATGTGATCTTCCACTGCTTGAACCTTAGAATTTTCTCTTAGAGATGTTGTGATGGACAATGGATGATATCCATAAAGTGTCATAAATGGGGTCATTTTTGCTGCAGTATGGAAGGAAGTGTTATACAACCATTCAGCCAGAGGCAACCACTTGACCCATTGTGTTTGTTTATCAGATACAAAGCAACAAAGATATCCTTCCAAACATTTGTTCACTATCTCAGTTTTCCCATCAGATTGAGGATGATAAGATGGACTATGAACTAGCTGAGTACCCAGACAAGAAAATAATTCAGTCCAAAAATTTCCAGTGAAAATGGGATCTCTGTTGCTTAAAATAATATTTGGGTTTCCATGTAGCTTTTGAGTTGTTTTCATAAATGTAGTAGAAACTGTACTGGTTTTAAATGGATGAGATAATGCACAAAAGTGTGCATAGTTAGTAAGTCTATCAACTACCACCATGATGACTCTCTCTCCTTCGAACTTGGGTAAACCTATGATAAAATCCATTGGAACCTCCTCCCAACGTTGAATTGGAATGGATAAAGGTTGTAACAGATCCGGGGTCTTAATTGTCTCAACTTTATTTTGTTGGCAAACCAAACATTCTGCCACAAACCTTTGAATATCATATTTAAGGCCATCCAAAAAAATTCCTTCTTAACCATATGGTAATTTTTTAAAAATCCTGAGTGCCCTCCTAAGGGAGAGGTGTGAAATTCTAGAAGAATCTTTTATTTGAGTTGGGAATTCTTACAGAGGTATAACCGATCTTTGTGCCATAATGAATCATATTTCCAACTAAATGTATCATATGTACTGGGATCTTGCTACAACTTTTGAACGAGTGCCCACTCTTCATCATTCTTCCATTCATCCCTTGCTTCATTTATCTAATCTGGTTGGATGATAGAGATGGCACAAAGCAATGCTTTCACATCCTCATCCTTTCTTGAGAGTGCATCTGGAACAACATTTTGCTTCCCCTTTTTGTAGATGATTTCAAAGTCATAACCCAACATCTTTGTGACCCATTTTTGTTGCTCTTCTGAAGATAATCATTGTTCTAAAAAGTATTTAAGGCTACCATGATCTGTTTTTACCTTGAAGTGTATTCCCATTAGTTAAGGTCACCATTTGTTAAGTGCATGTAGTATTTCCAACATTTCCTTCTCACAAATAGCTTTGTGTAAATAATTTCCTTTTATTGATGACTTTCAAAAGAAATGGGTCTTCCTTCTTGTATTAAAACAATGCCAATTCCATTTCCTGAGGCATCAAATTCCACAATAAAGGTTTTTATGAAGTCTGGTGTAGCTAAGATCGATGCTTGGCACATTTCCTCTTTAAGATATTCAAATGCCTTCGTTGCTTTTGGAGTCCAAGAAAATGCATCTTTCTTCATCAATGTTGTTAGAGGTGCTTTTATTTTCCTGTCAACCTAAGAAATTCTCGCAGATGCTTCTGAAATGTCTTCTAAAAAAAGTTATAGTGAAAATTCCACGATGACCTATTTGGAGCAGCGAAACCCTAGAATCCGAACCTTTGATACCAAATTTTATGCAACCAACTCACAAAATAGAAGAAAATATAGGTAAACAACTTCAAAATCATCCTCCTCGAGGGGGAAACCTCCTTTACATTACACAAATGAACAATTCTTGGATGATTCAAATGAAAAAACTCCTTCCTATATATAGGAGTCTAAGGGGTCACAATATAATCAAAGCCGATATAACAATAATAATATAAGGGCACAACAATAACAACAATGGGCTTATATGGGGCACAATAATAACAATGTGGGGACAACTGGGGCACAACAATAACAATAAGGGGTTACAATGACAATAGTAATGGGGGAATCATTAGTATTATAGGGACCTAACACGGAGGTACGTGGAAGCACAATCCATGGTAGTGATGTCTAATGCATTTTGTATGATGGGAAGCATTCTTATATACTCCTCATATGTGGAGTTCCATTTTGAAACACCCGAGGGTATGCGGAAGAATGATCCTATATACTAGAATTTGTGTGAAATACTAACCACCTCCAAAACATAACGCAGACAAGTAATGACAGTTCCTATGTTTAACGACACATAAACACGTCTTCTAACCTAGAATTCTATGCATGTCGTTAATTTTCCAAACACTCCTTAGGTTAATTGAATAAATTTTAAATTTTATCTTGATTTAAGTTTAAATTTCAAGGCTCACAATACAAATTCACCTAAATTTTCTATAATGCAACTAGCATGATTAAAATAACTCTTTTTCATTCAATGAAGATCTATCTACGAGAAGGAAGAAATACATAATGATGCATCAAACAAATATGCAACACACAAGAAATTCCTAACTAGATCTTTCAAATTCACTATTCCGATTCAATTCAAAGCCCTAAATACAATACAAGAAATGAAATTTTTTCCTTTTCCTTTTCAATTTTCAAATGAAATGAAAAATGAATGTGACTAGATTATTAAATCAAAAGAATTCATACATAGTGGAACTGAAAATGAAATTCCTTTATCAAATTAACAATCAATCCAAGTGATAGAAAAACCTAATTGATAAGAAAATCCTAAATACAAGAAACTCTCATCAAAAGTCAATCACACTCAAATTAAACACACTAATGACTTTTACATTGACATGGACTAGTTCAGAGACTCAAGAAAGTACATTGGAATAAGAACATAACTCAAAACAAGGAAAAAAATGAAAATTTTGCATCCTATAGGGACCATCGTAGTCTATATATGACAACCAGTGTGAGTCACCGCACCCGCAGAGATAGACTAGTGTGTTGGGTCACTCTGTCTCAGACCACAAAGTGTGTTGGGGCTGATTTTGTTCAAAAGATGAAACAAAAACCCTACCAAACTTTGAATTATACTTTCCTAAGACTGATTATTTTCTGAACAAGTCAAATTGAGTTTCTTTCAAAGGTATAAAAATCCTAGGCAAAGGAAACTGCTAAAGCAACCTCTTGGTCCCCAATAGAGTCTCCAAGTTGCTTGGTGGATAATTTCCTTCTGCTAACAGAAGTGAACTCTCTAGATCTAGTGGCTTGACCTAGAAACAACAGAGACAAAAATAATTATGTTTTCCTTAGAGAAATAAGAATATGGAGGAAAAACCTACTTGGAATCCAACACAAGTTCTCCTCTTCTCCTTGCTTGTAAGCTTTAGCTTTAGCTCCAACTCCAAATGCTATAAATAGAACTTGCAAGACAACTAAAACAAGAAAGATCATTACGACATACAAATAAAATGTACTAACATCTATAAATAATGAGTCAAGAAGGCATTGTAATACATCTGCATTAATGAGACATAAGTATAGGAAAAAAATAACTTTTTGTATTAATGAAAGTAGGAGAAATTACAACCCTTTACAAATATTGACCTTGTATATGTCTCCCAACTATCTTGTCCTTCTTTTGCCACAAAGAAAACTTCAATCACAACTTAAGTGCATGGAAGTATAATGGATCCTTAGGCACAAAGCAACAACATGAGGGCATAACTAAGAGTCTAAAAAAACCAACCCAGACTCTATGGGATGCAGTGAATTTATCTGGTAAATAAGGTGGTTTGGGATTTACCAATCGAGGACTTAGATCCACATATGAAGGAGAATAAGCTATAGGGATAAGAGATAAGACCTCAAGTATATGATTTCGAGATCTAATTTAATAGTAAATGGTTAAAACCACTTGGGAAGCTTATTGAAGGAGAAGATTCAAAATTTTTTTTTTTATTTTTACTGAAAAATTCAAGAGCCATCGCACTTACAACAAAGGAAACATGCATTGGTCAGTAAATTTACTCAGTGTACAACTTGCAACAATGCATGTTGCATGAAATGAAAGTGCGATGGGTCTAAAAATTAGGATTTAAAGCTATTTAACCCAAAATTATTGGAATGTTTGGAGAGAGGATGCTCTAGGCTTTGCAAAGGACGAATGAAAAGTGTCAATGGATGTTGATTGATTTGGTTTCTAGACCATTTGATTGGATGTGAAAAAATGACCTGTAACACATATCATCTTAGACACTATTAATGATATATCCCAATTTTGTAGTATATTCTCTGCTTACATTTTTGAGAACCCAAACCAAAGTATATGTCTCATTTGACAATCTTAAGTGTGCCCTATATAGTTAAACTACTAAATACCTCCAAATTGGAATATTAACACCAACGTAACCTAAGTCATATATTGATTTCCACGAAGGTGTGGCTTGCCTTGAGTCTTGTCATTATTGTACTAAATATTTTGGTGAAAACACTTGATGACCAAATTCCATAATAGAATCCTTTATAATTCATATTATTGATACACCACCCACTTACCATGCCATGTAATATCCCACAACTGGAAACAACAACGAAATCACACTCCACTGGTTAGAAAACATTAATAAGACTCTTTGGAACTTTTACAGTCCAATCCACCTCTGACTCAAGGGCTACATAGTTCTACAAAAAGCTCTACTTCCAAAAGAAAATCTTATAAATGAAGTTGTGAAATGAACTGGTCACCAACCCTCGCCCAAATAAGTGAATGTATTTTATGCCCCAACCACCCAATAGTTTAGATCGAGCTAACTTTTTTCAGCTAAACCAATGTGCACCCAGAAATTCCAACTTTCCTTGCCATAGGAAAATGAAGCAACATTTTCTATGTTTTTCTAATAACCCCATTGGAATAGAATCTAATGTATGTCATTACACCAAAATTTATTCAAGGAATGATTTGAACAATATGAATATTCCTCCTCAAAACAACCAATTATTACACCACAGATGTTGAGCACACACTTATACTAAGAGGGGGGTGGGGGGTTAATTAGTATAAGATGATTTTTAATTATTTAAACATTCATGAACCATAAGAAAAAAATTACATATGAGATATATCGTAGAGAACATGGAACACAAGATTTATGTGGAAAACATTTTGGGAGAGAACCAAAAAAATTATTTTGTAATTCTTTGTAGGCAATAATATATTCGTACAATATTTGTTGACACCAATATACTAGAGACACCAATCCCAATTGTTGTAAACATTCATAGGCAGAAACCTATTAGAGATACTAATCCCCACTATTGTAAATATTCACAGCCATCGACCTACTGGAGACATCAATCCGCACTACTACAAATATTTGTAGGCACCAACCTACTAGAGACACTAATCCCCACTACTTCAAATATTCATAGTGTTGGCTTGATGGGCCATGACCCAGGTTTAGCGTTAGGCAGCTAAGCAAATCCCTACACTACTAGCCCTTTTGACATCAATCCACGGAGCGTGGACTGAAGTCTCACCCAAAGTAGTATGGGGGGATGCAGGAACCAAGTTTCCACACCTTGAGATGGTTTTGATGTTGGTTTTTAGACCTTCACTATGCCTTCGAGTAGATCGATAAGCCCTTTAGGGCTTATCAATTTACTTCTCTTATTCTTCCCTAAAGCCTCTGTGAAAGTGTCTGATCGTTCTTCGTGGACCCTAAATAGATATATCAGGTGCTTACGCACCTCTATAATTATCCTTACTTATGTGTCTATCTAGATTAGCTTAAGTAATGGTTAACTTTAACATGCATTACGATTGTCTTCGTGTAACATATATTCTTACTTGCGTTCATATGACAAGTGAAATACATAGATTTTCACATCAATATAACATTAATTCATAACCCCAGTATTCAACATAGCATAATCGCAACATTTATGACATAAGTAAAATAACGCATACACAAATGGAAAGTACACAGTCATTTCAGAATACTTCTCTTTATTGATGATTCAGATTCCCAATACAGACTCTATTCGCCCTATGCACACAGTTGCAGGGGTCCGCACACTCAACTGCGGACTTCTAACCTAGGCCTCTGTGCACTCAGCTATAGAGCCTCTTCCTACGCTAAGATTCTCACTCTTATCTTTTTACAGAATCATCAAGTACTTCTACTTCCTTTTTCTTCTCCTCTCCACTACTGACCTAGACTCCTCTTAAGACCTCCTTTTTATACAATCCCATGGTCCGCGGACCAAGGTTTGATCTCCAAAACCAACATAACCTATCTAGACTAAGGGCGGAAAACCCTTTTTGACTTTATATATCTTTGCACTCTGCGACCACAAAACGTGGAGACTTTACATTTCTTTATACAAACTTCGGCCTTCTACCCCAAAACTTGTGTTTTTAACCCCAAAATTGACCCCCAGGGACCCGTTTCCTAGAGGCCCCCAACAAAAACATGGTGACTTGCCCTCAAGTCACTTAGCTGGTGTGGAGATCTTATCGTGAAAACCTCCCAACTCGAAATGGAAAACTGCTACCTCGGCGACACACTTTGTTGCCGCCTACTCATCTCCTCGACCAACTACTCTGTCGTTGCCCCTGCACTGCCAGACTTAATCTTCTGTTGAGTCTCCTACAGACTAGACAACTTGCCTTCAATAGTGGTCGTGATCAAGTAGGCCTCGTACAACCAAGGCTTCAAGCGAGCCTTTAGCACGACTTCCTTGTGCTGAGCTCCATCTACGTGCCCTTCAACGCCTTGGTCTACTGCAACTTAGCTAACCTCTGCGTGATGACGACAATGCATGCTGTCGCTTTGACTTCATCGTAGTGCTGCTGTAGCTCTCGTGCTTCTGTTTCCATCACTATACTGTAGGATCTTCTTGTAGGCAGGTGACTACCTCGAGAAATTGCTCGAAGAGTGTGGTATAGTCCTTTACTGCACTCTCCACCGCTGCTACCGTGTCTTTCACAGTGGTCTCGCGTTGCTCTCTGATCTCTGGCGAGTCGAAG
The DNA here is from genome assembly GCA_031772625.1 of Pinus tabuliformis. Classification (NCBI taxonomy): domain Eukaryota; kingdom Viridiplantae; phylum Streptophyta; class Pinopsida; order Pinales; family Pinaceae; genus Pinus; species Pinus tabuliformis. The sequence continues at coordinate 869,960,619 of CM062817.1, forward strand.
GCTGGGGCTTCAACTGTAATTCTACAATTTTGAGTTTTAGCTCCAGCTAAACCTTTGCCAACTCTGTGCATGTGTCGTGCACTCCCGCAGCAAGTTTCTGAACCTGCACATCCACTGGCTCAGCCTCGGGAATGTCCAACTCCGGGACAGTCCGGCATGCTTCATCCACAACCTTGGTTATGCGTTGATTATTGTCTGTGAGTTCGATCACAAGGTTAATGGCGGAGTCTCACTGCAAAGCCATTTCAGTGTTGTTAATATTATTTTTGTTGATGATCTGCAAAGTGCATTGTTCGCGGGGTCCGAAGTTCCGTGATCACACCGTCCTGCAAAAGGTAAAGCACCTCATTCGGAAGCACGGCCAGGTTGAGTCTAACTCCCTTGAGTGTGCTGACAGTGGGTCTGTTAACTTCAATCTCTGTTGTTAGTGCTCCATCCGACAACACTATTTCTTGGTGGTCCCTTGCACACAACATCTCGGTGGCCTCTGAGGTGCCAAGGGCCAAACTGGTGGGCGCTGCACTGGCCTGTATCTGTGATGCATGGATCTGTAGGTCGTGTAAACCTATCTAAATAGTGCCCAACACCTGCTGCTACTGCTACATGAACTACTACAATAGTTCCGCAGTAGCATCCCGCATCGTATCCCCTATATCATTCAGATCCCCCTCTTTTAGGGTGATTGGATCCAGAGATGTCTTGCTAGCCTTGGACTTCTTCCGTAGCCCTACTTTTTTTGGACCTTTGGTGCGATTGATACGAAATAGAGTCATCTTTGGATCCATTCCTCCCTGCTCCGTTTGTTCATCATCTTCTTCCTCTGTTTTTGGTGAAGGCGGCTATTGACCTCCATCAAAGCCACACTCCTCTTCTCCTGCTTTCCCACCCGACTACTGCGCAACAATGTGCTCCGCCTTGGCCCTGTCGTCGGCCTCCTTTCTCCTTTTCGTAGCCAGCTGTTCCACCTTCAGCTTGGCTTCTTCCTTCTTCCGCTGTGCGACAGTCTTGCTAGATGCCACCGTCGAATCCATGGCATTGCGCCAATCAGCCGGCCAGTAGTTGAGGAGTTCTGCAATTGCATCATCGGTGGCCAAGTATCGAAGGTCATGCCATTTCTGCTCAGGGTCCTTCCACGCTCGTATTGACACATGGTGAAAGTCAACCTTGAATTCCACGTATTCCTGTAAATTCTCAAAATTTGTAGGTGTCAACCATGGCTTGCGGTTGATGGTCATATGTATGCTCATTTCCATCAATATCCAAAAGATCTTGCTGTCCTTTATTCGTTGAGGATCCTTCGTTGCCCACAGTGAAGCAAACTTCGCTGCCTCTGATAGGTCCGACGTGACCTTTGGGAACTGGATATCCTTAGGTAGCTCCCACGCAACCAGCACTATGGACAACAATAGCCATGCATAGAGAAAGGTCTTACTGTGATCTTGTGCCTCACAGAAGTTCGTGAGGAACTCACCGCAGAGGTAGTGCACCCAGTGAAATTGGAATCCCTCTGTGCACTGGGCCGCCAAAGCTATCACTAGTGCCGGAAGTTTATCTGCGGGACACTTCCGCATCACCTTCGCTGCTAAGATTTGCGTCGCCACTTTGACTGTAGGGTCATAGATGCTTGAAATGGCATAGCTGCATGGCTTCTTTACTAGCTTGACTTTTTCCTTCATCACCTCGACAAGCGCATGCTTGCCAACCTTTCCACCAAATTCCATGGCCTAATTTTCTCCTGTGTATGGCAGCCATGTGATCCAATGGATTAGCATGTTCGTGATGGGTATCGGCTCCTCTAGCCACAAACACCCGTTGTGCAACAAGCACATCAGCTGCTTGATCACTACTGGCATGATAGGTGCATAATTATAATGTGGCACCCATAGTAGGTTTAGCAAGGTCCACAACTTCAGCCACATCCTTGTCTCCAACACGGTCACTCCAATATTTTTGTGGAAGACCCGGTGCATAAGTTGGTCTGTCACTAAATGAGGGAAGCGCTCCGTGTCTGCTAAGTCCCAATCTTCCAACTTCAAAAGGGGGACATGCCCCAAGCACGGTCCTCAAAGATCATTTGGTCTGGCAGAAGGGGTGTGTGTAGGGTGACTTTACTCTCATCGATATCTTTGGGCACCTTAGTCTTGTCCCTGCGTGGAGGAATATATTCAGGTAGCTTAGATATGGGGTCCGACCCCTCAATTTCAATGGCCTCCACTTCTACTTTGATATCCTCATCATCCATGAGGATTTCTTTGACCTGTTCTTTTGGCTCGAGTTTAATCATTTTGGCATTTTGTTGTGCGGCGGGTTTTCCTGACTGCGGGTGCCTCCTAGGTGATGCATGCACCGACGATTGTATTTTCTGCTTGTCCTTCTTTGGTTTTTTCCCCTCCTGGGTCGGCGTAGGCCATGGCCGGGGTGTCTTGGGGGATTTTGTTAGGTTCCTATAATATTAGTGATTCCCCCATTACTATTGTCGTTGTATCCCTTATTATTATTGTTGTGCCCCTATTGTCCCCATATTGTTATTATTGTGCCTTTATATTAATATTGTTAGGTCGGCTTGGTTATATTGTGACCCCTTAGACTCCTATATATAGAAAGGAGGTTTTGTCATTTGAATCATCTAAGAATTTTTCATTTGTGTAATGTAAAGGAGCTTTCCCCCTTGAATAGGCTTATTTATAAGATGTTGATATATCCATTTGAGCCCAAATCGTTCTGAACTTCGGATCCAAATTTCAGAGCTTTTCTCGCTATATTTGCGGAGATATGATTTGAGGAAGTTATGGTTTTTGCATACTCCTAAATTACATTCCAAACAGGTGACCGGGGGAAAATCGCCATAATTTTTGTTTTGAGCATCAGATTGAAATTTTGTAAGAAGCTTCAGAAAGAGGACATCCTGTAGTTTTCTGTGTATCAGTTTCAGGTACTAAGGTCGAAACAGTGACATGTGGTACGTCATACAAGTTAGCTCTACTGAACTAGTCTATAATCAGATCACCGTGGGAGATTTAGAATAACTCTTCCTTGGAGAATCCAGTATTGATCAGACCCGCGAGGTTAGAAAGAGGACTCAAAGGGCTACCACAGGATGAGATTTTAGATTTCAAGATCCGCAGTTATATAGATACATCATATTCAATATTGAGCTCTTACAAAGTGAAAAAAAAAGGTGTGTAGTTTTTTTTTTTTTAAATTTTGCATAAGAGTGGTTTGAAAAATTAGTTTGAAGGAATTCAAAGGGAATAGTGAAGAATTATTAGCATTAATTAATGCCCCAAAGAAAGAAAATGGAAACAACTAGTAAGCAACCTGAAAGCTCTAGCATGACCCATGAAGAAGAGGAAGAAATGCAACATGATATATTAGAATTACAAGACCTAGTACAACAAATTTCACTCTCACTAAAGGTAAATGAAACCAAGATGAATGGCGTGGAAGCTAATATGAATGGCATACAAGTTAGGATGAATGGTGTGAAAGCTAAGATGAATGGAATGGACACTAAGATGGAAGCTAAGATGAATGGCATGGATGCTAAGATGAATGAAATGGACGATAAGATGGAAGAATTGAAGATAAATTTGAATAAGTTGCTACAAGAAATGGTCACTAATGGTGAAAGGGTAGTAAATGAAACTCATGATGAGAACAAAAGAAATGTTAATCATGATTTCATAGACTCTAATGTTGGATTGAAGACCCACCATGTTCCAAAAATAGATATGAGGAAGTTTGATGGCAAGGATCCTGGAACATGGATACTACAGATGGAGCAATTTTTCGATCTCCATAATGTGCAAAACACACAAAAGGTACGTATTGCAACTTTAATTTTGGAACCAAATCAGTTTGTATGGTATTGATGGCTTTGCTCTCGTAAACAAATTGTCACTTGGGCAATTTTTACGGAAGAAATGATAGCACATTATGAGGATACAAAAAGCAACACCTTTTTTAGCCAATTGATAAATCTCAAACAAAAGGGTTCAATGATGGAGAAAATTGAGGACTTCCAAAAATTGAACATAAGGGTAAAATATATTCCAAAGGAGCATATGATTGATGTGTTCATAGGGAATTTAAAGGATAATATCCAACATGAGGTTCACCTTTGGGAACTTGATTCATTGGAGAAGACATTCAGGTTAGCAAGAAAAATGGAAAGAAAAATTATGGCAACTGTTAGGTTCCTATACCAATAGGTGTCATATTTCATGATTGACTGTGGAAATGCCAAATATGATCATCCTTTCCATGCTGCAAAGGTTCCATATTTTCAAAAAATAATAAAAAAAATTTAATTTAAAAAATGTAAAGAGGGTATGCCCTAAAAGAATAATCAAAGGGAAAGAAGAATGAATTCGTCAGGAAAGAAAGAAAATGAACCCCAAAGAAAAGACCAGGAAAGTGGCTAGTCAAAATGCCACTACTGTCCTATTTTTTGCAAAGAAGTTCAGAATGTGCAATCACTAACTTCTGTCACACTTGATGGATGGCCCAACAACTCAATCTTGGCCAGTCCATGTTTAAATTTCTTGTTTTAGCATTAGAGAATAAGGTCTGTTCAAACAGTTCAAGCTTGGCAGACAAACAACTAGGTAGAGAAGCAAAGGGTCTCAACAGCTAAATCTGAGCCCTTGGAAGAAATAAGGGCAGACTTAGATAGGAGGGCAGTTAAAAGAAAAGAAGAGAATCAGGGTTTGCTAGTTCAAATGCACCCAAACAAGATGAAGAAAAAGTGTTAGATGTAGCAGAATGGGTAGGTAATTCTGGTGTTGCAGAAGTAGGTTGGTGATCAGTTTTGTCCTGTTAAATATGATCTATCTCATGAGTATCACAAACATCATGGAAAAGTGGCTACAGTTTAGTGGAGCATGACTAATTTCCCCTCTCATTTCCCCAAGAACACTTACTAACATCCCCTCAAGGACATTGGGATCTGCTCAATGGTCCTAGTTCATTTCGTTTTATGAGAAATACTAAGTGGAATTCTGTGTTCACTTGGCCAAAACAAGCCACATTTCTTGTGTAAAAATAATCATTCCATTTCCCTAAAAATCTAAGTTTTACCTTATAAACTTAGCATTCTCCATTCATAAAACCATATTAACATACTAACTCTAACTCTATTATATAGCTCCTATTTAAAGTTTTCCCCTCCCATACTATGTAAAAATACATAAAAAACCCCAAAATTCTATAATATCCTGACCCTTAGCAAGTATAGCCATATATCAAAGTTTTCAAGAATTAAAAGGTTTGGCAGAAACCTTATAATAGCCCTCCGCATTCAAAACCATTGAAGTTTATTTAACACTTGGTTAAACAAACAACTGCGCCCATAAACCCCTGTTAACCAAGGTTTATACCCCGCAAACATTAAGAAACATTAAAATAATGCACGGGTCCTGTGTTATAAACCTCTGCCAACTCAGAACTTCGTCAACCGTCGGATCCGATCCCCCAGATCGAACGACTCACATCAATATCGAAGGCGCCCTGATGTCCGAAAGATAGCGCGCGATAAAAAGCGGTTTTCATGCAGTACTATGGGACGCGTGTCGCCCCCACAGCTTATCGCGTCCGTTCCGCAAGAAACCACCATCGTACATAAGGCGGTGCGATGAAACCATAAACCGCCTCCCGTTCCCGCTGCTGACGTCAACGCCCACGCCAGCTGCCACCTCGTCACTATTTCTGTCTGCCGTGTCCACCACGTCAGTGCCAGGTCACCTTCCGTACCCCCGCTACCTGACAAAGATGACGTGATGCTGACGTCACTCGACCAAAGCGCGCCAATAACCCGCCAAAATCAAAATTTTTGCTAAAAGGTCGTTTTAACGACGTTTTTGTCCATTTCTCTTTATTCCTTTTATGCGAGCTTTGCATGGTTTTCGACGTCCAAAATGCCATTTTGCTACATAGTCCGCCACCCAGAGGAATTCACTCTGCAGATTGGCCCCTCAGCTCAGTCTTCAACCTGCATTTCACACCAGGCGCCTATAGAACAGGTCCCTTTCATTTTGCCTCAACACATTGGAGCGGGCAAATCATCTGCCACTACTTCCCAACAACTTGCCCAAGAGAGTGCTCCACCTGGAGGGACATCCAAAGGCAAACAAGTACAACATTTAGAACATCAAGATATAATGGCAGACCGCCCAGATACAACAAAGGAGCAAAGCCAAGGGAAAGGTCCTTCAACACAAACAAAGGTACCTGAAATCCCTGTGCTACAAACTCCTCTCAATGAGGAAAGAGCCAAGAAAAGAGACAGACAAGAAGACACACCTTTAGGTGGATCAGCAGAACAACAAGGGGAAAAGAGGCAAAGGTTAAACCCTTACTCTGAAGAGGAACTGGTGGAAGAGACAGCAGGCAACCTAAGGGGTGAGGGAACAACTGAACAACAGATTCCTCCAATTTTGGAAACATCAACTAGCTCATATCAGCAAGAGCAAGAGAGGCAGCATGGTGTGGAGGTTACATCCACCAGGCCACAGAGCAAGCAAGGCTCGGATATCAAAAAAGCATTTACTGAAATAAAGGCTAGAAATGACCCAATAAGGATCCAACTTTACAATCAATTGCTGAGAACGGATCCTACAAGTCAACAAAGGCTAATGGCGGCCTATGATATTCAAGAAGGGAAAATGACCCTTAGTCGCTTTAGGCCCACAATGCAGCAGCCATAGTCAGCTGCCGATTATATCAGGACCAATCTGGAAGTTCTCTCTAAAGACATCCACCCAATGGACCAGATTGAATTACATAAACAAACCAGAGAAATGGTGTACTCCACCTTGGCAGACAAGGCATTATTAGCTCACAAATTGTAGAATTCATTACACAATGCCTCTGCCCAATTAGAATTGGAAAATGCCTCCTCATTAGCCAAGGATAACATGATCAAATCCCTGGAGGAAATTATTATTGAGCTGGGACATGATCCCAAGGATCCCAATGGCATACATGCCTTAATAAAAAAGAAAGAAGAAGATATTGCATCCCTCAGGAAGCAGCTCAAGCTGCCAATTACAATGCACCCTTAAACCACAGAAGTTGCACAACAAAAAGAAGAGGAGGACGTGGTGAGTTTGCTGATGAGGATGAATGAGAGACTGGCAGAAACAGAGAAAGCATTGGAGGAATCACTACAAGGAAAATAGGGAGAGTTGGTCTCTCAGCCATCTCAAACGGCCCAAATTGTCACAACAGCTCCCCCAACAACTACAGCTGCAGCCCCTCCCGCTGTCCCAGAACCATCAACAGGTACCTCAGCTTCAACAACAACTACAACAGCAACAACAACAACAACAACAGTACCAGATACCAGCCTGAGTATGGAAGACATGATGAAGTAAATAAAGGCCTTAGAACTCCAAATGTCAGAGCTAAAGGAAGCCAAAGAAAAACTGGCCACACTAGAGGTGAGCTATGATAAATAAAAAATAACTGTGGCTGAGAAAACAAGAGAAGTAAAGGCCTTGGAAAATAAGGTAAAATCCTTGGAGAAGGACCTCACTCTTCACAAAACTCTGGCAGAAATCAAAACAATTTTGTGGACTAAAATTGGCCAGTCCATCACTGATCAATGGACATCAATACAGACTATCCATGACCAAATTGAATTGATAGAAATAGCTCAAGTTGAGACTCAAAAGGCCCGAGCATTATTAGCAAACAAGCCCGAACAGGCCAATAAACTAATTCATTTTTTGAATACTCATACCAGAGAACAACTAGCAGCTCTGGATATCAAGGACAGAACAGGCACCATTTTGACAGTGAAAAAGGTGCTGACCATGAGGAATTTTGTACAAAATTTGGAAAGAAAGTGCCAAGAAATGCAGACAGAAATAAATGCCTTTAGAGAAAAGTTTGCAGTGTTGCAGAGCAAAGGGTTACCCAGCTTATTGACCAGCAATAGGAGACTATTAACACATGAACAATATGCTCACAGGGTAAATACCTATGTTACCAATCAAATTACAACATCATCAAGCATTTCAGAAGACACAGTACCTCCCTCTGGACAGAGCTTATATGACAAATTAGAAAATTTGTTCTACATTGAACATGAGATGACACATCTTTTTGAAGTCCAACCCAATTACTATAGGTATACTGAAGCTGATGAAACATTAATAAAACTACAAAGACACCAGTTGCCAACAGACCAATGGTGGCAGGGCATGTTGGAGGTTTTACCAAGGTAGTGTTGGCGCTAATTCTTTTTTGATTGTCTGCATTTAATCAAATTTAATGCGCGTGCCACATATCATAAATATGAAGACAGCAAGGAAGGAGTTCACGCCAAAATGCATTAAAGGGGAATCGGGCATAGATGGAAGGGCCAGGACAACAACGCAGGAACGCGGGATAAAGAGACAGCTACCAGCCGACTGGTTGAGTCAAAAAGTCAAAAATATCAGACCACCTAAGGCAGCCAGCACAACGCAAGTTACTCCTGCATTCATTGCGCTCTGTTTTCAATGCCATTTACTGCCTTTAAAGAAGTAGATGGATGAAGTTAATGCTTGATATTTTCTCTATGAGATATTTTGTAACTCTTTTTTATAAATACCTCCTCAAGATATGTATTATTGTTGGCTGGTGAATATCATTCTGGACCTGCGCTGTAAATTTTGAGAACTCTTCTGAAATAAAGATTGCTGGAATGCTTTGCTGGTGAACTTGCTGGTTATGGAATTAATGGCAGAAGAATATGTTACAGAATTCTCGTGTTACCTCATGGATCAATAAGTCTTCTTTACTCTTGTTTTACTGTATCTATGTTTTATATATCATCTAAATATCATGTTCTAAATTGCAGGAAAAAAGAATAACCCAGAATTTACTTTGCTGTACTCTGTGTTCAATTCCTGTCATTTTTTATGTTTTCTACAGGACTAGCATAGGTAGGAATTCTTGACTGCTTCTGTCTCCGTGGTTCTTGCACCCTGAATACAATTAGGGAATTCTTAACTGCTCCTTGATAGTATTTACTCATCTTCCCTCTGTTAGCATAATGAAAGATTCTTAATTGCCTTTCATTCCCTGACTTCACTTCATCTTAGTCCAACTTGAAATTTGTTCTGTGTCTAACTATCTTGCTCTGTAGTTTCTCCTTTTGCCAAAGAAACCATACCCAGAGGTTTATTTTCATTGGACTCCATCAAACCAATGGTCTGAACTTCTCTCATTTTGCAGCCATGTTCTATTGAATGTCACCTTCCAAACATCAAACAAAAACTTGAGCCTCATAACTAGCCTAACACATAGCAAAACAAAGCTAAATCATAAAGAGAGAGCCCTCTCTGGTTGCAGATTGGCTAGAATCTGCAGCTAAAAGACTGGTTAGTGGTTACCTCGACCGTATTCCCTCCTTATAATTTTCCTGGGGAACAACCTGAGTGATAACATCATTGGCGACTCTGCTGGGGACCTGAATGACTGTTTGTTACTGCTGTATTTTTCTAAAGCTACAGTTGGAGCCTGAAGTTAGCCAGGCAGCCTTTGAAACTGTTCTTGCTGTGCATTTACAGGAGTAAATAAACGCTGCTTCACTCTATCTCCAATATAGCTTTAGGCTTTAAACAACTATCTCAAAAATTAGGAAAATTCAAAACTGTTACAATTTATATTTTCCTAGAAAGATATTGTTAAAAATAGTGTACTTCAAGAATTCCTAGAAAATATCAAAAACTGATTTAGAAGTTGGCTCCAAAGAAGAAAACTCGTTACACAAGATCAAACCCAGATCCTGACCCTCCAGCTATTTTTGAAAGTCCTAACTTAATCTCCAAGACCTTAAGAACACAAGGAAGTCTAGAGAATACTGCTGATTTGAATTTTGATATACTTCAGCAAAACCTTACCCAATCACCTCCTGGAAAAGCAACAATCCTTTCTACTCTTGCTGCAGCTGCTTCTAGTTCACCATCATCACTTCAAAGCACATCTTCCACCCCTCCATTCACTCTGTTTATCTCAGCTGTTATCCCTGTGCTTCGTGTTGTCCCATTTATACCTATAAATATGGCAAACCGTTATGCTCCTTTGCAGTTGCCTGCAAATCCAGGGGCTATGTCTCAAGATTATCAAAGAAAAATTACATATTTTGATGGTACTGGCTCTTATACAGCCCAACAACATACTAAGAAAATGATGGACTACTTTGAGAACTATGAAATTGATGACAATGATGTGAGAATGAAAATTTTTGTCCAAAGCTTAACCGGTGATGTAAGGACCTAGTTTAGAGCACTTGCTGCAAACACAATTGCTGATCTAGATGCCCTTTACCAAACCTTTTTGAACAGATGGGAAAAGAAGAAGGACCCATTGCATATCCTATCAGAGTATGACAATTTAAAAAGAGGCCCACAAGAAACTGTCCAAGACTACTGTGCTAGATTCAATAACGTGTACAATGCTATTCCTCAAAACCTTAGACCTCCACCTGACTTAGCATTAATCAAATTACCAGATGGATTTGAATCAGACATGGCCTACCAGCTAAGGGAAAGAGCTCCTGCCAGCTTAGAAGACATGCATAGCATAGCTGTTAGTGTAGAGGCAAATTTGATCTCTAAAAGAGCCCGAGCTAGAGCCGAAAGAAGGACTCCCTTCAAAGAAGAGCCTTCAGCATTCGAACAAAACTAGATGCAATCATCAAAGGCATGGATAGGCTGGGTGATAGAGTGGAAACCATTGAAAGAAAATCCTCTTGGGAAGGTCAGCCAAGTAACACCATTAGAAATCCAAACTTTAGAAAAATTCAAAATCATAACACAGGAAACGCTGGCCCTGATCAGAATATCAGAACTCCATTTCAAGAAAACTATCCCGAAGCTTCAACCTCTAGTGAGCCAACAGAGGATACACAAATCAATCTAATGGGCCTAAACAGTGAACAACAAATATTTTTAACACAAGATGACCAAGAGGCTCATAATTTCAACCAAGTTCAAATCAAATCCGGAGAATCTTTTGATTTCAGAGAAGGATATGATGCAGCTGTCTATGAAGTCCATAAACAATACAAACTAAGAAGAAGAACAGTAGATGTGCCTGAACCTAGTAAGCTGAAAGATACCAAGCAGCCTAAGAAAGCAAAGGATAAAACTGCCCTGACAGAACTGCCTGCTAAAACAGATCTCAATCCAAAAGGACCCACGGTTGAGGACATATCAGACTTAAAACCCTTAAAAAATTAGCCATTCGCCTCCTTTCCTCCAAAAGAAAATGCAAATATCTCTCCTAAAAATAATTTCAAAGCAGATTTAGTTCATAACAACACTCAAGATGAGGAAAAAACCACTGAAAACACAACAGAAAAGGAAAGTTTTGCTGCTTGGAACATAAAAATTCAAGTGGAAAAACCCTTCAACCTAGAAGTAGAAATAGGCAAGCTGAAAAAAGCCATTCCACTGTCCGAATTGGCTAGACACGAGGTTTACAGAGAAAAAATCAGCAGGTCACTTCAAATATCAAAGAATAGAGATGCAGTCAATGTTTTAGATGACTAACCAGAACTAATTTTTGGTCCTGAAGCAAATGGTAAAACAGTAGATGGAGGAGTCCCGCCATTCTATGTAAGCTTAAACATTCATGACAAAGTACTACACAATGCAATGTTTGATTCAGGAGCTTCCCATAATCTAATGCTTAAGTTTGTGATGGAAAGATTGGACCTAGATATCACAAGGCCATACAAAGACTTGTTCTCATTTGATTTCAGCCATGTCAGGTGTCTAGGCCTAATCAAAGATTTGTGTGTATCTCTAGTACAATACCTTTCCAAAACTATTTTGATGGATGTAGTGGTAGCTGATATACCACCAAAGTATGGAATGCTTTTGTCTAGATCTTGAGGTGCAAAACTCCAAGGATCTTTGCAGCTAGATATGTCTTACACCACCATTTCAGTCTTTGGCCAGCCAAAGAGATTGTACTGGGAAATATGTGGTCAGCAGTCAAGAGAAACCCCAAAACTTCCCCATTTATTCCATGCATTCGGATATGGATTCATTCATCTTATACAATGCTGAAAGGTGTCCCAAAACTGATGTCAAACTTCTAGAACTAGTACAGGCAAGAGATATAAATGAAGAATCTACTGCTCCAGATCAAAAGATTGTTGAAGTGAGTGATGCAACAAACAAACAAGCCAAACCATATGAGTTACAAAATCCAAATCTGCCCACTGAGCAAGTTTCCAAAACTCCTAAGGCTAGTGGTAATCAAGAAATCTTATGGTACTTAGAGTTTGATGGGTCAGTGAATAAGTGAGGAGCAGGGGCAGGGGTTTGGATACACAACATGCAAAATGACCATGCTCAAGGACATGCATATAGGCTAAATTTCAGATGTACAAACAATATGGCCGAGTATGAGGCCCTTTTGCTAGGACTTAAACTCATTAAAGGTCTAGGGGCAGCTAGGATTTCCATTCTAGGAGACTCAGATTTGATTATTCAACAGATAAAGGGAAACTTTGTTACAAATGATCTTAGGCTAAGAGCTTACAGAGGGGCATCAATGGAAATGCTCAACACCTTCTTAGAAATTCAGCTTACCAAAATTCCAAGAAACCATAACTTACATGCACATAGTTTGGCAACTTTTTCCAGCACTTGCATGCTCCCTTTTGAGCCTAATCACCACTTCACTGCTGAAATCGAACACCGACCTGCTGTTCCAGATAATGTCAAAAATTGGCAAGTGTTTGAAAATGACACACAAATCAATAATTTCTTGACTTTGAAAGAGGAATTATCAAGCACAAACATAGACACAAGCACCATTTGTGATCAACAACAAATAGACAAAACTGAGCAAAATATATCAGCTGAAACAACAAATCACATTTTGCATCCAACAATTTTTTCAAACAAAAAATTACAAGAGCTGAAGCAAATGGACCTTGATGAAATTGCTGAGGGAGAATCTGAAGTAATTGAGTTGAAAGATAATTTTCTGCCCACATGCTTCACCCCTTTAGAAGATATATTTGAGCCAAATGATATACCAAGAAAGCCAAAGATGCAACCTTTAAATGCAGAAATTGAGGACTGTAATATAGGGGCTGCACAAAATCCTAAAATGATAAAATTGTCCAAAGCCTTGTCTCCTGATCAAAAACTGAAATACATTGAGCTCTTTAAAGAGTTTCAAGATGTCTTTACATGGAGCTATGAGGACCTCAAGTCCTATGATACTTCGGTCATCCAACATACAATACCTTTAAAAGAAAATCAAAAACCTTTTAAACAAAAACTTAGAAGAGTTAATCCAGTCCTACTTCCTCTCATTGAAAAGGAAGTCAAAAGAATGTATCAAGCTGGAATAATTGCACCTATTAGATTTTCCGAATGGATTTCAAATCTAGTGCCCACTAGGAAGAAAATGAGAGAAATAAGACTGTGTGTTGACTTAAGAAATTTGAATAAAGTTTCTCTCAAAGACCATTACCCCTTGCCCAAGATGGATCACATTTTACAAAGGGTAGTAGGAGCTTCTAGGATCTCACTGTTAGATGGATTCTCAGGGTTTAATCAGATCTTAGTTCACCCGGATGATCAAGATAAAACTGCCTTCACAACACCTTGGGGAACCTTCAAATATGTGAAAATGCCTTTTGGACTTAAGAATGCAGGGGCCACATTTCAACGAGAAATGGACATAGCCTTTGCAAAAGAGATTCATGATTTTTTAGTCATATATCTTGATGACCTCACTGCTTTTTCCAAATCAGATCAAGAACATTTAGAACATCTCAGACAAGTGTTCCTAATTTGCAGAAAATATGGCATATCTTTGAACCCAAAGAAATCATTGTTTGGCCTTGAAGAAGGCAAAATCTTAGGTCATATAATTTCAAAAGATGGCATTAGAATTGACCCGGAAAGAATACAAGCTATCCTCCAAGTGCCTCATCCAAGAAATATCAAAGAACTACAAGCTTTCTTAGGAAAGATCAATTTCCTAAGAAGATTTATACCCAACTTGGCTGAACTAATAAGATTGTTAAATAACATGCTGAAGAAAGATTCTAAAGTCAAATGGACAATAGAAGCTAAACAAGCCTTTGAGGAAATCAAAATAGCTTTAACCAAAACACCTGTCCTCACAAGCCCAAAGTTTGATAGAGACTTCATAATCTTTTCCTTTGCATCTGAGCATACCATTGCTGCTGTCCTATTACAAAAAGATGACCAAGGATGTGAGAAACCCATTGCTTTCTTCAGCAGAGCACTTAGAGATGCACCACTCAAATATCAAATTATGGAGAAACAAGCCTATGACCTTGTAAAAGCCATCAAGGATTTCAGAGTTTATATCTTGTACTCTCATGTGATAGCTTATGTCCCAAATGCCGTGGTCAAAGACATTCTGACTCAAGAAGGAATTGAAGGAAAAAGAGGCAAATGGATAGCTAACATTTTGGAATATGACCTTGAGATTAAGCCAACAAAACTGATCAAAGGACAAGGTTTAGCTAAACTGATGACTGAAACCAATTTTCAAGCCCTTGACATTAATGAACTGGGTAACGAACAAGAGATGGCGACTCCACAGATCAATCAAGCCTTTTTCAATCACCTTGGTATGCTGATATAATTTATGTATTGTTAAACCTGCAAGCTCCTCCAGGGTTATCCAGAACTAAAAAGAGGTTCTTGAAAATGAAAGCTTCAAAGTTTTGTATTGTAGACAATGTTTTATTTTGGAAAAACCATGAAGGTATTTTGCTAAATTGCCTAACACAGGATGAAACTGACAAAGTACTCAAGGAATTTCATGCAGGGGACTGTGGTGGACATTTGTATTGGAAGTCAACAGCTGATAAAATCCTAAGAGTTGGTTTTTATTGGCCCTCCCTGTTTGCTGATGTAAAGAAATTTGTAATTTCTTGCCACAAATGTCAAATCTTTGAAGGCAAGAGAAAGCTGTTACCTTTACCTCTAAAGCCCATTTCCACCGAAAGACCATTTCAACAATGGGGTTTAGATTTCATTGGAGAAATTCACCCTTCCTCTTCTGGCCAACATAGGTGGATTTTAACTGCCACAGACTATTTCACCAAGTGGATAGAGGCTATCCCTTGTAGGCAAGCCAATGACTCAATCATCATGCAATTCCTAGAAACTAATATCCTATCTAGATTTGGCTGTCCGGAAAAAATAATAACTGACAATGCTGCTACCTTTAAATCCAAAAGAATGATCAATTTTTTCCACAAGTACCATATTACCTTAGGCCATTCCACAACCTATTACCCTCAAGGCAATGGTCTAGCTAAATCATCCAACAAAAGCTTGATCAACATCATAAAGAAAGTATTGGAGGAGAATAAGAAGAATTGGCACAAAAAGCTTATTAATGCACTGTGGGAAGACAGGCTAACTACCAAGAGATCTATTGGGACAAGCCCCTATGAGTTGGTCTATGGCATGGAGGCTGTATTCCCTTCATCCTTGGGAATCCCTGCGATAAAATTACTGCAAGAAATATAGGCAGAACCCAATGACATTCAGAGAAGAATCAATCAAACAATTCATTTACAGCAAACCAGAGAGGAAGTGTATCAAAGAACTCAGATTCTACAAGAGAAATTGAAGAAGATTTTCGAAAAAAGGACAAAGGCAAAGGATTTTTTCATAGGTGAAAAAGTGCTGAAGTGGGATTCTAGGAGAGAAGACAAAGGAAAACATGGTAAATTTGATTTCCTATGGAAATGACCTTTTATCATTCAGGCTGTACAAGGAAACAACACTTACTTTTTGAGAATTTTGGATGGTACAAAAGCAGAGGATGGGCCAGTCAATGGGCGAATGCTCAAGCATTATTTTGATCCTCTTTGTTAACATAACAGGACTGTATTTTGTACATAAATAGTGTCTATTTTAGCAGTTTATTACAACAATAAGATAAGGAATAAGATGCAACAAATTTTGAGGAGAAAAGCAAACAATTGTGCCACCTTCTTGTATCACATTTGGAGTTTATCAGAAGAAGTGAAGAGGAAAACTTGGGAGATATAAAGATGATGAAAAATACTCAGACAAACTGTCAAAGACAGAGCTCTAACTCTGTTCAAATCAGATCACAGGAGCAACATATATCTTACAGAGATACAGTTTTGTTGGCCTACAATAGAAGGAAGTTTCAGATTACAGCAAGAGTTGAAAATAAGGCCATCTGACCTACTATTCTTGGCTTTTCACCTGGAAAAGCCATCCCCAAGTGGAGCCACTGTTAGGTTCCTATACCAATAGGTGTCATATTTCATGATTGACTGTGGAAATGCCAAATATGATCATCCTTTCCATGCTGCAAAGGTTCCATATTTTCAAAAAAAAAATAAAAAATTAATTTAAAAAATGTAAAGAGGGTATGCCCTAAAAGAACAATCAAAGGGCAAGAAGAATGAATTGGTCAGGAAAGAAAGAAAATGAACCCCAAAGAAAAGACCAGGAAAGTGGCTAGTCAAAATGCCACTACTGTCCTATTTTTTGCAAAGAAGTTCAGAATGTGCAATAACTAACTTCTGTCACACTTGATGGATGGCCCAACAACTCAATCTTGGCCAGTCCATGTTTAAATTTCTTGTTTTAGCATTAGAGAATAAGGTCTGTTCAAACAGTTCAAGCTTGGTAGACAAACAGCTAGGTAGAGAAGAAAAGGGTCTCAACAGCTAAATCTGAGCCCTTGGAAGAAATAAGGGTAGACTTAGATAGGAGGGCAGTTAAAAGAAAAGAAGAGAATCAGGGTTTGCTAGTTCAAATGCACCCAAACAAGATGAAGAAAAAATGTTAGGTGTAGCAGAATGGGTAGGTAATTCTGGTGTTGCAGAAGCAGGTTGGTGATTAGTTTTGTCCTGTTAAATATGATCTATCTCATGAGTATCACAAACATCATGGCAAAGTGGCTACAGTTTAGTGGAGCATGACTGATTTCCCCTCTCATTTCCCCAAGAACACTTACTAACATCCCCTCAAGGACATTGGGATATGCTCAATGGTCCTAGTTCATTTCGTTTTATGAGAAATACTAAGTGGAATTCTGTGTTCACTTGGCCAAAACAAGCCACATTTCTTGTGTAAAAATAATCATTCCATTTCCCTAAAAATCTAAGTTTTACCTTATAAACTTAGCATTCTCCATTCGTAAAACCATATTAACATCCTAACTCTAACTCTATTATATAGCTCCTATTTAAAGTTTTCCCCTCCCATACTATGTAAAAATACATAAAAAACCCCAAAATTCTATAATATCCCGACCCTTGGCAAGTATAGCCATATATCAAAGTTTTCAGGAATTAAAAGGTTTGGTAGAAACCTTATAATAGCCCTCCGCGTTCAAAACCATTGGAGTTTATTTAACACTTGGTTAAACAAACAACTGCGCCCATAAACCCCTGTTAACCAAGGTTTATACCCCGCAAACATTAAGAAACATTAAAATAATGCGCGGGTCTTGTGTTATAAACCTCCGCCAACTCAGAGCTCCATCAACCGTCGGATCCGATCCCCCAGATCAGATGGCTCAGATCAATATCGGAGGTGCCCCGATGTCTGAAAGATAGCGCGCGATAAAAAGCGGTTTTCCCACCGTACTACGGGACGCGTGTCGCCCCCACAGCTTATCGTGTCCGTTCCGCCAGAAACCACCATCGTACATAAGGCAGTGCGATGAAACCATAAACCGCCTCCCATTCCTGCTGCTAACGTCAGTGCCCACGTCAGCTGCCACTCGTCACTATTTCCGTCCGCCATGTCTGCCACGTCAGCGCCAGGTCACCTTCCGTACCCTGCTACCCGAAAAAGATGACGTCATGCTGACGTCACCTGACCAAAGCGCACCAATAACCCGCCAAAATCAAAATTTTTGTTAAAAAGTCGTTTTAACGACGTTTTTGTCCATTTCTCTTTGTTCCTTTTGTGCGAGCTTTGCATGGTTTTCGACGTCCAAAACGCCATTTTGCTGCACAGTCCGCCACCCAGAGGAATTCACTCCGCAGCTCGGACCCTCAGCTCAGTCTTCAACCTACATTTCACACCAGGCGCCTATAGAACAGGTCCCTTTCATTTTGCCTCAACACATTGGAGTGTGCACATCATCTGCCACTACTTCCCAACAGCCTACCCAAGAGAGTGCGCCACCTACAGGGACATCCAAAGGCAAAGAAGTACAGCATTCAGAATAGCAAGATATAATGGCAGACCGCCCAGATACAACAAAGGAGCAAAGCCAAGGGCAAGGTCCTTCAACACAAACAAAGGTACCTGAAATCCCTGTGCTACACACTCCTCTCAATGAGGAAAGAGCCAAGAAAAGAGACAGACAAGATGACACACCTTTAAGTGAATCAGAAGAATAGCAAGGGGAAAAGAGGCAAAGGTTAAACCCTTACTCTGAAGAGGAACTGGCGGAAGAGACAACAGACAACCTGAGGGGTGAGGGAACAACTGAACAGCAGATTCCTCCAATTTTGGAAACATCAACTAGCTCATATCAGCAAGAGCAAGAGAGGAAGCATGGTGTGGAGGTTACATCCACCAGGCCACAGAGCAAGCAAGGCTCGGATATCAAAAAAGCATTTACTGAAATAAAGGCTAGAAATGACCCAATAAGGATCCAACTTTACAATCAATTGCTGAGAACGGCTCCTACAAATCAACAAAGGCTAATGGCAGCCTATGATATTCAAGAAGGGAAAATGACCCTTAGTCACTTTAGACCCACAATGCAGCAGCCATAGTCAGCTGCCGATTATATCAGGACCAATCTGGAAGTTCTCTCTAAAGACATCCACCCAATGGACCAGATTGAATTACATAAACAAACCGGAGAAATGGTGTACTCCACCTTGGCAGGCACGACATTATTAGCTCACAAATTGCAGAATTCATTACACAATACCTCTGCCCAATTAGAATTGGAAAATTCCTCCTCATTAGCCAAGGATAACAGGATCAAATCCCTGGAGGAAATTATTATTGAGCTAGGACATGATCCCAAGGATCCCAAGGGCATACAGGCCTTAATAAAAAAGAAAGAAGAAGATATTGCAGCCCTCAGGAAGCAGTTCAAGCTGCCAATTACAATGCACCCTCAAACCACAGAAGTTGCACAACAAAAAGAAGAGGAGGATGTGGTGAGTTTGCTGATGAGGATGAATGAGAGACTGGCAGAAACAGAGAAAGCATTAGAGGAAGCACTACAAGGAAAACATGGAGAGTTGGCCTCTCAGCCATCTCAAATGGCCCAAATTATCACAACAGCTCCCCCAACAACTACAACAGCAGTCCCTCCCGCTGTCCCAGAACCAACAGCAGGTACCTCAGCTTCAGCAACAACTACAACAACAACAACAGTAGTACCAGATACCAGCCTGAGCATGGAAGACATGATGAAGGAAATAAAGGCCTTAGAACTCCAAATGGCAGTGCTAAAGGAAGCCAAAGAAAAACTAGCCAAGCTAGAGGTGAGTTATGATAAATAAAAAATAACTGTGGCTGAGAAAACAAGAGAAGTAAAGGCCTTGGAAAATAAGGTAAAATCCTTGGAGAAGGACCTCACTCTTCACAAAACTCTGGCAAAAATCAAAACAATTTTGTGGACTAAAATTGGCCAGTCCATCACTGATCAATGGACATCAATACAGACTATCCATGACCAAATTGAATTGATAGAAATAGCTCAAGTTGAGACTCAAAAGGCCTGAGCATTGTTAGCAAACAAGCCTGAACATGCCAATAAACTAATTCATTTTTTTAACACTCATACCAGAAAACAACTAGCAGCTCTGGATATCAAGGACAGAACATGCACCATTTTGACAGTGAAAATGGTGCTGACCATGAGGAATTTTGTATAAAATCTGGAAAGAAAGTGCCAAGAGATGCAGACAAAAATAAATGCCTTTAGAGAAAAGTTTGCAGTGTTGTAGAGCAAAGGG
Organism: Pinus tabuliformis; assembly: GCA_031772625.1. Classification (NCBI taxonomy): domain Eukaryota; kingdom Viridiplantae; phylum Streptophyta; class Pinopsida; order Pinales; family Pinaceae; genus Pinus; species Pinus tabuliformis. Next base: position 869,980,603 of record CM062817.1, read on the forward strand.
TTACCCAGCTTATTGACCAGAAATTGGAGACTATTAAAACATGAACAATATGCTCACAGGGTAAATACCTATGTTACGAATCAAATTACAGCATCATCAAGCATTTCGGAAGACACAGTACCTCCCTTTGGACAAAGCTTATATGACAAATTAGAAAATTTGTTCTACATTGAACATGAGACGACACATCTTTTTGAAGTCCAGCCCAATTACTACAGGTATACTGAAGCTGATGAAACATTAATAAAACTACAAAGACACCAGTTGCCAACAGACCAATCGTGGCAGGGCATGTTGGAGGTTTTACCAAGGTAGTGTTGGCACTAATTCTTTTTTTATTGTCTGCATTTAATCAAATTTAATGCGCGTGCCACATATCATAAATATGAAGACAACAAGGAAAGAGTTCACGCCAAAATGCATTAAAGGGGAATCGGGCACAGATGGAAGGGCCAGGATAGTAACGCAGGAATGTGGGATAAAGAGACAGCTACCAACCGACTGGTTGAGTCAAAAAGTCAAAAATATCAGACCACCTAAGGCAGCCAGCACAATGCAAGTTACTCCTGCATTCATTGCGCTCTGTTTTCAATGCCATTTACTACCTTTAAAGAAGTAGATGGATGAAGTTAATGCTTGATATTTTCTCTATGAGATATTTTGTAAGTCTTTTTTATAAAGACCTCCTCAAGATATGTATTGTTGTTGGCTAGTGAATATCATTCTGGACCTGCGCTGTAAATTTTGAGAACTCTTCTGAAATAAAGATTGCTGGAATGCTTTGCTGGTGAACTTGCTGGTTATGGAATTAATGGCAGAAGAATATGTTACAGAATTCTCGTGTTACCTCATGGATCAATAAGTCTTCTTTACTCTTGTTTTACTGTATCTATGTTTTATATATCATCTAAATTTCATGTTCTAAATTGCAGGAAAAAAGAATAACCCAAAATTTACTTTGCTATACTTTGTGTTCAATTCCTGTCATTTTTTATGTTTTCTACAGGACTAGCATAGGCAGGAATTCTTGACTGCTCCTGTCTCCCTGGTTCTTGCACCCTGAATACAATTAGGGAATTCTTAACTGCTCCTTGATAGTATTTACTCATCTTCCCTTTGTTAGCATAATGAAAGATTCTTAATTGCCTTTCATTCCCTGACTTCACTTCATCTTATTCCAGCTTGAAATTTGTTCTGTGTCTAACTATCTTGCTCTGTAGTTTCTCCTTTTTCCAAAGAAACCATACCTAGAGGTTTATTTTCATTGACTCCATCAACCCAATGGTCTGAAATTCTCTCATTTTGCAACCTTGTTCTATTGAATGTCACCTTCCAAACATCAAACAAAAACTTGAGCCTCATAACTAGCCTAACATATAGCAAAACAAAGCTAAATCATAAAGAGAGAGCCCTCTTTGGTTGCAAATTGGCTAGAATCTGCAGCTAAAAGATTGGTTAGTGGTTACCTCGGCCGTATTCCCTCCTTAGAATTTTCCTGGGGAACAACCTGAGTGATAACAGCAACCAGGAAGACTACCACTCACAACTATAAAGATGGAAGTGTTGTGGCCACTAGCCTTCCATAACCTACAAGGTTTACACAAAAACAACTGGAAGAAAATAGAGCAAATGGGCTTTGTTACAGTTGTGATAGCGAATACACTAAAATTCATTAGTGTGCTGAGAAGAAATTATTCTACATAGATTGTGAAGAGGAGGAAGAAAAGGAACAAGAAATGTCAAAAGAAGAGGATATAGTCCAGGAAGAAACCCTGGATAAAGAAGAAATTAATCCGACCATATCTTGTAATGCATTGGCTAGAATTACCACTCCTCAAACTATCAAGATAGAAGGACATATCAAGAAGAAAAAGGTAATAGTGTTTATTGATTCGGGAAGTACCCATAATTTTATTAATTGTAAGATAGCAAAGGAATTGAATTGCTTCCTATATCCAACGCCATAGTGTCAAGTTATGGTTGCAAGTGGAGGAACCATAAATTGCTCTGGAAAGTGCCATAATATCAAGCTATCCATGGGATAATATGTATTGAATAGCCTAATTCTTTCCATTCCAATGGATGGTGCTGGTGCTTTCCATTTCCATTACAATCCTTGGGTACAATAGCTTTTAATTTTCAAAAACTTTTCATGAAATTTTCTGTGGAAGGAAAGGAAGTTGAATTAAGGGGTATTGCAGGGAAACCCACAAAGATAATCAGATATAACGGTATGAAAAAGCTTCTAAAGAAGGAAAAACGAGGTGTAATTGCACAATTATGTTCACTAGAGGTTCCCACATCGAAATCATCTATTTCTCCAGATCTCTGAAAAGTCTTGGACAATCATTCCAAGGTATTTGAGACTCCCAAAGGTCTCCCACCTATTCGTGATCATGATCATGCTATTAATTTGATTCCAGGAAGTGTTCCTCCAAACATCAGGCAGTATAGATATCCCTATACCCAAAAGAGTGAAATTGAACATATGGTTGCAGAAATGCTAGAGGCTGGTATAATTCAACCTAGTCAAATTTCTTTCTTTGCTCCATAGTATTGGTGCACAAGAAGGATGGATCATGGCGCATGTGTTCGGATTATAGGGAGCTCAACAAGATAACTATTAAAGATAAATTTCCCATTCCTGTCATTGATGAATTATTGGATGAATTGCATGGATCAATTTACTTCACCAAGTTGGATCTTCGTTTAGGATATCATCAAATCAGAATGAAGACTGAAGACATTCTGAAAACAACATTTATAATTCATGAGGGTCATTATGAATTTTTGGTCATGCCTTTTGGCCTTACCAATGCACCTTCTACATTTCAAGGTTTGATGAATTCCATTTTCAAACCCTTCCTTAGAAAATTTGTGTTAGTATTTTTTGATGATATACTAATCTACATCAAGTCTTGGAAGGATCATGTTGAACATGTTGACAGGGTGCTCAAACTATTGGAGGAGAAACAATTATATGAAAAATGCTCCAAATGTTTCTTTGGAGTACAAGAGGTGGAATATCTGGGTCATATTGTATCTCATGAAGGTGTTAAGGTAGACCCTAGCAAAATTAAAGCCATTATGGAATGGAAAAACCCCACATCCATAAAGCATTTGCAAGGATTTCTCGGGTTGACAGGGTATTATCGCAAGTTTGTTAAGAATTATGGGAGAATAGAAGCACCTATAACAACATTATTGAATAAAGATGCATTTTCATGGACTCTAGAAGCATCAAAGGCCTTCAAACATCTTAAAGAGGCAATGTGCCAAGCACTGGTCTTAGCTACGTCGGACTTCACAAAAACCTTTATTGTGGAATGTGATGCTTCAAGAAATGAAATCGGTGCTGTTTTAATGCAAGATGAAAGACCCATTGCTTTCAAAAGTCATCTAATCAAGGGAAAGTATTTACAAAAAGCTATTTATGAGAAGGAAATGTTGTCAATACTACACGCACTTAAGAAATGGCGACCCTACCTAATGGGAAGACACTTCAAGGTAAAAACGGATCATGATAGTCTTAAATACTTTTTAGAACAAAGATTATCCTCTGAAAAGCAACAAAAATGGGTCACAAAGATGTTGGGTTATGACTTAGAAATCATCTACAAAAAAGGGAAGCAAAATGTTGTGGCAGATGCACTCTAAAGAAAGGATGAGGATGTGGAAGCATTGTTGTGCGCCATTTCTATTATCCAACCAGATTAGATAAACGAAGAAAGGGAGGAATGGAAGAATGACGAAGAAGTGTGGGCACTCATTCGAAAGTTACAACAAGATTCCAATACATTTGATACATTTAGCTAGAAAAATGATTCATTATGGTACAAAGATTTCTTATACCTATGTAAGAATTCCCAACTCAAACAAAAGATTCTTATGGAATTGCACACTTCTCCCTTAGGAGGGCACTTAGGATTTTTAAAAACTTACCACAGGGTTAAGAAGGATTTTTTTTGGGATGGCCTTAAATCGGATATTCAAAAGTTTGTGGTAGAATTTTTGGTTTGCCAACAAAATAAAGTTGAAACAATTAAGACCCCAGGTCTATTACAACCTTTATCCATTCCAAGCCAACATTGGGAGGAGGTTTCAATGGATTTTATCACAGGTTTACCCAAGTCCGAAGGAAAGAGTGTCATCATGGTGGTAGTTGACAGACTTACCAAGTATGCACACTTTTGTGCATTATCACATCCATTTAAAGCCAGTACAGTTTCTACTGCATTTATGGAAACAATTCAAAAGCTACATGGAAACCCAAAGATTATTGTAAGTGACAAAGATCCCATTTTCACTGGAAATTTTTAGACAAAATTATTTTCTTGTCTCGGTACTCAGTTAGCTCATAGCTCATCTTATCATCCTCAATCTGATGGGCAAACTGAGATAGTAAACAAATGTTTGGAAGGATATCTTCGTTGCTTTGTATATGATAAACAAACATAATGAGTCAAATGGTTGCCTTTGGCTAAATGGTGGTATAACACTTCCTTCCATACTACAGAAAGAATGAACCCATTTACGACACTTTATGGATATCATCCACCACCGATCACATCATATTTAAGAGAAAATTCTAAGGTTGAAGCAGTGGAGCATCACATCGAGCATCAACAACAAGTTCTCCAAATTTTAAAGGATAACCTCATGTTGGTACATAATAGAATGAAACAACAGGTAGATCAACATCGCAACGAAAGAAGTTTTGATGTAGGTGAATGGGTATTCCTACGGCTACAACCATATAAACAAATGTCCCTCAAGCAAGCTAAGAAGGATAATAAATTATCACCAAAGTATTATGGTCCGTACAAGGTGTTGCAAAAGATTGGTACTATGGCATACAAATTAGAGCTTCCTGCAGCTTCTCGAGTGCACCCAGTTTTCCATGTTTCATGTTTAAAGAAGGTTATAGATGACAAGCCCCCAGTTCAAACAGTATTGCTAGAACTTGACGAGGAAGGAAAAATTATATTGGAACCAGAAGCAATAAAAAAAACAAGAACTCGACAGCTACAAAATTGACCAATTTCGGAATATCTCATCAAGTGGAAGAACTTATCCGCTGAATATTCCACATGGGAGGATGAGAATTTTATACAAAAGCATCCAGAACTACTCAAGTGTTGAAGACGACACTTTTTGAAGGAGAGGGGCATGTTAAGTCCCTATAATATTAGTGATTCCCCCATTACTATTTTCGTTGTATCCCTTATTATTATTGTTGTGCCCCTATTGTCCCCATATTGTTATTATTGTGCCCCATAGAATCCCTCTATTGTTATTTTTGTGCCTTTATATTATTATTGTTAGGTCGGCTTGGTTATATTGTGACCCCTTAGACTCCTATATATAGAAAGGAGGTTTTGTCATTTGAATCATCTAAGAATTGTTCATTTGTGTAATGTAAAGAAGGTTGCCCCCTCGAAGAGGCTTATTTCTAAGGTGTTGATCTATCTTTTCTATATTTTTGTGAGTTGGTTTCATAACATATTTAGGCACTTCTGTCGATACTTCCATAGGTACAACTTCTGGGGCAGCTCCCTCTGCTGCCATAGCCACCTCTGGAACAACTCCCTTGGCTGTCACTGCTTCAATGCTCATAGCTTCTGTGGGCATCGACATGATGCTATGCAACAACTCATGTGTCGCCTGTGGAAATGTATAATACGGAACTCGCTAGAAAAAATACAAAGGTTTCACGATTCATGTGCGCTTGAGAGCTCAACAACTCAATTCTCAAAATGCCAAGCGTTTTTTGCTGGGAAGCCACCTGTAATTTATAGGAACTTTCAAATTCAAATTCGACCGTTCCCCCCAAAATCGGTTCATTAATGCTAGATTTCCAGCATATTTTCAAAGATATGGTCCATAAATTCTGACTTAAATGCCAGCCCCCGGCTCCCTTTGGCCGTTTTTTCATCGTCAAATCATGAACAATGACTTTAACGATCATTTTTCGACTATCCTACGTGGCTTTTTCTTTGGTAGCACAACTTCCTGTGCGCTTTTGCGGGCTTTGTGACATATATTTGTTCCACATAGTTCCCTGATCGTGCACCTCTCCAACCCGGGCAATGTATTTTATAGTCCCGCGCTTCCCTTCAGCTGTCTGGAGCGCTGAGACTGTGCTTCCCTCATATAGTCACCTAGATGGATCACCAGTGTATGACTTCAATTGAATGCCATTCACCTTCCCTGGGAAAGGTTCTCCATTCAATTTAACCAGCTAAACTGCTCCACCATCGGTAATCTCTTTGATAACATATGGCCCTAGCCAATGCATCCTAAATTTCCTTGGAAATTTATCAAATTTACTGTCATATAACAAGACCAGATCATTTACCTTGAAGGTGCGCAGTTTGATGTGCCGGTCGTGCCATGCCTTTTCGTGCTCCTTTTGAACTTGTTGATGAAATCCAGCTAGAAATCGGTCCTCCTCAAGTTCTGCTAGCTGCACGAGCCTCTCTTCCATGGCTCCATGGTCCACCATTCCTGTGAGTACCGCTATGTGTAGACTAGGTGCAATGTATTCCATTGGCATTACAACGTCTACACCATACATGAGTTTGAATGGCGTTTGCCGAGTTAGCTTCTTGTAAGTCGTTCTGTTGGCACAGAGCACCACGAGTATGCACACATCCCAGTCATTTCTCTAAGCATTACAGACCTTTGTCAGTGCGCTCTCCAGTATCTTATTAAATGCTTCCACTGTCCCATTAGCCTATGGATTATAAGGCGTACTTTTTTGATGATACACTTGAAATTCTTCTGTCAACGCGCTGAGTGTTTCATTAAGAAAGTGTGTACCGTGATCGCTCATTAATATCTTTGGACAAACAAATCTTGTCAACACATATTCAAAAATAAAATTTTCTTCTGTCATGCCTGTACAGTCCTTCACAGGCTGCGCCTCCGCCCACCTAGTCAAGTACTCAGTCGCGGTGATGATGTACTGCGCACCCGTCTTCTTTCCTTGAGGCTGAATTAGACCCAAAAAGTCAATCGCCCATTTCTTGAATCGTTGTAACATCACCTACAGAATCAGAGGCAGTTCATCCCTCCGCGATGGCCTACCAGTCCTTTGACATGCGTCACATGCCCTACAATATGCATTCAAATCCTTATGCAGAGTTGGCCACCACAACCCAGCACGTAGAACCTTCTGTGCTGTTGCTTTCCTTGCATAATGTCCTCCTACAGCTCCTCCATGAGCCTTAGTGAGGATGCTACTTCTTTCAAAGTCAGGTACATAATTTCGCAATATTTTGTCTGACCCCATTTTGTACAAGTTCCTTGCAATGATAGAAAAGTATTTCGTGCGCACTACTAGTTCCTTCTTCTGTTGACTTGTATAACCTTTCGTAGCCTATCCTGTTGTCAGGAAGTGGATGATATCTTCAAAGTGACTTTCCGTGACACATACCGCAAAGATTTGCGCGTCAGGCAACCCTTCCTCCAAATTAGTAGGTTCCTCCCCCGTTTCAATTTGCGACAGATGATCAAGTCTCGCATTCAGTTGTCCTGGCTTCACAATAACTTCAAAGTCGTACTCCTAGAACAAAAACAACCATCTACATATTCCCCCCCCAACACAGGCTTGTTGACCAGGTACTTCAACGTGGAATGATTTGTATACATCTTAAAGTGTCCGCCCAACAAATAGTGCCTGAACTTCTGGAGCACATACACCATAGCTAATCCTTCGCGCTCTGTTGTGGAATAATTTTTCTTTGCTTTAGAAAACTTCCTACTTGAAAATGCTATAGGGTGATCCAGTTCTCCCTCACCGGCCTGTGTTAGCATGACCCCCAGTGCAATACATGATGCGTCCATGTGCACATGAAATTCCTTCTTCTAGTCCGAGAAGACTAGGATCGGCGCGGTGACCATTTTCTCTTTCAGCACGTCCAAGCTCTTCTGACATTCATCATTCCAACATAACGTATCATCCTTTTTCAACAATTTCTCCATAGGCGTTGTGATCTGGGCATAGATCTTGATGAACTTCCTATAGTATCCGGTATGCCCTAGAGTTATGTGCAACTGTTTCACATTCCTCGACACCTCCAAGTTTATTATCACCGCGATCTTCGCGGGGCCTACCATCAATCCTTGTCTGCATACGACATGACCCAACATGATCCCAAAAGGAACACAAAATAGACACTTCTTCAGATTAAGCGCGATCTGGTATCTCCGACATGTATCTAGCATCAAGCGCAGGCTTGCCAAATGGCGCTTGACCAATCCAAACACTGTCCAATCGTCAAAGTATACCTCCAGAAATTTATGAATGAAGTATTTGAATTCCGTAATAACTATGTGTGAAAAGATTGCTGGCACATTCTTCTGCCCAAAAGGCATTACGGTGTACTAAAAACATCCCCATTCAGTCACAAAGGTCATCTTGCTTCTATCCTCAGGCGCAATTTTGGTCTGATGGTACCCATAGAACCCATCAGCGAAAGAGTATTCTTCTTGGCCGCCTACATTATCTAGGACCTCGTCAGTGAACAGGGTTGGGGAAGCATCATGCACACAAGAGTCATTCAATTTCCGGAGATCTATGCATATCCTTATTTCTTCTTTTTGTTTCTTTTCCTGAACCACTATTAGGCTTACCCAATCAGATTCTTCCACTGGTTCAATAATTCCTGCCGCAAGCATCTTATCTAACTTAGCTCGGACCCTTTCCTTATGCTTCGGATTAAGGCAGTAAGGTCTTTGTTTCACAGGTTTAGCGTCTGGTTTTAGGGTGATCTTCATGACACCCAGGTCTCCTATTATTCCCTTCATATCCGAAAACTTCGTGGGGAACAAATCCTAATATTCGCGGAGGAGCTCAACAACCTTGTCTACTGTCGCATTGTCCCACCCAATATTTACAAATTTCGGCTCTGCTTCTGTGCCAATGTTGACCTGCCTAGTTTTTAGTGGCACACTTATGTCTGGATCCTCTATCTGTGGACCTTCAACCTTGCGCTGACCCTTGGTTTCCAAAATATTAATCTTTCTGAGATCATCGTCTTCTTCTTCAACGGTCACATTATAGCATTCCAGTGCGTGGTTAAACTAGGTAGTCCAATCAGGTTGAATCAGGTCCAAAGGATCACTCAGTATCCTAAATATCGCTGCTTTAACCTCCTGTAGCACCGTGTCAATAAAGTCAAACCTATCCTCAAAGCTGAACGTCATTATAAACCCCTGGTGCAAGATGTCGCATTCTTCAATGCCATGGCATAGCTCTTTTTCCAAGCACCAATTAAATGGTATGACATCTAGGGTATGACAAAATAGATGCACCCATTCAGGCTGGGGCTCCGCTCCATAAGCCTTAGTCCATTTGGCCAGGTGATCACGTAGATCATCCCTTCCATCATACTTGTCTGTCATCCACACTTTCGGCTATCCAAAATGTATTCTCATCATCCTCCTATAGTCACGCCAATCACCGAAATTATCCTTGTGCGTACCCCACCATCTTGCGGGCGTAGCGCGTAGTGCCTAATCCAAGGCCTGGAAGCGATGATTCTCTAGAACTTCTCTCTCAAGTGCATCCAAAAAGAGATCAACACTAGTTATCCCATCATAGAGAGGCAAATTCCTTGCCTTTGATGATACGCAGCACAGTGACTTGGTCATCATATTACAACACAACGTAGATACTTCATGCAGCCGGTTCTGCCAGTGCTCTAATTCTTCATTCAATCTAATGTGCAGGAGCTCTCGTGGTCCCATCCAATACGTTCGTCTACTGTCGGATTTACCCAATCCTGGTCTCATGCTGTTATCTTGTAAATCTGGTCCAAATCGTCATCACTTTCATAATCACGGCCTGGTTCTATATAGTGCGGTCCTTCTGCATGATCTAATGGAACCACTACTCAGAGCGATTTCTTTTCAAATATCATCTTTCACTTCTTCATGTTGATTACCCCATTCATGTTAGTGGCTCAATCGATTCCAAGGAGTGTAGGGTAGGGATTTCTAACATCCACAATCTCTATTACCTCAAAACCTGCCAGTGCGCTTGTGCCTTCGATGCCAACTGTTACCCCCTGCATCCTCCCCATTGGGATAATTTTCTGTTGAATTTCCATCCTCAACTGGATTAGAGACCAATGGGGCATAGGTCTCCCCATTCTTTCCCATATTTGTTTTGGCAAAACATTCGCATCGGACCCCAAATCCAAGATAACTTGGTCCATTTCATATTCCCCTATTTGCGCAGTGAGCCTCATCTCACGCCCAGTCCTTGCCTTATGCTTGCCAAGATTTATGACTACACGCAGTTCGCCATTAGCGCTGTCCTTGCCAGTGCACTGATTGACCAGTTCCTGTAGGCCCTTCACAACCTTACTATCGTGGAGCAGTTTCATGCAGGTCTCCAAGAACATGGTAATAATGGATGGGTCCATTTCTTCAATTGGTTTCTCCGGACTTCCTGAGGTAGACGCCTCGGTGGAGCTTCTCTTTGCTTCCATGAATGTTTCTTTTTCGCACTCCAAATCAAACCCAATCTCCTTTTCTGGTGCTTTGCGAACCCATTCATCTTCTACATGCTGCTTCCCTTTATCCTCCCTAGTCATCGTTCCGCTCCGCAACATAATTTTTACCTTAGGGTCTTCCTTGCGAGGCTCAACCCTCATCATTTTGAGGTTCTGCTTCGGCTATGGAGGCTGCACCCCTTTTCACGAATCTTAGCCAACAATATAGGGCAATCCTTAGTTGCATGGACAAACTGAGTAGAGTAGCAGCATGACAGTCATGTCGGATTCGTACAGTCTCTCGCGTAGTGTCCTTGTCCTCCACAATTGTAACAAATAAGTTACCCTCGGCCTCTACTAGGCCCCCCTCCACCTCGGCCTCGATCGCCCCCTAATACTCACCTCAGTTACCCCAATACCTTGTTCCGGAGGTCGTGTTTCTACCTGAACCTTATATGCAAGTGTCTTGTCCATCATTAATTCGTAGCTACGATAATTGCGCTCGTCATGACCTACTGATTGATAGAAATTGCAGAAGAGGTGTTGTGGTTTATGTACGAATTTCTACAATAAATGGAAATTGTTGGTTGCATGTTTCCCAGCTACTTGAAATATGGCACACCATAGCGTGGACCCTGCACCTGGCCCCACCGCAGCTTTTGGCCTTAGAGGCGTTGGTCCTCCTGCTACAACATAGTTCGTAAAGATTGGACAATGATCCTTCTCATGCCCCTAACCTTTTCATTTTAGGCACCAAATTTCTTCGTGTGCCTCTAGCCGAGTTGTTCTGTATTTCTTTAACTACGCGTGAATTTCCTGAACCCCTAGATTAGCATCCCGAATTGGTGTCTCATGCAGTATCATTGCGATTTCGAGAGCCATTGCATGGGTCCCAATATTCTGTTGTGATAACGCAACCCTTAGGTGAGGTAGGAGCAAGGCCATGAACCATTCGCGGTGCTGCCCATCTGTTAGGTTCATGTTGGCTTCCCGGATCATACACTTCAATCTTTGATCCAAATCCTAGGGCATCTCCCTAGGCTTCATCATGATCTCCTTGAATCCCACAATTGATTGCACTTGAGACTTAGGTCTATTGAATTCTCTATTCAGTGCAGCCTGGATATCTGCCAACGCAGATGTTGGGTTATCAATACTGTACTTAATGTACCACGTTAGTGCGTGGTCTTGCAAAGCACTAACCAACGTGGCTTTCTTCATCTGGTCGTCTGTGATACCTTGAGCTTCCCACACAGCCTTCACGATGAACCAAAACTGGTCCAGATCTTCATTCCCTATGCCCTTGAATACATGTAGCTTTACAGAGTTTGCCATGTTGAACAGTGGTGGAGGTGGTGGTGGTGTGGGTGATGGGGTGAGTGGTGGAGGTGAGGATGGAGGCGGTGTGGATGGATGGGACGAGGACGGGGGAGGTGTAGGAATTTGCAGGAACCCTTGTTTTATCAGCTGAATCAAGCTTAGTGGAGAAGACGGCACTGCTCCTTCGTCATCACTCAAAGGAGGTTCATGACCCGCTTTTCACACAAGAGCATATTAATCCAAGTATTTAGTGATTTCAAATACTTACCTCACGGTCCTTTGAAGAAGCGGCACTCTGCTTCGCTGTAACTGATAGAAGTATCGACCGCGAACTCCATCACAAATCCTCTTATGATGCGGTCGAGCCAATCGTTGACAAGGCACACAATCTTATCTTTAGAGGCTTCTAATCTTCACACTAACTCTGGTGTCCAAACAATTGTATTGTCAAGCCCCCACCTTCCTTGGCCATCTACCAACTTCGTGATCCACTCATATAACTCAATCGGGAAGGAACATAAGAATATATCATGTATCTCTGTGTATAGGTATCTATCCAACCACTGTTCTTTTGTCAATCGCGGATTCCTGTTCTCTTGCACCGCAAATTTGTGGATCTTTCTATCAAACTAGACTTCGATCTCTTTCTTAGTTGGATTCCAATGATACGACATCACACATCTCATTATGAAGATCCCAGTCCTGACAACGAAACCATTTGTTGGATTGGTGGGCCTTGACCCAGGTTTAGCGTTAGGTAGCCAAGCAAATCCCTACACTACTGGCCCTTTCGGCATCAATCTGCGGAGCACGGACTGAAGTCTCACCTGAAGCAGTATGGGGGGATGGAGGAACCAAGTTTCCGTACCCTGAGATGGTTGTGAATTTGGTTTTTAGACCTTTGCTTTGCCTTCACGAAGATCGATAAGTCCTTTAGGGCTTATCAATGTACTTCTCTTATTCGTCCCTGGAGCCTCTGCGGAAGTCTCTGATTGTTCTTTGCGGACCCTAAATAGATTTATCAGGTGCTTACACACCTCTATAATTATCCTTACTTTTGTGTCTACCTAGATTAACTTAAGTATTGGTTACATTTAACATGCATTACGGTTATCTTCGTGTAACATATATTCTTACCTGCGTTCATATGACAAGTGAAATACATAGATTCACACATCAATATAGAATTAATTCATAACACCCAATATTTTGTTGGAAATAATACTGAGAGGGGGGCTGAATCAGTATTATCAAGTCAATTATTTTTCATTTCATAATCAGATTTGCATACGCTACTTCAGTTAGTGAAACCGGCGTATATACGCAACTGCAGTTAAGGTAACTCTCGTATAACTTGCAGACTTATAATCTTATTTATTCTTCAGGTGTTGATTATTAATCTGTGTGTTAGAACCATATAATCAGTAACCAGGAATAGTAAAACAGAACAGACAGTCACACACAAGAACACAAGATATAAGGTGGAAACCCAATATGGGTGAAAACCACCTGCTGCAATTCGTCTCGATCTTCTTTCAATTAGAAACTTCTTTTTACAATGTTTCTATACTGGTGCAGTCTTATACCAATACACAGGCTTCTACCTGCAGAAGGCTACAACCTTCTCTCATTCTCCAGCTTCTCCTGGAAGGGAGCTACAACCCCCTTAGCTCTTGTACTAGCCGATGTAATAATACGTAGGTGCGGACCTACAGAAGGCTACAACCTTCTCTTTTCTTCCAGGGACCACGTTTCATAAATTTTCAGACTGGATCCATCAATTACAATAATCAAACATCAAATACATCTGCATCAACCAATCTCCTTCGCTTCAATCAAAACTGAATCAAACAATTACTTCTCTGAATGCTGTAACCACAATACAATAACAGTAACCAGAAACCAATCCTGAACCAAGAACACTGCAACAATAAACAAAAGTATCTAAAACATATTTCACAAGACGTACACTACTTCAATACATAGAACCTACATGCATACGCTTCTGTATTAAGGCCAACCAGCGTATACGTTGTTTTGACTTATTGAACCAGCGTGTATATGCGCCTTTGCTGTGCCGAACCTACATACATATCTATAAAAGATAATTTACCTTTTTCACTTATTCAGACATCAGTTATACCCAGATTATCAGATTTATAGATCAAATCATGCGCCAAATATAAAAGATCAGAATCACACAAAGATACTACTATTCAAGCCTTAAGATCTTGACCCATCAATAGAACTTATCGTTCCTCTAGCACTCAGGTTCCTCCTTGGTTCAGATCCAACTATGCACCATAACCCAATTCTAGATCTTGCTCTTCATAAGATATTCAATACTTGAGTGAATGCCATTGCCAAATGATCTCATTCCCTTTTTATAGTCTTAGGCCTTACTCAATACCATGGTCCAAAACCATAAAGAATCAATACCATGGACCCAACACATCGGACGAGATACCATAGTCCAAAACCATAGGTACAAATACCAAGGACTAAATACCATGGACCAAAAATAATTTTTCCCACATGTACACGCTTTTCCTTGCATGAAAGTACGTGCATACGTATACGCACCTTATGATCGTTGAACCCACACAAATTGGTTAAAAGGAACCTGCGTATATCTCTTTTTCCTTCATTCCGAGAGCCTAAACTGTGATATGTCATCTGAGTGAGTTGCCATCAAGGACAACACCTGTGTCATAGTGCCAAACCTGTGTCATAATGCCAACGATCTCCCCCTTTGGACTTGATGGCAACCCCAAGTCACTCAAAGTCATTCTCCCCCTTTGTCATCAAGTGCAAAGGGTTATGCTCCCCCTGGGTACATAAATCTCTGCTCTGCTGTGCTGTCCATGCTCCCCCTGGCTGTAGGCAAGGTCTGCAAGACGATGTTATACAATAAGAAACATGAATTTATACATCATAAATGACCTTCCTATCACCAAATACTCATACATACATCCATCTCCCAACCAAGTGGGGATATACCAATATTGACTCATACACCCAACCAAGTGGAGATACACCAAAAGTTTACACATGATAAAACAAGAATATTACATCATTCATCCCAGGCATAGTGGGGAAACCAACATAGGCTGTTACATGACCTTGATAATAAAAGAAATACATGACATAGAGACTAAATATTTAAGACAAGACTGTGATAGTCATCAACAACTAACATTAGTAGCATCTGTCAATCATCATCAAAACCAGCAACCATGATCTCCCTCTGCACCTGTTCCACCTGAAAGAAAAAATGAACCAAAAATCTTCTAAGATAATGCCAACAATGCATTATTAGAAGTATATGCTCCCCCTAAACTTGTGCTAGATGGTCTCTGACAGACCCATAACAGACTCTTTTCATCCTGATTCTGGCTCCATTGTTTGTCTTTAACCCACCATATATGCGACTGTATCCACAGAAATATGTGTATGTAAGCGGATATGCTTTGTCAAACTCGCGTACAACCCCTGTTCTCTGAAACAGATAATTTCAACAGAAAGATGATGCATCAACTACTCCTAGCTTCTGTCTGGGGTATTCAAATGTCTCCCTGGGCAGTGGTTTGGTGAATATATCAGTAACCTATTCCTTGGAGGGAACATACTCTAATTTGACCTTTTGTTCAAGCACTTGTTCCCAGAGAAAATGATATTTGATAGGTATGTGCTTGGTCTTTGAATGCATGTCTTTCTTTGAAATACTGATTGCACTTGTATTATCACAAAAAATGGAGATAGGTGGAGTACAAGTGATTTGAATATCGTGCAATGTTTGCATCATCCAAAGGAGTTGTGTGCAACAAGATGCAACAGCCACATATTCTGCTTTGGCTGTAGATAATGCAATTGAGCTTTGTTTCTTGCTGAACCAAGATACTAATCTGGAACCCATAAAGAATGCACCACCACTAGTGCTTTTCCTGTCATCCACGCTTCCTGCCCAATTTGCATCTTTATATGCATGAAGTGTGAGATCTGTATCTCTAGGATACCATAAGCCATAATTTTGAGTTCCTTGAAGATACTTGAAAACTATTTTGACTGCCTGAAGATGAGTTTCCTTTGGATTTACCTGAAATCTTCCAACTATTCCAACTGCATGCATGATGTTTGGTCGGGTACCTGTTAGATAGAGCAGACTTCCAATCATCGATCTATAGGTTGGTTGATGCACTGCTGCTGATTCATCATTTGCGCTGAGGCTGAATCCTGTTACCATAGGGGTACATACTGGTTTCAAATCCTCCATCCCATATTTCTTCAAGATCTGCTTGAGGTACTTGGTTTGTGATAGAAAAATACCATCTTTGTTTTGTTGGACTTGTAAACCAAGAAAATATGTGAGCTCACCAAGTAAAGACATTTCAAATTATTTCTGCATCACCAAAGCAAAGTTTTGACTCATGGCTTCTTCATTGCTACCAAGATGATGTCATCAACATACACAACAAGTATTAGCAATTTATCATTATCAATTTTTATATATAGATTGCTATCTGTTGATCCTTTTGAAAAACCTTCTTGATGAAGGTACTTATCCAAATGATAATACCAAGCCCTTGGAGCCTGTTTAAGGCCATAGAGAGATTTTTTGAGTCTGCATACAAGTTTTGGATCATTCCCAAGGATGAATCCATCTGGTTGCTCAATGTATACTTCTTCTTCTAAGTCTCCATTTAGAAAGGCAGATTTCACATCCATTTGATATACTTTGAACTCCAAAAAGCTAGAAAGAGCAAGGAACATTCTTATGGCATCAAGTCTAGCAACTGGTGCAAAAGTTTCTTCAAAGTCTATACCTTCTTGTTGAGCATACCATTTGCAAACAAGTTTGGACTTTTTTCTAATAACATCTCCATTCTCATTTAGCTTGTTTTTGAATATCCATTTTGTCCCTATGACATTCTTATCATTTGGTCTAGGAACTAACTCCCAAGTGTTATTCTTTTCAATCTGATCAAGTTCTTAATTCATGGCCTTGACCCAGCATTCATCTTTGCATGCTTCACTTACATTTTGTGGTTCAGTGGAGGAGAGCAATGCTAGATAGCTTGAAGCTTCTGAAATGGTTCTTATTGTTTGTACACCTGCCTCTTTCTGCCCCAAAATTTGAGTTTCTGGATGATTCTTCTGGACATACCTGGATGGAGTCTTTTCTTCTACCCTTATCTGTTCTTCTGATTCCTCATAGGTGTATTCTTCATCATTAGTCTGATTTGATGTTGAATGATAGTCCTCATCATCTTTGAAATCTTCGGATTTTACCTACCTTGAAATGTTTCCTTCTTCATCAACCACTACATCAATACTTTCAAATATTTTATAAGTCTTTTATTGTAACACTTATATCCTTTGCTTTGGGGAGAGTAACCAAGGAGAATGCCTTCATCTGCTCTAGGTTCAAACTTGCCAAGGTTTTCATTAGTTCGTTTGATGTAGCATTTGCTTCCAAAACTTTTGAAGTATTTTACCGTAGGACTCTTACCATGCTAGAGTTCATGAGGAGTTTGTGTGCTATTCACCCGGACTTTTGTCTTGTTGAGAATAGTAACGGCAGCAAATGCAGCTTCACCCCAGAAGGTTGCAGGAGTTCCAGACTCATCAAGCATAACACGAACCATTTGTTGAACCGTTCTGTTCATCCTTTCTACTACTCCATTTTGCTGAGGAGTCCTTGGAGTAGAGAATTCCCTTCTTATTCCATGTTCTTCACAAAAATCGAAAAATTCATCTGAGGTAAATTCCCCTCCTCGATTAGACCTGAGGCATTTGATTTTGCGATCTGATTCATTTTCAACCAAGGCTTTGAATGCTTTGAACTTTTCAAAAGCTTCGTATTTATGCTTCAGAAGTCCTATCCAACACATCCTAGAAAAGTTGTCAATGAATAATTTGAAGTATTCTTCTCCTCGAGGTGACCTTTTCCTGGATGGACCACATACATCTGCATGGACAAGTTCAAGTGGCTTACTTGCTGATCCTTCCTTCTTAGGGAAATTAGTTTTGGTTTTCTTACCAAACTGATGATTTGCATATAGTATTGTCTAGAATTCTGATGTCAGGGAGATCACGAACTGCCTAATATTTGCATGCTTTCCTTATCTGAGAGAAGCTTAGATGCCCCAATCTTATGTGCCATAGCCAATGTTCATCATTCTTGCTTAGATAGCATTGTTGTTGTCCTCCCTTGAGTATGTATAAATTATTTAGAGTTCTTATGCCTTTGATCACTATTTCTCCTATATCAAGCTCACGAACAATACATCCATTTGATCGGAATATTACCTCATTTCCTTGATAACACATTTGACTGACACTCAATAGATTATGTTTTAAGCCATCAACATACATAACATTTCTATCTTTGACTTTTTCTTTCAAATTAATAGAACCTTTACCTTTTATGAATGCAGGGTGTCATTTCCAAATGAGACCTTCCTTTCCTTTTCTAAGGCACTATATGACTGAAGTTTTTCTTTATCACCTGTCATATGTTTCGAGCATCCACTGTCGATGTACCACTGATTTTCCTGTCCTTCCACATATAAGGCTATACCACATCTTTCTGGTTGCGGTTCTTTCTTCCTCCATGTTTTGGGACTCAATGAAGCTTGCTCCTTCTGAGTTGTTTGTCGAAACCTACTCCTGCATTCAAAATCTTCATGACCGAAGTTGTTACAAATAGAACATTCTATTTCATTTTCAAGAGCAAAAAAATTATTGTAGGTTCTTTCATGATTCCAATCACACTCCTTTGATTTTGTGCTTCTCTGGTCATGATGGTCTTGTAGGCAACACATTGAGCTGCTTTGTGTCCAAAGTTATGACAAGAGAAACATTGGCCATTGAAGAAATTCCTGCGATTATCAAACCTTCTGTCCAGGTGATTGTAGTTTCCATAGACATTCATTCTCGA
The DNA here is from genome assembly GCA_031772625.1 of Pinus tabuliformis. NCBI lineage: Eukaryota > Viridiplantae > Streptophyta > Pinopsida > Pinales > Pinaceae > Pinus > Pinus tabuliformis. Next base: position 869,999,365 of record CM062817.1, read on the forward strand.
GGCAAATTGAGAATGATTTACCTGCGGTTGGTTGTAGCTTCTGTTCATTCTTGAAGTAGATTGTCCCTGATGTACTTGGTGATCTCTGTTCATCCTTGAGGTAGATTGACCCTGATTTACCTAGTGATCTGCTATATGCCTTTGCTGTCGATTGTCAACCTGTTCACTTCTTCTTGCTACATCAAGATAACTTTTGGACGTGGATGGATTTTGTGCTTGAGATGATTCTTTAGTATATCCAAGACCTGTCTTGATTAGTGGAGAACGTTGCACTTTGATAATCTCATCTAAAGTTTTAGATCCTTTTGCAAATCTAAGATTAAGAGCTTTTGTTTTCTCAATATATTTTCTAAGTCCCACAATTTCACATTCTAAATTTTCATTGTGTTTTTCCCTTTCAGCAAGTTGGAATGTCAGAGTATCTATGATCATACTCTTTTCTTCTAAACATATTTTAAGTTTAGAAATTTCTTCATAGAGATCATTTTCATCTATAGCATCCAAGAAATCATCATCTCCAAAAGCCATCAAAAGTCTATAATCATTACATTGTTCATCTTCATCACTAATTGAAAATCCATCACTGTCTTCATGTGTATAATAGCTCTTCTTACTTACATTCTGTTTTCTATTCCATCTAACTGGTTCCTTACCTTTATCAAGCTTATCTTTATGAGGACACTTGGCTGCATAGTGACCGACTCTTCCACAAGCAAAGCATTTGAAAGGTAGCTTACTTATGAATATTCCAGAACCTCGTTGAAGGTTCTTGACAAAGTTTGATTCTTCATCTCCTTCTGACATATGTCCAAACTCATTGTAATCTCCTTTTCCTGAAGCTTTGAATGCGGCTTCTCTCCTCTCAGATGGTCCCCCTTTTCTCATTTCGAAAGTAGTTAGGATTCCGTGTAGCTGTCCAATGGTAATACTCTGTAGATCCTATTTTTCTTCTATGGCAGAGACTTTTGATTCAAACTTCGAAGACAAAGATCTTAGAACCTTTTCAACCAAAGTAAATTCTTTTCTCTTCACCCAAGTTTTTCATACAATTAACAATTTCATCTATACGTAAGAAATAATTAGCCACACTTTCATCAGTGTACATTTTGAGATTTTCATATTGAATTCTGAGAGTTTGTAGTTTTGCACGTTTTACTTGATTGCCTCCTTCATAGCTCAGAATGATCTTGTCCCATATTTATTTTGTGGATTTGATTTGCATAGCCTTGATGAATTCTGATTGAGATAAACTCCCTAATAGAGTATTGATAGCCTTTGCATTTGTTTCATACTACTTCTTACCAGCTGTATTTGTAGGAGTTGCTTATGGAAATGTGTATCCTGCTTCCAAGATATCCCAAACTTCTGTACCAAGAGATTGAAGATAGGCTGTGATTCTTACCTTCCAATAGACGAATTTGCTCCCATCAAAGATTGGTGGCTTGATAGATGCCTCTTTTTCGTAGTTGTTCATGATGATAGGTCTTCCTTCAAGCAATCAAGCTTCTTCTGAAGGACCTGCTCTGATTCCAACTGTTGGAAATAATACTGAGAGGGGGGGTGAATCAGTATTATCAAGTCAATTATTTTTCATTTCATAATCAGATTTGCATACGCTACTTCAGTTAGTGAAACCGGCGTATATACGCAATTGCAGTTAAGTTAACTCGTGTATAACTTGCAGACTTATAATCTTATTTATTCTTCAGATGTTGATTATTAATCTGTGTGTCAGAACCATATAAATAGTAACCAGGAATAGTAAAATAGAACAAACAATCACACACAAGAACAAGAGATATAGGTGGAAACCCAATGTGGGTGAAAACCACCTGCTACAATTCGTCTCTATCTTCTTTCAATTAGAAACTTATTTTTACAATGTTTGTGTACTGGTGCAGTCTTATACCAGTACGTAGGCTTCTACCTACAGAAGGCTAAAACCTTCTCTCATTCTCCAGCTTCTCCTGGAAGGGATCTACAACCCCCTTAGCTCTTGTACTAGCTGATGTACTAGTATGTAGGTGCAGACCTACAAAAGGTTACAACCTTCTATTTTCTTCCAGGGACCATGTTTCATAAATTTTCAGACTGGATCCATCAATTACAATAATCAAACATCAAATACATCTGCATAAACCAATCTCCTTCACTTCAATCAAAACTAAATCAAACAATTACTTCTCTGAATGATGTAACCAGAATAAAATAACAGTAACCAGAAACCAATCCTAAACCCAGAACACTGCAGCAATAAACATAAGTATCTAAAACATATTTCATGAGATGTACGCTACTTCAATATATAGAACCTGTGTGCATACGCTTCTGTATTAAGGCCAACTAGCGTATACGCTGTTTTGACTTACTGAACCAGCGTGTATACGCACCTCTGCTGTGCCGAGCCTGCGTACAGATCTATAAAAGATAATTTACCCTTTTCACTTATTTAGACATCAGTTATACCCAGATTATCAGATTTATAGATCAAATCATGCACCAAATATAACATATCAGAATCACACAAAGATACTACTATTCAAGCCTTAAGATCTTGTCCCATCAATAGGACTTACCCTTCTTCTAGCGCTCAGGTTCCTCTTTGGTTCAGATCTAGCTATGCACCATAACCCAATTCTAGATCTTGCTCTTCATAAGATATTCAATACTTGAGTGAATGCCATTGCCAAATGATCTCCTTCCCTTTTTATAGTCTTAGGCCTTACTCAATACCATGGTCCAAAACCATAAAGAATCAATACCATGGACCCAACACATCGGACGAGATACCATGGTCCACAAACATAGGTCCAAATACCAAGGACTAAATACCATGGACCAAAAATAAGTTTTTCCCACATGTACATGATTTTCCTTACATGAAAGTTCATGCATACGTATACGCGCCTTATGATCGTCGAACCCACGTGTATACGCGACTTGGTTAAGAGGAACTGCATATATCTCTTTTTCCTTCATTCTGAGAGCCTGAACTGTGATCTGTCATCTGAGTGAGTTGCCATCAAGGAAAACACCTGTGTCATAGCGCCAAACCTGTGTCATAATGCCAACATATTCAACATAACATAATCACAACATTTATAACAGAAGTAAAATAACATATACACAGATGGAAAGTACACAATAATTTTAGAATACTTCTCTTTATTGATGATTCAGATTCCAAATACAGACTCTATTCACCCCGTGCACATAGCTTCAGGGGTCCACGCACTTAGCTGCGGACTTCTACCCTAGGCCTCTGCACACTCAGCTGCAGATCCTCTTCCTACGCTAAGACTCTCTCTCTTAGCTTTTTACAGAATCATCAAGTACTTCTACTTCCTTTTTCTTCTCCTCTCCACTACTGAACTAGACTCCTCTTAAGACCTCCTTTTTATACAATCCCATGGTACGCAAACCAAGGGCAGATTTCCAAAACCAACACAACCTATTTAGACTAAGAGCGGAAAACCATTTTTGACTTTAGAGATCTTCGTGCTCCGTGACCACAAAATGCGGATACTTTACATTTCTTTATACAAAATTCGACCTTCTGCTCCAAAACTTGGATTTTTAACCCCAAAATTGACCCTCAGGGGACCCTTTCCCAACACATAGGCACTAACCTATTGGACACACCAATATCCACCACTGCAAATATTTGTAGGACCAACTTACTGGATACATCAACCCCTACCATTAAGCACCAACTTAGCAAGAGACACCAATACCTTTGATTGAGTAAGAACGCTCAATTAAAACTCTTCTTTAATGCATATAACTTCTCCAAAAGATGATAACATTTACATTGCATTCACAGAGTCTTATTGCTACTTCTACCTTCACCAGGTTTGCTCATTGTTTCTTCCATCACTAGGTCTTCTCACTACTTGTTCCTTCACCAGGTTTGACCAAAATTTGAGTCTCCAAAAGAAGTTTATGGTAAATGTCCCAAAGATTGTCTTTCTTGGCCTCTTCCTAAGAAGGAAATTATAAAACATGCCATGTATCCAATTTTATAAATCTGATTATGAAATTTTTACCAAAGGAACTTCTGTATGTATCCTGAAATCTTTGAAAATTTCACAGTTTGAAATCATGGAAAATCAAGTTAAAGTAAAAATTCCAAGCTAGCTTGTTTGAAACTTATTTTAGGATCATTTAGAAACCCTACTTCCATGTTATATATATCCAAATTTTTAGTGAAGAAAGATTCAAAATTTTAACTAGATGTTCCCCTTCATATGAAATTTTACCATTTGAAGTAGCCCAAAAAATGTGTTATAGAAAAAATACCAAGATGGCTCATTCACTCCACAAATCACATTTTTTCTCTCACACACTTTCCTTCCAATGCTTTCTCCTTTCATACATTATCATAGCCCTTCATGATAATTCAAAAAGTCATGTCAATTCATTTATTAAACAATTATTTCCCTTTTCTATTTCACTTTTCCAAATACCACGGGCTTCCTAAACCATGTTTTTGAAACCACCATTTCACTTTATGACTTGTCCTTTTTCATGAAAACCCCCTTTTTAATATACTTGGACACACACACACACACACACACACACACACAATATCAATGATATAAATCCCTTCGACATCAATATCAATAATTTTTTCAATAATCTCCCCCTTTGTCATTGATGCTAACCCTACAATGAAACACATATTGTTATGCAACTAGCTCTCAAAAAAGATAGATCAACGACTTAAAACTTATCCTCTTTGAGGAGGAAACCTCCTTTACATTACATAGCTGAACAATTGTTGGATGATACGAATGAAAAGACCTCCTTTGTATATATAGTAGTCTAAGGGGTCACAATATAGTCAGAGCCTACATAAGAATAATAATGTAAGGGCACAACAATAAAAATAGTGGGCTTCTATGGGGTACAACAATAACAATATGGGGGCTAAATGGGTACAAAAATAACAATAAGGGGGATACACTAGTATTATAGGGACCTAACATTCCCCTCTCCTTCAAAAAAGTGTTGTCCTCAATGCTTGAGTAGTTATGGATGCTTTTGTATAAAATTCTCATCCTCCCATGTGGAATATTCAGCGGGTAAGTTCTTCCACTTAATGAGATACTCTGAAATTGATCGATTCTGTAACTATCGGGTTCTTGTTTTCATGACTTCTTTAGGCTCAAATATGATTTTTATTTCTTCGTCAAGTTCTAGAAACATTGTTTGAACTAAAATCTTATCACTGATAACCTTATTTAAGCATGAAACATGGAAAACTGGGTGTACTTGGGAAAATGCAGGTAGCTCCAATTTGTATGCCATAGTACCAATATTTTGCAACACCTTGTAAGAACCATAGTACTTGGGTGATAATTTATTATCCTTCTTAGCTTTCTTGAGAGACATTTTCTTGTATGGTTGTAGCCATAAAAATACCCAGTCACCTACTTCAAAACTACTTTCACTGCGATGCTTATCTCCTGTTGTTTCATTTGATTTTCTACCACAGTGAGGTTATCCTTTAAGAGTTGGAGAACTTGTTTTTGATGCTCGTTGTGATTTTCCACTGCTTGAACCTTATAATTTTCTCTTAAATATGATGTGGTGGATGGTGGATTATGTCCATAAAGTTCCATAAATGGGGTCATTTTTGATGTAGTATGGAAGGAAGTGTTATACCACCATTTAGCTAGAGGTAAACACTTGACCCATTGTGTTTGTTTATTAGATACAAAGCAACGAAGATATCCTTCCAAACATTTCTTCACTATCTCAGTTTTCCCATCAGATTGAGGATGAGAAGATCAACTATGAGCTAATTGAGTACCAAGAAAAGAAAAGGATTCCGTCCAAAGATTTCCAGTGAAAATGGGATCTTTGTCACTTACTAGAATCTTTGGATTTCCATGAAGCTTTTGAAAATTTTCCATAAATGCAGTAGAAACTGTACTGGCTTTAAAAGGATGAGATAATGCAAAAAAATGTTCATACTTGGTAAGTCTATCGACTGCCACCATGATGACACTCTTTCCTTCAGACTTGGGTAAACCTGTGATAAGATCGATTGAGACCTCCTCCCAATTCTAACTTGGAATGGCTAAAGGTTGTAACAAACATAGGGTATTAATTGTCTCAACGTTATTTTTTTGGCAAACTAAACATTCTAGCACAAACTTCTGAATATCAGATTTAGGGCCATCCCAAAAAAATTCCTTCTTGAACCTATGGTAAGTTTTTAAAAATATTGAGTGCTTTCATAAGGGAGAGGTGTGCGATTCCAAAATAATGTTTTGTTTGAGTTGATAATTCTTACAAAGATATAAGCGATATTTGTACCATATTGAATAATTTTTCCTACTAAATGTATCAGATGTACTGGGATCTTGCTGCAACTTTTGAACGAGTGAGCACACCTCTTCATCATTCTTCCATTCATCCCTTGCTTTAGTTATCCACTCAAGTTGGATAATAGAAATGGCACAAAGCAATGCTTCCACATCCTCATCCTTTCTATAGAGTGCATCTGCAACAACATTTTGCTTCCATTTTTTTTAGATGATTCCAAATTCATAACCCAATATCTCTGTCACCCATTTTTTCTACTTTTTTGAAGATAATCTTTGTTCCAAAAAGTATTTAAGACTATCATGATCGGTTTTTAACTTGAAGTGTCTTCCCATTAGGTAAGGTTGCCATTTCTTTAATGCATGTAGTATTGCCAACATTCCCTTCTCATAAATAGGTTTGTGTAAATACTTTCCTTTGATTGGATGACTTTCAAAAGCAATGGGTTTTCCTTCTTGCATTAAAACAACACCAGTTCCATTTCCTGAAGCATCACATTCCACAATAATTTTTTTTTTGAAGTATGGTGTTGCTAAGACCAGTGCTTGGCACCTTGCCTCTTCAATATGTTCAAAGGCCTTCGTTGCTTCTGGAGTCCAAGAAAATGCATCTTTCTTTAGTAATGACGTTAGATGTGCTGCTATTCTCCCATAATTATTAACAAACTTGCGATAATACCCTGTCAACCCAAGAAATCCTCGAAGATGCTTTATGGTTGTGGGGATTTTCCATTCCTTAATGGCTTTAATTTTGTTAGGGTCTAACTTAATACCCTCACGAGATACAATATGACCCAAATATTCCACCTCCAGTACTCCAAAGAAATATTTGGAGGTTTTTGTATATAATTGTTTCTCCTCTAATAGTGTTAGGTGTGGAGCCTGATTATCTTCTTTATTCAAGAGGTATCGCCACATTGGACTCCAGTTCGTAATGTGGTGGCAACATTGCCTGTAAAATGTACACTACAAGGGGGGTCTAGGCGGGGGTGACTGTGATCGGATTGGGGGCAGCGCCCTCGAAGCTAAAAATAGATGTAAAATTGCCTTATAAAATGTTGTAATTTCATAGTTAATTGGGCCATTGTATTTAATTTAGGGGTTTTTTCCCTAGAAGGAAACCCCTCGCTATATATGAGGGAATTGTATTGCGTCTATGCAGATCTGTATTCTGAGCAAGAAAGGGAGAGGAGATTGTATGAGAGCGAAGAGGGAATTATAATGGATTTGCTGTAGGTTGTATCTCTTCATTTTGCTGGATAATATAAAAGGTAGGGCTGGCTATTTCTTCGTGGACGTAGCCCAAATTGGGTGAACCACATATATCTGTGTCTCTCTTGTTTTATGTGTTTTCTGTGTTTATATGTCTACAATATATTTTATGTGTTCCATTGCTCTGTAATATATAATTATCTAACAACTGGTATCACAGCTGAAGGTCTATTTGGCTGATAACTTGCAGGAGAGAAGGGTTCCTAGTTCGAGTGGGAGCAATGGCAAAAATGGTAGGTTTAGGGTCGAAAACTTTAACAGCTAAAACTACCATCTATGGAAGATGAAAATGGAAGATTATCTGTATCAGAAAGATCTGTCCCTACCATTGAGCAGAAAGACAAAGAAGCCAACGAGTATGACAAACACAGAATGGGATATTCTTGACAAAAAGGTACTTGGAACAATACGACTATGCCTAGTGGCATCGGTAGCCTTTAATATTTCAAAGGGAATGATAACGGAGGGTTTAATATTGAAATTGGCCAAACTATAAGAAAAACCCTCGGCCTAAAATAAGGTATTTCTTATGAAGCATTTATTTAATATGAATATGTCAGAAGGTGGATCTGTTGCTGATCATTTAATTGAATTTAATACAGTTACTATTCAGTTAATTTTTGTAGGGGTAACTTTTAATGATGAAGTTAGGGCTCTGTTATTTCTATGCTCATTGCCAGAAAGTTGGAATGGTTTAGTTATCGCCATTAGTAACTCTGTCTCTAGATCTAGTACTTTAAAGTTTGATGATGTTGTCGGTGCAATCCTTAGCGATGAAATGTGATGGAAAATCTCTGGTGAGACATCAGGTAATGCTTTGACTGCAGAGACTAGGGGAAGAAAAATGGAAAGAGGAAAGAACCCAGGATATCATAGTAAGTCAAGGAAAGGTAGATCCAAGTCCAGATCGGGGATAGTGTGCTGGAAATGTGGGAAGAAAGGACACCTGAAGAAAGAATGCAATTCTCGGAAAGGAAAAGAAGGAGATTCGCAACAAGAAAACAATCATGATGTGAATGTGACAGGTGATGTGTTGCAAGATGCATTGATTCTTTCACTAGAAAATATTATTTATGCCTGGGTGGTAGATTCAGGGGCCTCATTCCATGCCACACCTGATAGGAACATTTTCATGATTATGTTCAAGGATATTTTAGACACGTTCGATTGGGTGATGATAAACCCTGTAAAATCATTGGAATGGGTACAATTTTCATAAAACAGTAGAATGGAAATCAATGGCTATTGAAGGACGTAAGGCATGTTTCAGATCTGAAGAAAAATCTAATTTCAACAGGGCAGTTGGGAGGTGAAGGTTGTGTAACTACCTTTATAGATAAAACCTAGAAGGTCACTAAAGGAGACATGGTAATAGTGAAAGGAGAAAATGTTGGTACATTGTATTTATGCAATGGTATTTCTAATTATGTTAATGCTTTAACCTCTACAGGAGAAGATACTTCATTATGGAATCATAGGCTGGGGCACATGAGTGAGAAAGGGATGCAGATTCTTCACTCAAGAAAATTGTTGCTAGGTTTGAAGCATGTTGATTTAAAATTATGTGAGAATTGTGTTTACGGAAAACAAAAGATACTTAGATTCCTCAGAGTTGGGAAAGAAAAGAAGAGCGAAAAATTAGAGCTTGTGCATACAGATGTATGGGGACCTTCTCAGGTATCATCTTTCGATGGCTGTCGTTATTATGTTACTTTTATTGATGATGCAACCATGAAAACCTGGATTCATTGTATTTGAAATAAATCTGATGTATTTGATTCTTTTAAGAAATGGAAAGCTTTGGTTGAAAATGAGACAGGAAAAAGGTTGAAGTGTCTCAGATCAGATAATGGAGGTGAATATTGTAGCAAAGAGTTTGATAGGTGCTATTCAGAGAATGGAATTCGTAGAGAGAAGACAGTTCCAAGAACACCACAAGAAAATGGTGTGTCAGAAAGGATGGACAGGACAATCATGGATCGTGCAAGGTGCCTGAGATTTCATGCAGGATTGCCTTTACAATTTTGGGAAGATGCTGTAGGTATTGCTATTTATCTAATAAACAGAGGGCCTTCAAGTTCCTTGGATGGTGGTATTTCGGAGGAGGCATGGACAGGTGAAAAGGTAAACTACTCATTCTTAAAAACCTTTGGTTGTGAATTCTTTGTCCACATTAATAAAGAAAATAGAACAAAGCTTGAGGCAAAATCAAAGAAATGTACCTTTATTGGATATGGTGTTAATGATTTTGGTTATCGCTTTTATGATTATGAAAAACACAAAATCATTAGGAGAAGAGATGTCATATTCAATGAAAAGGTTATGTATAAGGATCAGATGCAGGAGAAGAAACAAGAAAATGAAAACAGAGAATACACAGTGCTTGATGAGATCACATAAAAAGTGAAGGTGCCTGAAAATCATAATGATCAACATCCAGAACAACAACAACAACAAGCACCTCTAACACCTGAAAGTGGTGTTAGAAGATCTACTAGGATATGTAGACCCCTTGAACGATACTCTCCTTCATTATGTTATGTATTGTTGACTGATTCTGGTGAACCAAAATGTTATGAAGAAGCAGTGCAGGTAGAAACCAGGAAGAAGTGGGAGCAAGCCATGAAAGAAGAGATGGAATCATTAGCACATAACCAGACTTGGGACTTAGTCAAGTTTCCTACAGGTAAAACAAATTTAGAATAAACGGGTTTACAGGTTGAAGGAAGAAGATGGAGGCAGAAAAATGTATAAAGCTAGACTTGTGGTGAAGGGGTTTGCACAGAAAAAGGGTATAGAATTTGATGACATATTTTCTCTTGTTGTTAAAATGAATTCAATTAAAACTATTTTAAGTTTAATAGCAGCTAAAGACTTGCATCTTGAGTAGTTAGATGTAAAGACAACCTTTCTCCATGGGGTTTTGGAGGAAGAGATATATATGAAACATCCATAAGGATATGAGGTCAAAGGGAAGGAGAGACTAGTGTGCAGGTTGAAGAAGAGCTTGTTTGGCTTAAAACTGGCTCCGAGGCAGTGGTATCTAAAATTTGACAGGTTTATGTCTGAACAAGGTGTATACTAGATGTCACTCTGATCATTGTGTTTATCTCAAAAGGAAAAATGATGGCAACTATATTATATTCTTATTGTATATATATGACATGCTTGTTGCAGGTTCTAACATGTAGGAAATAAATGTGCTCAAAAGAAAATTGGCGAACTCATTTGCAATGAAGGATTTGGGTGCTGCAAAACAAATCCTTGGTATGAGAATAACTAGAGACAGGAAGAATCGAAAATTAACATTGTCTCAGAGTGAGTACATAGAAAAGGCATTGAAAAGATTTAATATGCAAAATGCAAAACTAGTTAGTATACCTTTGGCTAGCCATTTCAAACTAAGTAAGGAGGTGTGTCCCAAGACTTAGGAAGAAATGGCTTATATGTCTAAAGTTCCATATGCATCAGCAGTTGGAAGCTTAATGTATGCAATGATTTGCACAAGGCCTGATATTGTACATGCAGTGGCAGTTGTAAGCAGGTACATGAACAAGCTAGGAAAAGAACATTGGATGGCGGTGAAGTGGATTATCAGGTATTTGAGAGGTACCACAAATCAAGCATTATGCTTTGGTGGTTCAAACATTGCTCTACAAGGATATGTTGATGCAGATATGGTGGGTGATAGAGATAACAGGAGGAGCACAATAGGGTATGTGTTTACTGTAGGTAGAACAACTGTCAGTTGGGTTTCAAAACTACGAAGTGTTGTTGCACTCTGAACAACGAAAGCATAGTATGTTACTGCTATATAGGCTAGTAAAGAAATGATTTGGTTACAAAGGTTTCTGGATGAATTGGGTAAGAAGCAAGAGTTGGGAAGGTTATATAGTGACAGCCAGAGTGCCATACATCTTGCAAAGAACTCTACATTTCATTCCAAGGCTAAACATATACAACTCAAGTACCATTTCATACGGTTAGTGTTGGAAGATGGATAATTGAAGTTGGAAAAGATACACACTAGCCATAATTCTACAGATATGTTAACAAAATTTGTAACCAGGGAGAAACTGAGATTTTGATAAGTTTCAATTGGTCTTCAAGTATGATGAAGAAGATGAGAAATAGCCAGGTCCAAAGTGGAGTCATTGTCCAGCAAATGAAGTAGCGGTGGAGTTGCTATAATCAGTCTCCAAGTGGGAGATTGTTGGGTGTGGAGCCTGATTATCTTCTTTATTCAAAAGGTATCGCCAAATTGGACCCCAGTTTGTAATGTGGCAGCAACACCTCCCGTAAAATTTACTCTCCAAGGGGGGTCCAAGGTGGGGTGGCTGCGATCTTTGGGAGCCCCCCTAGAGGGGGATTGGGGGCAGCGCCCCTGAAGCTAAAATCAAATGTAAAACTGTCTTGTAAAATGTTGCAATTTTGTAGTCAATCTGGGCCATTCATTAGGCAGAGATCTGACGATAGAAGTTATGTTTAATTTAGGGTTTTTTTCCCTATAAGGCAACCCCTGCTATATATGAGGGAATTGTATTGCGTCTATGTAGATCTATATTCTAAGCGAGAAAGGGAGAGGATATTGTATGAGAGCGAAGAGGGAATTACAAAGGATATGCCGTAGGTTGTATCTCTTCATTTTGCTGGATAATATAAAAGGAAGGACTGGCTCCCAAATTGGGTGAGCCATGTATATCTGTGTCTCTCTTGTTTTATGCATTTTTTGTGTTTATATTTCTGCAATATATTTTATGTGTTCCATTGCTCTGTAATATATAATTTTCTAACAAATAGTTTGAGTACCCTGTCATCATGTTGAACATGATCCTTCCAGGACTTGTTGTAGATTAGTATATCATCAAAAAATACTAACACAAATATTCTAAGGAAGGGTTTGAAAATTGAATTCATCAAATCTTGAAATGTGGAAGGTGCATTAGTAAGGCCAAAATGCATGACCAAAAAATCATAATCCTCATGAGTTATGAATGCTTTCTTAATTTTTTTTATCAGAATGTCCTCAGTCTTCATTCTAATTTGATGATATCCTAAATGAAGATCCAGCTTGGTGAAGTAAAGTTCTCCAACCAATTCTTCCAATAATTCATCAATGATAGGAATGGGAAATTTATCCTTAATAATAATCTTGTTGAGATCCATATAATCTGGAAACATATGCCATGATCCATCCTTCTTGTGCACCAATAATATTGGAGTAGAGAAATAAATTTGGCTAGGTTGAATTATACCAGCCTCCAACATTTCTGCAACCATACATTAAATTTCACTCTTTTCGGAATAAGGATATTTGTAAGGCCTGATGTTTGGAGGAACACTTCCTAGAATCAAGTGAATCACATGATCATGATCGCGAATAGGTGGGAGGCCTTTGGGAGTCTCAAAAACCTTAGAAGGATTGTCTAAGAAAATTTGGAGATATGGAGAAATATATTATTTCGATGTTTGAACCCTTAGTGATAATAATTATGTAATTACACTCCATTGTTCTTTCATCAGAAGCTTTTTCATGCCATTAGTGCTGATTATATTTCTTGGTTTCTCTGTGATACACCTTAATTCAAATCCCTTTCCTTCCCAAAAAACTTTGAAGAAAATTTCTTGAAAATTGAAAGCTATATTCCCCAAAGATTGTAACCGTTGGACTCCTAGTACAACATCAACACTGATCATTGGAATGGAAAGCATTGAACTATTCAATACATATTCCTCTATGGTTAGCTTGATATCATGGCACTTTCTAGAGAAATTTATAGTTCCTTCATTTGCAACCATCACTTGACACTCTGGTGCTAGATATAGGAAGCAATTCAATTCCTTGGCTATCTTACAATGAATAAAATTATGGGTACTACCTGAATCAATCAACACTATTACCTTTTCCTTTTGATATATCCTTATATCTTGAGATTTTGAGGAGTGGTAATTCTTTCAAATGCATTAAAATATATGGTAGGATTCACTTCTACTTTCTTTGGGGTTGGTTCTTGGTGTATACCCTCCTCATTTGATGTTTCTTGTTCCTTTTCTTCCTCCTCTTCACAGCCTATGTAGAATAATTTCTTCTCAGCACACTTATGAACTTTAGTGTATTTTCTATCACAACTGTAACAAAGACTTTTTTAATTTTTTTCCTCCAATTGTTTTGGACCTTGTAGTTTGTGGAAGACTAGGAGAAACAAAACTTCCATCTTTATAGTTGTGAGTGGTAGACTTCCTTGTTGCCATAATTTTGCTTTCAACTTTTCTTGCCACCCTGAATGCCTTCTCCAATGAATCAGGTTCCCAAAGGGGAACCTCATGTTGGATATTATATTTTAAAGTCCCAACGAAGCCATCAATCCTATGCTCCTATGGAATATCGGTTACCCTAATATTCAATTTTTGGAAGTCTTCAATGTGCTCCGCCATTGAACCCTTTTGCTTGAGATTTATCAATTGGCTAAAGAAGGTGTTGCTCTTTGTATATTCATAATGTGATATCATTTCCTACGTAAACATTGACTAGGTGACAAGTAGTTTATGAGAAAAAATCCATCTATACCATACAAACTGATTAAGTTATAAATATAAATATGAAATACATACCTCTTTTGACGATTGAACATCTTATGGATCAGAATATTGCTCCATATGTAGTATCCATGTACCTGGATCTTTGCCATCAAAATTCCTCACATCTATCTTTGGAATTTTGTGGTTCTTAAACCTCACATTGGAGCCTCTAAAATCATAATTCATATTCCTTTTGTCCTCATCATGATTTTCACGGATTACCTTGTCACCACCAGGAATAATTTCTTGCAACAACTTTGTCAAAACTTACTTTAAACCTTCCATGTATGATTTTAAACCATTCATGTCAGCTTTTAAACCATCCATGTCGCCCTTTAAACCATCCATGTCACATTTTAAACCATCCATGTCACCTTTTAGTCCATATTTGGTTTCTCTTTGTGAGAGCGAAAGTTGTTGCACTTGATCCCATAATTTTGATATATCATGCTGCAATGCTTCCTCTTCATGCATCATAGTAGATATTTCTGAGGGCTTAATGGGTGTAGAATTATTTTTCTTAGGAGGAATTTTAGAACCCAATACTGATATATATGCTTCAATATTCCCTTAGAATAACTTCAAACCGATTATTCAAACAAAGGTTATGCAATTTAAAAGAATAATACACACCTTTTTCTTTCTTCTAGGATCTCGATCTTGAAATGGTTGTAACTCTGTAATTTCAGATCTCCAAGTTCTGAAATTTATTCCTGTGGCATCTCTCTGAGTATTATTTCTAATCCCACAAGTTTGATCGAGATTGGGTTCTTCAAGAAAGAGTTATGTCCAATCTCCCATGATGATCTAATTATGTTCTAGTTCAGTAGATAGAAGTTGCTCGTGATTCCACATGTCAGTGTTTTAAAATTCAGCCTTGAAATTGATACACGAAAAATTACAGTTCGTTGAATTTCATCTGATTTTTATAGAATTAAAATCTGATGCCTGAAACAAAAGTTATGAAAATTTTCCCTAGGTCACCTATTTGATATTGAATTTTGGAGCCTTCAAAAACCCCAACTTCCTTTGACCATATCTTTGAAAATATAGAGAACCAAGATCTGAAATGTTTACATGAAGTTCACCAAGATTTCAGATCCATGTGGTCACAATTTCAGCTTCTGAAGCCTCGCAGAAAAAAAAAGTTATAGTGAAAATTTCAATATGACCCGTTTCAAGAAGAAAAACCCTAGAATCCAAAAATCTGATACGACTTAAAAATTATCCTCTTTGAGTAGGAAACCTCCTTTACATTACATAAATGAACAATTCTTATATGAGACAAATTATAAGACCTCCTTTGTATATATAGGAGTCCAAGGGGTCACAATATAATCACAACCTACATAAAAATATTAATATAAGGGCACAAAAATAACAATACTGGGCTTCTATGGGGCACAAAAATAACAATATGGGGGCTACATGGGCACAAAAACAACAATAAGGGGGACACACTAGTATTATAGGGACCTAACACATATTTCCACCAGGAATATAATATCATTGATATAAGTCCTTTGAAATCAGTGGCAACAATTTGTTCAACATGAAAATAACTCTCTTTTCCAACTTCTTAAATAGCTATAACCAATCTACCTTCACACACCCATTGGGTTTTAGATGAAACATGAGATACTTGAAACCATCTCCCAAATAATTTTGCTGAAGTGGTAAACTATTTTTTACTTCACTAAAAGAGCTCCTCATTAATTTTTGTAACATATAGAATTAACTTCCTCTATTAACATCCATCCTCAGTGATTTGGTGAAAAATAGCAGGATATCTCTAAGTCTACAAATCCCTACTAGAAGCTGAGCAAAAACATAACACATCATTGACGAAAATAAAATTATGTCACCACAAAATCCCTCCAAATTTTAATGACAATCACTAATCTTTTGCTTTTAGCATCTTCAACCAAGTAACTCAAACCTTCAACCATGAGAATAAATATATACGACAACAAGAGACAACCCTGTTACAGGCATCATCATGCTTTAAAAAATCCTAAGGAAAGAATCATTAATCAATACTGTAAAATTCACTAATTTGACACAACCCATTATCCCTTAGACTAAAAGAATAGAAAAAGGTATATGAATCTATAGTAAATGAAGGTATAGCAAGAAATTATATCATATGAATTAGAAATATCTAAATTATAAAATGTTGTAGGCATATCCCCAACTTAATTGAATGAATCACCTCCAGTATAGATCCAATAACTTCATGAATATAATGACCTTTAAGGAAATCAATTTTCTCAAGAAACAAAAAATTGGATAGATAATGCTTCAACCTTATGTCAATCACCTTTAAAATGGATTTATATAGATTGTTGCACAAATATATTGGCTGGAAATCATTAAAAGGTGTAGGATTATCAACCTTCAGATTAAAAGTGATGAAAGTTACATTTACACTTCCAGGAACCTTTGCACTGAGGTGCACACTCTCCACTACTCTCCCAAAAGCTCAAAAAATTACAATAGAAACTCCACTATCTAGCCATTGAGGCCATGGCTTTGTTTCTTTTTACATGACTTAAGTATTTCAAAAAACTTGGCTTTTGTAATAGGTTTATATATCTCATTACAAATATCCTCTATCACCATTCACATAAAAAATGAGTCCATGTTGAGAGTATTTTCTATATTAACCTCCTCGAGAGCCTTAAAATGAGACTCAAAATGTTCTACTACCATTCCTACTAATCCTACTAATCCTTAAGAGTCTCTAATAATTGTACAATTATGAGATGGAATTTCCCATATGACATTTGAGATTTTACAATGAGAAGCAAACTTGTGGAAACAATCTATATTATTATCCCCCAAGACCAAAAAAGTATCACAACTTTTGATTCTCTAGCCACTTTCTTTGTCCACTAAAAGTTTTTATTTTTTGGCCTCTAATGACTTAATCTTTTGAAGAGTTTCCTCATGTAATAAACTCTCTAAATTAATACAAGTATGCACCAAGTCCTCATCAACTTCTTTCAAGAAAAAATCTCTTTCATGGTATCTCTGGATCAGGCCAAAGTTTTTTGCTTTAATGACTTCAAATGTTTAAGAAAGTATTGACATAGAGACATTATTTGCAACGAATCACAATGGATCCAAGAGGATTTGACTAAAGAAAAAAATTATCCCTCCAAAATCCACCCTATGTTATACTTGAAAGGAACCCCATGTTTCAATAAGGAATGATCCAAATTTGTAGGATCAAAAAATGATCCAGGAATCTATTTCCATGGACCCACAAACTTACTTATTGCACATACATTAGTAACTCATCTCATATTAAGAATATATCCTATTGTTTTGTAATTCCATGATTGTTTTTCTAAGTAGGTTTAACCTCAGCGAGTTCTACATTTACTAGATTCGTTGCCTTCAAAAGATTAATTAGAAACCTTGCCAACAAGTCCAATCACGAACTTGCATTACAGCAATTTTGAGGTCTAAAATGGGATTCCTAAGGAAAATAATAAAATAATAGTTAAAATAATAAAATACAAATTATGAATTTTTAAAGAAAAAGAAGGGAAACTACTTTTTCTTTTTATAATTATTATTGTGTTTTCAGCTTATACCCTTATAAGTTTACTCAAATGTCAAATGTAGACACCCGTTGGATGCATAATTAAATTCAACATCCAACAAGTATCGACTTTGTATACTTTTGAGTAGACCCACATCGAAAAAAATGAAAATACATGAAAAAAGCATGCAAACATGCCTTTTTCATATATTTTCATTTTTTTTCAATGTGGGTATACTAAGAAGTATGTAGAGTGGGTACTTGTTGGATGTGGAATTTGATTTCGCATCCAATGGGTGTCTACACTTGATATTTCAATAAACCTATAAGGAGATAAACTAGAAATACAATTAAAAGAGTAGTTTTCTTCTTTTCCCTCCAAAATATTTTCCCTTGGGGATGACATCATCATATTGAATCTTATCAGTTATTTTAAAGTTAATTTTGTTAGTACAGTTAATTCCCCTAATGCATTCCAAACCTTTGCCTAAAGAAAGGGTAAATTGAGGTTCCCACCAAATATTAGTAGCCTTAACAATCATAAATGAGAATGGGGCAAACGTTCATAAAATGTTTTCTTTTTTCCATGGAGTCCATATAGGTTCAAGATACAACTAAGAACCCCAATGGTTGGGGAAAAAACTCTATGCACAAATATGGATAAATAGAACAAGAATTCAAAAGAGACAAACTATTATTACACCCTATGATCAAACCACCCAAAAGCCTCACAAACGTCACTGGCACAAATTCCAATTACATAAAAAATTATCCAATGCAACCACTTGGGGTGCTCCTAGCACCATGGTTTTCTATAACAAGAATACATCCAATTTTTCCAATTCAATAAAATGCTTCAAGAATTTTTGTCCTTGGACTCCTAGCCCATGGATGTTAACTAAAAGAACCTTCAATGAGGTCAACCTCTATTGAAGCACAACCTGCTCTAAGGCCTCCAATAATTGATGTTTGTTTTCCTTGATTAATCTTCTTTATTTCCCTTTCCTAGGCCCGCCTAAGTGCTAATTTATGACCCAAAAAAACTCATCCCTAATCAAACAACCTAGCCACTCCTAAGCATTATAAAGGACTAGAATCTAGCCTAATATCAGTCTCCCTTGACCTTAGATTATATCAACCTCTCCCTCTATAGGAGAATCTTGATGATCTTGAGTTCTCTCCTGATCAGGATGGGAAAAAAATAGGTTGATAAGGATCCAAGATATCATCAAGGCTCTTGAAATTGGCTTTAACCTCTATTTCCAAGGAAAAGAGGGAATTCATTCCAATAGTCTATTCCATTAACATTACAAGGTAGAAATAAGGTAAAAATGTTCTCCCAAAATATAAACATTATGGACATCTACTATATGCGAGGAAGAGGGAATAATATTAATCAACATTATGCTTCTACCACCTTTTCTATCTTCTGATGAAAGCACCTTTCATGAAGGGAAGAAAGTGCCATGTCTTTCTAAAGAAAGAATTGTGTGTAATAGGAATACATGGTCACAAGATCCTTCTATATGATGGATTGAAAAATCAACAAATAAGAATTCACTTCCACCTTTGCTAATATTTTCTTGAGGCATGCTCCCAACACTGACAACTTCTTTTGGAGAAATATCATCCATCACTTTTGAGGCTATCTCAAAAACTTGATGGGCATCCTTCAACATTTTCCTCCAAACTTTCCTAATAAATCCTTTTGGACAATAAAAAATAACATGCCCTTAATCATGGAACCACACACATTTATACAATAAATGCACATAATCTGACTTCTTAGTATACTTAAGAGTTCCCACCTTCAATTTAATAGATTTAAACAAACATTTGTTGAGGTGTAAGTCCACAAAGAACCTTACCACCAAGTTTTTCATGCTATCCACAAAGTTTTCATCCACTGTAGTGCAACCCAACATATTTCCTATTGAGCCAATAACCAACATTAACCATATTTCCATAGACGAACTAGGAGTTTCACCTAGAATTGGATACTTTCTAGGGATTTAGAGGCTACATTAAACAAAGAGTGTTAGAGCTTTAAGGAGAGAAGAGAGGAATTTCAAAACCAACTACCCTTTAAAATGAATAAAGAAACCTACCTGGATCAAAGAATGAAACTATATCAATGCTTAGCAATACTGTGCACCATCGAGTTGTAGCCTAATCTTGGAACCTAGAACTAATCAACCCATGAAGATATAAGCTCCATCAATACTTTCTGACTAACTAATTTTCTAACAAGCAAAGTCTTTGATAAGTGTAGAAGCTGGTCAAGTTAAACATCCTTTTCCACCTCCAAAAAAACATCTCCTCCCCTACTCCATGTAACCCTTTCCTTCTTTCTACCTTTTTTACCTTTAGACCAACCACCCTTGCCAACTTGAAGCTTTGCTATATCTAAAGATGTGCCAAAAAAACTGCTAACAGTCTAAACCTATTGGGACATCAATGCATTAGCTTCTAAGCACATACTAGTTGACATGATTGAGAACATCCTAGAAGGAACAACCATCACCAAATCACCTAATGGATTTGGAGTAAATGAATTACTAGCTACCTCATTCTAGATTTGTGTAGTGGCATTCCAAATGTATGGCAAGAAGCCTTCCCTAATTAAAGGAATTGGATTCGATTACACAATTTGATTGAGCCTTGCCTAAACCGACAATGATGAGACAATCTAGACCTAACATTTGACTTCCCTCTTGTTGAAAATGCAACAAGATGATGGAGCTTAGTGAAAAGGAGTTGCCTTCACTAAGTGGGCCCGCAGGCTATTTTTGGCGCAAAGTCTATTTTTAGACATATGGATCATGGTCTATGAGTTGCAGGATGCTATTTGTGGATGATTGGTCATGTTGGTAAAAATAGATGGGCTTCTATTTTCAGACATATGGGCGGAGTCTATTTTTAGACTGCCAGGCTAAAAATAGAACAGTCAAATATTATTAGCTCTTAATAATATTTGGAATATAAACATTATCTTATCATCTTGGAGCACTTCAGTTCAAGCTATGGATGTGGCACATGCAGCTGCCAAAAGGAAATACGCTTTTCTTATGGGTCAGTTGAGCTATTGCATGATGGACTTCAGTTAGAACTCAAGTGATTGAGTTTGGTCGAGTTGATTGAGGAGTTGATGGAGTTGTGTTCAGTTTGACTTAGTTGAACTAGTTGTATTTAGTCTAACTGCAGAATACACTAGTGATGAGTGATGTGAATTAATTATTAATTAATTCACTAATTATTAACTCATAAAGAAACTAAAGAATACATCAGTTAACTCAGTGCATGGACAGTTCAGTGGAGACAAGTGTTAGAGGTGAGTGAAAGGGCAAGACAGTTGTCAGTTGTGACTATAGTTGTGCATGAGATTTGCACAATCAATGGATTGAGTATTGCCAATGAGGATTACGTGGTTCAGCCAAGGGAAATACGAGTTTGGATCAACCATTCTCATCTATTCTCATGCAGGATCGCGCAGTGGAGGCAAGCAAGTAGCGGAGGAGATTTGAACCTGTGATTGATTCAGATCTGAGCTAGTTTTGTGTGTAACAGGTGGAGATAGTACTGAGTACTTGTGAGGAGTATTGTACTATGTATTGTTACATGTTCTCAATCATTATAATATACAGATAGTGTGGGGTTTTCAGCTGTATGCTTTCCCCGGGTTACATACTGTGTTAATGTGCGCATGCAATTGATGTTTCATTGTTTTTAATACTGCAAAATTGATGATCAACGTAGAGGAGGTTATGTATTATGCATGTATTCCGCAATAGTGTATAATCGGGATAATCTCTGTGAATAAGTATCATATTATTCAAAATTTCTACACCTCTCATCACCCTTGCAAACCTACCTATCCTTTAAGTGCTTTGAGAACCTTCCCACTAATAAACCAAACTATGGGGAAACATGAAGGTTTGATCCTCTACCAATACATCATTCGAGTAGTGCACTAAGGGATTGTAGTTCTCCAAGTTATCCATTTCAACAACCCCAAAACATATCAACAAAACTTAGCTTAGCACGTATCCCCCATTTTGCACATGGTCTCTATTACATAATTACATTGTAATTATTGCTTTTTTATTTTTTATTAATTTTATTTGACACCATTTTTGAAATATAAAACATTATAAAAAAATAAAATTCAACTTTTTTTTTAATAAATAAAATAAACAATAAATTACGCTCTCATATATCCATAAACATGATAAATAAATTGAGTGTTAAAATAAGTTTTCAATTCAAATTGACAAGCCATGAGGAACACATCAATACATAAAATAGATTTCTTTTCAAATTGACATGATTAATAAAAGGCCATATAATTTGGACAGGTAGATTTGAAAGAATTTGAGGAAAACGATATTATATTTATACTTTTTTAGATTTGACATGATGAAAATTGTCAAATAGTCAAACTTAATATAATGAATTTGAATTATTTTCCCTTTTTGGGATGTGTATTGGAAAAATTAAATTTGAATTATTTTCCCTTTTTGGGATGTGTATTCAATATATATATATATATATATATATATATAATATTAAATGATTGTGGTTAGTTTTGGCGCAGTTTAATTGGTAATGGTTATGAAAATGAAATATTACGTGTGAGGATGTCCGAGACTCAAATCCTCCAGATTCACCTGTCCCTGCGAAAGGGGCATACATGGAAACCTTGAGGTTATAGTGGTAGTGTTTGGAATCAACCCCATATCACACGAGTATAGGACCAACCTAGTTGCTAATTCTTCAATATACATTTCAAAAAATACAAATAATGATTAAGGTTAAGTTCTATTTAATTAATTTACTTTCTAGAATTTTAATAATAAGTATTTTTTGAAAAATAAATTAAAATTTTAAAAGAATATAAACTTTAAATACTAAAAATATTAATAGCATAGTCTAATTAGTAAATAAAATAGTCTTTTTCCTGTAATCAAAATATATAATGAATTTTATAATAATGCATTTTTGAATGCATAAATGGATTCAACAACTTGAAAAACCTTAAGTCACTTGAACTTTACATAATTATTAATTGAATTCACTTTGGATCACAAATTAATAAAAAATATTATCACAAATTAATAAAATATATTAAATTTATAGTTTTTATACGTGTAATCTAACTAATAGATGAAATGACCTTCTTAAGAGCATTTTTTTTTGGGTTAATTTTAACCAAAATATGATAGAGATTTTATTCAATAATAAAAAAATTTATTAAGAAATTAAAAGTATCCTTAACCAATCGAGTTATTGGTAGAGCGATGAAGGTGGGGAAACCCTAGGAAAATTACACTGTATTTTCCATGGCGGCTTAAGCTTAACAATTTCTAGTGACTTCGTTCATCGCTGGTAGGTTTGAAAGGTGTTTGTGGGGCGATATCCATTGTTTTTTAGGTTTTGTATGGTGTGCTTGTATTCTATCATTTTCCCAAGGTGGAAGCTTTCTCCCAGGTGGGTTTATACTATTTTTTTTTACAATCTCCATGAAGTGGTAATTTCTTGGGAGTGTTGGCTTTTCCTGGTAGTGGTATGCTTTTACCTAGTTTGTTTTCATTTTCTGGTGGGGTTTTTTCTTTTCCCATGTGCTCACGGGGGTTATATAGGGCTATCTGCTGAGCTGGTAGCTTCCTTGAGGGTATCATGGCCGACATTGAACAAGTATACTACGACTCGATTACTCCATATAGAGGTTCCATTTTCTCGAGTCCTGGGGGTTTTACTCCTTGTGGTGAAAGTAGTTGTAGCTAAGTGGGTGGTATTGAGAAAGGGTTTCCAATACATTGTGGGTTGGCATGGCCAGACTACCACTTACCTATTGGGGTTCCCTTATCTTTGTCGGTTTGATTTCCAATTACTTCTCCGAGATTTTCTAAGGTAAAATTCATATCTTCTCCTTTTCATTCTTTGGGTGATATGTCATGTGGTTTTCCTACTTCAGTTCATCCATTTATGGGTTTACATGAACCAATTTTGTTTGGGTATTTTTCGGCCTCTCTTTTGGATTTGGGGGCCCCTCTTTTGTCTTATAGCGAGGTTTTCACATCACTTTTCCCTTATTATTCTGGAGGGGGTTTTCTAGGGGCTTCAAAGGGTTTTTTGAATGTACTTGTCAACATTATGCCTCCACAGGAGGAAATGAAGGTTTCATCTTCGAGCGAACACTCTTAGGAAGAGGGTGTTTAGGCTAGAATTGGGTCATGCCAAGTGGCTTGCGATGTGGATGCAGAGAACCTTAGCCTACATATCTTTGGTGATAGAGGGATATAAGTGAGAGATTCAAGAATTTTGAGGCCTTGAAGAGGGCCTCAATTCCGACCCATTACAATTTGTATTTTGGGAATGACGTTGAAATGTCTCAAGCAGTGGATCTTGTTGAAAAGTATTTCGTAGGCCGTGCTCAGGGTTGCAATCTGGTAAGGAGAGCATCCTTGCTTGGCGTGACCAAATGAAATGTTTGAAGGTTGCAGCAAGTCCATAAATATACATGTTGGAAAAAGGGTAGTTTCAACTCTTTTTAAAATCCCATAAGGCAGCTTCAAAGGTATCAAATACTGTCTGGTCTATTGACGCTACTCCCATTATTTTTAAATTATGGTCTCTCACTTTCGATGCCATCTAGGAAATATGTGTTGTGATCCTAGTTTGGGTTTGCCTCCTAGGTTTTCCTACTCATATGTGGAATCCCCAAAGTTTTGATAATTTAGGAAATTATTTTGGTTATCTTCTTGAAGCTGATTACTCTTTCCAAGAGATGCCGAAGTTGATAGTGGTGCGTATACTAGTCAGTTTTGACCTGCATATAAAGAAATTACATGATTCAATAAATATTATTTTTGAAGGCGATTGATGAGCCCCAAAAATGGGTAACTTATTGGGCTCATTTTGCCTATTTTTCTCCATTTATCCACCATTCTTCATAGTTTATGTATGCTTTTGAAGTATGTTTATGTTAATTGAATGAATGAGAATAGTCACTTGACCATGAAGGCTAATACGTGTTTGCTGCAGATTTTTGGACAACTTTTGGACCAAGGTCAAGCATTTATGGACCATTTGACATCCAAATACGAGTGGAAAAGGCTGAGGATTCGTAGGAAAGGTGTATCCTGCACTAAATGACCCCTTCCTCAAGTTCTCCACCATCAGCTCGGAGTTCAACAGCCCACCAAAGTCGATTTCCAAAGGTAGCCGAGCAGCTTTTATGAAGTAGTTGAGTACTGCAGTTTTGAGCCGCCAAGCCCCTTGAATTAAGTAGGACTGTTGGAGGTCCTCGTAGTGCATAAGTAGGGAGGCTTCCAGCCTTTGTAGGTTACTTGTTGAACATTTGTATTTTGCACTATAGTGCTGCTTTATTTCTGAAGCCCATTTTGGAGCTTCTGCTGTAACACATTTTGGACATGGTTGTTTTTTGAGTAATGGAAACCAGTTTTATGTTGCATCAGTTCTGAGCTTCTTTTAGGAGCCTGTAGCTCTTAGGGTTGGGCCCAACCCAAGTGCCAGGACCTCCTCCATGTACTGTTATATGTTTTTCTTTACTTCTTCATAAAATAGTTTCTGTTAGCAGATTAAAATCTTGCTTGGTTATCTAGGACAATTTTGATGATTGAAAAAGCTTTCATGTTTCAGAGTGATGTGATAGGTTGATAGCAGAAAAGATCTTCAAAAAAGGCCATCAAGCAAACTTGGATCTCACCTCTCCCTCCTCGGGACCATGAGCTGAGGCCACAATGTCCTTGCTGCCACAAAAACACCGTTCTTGCTTCTTCATGCAATTGCTAGTGTTAGTTTCTCATTTGTAAAAGTTGATACCAGATGTGATTACATGCTTAGGTTCATTCTTGCCTGGTTTTCATAAGTGTTTCACATGATTTTCTACCAAGGGATTTCTGTTCATCATGATTGCTAGTTCCTAAGTCAAATTAGGTTAGAATAGCTAGATACTTGGTTTGCATGATATTTGTTTGGTCAGTTTCAATAAGTAGTGTACAAAACACCTAGGAAACCTCCCTGCCTACCCTCCCTCCATCAGCGCAACCTTTTCCATCCCCTAGCTTAGATTATTGCCCTTCGTTTGCCACATTTCCTCATTTTGACCTAATTTCCATATTTTTGTGCAACATTGCTCTATTCATCCTTGAACAAATCCAACCATCCTTATCACTTCTCAGCTTCACCTACCAGGTCATAAACCTCTTCACACCCTCATCCAACCTCCATTTCCACTTCTCCACCTTTCTTCCACCATCAACCCTCCAAAATCTCCTTTCGGAACATCCTGTAGAACATCTTGTAGAACCCTTGCAGACTTCCTGTAGAAGATCACGAGAGCGATTTTTCGAGATTCGATCACTATGAAACTCTCTGAAAGGGTGTTAGGGACCCCTTAGGCCCTCTTCTCACCTTCCCAACCTCCTGCAAGCGCCCTCGCCATTTCCTTCCATCAATCAACCTCTACACAGTCAAAACAGTTAAGCACATGCATAATAATTCCACAAGATTACTCAAAAATACAAAAAGACATTCCTTTTCAGATTTCACTGCAAGATTAGCTTAGTCACATGCATTCCGCATTTCTATAAGTCAATGGCATCCATTTTCGCTACTTTCATCTTTTTCCTTGCACCAATAGGGTTAGTCTGTAGAACTAGAGTTTGCTAGGGTTTGCATTCCTTTTTCACTTTCAGCTTCTTTCTGCAAGTAGACTAGCTTCCCTTGAGTTAGCTTTCATCCATCGCCTAAAAGCTTCTTCTCAGGGCTCATAGAAGTTGTCTTAAGCTCCTAGCGGACTTGTGCTAGTTGATCCAGTGACAGCTGCGGCAAGAGCTAGTACTTGTGCATATAGCACCGTCGCTTTCAAGTTTGTTACGAACTACCAGGGTGATAAAAGTAAAGAAGGGAGTCCCAGGAGTTGCAGCATTATTGCTGCAATACTGGAGCCCACCATATTTTTGGTGCCGTTGCCGGGGAAGCGTCAGAGTATTTGTGATTGTTGCTTTTCTTCTACTTTCTACTTCAATCTTCTGCTAAGTAGTTTATTTCATTTCCATTCTGCAATTTCATTTCTGCAAAAGTATATTAGAAATTTCCTGCTTTCATTTCATTTCAGCAAGCATAGATTAGATATTTCCCGCTTTCATAGATTAGCATTTCAATTTCACAATTTCAATTCTGCAAGCATAGATTAGCATTTCAATTCTGCAATTTCAATTTTGCAAACGTAGATTAGCATTTCAATTCCGCAATTTCAATTCTGCAAGCGTAGCCTAGCATTTCATTCCTGCAATTTCTTTTCAGCAAAATAGATTAGTCCTTTCCTTCTTTCATTTCAATTCCACATTTTCATTTCAGCAAGATAGATTTTAGTTAGTTGCAATTCAATCGCTTTCAGTTTTGCAGGTACAAGTAGAAAAAAACGCCAAAACTCCACTAAACATATTCCATTTCATGCCTCGTAGGAACAGAGACAATACAGGGAAATTCTTACCCAACACCCCCACCACATCACTGAGTCACCCTTCTCTCTTCTTCGGTGGCAGTGATCCAGAAGAACCTATAGGTGAACCTCCAGAGATATACGAAGATCCTATAACAAAAGAAGAGCAAGAAAACATTCCTCTTGAGACCATGGCTGAAAACAGAAATGGTAGAGAAGATGAGGAGAGAATAGAAGGTGCCTTTCCCATCTGAGAGACCAACGGGGACATGAAAATGAAAAACATAAGTCCCTCAGCCTTACCTCATTTCCATGGATTGACCACTGAAGACCCTGATACCTTCCTATTTGAGTTTGCTGTCCTTTTTCGAACTTATGACTATGTAGAAGATGAGCAAAAGTTGACACTCTTTCCCTCAACCCTCAAGGATGCAGCACTACGCTGGTTCATGGGGTTACCCGGAAACAGTATCACAACTTGGGCTTAGATGCAGCAAGCCTTTAACAAAAAATACTGGGACTACTGTAGGTCAAAGGAAACAAAGGGAGAAATATTTCAGATGACCATGGGAAGTGATGAGTCTTTAGAAGACTATGAAGAAAGGTTCCAACTTAGTTATAAAAGGGCTAGGTGCACACTGGACCCCAAATATCTGAAGCTGGTCCTGCTCCAAGGAGTCCCTGAAGACCTTCTAGATACCCTCCATCTGCTAGTTGGAGGAGACATCTACCAACTACCTTATGAGGACATAAAGACTGTGTTTAGAAACCACTCTAGGGCAGCCTGGAAAAGAGGTAGGGGGAATCCACTTTCAACTAGTGCCACCTTCTCCAAGCATGAGTTTGCAAATCAGATGGAAGACCTCAAAAGTGATATGAGACAGACCATTTCCATGCAACTGGATACCTTTCGAATCCAACAGAAGAAAGAGGAAGTTGAGAAGGCTTTGGCCATCTTTTGTCCCAGGTGTACAAGGAAGCATCCTAAGAACGAGTGTCCATTGCACTCAGTGGAGGTATGTTTCGTTTGTGAGGAAGACCACCCCACAAACTAGTGCCCAACCTTACCCAGACTTAAAGCCATGTACCAAGGGGTTGAAGGGGCCACTGAGCCACTCTACTTCCTTAACCAAAGGAGGCTGCATGGATCCAGACCTTACCATTAGGGGATGCAAGGAACATTCCAAACCTATTACAACCCCAAACAATCCACTCATATGCCTTCTTGGGGCCCCCCTGCTCATCCTTCCTAGTCCGCACCTCCTCCTTGGTCTTATCCATCTCAATACCATACTCAACCTGCTGCTCATTCGTTTCACTCTCATGTTCAGCCACAACCTCAGTGGAATGCACCTCAACCGGGGTGGAGGCCCCAATACAACTCTCCTCCCGCTATTTTTTCTCCACCTCCTGCTCAACCACAACCATTACCTCCTGATCCTCCAAGACAACCCCAGATTCGTGCTCAACCGAACCTGAACCCCACAATAGACAAGCCCAGTAGGTATACACTAGAGAGACAACATGTCCTACCTATGTTGTGGAGATTCAGGAGATCAACCTACGATCTGGAAAGGTCCTTCCAGATCACTAACCTCCTCCCCTGGAGGATGAGGAAGGGAAAGAGGAAGGTGAACCCAAAGCCATTCCACCCTTTCCTGAGAGACTAACAGTAGCCACACAACCAAACCTAGAGGAGACTGAACTTCTGGGAGAACTTAAACAGTTGTGTGTGAAAATCCCACTTCTCTAGGCCATAAAAGATGTACCAATCTACAACAAATTGATCAAGGAGAAGTGTTTAAGGCACCCAGGAAGGTCCAAGAGAGATGCCCTGACCATCAATGTCATAGGACAACTATTCGATCTGATGTTGGGGTAGATAATCTATCCAAAATATTTGGATCCTGGGAGTCCTGTAGTAGATTTCCACATCAATGGCACCACAATCCCCCACATCCTGATCGATCTAGGGGCTGCCATCAATGTGATGACCAAGGACACTATGCTCAAACTCAACCTTCAGAGTTCCTTAAGAAAGACCTCGACAGTACTGCAGTTAGCAGACCGCTCCACCATGACTCCCGAAGGGATCGTGGAGGATGTCCTGGTCTCTGTTAATTCTTGGGAGTACCCTGCGGACTTTTTGGTCCTTCAGCCAAAGGAAAAACTCACTCAATACCCCCTCATTTTTGGAAGGCCTTGGTTAGCTACTTTGGATGCTTACATCAGCTGTCGAGCTGGGAGCATGACCATCAAGAATGGGCCTATGTCCAAATAGCTAGTCCTATACCCTCCTGCCCAACCTCTACTAGAACATGACTTACCTCTCTGGTTGGAGGAGGAAGATGAGGACGAAGTCTACTCTGCACCAGTGTGCACAATGGAAGCCACTCGGGGGGGTCCTCAAACCGAGGACGACCTAATTGAGAAGTTGATTCAAAATCCACCTCCCGGTGTGCTGCCATTAGAGAAGTTGGTGGAAAGTACCCAATCCCGCGCTTTAGTGGACCTCTGTGTGGCTGATCCGACCTCTCCCAGAGTTAAGAATGTGGAATTTGGCCCTGAAAGAACCTTGAAGATCAACTCATCCTTATCTCCCTCTCAGAAGAAGGAGCTATGTAGCCTATTGAACCGCCATTTGGAGGCTTTCGCTTGGAGCTATAAGGAAATGAAAGGAGTCCATTCGTCAATCTGTACCCCTCACATTTACATTAAAGAGGATTGTAAACCAGTCAGACAGCCTCAGAGGAGAATGAATCCAGCCCTTAAGGACATCGTTAAAGAAGAATTGCAAAAGTTGTTGGATGCAGGATTCATCTACCCCATCTCGGACAGCGAATGGTTTTCTCCTCTGGTGGTTGTGCCCAAGAAAAATGGGAAGTGGAGAATCTGTGTAGATTATCGAGAACTTAACAGAGCCACCAAGAAGGACCATTTCCCTTTGCCTTTCATAGATCAAGTGCTAGATGGGATGGCAGGGAAGAAGTTCTTTTCTTTCCTAGATGGGTTCAACGGGTATAATCAGATCCAAATCAGCCCAGAAGACCAAGATAAGACCACCTTCACTTGTCCTTGGGGAACCTTTGCCTACCGGGTCCTTCCCTTTGGACTATGCAACGCTCCTGCCACTTTCCAGAGAGCAGTACTGAGCATATTTGCTGAGCTGGTTCATGATTCAGTAGAAATCTACATGGATGACTTTACTCCTTATGGGTCCAACTTCCAAGAAGCATTGACTAACTTGGGAAAAGTTTTAACCAAGTGTATTGAGATGAACCTGTCCCTTAGTCCTGAAAAATGTGAATTCCTGATGACTGAAGGGACCGTGCTAGGCCATACAATCTCTCAGCAGGGATTACAGGTGGATCCTAACAAAATTGCTATCATCCAAAAGGTTCCACCCCCTCAGAAGGTAAGAGATGTTCGGAGTTTTCTAGGCTTAGCAGGATACTATAGAAGATTCATCAAAGAATTTAGTAAGCTAGCCTCGCCATTGTTTGGTCTTTTGGGGAAAGATGTTGAATTTAAATGGACTGACAACTGCCAAGAGGCTCTGGATGAATTAAAAGATAAACTGGTAACTGCCCCAATTCTGAGAGGTCAAAACTGGGTCCTACCTTTCCACATCCACACCGATGCCTCAAACAAAGCCATAGGGGCAGCCTTAGGACAAATTGAAGAGAAGCTACCATATTCCATATACTTTGTCAGCAAAAACCTGTCCAAGGCAGAATTAAACTATACTGTGACTGAGAAAGAGCTCCTAGCTGTAGTCCATTCCATAAATAAGTTCAGACACTACATCATTGGTTATCAAACACTTGTACACAATGATCATGCTGTGATAAGGTATTTGATGAATAAACCTGATGTGAATGCTTGTATCATTAGACGGTTACTTTTAGTGTAGCAATTTGACTTAACCATTGTTGACAAGCCAGGGAAGGAAAATGTCGTTGCTGATTTTCTGTCTAGATTAGATTTGCCTGCAGATGAAGAAGGGACGGTGGATGACCAGATGCCAGATGAACACTTGTTTGCTATTTCAGTACTCTCTCCATGGTTTGCTGATATAGCGAACTACTTGGTCTCAACACAGTTCCCTCCACACCTATCCTCGAAAGAAAAGAGTAGAATTGTGAGGAAAAGCGCCCCCTTCACTTGGATTGGGGGCAACTTGTTCAAACTCGGCCCAGATCAGATCCTGAGGTGTTGTGTTAGGGAGGAGGAAGTTTTTGACATTCTCCTAACCTGTCACGATGGACCCTGTGGAGGCCACTTTGCAGCAAAAAGGACTGCCTTCAAAATTCTACAGGCAGGCTACTATTGGCCCACTCTTCATCAAGATGTCAGAAGATACATCAGCCAATGTGACTGATGTCAAAGGATGGGGAAACCGACTCCGAGGGATGAAATTCCCCTCCAACCTCAAGTGACTTTTGAGCCATTTGAGAAGTGGGGCATGGATTTTGTGGGTCCTATCAACCCTCCTTCAAAGCAAAAGTCTTACATCATTGTGTGCACAGACTACCTGATGAAGTGGGCAGAAACAAAGGAAATCAAGACAGCGATAGAAGAAAAAGTGGTTGAGTTTTTAAGGGAAAATATCTTCTACAAATTTGGCTACCCAAGAGAATTAGTCATGGATCAAGGGAGTCAGTTCACCTCTAACCTGATTGAAGACCTGCTCGCCCATCACAAGATCAAGCACAAAACTTCCACCCCTTATCATCCGCAAGCAAATGGGTAGGTGGAAGTCACTAATAGGGCTTTAGAAGAAATTTTGACTAAGGTGGTGAGCAGCAGCAGAAAGGATTGGGCAGATCGCTTGGTTGAGGCCACCTGGGCCTACAACACCACTTGGAAAACCACAACAACTTCCACACCTTATGAAATGGTCTACGGGAAGAAGGCTCTGCTGTCCATAGAGTTAGAGTACAACACATTAAGGTTGGCAGCTCAGCTGGACTTGGATCTCACCCATGCGCAATAGGAAAGGTTACTATAGCTGAACGGATTAGATGAACAGAGAATGCAGGCCCTCCTCCACTCAGAAGTAGTTCAGCTCCAGAGAAAGATATGGCATGACCGACACCTTAACAAAAATCAATTTCAGCCAGGAGATTGGGCGCTGTTATATGACTCAAGATACAAGGATTTCAAAGGGAAGCTGAGGACAAGGTGGCTGGGACCATATGCAGTGGAGAAATGCAATGACAATGGTTTAGTCCTTATCATGACCATTGATGAAGAAGCCATACCCATGCTTGTCAACGGCATTAGCTGAAAATCTACAGGAAGCCCGTTTCCAAGTAGGAGTTCATTGAAACTCTGGATAAGTCAGTGATGGTAGTGGAGCAGGGCCTTGTCTCTACTCCATCCACACCTTGATCATAAAAAAAAAAAAAAAAAAAAAAAAAAAAAAAAAGAAAGATCATTGGGTGAAAACCTCTTAGAGGCACCCAGGGTAGACAGTGAGGGTGAAAACCTCCTGGAGGCACCCCAACTGTCTCACCAAAAAAAAAAAAAAAAAAAAAAAAAAAAGAAAAAGAAAAAGAAATAGGCCTGATTTCTGTTGAATAATTGCAGGTTGCAGGGAAGACATTGCAGGTTCGGGGGGGGGGGGGGAGCACAAAACAAGGATAGAGGTCAACACCAAACTACAAACATCCCTCACACACACCTCCTCCATGACCACTCCCCTTTCCTAGGATTTGATCGCATTCAGGCTAAGATTTCACCTTCTACAGGAAGTTCTATATCTTCTACAGGAAGATCCTGTAGAACCTCCAGACAGGAAAAAATTGATCATGGGAGGGAATCCGAAGGTTGGAATCTACTTATTAAGCCTACAACCACCCCTGTTTCTGTCCATTGCCATACATCACCCTGTTTCATCTCCTCACACCTCTATTGCACCCATTCTGTCATTTATGCCTGCACAGTCACACAAAGAATTATAATAAAAAAAAAACCCTGTTTTCCTCACACTGCCAGCAAGAACTTTGAATGACATATCTAGCAGTGGTGTTTCACTCTCCCTACCTATCAATCTCCATCTAGACCCCTCATCAGCCGAATCCCTTGTCAGCAGTATAGCCCTGCTCGTTTAGCTTGCATCCCAGGAGGAGAAGCAGCTACAGGACATCCTACAGGAATCCTGTAGCAGCTGATCCCTCTGGAAGACATACTATGGAGACGAGGACAACCAAAAAACAACAAAGGAGGCATGCAAAGAGCTTGTCTTGAACGCGGGAACATCATCAACAGCCAAAACCAAGCAACACCTGAGCATGCAGCGATAGAAACCAATGGAATGAATTTCGAAACACGTGCATGCAGCGTCAACGACTGAAGGATTGGGTTCCAAAACCATGCAGGAAGCAGCAACAAACGAAGAAATGGTTCAGAGACCCGAAATCTGCATAACGTGGCCGTGACCATGCAGGTAAGTGTCTAAACTCATTCGTCAATTACATAAACTATATTTTAAAAAGCCGCATGCCTATGGAAATGGTTGGATAGAATGGGATCGGTGGCCAGTCAACTGGCCACCCTTGTCCAGTTACATAGCCTTGTGTGATCCGAACAAGCTCAGTTACATTCAAATTTCCGACGAGATGCGTAGCCAACACGTGTGGAGTGTCCACTCAGGGAGAAATCGTCGGGACTGGTAGTGGTGGCGGCGGTTAACGGCAGAGGGGAGGTGATGGTGGCCAGAGACACGCAGAGAAATTATGGCAGTGACGTTGGATCAACGGCTTGATCCGGCCACCTCATCCCTTCGCCATGAATTACACTGCGGTTAAAAGATGCTCGGCTGAAACTCACACCACCCTCTGTTCATTTGCGCTTGCAATGTCCTCGACTGAAGTACACGTCCTCCGCTCCAGAAACTGTTAACTAGTCGTCCACCACCGGTTTTTCTACCTGTTTTTGAGAATCTCCCGCATATCGGGCTTGCTCAGAAGCACAGAGATATTCTACAGGAACTGGGGAAGCCTTGTACAGGAAAGGGTTCTACAGGAAAGCCTGCACAACCTTCCGGAGTAGAAAAACCTAGGATTTCTCGTCACCAAATTTGGAGCTCCAAACGAGGTAGGCTCGACAAAACTCTTTATGCATGGTGTGATTTGAAAAGGTGGTGAATTGAATGATATCAGAGTGGGGAACCAGAGAAAAATCTACCTGTGGATTGGAAGAAAACATTTGCCTGTGTGTTGCACTGGGTTTCTCAGTTGTTTTTACATCCAAATTCTCCTCCACGTTCCTATTTTTTTAAAATTCTCCTGTAGAAAGATATGCAACTGTGGAGGTCAGCCTGTGTATGAAATTTTGAATTTGAATATCTGTATATGTGCTGGGAAGGAAAAATTGAGCTCTGTACTCTGTCTATAGAAACGAAACTCTCCCTTTCATAAACAGGCAACCGTGTTTTGGGCAACAACAGTTTTGAAAACCAGGGAATAACTGTTAATTAATATTGACACCCGAGAAATTCCTTCTTGAGTTAAGGAGGAAAACCATAAGCAACATTCCTTTTTTCTTATCAAAGCAAAAAGAAAAACACTCTCACCATGCCAGGGGGATTCATAAGGAAAGAACCCTCAGACACCAGCAAACTGCACGAGCATCCTGAGGTGGTGGATCTTTTCACCGGGCCAATTGGATGACATTTTTTGACAAAATTCGGGGTCATGACGAGGAGATAACAGAGGAATTTTTGATGTCCCTGAGACCTCAATCAAAGACACAGGCCACAGTAAGTTTTAGGGGTTTGACCCTAGAAATTACCCCTGAGCTCATCAGCTGTGTTACTGGTCTGCCATTAGGGCTCCCTTGGAGCAAAGAAGAGAGGTCATTGGGCCAGGTTGCCAAGAAAATGTTCTTCCTACTAGAGGAACATCCTGTAGAAGACAAAAATGGGGTTAGGAGAACCAGCTTTCCTCCTCTCTGGAGTGAGGTTAGTTTTCAAATTATGAAGTACATTACATGTGTGGGGAGGTTTAGCATTGTCTATGGATACCATTTCAGGTTGCTGTGTGAACTAAGGCATGGGATTGATTCACCTCCAGCCCAAAAGCTGAGCATTCCCTATTTTATTCTTTAGTCATCATTGAATGTGGTACAAAATTGAATGAAGGGACCCTAGATCAGCTGGCCCATCATGGGCTAATTAAGCTATTAGCGGAAGATGCCTTGCATACCTACACTGTCCCATATCTTGGGAAATATTCCGAAACATGTCCCGGGATAACGATATTGGAATCCTGGCTGAAGACATCACCTCATCTAGTAGTGAGGAGGGAGAACACACTGAAGAAGGTAAGAAAACCAATGATGAAAGAACACAGGACATTCAAGCACAACAAGGACATAAAGGAAAAGGAGGAGATGGCCAAATTGCTAAGCCTAAAATAGAGCAAGGAACAACAACACAAACCCCAAGGGAAAAGTGACTGCAGAGGAGAGCAGAGAAGGCAGAAACATCCCAAATGAAGGCTATCACAACAAAAGCAGTCACACGAAAACAAAAGGGAAAAACAGATCTTGAAATGGCTGCAATACAGGTAGAAACAGTTGACACAGGGACTTCTATAGGAAGCATGGAAAAAGAACAGCAAAGGGGGAAATCACCTGAAATATTGGCAAGAGAGGCAGCAGCTGTGCTTGCCGCCTTAAAAACACCTCCAAAACAAAAAGGGAAGTGAAAGAGGCAAACCTCCATGTACTTTAAAGCAAGGAGGAGCACACGGATCAAAGTAGGCAGACCCCAGCCGCAGTGAAAGGAGCCAATTATCATTGAGGACACAACACCTAAACCAAAGGAAGGGTCTCCTTCAAAGATATCTGTCACCTATGAATGAGGAAGCCCAAAAACTTCCACCTGGAGAGAGAGACTGAAGACAATGGACTCAAAGACAGTTCTACAGGAAGCTGAGAAATCTCTACAGGAAACTCGGGCTAAGCTAAAAGCGGCCGAGAAATTGGAGGAAAAGGCGGCCAGACAATCATAGGAGGAAGAAAAGATAGAGGAAATATTGGAACCAAGCCCTCAGCCCAGCTTGGACTCATACTATAACCTGTTAGAAGTCGGGAAAATAATTCCCCAGAAATTTTTGGTGCCACTCTTCTTTGCACTGGAAGAAGAAAGAATTAGGACTCACACTTGGATGAGGATTACCAAGTCCAAGGGTGTGGTGGACATAGGCCCCCTAGAAGAACAACTCAAGGAGTCAAGGAGAGAATTAGCCATGGTGAAGCATGTGGAAAGTAGTAAGAGGGCCAAACTACAGGAAGAGAACGAGCTGCTGAAACAGCAGCTATGGCTACAGGAAATTCATAAGGACGACAGGCCGTCCATTCTAGGAGAACATCAATAATAGGAAAAGCCTCAGCAGACAAAGAAACCTCTAATGAATAGGAGAAAGTGGACGGGCTGTAGGCCAAGGTTGAGGCACTAACAAAACAGCTACAGGAGAAGGAGTCACAGGCAACTGAGGAAATATAGTATCTAAAGCAACAGGTACAAGAATAGGAAGCCCAACTGGTCTGCATGGCCAGC
This sequence comes from Pinus tabuliformis, assembly GCA_031772625.1. NCBI lineage: Eukaryota > Viridiplantae > Streptophyta > Pinopsida > Pinales > Pinaceae > Pinus > Pinus tabuliformis. Next base: position 870,036,135 of record CM062817.1, read on the forward strand.
TGGGCAGTAGAGGCCTTGTAGTGTAGGCAACCTGCCAAGTCATATGCTCTATATCTTAAAGATCAATGGTTGCAGTTCCAGATTAACACCTTGGCCCAAAGGGGCACCATTCCATTTCAAAGCTACCATCAATTCATGACCTTTTGTGATAGCAGCCCAACAGAGGATAAGGCTAAGTTATCCGAATTATATTTACACAACTTGGCCCTTCCAAACATGACTCTTTGCGACCCCAATGCTACATTGGGAGATGTGAAACTTATGGCCATGGCCTCCTGGTTAAATCATGCGGAAAAGAGGGCAGTATAGATTCGGGATATTATGAACAGGGAGCTGAGTGAACCACTCATGATCAGGGCAGAACCAAAGGATACATCAGCTTTAATACATGCCCATCAGCACTTGGCCAACAACCCTTAGGATTTACCATATTACATTAAACAACAAGCTCAAGCTATTGCCCACTTTGAGGACATGGAAAGACTGTTGGGGGATAACTGCATTCATGCTTGCACAAGGAGGTGGAACACATTGCCCCACAGTTTGAAAATAAGAGAATACCACTCTCCAACCAGGATGAGGGAGGCCTTGGCAAGGGTACTCCTCTATAAACAGTCAATGCAAAATCTGCAGGTCAATTGTGTTGAAAAGTGTGCAACAAGAAATGCTTGTTGAGAATGCAACAAGATGATGGAGCTTAGTGGAAAGGAGTCGCCTTCACTAAGTGGGCCCGCAGGCAAATTATGGCGCAAATTCTATTTTTGGATCACAACAGGAGTGATCACAGCAGGAGTGATCAAAGTATATTTTTAGACTGCTAGTCAAAAATAGAAAAGTCAAATATTATTGTCTCATAATAATATTTAGCCTATAAACTTTATCTTATCCTCTTGGAGCACTTCAGTTTGAGCTACAGATGTGGCACATGCAGCTGTCAGAAGGAAATACATTTTCTTGTGGGTCAGTTGAGCTATTGCATGCAGGACATTAGTTAGAACTCATGTGGTTGAGTTCTATGGAGTTGGATGAGAAGTTAATGGAGTTGTATTCAGTTTGACTTAGTTGAACTAGTTGTATTTAGTCTAACTGATCAATAGACTAAGTGATGAGTTGTGTGAATTAGTCATTAATTAATTCACTAATTATTAACTCATAATGCAACTGAAGAATACATCAGTTAACTCAGTGCATGTACAGTTCAGTGGAGACAGGTGTTAGAGGTTGAGATTGCTATTATTTGTGCATGAGATTTTGCACATGCATGGATTGAGTAATGCCAATGAAGACTGCGTAGTGTTGGGGCCAATACTAAGAAATATATCTTGTGCTCACGCGATTCCCAGTGTGGGTGATTCTCTTGAGGTAAAAACGAGTTTGGTTCAGCCATTCTCATTCATTCTCAGCAGGTATTGTGTAGTGGAGGCAGGCAAGCAGCGGAGGAGATTTGGAGATCAGATCTGAGCTGTATTGTGTGTAACAGGTGGAGATAGTGCTGGATACTTGTGAGGAGTATTGTACTATGTATTGTTACATGTTCTCAATCAATATAATATACAGATAGTTGGGGTTTTTAGCGAAATGCTTTCCTCGGGAAAATACTGTGTTGATATGTGTGATTGATGCTTCTATGTGCGCATGTTATTGTTTCCGCTTCTATAAATTGATGATCAACGTAGAGGAGGTTATGTATTATGCATGTTTTCCGCAATAGTGTATAATCGGGATAATCTCTTTTGAATAAGTGTTTATTATTCAAAATTTCTACATGGTATCAGAGCTGTTGATCATCAGATCTACTATTCAGGAAGTGTTTACATTCTATTTCTTCAGGCAGAGTCTGTAATCAGGCCAGGTAGCCTCTGGATTCATCCTTCTTTTAGAAGGTGAGATATCCAGTGAATGCCCATACAATCAATCTCTGTACAAGAAATACTTTGTTCTCACGAATTCTAGATCAGAGGCGGTTGAGTTTTGAGCTGGTGGAATTCGAATTTAATTCCAAAGCAAGAGATAAAACTCAGAAACATTAAGTGTGAAAATGGTGACAGTATGCCCCAGTATCTCACGAAGTTCACCCAATGCCGGGATGAGCTGGGAAGTGTGGGGGTGACTGTCAGATGAGGATGGTGAGTCTGGCACTCCTTGACCTTCCTAAGAGTTGGCATAGCTACTAGGACTCGGTGAATGGAAGGGAGAAATTGCCAGGATGGGAGAGACTTTGGTCGGATCTTGTGCAAGAGGAGATTAGACGGCGCACCAGAGACAGTTCTTCATCTATGCATGATTAGGAGAACTGTGCCTTAGCGAGTAAGGCGAAGAAGGGAAGGGGAAGGTTTCTCTTTCCGAATCTAGTTCTTCCAATGATGGGAAGAAGGTTAACAAGTCGAAGGTGCAATGCTTTCGTTGTCATGAGTTGGGCCATTATGCTACTAATTTCCCAAAGAAGAAGTCCAAGAAGGGATCCGGGAAGGATCTGAAGGTGAGGCACTTGCTTCACAGTTTGAGTTGGATTTCACACTCTTTGCATGCATGGTTTCATCCATGGTGGGAAGTGGTTGGTTTCTTGACAGTGGAGCTTTCCACATGACCGGTGATAAAAGTTTGTTCAGTACTTTGGAGGAGAAAGATCTCCAGATACTCATAGGGATGGGTAATGATGAGAAGTATAGTGTCTCAGGTGTAGGCACGGTTATTTTTCAGAGGGAGCATGGAGCTCGCCTTACCTTGACGATGTCAAGTATGTACCAGGACTGAAGAGAAACTTGGTTTCGATCGCGATGCTAGAAGATAGAGGCTATGATGTAGTCTTCAGTAAGGGAAAGGTTTTCCTTAGACACATCATCACTAGACAGGTGAAGCAGATTGGTTCACGGGTCAAGAACCTGTATGCTCTTGAGGTTCAAGATGCATGCAAAGCCTTGAGCAGCGAGGCAACTGATGGAGACTTGGTGGTTGAGAGGGAGCGTAAATTACCGCTCAACATGCAGAGCCAGAAGAAGTCTCAGACGATTGTGGAGGAGCCACGATTGGTGCAGCAGCTTCAGGAGGTTGTGGAGTAGCCACAACAAGGGAAGCTGAGAGGAGATCGAGTAGAGACATCTACTCATCCAGAGACCTCCAGTAGGGGGAAACTTCGAGCCAGGTGGGATGAAGGATCACATGTAGCCATACCTCCAGGTAGGAGGTGGGGTGATGTGGATTGATCATCCCAAGGAGGAGGGGTAGAATCCTTGAGGTACCCAACCTCTTGGATGAGAACTTGCTACGGGAGCCCCAATGTGTAGTAGCATGAACTGACTGATTGGGTAGAGGCAGATGCGGATGGAGCGGCAGAGAGAGCGACAATGTAGGGAATCCTAAGACAGCGCATAGCATGCAGGCTACAACAATGCGAGAGGCACAAGTGTTTTGCACAGTGCTAGGTGGCACAGAGAGGTGTGCAATGGTGCGAGATGCATGGAAATGTTGCAGTAGCGCAGATGTCAGAGAGGGAGCACTTGTTAGTAGCAGGTAGAGCTTCAGCATCAGAGTATGTTCCTAGCCCAACGGAGTGGTCAGTTAGGAGTGTTTTTGTTCCAAGTGTTGTTGGAGCAAAGTGGAGTGGGCAGATGTGTTGCATGCAGAACATTCCAGAGTTTCAGGATTGGGTTTGAGAGGAAGCCTTTCTTGTTGAGAGGGAGTGTTGAAAAGTGTGCAACAAGAAATGCTTGTTGAGAATGCAACAAGATGATGGAGCTTAGTGGAAAGGAGTCGCCTTCACTAAGTGGGCCCACATGCAAATTATAGCGCAAAGTCTATTTTTGGATCATAGCAGGAGTGATCACAGTAGGAGTGATCATAGTCTATTTTTAGACTGCTAGTCAAAAATAGAAAAGTCAAATATTATTGTCTCATAATAATATTTAGACTATAAACTTTATCTTATCCTCTTAGAGCACTTCAGTTTGAGCTACAGATGTGGCACATGCAGCTGTCAGAAGGAAATATGTTTTCTTGTGGGTCAGTTGAGCTATTGCATGCAGGACATCAGTTAGAACTCATGTGGTTGAGTTTTGTGGAGTTGGATGAGTAGTTATTGGAGTTGTGTTCAGTTTGACTTAGTTGAACTAGTTGTATTTAGTCTAACTGATCAATAGAATAAGTGATGAGTTGTGTGAATTAGTTATTAATTAATTCACTAATTATTAACTCATAATGCAACTGAAGAATACATCAGTTAACTCAGTGCATGTACAGTTCAGTGGAGACAGGTGTTAGAGGTTGAGATTGCTATTAGTTGTGCATGAGATTTTGCACATGCATGCATTGAGTAATGCCAATGAAGACTGCGTAGTGTTGGGGCCAATACCAAGAAATATAGCTTGTTCTCACGTGATTCCCAGTGTGGGTGATTCTCTTGAGGTAAAAACGAGTTTGGTTCAGCCATTCTCAATCATTCTCAACAGGTATTGTGCAGTGGAGGCAGGCAAGCAACGGAGGAGATTTGGAGATTAGATCTGAGCTGTATTGTATGTAACAGGTGGAGATAGTGCTGGATACTTGTGAGGAGTATTGTACTATGTATTGTTACATGTTCTCAATCAATATAATATACAGATAGTTGGGGTTTTTAGCGAGATGCTTTCCCTGGGAAAATACTGTGTTGATATGTGTGATTGATGCTTCTATGTGCGTATGTTATTGTTTCTGCTTCTGTAAATTGATGATCAACGTAGAAGAGGTTATGTATTATGCATGTTTTCCGCAATAGTGTATAATCGGATAATCTCTGTTGAATAAGTGTTTATTATTCAAAATTTATACAAATTGGATCGGCCTAAAGTTCAGTCCTCCCTTGCTTTTGGGATTGCTGGAAGGAGTTAAGGAAGAAGAAGAAAATAGGCAGTGGGAGGAAGTGGAAAGAAAAGTAGGATCTCATGACCGGGAAGAAGACATCACCTCGGAGGCCTAGGATGTGAGGGAGGCAGTCAAAGCTATCAAGGATGATGAGCTAGATTAGTTGCTCAGAGGATGAGCAACCCATTTAGAAAGGGGGTGATGATGAGCCCCAAAAATGGGTAACTTATTGGGCTCATTTTCCTATTGTTCTCCATTTATCCACCATTCTTCATAGTTTATGTATGCTTTTGAAGTATGTTTATGTTAATTGAATGAATGAGAATAGTCACTTGACCATGAAGGCTAATACATGTTTGCTACAGATTTTTGGACAACTTTTGGACCAAGGTCAAGCATTTATGGACCATTTGATAGAAAAATACGAGGGGGCAAGGCTGAGGATTCCTAGGAAAGGTGTCTCCTGCACTAAATGACCCCTTCCTCATGTTCTCCACCATCAGCTCGGAGTTTAGCAGCCCACCAAAGTCGATTTCCAAAGGTAGCCGAGCAACTTTTATGAAGTGGTTGAGTACTATAGTTTTGAGCAGCCAAGCCCCTTGAATTAAGGAGGACTGCTGGATGTCCTCGTAGTGCATAAGTAGGGAGGCTTCTAGCCTTCGTAGATTACTTGTTGAACATTTGTATTTTGCACTATAGTGCTGCTTTATTTCTGAGCCCATTTTGGAGCTTCTGCTGTAACACATTTTGGACATGGTTGTTTTTTGAGTAATGGAAACCAGTTTTATGTTGCATCAGTTCTGAGCTTCTTTTAGGAGCCTGTATCTCTTGGGGTTGGGCCCAACCCAAGTGCTAGTACCTCCTCCATGTACTGTTATATGTTTTTCTTTACTGTCTTCATAAAATAGTTTCTATTAGTAGATTAAAATCTTGCTTGGTTATCTAGGACAATTTTGATGATTGAAAAAGCTTTCATGTTTCAGAGTGATGTGATAGGTTGACAGCAGAAAATATCTTCGAAAAAGGCCATCAAGCAAACTTGGATCTCACCTCTCCCTCCTCGGGACCATGAGCTGAGGCCACGGTGTCCTTGATGCCACAAAAACACTGTTCTTGCTTCTTCATGCAATTGCTAGTGTTATTTTTTCATTTGTAAAAGTTGATACCAAATGTGATTACATGCTTAGGTTCATTCTTGCTTGGTTTTCATAAGTGTTTCACATGATTTTCTACCAAGGGATTTCTGTTCATCATGATTGCTAGTTCCTAGGTCAAATTAGGTTAGAATAGCTAGATACTTGGTTTGCATGATCTTTGTTTGGTTAGTTTCAAGAAGTAGTGTAAAGAACACCTAAGAAACATCCCTACCTACCCTCCCTCCATCAGTGCAACCTGTTCCATCCCCTAACTCAGATTCTTGCCTTTCATTTGCTACATTTCCTCACTTTGACCTAATTTCCATATTTTTGTGCAACATTGCTCTATTCACCCTTGAACAAATCCAACCATCCTTATCACTTCTCAGCTTCACTTGCCAAGTTATAAACCTCTTCACACCCTCATCCAACCTCCATTTCCACTTCTCCACCTTTCTTCCACCATCAACCCTCCAAAATCTCCTTTCAGAACATCCTGTAGAACATCTTGTAGAACCCCTGCAGACTTCTTGTAGAAGATCACGAGAGTGGTTTTTCGAGATCCGATCATTATGAAACTCTCTGGAAGGGTGTTAGGGACCCCTTAGGCCCTCTTCTCACCTTCCCAACCTCCTGCAAGTGCCCTCACCATTTCCTTCCATCAATCAACCTCTGCACAGTCAAAACAGTTAAGCACATGCATAATAATTCTACAAGATTACTCAAAAATAAAAAAAGACATTCCTTTTCAGATTTCACTGCAAGAGTAGCTTAGTCACATGAATTCTACATTTCTAGAAGTCAATGGCATCCATTTCCGCTGCTTTCATCTTTTTCCTTGCACCGGTAGGGTTAGTATGTAGAACTAGGGTTTGCATTCCTTTTTCACTTTCAGCTTCTTTCTGCAAGTATACTAGCTTCATTGAGTTAGCTTTCATCCATCACCATTAAAAGCTTCTTCTTAGGGCTCATAGAAGTTGGCTTAAGCTCCTAGCGGACTTGTGCCAGCTGATCCAGTGAAAGCTACGACAAGAGCTAGTACTTGTGCATATAGCATCGTCACTTCCAAGTTTGTTACGAACTACCGGGTTGATAAAAGTAAAGAAGGGAGTCCCAGGAGTTGCAACATTATTGCTGTAATAATGGAGCCCACCAGGGATCATATTCAAACACTGGACTATGAAGAGATTCCCTTATGTTGTCAAAGGTACCACAAATATGGAAATTTAGTCCAAAGTTGTAGACTTCCTCTTAGATGGAATGGTGGGTTGATCGTGGTTTCCAAAAAGAAATGTGTGGATGATGTCGAGAATAGTCTGCCATAGGAATTTCTGGCGAGACAACCTCAGATTCCATTGGGTTCTGTGGCTCCTAGTGACATGTACACCGATCTCTTGGTCTCAGAATTACCTATCTCAAAGGAGACCACCATTTCTTCTGCATATGTATAAACAACTCTATCTCCTCCTCCATGTACTTCTAATCCTCTCCCTCTTGTATCTTACTTCTTCTTTTTTTGCTCTTGGCATGGATTGTATGGTCTCCTTTGTTGGTTGTTATGGCAGTGGGTCTCCAAATTCATTCATACATTTTCCCTACTAAAGCCATATGCATTATCCCTCTAGCCTCTATGGGCTATTCTTCCCATAGGGCCACTTCATCTTCTAGTTTCTCTTGGCTACTTGATGGTGGGGATATCCTACATAACCTTAGGTCCAAACTCATTGTTTCTATGACTGAGGGCTTGTCTGGAGGGTTGGGCCACTTTATTGGCTCTATGTTACACAATATTTTGTCACAATTCCCGTCTCGCATCCTGAAGCGTCAAAATGACGAAAGCTGTCAGTGTATTCACCATGAAACATGTTCAAAAGCATCCTTGAAGAACATAAGAAAAACTTGCCTTGAAAGATTTCAGAGAAAACTTGTCAAAAACCTACTTTTCAGGATCAACACGTTTTGCACCACTGGTGACCATGTTGGTAACTTGTTGCACTATACTGGACTAGCGCCACCAAAAAAGATTTTATAAGGAAAACCCACGCTGAACCTATTCAGGCAGTTTTTCCTAAAGTGGAGGTGAAGCTTCTCTTACTAGAAGTCTCGGGAACAACGAGCTAGTTACAGGTGAATAAGGATTAGTGTGAGATCTCCCATTCTTGGTCCTTGATCCTACTTTTACAGATCTTTCCCTTGAGTTGTAGAATATCTCCCTCCTTTTATGCATCCTTAACTCCCTCTCCTTCCCTATAAATGAGATCCCTACTATCCACAACTGGTTGGCTATTGCTTGGTTGCATTCCTATGTTGAAACTATGCCCTAATTCTTCCCATTTTACTAAGGAGAAAGGAGTGCTTGAAGATCTAGGCTAGGAATTGGAAACTCATCCAAAGGAGGGTTCCAACATCAAGGCTTAAGTGGTTGTATGATTCCTTACTTCATATTAATAATACATTATGTGTTTACTTTCCATAAGTGTGTAAATCATTACTCATTTAGTGTGATACTCCTTGATATGTCACATAGTTTATGTTAGAATGAATTATGCTATGTATACCTTTGTCATCTCTATTTGATCTTTGTTGTAGGTATTCATCCACAACGGTGTAAAGAGGGTTTAACTTGGAAGCGAGAAGATCAAGGATGACATCAACATGTGTTAGCATTAGAGTGAGGTAGGTCATCTATCTTCCTTTGTATTTTCTGATATAAACTAGGAAAGTTTGCACATATTTGTCTAGTTTCTTTCTAGGTCCTCCCATATTGCTAGTGGGATTGTTTTTATCCACAGAGAGGATTGCCTGCACAATACTCTGTCTTTAAATAAAAGGGGAGGGGTTAGAAATCAAATATTTCCAAGGCTAAGGATGAGGCTTGTGAGGAGATGGCCATGGGTCGTCAAACATATATCCATGGGGCACTTAGAGAATTGTTTCCCCTTAATGGTATGCCCAAATGAAGCTACTTTCTTATAACTATAGGGGATTTACAAGTGTGCCTAAAAAACTTTCCTTCCATCGATTTCTTCAAGTTCAACTTCTAGATATCATTTTCCTCCAAGAAACACTTAGTGATGGGGAAAATATCACTTCTTATCTTGAATCCATTCCTCCTTCTTGGAATTTTGTTGCGAACGATGTCCGTGGCTACTTGGGTGGCTTGGTTGTGGGTTGAGATACTAGGAAGATTCATATGGAGAAACTATGGAGCTTTCAAAATGGCATTGGAGTGATGGGATATTTTAATGACCTAGATTCCTCTATCACCTTGATAAATATATATGGTCTTCATGAGGATCGAGTGGGTTTATGGAATGGTTTTTTCAGCAAAATGATCTTTGAATGGGACAACCTAATTGTGGGGGGAGATTTAAATTTCTCTTTTTGAGAGTTAGAGTTTTAGGATGCTCGTGCCAGGACAGATCCATTATTTGACTTTTCACAAATACAATTGCTTCTAAGAGATTCTTTGACCTAGTTCTAGGATGTATCATGCCTACCTAGAGGAATATGAATGCTGGGGATGATTTTGTGGCGAAAAGATTGGATATATTTTTGTTTGCTGATACTTTGATTCAACACTCCCTATGCTATGTTAGAGGGTGGGTTCTGGGGGGATATCTAATCATCTTCCAATTCTTTTTGAAATCAGGGGTGCCTCTCAAAACCCAAATAACCCCTTCAAAATGAAATTCTATGGCTCACTGTTTAGATATTTTCTGATCTTTTTAGAGAAAACTGACATCCATATAATGAGGGTTTAGGTCATTCGATGATGACTCATTTTATTTCAAATCTGAAATCTATTAAATCCTTAGCAACGAATTGGGCTCCCAAGATCAGGAAGGAGGAGGATGACGTGCTGGTTGAGCTTAAACATCAGATTGCAAATTTTCTTCCTTTTTGGGGGATGGTGATCCCTCTCTAGAATTTTGCGATCTTTATATTAATATATGCTCTTGCAGGAAGGTGATCCTAGATGCTAAGAAGTCCTGACCTTGGCCTCCAAAACTGCACAATTCATCCCTCTAGCCTATCCTCAACTGCGCATTGCACAGTCTCTGACCTCAAGCCAAGCCCTTGATCTCATGAGATGAAAAAATTCACAATCACCCAACCTGCTCTGCCCTCTAGAACTGCACAATAGGCAGAATCAATGCTCAAACCTTTAGCCTGGCTCACTGAGCTCCAAAACTGCATAATTTTCTTGCTAAGTCCATCCTGAACTACACATTTCACATTCTCAAGGTTCAATATTCACCCTTGATTTGTTGAGCGCGCAATTGTACAGTCACTGAGCCTCTTCCTTAACCTGCAACCTAGTTCCAGCTTAGTTAGTGGATCAACATGCAACATCTTAGACTAGGGGTTTATTGGAATAATGTCGTCTTGTCATGAGTGAATTGCAGATGCAAGTACTTTATCATACCATGACAGGATGATGAAGAAGGAGATGGAGAAGCGAAACATTCTAGAAGACATATTTGCAGTTGATTATGCAATCTAATCAATTAAGGGAAAATAAAAGGACACCAATTTGCGACCGCATCTCAAGACCTGATATAATTGAAGACTCCTTACCTCTAAGCCATATGGAGGTGGTGAAAAATTCCCAAGAAGATACATAACAAGGAGAAACAATAATGGCTTGAGATTTCCATGTCATCAATAAGTCCATGTCAGTAGTGTCATGTCATGTCATGTCATGAGTGGTCATATGCCACATCATCCTTGTGGATTATGTAATTTCTTATTTAGAAATGTATTGTAAGGTGGAATTCCAAAGGACATGTACAAAATATGAAGAGTCATGTAAATTAAAAAAGACAGAGAAAGTCAAACAATCATGAGGGTAGTCAAAGAGTCACAAGGGAGGTGATGCATCACCCCATTGGTTATATATACACCCTCATTGTATGAAAAAAGGATTTTTCACCTTAGATCCTCCTGTAAGGCATTATAGAGGGAAGCTAGTTCTTTTGAGGGACAAGTGGTGGATCTAACGCTTTAGTATTGGAGCTAGTGGTTTTCAATATATACATGTGTCTTGGGAATTTGACTTAATATATGAATTTGGATGGCCAACACGTTCTTCATGCATGGATTGTGAATGTTTGTAATACTGTTATGTGAATGTTTATGATTCATGTTTGTTTTCACCTGTACTAAAGTAGTTGAACTATTTTGTTTATTTTAGTAATCTCATATTGAGAATGTTTTGTAGTGGTTTCAATGCCCATCACATCTGTTTGGACTATTTTGCTGGATGTTAGACATATATCTCTCATTGCATGTGTAGAAACTAGAGTGATAATATTACCCCTCTCTTAGAGGGTCACTTCCTTTTCCCTCTACAATAGAAGAACCTTGAAACACCTACAATCGAACACTCACCAGGAATACTCACTTTATTTTCAAAGGAACACCCACGTTCCTCTCTCTTGCTGATAGTTAGAGCCAATACGAATATTTAAGAAATAGACAACCGGGCCATATTCCTCATGGGGCTCCTATCCCAAACGATGTGAGGTCTAATTAGGACCACATATTGGGGAGACCCATTGAATTTTGGTGGGTCCAACATTGTCAAAATTTTGGACACCAGAAGGAGGGAAAACACATTTTTATGGTTTATAACCTCACCCTCCTCACCATACATCTTCCAGTCAAGATAGAAATATTCCCAAAACCTCCCATGGTCATATTCTTAAAGTTAGCGGACCTTCTCAGCCCATTCTTGAAAAAACCTTTGAAATATCTTACGAGCACATTTAGAACATCTGACATATAATCTGTATGTTTGCAAAGGCTATAAGACTGATTCCTATAGTACACAATCTACCTTATTTTCCAAAGAAGAACGCAACCACTCCTACCAGGATAATAGTTTCGACACCTGAAGATTTGGTTCTCGCTACCCTTGAAGAGCTAGCAGGGACTGGAAAAAGCACAAAGAAACCAGAGAAACCTCCATATTTTAACGGAGGTGATGTAGTTAACATTGTACTCTTAAATGATACTTTCTGCAGGTTAGGTGGTGAAGAAGAAGATCCATCAGATTACAGAGAAGAAGAGGAAGATCTATCAGACTCATATGAAGAGGACGAGCATAAAGAAAAAGATATGGCAGACCAAGATCTGGACTGGATGTCTCAGGGCCCACTCGCACTTCCAAGTGTTCTACACAAGATGCTAAGGCACCCAGAGAAGTTGTTGACGAAGTATGACCCTAAAAAAGCAGTGAAGGTAGAGGACCACTTTGAAAACTTTTACCTGCATCTGCAAATGCTTGAGGTACGTTATGATGATCTTGAATGTAGAATTTTCCCATGTACCTTATATGGCAGAGCAACTGTATGGTATCACAATCTTCCTTCGAACTCAATCCAGAATCAGAAGGGGTTTAAAAATATTTTTCTTGAAAAGTTTGCTGATGACAAAAGCCCCGCCATGTTGTTAAGAGAGTTGGGTAATCTTAAGATGGAGCAAAATAAAGTGAAATATTTCAATCAAAGGTTTAATTGCATATTGAATAAATTCCCTTCAAATATGAAACCTCATGACTCCATCACTATTGATTACTACACACATGCATTACCGACAAGCATCACACAGTTCATGAAAAGAACTACAAAAGAAACTTTAGCAGAAAATTATGAAGAAGCAATCGCAGTTGAAAAGGACTTGCATGCGATTAGAGTCATTATTGACGATGAACCATCAAAGGACTCCAAAGACACAGACAAAAGGTCTCAGGCCTCCATAAGAAAGGCCATAGAAAATGAATATTCTGATCTTGAGAGCTTGACCCACACCATCAAGTCTCTATCCAATGAGCTGGAAGAGTTAAAACATAGGTCAAGGAAGACCACCGTAAGAAACAAACCTCCTAAATTCAACTTTCTAAGAAGGGATTCTAACTCAGGAAACAACAAAAACCAACCAACCAAGTCCACACAAATCTCAAACATTGTGCTAAATGTTGAGAGTATGGGTATGGACCAAATTATTTGTTTCAACAAGAGTATCATTCAGAAAAAAACATGCTGACAATGGAACCACAACATGAATGCTCTAGATACACATATTATTGATACAATACTTTCTGATGAGAAGACCGAGCTAGTGGAATAGAAGGAATAAACAACTACAGTCGAAGAAACTGCAAGTGTTGGGCACATAGTGAATACACTCGTGTTTACGCAGCCGAAAATAAAAGTGTCGTAGAATAACCATTGAGTGAGGACCCATCCCAAAAGCAAAACAACCAATACAACTTGAGGAGCCAAGGGTTGGTCTTTGAACAAGAGTTGACGAGGAAGAAACTGAAAGAGAATTTTCAAGGAAGATCACACCGTCTGTCAACTCAACCTAGAACACTTAGAGAAAGTATGGAAATGTGGCTACAATGAAAAGTACTTCCGTGAACAACAAAATAAGGTCCATTCTGGAAGCAACAAATAAGGTTACTCCTATAGAAACTTTGGAAATAACTTGCACACTTTTTATAACATTGTTGAAGACATGAAGAAATCTCATGCCAACATCTCACTATTTGAACTTACAAGGATCACGAGTGAGCGGGAATTGCTTATCTGTGCTCTTTAACAACTCGCCTCAGGTAACACCGCTTGTTCACAAAAGGCATCTAGTAAGTATTCTAGTCTCCCTAGAATTTGTGCTTAATGCTTTAACATTGGATGCAAATACACTCCGCCCTCCGTTTTTGTTAATTTTTGAAATTTTCAATTACGTTGTAAAAAATTGCCCAGTTGACTCCGGTGCATCTATAAATGTAATGCCCCTATTTGTAGCAAAGAAAATTAATGCAAAATGGGATAAAATAGATGCACAAATATTTCAGTTGGACAAGGCCCTTGGCCATGCTATAGGTGAACTCAGAAATATGCTTATTCGCCTATCATCTGACTAACGAGTCCACTAGTGTATAAATATAGTAATTGTGGACATCCTGGAAGCATACGATGTATTGCTGAGAAGAGACTGGTCCAACAAACTACAAGGTTATTTTTCTATGGATTGGTCACATTTATGTCTTGCGCATAAGGTCAGAAACAACCAAATCCGGCTAGACTCAGAGCCTTAGATGAAACATATTGTTACACCCTTCGATGGAAAAAAATGAACTAGTTGCTTTTGGAGATATAATATTTTGAAATTTATTTCTAAAAACTGATCTGGGGTGCTATCTTGGCCAACCATCCCTAGTCCCACCTGACACACAGTTGGATCTCCTTCCTAGTCCAACTCGCACAAATGACTTATGTACAATATATAGTAATAGTAGTAGTATTAATATAGTAGGGTTAGCTCTTGTACATATGATGTTTGGATTTTGAACTTTGATGGTTCAAATATGCAAGAGGGCTCTGGAGATGGTTATGTTTTAGTAGACCTGAAATAGAGGAAACACTTGATCTCAAGCCGCTTGGAATTCAAATGCACAAACAACACAACAAAATATGAAGCACTCATCTTGGGTTTACAAAATGTTATCGACCTCAATGTTGGAGTTCTCAAAGTAGTAGGTGACTCCCACATCGTCATATGATAGGTACTCAATAATATTCACTATGTGTCACCTCATCTAAAAGGTTATCAACAAGAGTTATGGTGTTGGATTTATCATTTCCAAGCTTTTAATATTATATATGTTCCTAGAATGCATAACGTAATTACGAATGCATTAACAAATGTTGCTGCTAGGTTATCACTTCTTAGGGACGATTTTTCTGTTGAAATTCTTTATAAGCCACCTGTCCCTGACAATATCACTAATTTACGCGTTTTCAATGATGAACAACAAATAGTGCACTTTATGGCGAACATTTATGTATTCAAATATGCAACTATCGATGAAGACGAGTAGGAAAAGGAATCACAAGATGTAGCCATGTTAGCACTCCATGATTTCCTTTTAGGCTAAAGGAAAAGGACCACAAAGGTAATCAAAAACCTCTTTGGTTTGAGAGTCTGGTCTTCTCGAATTGGAGGGGGCTCCCTCAACTTATGAAACTAAAGGTTTCAACTATATGGCATAAAGAGACGAGACGAGATCTGAAAGCGGATTTGAAAAGTTTGGTTTAAGTACAAATGGTAGAAACGGTGATAACATGTGATCAATTGACCTTTTATTAATTTTACTTATGCAAGTAAAATCGACATCCTCCATAAGGGCTTGTTAAGAATGACTTTGGACAATAGTAATAGGCTATAATATAGAGGAGAAAAATAAAAGAAACAAATCCTTCCTATGAATATAACAATGTTGTTCATACACAAGAAGGAAAAATAGAGATAAGAAATAAAATTCATGAGTATAGAACATTCCATTTGCAACTGAAATATGAAAACAATTTCCTAGAGCAGCTTAACTGAATTCCAAATCAACCAAGATCATTATACTCATAAAACAAGAAGAGACAATAGAATAACTGAGAAATAGATAAACATAACTCCAAATATCATACCATAAGAATCCTTGCAGACAATAATCGATAACTCTGAAGTCATAAGCATTCTATCCATGGATTGATCGCAAATACTCACATAAATTCTAAAAACTGATGCAAACAATGCTAAACCATCAACAACCATTTCATATGTATTTGTGAGTTTAAATAGGCATATACAGAACATGATAAGAGTTTGAATTCACTGCATCACTTATCCAAATAATGGATCGATCCAAAATCAAAAGAGGAAAATTGATATTTTAAATGTTTTTCCTCAACAAAAGACAATAAAGTGTTTTTTGACTTTAAAACTTATACTTTTTTGTAAAAGAAAATAAAATTGTCTTTGAAGATGACTATCATGAAATGAAAATAGCAAAAGCTCAAAAGTTGAATGCTGACTATGCAAAGGCTACGTAGCAGCGACCGAAGCTTTTTGCTTTCAAAATTGGTACGTGGCTGATAGCTGAAGGCTTGAAATGGCTTCCACATCTACTTCATGTTAACCCATTTAAACCCTGACAAGTGGCTTCCTCCCAATATGCATGCAAATGTGTAAGCAAGGTCTGCGCAGCGACTGCGTAGCGCTTGTACAACGTGCCATATATCCCAAATAGTGATACCTGTGTAAAAACTGAAGGAGGTTATTGTATATCATAGTTTTTGAAGATAAGCCTCTCTCAGTTTCTCTAAATTATTCCCCATCTTCCCAGAAAATGCTCTGAAAAACAATGAGTTAATACATGAAATTTATAAATTGTGAAAAATGAGGTTTGAATATGCATTCGAAAATCTCTATATGTTTCTTCTGTGAAGAAACTAGAAGAGGTTATTGTGCCTTGGTCTATAATGGATAAAAATGCCTTTCAGTTTCCCAAAATTCTCCTACGTGTGGGTGGAAACCATTCTGAAAAATGGTGACTAAAACAGAGCTTGTGCAACAGATTCCCACATTGAGTGTGACCTCAATTTCTCATCAACTGCCAGCTAGGAATCGATCTGTGGTATCCTATAGGGATGCTATGTGCTTGGATTAGGCAGATTTTGCATAACTATACAGTGGCATGAAAAAAAGGCAGCATACAAATTTGAATCACCCCTTGTCTTTTGTCTTGTATTGCAATGATTTGAACTGATGAGTTAGAGTGCTCCACTTGATTTGGAATTTGAATAAAGCATGAGAAATCATTAAAATGTTGGGAGTATAATGTCTCTTAGGTAATGGGGGGGGGGGGGGTTGCATGTTATACATAAGGATTGTACGTGTGATGAGTATAGGAAATTGGTAGTGGTTTCATGGGGAAATATGGTATGAAATAGGGAAACATGGGGTAGATAGGAATAGGGGATAAGAATTTAAAACGTATTTAATGACCAAACCTCATGACCATCATAAATTTAGACTGACACAACTCCATTTCAAATGGTTCTGATCAATGAAAAACTGACACATAACCCCTTTTGACTTAATTGTATAAACATGTATGACCTCATGAATCCCACAAAATTGACACTATTTCGTGCTTTTGATGAAGTTTCTATGGAATAAATTCAAGGATGTCAGACAATGATCTAGAGACTATTATAGCATCAGTAGTATAGGCTAAACTATATAAAAATCGAAAATAAATGGACAAGGAAAATACATTTGACGTAAAAAACCTAAGACCCTAACAACCCACAAAATAAAGAAAACCCCATGCCGAAGGGTGTGGTATCATTGGAAAAGATGTATGATTCGCATAATTACTTTCGAGGGCTAGTGAATGTAAAAACCCATAGTTCAACACTGTCACACGAACAAATAAATCTTGGAATATAAAAGGGTATGAAGTTTTTCAATCTCGGTACTTGCTACACACCACAAGAGTGGCAAACTTTCATCCACCTATTCAATCAGTACCAAGATGTTTTCATGTGGACATATGATGAGCTCAAAACTTATGACACGTGAATAATCCAACATTTTATCCTAATCAAGGTAGGGGCCAATCATTTTCAGCAAAAGTTGCGAAATGTACATTTGATGCTTGAGCCCCTGATTTAAAAAGAGTTGAGAAAGTTGCTGGATGCTCAAATCATATACAAAGTGTGACATTCACCCTGGGTATCTAATCTCGTCCTAGTAAGAAAGAAGTCCAAGGAAATCCACTTGTGTGTTGATTTTCGAAACTTGAGTCGTGCCTCGAACAAAGACAACTACCCTGTGCAATCTATGGAACATCTACTGCAGATAGTATCAAGGTCAGAGATATTCTCCTTGCTTGATGGTAATTTAGGCTACAACCAGGTTCTAGTCTCAGAGCTCGACAAACTAAAAACAACATTCCACACTAAGTGGGTCACGTTCATATTCTAAAGAATGCCATTTGGGATAGTCAATGCAGGTGCGACATTTCAACGCGTAATGGACATTGCATTTCGTGGACTAATCGGGCAAAGTGTAGTGGTGTATCTCGATGATGTCACAATGTTCTCTAAGAAGAGATCTAACCACTTACACCATTTGAAGAAAATATTCAAGTGATGTCGGAAGTACAGTATATCCCTTAATCCCAAGAAAAGTATTTTTGTAGTGTCCGAGGAAAATCTCTTGGGCCACATTATCGTGAAAAGTGGGATTAAAGTAGACCCTGAGAGGGTCAGATCTATCACGCAGATTCCCTTCCCAGTGAATAAGAAAGCTATGCAATCCTTCCTGGGGAAGATTAATTTTCTTCGCAAGTTCATCTCTGATTATGCTCAAATTGTGAAACCTATGGAGGAGATGGTAAAGAAGGATGCATTATAGAAGATGGATGAAAAGGAAAAGGACACATTTTCTTGTATCAAGTAGGCTATTGAAGAAGCACCAACCTTTTAAGCCCAAATTTCAAGAAAGATTTTCTGCTCTACACTTTCACTTCTAACACTTCTCTTGCCACTCTACTCACACAAAAGGATGATCAAAATAATGAGCGACCGATATCTTTCATGAGTTCTAGCCTACAGGGACATGAACTTAACTATCTTGCCATTTATAAGAAAACATATGTAGTCTATAAGGTGGTAAAACACTTCCGACCCCACCTCTTCAAGAATCATTGCATTATCTTTGTTTTGCACCCAATATTTAGATCATTGTTTTTCCAACAAGAGCTATGTAAGAGAAGAGTTAACTAGATGACAGGTCTACAATAGTATGACTTAGAATTTAAACCAGTTCACATGATCAAGGGCCATGGTCTATGTTAGCTAGAAACAAAAGTGATGGATGCAAAAGAAGAAGATCCATCTAGATGGGAGTAGGAAATCAAAATGTATAATGTTGAGTGAGCTTCCCCCACTATTATCACAAAATCTTGGTATGTTGATGTGCGCTAGTATCTTGAGCACGACACAGTGCCCTCACACTTATCCACATGACAGAAGATGGAAATTAGACTAAAAGCATTATCTTATTAGTTGGTGCATGGGGTGCTTTTCATAAAGCACCATAATGGAGTACTTCTTAGGTGCTTGGAAGTGCATGATTCAGAGAAAGTATTGTGTGATCTCCATGATGGACCAGCTGGGGGACACTTTGTGGGTGACACAACAATGCATAAAGTTATGCGGGTGAGTTTTTATTGGCCCAAATTATTCAAATATTATCATGGCTATCTGAAGTGTGTCGATCAAAACCAGAAGTCATCTGTTCTGTTGTAACCTATAACAGTTAAAGGACCATTTCAACAATGGGGCCTAGATGTTATTGGTGAGATATTTCTGCACTCGTCAAAGAAGCACTGCTATATTATCACTGTTACAAACTACTTCACGCTGTGGGCACAAGTAGTTCCACTCAAACAAGTGAATGATCAAGAAGTCATCATCTTCCTTAAGCTGAATATCATTTCCAGGTTTAACATTCCAACTTCACTTGTTTTTGACAATGCAACATACTTTTCATCACTAATATTATATGGCTTTGCATTGGAAAATGGAATTGTATTGAAGCATTCAACTAATTACTATCTACAGGGGAATGGTCATGCTGTGTATACAAAAAAGAACCTTATCCGTATCATTAAGAAGAACTTTTTCTTTGAAAAAAGGAACTGGCACTCCGCTTTAGTGAATTTCCTATGGGTTGACCGAGTCACGCAAAAACCTTCTCTGAATATGTTTCCTTACTTCTTGGTATATGAAAAAGAAGCCATCCTACCCTTGAACATCTATTTTCATGCCCTTCAACTTTCACAAGTACCCCAGGGCAAGCCATTCTTATTGGTTTAGCGTAGGATAGACACTCGTCGCAAGATACAGGAAGAAAGAAAAAAATAAAAAGAAAAATTTTCTCTTCACTAGAGTTGTATCAATAGGTGGCTCTCCGTGGATTAGACCGTTCAATATGCAAGAAAATATTGACCAACACACATATCATCTCCAATAGAGGGGAATATTAACTCCCTTCCTATTAATGGGAAAGAATTAAAACAATATTTTCAATCATGATTCGGGGCTATGCCCTGCCCTATGTACATATTTTCTTGTTTTTTTGTTTTGGTCTTGTTCTTGTTTTCGTTTTGTAAATAAGTGTCGTGTGTGAATGTGTTTCTTGACTTCTTTGTGTGGATGAGTTGAAAAGAGTATTGTGACACCACAACATTTGGCTAACCTTCGGCCCTCCTTCTTTGTGTTGGTTATATATTTTGGTCGATGAAGTTCTGACGGAAAATACAATCAATCCGTAAGGAGAGTTTTGTGTCGAACCATGATACCTGTGTCTATTCTAAAATCCTTATGCCCATACTCAATTCATTATGTTTCAATATTTTCATGTTTATCCAATCAGTAGAGGAGGAAAAGGGGAAAAAATCAAACGAGCAAACCTAAATCAAAGGTCTTTATATGCTTCTCTGAAGTAACAACCTCTCCTACTCTAAATAAGTCGGGATCCCTCTTCCACCCATAAAATGAATAAGTTCCTATGCACAGTTCTTTTTAAATATGTAAATAAAGGCAAAATAAGAGAAAGTCTTTCTGAATATAGAGGTGAAGCAAAAAACTCCGCTGGGGTACTGTCAAGGCTTGTTGGCAGCGAAGCAATGTTTGTGTTCCTACAGTGACTCCGCCGAGGTACTATCCATCCCTACTGGTAGTGGAGCAACACTAGAGATAACCGTTGCACTGGGGTAAACATGTGATGAAGAGTTACTATGATATGATTCAACTCCCAAAGTACAATTAAGGAAATGGAACCAACATGACAAGACCAATCTAACTTCCACACATGCTACAGAACCTTCAGGAGCCAACCAACCCTTCCAGGTGACCAACCTTTGAGATAACTTGATTTTTCACTTCCCTAGAGCCTCAGTCAGTCCCATGATAAGGCATTCCTGTGACTGGGACCCTCGAGCTTCTCCCTCAACAAGGCATCCATGAGACTGTGGGATTTTCTAGCTAGTTCTAAGCCAGCTGCACTGCCATGACTTAGGCCACCGCCCATAACTTCATGAAAACCTCATAAATGATAAATAACATTAAAACAAGTTTATTAATTCAAATATTTGATTATTGAATTGACTGGACCCGTGCTAGCCATGACAAGAATTTCGTTAAACATGTCACAAATATGTAATCTACAGGTCATAACAACATATTTGAGCATAGGGGTCTCATACTAATATGAGACTCGTAAGAAAGCATTTATGCCTTATCAAAATATATGTAATATAATCTATTAGGTCATATATTAATTTTTCATTCATTTTCTAATCAAAACATGATGAGAGCCATACATCAAGACTATCATAAAACATCCTTATAACCAACATATATTCAATAGAAATAACAAAAATATAACATCCATAAAAACCACATATGAACAAGTATATTTACCCATCAAATACAAGAGTAAAGGAGCTATTATCAAAATATGAAAAATGCAACCAGTTTTGGGACTTCCACGTACCACTCGGCCAGAAATTGGGCTAAAACAAATATCTCTTTCATCCAATCATCCTCGTGCCCCATTCCAAGCATGAATGTGGGATCTCATGGAACAAATAAAACAAAACCAATCCAGGGCTTCTAGACACCAAACCACCTCAAATTGCGACCAATGATTCCACATCACGACCAGACATCACTAGCCATCACTAGACTAGTCTCTACCCAAGATGTATAGGGTTCCAGAGTGTTTGTTCCAACCAGGGATTCTAGGACGAGTAAATCAACCCACAACTACTTCTAGGCTTCTAGGGCATTTTTCCAACCAGGTCTTCCAGGACTAGTAACTCAACCCACCAAGGGATTCCAAAGCATTTTTCCAACCAAGGCTTCCAGGACTAGAAAATCAACCAAGATGTTACCAGGCTTCAAGAGCGTTTGTCCAACCAAGGCTTCCAGGAAGTATTAACTCAACCCACAACCAAAGGAACATGAGAACCAACTAGAAAATGAAAGGAAAGAAACCCACAACACCATGGCTATATAGGAAATTTCAAGGTTAGGAAAATACACCGTCAATCCAGGAAATCCTTCATTCCAATGATAGATCATAACCAAGAAACCACATGCATGTGCCATGCATGCCAAAAATAGCAAGGAAATTATACATGCAACTTGGTACCTGCAAGAAAAACCCACTATAGCTGCTGATCCCAATGTCCTCTTACACTTTCCTGTTCTTCATTTTTCCTTCTTGCTCCAAATCCCAAGTATTCCAAACTCTTCCAAGAGCGCTCCAAGAAAACTCTAAGTGTCCAAGAGTATGAGAGAGAGTAGAAAATGAAAGCTCAAAAACTGAACTGACAAAAATCTTAGCACTAGCAAGAAGCTACAAACTGATCCTCAAAATCCTTTTTATTAATGATGCCTCTATTTTTTTCAATCTTCCATTATTTTCCTCCATTTCACTCCTCACATGTAACCTGTGACCTTTCAACTTCCTTTTCTCCTAATTTCCATTATTTTCATAAATAAAATGCCAAAAATGCCATTTTTCCTTTCCAAATCCTTTTCCATTGCCTTTGCCAAGTTCCATAGCCATTGAATAATCTAAAGTAATCCCCATCACTATGTTTTTCCCCAACATTCAGCTTGGAATATGTGTCCCATGACGATGGTTATTATTTTTCCTTTATTAAGTTTATTACATGTATTTTTGACAAGGGTTGTTACAAATGAAAAACTATACTCTGAAAATATAAATCTCGCAAACTAAATTACCCTTTCCAATTCAAAATATTACAATATTGATGAATCTTATGATTGTGTTCAAACCATGAAGGCACCAAGGGGAGCATGTTTATTTATGGGGTAATTGGGGAAGCCAAAGTAATCTGCACGATGAATCAATACTCCCTAAAGAACTGAGACCCTGTACAAAAGAGTCAACCAAGACAGAGAAGCTGGAATTCTACCAGTGTGTCACCAAGTGTTACCATTGCTACAACACCCTCCAAAATTTTTTCCTACACCGAAATTTTGAGCCTACCTTGGTCTTGCATACTATTGTCATAAACATTGAAATCCATTGTATGTGTTTTCTCTAAGTGTTTTGGTACCTTTTGCAAGAAAAGCAAAATGTCGTATTTTCACATCTTAAGTGTCATATAATGTATATGAGTTTTTTTTCTCAGTGGTTTCAAGGGGTTAAATTTGTGTAAATGAGTCGATATTACCATGTAAACGTCTATCACACTCATTTCCAAAGTTGTAAGCAATGGCACACAAGTGTCATCATGATCGTCGTAAAGATTATCTTTAATGTCACACTTTTCGTGAGTCATCACAAAGTTGGCACACTAAGGGAAGTATGTTGTTCATGTGTCTTGGGTGACATATGTTGTTGTTTCACAAAGTGTTTTAAGTGTGTGATCACAATCGAGTCTTATCATTGTTCACATCAGCTTCATCGATCCCAAACTTAGTCAAATTCTAAAAACACTCTGACCAAGCAACTTGGGCCTCTACTGACCCTCCACAGTTTCAGTGCTCAAGCCTGGACATTGGCCTCCAAAAATTTGTAATTCAGCCCTCCAGCCTGGCCCCAACTATGCATTGCGTAGTTTCTGACCTCAAGCCTAGCCCTTGAGCTCTTGAGTTGCGTAATTACATAATCACCTGGCCTGCTCTGCCTTCCATAACTGTGCAATAGGAAGAATTAGAGCTTAACCCTTCATGCTGGCTCATTGAGCTCCAAAACTATACAATCTTGTTGCTCAGTCTAGCCTGAACTATGAATTGCGCAGTCTCAAGGCTCAAGCTTCACCCCCAACTACCTAAGATGCACAATTGCATAATCAGTGAGCCTCTCCCTCAGCCTGCAACCTAATTCCTGCTTAGTCAATGGATAATCATGGAACATATTAGATTGAGGTTTAACAGATTGATGTCGTATTTTCATGAGTGAATTGCAGATGCAAGTACTCTATCATACCATGATAGGATGATGAAGAAGGATATTGAGAAGGGAAACATGTTGGAATACATATTTGTAGTTGATTATGCAAGCTGATCAATCAAGGGAAAGAAAAAGGACACCAGTTTGCGACTGCAGCTCAAGAACTGATATCACTGAAGACTCCTTACGTCTAAGCCATATGGAGGTGTAAAAAAGAGCATTACCAATAAGACACATAGCAAGGAGTAGCATGAATGGCTTGAAATTTCCATGTCATCAAGAATTCCATGTCAACAATGTCATGTCATGTGATTTCATGAGTCACCATATGCCACATCATTATTGTGGATTATGTAATTTCTTATTCGAAAATGTATTGTAAGGTGGAAGTCCAAAGGATATGTACAAAAGATGAAGAGTCATGTAAATTCGAAAAGTCATAGGAAGTCAAACAATCATGATGGTAGTCAAAGAGTCACAATGGAGGTGAAGCATCAATGTTTTGGAGAATTTGGTATCTACGGATAAATACTAATTCCCTAGATAAATAGCCATATCTAGAACAACAGTTTTAAGCATTTCAGCATTTTCCTATAAGAAATAGATAAGACAAAGAAGATGAGAATACCTACTTGTAGTTCCGCTTTCCTCTTGTCTCTTTTGTATTGATCTTGTTGCTCCTTCCCGTACTTAACACACTTGAGAAGTACCTGTAAACACAAACATAATACAAAGAACCGATCAAAGCAAAAGATCTATTGAATACAAGTAAATGGAATCAGATACGTTCACACCTATAAGCATCATATTTCAATACAAACATATGGGAAAAATGTTCAAATACTTTATTGAATTAGAAGAAGGAATTACAACCATCAAGTCTGATTCGAAGTCACTCCTCCATCTTTGGTTACATCCACATCACATCATAAGCATGACAATCCAGCAGCATAACGACATTTACATAGTCTCAATTCTCAAACTAACATTATCTCCTTACAATTCATCAAAGTCCAGCCCCTGATCACTTGGATGAGTGGTCAATTTACCGGGATATGAAGGAGGTTTTTTCATAAATGGTGGTATCGAATGGTCTTCCATACTTAGAATTAGTTCCATGGAGGAAGGGATGAGAGGATAGGATGAATACGTCCATTTTTGAGCTCATAGGAGTTGATAAGTGAGGGAACCTTCTATATGAATCCAAAAGATAAGAATATTTCCCAAACCCTATGTGAATTTTGCTCAAACTCGCCCAGCGCAGGTGAAAGGAAGCCTAAGTGCTCTACAGAGCACCCTGGCATGGACTTAACTGCTTTGCAATGCACCCTTACATGGGCCTACCTGCGCTGGTCCCTCTAGAGGTCATTTCATGATGTCTTCATGTCATGAAACTGTCTGGGAAGGAGGCATTCAAAGGGTTGACTTGTTTAGGGCATGTAGCAACTGAAATTAGGGTTTGATGAGCCCTAAAACACTGATCTGGATGATGGGAGTGATGTGCCCAAATGGATCTGTAACAGCTGCCCCCTAAAGCATGAAGTGGAAAAATGTAAATGTCAAACGAAATGCTTTATGATGTGATGAGGAGGTTCCGAAGTGGTTGCTGACCTACATAAATTACAATACATATATCATGATTTTTTGATTTTTTCATGAACTGCTGAGGGAAGGCATACCCATGCTCAGCATACAAACTTTCATTACATGTACACAGACAGTCGTCTATAGATATAGCCCCATTATCGGAATGACCATCAATGTAAAGCCATTGTATGGATGATTTAGTACTCCTGAAATCGCAGCCTGGATGGATGAAACTAGATCCGGGGTCTTCTATCTATCGTTCGCTCAAGTACGAGTCTAACCATCTGAATATGTGATCTAAAGTCGAACATGGGAAGAAACCATCTCATTACCAGCCAATGATGTAATCCATTAACAAACCCAAGAGAAATCACCAATAATGATAATGATCCTCAAGGTACTGTAGTACATTCTGCATGGTGTGAATGGATGATTTGATGTCGAACACCATACAAAGTATTTCGGTCGAAGGCCATTGATGTCAATCTATCACTGAAAGTGATAAACCTGCCATTGATGTATGCAAGCCTCAAGGTACTGGAAGGGTGTTTCTAAGTCAACTTCTTGGATAATGAGCTGATATTGACAAGAAGCGACTCATCGCAGGAGGGCCTTGATGTATCCCACATCAATGACATGAAACGACTGTAGTGATTTTGGAGACGGAATTTGACTGACGACACAAGGTTGAGGAATGACGGTCATGAAAATGAAGGTTTATGAGTATTTCAAAGGATGAATTTTAACTAAATTACTTCTCTTGAACATATCAACGACACTGAATGAATTGGCAGCATTGACCCAAAACCAAAGTAATGGATGGTGTGATAGACCATAGGTATGATAACCATCAAGCATATAACCCAACCCAAATAGTCTGAATTAATTGGCAGCATTGACCCAAAACCAAAAGTGATGGATGGTGTGATAGACCATAGGTATGATAACCGTCAAGCAGATAACCCAACCCAAATAGTCACGGAGATGAAGTGAAAGTGTCATGCTCAAAAGCGACCTGCTACCATAAAGTGGTTTACCCCATTTTCCCATTTTCCCCAGTCATTGCTGACCAATACCTCTTTATTTTTTGTCAAGCTTGAGGAGGATAACATATGCTTGTTGTATAATTCCACCCTTCGGGTGAATCCATCGCTATGCGATGTTTTAATGAGTCTAGCGAAGGTGAAACTCGGTCTTGTGTAGATGGACAAGTTTGTCACTATTTGATGTTTTAATGAGTTTAATTACAAAGATAACTCAGTCTTTTTCATGTTTAGAGAGTTTTAAAAGGGATGAAAAGAAAACTCCATAACTTATTTTTCATAGACTTGTCTCTCAAGCTCG
Organism: Pinus tabuliformis; assembly: GCA_031772625.1. Classification (NCBI taxonomy): domain Eukaryota; kingdom Viridiplantae; phylum Streptophyta; class Pinopsida; order Pinales; family Pinaceae; genus Pinus; species Pinus tabuliformis. The sequence goes on from CM062817.1 coordinate 870,062,888, forward strand.
AAAAAGTGTAAAACAATACAAGAGAGAACCTATTGACCATGTTCGATCAACGCATTCATTTTTCATAAGTAATCTATCTTAGTCTAGAAAAGGGTTAAACTTATACTGAGTAGATGTCATTTCCAATCCGTTAACGAGCTGAAAAGGACAAGCGCTCGACAATATTTTCATGTTTAGAGAGTCTGAAAAGAGGTTAAAGAGGACTCCACTTTGAGGAACGAGTGGTGTCTAGGATAGAAATTTGTTCTGATGATCTTGGAACTTCTCAAAACATGTTGATTTCTGTGAAGAGGTTGGCTAATAAGACCACTCATTGCAACTGTTCCTAAAAAAAAATGTAAAACAACCAAGTGAAAGCGTATGATCCAAGCAGATAGTGACGATGGAAGGAGAAAAACCAAGGCTCATCTGATGGAAGAGGCTAACAGAATGGAAATCACGAGGCTTAAAATGGAGATAGGTTCATTTTTACACAATCTTGAACCATAGGGAACTATGCTTGGATTCAGTTTCATGTTTACACAAGCTTGAAACAACAAACTATGCTTGGATTCAATTTCATTTTTACAAAATCTTGAAACGAAAAACTATGATTGGATTCAGTTTCATGTTTACACAAGCTTGAAACGAAAACTATGCTTGGGATTGGTTTACATGCCCCCAACATGATGAAAGGGAGAGTCTCCTGTAACCAGATGGAAGTCACTGCGGTGAAGCAGGACAATTATCCAACACCTTCCTAACTTCATCTAGATAGGGACAAAGGTGAATGGGGCGATTCCATTCACATAACCTACAAGGAAACTTAAATTTACCACTAGGCACATGCCCCCCAAGCTTCATTACATTAACCTAAGTAGACTACTCGTGGCTATCAGGTGGATGGAATGAAGGTTCGTTTACGAGATCAAATGAAAGACTCGACTGGGATTTTACGAGATCTAATCAAAGACTCAAATTGGAACTTTTCTCCAGGGGACCTTGTTTCATTTTTTAATGAGCTTGACACAAGACAAGGAACTCTGCTCAGATTCCTTGTTTCATTTTTTAATGAGCTTGACACAAGACAAGGAACTATGTTCAGATTTCTTGTTTCATTTTTTAACGATCTTGACACAAGACAAGGAACTATCCTCATGGGAGCTGTTTCATTTTTTAACGAGGTTGACATAGTAAAAGAACTGTCCTCATATTCCTTATTTCATTTTTTAACGAGGTTTACACAAGACAACGAACTATCCTCGTAGGAGCTGTTTCATTTTTTAACGAGGTTGAAACAGTAAAATAACTATCCTCATATTCCTTATTTCATTTTTTAACGAGGTTGACACAAGACAATGAACTATCCTCATTGGAGATGTTTCATTTTTTAATGAGGTTGACACAGTAAAAGAACTATCCTCATATTCCTTATTTCATTTTTTAACCAGGTTGACACAAGACAACGAGCTATCCTCATAGACCCTTGTTTCATTTTTTAACGAGCTTGACACAAGACAAGGAACTATGCTCATATCCTTGATCACGACCCATAAGAGGTCATGACTTCCAAGAGGTTCTCATCATATGGGAGAACAATGCTCTGGAAGGAGAGATCTTGTTCCAATGCGCCTAGTACATCATGTACAACATCACGGAATTGATCGTCCATTGATGTAGGCACGGATCGGGTTGCCACATAATTAACTCATGGTGGGGAAGATAACATTGGTACAAAAGGACCATTTAGGGAAGATGGTTGACTGGAAGCCATATTTGGACCAGGAAATAAAAGTTGGTCAACGGTGACAATTCTACCTTCATGCGGGAAACAAATCACTTGAAAGAGTGTTGAAACAATAGCTCCCATGTCATAAACATAGTCACGCCCAAGAAGTAAATTGTAATCTAAAGGGCCTGGGACTACCATCACATTCAGATAAACAATTTTTCCTCCCAAAGTAATAGGCAATTGAGGAAGGATCCCTAATGGTTGACTGGTTCCTCTGTTAAAAGCCAACAGATTCTGGGTAACAGGCACAAGTGGCGGTGAACTGAGCGCTTGCCAAGCAGTGGAGGAAAGGATACTCATAGATGCACCTTCATCTATAATAGTGCCAGATACAATCATATTACTTACTTGTACTATGATTTGGAAAGGCACATAAGAAGGAAGATGAAATCCTGCCAGTCGATTCCAATCGGAGGAAGTGATGAGACTACTTGGAGGGGGTACCGTAGAAACGAGAGAATTAACCCCTTGAGTTATGAGAGTGGGAGGATTTTCCTCCTGTATTGATGGAACAGGAGGACTGCCCCCAAGCTAATTAGAATATGAAGAAACAAAAAGAACCTGAGTGGTATCATACTCACACTCTTCGGGAAAGGTACGACTAACTGAAGGTGAAATTGGGTGAACTGTTACCTCGTCTGTTGATTTGGGTCGGGTATAGACTCATAGGATTCACTTTCAGAGAGAGTGGGTTTGATCGATGCTTGATTTGAGTTAGTCAATTCATCAACTAGTGAAGGATTAAGGGAGAGTCTCCTGTAACCAGATGGAAGTCGCTGCAGTGAAGCAGAACGATTATCCAACACTTTTTTGGCTTCATCCAGATAGGGACAAAGGTGAATGGGGTGATTCCCTTCACATAACCTACAAGGGAGCTTAACTTTACCCTTATTTCCATAAAATTTATGACCACTAGTTGATGGTGTGTCACCAACATGATCTCCAGAAGTTGATGACACAAGAAAATGTGAATGGGAAGACAATTCTTCTAAGATATGAGGAATACTAGAACAATTTCGAAGAAGATGGTCTCCCGCACAAAGTTTGCATGGATATTGAACTTTGTGAGGCTTGACAGACGATTTCTCATCATATGTTGCATTCAAAGCAATGGTTGCTTGGTTGCCCCTCTGTTGAGTTTACTTCTTCTTCTTCTTCTTAGCCATTTGGTTATTAGTACCAATACTTTCACCAAGCAAAGAGGAAGAAGGGGAGGAAGAAACAACCAAGGAAGAAGGCAAAGGGTCAACTTTAGGATCAACTGGAGGTTGATTTTGTCCAGTTGCAGGAGTACTCGATTGCAGAGAAATCACGACATTTTTAACCAAGGAGGTTGAAAACAACCATACTGGCAAGCCAATGGTAAATCCCAGAAGGGACAATGTAGCCATATAAGGAGCACCAATATTTCCGAAAGGAGGAAAAGGACTAGGATTCCCATCAAAAGGAATTCCTTGATTGGTGGACTCGGATTTATTACCATATGTTTCAACCTAAGATCAACTAAGGAGTGAGCATGGAGGATGTTATCCACGGTCAATTAATTTTATTTTAATAAAAGTAACATAACAAAACAAAAAAGGGATAATCTGGGCAAAAGGTTTACCAAGCAACTGGGAATTGTAGAATACCTCTCGGCGAACCGAGAAGTATGGGTAGGTAATCTCCCCAAATGCTGTGTTTAGTGTATCACAGTGTAAAAGGTGGCTGACTCAGTTACCTAAGGATGGATAGCAACCTAGTATTTCATCCCATATATACCCGAAAGTACATGGAATCCCAATCCGTGTAAGCGCTGTCTAATGCAAAACCGCACAGTGAGAGCATTCCCATATACTTTACGTATTGTAACACCACCCTATATACTCGAAGGTATGTGGACAGGCTAATAGGAAGAATGATCTTTCCCGGTGGAGTCGCCAATTTGTTTTGGAGAATTTGGTATCTACAGATAAATACTAATTCCCTAGATAAGTAGCCATATCTAGAACAACAGTTTAAAGCATTTTAGCCTTTTTCTATAAGCAATAGATAAAACAAAGAAGATGAGAAGACCTACTTGTAGTTACGCTTTCCTCTTGTCTCCTTTGTATCGATCCTGTCGCTCCTTCCCATACTTAACACGCTTGAGAAGTACCTGTAAACACAAACAGAAGACAAAGAATCGATCAAATCAAAAGATCTATTGAATACAAGTAAATGGAATCAGATACGTTCACACATATAAGCATCATATTTCAATACAAACATATGGGAAAAAGTTGTTGGCTACGTGGGGCCTGACCCAGGTTCAGCAGTGAGTTTTGCCAAGAAAATCCCGTTACTATTGGCCCTTTCGGCAATAGTCTGTGGAGCGCGGACTGAGGTATCACCTGAAGTAGTATGGGGGGGGGTGCTGGAACCAGGTTTCTGCACCTTAAGGATGTCTTGATGAGGGTTCTGGAGGGTCGCGATCCTAATCTGCACATTGCGCTGCTCCCCGTAGCTTCCTATTCTTTACAACTCGTGTGCACCTTCGTATTATTTTGATCCGATCCTTACTGTGCTATTTATATTAGTGCTTAACTTAGTTTGTGCAGGCTGATGAGCCCCAAAAATGGACAATTATTTGGGCTCATTCAACCTCCTAATTTGACTTAATCCACCATTCTCATTAGTTTATTGCATGTTTTTGATTATATTTATGTTAATAGAGTGAATTTGGCTAGTCATTATGCCAACAAGTCTAATGGGTGCTTTGTGTAGCCTTTTTGGTCAACTTGGAGACAAAATTGAAGGTCTTAATGAGCACTTGGCAGCCAAATTCGTGGGAGAACAAGCTAGAGGATTTGTAGGAAGGTGTCCCCTTCATTTATGGGCCCTTACCTCGAATTCTCCACCATCATCTCGGAGTTCAAGGGCCACCGAATCAATCAGCACAAGGGCAGCCAAGCAAGTCAAGTAGGACTGCTGTTAACTCCAAGTTTTGGGCAGCCGAGTCCCTAAAGTTTAGGAGGACTGTTGGGTCCTCATTGTATAAATAAGAAGGCTTAGGGCCTCATTTTGGTTAGCCAGTGTAGCCAGTGGATGTTAGCTAGTTAGCCAGTAGATAGTAGCTAGTAGTTAGTCATTTCATAGCCTTGTTGTAGTCATTTTGTAATTTGATTTGTAGGCAATAGATTAGCTTTGCTTTCAGCTCATTCTCAAGCTCTCCTTGTGGACAGTTTTGATGTAACTCTTCATTCTTGATTAATAAAGATGAATCCAGCTTTGCACCAGCTCTAAATCTCTCTTGGGAGGCTGTAGCTCTTGGGGTTGGGCCCATCTCAAGCGCCCAGTACCTCCCTTGTTGATCTTTATGTGTGTTCGCTGCATTCTTAAAATAAAGTCTGCTCTTTAGATTTAATTCGTGCTTTGTTACTTAGGTTGCTTTTGATGGTTGAAGTAGCTTTTTATGTTTAGGATGGATTGGTAGGAGTTAGTCATGCGTTTATATCTCTTTGATAATGTTTTGTTCACATGCTGTACGTGATCCTTGTCATGAATAAGGTTGCTGTTCACTGATCTCATTAAACTGTTAGATAGATCATCTAATATTTTGATTGTATGCAAGACGTAGTTGGTTTGATCAGGTAAACACTATGCAGGGCACCTTCATCACCTCCTCGTTCATCTGAGCCTCGTCCAAATCAGCTCCTCCATCACCAAGTCTGTTTCCTGATCTCCCATCTGCTCTTTTGCCACGTAACCCTACCTTCTTGCCTTTCCATTGCCTAAACCTTCTTTGATGCAAGCTAGACTTCCACACCCTCTCATCACCTCATCCCTCAGTCATTGGGTCATTCCAGGCCCCTACCCTACCTCCCTACCCATTCATGCATTCTCTCCCACTCACCTATCATTCAAAAACCCAATCACGAAACATCCTGTAGAAGAATTACAGAACTTCCTGTAGAAACCCCTGCAGACTTCCTGTAGAAGCTCATAAACACGGTTTCTTGGCAGCCAAACTTTGTGAGACTCTCTGGAAGGGTGTTAGGGACCCTTTAGACCCTCTTTGAACCTTCCCAACCTTTCCCAAGCGCTTCTCCTCCTTGATCCACCTCTGCACAGTGAAAAGATAGTTAAAAGCACATGCATGATAATTCTAATAACTTAATCAAAAATACAAAAAGATGTTTTCTTCAGATAGTGATAACTTAGACACATGCATTTTGCCTTCCTAGAAGTAATGGCATCTCTTCTCGTAGTTTTCATTCTCATTTTTGCATCAGTAGGACTAGTTGGTAGAATTAGGGTTTGCTAGGGTTTGTGTTTCTTTTTGGCTTTCAGTTTCTTTTTTCAATTAGATTAGCTTCCTTCGAGTTAGCTTTCATCCATCAATTAAAAAGCTTCTTCTAAGAGCTCATAGAAGTTGGCTTAAGCTCCTAGTGGACTTGTGCCAGCTGACCAAGTGACAACTACGGCAAGAGCTAGTACTTGTGCATACAACACCGTCGCTTCCAAGTTTGTTACGAACTACCGGGTTGATAAAATTAAAGAAGGGAGTTCCAGGAGTTGTAGCATTATTGCTACAATACTGGGGCCCACCATCTTTTTGGCGCCGTTGCCGGGGAAGCGTCAGAGTATTGGTGATTGCCGCTTTTCTTCTATTTTCCACTACAATCTTCTGCTAAGTAGTTTATTTCATTTCCATTATGCAATCTCGTTTATGAAAAAGTAGATTAGCATTTCCCGCTTTCATAGATTAGCATTTCAATTCCGCAATTTCATTTTTGCAAGCGTAGCCTAGCATTTCATTCCTGCAATTTCATTTGAGCAAAATAGATTAGTCCTTTCATGCTTTCATTTCAATTCCGCATTTTCGTTTCAGCAAGATAGTTAGTTGCAGTTCAATCTATTTCAGTTTTGCAGGTAGAAGTAGAAAAAAAAAAAAATCAAGCAAAAACATTTCATTTCATGCCTTGTAGGAGTAGAGATAAGTTAGAAAAATGATTGCAAAACACCCCCACTGCTTCACACAGCCTTCTCTCTTCTTTGATGGCTGTGACTAAGAAGAACCCCTGGGTGGACATCAAGGCATATTTAAAGAACCTCTAGGGGAGAAGAAGAAGAAAACATTCCTCTAAGCGAATGGCTACAAGAAGAAATGTTGGGAGCAACATCTTGTCCAAAGATGAATTTGAAAATCAGATCAAAGATTTCAAGAGTGATATGAGGTAGTTTCTTGCCATGCAACTGGATACCTTGCGGATCCAACAGAAGCAAGAGGAAGCCAAGAGGGCTTTGGTCATTTTTTGTCCTAGGTGCACTAGAAAGCATCCTAGGAACGAATGTCCATTGTACTCCATAGAAGTGTGTTTTGTCTGTGAAGAATACCATCCTATAGATCAGTGCCCTTCCTTACCCAGATTCAAAGCTGCATATCAGAGAGCCAAAGGAGCCACTGAATCACTCTATTACATGAACCAAAGTTGGCCGCATGGACCTGGATCTTACCAGCAGGAACTGCAAGGGACACCTGAGACCTATTATGACCCCTACCAAGCCACTTTCATGCCTTCTTGGGGTCCCCCTGCTCATCCTTCCTGGTCTACACCTCCTCCTTGGTCATATTCTCCTTGTTCCTTCACAAATCCATATTATGCCCAACCAGTTGCTCATTCATTTCACTCTTATGCTCAGCCACAGCCTCAGTGGAATGCACCTTATCAGGAGTGGAGGCCCCAGTACAACTTTCATCCCGCTCATTTTCCTCCACCACCTGCTCATCCACAACCATCGCCTCCTCCTCCACCAAGGCAACCCCAAATGCCTACCCAACCACAACCCCATCCGCATCCATCTCAAATACACACCTCCACTCAAATACCCGTACCACCATTTCCAAAACCATACCATGGAGCAGCTCAACCCAATTGCAAAGCTGAGGCACAACATGTGCAAATGACTCCTTTTGAGCTCAATGATCTCCAACAAAGCTCAGGAAGGGTGTTGCAAAAAAGAGATCATCTTGAAAGCATTGAAGGATCACATCCAGAAAAAGAAGATTCAAAAGAAGAGATCAAAGAACCATGGGCTGCACTTGATGAAGAGAAGAGATCAGAATCAGAGATCGAGAAAGCTTCATCATGGTTACCATCAAATCTTCCATGTATTCAAGAGAAAGATCAGCAAAAAGAGGAAGATGAGAAAGTCATGTTAGAAGGTGACATGAAACATGATCCAGATCAGCAAAAGAACCAAGGATATCAAAGCTATATTGAGATATGGTTTCAGAAGGTCACTAAGTTGCAGCGGTACTTTCTTCCTCAGCTTTGTTTGATCCCTCCAAAGCCAGGTCATTTGGTCTCTGAGATCTGGATACCTGTCAAAGCATGCATTTTGAGCCTTCACATCATTTTTTCTCTAATCTCGATGTGCACATGGCTCCATTGGAAGTATTCTTATACTTGAGAATGATTTTGTTTTTCAAGTAGGTTAGGGTAGAAAAAAAAAAAAAAAAGAAAAAAAGAGAAAAAAAAAGAAAAAAAAAAAATGAAAAAAGAGGAAAATAGAAATCTAAGGTGAAAACCTCCTCAGAGGCGCCTTAGATTGGCTCATTGATTGAAAACCTCCATGAGGCGGTCAATGGGTTGGAAAAAAAATAAAAGAGAATAAGATCTTTGGGTGAAAACCTCCCTTGAAGGCGCCCAAGGCAGGCAATTAGGGTGAAAACCTCCATGAGGCGCCCTAGTTGTTTTTCAAAAAAAAAACAAAAGAGAAAAAGAAAAAGAAAAATAAAACTAATTCCATTGGCTAATTGCAGGTTGCAAGAAGGACGTTTCTTGACAGGAGGAGCACTCAAATCAAGGTTAAAGGAATTTTTCTTGTGCCTTCTACAGGAAGCTCTGTATTTCTACAGGAAACATCCTGTAGAACCTTTGGACGAACCAAATTCAAGTTTAAAATGGAATCTGACGGTGGGAATCTGTTGATTAGGCCTACAAGCACTTGTGTGTCCATCCCTTGCCTTTCTCCATCATTTTTTCCACCTCATTGTGCTTCTACATGAACTTCCTGTAGAAATTGTGGGAAACTAGACATGGATTTCAAAAAGTGGTTTGGCGAACATTGTAGCTTCCTCAAGGGTTCAGAAGCCCTCATGCAATCTTCCAACTCCTCCTCTATCATCTCCATACCTGCATCACAGCCCAAGCTCAGTTTTCCCTTCCATGCAAACACATGCAAAGTGCCTTGAAGCAAAAACACATAGAACATAATTTGTTTTTGCCATAACTTGAAAACCATGCATCCATTTGACAGACCATTTTATGGGGAATTGTACAAGGGTGAGGGAAACATGCTTGAGCAGTTTCAGCCAATTCCGGTGCACGGTTTCCAAGAAATCAGCCTCCATCACCATCAACCATTTTTGCATTTTCTCCATAACCGTGCATCCGTTTCAAAACCTGTTTCATGGGGATATGCATATGAGTGATGGTAACCTACCCAAGTAGTTTCAGTCGATTTCGATGCACGGTTTTCGAGAAATCGAGCTCTGAAATCTTCAGCCATTTTCCATTTTTCTCGAAATCCGTGCATCCATTGATCACGATTTTGCTATGGGAGATGCATAATGATGATAGGAAAATGCTCACCAAGTTTCAGATCAATCTGGTTTACCACTTGAGAGCAATGGCGAAAACAAGTTCTGGTTTTGTGACCATGCAGCAGCAGCAGCTTGAAGGTGCAGATCTGAAAGTGGAAACAATTGCATGCAGCTCAGATCCAGTCAGAGGACACCTGCACAAGGAAAAGCAATAAAAAATCATCAGCCAAGCCCTCATGCAATCAAAAGATCCAAGCATGCAGCAGCAGAATCAGAGCATGCAGCAGCAAAAAGCTTCACAAGCAGCCGTTTGACTTCAGGTACGTGACTAAACCTTGTTCATCTATTGCATGAATCTAGTCTAAGCATTGCATGAACGAATGGAATGGTGAAATTAAGCCATGAATGTAGCAAGACACCCAGTTCTCTAGCGCTCAAGGAAAAATCACGCAGCATATGTGTATGGTCATTCATGAAAAATTTGAAAAACACAGTTAGTAGTAGATCTGTTGAACTCCAGTGCACAGGACATCAAATGATTGACAGATAGATGAAGACATGTGGTTCATAACATCACTGCAGTTCTAAAAAGCCAGCGCACACGTCGTTGCCACCTCACTCCACCAAAAATCACGCAGACATCAATGAGCGCTCAGCTGTTAGTCAACTTGCACACAACTGGAAGTGTAGATTTTGTTGGTAACTTTTATTAGCACAAGAGTAGCCGCCATCAAGATTGCTACAGAAAGCTCTGATGCCATTGCAGAACTATAGTTTGCAAAAACACACAAATGAGGGGGCTATGGAGCATATACAGCGGAAGATTGCCAGACCAGTAAATGCAGATCCATCTGCAAAGTTTTGTTCAATAGCAATGGAAAGTTCATCTGGAACAGAAGCAAGGGAAGCTAGAGCCGTTGATTTTGCAAACAAAAATGTGATGGCTATGACTGGTGCAAAGGTTGAGGAAGAACTTTCTGTGAAACAAGGGCCGGTATTTATTTGACTGTTGAAGAAAAGAAGAAATTGAGATCTGGTGTTAAAGTGAATTTTGACTTTCTTTCTAACCACAAAAAGCTGCAGTTTACACTGACTTAGGCATTCAGCCTTCTTCCTCATCACTTGAAAGCAGTAAAAGTCAGATGGATTTGATTAAAGCAGAGAGCCTCCCTGATTTGAGTACTTTATCTATTATTCAGGCAGATTATAATGTCATATCAAGTATCTGGTGGTTCTATTCTTTCATTTCTTCATAAAAGTCTCTTTGAAGTATCAGCACAAAAGGATGAACCCACTAGAAAAGACAGTACAAGCATAAAGAAGCATCCAAAGTAACTGTGAAGGATTTCCACAGAGATGGTGCAAAACATGCCATGAAAGATCAGGTTGATGACAGATGTTAAGAAAGAAGTCAACGTGGATGCTGCAAGGATACCTTGAAACAAGCCAAGTTCGAGCGCTTTGACAGAGAGCGTTCAAAGGAAACGAAAGGGAAATGAACAGAAAGCTTGTCAAAATCTAATTTTAAGAAAAGAAAAAATGCCTCTGAGCAAAGACTGCGTTTCAAATATTGTTGATACACAGCTTTTTCAAGACCAAACTGCAGGAGTATTATGTCGGTTTACAATATCCACAGACCCCGATTTACAACTCAAAGCTGCTGGAGCTGATGTTATATCAATTCTTGTAAGGGTTCTTCAATCTGATACTCCTTTAGCAAAGTGCAGGGCAGCCATTTCACTTGAGCAATTTTCACAGAATTCAGGAAATTTGAGCCCACCAGTCAAGAAAAAGCAAGGTTTTTATGTTTCTCACCTTCTTTGTTAGGCGGTGTAGAGTTCATAGAGGTGTCTGTTCAGATTAGAACTTCTTTCTGTCTTGTTGAGGCAGAGAAACCAGTTAAAGGCCTGGAAACACTTTTTCCATCCAGCTTTGGCATGCAATATCTATTCTCAGGCAGTTCATTGTACTTGTGTGCTTTTATAATACATTAGACTTGCCATTTGTGTTGGATTCGTCAGCTTTCAGGCAACACAGTTCAAGGAGAAAGCACCTCAGCCAAGCAGGCTAAGACAGTGTCGACTGTTTCTACAGGAAGACAGAGAACTGTTAGCAGACTGTTTCTACAGGAAGTTAGCAGACTGTTTCTACAGGAAGCCAACGAACTGTTTCTACAGGAAGTTCGAAAAGAGGGAAGCCAAAGGAGAAATCGGCCGAGATTTTAGCCAAGGAGGCCACCAGGGCTGTCAAAGATAAGGAGAGAGATTGGTTGCTCAGAGGATGAACAACACTTTCAGTAGGGGGGTGATGATGAGCCCCAAAAATGGACAATTATTTGGGCTCATTCAACCTCCTAATTTGACTTAATCCACCATTCTCATTAGTTTATTGCATGTTTTTGATTATATTTATGTTAATAGAGTGAATTTGGTTAGTCATTATGCCAACAAGTCTAATGGGTGCTTTGTGTAGCCTTTTTGGTCAACTTGGAGACAAAATTGAAGGTCTTAATGAGCACTTGGCAGCCAAATTCGTGGGAGAACAAGCTAGAGGATTTGTAGGAAGGTGTCCCCTTCATTTATGGGCCCTTACCTCGAATTCTCCACCATCAGCTCGGAGTTCAAGGGCCACCGAATCAATTAGCACAAGGGCAGCCAAGCAAGTCAAGTAGGACTGCTGTTAACTCCAAGTTTTGGGCAGCCGAGTCCCTAAAGTTTAGGAGGACTGTTGGGTCCTCAAATTGTATAAATAAGAAGGCTTAGGGCCTCATTTTGGTTAGCCAGTGTAGCCAGTGGATGTTAGCTAGTTAGCCAGTAGATATAGCTAGTAGTTAGTCATTCATAGCCTTGTTGTAGTCATTTTGTAATTCGATTTGTAGGCAATAGATTAGCTTTGCTTTCAGCTCATTCTCAAGCTCTCCTTGTGGACAGTTTTGATGTAACTCTTCATTCTTGATTAATAAAGATGAATCCAGCTTTGCACCAGCTCTAAATCTCTCTTGGGAGGCTGTAGCTCTTGGGGTTGGGCCCATCTCAAGCGCCCAGTACCTCCCTTGTTTATCTTTATGTGTGTTCGCTGCATTCTTAAAATAAAGTCTGCTCTTTAGATTTAATTCGTGCTTTGTTACTTAGGTTGCTTTTGATGGTTGAAGTAGCTTTTTATGTTTAGGATGGATTGGTAGGAGTTAGTCATGCATTTATATCTCTTTGATAATGTTTTGTTCACATGCTGTACGTGATTCTTGTCATGAATAAGGTTGCTGTTCACTGATCTCATTAAACTGTTAGATAGATCATCTAATATTTTGATTGTATGCAAGACGTAGTTGGTTTGATCAGGTAAACACTATGCAGGGCACCTTCATCACCTCCTCGTTCATCTGAGCCTCGTCCAGATCAGCTCCTCCATCACCAAGTCTGTTTCCTCATCTCCCATCTGCTCTTTTGCCACGTAACCCTACCTTCTTGCCTTTCCATTGCCTAAACCTTCTTTGATGCAAGCTAGACTTCCACACCCTCTCATCACCTCATCCCTCAGTCATTGGGTCATTCCAGGCCCCTACCCTACCTCCCTACCCATTCATGCATTCTCTCCCACTCACCTATCATTCAAAAACCCAATCACGAAACATCCTGTAGAAGAATTATAGAACATCCTGTAGAAACCCCTGCAGACTTCCTGTAGAAGCTCATAAACACGGTTTCTTGGCAGCCAAACTTTGTGAGACTCTCTGGAAGGGTGTTAGGGACCCTTTAGACCCTCTTTGAACCTTCCCAACCTTTCCCAAGCGCTTACCTCTGCAGAGTGAAAAGATAGTTAAAAGCACATGCATGATAATTCTAATAACTTAATAAAAAATACAAAAAGATGTTTTCTTCAGATAGTGATAACTTAGACACATGCATTTTGCCTTCCTAGAAGTAATGGCATCTCTTCTCGTAGTTTGCATTCTCATTTTTGCATCAGTAGGACTAGTTGGTAGAATTAGGGTTTGCTAGGGTTTGTGTTTCTTTTTGGCTTTTAGTTTCTTTTTGCAATTAGATTAGCTTCCTTCGAGTTAGCTTTCATCCATCAATTAAAAAGCTTCTTCTAAGAGCTCATAGAAGTTGGCTTAAGCTCCTAGTGGACTTGTGCCAGCTGACCAAGTGACAGCTGCGGCAAGAGCTAGTACTTGTGCATACAACACCGTCGCTTCCAAGTTTGTTACGAACTACCGGGTTGATAAAATTAAAGAAGGGAGTTCCAGGAGTTGTAGCATTATTGCTACAATACTGGGGCCCACCACAGGCCTAATAGTCTTATTACTTGTTCAACTTTTCAAATTAGCGCGCGTACTTGAAAATAATATAAATGCATAAATAATAACCAGAACAAAGAAATACAGATCTATAAGTAGATACACAATATTCTGAATCAATCTTATCTTTATTAATGCTCAAGTTCAGTTACATACCTAAATCTGCCTTGCGCACTCAGCTCCAGGGGTCTGCGCACTTTGTTGCAGGGGTCCGCGCACTTTGCTGCAGGGGTCCGCGCACTCTGCTGCAGACTCTACTAGGCCTCTGTGCATTCAGCTGTAGAGCCTCTACCTACCACTACAACCCAATACGCTTCAGATCTACTTCTATCTTCTTACCATGCGTTTGCATCTGCCTGTTACTTCTCAAAACTAAGACTGCCTTTACACTTAGAGCCTCGCTTTATTTATACAATCCCATGGTCCGTGGACCATGGGTAGGCCGAAACACTTTACATTAAATTACATTATCTTAGCGCATACAACCCTAGACTCTTGCGCTCCACGCCCACATTTTGCGGGGTCTTTACGTTACACTTTAACCAAAATTCGGGCCTCAAGCCCCAAAAACATACTATGTGGGGATCCGTTGCCCAACACGTCCCCAACACAATCATCATGACTCCTCCTGAGTCACTTTGCTGGTGCGGTGATCTTTGTGTGAAGTCCATCCAACTGTGCCTGTGCTGTGCGAAGATCTGCAATGCACCATGCTGCCATCGTCTGGACCTACGCCATTTCTACTTCTGACTCATTTACGTCTGAATTGATTCGTTACTTTGATGTCGGCTTCTAGTACCTGTGTTTATAGTCCCGCACCTTTTTCCAGCTCCTCCAGTCGCAAAGACTATGCTTTAATCGATTAGTCAGATAGCTGGCCCACCCATGTAGGGCTTCAGGTGACTGCTATTTACTCTTCCTGTGAAGGGCTCCCCATTAAGTTTGCCTAGCTGGACCACACCTCCGTCTGTGACCTCTTTTACCACATATGGTCCTAACCAATGCATTCTGAATTTTCCAGGAAATTTTTCGAACTTGCTATCATACAGCAACACTAAATCGTTTACCTTGAACGTGCACAACTTGCTATGGCGATCGTGTCAGGCTTTCTTGTGCTGTTTCTGTACCTGCTGATGGAATCCCACCAGAAACTGGTTCTTCCTCGAGTTCTTCCAATTGCGCAAGTCTCTCTTCCAAGGCTTCGCGGTCCGACATGCCTGTAATTGCTGCTATCTGCAAAATGGGTACGATGTATTCCATTGGCATGACTACTTCCATGCCATAGACTAACCTGAAAGGTGTCTGGCCTGTCAATTTTTTGCACGTGGTTCTGTATGCCCATAATACGACAGGTATGCGCAGGTCCCAATCGTTTCGCTGTGTGTTACATACTTTGGTCAGCGTAGTCTCCAAAATTTTGTTGAATGCTTCTACTGTCCCATTAGCTTGCAGATGGTACGATGTACTTTGCTGATGATACACCTGGAATTCCTCACTGAGTGCGCTGATGGTTTCATTTAGGAAGTGCATCCCGCGGTCACTCATTAAAATTTTTGGGCAACCAAACCATGTCAACACGTTGTCGAACAAAAATTTCACAGCTGTAGCAGCCGTGCAGTCCTTAATCGGCTGTGCTTCCGCCCATCGAGTCAGGTATTCTATTGCAGTGATGATGTAGCGTGCACCCGTCTTCCCCTGAGGTTTGATTGGTCCCACAAATTCGATTGCCCATTTTTTGAATGGCTGCAGTGTCATCTGTGGATTAAGTGGCATCTCATCCCTTCGTGATGGTTTCCCAGTCCTTTGACATATGTCACAGGCCCGACAGTATGCTTTCGAATCTTGATGTACAGTTGGCCACCATAGCCCAGCGAAGAATCTTCTGTGTCGTCGCGCGTCCTACATAGTGTCCTCCTGCAGCCCCCCATGTGCTTCCGCGAGGATCTGTCCTCGTTCAAATTCAGGTACATATCTTTGCAATATCTCATCGTTTCCCATTTTGTAGAGGTGCCCTGCGATGACAGAAAAGTCCATTGCGCGCACCACCAATTCCTTCTTCTGCTAGACTGAATATTCCTTCGGCGCAGTCCCTGTGGTTAAAAATTGGATTATATCTTCGAAGTGGCCGTTCACGATGTGCACTGCAAAGAGCTGTGCATCAGGTAGTCCTTCTTCCAAATTTGTTGGCTCCTCGCCCGTCTCAATTTGTGATAAGTGATTTGGTCCTGCATTTAAGCGCCCCGGCTTTACGATGACCTCGAAGTCATATTCTTGAAACAGTAACAACCATCTGCATATGCGCCCCCCAACACAGGCTTGTTCACCAGGTATTTCAATGCGGAATGATCGGTATACATCTTGAAGTGCCCGCCAAGTAAATAGTGTCGGACATTGCCAACCCTTCGCGCTCAGTAGTAGAATAGTTCTTTTTGGCTTTGGACAACCACTGACTCGCGAACGCGATTGGGTGATCCATGCCTTCCGCGCTTCCTGTGTAAGTACAGTGCCCATCGCAATACACAACGCATCAACATGTACATGAAACTCTACGTCCCATTTTGGGAAGACCAGGATGGGAGCAGATGCCATTTTCTCCTTGAGAAAATCCAAAATTTTCCTACAATCATCATTCCAACAATATGTAGTGTCATTTTTCAATAGTTTTTCCATTGGCGTTGTTATTTGTGCATAGCTCTTGATAAACTTTCTATAGTAACAAATGTGCCCCAAAGTAGCGCGTAGTTGTTTGACACTTTGTGGTGCTTCTAGATTAAGAATAATGGCAATATTCACATGGTCCACCATCAGGCCTTGTTTGCAGACCACATGGTCGAGCAGGTTTCCAAAGGGGACGAGGAAGGTGCACTTTTTAAGATTCAGTGCAATCTGCTTTCATCGACAAGTATCCAACATCAAACATAATCTTGCTATATGGTGTTTAACTAACCTAAATATAGTCCAATCATCCATATAGACCTCCAAGAACTTGTGGATGTATTCCTTGAATGCAGCCACCACTACGCGCGAAAATATCGCTAGCGCATTCTTTAGTCCAAAGGGCATAACGATGTACTGAAAACTGCCCCATTCAGTTGTGAAGGTTGTCTTGCTCCTATCTTTTGGCGCGATCTTGATATGATGGTACCCTGAGAAGCCATCCATGAATGAGTAAGCTTCCTGACCGTCAACATTCTCCAATAATTCATCTGTAAACGATGTCGGGAATGGATCGTGAACTCAGGCATCGTTAAGCTTCCTGAGGTCCAGCATATTCTAATTTTTCCCTTTTGTTTTCTTCCCCTGTACTACCATAGGACTCACCCAGTTGGATTCTTCCACTGGTTCAATAATTTCGGCTGCAAGCATTTTGTCTAACTCATCATGGACCTTTTCTTTATACTTCAGATTCAAATGGTAAGGTCACTACTTAACTGTCTTTGTGTCCAGTTTCAGAGTGATCTTCATAATCCCTAAGCTGCCAATGATCCCCTTTAAGTCCGTGATTTTGGTCGGGAACAAATATTGATATTCGCAGAGTAACTCAGCAACCTTATCTACCGTAGCATCGTCCCAATAGTCCCCAAGTGTCTCGTACTTTAGCTCCGCGTCTGTACCAGTGTTTACCTGGCTTTTTTTTTAGTGGCGCAGTGATGTCAGGATCCTCAATTTATGGTCCACGAACTTCGCGACACCTTTCAGTTTCTGGAATATTAATATTTCGGGGGTCATCATCATCCTCCTCTACTTGCACGTTATAATATTCTAGGGTGTGATGCAGGAAAGTGTTCCCTCTGCGGACAGAGGCAACCCCTCTAGCCCTAGAGTGGGTCTAGTCACAAACAAGGACAAATCAACAATAGCTTTCCTTAAACAGTCATAGTTGGAGGCCTACCTCAACCGGTGGTCGATGGAGTTCCGTTGCACTGCTCTAGCTTTCGCTTCCTTCTCCTGACGAGTGATCAACCTGAAACAATGCAAAGGAAATACAACAAAGCACGTAACCGGAAACAACAATGATCTATTTACTCAGAAAGTCAAGAAGTCATGAGCTATCAAGTAAATTACATACAAGACATAGGAAAACATCATTGATTGTATTAATAATGAAATAAGAGTAAGCTTACAACCAAAGTCTTGACGTCACAAGCCTTCTCAGAGGGATCCAGCCAGCATGTTCTTCAAGCATTCACTCTTTGAAGATGGATCTCCCAACATATGAGTCTCTCTCACTCATAAGTTTTACACAAGATTAAGGGCATTTCACAACCTTCCACAAGCTATCAAGAATCCCACACTTGTCACACTCACACCAGCTATCTAGCAAACTCACAAACACTAACAACACTGCTCAACTAGCCAACTATCAAAAAAATAGCAATGCATAACAATGGCGAGAGTTTAAATAGGAGAAGGAGTCTCTCTGAATGGTGGAAGAGTGAGCTTATCTTCAAGGAAGGTAGCACAAATGATGGAACAACCACGCTAGAGAAAGGAGGGTGATACAAACTATGCCAACAACCAGGTTTGGAGTCATCTGGAAAGCCGACTGTTGGAACAAATTCACCCAATCTGGATCATCGGGGGGGCATAACTGATCTATAGCGCTAACATTGCTATTGAATAACGTAGCTAGTCAAGTCATCGCCAAAGATTATAAACAAACTCACGCTAGGACATGAAATCAGACCATCGTGGGAATCAGGTGTACTTCTGCGATGGCAACACTTCTGCACTGTTTATGAGCACCCTTCAGCGCATATATTTAGTTCATAGCTGCGATGAGGCAGATAACTTAGGAAAAGTGGGTCATTCGGCAACATCAGAGAGCATTTGTCTAATATGAGCATGTTTGACTTGGACACATGACACAATAGAAGGACTGGAGGGAAAACAGTGACAAATTACTGTGTAACAGATGCCCCCTAAAGTATGAAGCTCGAGAGAGTGGGAGGGGTGAAATGCTTTACGAAATTGACTAAGCTGGAACACCATCTGGAAGAATCTGCATGCAAGTACAACTGATATCTCTAATAATGAAGTACATGTAGTCTACACATGGGCGCAGCCATCCAAAGGACATACGAAATAGGTCTGTGGTATGGACACAGCCATCCAGCTAGTAAGACCATGATAATGATAAAGGTATGGTCGCAGCCATCCATGAAGACTCAGGTATGGTCGCAGCCATCCATCAATGAGTCATGTAATCATAAACCAATCCACGCAGCCCGAACATAGGTAATATGAGTTCGGGGTCTTGAACCCATCCGATCATAGTACAAATTCTAGCATGCGAATAGATGTGCTGAGGTCGAGCATGATAGAAAGTTGCTTGATTACTGGTCAATGATGAAAACCGTTAACAAGCACGAGAGAAACCACCAATAATGCCAATGGTTCTCAAGGTACTATCTAGCACAATCCACGAAGTGTGAAAAAGGAGTTGAAGTCGAACACTCGTGGAATCACCCAATCGACGACCAATGATGAAAGTCGACCGTCAAGTGCGAAGAACTTGCCATTGAGGCATGCAAGCTCTAAGGTACCAAAAGGGATCTCTAGATCAATCTCCTGGATAATGAGCTAATGTCGATAGGAGATGACCCATCGCAGGAGGGCCATAATGTTTCCCCCATCAATGACATGAGATAAGGAACAAGTGGTAGATGGCGAAACAGAGTATCAAAGGAGAAGGCGAGGGTGTAAACTACAGAAGGATTATACTCTTGAACATGTTGGCGACATGACTCCGGAGGGTGGCAGCATTCAGGTACCAAGGGATTAGAGGAACGACAGAAAAGGCGTGAATCAGATGGAATGAGGCTAAATGACAACCCAAAACCTGCGGAAGGCCAAATGACGATGTATGGATGTCCCAACCTGACAAGAAGCAAAAGTGTCGATGTTCAAGAGTGACTAGCTGCCATAGACAATCAATGATAAACCTGCTGTTGAATCCAACCTAGTAATAATTTAACAAGCCCTAGGAAGGAGAAGCTCGAGTCTTGTCATGGTGATGAGTCCAATGTCGTCAGGGTTTAACGAGTTCGACATAGGTGAAACTTGGAGTCTTTTTCATGTTTAGAGAGTTTGAAAAAGACACAGAAAAGAAAACTCTAGGGGGGTCCTCTTTCGTAGATTTGTGTCTCTCGAGCTCGAAAAATTATAAAAGGATACTTGAAAGAACCGCCCGACCATTACAATCGAGGAGTACTTTTCGTGACTAGTGAATTCGACCCGAAAAAGTAGAAAAGCGGTCAGGATCACGCAATTTCGGAACCAATAACGAGCTTGAAATGACAAAGGCCTGACAATCTTTTCGCTTTTACACGGTCAGAAAAAGAGCTTAAAGGCGACCGCCCCTTACTTCTTTTAATGAGTCAAGAGGAACAAATTGGCTATCTTTTCATTTTTCAAGTCAGAAAAGAGTGTTAAAGATGACTTTTGGATCAAGTGTACACAAAGCCGACATAATTCCACTACCTGTAGCTCTGCACAAAGCACGTCAAACGTAAACCCATTCGATATAAAATGAACAATATATGTAGAAACATAGTTAAAAAGCCAAATTTTGACTAACCATGTGACAAAAAATGAGAAAAAACCCACATTTATAAAATATAATTTTTTAATTTCCAAAAATTACTATAAAAAGGGGTTAATCCATCCATTTTTACCATTGTTACTGTTCATTCCACTGTGGAGCATTTTGGAGCACCAAAGTTGGCGAGCTAATTTCGGCCCTGTTCGTCCACCATTCATCTCGAAACTCCGTCCAGGTAGATAGACTTCATCCTGCGCTCCAATTCAATATCTTTTTCATGCATTTTGAACGTTAAACGTGTTAGTTTAGGCGGATTTTTGGACCGGACTCCGCCGCTCGGTCATCGCAGGTATACCGCTCGGGTCCGCGATGACCGAAAAAATTCACACATAATGCACTTCGATCATCGCGGGAAAGTGATGTACTTCTGCGATGACCATGAAAAAATAGAACTAGTGACCTTGCATCATTGAATCTATTTTAAAAACAGACGCGATGACGACGCGAAATTATATTTTTATGCAAATTACGCGTTGAATTTTGCAAACGAAGTGCTAATTCGTTTTTTCTCATCATGCAGGCCATAATGGCATTTGTTTGGCAAGAACAAATGCATGATGACAATGATGTGGAAGCTTTCACCGATGTGGGGTGCCGAAATGCATTACGAGCATGCGGATTGCTCAAATTCTTCCTTACTCCGCACCTTCGGTCACAACCTGATTTACTGGAGCTACTGATCCGGGCTTGGAATCCCACAGATGGGAAATTCATTATCCGTGGTCGAGATATTGAGTTTGACGCTACAGACATATATTTCTTGACCGGGCTATCTCGTTGTGGTGAGAGGCCCATTCTAGAGGGGCAACGACTTGGGGGTGATTCCTTAGAGATGCTGATGGCTCAAGTGTGCCCACGGGCACGCAGGATGAGGAGCAGAAAGGTGGCAATCCCGACAGTGGAGGACATAGTCCTTCGTGCTATGCTGTTCATGGTGACACGGGCAGCGGGCTCCCAAGCCCAACACGAGGATTTGAATACCCATCTCCGGCTGGCTCTCAAATGTCTCAATCCAACCATGTTTAACTGGGCAGAAACGGTGATGGCAAACATGGAGAGGCAACTTACCAACTGCCATCGAGGGGAGATGAAGCAGTTTGGCTACGGGTCAATCTTAGTCCCGCTCATGCTAGAGCGGGTGCCGACACTGTAGTTGCAGGACATGGATCTGGATTTTCCCAGACCACGTGAGCCCAGGGCCACATGGTGGGCACACGTCATGCCACGAGGAGGTGGCGGATGACCAGTGTCGTGGGGGACACTGTTTCGAGAGTGGCTGGAGTGCCAGACAATCTTCGTTGAGGATTGGCCATATGCTGGCATGGACTTCTGTGGAGATCCTGACATGCAGCTACCTGCTGGAGAGCAGTGGGATGATGGTGGTAAGACACTTGATCACATTTTTTCATTTTATTTTTTATGATGTTTTTTGGTTTTTTATGTATATGTCCTAATGACGAACGCTATGGTATGCAGATGTAGGACCAGTGAGACCCGTCGGGCTGGCTCTAGAGGCGCGGAGGGATGTGCAGGGCATCATAGCACTAGCCTTGGCTCCCCCAGCTGATGATACGGTGGAGACAGTGGCCCGAAACCTTGAGGGCCTAACAACAGGGATCCCAGATTACATGGGGATCGAGGAGGTCCCCATAGTGTTCCAGATCCACACAGTAGGAGTGGAACCCAGGGTGCACCGCCTGTTGAGGCGGGTGGCACGAGTGGTGGTGCGCTATAGGGAGCATAACCCACCGCAGTAGACACCTATGTTTACTTCCCACTGATGATTTTTTGAGAGACATGTGTCTCGGATGGATGGAGAACACAGACTCTATTTAGACATGTACACTTATTTTTTGAGCGCCTCGGTGTGCCACACGAGTATATATATATATATATATATATATATATATATATATGTATGTATGTATATCGCCCATTGAGCTAGTGGACGACAAGCTGAGAGTCCAGGTTCACAACCAATGTACGAATACCGAGATTGATCACCTTGGCCAGTAACTCAATAACAACACTATATTCGGTGACATTGTTCGTGGTAAAACCTAGAAAAACACCTTGAAGGTCTATCAACTCACCATGAGGATCGTAGATCACCCATGCCGCAGAAGACAAGTTGCGAGTACTGCAGCAAGCACCATTAGCGAAACCAACGTAAGGTGCACCAGACATTTGCATAAGAAGCAAAAGACACAATAAGCGGCAATCATGCCTACACACCAAGCCAAAACATGAAAACACACACACAACACACCTGCTAAAAACACACGTATGTACAAATCAAAGCGCATGAAATTCACACATAATACTTTTTCAAGTAAAGCCCATTTCGGGGTTTATCCAGAAGATTCCCTTCATAATCAATCAGCTCGTAGGCCCCTTTCTACAAAACTCGCTTTACAATATAAGGCCCGTGCCACATGGGCTCGAATTTGCTTGCCCCCAACTTATCATTCGCTTGATCGTAGAGCAGGACTAAATCTCCTTCAACAAAAGAACGAGGATGGACAGTATGATTGAAGTGAGTTTTCACTCTCTTCTTCTATGCTTCAATAGCTAGAGAGGCTAGTCGACGAGTCTCGTCCAGCCGTTCTAGGTAAAGAAGGCGTTCTTCTACCGGAGTAGTGTTGGGGAGTAATTCGACGGCTAATTTCAAAGAAGGGATCTCGCATTCGATGGGAAGGGTAGCCTCCAGTCTATAAACTAATTGGAATGGAGTGAAACTGGTGGCATCCTTCACGGAAGTTCGGTAGGCCCATAAGGCAGAGAACAACATCAAGTGCCAGTTAGATTTGTGCATGCCAATGTTGCGTTGAAGTATTGTAACTAGAACCTTGTTGAGGGCTTCTACTTGGCCATTGGCCTGAGGATAGTATGGAGTCGAGCTATCATGCCGCAAGCCTAGCTGGGTTGTTAGCTCAGTCATCATATGATTACAGAAATTCTTATCGTGATCAGTGACGATAGCCTGAGGGACTCTGAACTGTGAGATAACATGATTAAAAAAAAATTGCGCCGCTGTGTGACCGTCTTCAAATAGTGTGGGCATTGCCCTGGCCCATTTTGTGAAGTATTCAATGGCAACGATGATATACCCATGCCCTCGGCCGAGCGAGGGTTACAGGTCATATAATCAATGCCCCATTTTGCAAAAGGGCCACGGTAACAACAGGGTGCAATGGAGTGGGGGGCACGCACATCTTCCGCTGGTAGATTTGGAACTCATGATAGGAGCGGACGGCAAGAATGCAATCCTTAAAGATGGAGGGCCAAAAGTAACTGGCACAGAGGATCTTTTGAGCAGTAGCATATCCAGACATGTGACCACCACAGGCGCCAGAATGGCAGTCATTTAAAACTCATTCAGCTTCCTCGAATGTTAAGCATTGGCGGAGAACAGAGTCGGTGCCGAGACGGTATAGGATGTCCCCAATAATACGATAGGGCTGAGAGTGATGGAGAATCCTTCGCTGAGCATCCTTAAACACATCGGGACGAAAAGAGGACGTCTGCAGATAGACAATGATATCCCTATCCCAGGGATTGAGGGTGCTGATTCAGAATAGAGTTTTGTCTGGAATATGGTCCTCTAACTGAGAGGGTACGGTAGGAGATGGCAGAGAGCAAAGCAACTTAGCAAAGACGAGGGATTTCTTAGACTTGGCGGTGGTGAATTCCAAGTCGAACTCTTGTAGGATAACAATCCACTTCGAGTACTTGCCCCCCAGCAGCTGACGTGACAGGATGTACGTCATCGGATTGCAATCAGAAAACACTGTCGTAGTGCGCAACAAGATATAACGGCAGAAACATTGGATTGCACAAACGATGGCCAATGCCAACTTCTTGACGTAAGCGTATCGAGTTTTCATATCTAGTAGATTGCGGCTGAGATAATGAATGACCTGCTCAGTGTCATCATCATCATCTTGAACAAGAACCATGCCAATAGTGGTATCGGCAGCGGCCAAATACAGAGTGTAGTCACGATGATAATTTGGAGGATGCAACAATGGAGTAGAAACAAGGAGAACCTTGAGATGCTCGAACGACTCTTGAGCAGTGGCATCCCAAAGAAAAGGGGTATCCCGCTTCAATAACAGCATCACATCGCCCCATGAGTCTATCTGATCGATGGGGGGAAGGACCCAAGGATCAGAGCGAACAGAAATCATATTAATAGGAGCGACGTTGGGAGGCGGGAGTGAAAAAACACCCATAAGGACAGGAACTTTAAAGAGTCCAGCTCCCACACTCTCACATGGAATGGAGGTATGCTTCACAAAGGGCACGTTGCCTTCGGAAGAGGAGGCGAAGAAAGACAGTTGGTCTACTGTGACGATCTTCCCCTGATGAGGGAAACGAATGACATGAAATAGAGATGAAGCCACGGCTCGCATGGCATATGTCCAGCTTCGTCCCAGAAGGAGGTTGTAAGTAAGATTGGCATCAACAACTTCAACTTCCACTTCAACCATCTTCCCTTCCAATGTAATAGGCAAGCGTTGGAGTATACCATAAGGGCGAGACTCTCTCCCATCAAAGGCTTCCAAGGTCATAGGAGACTGGCTCAGAGTCGGAGAACCAATAGCCTTCCAACAAGCAACAGACATTATGCAAGTCGAAGCGCCTTCATCAATGACGGTACGATGAATCATTTTAGAATTGATGATGACCTGGATAAGGAAGGCAATTTGGTGAGGCAGTCTCGGTATATGGCTGTCGAGGTCAAAAGTGATCAAATTCGAGTCAGCCGGGTCGATGCCACCGATGGCTGATAGCAAGGACTTCCTTTGAGAGGGGCAGCTCTGGAGAACTTCTAAAGCGGACATAGCTGATGGAGCTTGAGCTAAGTCCTCAATGATGCTATAGTGCTAAGCAGCACGAGCATTAGGGTTGTAAGAAGATTTCTGGAGTACACCTTTAGGAAGGGGTCGGATGGGTGTCTCAGTGCTAGGTCTCTCGATATGGAGCAGACCAGAACTGGACGAACGAGCACTAGAGGGGACCTCAGGCTCTTTCCCAACAGGTGATGGATACTCTTTTGCCCGAGTACTAATGTGGATGGGAAACATCCCAACCATAAACACTTGAGAACCAAAGGGAAAAGAGGATTGGGATGGATCAGCCACCATTTGCGTTTGCTACAAGGGAAAAGGCTCTTTGAGCACGACAGGAGTCTCGGGAGCACCTTTCAACAAACGACTAACTTCAGACCACCTCGGACAGTCTTTGGTATAGTGATCCTCGTCACAGATAAGGCAAGGATACTTAGGTTTGCGTTTGGCACCTTCCTCGGGTGGAGGTTTAGGGGAATCCTGCTTGGGTTGATCAGCTTTATTCTTTCCTTTTCCCTTCTTCTTTCCTTTTGAGGCTTTATCCATCGTGGTGGACTGGACGGTGTTAACCTCGGAAGTATTACCAGAATTAGATACAGCCTGAGAAGTATTTTCATTCGGAGCATTCGAATTTTGCTTCCCAGGGTTCGCGGAAGATTTCTTAGAAGGTGGATTAACAGAACCAATGACACCGTCAACAGATGGTGTTGGCAGGGCTTTGGAAGTTCTGGGTCTCGGGGCATCAGGCAAATAATCATATAGCGTACCGGACTGGGAGTAAACCAAGTCAAGGTACTGAGCACGCGCGATAGCTGGCTCCTTAGTTACGCATGCCCCCATAGCAATGTCTCACGCTATCAGATTGACAAATGAGGTCGTGAACCAGTCGGTCAGAAGCTGATCGGGAATCCAAAACTTAATCAAACAGTGACACCCTCTCCATTCATGGATATTATCGGAGATATGTGTAGTTGTTGTTTGTTTCAAGGATGTCAGGAGGTGTGTGCCCGTTTCATATCGAATGGCAACTGAAAATGAGTTAAAAATTCCATAGCCAATGAGTTAAAATCCTGAAAAGATCTGCGAGCTAACTCAATATACCATTTAGCAGTAGAGCCAATGAGGGTCCTTTGAAAAAGGCTGAGCCGGATTGAATCATCAAGCCATGAATTTGATGAACACCATAGATGATAAGTCATAACGTGGGCTTAGGGATCTTCTCCAGCTTTACCATCAAATTTGGGACAATCACCGGGAATCTTAGTTGGAACCGGCAGCCAATACAGATTATGAAGGATAGGATCATTTTTCAGTTTGGACACATTCGGTAACTCCAACATTGCTAAAAAAGGTAATTGAGGGTTAAAGGACATCTAAGGCCACAGGTAGGATGTAGCACCAGAGTTCCAGCTAGCTGCTTGTTGCCCCCATTGATTCTGTCTGGACGGATTTGGCCCAGGGGGGTTTTGTTCGTAGGGATTTTGTCCATAAGGGTTATAGGATGGCTGACCCTGGATTTGCCCCCCAACATTCCATTGATTACCAACTTGGCCCGCAGGAGCAACATACAGTTGCTGATAATTCTGATAAGGACTCACCTGCAGTTGTTGATAATTTTGGTACGGGGCAAATTGAGTTTGCCCTTGGGATTGCTGCAAACCATAAGGCGGCCGGGTTCCAAACTAAGCTTGGGAGCCAGGCTGCATTTGATAGGCCGGTTGAGATTGAGATCCAACCTGCATTTGAAAACCGAATTGGGTCTAGATCCTAGACTGGGGCTGAAAACCGGGTTGAGCTTGAGAAGAAACAATCATTTGAGTGCTCGGTTGAGCAGGCCCAGACGGATGTCCATGAGAGAATTGAGGTTGAGCCACCTGGCCAGAAGGTTGACCTAGTTGAGATTGAGATTGATCCATTTGCCCAGAAGGTTGAGCTTCCTGGGTACTGGGTTGTCCTTGCACAACTTAGGGCCGTCCTGATGGACCGGATGGCTGAGCAGACTGGACGGTTGGTTGGCCTGATTGGATTTGAGGCTGACCAACTTGTCCAGATGGTTGACCAGACTGGACAGTCGGTTGGCCTTGCTGAATGTAGGGCTGACCGACTTGCCCAGAAGGGTAGCCTTGCTGGACACCAAGTTGGCCTTGTTGCATGTAAGGTTGTCCCGGATTACCAGAAGGTTGCCCAAAATAGGTAAAAGATGAACCACCAGAGGCCGAAGGTTGTCCCTGGAAGGGTTGTCCTTGTGGGCCTCCAGGTTGCCCTGGATAAGGCTATCTGTAATACTGCTGCCCATAGGAGGGTTGCGTGTAAGACGGCTGACCTTGATAAGGTGGTCCTTGAAAATTTGTAGGGGGTACTTGAGCACCATGATAACTGGTGGTACCCCAAGCAACAGATAACGGGACCGTAACCTCAACCGCAGGCTGAGAGGGTAAAGGTCTGGGGTAATAAATATGAGCTCCTCGAGAATCATAATAATGAAACAGATCTTGGGGGTCCGGATTCTGAAGAGCATGCAAATATTGATCGTATGCCCCCCTGCTGGAATGGAACCAGAAGAAGGTGGGGCATTTAGTGTAGGATCAAAAATTCCGGGTGTAGATGCCGATGGGCCACTATTTGCCGATCCGGAGGAAGGTCCAGCAACAGTGGTCACAACTAAGGATGCAGTAACGGAACCAACAACAGGGGTTGAAGAAGCCACATAGACAGTTGGAATAGTTGGGACTGAGGTGACAGACACATTGTGAATTTGAGGAATAAAAGACTCCGAGGTCGGAGTGATGGTGTGAGACCACATAGAACTCGTAAGGGAGGTCCTAGAACCCATAACATCCCTCAAAGCCTTATAGCATAAAGGCAACATGACACCAAGAGGGGTGACACGAAAAGGTGTAGTTTCCATTGAGATAGGAGTTCCACTGCTCGTCGCAACAGATTCTTCACTCGTGATGGGGGATGTGTCCTCCATGTCAGAAGAAGACATTGGGACCGAAACAGTACGAGGGGTACTAGGAATATCTTCTTCAGAAGGCTCC
The DNA here is from genome assembly GCA_031772625.1 of Pinus tabuliformis. Taxonomy (NCBI): domain Eukaryota; kingdom Viridiplantae; phylum Streptophyta; class Pinopsida; order Pinales; family Pinaceae; genus Pinus; species Pinus tabuliformis. The sequence goes on from CM062817.1 coordinate 870,091,024, forward strand.
AAAATGCGGTTCCAGTGAATATCGTAAGACTCATCCTCTGGAGTGCGAGAGTTAATCGGTTGGATACTCAGAATAACAGGGAGAGTATCACTAACAACCGATATCTCAAGAGCAACAGAAGAAGGAGACCCTTGGTCACTTGGAACGGGAGACGGGATCGGTGATTCTGCCAGGATGATAATTCAAAAACCCTAGGAAAACTAACGAGAAAGAACCCTACTCAAGCTAATGCAAACAAGATCTAACAGGGTAAATGTGAATCGTGGCCAAATAAATTTTAAGACATAGGAATAGAACTTGACCTTTTCATCTTTAAAGAGTCGAGAAAAGGACAAAAAAGATGACTCTAGTCACCTTCGAATATTTAATGAGCCTGAAGTGACAAGTGCATAGATGGACCTTTTCTTTTAGGGAGTCCAAAAAGGAACTAAAGTGACTACTCTGGAGCACTAGGCAAAAGGTTTACCAGAAAAATCCGTAAAACTACATATACACCTTGGTAGTCATATGAAAACCAAGGACTTTCCGTACGATAGTCAATCTTCCCGAATGCTGTGTTCGGTGCATTACGATTTGTAAGGTGGCAGACACAGCTTCCTAAGGATAAAGGATAATAACCTAGTGGGGTCTCCCAACATATACTCGACGGTACATGGGAGCGCAATTCCGTGCTAGACCACTATTGAGTCACAGAAGGAGGAATCACCCAACCTTGAGAGGAAACAAAAGTGACTAGGTTTAACGACGCCGGAGCACGTCTCTAGCCTAGACCTCTAAATAGTGTGCGTTATGTTCCAATGTGTTGTTAGATTTATTCAGTTCATTTTAAAGTTGATCTTGGATTATGTTTCAGTTTTCAAGCCTTACCGTATGTATACAACAAATCCTAGGATGCAGCTAGAATGAATGAAATATCCTTTTTCTTCGATGAACACCTACCTACGGGAGGGTAGAGAGATCATTCCCAAACCAAGAAAACCAAGACAAAAAAGGCAGTCACTCAATGCATACAGAAATCAATTCCTAAAGTGCACAGATACTACTAATGAGAGATCTTATCGTTTTCTTTCCAATATGTAAAATTGAAATGAAAATTCACTTTCACTTTCGTATACTAAATGAATGCAATTCTTTTTGATTTTGATGTCTTTAAATCTAGAAGAAACAAATAAGCAACAAGCAAGTGTGGAAAAAAATGGTTGATCCAAACAATTGTAATCTATGTTCGGTAGCGAAAAGAAATCGAATCAATGCCAAAGATTGTTTCAATAACAGTCACTAAACAATCAACCAAAAACAAGCAAAGGGGAAGGCTCAATCAAACCAACAACAAGCTGCAAACGAACCTTGAGCAAACAAGCAACCAAGCCAACCGATTCAAGAGACTTGAAATAATGAACTAGGTCACATAAGAAAAAAAGCAAGATTCATTCAACAAAGCTCACAAGAGAGTGCCTTAATCATAAATAGTGAAAAACAAGTTATCAAACAAGTGAGAAAAGCAAGGGACCAGCAGGACTGATGGACTCAGGAGGCAGAATTGAGAAAATCAATTCTACAGCAATCAACGCAGGTAATACACAAGCAACAAGCACTGATAAATCACTAGCCGCAGCAACAGAGCGATGTCAGCGCGGAAGTACACAAATTTTCCGCGATGGTCGGATTTTCAGAACTGTCATGATTGTAAGGCGTAATTACGCGATGAACACGATATTACAAAAGGGTGAGCGTGATGACAACGCGACTGTTAAATTTAAATCCACGATGACTTTTCAAAACAATGACAGGTGAACCAAAACTCCCAAATCAAAAATAGTCAATCCTTTAATCAAATAGGGGTATTTCCCAGATCAACCCAAGAAAACTCAAGAGACTGGTAACTAATCCCCAAAACTTCAAAAAGACCAAATAAAAAAGGAAGACAAGAGTAAACAAGAAAAGAAAAAAGGCCAAAGCTCCCCAGCGGAGTCGCCAATTTGTGATGCAGGAAAGTGTTCCCTCTGCGGATAGAGGCAACCCCTCTAGCCCTAGAGTGGGTCTAGTCACAAACAAGGACAGATCAACAATAGCTTTCCTTAAACAGTCATAGTTGGAGGCCTACCTCAACCGGTGGTCGATGGAGTTCTGTTGCGCTGCTCCAGCTTCCGCTTCCTTCTCCTAACGAGTGATCAACCTGAAACAATGCAAAGGAAATACAACAAAGCACGTAATCGGAAACAACAATGATATATTTACTCACAAAGTCAAGAAGTCATGAGCTATCAAGTAAATTACATACAAGACATAGGAAAACATCATTGATTGTATTAATAATGAAATAAGAGTAAGCTTACAACCAAAGTCTTGACATCACAAGCCTTCTCAGAGGGATCCAACCAGCATGTTCTTCAAGCATTCACTCTTTGAAGATGGATCTCCCAACATATGAGTTTCTCTCTCTCATAAGTTTTACACAAGATTAAGGGCACTTCACAACCTTCCAAAAGCTATCAACAATCCCACACTTGTCACAGTCACACCAACTATTTAGCAAACTCACAAACACTAACATCATTGCTCAACTAGCCAACTATAAAAAAACTAGCAATGCATAGCGATGGTGAGAGTTTAAATAGGAGAAGGAGTCTCCATGAAAGGTGGAAGAGTGATCTTATCTTCAAGGAAGGTAGCACAAATGATGGAATAGCCACGCCAGAGAAAGGAGGGCGATACAAACTATGCCAACAATCAGGTCTGGAGTCATTTGGAAGACCGACTATTGGAACAAATTTGCCCAATCTGGATCATCACGGGGGCATAACTGATCTATAGCACTGACATCGCTATTGAATAATGTAGCTAGTCAGGTCATCGCCAAAGATTATAAACAACCTCGCGCTAGGACATGAAATCGGACCGTCGCAGGAATCAGGTGTACTTTCGCGATGGTAGCACTTCTGGACTGTTTATGAGTTCCCTTCAGTGCGTATATTTAGTCTATGGTTGCGATGAGGCAGATAACTTAGGAAAAGTGGGTCATTCGGCAACATCAGAGAGCATTTGTCTAATATGAGCATGTTTGACTTGGACACATGACACAATGGAAGGATTGGAGGGAAAACGATGACAAATTATTGTGTAACATAGGGCACTGCTTAACTGGGTTGCCCATGCTAGTTGAGCTACTTGTCGTGGTTCCTGTGGTATTTTGAAGATGACGGCTTTCATAGCTTGCAGCACATCATCAACAGTATCCGACCATCGGTCTTCAAATGTGAATGTTAACAAAAATCCCTCGTGCAAGACATCCCATTCGCCCGTACCATGTTGGAGTTCCATCTCGATATACCAATTCATGGGTATGACATCCAAGGTATGGTAGAATAAGTGTACCCATTCAGGCTGAGGTTCTTCTCCATAGGCCTTGGTCCATTTCGCGAGGTGTGTGCGTGGGTCATCGTGTCCATCGTATTTATCTACTATCCATAGTTGTGGTTTCCCAAATCGTAGGCACATCATCCTCCTATAGCCGTGCCAGTTTTCAAAATTTCCTTGATGTGTTCCCCACCAGCACACAGGTGTCGCGCGCAATGCCCACTTCAACGCATCGAACCATTGTTGTTCTGGTACTGCACTTTCGAAACTTCTCAAAAATTAATCCACCGCTGTCAATCCATCATATGTTGGCAAATCTTGGGCCTGGGTTGTTACGCAATGCAGTGATCTAATCATCATGTTGCAATTCAGCGTTGTCACTTCGTTCAACCGATTGTGCCAGCGTTCATCTTCTTCATCTGAATCCAAGGTGCAGGAACTTGCATGCTCCCACGAGATCCTTCCATCTACAAACAAATTCACCCAATCCTGATCTCGTGCAATTATCTTATAGATACAATCCATCTCATCGTCACTTCCATCATCGCGCACAGGTTGATGACTCCATTCATATCAGTGGCCCAATCTATTCCTAGCAGCGCGAGATAAGGAGTGCTGTCATCAACAATCTCTATTAATTCAAAGTCCGTCTGCGTGCTCACGTCTTCGATGTCAACTGTTACCCCTTGCAACCTTCACATGGGCAAAATATTTTGTTGGTTCACCATTCGTAATTGAATAGGGGACCATTGTAACGTGGGCCCACCCATGCATTCCCATGTCTGCTTTGGTAACACATTCACGTCTGAACCTAGGTCTAGGATTACTTGATCCATTTCATACTCACCAATCTACGCTGTCAATCTCATTTCCCTTCCGGTGCGCAACGCATGCTTTCCCAGTTTCCGGACTACACACCATTCTCCTGACCCTATGCACCTAGTGATCAACTCCTGTAGTCCCTTAACTGCCTTATTGTCACGTAACAGTTTCATGCACATCTCTAAAAAGGTAGTAAGCATCGAAGGATCCATCCTTGGCTCTGGTTGATCCTTACTACCTGAAGTGGAGGCCTCCGCAAAGCTCTTCTTAACTTCCATGAACGTCTCCTTTGCACGTTCTAAGTCAAACTCAGGTTCCTTTGTAGGAGCCTTGTGAACCCATGTATCTTCCTCGGGTTGCTTCCCCTCATCCTGCCCTATGGTCGCACCACTTCTGAGCACCATGTTCACATTTGGGTCTTCTTCGCACGGTTTAGATCTCATCATTTGGATATTTTGAGTTGGAGGAGGTTGGAGTACCCCTTTCTCCCGCATCTGTGCGATCAACGTGGGACAATATACTGCTTCATGATCGAATTGAGCATAGTATGAACAAGATATTCTCATTGGGTTGGTACAATCGCGGGTGTAGTGCCCTGGTCCTCTGCAATTGTAACAAATTAACTATCCGCAGCCCCTTCTTGGTCCCATTCCTCCTTGTCCTTGACCTCACCCTTGAAATCCAGCACATGCCATCCTCGCAGCTGGGTCGAGGGCTCAAGTTTATGTCTGCATCTGATAAGTTGGGGTCCGATCTGTCATTAACTCGTAGCTACGGCAAGTATGCTCATTGTGGCTTACTGACTTGCAGAAATTACAAAACAACTGTTGGGGAGTCTATGTATACTTCTGCAACAAATCACAACTATCCGTCATGTGTTTTCCTCCTATCTGACAAATCATGCACCATAACATGGGTGTTGCACTTGGCCCTACCTGTGCCTCTGGTCTCAACAGAATTTTCCCCCCTCTTGCCAAGTAGTTCACGAATACTGGACAGTGATCCTTGTCATGGCCCTGGCCCTTGCATTTTATGCACCATACTTCCTCGTGCGCCTCTTGATGCGGTGCCCTATCCTGCTTCAAGCTTTGCATTTCCAGGTAGAGATTCTATAGTTGCACATGGATTTGTTGAACTCCCAGCTCTAGATCCTGTATCGGTGTCTCATGCAACCTCATCACCATTTCCAACGCTTCGGCCTAGGTAGAAAGTTTCTGTTGTGACAACGTCGTCCTCAGGTGCGGTGTTAGAGATGCCACAAATCTTGCATGATGTTGCACATCCGTGAGTGTCATATTAGCTTCACAGATCGTACTCTTCAGCCACTAATATAGATTCCAGGGGGTCTCGCCTGGAAGCATCGTGATCTCTTTGAATCCGATGATTGACTATGTCTCTGATTTTGGTCGGCTAAACTCTCTATTTAGCGCATTCTGGATCTCTACTATTCCTGCATTTGGGTGATCATTGGAGTTTTTGATATACCATGTCAATGCGTGATCCTGCAGTGTGCTCACCAATGTAGCCTTCTTAATGTTGTCGTCTGTGACCCCTTGTGCTTTCCACACTACTCTTACCACGAACCAGAACTAGTCCAGATCCTCATTCCCTACTCCTCTGAATACGGGTAACTTGATCGCACTTGCCATGTTGAACTACGGGTTTGGTGGAGGTGGAGTGGGTGGAGATGGAGGTGAAGGAGGTGAAGTGGGTGGTGGCATGGGTGGAGGTGGTAACTGCGGAATGCGCTGCCTTATCAAACTGACCGCACTTCTTGGAGAGACCCGAGCGAGCTCTTCCTCGCTCTCTCGCGAAGGTGAAATTAAGGGACTGTTTCCTAATTCCCCGCTACCTTTGTAGATCTTTTCACTCCACGTTGTTCCAAACATTAATGGATTCACATAACTCTCTTTTCACATAAAAACATCTTAATCCAGGTATTCAAAGATTTAATGTACTTACCTCGCAGTCCCTTGAGAAAACGTCGTTTTGCTTCATTGTAGCTCACGGTTGTGTCTACCACGAACTCAGTGATAAATCCCCCTATTATTTGGTCGAGCCAATGGTCCACATCTCGCGTGATCTTATCTTCTGATGCCTCTAGTCTGTGCACTAATTCTGGAGTCCACACTATTGGTTGGTTGAGATTATACCTTCCCTGGCTGTCGGCTAACCTTGCGATCCACTCATACAGTTCAGAAGGAAAGGATGTGAAGAAGATCTTGTGGATTTCCATATGCACGTAGCGATTTAGCCACATTTTCTTGGATACCTGTGGAGTTCTATTTTCCTGTGTCACGAACTCATGAATCTTCTTGTCCAGCCACTCTTCAATTTCCTTCTTTGTTGGGTTCCAGTGGCACGACATCAGACATCCCTTAGGCAGATCCCAGTCCTGGCAACCGAGCCATTTGTTGGCTACGTGGGGCCTGACCCAGGTTCAGCAGTGAGTTTAGCCAAGCAAATCTTGGTACTCCTGGCCCTTTCGGCAACAGTCTGCAGAGCACAGACTGAGGTCTCACCCGAAGTACTATGAGAGGGTGCTAGAACTAGGTTTCTGCACCCTAGGGATGCCTTGATGAGGGTTCTGGAGGGTCGCAATCCTAATCTACACATTGCGTTGCTCCGCGCAGCTTCCTATTCTTCACAACCCGTGTGCACCTTCGTATTATTTCAATCTGATCCTTACTGTGCTATTTATATTAGTGCTTAACTTAGTTTGTGCAGGCCTAATAGTCTTATTACTTGTTCAACTTTTCAAATTAGCACGCATACTTGAAAATAATATAAATGCATAAAGAATAACCAGAATAGAGAAATACAGATCTATAAGCAGATGCACAATATTCTAAATCAATCTTATCTTTATTAATGCTCAAGTTCAGTTATAGACCCGACTCCGCCCTGCGCACTCAGTTGCAGGGGTCCACGCACTCAGCCGCAGACTCTACTAGGCCTCTACACACTCAGCTGCAGAGCCTATACCTACCACTATGACCCAATACACTTCAGATTTACTTCTATCTTCTGACCATGCCTTCGCATTTGTCTATTACTTCTCAAAGCTAAGACTGCCTTTACACTTAGAGCCTCACTCTACTTATACAATCCCATGGTTCACAGACCATGGGTAGGCCGATACACTTTACATTAAATTACATTATCTTAGGGTGGACAACCCTAGACTCTTGCGCTCCGCGCCCGCACTTCATGGGGTCTTTGCATTACATTTTGACCAAAATTCAGGCTTCAAGCCCCAAAAACACACTATGGGGGGATTCGCTACCCAACAAAGGTTCAAATACTTTATTTAATTAGAAGAAGTAATTACAACCATCAAGTCTGATTCTAAGTCACTCCTCCAGCTTTGGTTCCATCCACATCACATCATAAGCATGACAATCCGGCAACATAACAACATTTACAATAGTCTCAATTCTCAAACTAACATTATCTCCTTACAATTCATCAAAGTCCAACCCATGATCACTTGGATGAGTGGTCAATTTATAGGGAGATTAAGGAGGTTTTGTCACAAATGGTTGTATTGAATGGCCTTCCATACTTAGAATTAGAACTCATTCCTCATCCATTTTCAAGCTCATAGGAGTTGATAAGTGAGGGAACCTTCTAGATGACTCCAAAAGATAAGAATATTCCCCAAAACCTATGTGAATTTTGCTCAAACTTGCCCAACGCAGGTGAAAGGAAGCCTAAGTTCTCTGCAGAGCACCCTGTTATGGACTTAACTGCTTTGAAGCGCACCCTTACATGGGCCTACCTGCGCCGGTCCCTCTAGAGGTCATTTCAGGATGTCTTCATGTCATGAAACTGTCTGGGAAGGAGGCATTCAAAGGGTTCACTTGTTTAGGGCATGTAGCAATTGAAATTAGGGTTTGATGAGCTCTCAAACACTGATCTGGATGATGGGAGTGATGTGACCAAATGGATCTGTAACAATCATCCCATTGGTTATATATACACCCTCATTGTATGAGAAAAGGACTTTTCACCTTGGCTCCTCTCGCAAGGCATTAAAGAGACAAGCTAGTTCTATTGAGTAGAAAGTGGTGGCTCCAACGCTCCACTATTGGAACTAGTGGTGTTCGATGTATACATGTATCTTGGGAATTTTACTTAATATATGAAGAGTGATGGCCAACACGTTCTTCATGCATGTATTATGAATGTTTTTAAAATTTTTCTATGAATGTTTATGATTCATGTTTTTTTTCACCTGTACTAAAGTAATTGAACTATTTTTGTTATTTTAGTGCTTTCAGAGTGAGAATGCGTTGTAGTGGTTGCAATGCCCATTGCATCTTTGTGGACTATTCTACTGGATGTTAGACAAATATATTTCATTGCGTGTGTTTCTACTAGAGTGGCACTATTACCCCTATCTTAAAGGCTCACTTCATTTTCCCTCCGCAGTAGAAGAACCTTGACACACCTACAACCAAACACTCACTAGGAACACTCACTTGCTTTTCAAAGGCACACATTCGTTCCTCTCTCTTATTGATAGTTAGATCCAAGACAAATCTTTAAGAAATCGGTAATCGGGCTATATTCCGGATGGGGCTCCTATCCAAAACAGAGTGAGGTCTAATTGGGACCACATATCAGGGAGACCCCTTGAACATTGGAGGGTCCGACACTGTCAATAGGTTTCAAAGATATGCCTTGGTTACAAATATGAACAAGAGAAAAAAACACTTATTTTTGGTAGCAAGTATGCGAGCTTTGTAAGACACTCAATGTAAGGTGCATGAGGGAACATCCACGACTAGTAAAAGGAAAACGAGCCTCCAGTTAGAAAAGTAGTAGTACTATCCTAAAGGTGGACCCAAGAAGGAAGAGAAAGACTTGTTTATTACCTGCAAATTAGTCCACATAATAAGTAACAATCATTAAAGCATAATGCTACTCATTCAATAACATACATAGCTAAGCAACAAATTAGTTCATTCACTTAGTATGTAATTAAAGTGACATATATCATAAACATAACAAGAATATTCCTACTATATCTAAGATACATGTATGAAGAAGTGTAGACTAATAGATGTTCTGATTAAGAGTGAAATATCCCAAACACATTGTTACATGAATGAAACACTATATCCAATAGTGGAAGATGAAGCCACAACTTTCTTCTCCAAAGAATGATCCATCTCCTATGCACTACAAGATAAGCCAAGGCAAGACTCCAAGTATCCAAGCCATCAACTTGAATTATGAGGAGTCATTTATAACAAATAACAATGACCTTTGAGCTTCATCATGACTCTTGAAATCCTATGACTATTTATATTCTATTCATCACTTATTACATTCCATATGTGATTATTCACATTCCACATGTACCCCTTGGACTTCATTACATACAATTTATTACATAAGAAAAATTACATATGAGACGATGGCTATATAAGAAAAAATTTATAATAGGATAAATGCTCATCAAATTGATAAATCATTTGCTTCCTCATGGGGCTCATTTGTAATGTCTAAGTTTCATGCTTTGAACTCAGTTGAGATGGATTTGACCTGAAATGGTAAGTCCCCTACATACCGCATCTTTGCCTCTAGTGCCGCTGTCAATATGGTCTTGGAGCTTGATTATACATTATTCCATAGCCATGAAAGTTTCATATGAGATTTTATCGATGCGATGGTGTACTGTAGAATAATGTCCTTGGTGACATCCAAGCCTTCCTATTCTCTTGATTGTTTGATCTATTTAATGTATTGCCTAATCTCCTCGAAGATTCTCTCTCTTCCTCTAATTGCTTCAAGTGTTCCTGTTGCGGGCATCCCATATTTTTGTGTTAGAGACTCAAAATCATTATGCATTCGATTATAGGTAGAAATAATACTAATTGACTATTCTCCAAGATGCATGTAGTTCTGATGGTGGAGTCTCAACTGATCTGATCTATTTATTTTTGCGGCAATCTTGTCTTTCTTTTCCAAATGTTGTGGAGCATATGGATACTTGGAAGCCCACTCTCGAAGATGGTCAACTACTATGTTTGCTACTTTTACTATTTTTACCACTTCCTCTGCTTTCTTCTGAATTCCAATGAGAGGAGCCACCACCTAATGTATAAGTATCATCTCATCATATATCCATGCCATGATGTCCTTCATTCGCTCTAGTTCCTCTTGCGTGGATGACTCCCATTTTGCGATGTTGAAACTTTGTGATGATAACCGTTGATTTTCCTTTGAAAGATGTTCCACCTGTTGCTTCACTGCAACAAGTTATTTCCTCAATCTAGCATTCTCACTCAGTATATATTAATAGTTGTCATGCGCTGATGTGGAAAAAGCAACATTTTCTGCCATGATTTCCCTAGGATTCCTTTTGGTGTTGGTAATTATGAACTTCTCTATAGAAATTGAGACTGTATTCTGAGGATCCTTTGGAAAGTATATTTAAGGTCAATTTACTAAGTAAAATAACACGTGTTTTACTTGTCAATCTGGGTTTGTAGACTTGGAAGCATGTCCAAAATATATGGATTTCAGTTGAAATCAAATTAGGAAGGCAAGACTATAAAGTTAAAGGAAGTGCATATTACAAATATAATCTAAGTTTTAAGAACTAACAAGTTTCTTGTTCAATATGTAGCAAGCAAGAGAAGAGGCTCCTAACTTAGGAGATCCTGGTTGTCCTTCCTTACAGATCTACTCCAATATCATTACCATTGCATCAAAAACTAAAGTTCAAGAAATAATACAAGAAATGCAAAAAGGATGATTTTAGCTATGATTCATAACTTGCTAGAAAGATAATTTAAATTAGATTCTTCTTTGTCCTTTCATATGCAAATTTGATTTTAAACTATCATCATCCCAAAATCACACAAGAAACATCACACATCTAAATAACTAAAGCATAAATATGAAACAAGAAATATTGAAATAAAAATTATGCTAATGTAATCAAAGTGTACTTGGCTTGGTATGGGAGCCCTCCAACCTTTCCTTGTACACCTAAGGAACTCTCAGCTACAACTAACTTATGAAAATATCCACAACATGAACAACAACTTAGAACAATAGAAAGTATTCTTCAAATGATCAAAAGGTCTCCAATAGTCTAAATACAAATTACATACATGAATGGTTAATAAACTCAGTTTAAATAAGAAAATTATCAACAAACTTAGCTAAAATAGCTCTAAAAATATTCATCTATCCTAATCCATCCATGCAAGTCAAACTCATTAAGTTTGGTTCACAAAATTAGGAAAAATCCCAAAAAATAATATTCTGCCCCTTTTTAATAGGGATTTTTGAATGACAGGTCAAGTTTGACTAGCGTTGATCGGGGCTGTATTTGCTCAATTTGATCGAACCAATAGGTGTTAATCCATCTATGGTTCCAATTCTTTCCAAATATGTGCTCATCTCTCGCCCAAGTGTCCTGCACATATGACTTTAACGGAGCTATTACGAGATTTTTTAGTGCAGTCCAAATTTATTCTTAAGTCCCAATTTTTACAAAAATCTTTAAAAATTGAAAACCTTAATTTAGTTACCTGAATATGAAAAATACGAGTGAAATGAAGCATATTTAAGTGAAATATGATGGAATATGGTGGTAAATGGATGGGTTTAGGATAGGCAAAAATGACCAAAATTGAGGGCCAACATCTCCCCCTTGCTGATACTCAAGCATGTCCTCATGCTTGCTTCCTCCGTTTGGACCTTCTGAGTGATGTTTCCCTTGCTATACCTGAACCTGTAGCCTCCTCCTGTGTAGCTTGAAGTAAAATATCAATGCCCTCATGTTCCTATGCTTTGTAGATGGCAAATTTTACTTTTTTTTTTTCATATTTATATTGCCATAACTTCTTCTCTTTTAACCATCTATAGGCTTGTTTAGAAATGAGCATGTTTTGTGTTTCAAGATTTTTGATTTGCTTGTTCAATTTCTTGTTTTCTTGGACTATGTTGTTATTGTTTTCCTTGTACATTTTGTTCTCTCTCTTCAAGTGCCTTTCCATGATTTTACTGTCCTCTAGCTCACTAGTCAACTCTGCTATTTTCTTCAAATATTCCTCAGTGTGCAATTCTCTGGATTCTTCCCTTGCCTCTTTAGCATATGAATGAGATGATGTAGCTCCAACCCAAGCATTCTCAAAATAAGTCTTTTTCTATGGGCTCTTCCCTAGCTTCCTCCTCCAATTTGTGAATGATCTCATCAATTTGTTTTGATGTTTGTGGAGGTTCAGTTTCAACAATCTCAATTTCTGGGTCTTTCCCTTAGTTGCTTGGCTCTTCTTGTGACTTTCTTCTTGATCTCCTAGGAATGGACAAAAATGATTTTTCTTTCTCAATCATAACACCATCTTGCTTCTTTTTCAATCTTGTCCCTGGATATAAAGGAGAATTCATGATGCTTTTTGTGACATGTAATTGTTCAAGCCTTTCCTCATTCCCTGTTTAATTGGTCTTCAATGTGATTTTTGGCCAAAAATCCATTCCAAAGTATCCCTTTGTTTCTTGCCTGATACTCCACAAGGATCTTAATCAACTCACAATGGTAGACATTAACCTCTTTAGCTTTAGCTTTGTTTTTAACAATTTCTATCATTTTAGTCAAGCTCTTTGAAAAGAAGTAAGGAATATTGATTTTACAGTCTCCTTTGATATGTTGCAGCAATTTTATATGGTAAAGGTAGACTATACTGTGCCTATTGTCACAAGTAAAATATTTTTGGATGATTACAACTAATTCTGACCAAGGTTCTTTAACCATTCCTTTAAAATTCCTTTTGTCCTATCAAAGGTCCCTTTCCTTTGTTTTTCTAGGAAAAATGTCCATCATTTCTCCTTAAAATGTAAACCTTTATGATATTCTTCTCCTATTAGAGGAAGTTCTAATGCTTGAGATATGAAAGTTGGATTCACTAGTATAAGAAGTTCACCCACTTTAGTTTGCCTAGTTTCGAAATTTTCTATGAATTCTTGTGTAATTCTGTCTTTGTGGCCATTAAACTTCCTAAGGAACTCTAGTAGTCTTGCTTGAAACAATTTTTCCACTACTTCAATTTTCTACTTTGAATTCTTTAATTTCCATTTTTTTTGCCATTTGCATATGCTCTGTATACCAATTTATATAAATTTGCCCAGTAAATAATCTCATTATGAAGATAATAAACAAAATGTTTGTTTTTTTATTCATGCAATAACAATCTTGGTAAATGCACTTACCAGATTTCCTTAGATTTTGAAAACAAATGAGATTACTTCCTTTGCCTATAAATCTTCAATTTTCTTGACTGTTGCTGCAAATAGTATCAACACAAGGTTCTCTATTTATAAATCTTGATTGAAGAAATATTATGACTGTGTAAAAAGACCCAAAGAAAAATCTCCACTGTAAGAAAACCTCTCACTATTTTTGCAAATCGTATTTCCTCATAAAATTTATGAAAAATCCTCCTCTGTTTTAGAAATTGTATACTATGTTTTTGAAATAACATTCACTGTGTAATGTTTTCGACAAAAATTGCATGAGAAAATCGTGGTTTTGATACCTAAACTGTAAGAAGAATTTGTAGAAAAACTCGTAGAAACCTCTTGTTAATAATTTGTCTTCCCTGTGTAAACATATAGTTTCAATTAAACTCTTTTCTAATATCCCGAGAAATCGTGGATTCTACAGGTCGCAGAGGATTTTGAAGATGACAAATCATTAAAATTTAGAACTAAAGTCGTATTTTTCTCCATTTTGACACATCTTAAACAAATCTGGAGTTTAACTTCTTTGAAATCATTCTAGTTGTTTAAGGAGTCTTTGGCGCTTACCTTATCACTGAGTTACTGCATTGATTGAGGAGTTCTCTTCGTATTTTGTGGATTTTTTTGGAGCTCGACACAAAGAGAATCCAAATCATTTTCTCCTTCATTAAACGACTACGTTCCTTTAAATTCTCTATGCCACATAGGGTTTTCCTTTCCTTATTTCTCCACACTGTTCGAGACTCTTCTCCTTATTTCACCATGCTTCTCTTCAATTTTTCACACTGCTTTTTCACACAATCTCTCCATGACACATGGTTTACTCTCTACACATTTATCTTTACTCTTTGCGTTTACTCTCTTTACTCTCTACGCGTTACACAGTAGGAAAATGCGTAATACTTCTCTCTTTCTCTGAGCTAAGGTTGGTTATGAAGATGAAGGAGAATACACATAGTCTCTGTCTCTTTGAAATGGTTTTGACCGTTTGATTGTTTTAGCTATCTTGTCCATTTTGTATGTGGGTTGCACTTGTGTCAATGCCTCACGATTCATCATGGTTCATTTACTTATGACCGTGCTACCTTTTGCACACCCTTCGACACTTGTATTTTATCACTAAGTAGCATCATAGTTTACATGTTTAGAGTTTTAAATACTCATAACCATTAGGACCCTAGTTTATAATTTCATTTTGTATACAACCTTAGCTTATGATTTCGTATTGCATGCAACCTTAGCTCATCATTGTTTTCTTGTCCATTATACTTATATACATGTTGCATATGCATATTTTTATCAATATAACTTTTGTCCTCTTTCATCATATCCTTATGTATGATTTTGAAATGAACATAGTTTTAGGTAGTTTCAAATCAAATTTTCTTCATATTTTACAATGATACTAACTTCTTGTTCTTGTTTTGTAGATGCATAAACTAATCTTTAAGGTTGTATAGACAATGTCTCCATGACCCACAACTTTTTTTTTTCACAAGGAGATGTGGCCAACAATGTTAGTCAAAAATTGCAAATGATATAATTGATTAATGAGATGTAAATGTATGGTTCGGTGATGAAATGAGATGTGAATATGTGGTTAACTGATGAAATGAATGAATATGTAGGGTAATATAGGATAATGTACAGTGTACATGGCTAGAAGTATTGCATATTCAAATTTTAAAATAAGTTATCAAACTTTAGAAAAAATTTCAAAATCAAAGGCTTTAAGAATGCTTTTAAACTTACAGTACTTTTCCCTTTTTCTTGATAGTTCCTTGTCAATGCTTTGATTTTTTTGTCAACAATTTGATTTTTCAAAATGAATTCTTGTGAATACTAGACTGTAAATAGATTCTTATAGCTACTTCTCAGGTCCCTTTGATGTTGATTTGAAACAGGTCCCTTTTGTATATGATATTAATATTATTTGAAACAGGTCCCTTACTCATAAATGTTGATTTTGTTTGAAACAAGTCCCTGCTATAGTACAACTTCTTGATTTTAAATCATTGCATGGTTTTTTGATTTTATTATGAATCTCCCCCCTTGATGATCTTAAGACTTGTGCTCAAGTATTTAAATTTTTGGAGGATGATCCTGCAAAATGAAAAACATAAAAGAGAGAATTCATATTGGCCAAACAAGTTGGTTTTTCGATATGAATTCGAGTTTGTATTGTGCCAATATCATGGATTTTCACAACCAAACTCTATTATTTTTTAACTTTTTTTTTTATTCTTCTGGAAATAGGGAAGGCATATTACTATGTTTTTCCAATACTTCCATATTGTCTTCTGCTGAGACTCTGTTTAGAAAGTCTTCTTTATTGATAGGTTTGTTGTAAACTTTGAGTCTATGACCATTAACTAGAAATGAAATTGCTGCTTCATCGATTGTTTTTATCTTGACTGCTCCATTGTCAAAGATTTCTTACATTTCATATGGCCCAAGCCAATGAGTAGTGAACTTAGCTTTGAAATCTTTGTACTTGGAGTAAAAAAGAAGTGCCCAGGCTCCCTTATGAAAAATTTTGTTTTTGATAAATCTATCATGCCATTTGATTCTCTGTTGCTGTATTAGTGAGGTATGTTCAACTACCTGTTTTCTGATCTCAGCTAGTTAATTCAGTTGCAGAAGCATCTGCTGTTGAGCTTTTGATAGATCCAATCCTAATTCTACTACAAGCGTGAATGTATGAATTTGAAATTCGATTGGTAACAAAACTTCTTTACCATATACCAATTGATATGGACTAAATCTAGTAGTGTTTTTCCATGTAATTCTGTATGCCCATAATGCATCTTTCAATTTGTCTGACCAATATTTTCTATTCATTTGTACTGTCTTTGTCATGATGTTTTCCAGAACCTTATTAGTAGATTCTACTTGTCCATTTTCTTGTGGATGATACGGAGTAGACCTTCTATGCTTGATTTTGTATTTTTTTGTAAGATCTCAGACAAGTTTAGAAGTGAAATTTGTTCCCTGATATATAACAATCTATCTTGGAACTCCAAATATTACAAAGATTTATTCAAAGAGGAAATAAACCACTGTTTCTTCTGTTACTCTTGCCACTGCTTTTGCTTCAACCCATTTTGTAACATAGTCTGTACAGACTAGGATGTATTTCTTTCCATTTGAAGGTAGGTTAATTGGTACCACAAAGTCTAGAGTCAATTGTTCAAATGGTTCTATAAGTATTTGTGGTTTCAATGACATTTCCTCTGATACGACAACTATCACATCTTTTGCAATAGGTCTTTAAGTCTTTGAAATTTGTTGGCGAGTAGTAGCCAAGTTTGAACACCTTGTATGCTGTCTGTTTATCTGCAAAATGGCCACCACATGGTTCATCATGACATGCTTTTAGAATATCAAGAATTTCATCTTCTCTCACACATTTTATTATCAAAAGATCAGGACTAGTATAAAAGAGGTCACCATTGACCCAAGTATATCTAGCACTCTGTTTAATTATTTTCCTTTTCTGCTTGCTAGTGAAATGGGATGGTAATATTCCAGATGACAAATAATTTGCTATATCTGCAAACCATGGGGTTTTAGCTGTTACAACAAATATATGCTCATCAGAAAAGTTGTCTGAAACAAGGATAAGATCATTAGGAGAATTAAGTCTTGACAGAAAATCTACCACTTGATTATCTTTTCCTGGTCGATCTAGAACAATGATATTGAATTCTTGCATTAGTAACAACCATCTAGTAATTCAACCATTAGTTATTATTTTGTTCATTAGATATTTAATGGCTGAATGATCTGTATGAATAAATAATTGATAGCCTATTGTGTAATGCCTAAATTTATTGACTGCATGGACAACAACTAGCACTTCTTTTTCAGTTACTGTGTAGTTTCGTTATGCCAAAGTTAAATTTTTGCTTATGAAATAGATGGCATAGTTAAACTGGTTTTCTTTTTGTCCTAGAGATGCTCCTATCACTGCGTCTGATGCATTAGTGGATATGTGAAATGGAAATGAACAGTTTGGTCCTCTGAGAATGGGTGCCACAGACAAATTTTCTTTTAGTTTTTCAAATGCATTTTGACAATTTGTAGTCCATTGAAACTCAATATCTTTTGCAAGTAGTTTGTACAGGGAAAAAGCTATCTTGCTGAGTTTTCAATGAATCTTCTGTAGTAGCCTGCATATCCTAAGAAAATTCTTACTTCTTTCTGTGTTTTTTATGGCATTAAGTTTACAATGACTTGTATCTCTGCTGGGTATATCTTAATTCCAGAAGAATAAATGTGGTGTCCCAACACTATCCCTTCTGTTAACATCATAAAAAAATTTTCATTGCTGAGGGATAAGTTTGTCTCTATGCATATTTTTAGAACTTTTTCAAGATTATTTAAACAATCATCAAATGTACTTCCATAAATAGTAAAATCATCCATGTAGACTTCAACACATTCATGTATAATATCTGCAAAGATAGCTAAGACTGCTCTTTGAAATGTAGCAGGTGCATTACATAGTCCAAAAGGTAAAACATTATAAGAATATGTTCCCCATGGATAAGTATATGTTGTTTTATCCCAATCTTCTAATGCTATCTTGATCTGATTGTATCTACTAAATCCATCAAGAAAGGAAAATAACTTTTTCCCTGCTAATGAGTCTAGTACTTGATCAATGAATGGTAGTGGGAAATGATCTTTCAATGTTTCTTTGTTTAGTTCCCTATAGTCTACACATATTCTCCATTTTCCATTTTTCTTTGGTACCACATCTAAAAGAAAACCCATTGGTTATTAGAGATAGGGTAGATAAATCCTACCTGTAACAGTTTCTACAACTTTTCTTTCACTATCTCCTTCATCATTGGATTCATTCTTCTTTGTGGTTGTGTTACTGGTTTGATTGTTTCATCTGTGTAAATGTGATGGATACATATTTTTGGATGGATTCCTTGCATGTCTATATATTCCCAGGCAAAATCTTTTGAATATTTTTGTAATAATGCAATTATCCGTTGTTCTTGTGATGATTGTACATTATTACCAATATTTAAATTCTTTCCAAGGTTGATTTTAATGATTTGCGTTGAGATCTGGTAATTGAATTGACAAGAAAAATTCTTTCAAATGAATTTTGTAATGATTGAATAGTAAAATTTTCTTAAAAACATTTATTTAAAAGATTATTTGTAGCTTCATATTGTGTTATTCTTAGTTGCTCAGAAATATCAGGTTTTGAGATAAAAAGGTCTATTAAATCCTCATTTTCTTCTTCTCCTCTACAATTAAAGGCTTGATTAATACTTAAAACAATTAGAGTTTCTTCCTATTGATCATCGGGTCATGATAGTAAAGAAGGTGATTGAGCAAAAGGATAGAGTGTGATATGTGTCCTTTCATCTCCATGTGCTATGATCATGCTTCCTGATCTGCATCCAATGAAGCCATCTGCTATGGCTAACCATGGTCTGCCAAGAATTAAAGGATGGCCTCCTAGATTAGTTTTTGGTTGCAATATTAGAAATTATACTGGATATTCCCATGAATCCACAGAAATAATGATGTCTTGAAGTATTCCTTCTGGTACTACTTTTGATCTATCTGCTAGTTCTAAAATTTTAGTAGTAGGTCGGATATTTGGCAGTTTAAAATACTTCATAGTTTCTATTGTCATGACATTTATAGAAAATCCTAGATCAATTAATGTTTTAGGAACTGAAAAATTGTTGATTGAAATGGTAACCATAGGTATCCCTGGATCAATATATTTTTCAACTATTGTTTTTGTATGCATGAGACTAGCTAGTTTGCCAATGACCTAGATTGTAGGTGGATCTCTTTTCTTTTTGCTAGTTTTCTTAATGCATAATTTCTTTATTGTTTTTGTATATATTGGAATATATTTGATAGCTTGCAACAAAGGAATTTTGAGATAAGAGTTCTTTAATTCATCTCTGATATCAAATTCAAGAAGATAAATTGAAGCTTTTTGATCAACTAACATTTATGGGAAAGGTGGTGTTTGAGTCATAATAGTTTTGCTTTCCTGAACTTGATTCCTTGGATTAGATTTTTCAGATTGTTCTCCTTAAATTTTTTCTTCTATAATTGGTGGAAAATATTTTTGGAGAACTTTTCCTGACCTCAAGTGGATGTCTTGAATAGGAAGAATAGAATATGTAGGAAATAATGTTGTTTCTTCCACATTATAAGTTGGCCTCTCCATTATGTTACTCAAATTTGCTATTGGATGAGTTGGTAATTGAGTTGTTCTGGGTGGTGGTTGGTTAGAAGGAAGCTGAAGTTGCTGAGGTTGAGTTAGTGAAGGCATTGATTGTTGTGTGAATGGATTTGATTAAAGGGATTGATGGAATTGCTGATATGGGAATGATTGTTGAGGATATTGTCATTGATATGATTGATAATATTGATATTGTTGAGGGTAAAATTGTTGGGAGGTTGAGTTCCATAAGCATATCCTTGTCAAATTTGTAAAGGTTGGTTTTGGTTTTGCTGAGGAGGCCAAACCTGCCATGGCATAGGAGTATTCCATGAATTTTGATACTGAAAATCCTAGGGGATTTGTTGAGGAAATCATTGAGATGTACCTGCAAAATGTGGTTGCCAAGCTCTTCTTGGTGCCATATAATAAAATCCTTGAGTTTCTTCTAATTGACCTACTTGCAACCCATTTAATGTTGGACAATCGTCTGTAACATGATTTTCTTTATAAAGTCCACAAACATGTATATTATCCAAAGGACATTCTCGTAAAAGATGCTTCTTCCTACACTTAGGACAAAATATTGACATTGTTTGTTCTTCTTCTTGTTGTTTCTTGTTTGATTTTAATACATCAACTTGTGTTCCTAAGGTGCTCAAAAGACCTGTTTTAAAGTTTTCTAACAAACTCCCTATTTATGCTCTTGTCACTCCTCCTGTTGCTGATTTAGAAGCTCTAGAGGTTATATCTTTTTTTTTTTGGATCTATCTCTAGAGTAATTTTGACATAATTCATCAATTTCATCAAATGGTAAGTATGAAATATCTCCTTTACCCATTACATTAAGAATATCAAGAGACTCATCTCTTATTCCTTTAAGAAAAATTGTTCTTATGGTATCAGGATTTAGAGAATGTTGTTTGGATTTTTGTAGGTTATAAAGAAATCATTCCAAATATTCTTCCAAACTCTTATCGTCTTGTTGAGACATTCTAAAAGTATCTTCTTTTGAATCTATAGGCTTGTAATAGGATTGATATTTCTTAAGAAAATTTTTCTTCATTTCTTCCCAAGAAGTAATAGAGTGTTCTCGTAATCCCATAAACCATTTTGAGGTAGCTGCTTTAAGAGTAGCAGGAGAAAAACGAAGCTTGTGTATCATCAGTATAACCATAAGTTCTACATAAGATATCAATTTCAAACATGAATGAATCAGGACCTTCAAAAGATATTCCATAGAAATTTGGTAAAACTGAAGGTGGAATATTTTTCATTTTTATCTCTTCTTCTAGAATTTCTCTAGTGTCTACAATTGGAAATCCAAAAGTAGCTTCTTTATCATTTTCTATTTCTACATCTTGTCTTCTCTTATGATCATATTTTATTTTGAAATATTCTTCTCTTCTTGCCTCTTCGTCTCTTCTTCTTTTCCATTCTTTTTTTTTTCTTTTCATATTGCAACCTTTGTTCTGGAGTGAGTATATTTGATTCTTGCCCTTCTTCTGCCATATCTTTTTCAGCGGTTTCAAATGTTTCAATAACAACTTGAGATTCAACTTGTTTTATTTGTTCAAAGATAGGTTGATCTATTTGTTCAAGAATAGGTTGATCAATTGGTTTTCTTGTCTCTCTTTATTTTCCTATGGAAGATTTTCCTATATGTTTTTGTTGTCTCTTTACTTCATAGGCTAACAAAGTTTGTCTTTCAACAAGAGTTAACCTTTTTCCTGGACATTTTTTTCCTCTAACTCTTCCAAGGTTGGTTTCCCAGCAATTGGTGTAGTTAATTCAAATGGAGGTAGTCCTGCTTCTACCAGTGGTTTAGTAGTTGGGGGGTCTTGTTTTATGTATCTACCTTTTTCATCTCTTTGTCTAGGCATAAATGACCATAATGAAAAATCCTATTTACTTTTTATGTTTTTGTTTTGTTTTGTTTTTTTATATATTTTTCTATGTTTTTGTTTTATGCTTCCTATTTTTATTAACTTTGAATAAGTTTCCTCGAAAACGATGCCAAAAATGTAAGGTCAATTTACTAAGTAAACTAACACATGTGTTTTACTTGTCAATCCAGGTTTGTAGACTTGGAAGCATGTCCAAAATATATGGATTTTAGGTGAAATCAAATTAGGAAGGCAAGAATATAAAGTTAAAGGAAGTGCATGTTACAAATATAATCTAACTTTAAAGACTAACAAGTTTTTTGTTCAAGATGCAGCAAGCAAGAGAAGGGGCTACTAACTTAGGAGATCCTAGTTGTCCTTCCCCACAGATCTACTCCAGTATCATTACCATTGCATCAAAAAAATGAAATTCAAGAAATAATACAAGAAATGCAAAAATGATGATTTTAGTTATGATTCGTAACTTGTTAGAAAGATAATTTAACTCAAGTTCTTGTTTGTCCTTTCATATGAAAATTTTATTTTAAACTATCACCATCCAAAAATCACACAAGAAATATCACACATCTAAATAACTGAAGCATAAACTTGAAAGAAGAAATAATGAAATAAAAATTATACTAATGTAATCAAAGTGTACTTAGCTTGGTATGGGGGCCCCCCAACCTTGCCTTGTACACCTAAGGAACTCTCAGCTACAACTAAGTTATGAAAATATCCACAGCATGAACAACAACCTAAAATAGTAGAAAGTATTCTTCAAATTATCAAAAGGTCTCCAATAGTCTGAATACAAATTACATACAGGAATAGTTCATAAACTTAGTTTAAATAAGAAATTTATCAACAAACTTAGCTAAAATAGCTCTAACCATATTAATTTATCCTAATCCATCCATCCAAGTTGAACTCATTAATTTTGGTTCACAAAATTAGGTAAAATCCCAAAAAATAATATTCTGCCCCCTTTTAATAGGGATTTTTGAATGACATGTCAAGTTTGACCAACGTTGACTAGGGCTGTATTTGCTCAATTTGACCGAACCAATAGGTGTTCATCCATTGATGGTTCCCAAGTTTTCCAAATATGAGCTTATCTCTCGCCCAGGTGTCATGCACACATGAATTTAATGGAGCTATTACGAGAATTTTTGGTGCAGTCCAAATTTACTCTTAAATCCCAATTTTTACAAAAATCTCTAAAACTCGAAAAATTTGATTTAGTTACATGAATATGAAAAATAAGAGCGAAATGAAGCATATTTAAGTGAAATATTATGGAATATGGTGGTAAATGGATGGGTTTAGGATAGGAAAAAATGACCAAATTTGAGGGCCAATAGTATCTATGCCTCTACTGCACGATCCTCTTCTGATGTCGGTCGAATGTGGCACTGCATATGTCCATGAATCTATCTGCCGATGGAGGTGTGATCCACATTTATTTGAATGGATGATGATGACCTATGAGAGGAGGTTCCTCCAGAGACCCTAGTTCATCATCCATAGGTTGGATGATATCCTCTTCTTCCAACTCTTCCTCTTCTATCTCTTGAGTCAACTATTCTTCTTCCAGTCTATGTGGTGCTTCTTCTTCCTAGGACTATATTTATTGTTCCTTTTCTATCCTTCTCCTTTCCTCCTCTTCTTGTTGTTGCTTATCAAGGAACTCATCCTGCTTCCTCTTCTCATCTTCTTCTTCTACTTCTCTCCTCTCCTGTTATGCTTGAATAACTCCTATGTTCAGAGGATCAACTTTACACTTTCTACTGCTCTCGCCTGTAAAATCATATCTGATCCTCTTCTTAGGAGCTACTTTCCTTGCTTGAGGGGTTATCTGTTCTTCCTCCTGGACCTGCATATCTTGAGCTGGTGGATCTTGGGGTGAACTAGTCTCCACTGTTGGATGTGTCTTTCTAACTACATTATACCAGTTCTTCACTTTTTCATCTTCTATTATGGACATTGATGAATACCCCGTATTGTAACTGATCCTTTCACAATGTTTCCTACACACTCTCCTGGGATCATATCCATGAAAGTCTTTAGTGGTGAAGTGCAAGTGATCCAACTCTTGTATTTCTGCTGCTGTCGCCTTGTGGATCTTCAACTCATATAATCTGATCCTCAATAGGAAGGTGGGATAAGGGGATTTATTCCTCCTATGAAGAACCCCTATCAAACCCTTTTCAAACTGATTTGTTACTTCCTACATGACCACCTTATTGGTCACATATTGGTGCATGAGATGAGGGGATATCTAACAACCAAAAAATATGATTTATGTTCCCTCAGGTGCTACAAACCAATTCGTGATATCCTATAGTGACTCCTTCACTTAGTCAGTCATGCAAGGAGGATCGCTCTCGAATATCATATGGAAGATAACTACAAATAAGTGCTTGACCAATTTATGATGTGCACCTCTAAAGCTTGATTCTGATAACACTCTATAGTGAAAGTAAACTGGGAACTTGTTCTCAGGGGTCCAGTTCCAGTACATTAATGGGAATGCATATTGTGCATAGATTCTATCTAAAAGAAATGAATACATGTATAATTCTGGTGCCTGGTTCACCCTCAAATATGATTTTTCCTACCCCACACGATGCTGCAACTCAAATGATAATATATATTCCCAATTGAAGACTCTTCCACAGGTTACCACCACATTGAGTATATATATATATAGTTTTATTCAAACACCTCAACATTCTTGCACCCATGCAACTGATAACACATGGCTATCAGATATTGATATACATATTTGAGGATCTTAGTTTTACAGACTATGGATGGGTGATGGTGAAACTTAGCAGGCTCTAGAAACCATGATTTTATAATGTCACTTATGTGGAGGTTGGCCCATCTAATGAGGAAGTCACCATTTGCATATTCTATGGGCCTAAGCATATTATAACATGCCTGCATATCTTGTCCATAATAAGTGGAGAGTTGACTGCGACTCTCACTGCGAAGCACAAGATGAGAGGCATCCATATTTTTAATGATCCAATCAATAACTTTTATACAGAGGATGAATGTGAATCTGCATGAGATCCTATGCATCCTGGAATTCTTAAAGTTGATGAAAACTTCTAAGTCCTCCAAGTTCTTAGGAAAACTTTTATGCATGAAAGTGTTGTATATAGTGTTCCATGTGATCTCAGTAGACTTATTAATGAAGCATTATGTGCCTGCATAAATGGGAATGGTTATATTTATAACTTCAATAGGTTCCTTAGTGCTTGCTTCTGAGACTTCTTTGGAGGACACTTTATGGGGAGGCATGGCTCCAAAAAATGATGAAAGGGAGACAATACTTGTATCTTGAACACTTGTTTGTGGAAACACATTCATAATGACAAGATTAGCTTTATGCACCCTAACTATGTAGTAATATCTCGTAAATCATGTACAAAGAGCCATCAAAATGTAATTGATCATGAAAAACTATCAACGATAGTAAAAATAACTTGCATTCACAATAAAATATGAATGCAAACTAGGAGGGAAGCCTTTCAAAGCATGAAGGGAAGTCAAAGGTCATTCAGGGCTTTGTAGTGCGCTCATGTGCTCAAGAAATTGAAGGAAACCATCAAGGGCACACTGGCACACTCTGAAGGGTCGAAGGGATGAGTTGTCTGACCTTCAAGCTTCACAATGCGTTCATGCACTCATGGAGACAAAGAGGGCACACTGGTGCACTCCAAAAGGTTAAAGGAATATGTTTTCAATTCTCTAGGCCTTCAGGGTGTGGTCATGTGCTCAAAGGAAAGGAGGGCACACTGGTGCATGCCGAAGGAACAATGGAAAACCATTTGAGTCTTCAAGGTGCGCTCATATGCTCAAGGGAGGGAACTGTTATTTGTAACAAAGGAGTGTGCTCAAGAGAGAAACTTTGTCATTCTAGGTACATTTTTCAAGGTTGATTAGACTTTGAGTTCCTGAAGTGCGCTCTACCTAAGGAAATCTCAAGAACAAGTTTGAAAAGAAGATTGCACGATGGGAATGAGAAGAAAAAAGAATTGCAAGCTTATATAGATCATGTTGAAATCATGGTGGAATGTAAAAGGTTGAGGAATGTATAGAGTATTTACATGTGACAACAAATTAACACTCTTAGAATCAAGATTGAACACAAAGGCCAGTAAATAAATTGACAAACAAAGAAACACTAGCAAGAACAATGAGATTGACGGTGAAATCATGAAAGGAAATGAATAGAATCTAGTGGACTTATGCTTCTTTCGCATTCTCAACGTTGTCTGCTTTGGCCTCTTCTTGTGCTCAAAGGGGGATTCCGGCTCCTCGCCCCTACCTCCTTCAACATCTGATTCCTCCTGGTCCTCGGTGCACAGAGAGGCAGACTCCTCAACCTTGATTGTCGATTCCTTGTCAATCCGCTCTCTGTCAATGATTGCCTTAGCAAAAAATTCCTTGTCAACATCCTTCTTAGCAGTAGTTGCCTTCTGTTGCGCTTCTTTCTCATGAGTTGTAGCTTGCTCTGCCTCCTTCTTCTTATGTGCTGTTGAGGTCTACGTAGAAGTACTTTTCCCTATCTTGCTTGTACTTGTGCATAGATCTGATCGGTGCAGCCACTCTCTTGGCCATTTCCCAAAAATATCCTCTACATCTGCCTCCCCCACGAGGTAAGGTAACTTGTACCAAACCTTCTTTGGATCCCGTCTCGCACGGATAGAAAAATTGTGAAAATCTGCCTTGAATTCTGCATAAGGTTCCAACTGTTCATATAGAGTAGGTGACAGCCTCGGCCGCTGGCTGATCACCGTGTGAAGATCCATCTCTACCAGCACCCAAAACATCTTGGTCTCCATGACCCGCACTACATCTTTGGTCACCCAGAGCGAAGCGAACTTCGCTTCCTCCAAAAGGTCTGGGTCTTGCAGAGGAAACTAGTTGTCCTCCAACATCCTCCATGCTACCAGTGTTATCAATAACAATAACCAGGCATAATGAAATGCCTTGCCCTCATCATGGGCTTCGAAAAATTTTGCCAAAAATTCTTTACACAGGTACTAAGCCTAGCTGTACTAGAGTACTTTTGCACATTGTGCAGCTAATGAAATTATTGATGCCTAAACCTCGTCCGTGTGACACTTTCACATAATCTTACAGGCCAAGATCTATGCTATGAACTGTACCACTTTGTCTGTAATGGAGTAGATGGAATATCCACGTGACTTATTCACCAATCCAAACTCACTCTTCATCGGGTCCACGAGCTTCTTTTCTTTTGTTTTCCCACCAAAGGCCTCCGCTGGATCCACACCTTGATAGGGCAGCATGGTAATCCGTGGATCAGCATGTCAGTAACAGGGATCAATTCTCCTAGCGAGAGACACCCATCAGGGTGAGAAATTGTCTAACACAAATGGTGTTAATAATCATTTGATTAAAATGCAACACACAAAGCATATTTAGTAGGCACGCTTTCTCAACTTTCGTGACCCACTTCATTGGCTCCAGTCGCGTTACTCCGGTTTCCTCATAGTAAATTTTCACCAAATATTTATTCGGCGCAAGCTGCGGGAACTTCTCCTGATCTGCTAAGTCCATGTTGAGCGATGGAATGCGCCCCAACAACACACCCTCAAACACCACCTTTTCTAGCAGCACTGGTGTAGAAACCATGAATTTGACGGTATTGGGTCTTTAGGTACCTTAGCTTTTCCTTTTCGGGGTGGGATATACTTTAGGAACCGAGTGATAGGCTCACCCTCTTCCTCATGCATCTCCTCAATGCCCGTGTGAAGACCTTCTTCATCGAGGTAAAGGGGCTCATGTGGTTGTTGTGATTTATCCACTTTCCCCTTTTGGTGAATCTCTGTGGCGTTTTTACGCGGTGATTGCCTCATTCTAATGGACTGTGGTTTATTTTGCTTCTTATTGGCTGCAGCTAGATTAGGCCTAGGTAACCTCAGTGTCGTAGGTACAAAGGGTGTTTCTTCCATTGCAGGCACGACTTCAAGGGGTGCGACTTCAAATTCTATGGCTTCAGACATTGCGGCTTCAAAACTTTCAGCTTCTGTGGGGTGATTTGTAGTCATTATGTCTAGGAAGGCCTTATAGAAAGTTTCAAACATGTTATCTAACCCTAGTCGTGAGAAAATATCTTCCCAATAATGTAGGGCAGCATGCCAGATTTATAGGTGATTTCAAATTTGAATCCAATCGTTCCCTCCAAAACCCCATCATCAATGCTCCTTTGGCGGCAGATTGCTAAATATTTTCCCAATAAATGCAACCTCCCCACTCCTCCTAACGGAAAATTTACCGTCCAATTATCTACAGTATCTTCAATGGATACTTTTTGAGTGGTTTGCATGGTACCCATCCCCGTAGCGCAATTACCTTGGTGCAGCTCCCCTTCGTGCCCTGCTTTCCTCCATCGTGCATCCCTTTTTCTTCGTCTGTTCATGATTTTGGTAGAGTAGTTTAAAGCCCTGTACCTCCTTGCAGCTGCCTGGACTACTAAGACTATCCCACCATCATATAGTCATTGTGCAGGGTTGGGATCATCCTTGTACAACTTCAAGCGGCTTCCATTAAATTTTCCTGGGAACATCTCTCCATTCAGCTTTGTGAGCTTAATTGTGCCACCATCTATAATTTCTTTCACAACATACAACTCCAACCAATGCATTTGGAATTTTCTAAGAAACTTCGTGAATTTGTTATCATAAAGTTACACTAAATCATTCACCTGGAAGGTGCGCTGCTTAATATGTCGATTGTGCCAAGACTTTTTGCGCTCTTTTTGCACCTGTTGCTGAAATTCTGTCAAAAACCTATCTTCCTCCAATTCCATTAGTTGCGTGAGATGTTCCTCCATAGTGTCGCGATCAACCATATCGGTTAGTGTTGCAATCCACAGACTCGACACAATATACTCCATGGGCATCATAACCTCTATCCCATAGACCAACTTGAAAGGAGTTTGGCCTATCAACGTTTTACACGTTGTCCTATATGCCCAAAGGACTTCTAGTATGCATACATCCCAATCATTCCTTCTCGCATTATAGACCTTCGTCAATGCACTCTCTAGGATCTTACTAAATGCTTCAACCATACCATTAGATTGGGGATGATAGGGCGTGCTCTTCTGGTGATAAACTTGGAATTCGTCCAGCATCACAACAATAGTTTCGTTTAAGAAATTGATACCCCTTTCGCTCATCAATATCTTCGGGAAACCAAACCAAGTTAAGATAAACTCGAAAAGGAACTTCACAGCTGTAGTAGTGCTACAGTATTTGATTAGCTATGCTTATGTCCATCGCGTCAAATACTCGGTTGCATTAATAATGTATAGTGTGCCCGTCCATTTCTTTGGTGGTTGTAACAGACCCAAAAAGTTAATCTCTCATTTTTCAAAAACCTGCAAAGAAATCTGTGGTTTTAACGGTAGTTCGTTCCTCTGCAATGGCTTTCCCATCCTCTAACAAGCATGACATTACCTGCAATATGCCTTAGAATCCTTATGCATCGTTGGCCACCACAATCCCGCGTGTAGGATCTTCTTCACAGTTTCTCTGCCAGCATAGTGTCCTCTCGCCACTCCTCCATGTCCTTTGGCGAGGATGCTAGATCGTTCAAACTTCGGAACATATCAGTGCAGTATTTCATCGGAGCCCATCTTATACAAATGTCCAGCGATCACAGAAAAATCAGTTGCACGGACCACCAATTCCTTTTTCTATTATGTATAATATCCGTCCAAGGATGTGAGAGTGGTTAAAAACTGGATTATGTCAGCAAATTGATTGTTTGCGACACATACAACAAAGAGTTGCGCATCTGGCAACCCTTCTTCCAAACTAGTGGGCTCTTCACTTGTCTCAATTCTGGATAAGTGATCTGGTCCCACATTCAATTGTATGGGCTTCACAATCACCTCAAATTCATATTCTCGAAAAAGAAATAGCCACCTACAGATCTTCCCCCCCAACACAGGATTTTTGACCAAGTACTTGAGAGCGGAGTGATCTCTATACATTTTGAAGTGCGCGCCTAACAAGTAATTTCTAAATTTTTGTAGTGTGTACACCATCACCAAACCTTCGCACTTTGTAGTTGAGTAGTTCTTCTTGGCCTTTGATAATTTCCTTCTTGCAAAGGCTATAGGATGATCAATTTCTCCTTTGCCTGGTTAGTTTAATATCGCACCTAACAGAATACATGAGGCATCCAAATGAACATGAAATTCTTTCTTCCAGTTTGGGAACACCAAAATGGGCGCAGTCACCATCTTTTCCTTTAAAACATCCAAACTGTTCTGAAATGCCTCATCGCAGTAGAAAGTCATGTCCTTCTTCAACAATTTCTCCATTAGCGCAATTATTTGTGCATAGGCTTTGATAAACTTCCTATAGTATCCGGTGTGGCCCAACGCTGTGCACAGTTGCTTTACATTCTTTGGGGCCTCTAAATTCACAATAACAACTATCTTCACATGGTCTACCATTAATCCCTTCTTTCATACCACATGGCCTAGAAATATCCCATAGGGCACACAAAATATACATTTCTTCAAATTTAGAGCAATCTGGTATCTGTGACAAGTATCCAACATAAGGCACAAACTTGCAATGTGGAGCTTTACCAACCCAAACACAGTCCAGTCATAAAAATAAACTTATAATAATTTATGGATGAACTCCTTAAAAGTTGCAATTACAACCCTTGAGAAGATTGCAGGCACATTCTTCAACCCGAATGGCATCACTTTGTACTAGAAGCATCCCCACTCTGTCGCAAAATTGGTCTTGCTGCAGTCTTTCGGAGTGATCTTAATCTTATGGTACCTTGAGAACCCATTAATGAATGAATAGGCTTCCTACCCTCAAACATTCTCCGGGACTTCATCTGTAAATGGTTTTGGAAATGGGTCATGGACACACACATCGTTGAGCTTCCTCAAATCTACGCATATCCTGATTTCATCTTGTTGCTTCTTCTCCTAAACAACCATAGGGATCACCCAATCAAACTCTTCCACTAGCTCAATGATTCCAGCCTCCAGCATTTTGTCCAGCTCTTTGCACACCTTCTCCTTATACTTTGGATTTAGATGGTATTGTCTCTATTTCATGGGCTTTGCATCGGGATTTAAGGTGATCTTCATTAGACCCAGATCCTCTACCATTCCCTTCAGATCCGAGAACTTGGTATTCGTGCAATATTTTTGCAACCTTATCGACTGTATCTTCATCCCAATAATCACCTATCTTTGCAAACTTAGGTTGCGTGTCGGATCCAATGTTCACTTGCTTGGTCTTCAAAGGTTTTGTTATATCAGGGTTTGTTGCTTTGGGTCCTTCAACCTCATGTTGTCCCTTGGACTCTGGAATGTTGATATTTCATGGATCCTCTTCTTCTTCTTCTACAATCACGTTGTAGCATTCCAGTGCATGGCACAGTTGTGTATTCCAGTTTGGTTGAACCCATTCTACCGGCTCCTCAAGCATCCTAAAGATTGCAACCTTAATTTCCTGGAGCGCTTCATCAATACACACAAATCCATCCTCAAAGCTGAAAGTTAACAAGAAACTTTCCCTCAGGATATCCCACTCAGTCGTCCCATGGTGTAGCTCCATTTCCAAGTACCAGTTCATCAGAATAGTATCTAGGGTGTGACAAAATATATGTACCCATTCAGGTTGAGGCTCCTCCCCCCAAGATTTATTCCATCACACCAAATGCTCACGCAGATCATCCTTGCCTGAGTATTTATCTGTCAGACGGGTATTCGTGTACCCGAACCTTAGCTTCATCATTCACTTGTATTCTTTCCAGTCAGCGAAGCTATCCTTATGTGTCCCCCATCATCGTGCAGGCATAGCACGCAGCTCCAGATCTAGCATCTAGAGATGATATTCCTCTCGAACCTCATTTTCAAACTGATCCAAAACTAGTTAACATCATTCAGACCATCATAGTGAGGTAGATTTCGTACCTCTATAGATACGTAGCAAAGCAATTTTGTCATCATATTGCAGAATAACGTTGAGACTTCATGCAACCTATTATGCTAGTGCTCAAGTTCTTCATTTGAATCCGAGGTATGGGACATATCTCTATCCCATGTAATTTTCCCACCTGCAGTGGGATTGATCCAATCCTCATCGCATGCAGTGATCTTGTGTATTTGATCCAAATTGTCTTCATCTTCATAGTCGCGGACTGGTTCAGTGTAGCATGCTCCTTTAGTGGGATCCAATGGGACAATAACCCGGCGTGCCTTCTTCTCAAATGTTATCCTTCGCTTCTTCAGATTACTTACCACATCCATGTCGAAGGCCCAATAAATTCCTAATAGCGTAGGGTAAGGATTGTTGTCATCCACTATTTCAATTACTTCGAAGTAGGTGAGAGTGCTTGCTCCCTCAATGTCTACTATTACCCTGTACAGGTACCCCATAGTAATGATCTTTTGTTGATTGGACACGCGCAATGGAATCATTTGTTGGCTTGATGGGGCCTGACCCAGGTTCAACGTTAGCTACACCAACCAACAAAACCATAACTCTTCGCCCTTCCAGAAAAAACCCACGTAACGTAGGATGAAGTCTCACCCGAAGTAGTATTGGGGGATGATAGAACTAGGTTTCTACATCCAGAGGTCTGTGTGAAGGGTTCCTGTGATTATCAGGGCTTATTTCTGTCTTCGTGAACCCTAATTTCCCCAGAACAGTTAATAATAATAAAACTTATACACAATGTTTATTCCTCCGCGAAGGTCCTTAAATAGTTATAGCCTACATAAATTCTACAGATTTGCTACTTTTGCACATAAATTAAGCATTCTTTCATATATTTTCAATAATAGAGCGAACACATAAAATTGCATAAATAAAAACAGAGATGCAACTACACATAATAGGTGTTTAAAACTATTTTTTTTTTTAATATTATGCAAAGTACAGACTTATTTTAACTACACACTCAGCTGTAGGGGCCCGCGCACTTAGCTGCAGGAGCCTTCCCCTTTCACCTAAGTATAGGAAACAAACATTTCCTGCCTTAACTTCTTGCCCAAAACAATAATATTCTATCTTAGTTACTTCTCTAGACTCACTATGACTAATCTATATATAGAATTTTGCTAACAATATCATGGTTCGCGAACCATAGCGGGTCTCAAAACCTCCCTATCACTTACCCACCTAAGGGACTAAAGGCCCTTTTACTCACACTATCTTTGCGCTCTACTTCCACATTTTGTGGAGACTTTAAATTTTATACAAAATTTGACCAAAACTTAACCCCAAGGACCCCATCCCAACAATATTGATGATAAAATATTGGGATACATAACATGGAAGGATACTCCTAAGGGACAAGCTGCAGATCTTCCCAAAATAGAGGAATCACACAAGGAAATCCTCTTTACTGATTGGGACATTCAATTGAAGTAGGTAGAAAGAGAATTTTCCAGAGAAACCGATGCTACAAATAATATCATTGAAACTATCAATGATAATCTGCACAATGCTAACTTGATACAAGAATGCCCACCTAGGAGTCTTCCTGATATCAAAGTACTGGAAATAAAATGGCAAGAAACTTCAAAAGCGAGGGAAGAGGAAATTAAACAACTGACCAAACTCGACTAGGAAGTATATTGGAAATATCTGGTGAAGCCACACAGTCAGTGGCTAATGCTACGCTGCCTTGCTGACTCATCCACCCATATGCTTCCTACTCTTTCAGATGCAGTGTATATAGGATAGCTATGCATGAGGACAGGTCAGCCTCCTGAAGTTAAGCCAATGATGGATATTTACGAGCTCAGACAACGAATGAAAGAATAGACACAATTGCATTCTTGAGCTCGTCATTTCAATAGTTTCTATTTCTATATTTTTGTCACTCATTTTAAGGAGAGTTGTTTTAACCTCCTCAGAACTTTCATGTAATGTCTATTTTTATACTTTATTTTTATTATATAAACCCTTTCATGTCTATGAAGAAAGGGTCCCCAATTTTATAAATAAAATCTTTGAAAGATTTCACTTTTGTACTTTTGAAGTTTGTCTTAGTAGAATGACTAGATCAGAGTCCTGAAGTTTTGTGAAGAAGGCTTTGGAAGCTTGCACTTTTGTACTTTTGAAACCATCTTAATGAAAAAGACTGGACTGGAGCTATTTATTTCATGAGCAGAGTCATATGCATCAGGTACTTTTATCAATGTATATTTGTTTTTTTATGAATTGATAGCCATTTATTTTTGTATTGTTTTTTATATGTATCTCTGTTAATGCAGTCCTACATTTATTCACTTCTAAACATGCTTGAATTGTCATCCTTTAAATACACATATGAGAAATTGTTGAGTGATATTTGATGCAACATGTGCTTCATCAATTATTTTGATTAACTATTTAATCAAAATAATTATTTTAAAAGCTTTTAATTTCTGTAAGTGTTTGATCAATCTTCATTATCATACACTAGGGATAATTATTCTAGATCACATAAATATAAGTAAACCCCGGGTAATAGATAGATTAAATATACATGTATTCCAGTTGAAAACCACCCTATTTATCACTTAGTTTTTGGTCATCAAAACTTTATCCATCCTATCACATTTTTATTGGGAAACTGGTCCCATTATATCCAGTCGGAGCCACTATTCAAAACGGATAAGGGATGGTATTCAAGTCCCTGACCGGGTGGTTTTCCCCCATGTTGTTGCAGCGATTTCCGAGGTTTCAACACATCCATACAAGAGGAATGGTAGGGGATACTTTCCAGAAGAGTTCAAGAAGGAAAAGCCACCTACCTTTGATGGATTGATGAAGAAATTGCAAGATGTGAAGGCTTGGTTACTTGGCATGAGAGAATTCTTTAGATTGCATGATTACTCAGAAAACATGAAAGCAAGGATGACACTTTTGAGTATCAAAGGTAAAGAAGATATTTGGTGGGAATACGTGAAGAATTTCAAGGAAATACATGAGAATGAGTTGACTTGGCATGTGTTTGAAAGGCTCTTTAAGAAGAAGTACTTGTCTGAGAAATACTATGATGATAGAGCTAAGGAGTTTTATGAGTTACAGATGGGTTCTATGACAGATGAGGAGTATACTAGTAGATTTTTGGAGTTTTTGAGATATGTGCCTTACCTCAGAGAGGAGAAGGCCAAGGTTCAAAGATTCATAAGTGGATTTCCAGTTGCATATTGAGACCAGATTGAGTTCAATGAGCCTAGATCATTGGAGGAGGCAATTTGAAAGTTGAAGCATTTTTATGATCATTCAAAGCGCAAATTTTAGCTGAAGCATGACTTGAAAAGAAGTGAGAAAGATAAGGGAAAACAACCACCAAAGAAAGTAATACCTCAAGATTCAAGTGAGAAAGATAATGCAGTTTCTTACAAGAAATTCAATATAGCTGAGGAGGGACATGGAGAGCAACAGGCTAGAGGCTGTGGTAGGGAACCATTACAGTGTTGGATATGTGGTAATGATCATCATAAGAGGGATTGTCCGCGGTATTAGAGTGGTGGTAGGTCCCATATCTGCAGTGCTTAGGAGGCACATACAGTTGGTGATGTTGGTCATAACATTCCTCAGATTTATGCATCTGTGGACAACATGCAGGCAGATTTTCAGGCATCGTTCATTGATATGGACAGTAAGATTTGTGGTCAAGTTGTTTCTATTTTGATTGATCTTGGATCTAACTATAGTTATGTTAATCCTAACCTAGTGGATAAGTGTGGTTTGAGAAAAGAAGTGCATGCAGAATCTTGATTGGTATAGTTGGCTACAGGTACAAAAAAGCGAGTTCACCATTGGGCAAGAGCTTGTGTATTTGAGCTAAATGCTATGCCTATAGTAGCGCATTTGAATGTATTGCCATTGGGTTTGTAAAGTATGCTTTTGGGTATGGATTGGCTATACCTTCTCTGAACCAAAGTGGATTTCTTTGACAAGGCCATTGAGTGTGTGGATGATAGTGGGGAAAAAGGACCTTGCAGGGAAAGAATTAGCCTACATCAGTGAGGATGGTTACCGCTATGCAGGCTAAGCGTAGTTGCAAAAAGGTTGTGTGATGTTTCTAGTACACATTTCTAGTGACAAGGGTAAGGAGGTTGAGGATGTTGATGTGTTGAGAAGGTACCCAATTTTGTAGTAGTTTCAGGATGTATTTCGAGAGGACGTTTCAAAGTTGCGACCTCACAGGGAGGTAGACGTTTCTATTGAGTTAGTGCTAGGAGAAGCTCTAACATCGAAAGCACCTTACATGATGATCACGCCTGAGTTGGTAGAGTTGAAGTTGTAGCTAAAGGAAATGTTGGACAAAGGATACATCAGACCCAGTGTATCACCTTGGGGCACACCAGTGTTGTTTGTAAAGAAGAAAGATGATACTCTTAGTTTGTGCATTGATTAAATGTAGAAAAATAAGGTCACGATCAAGAAAAGGTACCCTTTGCCGAGGATTGATGATTTGTTTGATCAACTAAAGGGAGAAGCAGTGTTCTCTAAGATCAACTTGAGATCGATATACCATCAGGTATGCATCAAGGAAGAGGATATCTTCAAGTTTGTGTTCATGACCATGTATGGGCATTATGAGTTTGTTTTTGTTCCATTCAGTTTGACTAATGCTCTAGCTACATACATGTGTTTGATGAATAGTGTGGTGTGTCCTTATTTGGACAAGTTTGTTATTGTATTCATTAATGGAATACTCGTATATTCTAAAAATGAGTAAGAGCATGCCGAACATTTAACAACAGTGTTGAGGTTACTAAGAGAGCATTAGTTGTATGCTAAGCTTAGAAAGTGCATCTTCTTTCAGACTGAGGTACACTACTTGGGACATGTTGTATCCAAGGAAGGCATAACAATAGATCCAGAAAAGATAAGGGCCATCATGGAATGGGAAGCTCCTAAGAACGTAGGTGAGGTGAGATCATTTATGGGATTGGCAAGTTACTATAGGAGGTTCATCAGGAGCTTCTCATGCATTGCATATCCTATCACATAATTGCAACGAAAGGGTAATAAGTTTGAATGGATGGTGCAATGTGAAGATAGTTTTGAGTAGCTTAAGTAGTTGTTGACACATGCACCAATGCTAAAGATTGTCGATCAGGAAAAGGAGTTTGTGGCACGTATAGATGCCTGGAAAAGGGGACTTGGTAGAGTTCTCATGCAAGAAGGACATGTAGTGTGCTATGAGTCACAAAAACTGAATGAGCACAAGTAGAACTATCCAATGCATGATCTTGAGCTACAAGTGATTATACATGCATTGAAATGTGGAGACATTATCATATGGGTAGGAGGTTTACATTGATGAGCGATCATAGTGGGTTGAGGTATTTGTTTGACAAGCTGAATCTAAATGCATGACAAGCTAGATGGTTGGCCACCCTTAGTGAGTTTGACTCTGAGATCAGATAAATCAAAGGGAAGGAAAACTGGGTTGCAGATTTATCTTAGTAGGAAGGTACAGGTAAATCATATAGCAGCTATAAGCTCCTAAGGGACAGAGTTACAAGACATGATCTTGCAGGTAGGACAATGGGATGACAAATACATGGAGACTATGCACAAGTTACAACATAGTATAGGTATAGGTACAAGTGATCAGGATGCAAACTATCGTCTCGCGGTAGATGGCTTGGTGAAGTTTTGAGATAGGATCTATGTGCCGAATTGAAGCAAGCTCAAGAAGCTTATCTTGAGGGAGTTTCATGTGAAACTGTATTCGGGTCATCCAGAATATCAGAAGACATTGATGACG
This sequence comes from Pinus tabuliformis, assembly GCA_031772625.1. Classification (NCBI taxonomy): domain Eukaryota; kingdom Viridiplantae; phylum Streptophyta; class Pinopsida; order Pinales; family Pinaceae; genus Pinus; species Pinus tabuliformis. Next base: position 870,128,374 of record CM062817.1, read on the forward strand.
ATGAAGAAGTTTTAATATTGGCTGAATCTGAAGAAGCAAGTGGCTAAGTTCATGGCTAGATGTTTAGACTGTTAGTAGGTAAAGGCAAGATGCAAGCATCCAGGTGGTCTACTACAACCTATTGCGATTTCAGAATGGAAATGGGAATTCATTTCCATGGATTTCATCACAGGTCTTCCAAGGATAGTGAAGCATCATGATTCTATTATGGTCGTGGTTGAAAGGTTGAGCAAGGTAACTCACTTCATTTTGGTGAAGACTACATATTTAGCCAGTGATGTGGCACATGTGTTCATCAGAGAGATAGTGAGGGTACATGGTGTTCCAAAGAAGATTGTGTCAGACAGGGATGCAAAGTTCACTTCCAAGTTTTGGAAGGAGCTATTTGCAGGCTTGGGTATAGAGTTGGCCTTCAGCACCACTTATCATTCACAAACATATGGTTAGACAGAGAGGGTCAGCATGATCTTGGAGGATATGCTGAGGATGTACATGATGCACCAGTTAAGGAAATGGGACGAGTATATACTATTGGTTGAGTTCACATACAACAATGGTTATCAGGATTCACTGAGGATGAGTCCTTTCGAGGCATTGTATGGATGGAGTTGTAACACTCCTGTTAGTTGCAGTGATCCAGTGAACAGGGTTCTTATTGGACGAGACATGTTGGTGGACATGGAGCAGGAAATGCAGGTTATAAAGAAGAATCTAAAGGTCACACATGATATACAAAAGATTTATGAAGGTGAGCAGATGGTGTTTAAAGATTTTTAGTATGGGAAGCATGTGTATTTTCGCATCAAGCCCAAGAAAATATATTTGAGGATTGGTTCATGTGCCAAGTTGGCACCATGGTATTGTGGGTCTTTCAATATTATTGAGAGGATTGGACCAATGGTATATCAACTTGCACTTCCTCCAACAGTTAAATTCCATGATGTTTTCCATATTTTTGCTTAAGAAGTATATAAAGGATGTTGATCATGTTATTGACTAGTCTGTATTGCAGGTGGAGAAAGAAGGAGAGTTCCAGCTAAAGCCTCAGTGCATATTGTAGTGGAAACATCTCATGCTCAAGAACAGAGCCATAGAGCAAGTTAAAGTGTAGTGGAAGCACTTTGGGCCTGAATAAGCTACATGGGAGATGGCGGATCAGATGTGGGCCCTATATCCTTCATTGTTTGCTGGTTGAGGCAAAGCAATTTTGGTTTGATGTTGGTTTATGTTTGGCATATGTTTTGTTGATGTTTTGATATTTGTATATGTATATGTATATGGATGTAAATACCGCCATGAGCTAAGTTATAAAGCTACAATATGCAGTATGGTTATTATCTTGCCATGTTGTCATGATGTTTTTCTTTTGAGCAGGTTCTTCATTGTAAATACTACAACTAGCTAAGTTATAAATCTCCATAGGCAATATTTTTTATTTTCAGTGGTTTTGCTGAGGTCTTTGTGTGGTTTAACACCGAGGATGGTGTTCCCTGTTGGCCTAGTGGGGCCTGACCCAGGTTCGGAAGTGATTTACCCAAGCAAATCCCGGTACTATTGGCCCTTTCGGCAATAGTCTGCGGAGCACGGACTGAGGTCTCACCCGAAGTAGTATGGGAGGGTGCTAGAACCAGGTTTCCGCACCCTGGGGATGTCTGATATGAGGTGATTGGTCCATGGTCCAACCTTCGCACTTACTGCACTATGCACACCTGCAGGCACCCCACGCCCTGTGATGCTGTCTTCGCACCGTTCTAGCCACAACACAACCCGTGTTATTTACCCAAGTCTTCCTTAATTAGTCTTCTGTTAGCTGATTACTTAGATTAAATTCACATATAAGCATTCATACACGTATTTATCAATTGTGCTCTGTAAATAACAGAGTAAAAGTAATGCATAACATCAAAATACAGATTCAAGAATGGATGCACAAAATAAACTTCTCTTTATTAACTTTCAATCCAAAGTACAGAACCGACTCCGCCTTGCGCACTCAGCTGCAGGGGTCCGTGCACTCAGCTGCGGACTCTACTAGGTCTCTACGCACTCAGCTGCACAGCCTCTTCCTACTACTATGACCCAATACACTTCAACTTTCACTCTATGCTCTTACCATGCCTTCGCTATTCTATCTCTATCATTCGCTAAGCTTAGTTGACTTTACAATTTAGAGCCTCGCTCTATTTATACAATCCCATGGTCCGCGGACCATGGATAGGCCGACACATCATTACATTAAATTACAATACAATGCTTAGGGTGGACAACCCTATGAATCGATTGTACACTTCGCACTCCGTGCCTGCGCTTCGCGGAGTTCTACACCATATTTGACCAAAACTTGGGCTTTGAGCCCCAAAACCTGCTGCGGGGGATCCCATGCCCAACAGACCCCCAACACAATCATCGTGACTCATCCTGAGTCACTCTGCTGGTCCGACGATCTTGGCACAGAGCCCCTCCAACTGTGCTTGTGCTGCGCGAAGGTCCGCAGCACACTCTTCTACTGTCTGCTGGATTTTCTCTACTCTTTCGGCTGAATGCTCGCTGTTAGGGGAAAATTCCTGACTTAAGGTATGCATCACCTTCATCTTTGCGAGCTTTCCTTCGGTAGCACTAGTGATGAGGAAGGCCTCATCAATCCAAGGTTGGATGCACGCTTTAAGTACTACCTCTTTCTGTCTCGCGGCATCCACCTGTTTCTTCAATGCCTTCGCCTGTTGAATTTTCGCCAGCCATTGGGTCAGGAAAACTGTCTGCGCTATTCCGCGCATACTGTCATACTGTACTTGAAGCTCCCGCACCTCTGTTTCCAGGCTCTATATGGTGGGGTCCTCTTGTAAGGACGTGAGGACCACGAAGGATTCTTCCAACATACACTACAAGAAAAAAGGACATTGGTGGGGGGAAAAAATGTCACCATAAGTTCATTGGTGACAGTCAAAAGAGCCTTCGTCACCAAAAACTGAACATCAACAAAAGTGGCATCGCCAAAAGTATAGGTTTTTTAGTGACATTCAAATTCCGTCACCAATAATGATTTATAATGACAGATAGTGACTGTCACCATTTCATTGGAGCAATGGTGATGGACCATAGCTTCCGTCACCAAAAACTGAACGTCACCAAAGGTGGCGTCGCCAAAAGTATAGGTGTTGTAGTGACATTCAAAGTTCGTCATCAATAATGATTTATAATGACAGATAGCGACCACCACCATTTCATATGAGCAATGGTGACAGACCATAGCCTCCATCACAAAAAACTGAACGTCACCAAATGTATAGGTGTTATGGTGACATTAAAGGTTGGTCACTAATATTGATTATAATGACAGATAGTGACCATCACCATTTCATATGAACAAGAATGATTTATTGTGATGGATCTTTCATGGCCGTCACTATTGGTGCATATATATGGTGACGTTCGTTGACCCTCACCAAAAGCCGCATTGCCATAAGTATAGGTGTTGTGGTGACATTCAAGGTCCATCACGAATAATGACTATAATGATGGACATTGACCGTCACCATTTCATATCAACAACAATGATTTATGGTTACAGACCTTTGAGATTCGTCACTATTGATGCATATATATGGTGGCGTTCATTGACTGTCACCATTTCATATTTTGGTGACGGTTGAAAAATGTCACCAAAGCTCATTGGTGATGGTCAGAAGCCCATTCCATATGGATCATGTCAGGGCACAATGGAATCAAACCACCAACCTCCTACTTGTAAAGCAGACGCTCTTCCATTGAGCTAGCACCCTTTAAAGAATTTGACTTTTAAAATTAGAACTTGAAACTTCATAAATTGTAAATTATACAACTTTTAATAAATTAAAGTCTCGACAATATTTTAATAAACAAGCAAAGAAACATCGAAGTTGCAGGTCCCTACCTAATGGTTATGGAAGTTATGAAAAGTGGGTGGAGGGAAAAATAATTATGTATAAGAGAATCAATATGTTCAGTTTAATACTCATTTAGAAGTGAAATTCTGAAGACAAAACTTGGGCTTTGAGCCCCAAAACCTGCTGCGGGGGATCCCATGCCCAACAGACCCCCAACACAATCATCGTGACTCATCCTGAGTCACTCTGCTGGTCCGACGATCTTGGCAAAGAGCCCCTCGAACTGTGCTTGTGCTGCGCGAAGGTCCGCAGCACACTCTTCTACTGTCTGCTGGATTTTCTCTACTCTTTCGGCTGAATGCTCGTTGTTAGGGGAAAATTCCTGACTTAAGGTATGCATCACCTTCATCTTTGCGAGCTTTCCTTCGGTAGCACTAGTGATGAGGAAGGCCTCATCAATCGAAGGTTGGATGCACGCTTTAAGTACTACCTCTTTCTGTCTCGCGGCATCCACCTGTTTCTTCAATGCCTTCGCCTGTTGAATTTTCGCCAGCCATTGGGTTAGGAAAACTGTCTGCGCTATTCCGCGCATACTGTCATACTGTACTTGAAGCTCCCGCACCTCTGTTTCCAGGCTCTATATGGTGGGGTCCTCTTGTAAGGACGTGAGGACCACGAAGGATTCTTCCAACATACACTACAAGAAAAAAGGACATTGGTGGGGGGAAAAAATGTCACCATAAGTTCATTGGTGACAGTCAAAAGAGCCTTCGTCACCAAAAACTGAACATCAACAAAAGTGGCATCGCCAAAAGTATAGGTTTTTTAGTGACATTCAAATTCCGTCACCAATAATGATTTATAATGACGGATAGTGACTGTCACCATTTCATATGAGCAATGGTGATGGACCATAGCTTCCGTCACCAAAAACTGAACGTCACCAAAGGTGGCGTCGCCAAAAGTATAGGTGTTGTAGTGACATTCAAAGTTCGTCACCAATAATGATTTATAATGACAGATAGCGACCACCACCATTTCATATGAGCAATGGTGACAGACCATAGCCTCCGTCACAAAAAACTGAACGTCACCAAATGTATAGGTGTTATGGTGACATTAAAGGTTTGTCACGAATATTGATTATAATGACAGATAGTGACCGTCACCATTTCATATGAACAACAATGATTTATTGTGATGGATCTTTCATGGCCGTCACTATTGGTGCATATATATGGTGACGTTCGTTGACCCTCACCAAAAGCCGCATTGCCATAAGTATAGGTGTTGTGGTGACATTCAAGGTCCATCACGAATAATGACTATAATGATGGACATTGACCGTCACCATTTCATATCAACAACAATGATTTATGGTTACAGACCTTTGAGGTTCGTCACTATTGATGCATATATATGGTGGCGTTCATTGACTGTCACCATTTCATATTTTGGTGACGGTTGAAAAATGTCACCAAAGCTCATTGGTGATGGTCAGAAGCCCATTCCATATGGATCATGTCAGGGCACAATGGAATCGAACCACCAACCTCCTGCTTGTAAAGCAGACGCTCTTCCATTGAGCTAGCACCCTTTAAAGAATTTGACTTTTAAAATTAGAACTTGAAACTTCATAAATTGTAAATTATACAACTTTTAATAAATTAAAGTCTCGACAATATTTTAATAAACAAGCAAAGAAACATCGAAGTTGCAGGTCCCTACCTAATGGTTATGGAAGTTATGAAAAGTGGGTGGAGGGAAAAATAATTATGTATAAGAGAATCAATATGTTCAGTTTAATACTCAATTAGAAGTGAAATTCTGAAGACATTTATAATCTATAAATGACCTATAGCTAGAAAATGCACCAAATATTGCAAATGAAATGTCATAAGTTGATAACATATGGAAGAAGAACATTGATGAAGACAGATGCAATATGTTATAGGTTGAGCGAAAGGAAAATCTCAATGTTGTTTTTGTTTGGTGTTTAGATATCTGAATGATATCTAAAATTCTATGCAAATGTAACACAGATCTCCAGAAACCATGAACGACATATGAAAAAAATAAAAATATATATCTATATATATATATATATATATCCCCTTTACATAAGCCAACATGCAATTTGGAATTTCAGAAGTCCACACTCAAAACATGACAACAACCAACAAATAAAAGAAATTGACTTGGACAGAAAGCAATAGCTTCACCTTCATTCTTGAGCTGCTTCTGTTTATTTGAATTTGACTCATGACATTCTTTAACTGACAAGGAATCAAAATCATCACTAGTATTAAATTCATCCAATGCGGACTTTGGATATCCCACTAACATCTGCGTTTTTGTTGCCATGCCTAAAAACCATGGGGTTTCTTGTTGATAGTAGAATAAGATGTGTGCATGTTGCTTAAGAACACATTCCTTATTAACCATTGTTACGTGACAAAAACTAAAGAGACAACACAATATCAGGGTACACAAAATCCCCTACCGAAATATAATAATAACTTAGCAAAGAAGTCTAAAAGATGTTCTTAATTAATAAACTTTGTATTTGGAAATATTGTTTCTTTAGACTTAAAAAAGGGCTATGTTGTACAACACTTCTGTCTATTTATCCAAGCAATTATATCATAGAATATGTCACACAATAGCAATCTACAATACCTAAAGTAAAAAGACAAATTTTCTCAAGAAAATAGATTTAGAAAAGAGATTTGAAAACTATAAGTTTGTCATCAAAGCTTTACTTAATTTAACAACAAACTAGTTGGAGTTTGAAAATCAAAATTACTCATAGGAAATGAATAGGACAATGGCCAAAGTCATTATTCATACAAATAAAGCTAGAGTCACTATTTCCATTGCAGATAACTGAAATTTGGGCAGTGGTCTAACAATTCGAGCTTATTTTCTGGGAAGACTCATCAATACGATCATTTTTTTTCCACGGTCTGTTGTGTTTTTAGATCTAGATTAGATAGCTTGCCATTCTCAAGTTCTACCTTTCAAGTACTGATTTTGGTTCACCCTTCAAAACACAATTCTACCACTCCATTTTATTTTGTTTTGTCAGGAGAATTGGCAGGACCTTCCCATCCTTTGTTTTACATAATCAATAACCATCCATCAATGATATAAAGAATAACAGATACAAAACAAAGGCCAAAGATGTTCTTGTTGTATACCTATGTTCTAGGACTCATCTGACCTTACTGGTGTAAAGAGCTCACCCTGAAAAAGTGACATCCTCATGGAATTTAGAATTTTTTTTTAAATCAAGCTCCAAGTAAACCAATCAAAATATGAACATCCTTTTAATCAATAAAATCTCTGACTTAAAATAAAAGTGGCCTATAATTGAATGTTATATCAACCATGTCAGGTAACTAACATTGGGTGAGAAATACAATCCATGCATATTGGATTAGTGAAATAATTGATTTGGTAAAGCTCAAAAACAGATGACTTAGAGCTAAGAAATGGAAATAAATGACTTAGAACTAAGACATGAGGTTGCCCTTTCAACCCTGTTATTAAATAAATCTTCTTTATGTCACTTACCATTAAACTCTTTTTGATACCAGCTGGAAGTGGTATTGTAACATTAACCTTTGATAGTCTGTTTCCACGACTACTTCTCAAGATCTGCTCCATTACCAACATTTGGGGCTAGATAAGATACATGCAAAAACCATCAACATGAAAACCAAATCTACATCTTTGTAAAAAATGGGAGGAAAAAAATGTCCACAAATTGCAACAGATTGTAGGATACCTCATTCCTGCAACATGATTATCTTGTCATGAACAATAAAAAACTAAATTAGGAGAAATGTAATTTTTGCGACATTTTGACAATGAAATATTTTGCATATTCTATGAACAATTGATGAAAAAAGTCAGCTTAAGCTTGTCAACATCAGGATTATAGTAAAACATAAAGGAACCGCTCCAACACATATATAATCCTAAACATAAGTATCTATACATATAAGTATTTATTGAGGACATTGTATTTTGTGAAAATATGGAAGTCAAATCTTTGAAATAACACAATTTATGGTACCACTGCCTTATGAAGTCCATTCATCCAAGTATTTACGAAGTCCATTCAGGAATTTATTCAAAGTTAAAAGTTCAAACAATTAACATGTAGCCTAAAAAAACTCAGATTTGAAAAGGAGATAACCCAAAGATGTAGAGTATATATCTCACATTTATATATCCTAATTTCCAGACATTGAAATGACACTTTTTAGCATACTATTGTGAATTCAACCCAAAATTCTAGAAAAAAAATATTGATGGTTATTTTGCTGATATAGAAGTTTTATACATGCATTTATTTAAGCAATTAGCTTGCAATGTCAAAGATATCTAAGTATGCACACAATACGTTGCATCTTTAGCGCTAGTGTGTGAACTTGAGACAACAAAGTCCAACATTAACAGTTTGCCTATAATATGCACTAGCAGAATAGGTGAATAATAGTATTGTAGGTATGTGTTATGAATATATGTATTGTAGGCCAATAAGAGTATGGTTGGAACATTCATGTCCAACCCTTCCAATTTTTCCTATAATTTTCACTGGTCTAATAGGTGAACAATAGATCTGTAGGTGTGCATTCTGTATCACTTACCTAAATCCAACAACTTCAGCATAGAAATTTCAAAGAATATGTCCAGAACTGGTAGGTAATTTGCAAAATGAAAGAGTTGGCTTGATTGTTTTTGGAGAAGACTAGATTATTACATTGTTCAATGTAAATTCATGACACTTTTCCAAGCTTAGATGGAACAAAAAGGAGCCAAGCTAGAAGGTTATTTAAAGAATACTTACTTAGCTAGGGTAAAATGTTAGCCCTTTTTTGTCGAAAAACATAAATGTAAAAACTTTAAGAAATTCAGTGAAGAGACTGTAGAAATGTTCTTATCAAACCACTAACATAAACAAAGCTAAGAAATATTTCTTTGTAGAAGAGATATTCATGGTCAAATTAACAAGAAAGTGACCTTTTAGCATAGTTAATGCACTAGTGCTCATGTCGTAGTGTCCGAGGGCATGCTAGGGGCTACAGGGAGTGCTCATGTACATCTAGAGAAGAGGTGGGGATACATCGAGCTGTAGTCAGGAGGACTACAAGTGATGAGGAGCAGATACTTGAGGTACCCAAACTCTTGGATTATACCTTGCTACGGGAGCCCCGAAGAGAGAGTAGCAGGACTGATGGATGTGGGTAGAGATGGATGCAGATGAAGCAGCAGAGACTGCTATAGTGCAGGAGTCCCCGACAGCACGAGGCTAGCAGGATGCGATAGTGTGAGCCCTAGTTGCGGTCACAAAGGAGCCCTAGTTGTAGTCATGAGGGGAGACCTAGACATAGACTTGAAGGAGCTCTAGCCAAAGTCCAAAAGGAAGCCCTATCTGCAGTAAAAGGCAGCCCTAATCGCAGTCAAAAGGAGGCTTAGCCACAAAAAGAGAGAGGCCTAAGACACAGTCTAGAGAGAGGCCTAAGATGCAGTCAAGAGAGGCATAAAGACACAGTCAAGAGAGGCCAAGTACGCAGCAAAAGGAAGGCTCTTATCCACAACAAAGGAGGCCTTAATCCGCAGCAAGAGGGAGGCACTTATCAGCCATTAAGAAGAAGCATATAGCCGCAGTCAAGGAAGTTCTAAAGAAACACTCAGAGAGGCCCTAGATGTAGTCAAAGGGAAGCCCTAGCCATTGCAAGAAAGAAGCCCTAGAAGAAATGTGGAAGTCTTATGTTTTGCTGTAGGTAAAATGTGTGAAAGAGAGGATGTTTTGAGTGTTATTCTTGGGTGATCTTGTAGGGAGAAGGGCTGAAGTTTGAAGTATAAGATCACAACAAGAAGAGGCATTAAACGTGGGTTAAATAGAGTTGTTCTATAGCTATTCCAGGAAGACTGAAGGGTTGAAAAGAGGCCAAGTATATTGATTGAAGCTTCAACTAAAGGATGAAACTCAACTAAAGGATGAAACTCAACTAAAGGATGACTTAGCTTAATAAAGTTCATGATGGCCTTTTACAATCATATACTTATGAGTGAACCCAACTCTTATTATTGGGACTTATCCTAGTGTCCTGATAGGTGGGATATAGAGGACAAATACGATCTCCCTTTCTCCATTGCATTCCTCCCACCTTGAAAATCAAAAGGGGACATAATGAATTTCATATACACATACTTAATAGATATATATTCCCAATATCTTGCCATCTACTAGTTGCACCTGCTTGAGCTAGGCTCAAGCAATTAGTCAATCCAGAGCATGCATATCCCTACTTATTATCCACACGCCTTTGGGTGGATCTCTCTATCCCTGTAGTTCCAGTAAAAGGGTTTGGGTATGGTAAGGGCTGATAGCTAGTTTTTTGAACCTTTGTATTTACATCTATTTTCGCCTAGCCTTACCCTACTCTCATCTCTATGTATTCTCAAATTAAACCAACTACACAATCATAAACTTTTTTCTTGTGTGGTATCTCAAAATAATTTTCAAACATAAAATTACAACATACCATCATAAGGAGACTAATCATGGTTTAACAGATCAAACTTGACATCTTACATTAACAATTTCCTTTTACGTGATGCCAGTCTTTTTCCTAGGCCTTGGAACCATGCCTAAAGGGGTGTACTACATGATCGGGGGTTTACACTGCCACTAAACTTAATTATAACTAATTATGAGAACAAGATAGCATTGTTTATATACCAAATTGCTTAAATTAAAGATTAGCTTCCTGTATGAATTACAATGCACTGATAGAAACATAGATAGTTTCCAACAAAAAGCACCCAAAAAAGTAGCAAAAGTCATAGGAGACACTTATTTCACTTCTTCAGTGCTGGTCTTTGAAGACCTCCACCACCATCATCACTTCCACATTCATCCTCCTGCACCTCAAGAGTTACAGGTACCACTTTGCCCCTGTTTCTTGAAATCTCTCTGATAGGAGTCTCTGCAGACTTCTCAGAACAAGGAATCACAAGTGGATTGGTTCTTTGAGGCATCAACTCCTCACCACTTTCAACAGCTTCCATCATCAACTTCTAGTCTTTAAAATGAAATTGAAAAATAAATTGGCTGTAAGAAGCTTCTCCAGATGCCATTTCTGTAGCTCTAGGAGCATTTTTGGGGACAACAAAATGTTTTCCATTTTCATCGACATTTATTTCAACTCTACCATCCTTTACTAGAAATGATATCACAAAGATGTTTTCTACTATCTGGGAAAATGATATTATATTTAGAACCAAATTCTCTAATCCGGCTTACTTCTATTTTCACAAAATGTTAAATATGCTTGCCATATTCTTGTCTGTTTCTAATTTTTCATCTTCTGGGGACTATTTCACTGCTTCAGGTTGAGTGCTTTCTGTCGGCTTAGTCTATTTTCTTTGTACTACAACTTTCCTTTGCTTGGGTTCATTATCCATTGGTCCAAGCATAGTGCAAATTCCTGCCACATGCCGGAAACCAGAAGCAGCTAAAAGCCCAATATTTCTCCATGATATCTAGGTTTGATCATCATTTCCCTCCAAAGACCTGCTTCCATATGCTCGGTCACTATAGTTTCTTAGAATGTCACTACTAATAAAATCAACTGGAGTATCACCATCATTGTTTTGTGATCTGTTAACAATAGCAAGGAGTGTGGATGTGAGATCAAAGAGTGTATCAACATCTGTGACTTTCTCACAAGGTCTCTAAACAAAATTGTGCAAGCTTTCCACTTTACTAATTATAGCCTCAAATTTTCCAGATTCTGCTTTTAAAATATTTTCTCTCTCCTTAGCAATTGAAGTCTTGAGGGGATGATAATGGTACCTTAATATATAGTGTTGCACCATATTTTGATTGTTACCACTGCATGTAGTAGCATCTTCTTTCTCTCTCGGGGGCTTACTATGGCCTTGTTGTGATCCTTTTACCCCATGAGAGGAATCTTCTAGTGTATGACTCAATGTTTCTTCCTCTTCAACTCTAGCTTGGGTACCAAGCCTTCTACCCATCCTTTCTATCACCTGATTTTGGAGTTGATAGAAATCAAAATATTCAACCAAAGCTAGAAGGAAGGGCTTGAAATTGAGATTTCTGATTGAAGAATTGTCGTGAAATGGAAAGAGAGCAAGAAAAGATTTTCGTGTTGCATTGAAATGAGGGAGGGTAGGGAGTTGTGATTTCCCCTACCTTGAGAAGTCTGTTTTGTAATAGAAGAGGGATGAAGGCCCACTATAGTGGATATAAAGTCCCAAGACATACACATTGTCGAATGAAATGTGTAGGTGCAGTGTGCCAATTAAGCGTGAGGATTGGGAGAAGTGACACATGTGGGAGAGTGGCCATATTATTGAAGAATTATTTACATTGAGGAAGGACACCATTTGAATATGGTAAGAATGTCAATTCTAACGTGGAGAGTTTCCAACACCACTTTCTCATCTACATGAGGGAGTTTACAATTTGTATATATTTGTCTCAGTCCCATGGTGAATATATTAGTGTGAGGATCCACTGTTTCATGATCCATATGTTGGATGCTTTTCTAAACGTGAGTTTTATAAGGAAATCTCTTTAGATATCCAGAACGTCTCAGAAATTTATTTGAACAATTATTGTCTTGCAACAATGTTTATTGATGATAAATTGCTTGGTAATGTACACATGCATAGAAGAGTGTGACTGATGGCATGGATACTCGGCATTTCGGGTCGAAATAGCCACCTCTAAAGATAATATTTGGAATATACTTTGAGCCTTTCTTTGAGATGGCATCCAAGAAGTTGGAGTGAAGACATCAAGGAACTCTATATTTTGACATATTCTAGTTGAATCGCCAAACATGCAAGAGAAACTAAAACCGAGGGTTATATAAGTTATAGCCCCAGTGTATGGGAAATCCAGGCTTTTAGAGGAATATTTCCTCATTTAATAATTGGACGAGGATGAATATTTCTATTACACTATGTGTTGTTATTGATATGTTTGGACGTTTTGGGTGAACACTTAGCCCATCTTCAAGAACATCCAATAACGTTCGAGTCCAAGATAGATTTAAAGTGATCATTTATCAAATTAGTTGTCCAGCTATGAAAGATAATCAAGTTTTGGAAGAGATGCATCGTAGTACTATCAAAGCAGATTGTGGACCATGTTAGAAAATGGATCAATTTTTTTTTCAGAATGTCTGCTAAAATTTGACATTTAGCATTGTCTTAGCATTTTCTTATCAACTTTCATGGAGGCAAAAAATGACAGGAGAAACTTGCACAATAATGGCGGCCACTAGAATGAGAAACACAATGAATTAGAAAAATGGAATCTATTGCTATGATGACACATGGGAATATACTTATTACTCTCAATGTGGTTGTACAGAAAAATAGTTTTTGCCTTTGAGTATAGTTGATGTATCGTAATGTAGCGGTTGTTTCCCTGCTACAATAAAACAAATATATATCCATCTCAAGGTGAAATAATAACACCAGTATATCTTCAAATGATATGGGCTATGTGTTGTGCTCAACAACTAGGAAAGTCTCTATCGGTCATAGTGTGATGAAGCGATGGGTTCGGGTTTCCATGCCCGTGCTGTCAAAGTATATCGATACAAGTGATGAAAAACATATGTTCAATTCCCTGGAACATATCTTATTTTCATTACTTGTCCAGGATAAATCCACGACCATAGTTGAGAAACATAATCAAAAGAAAATAAATATGTAGTTTATTTAAACAAATGTGGCATGAGCGGAAAACATATGCACCAAATTACAAAATGTGAAAGTCAAAGTTCTGTATAAAAGTTTTAAATTAAAAAAATTTCAAACAGTTTCCAGGAAGTTTAACGAATGCAACTACCCAACACTCATCCAATGGCCATTCGAGGAGGGTCGAAGCCATCCATCAATATGAAGAGATCTATAAAAGAAAACATGGACTTTGAAGAAGGGATCCCTGATTTTTCATACCCAAATGTTGCCCGATTATTGAGGAAGGGCTTGACAAGTTAGTGAGGGTTTCCCTTTTTTTTGTTTCAATCTATTTTCATGCTTAGATATTTTCTAATATGATGTCATTGATGGACCTTAATATACAGTGCTACACCATACTCTGATTGTTACCACTGCATGCAGTAGCATCTTCGTTCTCTCTCGGGGGCTTACTGTGGCCTTGTTGTGATCCTTTTACCCCATGAGAGGAATCTTGCAGTGTCTGACTCAATGTTTCTTCCTCTTTAACTCTATCTCGGGTACCAAGCTTTCTACCCATCCCTTCTATCACCTGCTTTTGGAGTTGAGAGCAATGCAGAAATTCAACCAAAGCTAGAAGGAAGGGCTTGAAATCTATGTTACTAGAAACCAGAAAAGGGAAACAGAACAAGAAACGACAATGAGACGAGAAACGGAGTTTGGAGATTTCACATTCAAGAAACGAGGAGAGAGAAAAACAAGACAAATATGAAACATACAACCAAGCATTTGTTTCACATTCAAGAAACAAGGAGAGAGAAAAAACAAGAAAAATATGAAACATAAAACCAAGCATTCATCATTAACATTCTCGAATACTATGGTTCATAGGTAGTTGCTCATAGGCTTTAGCTGCTCACATTGTCCATTCCTTAATACTTATAGTGATCAACAAATCTTCCATTTCTCACATAAGCCATTCTTGAATACCCATGTTTGATCCTCTAGGCTGGCAAATACAATAGTGAAGAAACACTTGGCACCGAATTCAAGTTTGATTTAGCCTTTTCATTTTCCGGATGAGTACATGATCCCACATACATTGTATATATTCTTGGATGTGACATGAGTGGACCTCAAATTTGGGATCTATTGTATCATTTTCCACACAGTTATTGGGTTATTGTTTTCATGGTTGGGTAACAAGATGGTGGAGATTGAGTTGATCTCCATTGGATATAGAGCCAAAAATAGAGGGTTGTCTCGAACTATTGCCACTTGCAGAACCATAAATACTACAACATGTGTTTGAAGACAAAATCTAAAGAGAAAACTTTCAAAAAATTTATCTTTAATCCATTATAATAGAAAACTAATCTTTATAATAATAAAAATAATATATTTTAAAAACATAGTTGAACTAGATATTAAATTGCTAGTTTGTGAGAAAAAAAAATTAACTAAATTATTTAACTACTAATTTATAAAAATATATATAAAATATCTATACACATTACTAATTTATAAAAGAGATTTGATCCCTTTAGGGTGTTGGTATATCCCAAATTAAGATGGATCTAGGCTACTATATATTATTTACCATAATTATTGTTAAAGTGTATAATGACTATCTCATATTTGTATTTGCATTGATTAAATGATTATTATATGTAGTCATGTTTTATATTAATTATTTAATGCATCATATATATGGTTTTGTATAGTAAATTTATTTTTATGTTAAATTTTAATAGTTAATCTTTCTTGATATTAGTTATTTTTTATTACTTTTCATTTTATTATGTTGGATCCAATAAAATTTGTTATCTGAGTCAATGTTTCCAATTAACAAGTGTGGTTGATCAATATAAATAAGTGAAATAAATTATTAAATTGTGATTTTTTTTTTAATTTCTACTTAGTTAAATATTATATATAAATATCGCTTGTGGTTATAACATACCAAACCATTCATTTTTAGTTGTTAAATATGATTATGTTAAATAACTTAAAAAAAATGTTATCACCCATGGTTAGAACTTACAAAACGATTCTTTTTTAGTCCCTAGATTTGTTTATGTTAAAATAACTTTTGAAAAAATGTTATGGCCAATAGTTTTGTTATATTGCATGGTTTTGTACTTTGTATTCATTTAATTTGCTAGTTTTTGCACATGGTTTTGTTATATTCCATAGTTTTGTATTTAATATTTATTTAATTTATTAATTTTTTCTCATCAATTTTCTTTCATAAATTAAAACAAGCGAGAGAGACCTTGAAGTCTTGAAACGAAATGTCATAATCTAGGTATTTTATACTAGGCCCCTCTTAATATATTTTTGGTTGTTTAATTTTTGTGCCAAGAGACCCTTTCCACCTGGGGAATATGTTTTAATATTTGGCAATTTAACTCGGTCAAAAATAAAATCAAATAAAAAAATTAAAAAACATAAAATTCTCTAGTGCATATTTTTTTCTTGCCCATGGTTTTTTCCCATGGTACTCCTAACCCATGGTTTTTGTCCATGGTATTTTTCTGCAATGTAGCCTATTCAAAGGCTAATAACTAAAGCAACCTAGATCCATTTTAACTGTGGATCAAGCGTTGAGAGGATCAAATCTCTTCACTTAAAGAGGTTTGTAGCTAGAGAGAGAGAGAGAGAGATTTGATCTCTCTTGATGCTCGAGAGAGATAGATCTACGCTGGTTATTTATAAATGAAGAGTATTTTCTTGTAGTAATACTTCTATTTGTTTTGTATTTAAAATTTATTAAATGATGGATTTCTATTTTGTATTTTGATTTTTGAGACTTGTTTATTTTTATAAATTTACAATTATTTCTATCACTATTTTTATGTAATTATGAAACTTTCCATATTTATCATAGTTGAAATTATGTTTGTATTATAGACATATTAATCAATAGCTTGTTGCTCTTAAGCTTTATTATTGCAAATTACCTAACATAATCTCTCTTATCACCCATGAAAAAGGTATTTATGGGATAAAACTATTAATAGGATAAAACTATTAATAGGATGGATAATAGATAATTATTATTTTTTATATATTAAATTAATGTCTTTGGTTGATGATATTTAATATTATAGATAGTCTAATAGTTGATAAAAGTTTCTATAGGATGGTTTTATCAAAATCCTTTTCCAATCATTTGAGAGGATGAAAAAAGTATTTATGGGATAAAACTATTAATGGGATGGATAATATATATATTTTATATTAAATTAATGTCTTTGGTTGATGATATTTAATATTATAGATAGTCTAATAGTTGATAAAAGTTTCTATAGGATGGTTTTATCAAAATCTTTTTCCAATCATTTGAGAGGTTATAAACGAGACCAATGGCAAAAAAAAAAGAGATTGTGTCCCAATGTTTATATAAAATAATTAATTAACTAGAAAAATAAACTAAATTATTTAACTACTAATTTATAAAAATATATATAAAAAAACCTTATACATTTAAATTTATAATTTTATATAAAAATACACATTTTAAATATTAGATACAATCACTAAATCCACTTTTAAATAAAAGCAACACAAAAATAACAATTTTTTTTTTTGTAAAAACTTAACCATACACTGCGACACATCAATGACTACAATTAAAAAAATAACTAAACTTTAACTAATAAAATCCCTAAATAGTCAACATTGTTAAAGATGTATTAAGCACTATTGCAAGATGTTGTCACTAGGGAGAACACCCAACCTATTTGCAACAAACTTGTTCCGTTAGCACCTAAGCTATATATGGTTGACTTCTAACCATAGACTATGAAAATGCCTTCAAAAACTATCCAAAAAACCAATGCTTTTTATGATTCATGTCGACGTCCAATCGGGAATAGATCCATATTGCAAATGAACCAGATTGACGTTTTCCATAAAACAGTTTCAAAAACGAACTGCTTTTGAAAAACCTAGTTTCTTGCATTAAAAAATGAAAACTACCCTATAAAACAACGTTTTCGTACTGTTCCATTTTTTATACGGTTTTTTTTTCAAAAACGAAGGCTTTCGTTAACAGAGCTTGAAATTGAGATTTCGTTTAGCTTGAAATTGAGATTTATGATTAAGAACTGCCCTGAAATGGAAAGAGAGCAAGAAAATCTTTTCGTGTTGCATTGAAAAGAGGGCGGGCATTGAAAAGAGGGCGGGCAGGGAGTTACCCTGAGAAGTCTACATTTTTGTTTTTTCCGCTGTTTTCCTGGTGTGATATACTACCAAACTACAATTTTTTTAATTTCTGGTGTGGTATACTACCAAACTACTATAAGAGTTCAACATATATCTAGTTCATTTGAAGCTAAATTCTTAAAAAACAAAACCCAAATAACTTAATTTCAGGTGAAAAAGTTGGTGGATTGTTTGAAGCAATTGAAATGAGGAAGGAATTAAAGGAGAGAAAGGGTACCTGTGCAAGTATTTTCTTGGGCTCTTGAAAGAAGACCAAGGCTTCTGATCCTTCTATCGTGGTCCAAAGTTGCCCAATGAAAATAGATCCATGTTTTGTGAACAAGCCATTGAAGAGATTCTCCTCAATATTATTTCTCAACGCATCCAAATTCAACCATGAAACAATAACTGCCACTGAATTACTGCAACATTTCGTGTGAAAATATAAAACAAATTTGCAATTCAATTCTAAGAATGGCCATCCATCTAGAAACCCTAAAAATTGATCCAACGACCTATACCTATTTCCATATAGCCATAGATCAGATTGTACTGTGCCCATGGTCTTTCCTTTTTTTTTTTCAACTACTCAACATACATTTCATGTGAAAATATAAAACAATTTTGCAAATCAATTCTAAGAGTGGCCATCGATCTAGAAACCCTAAAGATTGATCCAACAACCACAACCTGTACCTGTTTCCATATAGCCATAGATCAGATTGTACTGTGCCCATGGTCTTTCCTTTTTTTCAACTACTCAGCATTCATTAAATACACTAAGGTTGGGAAGAAAACTTGTTCTGGTCTTTCCTTTTTTTTCAACTACTCAATATTCATTCGAATACACTAAGGTAGGAAGAAAACGCGACATAATGGTCTTTCCTGTTTTTTCAACTAGTCAACATTCATTACACTAAGGTGCGGAAGAAAACACAACAAAATGGTCTTTCCTTTTTTTTCAACTACTCGACATTCATTCGAATACACTAAGGCGGGAAAGAAAATGAATTTTTAATTTGGACGATCGTTAAATTTTTTAATTATAATTATTTATTTTTTTATAAATTTTAAAAACATTATATTTTATGAATATATCAAAATGTATGGAATGTATATTTTCTTATCTTATTGTATACTCATTTCAAAAAATTATATTTTTAATTTTTCAAAATTACAAAATAATTAACCATGTTGTAAGTTGTAATTTTAAACAAATTATTTGGATTTTATATTATTAAACAAAAAAACTATAAATATTGTTTTATTAATGTTTAATTATCTAATACTAATATTATGTGTTTCCATGTTATTTAAACAAATGAGATTTGGTTGTATAATTATTATGTCAAACTTTAAAGCTAAAAATTAACTTTTAACAATGCAATCTTTTATAACCAATTTGGATGTAGTTCTTTATTATGGCAGTAAAAAATGAATCTCATGAGTCAATTTGGTTGTATTTCATTGTGATGGTAGTAAAAAATGAATCTTATGAGCCTGGTCCCACCCAAACATTGGTATAGTTCCACCCAAGGAACCATTGATCTTTCTCCATGAATCGGTAATATTGTACCAAGAAGCACCATAATGTATGGCATTTCTATTTCCCACAATTGAAAAAGCACCATAAATCCTTCTACATGAGCATTTTGCTTCCATATAATTGAACTAAACATGGAAAGACTTTCCTGTGGCAACAAGAATTTCCAAAACCCTCATCCCCCTATCACAATATATCTTAGAATCTGTCATGTTGGAGTGTAGTATCCCTAGTAAGCATATAGGAGTGTAGGGGAACACAACCTCAAAGTCAATGGGAAGCCAAGGGGAAAGGTTTGTGCATCTAAGAGGGATACCTCGATTACATAGATGTGGTTTTCTAAGATTTTGCATTAATCAAATGTATATTTGAGAGGGAATTTAGCCATAAAAAAATGTTTGACTGAATTTTCATACACAAGGGTTGATTCTACTTCAACCCTTTAATGTCATTACATATAACTAATAATTTGCAAGTCCTTGTCTCCTTTGATCTCATTTTATTTCAATTGTGAAGTGACTAAGCCTTGAACCCCAAATCCTCATAGCTAATATTTACAAAGTATGCATTGCCTCATTTCCTCTCATCAGTTAAATGGAGCAACTATGCCTTAGCCCCAAACCCACACAACTAAGCTTTGCACACTACAAAATCCTCTCTCTCCCTGGTGTTCCACTTGGTTTAGATATACTTTTCTTAGAAGAGAAGCAATGTCTCACTAAATACCTTACATGTTAACTTATCATCCGATCCCATTACATTTTCCAAGCATTGAGGACATTAATGAAATTCAAAATTCAATTTCACACTCATTGAATGTAATCACCATGTTCCATCAATTTCAGGTAAACTCTACAAATAAATGTAAGTAATTAATTTGATTTTTTTCATTGATTCTAAATTAGCAAGTGAGAAAACTGCAGATTCATCTTTATTTTTAAAGTACAATCATAAAAAAAACTCGACAAAGACTAAAGATAGGTTAAAACCTTTATGGAGTGAAAAATATTGTTGGTATCCTCCAGAATAACACTACTTTCAAAAGCTGGGTTCAGATTTTACCACAAATGCAAGAATCAAAGTGAGAAGCTTATTTTAAAGTTTCTATAACATGATATATTATAAAAAAAATTGAAGAAGCACACAATACACAAATTTTTTGTATCTAGTACCATTCTAGATAGAGAAAAGTACTCTTTAGGCTATCTATGACATGAGTAAGAATTACTACCCCCTACTTTCAAAATCATCATGGATGTTTAAATATTAAAAAAGGAATTGATTAGCCTACCTATGACTAAATAAGAGTTATTCCCCACCTTTCCAAACTATCATGTACATTTAAGCTATCATATTTTATCAACATCCTTTCTATGATGCAACACGTTACAACTTTCCCTTATATTTACGCATTATATGAGTTGATGTACTTGTAAGGTACATAAATTCCAAAATAATTGTCCAAATACCCTTGTTTCCACTAACTTAATTGTTTAAGTAAGAGACACATTCTATTGTAGGAAGCATGCATCAATCAACACTGCTCTACTCATAGTTTACAAACCCAACCAATTTTTCATACACAAACACATTCAAGACTAATCTACAATAAAAAACAATGCTCAAAACAATATTCTTCATCAAACATCTACCAGTGCATAAACAATGAGGAGACAAGAGACACATAGAATATGCGATCAACCAGGGCCAAAACCTCTCCAGCAAGAGAGGAAAACCCAAATGAGATCTTCTTCTTATATAGACTTCAATTGACGAATACCAAGACCATGGCCTAGACCCTTGACTCAATGACCTCTCCAAGACCAAGTCACAAGCCTCCTTGATTCAACTTCCTTATTTTTCCTTGAGTCAACGATGATCAGGCTTCTTCCTTCAATAACTCGACTATCCTTCAAATTCCAGTTCCATGGATCAGATCTATAGTTCTTGGCCCTCTTGCATAAACCGTTGAACGTGTGGTTGACCAACCTTTTGAACCTTGATCTTCTTCACTTGGATGGTATGAACTTTTATTATAATTTGGCGTGTAACCTTGCTTATCTTCTTCCCTGATTCGACTTCTTGGACAACAACAAGATCTTTTACGTTTTCTGTAGTAGATAGTTCTTCCTTCCTTCGCACGTGTGGATCTATTAGCCCTAAAACATACCCTTAAACCACACCAAAATCTTCTCTCTTTGTTTCCTTCTCTTGGTTGGTTATCTTCGCACTTCTTATTACAGACTTACTTAACCAAATTTGCTTGTCCACAAATGGAGGATGAGCTGCCCTATATATAGTGTTTTGTCCATCAAAAACATGTGCTAGGAAGTGTTAAGGAGTGCTAGGGGAACACAAGGGAGCAATAGGTGAAAATAATGCATGCAAATGAACAATTAAGATTTTGTGACAGGAAGTGTTAGTGAGTTCTAGGTGTGCTAAGGAGGGAGTGATAAGGTATGCTAGGTAGTGTTAAGGCATATTAGAAGCCAGGGAAACATGCCAAGATGTGTCAGGTGCTAGGGTGTGCCAATGCATGCCACAGAGTGTTATGGAGTGCTAGGGAAACATAAGGGAGCACTAGTTTCAAATGCATGGAAATGAATGACTAAGAGTGTGTGACAAGGAGTGTTAGCGAGTTCTAGGTGTGCTAAGGAGGGGACAACAAGGTATGTTAGGTGGTGCCAATAAATGCTAGAGTGTTAGGGCGACATGCCAGGGTATGTCAATGTATGTTAGGGTGTGCCAATGCGTGTTAGGGAGTGTGACATAAACACAAAGGAAAACTAGTTCAAAATGCATGGAAATGAACGAATAAGAGTGTATGATAGGGAGTGTTAGTGAATTCCAAGTGTGCTCAGGAGGGAGTGACAAAGTTATATGCTAGGTAGTTCCAAGGAATGCAAGAGTGCCATGACATGTCAAGGAGTGGTACGGTATGATAGGGAGTGCTAAAGCATGCCATGGCATGCAGGGAATTCCAACATGTGCCACATAGTGCCAAGGGATTGTTAGACATGCCAGGTGCTATGCCATGTCAAGATGTAAACTATGTTGCTTAGTTGTTTTATGGCCATGGTTAGACGTGAGCCTTGACTTGGTAACTTCTTAAGTGAGATGAGCTAAGATTGGGCATGAGTAGCCTAAGATGAGTTATAGGCCATTCTTAGGTGAACAAGGGATAGTATAGTTGTAGTAACTGTAACTTGGTCAAGATGTTGTAGTCGAGGTAGGACTTGGTTGGTTCCCAAGTCTTAAAACCAATAAGGGTAGTTATGAGGGCATGATAGCTAAGGAGTGCCAGGGCATGCCAAGGAATGAAAAGGCGTGATAACACATGCCAGAAAATGTTAATGCATGTCGAGGTGTGTTGGGGAGTGTGAGGGCATCACAAGGGAGAACTAGGTCAAAGTGCATGGAAAGAAACAAATAAGAGTGTCTTCCAGGTGTCCCAGGGACGAATTGTATTAGGATAATTTCATAATAGGACTTGCAACAGGTAAGCCTACGATTACGGTAAGGGGATGGAAAAAGAAATTTTAGACAAAGGGAGACTTTTTTCTAGGGACAACACTATTTTTTCAATGACTTGGTTGGGTTCTAAAGTCACAAAAAAGTAAGGCTATCTATGAGGGCATGACAACTAGGGAGTGCCAAGGTGTGAAAAGAATGCTAGGAAGTGATAACACATGCTAGAATGTTCCAAGGCATGTTAGCCATTTCAAGACATGCCAAGTGCTAAGGCATGCCAAGAGGTGTCATGTGTTAGGGTGTGGCACCAACGCATGCTAGGGAGTGCCAGTGGAGCACAAGGGAGGACTAGTTTCAATTACATGTAAATGAATGAATAAGAGTGTGTGATAGGGAGTGTTAGCAAGTTCTGGGTGTGCTAAGGAGGCATTGACAAGGTATGTTAGGTAGTGTCAGGGAAACACAAGGAAGGACTAGTTTCAATTGCATGGAAATGAATGAATAATAGTGTATGATAGGGAGTGTTAGCAAGTTCTGGGTGTGCTAAGGAGGCATCTCTGGACAAATTTTGGGAGGGTTTGGAGAAAATTTTGTGTTTTGGTGTAGACTTGCAATTTTTTGGCATTTTTTTTAGTAGCACAACGAGCTCACGCTTTGCTTCTTCCTCAGGGCTCCAAATGATGTAAAATCAATAGTTTTGGAAATCTTATGACCCCATCTCAAACCCCAGTTTCCCACTTTCCTGGTCTGGGGCTCATGTTTTGATAAATTTGCAAAAAAGAGGCCAAAAATCACCTTTCTACCCCTCTCTTTCCATTTCATTGCGCACTTGGAGACACCTTAGGAGAATGGCCATATCTCAGGCAAAAATTGGTCATTTTGAGTGAAAACATACTCTAAAGGCATCTACACTCTCTTATATTTCCAGAAAAGGCTTCCAATATGGATTTGGACTTCATAAAGGCACTCAAAAATGGCCTCCAACATCTCGTTGTACACCTGGAAATTTATGAGATTTTTGTAAAATTTTCACTGTGTAATTTTTTGTAATTCCTAGTTTGACTCTGGTAAAAGTCAAAAGGGTGAAGTAGATGAATGTGAGGGGTAAATGTAAATGTAAATAATGGGTGATTAGTATTTATAAGCTGTTTTGATGTAAATTTTACCTCATTTATGAGAGAGGTTGGAGTCAAAGTTAATTGTAGGAGTCGTTTTTAACTTCCCTAGACATTAGGGTTTGGTTAGAAAACCTCATGGAACAGTTCCTAGAGTCATTGATTCAACCCCTAAGAGTGGAGAGATCTTGTTTTGGTATTTATGTATCAGTTTCTCAGTGATAGAACGGGTTGGATTTCAGAGGAGAGAACTATTGTAGCTTGTACTTGGACATTTTCTGGAAATCAAAGGACACAATTTGCAACTATTATCTAAGAATTCATGTGTAGTAAGTTTGTGATGTTATTTTTTCTATGTTATAGCTTTATATGAAAGATATTAATCTTCTTGTGGTGCAGGAAAGTGTTTCCTCTACGGACAGAGGCAACCCCTCTAGCCCTAGAGTGGGTCTAGTCACAAACAAGGACAGATCAACAATAATTTTCCTTAAATAGTCATAGTTGGAGGCCTACCTCAACCAGTGGTTGATAGAGTTTCGTTGCGTTGTTCCAGCTTCCGCTTCCTTCTCCTAATGAGTGATCAACCTGAAACAATGCAAAGGAAATACAACAAAGCACGTAACCAGAAAACAACAATGATCTGTTTACTCACAAAGTCAAGAAGTCATGAGCTATCAAGTACATTACATACAAGACATAGGAAAACATCATTGATTGTATTAATAATGAAATAAGAGTAAGCTTACAACCAAAGTCTTAACGTCACAAGCCTTCTTAGAGGGATCCAGCCAGCATGTTCTTCAAGCATTCACTCTTTGAAGATGGATCTCCCAACATACAAGTCTCTCTCACTCATAAGTTTTACACAAGATTAAAAGCACTTCACAAACCTTCCACAAGCTATCAACAATCCCACACTTTTCACTCTCACACCAGCTATCTAGCAAACTCACAAACACTAACAACACTACTCAACTAGCCAACTATCATAAAACTAGCAATGCATAGCAATGGTGAGAGTTTAAATAGGAAAATGAGTCTCCATGAAAGGTGGAAAAGTGAGCTTATCCCCAAGGAAGGTAGCACAATTGATGGAACTGCCATGCCAGAAAAAGGAAAGCAATACAAACTATGCCAAAAACCAGGTCTAGAGTCATCTGGAAGTCCAACTGTTGGAACAAACTCGCCCAATCTAGATCATTGCAGGGGCATAACTGATCCTTAGCGCTGACATCACTAGTGAGCAATGTAGCCAGTCAAATCATCGCTAAAGATAATAAGTAACCTCGCGCTAGAGCATGAAAGTAGACCATCGCGGGAATCAGATGTAGTTTTGCGCTGGCAGCGCAGCTGGATTGTTTACGAGCGCCCTTCAGCGTGTATATTTAGTCCATAGTCGCAATGAGGCAGATAACTTAGGAAAAGTGGGTCATTTGGCAACAGAAGAGAGCATTTGAGCATGTTTGACTTGGACACATGATACAGTAGAAGGAATGGAGTGAAGACAGTGATAAATTACTGTGTAACGGATGCCCCCTAAAGTATGAAGCCCGAGAGAGTGGGAGGGGTGAAATGATTTACGAAACTGACTGAGCTGGAATACCATCTGGAAGAACCTGCACGCAGGTACAACTGATATCTCTAATAATGAAGTACATGTAGTCTAGGCATGGGCGCAACCATCCAAAAGACATACGAACTAGGTCTATGGTATGGACGCAGCCATCCAGCTAATGAGACCATGATAATGATAAAGGTATGGTCGCAGCCATCCATCAATGAGTCATGTAATCACAAACCGATCCACGCAGCCCGAACATGGGTAATCTGAGTTCGGGGTCTTGAACCTCTCCGATCATAGTACAAATTCTAGCATGCGAATAAATGTGCTGAGGGCGAGCATGATAGAAAGTCGCTTGATTATCGGTCAATGATGAAAACCGTTAAAAAGCGTGAGAGAAACCACCAATAATGCCAATGGTTCTCAAGGTAATAACTAGCACAATCCACGGAGTGTGAAAAAGGAGCTGAAGTTGAACACTCGTGGAATCACCCAATTGATGACCAATGATGAAAGTCAACCATCAGGTGCGAAGAACTTGCCATTGAGGCATGCAAGCTCTAAGGTACCAAAGGGGATCTCTAGATCAATCTCCTGGATAATGAGCTGATGTCAAAAGGAGACGACCCGTCGTAGGAGGGCCATAATGTTTCCCCCATCAATGACACGAGATAAGGAACAAACTGTAGATGGTGAAACAGAGTATCAAAGAGAAGGCAAGGGTGTAAACCGCAGAAAGATTATACTCTTGAACATGTCGACGACACGACTCTGAAGGGTGGCAGCATTCAGGTACCAAAGGATCAGAAGCTCGATGGAGACGACGTGAATCAGATGGAATGAGGCTAAATGGCAACCCAAACCCGCGGAAGGCCAAATGACTATGTATGGATGTCCCAACCCGACAAGAAGCAAAAGTGTCAATGTTCAAGAGTGACTAGCCGCCAATGATGATTTCCAAATTTTCCCCACCATTGCTAGCGAGTACCCCTATTATTTTTGAAAACAAGCTTGAAGGGGATAGCATATGCTTGTAATATAAGTTTTACCATTGGTTGAATCCAACCTAGTAATGGTTTAAAAAACCCTAGGAAGGAGAAGCTCGAGTCTCGTCATGGTGACGAGTCCAATGTTGTCAGGGTTTAGAAAGTTTGAAAAAGACACGGAAAATAAAACTCGAGAGGGGTCCTTTTTCATAGATTTGTGTCTCTCGAGCCCTAAGTATAAAACGATACTCAAAAGAACCGCCTGACCATTATGATCGAGGAGTACTTTTCATAACTAGTGACTTCGACTTGAAAAAGTAGAAAAGCAATCGAAATCACGTCGTTTTGTAACCAATAACGAGCTGAAATGACAAAGGCCGGGCAATCTTTTCATGTTTACACGGTCGGAAAAGAGTTTAAAGGCGACCGCCTCTTATTTATTTTAATGAGTCAAGAGGAACAACTTGGCTATCTTTTCTTTTTTCAAGTCAGAAAAGAGCGTTAAAGATGACTTTATGGATCAAGTGTACATGAAGCTGACATAACTCCACTACCTGTAGCTCTGCACAAAGCACGTCAAACGTAAACCCATTCAACATAAAATGAACAATATACGTGGAAACATAGTTAAAAAACCAAATTTTAATTAACCATGTGATAAAAATGAGAAAAAAACCACATTTATAAAATATAATTTTTTAATTTCCAAAAATTACTATAAAAGGGGGGTAATTCATTCATTTTTACCATTGGTACTGTTCATTTCACCTTGGAGCAATTTGGAGCACCAAAATTGGCGAGTTGATTTTGGCCCCATTCGTCCACCATTCATCCTGAAACTTCTTCCAGGTAGATAGACTTCTTCCCGCACTTCAATTCAGTGTCTTTTTTATGCATTTTGACGTTAGATGTGTTAGTTTAGGCGAATTTTTTGAGTTAGGCTCCGCCGCTCGGTCATCACGGGTATACCGCTCAGGTCCGCGATGACCGAAAATATTTACACATAACGTTCTCCGATCATCGCGGGAAAGTGATGTACTTCCGCGATGACCGCGAAAAAATTGAACTGGAAACCTCACGTCATCGCGTCTGTTTTAAAAATAGACGCAATGGTGACACAAAATTATTTTTTTGTGCAAATTATGGATTAAAATTTGCAAACAAAGTTCTAATTCGTTTTTCTCGTCACACAAGCCATAATGGCGTTTGTCTGGCAGGAACGAATGCATGATGATGACGATGTGGAAGCTTTTGCTGATGTTGGATGCCGAAATGCTTTACGTGCATGCGGATTGCTAAAATTCTTCCTTACTCCGCACCTTCGGTCTCAACCCGATTTACTGGAGCTACTGATCCGTACCTAGAATCCAATAGATGGAAAATTCATAATATGAGGCCGGGACATCGAGTTCGATGCCACAGACATATACTTCCTGACTGGGCTATCCCGTCGTGGTGAGAGGCCCATTCTAGAGGGGCAGCAACCCGGGGGTGATTCTCTAGAGATGCTGATGGCACAAGTGTGCCCACGGGCATGCAAATCGAGAAGCAGGAAGGTGGCAATCCCGACAATGGAAGACGTGGTTCTTCCTGCAATGCTATTTATGGTGACACGGGTAGCGATCTCCCAAGCCCAACATGAGGCATCCAAGACCCATCTCTGGTTGGCTCTCAAATGTCTCAACCCAACCATGTTTAACTGGGCAGAAACAGTGACGGCCAATATGAAGAGACAACTTACCAACTGTCGTCGAGGAGAGACGAAGCAGTTTGGCTATGGGTCCATCTTAGTCCCACTCATGCTGGAGCGGGTGCCGGCATTGCAGTTACAGGACATGGATTTGGATTTTCCCAGACCACGTGAGACTAGGGCCACATGGTGGGCACACGTTATGCCCCGAGGAGGTGGCAGACGACCAGTGTCGTGGGGGACACTGTTTCGAGAGTGGCTGGAGCACCAGACGATCTTCGTTGAGGATTGGCCATATGCTGGCATGGACTTCCGCGGAGATCCTGACATGCAGCTACCCACTGGAGAGCAGTGGGATGATGGTGGTAAGACACTTGATCACATTATTTTTTGCATTTTATTTTTTATGATGTTTTTTTAAATTTTCATGTATATGTCCTAATGACGAACTCTATGGTATTGTAGATGTGGAACCAATGAGACCTGTCGGGCTAGCTCCAGAGGCATGGAGGGATGCACAGGGCATTGCAGCACTGGCGTTGGCTCCTCCAGCTGATGATCTGGTGGAGACAGTGGCCCGAAATCTTGAGGGCTTGACGGTAGGGATTCCTGATTACATGGGGGTCGAGGAGGTCCCCATAGCATTCTAGATCCACACAGTAGGAGTGGTACCCAGGGTGCACCGCCTGTTGAGGCGGGTGGCACGAGCGGTGGTGTGCTATAGGGAGCATAACCCACCACAGTAGATGCCTAGGTTTTATTTCCTGTTGATGATTTTTTGAGAGACATGTGTCTCAGATGTTTGGAGAACACAAACTCTATTTGGAAATATACACTTATTTTTTGAGCACCTCGGTGTGCCACACGATATATATATATATATATATATATATATATATATATATATATATAAATATATATATATATATTCCTATGGTTTATTATTGTGTTTTATGTGCTTCTTATATGCTGTTTTGATTACAGGTTACGCAAATGTCTGTCTAATACATGGTTTGCCAATGCATCAGTTAACGTGTTTAATCTTCGTGGAATATGCTGATATGTGATAAAATCAAAATTCCTTTCTAACAATTTAACACGTAAATACAACCTTAAAATCCGATGGTCTCTGATGGAATATCGCCCATTGAGCTGGTGGACGACAAGCTGAGAGTCCAGGTTCACAACCAATGTACGAATACCGAGATTGATCGCCTCGATCAGTAACTCAATAACAACACTATATTCAGTGACATTGTTCGTGGTACAACCTAGACAAACACCTTGAAGGTCTACCAACTCACCGTGAGGATCGTAGATCACCCATGCCGCAGAAGACAGGTTGCGGGTACTGCGGCAGGCACCATTAGCGAAACCAACGTAAGGTGCACCAGACATCTTCACAAGAAGCAAAAGACACAATAAGTGGCAATATACCTACACACTAAGCCAAAACATGAAAACACACACACACACACCTGCTAAAAACACATGTATGTACAAATCGAAGTGTATGAAGTTCACGCATAATATTTTTTCAAGTAAAGCCCATTTCGGGGCTTATCCAGAGGGTTCTCTTCATAATCAAATAGCTCGTAGGCCCCTTTTTGCAAAACTTGCTTTACAATATAAGGTCCGTGCCACATGGGCTCGAATTTGCCTGCCCCCAGCTTATCATTTGCTTGATTGTAGATCAGGACTAAATCTCCTTCAACAAAATAACGAGGATATATAGTATGATCGAAGTGAGTTTTCACTCTTTTCTTTTGTGCTTCAATAGCTAGAGAGGCTAGTCGACAAGTCTCGTCCAGCCGTTCCAGGTAAAGAAGGCGTTCTTCTACCAGAGTAGTGTTGGGGAGTAATTCGACGGCTAATTTCAAAGAAGGGATCTCGCACTCGATGGGAAGGGTAGCCTCCAGTCTGTAAACTAATTGGAATGGGGTGAAATCGATGGCATCCTTTACAGAAGTTCGGTAGGCCCATAAGGTAGAGAACAACATCAAGTGCCAGTTAGACTTGTGCATGCCAATGGTGCGTTGAAGCATCGTAACTAGAACCTTGTTAATGGCTTCTACTTGACCATTGGCCTGAGGATGGTATGGTGTCGAGCTATCGTGCCGCAAGCTTAGCTGGGTTGTTAGCTCAGTCGTCATATGATTACGGAAATGCTTACCGTGATCAGTGAAGATAGCCTGAGGGACTCCGAACCATGAGATAACATGATTAAACAAAAATTGCGCCGCTGTGTGACCGTCTTCAGATAGTGTGGGCATCGCCTCGGCCCATTTTGTGAAGTAGACAATGACAACGATGATATACCCATGCCCCCTGGCCAAGCGAGGGTTACAGGTCATATAATCAATGCCCCATTTGGCAAAAGGGATGATGGTAACAATAGGGTGTAATGGAGTGGGGGGCGTGTGCATCTTCCGCTGGTAGATTTGGCACTCGTGACAGGAGCAGACGGCAAGAATGCAATCCTTGAAGATGGAGGGCCAAAAGTAACCAGCACGGAGGATCTTTTGAGCAGTAGCATATCCAGACATGTGACCACCACAGGCGCCAGAATGGTAGTCATTTAGAACTCGCTCAGCTTCCTCGAATGTTAAGCATCGACGGAGAACAGAGTCAGCGCCGAGATGGTACAGGGTGTCCCCAATAATACGATAGGGCTGAGATTGATGGCGAATCCATCGTTGAGCATCCTTAGACACATCGGGACGAAAAGAGGATGTCTGTAGATAGATAATGATATCCCCGTACCAGGGATCGAGGGTGCTAATTAAGAATAGAGTTTCGTCCGGAATATGGTCCTCTAATCGAGAGGGCGCGGTAAGAGATGGCAGAGAGCAAAGCAACTCAGCAAAGACGAGGGATTTCTTAGACTTGGCAGTGGTGAATTCCAAGTCGAACTCTTGGAGGATAACAATCCACTTCGAGTACTTGCCCCCCAGCAACTGACGCGATAGGATGTACGTCATCGGGTTGCAATCAGAAACCACTGTCATGGTGCGCAATAAGATATAATGGCGGAAACATTGGACAGCACAAATGGCGGCCAATGCCAACTTCTCAATGTAAGCATATCGAGTTTCCGTATCTAGTAGATTGCGGCTGAGATAATAAATGACATGCTCAGTGTCATCATCATCATCTTGAATGAGAACCATGCCAATAGTGGTATCGGCAACGACCAAATACAAAGTGTAGTCATGGTGATAATTAGGAGGACGCAACAATGGAGCAGAAACAAGGAGAACCTTGAGGCACTCGAAGGACTCTTGAGCAGTGGCATCCCAAAGAAAAGGGGTGTCTCACTTTAATAATCGTGTGAAACCTTTGGCCACTTCGGCATAGTTTGGAATGAAACGTCGTAAAAAATTTGCTTTGCCCTGCAAACTCTGCAATTGCTACAAAGAAGTAGGGGGAGGGAGATTCAGAATGGCCTCAACTTTAAGGGGATCCAAACGAATACCCTCTCGGGAGATGATGAACCCGAGAAGTCTGCTTAACTCAACGCAGAAGACACACTTATGTGGATTAAGCCAGATGCTGTAGTGTTGACAGCGGAGAAAGATTTCGTGAAGGTGAGTAGGATGGTCCTGGCGTTTTGCTGAATGAGCAGGTAGATCATCCAGGTAAGGTTGCACAATGTGTCGAATATCATGGAATGCATAAGACATTGCGCATTGGAAGGTGGCATCGGCATTTTTCAAACCGAAAGGGAGCTTTTTGTAGGCGAAAGTGCCCCACGGATAGATAAAGGCGGTCTTGTGTTGGTCTACAGGTGCAATATTAATCTGGTTATAACCATAAAAACCGTCCATGAATGAATACATTTCACTCCTGGCACACTCATCAATGAACTGGTCAATGAAGGGTGTGGGGTAGTTATCTTTGGGACAGGCCCGATTAATATCACGGTAATCAACACAGACCCTAATAGTGCCCTATTTTTTAGTCACAGGGACGATATTGGAGACCCAATCTGTGAGTGGGATGGGGTAAATAAAACCAGCCTTAAGAAGCTTTTCAACTTCTGCTTTAATAGTCGTAGCCTTTCGGGGGTGCACGGGGCGTAGACGCTGCCGGACAGGCTTAGCACCCAGATACGTAGGTATCTCATGCACCACGATACTAGGATTGATGCTGGGAATTTCTTTGTAAGACCAAGCAAACACATCACGAAATTCGCGAAAAAGATCAGTATAGAGCTGAATCTCCTCCGGAGTAC
This sequence comes from Pinus tabuliformis, assembly GCA_031772625.1. Lineage (NCBI taxonomy): Eukaryota > Viridiplantae > Streptophyta > Pinopsida > Pinales > Pinaceae > Pinus > Pinus tabuliformis. Next base: position 870,160,784 of record CM062817.1, read on the forward strand.
AAGTCACTCCAACATGGATGTGCTCGACAATCCCTGGTTTAACAGAGATGTCGATTGGCTGGGTTTGCATGATGTTTCCCATGTTCCCTTCAGAAGACACTTGATAAACTTGAATGGGTGTCTGAAGGGGTTGGGATGGGAGACAAGGAGCAAACCACTCGAGACAGGTAAGCATTTCCCGGTGGGCAGGGAGAAACGAGGAACGATGGTGATGATCAGACCAAGGGGGTTCCTCGAGAGACATGGTCTCGATAATGGCTTCATCAGAAGGAAAAATTTCCTTTAAAGGGTCTGAAGAAGCGTTACCTCCAAGCCAAGGGGAATGAGCGTATGAGTCGAGAGCTCTACTCGAAGGAGTAGATTTAGAGGGTGGAGCTGATGCAGCAACAATTTCGACGTGGTTGAGCTCGGCAGGACTCAATGGTATCTCATCGCCCCAAGATTCTATCTGATCAGCGGGGGGAAGAACCCAAGGACTAGAGCGAACAAAAATCATATTAATAGGAGCGATGTTGGGAGGTGGGAGTGAAAAAATAGCCATAAGAGCAGGATCTTTAAAGAGTCCAGCTCCCACACTCTCACAAGGGATGGAGGTATGCTCCACAAAGGGCACATTGCCATCAGAAGAGGAGGCAAAGAAAGATAGCTGGTCTACTGTGACGATCTTCCCCTGATGAGGGAAACAAATGACATGAAATAGAGATGAAGCCATGGCTCGCATGGCATATGTCCAGCTTTATCCCAAAAGGAGGTTGTAAGTTAGATTGGCATCAATGACTTCAACTTCCACTTCGACTGTCTTCCCTTCGAAAGTAATAGGCAAGTGTTGGAGTATACCATAAGGGTGAGACTCTCTCCCATCAAAGGCTTCTAAGGTCGTAGGAGACTGGCTCAGAGTCGGAGAACCGATAGCCTTCCAACAAGCAACAGACATGATGCAAGTAGAAACACCTTCATCAATAATGGTACGATGAATAGATTTAGAATTGATGATGACCTGGATAAGGAAGGCAATTTGTGAGGCAGTCTCGGTATATGGCTGTCTAGGTCAAAAGTGACCAAATCCGAGTCGGCTGGGTCAATGCCACCGATGGTTGATAGCAAGGACTTCCTCCGAGAGGGGCAACTCTAGAGAACTTCTAAAGTGAACATAGCTGACAGAGCCTGGGCTAAGTCCTCAATGATGCTATAGTGCTGAGCAGCATGAGCATTAGGGTTGTAAGAATATTTCTGGAGTACACCTTTAGGAGGGGGTCGGATGGGTGTCTCAGTGCTAGGTCTCTCAATACGGAGCAAACTAGAACTAGACGGAGGAGTGCTAGAGGGGACCTCAAGCTCTTTCTCGACAGGCGACGGATACTCTTTTGTCTGCGTACTAATGCGGACGGGAATTTTCCCAGCCATAAACACTTGGGAACCAAAGGGAGAAGAGGATTGAGATGGATCAGCCACCATTTGTGTTTGCTACGAGGGAAAAGGATCTTTGAGCACGGCAGGAGTCCCAGGAGCACCTTTAAACAAACGACTAACTTTAGACTGCCTCGGACAGTCTTTGGTATAGTGATCCTCGTCACAGATAAGGCAAGGATACTTGGGCTTGCGTTTGGCACCTTCCTTGGGTGGAGGTTTAGGGGAATCCTGCTTCGGTTGATCAACTTTATCCTTTCCTTTTCCCTTCTTCTTTCCTTTTGAGGCTTTGTCCGCCATGGTGGACTGGACGACGTTAACGTCGAAAGTATTACCGGAATTGGATATAACCTGAGAAGTATTTTCATTCAAAGCATTTGACTTTTTCTTCCCAGGGTTTGCGGAAGATTTCTTAGAGGGCGGATTAACAGAACCAATGACACCGTCAACAGATGGTGTTGGCGGGGCTTTGGAAGTTCCGGGCCTCGGGGCATCAGGCAAATAATCATATAGTGTACCGGACTGGGAGTAAACCAAGTCAAGGTATTGAGCACATGCAATAGCCTACTCTTCAGTTACACATGCCCCCATAGCAATGTCCCGTGCTATCGGACCAACAAATGAGGTCGTGAACCAGTCGGTCAGAAGTTGATCGGGAATCCAAAACTTAATCAAACGGCGATGCCATCTCCATTCATGGATATGATCGGAGATATGCATAGCTGTTGTTTGTTTTAAGGATGTCAGGAGATGTGTGCCCGTTTCATATCGAATCAGCAACTGAAAATGAGTTAAAAATGCCATAGCCAACAAGTTAAAATCCTGAAAAGATCCGCGAGCTAACTCAATATACCATTTAGCAGCAGAGCCAGTGAGGGTCCTTTGAAAAAGGCGGAGCCGGATTGAATCATCAAGCCATGAATTTGACGAACACCATAGATGATAAGTCATAACGTGGGCTTGGGGATCTTCTCCAACTTTACCATCAAATTTGGGACAATCACCGGGAATCTTAGTTGGAATTGGTGGCCAATACAGATTATGAAGAATAGGATCATTGGTTAGTTTGGACACATCTGGTAATTCCAACGTTGCTAAAAAGGGTAATTGAGGGTTAAAGGACATCTGAGGTCATAGGTAGGAGGTAGCACTAGAGCTTCAGCCAGCTGCTTGTTGCCCCCATTGATTTTGTTTGGACGGATTTGGCCCAGGAGGGTTCTGTCCGTAGGGATTTTGTCCATAGGGGTTATAGCTATAACTGGATGGCTGACCCTGGATTGACCCCCCAGCATTCCATTGATTACCAACTTGGCCTGCAGGAACAACATACGGTTGCTGGTAATTCTGATAAGGACTCACCTGCAGTTGTTGATAATTTTGATATGGGGAAAATTGGGTTTACCCTTGGGAATGCTGGAAACCATAAGGCGGCTGGGCCCCAAATTGAGCCTGGGAGCCAGGCTGCGTTTGATAAGTAGGTTGAGATTGGGATCCAACCTGCATTTGAAGGCCGGATTTGGTCTGGAGCCCCGACTGGGGCTGAAAACCGGGTGGAGCTTGAGAAGCAACGATCATTTGAGTGCCCGGTTGAGCAGGTCCAGATGGATGTCCTTGAGAGAACTGAGGCTGAGCCACCTAGCCAGAAGGTTGACCTAGTTGAGATTGAGATTGACCCATTTGCCTAGAAGGTTGAGCTTTCTGGGTATTGGGTTGTCCTTGCACAACTGAGGGTTGTCCTGATGGACCGGATGGCTGAGCAGATTGGACAATTGGTTGACCAGATTGGATTTGAGGTTGACCAACTTGTCCAGATGGTTGACCAGACTGGACAGTGGGTTGGCCTTGCTGAACATAAGGCTGACCGGCTTGCCCAGAAGGGTAGCCTTGATAGACACTAGGTTGACCTTGTTGCATGTAAGGTTGTCCCGGATTACCAGAAGGTTGCCTGAAATAGGTAAAAGATGAACCACCAGAGGTCGAAGGTTGTCCCTGGAAGGGTTGTCCTTGTGGGCCTCCAGGTTGCCCTGGATAAGGCTGTCCATAATATTGCTGCCCATAGGAGGGCTGCATGTAAGATGGCTGACCTTGATAAGGTGGTCCTTGAAAATTGGCAAGGGGTACTTGGCCACCATGATAACCGGTGGTACCCCAAGCAATGGATAACGGGACCGTAACCTCAACTGCAGGCTGAGAGGGCAAAGGTCCAGGGTAATAAATATGAGCTCCTCGAGAATCGTAATAATGAAATGGATCTTGGGGGTCTGGATTCTGAAGAGCGTGCAAATATTGATCGTATGCCCCCCCTGCTAGAATGGAACCAGAAGAAGGTGGGGCATTTAGTGTAGGATCAACAACTCCAGGTGTAGATGCTGACGAGCCACTATTCACAGATCTGGACGAAGGTCTAGCAACAATGGTCACAACTGAGGATGCAATGATGACACCAACAACAGGGGTTGAAGAAGCCACACAGACAGTTGGAATAGTCGGGACTGAGGTGACAGACACATTGTGAATTTGAGGAATAAAAGACTCCGAGGTCGGAGTGATGGTATGAGACCACATAGAACTCGTAAGGGAGGTCCTAGAACCCATAACATCCCTCAAAGCCTTATATCGTAAAGGCAGCGTGACACCAAGAGGGGTGACACGGAAGGGTGTAGTCTCCGTTGAGATAGGAATTTCACCGCTCGTCACAACAGATTCTTCACTCATAATGGGGGATGTGTCATCCATGTCAGAAGAAGACATTGGGACCGAAACACTAGGAGGAGTACTGAGAATATCTTCTTCGGAAGGCTCCCAAACGGGGTTCCAATGAATATCGTAAGACTCATCTTCTGGAGCGCGAGAGTTAATCGGTTGGATACTCAGAATAACAGGGAGAGTATCACTAACAACTGGTATCTCAGGAGCAACAGAAGAGGGAGACCCTTGGTCACTTGGAACGGGAGACGGGATCAGTGATTCCGCTAGGATGATTTGATTCAAAAACCCTAGGAAAACTAATGAGAAAGAACCCTACTCAAGCTAATGCAAACAAGATCTAACAGGGTAAATGTGAACGTGGCCGAATAAATTTTAAGACACAGGAACAAAACTTGACCTTTTCATCTTTAAAGAGTTGAGAAAAGGACAAAAAGATGACTCTAGTCGCCTTCAAATATTTAATGAGCCTGAAGTGACAAGTGCTCAGATGGACCTTTTCTTTTAGGGAGTCCGAAAAGGAACGAAAGTGACTACTCTGGAGAACTAGGCAAAAGGTTTACCAGACAACCCGTAAAACTGCATATACACCTTGGCAGTCATATGAAAAACAAGGACTTTCCTTATGGCAATCAATCTTCCCGAATGCTGTGTTCAGTGTGTTATGGTTTGTAAGGCGGCAGACACGGCTTCCTAGGGATAAAAGATGATAACCTAGTGGGGTCTCGCAACATATACTCGACGGTACATGGGAGCACAATTCCGTACTAGACCACTATTGAGTCACAGAAGGAGGAATCACCCAACCTTGAGTGGAAACAAAAGTGACTAGGTTTAATGATGCTGGAGCACGTCTATAGCCTAGACCTATAAATAGTGTTTGTTATGTTCCAATGTGTTGTTAGATTTATTCAGTTCATTTTAGAGTTGATCTTGGATTATGTTTCAGTTTTCAGGCCTTACCATATGTATACAACAATTCCTAGGATGCAGCTAGAATGAATGAAAAAATCATTTTTCTTCAATGAACATCTACCTATAGGAGGGTAGAGAGATTATTCCCAAACCAAGAAAACTAAGACAACAAAGGCAGTCACTCAATGCATACAGACATCAATTCCTAAAGTGCATGGATACTACTAATGAGAGATCTTATCATTCACTTTCCAATATGCAAACTTGAAATGCAAATTCACTTTCACTTTCATACACTAAATGAATGCAAACCTTTTGATTTTGATGTCTTTAAATCTAGAGGAAGCAAATAAGCAACAAGCAAGTGTGGAAAAAGCTGGTTGATCCAAACAATTGTGATCTATGTTCAGTAGCGAAAAGAAATCGAATCAATGCCAAAGATTGGTTCAATAACGTCACTAAACAATCAACCAAAAAAAATTAGAGGGGAAGGCTAAAAAAAAAAACCAACAAAAAGCTGCAAACAAACCTTGAACGAACTAGCAACCAAGCCAACTGATTCAAGAAACTTGAAATAATGAACTAGGTCACATAGGCAAAAAAACAAGATTCATTCAATAGAGCTGACAAAAGAGTGCCTCAACTATAAACAGTGAAAAAGAAGCTACTAAGAAGGCGAGAAAATCAAGGGACCAGCAGGCAGAATTGAGAAAATCAATTCTACAGCAATCAGCGCGGGTAATACACAAGCAACTAGCGCTGATAAAGAACTAATCGTAGCAACAGAGCGATGTCAGCACGGAAGTACACGACTTTTCTGTGATGGTATTCTAGAACCGTCACGACTGTGAGGCATAATTACGCGATGCACAAGATATTACAAAAGGGTGAGCGTGATGACAACGCGACTGTTAAATTTAAATCCGCGATGATGTTCAAAACAATGACAGGCGAACCAAAACTCCCAAATCAAAAGCAGTCAATCCTTCAATCAAATAGAGGTACTTCCCAGATCAAGCCAGGAAACTCAAAAGACTGATAACTAATCCCCAAACTTCGAAAGAGACCAAATCAAAAATCAAGACAAGAGCAAACAAGAAAAGAACAAAGGCCAAACTCCCCAGTGGAGTCGCCAATTTGTGATGTAGGAAAGTGTTTCCTCTGTGGACAGAGGCAACCCCTCTAGCCCTAGAGTGGGTCTAGACACAAACAAGGATAGATCAACAATAGTTTTCCTTAAATAGTCATAGTTGGAGGCCTACCTCAACTGGTGGTCGATGAAGTTCTGTTGCGCTCCTCCAACTTCCGCTTCCTTCTCCTAATGAGTGATCAACCTGAAACAATGTAAAGGAAATACAACAAAGCACGTAACCAGAAAACAATAATGATTTGTTTACTCACAAAGTCAAGAAGTCATGAGCTATCAAGTACATTACATACAAGACATTGGAAAACATCATTGATTGTATTAATAATGAAATAAGAGTAAGCTTACAACCAATGTCTTGATGTCACAAGCCTTCTCAGAGGGATCCAGCCAGCATGTTCTTCAAGCATTCACTCTTTGAAGATGGATCTCCCAACATACAAGTCTCTCTCACTCATAAGTTTTACACAAGATTAAGGGCACTTCACAAACCTTCCACAAGCTATCAACAATCCCACACTTGTCACTCTCACACCAACTATCTAGCAAACCTCACGCTGGAGCATGAAATCGGACCATCACGGGAATCAGATGTACTTTCGCGCTGGCAGTGTAGCTGGACTGTTTACGAGCGCCCTTCAGCGCGTATATTTAGTCCATAGTCGTGATGAGGTAGATAACTTAGGAAAAGTGGGTCATTTGGCAGTAGAAGAGAGCACTTGAGCATGTTTGACTTGGACGCATGACACAGTAGAAGGACTGGAGTGAAGACAGTGACAAATTACTGTGTAACACTTCTCTTTCCATTCATCAATTATTCAATGGTTTTCCTTACATTTTATAAACAAAATTCTTTGCATAAAGCTCTGTTTTGATGGAAAAATCATTATGTGTTACTTTATTTCTTGCTTAATGAATTCATGTTTCATGCTCATTAATACCTTTCGCTTCTTCTAAACACTACAATACACCGAAAAACCCTAAGATCCATCACAAAAGTAATGCTACCTTTCTCCTTTTTGTATTTTTTGTTGTAACCCTTTGATCCTCTAACCTAGCTACCTAGTTTTTCTCCCTTATCCAGTAACAAAACCCTAAATTTTCCAAAACCCACTTGAACCTAGCTATCTAGCCTAAAATCCTTTACATTCTAGTCATCTCTTTATTGTGATTTCATAGAGAAAGCCCTCTATGGTTTGGTAGGACTAGCTACCAAACTAAAAGCTTGGTCTGTGATTACCTCCATCGATCTCCTCATCAACCTGGGACATTGTGGAGGATAACAGAGGGCATGAAAACTAGGGAGTGCCAAGGTGTTCTAGTGAATGTAATGTTCCCAAGTCATGGAAAAATGTAATGCTAGTTGTAAGGTCATGACTGCCAAGGTGTGTTAGGGAATGCTAGGGCATTCTAACATGTGCCAGATAGTATGAAGACATGTGAAACAAGATAAGACATGCCAAGTGCGAAGGCATACCAAGATGTACAAGGATGTGACAATGCATGTCAGGGACTGTCAAGGGAACAAAAGGGAGGAACAAGTCAAACTAAAAGTAAATGAGCACATAATAGGGTTAATAAGTCATCAATTTACCTTTTCCATGAGGGTCATGCTAGGAAAACCAACACTAGGTGCCAATAGGTGCCAAGTGCCAAGTGTCAATGCATTCTAAGTGCTAAATCTTCCTCGTTTCTTCTCATCTAGTTTCCAATAATTGATATCAAATAACTTTAATATTAAACCATGTCAAATCATACCAAGTCATCTCAACACATGCCAAACATGCTAATACTTTCCAAGTGCCAACACGTGCCAAGTGACAATGTGTGTCTGGGAGTGTGATGCAAGCTATGAAGTGGAAGAGCATATCGAAGAGTGCTAAGATGTGCTAGAGAGTGCCAATGCATGCTGAGGAGTGTTAGGGAGAACTAGGACAACACAAGGGAGCACTAGGTCAAAATGCATGGAAGTGAATGAATATAAGGGTGCGTCGGGGAGTGTTAATGAGTGCTAACTATTATGCCAAGGAGGGAGTGACAAGGTATGCTAAGCACAGGTAAGGCACGTTAGGTAATATCAGGGAATGTCAAGAAGTTCTAGAGTGTGCTAGGTATTTTCAAGGTGTGCTAGCATGTGCCAAATAGTGCCAAGGCATTCTAGGTGCTAAGACATGCTAGGATGTTCATGGTGCCATAGTATGCCAATATGCATCAAGGAGTTTCAAGGCAACAAAAGGAATAAACAAGCTAAAATGCAAGGAAATGAACACATAAGAGGGTTAATAAGTCAGGACTTTATCTTTTTCAAAAGAGGCATGCTAAGCACACTTATAATATGTTCCAATACATGCCAAGTGCCAAAGTGTGCCAAGTTCTAATGTTTTTCAATGTAATATTTTGCCAATGTGTTCCAAGGCATGACAACACATGATAGGGGAGTGTTATGCTATGCTAGGGCATACCAACATGTGCTTGGTCATCCTACTAATGGCAAGATGTTCCAAGACATGTGAGGTGCCAAGGAATGTTAGTGTACTGTTCCAAATCATGTTAAGGTGTGCCATGAGTGTTGAGGAGTACTAGGTCTCTCTCATTAATAGAATTGATAGAGCTTGATTATGTATTAAATAATATAGTTCCTACACATACTAGTGGAACTCTATTTAGAGGAAATTTGCTAGATAATAAACCTAATAGATATGAATCATGTGTTGACTCATAGGAAAACTATATTCTTATGAATTGAGGGAAATGATACACACTAATTAATTCTTAACAAATTGACTGACTATTATAACCACTATGACCTTGGACACATAATAAAAAATACTCTTCAATAATGGCCTTAAATCGTTATCTTTTGACAAAAAATATAGTAACAAGTACATAGCTTCATAAAAAACTCATTGGAATGATCAATGATGATGAACATTTTTTGACCATCACCAAAAGTAACCAAAAAGAGCATTGGTGAGGGTCAATAAAATATCGTCACTAGAAGTGTCACCAAAAAGAGAATTAGTGATGGGCCTTTAATGAACCTCACCAAAAGTGTCACCAAAGAGAAAATTAGTGACATGCCTTTAACGAGCCTCACCAAAAGTGTCATTGAAAATGGATTTGGTGACAAACCTTAAAGGACCATCACTATATACACTTACAACAATGATTTTTTAAAGATTGTCACCATATGTGACATTGGTGACGGACCTTAAAGGTTCATCACAAGCATGAAGCGTCATAAAAAACTCATTGGAATGATCAATGATGAAGAACATTTATTGACTATCACCATAAGTAACCAAAAAGATCATTGGTGACGGTCAATAAAATATCGTCACTAGAAGTGTCACCAAAGAGAGAATTAGTGATGGGCATTTAATGATTCTCATCAAAAGTGTCACCAAAGAGAGAATTAGTGACAAGCCTTTAACGACCCTCACCAAAAGTGTCATTGAAAATGGATTTGGTGACAAACCTTAAAGGACCATCACTATATACACTTACAACAATGCTTTTTTAAAGACCATCACCATATGTCACATTGGTGACGGACCATCACTATATACACTTACAACAACGCTTTTTTAAAGACCATCACCATATGTCACATTGGTGACGGACCTTAAAGGTCCGTCACAGGCATGACCCTCACCAATGACCCTTTTTCTTGTAGTGATACTCGTACAAGTCTGCACTTCCTGTCTTATTTCCTCCAGCCCTTTTTGGATAGCGTCAACGTGCTGTTACTGAACTTCTAGGGGTGTGGATGACTGTTCCTTTAATCGGAGTTTGACAATCTGAAGGTTGAGATCCAGCTGTATCCTCATTGTTTCTTCCTTTACCTCGCAGAATCCACTAACCAATCCAGAACAGTTCTATAAGCATTGTCCACTACCTGCACCAGTCCTTGAGTTTGCGCCAGAGATCATCATGCTGTTGGCTGAGCTGCTCCAAATTGATCTTTTGCTCGCTCATGACCTGTAGTAAATGGCCTTCTCTAGCACAGATCTCGGCTATAACCCCATCCTGTAATTGGTACAGGGTTCTCATGGAAGGGTAGCCAATTTTACGCTCAACCCCTTAATCTTGCCCACCGCAGCTTGGTCAACTTCGTTTGCTACCGCTAACACGCCCTCAGGGAACACGAAAGTGTTGGTCATGCAGGCACACAACATCTATTCCGTTGCTGATGTACCTGCTGTGACATATGGGGCCATCGTTCCTATTTGTGGGGGCTGCACCTATAGTCCCTGTAACTGCATTTGTAGCGCCCCCAACACAGTGTTCTGCTCCATCCTTACTTCTTGGAGCGCATCCTTAGTGACACTGCGAACCGTCTCACCAATGTCAAACAAATCACCTTCTGTAAGCGTGATTGGGTCAATGGATGTCTTAGATGCCTTCGTCTTCTTTCTGGGGACCAATTTCTCAGGGATGCACGGTCGTTTCAATTGTTGCGAGGTAGTTTTCGGATCTGCGCACTCTCCGTCTAGGTCGATGTCCTCAGCCTCCTGCCCTATGGACATTTCCTGGCCCTCCTCTGCCTCTTTTACTGGCGTTGTTGTGGTTTCTGCCATCTGCGTCGCTGCTACTGCATCAACCGTCTTCTTCTGCGCGACTGCTTCTGTTCCTGGCGCCTCTTTTCAACCAGCTGTGTGATGCGCAGCTTGGTGTCCTTCTTCCTTTATTGGGTGGTGACCTTCTCCATTCTTGCCAAGTCTGGGGTGCGCCACTCCGGAGGCCATGTTTCCAATGTTGTGAAGATGGCATCATCCGTAGCAATAAATGGAAGCTTTGTCCATTCCTTTGCTAGGTCCTTCTGCGCATGGACATGAATTTTGTGCATGTCTGCTTTAAAGTTTGCAAAGCTCTTCAGAGTGGTGTACACTGTGGGAGACAATTGTGGCTTTCTATTTATCCATATCTGGATGTTCGCCTCCATCAGTTCCAAAAAAACCTTGACCGCATGAATCCGCTTTGCATCCTTCGTGGCCTAAAGCAAAGTGTACTTCGCAGCCTCAAGAAGGTCTTGGTCGATAGGCGAGAACTGGCTATCTGCCTGTAGTTCACCTGCTACTAGTATAATGGATAAGAGCAACCACACGTAGTGGAAGGTCTTACCCTACTCTTGGGCCTCCTTGTAGTTTATAAAAAATTCCTCACAGAGGAACTCAGCCCAGTTGAACTGGACCCCCTCCGCACACTACTCGGCCAACACAACCACAAGCGCTGGTGCTTCATCGGCACGACACTACCGCATTAATTTGTAGGCCAGGAGATGGGTGGCTACACGCATGCCTTTGTACTTGATACTCGCAATTGCATAGCTATGCTTCTTCTTCTCTAGCTTGTACTTGGTTTTCATGGCTTCCGCGAGAGCCAAATCACTGCTTCTACCAGCTATTTCCGTGGGGTCCCTTCCCTTACAGGGAAGCTGAGAAATTCTGTGAATCAGTTTCACTGTGGATGGAATCGGCACCTCCAGCCATAGACATCCATCATGCACCAGGCACAATAGCTGCCTGATGACGAAAATGGTGATGGGCGAGCAGTGAAAGTGGGGTATCCATTGTAGATGAAGTAACCCTACCTTCTCCACACCACGCAACCATTTTCGCGGTTCCAACGTGATCAGTGGCCCTTCCAAATTCTGTGTCATCAAGATTTCCATCATCAGGTGCAAGAACTTCTCGAGGTCTGCGAGGTCCCAATCTTCGAACTTCAAGAGTAGGCACCCGGCCGAGGGGCCGATCTTCAAAAGTAATGCTGTCGGGAAGGGGTGGGATTTGGAGCACACTCTTCATGGCCTCCAGGTATTTGGCCACCTTAACTGTCCCTTTCCATAGAGGGATGTACGTGGGTAACTTTTTTGCGGAAGGCATTGGTGGGACATCCTCCTCCACATCGTCTTGCACCTCTATTTGATCAATTAGAGCCTGTAAGTCTTCCTCCTCTACATCTGATTCAATGGTGATGGCTTTGCCTTTCTCTTCCATTGACAATTTGCCGAACTATGGGTTTCTTGGGGATACACGGACTGGTCCCATAGTCTGCTTATCTTTCTTCGGCAGTGACGTCCTTGGCGATTTTGGAACGTCTGGCACAACCACCGTATCTCCGAGCTCCTCATGGGTGATATGGGGCTTTGTGGCCTCACCAGCAGTATCTTCGACGAATTGCACTCCTGGTCTTGTAGTAGTCATTGCGTTTTCACGGGATTTGTTTGGTCGCGTGCTCAAAGGTGGCAAGAGTGCTCAACGCTCATTGCTTTGTAACTAATCAAATCTTAAACAACCAAGAGTTGTCTCATGGCTAGCCCTAGGGGTTTTATAACATCTTTTGAATTTGAATTCAACCATTCCCCCTACTTCTGAGTCATTAATGCCTTCTTGGCGGCAGATTGTCCCAAATCTAGCTCTTAATTCGTGTCTTAATTTCCCGTCGCCCGCTCCTCCTTGCCTTAAATTGGATATCTTGTCATGAAAAGTGACACCAATGGTCACTTCCCAGTCTACTCGCGTGGCAGTGCAGCCCCCTCTACGCGGGTGCGACCCTTGTGACATGCCGATCCTGCACGCAACCTCCTTATCACGCAGCTCCCTCACAACCTCTTTTATAGTCCTGCGCTCTCTTTCAATTGCTTGGAGTGCTGAGACTGTGCTCCCTACAGATAGTCAGGTGGTCGATCACCTATGCGAGGCTTCAATTCACCTTCCAGCCTAGTCCATGGTCACTTCTCAATTATCCTCACGACAGTCAACGCCGCGCGTTCTTCCTTATGCGGTGCGCTCCCCTAGTTACCTTTCCTGGTAAGGTGCGGTCGTAGCCATGGTAGCAAAGTTACAAATGCCTGGCGATAATCTTCTAATGCAGTAGTATGGTTGTCTGTATCTCGTCTAGTCATTTTTAGTTTATCGACGAGACATGCTCGCACGATTTCATTTTCCAATGTTTTGATTTCCGCGTCCATAACATGCGTTTCTTCCTCAGTCGTACCCGATCTTCTTCTAGTTCACGAAGCTTAAGGTTCCCTCACTGAATGGCTTCCTGAATCCGCATATGTTCGCCCTCGCGTAACTGCATAATTCCTTCATCTTGGTCCTCATGTACTATCCCAACTGTGGGATTTATTGCGTGAGGATTTCGATCCTCCAAAATTATGGTCTTGATTCTGCTCCTCAGCTTTGGAATCATCTCCGCACTCAGGTTTTTGCACATGGCCCTATAGGCCCATCGAATCGCTGGCACGTGTAGGTCCCAATCAGTTCATCTCGCCTGGTGAACCCTATTCAAGACTTCACATACCTTATTGAATGCTTCCATGTGGAATATTTATGGTGCGCGTTTCCTTTCCTATTGCTATGTCTTGTTATTATTGTCAATCCTGAGTTTGGGGTGTGCTTGTGTGGGCTACACAGCACATCTTTGTACCCATCGAGACAGGTGGGCACGTAAGTTGCTCCGTCCTTGCTGGCTGACTCTTGTTTGAAGCTGGGGGCTTCCAAAACCGTAGGCATATCATCCTTCTACATCCGCGCCAATCCTCAAAATTTCCTTGATGTGTACCCCACCATCATGCGGGTGTTGCATGCAGTGCCCACTTCAACGCATCGAACCGTTGCTATTCCAGTACTGCGCTTTCAAATTTGCTCAGGAATTCATCCACCAATGTTAATCCATCATATGTCGACAACTGTCTTGCCTCTATTGTCACGTAACACAGTGATTTAACCATCATGTTACAATTCAGTTTCGTCACTTTGTGAAACCAATTCTGCCATTATTCTACTTCTTCATCTGAATCCAAAGTGCAGGAGCTTTCACGCTCCCACGAGATCCTCCCATCTGTAGTCAGATTCATCCAATCCTGGTCTTGTGTAGTTATCTTGTAAGTACAATCAAAATCATCTTCACTATCATCGTTGCACACTGGTTCAGTGTAGCACACTCCTTCTGTTGGGTCTAGTGGGAGTACTACGCGTAGTGACTTTTTCTTGAAGATCATTTTGCGCTTCTTCAGGTTGATAACTCCGTTCATATCTGTGGCCTAGTATATTCCTAACAATGCGGGATAGGGATTGATGTCATCGACAATCTCTATTACTTCAAAATCCACATGCGCGCTCGCACCTTCAATATCAACTGTTACCCCTTGCAACCTCCCCATGGGAAAAATATTTTGTTGGTTTGCCATTCGCAATTGAATAGGTGACCATTGTAATGTGGGCCTGCCCATGTGTTCCCATGTTTGCTTCGGTAATACATTCACATCAGAACCTAAATCTAGGATTACCTGATCCATTTTATACTCACTAATCTATGTAGTCAACCTCATTTCCCTTCCAGTGCGCAATGCATGCTTCCCCAATTTTCAGACTACGCACGATTCTCCTGACCCCGCGGACCTAGTGATGAGTTCCTATAGTCCTTTAACTACCTTTTTGTCTCACAACAGTTTCATGCATGTCTCCAGAAACGTAGTCAGGTTAGAAGGATCCATTCCTGGCTCTGGTTGATCCTTACTACTTGAAGTGGAGGCCTCCGCAAAGCTCTTCTTAGCTTCCATGAATGTATCCTTTGCGCGTGCTAAGTCAAACTTGGGTTCCTTCATAGGAGCCTTGTGAACCCACACACTTTCCTCTGGCTGCTTCCCCGTATCCTCTCCCGTGGCCGTACCACTTCTGAGCATCATGTTTACATTCGGGTCCTCTTCACGCGGTTCAGATCTCATCATTTGTATATTTTGAGTCAGAGGAGGCTGGAATACCCCTTTTTCATGCATCCTTGTGATCAACATAGGACAATCTATTGTTTCATGATCAAACTGAGCACAATACGTATAAGATATCCTCATCGGGTTGGTACAGTCACAGGCATAGTGCCCTGGTCCTCCGCAATTGTAACAAATTAATTGTTTGCGGCCCCTTCTTGGTCCCATTCCACCTCATCCTTGACCTCGCCCCTCAAATCCAGTGTGTGCCATCCCTGCATCTCAGTCGAGGGCTCACATTTTGGTCTGCATCCTATAGGCTGGGGTTCGATCCATCATTAGCTCATAACTGTGGCAAGTGCGCTCATCGTGGCCTACTGACCTGCAAAAATTATAAAACAATTGTTGGGGTGTCTGTGTATATTTTTGCAGCAAATGACAATTGTCCGTCGTGTGTTTCCCTCCTATCTGACGATCACGCACCATAAATTGGGTGTCATGCTCGGCCCTACCTGTGCCTCCGGTCTCAGCGGCATTGGCCCTCCTCCTGCCAAGTAGTTCACAAACACTAGACAATGATCCTTGTCATGGCCCTGGCCTTTTCATTTTATGCACCACACTTCCTCGCGTGCCTCTGACTATGGTGCCCTATCCTACTTCAAAATTTGCATTTCCAAACACATATTCTGTAGCTGCAGGTGGATTTTTTGAACTCCCAACCCAGGGTCTTGTATCGTGGTCTCATGTAATCTCATTGCCATTTCCAACGCTTCGGCCTAGGTAGAAAGTTTCTGCTGAGACAACGCTGTCCTCAAGTGCGGTGTTAGAGATGCTACAAACCATGCACGATGTTGTCCATCTGTCAACATCATATTGGCTTCGTGAATCGTACTCTTCAGCTGTTGATCCAGATCCCAGGGAGTTTCGCCCGGGAGCATCGCGATTTCTTTAAACCCGATGATTGATTGTGTTTTTGACTTTGGTCTACTAAATTCCCTGTTTAGCGCATTCTGGATCTTTGATATCCCTGCGTTTGGGTGGTCATTAGAATGCTTGATATACCATGTTAATGCACTATCCTGCAGCACGCTCACCAACGTAGCCTTCTTAATATTTTCGTCTGTGACACCTTGTGCTTCCCATACTGCTCTTACCACGAACTAGAATTGGTCCGGATCCTCATTCCCTACTCCTCTGAATATTGGTAGTTTGATCGCACTCGCTATACTGAATTGTGGAGGTGGTGGAGGTGGAGTGGGTGGAGATGGAGGTGAGGGAGGTGAAGTGGGTGGCGGTGTGGGTGGAGGTGGTAACCGCGGAATCCGCCGCCTTATAAAATTGACCGCGCTTCTCGAAGAAACCTTCGCGAGCTCGTCCTCGCTCTCCCGTGAGGGTGAAATTAAGGGACTGTTTTCTAATTCTTCACTACTTCTGATTCTATAGATCTGTCCACTCCACGTAGTCCCAAACATTAATTTATCCACATAAACCGCTTTTCACATAACAACATCTTAATCCAGGTGTTCAAAGATTTAATATACTTACCTTGCAGTCCCTTGAGAAAACATTGCTTTGCCTCAATGTAACTGACGGTCGTGTCCACCGTGAACTCAGTGATAAATCCTCCTATTATTCTATCGAGCTAGTGGTCCACAGCTCGCGCTATCTTATCTTCTGAGGCTTCTAATCTGCACACTAGTTCTGGAGTCCACACTATTGTTTTGTCGAGCCTACACCTTCCTTGGTTGTCTACTAACTTCGCGATCCACTCATACAGCTCTGATGGAAAAAATGCAAAGAAAATCTTGTGGATTTCAGTGTACAAGTAGCGATCCAACCACTATTTCTCAGATACTTGCGGAGTTCTGTTTTCTTGTGTCGCGAACTCGTGAATCTTCTTGTCCAACCACTCTTCAATTTCCTTCTTTGTTGGGTTCCAGTGGCACGACATCAGACATCCCTTATGTATATCTCGGTCCTGGAAACAGAACCATTTGTTGGCTTAGTGGGGCCTGACCCAGGTTCGGAAGTGATTTAGCCAAGCAAATCCCGATACTATTGGCCCTTTCGGCAACAATTCGCGGAGCGTGGATTGAGGTCGCACTCAAAATAGTATGGGAGGGTGCTAGAACCAGGTTTTTTCACCCAGGGGATGTCTGATATGAGGTGATTGGTACACGGTCCAACCTTCTCACTTACTGCGCTATGCGCACTTGTCGGCAACCCGCGCCCTGTGATGTTGTCTTCGTGCCATTCTAGCCGCAATACGACTTGTGTTATTTACCCAAGTCTTCCTTAATTAGCCTTTTTTTAGTTGATTACTTAGATTAAATTCACATATAAGCATTCATACACGTATTTATCAATTGCGCCCAGTAAATAACAGAGTAAAAATAATGCATAACATCAAAATACAGATTCAAGAATGGATGCACAGAATAAACTTCTTTTTATTAGCTTTCAATCCCAAATACAAACCCGACTCCCTGCGCACTCAGCTACAGGGGTCCACGCACTCAGCTGCAGACTCTACTAGGCCTTTGTGCACTCAGCTGCAGAGCCTCTTCCTACTACTACGACCCAATACACTTCAACTTTCACTCTATGCTCTTACCATGCCTTCGCTATTCTATCTTTATCATTCACTAAGCTTAGCTAACTTTACAATTTAGAGCCTCGCACTACTTATACAATCCCATGGTCTGCGGACCATGGGTAGGCCGAAACATCATTACATTAAATTACAATACGATGCTTAGGGCGAACAACCCTATGACTTGATTGTACACTTCGCGCTCCACGCCCACGCTTCGCGGAGTTCTACACCATCTTTGACCAAAATTTGGGATTTGAGCACCAAAACCTGCTGCAGGGGATCCCATGCCCAACATTCCCCGAGGGGGGGGGGGGTTTGTAACAGCCCTAGTGAAAATTTTATGTAATAAAAGTTAATAAAGGAAAAATAAGACCACAGGTAAGGGGCACTTATTCCAAGTTGAATGTTGGGAAAATATATCCCAGTGGGAATCAATGGATGTGTGTTTTTGCTAAGGAAATAGGAAAGGGCTAAGGCAAAGGCATTAAAAAGAAAAAAGGCATTTTGACACATTTATTTATGAAAATAAAGGAAATTAGGAGAAAAGTGAGGTGAAAGGTCACAGGTTTCATGTGAGGAGGAAATTGAAGGAAAATAATGGAAAATGGATAAAATAGAGGACTCATTCATAAAAAGGCTTTAAAGGATCATTTGGTAACCTTTTGTCAATTCAGGTTTGGAGCTCTCTCATTACTCCCTCTCTCTCTCTCTCTCACACACACACACACACACACACACTCTTGGTCACTTAGAGTTTTCTTGGAGCACTCTAATTTGGAGCAAGGAAACGAAATGCAAGCAAAGGAAAGGAAAAGAAAGCAAGGATCAAGGAAAGGAAAGCATGATCAAGCAACCTTAGCAGGAATACTTGCAGGTAACCTTTTTCATGTGTGATTTCCTAGTTGGGTTGGACATGCATGGATTTTCATGTTGGTGTATGGCTCGCTTTCCGTCAATGGAATCGTTTTGCCGGGTTATGATAGTGGACTTCGGCCTAGCCTAGCCTTTTTTTGGATGCCATGGTATGTTGGGATGCTTATTTCGGTTTTAGGAATTTTGAATTGCCGGATGGATTTTGGAATCTGGGGCGAAGGTAGTCTCAAGGTTCATTCCCAAAGGCATAGGAATCCCTTGACCGATTTTGGTGAGATACATGGTAAATCCTAAGGGAGAAGTATCGATTTAGGGCCTAATGATCTGGGTTTGGATTGTGGTAAAAACTGAGAGACAAGGAGATGGAAAATTCCTCAAGGATAGTGATGGATTCCGGATGGAATTCCAAGTTCTATTCGGTTGTGATCGAAGCACCAATTTTGGTGTGATCACAGTTTGATGAGGGTGGAGGTGGTTTAACCTCTGGATTCCCTTGGTTGTTCTATGAGATCCCATATTCATGCTTGGAATATGGCATGGGGGTGACTGGCTGAAGGAGAGATTTTGTTCAGCCATGTCTATGATCGGGTGGTACGTGGATGTCCCAAACCTGGTCAAATTTTCCTATAATTAATAAAGCTAAGTTCTCTCACTTTTGCACTGATTTACATGTGGATTTAACGGTTGTCATATCTTAGATATTTATATGGTTTTACGTTGGTTATAAGCATGGTTGAATGACTGGTTCATGTCATTGTTATTTCATATATTTACTTGTAACGGTTAAATGGATGGATGGAAGACCTAATTAATGACGTAGTACTTCAATGGAGAAGGAGGTGATGCTTCTGGTTATGTTTCATAAGTTGTTTCAGTAATTTATGCTTTGTCTTGTACCCTAGACCTGTAGGTTGCATTGATGCCAAGTGTTTGATAGAATGTCAGTCCCAGTTGGGGATGCTCAGGCCTAGTCCCGAGGGTGATTTTTGATTGATCAACATTGTTATTATGTCTTAAATGAATTATGGAAGTTACAAAAATTTCTAGGTAGAGGCCAGGATTCTGGGCTAGAAAAGTGGCATAAATCCCCGGGTCACTAGCACAGAACTGGCAATGGTCCACAGTCGCTGGCAGGCAGGCCTATGAGAGTGACTTTAGGTTTTTGGTCGCTCCCTTGCCCATAGCATGAGAGTGACTATGGACTAAGAGCTGTAGAATAGTAGTGGACCCAAGGACATGCTATCTAAGTGGTTGACTTGTCTCCTAAGGGTTTTTTTGATGATATGGGATTATTGTATAAGATGTTCCGTCTATTCCACTTCCTTAAGGTGACATAGGAGGTCGAATTTGATCATAGTATCATATCTCTTCATGTTTAACCCAGTTGGCAGGGTTACTTTGTGTAGACCTGGGAGGGGGTGTTACATAGAACCACACTACTACATCTACCACTAGTTCCTCCAATAGTTGTAACTAGTTTAACTTAATTTAACTCAGTTAAAATGAATTAATTAATTACAATGCAAAATAAACTCAACTAGGTCTCCTATAATGTAGGATACACTCTACGTAACTTAAGTTAGACCCTTAACTCAAATTAATTGAGACAACTAAGACACATTAACTTAGTTAACTAATACAAGTTGTCATGTGATGTGGAATTTCACTTTTATTCCTAATTTAATTCAAGGAAAAAAATAAATTAGGATTTTCTTATTGCATTTTCAACACTCCCTGTCAACAAGAAAGGTATTATCTTCTACCCTGGTCCTTCCTCTATGAACTCATATTTTCATCTTAACAATTCCTTTGTCAAAATATTTGCATCATGTTCCTATGTAGGAATGTACTCCAAAAACATGATTCTCCTCTGCACACAATCTCATAGATGGTGATACCAGAAGTCGATATGCTTGGACAAATCATGAAAAAATGGATTCTTAGAGAGTTTGATACAACTCTTATTGTCATAGTAAATCACTTTAGGATACATCTTCTTACCAAATAAGCCAACAAGGATATTCCTCATCCTGGTAGCCTCACAAGCTGCTTAACTAGTAGCCATGTACTATGCTTATGCCGAATTGAGTGTGATTGATCTATGCTTCCTGCTCTACCAAGAAATTGTTGATGCCCTAATACTTAAGATTCCCCGTAATGTGTTCTTCCTGTTGGATGAGCTCCCTGCCCAATCTGCATCTGTGAAGCCTTGAAGCTTCACTCCCTCTATGTATTTGTACCAAATACAAAACTGAGTGGTCCCTCTAAGGTATCTCAATACATGTTTAGATGCCTTCCAATAGATTTTGGTTGGATTAACCATTGCTTGACTAAGTTGGTTAACTGCAAAACATATGTCTGGTCATGTGTTCACCAAATACGTAAGTGAACCCACAAGCTAGTTGTAAATAGTATCCTCGACTACTTCACTTGAAGTAGCATCTTTCTTCCTCCAATTTCCTGCTAGAGGAGCCTCCATGGGTTTGCTTCTCTCCATGTGGAACTTCTTCAGTATCTCGTTGGCATACTTTCCCTAAGAGACAAATAATTCCTCATCTCCTTTTCATACTTCAATACCAAGGAAATAATGCATGAGCCCTAGGTCCTTCATCTCGAATTCTCTTGCAAGATCCTCTTTGCAATATTTTACCACCTTCTCATCACCTATTAGAATTAAATCATCAACATATAATACTATAATCAACAATTTACCTTCAACCACAATACAGTAAAGTTTTTCATCTACTTCACTTTTGGTGAAGCCCAACCTGGTGAAATAGCTGTCAATCCTAGTGTACTAAGCACAGGGTGCTTGTTTAAATCCGTACAATGATCTCTTGAGTCTGCACACATGCAACTCTCTATTTAAGGTCTCAAATACTTCCAACTACTTAATGTACACCTCTTCCTCAACCACTCTGATGAGGAAGGGTGTCTTCACATCTATTTTATGTATATTCCATCCCATCTATGCTAAAAGTGCTAGAATATATATGATTGAAGAGTACCTTTCTACTAGAGCAAACTTCCCCTTATAATCAATTCCCTCCACCTCAGAGAACCCTTTGGCCACAAATACGGCCTTATGTTTCTTCACACTCCCATTTGCTGCTTGCTTTACTTTGTAAATCCACATGGAACTCTCCACTGACTTGTCTGATGGTCTTAGGACCACTTCCCAAACATTTTTTATGATAATGGAGTCATACTTATCTACCATGGCATCAACCCATATCTATTTCTACACTGCTTCCTCGAATGAGGATGGCTCAATCTCTACACTCTTTCTCATCAGAGATATGTAGCTAGTGTACTGATCTCGTTACCTCCTATGCCTGTGGTGTGATGTGGGTTCTCCCACATTCTCTCTTGCATCATGCATCAATCCTCCAGCCTCTCTGGTGTGCTTCCTTCCATCTTTGGAGGTCTCTGCATGAGTGGGTTCTTCCACTCTCTGCTCCTCTACATGTGGCTACTCCACATCATCCTAAGGTTCTTTATTTGGAGATAAAAGCTCCTCATTTGGATGTAACTGAAGCTCCCTCTCAAGGGAACATATCATGGCCTTCTCTTCATTGAAATTCACCTCTACGAACCACTGTCATCCTGTGAGATAACAGGTACATCTGATAGTTGTGAGGTGTATCAATGTACCCCACAAATATGCCAAACTTAGTTGTTGGTTCTATATTTTTCCTTGCATCCTTGGTAACATGAAAATAAAATGATGAACCAACGATCCTAAACTGTGCCACATATGGTTTCTTACCTGAAAAATCTTCTTCTAGTGTACTCATCCTGAGAATCTGATAAGGACTCTTGTTCTGCACATATACAGTTGTGTCACATGTTTCAACCCACAAGTGCAACGATAGGCCCTGATCATGTAACATTGCCCATGCAGCTCCCACAATACTTTTGTTTTTCCTTTCATCCACCCCATTATGTTGTGGGCTATGGGGTGTTATTAACTCCTGTTGAATTCCTTATGATGCACAAAATTTCTTGAATTCATTCGATACATATTCTCCACCGTTATTGCTCCTAAGAGCCTTCACTTTCCTACCAGTGTCTTTCTCAACAAGCACTTTAAATTTAAAA
Source organism: Pinus tabuliformis (assembly GCA_031772625.1). Taxonomy (NCBI): domain Eukaryota; kingdom Viridiplantae; phylum Streptophyta; class Pinopsida; order Pinales; family Pinaceae; genus Pinus; species Pinus tabuliformis. The sequence goes on from CM062817.1 coordinate 870,183,242, forward strand.
AAAATTAGCGAACGTATGATCTTTCTTCTGCATGAAGAAAATCCAACACTTATGAGAGAAATCATCTACAAATATTACATAATACATGTTTTGGTCGTGGAGGCTATCGAGAATGGTCTGCATACATCTGAGTAGACTCTTTCAAGGATCGCTTGCACTCGACTGCCCTTATCATGAAAGGTGGATTTGGTGTACTTACCTAATGTACACCCTTTGCATGTATCTCTATGCTCTAGTGCACCCCTAGGAAGTCCTATAGAAATCTGTTGCATGATCTTTAAAGCTCCATGGTGCAATTGACCCAATATTCTATGCCACAACTCATCGATGTCTCGGCTCTGCACCTTCTATGCTTTTGTGCTCTAGAGCGAATCAACTCAGCATTAGAAAAAAATTATATTTTTATATATAAACTTCAATCATGATTTAGAGTGTGGGAAGCCCTGGCTTAAATATAGCCTTGGGTGCCTCTTGGTGAATGGGCATGATCTTTAGTCATGCCCTTTACCTAATTAACTAATAGTTATAGATTAAATTTTACATAACATTGCCTCCCTCTTTGAAAATATGTTTATCCTAAAAGCATACATAACAATGGGTGTTGTTAAGGAAACACTTCTATCTCCCAAGAAGCTTCTTCTTTTGGTAAGTCCTTCCACTTGATCATGTCTTCTTTGATTACTAGTGATCACAACTTCTTCTCCCTGATGCAGATAATACCTTCTGGTTCTAGAATAAACCTTACTTCGTCATCTAAATTTGGAAGTGTTGTTTGTTCACCATGTGCGCTTTTAAGGCAGGATACATGGAAAACGTTGTGAACATGACTTTTATCGGGAATGCTTAAACTATACGCTGCTTGGCTAATCTTTTTGTTGATATGGTAGGGTCCATAAAACCTTGGTGCCAATTTGTTTTTTCCCTTTTCATTAGGGGAATTTTGAGGTATAAAATTGGCCTCCTAAGAAAAAGTACAACCAAAATAAATTTTTTAAGAACCAATAGGATTCAAGATGACGATATCAACCACGGGGGATGGTTCACCATTTTGGGAGTAAAAAAGTAAAAATATTAAAAAATAATAAAATAATAAAACTATGTTTTCAACTCGTATTTTGAACTTATCTCCCTATGCTTTTACTAAAATTTCAGGCATGAGTACATGTTGGATGCAAAATTTAATTTTGCATCCAAGGAGTACCCATGTTGCATGCTTTCGATGGACCCTCCTATATGAAAAATGAGAAATACATGAAACAATGTGATTGTAATCATGTTTTTCATGTATTTCTCATTTTTCGTGTAGTAGGGTCCATTGAAACTATGGAACCTAGGTACTCCTCGGATGAGGAATTAAATTTTGAATCCAATGAATGTTTCTTCTCGAAATTTGAGTAAACCCATAGGGAGATAAGTTTAAAATACGAGTTGAAAAAATGGTTTTTTTCCCCTCTAAAATTTGATGATGTAATATAATATTATTTTATTATTTCCACTATTGTTTTGTAATTTCCTTATGAGGATCATTTTAGACCTCAAAATTCCCCTAATGGTTTTAAGGACAACTTCTTGTAAGGCTAGAATTTAACAAATACACAATCTCGAACTTCAAATTCTCTCTCGTTTCTAATTCAATCAGCTTGTTGCTTCATACGATTCCTTGCATTATTTAGATTTTCTTTTAGAGTTTGGACAACTATTTGGGTTTCTTCTAACTAGTTTTTAATAGGTGGAAGAGTCGTCTCGATGATAGCAAAGTCCTTCCACTTCATAGGTTTGTACCCATAAAGAGCTTGAAATGGAGTCATTTTTGCTGACGTGTGGTGAGTGGAATTGTACCACCATTCAGCGAGATGTGATCATTGAACCTACTTATTTTGTTTGTCTGTGACATAACAACATAAGTAGGCTTCTAAACATTTATTGAAAACCTCTGTTTGGCGATCCGTTTGAGGATGGTAATATGAACTCATGTTGAGGTAGGTTCCTATATGTTTGAAGAATTCCTTCCAAAATTTACCCTTAAATTTGGCATCTATATCGCTCACAATGACCTTGGGAAATCCATGTAATTTGTAAACATTTTTGCAAAATATCTTAACGATTTGTTTTGTTGAGTTTGATTTCCTCATTGCAATAAAGTAAGCATACTTGGCAAGTCTATTGACTACTACAAGAATTTTATCCTTACCATCTGACACAGGTAAAACTTCAATAAATTCCATTGGTATTTCCTCCCATTTCTGTTTCGAAATGTTTAAGGGATGAAGTAGTTTAGGTGTCCTAATATTTTCATTTTTATTCCTTTGGCATTTATTGCATTTTGCTACATATTTTTGAATATCATTACTCATTCCCTTCTAAAAGTAAGACTGTTGTGCGTTATAGTAGGTTTTAAAGAATCCTACATATCCATCTGAAAATGAATCATACGACCCTTTGACAACCTTGGTTTTAATTTTGGAATCTGCATTCAGATAAATTCTTCCTTTGTACTATAGAATATTGTTCTTCCATTCAAATTTTGAATTCTGAGGAAGATTATTGATTATAGAACTTGTTTCTGGATCTTTTGCATATTCACATTGAATCTCATTAAGCCATTTGGGAGCAATAATTGAAACTTCAAGTAATGATGGTTCTTCGTCTTTCCTCAACAAAGAATTAACTACTACATTATCTTTCCCTCTCTTATGTAATATATCCATGTCGAAAGTAGCAGTTCTTTCTATCCATTTTTTTTGTTTTGTAGATAGCGTTTTTTGTTGGAGAAGGTATTGAAGACTATTATGATATGTTCTTATTAAGAACTTACTCCCCAAGATATATTGTCTCCATTTGGCTAATGTGTTCATAATAGCAAGCATTTCCTTGTTGTATTTGGACTTGAGGCGTTCTTTCTTATTGATCTTCCTTCTTTCAAGCACGATTGGGTGACCATCATGCATTAGTACTGTTGCTATGCCAAAACCTGAAGCATCACATTCAATTACAAATGGTTTTGAGAAGTCTGGAGTTGCCAACACAGAGGCATTAGACATAACTTACTTCAAGTCTTGAAAACAATTTTTTGATTCATCATTCCATCGACATGAGTTCTTATTTAGAAGGTTGTATAGGGATGTGGTTATATGGGCATAGTTTTCATAAATATTCGATAATACTCGGTCCATCCTAAGAATCCTCTTGGCTTGGAGATATTAACTGGTTTTGGCCATTCCCTTATATCCTTGATCTTATTAATATCTACTTTTAATCCTTCCTTGGATATTATAAGCCTGAGATATTCTACTTCTTCCTTCCCAAAAGTTCATTTGGACTTCTTGGCATAGAACTGGTGTTTTTCTAATACAGTAAGAACTTGTTCCAAATATTGCAAGTGCTCCTCCCATGTTTTACTATAAATTATAATTTCATCAAACAATACTAACACAAACTTCCTTAGATATGGATGGAATAGCTCATTCATAGTAGCTTGGAATGTTGTCGTGCATTGGTTAAACTAAATGGAATTACTTTAAACTTGTAATGACCTTCATGTGTTGGAAACACAGTTTTTGCTACGTCTTCCAACCTTGTCCTGATTTGGTAATATCCTAACCTTAGGTCCAATTTTGAGAATTATTTAGTGCCATGTAATTCATCCAACATTTCATCGATAAAAGGAATTGGAAACTTGTTTTTAATTGTTATTTTGTTTAGTCCTCGGTAATCGACGCATAATCTAAACGATCCATATTTATTTCGAACTAATACAACTGGAGCAAAATATAGAATTTTGCTTTTTGTGATGATGCTACACTTTAAAATATCTTGGAGTAATCTCTCAATTTCAGTTTTTTGATGATATGGATATCAATAAGGTTTGATGTTGATGGGATTTGATCCTGCTTTGACTTCTATTGTATGCTTGATTTCTCCTTTAGGAGGCATCTTCATCAGAAGGTCTTGGAATACTTTTTCGTGCTTTTGAATTAGATCTTGGACTTGTGGTGATTCTTCATTGACCATATTCAAAGTTAACATTTCTAATTGATGACACTGTACTACATATGCTGGTGCTCCCTTCCAAATAATTTTCATCATCTGGGATGATGATACAATTTCATTCTCAGGTGGCTGGAACCCATATAACTTGTATTTTTGCCCTTCCCATTCAAATTTTATAAATTACTTTTGATGGTTGGTAGAGTAAGTACCAAGTGTTTGTATCCATTGGATACCTAAGATCACATCCACTCTTCCTAAGGGTACAATGTAGAATGGAGATTCTAAATTAGAGTCTTGAATCTACAATTCGACTTTATGGCATTTTCCCACTTTTTCAATTTTCTTACCTTCAGCTACCATAACCTTCATGTTGGGCATGGGAAATGTGAAAATGTTCAGTCTCCTCGCCATGGTTGAGTCCAAAAATTTGTGGGTGCTACCGGTATTGATCAGAACCATTACATTCTTCTTCTTGATATTTCCTTTGAATTTTAATGTCTAGGGTTGTTATATACCTGTCATAGCTGATAATGATACTTGCAGAATTCTCTTGTCATATAGTTCTAGAGAGAATTCTAGGGAATATTTGATTTCTTCTACATCTGATGCATTACTATCTGAATCATTAGTTGCTTCACATTTATATAGGTTCTTGGTCTCTTTTCCTTTAGCACACCTATGTTTACGGTCCCATTTTTCACCACAATGCTTGCACTTTCCCTCTTTCATTCTTTGCATTTCCAAATTATTTTTTTCTCCTTCACGAAGATGTGGTGGAACATATTTTGTGTTATCCTTGTTCATGGCTTGGGAAAATCCTTATCTCAAATATACTCTTTCAACCTTTGGCCACTGCATTTTTTCATTCTTCTTTTAAGAAACTTTTGCCTTATGTCTGGCTACCTCTACAGAAGTGATTTCATGAAGCCCAAACTCAACCTGGATATAGGGTTTAAGTCCTGGGATATATGACAGAATTAGACGAGTTTCTAATAATCGAGGTACTTGTGTGGCCAAAGTTTCCCATTCTCGAGTGTATTTGTCCACATCTCCTTTTTGTTGCAATATGGTGAGTACTGAGAGGAACTCTTCTTCCTTGACACCTTGGAACCTTTTAAAGAACACATTTTTTAATTTCCTCCAATTGATAGAAAGTGCCATATTTTTCCACCACATATGCAAATTATATGCTTCACCTTCCATTTGCATGGAAGCATGCCTGATATTTTCTTCATCATTGCCAATACCATAAATCTTGAAATATTCTTTTGCTTTATTGAACCAAGCAACATTGCATTTTTCGTTACCGTCAAATTTGGATAGCTCAAGTTTTTCTCTTCGTTGATATGTAGCTATCGACAGGGTGAAGAAAGGGTATTGATTTGAAAATGACATATTGGTGTATGGATTCTAGAGCTGCCTATTTTGAACATTCGTGTTACTATTTTCTTGATTAGGTGTGGAAGATGTCTTTGGAGACTCGGGTTTCTCATGTGAGTCTGACGAGTTTGACGAATCTGGAGAATTGAGATGTTGAGTAGCCTCATTATTCTGGGGTATTTGATCAGGCATAATCTTCATACTATCACAAATATAGGTCAACATCACCATTGCTTGATCTACCTTACTTGAAAGGTCTACCTGATCCTTTTTAAATTCATTCTTGTTTTGCTCGAGCTGAGTCTCTATTCTCTTTGTTGTGTCCTAGAGTGCTTTGATTTTTTCGCCATGTCTGGTCACCTTAGCCTCAAGATCTATCAATTTTTTATTGAAATTGGCCATTGACATTGATGAAGACATCGATCAGGTCTGAGGTGGAGTATATTTATCCAGCTTAACTCTTTTTCTTAACTTGATCCTATTTATTTTTTTAAATAATAATACTTTTATATATATTTAATTTAATAATAATAATAATAAGTTGATTATATATATAGATAATCAAATATTAATTATATCATATAGTTATTAAATAATAATTATTTATATACATCACAATTAATATTACAAACTATATAAATATAATTCTATGTATAAGTATACCCATGATGGAATATATAGGTGTTCGAATAGGTTTGATGCCGATTGAAGGGATGTGATTTTTGAGGAAAGATGTTGTTTGGTGATGCGTGAGCTTGAAGAAATGCTTACTCTAGACATGACTCTGTATGACGACAAGCACATAAAGTTGATTGTGGTAGTCGATAGAGATGGTGAGGAGTGATAGAGAGGTCTGGATAGACAGAAAACAGATGACAATCATAGAAATTCGATGATGGTAGTCGGTAGAGATGGTGAGGAGCAATAAAGAGGGCTAGGTAGACAGAAAAAGGCGTATGCAGGGGAATACATAACAATATAGGATGACACAATAGTGAAAGGGTTACAACAACAAACGATATTGTATGCAGCAGATATATTTGTGTAGTGATTTTTCCAGAAGACCAAACCTGGCTCTGATACCAGATGGAGTGGATCGACTCAACATTGGACAACAATTATATTTTTATTAATAAACTTCAATCATGATTTACACTGTGGGAATCCCGGGCTTAAATACAGCCCTGGGTGCGTCTTGGTGAATGAGCATGATATTTGATCATGCCCTTTGCCTAATTAACAAATAGTTATAGGTTAACTTTTACATAACATTCTCAAGGCAACACAATCTTCTACATCCAATTTGTAGAGGTTCTTCAGCCAAACCCTGATCCGCTTCACTTATTCTGAGGCTATGTGATGCAAGAAAACCTTTCCTTTTCTAAATATCACATTATAGCCACAATCCTCCAACATAGCAAATGAAACCAAATTCTTCTTCAGACGCAAAACATACATGACATGTTTTAATGTGAGAGAAGAACCAGACTCCCTCTAAGAAGTAACAGTACCGATTTCAGTCGCGTTATACCTTCAATCATCTCCCATTTCGATGTGCATCTGAAGGTCCTTCTCCTCCAAGTTACTGAAGAATTCTTTGTTGTTGGTAATATGGAATGAGGCTCCACTATCTATATACCACACACTACCCATCACTGATTTAACCATGCAAGCGATGAGCATGGAATCCAACTCGAATTGTGAAGCAAGAGCTTCACCTGCCATTCCTCCTGAGGGAATTTTGTTAGCCTTCTTGTGCGGAAACATCGTGGCATAGTGTCCCAACTCATGATAGTGAAAAAATTTAATCTTTGACAAGTCCTTCTTCTTTCCACCTTAACTGGAATCTGGTTTGGAATGGGATGACTTCCCTTTCACTTTCTTCACCTTTCCAGCTTAGACACAGTTCTCCTCGTCATCATGCTTGGATGAGGATCCATATCTGGTGTTCCTGTAAATATCTTCTTGTACCAATTCAGACCATAAACTCTCCCACTCTGGTAGCTTCTCCCTCCCATTTACTAAATCATCGTAGTTGTTCCAGCTCTTGGGAAGGCCTAGAAGTGCTAGGCTAGCTAGATCATCTTCAGCAACTGTAACACCAACACTTCCAATCTCATCTCGACATTAGGTGAACTTGGTCAACTACTTTGGTATTGTGTCATATTTTTCCATCTTGATGTTGTTTTATCTTGTCCTTTAGTGCTAGCTTCCTGTGGTCACTAACATTTTTAAATATGTATGTCAAGGCCTTTTACATTTCATATGGAGTCTCCTTACCATGGAGGTTCGAGACAATATGGTCTCTAACTCCTTGTAGGATAATCCTTCTCACTGTTGCACCACATTTTCTCCACTCTGCCAGATCTTGATCATTAGTTGTTGGAGGCTTAGGAATATCTTTTTCTATGAATTCCTTAAGCTTTTTGTCTTCCAACACTACCTCTATCATGTCCTTCCAAGAAATATAGTACAAAATACCCTCAAGGGCATATTCGAGTCTCAATCCGTAGAATGACATTCCGCTAACTCTGAAGAATGAGACTACAAATTTGATTTCACCTGCAAAATACAAACTCATATTCACCTCTTCTAGAGTGATTTATTCTCTGATACCATGTGGAAATTCCTTATAGATTCAAACTGCTAATTGTAATTTACTAAAAAAATAGACTTGAATCTACACTACTCATCATTGGAAATAATTGAATGATCATGAAATCACTTAGCATACAAGAGAAAGAATTCAATCAACATATTACACAATGATTTCCTGGGAAAAGCCATACCTAAAACCCCTTCTATCTATATATTGCATTATTCATGAAATATGAGAAGATTACAATGCTTTGCTCAAGCCTGAGAAACCTTTGCACTATATTTGTTTGTCTCACAGCTTCCTAGACAAGCCTAGGCCAATACTTAACCAATTCTCTACTTTCCCAAGTCCCTATTTCATTGTGTTGTTTCCTTGGGAATTTTAATTATGGAAATTCCTCAAAGGAATTACGCAATCCATCATAGGCCTTCCTATGACTACATGCACCACCTGTACAATTCAGATGATTATACAATTGATATTACATTGTCCTTGAACTCCAATCTCAACTAGGTAACTCTCAGATCTGACATGCATGAGTTATTTATGAGTGAATCATCAGTTAACTGGTTGATCACTGCAAGCAGCACCACACTACTAGACCTCCCACTAGTTCCTCCAATAGTTGGAACTAGTTTAACTAACTTTAACTCAGTTAAACTGAATTAATTAATTACAACTCAAAATAAACTCAACTAGGGCTCCTATAATGTAGGAGACACTCTACATGACTCAATTTAGACTCTCAACTCAAATTAACTAATCCAACTAAGTCAAATTAACTTAGTTAACTAATAAAAGTTGTCATGTGATGTGGAATTACAATTTTATTCCTAATTTAATTCAAGGAAAAAATCAAATTAGGATTTTCTTGTTGCATTTTCAACACAAACTTGAAGAAAGAGGTTGCTAAGTTTGTTGCTAGATGTTTGGATTGTCAACGGGTAAAATAAGAGTGTAAGCATCCATCTAGTTTGTTACATCCAATTATGATTCCAGAGTGGAAATAGGAGGTCATTTCCATGGAATTCATTATAGGTTTTTTGAGGACTTGTAGACAACATGATTCCATCATGGTTTTGGTTGAGAAGTTAAGTAAGAAAGCTCACTTCATTGCAGTTAAGCTTACTGATTCAACTAGAAAGGTAGCTCATATCTTCATCAGGGAGATAATGAGAATGCATGATGTTCCTAAGAATATCATATTAGATAGAGATGCGAAGTTTACTTCCAGGTTTTGGAAGGAGTTGTTTGCAGGCTTGGGAATAGAGTTAGCTTTCAGTACAACTTATCGTCAGTAGACAGATGGACAAACATAGAGTGCCAACCACATTCTTGAGGACATGTTGAGGATGTATGTCATGCATTAGAAATGAAGTGGGAGGAGTATCTTCTACTGGCATATTTTTCATATAATAATGGGTATCAATAATCCTTGAGGATGAGTCCATTTTAGGCTATTTACAAGCGGATTTGTAATACTCCTAGAAGCTAGAGTGATCTAGTGAATAGGGTGTTGATGAACCAGATATGTTAGCTGAAATGGAACATCATTAAGGTTATTAAAAGGAATTTGAAGGTAGCATAGGAAAAGCAGAAGAGTTATGTATATCATCATATAGCATTCAAGGAGTTTCGGGTTGGGGAGCATGTGTACTTGCACATCAAGGCCAAGAGGAGCTCCTTGAGGATTGGATCATGTGCCAAGCTGACACCTCAATATTGTGGGCCTTTTGAGATCTTTGAGAGGATTGGACCAGTGGCCTATAGACTTGAACTACCACCAACAATGAAATTCCATGATTTTTTCCATGTTTCATTATTTAAGAATATGTCCAGGATATTGATCATGTGATTGATTGGTCTGTATTGTAGGTGGAGCTAGAGGGAGAATTCCAACCAAAACCTCAGTTCATTTCGTAACAAAAACAACTCATGCTACTAAATATAGAAATCGAGCAAGTTAAATTTCAGTGGAAGCACTTTGGACCCGATGATGCTACATGCAAGATGGCTTATCAGATGCAGGCTATGTATCCTTCTTTATTTGCTGCTTAAGTAGATGCGTTTTAGTTTATGATTATGCATATTTGTATTGTATATACTACATTGAGTTGTGTTATAAAGCTCTAATGATTAGTATGTTGTAAATATTGCATCGAGTTGTGTTATAAAGGTCCAAAAAGCAGTATGTTGTAAATACTACATTGAGTTGTGTTATAAAGCTCCAATAAGTAGTATGGTGTTCATGGTTTCATCAGTTTGGTATGATGTAAATGATGAATAGAGTTAGGTTATAAAGCTCCATCGGAAACATGTTTTATTGGTTATAAGTGTCATTGAACACCGAGGACGGTGTTCCCCCAAGGGGGAGGGGTTTGTAACACCCCCTGGTTGATTTTCCATGTAAATAAAATAAGAGAAAGGTCATGCGACACGTATTCCAAGTTGAATGTTGGGCAAAGAAATTTAGTGGGCATCACTTGTGATTAATTATTGGCTATGAAAATTGGCAAAGGCATTGGAAAAGGAAAAGAGGCAAGGAAAATAGGACAAAAAGAAGGTGAAGAGGCACATATTTTCATGCAAGGGAAATTAGAGGGAAAATTAAGAAAATAGGGACATCAATAATAAAAAGAAATCAGAGAATCATTTCACATCTTTTGGTCATTTCAGTTTTGAAGTTCTCCTTTCATTCTCTGATTCTCTCATACTCTTGCACACTTAGAGAATTCCTGGACCATGATTGGAGAACTCTAGTATTCACTTGTATTTGGAGAAATAAGGAAAAGAAAAGAAGGGAAGCGCAAGGAGATAGTTGGATCAACAACTACAACTGGATTTCTCTGGAAGCCATGGTTGTTTTTTTTTGGTTTATTCGATGATATCCCACATTCATGCTTGGAATATGGAATGATGGTGATTGACTGAAACAGAGATTTGGTTTTCCCAATCTATGGTTGGGTGGTACGTACATGGAAGTCCCTGACTTGGTTTTCATTTTCATATGTTAATAAGTGTTATTTTCCTATTTTGACTTATGAGCACTTATACTGGTTATCATGTTGACATTATGGCTTATTCACCATGTTTTTTATTCTAGTTATTTGTGGTTATATGATGTATGTTATTTATGGTTCTTGTTGTGTTTTGATAATTTATTGAATGGTTGATGAATACATGGACTAATAAGTGCTATTGCCGCTAGCTAGAGAGGGATTAGACTCTTCGTGGTGATTCTTAGATGGGGACTATCAATTTATGATCAAATATGCATTCATGACCTATAGCTTACATATTTACCATATGTTTAACATAATGTCTAGTGTGTACTAGGCATTCTAGGTCAAGTTCTGGCTTCAAGTTTGAATGTTTGACATTATCTTTAGGTTAATTGTGATTCTGGAAAGTTACAGGAAGTTCTGGGCAGTGGTCTGGAGGCTAGCCTGGAAAAGTGGCTCAAATCTTAGAACCTCTAGCATTGAACTAGAGGATTTATGTCATAACCGCATGGAAGCATATTTCTGCATGTTGTTGGGGCCTCATAACTGCACTTTTGCCTTTTTTTACATGTGGTTGGGGTGTTAGGTAACTGAGAAGGGTTCCAACCCAGGGATTTATCACCTAGGGTTGTTGTTCAAATCATGAGTGATATGTAGTTCCTGTGGGATAGTAAGTGTTCAGTTGTATGCCCCACTTCCTTAACTAGAACTTGGAGGTCGGCTTATGTCATAGTGACACTCTTCTCATGTTTACCCTGGAAAGCTTGTGAATTTGGGTAAATGTGGGAGGAGGCGTTTACAATGTTGGTTGATAACCTTTGAGATGTGGATGCATACAAGGCTAGTGAGCTAATAACACATGTTGGTAGTTCCATGGAATTTGGGTTGAGAACATAGGTGGAATATTCCACTAATTTGTTGGAAAGTGCACACTTTTTCCTTCAAAGGTAACGTAGTTGATAAACTTTCCATGTTATTATCTACATATCTCTATCTTGATATCTGAATTGAGACTCTTTGTGTCTAAATCCTAGAGAAGTTGGGATGTTTATCTATAGGTCCCTCTGCAAAAAATAATGTATTCCCTTCCTTGTGTGTAATTGTTAAATAAATGGTGGGTGAAGACAATCTAACCTTGAGACACCATGTTTCAGCTGAGGATATTGGTTTAATTGCCTGAGTGGATGATGGTTGTATATGAGTGAAGTGATTTACTATGGTTATTTATTCTTGATAGCTTATGGGTGGAGGTGAGGTAGCCTCTAGATACCTTGTTTCAACTAACAATATTGATTTAAATTTCTCGGAAATCAATCTACCTCAAGCTTTGGAATTTGACACAGGGTGACAACTACAAGTAATAGTGGTTGTAGTTTGTCTATGGTTGGGTGGAGAGTTAGAGTCCCAATCTTAGTTTCCATATATCTCATAAGATAAGTATGCTCTTATGTTTTGTGCTTGTTAATATTATGCCTAAGATCATTGTGTATTACATCTATAACTGTGGTGACCAATTATTATATCAATTCCCAAGGAGTGTGTCATCCTAAGTCCATTGGTTGGTCTATACAGTTTATATGTGAAGAGATAGACAATCTCTATTAAATTAGTACATTCAAGCTCAGGAGAAATAACATTTGGATGTATCTTTGTATTCCTTGTGTCAAATTGATTAGTATGTTCTATTGGCCAATGGCTATCCATTGCTTTGTGTATGGGAGTTCATTTACTAAAAGGAACACATCGTATGATGTATATGGGGGTTGTTTGAGTTCCCTTTAGATTTTATTAAAATATACTCTAAGGCAAACTTGTTGAGAGTGTATACTTGTACATGTCGTCTCTCATGTTTCTTCATTTAAATCCTTGTGTGTTCTCCTCCATTGAATGTTGTTGAATGTTAAGGTAGTTGTGAAAAATCTAGGAAGAGACTGAAGAATTCCTAAGTGAAATAGTTTGCAAAAAGAAGGCTTGAAATTACCTGTAGGACCCACCAAGTTGGGGGTCGGGAGGGCTAGATTTAATGTTGAATCTCGATGTGAGTTGCACCCAACCAAAGGAGGGACATCAAGCTAGCCAGGTGGGACCTGCTAATCGGGGGTCGAGCTAGTCAATCTCGATAGACCAATCAGGAAAACCACAGGTTGGGACTAGGCGTAATATAGGTGGTCGAGGTTTGGGAGGTCAAGCCAAGTGACCTGGTTGGGGACAAGGCCCTAGGTTTGAAGTCAAAACCATGTGGATTTTGGAGTAGGTTGACCTCTAACTACCTGGAGGAGCACTCGTATCCACAAGAGTTTCCCATAGTGGCGAAGATGCCACTTAAGTCATCACATGGGGCATGGTTTAGATGCCACATGAGAACCCTAATGATGTGCCAAGGTTTGTGATTAGCCTATCTTTGGATGGTCACATTTTTTAATCAGTAAATCGGATTGAGGTGAAATTTATATCATTGGAAATGTATTGATGAGATGAATGCAATTATGGTATCCATTTTAGGCCTCGAAGAAGTTGAAAAATGTTGAAAATTTTTAGACTCCATTTCCATAACTAAACCTTGGGGATTAGGTCCACATAGTAACTGCCTCCTTCAAACATAGACAGGATTGGGATTAAGAGGGGGTTCATTAAAATATGATACATTATTCTCATCTTACATTAAACCTACCTCATCCCAATGTTTACTTCCCTGATGTTCTTAGAATGTGCACCACATAAAATGTCCGGGGAACCGAGAAATATTTTCATGTTATATATATATATATATATATATATATATATATATATATAATTTAAATTAATTTATATTTGCTAAACATTAATTTAAATATATTTACAATTAATATAAAAATAAGTGAATCAAAATTATAATTAAAAATTAATTAAATAATTAGTTATCTAAATTAAATAAACTAATTAACTTTAATTAATATACTTAAGATTAATTAAATTAAATTATTTAACTAAACATAATTAACTAAAAATAAATTAACTAATTTAATAAAAAATATTTACATATTAAAATTAATTTTATTTACAATTTATAAAAACATAATAAAATACATATTTACATATATTTTTTTTTTTATGCCTAGGCAGTGAAATTAACAAAAAATTGACTAGACATAATTTTCAAACCGTAAGTTAGAATGTAATAAATTATAGATGATGGAAAGTCAGTAGCAAAACGAAATCAATGGAATCATCAAAATGTAAAATGAAAGAAAAGTGAAAATCACTCAAAATAAGACAAACCATCACAATCTAATAGCAATTTTAGCCAAAATATATATGGAGGGACCAATAACGTTTTTCAAAATTATGAGGGGTGGTTGATACCTCAATAAATGGTGACACACGGGGATGAAGCAATTATCTTCTGTTTAGATAATAGGTTCAAATTTATCAAAGATCAAAGTAAAAGTTCCCAAAACATTCTTGCATCTTACACCATTTCCAAAGGTCCCACATAAGATGAATCAAAGTAAGACACGCTCTTAAAAATGAAAGTACGTGAAAGCCCAATTCTAGTATTTGAATCCAAATATAGGGAATGATTCTTATTTTTATCCTCTCTCTACTATTGGATGACAAAGATAGCTAGGATGTTTTAATATTAGAATACATCTATTAAAAATAAATTACTTCTTTTTCCCAACATTGCTTCGTCAGAAGCGGGCTTGTTTAGTACCTCGACGAAGTTGTCTCTATACCACACAAGTATGGCCCTGTAGCTAGTGAGAATCCATGGCTCTGAAGGGTTTACTTGTACTTCCCACACATGTGTGCTTCCAACTTTCTTATGTGCCACCCTTTGATTAGGATAGTTAGAGAATTTATTTTAGCAATTGGGTGAAGAGAACAGGGTGGTATGAGATGTTTTCTATTTAGCGAAATCGATGCATTACTGGTTAAGTTTGACCTCACTAGTCTTCTTTTCATCGACAAAAGTAGCGGATTTAAATGTGGAGGGGCATGGGAAATATTCAAATCCAATATTGTAAACAATTCGTTTCTTTATAATTGTGAACTCATAATACTTGAATTGTATCTTAATGTTACCCATAGATAATGGTTGATGCACAAGATAGTGAAAACTTGGTAAGGATGACCTTTATATAAATGAAATCTTATTTAAATTATAGAGTAAGGATTTCCCCATGTAAACCAATTGATGTTGCGTAGAGATAAATTCCCCTCTAGTAATATCACAAAATTCAATCAAGAGTAAAACAAGTGAAATCAAATGATTACAAAGAATGCAAGGGAAGAAAGAAAATGCAAACTCAAAATAAAAAGGTAAATGAAAAAAACACGCTTAAAAGAAAACTCAAACAATACAAAATATGAAAATATATCTCAATATAAAGAGGAAGATATCAAGTAAATTTGTTCATTCTCTTCTAAGTTGAGTGATTAGCTATGTCTCACAAGGTTGTAATTAATTAGGATTTTTATTCAAACATAAATCCTAAATCTATGGAGTAGTTATGAATATACGATGAAGTCACATAAAATGTCCATTTTCTTACAAATCTTGCTTCAACATTAAGTCTTAATTTAAAATCCTTCAATGATTATCTATTATAGAAGAGGGTTATGATAAGTTTTTTGAAACAAAATAAACAAGAAGTTGAATGAAGATAAGGTAAAAGTGCATCGACTCCCTGATGTAACTTGTTCGCAAATTGAACATGATCATAACCACTTTTCCCAACTTGAAACTATGCAAAGACAACTAGGTATATTAGAGTTGGCAGAAGAATCAAACCTTTGACAAGGCCAACAAAAACCTGAAAAACAGAGCTTATATCATAAAATACTCAAACAAAATTGAAATTGAAAATAGAATGAAAAATAATAGAGAATGAAAAAAGTATATGAAATTTACCTTGAAGAATATTGTTATGATTTAACTTAGAGTTTTCAATTTTCTCCAAATTTCATGTTTTCAAGAAGAATCTTCTTTTCATGATTGAGATCAACTAGTAGGGAGAAGTTGCAACTTTATCAAAAATCACATATGCTTATAATCCTTAGATTTATTGAAAATACACTATTGCTAGCCAATGAAAAGTTCTTACCAAAAAGAAATGTTTCCATGTTCAATTATTGGTAATGAATAAGAATCATCAAAAATTTCAGATTTGTGCTTTAAATAATAATGCTAAAAATGAAAACAATGAATGTCTACTAGAATGTACTTTGCTTTGCATTGTAGTTGTGGTTAACCTCTTTGCCACATATAATTTTAATCATGTTATTTGTATATGCATGCTAGACGAAATAATTCTGAAAATCCCATTTGTAATAAACATGGAGAGAATTTGAGCATTTTGTATTGTGGAACTTTTGGAATGGAGCAAGATATATATATATATATATATATATATATATATATATATATATATAAAAGAACTAAGGAACAATTCCAAATTAGTATAACTTATTACAAAACCAAATTACCTTAACATCGGTGTTGGAGGATAGGGGATATGTGGAATGGAGTGGTGATATCCCATTTGTAATAAACATGGAGAGAATTTGAGCATTTTGTATTGTGGAACTTTTGAAATGGAGCAAGATATATATATATATATATATATATATATATATATATATATATATATATATATATAAGAACTAAGGAACAATTCCAAATTAGTATAACTTATTACAAAACCAAATTACCTTAACATCGGTGTTGGAGGATAGGGGATATGTGGAATGGAGTGGTGATATCCCATTTGTAATAAACATGGAGAGAATTTGAGCATTTTGTATTGTGGAACTTTTGGAATGGAGCAAGATATATCTATCTATCTATATATATATATATATATATATATATATATATATATATAAAAGAACTAAGGAACAATTCCAAATTAGTATAACTTATTACAAAACCAAATTACCTTAACATCGGTGTTGGAGGATAGGGGATATGTGGAATGGAGTGGTGATATCCCATTTGTAATAAACATGGAGAGAATTTGAGCATTTTGTATTGTGGAACTTTTGGAATAGAGCAAGATAAAGATATATATATATATATATATATATATATATAATATATATATATATATATATATAAGAACTAAGGAACAATTCCAAATTAGTATAACTTATTACAAAACCAAATTACCTAAACATCGGTGTTGGAGGATAGGGGATATGTGGAATGGAGTGGTGATATCCCATTTGTAATAACATGGAGAGAATTTGAGCATTTTGTATTGTGGAACTTTCGGAATGGAGCAGGATATATATATAAAAGAACTAAGGAACAATTCCAAATTAGTATAACTTATTACAAAACCAAATTACCTTAACATCGGTGTTGGAGGATAGGGGATATGTGGAATGGAGTGGTGATCTAGCAACATGATAGGTGTGGTGAGCTAATAGGATTATATCATACACCATGTCATCCCGATGTTAGAGCTCCCTAGTGAAAGCAAAAGCCACTCCTTTAGAAATATCCCAGACATATATGTCCTAGAAAAAAAACGTGACTTGAATAATTTGCATGAATTGTTGTAGAAATTTATGTCCTAGTTTAAAGGTCTTGGCATAAATAAGTAAAGAAGCTTCTAAAATATTTTGGGGTACACTAACTGATGGATATGACATGTGGAAGGGAGAGTACCCACATAAAAATTGTAGTGGATGACCACGTCATCTCGATGATGAAATCCCAGAAAAAATGAAAGGGGAACTCTAAGAAATCTATGGGGTGAGGTTTCTGGGGTGATGTGTAAATTGAGGAAACCAAGGGTGAATAAAATAACGTTGAGCTGTCCCGAAGTTTATAAAAGGTGCACAACAATAAAAGTTTGGGGTAATTACCTCTAGGATAAGAAAATATAACGTGAAAAATAAAAATCGTTGTTTGACCCGATCCAACCTTTTCAAATGAGGAGTTTTAGAAAGTCTCAAAGATTCTCGACTATTTGAGATGGATATGGTAATGGTTTTGAGATGGATGGATATGGTAATGTACATGGAAAGTCTCAAAGATTCTCGACTATTTGCAGTGCTGTAAAAAAAAAAGGAAACTAATTAAACTAAACTAATCCCACTCCTAACACTACTCTACAAAGCATATTAAAACTAGGTGAAATCATATTTCTTGCGGAGCCATTCAAACTCATTTATTACTGCACATATGTACATATAAAATATTTGTAACATAAATAAAATGATTATTAAATTATTAAAATAAACTCCAAAATCTTATGTAGTTCTATTTCTAATAAGTTTAATAAAAACAAAATTATTTACAAGAAACCTCTCTAGAAATGAATTCTCCATCCATATTCCAATTGGATCATATAAATTAGGATGGACATATGCTAATGATTGGATAAGATTCCATGGAGGGCAGGATAACAAACCATACTTGAATGATTTACCTTTAGATACTTTAGGCTGTAAAAAAATGTTAGTATTAAGTACAAGAGAAAAAGTATCATCAGAAATCTTCTTTGAAACTAAATATTCCAAACAACTTTCAAATGGATCATGAAAGGTTGAATGGAAATACAATGAATTTTTAAGAAGATTCTTGGATAAATTAGAGGGATAGCCAAATTGTAATGCTAGACTTACAACTACCAAATATTGTGGAATATTTATTTAAGAAGAAATAATGAGTTGGTTAGACTTGAACCTCAAATGAAATTGAAATCCTTGAAGGTCAAGATGTTCATAATCTAGGCTATGACACTGATTTTCTTCAATTAATGCACTTGATGAATTTTCAATGAAAGCCCATAAAAGAGTATTCAAGAATTGGAAAATAAAATCTATATAAAAATATGAAACAAACCATAATAAATGAAGAATGTACTACAAAATTACATCGTCTTTAACATAATTGTTGCAAATAATGTTACAAGACATATGTTATTTATTTGAAAAATCAACACACACTCAACACCCCCCCCCCCCCCCCCCTCCTCACAAGTGTCAATGAAAATGCTGCAATTGGGATTAATAATGACATCTACTTGTGGAAGTAAAAGACGTTCATGACTATGACCAATAACAAGATTTTGAACAATATCAAAATAGGAATTGGAATGGATTTCTTTTTTTGAAAATTGTAGTCACTATGGACTTTTGGGATTTAAGTCGATGAGAATATTTTGTGGAAATATTGGTATAGGAATATCTCTCATCATGAAATATAGACTGACTTTGAGTATGTTAGAAAGTGTAGGAAGAAAGGCTCAATTTGACTTTAGCCTTAGTCAAATTGAGTAAATCGAATTTCCACATCAAAAAGACAACTTGGAGGCAGTTAACTAGTGTGACATGGCTTTTTTCACTCATTTAGATCAACAAATTCGAGTTAGTGGGTGTGGGGTTCAGTCATGCACATGTTGATTGCTAAATTTTAGCAATCTAGTTTAGTTATTTTCAATTGTACTTAGTTAACTGACCTCTAACAATTAATAGAGAAAGTTGAAGGTCAGTTGTGCAGTAAGACAATAGTCTAACTTAGAAATCTATCAGTTAACTGATCAATCAGTCTAAAATAGCCTAGACATGCATGGAATTCGAATTACCTAGCTAAAGTGGAGGAGACAAAGGCTAGTGTAACATTAAGTTTATACTAGTTGAGCGTACAGATGTTGCATGTAGTTAGGAGATCAATTCCTTGGGAATTGTGAAAGGAAATAGGGACATCCCTATTTTTTAGGAGCTCTAATTAGTTCAAAATTGCGCAGGGAAATAGGAGGCTAGAGGAGGCAAGAATTGGCGAAGTGTTGGAAAGAGCCTCTCATTCAATTTTTCTTTTGTAGGTGGTGCTCAGAGCTAGAGCATGTAATTGTAATAGTTTTTCTATTCAAATAATTAATGCAAAAAGGCTTGATGGTTTTTTCCCAGTTTAGTTCTCCTAGAAATCATTGTGTACTTAAGGTTTTTCTTATTGCATGTATATGCATGTTTTTCTAAATTGTGATTTTCATTCCGTAGATTAGTAGAGTATAATTTGTGTCTCCTGATTTTAGTTTGATTTCTTGAGCAATTGCAATTTCTATCAAATTTCTACATGGTATCAAATCCCTGAAATCACATTAAAACCAATGTTTCAAATTTGTCCCTCAGGAATTTTGAATTTGCAGCTTTAGTGTAGCAAATTTTCGTAAGTTTCAGGAGAATCTTTCAATGGACTAAGATTGGAGTATGCCCTAGAGGGTATCTCGAATTTCATAGCCTTGAAGTAGTTCTTGATGATAATGGTGTGTTAGAATACGTTAAAATTGACATTTTGAAACCCCAATAGTCTGATACACATTAATTAGCTGAATGGAAGAAAGATGTTGCAAAGGTTAGGAGAAATATTCTGGAAGTTGTGAGAGACCATGTGGTCTCAAATATCCATGGAAAATAAACACCATATGTTATGTGGAAGACATTGACTGAGTTATTCGAAAATAAAAGTGACCATAAAAATGGCCCTGAAAGACAAACTTTGAAATATTAGGATGTTGAAAAATGATACCATCCCACAATATCTCTCCAAATTCACTCAAGTTCTAGATGAGCTTGGAGGGGTTGGGGTGAATGTTGCAAAAGATGATCTAGTGAGCTTAGCTTTTCTAGGCCTTCCAAAATCCTAGCACATCTACCTAGACTCTATGAATGGAAGGGAAAAATTACCATATTGGGAAAGGTTATGGTCTAATTTCGTTCAAGAAGAGATCAGGAGAAATACCAAAGATGGAGTATCATCCAGAGCAAAGGATGAAGATAATTTTTCCTTGGTTGGGAAGGGGAATAAGGGAAAAGTAAAGAAGATTGAAAGAAAATATGAATCCATCCAAAATAATGGCAAGAAGAAATACTTGATCAATATAAAATGTTTCCACTACCACGAATATGGGCACTATGCAACAAAATGTCTGCATAAGAAGTCTAAAAAGAAGCCTTCAGGAGGATCAAGAGGTGAAGCACTGGCTTCACAATCTGAATTATACTTCACCCTAATAGCATGCATGGCCAACACTGTTATGGGGAGTGTGTAGTACCTTGATTTTGGTGCCTCGTTCCATATGATAGGGTGCAAGGAATTTTTCAGTAGCCTGGAGGAGAAGGATGTCCAGATGCATATTGAATTGGGGCCCAGATGACGGGAGGTACATTTCTACAGGAATTGGTATTATCACCTTTGAGAGGGAGAAATCCACCCTTATTCAACTCAAATATGTTATGTTTATACCTGGGCTGAAGAAGAACCTAATCTCTATAGCAGTATTGGAGGATAGATTCTATGTTTTTATTTTCAGTAAAGGGAAATCCTTTCTAAGACACATAGCTACTGGGAAATTGAATTAGACTAGAGTTCGAGTGAAGAAAATACACAAACTTGAGGTGGGAGATTGTGTTGCATTAAGTAGCAAGGTAGAAAATGTGCAGATTCAAGATGTTAGAGAACTTTAGCACAATATATTGGGTCATCTACACCATAGTGCCTTAAAAATCATGAAACAAATTACCACCAATCTCCCTAAAGTCTCTCTTGAGCAACAAGATGTTTTCAAGGGTTTCACATTGGGGAAATATGTAAAATACACCTTCCATGGCCAATATAGCAAAGAAAATGAAATCCTGGAGTGAGTCCACTCAGATATTTGTGGACCCTTCTCTATAGCCTCCACAATAAAACATAAGTACTACATAATTTTTATTGAGGATTAATTTAGGAGAAGCTGGATTTTATTCATGAGGAAAAAGTATGAAGTGTTTTCCAAATTTGTAGAATTTAAGGCGTTAGTTAAGAAGCAGATTGGGAAGAAGCTGAAGGCTCTCAGGAGCGAAAATGGAGGTGATTTTTTTCGAATGCCTTCAAGGATTTATGTGCCAAAGAAGGTATTCAAAGAGAATTGATAGCATCCCATAACCCAGAATAGAATGGGGTAACTTAGAGGAAGAAAAGGAGCATAGTTGGGTTTGTAAGAGCTATGATACATGATCAGGGGTTTCCATTGCCTCTATGGGCAGAAGCATGTAACACAACAGTTTACTTACATAGCCAAAGTCCTCATAGAGTACTTGGTATGATAACACGGGAGGAAGCATTCTTTGGTAGAAAGGCTGATGTGGCTCATTTCAAAAAATTTGGAGCTCCAGTCTATTGTCATGTCTCCGAGGATTTGAGGAGGAAAATTGATCCTACAACAGAGTTGAGATTTTTTTAGGATACACCAAAAATCCACACAATTACTGGGTGTATTTACCTTCACTGAGGATGATAGTGGTGAGGAGGGATGTCAAGTTTGATGAGGAGAAGGCTAAGAGATTCTCTATGGAGTGAGAGATGAGTATCCCACTGGAGCAAGAGCTTCTAGCTCCAAGGGATAAGTCTTAGGATGAGCTTCAGGAAGTTGTGGAGTAGCCACAAATGGAGTAGAGGGGAGGTCGAGTGGAGACACCCACTCAACTAGAAACATCTAGAGAAGGGAGAAAGAGAAATAAAGAAGATGATAAATTGATACAGGATGCACAAGAGCATGTGGGAGCTCCTACATCACAGTGAAGGTAGAGGAGGTCATCGAGAGGTACACTGGTTACATGGCTCTCATGATAGAGATCATTGAGTCAGAGTCTTCCTCATTTGAGGAATCAGTTTCTCAACCTCTTTGGGTTGATCCCATAGAGGAAGAATATGAATCCATCATGAAGAAAAATTTATGGGAAGTGGTGCCAAGACCAGAAGGGAAATCAATGGTTGGTTTCAGATGGATATACAAAGTGAAGCATGCAACTGATAAGAGCATCGAGAAGTACAAGGCCAAATTTGTGGCCAAAGGATTTTCTCAAGGAGAGGGAGTTGACTATGAGGAAACATTTACCCATGTGGCATGGTATTCCTCCATTAGATAAATTCTTTCATTAGTTGTGAAGATGGGGCGGAAGATCCACCAAATGGATGTGAAGATCACCTTTCTCAATGGTGTTGTTGAAGAAGAAATTTACATAGAGTATCCATAAGTATTTGAGACATGATTGAGATTCACATGTATGCAGACTTAGGAGATCATTGTACAGTCTCAAACAAGAATCCCGAGCATGGTACGCTTGGATCGATAGTTATCTCAGTGGATTGGGATTCACCAAAAGTGAAGCAGATGCAAACCTCTATCACATTGTGGTAAATGGTAAGTTTATTATTCTTTTTTTCTATGTTGATGATTTATATTGACAAGTGATGAGTGACTGACAAGGGAATTTTAGATGAAAGACATGGGCTTAATCCATTACTTCCTTGGGTTGGAAGTATGGCAAGGTGACAGTGAATTATTTGTGTCTCAAGGGAAGTATGCCTCTAAAATACCTTAGATATCTTACATGGAGAACTGTAAGCCTATGGAAACACCTGTAGCTACAAACTGGAGGAAGGAGAATGCTACTTCAGGTGAATAGGTTGATGCTACCATTTACAGATAGCTTGTGGGGTATTTGATGTATCTTGTGAACATAGGACCTGACATGTGCTATGCTAGTAAACCAACTTAGTTAGGCTATGGTGCGGCCTACCAAGCTGTATTGGAAGGAATCAAAGAATGTGTTATGGTAGCTTAGAGGCACTACTGAGTATGGATTATGGTACAAGAGGATAGAGGGAGTGAAGCTCCAAGGCTTCACCAATGTAGATTGGGCATGGAGTCCATCAGATAGGAAAAGTAATCTAGGTTTGTGGTGCTCAAATCAGTAGAGGTTGAATCCATGGTTGCAAGTCAAGCAACATGTGAGGCCATATGGATGAGGAAAATACTTGTGGGTCTTTTCAGTCAGGAGATGGATCCGACAATGATATATTGTGATAATAAAAGTTGCATTAAGCTCTCTAAGAATCCAGTATTTCATGATAGGTCCAAGCACATTAATATCTGATATCATCATTTGCGGGACTATGTGCAAATGAGAATTATGTTGCTACATTACATTCCAACTGACGAGAAAGATGATATCATCTTGACAAAGGCATTTTCAAGAGGTAAATTCGAATTCCATAGATGTAGGATAGGGGTGGTGAAAAATCCCTTTCTTACTAAGAGGGAGTGTTAGAAAGTGTAACAAGAAAGGCTCAATTTGACTTTAGCCTAAGTTAAATTGAGTAAATTTAATTTCCACATCAACAGGACAACTTGGAGGCATTTAACTAGTGTGACATGGCTCTTTTCACTTAGTTAGATCAACAAATTCGAGTTAGTGGGCTTGGAGTTTAGTCATGCATGTGTTGATTGCTAAATTTTAGCAAGCTAGTTCTGTTGTTTTCAGTTGTACTCAATTAACTGACCTCTAACAATTAATAGAGTCATTTGAAGGTCAGTTGTGTGGTGAGATAACAATATAACTCAAAAATATGTTAGTTAATTGATCAATCAATCCAAAATAGCCCAGACATGCATGGAATTCGAATTGTCCAGTTAGAGTGGAGGAGACAAAGGCTAGTGTAACATTAAGTGTATATGAGTTGAGTGTACAATTGTTGCATCCAGTCAGGAGATCAATTCCTTGGTAATTGCATAAGGAAATAGGGACTTCCTTATTTTTTAGGAGCTTGAATTAGCTCAGAATTGTGCAAGGAAATAGGAGGCTGGGGAGGCAGAAATTGGCTAAGTGTTGGCTATAGGTTCTCATTTAGTAGAGAGAAGAATTTTGCTTTTGTAGGTGGTGCTTAAAGCTGGAGGATGCAATTGTAATAGTGTTTCTATTCAACCGATTAATGAAAAGAGGCTTGAGGGTTTCTTCCTAGTTGGGTTCCCCTAGAAATCATTGTGTACTTGTGGTTTTGCTTGTTGCATGTCTATGAATGTTCTAAATTGTGATTTTCATTCCACATATTAGTATAATAGAATTTGTGTCTCCTTATTTCAGTTTGATTTCTTGAGCAATTGCAATTTCTATCAAATTTCTATAGAGTATTGAGAATATGGGAATTTAATGATGGGTGAAATAACTCAATATTCTAAAACTATAAATAGTCATCATAAATGGCTTTACAATTCTTATTAGCACTCTCTTCTATTATAAATGATGAATTAGAATGGGAAGAATGAAAAAATTCACATGCATAAAATTTATAAGAGTTGTTGAGGTTGAAATTATTAAATGATTCTTTATCTGAATCACAACTAACAATAAATTTATCATTTGCTTGATATATATAAGTTCCCTTATTTTGTAAAATCATATTTGTGCAAAGAGGAATTGCCAAATGATTTGTAAATGAATTACTATTAGAAAAAGTATCGAGATAGAGGGAGAAATTACTATTTGAAGATATGAATCTAAAAATTTATTTGCTTGAAAATTATTCCTTATTTTCCTTAATGCAGATTTCAAATTTCTCATCATTTATTTGGCTAACCACATTTTCTTAAAAGTCAATGCTTGGATGCCCCAAACTTTGTGGCTCAACATTAATTTCAGCATGAGAAAAATCACAAATATTTGTTGTAGAATTTTAATTTTTAATTGGCAATTGTTGACTTTCTCCTTTATTAAGAGAAACGAATTCATCAACGACAATGTTATTTGGAACAATTTCAAGGTTTGCAATAATTTCAATGGAAGCGATAATAGCTTGCTGAAATTGTTCATTGGAAATTTCTACATTTTCTTCTTGATGATGCTCAACCATGCTATTAATAACAAGTGGCTCTTGAGCAACGACAAATGTGCTAAGAAAAATAATCTCTTTAGGGTGATTTCAATAATTTAGAATAAAAGAAAGAGAAAGTACATGTTGAAACCATTCCATTAACTCGATATCTTATGGTCTATCTTTAGATTTAAATTTTAAACAAATTAATTTGAATTTGATTGTAAAATCTATTGTAGATTCATTTTCAAACTTTCGTAAATATTCAAGTTTGTCACATACATGTCCATAGTCATGTTTTTCGATTGTGTGAAGGAACATTGTAATAAATCCATCCTAACTATGAACAGAGGAAACTGGTGGAGATTTAAACCATCTTTTGGCTTTGCTTGTGAAAGTTAGAGTGAAGGTCCTACATAGAATACCTTTATCAATATCAGTAAACATACAATTTGTAAAATTTTGAATAAACTGTAAAACATGATAATATGTGGAAGTTTTACTCTTACCTTCAAACTTTACCTTCAATAAGTGTCTTCTAATTTTCATTGGATTTGTGGCAAATGCATGTCCAATGATACAACTTCAAATTGGAAGTTGAGACATTGCAAATAAATAGAAACTTTAAAATACAAAACTCTAAAAAGACAACTTGTCGTGCGCTCCTTCTAACGCCAAAATTGTTGATGGTCAATAATGACCATAATCAACATTTGGGGAGATCACCCGGTTAAGACCCCAATTAGGCATTTAGCCATTTGGGATGATGATTCCGACTGGCACTTGTGATGTTTCTAATTACCATCAACAAGAAGATTCAATCAAACTTACCCTTCTGTAGTGAACTTGCAAGAAAGACATCCTTAAGCTGATCTAAGGGCTCAGCCATTGGCCAAGACATTAATGAGGTTGCTCCTATGAAAGGGGACTTCTAAAATGCAATGAATTAATCTAAGTGTAGGCCTACTTGCTAATGTGAAAAAATAAAGAGAACTACTCTAACTCGACACATAGGAAATAACTCCTAATTACCAAGTGAAAATATTAAATATGATGGGGATTTAACATGTGTTTTTTTTATAAATATCGAGTCGTTGAAGATTTTCTAACAATTAATATCTTTAATGCATAACATGCTATGTTTTATCAATCAAAATAATAAGAGACGAGTCATTAAAACATGGAAATAGTTCATATAATTCAATGTTAATTAAATCGATTTACAATGAATAATTTATGAGTAAATAGTTACTCGGAAATTAGTTAATTGCAAGAGAAAATAAAAATAAAAAGAAAAAGAAAAATGACTAATCTATATAATTATTAAATTATATAGCTCATCTAATAAACAAAAATTCACAAATTTAACAATAGTGCTAAAACATGGAAATATTGACTCAAATCTACCATCAAAGAATAAGATTATATTGATAAATAATAATATTTGAATACAATAAAAAACCTGTGTATCTCATGCTCCATCCTTACAAGTGAGAAAGAGATTTCTCCAACAATCCTCCCAAGGCATTCAACTCTGTTAGTAGAGAATGGAGTTGCAATAGTGCATAATCTGCCTCTCCAACAAAGATATGATCTCAAAAGGAAAACCCCCAAGCTGAAATTTGAGTATTTCTAATAAATATACAACAAAAATCCTCTTACATTAGTGCAAAGAGTACCCTACTTGCCCCTAAAAAGGGAACCCCCTTTCTTCTTCAAGTACTTATTTATAATTTACAAATAGAATCCCCCAAAAAGAAGAGTCGTTGAAAGATGATTAAATGACAAAATTTGAGATCATTTTTTTTTTAGTTGGAAAATCTTTTTTTTTTTTCCTTTGTTGCTCCAATCCCATTGCTCAAAAATCTTTGGACCTCATCTTCTCCAACAAGCTCTCTGCAAAAATAATCAAAATGAAAATTAAAACCAATAAAAAATGAAACGAAATCTCATATTTCTAAATCCGTGAAAAATATATTAGTAAATTAAAATCTCATTGAAAAATTTAATAAAAACAAAGATCCATGCTTTCCCTGCTTCTTCTGAAGATATCATGGGTAATTGAATAATTTTGGAATGAATTAGTGGCAACAAATCTTGCTCACACAAATAATATTTTCCAAAACAAATTTAGGAAATCCATTTTGGTTGCAAATTCATAGCTCTAATTTCTGCTAAATGTTTGGGATAGTAAATGATTAGGTCTGTTATGAAGATTTGGAGGAGGAGATAATTTAGGGGCTTGCTCCCTACTATAGGATGATCGATATTAAATAATAAATCAAGAAGATATTCTAAAATTATTGCACAGATTCTGGAGCTCCAATGATTGAGAAAATATAGGAATGTGTTCCCTGTCATTTAATGCAGATTCCTAATATTATGAACCAGGTCCACTATTTGAGGGATTTTGGTGGGGAAAGCTTCCTCCTTTCATAGGAAATTCTTCCTAATCATTTGATATAAGTAACAAGTCGAATTTTCCTCTAGGGGTTTATTTTTATTAGTCTTCTTGTGGAGAGAACCCATATTTTTGCAGCTCCACTTCCATTTCTTGCTGGGATGTAATTGTACTAATAGAAATAATGAAGATTGGTGTTATGTTCAGCTTCTAAATATTGGTCTCCTTCATAGGACTCTGAGTTTCCTTTGGCTTGGCCATCCCAGGAGCCTTAGAGCCCTTTTGTATCATTTACTTTTCTTCTTTTCACTTCTTATTCACATGCATCTCTTGTTCTTGTCTTTTTTCTATTTCTGCATTTAGTATTAATGATTTCTTGTTGTAGGATTGGGTTAAATGGTTGAAGTAAGTTATTTTGCAAAATCACAAGCATCATTTCAATATTGGAACAACTTTGGAAGGTCATAGTAATCATTGAGCTACTTGGATTAGTTTTCTTATTCCCAAGTTTAGATTTCCAGAAGTCCCTTGTGGCAAATAATAGTAAATTTCTGCTATTTTTTAGAACATGCTAACGAGCTTCAATCGAGTTGTTTCCAATTGCATTAGATCACAAAAAAAATTCTATTTAATAAAAAAATTTACCACATTTAATTTTCACTTTATTAGGTTAGGAATTTGATAGATTTACTAGCTCACTAGTTCTCGAATTTCTAGATTTTAACCTAGTAATTTTCTACTATTTTTTAGCATGGGTTAACAGAGGTATTTTTGAGTGATTCCACTTGGAATAGAGACCTAATACATCCTAGTCATTAATAAAATTTGTCCCATCCAATTTTTATTTTATTTTATTGGTCATTCGATGAATTATAACTTCTTGTAATAAATCTGTAACATCTTGTAGTTTCCTGTAACACTCTTCCCACATCTATATACTTGCTCATATTTTCTCAAAAAGTTTGGTTTTGCTCCCTTAGGGTTGAATCATGACCCCTAGGCTCTAAATCAATGGTTTAGGAAGAACAAACACCAATTAGGACATGCCTTTTTACAATGTAGATTAGGCCTATTTATTTGAATTCATGCTCTTAGGATTTCCATTATAGTTTGTTGTTTTTGCTTAGGATTAATTTATTTTCCAAATTAAAATTTCAATTTATGAAATTATTTTAGATTTGATTTCCTTACATTCACTCAAATACATCATGACACCAAAGGAAGGACACATTCTATGATGCACATATAGTGTTGATACCTCTTAAGTTTGTACGAATATCAGTTGATAATTAAAGGTGGTAGCCTTGGGAATTGCAGCATTCTTGTTGCAATACCAAGGCTCATCACTTTTTGGCTTAATTTTTGGGGAGGTGTCAAAGTATGCATTGTTTTCTTCCCTAGTTGACTCATTTCTTTTACTTTATACATAAACAAAAAAATTCCATTAGGCATATTCCATTTCAAAAACAGAAAGTTGCATTACATTAGCATTCTTATTCAAAAAAAAAATTAAAAATACTTCTCCAACACCAACTGTCCCCTCCCCCCCCCCCCGCCATTTTATCACGCGGTGAATTAAGAGCCACCTCCATTCATTTTTCCAAGTAGAAGAAGAAGATGTGGTAGAGAAGGAAGAAGAAATGGATGGAAATGATGACAACGAAAAAGATCATCTTGGATTTCCTATTCAAGGTACTAATGTCAGTGTTCATATGAAGAACATCCCTCCATATTTCCTTCCCAACTTCCATGGTATGAGGTTAGAGGATATGGAAACCTTTCTCTTTGAATTTGAAATTATTTCTAGATCTTATGGTTACTTGTTAAACACTCAAAAATTAAGATTGTTTCTGGCAAAATTGAAGGATAGAGCTCTTAAATGGTTCATAAGTTTAGGGACTAATTCAATTATATCATGGAAAGATATGCAAAAGATATTTCTAAAAAAATATAAAGATCATGATCTTAAAGAAGAAATATTTAGAATGAATCAAAAAGAAGATGAGAGCCTTGAGGATTTAATAGAGAGGTTCATGTACAATGTTAAGAGGGGAAAATTACATCATTTAGGATCTGACACACTAAAAACCCTCTTACTTAGAACAATTAGGGATGAGTGGATTGATATTCTTGATCTCATGAGTAGAGGTGATGTATACCAATTATCATTTGAAGAAATTTGTGAAACATGCAAACACATATCAAGAGGAAGGGCAAGAGTATGTCAATCAACATCAAGATCGGTAAGTCACTCCAAACTTGGAAATTTTCTTGATAACTTTAAAACAAATTCTTAGCACTCTAAGTGAAAAAGTACAAATTTTAAGAATACAAAATGAGCAAAAAGAAGATGTTGATATGTGTGTTGTCCATGCAGAATCACATGATGTTAAATATTGCCCCTCATTACGAAGGCTGAAGGAAGTTTACAAAGAGGACAATGGAGCAAGTCAATTGTCAATGCAACTATGTTATGTAGCTCCAAGAGGACCATGGAAGCCGATTCAACCCGATACGAGGCAAGATCCTAATTCAAAATTTCAAGCTTATGCACATCAATCTCAAAGTCACTAGAACACACCCTTTCCTTGGCAACCTTGGTCATCTCAACCCCAAAACCAATCTTGACAATAAGGTTGGCAAGGAACTTATGGGATCCATCCACAATATCCTCAATATCCTCCTTACTCAACTCCATGTTATCCTTGCCATCCACCTCCACCACAACCACAACCCCAACCACATCCATCTCAAATATACACTCCCACTCAACTACATGTACCACCATTTCCAAACCCACATAAGTGGCTCAGCCCACTTAAAATGTTGAGGCAGAAAACTTCCAAACATCTCATCTTGATCTAAATGGTATTCATCTTAGATAATAATAAAAATAAATAAAAAATAAAAAAATAAAAAAATAAAATTATTGCAAAAAAGATATTCTATTGATTTCATTGAAGGACCACTTATAGAAGAAGAAGATTCAAATGAGAAGACCAAAGGATCATGGGCTGCACTTGATGAAGACTAGACATCAGTATTAGAGATGAGAAAGTTCCCTCATGTTCACCATCAGATCCTCTTTGTTCAAGAGAATAATCAGAAAAAAGAAGAAGATATGAATTTCATGGAAGAAGAAAACATTCAAGATGATCTAAATCAACAAGTGGACCAGGGGCATCACAACTATATTGAAATATGGTTCCAGACAGTCACTAAGTTGCATCAATACTCTCTTATTCAACTGTGTTTGATATTATCAAATTCAAAGCATTTGGTCTCTTACATTTAGGTAGATGTCAAAGAATATGTTTCGAGCATACACATGATTTTATCTGTCATCTAGTTATGCAAGTGGCTCCATTGGAAGTATTCCTACAGTTGAAAATGATTTTGTTTTTTCAAGTAGAGTAGGATAGGAAAAGAAATAAAAAATGCAAAATAAGAGAAAAAAATAAAATCCTTAGGTGAAAACCTCCTTTGAGACGTCTGAGATTGACTCATTGATTGAAAACCTCCATGAGGTAGTCAATGGGTTGGAAAAAAGAGAAAAAACAAAAACAAAAAAAAACAAAACAAAAAGATCCTAGGTGAAAACCTCCTTTGAGGTGCCTAGGTGGACCTACTAGTTGAAAATCTCACTGAAGCAGCTAGTAGGCCTAGAAGAAAAAATAAAAATCTTTGCTCCATGTATCTCTCTCTCATGAATGCAAGTGTTCTCCAACCTCTGCAAGAAACAAAAACAAATTAGTCACCAAAAGTAAAGTTGATTGAAATCAGAGTCCAAAGAAGTCAAACTTGGACTTTCTCCTCCTTTGCTCAGATGCTCCATAAGGACCAAGGCCATGTAAATCCATCATCCTCATCTATTTCCACCACCCACTCATCATTCTCAAGATTTTACCACTCATTTTCCTTGTTGTCCTAAAATGCTACAGGAAGATAATGTAGTTACTACATGAAACAAAAATACACAGAGAAAAAAATTTATTTTTGTCATATCTTGAAAACCATGCATCTAGTTTTCCAAGTTGTTTCAGGGGGATATGCATATGGATGATAGTAACATTCCCAAGCAATTTCAGAAAATTCTGGTGCAAACTTTTCGAGAATTTGACTTCCATCACCTACATCCATTTTTTAATTTTATCAATATTCGTGCATCCATTTGCAAATTTGTTTCATGGGGAGATTCATATGGATGATGGTAATATACCCAAACAATTTCAGCAAATTCCAATGCACATGTTTCGAGAAATTGACCTCCATCACCTACACCCATTTTTAATTTTTCTTGAGATTTGTGCATCCATTGGCCAAGATGTTTTATAGGGAGGTGCATAAGGATGATGGAAACATGCTCAAAAATTTCAAGTCAATCCATTCTACCGTTTGGGAGATATGGACACAACAAGTCTGCTATAGGAGGTTGTCCTGAATTACTACAAGATTGTCGAGAAGAAGCTACAAGAGGAAATCTGATTGGAGAAAGGGGTCAAAAGGTCATATATTATTTAGGTAAGGTTGATATAGGTCTCCCAACACCACTTTCATCACTCATCCACTCCATCTAACCAAAATCCATCTTCAAATTCCACTCTGCCTTACATGAAAAAAATCAGAAAAAAATTTGTCATTGACTTTTCCACCACCTCTTGATGATTTTAACCCTAGCCTTATACCTCCTATGACTTTCCATCAATCCCAAATGCATCAATGAGGTCTCGAAGAGGAATTAAATGACTGCTACAGGAAGAGGATTGATCCTGTAAGAAGCCTTCACATTTACAACAAAACTCATCATCAATTCTTTTTCCACTCACACAGCAAAGATCTAGACACCTTGAGCAGCATGAAGCCATTTTTTAAGATTGAAAAGGGGAACACCCTCCTTAGGAATCAGATTATCCACTCCACCAGCAAAATATTGAACATTGGAAATAAAATTGCACACAACCTTATCAATCAAAGAATCAGCAAGCTATGAAGACCTATGCAAAAGCAAGTAAAGAAAATTAGCACCTTTAGGGAAGCATGGATCGATCATCAACTCAGCAGCAACATGCAAGTCTCTCCAACAACCATCAAGTAAGTACCGGTATGAACTATTCTTGAACTCTTCTCTTGAGAATATTATAGTTAGAAATTTATTGTCAATGCATGAGAGGTGAGGTTTTATAAAGCTAAGGATGGGTGAGTAGTCTCATCCACCCTTAACTAGTTAATTGTAGCTAACTCCCTCACTCATGTAATGTGGAAAAGCCAAATTAGGAAGATTTTTAGGAGTGGAGACAACTATTAAAAGAGGAAATGTATACACAGGTCAAGTCACCAAAGCACTCCAAGCCCTTCTTCCACTTCATATCCACTATCTATCCATCATTCATCCATCCCATTTCATAAGAAAAAAATTAACATTTTTCAAGAACAAACCCTATGCTCTCTCACCCTGAAAATTTCTTAAAAAAACACACAGAGCACATCCTCTCCATTTTCACAAACTTACACTACTCCCTAGGAAGAAAGGAAAAAATTATGCTAAAAACCAAAATGGCAGTGCTTAATAGAGATCTAATCAAAACAGAGAACTCCAAAGCCCATTAGGCAATCATCTAGGCCATAAAAGAGAATAAAAAGGAAACAATAGGCAAGAAGGCATTCACCATCAAAATAGAACTCAAACTGCAGTGATGAAAAGAGGCTTTCCAAGGGGTCTCTAATCTCTTTCTAGCTTTTGTCTAAGGCCTAAAATATGTTATAGAAAGGGGAGAAAGGCATGGAAAAGCTGGTCCAAAATGGCATTGAGGGGCATTGAAGTCAAGTTCAAGGCCTACCCTAGGCTCAGACTATCATTTCTACTTAAAATAGGTTTAAACAGGCTACTACAGGGTTTCTTGTAGTTACTACAGGAATTACTATAGGATGTCCTAGTTTATTATAGGATCTCATCTAAGGGCATTTTGAGAGTTCCAGAGGTGTCCAAATGGTGGAAAAAGGTAACAGAGATTGGAAAAGGATGTGGGAGACCTTCTCAAACCAAAAAATCTTAAAGAATCCATCATGCATAAGGGAAAAAGGTAGGAATATATGATTCAGAGAGGCCACCAAGGCCATGAATGAGGCATAATGAGGTCACTAAGTTTCTTAGAGAATGAGCAACACTTTCAGTAGGGGGTATGACTGGCCTCCAAATTAGACATAAATTAAGGCCCATCTGACCATCCTTCATCACATTAAACCTCTATTTTTTCATTAGATAATTTATTTTTTACTTTAAAATGTTCATTAGGAAGGTTTATGGATAATTGCATATTTGTACCTAATATTATTTATTTTTGTGGAATATTGTGAGAATATTGGGCAGATTGTGAATATTTGGAGGAGGATATTGATCCAAAATGGATCCTCGAAAACCCCCTAAGTCTTCAAAGTCTTCTAAGATCAAAACTATCACAAAAGAATAGCTCTTAGAAATGGTAGATAACACTATCGGGAGTGAAAAACATGAATAAATGACCAAAAACAGAGCTATTAGAGGCATGGATAGTGAGGCATAGGAGCCGTCAGATCTAGCCAATCAAAGGTCCAGATTCGATCGGCATATTGTAATCAGCAGTGGCAAGCGGAGGATATCAGATCCTATCATATGACAATTGTGATTGTGATCAGTGCGGGTCAACGAGGATTGTTGATCAAGCGCACAGGTTGACGACCCAGGTTAACTCACGATATCGCAATCGATGATTACAGAGGAGCGCTTACAAATAGCCCGGGGGTCTATGTGATATGCGATTGCGATCAATCACATCGCAATATCGCATCGGAGCTATGCAAAGGAGCAGGGCCGATAACAACTATGACTGTGATAGCCAGACCCGATAAAATTATGAATGATATTTGATATATTTTGAGATCTGGAAAAAGGGCTTTTTCTATGTAAATTAGCGTTTTCGTTAAATAGACGAAAACCAAGGAAAATGTGAATAAAGAGATAAACTGAAACCGAAAGGGTTTCTACATGAAAATATATATGTTTTGAGTTCCAAAACAAGTGGGATTTCGGGCAGGCCATAGGAGGTAAGTGGTTTTGGCCGGGCTCCGCCGAACCCATACATTGGCTGCCATGTGGCTAGGCGTCGGAGAGAGAAAACCACCCTTTTCGGGCAGTTAACTCCCATACGCTTGAGCCGCCCGAAATGAACCTCAGCCGTTGGATCAAGATCTCTCAGATCAATGGTGGAGATGTGATGGCGATATAAAGGCGGACCTGATAGGAGTTATAAGGCGGAATTTATAATATTTCAAATCTGATAAATCGCAGATCGGCGGATTTTCATAGTTTTTAGTGTATTTCTCTATGTAAATAGAGAACACTATTTTTGGGGATTTATAGAACTGAAAATAAGTATCAACTCACAAAAGATGGAATAGAATATATTGTAAGAGCTCATAAACCCAAAAATAACTACACTCTCATTAACTCAAGGCAGGTGAAAAGAATTGTAAATTCATGCAAGCAATTTTTACTAATGGTTGTAAAGGAAAAGACCCCTGATAAAACCAATGCATTTGAAGGCTGTGATACTATACAAAAAGCTGATTTAGATAAATTTGTTTCAGAATATGATATCCTATTTCAAGAACCTAAAGGTTTGCCACCCAAAAGGGAAATAGTACATGATATTCATTTGCAGCAAGATGCTCCATTGCCTAATATCGGAATGTGCAGGTTATCCGCTTTAGAGAATGTAGAGATCAAGAAGCAGGTACAAGAGCTGCTCGATAAAGGGTTCATAAGACCAAGCACATCACCATGCGGATCTACAATTGTATTGGTGAGAAAGAAAGATGGTTCGTGGAGGATGTGCATTGATTACAGAGCACTGAATAAAATAACGATCAAGAATCATTATCCTCTCCCTCGCATTGATGATTTATTAGATCAACTGAAAGAAGTTGTTTACTTTTCCAAGTTGGACTTGCGTAGTGGCTATCATCAGGTCAGAGTAGAAAAACAAGATGCATGGAAGACTGCTTTCAAAACAAAGCAATGGCTGTATGAATGGTTGGTTATGCCTTTTGGCTTAACTAATGCTCCCGCCACTTTCATGAGAGTTATGAATGATGTACTCCAACCTTTTATTGATGATTTTGTAATTGTATATTTAGATGACATTCTTGTTTTCAGTAAAACATGGGAAGAACATTTGAAGCATGTAAAGAAAACTCTAGATGTTTTGAAAAGAGAAAATCTCTATGTGAAATTATCAAAATTTGAATTACATCTTTAAATTATTTGGGTCATATTGTAGGGGGTGGTGAATTGAAGATAGATCCCTCTAAGGTTGAAGTCATTGTGAACTGGCCTAAACCCAAATCTGCTACAGAAGTTAGAAGCTTCCTAGGAGCAGCACAATATTGGAGAAAGTTTATTGCTAACTTTTCCTTGATTGCAGCTCCCTTACATGCTTGAACAGGATTGAACAAGGTGTTCCAGTGGGGAGGCAAACAGTAGAAAGCCTTCGACACCTTGAAAGAAAAAATTATTACAACACCAGTACTAGCATTTCCAGATCTTCAAAGACCATTTGAGATTGAAACAGATGCTAGTGACTATGCCATGGGAGCAGTGTTGATGCAACATGGTAAAACCATATGTTATCATTCTAAGACATTTAATTCTACAGTAGTTAATTATCCCACATATGATAAAGAATTGTATGCATTAGTGCAGAGTGTGAAAAAGTGGAAAAATTACCTATTGGGCAAAAAAACAATTATACATACAGATCATCAACCACTTCAATATTTGCACTAACAAACTAAACTACAGCAATCAAGACACTATAGGTGGATGGGGTTTCTACAACAGTTTCATCTTGTCATCATATATAAGAAAGGCATACACAACAAGGTTGCAAATATGTTATCCAGACTAATCATAAATGCATCTACTATACTTAAGCATAACTTAGTATTTCATGAAAGCTACATTGAACAATATGCTCAAGATGTAGATTTTAAAGATGTATATGCAACTTTAAGTCATGGCAAACAAGTAGAAGAATTGGATTATCATGTTAAGGACCAACTCTTGTATCATTTGGGAAATTTATGCATTCCTCAAACTAAAAGAGTTAACATAATCCAAGAAGCACATACTTATCTAATATCAAGTCATTTTGGTGTAAGTAAAACAGTTGCACAGTTGCAAAGGTTCTGTTATTGGCCAAGAATGCACGAAACAGTTTCCAGATATATTAAAGGGTGTACCGTGTGTGCTACAAGCAAGCCCAGTAATAGAAAATTAAGCAATACACTCCACTTCTAGTTCCTTCTCGTCCTTGGGAAAGTGTTTCCATGGACTTTGTTGGGGGACTGCCAAAATCTAGAAAAGGTCATGATTATTTATATGTTATTGTGGACAGGTTCAACAAAATGTGTATTTTAATACCTTGTAACAAGCAGATTACAGTTGAACAAACAACAAAGTTGTTCTTTCAGCATGTATGGGTTCATTTTGGGTTACCCACTTCTATTGTATCTGATCGAGATTCCTAGTTTGTTGGGAAGTTTTGGTCAAGTCTATGGGAGTTAATGGACACCAGATTGAAGAAGAGCACAACATTTCATCCAAAAAAGATGGTCAAACAGAGGCGGTCAACAGGACAGTGATCCAGTTGCTCAGAGGCTATTGCAACAAGCATCCCAAGCTTTGGGATGAACATTTGTGTTATGTGCAACATGTTTACAACCGTGCCAAGCACTCTTCTACACAGAGATCTCCTTTTGAGACTTGTTTTGGTTTTACACCAAGGTCTCCCTTGGATTTTGTCTTTAGTAAACACAATTGATGGACACAATGATGTGGACAAAGCAACCAAGTTCATTGAACAGATCCAAGAAATTCACTAGGTAGTGCAGGAACAGCTGGAGAGAAGCTAGGCCAAGTACAAGGC
Organism: Pinus tabuliformis; assembly: GCA_031772625.1. Classification (NCBI taxonomy): domain Eukaryota; kingdom Viridiplantae; phylum Streptophyta; class Pinopsida; order Pinales; family Pinaceae; genus Pinus; species Pinus tabuliformis. Next base: position 870,221,202 of record CM062817.1, read on the forward strand.
AAGGCATGATAAGCATCAAATTGAGCATAGCTTCCAAGTTGGTGATCAAGTCTAGTTGTACATCAGCAAAGACAGAATGCAAGGTGAAGGTAAGAAGCTGAAGCCAATAAGGTATGGGCCTTTCAAGATACTTGAGAAAATTGGTGAAAATGCTTTTCACCTTGATTTGTCAGCTTACATGCACATCTATTTAGTAGATAATGCAGAGAACTTGAGACTGTTTGGACCTTCATTGATTGAAGATCCCGAAGAGCAAAGTCAATTTCCTTCTATTGATGATCTGTTGCTTTAATATCTCAATGAGTTGCAGGAAGATACAGTTCTGGATAGGAAGGTGAGAACTACGCGCAGAGGGGATGTTGAGAACCTCATAATCAAACTCAAAGGTTCAAAACCAAGCAGTGCATGATGGATAGAAATTGGACAAGTGAGGAAGCTGTATCCTCACTTGATCGATGCTTAAAAACCAAAATGGATCCTAGAAAACCCTCTAAGTCTTCAAAGTCTTCTAAAGATCAAAATTATCGCAAAATAAGAACTCTTAGAAATGGTGGATAACACTATCGGGAGTGAAAAACATGAAGAAATGACCAAAAACAGAGCTATCGGAGGCGTGGACAGTGAGGCACAGGAGCCGTCGGATCTGGCCGATCAACGGTCCAAATCTGATCGGCATATCGCAATTGGCAGTGGTAGGCGGAGGATATCAGAGCCTATCATATGACAATTGCAATCGCGATCAACGCGGGTCAATGAGGACCGTCGATCAAGCGCACATATCGACGACCTAAGTTAACTCATGATATCGTAATTGGCGATTACAGGGGAGCGCTTACAAATGGTCTGGGGTCTATGCGATATGCGATTGCGATCAATCGCATCACAATATCACATCAGAGCTATGCAAAGGAGCAAGGTTGATAACAACTGTGACTGCGACAATCGGACCCGATAAAATATGAATGATATTTGATATATTTTGAGATCCGGAAATAGGGCTTTTTCTATGTAAATTCACATTTTCGTTAAATACACGAAAACCAAAGAAAATGAAAATAAAGCGATAAACCGGACCTGAAAGGGTTTATACATGCAGATATATATGTTTTGAGTTCTAAAACAAGCGGGATTTCGGGCGGGCTGTAGGCCGTAAGTGGTTTTGGCCAGGCTCCGCCCGAGCCCATACACTGGTTGCCATGTGTCTAGGCGTCGGAGAGAGAAAACCACCCTTTTTGGGTGGTTAACTCCCATACGCTTGAGCCACTCGAAATGAACCTCAGTCGTTGGATCAAGATCTCTCATATCAATGGTGGAGATGCGATGGCGATATAAAGGTGGACCCGATAGGAGTTATAAGGTAGAATTTATAATTTTTCAAATCCGATAAACGATAGATTGGCGAATTTTCACAATTTTTAGTGTATTTCTCTGTGTAAATAGAGAACGCTATTTTTGGGGATTTCAAAGGTTCGATGGTCCCTTTCGTTGCAGAACAGGTGGCTACCTTCCCTAAGATGTTATGCCATGATTTCTAATGCTCAAAAGTGGATTCAAGCGGACAGAGGCCGGGACCCAGAGAGCGCGAGAAGGGGAAAAGAACAAAAAGCGTCGATTGGCTTTAAAGCCACAAAAGACAGAAGACAGAGACAAGCAGTGCTGAGACAAAGCAAAGACAGAGACAGAGAGTGAGAGAATGAGTCTGTGTACTCATAGGGGCTTGAGGGATTCAAGCAAAACTCCTGTTGTTTTGTATCTGTGTGTTGAGACTCAATTTGAGCTCATTTTTGTAAAACTCTGCTCTTGAAGACATAATAGAGAGGTCACCACTGAAGGCTAGACCAGGAGACATAGCCCAAGAGTTTTGGGTGAAATCCATATTAAACTTGTTGTGTTTATGTGTGTTTGTCTATTATGTTTCTTTAACTACTTCCTTGTCGATGCTATTCACAATCTTATCGATCCATTGCACTAAGTAATATAGGCAAATCCATGCACATGAATCTGTAATACGTTAAAAATTAATCTAGGATCTTCATTTTCAGATCAATTTAGGGACTTGCTCCCTACTACAGGAGGATCAATATTAAATAATAAATCAAGAATATATCATGAAATTATTGCATAGATTCTGGAGCTCTAATGATTGAGAAAATCTAGAAATATGTTCCCTCTCATTTAATGCAGATTCCTAATATTGGGAACCAGATCCACTATTTTAGGGATTTTTGTGGGAAAAGCTTCCTCCTTTCATGAGAAATTCTTCCTAATCATTTTGTATGCGTACCAAGTTGAACTTGCCTCTAGGGGTTGATTTTTATTAGTCTTCTTGTGGAGAGAACTCGTATTTTTGCAGCTCCACTTTCATTTCTTGCAGGGATGTAACTGTATTAATGGAAATAATGAAGATTGGTGCCATGTTCAGCTTCTAAATCTTGGTCTCCTTCATATGACTCTGATTTTCCTTGGGCTTGGCCATCCCAGGAGCCTCAAAGCCATTTTGTATCATTTACTTTTCTTCTTTTCACTTCTTATTCACATGCATCTTGTGTTCTTGTCTTTTTTCTATTTTTGCATTTAGTATTAATGATTTCTTGTTGTAGGATTGAGTTAAATGGTCGACGTAATTTATTTTGTAGGATAAAAGGCATCATTTCATCATTGTAAAAACTTTTGAAGGTCATAGTAATCATTGAGTTCTTGGATTAGTTTTCTTATTCCCAAATCTAGATTTCTAGAAGTCCCTTGTGGCAAATAACAGTAAATTTATGCTATTTTTTAGAATTTAATACCAAAATTTGCCCCATTTCATTTTTACTTGATTATGTTAGGTATTTGATAGATTTACTATCTCACTAGTTCTCAAATTTCTAGATTTTAGCTACTAATCTGCTATTTTTTAGCATGGGTTAACAAAGGTCTTGTTGAGTGATTCCACTTGGAATGGAGACATAATAAATCCTAGTCAATAAGAAAAATTTTCCCATCCAATTTGGATTTTATGTTCTTGGTCATTCGATGAATTATAACTTCCTGTAGTAAATTTGTAACATCTTGTAGTTTCCTGTAACACTCTTCCAACATCTATATACTTGCCTAGATTTTCTCAAAAAGATTGGTTTTGATCCCTTAGGGTTGAATCATGACCCCTAGGCTCTAAAGAAATGGTTGAGGAAGAATAAAAACCAATTAGGACATGCCTTTTTACAATGTAGATTAGGCCTATTTATTTGAATTAATGCTCTTAGGATTTCCATTACAATTTGTTGTTCTTGCTTAGGATTATTTCTTTTCCAAAGTAAAATTTCCATTTATGAAATTAGTTTAGGATTTGATTTCATTAAATTCACTCCAGTACATCATGACATCAAAGGAAGGACACATTTTATGCTACACATATAGTGTTGATACCTCTTAAGTTTGTATGAACCTCGAGTTGATAAGTAAAGTTGGTAGCCTTGGGAGTTATTGCATTCTTGTTGCAATATTGAGGCTCATCACTTGAGACCGGTTTAAATGAGATCAAGATATGGTGAGGATGGAGTTGGTTTAACCTCTTGACTACCTTGGTTGTTTATTGATTGGTTTATCCCATGAGATCCCACATTCATGCTTGGAATATGGCACGAGGGTGATTGGTTGAAAGAAAGAAATGGTTCAGCTAATCTATGGTCGGGTGGAACATGGAAGCCTCAAACCTGGCTTGTAATTACCTATGGTTAATAAAAGTTAAGTTTCTCTTTCTTTTGGCAAGGAAATGTACGGGTTATTATATGGCTTTAATGGTTTTTCTCTTATGGTTATTTATCTGGTTATATGTTGGTTATAAGCATAGTTTTATGACAGATCTTAGTCATGTCTCTTTTCATGTTTTCACTCATAGCTGAATAAACAATGAATTCAAGACCTAATTTTTGTTATTACAGCTAACGTGAGAAGGTAGAGACCCTTCTTATTAAACCTTAGATAATTTTTCATTCACTTATGTTCATACTTGCATTCATAACCTGTAGGTTGCATATCTATGAAATATCTACCAGGTGTTTGATAGAATGTCAAACTCGGTTGGGGATGTTTAGATCAAGTCCTGGTTCTTGTTTTGGTTTAAAACCATTATCTTCGTGTCTTTTATGAGTTCTGGAAGTTTCATGGACTTTTGGGCAAAGCCTTAGCCCCAGCCCTGGAAATTAGCCTTAATTCTCGCAGTCGCTCGCACAACACTGGCAGGAAAGGGCCACAGTCGCACTGATTCAGGCTTATGGGAGTGATTGGGGACCCATAGTTGCGTGGAGGCCTTGGCAAGGAAGCGACTAGGGCTCTAGGTCATGGAAAAGGTGAGTTGTCTCAGGGGTTGGACACCTGGAGGGGTTGGGTTACTACCGGAGGTCCTCTGGCATCTAAGGGAAGTAAGTAAAGTTTTGTTGTGTTGACTCCATTTCCTTAAGGTCATCTAGGAGCTTGAGTCATGTCATATAACCCCTCATCTTTTTTCTACCCCAGGTAAGTTGGTGAAAGTGGGTATATCGGAGAGGTGGTGATGCTACAGTGTGGTATTATAGCGGTTTGGTCATATCTAATGCCACAGGGTGGTATCAGAGCATGGTTTCACTCTCCTTGGATAAGTTTGATGTTGTCAATGTTATGGTTGTTGTTAGGTCCCTATAATACTAGTGTATTCCATTATTATTATTGTTATTGTAGCCCCTTATTATTATTATTATGCCCATGTTGTCCCCATATTTTTATTATTGTGCCCCATAGAAGTCCACTATTGTTATTGTTGTGCCCTTACATTATTATTGTTATGTCAACTCATATTATATTACGATCACTTAGACTCCAATATATAGAAAGGAGGTCTTGTCATTTGTATCATCCAAGAATTGTTCATTTGTGTAATGTAAAGGAGTTTTAACCCCCTTGAAGAGGCTACTTTTGAAGTTGTTGATCTATTTATTTCTTCTATTTTTGAGTTGGTTACATAACAATTGGAATCAAAGATTTGGATTCTAGGGTTTTGCTACCTCAAACGGGCCATCGTGGACATTTCGCTATAATGTTTTTTCTACAAAGATTCAAAAGCTGCAATTAAAACCCATTCAAGCCGAAATCGTGATGAATCTCGTGACCGAATTTTAGATTTTGTCCCTCTATATTTGAGGGGATATGAACTGAGGAATTTATGGTTTTTGCAGGCTCCCGAATTCAATCTCAAACAGATCACCTTGGGAAAATCGTCATAACTTTCTCTCTAATAATTAGATTTAAATTTCGTAAAAAGTGACAAAAATATGATAGAATTTAGTCTTTTGGATATCGTTTTCAGAGCCGAAGGTTGAAACAATTGCGGGAGATTGAGAGTAACTCTTTCTTGGAAAATCCAATTGTGATTAGAATTGTGGGGTTGGAAAGAGGACTTAGAGGGATTTCACAGGCCGAACTTTCAACACTTGGAGATTCTAAATTCTAGAGTTACAGTCGTTTCAAGATCAATATCATACAAAGCAGAAAAACAAATGTGTAGTTTTTTTTTTAAATTTGCATAAGTTTTGTTTGAGAAAGTAGTTTGAAGTTATTCAAAGGGAATTTTGAAGCATAATTATCATTCATTGATGACCCAAATAGAGAAAATGGAAACACCTAGTAAGCCATATGAAATCTCTACTATGACACATGAAGAAGAGGAAGAAATGCAACATGATATATCAAAATTATGAGACCAAGCACAACAAACTTCACTGTCACAAAAAGTAATTAAAGCTAAGATGGATGGTTTAAAGAATGGAATAGAAGCTAAGATGGATGGTATATAAGCAAAAATTAAAGGCAACATGGAAGATAGATTTGAAAAAGTTGCTACAGGAAAAGCTCACTAATGGCAAAAGGGTAGTAAAGGAAACTCATGATGAGAACAAAAGAAATTCTAGTCATGATTTCATGGATTCTAACATTGGATTGAAGACCCACCATGTTCTAAAGATCGATATGAGGAACTTTGATGGCAAGGATCTCGTAACATGGATACTACATATAGGAATAATATTTCGATCTCCATAATGTGCAAAACACACAAAAAGTACAAATTGCAACTTTATATTTGGAACCCAATGAGTTTGTATGGTATCGATGGCTTTGCTCTCGTAAACAAAATGTCACTTGGGAAATTTTTACCGAAGAAATGATATCACATTATGAGGATACAAAAAGAAACACTTTTTTTAGCCAATTGATAAATCTCAAACAAAAAGGTTCAATGGTGGAGCACATTGAGGACTTCCAAAAATTGAATATAAGGGTAAAAGATATTCCAGAGGAGAATAAGATTGATGTGTTCATAAGGACCTTAAAGGACAACATCCAACATGAGGTTCACCTTTGGGAACCTGATTCATTGGAGAAGGCATTCAGGTTGGCAAGAAAAATTGAAAGCAAAATTATGGCAACAAGGAAACCTACCAATCACAACTATAAATATGGAAGTATTGTTGCCCCTAGCCTTCCACAACCTACAAGGTTGACACCACAACAATTGGAAGAAAAAAGAGCAAAAGGGCTTTGTTATAGTTGTGATAACAAATACACTAAAGGTCATAAGTGTGCCTAGAATAAATTATTTTACATAGATTGTGAAGAGGAGGAAGAAAAGGAACAAGAAACATCAAAAGAAGAGATACACACCAGGAACAAACCCTAGAGAAAGAAGAGATCAATCTAACCATATATTGTAATGCATTGGCTGGAATTACCACTCCTCAAACTATCAAGATAGAAGGACATATCAAGAAGAAAAAGGTAATAGTGTTGATTGATTCGGGCAGTACCCATAATTTTATTCATTGTAAGATAGCCAAGGAATTGAATTGCTTCCTATATCCAGCACCAGAGTGTCAAGTGATAGTTGCAAGTTGAGGAACCATAAATTCCTCTAGAAAGTGACATCATATCAAGCTATCCATGGGAGAATATGTGTTGAATATTCCAATGCTTTCCATTCCAATGGGTGGTGCTGATGTTGTACTAGGAGTCCAATGGCTACAATCTTCGGGTACAATTGCTTTTAATTTTCAAGAACTTTTCTTGAAAAAAAAATGGAAGGAAAGGAAGTTGAATTAAGGGGTATTGCAGGGAAACCGAGAAAGATAATCAGATCTAACGAAATGACAAAGATTCTAAATAAAGAACAATTAGGCATAATTGCACAATTATGTTCGCTAGAGGTTCCCACATCGAAATCATCTATTCCTCTAGGTCTCTAAAAACTCTTGGACAATCATTCCAAGGTATTTGATACTCCTAAAGGCCTCCCACCTATTCGTGATCATGATCATGCTATTCATTTGATTCCAGGAAGTTTTCCTCCAAACATCAGGCCTTACAAATATCCCTATGCCCAAAAGAGTGAAATTGAACGTATGGTTGCAGAAATGCTAGAGGCTGGTATAATTCAACCTAGTCAAAGTTCTTTCATAGCTCCATTAATATTAGTGCATAAGAAGGATGGATCATGGCACATGTGTCCGGATTATAGGGAGCTCAACAAGCTCACTATTAAAGATAAATTTCTCATTCCTGTCATTGATGAATTATTGGATGAATTGAATGGAGCAATTTACTTCACCAAGTTGGACCTTCGTTCAAGATATCATCAAATTAGAATGAAAACTGAAGACATTTAGAAAAAAGCATTTAGAACTCATGAGGGTCATTATGAATTTTTGGTCATGCCTTTTTTCCTTACCAATGCACCTTCTACATTTCAAGGTTTGATGAATTCCATTTTCAAACCCTTCCTCAGAAAAATTTTGTTAGTATTTTTTGATGATATACTAATCTACAACAAGTCTTCGAATGATCATGTTCGATGTGTTGACAGAGTGCTCAAACTATTGGAGGAGAAACAATTATATGCAACCTCCAAATTTTTCTTTGGAGTACAAGAGGTGGAATATTTGGTTCATATTGTATCTCATGAAGGTGTTAAGGTAGACCTTAGAAAAATTAAATCCATTAAGGAATGGAAAATCCCCACATCCATAAAGCATCTATGAGGATTTCTCGGGTTGACAAGGTATTATCACAAGTTTTTCAAGAATTATGGGAGAATAGTAGCACCTCTAACAACATCACTGAAGAAAGATACATTTTCTTGGACTCTACAAGCAATGAAGGCCTTTGAACATATTAAAGAGGCAATGTGCCAAGCACCGGTCTTAGCTACGCAAGACTTCACAAAAGCCTTTATTGTGGAATGTGATGCCTCAGGAAATGGAATTGGTGTTGTTTTAATTCAAGAAGAAAGATCCATTGCTTTCTAAATTCGTCCAATCAAAGGAAAATATTTACACAAATTTATTTATGAGAAGGAAATTTTGGCAATACTACATGCACTTAAGAAATGGCAACCTTACCTAATGGGAAGATGCTTAAAGGTAAAAATGGATCATGATAGTCCTAAATAATTTTTAGAAGAAAAATTATATTTAGAAGAGCAACAAAATTAAGTCACAAAGATGTTGGGTTATGACTTTGAAATCATCTACAAAAAAGGGAAGTGAAATGTTGTTACAGATGCACTCTCAAGAAAAGATGAAGATGTGGAAGCATTGATTTGCGCCATTTCTATTATCCAACCAGATTGGATAAATGAAGCAAGGGATGAATGGAAGAATGACGAAGAAGTGTGGGCACTCATTCAAAATTTGTAGCAAGATCCCAGCACATATGATACATTTAGCTGGAAAAACGATTCATTATGGTACAAAGATCGCTTATACCTCTGTAAGAATTCCCAACTCAAACAAAATATTCTTCTGGAATTGCACACGACTCCCTAAGGATGGAATTCAGGATTTTAAAAAACTTACCATAGGGTTAAGAAGGAATTTTTTTGGGATGGCCTTAAATCTGATATTCAAAAGGTTGTGGTGGAATGTTTGGTTTTCCAACAAAATAAAGTTGAGACAATTAATACCCGAGGCCTATTACAAGCTTTATCCATTACAAGTCAATGTTGGGAGGAGGTTTCAATGGATTTTATCACAAGTTTACCCAAGTCCGAAGGAAAGAGTGTCATCATGGTGGTAATTGATAAACAGACACAATGGGTCAAATGGTTGCCTCTGGCTGAATGGTGGTATAACACTTCCTTCCATACCAAAGAAAAAATGGCCCTATTTATGGCACTTTATGGATATCATCCACCGTCCATCACATCATATTTAAGAGAAAAATATAAGGTTCAAGCAGCGAAAGATCACATCGAGCATCAACAAAAAGTTCTCCAACTCTTAAAGGATAACCTCACTTTGTCATAGAATAGAATGAAACAACAGGCAGATCAACGTCACAGTGAAAGAAGTTTTGATGTAGTTGACTGGGTATTTCTATGACTACAACCATACAAACAAATTTCCCTTAAGCAAGCTAAGAAGGATAGTAAATCATCACCAAAGTATTATGGTTCGTACAAGGTGTTGCAAAAGATTGGTACTATGGAATACAAATTGAAACTTCATGCATCTTCCTGAGTGCACCCAGTTTTCCATGTTTCATGTTTAAAGAAGGTTATAGGTAACAAGATTCTAGTTCAAACAATATTTCCATAACTTGACGAGGAAGGAATAATCATATTGGAACCTGAAGCAGTCACAGAAACAAGAACTCGACAGCTACAAAATTGATCAATTTTAGAGTATCTCATCAAGTGGAAGAACTTACCCGCTGAAGATTCCACATGGGAGGATGAGAATTTTATACAGAAGCATCCAGACTACTCAAGCATTGAGGACAAAACTTTTTTTAAGGAGAGGGGCATGTTAGGTCCCTATAATACGAGTGTATTCCCTTATTATTATTGTCATTGTAGCCCCTTATTGTTATTATTGTGCCCCATAGAAGCCCACTATTGTTATTGTTGTGCCCTTATATTATTATTGTTATGTCAGCTATGATTATATTGTGACCCCTTAGACTCCTATATATAGAAAGGAGGTCTTGTCATTTGTATCATCCAAGAATTGTTCGTTTTGTAATGTAAAGGAGGTTTCCCCCTCAAAGAGGCTACTTTTGAAGTTGTTGATCTATCTCTTTCTTCTATTTTGTGAGTTGGTTGCATAATAGTTGTCATGCATAGGATTGGGGTATGCAATTGGTATGATCATGCATGATGTTTCTCTGATGTTATATTATTACACATATATGTTTATGATTATGCATGTACATCTAATGTGGACTAATATTACAAATGAGATAACATCACTAAGGTATGGATTTGGTTTTGGTATTTATTTATTATATCTGGCATGGTATACTTGGAGGAAGAAGATAATTCAAGATGAAAAGAAAAATGGTAGACTACAGTTTCTGTGACTCTCCCTACAGATCAGTTGGGTAGAAAGGAATAGAGTATTCTCCTGGTATAGTAGATAAATTGAGGAGCTTGAGGGAAAATATCATAAGTTGCAAATAAGACAATGACAGGTTGGTTGAGGTTGAGGAAAGACTTGCAAGGGCTCTGGAAAAGTAGGTAGAGGTTAATGCAGAAATCTTTCAGAGCTTTCCAGAGTTACAGAGACAGGGACAGTTGAGGATCATTCAAGAGAGGGAGAAGATAATTAATGGAGCCTATGGTAGAAGGTCTTGGTCTGGATACATGTTGGATATAGGGGACAAAGTTAGAGGTGGAAGATCACTAGATACACCTGACAGGATGACTGTTATGTCTAGGCATTATTCTAGTTCCTCATCCAAGAGACATAATGACAGTCATCATCATCATCATCCTTATAGTAGGAGGGAGTATTTACCTGAGGAGTTCAAGAATGTCAAGCCTCCTACATTTGATGGATAGATGAAGAAGCCAAAATATGAAGAGGCATGGTTTCTTGGAATGAATAAGTTCTTCAGATTGCATATACATCCAAAGAACATGAAAGCTAAGATAGCCACTTTCAGTCTTAAAGGGAAGGTAAATATCTAGTGGGAGGATGTGATGAATTTCAAGGGCATTCGATAAGAAGAATTAATTTGGGATGAGTTCGCGAGGCTCTTCAAGAAGAAGTACTTGTCAGAGAGGTACTATGATGGTAGAGCTAAGTAGTTTTATGAGCTACAGATGGGTTCTATGACAGATGATGAGTACACTAGAAAATTCTTTGAGTTTTTGAGGTATGTGCCATATCTCAAGGAGGAGAAGGCTAAGATTCATAGATTCATCAATGGATTTCCAGCAACATATAGAGACTGGATTGAGTTTGATGAGCCTAGATCGTTAGAGGAAGCCATCCATAAATTGAAGCATTGTTATGAGAAGTCAAAGCGAAAAGTTGAGCCTAAATGTGACTTGAAGGGAAATGAGAAAGTAAAAGGAAAATGGCCACCAAAGTAGGGAAGACCTCAAGGTGTAGGTGAAAAATAATTTTTTTCTCCTTACAAGAAGTTCAATGTTGTTGAGAAGAGACATGTGTTGTAGCCTAGAGAGCAGCAGACTAGAGGTGATATTAGAGCATCGTTACAGTGTTGGATATGTGGAAAAGATCATCGTAAGAAGGATTTTCCATTGTAACAAGGAGGTAGGCCTCAGATCTATAGTGCTCATGAGGTGCAAATAGTTGGGGATGTTAGTCATAGTATTCCTCATATTTATGTGGTTGTGGACAACACGTAGGGGAATTATCAGGCATCTATCACTAAGATGTATGATAAGCTTTGTGATCAAGTTATTTCTATTTTGATTGATCTTGGATCTAATTATAGTTATGTTATAAGTGTGGCTGAGAAATGAAGTGCATGCAAAGTCTTGATTGGTGTATTTGGATACAGGTACGAAGAAGAGAGTTCATCACTGGATAAGATCTTGTGAATTTGAGTTGAATGGTATGCCTACAACATCACATTTAAATGTACTCCCATTGGGATCGTATAGTATGATTTTGGGTATGGATTGGTTTTATCTTCACAAGACCAAAGTAGATTTCTATGACAAGGATATTTATTACTTCGATGATAATGGAGAGAAGAGAATATTGCAAGGGAAGAAGAAGCCTACGTCAGTGAGGATGGTCATAGCTATGCAAGCTAAGCATAGTTGCAAAAAAGGGTGTGTGATATTTGTAGTTCATATTTCCAGTGACAAGGGTAAGGATGTTGAGGATGCAGAAATATTCAATAGGTACCCTGTATTGCAGTAGTTTTAGGACGTGTTTCCAGCAGAGGTTCCAGAGTTGTCTTCGCATAGGGAAGTAGAATTTTCTATTGAGTTAGTACCAGGGGCAACACCAACATCAAAGGAACCTTATAGGATGAGCACTCCAGAGTTAGTAGAGTTAACGTTGCAGTTGAAGGAAATGCTTGATAAGGGATACATTAGGCCAAGTGTGTCGCCTTAGGGTGCTTCGGTATTGTTCATGAAGTAGAAGGATCATACTCTTAGATTGTACATTGATAGGTCATTGAACAAGGTGACGATTAAGAACATGTATCCATTGCCTAGGATTGATGACTTGTTTGATCAGTTGAAGGGAGCAGCAGTGTTCTCAAAGATAGATCTGCAATCAGGATACCATTAGGTACACGTCAAAGAAGAGGACGTATACAAGACTGCCTTTAGGACCAGATATGGGCATTATGAGTTTGTTGTAGTTCCATTCAGTTTGACTAATCCTCCAGCTACTCTTATGTGTTTGATGAATAATGCGTTGTGTCCTTATCTGGACAAGTTTGTTATTGTATTCATTGATGACATATTGGTAGATTCTAAGAATGAGGAAGTGCATGTCGAGTATTTAGTGGTAGTGTTGAGATTGCTAAGAGAGCATCATTTGTATGCTAAGATTAGCAAGTGAAGTTTCTTTCATATAGAAGTACACTATTTGGGACATGTTGTTTCCAAGAATGGCGTAGTAGTATACCCGGAAAAGATAAAGTCTATCATGGAGTGTGCAGCTCCTAGAAATGTGGAGGAAGTCAGATCATTCATGGGATTAGTAGGTTACTACAGGAGGGTCATCAGGACTTCTCACGCATCTCATATCCTATTACATCATTGCATAGGAAAGGTAAGAAGTTTTAATGGACAAAGGAGTGCGAAACCAGCTTTGAGCAGTTGAAGAAGTTGTTGACAAATGCTCTAGCATTAAAGAATGTAGATCCGGATAAAGAGTTTGTATTATGTACATATGCTTGCAAGAGAGGTGTTGGGCATGGAATCCCCCCCACATCAGGTTTTGGTGCTCAAAGCCCAAGTTTTGGGTCGAAGATGGTGTAGGACTTGACGAATTTCGGGCGTGGAGCGCGAAGAGTACAATTGAGTCATAGGGTTGTCCGCCCTAAGCATTGTATTGTAAATTAGTGTAAATTCGACCTACCCATGGTCCGTGGACCATGGGATTGTATAAATAAAGCGAGGCTCTAAGCTGTAAAGTTAGTTGATGATAGGAAAAATAACGAAGGAATGGTTCGAGCTTAGAGTAGAAGTCTAAGTGTCTTGGGTTGTAGTAGGAGGCAGAGGCTCTGCAGCTGAGTGTGCAGAGGCCTAGTAGAGTCTGCAGCTGAGTGCACAGAGGCCTAGTAGAGTCCGCAGCTGAGTGCATGGACCCCTGCAGCTGAGTGCGCAGGGTGATGTCGAGGTTGTAAGCAAGATTGTAAATTAATAAAAGAGAAGTTGATTCATATTCCTGTGTATTTGCAGTGCATTATCTTATTTATTGTTGTATTCATTTATGTTGGCATTATGATATAGGTGTTGTCCTTGATGGAAACTCACTCAGATGACAGATCACAGTGCAACAGGTCAATAACAAAGAATTAATGATCAAACTACAAAGAATGAAGAAAAAGAGGTATACGCAGGTTCACCTTGATAAAGAAGCGTATACATGCGGGTTAACATAACAAAAGGAGTGTATACGTACACACGCACTTTCACAAGAGGGAAAGTGCATACATGTTGAAAAAACTAAGTTTTTGGTCCAAGGTATTTGGTCCATGGTATTTTGATCCATGGTATTTGGTCCAAGGTATTGGTCCTAAGTGGTTTTGGTCCATGGTATTGAGAAAGGCCTAAAACTATAAAAGGAGGAGAAGATCATTAGGCCAAGTGTGCAAGCATTGAATATCTGATGAAGTGTGAGATCTAGTATGCAGGTTATCGCTTATGGTGCTTTGCTTGATCTGAACCAAGGATGAACCTTAGCGGTTGATGAGGGATAAGATCTAATGATGGATCACGATCTTAAGGCTTGAAATGAAGTATCATTATGTGGTTTGATCATGTATAATCTGAATACTGACGCATGCGTTGTTCTATAAATGTTATGATCTGGGTATGACTGATGTTTGGAATAGCTACAAAGTTATGAGTAAATATTTGCAGATCTGTACGCGGGTTCGCCTTGGTAAAAGTGCGTATACACGCTAGTTCGGCTCATCAGAGTAGCGTATACATTATGAAATATGATATTTAAAGTTTTAGTTGGATCTGGTGTTGTTGTAGAAATTCTGGGTTCTGCTCTGTGTTCTGGTGACTGTGTTTTGATGACAGTATACTAAATGTTCAGATTGATTGAATGTGAATTGCTTTAGTTGTGGTTGATTCAAAGATTGATGATTGAGTTTCAGTGATTGGATGATACAGATGTATCTAATGGTTGTATTGCAGTGGTGATTGATTTTGAGCTTCAATGTTTTTGATAGGTCCAGTATGAAAATTGGATGAAACGTGGCCTTTAGATTGTGGTGTTATGTTCCAGGAGTATCCAGTATGAAGATTTATGAAACGTGGTCCCTGGAGGAAGAGAGAAGGTCATAGCCTTCTATAGGTCAGCGCCTACGTAATGGTAAACATATCGGCCAGTACAAGAGCCAGGGGGTTGGAGCTCCTTTCCAGAAACAACTGGAAAACGAGTGAAGGTTGGAGCCTTCAGTAGGTTGGTGCCTACGTACTAGTAAATAAATCAGCTAGTACAAGAGCTAGGGGTTTGTAGTTCCCTTCCAGTAGAAGCTGGAGAACGAGAGAAGGCTATAGCCTTCTGGAGTTGTGCCTATGTATTGGTATGAGTCTACACCAATACAAGATTGTAAACAGGTTTTTCTTATATTAAAAGAAGACAACAATAGGTGGTTTTTGTCTCGCATTGGGTTTCCACCTTAAATCTTGGTGTTCATGTGTGTTTCTTATGTGTGATGGTTTGTTTTGTTATTAATACACCTGGTTACTATTCAAATGGTTAATGAAGTACTAATGCACTGATTAAAGATCAACATATGATGAATTAACTAAATTATAAGTTTTTTGGATATACGCTGGTTGCCTTAAATACAATTGCGTGTACATGCGAGTTACCTTCATTGAAGTAGCGTATATAAATCTGAGTATGAAAAGAAAAAGATTATTGATTTGACTAATACTGATTCACCCCCCCCCCCCCCCCACTCAGTGTTATTTCCAACAGTTTATGTATTGCACGTACTGTTATGGTTGATGAATATGCTGTAATAACAATAAATTTGGCACACATAAGCTAAGTAATCGGTTAATAAGAAAGAAGATTGGGTATTATACGAGTCGCGCCTCGAGCAGGGCTGCGTGGAAGCCACACTGCAGGTCGCGAAGGGATCACAAGTGTGCGCAGCGATAGGTCAGACTGCGGACCTCCAGAAGCCCATCAGACATCCCAAGGGTGTAGAAACCTGGTTCTAGCACCCTCCCATACTACTTCAGGTGAGACCTCAGTCCATGCTCTGCGGACTATTTCCAAAAGGGCTCGTAGTACCGGGATTTGCTTGGCTAAATCACCTCTGAACCTCGGTCAGGCCCCACTAAGCCAACAAATGGTTCCGTTGTAGGGACTGGGATCTGCATAATGGATGTCTAATGTCATGCCACTGGAACCCTACAAAGAAAGAAATTTAAGAGTGGTTGGACAAGAAGATTCACGAATTCGCGACGTAGGAAAATAGAAATCCATGAGTATCTAAGGAGCAGTGGCTGGATTGCTACTTGTACACTGAAATCCACGAATTTTTTTTTTCACCTTTTCCATATGAGATGTATGAGTGGATCGTAAGATTATCAGATAGCCAAGGAAGGTGTAGGCTCGACAAACCAATAGTGTGGAATCCAGAAATAGTGCACAAACTAGAAGCCTCAAAAGATAAGATAGCGTGAGTTGTGGATAACTGGCTCGACTGGATAATAGGAGGATTTATCACTGAGTTCGCGGTAGACACAACCATTAGCTACAATGAGGCAGAGCAATGTTTTCTCAAGGGACCATGAGGTAAGTACGTTAAATCTTTGAACACTTGGATTAAGATGCTATTATGTGAAAACCAGGTTATGTAAATAATTAATGTTTGGGACTACACAGAGTGAAAAGACCTATAGAAGTGAAAGCAGTGAAGAATTAGAAAACAGTCCCTTAATTTCACCCTCGTGGGAGAGCGAGGAAGAGCTCACGAAAGTTTCTCCAAGAAGTGCGGTCAGTTTGATAAGGTAGCGAATTCCATGTTTACCACCCCCATCCACACCGCCACCCACTTCACCCCCCTCACCTCCATCTCCACCCGCTCCACCTCCACCACCTCTGTAGTTCAGTATGGCAAGTGAAATCAAACTACCATGTTCAGAGGAGTAGGAAATGAATACCCAGACCAATTGTGGTTCATGGTAAGAGCAGTATGGGAAGCACAGGGCGTCATGGATGATAATATCAAGAAGGCTATGCTGGTGAGCGCAATGCAGGATCACGCTTTAACATGGTATATCAAGCATTCTAATGACCACCCGAACGTAGGAATTGCAGAGATCCAGACTGCATTGCATAGGGAGTTTAGCAGGCCGAAGTCAGAGATGTAATTAATCATCGGGTTTAAAGAAATGGTGATGCTCCCGGGCGAGACGCCCTGGGATCTGGACTAGAGGCTGAAAAGTACGATCTGCGAATCTAACATGACATTAACGAATGCACAACATCACACATGGTTTGTGGCCTCACTTATGCCACACTTAAGGATGGTGCTGTCACAGCGAAAACTTTCCACCTAGGCCGAAGTGTTGGAGATGGCTATGAGGTTGCATGAGACACCTATACAAGACCCTAGATTGGGAGTCCAAGAGATCCACGTCTAGCTACAAAATCTGTGTCTAGAAATGCAGAGTTTGAAACAGGATAGGGCACCCCGGCCAGAGGCGCGCGAGGAAGTATGGTGGATAAAATGCAAAGGCCAGGGCCACGACAAAGATCACTGTCCAGTATTTTCGAACTACTTGGCAAGAGGAGGGCCAATGCCATTAATACCAGAGGCACAGGCAGGGCCGAGCGTGGCGTCTGCATTATGGTGCACGATCTTCCAGATAGGAGGAAAACATACCATGGATAATTTTCATCTATTGTAGAAGTATACGCAGACGTCCTAGCAGTTGTTTTGTAATTTCTGCAGGTCTGCAGGCCATGACAAACACACCTGTCGAAGCTATGAACTAATGATGGATCAAACTCCTACCTACAGGGTGCAGGCTGAAACACTAGCCCTCGACTCAAATGTAGGGATGGCACGCGTGCTGGGTTTCAGGGGCGCGGTCGGGGTCGAGGAGGAATGGGACTAGGAAGGGGTCGCGGACAAATAATATGTTACAATTGCGGAGAACCAGGGCATTATGCCCACGATTATACGAACCCGACTAGGATATCATGTTGGTACTATAATCAGTTTGATCATGAGGTGAAAGATTGTCCTTCGCTAATAGTGAAGATGCGCGAAAAGGGGGTACTCCAGCCCCCTCCAACCCAGAATTTACAAATGATGAGGTCTGAACTACACGAAGAAGACCCAATTGTAAACATGATGCTCAAGAGCAGTATGACAATGGGAGATGATAAAGGAAAGTAGCCAAAAGAAAGCGCATGGGTTCGTAAGGCTCCTATAAAGGAACCCCAGATTGATTTAGAACGCGAGATGGAGACATTTATGGAAGCTAAGAAGAAATTCACGGAGGCCTCCACTTCAGGTAGTAAGGATCAACTAGAACTAGGGATGGATCCTTCAATGCTCACTACCTTTCTAGAGACATGCATGAAACTGCTGCGCGACAACAGGGCAACCAAAGGGCTACAGGAACTTATCACTAGATGTGCAGGGTCAGGAGAATTGTGTGTGGTCTGAAAACTGGGAAAGCATGCATTACAGACAGGAAGGGAGATGAGGCTGATTGAACAAATAAGCGAGTACGAAATGGATCAGGTAATCCTAGACCTGGGTTCCGACGTGAATGTATTACCAAAGCAAACATGGGAACGCATGGGCCAACTCATGTTACTGTTACACAGTAATTTTTCACTGTCTCCCTGTCAGTCTCCCTACTGTGTCATGAGTTCAAATTAACCATGCTCATGCTCTCTAATGTTGCCAAATGACCCACTTTGCCAAAGTTTTACTATCATCGCGACTTTTGTCAAAATAACCGCGCTGATGGGCGCTCCATAACAGACCAAATGCGCTGCCAGTGCGGAAGCACACGTGTTTCCCGCGCTGGTCGAATTTCATGAGCCAGCACGTTTTTTATTCATATCTGATCGCGCTGACATGACTTTCTTTCTTATTGAGCTGCGATGTCAACGCTCCAGTGCAGTTATAGACCCACGCTGATCCAGTTTGGGCGAGTTTGTTCTAACAGCCGGCCTTCCAGATGACTCTAGACCTGGTTGTTGGCCTTGTAAATGTCGCCCTCCCTTCTCTGGCATGTCTGTTTCGTCATTTGAGCCACCTTCCTTGGAAGTAAGCTTATCCTCCCACCATTTGTGGAGACTCCTTCTCCTATTTAAGCCTCTACCATTGCCATGAGCAGCTAGTTTTTTAGTTTTGGATAGTGTGGAATTCATAGTGCTTGGATTGCTGCTGCTAGTAGGTAGTTGGTGTGGCAAGTGTGGATTTGCTAGAAGAAGCTTAAGGAAGGTTGTGAGTATTGCTTGTGTGAGAGAGAGTTTTGTCTTGGGAGAATCTACCTCCAAGGGTGAATGCTTAAGAGACTTGCTGGCTGGACCCTCTAGAGAAGGACTCAGCGTCAGAACTTTGGTTGTACCTTTCTCTGTTATTGATTAATAATAGATGACTACTGTTATGGTTCCATTCTCATTTGTCTTTGTAATGGTTAATGTGAATTACATCCTTTCTGACTGATGTGTAATTGCTTTTATTAGATTTCACGCTTGTGTTTGTCTTTCTCTTCGTGTGTGCAGGTGTCTATTCACGGAGATCGTGCAGGATCATGACCGGCCAGAGCAAAGGAGTGAGAGCGGCATCTCTTCATCAAACAATAGCGTTGGAATCCAAGTAGGTGTTCATTGCCTCTCTTTTATTTGCAATTAGGAACTTGCACAGTAGCATTGATTGATTGTTGCTAGACCCATTCTGGGCTAGTAGGGATCGCCTCTATCCGTAGAGGGGATTTACCTCTCCAACAATTTGGCGACTCCGCTGGGGAGCTGGCCTTTGTCTCTTTTTGTTCATTCTTGTTCTTGAGTTTGATTGTTACTCTCTTTTCAAAATTGGGGATTAGTTCTCTGCTTTTAGACTTCCTGGTTCAGTCTGGGAGGTGTATAAGTTGTTTAAAGAGTTCTGGCCTTGGTTTGGGAGTTTTTGGCTTGATTCTGCCTCTTTTTTAGCCTCAACGCGGTTTATATCAAAACAGTCGCGCTGATAGCGCATAACTGTCTCTTTGATCCCGTTGTCATCGCGCTTTTACGCAAAACAGTCGCGATGGTTCTGAAATCGAACCAGCGCGCTTAAGTCGTGTGCTTCCGCGCTGACACCGCTTTGTTGCTACGTGTGACCTCTTGTCAGCACATTGTTGCTGAGTGTTACCCGTGCTGATCCTGTAAAATTGAATTTGTTTCAATTTTGCCTCCTGAGCCTGTTGGTTTGACTATCTCCAGCTCTTTCTACTTGGTTTATGACTTGATATTTATTTTTTGAATTGTGAAACACTTGCTTGCGAAGTCTTGTCGGACGAATCTTGTTTTGTGTCCTGTGACCTAGTGTCATCATCCCGTTTTCACTGGATTGACCTTGTTTTATCACTCGTTCACAAAGATTCGTTGCTGCTTGCCTTTACTTTTGCAGAAACCTTCCTCTTTTTGCTTTCTTTGCTTGGTTGTTTGAGGTGATTGTCGTTGGACCAGTCCTCGGATTTTTTCACTACCCAGGCACAGATCACAGTTGCTTGGGTTCAATCGGCTCTTTTCACGCTTGTTGTGTTTTTTCATTGAGTGATTTTACTTCTCTTTACTCGGTGTTGCTGTCTCTCAAAATTCATTTTAAAGTGCACAGTGCCATTGAAAAAGAAATCAAACTAATGTCTTTTGCATTCAATAGTTAATGAAAAGAAGAGCATTTCATTGATTTGTGTTCTCAAAAGAAAAATTTCATTTCTTTGTCATTAGCTGCATTAGATTGTTTGATTGTTTGAGTTCGTTTTGTTTGATTGAAAACTCTTAACCCCCTCACAGTTAGAATTCATCGAACGAAATGGTATTCTTTGGCATGTAGTTTGCATCTAGGTAATTGTGAGAGATCACATGATAAGGCCTGAAACCGAAACTTAATTCAAGATCAACCATAAAATAAACTGAATAAACCTAAAAACGCATTGGAACTTAACGCAAACATCTAGAGGTCTAGGTTAGAGACGTGTTCCGGCGTCTTTAAACATAGTCACTATTGTTTCACATTACGGTTGGGTGATTCCTCCTTCTGTGACTCGATAGTGGTCTAACACAGACTGTGCTCCCACGTACCGTCGCGTATATAGGGAGACCCCACTAGGCTTTTATCCTTGATCCATAGGAAGCCGAGTCTGCCACCCTGCGAACCGTAACGCACCGAACACAGCATTCGGGAAGATTGACTGCAGTACGGAAAGTCCTTGGTTCTCATACGATTGCCAAGGTGTATAAGCAGTTTTACGGATTGCTTGGTAAACCCTTTGCCTAGAATCTCCAGAGCAGTCACTTTTGATCCTTTTCGGACTCCCTAAAAGAAAAGGTTCCAGTGAGCGTCTTGTCACTTCGTGCTCATTAAACATTCGAAGGAGACTAGAGTCATCTTTTCGTCCTTTTCTCGACTCTTGAAACATGAAAAGGTCAAGTTTAGTTCCTGTGTCTTAAAAATTTATTTGGCCACGATTAACGTTACCTGGTTAGATCTTGTGTGCGTTAGCTTGAGTAGGCTTCTTTTTGTTTGCCATGGCAACTTTTCCAGGGTTCACCAACCCAAGTTCCCCTCCTGGCGGGAATCCTGGTCATTTCCCTCCTCTCGGGAATGTTGGTGCTCCTTATATGGCAACGTTATCCCTTCCGGGGTTAACTGTCGGGTTGCATGTTTGGTTGTTTTCAACCTCTTTGGTCCCTGCTATATCGGCTGCTAGTCCATCAGTCCCTCCACCTGAACAACATCATGTTGATCCTAAGGTGGATCTCTACCCTTCGACGCCTACTTCTACATCTTCCTCTTGTACTTCGCCTGGTGAAAGTCTCGATTCGACTAACCAGGTGGCTAAGAAGAAGAAGAAGAAGACCAAGAAGAAGAAGTCTCCTAAGGGAGAGGCTACAAGTATAACTCTTACTCCTTCGAGTACACCTGAAGTCGGGCCCCCTTCCGCTCCTCCGCGAAAGGTTAAGTTTCCTTGTTGATTATGCAAGGAGGACCATCTTCTTCGCGATTTTCCTGGCATTCCCAGGGTACTAGAAGTATGGTCTCGCGATCCGGCCCACCCCTCATCGTTCTTTGAAGCTCACAGTGATGCTACCTTATCAGTTGGGAATGGTAAAGGAAAAGGGAAGATTCGAATCCCCTGTAGACTTTGTGAAGGCAATCATCCCCTTCACCTTTGTCCACTAATGGATAAAGCCTCTGTTGTCTTGGAAAGTCTTACAGCTCCTTCACCCCAACTCCCCGTTGGATATCAACGTCTTTATGCCGCTGTAGATCATCCACCTCTCGACAATGAGATTGGTTCACATTCTTCTCTTGTCCAGGTCCCTCTTCCCGAACCCGGCTGTGTCCAGCCTGTTCCAGACCAACCATTGGTCGGAAAGAGTGTTGACTCGAGTCCGCCGCTCGCTCACTCTGTTTCGGAAGAGAATCACGCCCATGTTCTTCTTGTCTCCTCAGATTCTCCTGAGTCCCGAAATGACTCTCCTAACCCAGCTGCTCCCGAAGGTTCTCCTTCGGTTCCTTTAGCACATGGGGGCAATCATACGATTCCCCCACCAAGTAGTCTGGTCGCTTCCTTTGATTGGAATCGCCTGATCGCTGGTCGCCTTCCATCCCATATGCCTTTCCAGATCACAGTACATGCCTGTGCTAAGGCAGTACCTGGCACTGTTTTGGATGAAGGGGCGTCTGTCAGTCTTATGCCGTACACTACTTGGCAAGCTTTAGGTTCCCCGCAGCTTGGGCCAGTCACTCAGAATCTGTTGGCCTTCGACGGAGGAGCCTGTCCATCTCTAGGAGTTCTCCCGAAGTTCCCTATTACTTTGGGAGGCAAAACTGTCTATATAGACGTCTTGGTTACCAAAGGTGTTTTAGACTTTAGTCTTCTCCTTGGTCGCGACTATGTTTATGCCATGGGGGCCCTCATTTCTTCGCTTTTCCGTGTGGTTTGTTTTCCACACGATGGAAGAATTGTGACTATCGATCAAGTGTCATTCGTTAGTCCCCCAATGCCTCCTGCGCAGTTGTCGTCCCCTCCTAGTTTTTATCCACCAGTTGTATCTGCCCCACCGCAGATCAACTACGTGGCCACCTATCCCGTGCCTGTATCCAGTGATGACGCCGTCGTGCATAGTGTCCTGGGGGCATTGGGCCCTGACTTCCAAGATGTTTCCCTTCCACCGGGAGTGGCAATCTTGGAAGCCCCGACTTTCTATTCATTATGATGAAGTTCGGGTGGAGCATAGTTCCTTTCCGGTGTCAAGCTCCTTAAAAAATGAAACTAGGTTTGGTGGAGCATAGTTCTTTTCCTGTGTCAAGCTCCTTAAAAAATGAAACTAGGTCTGCTGGAGCATAGTTCCTGATCTTGTGTCAAGCTCGTTAAAAAATGAAACAAGGGTTATGAGGATAGTTCTTTTACTGTGTCAACCTCATTAAAAAATGAAACAACTCCCTTTCCAAATCGAGTCTTTTGATTAAGATCTCGTAAAATACAAGTCGAGTCTTTCATCGATCTCGAGAGTGAACCTTCATTCCATCCACTTTGTTGAATGCAATGAAGCTTGGGGGGCATGTACCTCGATTTGCGTCATTATGCCTGGGGGCATGCGAACTTATAACAAGCATAGTTTTTCGTTTCAAGCTTGTGTAAACATGAAACCGAATCCAAGCAGAGTTCTCCATGGTTCAAGCTTGTGTAAAAATGAACCCATACCTAATTTACATCTTGTGATTGCCATTTTTATCTGCTGAATTCTGCTAGATAGGCCTTGGTTGTTTTCATTCCATCGCCACCATCTCTTTGGCCGATCATATGCTCTCACTTGGTTGTTTATCCTTTCCTGAGGAACCACAATGATGAGTGGTTTTATTAGCCAGCCTCTTGACCATTACATTTTTTGAGTAGTTCCACCATTGCTGGAACCAGTTGCTACCTTTTATACCACTCGTTCCTCTAGGACGAGTCTCCTTTAAGCTCTTTTCTGACTCATAAAGATGAAAAGGTTGCCGAGTATTTTCCCTTTTTGACTCGTTAAAGAGAATAAAAATGGAGGTCTGCTTTCAGCTCTTTTCCGACCGTTTAAAGACGAAAATATAGCCGAGTCTCCCTCTCAACTCATTAAAAAGAACGAGAGGCGGTCGCCTTTAAAGCTCTTTTTTCGACCGTTTAAACTAAAAAGATTGCCGGGTGTTTGTCGTTTCGCACTCGTTATTGGCTCCGAAACGACGTAATTCTGACCGCTTTTTTACTTTTTCAGGTCGAAGTCACTACTTACGAAAAGTACTCCTCGATCATACTGGTCGGGCGGTTCTTTCGAGCATTGTTTTATACTTTTTTGGGATCGAGAGACACAACTTTATGAAAAAGGACCCCCCTGGAGTTTTCTTTTCCGCTGTCTTTTCAGACTCTCTAAACAGGAAAAGACGCCGAGGTCTTCCTTTGTCAGGCTTGTTAAAACTTAATGACATCGGACATCGTCAAAATGACGCCTTTCCAAGCATATGCTATCCCCGTCAAGCTTGTCCTCCAAAAATAATCCGGGTACCTGCCAGAAATGGTGGGGAAAATGAAACTGTAATAATGGTCGTGTCAGCAGTATGTTGCTCTTGAACATGGCACTCGTCTGCATTTGTGTCCGGGTGGGATTTCTCATCTTGTTTAACACTAGCCTCCGTGGGTTCAGGTTATCCTATTTGACCTCTCATCTGCTCATTGCCTTGTCACCATGACCTCTGCTCATTTGATGTCAGATACTGCCAGATCCACTGTCGTGCCGCCGATATGTTCAAGAGAAGTTGGCCTCTGCAAGATTACCACCTCCCTCTGATGTCTCACACAAAACATTTTATCCTTCTTTGTCTCGTGTCGATGATGTGGGAAACATCATGGCCCACCTTCGATCAAGGTTACTTCCTGTCGACTTCAGCTCATTATCCAGGAAAGTGACCTAGATACTCCCTTCAGGTGCCTTAGAGCCTGCATGCCCTAATGGTAGGTTCTTCGTGTTCGACGTGAGGTTTTCATCATTGGCCTCCGCTCGGATGATTCTGCGGGTGTTCGACACCAGCTCATTGATTCACACGCCGCGAATTGTACCTATAAGTACCTTGAGGACCATTGTCATTATTGGTGGTACCTCTCACGTCTGTTAACAGTTTTCATTATTGGCTGGTAATCAGATGATGTTCATGCATGTTCGACTTCAGCTCATGTATTCACATGCTTGGACTTGTACTTTGTTCGGGTTGGAATGGAGCGCAAGACCCTGGTTTTTGTCTGTTACGAACCAGGCTACGATTTTGTGGATTATTATTGCATGAATTGTTGATGGATGGCTGCGCCCATACCTGAGTCTTTGGGATGGCTGCGACCATACCTTCTTATCATCATGGTCTTTTCAGCTGGGTGGCTGCGTCCATACCACAAACCTTCTTTATATGTCTTTTGGATGGCTGCGCCCATGCCTAGACTACATGTAATCGAGATATCAGTTGTACATACGTGCAGGTTCTTCCTGGTGGTGTTCCAGTTCAGCGAGTTTTGTAAAGCATTTCACCCCTCCCACTCTCTCGGGCTTCATGCTTTAGGGGGCATCTGTTACACAGTAATTTGTCACTGTCTCCCTGTCAGTCTCCCTACTGTGTCATGAGTTCAAATTAACCATGCTCATGCTCTCTAATGTTGCCAAATGACCCACTTTTCCAAAGTTTTACTATCATCGCGACTTTTGTCAAAATAACCGCGCTGATGGGCGCTCCATAACAGACCAAATGCGCTGCCAGCGCGGAAGCACACGTGTTTCCTGCGCTGGTCGAATTTCATGAGCCAGCGCGTTTTTTATTCATATCTGATCGCGCTGACATGACCTTCTTTGTTATTGAGCTGCGATGTCAGCGCTCCAGTGCAGTTATAGACCCGCGCTGATCCAGTTTGGGCGAGTTTGTTCTAACAGCCGGCCTTCCAGATGACTGTAGACCTGGTTGTTGGCCTTGTAAATGTCACCCTCCCTTCTCTGGCATGTCTGTTTCATCATTTGAGCTAGCTTCCTTGGAAGTAAGCTTATCCTCCCACCATTTGTGGAGACTCCTTCTCCTATTTAAGCCTCTACCATTGCCATGAGCACCTAGTTTTTTAGTTTTGGATAGTGTGGAATTCATATTGCTTGGATTGTTGCTGCTAGTAGGTAGTTGGTGTGGCAAGTGTGGATTTGTTAGAAGAAGCTTAAGGAAGGTTGTGAGTATTGCTTGTGTGAGAGAGAGTTTTGTCTTGGGAGAATCTACCTCCAAGGGTGAATGCTCAAGAGACTTGCTGGCTGGACCCTCTAGAGAAGGACTCAGCGTCAGAACTTTGGTTGTACCTTTCTCTGTTATTGATTAATAATAGATGACTACTGTTATGGTTCCATTCTCATTTGTCTTTGTAATGGTTAATGTGAATTACATCCTTTCTGACTGATGTATAATTGCTTTTATTAGATTTCACGCTTGTGTTTGTCTTTCTCTTCGTGTGTGCAGGTGTCTATTCACGGAGATCATGGAGGATCGTGACCGGCTAGAGCGAAGGAGTGAGAGCGGCATCTCTTCATCAAACAATAGCGTTGGAATCCAAGTAGGTGTTCATTGCCTCTCTTTTATTTGCAATTAGGAACTTGCACAGTAGCATTGATTGATTGTTGCTAGACCCATTCTGGGCTAGTAGGGATCACCTCTATCCGTAGAGGGGATTTACCTCTCCAACAGTTACAGTGGTCCCCTATTCAGTTACGAATGGAAAACCAACAGAAGTTTTTTCCCATGGGAAGATTGCAAGGGGTGACAGTCGATATTGAAGGCGCGAGCGCGTAGGTGGATTTTGAAGTGATAGATATTTTCGATGACAACAATCCCTATCCCGCGCTATTATGGATAGACTGGGCTACTGATATGAACAGAGTCATAAATATGAAGAAGTGCAAAATGATCTTTGAGAGAAAGTCACTACGCGTAGTAGTACCACTAGATCCAGCCGAAGGAGCGCGATACACTGAACTGGTGCGTGATGACGATCTCGACTGTATCTACAAGATAACTGCACAAGGATAGGATTGGGTGAATCAAACTGTGGATGGAAGGATTTCGTGGGAGTGCGAAAGCTACTGCACTTCGGATTCAGACGAGGAGGTAGAGTGATGACAGAATCGACTTCACGAAGTAACAACACCGAACTGCAACATGATGATCAGGTCATTATGTTGTGTAACAACAGAGGCAAGGAAGCTGCCGACTTATGATGGATTGTCAGAGGTGGATGAATTTCTGAACAAGTTTGAAAGTACAGTACCAAAGCAGTAGCAGTTCGATGCACTGAAGTGGGCACTGTGCACAAGACTGGCACGAATGTAGAAGGATGATGCACCTACATTTTGGAAAACCCCAGCTTCGAATGAAAGTCAATCACATGGGGTGGAATGACTTGCATGCCCACCTTTCCCGAGGGGTACAGACATATGTTGTATAAGCGCACCCCAACCTCAGCTTGGAGCATTGGAACAAACCACATCAGTAGGAAAGGCAATGCACGTTACCAATTCTCCACGATGAAGCATTCCATAGGGTGTGTGGAGTACTGAACAAGGTTTACCAAGTAAGATAAACTGACTGGGACCTGCATGTACCAGCGGTTCGGTGGGCCTATAGGACCATATGCAGAAACCTGAGCGCGGAAGTGATTCCAAAAGTGTGAAACAGAGTAGAACCCGAGGTTTCTGAAGGGAACACCAAAAGGGATCTACACGTAATAGCCCCTGCAGTGATGACAACACGTTACGACCAGGACAAAGAAATCACACAGCTACGCAAGGAAGATTATATAAGGATTTGGGAGGCCATTCAACGAGGGAACCTTAGACTTCGCGAACTTGAAGAAGATTGGGTACGATTGAGGAAGAAAAGCATGATGATGGACGCTAAGATCAAAATACTGGAGAAAGGGGTCAAGCAAGCATGTCTCGTTCATAAACCAAGGATGATAAGGTGAGAGACGGATGATCATACCACTATGTTATACGATTTTCGACGAGAATTCATGACTCTGCTACCATGGTTGAGATCGCACCTTACCAAACGCAGTAAAAAGGGGAGCGCACCACATGGGGTAGAACGTGTTGCGCCAGCCGTCACGAGGGTAATTGAGGAGTGTCCACGGACTAGACTGGAAGGCGAATTGGAGTCTCGCACCAATGGTGCGACCACCTGACTAGCCATAGGGAGCACCATCTCAACGCTCCAGACAGTTGAAAGAGAGCATGGGACTCTAAAAGAGTCTGTTTGGGAACTGCACTGTGAGGAGTGTGCGCACAGAATCAGCATGGTACAAGGTCAACGCCCACACACAGGGGGCTACACTACCGCACGAGTTAATTGGGAAGTAAACGTTGACGTCACTCTTCATGACAAGATGTCCAATTTAAGGCAAAAGGGAGTGGGCGACGGGCAATTAAGATGTGAATTAAGAGCTAGATTTCAGACGATCTACCACCAAGGATGCATTAATGACTCAGAAATTGGGGAAATAGTCAAATTCAAATTAAAAAAATGCTATAAAAGTCCCAAGGCTAGCCACGAGACAACACTTGTTCGTTTGAGATTAGAGCTACTACGAAAAGCACAGAGTGTTGAGCGCCAAGCAGGATTTGAGCCCCCAAGTTCACGAACAACCATAGACATTTCGAACAAGATGAAAACTACCAGGAGAGGTTTGGGATTTGTAGAGAGTACCATTGGGGAAGCCACACAAATCCCTATGGTGCAGGTGGGGGATGCACCAGAAATTTCGAAATTGCCCTGGACGCTGAGGCCCAAGACAGATACACAGGCAGTGGGACCAGTCCGCATGTCCCCGTGAAATCCTCGGTTAGGTAAAATTTCTATGGAAGACAAGGGCAAGACTGTTAACCTTGAGACAAATGATGATGAGGAGGACCTCCAGGCTTTCATAGAGGAGATAGAGGTAGATGAATAAATGGAAGAAGACATCTAGCCAGTATAAACTGTAGCAAAACTTCCCGAGTATGTCCCTCCGTGGAAAGGGAAAGCAAAAGTACCCAAGGATTTGGATGTCGCTAAGAGTGCACTCCAAACCCCACTCCTCCCAGATGGAATTATGTTTGAAGGCTCGGTCCTGGGCCGCGTGCCCTCGATGAAATTTGAAGATTGGGACTTCATGAATAGTGAAAAGTTCCCACATTTGGAGACTAGCAACCTCATGAAACAGAGCAAGGAGGGGTCAGTTATAGTGCTAGAGCTGCAGAAATGGCTGCGCAGTGTAGAGAAGGCTGGGCTACTTCACCTACTATGGATTCCACACTTTCATCGGGCACCAATCATGATCTTTGTCATCAGGAAACTGCTTTGCCTAGTGCACGATGGGTACTTGTGGTTGGAGGAGCCTATTCCCATCACGATGGAGCTTATTCACAAGATTTCTCAGCTTCCCTATAAGGGAAGGGACCCCACGGAAATAGCTGGCAAAAGCGGATATTTGGCGCTCGCAGAGGCCATGAAGAAGAAATACAAGTTGGAAAAGAAGTAAAGAGGCTACATAATTAGTAACATTCAAGACAAAGGGGTGTGCATAGCCACCTTGCCGTTGGTGAGGAAGGTGATGAGAAAATGTTGCAGCAACAAGGTACCAGCACTGGTCGTCGCGCTGGCCAAACAATGTGCAAAGGGGGTCCAATTCAACTGGGCCAAATTCCTCTGTGAATAATTTCTAACCAACTACAAAGAAGCTCTAGAGCAGGGCAAGACCTTCCACTACGTATGGTTTCTCTTGTCTATCTTATTGGTGATTGGGGAACTGCCTGAGGACAGTCAGTTCCCTCCTCTTGAACAGGACTTGCCAGAGGCGGAAAAATGTGCATCGCTCTGTGCTACGAAGGATGCCATGAGGATCCACGAGACTATGATCTTCTGGGTGATCATGGAGGCGAGCATCCAGATGTGGATTAATAGAAGGCCGCGCCTATCCCCCATAGTGTACAACAGTCTGCGGAGCTTTGCGGACTTCAAGGCGGATATGCACAATGTGTATATCAAGGCACGTAAGGATCCAATGTAGACCTGGACCAAGCTTCCTTTCATTGCAATTGATGACGCTATCTTCTCCGTGCTCGACTCATGGCCGGCCAAATGGCGTGCCCTGGATCTGGCAGAAAGGGATAACACAGAATAAAAAGGATGCAACCAAGATGCGTGTCATGAATCTAGCCCAGCAGAGACGTAACAAACAAGTAGCTGAGGAGGTAAGGGCCATCTGCAAAGTCGCAAAGGTCGCCACAGAATAGGCCAAGGCCACCGAAAGAGCAGTAGCAGCACAAGCAACAGGGGCCACCATGACACAGGAGGAAAAAGGCTAGGACGTGCCTACAGGACAGGGACCAGATATAGTAGAAGGCGCAGACCTAAGCACGATGCCCACCCAACTAAAACGGCCACACATTGCGGAGCGGTCAGGGTCACGAAAGAAGGCCAAGAATTCCAAACTAGACACCGAACCAATTACATTGACAGAGGATGACCTTTATGACATTTGCGACACAGTTCGCGAGGTCACCTGGGAAGCACTCCAAGAAGCAATGATGGAGCAACAGAATATGTTGGGGGCACTAAGGGTGCAGCTACAGGAACTTCAGGTGCGCCCCCCACAGGAAGGAGTAGTAGCCACCTATGGAGCCACATGTACAATAGTAACGGAGCAGCTACTGTGCGCAAAAATGGGCAACGCCATAGTGTTGCCGGAAGGAGAACTAACAGCGGAAAGCGAGGAGGACAGAGCCGTGGTGGGTAGGATCAAGGTACTGGGCCTAAACTGGGCTGCCCTTCCACAGGATATATTATATCAGCTGCAGGATGGAGCGACAGCCGAACTTCGAGTGAGGGAAGGATGCGCAGTGCAGATACTCAGTGAACAGAGAATCAACATTGAGCAGCTTAGTCTCCAGCGTGATGAAGTGCTTGCACAGAAGCAGCAGCTGGAGAAAATTGTAGAGGAAGCATGTCGCTGTGTTCTAGAGCTAGAAATCATGACAGACCTACTAGTTGGAGTGCGAATCCACAAATTAGCCAATGGATTCTGTGAGGCGAAGGAGGAAGCAACGAGGGTACAACTGGACCTCAACCTTCTTATTGTCGAGCTGTGGTTAAAGGCGCAGTCCTCTACGCCCCCGCAAGTTAGGGAATAGCGTGCTGGCAATGTTCAGAAAGGGCTGGAGGAAATAGGATAGGCAGTACAGAACTGCACCAATATGTTGGAAGAATCCTTCGCGGTCCTCACTTCGTTACAAGAGGACCCCAACACACAGCGCCTAGAAACAGAGGTATGGGAGCTTCAAGCTCAGTATGATAGTGTGTGCGGAATGACATAGATAGTTGTCCTAACCCAGCGGCTTGTGAAGATGCATCAGGTAAAGGCATTGAAGGAACAAGTGGATGTCGCGCAACAGAAAGAGGCAGTCCTTAAAGCGCGCGTCCAACCTTGGATTGATGAGGCCTTCCTCATCACTGTAGACATCAAAGGAAAGCTTGCACAGATGAAGGTGATGCATTCCTTAAGACAAGTATTTGCCCCTGATAGCAAGACTTCAGCCGAGAGAGTGGATCAGATCCAGCAGACTGTAGCTCAGTGCGTCACAAACCTCGGGGAAGCGAAGGAATAGTTGGAGGGGCTCCGTGCCAAGATCGCCGCACTAGCAGAGTGACTCGGGACGAGTCATGATGATTGTGTTGGGGTCCTGTTGGGCATGGAATCCCCCCCATAACAAGTTTTAGGGCTCAAAGCCCACATTTTGGGTCAAAGATGGCGTAGAACTCTGCGAATTTCAGGCGCGGAGTGTGAAGTGTACAATTGAGTCATAGGGTTGTCTGCCCTAAGAATTGTACTGTAAATTAGTGTAAAGTCAGCCTACCCATGGTCCCTAGACCATGGGATTGTATAAATAGAGCGAGGCTCCAAGTTGTAAAGTCAGTCAATGATAGGAAAAATAGCGAAGGAATGGTTCGAGCTTAGAGTAGAGGTCTAAGTGTCTTGGGTTGTAGTAGGAGGAAGAGGCTCTGTAGATGAGTGTGTAGAAGCCTAGTGGAGTCCGCAACTGAGTGCATGGACCCCTGCAGCTGAGTACGCAAGGCAGTGTCGAGGTTGTAAGCAAGATTGGAAATTAATAAAAGAGAAGTTAATTCATATTCCTTTGTATTTGCAGTGCATTATCTTCTTTATCATTGTATTCATTTATGTATTGCGCACACCGTTATGGTTGACGAATATGTTGTAATAACAATAAATCTGGCACACATAAGCTAACTAATCAGTTAATAAGAAAGAAGCTTTGGTATTATTCGAGTCGTGCCCCAAGTAGGGCTGCGTGGAAGCCGCATCGCAGGTTGTGAAGGGATCGCAAGTGCGCGCAGTGATAGGTCAGACTGCAGACCTCCAGAAGCCCATCAGACATCCTAAGGGTGTGGAAACCTAGTTCTAGCACCCTCCCATACTACTTCAGGTGAGACCTCAGTTCGCGCTCCACGAACTGTTGCCGAAAGGGCCAGTAGTACCAAGATTTGCTTGGCTAAATCACCTCTAAACCTGGGTCAGGCCCCACTAAGCCAACAAGAGGGCTTGGTGGAGTCCTTACGTAGGAGGGATAAGTGATATGCTATAAGTATAGGAAACTAAATGAGCATGAGAGAAACTAAATTACTCATGATCTTGAGTTGGCAGTTATTATTCATGCCTTGAAGATGTGGAGGCATTATCTTCTTGGCAAGAAGTTTGTGTTGATGAGTGATCAAAGTGGGTTGAGATATTTGTTTTAGCAGTCAAATTTGAAAACCAGGCAAGATAGATGGTTGGCTACCCTTATGAGTTTGACTTTGAGATTAGATACATCAAGGGTAAGGAGAACATGGTTGCGGATGCTCTAAGTAGGAAAGTGTAGTTGAACCATGTTGCAGTAGTGAGCTCATATGCGACAAATTTATAGGATCGAATCATACATGCAAGACAAAAGGATGACAAGTAAAGGGAGATTATGCTCAGTTATAGTAGGGTACATGTGATGAGGATGTGGATTATCATCTTACAATAGATGGCTTGGTGAGATTTAGGGACAAGATCTATGTGCTAGATGACAGTGAACTCAAGAAGCTTATCTTGAGGGAGTTTCATGTAAAACCATATTCGGGTCACCTAGGATATTAGAAGACGTTGACAACAGTAAAGAAGTTCTACTTCTGGATAAATTTGAAGAAGGAAGTGGAAAGTTTCATGGACAGATGATTGGATTGTCATTCAGTCAAAGCAGAGTGTAATCATCTAGGTGGATTGCTTCAGCCTATTATGATTACAGAGTGGAAAAGGGAGGTCATTTCCATGGAATTCATTACAGGTCTTCTTAGGACATTAAGGCAGCAAGATTCTATCATGGTTGTGGTAGAGAGGCTAAGAAAGGTAGCTCACTTAATTCTAGTGAAGACTGCCCGTTCATCTAGTGAGGTAGCACAGGTCTTCATAAGGTAGATCGTGATATTGCATGGCGTTCTGTTGTGACTATCAACAACCCCCCCTTTTATTAGTGTTAGTAATAACATTAATAAATGGGGACCCTTCCAAAAAATCAAATCTTAGCATTTAATGTTGCCTTTTTTTTTAAGAATAAAACAAGGTGTCAAAGGGAACTTGCTAAAACATGGAAATTTACCTTTTCATATTCCAAGTGCATAAAACTTCACAAACTATGAGTTTCCTATAAAAAGCACTACATGACCATAAGGCCTAAGAATAGCATTATAATGGAAAGTCTTGAATATTTAAGTAAACCATGAAAAACCCACTTTAGAAAAGATTATTCTCGCATCGCAAAAGGTTACAGCAAACACCCCTTATAAAAGTTACTCCTTGAAAATGCGATCTGCAAAAATGCGAGATCATGAAGCTTACAACCTCATTGCATCGCAAATTCTAATACCATGGCGCTACTTTATGTAACATAATCAAATAGCGTGAAATGTGATAGAATCTCGCAAATCGCATATCACAGCAGCTCATGTGGCAGTGGTTTTTAACGAAAGCAGATTTGCGATATAGCGATCTATGATATTGCGAAGCAAATTGCAAAATCGCTTTTATCACAATTCAAAAAGCTCAAGGTTCTAGGACAGTACTTTCTGGCATCGATGCAAAGTTATGAAAATTAAAGTTTAGCATAACAATCCATTAGTGGTCATTTATTAAAAACGATTAGGATCCGTGTAAAGGACTATTTGACACAAGTTGATATCTTTTGATGTGATTCAGAATTAAAGACCTCCCGTCACCTTATTTTCATCCTTCTGTTGATTATTCCTGTATTAACTATCATCTTTATCAAATTTTCTCTCTCTGCTTGCAACTTTCAGGAAGAACACACAGAGCGTAATATACAAAGAAATGGGGAAGAAAGGCAAGGCTCCCGCATCTGAGAAGATAGAAATGACCCCATTATTCACAGACACTACCTGTAGTCGGGATGCAGGGATATCTACGTGGGAAGCTATGTATCAGTGGTTAAAGGACGAACAATAGAGAATTATGGAAGTTACAGTTACAGCAAATGGATGCGGCTCTTCTCAAGCATCCTTAACTGAACTTGCATGCGTGTTTCTACACCGCATTGCGGCGAGGCCAAAGATACTCCCCTACACCGACATGGTGAAATGGATTATAGATGATGTAGACATATCCGACAGAGAGTTCAAGATGGCTAGCCAGGAAGTCATGGGGTCATTTACTCCAAACAATTTAAGACATATGTACCACTTACTAGAACCCCAGGCTAGCTACAACAAGCAATTTGTCGAGAAGTTCGCCAAGGAGAATGAAGACTTGGTAGAATGCACAAAGCACTGGTCAAACAATGAGGAAAGACTAAAAAAGGATAAAAACGGTATGTATGCCACTGGCTCTCTTTGTTCTCCTTACTGTTTTTCCGCTGCAATGTTATGTAGACTGTTTGGGAAACCAGACATCAACAAGTTTTCATCAGAATGGTTACCTCTAGTGGATGCGGCTATCAATGCCACAATAATGAATTGGGCCCAAATCCTGTCAGATAATTTAGCCGTTGCAATTTTAGAATACAGAAGAAAGAGAAGCATTGCTTCGAGGGTTTACCCTCCATTCTTTCTGAGCGCCTATGTTATGGACGCTATTTGTTTTGTTTCCGATTTTTCTATTATGGGATGGAAGTGGACAGTACAAAATCCACTTCCCATTCAGATTTATCACAAAGTCATGTGGGAATCAAGTTTTGTGCCACATTTCTTCAAAATTTGTCACGGAGTTATACTCCCAATCCATAAAAAGATCTACAACAGAGATGCCCCAAGGTTTTCCCAAGAAGCTGAGGTGGATATTCTCTCCGTGGCAAGGTGGTTTGGGGAAGAATTTTTCACGTATATTAGAGTGTTTGGTAGCATTGCTTCACCCCATGTGCTACCTTATTACGTCCCAGACAAACTGATGGCTAGGGAGATAGCCTATCAGACCTGCGGCGTGGGGGGAATGAGCAAGGTACTGAAAGATTCCAAGAAGGCCATTTGGCCCCAATTTCTTGTAATATGCAGAGCATTTGCATTGCATGGCTTAGGCCATGCTTTCAAAGAAGTTGATAATGTATTATGTTTACAACTGCCAAAGTTCCTGGGGAGGCAATATGATCCTTTTGGTGTTGTAAGTAATTTTACCATAATGGTTAAAATAAAAGTATTTTCCCATGAAGAAGATCTCTTTGATGATGTTTTCCTGCAGAAAAACACCTTCAAAGAGGTTCAACATACAACACGAATTCTTTTTGACCAAGAAAATCTCCAAAATTTTGACAATTACAGAAAACAGAGGTTCAATTGTTACTAAAAGAAAAAGAGGATAGGATTTTGTTTTGGGAACAACAGTTACAACAAGTCAGCATCAATCAACAAGCAGAAACATAATTGGCAAAACTCCAGCAAGACTTCCAGCAAATGCAATTGGCACATCAAAGTAGTTTGGCTAGTAAAGAAGAACAGTTACAGGGTATGATAGAACTGCATAAAGATGATCCCAAAATTGGGGAGTTTATCACAGAGGCACTTGCTCTCAATTCCCAGCTCTTGCAGTAGAAAGAACTACTATGCCAGAATATTTTGCAATGGAATTCCCATTGTGAAATGAGCGATAATATTACAAATCAATTCGTAGAATTACGACTTAAATATGATTCAATTTTTAAGAAGGTCTCAGAGTTCTTGAACTAGCAGAAATCTGAAGAAGGAAAAAGAGCAGACATGCCCAGAATTGATGAAATGCACAAGAAAATTTTATTCGCGAAATGGGATTCTTGGCTAAAGGAAGAAGAACAGGAAATGGAAGATGTAGTGGCAATAGCGAACAATGTCATTGAATGCATAAATGAAAATATACACAAGGCAAATTTGGTGGCAGAAACAACCCCCAGCTTTCTTCCGAAAGTGCAGCAGCTACAAGCAGTGTGGAAATAGGTAGCAGAGGAAAAGGCAGAGGCGGTTAAACAGGTAAAGAGATTGAACTGGGAAGCATACTGGCAGTACCTGGCGAAACCACATAGCCAATGGATGACCCTGAAGTTCCTGATGACTTCTGCGGAGAAGATAGTGCCAGCTCTTACCAACGCCGTATTTGCAAGACAATTAAAAGCTGAAGTCGGCCAACCGACATTCTTAAAACTGATGCTGGATATTTGCGATCTAAAGAATCAAATGCAGGATTAGTCATAGATACATTTATTTTTGTTTTAGTTTATTTTTGCTTAAAATGAGGCAGGTCGTTTAAACCTCCTCATCTATTTTTGTAAAATTTGTTTTCAGATTTCATACAGTAGTATTTAAACCCCTCTCATGCATTTAGAGAGGGGTCCAGAGTTTTATCAAAAACGATTCTTCAGAACGTGAATTTTGCCCCCCACTAAGGAGGTTTGATAAAATCAATCAAACGAGATTTATTTTCTATATGAGTTTAATATCTACTACTGAACTGCACTTTTGTAATCGTAGTGGATGTTAAGTGATTTGAAGATAGATTTATTTTGCTGCAGCTCATGAGTAGGACGTATTACAAATGGTATTTTTATCTACTAATACTTTTTACTTATGTTTCAAGCAATAAATTATTTTTAGTTATTTATATATGAAAGTTTGAAATGTTTAGTTATCATTATTGCACTTCTGTATGGTGATGACTTACTCTTTATGTTGAATATGTGAATGACTCTTATGCGATATATTTCTCATAATTGTTTTGGCTAACTTCTTATACGAAACAATAATTTTTAAATGGATTCTATTCTAATTGTGATTGAATGATCTTCATTATCAATCGCTTTTATAAATTATTTTAGATCGCATAAGTAAACGTTACTCATGGGATAGTTTTAGAATTAGATCTTTTCTTTGATTATGATAGATTGCATATAATAGTTAGAAGATAGATTAGATTTAGAACAAGTATTCACCCATAAAACCCTAAAAAGAAAAACATCATCCCGTTAGCACACACATCATAAACAGATTGGGAAACTAGTCCCATCATCCCCAGTCGGAGCCACTATTCGAAACGGAAAAGGAGCTGCATTAAGGTCTAGACCGAGTGGTTATCCCCCTTTTTGGAGACCCGATTTTTCAAGCCTTCAACATATTTAGTGCTAGAAGGAGGGTCTGACTGTGAATGGCAAGTAAATTTACATCTTCATGCCATTCTAAGAGTAAAACTCCCTCACCATCACCCTCAACTTCTTGTTCGCATTCCAAATATTCCATCTTTGAACCAGAAGTTGAAAAGAAAAATACAGAGCACATTAATGAAATCTGAAACAAGCCAGAACATTCTTCTTCAGATCCCCTTGAGTTACAAACTTTACTTCATAAGTTACAGGGAATTTCTATATTTAAAGAATAATCTAAGTTATCCCAAGGTAGTGTCACTTCTCATTTGACCCCATCTCAATGACTGACTAGAGCACAAAGCAAAAAGTTAGGAATACCACCGGTTGAGTTTCCTCTACTAATTCATAAGAAAGCTAGGAAAACACTAGTAGAATCTCAGAGTGAGGTTCTATCATCTTCTTCGTCTACCATCCCATCCATATCATCACAAGTTCATTCATCCATCCCTCAACTCCAGATCGTGGTTCACACAGGTACAGGAACAACATCCTCCTCTACCCAATCACCTTCAACTACTGCCACACCTCCTCCTACTCATACTCCAACGATGGCAGGAAATCCACCACCAAGGCCATGGGCCAATCCAGGAGCTGTAAGAATGCCTGCACCTTTCTCACAATTACCAGCTCATCCTGAGAAATGGTTGCCCAAATTCAATCTTGAAAATGATCAACTAGCCGAGGAACACATAAATAATTTTATGCTATCCATTAATTTGAATGGAGTAACAGAAGAGGATGCAGTTGTACGACTATTCCATTATACGTTACAAGGAGCAGTAGGATCCTGGTATTTTTCTTTACCAGCAAGCTCCATTAATAACTGGGATACGTTTCAAGATCAGTTCTTAACAAAATTTTGGGATGATACATCAACATCAACTTTAATAAATGATATCTCTAATTTAAAAGCAGAACCAAAGGAACCGATTAAAGATTTCAACTCTTACTTTAATAAATTGTTGAACAAAATACCAACAACGACTAAGTCGAGTGATGAAGTCCAAAACGAGTCGTATATTTCTGCTTTACCATCAAATTCAGCTATCTTTGTAGATAAAGCTGCCAAGCCAATGCTAGCAGAAAACGTGAAAGAGGAAATAGCTGTAGAAAAGCATATCCTAGCCGTAGAAAATAAAAACGTTGTAGATGAAAGAAAGTCTAAAAAAGTGTATTTTAGAGATGATCCTAAGAAAAAACAATCAAAGGACCTATTCGACTTGGAAGGGTTACAGAAAGTCTTGAAAACCATGTCCAACGAAATGGTTGATATAAAGAAACAAGTAGAAGAAACCAATTCCAAGAAACCTTTTGAACCCTTTAGAAGAAATCCTTCAACTGATCCTAAACCACCAAATGCTATAACAAATGCAGAATCAAAAGGGGAAGTGGAAGAAGTTTCGAATGAGGAAAAAATCGATGATGATGAAGTTGTAGAACTACAAGGAATGTGGTCTTCATTCTTCCAAATGAAGAATATCAAGATGCATTACCTGTTGCTACTAGAAGTAGAAATCAACTTGATCCTCCACAATCCAGTTCTAAATAGAAAAACCCAAGCCAGACTCCTAAGGATAAAGTCGCAGGTAAGAAATCCTCACCAAAGGCTACTCAGACAAACCCAATTCAATCTGATTCAACAACTCCATCCAAAATGCTTACCATTTCAGATGAAATGAATTATAACATTGTTGAAGATATGAAGAAAACCAGGGCAAACATCACTTTTCATGAGCTTAGCAAATTAAAACATCAACAGAAATTGCTCTTGAAAGAGGTAAACGCAGTATCTATTACGCCTCTTCCTGTCGCTGTAATTTCAGAAGCTACTCATGAAATGGGAAAACCTCCTACTGGCATTGCAAATAAAGTCGATCCAAATGACATCGCTTTGATTGGGGGAAGATCAAAATCCCATACTCCACCATTTCTCCTTACCTTTGAAGTTTTCAATAAAAGTTTGCATAACTGTTTGATAGATTTTGGTGCCTCATCTAACATTTTACCTAAAACAGTTTGCACAAAGTTAAATTTCCAACCTCAGAAATTTGCAGTACGAATAGTACAGCTAGACCGATCTCAAGTAGATGTTATCGGTGAACTTAATCAAGTGACCATAAGGCTTTTATCAAACCCAAAGGTATGTCAAGTTATTGATATACTTGTCGCAAACATCCCTGAATTTTATGGACTAATCCTTAGCAGGGATTGGTCAGAAAAGCTTCACGGTTACTTCGCGACTGACTAGTCTCATATGTGGCTCCCTTACAACGACAAACCAAATCAGATCAAGGTTGAACGAGAAAGACACCAAAAGTATATAGTGATGGAGTTAAAAGGATGAAACGAGCTTGTTGCATACAACAATAACATAGTTGGAAACTATTTTGTTGATTCCTTCTTAGGGAATTTCAATGATCATACTTCACCTTTTTTGGAAAATTTAGTTTTATCTCAGATAGAAAATTTATCTCAAACGAACTCTTCTAGATGCATTAATTTTGTAGATAAACCTGTAAATAAAAATTTGTTTTGGAAATTATTTTTTGATGGTTCTAAGTCTAATGATGGAGCAGGAGCAGGTTGTATATTAGTCAATCCAAAAGGAGAAAAAACCATGTGAACATGTAGACTCGAGTTCGATTGTACAAGCAACACTGTTGAATATGAAGCGTTAGTTCAAGGGTTATACAAGGGAATCAGGCTTAATATCAAATATCTACAAGTATTTGGAGACTCTGAGATTGTTATCAAACAGGTAAGAAATACTATACATTATCTGTCAGGACACTTGAAACACTATCAAACTTTAGTACAAGACCTGACCTCACACTTTACAACATTCAATATTTCATCCATTTCGAGGCTCCAAAATGCTAGTGCTGATCTCCTTGCTAATGTAGCTTCCAAGCTTATTCCATCAGAGGACTATAGCCAGAGAGATTCTCGATTGAATTAATATTTAGACCCTCCATTCCTGATAACATTACCAATTGGAGAGTTTTCAACAATGACCCTGATATTGTGAGTTTTCTGACATCAGAAGACTCTTACGATAGTCAGATAATTGATGAAGACCAACACGACAAGTAGCTGGAACAAGGAAACAACAATAACGCTATACCAAAATTCGTAGTCAAGTTAGAGGACCTATATGACTTAAAGAACAAATTCAAACGGTTCACCAATTCAAAACTTCAGAGTTCAACTATGAGATATCAATTAGTGAATCTGGGGACTGACATAAAACCACAGAACATCAACCTAAGTCTTGGTCTAACGTCCGAGGAAAAATCAACTTTCATTCAACTGTTGAAACAATATAAGAGTGTCTTTGCTTGGAATTATGATGATCTTAAAACTTACGACACTTCGATTATACAACATACAATTCTGATGATCTCTGATGAAAATCCTGTTCAGCAGAAATTGAGGAAAATCCATCCTAATTTGGAAAACTAGATTAAGTCTGAGTTGAACAAATTACTAAAAGCCAAGATTATATTTCCTGTTAGGCATTCCAGATGGGTCTCCAACCTGGTCCCAGTCAGAAAGAAAAACGGTGATATTCAGATTTGTATTGACTTTTGAAATCTCAATAAAGCTTGCCAAAAGGATAATTTTCCACTGCCCTCTATGGAACAGATATTACAATCAGTCATAGGGTATGAATTAATATCCTTTTTAGATGGATTTTCAGGGTATAATCAAATCTTGGTCCACCCAGACAATCAATTGAAAACTACATTTAGAACGAAATGGGGCACTTACGCATATCAAAAGATGCCATTTGGGCTGATCAATGTCGGTGCCACATTTAAAAGGGCCATGGACATTGCGTTTAAAGGATTAATGAATAAGTCAGTGGTGATTTACTTCGATGACATAACAGTATATTCTAAAAAGTGCAGTAATCATCTCAGAGACTTAAAACAGATCTTCCAGCGTTGTCAAAAATATGGAATCTCACTTAATCCCAAAAAATCCTTTTTTGCGTTAAGTGAAGGAAAACTTCTTGGATTCATAGTGTCCAAATTTGGAATCCGTATTGACCCAGATAGGATTAAGGAAATTTCTGAGATATCTTTACCCCATAACAAAAAAGCAATGCAGTCTTTCCTTGGTCAGATCAATTTTGTTAAAAGACTTGTCCCTGACTTCTCAAGAATCGCATCACCTCTCTAAGCCATGATAAAGAAAAAATATCTCGTCAAATGGGTATTGCAGAACATGAAGCGTTTGACTTGATAAAACAAGTGATTATAAATGCCCCGTCTCTAGCAACTCTAAACTTTTCCAATCCTTTCACTCTTTATACATTCACCTCTGAGAAATCGTATGCTGCCATACTCACACAAGCAAATCAAGATAAAGCTGAAGCCCCAATTTCCTTCTTCAGTTCAAACTTGCAAGGAGCTGAATCAAATTACTCCAATGTTGAGAAACAGGCTTATGCTATATTCAAAGCAATTAAGCACTTCAGACCCTTCCTTCTAAAGACTCATACCAAAATAATAGTACCATTTCTAGAGGTAAGAAATCTTTTGGTACAGAAAGATGTGGGCGAAAAGAGGGAAAATTGGGTCACAGCCCTGCAAGAATATGATGTTGAAATTAAACCAACAAATATTGTAAAAGGTCAAGGTTTTTGCAGGATGTTTGCAGTAGCATCTCACATATCAGAAACGCAGTCTCCGAACAGTGAAGTACAAGTGTATGAGGTAAGCCTAAATGATACGGAATCAAGGTATGCTGATATCATGTTCTACTTAAAAAATGGATATGCTCCTCCACATTTGAATCATATAAAGAAAAGAGCCCTAAGGCTAAAAGCTAAAAAATATCAAATTGTAAATGATGTAGCCTTTAGGATGAATTATGATTCTATTCTCCTCAGATGCCTTGAGAAAAATGAAGCAGAAAAAGTATTGCAGGAACTTCATGACGGACCAGCAGGTGGACACTACGCAGGAGATGCAACAACACATAAAATCCTGCCTGCGCACAAGCTACTACTGGCCAACTTTATTTAAAGATGCACATAGCTATGTAAGGAGATGCCAGATTTTCCATACTACTGCAGGAAGAAAAAAGAAGCCATCATTACCATTACAACCGGTCAATATCGATCAACCATTTGAACAATGGGGATTAGATATAATAGGTGAGATTGTTCCTCTTTCTTCTAAACAACATAAATACATCCTTACAACTATCGACTACTTTACCAAATGGGTAGAAGCAGTTCCACTCAAGACAACCAACTTTGAGAGTATCATCGAATTTATAGATCAATTCATAATCACCAGGTTTGGCTTACCTTCTGCTTTAATGTTTGATAATGCATCATATTTCTCAAGTAATGCTATGACAGATTTTTCTCTCAAAAGAGGTTTTAAGCTCAAATATTCTGCTAATTATTATCCGCAAGGGAATGGGTTGGCTGAATCAACAAACAAAAACCTTATTAGAATCATCAAATGGACTATTGATCAAAATCATAGAAACTGGCATAAGTCTTTAATGTATGCTCTTTGGGCAGATCGAATAACTCAGAAAACCTCCATTGGCACTTCTCCTTTTAATTTAGTTTATGGGAAAGAAGTGGTCTTACCAAAAAATCTAGCTATTCCTTCTTTAGCCTTAGTTCAATTCATTGAAGAAACCCCCTCCTCATCCTTGCAATTAAGACAATTGCAGATCCTTAAGCTTGAAGAGGAACGAGAAAAGGCCAGAATTACCCACGCACATCATCAACAATTAGTAAAATCTTATTTTGATTCAAACTCGGTGTCCAAAAATTATTTTCAACTTGGAGACTTAGTATTAAAAAGGGATAAAGCCCATGAAGAGAAAGCAAGCATACTAAGTTTCAAAGGATGTGGCTTGGACCATTCCAAATTGTCGAACTCATCGGTCCATCAACTTTCATGTTACAAAATTTAGCAGGGAAAAGAGAGTCTTTACCTATTAATGGACAGATCCTAAAGAAATATTTCCCATAGAAGGTGATCTCTTCTATTTTCTGTAGATTATAGTTTTTAGTTAAGTGTTATTTTAATAATAAAATAGGTTGAGAATATTCACTTTTGGTTTCCACGAAAAGAATAGTGTCTCAGGTCAATTTTGTTTTTTCGCTTGTATAAGTGGGAGTAGTTAGGAAAATTAATCTCCATTTTTGAACCATAGGGACAAGTGCTATCATTCTGAAAATTTTACTTGTTCTTTTGTTTCAACTATACAAGTTTTGGTTAGGATCAATCTTAGGAAGAAGTTTTCCTTATATGAGTCATAAAAGGT
This sequence comes from Pinus tabuliformis, assembly GCA_031772625.1. NCBI lineage: Eukaryota > Viridiplantae > Streptophyta > Pinopsida > Pinales > Pinaceae > Pinus > Pinus tabuliformis. The sequence continues at coordinate 870,264,950 of CM062817.1, forward strand.
ATCAATAACAAAACAAAGATTCTCTGCGGAAAATCTATTTTTAAAACTCTACAATTGTCGTCTAGAAGAATTCTTAAGGAACCAATGACTCCCCCCCCACTCAAGGAAATTGTGAGATTCAAAGAGTAATCGAACTATGCACTTTAAACTTAAAGAATAAGAGGTCTCATCAAGAGCCAGCTTATCATGATCATAAAGATTATAACTAACTGACATTGCCATACTGCATATCAAAACAGGGTAACGGCTCTAGATTGTTTCAATCAAAAGACAAGGGGTGTCATCATGAGCTAACTTGTTCAGTTAAGTTATAAATCAAGTGAATGGCACTGTCAATTTTGGCCACCAAACCAAGACATTGTTCTTTAAGTATTAAAAGAGAAATAAGAAAAGGAAAAAAGCAATAAGTGTATATGAGGGTTTATCTTTAAGAATTGCATGTTTCTCAAGCAGGACACTAGATCATTGCTGGGTAACAGGTAACCCTGTCGAGGCTATGAACGCCTGCTGGCAGCAAAGGCTCTACCTACGACAAATGAGTACACCTAAACTGATCTAAAGAGATGTCTTTGTTTTTATCTTTACAACCAAGTAATGAATGATGTGAGTAAAATGAATAATTCTGAGAAGAAGATAATTAGAATAAAGATAGTTAGAACAAGATGTTGTTATTAATAAATAGCACTATTTACCTTATATTTCTACAATAAAGTTTCATTTTCAAAACCATTTCTATTTTGAAAGTTTTAGAAAATTAAAAAAACCATCAGAGATAACTAGTTCTTCCAAGTGAATTGCAAATTGTTGTGACTATCAACAAACCCCTCTTTTATTAGTGTTAGTAATAACATTAATAAATGGGGACCCTTCCAAAAAATCAAATCTTAGCATTTAATGTTGCCTTTTTGTTTTTAGAATAAAACAAGGTGTCAAAGTGGAACTTGCTAAAACATGGAAATTTACCTTTCCATATTCAAGTGCATAAAACTTCACAAACTATGAGTTTCCTATAAAAAACACTACATGACCATAAGGCTTAAGAATAGATTTATAACAGAAAGTCTTGAATATTTAACCATGAAAAACCCGCTTTAGAAAAGATTATTCTCACATTGCAAAAGGTTACAGCGGACATCCCTTATAAAAGTTACTCCTTGAAAATGCAATCTACGAAAATGCGAGATCATGAAGCTTACAACCTCTTCGCATCGAAAATTCTAATACCGCGGTGCTACTTTATGTAACATAATCAAATATCGCGAAATGCAATAGCATCTCACAAATCACATATCACAACAGCTCATGTGGCGGTGGTTTTTAACGAAAAAAGATTTGCAATATAGCGATCTGCGTGTGAAGAAAATCACAAAATCACTTTTATTGCAATTCGAAAGGCTCAAGGTTCTAGGACAATACTTTCCGGCATCCGATGCAAATTTATGAACATTAAAGTTTAGCATAACAGTCCATTAGTGGTCATTTATTAAAAACGATTAGGATCAGTGTAAAGGACTATTTGACGCAAGTTGATATCTTTTGATGTGATTCAGAATCAAAGACCTCCCGTCACCTTATTTTCATCCTTCTGTTGATTATTCCTGTATTAACTATCATCTTTATCATATTTTTGCTCTATTCTTGCAACTTTCAGGAAGAACACATAGAGCGTAATATACGAAGAAATGGGGAAGAAAGGCAAGGCTCCTGTGTCTGAGAAGATAGAAATGACCCCATTATTCACAGAAACTACTTGTAGTAAGGATGCAGGGATATCTACATGGGAAGCTATGTATCAGTTGTTAGAGGACGAACAACTGAGAACTATGGAAGTTACAGTTACAACGAATGGACGCGGCTCTTCTGAAGCATCCCTAGCTGAACTTGCATGCTCGTTTCTATATTGCATTATGGCGAGGCCAAAGATACTCCCCTACACCGACATGGTGAAATGGATTATAGATGACGCAAACATGTCCGATAGAGAGTTCAAGACAGCCAACTAGGAAGTCATGGGGACATTTACTCCAAACAATTTGAGGCTTATGTACCACTTACCAGAACCCCAGGCCAACTACAACAAGCAATTTGTCGAGAAGTTCGCCAAGGAGAATGAAGACTTGGTAGAATGTACAAATCACTGGTCAAACAATGAAGAAAGACTTAAAAAGGATAAAAATGGTATGTACGCCATTGGCTCTCTTTGTTCTCCTTACTATTTTGCTGCTGCAATGTTATGTAGATTGTTTGAGAAACCCGACATCAACAAGTTTTCATCAAAATGGGTGCCTCTAGTGGATGCGGCTATCAATGCCACAATAATGAATTGGGCCCAAATCCTGTACGATAATTTAGCCATTGAAATTTTAGAATACAGAAGAAAGAGAAGCATTGCTTCGAGGGTTTACCCTCCATTCTTTCTGAGCGCTTATGTTATGGATGCTATTTGTTTTGTTTCCAATTTTCCTATTATGGGATGGAAGTGTATGGTACAAAATCCACTTCCCATTCAGATTTATCACAAAGTCATGTGGGAATTAATTTTTGTGCCACATGTATTCAAAATTTGTCACAGAGTTATACTCCTAATCCATAAAAAGATCTATAACAAAGATTTCCCAAGGTTTTCCCAAGAAGCTGAGGTGGATAGTCTCTTTGTGGTAAGGTGGTTTGGGGAAGAATTGTTCACGTATATCAGAGTGCTTGGCATAATTTCTTCACCCCATGTGCTACCTTATTACGTCCCAGACAAACTGATGGCTAGGGAGATAGCCTATCAGACCTGCGGCGTGGGGGGAATGAGCAAGGTACTGAAAGATTCCAAGAAGGCCATTTGGCCCCAATTTCTTGTAATATGTGGAGCATTTGCATTGCATGACTTAGGTCATGCTTTCAAAGAAGTTGATAATGTATTATGTTTACAACTACCAAAGTTCCCGGGGAGGCAATATGATCCCTTTGGTGTTGTAAGTAATTTTACTACAATGGTTAAAATAAAAGTATTTTCCCATGAAGAAGATCTCTTTGATGATGTTTTCCTGCAGAAAAACACCTTCAAAGAGGTTCAACATACAACACGAATTCTTTTTTGACCAAGAAAATCTCCAAAATTCTGACAATTACAGAAAATAAAGGTTCAATTGTTACTTAAAGAAAAAGAGGACAGGATTTTGTTTTTGGAACAACATTTACAGCGAGTCAACATCAATCAACAAGTGGAAACACAGTTGGCAAAACTCCAGCAAGACTTCCAGCAAATGCAATTGGCACATCAAAGCAGTTTGCATAGTAAAGAAGAACAGTTACAGGGTATGATAGAACTGCATAAAGATGATCCCAAAATTGGGGAGTTTATCACAGAGGCACTTGCTCTCAATTCTCAGCTTTTGCAGCAGAAAGAACTACTATGCCAGAAGATTTCGCAATGGAATTCCGATTGCAAAACGAGCGATAATATTACAAATCAAGTCGTAGAATTATGACTTGAATATGATTCAGTTTTTAAGAAGGTCTCAGACTTCTTGAACTGGAAGAAATTTGAAGAAGGAAAAAGAGCAGACATGCCCAGAATTGATGAAACGCACAAGGAAATTTTATTCATGAAATCGGATTCTCGGCTAAAGGAAGCATAATAGGCAATGGAAGATGCAGCGGCAGCAGCGAACAATGTCACTGAATCCATAAATGAAAATCTACATAAGGCAAATTTGGTGGCAGAAACAACCCCCGACTTTCTTGCGAAAGAGCAGAAGCTGCAAGTAATGTGGAAACAGGTAGTAGAGGAAAAGGTAGAGGCAATGAAACAGGTAAAGAGATTGAACATGGAAGCATACTAGCAGTACCTGGTGAAACCACATAGCCAATGGATGACCCTGAAGTGCTTGATGACTTTTGCTGAGAAGTTAGTGCCATCTCTTACCAATGCTTTATTTGCAAGACAGTTAAAAGTTGAAGTCGGCCAACCGACACTCTTAAAAACGATGCTGGATATTTGCGATCTAAAGAATCATATGCAGGATTAGTCATAGATACATTTATTTTTGTTTTAGTTTATTTTTGCTTAAAATGAGGCAGGTCGCTTAAACCTCCTCATCTATTTTGTAATATTTATTTTTAGATTTCATAGAGTAGTATTTAAACCCCTCTCATGCATTTAGAGAGGGGTCCAGAGTTTTATCAAAAACAATTCTTCAGAACGTGCATTTTTCCCGCCACTGAGGAGGTTTTGATAAAATCAATCGAACAAGATTTATTTTCTATATGAGTTTAATATCTGCTACTAAACTGCACTTTTGTACTCTTAGTGGATGTTAAGTGATTTGAAGATAGATCTATATTGCTGCAGCTCATGAGTAGGACGTATTACAAATGGTATTTTTATCTCCTAATACTTTTTACTTATGTGTCAAGCAATAAATCATTTTTAGTTATTTATATATGAAAGTTTGAAATGTTTAGTTATCATTATTGCACTTCTGTATGGTGATGACTTACTCTTTATGTTGAATATGTGAATGACTCTTATGCGATATATTTCTCATAATTGTTTCGGCTAACTTCTTATACGAAACAATAATTTTTAAATGGATTCTATTCTCATTGTGATTGAATGATCTTCATTATCAATTGCTTTTATAAATTATTTTAGATTGCATAAGTAAACGTTACTCTCGGATAGTTTTAGAATTAGATGTTTTCTTTGATTATGATAGATTGCATATAATAGTTAGAAGATAGATTAGATTTAGAACAAGTATTCACCCCATAAAACCCCAAAAAGAAAAACATCGTCCTGTTAGCACACACATCATAAAAAAATTGGGAAACTGGTCCCATCATCCCCAGTCGAAGCCACTATTCCAAATGGAAAAGGAGCTACATTAAGGTCTGGACCGAGTGGTTATCCCCCTTGTTGGAGACCCGATGTTTCAAGACTTCAACACGTTCCTAAGAAGATTGTGTCAGACAATGATACCAAGTTCACTTACAAGTTTTGGAAGGAATTGTTTGCAGGATTGGTGACAAAGTTGGCCTTCATCACAGCGTATCATCCATGGACAAATGGACAGATAGAGAAGTTCAACAAGATATTGGAGGACATGTTGAGGATGTATGTCATGCATCAGCAGAGGATATGGGAGGAGTACTTTCATTAGTTGAGTTTTCTTACAACAATGGTTATGAGGAGTTATTGAGGATGAGTCTGTTTGAGGAATTGTATGGGGAGATTTGTAACACTCCCATCAGCTGGAGTGATCTAGTGAAAAGGGTACTTGTTGGACCATAGATGTTGGCAGACATGGAACAGGAAACACACGTTATAAAAATAATCTAAAGGCAGCACATGACTGGTAGAAAAGTTATATAGACCAGTGCAAGGCATTTAAGAAGTTTCAAGTTGGGGAGTATGCATATTTTCACATCAATCCAAAGAAGAGATCCTTGAGGATTGGATCATGTGCCAATTTTTCACCATGGTATTGTGGGCCTTTTGATATCATTGAGAGGATTGGATGAGTGACCTACAGACTTGCACTACCCCCGACAATGAAATTCCACTATGTTTTTCATATTTCATTGCTTAAAAGGTATGTAAAGGATGTTGATCATGTTATTGATTGGTCTATATTGTAGGTGGATAAAGACAGATAATTCAAGTTAGAACCCCAATACATATTTTTGCAGGAACATCCTGTGCTCTAGAACATAACACTCAAGCAGGTTAAAGTGTAGTGAGAGAACTTTGGGCTCGATGAAGCTACATGGAAGATGGTTGATTGGATGTGGGCTCGTATCCTTCATTGTTTGTTGGTGAAGGAAAATGAATCTTGGTATTTGTACATAATTATGTATGGTTTTTGTTGTAAATACCACAATGAGCTAAGTTATAAAGCTTAATAAGCGGTATGGTTGGCATGTTGTCATGTTTTTCATGATGGTTTTTCTTTAAGCAAGATGTTATTGTAAATATTGCAACGAGTTGAGTTATAAAGCTCCATAGGCAGTATTTTTTTTATCTTCGGTGGTTTTGTTCAGTCTAGATGTGGTTTAACACTGAGGGCAGTGTACCCCTAAGGGGGAGGGGTCTGTAACAACGCTGGGTTGAAATTTCATGTAATAAAAGTTAATAAAGGTAAAATAAGACCATGCGTGAGGGACACTTATTCCAAGTTGAATGTTGAGAAGAATATGCTAGTGGGCATCACTTGTTATGTTTTATGGCTAAGGGGAAATTGCAAAGGCTTTGGAAAGGCAAAAAGGTATTTTTGGTACATTATTTATGAAAGTAATGGAAATTAGGAGAAAAGGAAGGTGAAAGGTCACAGGTTGCACGTGAGGAGGAAAATGAAGGAAAATAATGGAAAATTGAAAAAACTAGAGGCCTCATCAATAAAAAGACCTCAAGGCATCAATTGTTATATTTTTGTTAGGATTTTGTCATATTAGTATGAGAATTTGTCTCAGAGAGGAGAAAACACCAAGAGGAGAAAGAAAGTAAGCAAGCAAGGAAAGGAAAGGAAAAGCAAGGAAATGAAAGGAAAAGAAAAGAAGGGCAAGGAGTGAAAAGGAAGGAAAGTATCATGTAGATTTAGCGGGAATACTTGTAGGTAACAGATTGCATATGTGATTTCCTAGTTGGTTTTGACATGCATGGTATGTGCATGTTGGTATATGGTTCTTTTGCTATCACTGGCATGGATTTTTATGGGATTCGGCAATGGATTGTAGCCTAGCCTTTCCATTTCCGGATAACCATGGTGTAATGGGATTCTTTATCGATTTGAGCTTTGGATTTCCGAATGGTTTCAAAATGCGGGGTGAGGTGGTCTTAAGAATATCCCCAAAGGTCTAGGAATCCCTTGACCCGTAATGGCGAGATACATGGTAAAGCTTGAGGGTGGAGATGGGAAAATTCTTCAAGGATGGTGAAAGAATTCAGAGGCATCCAAGCTTGGTTTGGTTTTTTGATCTCGGGATTGGTTTAGGTGAGACCATGGTATGGTGAGGGTGGAGGTGGTTTAACCTCTGGATTCCCTTGGTTGTTTATGGATTGGTTTATCCCATGAAATCCCACATTCATGCTTGGAATATGGCACGGGGGTGATTGGTTGAAAGAAAGATATGGTTCAACCAATCTATGGTTGGGTGGAACGTGGAAGTCCTGAACCCGGTTGGTAATTGCCTATGGTTAATAAAAGCTAAGTTTCTCTTGCTTTTGGTAAGGAAATGTATTGGTTATTATGTGGCTTTAATGGTTGTTCTCTTATGGTTATTTATTTGGTTATATGCTGGTTATAAGCATGGTTTTATGATAGATCTCAGTCATGGCTCTTTTCATGTTTATTTGCTCTTGAAAAATATTGTTGATCCCTACCTATCTTTGGACATTCCATGCTTGTCATAAACTGGTTCAAAGAGACTCAAAGATGCCACAACCACTCCTTGTTTCCTATTTTAGAAGAAATTATTCATACAAAATATTATTTTCTTATATATTTGATTTCCACATCTACAAAGAACGTAATACAATCACAAAAAAATAATCTAAAGAAGGTGCTACACAGGCTCTGGGGATTTGGAAGGTATTTGAAGAGCTAGGTGAAGACACTCAAGAATATTCCCATAGGTCTTTCATCAAAGGGATCTAGCAAGAACGATAACATGAATATATGATATCTATTTCTTGCTTTTTTTTTATGTTTATGGGATTGTTTATGTTTTATATATGAAATTGGAAAATGGATATATACATGTCTATTTATGTACACAGTTCAAGGTCTCTAGTATGTCCAAGCAAATTTGAAAATTGGGAGTGACTCTATCAGAATCTTATATTTTGTAAGGACTAAGAGATGATATATCATAATGCACATAGATGCATCTACAAAATTTAATGGATTCATTATATCAATGAATAAATTATGATTTTCTTTTGAGGGAAAAAAATTATATAGCTATATGGCATTGCATGACCTTCAATTCACGTCAAATGAAATCAAGAGTATTACTCAGTTGCTTTCCTTCAGTTGTCTTATACCTTAGTGAAATTATTCATATTGTAAACCTCCAATATCATGAAAATATGGTAGAGGAGGAGCAACACAATTTCCAATCATTTTAAAAGGCCATTGTGTGTTTAATCACATCTCATGAACCACAAAGGACACACGACTATGTTAAGAAAGTTCATCTAAAAATAATGATATATAAATATTTTTCATCTTTTGAAATGGAATTTTAAGTTAAATATTGTTTAAATCTACTATAAATATAATTCTTCATTTATAACTTCCCATTACATAATCATAAAACAATTCTTTATTTATAATTTCTCATTACATAATTAATATAATTCTTCATTTATAACTTCCCATTTTATAATCATAAAACAATTCTTCATTTAAAACTTCCCATTGCATAATCATAAAATAATTGTTCATTTATAACTACCCATTACATAATCATAAAATAATTCTTCTTCTATATCTTCCCATTACATAATTATAAAAAAATGATATTTTATATTATATTTTATCTACTATAATAATGACATCAATCTAGTGAAAAATTACTTTTCATTTAAAAAATAAAACGAAAATGAGATATATCTTGAAGTACACTATATATGGTATAGATCAATCTCAAATCACACACAAAACAACACAAAATTCAATTCCACATGCCATTTAATTTGTCACATGAATACTTTAGATATCATGTGGGTTCAAGGCAACATGTATACACGTTCACCTCCTCTGTGAATGTGTATATTACCAAACATATATATGCTTTTTAACATGTGAATGTGTATATTACCTCATATATATAATCAATAAAATAATTTTATTGATATTTTTTATTAATTTATTTAAAAAAAATAAAATAAAATAAAATATTTATAAACAAAAATATTATATTAGGATTAAAACATTTTAACTATCACAAACAGCTACGCAACAACTAACTACGAAACAACTTTTTCTTATTTATTTATTTTATATACATATTGAAAAGTCAAAATTGCCTTACAATTCAACCGACTTGTGTTATCTAGCATTTTGCTTGTTAATTCAACTTGTTAAATAAAACATTTTACCTATCACAAACACTAACTACGAAATAACTTTTCCTTTCTATTCTATATACATATAAAAAGTAAAAATTACCTTACAATTCAACCAACTTGTGTAACTTAGCATTTTGGTAATTTGTGAATTTTTGTGGTGGTTTGTTATTTGAGTTTTTTAGTAAGATTTTTTGGAAGTTTTTTTGGTGGTTTTTTTTTTTTTTTTCTAAAATTTAGTAAGAATTTATTGAAATCACAAATTTTACGGGTAAATATTTGCACAATTAAAGTGTCTTAGAATTTTTCAAAGCGCTGAATTCATATACAATAAAAAAACCAATATAAATAACACAAATTAAAATTTCACCTCAAATTATCTACAAAATTTCAACCAAAAATCTAAAAAATCATACTAAAAACAACTACATTTTTATTTGAAAAATAATTATGATCAGGAAAAAATGATATAGTATTCTTCCACTTCCATAAGTACAGCGAAAACTTTAATGCAACTTGCCCAAACGAAGAAGAAAAATAACGTTGTTAATGATCCTACAACGACATAATAAAATTTGTCAAGCAAACTACCCCACAACAATTGTGATGTGACTTAACTTTGTCTAGAGTAATAACCAAGTTTATTTCTTTAATGTATTTGATAGGAATTCTGGAATTAAAAACTTGGTTGTTGGAAAATATATATAATATATAAAAATCGTGTGTTTTTTTATTGAGAAGGTTATGATTTCATTTTACAAAATTTTATGGTTTTATTGAACAACTTTTTAATAGGAAAGAATGGTTGGGCTGCATGTGGAAGAGATCTTTCGTATAAAAGGTGGGGGTATTTTTTGTTTGTTTTTAAAATTTGTTTAAGTTTAAAGTTTTTTTTTTGTTTGTTATCTGGATTATATAAGTAAATGCGAAAAAATTGTGAATGTAAAAGAGTGTAAATAATATATGTTTAAAATAAGTTTGATGTCAATTTATTATTATTGTTGGTTATGGAGATGGAATGTTTAGTTTTTTTTTTTTCGATAATTTTTGTTAATTTTTTATTTGAATCTTAGAAAAGCATTATTGAATCTTAAAGTACTTTTGTCATTGTTTGAATTTTCTAATAAGGGTTTTAAATTATTTTGTAATGCTTTTTTCTCATTTATCTAATTTTTTTTTTCTATTACAACTTGATCAACTAACTTGCATTAATTTTAGGGGTGGGTTGAGATGAGTCCATCGTTTCAAGAGGAGGGTATTGTGTCATTATAACATACCTAACTAGAGGTTAGATATCCATGCGCGCACACACACATATCCTTTAAACCAACTCAAAAGTCTTTTTGAGGTCACCATCATCTTTTGCTCTTCAAGAGATTCTGAACGATATAAATTTCATCAAATTCTAAGCTCGGGGCATGAAGTTATGGCCCTCATAAGTTTTACTAATTTATACCACATCAAACATCCATACAACTGCATTGTGGTAGTCATGTGCCCACATGTCACCGCCACACTACCAAATCCACAGGTTGGGCATCATAGCTTGCTAGGTCATATCTAATTCATAGCATGCTTTGGTCCATGGGTCAAACCTTAGATATCTAAACTTTTGGATATGCAGATATCCATAGTTTGGGTGTTTCCCAAGAATTTATTAAAGCACAACCCCAAATTTTTAGATTTTGGATTCCAAGACATCTGCAAATCTACTTATCTAGATAATTTCAAAAATCCCACTTATTTAAAAACATCAAATCCTATATATTTTGAATTCATTATCCAAAAAAATTAATTAATTGTTTTTATTAAAAATGTGGGACCTCTAGACTCTAAAATCCACATCATATATTTTCATGTCATCCTCATCATCATGGACATTTGCATATCTAGATATTTGGACTATCCCGAAAAATCAAAAAAAAACATTTTCCCAAAATTCTAGATCCTAGAATTCTAGTCTAAATTTCACCTTCCGCGATAGTTGTCACCTCAACTACCACATTAGTTCATCATACAATATTAGTTGTGTCACATTAGCAATTACATGTTATCATGCCATGGCATCCTAATACGTCATTTTTCCACATCATCATTCCATGTCAACATGTCACATCATATTCCTACTCACATGTGCATTCTTGGGTTACTTACTTGGACCCCATGTGTCCACCCTATACTCTACCCAAGTGTCATCTAAATCTAGGTTATAATTTTTTATCTGGCCCTGTATTTTGAAAAGTTACATATCCTGGATAAGATACATAACCTTGTCGTTGGGGGTTTCTCCAAGCACTTGGTTCAACCCATTTATCATTCCAACCTCCAAATGTTTATTTTGGCGACCAATTAAAAGGTTTTCTAGAAGCCCAAATATGTAGTTATCTGAATATCAAGAACATCTTAATTTTTCCACTCAATTAGAATTCCCAGATGCAAAATATTTGGAACATTCAACCATCCCTTAACAAATAACTCACAACAATACTTCTAGACTACGATATACCTAAATATTTGGATATCTGGGACATCCAACCTATGCCAAACATTATACACACCTTGAGACTTCGAAATAATAGAGTATCCAAATCTATGGAACATTCATCCTTCACCAAACATCTTCCATTTTTATCCCTTTTTTCTAAGTGCTAGACCTCGATCATAGTCACTTCCAATCCTTATGACCAAGGGCTAAGGTTGAATCCTAGGCACCAAATTTTACAAATTTACCAAGAATCCCTGAAGAAAGAAAAAATAAATAAATAAAATAAATAAATAAAATAAAATCCCCATGGGTTGAATCCAATTCCAAAGGGCTAAAATACTTTCCCATGATTGTTTGAAGAGTTAAGAAACCCTCACCAACATGTGAAGCCATCAATTGGATCCTAATAATTTCCATTAACTAGGCATCCTCTCAATGGTGTCAAGAGGAGGTCCTAAATCCAAATCCCAAAATTGACCTACCTGAGTGAGATGGTTCTCCCTCATTTAAATTCGATAGTCCAAAATTGAATCCCATTACAGTAGAGAGGCAATTTGAGATAGATTTTTAGTAGTCCAAGGATTCTTTTGAGATTTACAAATAGATTTAAATTAGACTAAGTTCCATAGTTATTCCAACTAGGGCATTTACCACAACCATTCTAAGGTCACCATTAAAATAAGGACTCTAAGTTTTCCCATCCTCAATAGGGACATAACTTTAATTTGACCAACCACACAAGGTTCCCTATAGGAATCCTTAGCATTCATATTCATTTAAAAATTCATACAAGCCCAATCCTTGATAAATAAAAAATCTCATGATTGGCCCTTGGAATTTACCATCATCTAACATGTCTATAATGGCCTTACCAACGTATATAAATACACAAAATATTTAACAATAAATATACACAAGAAAATGCACAACATTAAGCATAAAATATAACAATAACGAAGCTTATCGTAGTACTTATCCACTGTCTATTTGTAGACCTCGAACATCTCTTCCAACCATAGACCACATTGCTCATAATCTCTCAATAGTAGGTCACCCATAAGCTAAGGCCATTATGAATCTACAAGGGAAAAGGCTCAAATAGATGAAACTATGGACATGTGGTTTATAGCAAAAAGGAACTAGGCTAAGTATCAACTCCAACAACATCCTTAACTACATCCATGTTGACAATGAGGAGTCCTAATACTTCTTGTGTAACACTTTCAAATATCACAAGGCTAGATGAGATAGGTGGGAATGTAACCCTAGGTTTATAGCCTTGATAGTGTACAACCAAATTGAGATCTTAATCTCTTTGTTTGGAAATTGCTTTTATAGTCTATAAAAATTTTAGTTTTCAAATATATTGAAGCAAAATAACTCAAGATGAAAAGAATAAGGAAACTAAAACAGCATTCAAATAAATAAATGAATAGAACAATAATAATTTCTAGGAAAAAATATGCCAAGTTTGAAAGAAATCAACAAATTTATTATTAAAACCAATTTGAGTCTCAACAAAAATCTATCCTTACAAACCCCTGTGAGGGTCAAGATCAAAAAAATACTTTAGATACCAATATGTCAACGAATCATACAATGGAAACCATGTGCCCAAAGAAAGAAATAACAAAATTCTTAGCTACATCACTTCAAGTAATCACTAAATCTCGTTAAATTCTTCAATAAATTAGACCTATCATAAATAAAATAACTCAAAACTTGTAAATAGAATGAACTAAAATTTAAATCAAAATGATCAAACTTGAAGAACAAAGTTAGAGAAGGTCAAACTATCTCTATTTTCTACCTTTCAAACTATCCCTTGTTATGAACAAGAAAAATTAGTCCTAGAAAACTTAGAAAAGAGAAATAAAAGAATAATAATGATATTTCAAGTTGTAGCATACCTCCACAAAGAATTCACCCTCACCATTCATAATTCCCTTTTCCTTTATTCCAATGGAAATCAATTTATTCATTTAACTTCCTTCAACTGATTTTATTTATTAATTTTATGAAAATAAGTAAGTATTTTAGAGAAAGGGATAGATAACTAATCTTGTAATTAAATATAAGTATAAGTAGGTGGGGTCATGCTAGAATCTTTTTCCATGTATTAGATGCTTACTTTTCACCTTGTAATTCCCATTAAAAAAAATCAGCAAATATAAGATCCCAAGATATCATATATCACATATAAAATCATAATATCATCATCAAATATCCTTGTGCCTCCCTAATATACATACATACATACATATATACATACGTTCATACATATATACATACATACATATGTATGTATGTATGTATGTATGTATAGTATCCATGTTATCAAAAATAACTCAACAAGTATCTCATGTCCAAAATATTGTGCATCAGATGTTTGAAAACAAATAAATAGAAGTAACCATATATCTGGATGTAAATCCCATAATTACATCTCCCCTCTTCATTCCACCTTGTCTTTAGTCGTACGAGATTTAGAAGTAGACGTAGAGTTAGTGGATTCTTTGTCAAGTTTGGTCAAGGGCTTCTTTCCTTTGTCTTATGGGATAACAAGGATGAATTATTTTGGAAGAGACCTAGAAATAGAGGTAGTCGATGGGATCACATGATTTAGAATAGGGGTAGATGAGATATGAATAGGAATAACAGGCCAATGTACAATACCAAAAGAAAGTTGTGTAGGCTCAAGATTCCATTCATCATTTGTAGGTAACCCAAGAAAAGCAGGGACATTAGCAATACTAGGATGTGGTTGCAATTCATTGTTTAGTTGAGTTGGTGGGGGAGGCTATGCAACTTAATTGTCAAGGTTGATCTGAACAATTTGAAGAATCTGGTTGAATTATTCTGAATTTTCATCAAAATGTATAGAGAATCTACTTCTCCTGTTTCAACCTTCTTTCCAAATCATATTAGGTCTTCTAGCTCTTCCTCCTCTGATACCTTTGTTATTCCTTCTGAAAAAATCCCATCTAGGAAAGATACAGATCACAACATCAATCATAAGAAATATCATACACAAAATAGTGAAATAATTGCATATTATGTTAAATGTATTCAATATGGCCCAAATGAATGCATATTTTTCAAGCATAATAGGAAGGTGATCAAGGAAAACATGAAGAAAGATTCTAGCATGTAGGTTTTCGTAAACAAAATTATGTTGGTGTTGACAACTTCTTCTGGAATACAATGTGATCTCACTATAATATCCAACGTTTTGGGCAAACACTTCACCCATCTTCAGGGACAAAAAACTAGATTGATGATACGAAGAGTGCCATACGAAGAATGAATAGAGAAAGAATATGACCATTAGAGGACGTGAAAAAAAATGAAGACCAAGAATGAATAGAGAAAGAATATGATCATTAGGGGACGTGAAGAAAATGAAAATGTTAACGAATATCAATAACAATCTATTAATAATTATTAATTTTAAAAGGGAAATGTTAAATTAGAATAAATAAAATTAACTAGAAGTAATAAAATTAATAAAAAAAGTAAATTAGTGAGAATCAATTAATAGATTTTGGTCAAATTGACAATACAATAAAATACTAGAATTTGGAAAAATTGAAATTAATACCAAAAAAAATAAGGTTAATTATTTATATTAATTTAAATAATAATGAAATAATAAATTTTGGTCTAATGTAAACTAGCAACCAAATAGGTTTTGGTCAAATTTAAATTAATACTATTGAGATAAGAGTTAATTATTTATGTTACAATATTAAATAGTATATTATTAAATTTAATTATTAGATTATAGAAGTATAAAAATAGTTAAAGTTAGATTAAGAAATTAAAAATAGAGTTAGAAAAGTGTAAGATAAACATAGAATAAGAAAGTAAAAGATAAAATGGGTTATATTATAATTAGATTAAGTTAGAATAAAATAAAAATAACATTACATTGAAATAGAATGTATTTGGATTAGAGAGGAACCAAAGGATTAAACATAGCATTTAAGAAAATTTAAATTAGAATAAAAAAAATAGGAGAAATATTAAGGAGAAAGGCAGGGGTGGGGGATAGAAAGGATTATATTATATTGTAATATGAGGAGGAAAAGAAGGCAGCAAAGAGGACAAAAGAGGATGAGGTAGTGAAGGGGGAGGGGAGGTTTATTGACATCAATTCAGGGCATTGAGATGATAAAAAAATCTAGATGGTAGTTTATCTACGATACAAGGATTTCATATCATGCTTCAAAGGAAAAGTAGTAGAAGGTGGTGATTTCTAGGGAATCAAGTCAGTTCACATGTGCCATGCAACTTGATTTCGCACAACTCATTTGCTCTTATATATGTGAACTTTGACTAATCAATTATTTGTGAAATGTTTCCAAATACTATGTGCATTTATGATTTTACACTTGTCAATTAAATAATTATTATCATTTTGACATGTGAACAATTAATGTTTCCTGGGAGAACAGTGTGCGAAGCAAGGAACAAACACTTTAATAGTGCTACAATACTAAGACACAAAGTTGGGTGGTCACATCTGCGAAGTGCGGTGGTGCGAACAAAAGCTATGTGTTGGGGCATGGAAAAGAAAATAAGCTCTCCGTACACTAAAAGATTCAATTGGAGTCTAGTATTGTGTCAATTGCATATTTTAGGGCAAAGAACTAAATCATTTATCAAATCCATTGAATGTGATTTTGAAGGAGACAGGTACTTTGTAAACTGTATGAATTAAATGCTTGTAGCCATAGGCTTGAGTTGCTTTTTTATCAAGAAGAAAATAAAATAGTATTTGGGGAGGTGTAATGGAGTGAAGCAAATCAAAGTTGCATAGCCTCAAAGAGTTAGAAGACTGGTCAACATTATTCATGGGCATGAAAACAAATGGAATCAAAGAGCTGACATACTTTGTATAACTTATTTCATTTATACATTGTGTAGAGTGATTAATATTAAGCAGTTTTGATCATCTAAAAAACAAAATTGTGTGGAAGGAAGGTGTGCGGGAGAATTGTGCGAAGGGAGAGTCTATGTAGGTGTAGAACTTTGAGACACAAAGATTGTGTTTCTTATTGCACACACTTATTATTTGGTGCAAACCACGAGTTATAAGGTCCAATTTTTATGAAGCTTTTGTGATGTAATTTGAACAAGTAGCATGTCCATAGTTAAATTGGCCATGTGTTCATCATGCATCTTCTTTTGACATGCATGTTTCCAATGCATATTCAATTAGTTCTTGAGCGGGGCTCGTTACAAATGGTTTTTCACAAAGTTGTCAGAATCGATAGTACATAATGTTATTCTGAGTACTATGCATTTTTATCATTAGCATAAGAATCATGGACATAAGCTATTTCCGAATACGGAGACAAATTTTACAATATCTATATTAGGTATGTTCTGGCTCATTTGTTTTGTGATACCAAATCTCGTTCCTACATAGAGTTTTACGAGAATCGATGTGGATATGTATATGCTATTAATGTGTGTATTTTATGTTATCTTATGGATTTATTTTGTGTATCTATATTGTGTAGTTAGTTTCCGTTTATGTTGTTTATGTTGTGGTTATCGTGTGACAACAACTCATACCAAATTTAGAAAATATTTGAAGCGTGATTGCTAAGGCACCAATGGAGAATCCTTTGTCTACGATAAAAAGAGATCATAATAGATGAAATTTCAAGGCAACATAATCTATTTCGTTTAAACAATTTTTCATATGCTGTAGGAGATTGTCTATTCGATTCTATGTGAACTCTATTGCTTTTTAGATACATGTCAACAAAATTTTGCGAAGGAATGATAGAACATTTTAGAAATTGTTTACATGACTTAGAAGTTGAAGCGATATTATCTTATGAGCATGAATTGAATATAGAGGCATTGATACAAATGCATCGTATAAATAGCCCATATGTTTACTTAGAGTGAATGGAAAAATCAACTTCAAATTCTATACTTGCAGAAGAACTAGGACTTTGGGGGGACGTTTTGTGTACATTGATTATCGAATTGGCTAAAAGTTCCAATAAGACATTGGTCAAAGACATGAATGAAAATATATTTTCATTTTAATCCATATTTATGCAAAGTGACGTATTGTTCCATGATCAAAACCTAATTGTTGGACACTTTGAACATCTTTTGTGCAAGAAAAAACATTCAATAAGTATTGATCATGAACATATAATAAATGTAACAATGTACAAACAAACAGAACATAGATGGATGCAGATAGAGGAAACCATGAGTAGATATATGTTTAAGAGTTTTTCCAAATTCAAGGGTATTTACGGTGAAATTTTCTTTGAACAATATGTTGATTGACAGATAATGAATATGATGTTCCCTATTTATGACACATAATTGCACAAACTTTTTACAATGAAATCGTGCATAATAATTCATTTGCATTAAGCTGTATAGAAAAATACATGAACAAAGATGCAATTATGAAATTTCCTAAAATAGTAGATTGGCAAGGATACATTATACAATTAGCAATGCCATTCGAAAAAGGGAAGATAGAAGGTTCCCTTTTTGTTTATGATTGGATATGGTATATCTTGAATGTAACTGTATACATATGGTTTGTTGATATTGTTGTTGTTATAGCTGAATTTTTGTACATTCAAGAAACACAACAATATTCCATGCCATGCAATTTGGAACGAGTGTAGGTTACTTGCATTATGAACCTCTCAAAGAGATAGTACAAGGTAAAAACATTTCATGTCGTAGTGAAGCAGTTAACAAGGAGAAATATATAGAAGAATCCAATAAAAAACATAGCAAGGTTAATGTGAGTAAGTTTGAAAACATGAACAAAGACAAAAATGTCATAGAACTTGAGACAAAGCTTATCAATGAACACAAGAGATTGTGACTATCTTGTGATTTTCATCACATTGATGGAGATTTTTTCTATTTTCTCTTGGAGCATTAGACCGACTTGGCCCAGGCCATGGGGGTGTTGCAGGCAAGGGGTGGGGGACATTCATCTTCATGAGACCTCTTCTCTTCATTGCATCATATCACTTGATGGAGATATTTGGTTGGGGGGATCTCACTTCTCCTTGGTTGAATCATGAATGGCATCTCACTTACATGTGTTTTCTTTGTTGATTACCCCTATCTCATAATGGTGGTTTGGTATATATGTTTATCTTGGATATGGGTGAGGGTTCTAGCCCCCTAAAGGGGGTTATATGATGATGGCTAGGAGATATATTTTTCATGATTGTTGAATTTTCCTAGTAACTTTTGCATAATAGTATGGTATTATTGGGTTTCACTAGGAGAAATTCTACATGGTCCTTATGTTGGATGTGTGATGGGGGGGCACACTTTTAAGGTTGGATTCGTTATCCTTTCTAATATGTCCCTTTCTTTAATCATGTTGTGGTGGTGGGATGATTTAGGGTGCCTTTGTGATCTTTTTCTAGGTGATTTAACTTTATAATGTCACATTTGCTAGACATCACCTAGGGGGAAGGTGTTTCATGATGTTAATACCCTCATTGATGTGTTATATCTTAAGTTGTTTGAGTTATATAAGGGGTATTAATAATTATATTATGACTTCAAGTGATCTAACCTTTTCGTAATCTTATATAGTGATTTTGATTTAATAATCCCTTGTTGTTGGAGCACTTTAGGTTGGACCTTTTATTTTTTTGTTATGATGGGGAGGTTTTCCTAGGGTAAATCTTGTCTTCTTCTTATGCATTGTGATCTTTATTGTTCTATTGTTCTTGTATGGTTTAATTTTTTAAGTATAATTGTATAATGGTATATTGGAATAAAATAAAAGAAGATCAACATCAAAATTAATTATCATTATTTCAAAAATATTGTGCTAGACTACATTGCACTTAAAAATTGACATGGTTATGATCCTTCAGGAGGCATAAATATAGGTTATGATCCTTCTGGCACCTAAGCCATCGACTTTGGAAATGTTTCTAGTAGGTATTCCTATGGTTTTTAATGTTGTGATTCTTTCACCTCGTGGTTATTTTGGGCAACAAAATGTTTTAAAAATGTCAGACAAGACATCGATGGTCAAGTAAAAGATTTTTTTATAATTGCAATGTCTATTCCATGATATCCTCTCTTTATTGTTCGATTGTATTTTGAATGTTTCTTTTGATTTTGTTTTGTATTTTAACTATGAAATTGAAAATACTTGGTATCATGTCCATTTAAAAAACATCCAAAGCATGAAGATGAAATTATTATTACACGATATTGATTGAAATCCTTTTAATTGTTTTGTGTTAAAAGAATTTCATGGCTATTAGAAAATTTTACTTTCACGTTGTTATTTGAGCACATGTTTTTTATATACTTCACCAATTTCAAGTGTTATAGAATGAAATGTTGTTGTGAATAAAACAACAAGGATTAAACATCAAACCTCAAATTATTTGTTTTCGTAAGTTATTTACAACTTGAGCTTTTTAGCATGTAACTTAGTTGGCATGATTGTGCCTAAGCTTTTCCTGAAGGTGAATACTAAGTTACTAGGATGTTTTTCTCTATGGTGATGTTTTATTTGCTTTGTTTATATAGGTCATATGACCACATAGTGGCCAATATCGTTCAATCGAAGAAAACTTGTTCGAGTTTCTTGCTTTTATGGGGAAAAATGGCTTTGACATTACTGATATTGAGGTATATGTCATATAAATCCTTTATAGTCTATTTTAGTTTATATTCTTGTGTTCATCGTCTTTCATGTCTTACACTTTACACTGTATCTTCTTTTATTTTCAGAAAAGGAACACAATATTGATGGTAAGAAGCAATAATTGAAGAAAGAGGAGAACAAGAACATTGGAGCGACAAATGCAAAAATAAATAGAGAAGAGAACCGGTCTAGTGATAACGTTAGGGTTAATATCCTACATAACACACACACACATAGAGATTGATGGTCAAGTCTTCAAAGTTGGTGAATTCATCTGTAATGTCTTGGCAACACAATGATAACGTTTTGAAGTGATGAAACAACATTTGATGTGTAAATTGTAGTCCAACCAATATTAAGTTGGAAACTCATATTGTAATACTTGACATTTCATATAATATAATTTATGTGGTTGAAATTACTTATAGTTACACTTGATATTATTTAACATATGTAACTATGTGTTTTCGTATTAGACAAACATGCATGTTGCATGACATTTTTTAAGTTAGTCGCAAAATCATACTAATTAATTTATGTTGATTAATAATGAACACATAAAATCAATCTAAAACTACTAAATTAGTAGTTTATATTGATTAATGATGAACACAAATAAAATGAATATATGACTAAATTAGTCGTTTATATTGATTATTAATGAAAGTAAATGAAATGAATATAAACTACTAAATTAGTCGTTTATATAATGAATATGAAACTATAAAAAAATTAAAAAAAATTAATTAATTAAAAAAAAGATAAATGACTACTGCAAATGATAACTTTGTTATTACAAATGACGACTAAATTTTGGATATATACGACTATTAGTAGCTAATTTACAGTATCTTATAACACGACCAAAATTTACTCATATTTTTTTGGTTATTAATTGTTTTCCAACGATAACTAAAATTTGCATATATATGACTATTAGTAGCTAATTTACAATATCTTATAACACGACCAACATTTTCGTCCTATTTCTTTGGTCATTAATTGGTTTTCTCGGATGATCATATAGTAATATATTTGGTCATTAATTGTGGAAATTAATAACTAAATCAATGACCAAATTTATGACTAAATATACTACTAAACGATAAAATTGAGACAACCAATTAATGACTAAGCTAAAATGACTAAAAGTTGGTCACGTTATAAGATACTGTAAATTAGCTACTACTGGTCACCAACTGAAAATGGTTGTTTCTAAGCAAATTTTAGTCAATTTTTTCAGCAACCAATTAGCCATTTTGTACTAGTGAACTCAGTTTCCCTTGGAAACTTTTGATGATCATGTTAAGCCAATTTTACAAATATTTGTTGGGGTTTTGGGAAGGGATGATACTTCTGTGGTTGACTGTGTTGTGATAGGAATGTTCAATTTAATCATGCAGCCTAAAACTATTCTTGATATTCCATATTTTTGGGATGGATTAATAAACTCTCAGTTGTCAAATTTGAATCTTACTGGTTGTTTTAGGTTTCCAACGCTAGTATTTTATCTGTTCATTTATTTTCATGTGGAAATATTTATGTATTTGGGCCTAAACATAATGGATGTCCATAAGAGAAAACAATTAGTAGTAAACTAGATAGATACTGTAAGAAGTCTCCCTAATCATGAAGGTTTTGTATATTTCACTGCCTCTTTCATGTCAGTCATTTATTCCATTATAAATAGTTTTGTTCCACCATGCCTCTTACCAAAAGCCCAAGCCTTCTTACAACTTAGCAAAGATGTCAAAGTTGGAGATTGGTTTCAATTTGAAGATCATGTTGAGATCAGATTGTATGGAGCAGAGGTTTCCCCTTACAGGCTTCCTTCTTTTGTGCCAATGAGATTGTTTGCTCTGGAATTCATTAGACAAAGTCTAAATGTGGATCAAATTCATTTTGTACCAGCAAAGAAGGGTCATTTATTCAAGTTTCCCAAGACTGTTGGGCCTTTCATTGTTAATAATAGATAGGCTATGGAAGAAGTTGAGAGAATACTTCGAGATATGCAATTCCAGCAAGGGAAAAGTGGCCTTATGATCCTCACCATATTATTTCAAATAGAAGGTTAGAGAACTCTTATGCTCCCTTCACACATGAGCCCAAACCAGATATTGAAAAATCGGCCAATGGTGGTAAGTATGAAATAGAAAGGAGAATGGAGATCGAAACTCCCCATCCAATTGAAAAAGGCTTGAAAAGAGCAGTTGAAGAGATAGTTTATTTAGATGATGAAACAAGTCATAGCTCTAAGAAGCCAAGATTGCATGAAAAGGAGAAGGAGTCTGAGCCTCTGGTTGGAAGTTCCTCTATTGCATCTGGTTTTCAATTGCAATTGGGAGAAGTGACATGCACACCTTCTTCCCCCGTCCCTGAAGAATCTTCACAAAGCTTTGTTTTAGTTTTAAAAGAGATGTATATGCAAATTGAAGAAAAGAACAATAAAATTAAAGAAAATGTTGTGTCCTAGCTTGAACCTCAATCAATTTATGAGTATCATACCAGATTTTTGTCATCCATGGTTTTAGAAAGAAATCAATTGAAATTGTCTTTTTCTCACCCATCTACTTTAACTGTTTCTTCATTAGTAGGTTTCAAAACTGTAAATCTAACTATGAATGCAAGGGAGATTCCATTACCTGATAAAATCAACTTGCACAAGAAAACTAGAGAATTGATTTACAGTGATTTGAGTAAAGCATCCCTAGCAGAAAATAAGAAAAAAGCTTTATTGGGAAAAGTTGTAAATCAGTTAAAATTGGAAAAAGCAAAATCCAAAGCTTTGTTTACTCAGAATGAAGAGTTGAAGAAGTTAATTATCAAAATTCTGTCAATCCTCAAGATAGGTTTTGTTGTACAAAAACTCTTACAAGTAGCTGAGTTAGAAATGCAAGTGCTTAGGAAGAAGTTGAATTTTCCTGTTGTAGAACATGTCATGGCCCAGAGGTAGCCCAAGTGGAGAAGGAAAAGGATATTTTGACCAGAGAGCTACTGGAAAGAAACAATGAATTGGTCGCCTTAAAAGAAATGAATACTAGCTTACAACAGACGTTGGATACTCATGTTTGCACCATCCTAGTACAACCAGATTCAAAGGATCCTACTGATAAATTGACTAGGGTTATGACTGAATTAAATATTAAATGAAGAAAATGAAAAATAACTTCTATGACACACAAGAACTCTTGAAGATTAAAGAAATACAATTAACTATGGTAAAGGATAATGCATCAAAATATCAAAAGGATTATCAGACAATCTGCAATGAAATCAAGGAATTGAGGGAAAAAGTAAAGGGAAATATGTCACTCATACAGGCCAGAGAGATAATCTGGAATGATATCATTCATCAAGTAACTACTATCTAGGACAGTATGTTGATAATTGAAGAGGAAAAGATGATTGTCAAGGACCTGGGACGCAACATTTCTTCTCATAAGGACAAAATCCAGCAACGTGCTCAACTGGAAAAGAAGATAATTGTTTTTCTTAATTCCAAGTCTTCACGGGAATTAAGAACTATGCAAGTGGAGGACATAATAGAGTTGGTGCTGGAAATTAATAAGATGGTGCAGAAAAAATTTGTATGTGAAAACAACACAACCTAAACTTAGTGATATTAGAGAATCTTTTCCGAAATTCAACACAAAATTTGATAAAAGAATGAGGGCGGGATTTCCCTCCTGCTGGGACCAACACAAAAATTTGCTTCCCTAGGACACTTATGAGACATTGTTGGTGGAAGCCAAAAGAAAGATTGACTCTTCTCATGAGAATACAAGAATTATAAAAGGATCAACCATTGTCAATTATCTTCATAGGGACTTTTAGCTACTGTGGTTGGTTAAAACTCTTTTTACAGAAAATCCATCTTATAACAGAATCACCAATTTTAGAATGGATCATACAAGGTTTATCAAGTGTCCAAGTTCAGATGTCACTATATGGAAGAAATGAAGAACATGGATGTCTCCAATGGAAGCAGCAACAGAAGTTGGACCTTCTACAAGTGAGCCTGCACAGGAATCACAAGTCATCCAGTGAAAAATAACCACTTGGCTTCATTTTATGAAATTTTGAAATATTGTATTTGTAATGGTTACACAATTTTGGTTCTCAGTTTTGTAGAAATATAAGTCCTCAAAAGTATTGAATAGAGCTTTTTGAAAGTTAACAGTTTTTATAACTATCACCATTGTAATGTAACTATAAAAGAAACTTGAGAGAACCATTTGGGGTTCCGATTTTTTACTTCAGAAGGCAAGAATTTTTTATGTAATGTTTTTATCATTTCTTGGAGAATAATAAATATTTTCAAGGTGATTCCAAGCAGTCTTTTGAAACTGATATGTATTCTTGTTCTTTGTAAATCATTTATTGTCTTTCTTCTATGGAAAAGAGTAATGAAGTTGTTGGTTGTTTTTATCATACAGATTTACTGAAATTATAGTACATGTAATCTTAAACTAAATAACCTTAATATGTGCTCCTCTTTTTTGCAAGTTCATTTCTCAGTCTTTCACATTTTCTTCTAAAGTTTGAGGAAAAATATTCTGCAATAAGTAGCCTTTCGTTTTGAAATTTTTATCATTTCTTTCTATCACTTTGCTACAGCTTCAAATCATTTTCATTGTCAGTGAGGCCATCTTGAAAAGTGTCTTTACCCAAGACAGTTTCTTTAACATTACCTGTGGAACAGTCTTCTGAAATGTCATAATGGGGCAGCAAGTAAAATCTATTATCTTTTTGTATAGATGTCCTAGGAACTGACCTCTACTCATCCAGGGGTTGTCTCTAGGGTTACAACATATTTTGGCACCCTTGTCGGGGATTGGACATCGAAGTTATTTTTCCCTAGGTTGTCTTTCATAAAACATTTATTTGTTTGGTGAGCAAAGAAAGTGTGTTAGATGATATTTCTCACCAATATTGACTAAAAGAAGTAGTCCTCGCTCATAAAATGCCTCACACAAGGTCATACACCTCACAATAGAAAGCTTCATTTCTTTCTAATCCTAAAAAACTAGTTTGGAGAGAAAAGTCTCCATCAAATCCAAGTCCCACTTTGTCGGCTCTTGGCACTAGTTCTTTATCACAATATCCTAGAGTTCATCACTCAGAAGAAATTATAAGAAATTTTGATTTTTCTCAAGGTAGGTTGGTTTCTCCTCCAACCATCTTTCTTGAGCCTAATTTGAAGAGATTTCTTTTGAGTCTATCTCTTTTTCTTTTCCACCTATTTTATAGGTTGAAGAAATAAAAATATTTGACATTTTTGTTTCATATCAGACTGTCCCTGCAGTTTCTCAACCAGTCCCCATATCTATCATTCCATCTCCTCCTTTTGTATTTCAAGCAGGAAATTCCCCTATTCCCCTTCAAAATCAAAATATGGTGATTCTAGATTTTCTTTTGAACTAATATGCTCCTTTAAATCTACCTCAACCCATGAATTTTATGCCTCAGGATTATTTGAAGTTACTACCAAGTTTTACAGGAGAGGATGAAATAATAACAGAGAAACATGTAGCCACTTTTTGTGCTTTTGCAAAAAACTTGAATGTGGAATATTTAGATGTGGTTATGAGGTTGTTTGTGCAATCATTGGATGGAGAAGTAAGAAAATGGTTGAAGACCCTTCTAGAAAATTCAATTAACACCTAGGAGGAATTGGACAATTCTTTTATACGTAAATGGGGAGAAAATAAATATCATGGATATTTTTTAACTGAAGTTAATGCAATTAAGAGGAAACCAGATGAAGAAGTAGTTGAGTTCATTAAAATATTTAATAAAATGTATAATAGTCTTCCTGCAAAAATAAAATCACTTCCTTTTGGTGCAAAATTGGTGTTTACAGGAGCATTTGAGTTAGATTTTGGCTTTACCCTAAGGGAAAGATAGTCCCCTACCTTAGACCAAATTCAGGCTGATGCATTAGAAATTGAAGCCAAATTATCTACAACAGGGAATATTAAACAAAAGATGAAGCAGTTGATAAAAATAAGGGGAAGGAAGAAGTAAAACCTTCCAATCAGCCTAAATATTCACATGAGCAAAAGTTGGATGAGATGACAAAAGTCATCAAGAATTTGTCTAAAAAATTGGTGAAGTCGGAGATTGATAATAAAAATCCACCTAGACAGATTCAATAAGCACAAAATAGAAATTTTGGTACTCAATTCAGGAGACCACCATTCCAGATCATGAAGAGGGAGAAGAAAGACTAGGATCAATTCCAACCCCTCTTGTACATTGAAGATGAACCAGAAGAAGTTGTGGAGGAGACTCTCATATTGTAGGAAAATCAATATTTTGCTTTGTCGGAGGAACGAGAAGGAATAATGGATAATGAGGATTTAAATCTTCAACCTCAAGTTTCATTGGATGATGAAGAAATTGATGAATATTTTTGGAGATTTACAGATTTTATGCAAGAAGAGTTGCACAAGAAGTATGATCTAATATCAAGGAAGAGCTCGAGAACTCAAGATCATGTAGAGGACCAATCAAATTAAACAGCCCAGCAGTATCTACCAAAAGTGTATGAAAAGGGGAAGCAACCTTTAAGAATAGCCCTAGTTCAGCAATGAGAGAGTTCTAGAAGCCAGAAGATTAAGGTGACACGAGAAAAACAAGTCTAGCATCCTTTACTCAGTTAGAAAAATGTGCAAAAAGGTAAGCCAACAAAGGAGGAACAATCTAAAGCAACGAAGGAGGCTCATTCTTTCAACATTCAGAAACAATTGGAGAAGATCAAAATACCTGTTCCATTGGCTGAGTTGGTGAAGAAGTTTGCTTATAAAAAGCAGATTTCAAATTTTATCAATTTATCTCAAAATAATGATGTAGTAGACATAGTCAATTTACAGGAGGAGAGGTCAGTGGTGATGTTTGGTCCTCATGTGGAGGAACATGATTCTTCAACTCCTCCTTTTATATTTATCTTTTAATACATACTTTTATTCTTCATAATTGTATGTTGGATTCAAGGGATTCTCATAATTTGATGCCTCTCTTAGTGATGAAGCAGCTAAACCTCCAGATTACAAAACCATACAAGGATTTATATTCCTTTGATTCCAAAAAGGTGAAGTGTGTGGGACTTATTAAGGATCTTGTGTTCTCTTTGGCTCCGATTCCAGCCAGAAGTATTGTAATGGATGTTGTGGTTGCAAACATCCCAACCAGATTTGGAATGTTTTTGTCTAGATATTGGGGAGCTAAGTTGGGAGGAGTGTTGAAACTCGATTTCACTTATGCAATTATTCCAGTTTTTGGGGGTGAAGAAAGAAGGTTTTATAGGGAGTCAAGGTTTGTAAAAACCATCACAAAGGAGGGTTCTAGTAATTATCCTATTTATAGTCAGGAAAAATATGATTTCCCTGTTTCACATTGAGAGTATTTGAGGAATTTGTTGAGGATCCAAAGGTGCACGTTTCTCCAGCAATTCAAAATAAGGAAGCAGTAGTAAGTGGTGTTTGGAAGCTATATTTTGATGGAGCATATTCAAAGGAAGGGAATGGTGCAGGGGTTCTTCTACTTTCCCTTAAAGATAAGATGATTCCCCTTTCTTAAAAATTAGAATTTGATTCTACAAATAATATAATAGAGTATGAGGCTCTGATTCTCAGTTTACAAGTTGCTAAACATATGGGGATATAATGTATTTCTGTCTTTGGAGATTCTGAACTAGTTGTGAAGAAAATCAAAGAACAGTGTTAGACAAAACATCCAAGGCTTAGAGCCTATTGGAATGAATTCTGGGATCTAGTGGATAATTTCTTTTCAGCTTTTAATATTCAATTTCTACCAAGGGATGGAAACAGATTGGTTTATTCACTAGTAGTGGAAGCCAACACCTTCAAGCCCCCACTAAATCCAAAGTTGAGGTATGAAGTTGAAATTCATAGTTTACCTTCTATACTAGACAATATCAAATATTGGTAGGTATTTGAGGATGAAGAATAGATTAAAATGTTTCTGGAAGTAGTAGGGGAGTTCACTAATTCAGAGATTGATCAAGAAATGAGAGCTGAAGATGCACTAGAGGAGGCAGTTGAGGATGAATTGTCTTAAAAAGATTCTATGGTTGGTCATACAATTGCCCAAATTAAGATTATTGTGATTCCTAAAGGTTTGGTACCCTTGGAAAAGTTGTTTGATGCAAATGATGTTGTTGTAAATGTTAGTAAGAAAAATTGGGATAATGATGTTGAAGATTGCAGCGTTGGAACTAAACAACACCCTAAACTTATAAAGCTAGCAAATGGAATCCCTCAAGATTATAAGCACGGGTATGTGGATCTATTCAAGAAATATGTTGATGTTTTTGCATGGTCTTATGAAGACCTCAAAACTTATAATACAAACATCATTCAGCATAAGATTCCTTTGAAGTCAGGAGAAAATCCATACAAACAAAAGTTGAGACAAATTAATCGTTTGCTTTTGACTTCAATAGAGAAAGAAGTGAAGAAATTATTGCAGGAAAAAATAATTGTTCCTCTCAAATATTTAGAATGGGTAGCCAACCTGATGCCCTTCAGGAAGAAAAATGGAGAAATTAGATTGTGTATAGATTTTAGAAATCTAAATAGAGAATCATTGAAGGACAATTATCCTCTGCCAAAGATGGACCACATCCTATAGAGAGTGATTGGATCTTATAGATTATCCATGATTGATGAATTTTCAGGTTATAACCAAATTGCATTCCACCCAGATGACCAGAAGAAAACAACCTTCACAACTCCATGGGGGACGTTCATGTATGCAAAAATGCCATTCGGGTTGATGAACGTTGGTGCAACATTTCAAAGGGCTATGGACATAGCCTTTGTGGGAGAAAAGGATAATTTCATGGTTATTTATTGAGATGTGATTACACTGTTTTCCAGATCATATGAAGAGAATTTGAAGCACTTACAGCAAAACTTTGAGAAGTGTAAAAGATATGGGCTATCACTAAATCCGAAAAAGAAAAAAAAAGTAATAATAATAATTCACTTTGATTTGAGAGAAGGGAAGTTGCTTGGGCATATTGTATCCAAGGAAGGGGTAAAAATTGACCCAAAACGAGTTGAAGCAATCAAGAATATAAATTTTCCCAAAACTAAAAAAGAAATTTAGGTTTTCTTGGGAAGGATCAATTTTCTGAGGATCTTTATTCCCAATTATGCAGAGATTGTTACTCACATGTTAAAGAAAGATGTAGAGGTAAAATGGACCCTAGTTGCTAGAGAATCTTTCACAAGAATTAAAGAATCTTTTGGAGAAGCTCCAGTTTTGGTGAGTCCAGATTATCCAAAACCTTTCCATTTTTTTTCCTTTGCTTCACCTTTTACTATTGCAGTTGTACTTCTGCAAAGAAATCAGGACAACAAGGAACAACTAGTGGCCCTTTTTAGTAGAGTGTTAAGGGATGTTGAGTTGAAATATAGCATCCTAGAGAAATAAGCTTATGCTTTGGTTAAGGATTTAAAAGCGTTTAGGACGTATGTTCTGCAATCTCAGATCACTGCATATGTAGCTAACTCTGCAGTTAAAGATGTAGATATCAGTCTTTCGGATTAATCACATCGTTAGGATTGGGTTGATGTTTCGAACCAACTAATATGGTTCATCCTTAGGACAAGGTGAGAAATTACTGGATCTGAAGGAATAAATAGCATGGATACATCATTGCCCAAAGTTAGTTGTTGAAAATTAGCCATTGGTTAATTTGTTACTGAGTTAAAAACTAGATGTTGTGTGATAATTAAATATATTATTTAATAATATCAAGTTTTATAATAATAATAATTAATTATTATAATGTAATTTGTTAGGGTTTGACTTATTTAAGATAAATTTCATAATATTACAAATTAAAATATTATTAATTTCTATGATAAGAATATTATTTGTTAAATTGTTTAATATTTAGTTAGGAAGTAGTTGTTATGTAAAAAAATATTTTATTTCAATATTATAAATTAATTAATTTAATAATATTAATTTTTATAATCATGTTATCGAAATAATTAATTTATATAATGTGATCTGTTAGGGTTTGACTCATGCAAGATAAATTAGGCCAAGGAATAATTCAGATTAAAATATTTAGATTCATTAATATTATTGATTTCGATCAATAAGACTATTATTATTAATATGACCATAATTTTATAGGAGGAAGGTTGAGATAATTATAAAGGTTTACAAGATGAAAATTTAAAAAATTTATGATAGGTTAGGTTAACCAATTAGATTAGAAATTTATTTCTCATGTTAAGCAAATGAAGTTAAAGAAAATAATAGAAACAAGGGGGGGATAAAGCCTGAAGACGAAAAGGGAGAAACATAAAAACGAACAGGAGAAAGGAGAGGGAGGGAAGAGTCAAGAGGAGAGAGCTAGAATCCAACTTTTACTTAATTTCCAGCCATCATCCCTATTAAGGTTTCTGGCATGCCTCTCAATTTCAATCGCTTCCCTGAGTTTCCTGTGGTGGAAATGATCAACCCGAGCAATGACTTTGGATTCTTCAATGCAGACATGATGTTTCGATTTCTCTGCATGTTCGGCAAGGGCTGATGTGCGGGATCAATTGTGTCTAATGTCAGTAGCATGTTCGATGATTCTTTGCTTAATAGACCTTCCCGTTTCCCCAATGTAGGGGATACCACAAGAGCAGGGAACAAGGTAGACTCCTTTCGTGTCTTTAGGGTCAATAGAGTCCTTTACGGATCTAGGGGAATTTTTAATGGTTTTGAGAGGTTTGAAAGAGGAAGAGGCATTCATATTCTTAAGAATATGGGCAATACTATCTGTGGTTCCTTGGATATACGAGAGATGAACTTTAGAGATAGGATCAACTCGAGCCGGTTTAACCCTAGGCGATTTGCTAGATTTGTGAAAGGCCTTGAGGCTCGAGGGTCTGCTATAACCATTATTTTTAAAAACTTCAAGAAGATGAGATTTCTCCTTATCAAGGTGGCTATCATCAGAGATTCTTAGAGCACGAGTAGCAAGAGTGTTGAGAACCCTGAATTTCTAAGCTTGGAAGTGATGAGAACTGGCATGGAGATACTATTCTGTGTGAGTCTTCTTCCAAGAGACTTGGGAACAGATGGAACCATCCTCCTTCCTCGAAAGGAGAATGTCAAGAAAGGGAAGGTGACCATTCTCCTCAATTTCCATTATGAACTTGATGGATTCTGATAGGGAATTAAGGTGGTTAAGAAACAGATCAATTTTCTCACGGCCATGAGGCCAGATGACATAGGTGTCACCAAACCTCTTCCATTTTTTAGGGCGAAATTGAGCAGAGGCTAAGGCCTTGGTCTCAAAATCTTCCATAAACATTTTAGCTATGATAGGGGAAAGAGGGGAACCCATCGCAACACCACAAGTTTTCTCATAGAACTCACCCTAAAAACTAAAGAAAGTTGAGGTGAGGCAGAGGCCAACTAACTTGGCAGTTTCTTTATCAGCGATGTGATTTATGACATCAATGGCCTCTTGGATGGGGATTTTGGTGTATAAGGATACAACATCAAAACTAACCAACAAATATCCAGGTTCCAATTTGATATCTCTCCATTCTTGAACAAAGGAGGAAGAGTCTTTAGAAAAAGAATCTATGCGACCAACAAGAGGTTTGAGCTTTTGGACAAGGAATTTAGCAAGAAGATAGGTAGGTCCGCCTATTGTGTTAACCATAGGCATTAAGGGGGGCCAATGTTTATGAATCTTGGGTAGGCCATAGATTCTAGGGATAAGGGGATTGCTTTCAATAAGCTTTCGGGAAAGAGGGAGAAGGGAAGAATCTGCTTTAATAGCGGATGCTACCTCTTTAGAAATGGACTTAAGGGGATTCTTTTTAAGCTTGATGTAACTTCCACTACTAGAGAGATGGTCCACCATTTTGTGTACATAATCTGACTTATCCAGAATCCCCTAACATTAACATTAACACTAACATTAACAGACATAAGGGTAATTGTTCTAGTAATAATATATCTTTTCTGAATTCTAGGATAAATAACAAACATTACAACAATATTAAAAATAATACGAATATTCACAATAAACCTTCCTTTAATTCAATTAAATACAAGAATAAGAATATTATTAATAATTATGGCTTAATTCACTCCTCCCATGATAATACTAACAACACAAATTCCACTTATAAGCTTAATAATAATAATAACAACGATAATAATAATAATAATAACAACAACAACAATGATAATAATAATAATAATAATAATAACAACAACAATGATAATAATAATAATAAATCTTTGTTAGGTTTTAAGAATGTAATTAATCTTTCTAGCAAGAACTTTGACCCCTCTGTCTTTAGTCTCCTTAATAAAGGTCTCAATTTTTCCCTTGCCCCTAGTAGGATTCCTACCGATGACATTATTTGTAACATCGAGTTTGGGATCAAGGACCTTCCTGACAATGTCAAGGAGACTATTAGGCAGGATTGTGTTGTTGTTCTTAGGAAGGCTAAGCCTCCTAAGAAAAACCTGAGCAAGGCCGAGTTTCTTTCCCTTAAGTCCCTTAGGGACAACCCCGACATTGTCGTCCTTAAGGCAGACAAAGGTGGAGCTGTCGTCATTATGGATAAGTCGGATTATGTCCAAAAAATGGTGGACCATCTCTCTAGTAGTGGAAGTTACATCAAGCTTAAAAAGAATCCCCTTAAGTCTATTTCTAAAGAGGTAGCATCCGCTATTAAAGCAGATTCTTCCCTTCTTCCTCTTTCCCAAAAGCTTATCGAAAGCAATCCCCTTACCCCTAGAATCTATGGCCTACCCAAGATTCATAAACCTGGGGCCCCCTTAAGGCCTATTGTTAACACAATAGGTGGACCTACCTATCTTCTTGCTAAATTCCTTGCCCAAAAGCTCAAGCCTCTTGTTGGTCGCACAAATTCTTTTGTTAAAGACTCTGCCTCCTTCATTCAAGAATGGAGAGATATCAAATTGGAACCTGGAGATTTGTTGGTTAGTTTTGACGTTGTATCCTTATACACCAAAATCCCTATCCAAGAGGCCATTGATATCATAAATCACATCGTTGATAAAGACACTACCAAGTTAGTTGGCCTCTGCCTCACCTCAACTTTCCTCAGTTTTCAGGGTGAGTTCTATGAGCAAACTTGTGGTGTTGCGATGGGTTCCCCTCTTTCCCCTATCGTAGCTAACCTGTTTATGGAAGATTTTGAGACCAAGGCCTTAGCCTCTACTCAATTTCGCCCTAAAAAATGGAAGAGGTTTGTTGATGACACTTGTGTCATCTGGCCTCATGGCCATGAGAAAATTGATATGTTTCTTAACCACCTTAATTCTAAGTCAGAATCCATCAAGTTCACGATGGAAATTGAGGAGAATTGTCGCCTTCCCTTTCTTGACATTCTCCTTTTCAGGAAGGAGGATGGTTTCATCTGTCCCCAAGTCTTTCGGAAGAAGACTCACATGGAACAGTATCTCCAAGCCAGTTCTAACCACTTCCGAGCTCAAAAATTTGGGGCTCCCAGCGCTCTTGCAGGGCGTTCTCTAAGAATCTATGATGATAGCCATATTGATAAGGAGAAATCTCATCTTCTTGAAGTTTTTAAAAATAATGGGTATAGCAGACCTAGAGCCTCAAGGCCTTTCACAAAGCTAGCAAAGCACCTAGAGTTAAACCCGCTCAAGTTGATCCTATCTCTAAGGTTCATCTCTCATATATCCAAGGAACCACGGATAGGATTGCC
This sequence comes from Pinus tabuliformis, assembly GCA_031772625.1. NCBI lineage: Eukaryota > Viridiplantae > Streptophyta > Pinopsida > Pinales > Pinaceae > Pinus > Pinus tabuliformis. The sequence continues at coordinate 870,298,939 of CM062817.1, forward strand.
CATATTCTTAAGAATATGAATGTCTCTTCCTCTTTCAAACCTCTCAAAACCATTAAAAATTCCCTTAGATCTGTAAAGGACCCTATTGACCCTAAAGACACGAAAGGAGTCTACCTTGTTCCCTGCTCCTGTGGTATCCCCTACATTGGGGAAAAGGGAAGGTATATTAAGCAAAGAATCATCGAACATGTTAATGACATTAGAAACAATCGCTCCTGCATATCAACCCTTGCCGAACATGAAGAGAAATTGAAACATCATGCATGCATTGAAGAATCCAAAGTCATTGCTCGGGTTGATCATTTCCACCACATAAAACTCAGGGAAGCGATTGAAATTGAGCGGCATGTCAGAAACCTTAATAGGGATGATGGCTGGAAATTAAGTAAAATTTGGATTCCAACTCTCTCCTCTTGACTCTTCCCTCTCTCTCATTTATCATGTTCATTTTTATGTTTCTCCCTTTTCGTCTTCAGGCTTTATCCCCTCCCCTCCCCCTCTTGTTTCTATTATTTTCTTTAACTTCATTTGCTTAACATGAGAAATAAATTTCTAATCTAATTGGTTAACCTAACTTATCCTAAAAAAAAAAAAAATTCATCTTGTAAACCACCTTCCTCCTATAAAATTATGGTCATATTAATAATAATAGTCTTATTAATCGAAATCAATCATATTAATGAATCTAAATACTTTTATCTGAATTATTCCTTGACTTAATTTATCTTGGATAAGTCAAACCCTAACAGATCACATTATATAAATTAACTATTTAGATAACATGATTATAAAAATTAATATTATTAAATTAATTAATTTATAATATCGAAATAAAATATTTTTTTACATAACAGCTACTTCCTAACTAAATATTAAACAATTTAACAAATAATATTTTTATCATAGAAATTAATAATATTTTAATTTGAAATATTATGAAATTTATCTTAAATAAGTCAAACTCTAGCATATTACATTATAATAATTAATTATTATTATTATTATAAAAATTTATATTATTAAATAATCTATTTAATTATCACACAACAGCTAGTTTTTAACTCAATAAAAAATTAACCAACAACTAATTTTCAACGGCTAACTCTGGGCAATGATGCATCCATGCTATTTATTCCTTCAGATCCAATGATTTCTCACCTTGTCCTGAGGATGAACCACATTAGTTGGTTCGAAACATCGACCCAATCCTAACGATGTGATTAATCCGAAATACTGATATCTACATTATGGATCACAAAAGTTTGAGATCTAAAGTTAAAGATGTGTTAACTCAAAGTGATAGTGAGGGCAAAAGGCGAAAATGGATTGCCAAGATTCAGGAATACGATATGGACATCAAACCAACAAAATTAATAAAGGGGTAAGGATTAGCAAAGATCCTGGCAGAAGCAAATTACCAAGCAATGGGGATTAATTTGCTTGTTGAAGTTTCTGAGTCAAAGACAGTTGATGAAAAGGGAAAAGAGAAGGAACAAGATAACAAAATTTAATATAAGTATCTCTGCTCTGATTGGTATAAAAAAATTGTTCATTACTTATCATTTCTTAGTTGTCCAACTTCCCTTGACAGAACAAAATATAAAGCCCTTAGATTGAAAGCTCAAAAGTATGTGATAACAAATGGCAGATTATATTGGAAAGATCATGTTGGTGTTTTATTGCTTTGTCTGACAGAAGGGGAAATAATGGAGATTTTTAATGAATATCATGGATGTCTTTGTGGTGGCCATTATAACTAGAAGGTAACAACACATAAAATCTTGAAAGTTGGTTTCTATTGGCCTTCTTTATTTTCATATGTTTTTAGGTTGGTTAGAAGTTGTAACAAGTGCTAGCTTTTCGCTGAGAAGAAAAATTTGGCACCACTACCACTGATTCTTGTATTTTTTAAAGAACCTTTCAGACAATGGGAATTAGATTTCATTGGGGAGATAAATCCACCTTCCAGTGGACAACACAAGTGGATCTTAACAGCCACTGATTATTTTATGAAATGGGTGGAAGCAATTCCAACCAAGAAAGCAACTGATACAGTGGTAATTAAGTTCCTGGAAGAAAATATTTTTGCAAGGTTTGGCTGTCCTAAGAAGTTGGTTACAGATAATGCCCAAGTATTCAAATCTGCAAAATTAATTAATTTTTGCCAGAATTACAATGTTATTATTTCTCATTCCACCACCTATTATCCTCAAGGAAATGGGTTGGTAGAGTCTTCAAACAAAACTCTGGTAAGAATACTTAAGAAAACAATTGCAGATAATAAGAAGAATTGGGATTCTCAGCTGAAGTTTTCCTTGTGGGCCAACAGAGTGACTACCAAAAGGTCCACTGGTAAGTCACCCTTTGAGTTAGTGTATGGTACAACAACTCTTTTTCCTAGCCAGTTAGCTAAACCAATAGTTGCACTCATTCAAGATGTTGAGGAGGAACCTAATGCATTAACTCGAAGGATTAACTAGCTAGTAGAACTCAATGAGAATAGAGAGCAGGTGATTGAAAATCTAATCAACTACCAAGAAAAGATGAAACTTGTTTTTGAAAAAAAGGCCAAGGAGATAATATTTCAACCTGGAGATCTTGTCTTGAGATGGGATGTTAGAAGGGAAGAAAAAGGCAAGCATGGAAAATTCGATCCCCTGTGGTTTGGACCTTTCAAAATAGTAGAAGTCAGAGCCAACAATACTTTCATTCTGGAAAATTTGAAAGGATAACTACCGCAGCTCCTTGTCAATGGGAAGTATTTGAAACACTACTTTCAACATTGAGCATTTTTAATTTCTTTCATTGTAAATACCGGCTTGATCACTATAAGTACCGGCGAATTTTTCATTGTAATGTTATAAGGTATAAAACGACTCCATGACCGAAGTGAAGGCACTAATCTATGGTTCTTAGTGTTTTTCTCTAAAACATTATCCCCAGGTGGAGCCAGATGTTGTAGCTCATTTTCAGTATGTCAAAAATGTGAAAAAGAAAAATCATATATCTCAAAAACAAAAACAAAAAATATATAAAGGAAAAATCAAAATCAAAATTTTGTTTAGGATAAGATTTTTTTTTTAAAATAAAGGTCGGTTAATGCTAAACTGAGATGATGGGGCATTTATTAAATCATGTGCTCGGTGGGGCCTGATGGGATCAAAGAAGACTCAAATGAGTGAAGGGTTAAATGGTGGTCACATTTGTCATGTCGCTTCAAAAGTGATATTAGGCCTTCCCCACAGAGGAAACCCGACATCACAACTTACGCAAATGATATGGATGGGGGTGCCTCTGTAAACGAGACAGTTCCAGATCGCTGACTTTCGATCAACAGCCAAGATCTGGTGCAGGATCACCTAAGGATGGTCCCACTTACCACCATGGGTTCTCCCGTGAATGGTAGAGGGTTACCACCTTGGGTCTGCAACAAGCGAGCATGATTGTTATTCGCCATTAACACCTCATCACCACATCATCCCAGTCCACCATGTCACCCTTGTGACATCGTACACATCATCACTGCTACATCACTCCGTACACCTGTCACCTCCACATTTAATCTTGTTTTCCCTCGCACTTTTCTCATTTTCCCATAAAATCTCGTTTTCCACTCTTAGAACGTACATTGTTTGTTCCATTTTCACACATCCACAAGCACCTCCACGTCTTCCAACTTATCAAACTTTTATTCCAACGTCAGCATTCAGTATCCAAGTATTTATACATTGTGTTCACCCACTCAGTCCATTAAAAATGTCAAAGAAAGCTTCCCTGACTGGCTCTGCAACTCACATTCCCCTCATGGACACAGAAAGGGATATCTTTGACCCTGTTTTCTCCCTAAATTTGATGGAACTTCGTCAAAACATCTTAGCATGACAAATTGATTTCCCTATATACACTGCAGCAGTAAAATGAGGCCTTTCACACATATTTCATTAAATTTGGAATTAAATAATGGATCTAGAATTTCAAAATAACTAAAAAAATCAATTTTAGTGATGTACTTGTAATAAAAAAATTCTAATTTTAATGAAATATGTGTTCTTTTCTCTATCATAATTCTCCAAGCATAGGTTTATCCTGAGTTTATCACTTGGTTATCCTTTGCGCTATATCCCCATAAATGTTTTGTAATGAATGCAGTAGGAGAAAATATATTTCAAGCCTCTGCCCTTCTAATTCAGCAAGCTCTAGACTTTCCCTCTTCAAAACATTATACTTCATTTACAGAAGAAACCCTGGTAGCAAATTTTCAAAATTTGTTTGTAAGAGACTATACCCAATTATCATTTTATCTTATGCCTTCAAGACATGTTTTATCTACTGAACCAACTCAGTTTCCCCTGGAAACTTTTGATTAGCATGTTAAGCCAATTTTACAAATAATTGTTGGGGTTTTGGGAAGAGATGATACTTTTGTGGTTGACCATGTTGTGCTAGGGATGTTCAATTTAATCATGCAGCCTAAACCTATTCTTCATATTCCAACTTTCCGGGAAGGATTAAAAACTCTCAGTTGTCAAATTTGAATCTTACTGGTTGTTTTAGGTTTCCATCATTGGTGTTTTATTTGTTCCTTTATGTTCATGTGGAAAGATTTATGCATTTGGGCCTTAACATAATGGATGTTCATAAGAGAAAACAATCAGTTGTAAACTAGAAAGATATTGTAAGAAGTCTCCCTAATCATGAAGGTTTTGTACATTTCATTGCCTCTTTCATGTCAGTCCTTTATTCCATTATAAATAGTTTTGTTCCACCATTCCTCTTACCAAAATCCCAAGCCTACTTACAACTTAGAAAAGATGTCAAATTTGGATATTGGTTTCAATTTGAAAATCATGTTGAGATCAATTGTAGAGAGTAGAGGTTTCCCCTTACAGGTTTCCTTCTTTTGTGCCAATGAGATTGTTTTCTCTAGAATTCATTAGACAACGTATAAACGTGGATCAAATTGATTTTGTACCAACAAATAAGGGCCATTCATTCAAGTTGCCCAATATTGTTGGGCCTTTCATTGTTAATAATAGAGAGGCTATGGAAAAATTTAAGAGAATACTTCAAGATATGCAATTCCGGCAAGGGGAAAAGTGGCCTTATGATCCTCACCATATTATTTCAAATAGAAGGGTATTGAACTCTTATTCTCCCTACACACATGAGCCCAGGCTAGATATTGAAAACATGGCCAATGGTGGTAAGCCTGAAACAGAAAGGGGAATGGAGATTTAAACTCCCCATCCTATTGAAAAAGGCTTGAAAAGAGCAGTTGAAGGGATAATTGATTTAGATGATGAAACAAGTCATAGCTCTAAGAAGCCAAAAATTGCATGAAAAGGAGGAGTCTGAGCCTCTAGTTGGAAGTTCCTCTACTACATCTGGTTTTCAATTGCAATTGGGAGAAGTGACATGCACACCTTCTTCCCCTGTCCCTAAAGAATATTCACAAAGTTTTGTTTTAGTTTTAAAAGAGATGTATAGCCAAATTGAAGAAAAGAACAAGAAAATTAAAGAAAATGTTGTGTCCAGCTTGAAGCTCAATCAATTTCTAAGTATCATACCAAATTGTTGTCAATCATGGATTTAGAAAGAAATCAACTAAAATTGTCTTTTTCTCACCCATCTGCTTTAATTGTTTCTTCATCAGCAGGTTTCAAAACTGTAAATCTAACTATGGATGAAAGGGAGATTCCATTACCTGATAAAATCAACTTGCATAGGAAAACTGGAGAATTTATTTACAACGATTTGAGTAAATCATCCCTAGAAGCAAATAAGACAGAATATTTATTGGGAAAAGTTGTAAATCAATTAAAGTTGGAAAAAGAAAACTCAAGATCTTTGTTTACTCAGAACGAAGAGTTGAAGAAGTTAATTGTCAAAATTGGTGTCAATCCTGAAGATAGGTCTGTTGTACAAAAACTCTTACAAGGAGTAGAGTCATAAATATAAGTGCTTAGGAAGAAGTTGAAGTTGTCTGTTGTAGAACATGTCATGGCCCCAGAGGTAGCCCAAGTGGAGAAGGAAAAGGAAATTTTGACTAGAGAGTTGCTAGAAAGAAACAATGAAGTGGTTGCCTTGAAAGAAATGAATACTAGCTTACAACAGAAGTTGGATACTCATGTCTATACCATCCTATTATAGCTAAATCCATAGGATCAAGCTGATAAATTGACTAGGGTTATGACTGAATTAAAAATTTCAGAAGATGAAATGAAGAAAATGCAAAAGAACTTGGATGACACACAAGAACTCTTGAATATTAAAGAAAGATAGCTGACTATGGCAGAGGATAATGATCAAAATATCAAAAGGATTATCATACAACCTACAATGAAATCAAGGAATTGAGGGAAAAAGTAAAGGGCAATATGTCACTCATATAGGCCAGAGAGATAATCTGGAATGATATAATTCACCAAGTAAAATCTATCTGGGACAGTATGTTGATAATGGCAGAGGAAAAGATGATTGTCAAGGACCTGGGAAGCATCATTGCTTCTCATAAGGAGAAAATCCAACAACGTGCTCAACTGGAAAAGAAGATGATCAATTTTCTTAATTCCAAGTCTTCTTAGGAATTAAGAACTATGCAAGTGGAGGATAGAAATGAACTAGTGCTGGAAATTAATAAGATGGTGCAGAAAAATTTGTACAGGAAGACAACATAGGTTAAGCTTGGTGAAATTAGAGAATTTGTTCTGAAATTCAACACAAATTTTGATAAAAGGATGAGGGCAGGATTTCCCTCATGCTGAGACCAACAGGGAAATTTGCTTCCCTGGGAGACTTATGAGACTTTGTTGGTGGAATCCAAAAGAAAGATTGACTCTTCTCATGAGAAGACAACAGTTCTCAAAGGGTCAACCATTATCAATTATCTTCACAAGGACTTTCAGCTATTGTGGTTGATTAAAACTATTTTTATAGAAAATCCATCTTATAGCAGAATCACCAATTTTAGAATGGCTCATACAAGGTTTATCAAGTGTCCAAGTTCAGATATCATTGTATGGAAGAAATGCAGAGCATGGATGTCTCCAACAACAGCAACAACAGAAGTTGGACCTTCTACAAGCGAGCCTACATAGGAATCACAATTCATCGAGTGGAAATAGCCACTTGGCTTCATTTTATGAAAATTTGAAATATTGTATTTGTAATGGTTACACAATTTTGGTTCTCAGTTTTGTAGAAATATAATTCCTCAAAAGGATTGAATAGAGCTAAAGTAGTTTAGCAATTTTGTGATGGTTAATTGTTATAAAATGTCACCATTGTAACATAACCATAAAAGAAACTTGAGAGAACCATTTGGGGTTCTGATTTTTTACTTCAAAAGGAAAGAATTTTTTGTGTAATGTTTTTATCATTTCTTTGAGAATAATAAAGCTTTTCAAGGTGATTCCAAGCAGTCTTTTGAAACTAATATGTATTCATGTTCTTTGTAAATCATTTATTGTCTTTCTTCTATGGAAAAGAGTAATGAAGGTTATGGTTGTTTTTATCATAAATGTTTATTGAAATTATAGTACATATAATCTTAAACTAAACAACCTTAAGATGTGCTCCTCTTTTCTGCAAGTTCATTTCCCAATCTTTCACATTTTCTTCTAAAGTTTGAGGAAAAATATTCTGCAATAAGTAGCCTTTCGTTTTTTACTTTTTATCATTTATTTCTATCACTTTCCTACAGCTTCATATCATTTTCATTGCCAATGAGGCCATCTTGAAAAGTATCTTTACCCAAGGCAGTTTCTTTAACATTACCTGTGGAACAATCTTTTGAGATGTCATAATGGGGCAGCAAGTAAAATCTAGTATCTTTCTCTATAGATGTCCTAGGCACTGACCTCTACTCAGCCAGGGGTTGTCTCTAGGGTTTCAACAGATTCTAGACAATAGTGTATGTTTCTCTATGATGAAGAATTAGTGGGACAGTCTTGGGGAGAGATTCTGACCTCAAGTGAATAATTGGCATAGGTTCAGGGGGAGAATTTGCTGTATTTCTAGAAGTGCGTAGTTGGCATCATGATTTCTTGAGAATTCCTCCTTACATGATGATGCTTATGATTGGTGATGCTTCTGATGACACATTTTTTGATGAATTTTTGGATGATGACTATATGTTTCTCAAGAAGTTGATTATATTATGTTGCTTTATGATGATGTCCTTGGTTCTCCTATATGTTGGTGATACATGATGATGATGCAGGATCCTATATGGTATATGATGGTTGTTGAAGACTCTCATGTTCTTGCTTTGATCTTGGTCATAAATGTCATATTTGTCTTTTGATGTAAAGGCCATGTAAAGACCCATGATGTAATCATTGTAATACTTAGTATTGTTTGGACTATTGAGGTCAAGTCAATTATGTATGTAATCCCATTATTTTGGGCATTTGATGTAATGTTGAGTCAAATATATAACCCCATTGTGTTGGGTGATTAATGTAAGCATGAGTCCTTAATGATAGGAAAGGTCATATTTGGTTGAGTCATAGAGTCATGTACTTCCTTGGAGATCTTCCGAAAAATTTAGCATATGCTTAGGGGGAGCATGGTCAATGTTCATATTCAGTAGATCAGACATACAATGATACTCTCTACAAAGGAGGCAAGAAGTCTTCATTCAGCATTGATCGGCCCTTTTCCCTTAATGTCAAAGGGGGAGAGTAGCTTTCTGTTTGGAGAAGAATGCTTGGAGTGAATCTTGGTATGTCTACAGATGTGTTTACAGGTATCTACAGGTAGTGGTGACCAAACACTAAAGTGGTTGTCATCAAGTCAAAAGGGAGAGATTGTTGGCATTATTACTAATGTGTTGTCCTTGATGGAAACCTACTTGATGAAGATCTCAACATGATGGTTATGCAAATGCTACAGGTGATATAGACAAGGGAATATCAATTCAGAGACAAAGGAATGTTAAAGGTGAAGTTTGGAAAGTATACGCGGGTCCTATGAATAAAGGTTGTGTATATATGCAGATATGGTGAATAAAAGTAGCGTACAGTTTCCGCACCATGGTATTGTTAATACCAGCGGTCTTTACCATGGTATTAGCCCATAGTAATGAGCGCTACAATGAATATTTGATCTCGTCAAATAATACCATCAACATTACTAAGGGATTGGCCTAAGGTATTGGCTAAGGCCTAAGCTATATAAGGAGATGGAGATCAAAGTGTTGTGTGTGCAATTTTTGTATTTTCTATGAATGATTTGATCTGAAACAAGTGTGCACCAAGGAGCAAGGAAAAGACACAGATCTAAAAAAAATGAAGTATGGTATCATATGTACTTGTTTGATTTTCTTGTTGAAAATATCTAACTGTGATAGATCTATGATGTTAATGATACTCTGACATGAATATGAGACAGTAAGGGTTGCAAAGTATATTTTGTGGTTGCAGTGAAAGCATGACTCAGTGATTTCAGATGTATACATTGGTTTGCCTCTGCAAGATCACGTACATACGCAGATCTCCTTCTTACTATTCACATATATATTTTGTAGTATGGACAGATCTATACGCTGGTGTCAAGTATGAAAAGTGTGTACATACGCAGAAGAGCCTTAGAAGGGTCATGTACACCAACTAGGGTTTTGCAGTATGAACTGATGATAATTGTTGAATTGCTTTTTTGTCTTTGATGTTGTCTGTCAATGAAGTATCCCTTACAATAATCTGTGTTTGATAGTACTGATTGGGCTAAATTTATTATGAATTATAATTTGACTAAGTGATGATGCTACTATGTGATCATATGTATTTGGTTCAGTGCTTTATGTTGGCTTCAGTATTTGTTTGGGTGATTGATTCAATGGCATAGTGATTCAGATTCAGTTATCAATATTTTGATATATGTATGCGGGTATTCTTTAGGAGAAGCACATACATACGCAGGTATGATCAATAATAGTAGTGTATACAATTTGATGCATGTTTGATCAAGGTTTGTAGTGGTAACAGTTGGTTTCTATGATGGGTTATAGTGTTTGACTTTGTATATTGGTGAGTGGCTATGCATTGGTATGATTTATTCTAAATTGACCAAGTTGCATTGGTTACATTAGAATATTTGATGATCCAGTATTTGAGTAGTTGATTTTAGAATTGTTGAGAGTCGATCTAGTTTGAAACATTCTGAAAAGTGATCCACAAAGAGTTGAGGATAGAAATCTTCACAAAAGGGGTTGTAGCTCCCTTCTAGTAGGAGATGGAAAATGAGAGAATGTTGTAGCCTTCTGCAGGTAGGAGCCTGTGTACTGGTTAAATTCTGTGTCGGTACAAGATTGTAAGAAGATTATTTTTTAATAAAAGAAGAAGACAGAGATGACAGTAGTGGTTGTTTTCTCCCACATTAGGTTTCCACCTAAAAAATCCTGGTGTTCATATGGTTGTGTGTGTTTATGTTCTATTTGCTTATTATATGCTCATACTTATTGTTTAATTGATGAATAATGGAATAATAATGCATTGATAAATGTTGTATAGATGCTAAGATAAGTTATCTAGATATACACAGGGTTTGTAGTAACAGTCGCGTACATATGCTAGTTTCCTTTACAATAGTTGCATATAATAATCAGAATAAGAAATTGAAATTGAAAATGTGAAAAATATTGATTCACCCCTCCCCCCACCCCCGCTCAGTATTTTTCCAAACAGGTTAATCATTAAGTTAAGTCTATCAGTTCAAGAGGAATTTTTGATGCTTTCTTTAGTGAAAGGGGATGAGGAAAGTTCTTGTGGAGAACTAACTTCCTCAATGGTCACTTCCTTAGTAGATGTTGATATCAAGGGTGGAACTATCTGATTGGGTTATGGATCTTCGTTGGTTGAAGGAGAGACCTCATTGATCAACTGACATTCTTCCTTCACACCATCCCACCATGTTGATTTTCACAAAGGATTTTGAGATCATCCACTCTTAGGAAGCTTAGTGCAATGAGTCACAATATGACATGTTTTATAATAAGCTTTGCAACAAAAGGAAACTTGTTCATAGCCAACTTTTTAGACAATGAGAAATCTTTAGCAACTAGGTTGATTTTTATTGGAAACCCTTGACTACAGTCCATGCCAACACAAATGAGTGCATATGTGATGATGCGTCAGTGGTGTGTATCATTGTAGAAATATGGTGATAGAAATATCAATGATCTCACCCAACATTGAAAATTCCACTTGATGTAAACTTTCATTTGGATGGATTTGTATTCTTCCACCATTACATCAACCCAAACTAGTTACTCAACTGCTTCCTCAAAAGAGGATGGCTCGGTCTCTACAAGCTCAGTCATTAGAGCCATGTAGCCAGTGTACCTCTCAGGTGACCTCCTTTGCCTGCACAAATTTGAAGGAGCTCCCATATTTTCCGTCACATCCTGCACCAATCTATCAACTTCCTTGGTACCTTTTCTACCTTCTCTAGATGGCTCTTCTTGAGTGGATGCCTCCAATATGCCTCCTCTTTGCTCCTCGATTTGTGGCTTCTCCACAACTTCTTGAGGCTCCTCATTTGGAGTTAAAAGCTCTTTTTCTAGTGGGATTTGCATCTCCCTCTCAAGGGAGCATCTCATTTCTTTCTCTTCATCAAAATTTACATCCCTTCGCATAATTTTCATTTTGAGGGAAGGCAAGTACACCCGGCAGTTGTGTGGAGTTTCGAGGTAACCCACAAAAACTCCCAACTCTGTTCTTGGCTCAAGTTTCTTCCTCGAATTTGTTTTAGACATGGCAATAAATAAAGGCTCCAAAAATTCTGAAATGAGACACATTCGGCTTTCTCCCCAAGAACTCCTTCTCTGGGGTAATCATACCAAGAATCTAATGAAGATTCTGGTTCTTTAAGTAGATTGTTGTGTTACATGCCTCTTCCCACAATTGTAGTCTTAGGCCTTGGTCATTTAGAATAACTCTTGTAGCTCCCAAAATTATTTGGTTATTCCTTTGAGTTAATCCATTTTGTTATGGGTTGTGGGGAGTTGTCAGTTCTCTTCGAATTCCTTCTTTGACACAAAATTATTTGAAGTCATTTGAAACATACTCGCCTCCATTCTCGCTCCTAAGATCCTTCACCTTCTCGTCATTTTGTTTATCAACTAGTACCTTGAATTCTACAATTTTTTAGAATGTCTCATCCTTTCGCATGAAGTAGATCCAACACTTTCTTGAGAAATCATCAATAAAAATATCAAAGTACTTATGTTTGGCAGTGGAGGCTGTCAAGAAGGGTCCACAAACATCAGAGTGAACTCTATCCAAGACTGCATTTTCTTTGTTGTCTCGATCATGGAATGTGGATTTCGCATACTTCCCCAAGGAACAATCCTTGCAGACATCTTGTTGCTCAAATGATAATTTAGGGAGGGTAATGGTCATTTGCTACATAATTCTTAAGGCACCACGATGCAAATGGCCCAATCTCTTGTGTCAGATTTCACTGACATCATGACTCTGCACTTTCTCTACCTTACTACTTAATGCAGCATAATATTCCACATCAATTTTATACATGTTCTTCACATGAACCTTGATATGCTTCACCTTCCCAAAAGCTATGTGTCTCACAAAGGCTTTCCCTTTACTAAACATCACATCATAGCCATGGTCTTCCAAAACTACTATAAATATGAGGTTATTCTTCAGGCCTGGCACAAATATGACATCTTTGAGGTTTGAGGTTTGTTCCCTTTTCCCTTCTTTCCCTTTCCAACCAATGTAAAATTTTCTTCATAGTCTCCCTTGGATGTAATTCCATCTTTGGTATTTCGCCTGATTTTTTTCTTGTACCAAATCAGACCATAAGTGTTCCCAATTCGTTAATTTCTCCCTCCCGTTCACCGAGTCCTAGTAGCTATGTAAGCTTTTGGGAAGGCCTAGAAGAGTTAGGTGCACCATGTCACCTTCTACAACATTCACACCAAACCCTCCAAGCTCATCCCTAATTGTGTAAATCTGGTGAGATGCTGTGAAATAGTATAATTCTTCTGCATCTTAATGCTTTGAAGTTTCTCTTTGAGGGCTAGTTTTCTATGGTCACTGTTATTCTCAGATAGCTCAGTCATTTCCTTACACATTGCGAAAGGCATTTCTTTCCCATGGAGATTTGAAACAATGTGGTCTCGCACTCCCTCCAAGATTATTCTCCTCACCTTAGGTACATATTTCTTCCATTGGGCTAGGTTCTAGGAATCAGTTGATCCTAGTTTTGGAATGTATGTCATAGCATATTCCAGCAATCCATTGTCATCAAGAAATTCCATTTGATCCTTCCATGCAATGAAATTCGATTTTCCTTCTAAGACATACTCTAATATCAATCCTTTGAAGGCCATTATCCCAACTCTGAAGAAATCCTGTTACACTGAAGTTACAAATTTGAACCTCCTGAGGAACAACTTTGAAATTCTTGTTCTAATGTGAATCCTACTTTGATACCATATATAAATATGGTGATATAATTTCAAATTCAAAATAAATTTAATCTAAATCAAGAGACACAATTCTACTCTATTGCTCTGCGAGAATTAATTCACAATTTAGGACAACATTCACAAACATGAAACAATCACATACACAAGTACACATATTTACATAAGAGAAACCAATTGGTAAAAACCCCTTAAGCTTTCTTTCATTAATCATATGAATATAGAATGTATTACAATTGCTTGCTTTCTCTCATCTCAACCTGCAAGTGAATAATTGTTCTCTTTGTTCAATGAAAAGCTCTGACCCAGACTTAGTCAATTTCTACCTCCACCTGAGCTCCTATTTCCTTGCACAAATCCTGAGGAAATTAGGCCCCTATTTTTTAGGAATTTTCCTCCAATTGATTATGCAATTCCCAAGGATTCATCATTGATTGCATGCAACACTTTTACGCTCAAAACTAGTCTACAACTGATGTTACACTACTTTGGAATCTCCACCACAACTGAGAAATTCGAATTCCTTGCATGCATGAGATATTTTTGGTTGATTGATCATTTAATTGGATGATCACTGAGTTAGACTATTGTCCCACTACACAACTGACCTCCAACTAGTTCTATCAACAGTTAGAACTAGTTTAATTGAATACAACTAGAAATAACTGAACTAGATTTCTACAATTTAGCAATAAAAACATGAAAACTGGACTCCAAGCCCTTAACTCAAATTTACTAAGCTAACTGAGTGACAAGAGCCATGTCACCTCAGTTAACTACCTCCAAGTTGTTTGCTGATGTGGAAATTTCAAAATCTCTCAATTTGACCAAGGCTAAGTCAAATTCATACTTTCTTGCTACACTTCTCAACACTCACCATTTCTAAAATGAAATTTACAGAAAGTTTATGAATGTCACTTGGGGAATCATAACCCCGTAAATGAGAGAGAGATTGGGAAGTTTGATCTAAATAAGGGTTGTGGAAAGAGAATTGATGGTAGGATTGAGTGATGGAGACAATTCCTTCATGCATAGATGAAATTTTCCTGAGAGCCAAGGAATCGAGTTGAGAATATAGTCTCGGTCCTTGACTAAGTCAAACTCCACAATGATGAAGCCATTAGCCCATGGGTAGATAAATGATTTCGTTTTTATGTTTGGTTTCTAGAGCCACAAAATAAACTAGTGTAGATATGATAATCTTGTATATAGGCCATTAAATTCACATCTAAAACCATTATATCTATAGAAAGTTACCTAATTTGTAGCATCTCAAAAAATGGGAATGGTCAACACTAGAGCTTCGTGAACCATATAAAGTCTAGAGTTGGGATTCACAAAAATTCCCATTTTTAACAACATCATTAAAATAGGAATTTCCCATACCCAAAGACAAATCCACGCCACTTAAAGAGGGAATAGATCCCAACTGAGAAGATATCATATTGATAGATCAAGCCATTGAGGAAGTCACCACCACCATTAAGAATGAAGCTAAATGCAGAAAAGTCTATTCTGGAGAAGAGAGTTGAGAAGATAATCAAAAGTAGAATTGAATTGAATGCAATGGAGATGTCAAAGCCAATTCAAATCCAAATAGACGGGCTTGCATCCAACTAAGTTATAAACCATAGCCACTACATACTAAAATCTAGATCCCACCATGGATTTAATCCTTCTTTTCTCTTTGATTATTAGTAAACATGAGCATTAAATTTTAATTATGATTAATTTCATATCATCCTACCTTAAATTGTTAAAGGTTGCCTTACTTTTTATTGTGGCAATAACTATTGCATCAACTTGAAGTTATGTGAATGATTTGAGTACATTATTCTATTTATATTTACTACAATTTGAGTGGGGCTAATAGGTAAGAACATGTGTTTCCTCCTTTTTTTTAACGATGGTGAATCGATAACTTACTGGAGTAATCTAGGTGAGGCCCAAGATCAAACCTATTTGTTATGGCTATAACACCAAGAGTATATCCAACAGCCCACAAGCCAGATATACATGTAACTTATCACTTAGCAAGAGTTGAGACATCTCAAACCCCACAAGGGATCTCTATCATAGGGGTCGCCTACTCTTCAAACCTTATCATAATTGGGCTAACATATCCCTCAAGGGAATTGACACTTGGGGGGGGGATAAAAACTATTAGCTCAACCATTCAGTCTAAACCTACGGAACAACATGTATTTCCTCCTAAAAAATCATAGGTTTGAATTTAAAATGGATGAAGTATGTACACTTCCATAAAATACATAGTCAAATTGCTATATGAAAAGAGTCTCTTAAAAAAATTACATACTGAATTAACCTTTTACTAAATTGTAACTTTAAATTAAATTATTATTATTATAAATAAGGAATTAATTATTTTATTCATAAATAAGAATACCAAAAACATAAATAAATAAATAATAATAATAATAACTTATTTATATAATATATATTAATTATTATTATTATTATTATTATTTAACGAAATACTTAGATTTCTATTATATGAACTAGATTTGCATGGCCAAAACCATTTACATATGTAATTACAAAACTTGCTTTAGTAATATTTGTTGCTTCAACATTCCAATAAATCCATAGCAAAGTCTTATTTCCTCTACAATCTCTTTGGACTATAATTTTGCATTGATACCTTCCATATATTCTAAAAAACTAACGCAAAAACAAGACATAATTGCAATACATAGACTATAGGGACATTAAGCACGCTTTGAATGCCTGACTTCATCAACTCTAGTTCAGATCACCAATTTTCCTTTGTTTGTTCTTGCTCCTAATGCACCACTGCCAGTTTTCTCTTGCCACTCCTCGGCATTAGGACCTGCTTTGCCAAACATGGACTCTTGAACATCTGTGAAAAGGTCAAAGCTTGAAATCTCTATATTACTGGAAATTAACTCCACCTCCAGCCTTACAAATTTTATTTCCATTATCCTAACCTTAGCAAGCTTGGAATGTATCGTTGAGTACGACGAATCACCACATACCGATGTAATTTTATTAAGGCCCCCAAGTGGTCTCTCCTTGTTTATCAAGTCAAATCCTTTGTGCATGTGAAGATTAAATGTAGTAAACCATAATTTATAATGGTTGTCAACTTTGATGGCCCTTCGATCCATGTTCATTCACAATAGGTTAAGGCACGGGGGTGAATGCCTTGTATTTTGCATTAATTTTCAATGGTTCCACTTTCAAACTCCACCCTAAGATTAGCCTATTTGTCAACCTCTCCATTTAGATGCCTCTGAACATGAAAAAGAGAGATTTATTCAAATTTTTCCAACTAGAGTGCAATTCTTCTCTGTTGAAAATGCAACAAGAAAATCCTAATTTAATTTTGTCCTTGAATTAAATTAGGAATAAAATTGTAATTCCACATCACAATACAACTTGTATGAGTTAACTAAGTTAAATTGACTTAGTTGGCTTAGTAAATTCGAGTTGAGGTTCTAACTTGAGTCATGTAGAGTGTCTCCTACATTATAGGAGCTCTGGTTGAGTTTATTTAGAGTTGTAATTAATTAATTCAGCTTAACTGAGTTAAAGTCAATTAAATTAGTTCCAACTGATGGAGTAACTAGTAGGAAGTTAAACAATGGGGTGTTGCTTCATGTGCTCAACCAGTTAAGTGATGATTCACTCATAACTAA
The DNA here is from genome assembly GCA_031772625.1 of Pinus tabuliformis. Classification (NCBI taxonomy): domain Eukaryota; kingdom Viridiplantae; phylum Streptophyta; class Pinopsida; order Pinales; family Pinaceae; genus Pinus; species Pinus tabuliformis. Next base: position 870,316,072 of record CM062817.1, read on the forward strand.
CTCATGCATGTTATATCTGAGAGTTACCTAGTTGAGTTTGGAGTTCAGGGGCATTGTACTATCAGTTGTATAATCATCTGAATTGTACAGGTGGTGCATGCAGTCAAAGTGATTCCTATGAGGATTATGTAATTCATATTGAGAAATTTCCCTAATTAATAGGCGGCTAATTCCCAAGGAAACAACGCAAGGAAATAGGGACTTGAGCAAGCCAAAATTTGGTTAAGTATTGACCTGGGCTTGTCTAGGAAGCTATGAGATAGATAGAGATAGGATAGAGGTTTCTCGGGCTTGAGCAAAGCACTGTAATCTTCTCATATTTTCTTACTAATGCAATATACAGATAGTAGGGGTTTTTAGTTGTGGCTTTCCCAAGGAAATAATTGTGTAATGTGTTGGTTGAATTCTTTCTCTTGTATGCTTCGTGATTTCGGGGCCGTTTAATTGGTTACGCTGATGAGTAGAGTAGATTCAAGATATTTTTTTAGTAAATTACAATTAGCAGTTTGAATCTACAAGGAATTTCTACATGGTATCAGAGTAGAAATCACTCTAGAAGAGGAGAATACGAGTTTGTCTTTTCCAGGTGAAATCAAATTTGCAGTATCATTCTTCAAAGTTAGCAGGATGTCATTCTACGAATTGAGACTTGAATATTCCCTTGAGGGTAGTTCGAACTATATTGCTTGGAAGGACAGGATGGAGGTAGTGTTGGAAGACAACGGGCTGAAATAATTCATAGACACTAATATTCCTAAGCCTCCAACAACATATGCTCAAGATCTGGCAAAGCGGAAGACACGTGTTGCAAAGGTGAGAAGGATCATACTAAACGGAGTTCGATATCATATTGTCTCGAACCTCCATGAGAAGGATACACCATATGAAATGTGGCATGCCTTGATCGACTTGTTCCAAAGCAATAGTGACCATAGGAAGTTGGAACTGAAGGACAAGCTTCAGAATATTAAGATGGAGAAGGGTGAAACAATGCCACAATACTTGATTAGATTCACCCAATGTCTGGATGAGCTTGGGAGTGTTGGTATTATAGTTGTTGAAGATGATCTGGTCAACCTAGCATTTTTAGGCCTTCCTAAGATCTGGCACAGCTACCAGGATTCGGTAAATGGGAGGGAGAATCTACCAAAGTGGGAGTGTTTATGGTCCGACTTGGTGCAAGAAGAGATAAGGCAAAGCACCAGAGATGGAACCTCATCGAAGCATGATGATGAGGAGAAATGTGCCTTAGATGGTGTTAGCTACCTATATCAATAGGTTTCATATTTCATGATTGGAAAAGAAAGTTCCAAATATGCTCTGCTTTGATGGTGCAAAGATCCCATATTTCCAAAGAGAAGACAATGTGTGTATATAGCTTGATATGGACTCAATTTTGATGGATGGTCCAACAGCCTAATCTGGATCATGCCATGTTTCAATTTTCTGTTGTAGATTAGAGAAGGAAGTCTGTCCAAACTGTTTAATCTTGGCAGACCAGTAGCTTAGGTAGAGAAAGTAAGGTTCCCAACTGCTTAATCTGGGACCTTGGAAGCTATAAGGACAGCATTAGATAGAAAATCAAAAGGAAAAAGCCAAGGAAAATAAAAAGGCATATAAGGGTCTACAAGTCTAAGTGCACCCTCCATGAAGAAATAAAAAATGCTAGGCAAATAGATGGGTAGGCAGATGGGGTTGCAGAAATGTCATTCCTTACAATTGAATGTGGGCTAACCTATTCACAAAGGAAAATCAATGGTTTGAGAAGGTCCTCTTCTCCATCATGTTGCAGCAAAGCAAAGGAGCATGTCCAACTTCCCATGTTCCCCTTTCCCATTCATCACTAACATCCCTTCATCAGTTGAGATTTATGGAAGAATTGGTGGTTTTATGGTGGCTCTTACTCCTTTAAAAGCCACATTTCTTGTCTAAAATTCTTTTCATTTTGATCTACTCCCTAAGCTAAGTGATTTTCAAATAAACTTGGTGATTTCACTCCTCATTCACCTTTTTCCATCCATATTAACCCCTAACTTCTATTATCTAAATCCCCTATGTTACCCTTTCCCTACTATTATAACACTGTGGTGTATAAACCCCAAGCATTGTATAAATATCCCTCCCCTTGGCATTATAGCCATATGTTCACTATCAGGGATTAAATTGACACCAGGCCAGTTTAAGAACCCTAAGCCCTACCCTTTTCCCCCTTTCCAGAAGTTATCCAAGCCATTTAACCCCTTCTTATGCTAGAAACCTTCTAAAAAACCCTTTTTACCCATAACCCGCTTCATTTGCAAAAAACATATGAAAACCCACTTTTTCCCGTTTACCCAAAGTTTGGCGCAAAAGCGCATTTGCAAAAAAAACATTGGAAAAACCATATAATCTGCCAAATTTCCAAAGGTCCCGCCGGGCGCAAATCTCAAAAGAAACATTATTTTATTCCCACCCTCCCTCCGTATCGTTCGGCCACCTCAACGTCTCGTCGACCGTCGGATCGGGCCCTTTTGATCCGACGGCCCTCGTGCATATCGGACCGGCCCCGACGTCCGAGAGTTACCTTCTGATATCTGTCAGAGGGTGACGTCAGGCCTCTGCCACGCGTCACCCCCACAGCGTATCGGAGGTACATCTGACATTTCTGCTTCCGTATCAAAAGCGGTGCGATATGAAACCGCTAACCACTTCCGGTTTCGGTTGATCCGCCCTGCCAGCGTCACCGCCAGCGTCACCTCCAGCGTCACCGCCGTGTCAGCGCCCCGTCCTCCAGTTGCCCCACCTGTCTGCCACTTCACCATCCCCGTGGACCTCTAGTATGCCGCCACGTCACCCGATGACATCATGCTGACGTCATCCGACCTTGACCCCACCTGATGACGTCATGCTGACGTCATCCAAAAAAGGCGCCAAAGTCCTAAAAAAACCATATTTTGGCCGAAATGTCGCATTTTTCGCACTTTTTGCAAAAAACGTTGTTGTATCCTCTGCATGAATTTTACGTCCGAGCCTTTGCCAACCTGTTGAATTCAACCTGGAGACCGCTGGCGTGCCATTTCACCTGCATTCTTAACCATTGCTGACTATATATCAGGTATTTATCCATGCAAATCCTTTCTGCGCCCGGTTTTGTCTGTAAATTGCCAAAATAGCTTAAAACAGTGAAAAAATAGATAATTCATCGGCAAATCCCCTATGCCTGGTTCCCATTTGCACCTAGAACGGCGAAATTCACCAGCTAAGCCTCGTTTACCTGAAATTTTATGAAAACTGTATTCTGTTCGCGCAATCGCGAACTGGTTACCCACACTGTACCAATTTGCGGTAAAAGAGAGAGCAAGGCCAGACATTTGCCTTATTCGTGTTCTAAGCAGTATTTCAATTGCTGCAGCTCACCTTTTGTCCTATGTTCCTGAGTAATTCACCTCCCTGTTCATAGAAAACTCTTTGGTGTTGTTCTACACAGCAACACTAGTCCATAAATAACAGAATCCTAAAGGAAATCATGGATCCACCAGTAGCCCCGGTGGCATTAAACGTTGCTCCATTGAATGCCCCTCAGAGAGAATTGGAGTGGCAGCCTCTAGCAGACCTGGACTATCAAATTTCAGAGGAAATGCTGATGAGGACCAAGTTCCACATACACCTGCTAAATGAATTAAAGGCTAAACATGAGAGTGGGACAGATGTGCTGTGCATATGGGACTCTTTTCTCCCTATATTCAAGCTCCCTCAGGTCAATCAGTTCCCTGATTTGATCCACCTATGTGCTGAAAACTATGACCCTACTCATAGGGCAGTGCTTGACCCTTCAAGCTCAGCTGTGTTCTACATCACCCCTGAAGCTATCAAAGAGATGCTCTGCTTCAAGACTGAGAAGAAATTGGTCCCTCTATCACTCATAGACTTGATAAATCAAGGATCCAGATTGACAGATGCTCAGGTCACCAAATTAAATCAGTTGTACCTTGACTCTGACTCTGTGAAGTATCCTCCTGTCAACCAAGTATACCTCAACCAATTGGGCAGAGATCTTGCAGACATGATTAGTCCCATTTTGGGCTATAATTCAATTGAATTTGTTGATCAAACTGTGCTGGTAATGATGCTCATGTTCGCTCCTGGCAAGTCTCCAATCTGCTATGACTATGCCACCTACATCTCTGATAAAATACATGAGCAGTTGATGAACTTGGCCCGAAAAAAGGTGTTCAGATACACCTCCTACATTTATCATTTGATCTTATATTATCAACATGAGAAGTTTTCTTTTGCTATCAAAAGAGTGGATGCCCAAGGCAATCCAAGGTCAGTGGTCTATTGGTCCTCTGCCTTCCACTACAGATCTCACTCTCCATACACTTATTGTGAGTTCATAGATCTCTTCATCCACCCAGCCATGTATATGCTGATGAGCTCACCTCCTCCAAGGCTCACTGATGAGATGCAAAGGATCCTTCAGTTATCCAAAACATACAGCATTGGGGACTGGTACTTCTACCAGAACCACACGGTCATCAGGATATATGGGTGTGAATTGCCTCCCTACAGATTGCCCAGATATGTACCCATGAGATTGTTTGCCCTGGAATATTTCAGGCAGTTTGGGAATGCCGATGTGCTTCACTTTTCAGGCAGAGGCAAGAAAGCACAACTGAAGGTCAGGAACCAACTTGGCCACTTTATCTACAACAAAAGGGAAGAAGGTTGGAAAGAGGCGGATAGCATGTTAGAATCCCTTGGCCTGCAAACCAGTTTCCTGTGGAAACCATATGACCCTAATCACTTCATAACTTTAAGAAGGGTCAAGTATAGGCTGTCCGGTTATGATCATGTGAGGATTCCTCACATAGAAAAATATGCAAATCAAGTAAAATGGAGGAGAGGAACCCTAGAGGAGCCTGTTACACAAGAAGAGTTGAATCAAAGAGCAGTGAGAAATCTGAAAAAGATGGCTGACCTTGAACTTTGTTCACAGGTACTCACTCTTCCAAGCACACAAGTGGGAGCAGTGAGCAAACCTCTAGCAAAGGCAAGGAAAAAGAGAAGTCAGCTCCTCCAGCCACCAAAGAGAAGCTGAAGGAGGAATCAAACAGCAGTTTATTAATATTAAAAGGAAAAATGAGCCACTTAAAATACAGCTCTATAATCATCTGCTGAAAATGGCTCCTACCAACCAGCAAAGACTGATGTCTGCCTATGATGTTCAGGAGGGCAAAATGATCATGAGTCACTTCATGCCAGCTGTAGTACAGCCACAATCCCCTGCAGATTATATAAGGACCAATCTTGAGGTCCTTGCCAAGGACATCCACCCAATGGACAAAATCGAATTGCACAAACAAACGGGTGAGATGGTGTATGCCTCCTTGGCAGACAAAACATTGGATAACTACAGGTTAGAAAATAGCCTAAATAATACAACTACCCAGCTTGAGTTGGAAAGGGCATCCTCTCAAGCGAAGGATAACAGAATTAAAGCCTTGGAGGAAATAATTATAGAACTTGGGCATGATCCCAAGGATATTAAGGCTGTGCAGGCATTGTTGAAATTGAGGGATGCAGACATGGCAGCCCTTAGAAAGATGGTCAAAGTCCCAGCAACAATTCACCCACAAACTGAAGAAGTTGCTCAGCTGAGACATGATCAAGATGCCACTGCTTTGCTGGTATCCCTATACAAACAGCTAATCCAGACCCAAGAAAAGTTGGGAGAGTCAGAGGCTGCCCAGGCAGCATTGCAGCAAAAGGAAGGAGGTCAAACCTCTCAGCCTCCTCCTGAAATAATTAACCTTGAGGAAGCTCCTCAAACCACTGCTCCCCCTACTCAACAAACTGAACAGGCAGCCCCATCCACCTCAGCACCAGCGCCAACAACAGACCAGGCTTCAAGCCTGGACATGCAGAAACTAAGGAATGAAATCCAAGCCCTGGAAGCCCAAATGTCAGAGTTAAAAGAGGCCAGGGAAAATTTGGTTAAGTTGAATGAAAGATATGACAAATCTAAGCAAACTGTAGCAGAAAAGGGCAGGGAAATAAAAGCCCTTAAAGACAGGATTAAGGAGCTGGAGAAAGAGCTCACATTGGATAAAGTGACAGCCGAGCTCAAGACAGTGCTATGGGCCAACATTGGCCAGTCCATCACTAACCAATGGTAGTATATTGAAACAATCCATGAGCAGTTGGAGCTCATTGCAAAAGCACAGAGGGAAATCCAGAGATCAAGGGCATCTCTAGGCAATATGCCTGAGGTTGCCAATAGAATGATCAATGTGCTTAACAACAGAACTAGTGCTCAGTTAGCTACTATGGGAATGTCCAACAGAACTGAGACCATCCAGCTAATCAAGAGGGTCCTAACACTGAGAAACCTAGTGCAGACGCTAGAGAGAAGGACCCAGGATATGCAGACCGAGGTCAATAGATTCATGGAAAAAATTTGTGGCATTGCAAAACAGGGGTCTTCCAAGCTTACTGAATAGCGCAGGAAGACTACTTTCCCATGAAAACTATGCCAAGAGGGTAAACACCTTTGCCACAAATCAGATCACAGAGAAGGCCAGCACCTCAGAGGAAACAGGGCCAGCAACAGGACAAAGTCTCTACAACAGAGTAGAGAACTTATTTTTTATCATGGATGAGATCAAACATCTGTCTGAAGTGCCTCCCAATTTCTATAAATATACAGAGGCAGATGAGACATTAGAGGCAATTCTGAGACACCAATTGCCCACACAGGAATACTGGACCAAAATGATTGTAAGCCAAAGCCTGTGAATCAAGTTTTGTTATTTATTATTCAAATTTACAAGTGATCATGCACAGGAAAACTTGGAAAGATCAGCATGCATGAAAAGGGAAGGGCTGAGCCAACTCAGCAGAGCTATTCGGCCAACAAAGCACAATTGACAGCTAACAGGTAGCAGGGCCGAAAGTTACAGCACGACATGCCATAAAGGCCCATTTTTCAGAGTTAAAGAAGAACGGTTAGACCGACTCAGTGGCCTCTAAAGGCCAAAATATCTTCTGACAGACATAAAGAGCATTTATGTTGTATTAAAAGCAGTCATAACTTCTTATCTACTGTTCTGTACAAGTTGGTGAAAACATTTATTTCTCAGATGACTCAACGCCTTAGATATTTTGTATAACCGTTTGTATATATTCCCCCCTGGCAGAAGCTTGGGGGGGTTGTTGTTGATTTCTCTTCAAGAGTTCTTTTGCTGTAAATTTTCAGAGTTTAATACAAAGGCCGATGGAATTTCCAAAGTCTGTGTTGTCTGAGGGATTGTAATGTGATTGCTGAGTGCTACAGGATTCCTGCATGTTGTCATGGCTCAATAAGTTTCCTTTAAACTTTCGTTATGTTCTTTCTGTTATTTTCTCATAACTCATCCATGTTCTAGATTTCACAATTAATGGCAAAGAAAAAGACTAATTCCAGGATTTATTCATAGAAATACCCTGAATTCAATCTATGCTATTACAAATGTTTTCTTCAGTTATGGTTATAAAGGTGTGATTCTTAATTGCTGCACCTCTACACTATATCTTTCACAGGAATTATTGTTTAGGAATTCGAGTCTGCTCCTTTACAATACATCTCTTTCTCATAACCGAGCTTAGTGGAAAATTCTTAACTGCTTTTCACTGGTTATACACATTGCATCATTATAATATCAAGTTTGTTTCATGAGATATTCAAAAGGCCCTGCAGTTTCAGCAATCCTAATCTACCTCTCAAGCAACCAGTGACCAAAGACTCCATTGCCCAATGGACTAGAATTATCTGAAGGTTTCCACCTTAGATACAGAAGACATCCCTCAACCAAAACATAAAACCAAACCCTGAACATCACAGCTAGCCTAAAATACTATCAAAACAGAGACAAATCATAAAGAGAGAGCCCTCTCTGATTACAGTTTGGCTAGAAACTGTAATCCAAAGATTGGTTAGTGGTTACCCCGGCCGTATTCCCTTGGGAGTCATAGGGAACAACTTGGGTGTTAACAGAAGGAAAGGCAAAGAAAGCGAAAGGAAAGAAATTCCAATCCAAAGGAGATTTCAGTTAGGGCAGAAAGAAGGACTTGTCGAAGATTAAATTTTTTCACTATCATGAGCTGGGACACTATGCCACGAAGTGTCCGCACAAGAAGGCCGACAAGAAGCCCTCAGGAGGAGCGATAGGTGAAGCTCTTGCTTCACAATTCAAGTTGGATTTCACCCTCATTGCTTGCATGGTGACATCGGTGATGGGTAGTGTGTGGTATCTAGATATTGGAGCCTCATTCCATATGACCGGCAACAAAGAATTCTTTAGTGACTTGGAGGAGAAGGACCTCCATATGCACATCGAAATGGGAGATGATGGAAGGTATAGTGCGACCGACATCGGTATTGTTACTTTCAGAGGAAGTTTGGTTCTCCTCTCACATTAAAATATGTCATGTATGTTCTGGGTCTCAAGAAGAATTTAGTTTCAGTTGTTATGTTGGAAGGTTGTGGCTATGATGTGATATTTAGAAAAGGAAAGGCTTTCCTTTGTCAGATAGCCACAGGACAAGTGAAGCGGATCGGGGTTCGGGTGAAGAACCTCTACAAATTGGATGTAGAATATTGTGTTTCTTTGAGAACAAAATCAAAGAAAGTGAAGAAACGAGACATCGGTGAATTGTGGCATAGAATATTAGGTCACTTGCACCATGGAGCTTTTAAGATCATGCAACAGATTTCTACAAGACTTCCCAAGTGTGCACTAGAGCAAAGAGATACGTGCAATAGGTGTACATTGTGGAAGTACACCAAAGTCACCTTTCATGATAAGGATATTCAAGCACAAGTGATCCTTGAAAGAGTTCACTAAGGTATGTTTGGACCATCCTCGACAACCTCCATGGCCAAGCACAGGTATTATGTAACATTTGTAGATGATTTCTCACGTAAGTGCTGGATTTTCTTCATGTAGAAGAAATATCAAACATTCTCTATATCTTGTGAATTTAAAGCACTTGTTGAGAAAGACACTAGCAGGAAAGTTAAGGTTCTCGGGAGAAATAACGGTGGAGAATATGTATCAAATGAATTCAAGAACTTTTGTGCATCAGAAGGCATTCGACAGGAGTTAATAGCACCCCATAACCCACAGTAGAATGGGGTGGCTAAAAGGAAGAACAGAAGTATTGTGGGAGATGCACGGGCGATGTTACATGATTAGGGCCTACTGTTGTACTTATGGGTTGAAGCATGCAACACAATTGTATATGTGCAGAATAGGAGCCCTTACCAGATTCTTGGGATGAGTAGACCATAAAAAGATTTTTCAAGTAAGAAACCAGATGTGGCACACTTCAGGATATTTGGTTCATCATTTTACTATCATGTTACCAAGGATGCAAGGAAAAATCTAGAGCCACCAGTTGAGTTGGGCATATTTGTGGGGTACACTGAAACACCTCACAACTATCAAGTGTACCTTCCATCTCACAAGATTACAGTGGTTCATAAAGATGTGAAGTTCGATGAAGATAAGGCCATGAGATGTTCCTTGAGAGGGATATTCAGTTACATGCAGATGAGGATCTTTTAGCTCTAAAGGAAGAACCTCAGGATGATGTGGAGAAACCACATACAAAGGAGCAGAGAGTGGAAGCACCCACTCATGCAAAGACTTCCAGAGATGGAACAAAGCACACCAGAGAAGCTGAAAGATTGATGCATGATGCTAGAGAGAATGTGGGAGCACCCACATCACAGCGCAAGCAGAGGAGGTCACCATATCGGTACACTGGCTACATGGCTCTGATGAGTGAGAGTGTAGAGATTGAGCCATCCTCATTCGAGGAAGCAATGTAAAAACCAGTATGGGTTGATGTCATGGTAGAGGAGTATGACTCCAATATCAGAAATAGTGTTTGGGAAGTGGTCCCAAGATCAAATGACAACTTAGTGGTGAGTTCCAGATGGCTTTATAAGGTAAAGCAAGTAACATATGGGTGTGTGGAGAAACATAAGGCCAGATTTGTGGCCAAAGGGTTCTCTCGGGTGGAGGGAATTGATTACGAGGAGACCTCTGCTCTAGTAGCAAGGTACTCTTTAATCATATCTATTCTAGCACTTTTAGTGCAGATGGGATGGAAGATACATCAGATGGATGTGAAGACGACATTCCTCAATGGAGTGATTGATGAAGAGGTGTACATTGAACAGCCAGAAGGATTTGAGACCTTTAACAGAGAGTTGCATGTGTGCAGACACAAGTGAGCGTTGTATGGATTGAAACAAGCACCCCATGCTTGGTACACCCGGATTGGCAGCTATTTCACCAGGTTGGGCTTCACCAAAAGTGAAGCAGATGAAAGCATTTACCATATTGTGGTTGAAGGTAAAATATTGATTATAGTATTATATATCGATGATTTAATTCTAACAGGTGATGAGAAGCTGGTAAAATTTTGCAAAGAGAATAGCAAGAGAATTTGAGATGAACGACTTAGGGCTCATGCATTATTTCCTTGTTATGAAAGTATGGCAAGGAGATGAAGAAGTGTTTGTCTCTCAAGGCAAGTATGCCAACGAGATACTGAAGAAGTTCCACATGGAGAGAAGCAACCCCATTGAGACTACTCTAGCAGGAAATTGGAGGAGGGAAGATGCTACTTCTGGTGACGTAGTGGAGACTATTATTTATAGGCAGCTTGTGGGTTCACTTATGTATTTGGTGAACACACGATCGAACATGTTTTTTGTAGTTAACGAGCTTAGTCAAGCAATGGTTAATCCCACCAAAATTTATTGGAAGTCAGCTAAACATGTGTTGAGATACCTGAGAGGCATCACTCAGTTTGGTCTTTGGTACAGACAGATAGAGGGAGTGAAGCTCCAAGGCTTCACAGATGCAGATTGGGAAGGAAGTCCATCAGACAAGAAGAGCACATCAAGGGGAATCTTCAGTATTGGGTTAGCACAAATTTCTTGGTACAGCAGGAAGCAGAGATTGGTTGCACTCAGTTTGGCAAAAGCAGAGTACATGGCTGCTAGTTAAGCAACTTTTGAGGCTATATGGATACGGAATATCCTTGTGGGGTTATTTGGTCAACAGATAGATCCTACAGTCATTTACTGTGACATTCAAAGTTTTATCTAACTCTCTGAGAATCTAGTTTTTCATGATCGGTCCAATCATATCGACATCTAGTATCACCATCTACGAGATTGTGTGCAGAGGAGAATCATGTTGTTGGAGTAAATTCCTACAGAGGAACGTGATGCAGACATCTTGACTAAGGCACTGTCAAGAGGAAAATTCAAGTTCCATAGAGGTAGGATTGGGGTATCTAATAATCCCTTTCCTTTTGAGAGGGAGTGTTGAAAATGCAACAAGAAAATCTTGATTTAATTTTGTCCTTGAATTAAATTAGCAATTAAATTGTAATTCCACATCACAAGACAGCTTGTACGAGTTAACTAAGTTAAATTGACTTAGTTGGCTAAGTTAATTCGAGTTAAGGGCCTAACTTGAGTCATGTAGAGTGTCTCCTACATTATAGGAGACTTAGTTGGCTAGGTTAATTCGAGTTAAGGGCCTAACTTGAGTCATGTAGAGTGTCTTCTACATTATAGCAGCCCTAATTGAGTTTATTTTGAGTTGTAATTAATTGATTCAGTTTAACTGAGTTAAAGTCAGTTAAATTAGTTCCAACTGATGGAGGAACTAGTAGGAGGTCAGACAATGGGGTGTTGCTTCATGTGTTCAGCCAGTTAATTGATGATTTACTCATAAATAACTCGTGCATGTTAGATCTAAGAGTTGCCTAGTTGAGATTGGAGTTCAAGGGCAGTGTACTATCAATTGTATAACCATCTGAATTGTACGAGTAGTGCATGCATTCAGAGGAAGGCCTATGAGGCTTGCACAATTCATATTGAGGAATTTCCCTAATTAATAAGGGGGTTAATTCCCAAGGAAATAGAGCAAGGAAATAGGGACTTAGGCAAGCCAAAATTTGGTTAAGTATTGGCTTGGACTTGTCTAAGAAGTTGTGAGACAGATAGAGATAGTGTAGAGGTTTCTCAGGCTTGAGAAAAGCATTGTAATCTTCTCATATTTTCTTACTAATGTTATACACAGATAACAAGGGTTTTTAGTTGTGGCTTTCCCCAGGAAATCATTGTGTAATGTGTTGATTGAATTCTTTCTCTTGTATGCTTCATGATTTCACAATCATTTAATTGGTTCCGCAGATGAGTAGAATAGATTCAAGTCTATTGTTTTAGTAAATTACAATTAGCATTTGAATCTACAAGGAATTTCTACATTCTCACCATAAGAGAAAATAAAGAATCTTTAGGCTATAGAGACTTGGTGATCATTCTAACAACAATCATTGAATCCTCGAGAATTTTAAGTTTTCTTATACCCGTATGCCTAGTAATATCCAGGCCTTTCCATAGAGCTCGAAATTTAGCTCTATTGTTTGTAGTTGTGCCTAAACCCCAAGCGAATATTATCTCTTCATGTTCTTCGAGGCAATATATCACCCCTCTCGCTCTTGTCCCCCCTATATTAATTATTTTATTACAATACAATTGGAGTTATTTTCTTATAATTGGAGTCTTTCTTTTTAAGATACAATGTTGTCTATTCCATATGAGGAATACACATATATTATCAACACTATCAACATCCATCATATCACTTATAAAAATTGAAGAAACCCAAAATAACTCCAGTTTTTTCTTTTTCGAGAAACATGATTATTTTATATTATCATAATTTATTTCTACTAAACCCATTCAACTTTTCCTACCATTTTTTATTAGATTTCACTTTTCTTACCATTGTTATTATAAAAGAAAATGGAAAGGAGAAAATGATTTTTTTACATAAAACTATTATATATATATATATATAATTGAATTTATCTTATAAAAATATTTGTCAATTTTATTTTTGAAAAAAAAAAACTATATATTTATATGGTGTAGTTTAATTTATAGATGAAATGGTTTTTTCTTTGGCAATACATTTTCAAGCAAGAATGTGATTTTTTGTTATTTAAAATACATTTTTGAATGCATAAATAGATTGAACACCTTCAAAAAGGGCACTTGAATTTTACAAATTAAATAGCTTAAACTCAAGTTTTTAAAAATCTTTGCCCGATTTTGATTAAAACTAGCTAGAAAAGATGTTGTGAAAAATGTCATTTCATCTATAAGGGGCACTTGAATTTTACAAATTAAATAGCTTAAACTCGAGCTTTTAAAATTCTTTGGCAAATTTTAAATAAAATTAACCAAAAAAATATTGTGAAAAAAATAATTTCATCTATAAATTAAACTATATTCATTTATATTTATAATAAATATATTTAAAATTATATATATATATATATATATATATATATATATATTTTGTTGTATTGAGGCTTCTGTGATCCATATCAAGTTTATGAGAGATTCTTCCGCGTAAATCACATGTTATTTCATTTGTCGACGCATTTCGAACCAACTAGTGTGGTTCATCATCAGGACAAGTTGAATGAACAGATCAGGCAAAGCAAGTTAAATAGATAGAGCAGACCTCCAACGGCTATATTCTAACAATGGCTAGATTTGACCAATTAGTTAGGACAGGAAAATAACCATTATTAATAAGATAAGTTACCCCTGTTAGTTATAAAATGGACCCCTTTATTTTATTTTTATTTATTTATTTATTTATTTATTACCATTTTAAATATGTATTAAAATAAATTAACTTAATATAATAGCTAGTTAATAAAGATTTTATATTTAAAAATTAGAGTATTATTGATAAAAGTAATTAAATATATAAAAAATATAAGTGGTTGTTTCATACCCTTATTTATAAATAAATATTAAAATAAATCAATTATAAACTAGTTTAATTTTAGAATAATGATTAATTTATAAAAGTTAAAAAATATAGAGTAATTTAAGGGTATTATAATAATGATGTTATAAATATATATAAAATAAAATAATTCAAATTAACGGTAAATGATCCAAGTTACCCTCATTAGTTATAAAATGGATCCCTTATAAATATGTATTAAAAATAAAATAAATTAACTCAATTTAATACTAAGCTAATAAAGATTTTATATCTAAACATAGAGTATTAGTTATAAAAGTAATTAAATATAAAAAAAGTGAAAGCGCTATTTCATACCCTTATTTATAAATAAATATTAAAATAAATCAATTATAAACTAGTTTACTTTTAGAATAATAATTAATTTATAAAAGTTAAATAAATATAGAGTAATTTAAGGGTATTATAATAATGATATTATAAATATATATATAATAAAATAATTCAAATTAATGGTAAGTGATCCAAGTTATTAAATCTGAATATTAGAGTCCTTAGTTATAAAAGTTATAAATATGAATAATTAGTTTTATTTATATTGAAAAGGGACTGTTTTAAACATTTATAAACATATTTAAAATAAATTAATTTCCAAATCAAAAGTTAATATATAAATATTAAAGTAATTTAAGGGAAGAAAAAATATTTTAATATTTAACATAAAAGTTAATTTAAGGGTTTAGATTATCATAGATTCATTACCAGACTATTATCTTTATTAACATAAAAAACGCCACCAAAGGCCACAAGAAACAGTAAACCAGGGGAAACCTACAAACAACTAAACAAGAGGAGGGGAAGACAGGAAGACAATGACTAGGAGGAGAGGGTTGGGACCCAGCAACTACTTATCTTCCAGCCATCCTCCCTATTGAGATTGTTCGATCTTTTTTCAATCTCAAGCGCTTCCCTAAATTTCTGGTGATGGAATTGGGACACTCTAGCAATAACACTACCCTCTTCGATACAAACATGATGATTGGTTTGCTCCACATGCTCCACTAGAGCAGAAGACTTGGCCCTCCTATGTCTAAGGTCAGTTGCATGCTCACTATTCCTTTGATTAATGGAGCGACCAATCTCACCAATATAGGGGGTCCCACATGAACAAGGAATAATATAAACCCCTTTCATGTCCTTGGGGTCGATAGGATCCTTTACTGATCTGAGGGACTTATGAATGGTGTTAAGAGGTCTAAATGTCAAGGGGACATTATGCTTCTTAAGGATCCTGGCAATCTTATCCATGGTCCCCTGAACAAACGGAAGATGGACACCAGGAATCCGCTCTTTCTTTTCCCTTTTAGTGAAAGAATTCTTAGCATCTTTGAGGAAAGCCTTCTATCCCAAGTGCCTACTATAACCATTCTCAACAAAGACGTTAAGGAGATGGGATTTCTCCTCCTCGAAGCTCTTTTCATCAGAGATCCTTAAGGCACGAGTGGCAAGGGTGTTGAGAAGCTCCAACTTTTGAGCTGGGAAATGGTGGGAACTCGCATGAAGATACTGCTCTATATGAGTTTTCTTATGAAACACTCGGTGGGAGAGGGAACCATCACTATTCTTAGAGATAAGAATATCAAGGAAAGGGAGGCCGCCATTGGTTTCTTGCTCCTTTGTGAACTTAATGGCCGAGGATTGACAATTGAGATGATCGAAGAAGAGGTCTAACTCCTCTTGGCCATGAGACCAGATGACATTAGTGTCATCCACAAATCTCTTCCAAAGTTTAGGCAGGAGGCGGGCTGAGTTAAGAGCCTTGGATTCAAAATCCTCCATAAAAAGATTCGCAACAACAGGGGAAAGGGTTGAGCCCATAGCAACCCCACAGGTTTGCTCAAAGAACTCACCTTCAAAACTGAAAAAGGTTGAAGTGAGGCAGATCTCCACTAACCAAGCGGTATCAGGATTGGTTAGACGGTTGATCACTTCCATGGCCTCCTTTATAGGGATGCAAGTGTACAGGGAAACAACATCAAAATTGACCAGAATGTCCCCAGAGTCCAATTTAATGTCCTTGAGCTCCTCAATAAAGGAAGTAGAGTCTTTAACATAAGACCCTATACGACCAACTAAGGGCTTAAGCTTTAAAACAAGGAACTTAGCCAGAAGATAGATAGAACCACCAATATTGTTGACCAAATTAATATTTAACTCAACTATAACCTTACAATTAAATTATTCTTATATTTTTTATTAAGATCTACGCATCTGCGCACTAATACCATACATAACCATAACTATAAATCGTCCATAAATTTAATACAATTTCCATTGAAATTGACGTGATTAACCAATGGCCGTATAATTTGGAAAAGTATGTTACCTCGAATCCGAGGAAACTTAAGAAATGGCCGTATAATTTGGAAAAGTATGCTGCCTCGAATCCGAGGAAAAGTATAAATATTTTATTTGTATTCTTTTTAAGATTCGACGTGCGGGAGAAAAATATGAGATGGTCAAACTTCAAAGCATTTTCTTTTACAAATTTCAAAGCATTTGTCCTATGTGCATATCCCATTATATACTCCTTCAAAGTGCTACGAACCTTTGTGGCATCTTCTCATTTGTTCTTTCGGCGGTGACACTCAAATAAAAGTGGAATATGTTAAAAGGACATTGTGGAAAAACAAAATTTGGTTAAAGTTTTATTTTAATTTATTTGATTTTTTGAAATTCAACAAAATATATATATATATATATATATATATATATATTTTAATTGGATTAAAAATTTTAAGTATATTGTTTATTTGTTATATTTAGGGTTTATATGGTTTTGCATTTAGGTAATGAGATAATAAGTGACTGTTCTTACTTGTTCAAATCTATCAACATATTTAACACTGGGCTAAAGGTTAATACTTTTAATTTCTTAATGTAAGTTTTGAGTTACCAACTATTTTTTATTTTAGGATTATGAAAGGAAGAGAGCAAGATTTACTTGGGGCATTTTAGTTTGGTGAGTCTTGAGTTTAAGTTTTAGAGTCGTGTTTTGGGAAGTATGTGCACAGAGACACTTTAGGTTTATGAAACTGAAAATGGTGAAAATATCGGGAGTGTAATTTTGAGTTTCCCACTCATATCTAACTTATGCTAGTTTGTTAATAAGTTTCTTAGTTTTTTGGGTACAATATTTAGTGTGAGAGCCAGTTTCATGTTTGTTATATATTTGCTTGTTTAAACTAAATTTAAATTTAGTTAACAAGGTTGAGATATAAAGGAGTTGTTGAGATGTTTTGTTGAGGATAAATTGAATTATTGAAGGCATGGAGTTGTGTTTTGTCCACATTGAGTTAATACCAAGTTTAAGATTTGCTTTCCTCGATAACTCTTTTTATCTACATTTCCAATTGCCTATTATATGGTAACTTTGATACATAATAAGTATATTGTACATTTGTCAAATTTGGTCCCAAATGTGTCAACATATCTATGATCTTTTCCAAAGGAATCTTAAGATATTGTACATAATCTCTATACATAAGAAGTATATTGTATATTTGTCGAATTTGGTCCCTATATGGTTTTGCCTCTAAGAGATGAGATACAAGTGGTTGTCTCCACTTGCCCAAATCCATCAATGTGTTTGGAAATGGACTACATGCCAATACTTTTCACCAACTAGTGTAAGTTTTAAGTTATTGGCTACCTTATTTTAGAATTATAAAAGAAAGAGAGCATGATTCATTTAGGGCATTTGAGCCTTGAATCTGAGTCAAAGTTGTGTTGTGAGAATCCTGCACACATAGAAACTTTAGCTTTGTGAAAATCTGAAGTGGTCGAAACATTAGGAGTGTGATCGTGAACATACTTTTTAAAGATAACATTTTGTATCACAGAGTGATCAAAATTTTCATCAAATAATTTTTTCACAAAATTTCTTTTAAATTAAGAAAAAAAAATCAACAAATCAAAACTCAGCTACCTTTTAAATTATTTCAATAGATTAACTATATTTAAAATTTGCAAATAAAATTAATTAGTTTAACATTGCTTATAAAAACCACTCAAAAATATTTATGATGTGAAAGCGATAATCTCTCTGTTTTTATTGGGCACAATTTGCTTATTCTATGTTTTGGTCTTTTTCATTAGTTTTATATAATTGAAAACTAATTTTCTTATGTCTTAAAAAAATGGTTGAGGGAATGGAGGAGTGTTGGCCCGCGTAGTAGCGACTAGGGTTTCCCTAGTTGTCGCAAACCTTTTGTTGAAGAGGCTTGGAGCCTGCCCTGCTGTAAATCAGTGATCATTTTTCCATTTGAGTGAGTTCCGCCGCCAATTTGTGAGACAGTTCATGCCACTTGTACTGCTATTGGTGCAACAAATTTTGCTTGTGTGTAGCTCTTGCTTGGTGGCCTCTTTGAGTGTTCTCTATGCAAGGGTGACAAATCTGAGGGTTTGCCAAGAGTCTTGGAGTGCAGTTCATGCATGTTCAGGAGATATGCTCATCCAAGTTTTTAATCTATATGTGGCCTTTATTTTTATGCAATGGGAACTCTTTGCAATTGGACAACCTCCCCAGGTCTGTGTCTATGGCCAAAATTGATTCCAGATGTGCCAAAAAGGTGGATGTCATTCCCAAACTTGTTTTAATCTCTTCTAAGGCAACTCAAAGCATTTCCATTTTGAAGGAGAAAGGTTTGATTGGTAAGTTCACTGGATTTTTCCCATCCCATCCTCTATTTCTAAATGGACTTCTAAAAATTGGGGGGAGTTGTTATGCTCTTAACCTGCAAAATGATACCCAAATACAGAATATGCGAAGAAAAGATACCCAGAACACAGCATAGCAATGATTTTATTATTCTGAGAGTAATGTTCACTTGCCTCTTCGAGGGGGCAACCTCCAATAGAGCAGAGCTCGACTACAAAAATAAGACACAATGCTCCTCGCAGGGAGTCTCTATCCTTTATATATGACTCATACATGCAATACCACGGGTCAATATCGTGGGCGTTATTAATACCATCTATCTAATACTACGGCCCATTTGCAACTAACTGTGGTCCCGTCATTAATTGCGGGTTAACCACTTACAAATATTAATATGGGCTTTATTGACTCTTGACTATGACGTGATCCCATGACATAAATAAGGGGGTTAGGGTGGGACCCTAACATGCCCTCCCCCTTAATACTAGCCTTGTCCTCAAGGCTGAAGCTGCGGAAACTGCTGAAGAATAGTGGCTGGTTCCCAAGTTGCATCTTCCAGAGAGGTGTCTTTCCATTTGACGAGGACTTCCTTAATCATGCGGTCGCGCAGGTGCTTGTCTCGCGTGTCTAGAACCTGTTCGGGTTGAAGCCAGATTGACCCTTCTTCGTCTGATTCAGGTAGACTGGTTTGAACTCGGCAATTGTTCCCAATCACTTTCTTGAGGCACGATACATGGAAAACTGGATGGATTTTTGCCGTAGGTGGCAAAGCCAACTTGTAAGCCACTTCTCCAATGCGCTGAAGTACTTGGTATGGTCCGTAGAATTTTGGAGAGAGCTTTTGACAACCCTTTTCTTTGAGTGATGTTTGCTTATATGGTTGCAGCCTCAAAAAGACTTGATCCCCTTCTTGAAATTGGCGCTCTGAGCGATGCTGGTCGACCTGTTGCTTCATGCGGTTCTGAGCTTGATGAAGATTCTCTCTAAGATGGGCGAGCATGGTTGCACGGTGTTGTAGGAGTTGATCCACTGCTTGTACTTTGGAGCACCCCTTGAGATAAGAAGTAGGGGAAGGCGGAAGTTGACCATATACTGCTTCATAGGGAGTCATTTTGGTGGTGGCATGATAGTTGGTGTTATACCACCATTCAGCCAGAGGTAACCACTGTACCCAAAGGTGTTGCTTTTCTGAAGTGAAACACCTAAGGTAGGTTTCTAGACATTTGTTGACGGCTTCGGTTTGACCATCTGTTTGCGGATGATATGAAGTATTGAGTTTGAGTTGAGTGCCTTGTATTCTGAAGAGTTCCTGCCAAAAATTACTGGTGAAGATCGGGTCGCAGTTGGACACAATAGAAGTGGGCATGCCATGCAATTTGAAGATCTGATCCATGAAAGATTGAGCAACCAAAGTTGGTGTAAATGGGTGGGGTAGGGCGCAGAAATGAGCATACTTCGACAGTCGGTCCACAACCACCATGATGACTGACTTGTTCCCTGACTTTGGAAGACCTGTAATGAAATCCATAGAAACCTCCGTCCAAATTGATGCCGGAATGGGAAATGGTTGTAATGTGCTTGGTGTGTTGACGGTTTCCCCTTTGTGGCGTTGACAAACATCACATTCTGCTACGAAGTTAAGGATGTCCTTTTTCATGCCTGTCCAAAAAAATGATCTTCTGGTGCGAGCATACGTCTTCTGAAAGCCCGAATGTCCTGCAATGGGAGATGAGTGCAATTCTGCCAAAATGCGACTTTTGAGGGTGGATGTTGGTGAGATTACGACTCTATCCTTGTAGCGAAGAATATCATTCTGCCACGAGTAGCCCTTGGTGGAATTAGGATCTACCTGCAATTGAGAAATGAGTTGGGAGAACCCGGGGTGTGAAAACCATTCCTTGCAAGCCTCTTCAATCCAGTCTGGAATGGGGAGGGAAATTGCAAGCATAGTACTTTCCTCTTCAAATTGGCGAGATAATGCATCTGCTACACTATTGTCTTTCCTTTCTTGTAAATGATCTCATAATCATATCCCAGCATTTTGGCTAACCATTTATTTTGTTGTGGGGAGGATAGGCGTTGCTCCAAAAAATATTTAAGACTATGATGATCTGTGCGGATTTGGAAACGTCGCCCCAATACGTAAGGTCGCCAGGTCTCGACTACATGTAAGATGGCCATCATTTCCTTTTCGTAGGTAGATTGGCCCAGATTCCTCCCACTGAGTTGTTGTCTTGTGAAGGCCAACGGGCGCCCTTCCTGCATTAAGACTGCCCCAATACCTGTACCCGAAGCATCACATTCAATGACAAAGGATTTGGTGAAGTCGGGTAGTGCTAAGACTGGAGTGGAACACATGGCGTTTTTTAGAGCGGTAAATGCCTGTTGTGCTTCCTCGTTCCAGAAGAAGGAATTTCTCTTTAGGAGTTGAGTGAGGGGCTTAGCTATGCGGCCATAGTTGCGGACAAATTTACGATAATAGCCTGTGAGACCCAAAAATCCTCTCAAGCTCTTCAAGGTCTTAGGTTGAGGCCATTCTTGCATTGCCTGGATCTTTTTGGGGTCCACCTTGACACCTTCACGCCCCACAATGTGGCCCAAATACTCAACTTCTTCCATGCCAAACGAACACTTGGACATCTTGACAAATAATTTATGCTTGCGGAGCAGTTGAAAGAGTAGATCTACATGCTGAAGATGTGCCGCCCAAGTGCCACTATAGATGAGGATGTCATCGAAGAAGACAAGGACAAATTTTCTAAGATATGGTTTGAGAATGTGATTCATAAGGCTCTGAAAAGTAGAGGGGGCATTACAAAGACCAAATGGTATGACCAGGAACTCATAATGGCCTTCATGAGTTCTGAAAGCCGTCTTGGGAATGTCGACTTCCTTCATGCGAATTTGGTGGTAGCATGAGCGAAGATCCAACTTAGTGAAGAATTGAGCCCCATTGAGTTCATCCAGCAAATCGTCAACCACCAGGATGGGAAATTTATCTTTGACTGTCAACTTATTGAGGGCCCTGAAGTCGGGACACATCCGCCACTCCCCATCTTTCTTGAGCACCATGACCACTGGGGATGAATAAGGACTAATGTTGGGACGAATGACACATGCTTCCAACAATTCCTTGATGATTTTTTCTATTTCATTCTTTTGGGTGAACGGATATCTGTATGGCCGCACATTTGGGGGTTGGGCCCCTGGAACCAAGGTAATGCTATGATCATGTTCCCCTCGTGAGGGTGGAAGCTCATGAGGCTTGTCAAAGACCGTCCGATGGTTATTTAAAATCTGTTGCATCTCATGATGAATTGGCAGAGACATGGTTTCGACTACCCGGATGGCATTAAATTGAGCTACTACTCCATGATGGCCCTTTTTTAACAATTTTTCCATCCTATGCGAGCTGATGATAGAGGGGGCTCCCGCCTGGAGTCCACGGAGGGTATGTGTGGAGTTGTTCTGCTTAAAACTCATATATAACTCCTGGAAATCCATTGTGATTGGCCCAAGAGTGCGGAGCCATTCAGTGTTGAGGACAATGTCGCAACCCCCCATGTGTATGGAAAACATGTGGGTTTTCAACTGATAATCCCCCATTTGAAGTTTGACATTTTCATAGCGGCCTTCACATTTCATTGTGCCCCCATCTGCAATTTGGACTTGGAAGTTAGAAACTGCTCGTACAAAAGAATGTGTTGCTTCTGCGATTTTTTGATGGATGAAAATATGGGTACTTCCACTATCATTCAAGACTACTACTGGGCGATGTTTAAGAAAACCCCAGATTTTGAGAGTTTGAGGGGAAGAAATCCCTGCCAACTCATGCAGCGAAATAACTGGTTCGTCAGAGACATTCTCCTTTGGGTTGTCTTCTTCTAGCGCCTCATGTTCCTCAAGTGGTGGATCTTCCTCTGTTGAGCTGTAGTCAGTGGCATCTATTTGAAAAAATTTGGGCTCCTTGCATTTATGACCTGGGGAGTATTTTTCATCACAGTAGTAACATAGTCCTTGCTTCCTTCTTTCGGCCATTTCCGCAGGTGACACCTTTTGGACCTTAAGTGTTTGAGTCGTGTTGTGAGCCTGTGGGGGACAACCTTTAGCGGGGAAATTTGGGCGACTGTATTGGGTTGCTAATGCACGTTCCACCTTACGAGCTACCTAGCAAGCCTCCGTCCACGTGGGACGGTGGTGAAGTAGAACTTGAGCTTTGATGGCTTCTTTAAGACCACTGATAAAACATTCCATGTAGAACTCATCTGTGAGACCCCTAGTGCGGAAGGCTAAGGCTTCAAAAGCGGTAATATATTCATCCACTGTACCAGTCTGTCGGAGCTTAGTGAGACGACCCAAAAAAGAGTCTTCATGTTCAAAGCGATCTCGAAGAGCTTTGTTAAATTGGGTTCAAGTTCTAAAAGGTCCATTGCAACGCTGATGCCATTCCCACCATTGCCACCGTTCATTGTCCAAGTACATGCTCCCCAACATAAGCTTAATCGCATCCTCTGAGATATGATTCAATTTGAAATACTGCTCCATTTGTGCTAGCCATGTGGACGGGTGAGAACCGTCAAATTTATGCACATCCAACTTGGGAGGTCACTGACTGGGTGGTGGATGGGTGTGCCAGACGTGAGGAGAGTGGCTAGACTCACCCTCATTGTATTCATGGCCATTATACGCCTCCTCGTGGGCTTGCTCCTTGCCCTTCGGGAGTAATTGCTGTATCTGGAGACTTAGTCCGCGAATCTCAGTTTGGATGGAGTTCACAGTTTCTTCCAGTTTGTCCATCCTTTCATTGGCCATCGCTTGAGCTCTAGTTTCTACCATACACCAACCTGATGAAAAATTGGGACCGCCTAAAATTTTTTTACTAATAAATTGAATGGTACCACCTTGCTCAGCTCGTCGTCCTGATTCTGATGGGCTAGATCACCAATAAGCGCCCTGGAAGATCTCAGATTTATTTTTTTTTTTGAAAACTCCTAACGGAGTTTTACTCCTTCTTGATCAATACTGCAGTCGCCAAATCCTCAAAATGTCAATGCTGCCAAAAGTCCTGCGAAAAGTATACCCCGGTATAGGAACCCTTCACAACAACTCCGATCTGGTGGGTCTGAGAGATCTGAATGGCGGAACAACTGCGGTGGTGGATCTGATGGATCTGCGGGACTGATGTCTGCTGCTGCGCCTCTTTGCACACGCAGATCGGGAACAGATGATGTGTGATCCCCCGATAGAAAAGGAAACTATGGTCGTGAGGAGTGTCAGGTGCTACAGATCGCAATATACATAAGGGTCTGGCAGTAGTACTCGGCCCAATGTTTCAGGGCTCTAACTAAGGAGGATCGACCGTACCCTTAGCTGTACAACCCGACTTCCCTATCGTACGGGCGAGTAATCTCTCCGAGTGTTGTTCTTGGTGTACTGTAGCCACAAGACGGCCGACGGTGTATCTATGGCGAGGTTTCAAGGGAGCCTAGGGGGCTTCCGATATACCCAGAGGGTACGTGGAAGACAGTCCGTGCGCGGTTCTGTCTAATGCGCTACTACTCGAAGGGGTACCCACAGGGGTTACAAGGGAGTCCAACAGACGTGACCACCTCTTGTATTTCCTGCATGCATGCCTCCCCAAATCCGCAGGTTTATGCGCTCAACGACAGATCCCGTGGTTTAAAGACGCAGGAACACGTCTCTAGCCGAAAAAAAAAATTGCTAAGAATTGGAGATCCCACTGGCTCTGGAAAGTGCTCTGATACCACTTGTTATGCTCTTAACCTGCAAAATGATACCCAAATACAGAATATGCGAATAAAAGATACCCAGAACACAAAATAGCAATGATTTTATTATTCTGAGAGTAATGTTCACTTGCCTCTTCGAGAGGGCAACCTCCAATAGAGCAGAGCTCGACTACAAAAATAAGACACAATGCTCCTCGCAGGGAGTCTCTATCCTTTATATATGACTCATACATGCAATACCACGGGCCAATACTGTGGGTTTTATTAATACCATCTATCTAATACTACGGCCCATTTGCAACTATCTGTGGTCCCGTCATTAATTGCGGGTTAACCACTTACAAATATTAATATGGGCTTTATTGACTCTTGACTATGACGTGATCCCATGACATAAATAAGGGGGTTAGGGTGGGACCCTAACAGGAGTTGGTTCCAACTTCCATGTTTTACTGTGAAAAAGGTTTTTACATTATCTTTATTTTTGGAAATACAGAAGCTAGGGACTAGATTTTCATATCTGGCCCTTTCTTTATGGGTATTAAGGGTCTATTTCTAACTCATTGAACCCTTAACTTCAATATGGACATGGAATTTTCTTCAGCCCTGGTTTGGGTGAGGCTTCCACAACTTCCCATTTTTTTATGGAGTGAAGATACTCTCAAAGCAATTGGAAATAAGTTGGGTAAGTATATATCTCATGTAGAGACGAAAGATAACGTTTACACTTGTGCAAGAATCTGTGTGGAGATTGAATTTGATAAATGACTCCTCAAGGATATTCAAATAGAAATGGAGGGATGAAGTAACCTTAATTCTCTTGATTATGAGCATGTTCCCTTCAAATGTATCATATGCCATGAGTATGGGCACTTTGCAAAAACTTGTCCCTTTGGTAATGGTCCTCTGACATTTTCAAAGCCTACCACAACTACAAATAAAGTTGACAAACAAGGGTTTCAACAAATCTCTAAGGAGAAAAAAAAATAGGCCCCAAAAGGGTCCCAACTTATCATCAAGCCTTAGCCTTCTTCCAAGCCTAAATCTAGCTAGTTGTATGCTTCATATAATAGATTTGGTGCTCTAAATTTGCTCAAGGACAAAGAAGAAGTTTAGGATCTCAATTTTTCAAATCCAGTTCACTAAGAGATCTCTCTAAAAAAGTATACCAATCAGACTAAGGTACACCCAATTCCAAAAGTGGGTGCATCTTCAGGGCATTCAAATAACTCAGATACTCTAAAAATGGATGCAAACCTTGCCAAGGTTTCTTCAAAATATTCTTCTTTTTTAAACTATAACGGGTATGAATTTTATTTATTTGAATAAGATATGAGGGGTATTTGTCGAGGCAGCCCCGTTTACAAAGATAACAACCAGCATATTCAGCTTATGAGATACAGCCTTTTCAAGGAATTTGGAAGTAGTTATCGTCATTGATAAATAGCTGCCCTTTCGTGAGAGGGCATCCTTTGTTCGCCATCTGATCTGCTTCGCCATTCAGATTTCTAAGAATGTGATAGAACTTATAGGAGGTGAAATCTTGGAGGACTCTTTTCAATCTTCCCAGAAGTTTATTGAGGCTAGCATTGTTGAAGAGGTCCTCAGAATTTAATTTTTTTATTAGAATCTCTGAATCTCCAAAGACTTGGAGGTCTTTAACTCCCTTTTCTCTTGCTATTAGACAAGCTTTGAGGAGTCCGAAGATCTCTGCCTGGTTGTTGGTTTTCTGGCCTAGACCCCAGTAGAAGCAGTCTCTTGAAGTACCATCCGAAGAGTAAATGACCCCTCCAGCACCAGCATTCCCGGGATTTCCTTTGGAGGCTCCGTCGAAGAAGATTGTGGTAAGTTTTTTGGATCTCCACCAATTTATGAAACGTTCCTCGGAATCTCTTATTCTCCACTCCGGATTTACTGTTTGAGGGGCGAGGAGAAGGCTCAAGCGGGCGAAGCCATCTCCTTTCTTCAGGAAGGAGCAGAGGATCTTCTTTGAAAAACTGTTGTTGGGCTGCTTCCAAGAGGAATGCTTTAGCTTTAGCTGCAACCTGAAGAGGGGAGTGTCTATTTCCATTGAAAATTTGGTCATTACGAGCCAACCATATCTGCCAGCAAACGAATTTGGGGATTGCTGTCCAAATTTTTTTCCAGAAGGATTTGGTGGGGATGCTATGAGGGTAGATATTGTTCCAGGAGGCGAACAGTTCAGCAACAGTGTTCTGGGGGAAGGCTGGAATCTGCAGGTCCAAAAGAGTGAGCCCCCATGCTTCCTTAGAAAATTTGCACTCCAGAAATAAATGTTGGGCTGTTTCAGGGTAGCTTCTGCATAGCTCGCACCTATGAGGTCCTGCAATATTCCTTTTCTCTAGATTGTCTCCAGTGAGTAGTTTGTTATGCACCAGCGTCCAGAAAAAGAAGTTCACTTTAGGAAGGGCTAGATTGTCCCAGACTAACTTCCAGAAGACCGGAGAGTGACTGTTGTTCTTTGAATTCTGGAGTGCTTTATATCCTGCTGCTGTGGTGTAGGTTCCTGACAGTCCCCAAGCCCAACTGTCTCTCATTTGGCGGTGTTCAGGAGTGGATCCTTCCAGCAATTCGACAAGGAGGTTTTTTTGAGGCGTTAGCCAATCTGGGATGCCATTGAGATCCCAACCGGCCCATTCTCCCCGACTGTCCCAAATCGAAAGGTCGTAGAGTCTGATTTTGCCTGCGCGTAACAGCCATTCTCTGATGTCGGCTATGTCTTCATTCCCCTCCAATGGATCACTCCCCATTATTCTGTCCTGCCACATATTGATGCGCTTGCCATTGCCCGACACTCTGTACAGGGATTTATTAAAAAATTTGTTGCTTTTGCAACAGAGCTTCCATACATGCGTGTTGTTGACAGAGGAATCGAATTGCAGATTTCTGTAGGACGAATTTCAGGCATATTTAGACAGCAGCGTGTTGCTGGTCGGATGATTGGGCTCGTGGGCCATTTTCCAGAGAAGTTTTCCACCCATCGCCAGATTTACAAGGGAGGGATCTCGAATTTGAAGACCCCCCTCTGCTATCGGCCGTCTGACCAGGTCCCAGCTTGCTAAATGCATCTTGTTTTCATTACCTCTCCCGCCTTGCCATAAAAAATCCCTTAATAGTTTTGAGATCTGCTCCATGACATTCCTGGGGGCCAGTAAAAATGCGGCTTGGTAGATTGGGAGCGCAGATAGTTGAGTCTTGATTAAAATGGTTTTTCCTCCTTTGGTTAACCAATAGCCTCCCAGTGCTGCTATCTTTGTTTTGATTTTACATATGATGTCTGACCAGAGCGACCTTCTATTGACACCATTTGTAATTGGAAGGCCGAGGTATTTAATACGATCCCAACTGGCATGACCTCTAAATCCCAGAACATTCGAGATGTTGTTGAGCTCTTGTTGACCTGTGCTCCAACTGTAAATTTCACTCTTTCTCTCATTGATAAGAGCACCTGAGACTCTGCAATAGCTTTTCAAGACTGAATCGAAGACTTTGGCAATTCTGGGGGACGCACCTCCGAGGAGAAGTGAGTCGTCAGCAAAGAGAGCATGGTTCAGGGGAACGACATCTAAGGAGGATTTGAGACCAGGGAGAGAGCCAACAATTCTTTCAGCTGTGAGTTTTCTACTGAGGGTATCTGCCATTAAAATGTACAGGAAAGGGGAGAGGGGGCATCCCTGCCTGATGCCTCTCCGGGCTTGGAAGAAATTAGAGGGACGACCATTGACAAGGGGGGCGATCCAAGGGTTATTTATGCAGGCATTAATAAGCTGGACAAAATGGGGCGAGAAGCCGAAGGAGAGGAGAACCTTGATGAGAAAAGAACGATTGACTCTATCAAACGTGTTTGCCATATCTAATTTAATCAACATACCTTTCTCATTTTGCTTAATGCTGGAGTGGATTGTCTCCTGGACTTGAATGACATTGTCGAGAATGTGCCTGCCTTCCACGAAGCCGCCTTGAGGACTAGAGATCAACTTCTTGAGCAGAGGCTTGATCCTGCTTGCTAACAGTTTTGCCAGTATTTTATAGGATGCATTACAAAGAGATATGGGTCTGAATCTGGCAAATGTTTCTGGATTGGATTCTTTGGGGATTAATGCTAGATAAGTAGAGTTGGTTCCTCCGCCGATCTTAGCTTTTCTCATGAACCCCTTTATCATTTTTTGAAGATCTCTTTTGATGATGTTCCAGCAGACTTTATAGAAATGTATCGTGAATCTGTCTGGGCCCGGAGCCTTATCTGATTCCATGGACCAAATAATTTTTATGATTTCCTCCTCTGTTACTTCTCTGGTGAGGGCAGCGTTGTCTTCTGGACTGATTAGATGAGGGATATTCGAGAGGAATTCTGCTATTTCCCCCTCAGAAGCCTGAGTTCCTTCGCTAAAAAGATTTTTAAAGTGGTTGTCCGCAGTAGCTTTGACTTGGGTGAAGCCTTTGCTGACATGGCCCTCTGTTGTCCTTATTTCTGAGATGTGGTTCCTGGATAGCCGGGCTCTATATTGTCTGTGGAAGAAGGAGGTGTTCCAATCCCCTGCTTTTAGCCACAGACTCCTGGATTTGATTCGCCAATATTCTTCTTCTTTTCGGAATGATAGATATGTAGAAGATTGGGCCTTTATTTCTTGTTCCAGAAGTTCCGCTGTGATCTCTTTGCTTTCCATTTCCATTTGCAGAGTCTCCAAAGTGTATACTGCCTCTTTCCTTATGCTGGTTGGAGTAGGGACTGGTTTCCTTATCCACTCCTTCAGAGCTTGTTTTGTGGCCTTCAATTTTTGTTCCCACACAAAGCTTGAGGACCCTGAGAATGACTTGGCCCAGGCTTCTTTAACAGTTTCAAAAAAACCTTCTCTCTCAATCCATAAAGGGCTGAAGCGGAATGGTAGAGGACCTAGATCTTCTTCGTCTTCAAGGAGCAGCTGGATCGGCTTGTGGTCAGAGGTCAACTTGGGTAACAAAAAAAAATGTGATTATCTTTTTATCCATAATAAGGGAACCTTGGACCAAAAAGCGATCCAATCGAGCAGAGATATGCTCTGGCCTAGATCTATTGTTGGACCAGGTATATAGGCCGCGTATGGGAATGAAGTCTAATAGATCCCATTGCTGCGCTAGTTCTTCCACAAAGGCCAGCATAGGATCTCTGTTGTTGGAGCCGCCCCTTTTCTCTTTTGATTTCAGAACTATATTAAGATCACCTGCTAGGACTATGTTGCTTGGAGTATGCTGGTCTAAAAATGCTGAGAGGGAGGTCCAGCATTCTCGTTTTTCAGAGTAAGTGACAGGAACATAAAGATTAAATAGAGAGATAGTCAGCTTACTTGCACATTGTGTCAGCTCCGTGAATATCCAATGCTGAGTTTCATGAGATTTTTTGAGCAAAAATGAATCTTCTGTCCAGAGAGTTGCCAGCCCTCCGGAAGAGCCCCTTGAACTTACTGCTTTGCCTGCACTTTTCTTCCACTTTGACTTGCTGATGTCTAGAAGCGCTCGGCCTTCTATCTTCGTCTCTTGGAGCATGAGGATATCTGTAGGTTCTATTTTCAGGAGGTCCATGACTGCTTCAGCTTTGGAGGCGTTCCCCAATCCTCTGCAGTTCCAAGAGGCGAGCTTCATGATTTACTTGAGAGGGGGAATAGGGCCTCCCTTTGAAGGCCTTGGTCTGGTGTTTCTTCCAATGGACATTTCTATGGTGGACTGACTACCTTGGACTTTGAGTCTCTCAGCCTCCTCTTCCCTTATTTCTTTGTGGGATTTCCTTCCTGCTCTTCTGGAGGGGCACTCAAAGGCTTCATCCTCTGAAGAACCCGAGCTATCTACTAGTTTTTTCCTTGTTACTTCAGCATAAGATGGGTTGGAGGGGCTACCTTGCGAGGCCTCAACCTGTGTAGCTTCTTCCCCTGCTTTGTTTGATGGAGGGTCTTCTATATTTGCCTGGTTTTCCTGAGTCATACCTGTTGGGTCGGTCTGAGCTTTTTCAATGTCATTCGGGGTTGCATCCATTTCTTGATTGTTCTTGGAACTGCCTGGAGCTCCAGAGGTATGCCCTTTTCCATTTCCTTTTTTTTTTATGGGCAGTCTTTCGGACTACCGTCCATTGATCCTCGTTTATTTTGTCTGTTTGATCCTCTGCTTTTTTCTTGCAGTGCTTTGCAAAATGGTCGTGACCATGGCAGTGTCTGCATTTGAAAGGGAGCTGTTCATAATCCAGTTCCTGGATGTGTGTCCACCCAGCAACAGTGAGCTTTATTGCTTCAGGCAAACCCTCTTCTAGGTCAACCTCTACACAGATTCGGGCGCATGAGTACTGATCTTTCCTTGCTGCCTGATCTATGTATTTTCCGAGCGCATTACCAATGATCTGGAAGGTTTTTTTATTCCAGCAGTGGAGGGGCAAATGGGGAAGTCGCACCCACACCGGGACAGCGGAGGGGACGTCCTGAGAGGGATCAAAGTCGGGAGACCATTTGTTTAGATACAGGCCTTGTGGTCCCATGAAATAAGGGCCATTTCTAAAGATGAGACTTCTATCATCCGGGTTCTCAAAGACAAATACGAAGAACCCTTTGCCCACAAAATAGCTCTTGACTCCGTCTTTAATCAATGGAGACCAGTTTCTTTGGGTCCAGTCCTCAACCGATTTTGGAGATGGCCAGAGGCCCGTAAACTGGCCTATTAACCCTCTCTCAGCGAGGTTCAGAGCAGCCTTGCATGTTTCTTCTTCAGGAAGGGCAACCGTAGGGATCGAATCTAGTTTCTTGACAAACTTCTGCTGGCTAGCCGTGGGAGGGCGCTTCGAGCTTGCGGCAATCAATGCTTTGAATGCAGAAATCTCCGGAGGCGGGTTGAGTGGAGGGGCAAGGCCCCCGCTGGATTCCATGGGAGAGTCTCTACAACTCTACATCCGCGGGGCTGCGTTGGCTTGCTCCCGAAAGCCTAGGCTCTCCGATCTATCAAGCAGGCAGGTTTTGCCAAAATTTCAATTGAGAGATCCTCTGTTGCAGCGTGGAAGGCCGAAGCTGGCCTGCGGCTAGGTCTTTAGCAGGTCGGGGAGATACTAAATAATGCTCCTAGGTTTCTTCAAAATCTTCACAACCAAAGGATTAGGTCATAAAAAAAATCATCAGCAAAAAAGGAGAACGTAGATAAAAGTAATTTGGTCTCCTCTAGCCCTTCCTTTGCAAATATGCTTATGAGGAGTTCACATTGCTCCTCTACTCAACTAAGAAGCAAAAAAGGCCAGTAATGATAAAATTGGTGACTTACTTATGGAAGGATCCATAATAATATAGCCTTATTCATGCATTATTTTTTGGTTTTTCTATGCAATCTATTTGTGAAAATTTATTCTTATTCGCGGGAAGCTTTAAGAATAAGTTTTGGTAGGATTAAAGTTGGATTTATCCCTTTCCTTTATCTGAGAAGGGAAGAAACAAAAAAATAATGGTCTTTGGTTGAAGGTATGATGTAATTCTTGATCTAATGGTTGTGATCCAAAGGCATATTTTGAAACTTAATACAAAATACTCTTTCTAGTTAAAAAAATGGTTGGTTTCACCATAATCTAACATTATATTGGCAAGTTTTATCTGAGAAGAGAAGAAACAAGAAAATAATGGCCATTGGGTGAAGGTATGATGTAATTCTTGATGTAATGGTTGTGATCCAAATGCATATTTTGAAACTTAGTACAAAATACTCTTTCTAGTTTAAAACAAAAAAAAAAATTGTTTCACCATAATCTAGCATTATATTGACAAGATTCTAATTTAAAATTTTGTTTTTTAATGCATATACTACACAATGCAAATTTGCAATTCCAACAAAATTCTATAAAATTTTAAACAAAATATATCTGGAAGAAAAAAAAAAAACAAAAAAAACAAAACCAAAAATAAAACAAAACAAAAAACAAAAATGAAAACAATAAAAAACCAAAAATAATTAAACTATACTATTTAATTAGACTTATTAAACATGATAATATAACATATGTGATTAAATTCTTTGTGGATCACAAATAATTAAAATATACTCATTTTATAATGACAAAATATTTATTAATTAATTTTCTATATAATTAATATATATATATATATATATATATATTAAATTTAACTTTTAAATTTTTTAAATTACAATATTTTATTTATTTAATAAAAATGGAAATAAATAGAGATTATTTTCGTTATTTGAAGTGAGTTTTTGAAATTCAGATTTTTAAAAATTATAATATTTTATTTGTTAAATAAAAATAGATTCAAATAATTTACCAACTGTAAATTTCATTATTAGAGGCGAACTTTTCTTTGGAATTCATCCCATTATATAAAATGTGTAAGTTATTATGGAAATGTAAAGACGACACTGAATTAATTTACTATTTATTCTAAAATTTAGTTAAATTTATTTATTTATTTTAAAATTTGGTTAAATTTATTTTTTTATTATTATTTTGTTTATGATTTATTAATGTGTACTTTTATTTTCTTAAATTAGGTGAACTTTTTTTTGGAATTCATCCCATTATATAAAATGTGTAAGTTATTGTGGAAATGAAAAGATACTCAATTAATTAAGTTATTATTTATTTTAAAATTTAGTTAAATTTATTTTCTTATTATTATTTTGTTTATGATTTATTAATATGTATTTTTATTTTCTTAAATTATATATATATTTTATAGGGGCAGTTTAGTTGGTGATCGAAGTGATGTGAAATCATGTAAATTAAGAGATTAAGGTTTAAGGAGGAAGACAAGTCGTAGACCCCAAAAGTATAGTGGTAGTGGATGGAATTGATCCCCTATCATGCAAGTACGAGACTGACAATGTGGTTGATTCCTTTGGGTTACAAAAAATATATATAACATTGTAATTTTATAAATTTTAAATATATATTTTAATTTTGTTGAAATGTGTAATTTCTTTTATACTTAATATAATGATAAATGATATTTAAAATTAATAATAATAAAATAATCCCTGATCGGGGTTCGAGCCGGCATTAGTGCAGTGTACGGACCCAAGACACCATGCAATTAATTAGGAGTGTCCTCACCACCCTCCGCATGCAACCAGTACTTGGAGCGGTGGCAGCAAGCATGCACGAGTTATTGCATGGGAGCAGCAAAGTGATAAGGCTATATGGAGAGGGCAAAAACTTGTTTCGAAGGTTAATGAAAGTAGTGTGGGCGACAACGATCATGTGGAGGTGGAGAGCAAGGGAAACTCGCGGTCGAAGGCAGTCGATGTCCGTTAACCTCGGTATTATCCTTGTATGTACTCAAGCTTCACCCTGCAAATTCAGTTAAAATGACGACAAGTATGCGGCCCTGTGATGAGGATTTGCCTGTGTTTGGGTTGGGGGTGACGGGTTTTGGAGTGACTCGAGGCATGGCCTCGCCGAGCTCCAATTCAGGTTAGTGGCAATTGTCTTGCATGTCCCCGTGTCCATAGAATTTGGGATATGTTTGTCTCTGATGGGCACATGCGTGGTAGAGGGATTTGAGTGTTGGGTTGGTGTAAGTCCCCCTCCCAAGGGGCTGGCATAGTGGATAGGGGTTGGCTCTGCAGAGCTTGGGGGGGTTTTTCATCCAGCATCGGTAAAGAGAGAGCCAAGGGCTCAAGAAACCCCAGATATACCATCTGGTGGATGGGGGAAGGCAACGAAGCCAGGTCGGCCAAGTCTCAAGTCGGTCTGGTCCTCTAGTCTTAAACTTCCTGGGTTGGGAATCTTGGCGAGGGTGGTACTCATTTAGAGATTGGGAGAGTGTATGGAGTTACATAGAGTAATTGAAGCCGGCTTCGGTTAACATGGGTTTGAATTCCAGTGTCTGAGCACCTTGAAAGGGGTCATTGTGCAGAGGGTTTGATGGGCGAGGAGCTTAGCCCCACGTCAGGTTTGCAACCCACTCTATTCTTAGTAATTGTGTTTGGTTGATGAATTTGAATTATGTTGGAAACTATAACTATATTATGGAAGGCATGGTGATAGTCTGTATGGCTCTATATTGCTCGTTTAAGCTCTGCAATTTCCAGTTCTCTTTTGTCAATGCAAATTATTGATTGCACGCATCTCACTTCGCAGTGCTTCTTTAGATGCACAAGAATCTATAAACTCCTGAAGCCCTTCTATAACCTTTTGATCTCTTAATAATTTCGTACAAGTCTGCATAAAAGACTTTAAAATACCTACTTGATTTGTTGAATCCTAGTCTTGTGTTGGAGCTCAATCCTGTGTTGAAGCTAGGTTCTGTGTCAAAGCTTGATTTTGTTTTGAAGTTGATGACACGTCGCAACTAGTTTTCTGCTTTGGCTACACACTGGAGGTAGAAGATCCATCATCCATAAAGCTTTGCTTTTCTTCATAAACACTTCTTTTTCCTTCTGAATATCAAAAACATGAGCTTTCTCAATAGTTTTTCTAACCCATGTACTTTTAGATTCTTCTTCTCATCTTCTTTATCACTTCTAGTTGCAGCCCCACTTCTAGTGACAATACTAATTTGAGGTTCGTCGATCCTCCTTTCAGCAGTCATCATTTGAATAGTCTGTGTTGGCTACTAATTCCTTTTTTCTTGCATCTTTGTCATAAGTACAGGGCATTCTTCAATTACATGGTCAAAGGATTTACAATACTTACATGTCGTTGTAGGGTTCTGACAATCTCTCGCAAAATGACCTACTTGGCTGCAGTTATAGCAAATGATTTGTCCATGTCCTCGACCAGCTCCAGCACCTCGACCTCTTCCTTGGTAGCCTCCTCGACCACCATGATGTCCACTACCTTCATGTCCATGTTCTTCTTCTTGCATTCTATAAGTGTTAGCACTACGCTCCATCATTAGTTCATAAGCTCGACAATTATTCTCATCATGTCCTATTGATTTACAGAATTTGCAATATAGATTCCTTGGAGTTTGCACATATTTCTATAACAAGTAACGATCTTATGAGCGATATTGGCCTCTAGTCTTGCATATCTCGTACCACATGTTGGATCCTGCATTTAATGGATTTGGTGCCCCACTAGCCATGTAATCCCTAAAGATAGGACATTGTTTTTTAGAATGGCCCTTCGATTTGCACTTTGTACACCATGCTTCTTCTCTAATCTGTTGCATACCTACATTAGTATCTCCTATAGGCAAAGCTTCCAACTTCATCGCAATCTGTAGAGCTTCGAATTGACTTGTTAACTTTTGTTGCATCAATGGTAATCTGATATGTGGTAACATCACAGCTATAAACCATTCTTGATGTTGTTGCAGAGCTATTTCGAACCTCACTTGATCCAACAATTCCTTAAATCTCTTATCAAATTCCCAAACAGACTCAGTATGTTTCTATTTAATTTCTTTTAACTCAGTGATGCACTGTGACTCAGACTTCGGCTTCTTAAATTCTCTTATCAGTGTTGCTTTAATATCTGCAAATGTTCTAATCTGATTATTTGAATACTTCATATACCATGTCAATGCTCTATCTTGGAGCGTCGTAATGAGCTACGCTTTCTTTATATTTTCATTGTTGATCTGCTTCGTGGTCCATACAACTTCACATAAAAACCAAAACTGCTCTGGATCTTCCGATCCAGTTCCTTTGAAAACAAGTAGCTTAATATCATCAACCATATTTATTCTTGGAGGGGGAGGGGGAGGGGGAGAAGTAAGGGGAAGGGGATGGGGGGTAGGAGGGGTAGAAGGAGGGGAAGGGGGAGGGGGAGAGTCAAAAATACCCTGGCTCTTGTTAGATTCTAGCTTCTGTGAACTCTCAGGCTTGGAAGGTGAATACTGCGAAGCTACCTAGGGCTTATCAGGGTGGTTATCTTCCCTTTCACTTTCAAATTCACTCAACAAAGGACTATATTTAGTTTCTACAAAGGTCTTTGGGTCTTGTCCACAAGCTATTTTTCTGGTATCTACTCTATATCTTTTTCCACTTCGCATTACTGCGATCTCTGGCTCAAATTTATTCTCTCTTCTTCCAAACATAAGTAAACTAAAAATCTAGTTGCATCTATAAAACTCCCTTTTCACATAGAATCATCTTAATCCAAAGTTTCAAAGATTTTAAATACTTACATCATGTTCCTTTGAAGAATCACCGTTCTACTTCGTTGTAGGACACGGTCTAGTCTACTGTGAATTCAGTAATGAATCCTCCCAAGATGTTATCAATCCAGAAATCGACAGCCCTTGAAATCCTGTTATCAGTGCTCTTGAGTCATTGTATCAATTCAGGAGTCCACGTCATAGGTTCTCCACCTTTAAGATAGGTATTTCTTTCAGTAAACCTAAATATCCACTCATATAGTTTGACAGGAAATTATGCAAAGAAAATTTCGTATTGAGTTGTTAAA
The DNA here is from genome assembly GCA_031772625.1 of Pinus tabuliformis. Taxonomy (NCBI): domain Eukaryota; kingdom Viridiplantae; phylum Streptophyta; class Pinopsida; order Pinales; family Pinaceae; genus Pinus; species Pinus tabuliformis. Next base: position 870,352,768 of record CM062817.1, read on the forward strand.
ATATATCTCTGTAACCAAGCTTTAAACTTAAGATGAGGGTTTCTATTCTCTTGATCTGCAAATTCTCTCTCCTTCGATTCTAGCCAATCTTGAATCTCCTTCTTTGACGGATGCCACATAAACATATCCCTCAAATAGGTCCCGGTCCCGACAATGGAACCTTTTGTTGGTTAAGATTTGGGTTGACCCTAGTTCGATCTATACTGCGCACTAACAAAACCCTCAATCACAAGCCCTTTTAGCAATGACCTGCAAGCAGATCGCAGTCTCACCCAAAGTGACTATGGGAGGATACAAAACTAGGTTTCTGCAGCCTTTAGGGATGTGGAGATGTGGTATTATTCTATTTTCTTACACTTAATATTCATAAATCACTTCACTGCATTCATTTAATCACATAAACATATCATATAAACCCATAATCATCACTGCATTGTAATAAAATGCAACTATAATAAACTGCTACTCTACAATAGATAATAAGCAAATATACACATGAAGACACCAATTTTACTATGGTTCATCCCAATGTGGGACTACGTCTACAAGAACTATTTCTTATAATAATAATTGTTGTACAACAAACAGTTCTTAACCTGTGCACTAAGCTGCAGGTCGTTTGTGCACTCAGTTGTAGAGCCTTTCCTTCACCACAACACCACAGATCACAAGAATACAACCATTCAATTCATTCCCAGATTATCAGACCATTTTCTTCTTTATTATTGACCCTATATATACTATTACATCAAGGTTACATCATTACAATACCATGGTCCATATACCATGGACTCCCTAATACAAGAAACTATGGTCCGAAAACCATTGATCTTTTATAAAATTACAAAAGGAAGGGGATTCGCCCTATCCTAAAGCCCTTACACCGCATGGTATATCCAAAATTGCTCCGTTGCGTGCTCTGATCCTAAAAATGCAGAGGTCTTGCCAAAAACTAGGCCAAGTTGGGTTGTGCCCAACACATTGTCAGATTTTTTATTGTCATTTCTAACATGTGTTCCCAAAATTCAAAATGATAACTTTATTTTGCTTATCTATGTATCCTTCAGCATCACCACCATAATCATATTATGGGATATCTAATTGAAGGTTGAAATCTCATAATCACATTATGTGATATTGATTTGAAGGCTATAAGATATTTGGATTTTAACTTTATATTATTATTAGATGTCCTAAAATTGTTCAAAGAGATATTAGTGAAAAAAACAAATTATGTTTATATGATTAGGTGTTGTCTAGCTCTTCAATGTTTTGGTTTTTTTGGCTGGAATTTTGGGTGAAATTGTGATATTTCTTTACTTAAAAATATGTTTTCAAATGCATAAATGGATTTAGTGATCTCAAAAAAAAATTGGGCACTTGAATTATGCAGACTATACAACTCAAACTTATGATTCTAACAAATCTATGATGAATATCAGGGAACATTGGCCAAAAAATGAACCACAAAAAAGAATCAAAACATAGAAGAATTAGACTACAGCTATATGACTAACCCATCGCATGTTTCCTCTTCCACTTTCCTTAAGTCCTCACAAGCTTCTTGGTGAACTCTTTAAACCTTTAACCTCAACATTCCTTCAATGGATCCTTGTGGTTTAAACCATTAGTGCCTATGTTATCTTTCTTGTAACTCATAGTGTTAAAACAACATTTTCAATTTGATATTTGTCAGCATTAGAAAGCACAAATGGTTGTAACAAAAACCCTTGAATCAAAATTGTGAAAAAATTGTTATTATAATACCAAATTGTACATGTTGCATCGAGAGATGTTGTACAAATCGGTAGGGGAAGATGTTGTAATGAAGTGTTAGATCTAAAATTAAATTTAAGAAATCAATGTCGACTCTGTATACATTATTTATATTAAGTTTACTCAATTCAATTTGTAATGTTGCAAAAAAAAATTATTAATAAAATTACAAACAATTTATTTGGGAAAAAAAAACATAATATGCATATCATATTAAAAGTAATTCAATAAGGAGCTCTGCAACCCTAATGGCGAGGCAGCCATGAGCTAAATTGAACCACATTTCCAAAAAGAAAACTGAAGACTTCTGAAAAGCTGCAATTTAAGAGGTCAGGAACCAGATCGGAATGATAGAGGAGGAAAGTGGGGAGAGATCCCCTCCTACCGAGATGCAGCGGTAGGGGATTCTTGCCAGAATACAAGTAATCAAAAACAAGCAGGAGATACAAACAAAATGTCAGGACCTGTCCTCGGGGCGAGATGGCAGGCAGGCAACAGAGGTAAATGTTTACCATGTGCGATGGAGAAACCGAGATTCATCATTCCGATGAACAAACTAGAGCGATACAGAAGTTACATGAAAGACCACACGTTGATATGTAAGTTCATTGGAGTATGGCCGACAGAAAATGACCTCACTAAATGAATTCAGCAAAAATGGAACGCCTGCGATCATATCGAGCTCAAGCTGGGAGCTAGAGGCTTCTTCACAGTAATATTCTTGAACCTGCAAGACAAATGAAAAGTATTTGAAAATGGTCCTTACTTCCATTATAATGCTGGATTGTTTATGAGATACTACGAAGAATGCTATGACCCAGATAAAGAAAAATTCCTGGTAGCCCCGGTGTGGGTTAAGTTATTCGATCTCCCAATGGATTTCTGGGACCCATAGTAGCTGGAGGGCATAGGAAATACAATAGGCAGATTTGTCAAAATAGCAGAAACGATAAAAAAAGGAAGATATACTTCATATGTGAGAATATGTGTATACATGAACATAGTTGAACCTATCCCAGATTTAGTGGAACTAGAATAACATGAAGAGGTATGGCAACAAACTCTAGACTATGAACACATGCCATTCAGATGCAGAAGATGTCATGAGTATGTCCACTTATTTAAGGAGTGCCCAATGAACCTAGAAGAGGGAGAAAACATGAATAAACAACAGAGGAAAAATCAAGAAGATAAGGAAGGGTTTCAAGAAGTGAAAAGCAAGATAAGACAAGCAAGAGAGAACACCAACGGGGGGGGAAATAATATCAAGCTCAGCCAAGCAGAACAAATAGCTTTGATGCGCTACAGGGAGAAGAAGAAGAAGACAATGAGGTCCAAACTATGGACTATCAGGAAAAAGGAAAGGAAAGAAGTTCAAGTCAAGGCAAGCTAAACCCCAAGAGGAAAGCCCAAAGAGAGTCGACAGAGAAGGAGGAGAAGGAAGATAGAGAGAAGATGGATAACACCATAATGGAAATTGACACAAGTAAGGGAGAAGAATTAAGCATGGAAGAAGAGGTGTTGAGGAAACTGTTAAATGAATGGAGACACCTAGATGAAATATTCATTCCAGAAGACCAAAAAATATTATACAGAGAAGCATTCCAGAAGACCAAAAAAGATTATACAGAGAAGCATTCCAAAAGTACCAAGCTAAGAAGGGGCAGGGACAGGTGGAGATGGCAGAACAACTAGGGATGCATCAGGAAAACTCCCAAGAATACTCAAATAAAATGAAAGGAGGAAAGAAAAGAGGCTGAAGAAACCTACAAGAATCTATACAGATTATGGGAGAAATGTTGGTGAATACAGGGAGGGTGGTACCACTATCAACGGTATACCAACAAATAAACAAAGTAACCCAATGATAATTACATCCTGGAATATAAGAGGCCTCAACAGTAGAGGCAAGCAGAGACATTTAATTGAGAGACTAAGAAAAGAAAAACCTCAACTCATGCTGCTACAAGAAACAAAAATTACAGGAGGGAGAGTGGAAGATATACTAAGTAAAATAAAACCAAGGTATGAATGCATGACCATAGATGCGAGAGGTAGTGCGGGAGGTATAGAAATATTATGGAACCCAGCAGAGATCACAGTGGACTATTGGGTGGGTATGAAAAGAATCCTCATGGGGCAGTTCCACCTAATTGGAAACAGAGAATGGTTCTTAGTCTCTGCAGTATATGGCCCTCACATTCCAGTGGAAAAATAAAATTTCCTCCAACAAATAAAGAAGCTTAGCAAGCTCCACAACGAAAAACTTTGGCTAGTAGCAGGGGACTTCAATTTGATAACATCAATAGAGGAGAAAAGAGGGGGATTGTGAAGAGAAGAGCCGGAAATGGAGAAATTCAGAGATCTACATGAAGAACTAAAATTGGTGGACATCCCAACTATAAACGGAAAATATACGTGGAACAACAAAAGGGGAGGGAGCAAACAGATAGCCTCTCGGTTGGACAGATTCTTGGCAACATAACACTTCATTGGCAAAGATATATTCTATGAAGCATCAATTCTTCCGTGTCTAGGGTTAGACCACTGGCCTATTAAACTCGAAGTAGAAATGAATCAAGGAAACCAAAACAGACCCTTTAGGTTTGAGGCATTTTGGTTAAGAGAACCGACCCTAATAGAAAAAATGAAGGAATGGTGGAATGAGAATGAGATAGTAGGGAGAAACCAGATGCATACCTTTCAACTCAGACTAAAAGATCTAAAAGGTAAAATAAAGAAATGGAATAAGGAAGAATTCGGCAACATACAAAAGGAACAAGAGTTAATCCAAACCAAGATGAAGAAAGTACAATAGCAAATAATCAATGAAGGTAGAAGTGAAGGGCTAGCAGAAGAGGAAGGGCAGTTGATTAATAAATTGGAAGAAAGAAGACAACAAGAAGAGATCCTATGGAAATAGAAATCAAGAATCCAATGGTTAAAGGAAGGAGAAAGAAACACAAGGTTTTTCCACAAAGCAATGATCTATCATAGGCAACAGAACAGGATCTTCTCCTTAATGGATCAGCAAGGCAATCGTCTCACCCAAAAGGAAGAAATGGAGAATCTGTTAGTACAACACTTCAAAGGGCTCCTGACAAAACCAAACATAAGAAGGGAGGATAATATAAATAAAATCACACAGCACATCCCCAACCTGGTGAGCAGAGACCAGAACATGGCTCTATTAAGAGAAATATCCAAATCAGAGGTAGAAGATGTAATTAGGAATATGGCGAGGAACAAAGCACCAAGGCTAGATGGATTCACTGTTGAATTCTTCCAGGTGACATGGCCATTCCTAGGCGAAGACATAGTGAAATTAGTGGAGGAGTCCAGGTGTACCAAAAGAATGCACCCGACACTGAATTCCACATTTCTAGCCATGATCCCAAAGACAAGCATTTGGAAGAACCACAAGGGTTCTGACCAATAGCACTCTGTAATGTCATATACAAAATCATGGCTACAATTATGGTCAACTGTTTAAAACCTATACTACCTGGGTTGATATCTCAGGAACAGACACTCATTAAAAAAAATAAAAAACCAAAGGAATGTTGGTTAAATTAGACTTGGCAAAAGCATATGATTGACTGAATTAGGAATATCTACAAGGAATATTGAAGGCATTTGGTTTTGATGCAAGATGGATAATCTGGATAATGTCAATGGTAACAACCCCAGTTCTGTTAATTATGATCAATGGATCTCCTACAGAGGCATTTAACGCAACCCGAGGGCTCAGGTGAGGTGACCCACTTTCCCCTTTTTTGTTTATCTCGGCAGCAGAAGGCCTTGGAAGGTATATAAAGGAGAAAGTTAGAAGTGAACAATATACTAGCCTCAGACTATGGGGGAATGACCTACCATTAACCCACCAGCAATTTGTAGACAACATAATGATGTATGGACAGGCATCGCTCAAGGAAGCTAGGAAAATTATGGAAATTCTCACAGACTTCACTAGCACTTCAGGGACGGAGATAAACAAAGATAAGTCTGATATATTTTTCTTCAACACAACAGCACCCTCACAAGCCTTCTTAGCAAGAGTAATGGGATTCAGAATAGGAAATTTCCCCACGAAATACTTAGGCATTCAGCTAAATGATCAACAGAGTAGAGTGGCCAACTGGAAACCCCTGTTGGGGAAAATCCAAAGAAAGATGCAAAACTGGACATTCAGAACATTGAATATGCCAAGTCGCGTAATACTACTAAGGTTAGTATTACAATCTATCCCAATATACCAACTCACCAGTCAAGTGACTCCCAAAATAGTATGCCAAAAGATGATAGACATCTTCAAAAAGTTTTTATGGCAAGGGCCTAGAACGAAAAAAAAAAAGCACTTCTATCATGGAACTGGCTTAGTAAACCCCTAAAAGAAGGAGGCCTAGGACTCTGAGATCCCTATATACTGAATCAGGTTATGGGAGCAAAGTTATGGTGGAGATGGATCCAGGGAGGGGTAGACCTATGGAAACAGCTATGGGAAAGGAAGTATGACATGCCTAGGTCTCTAGAAGGAAAGTTGAGACTCCAAGATGACAAGAAAGGTTCAGCAATATGGAACCTAGCTACAGACAACAGAAATCTGATCAGCAATCACAGCTTCTGGGAAATCAGAGGAGGTGACAAAGCCAATTTCTGGGAAGAAGCGTGGCAACAGAGAGAAAAACTAAACAGCAAGCCCCAACTAGAAGAAGTCCACCAATATACTAACCTCCATGGGTTAAAAACAGTTAAAAACTTCTAGTGTATAGATCCAAGAGAATACTGGAGAAAGTGGAAACAAAAATAGGATTGACCAAAAGCACCAGAAACACCCCAGTGAAAGCTATACGAAACTGAAATGGCAACTAGGAAAATAGCAAAAAAAGAAGGTTCGGACATACTAATATGGGGCTATAGGATCAAAGGAATGTTTACAATTAAAGAGGGTTACCAACTATAAGAAGAACATCTCAGGCATCAAGAGACAAATACCTGGGAAAGCATATGGCAGGGAAAGACATGGTCGAAGGTTGCTTTCTTCATGTGGATCCTGCGCCACAGTCGTGCACTTACATGGGATCAACTGCAAAAAAGGGGATGCAAGGACCCTCAATATGCTACTTATGCCGAGAATAGGTGGAGACAATGGAGCACATGACCAATGCATGTAGATATAGTGATAACCTGTGGAAACAACATAATCAACTCTTTGGAGTCAGTGACAGGAATCCAAATAACATGAAGACAACAATAGATAATTGGCGGAAAAAGCCTTACCAAAATACAATCCTGAACCGAGCTTGGAGAATTTCACTAGGATTTGTCCTGTGGGCAATATGGAAGGAACGAAACAACCTGATCTTCAAAGAAGAAAGAAGAACAGAAGCAGAAAAATGGAACCAGATAACCCAGAACATAAGAGAGACAATACTGGCAGAGAAATGGTACGAGGAAGATTGGAAAACTAACCCTCAGGAAGAAAGGATTATGAAAAGCCTGAACTTGAAACCCAGTATGTTGAATGCATCTTCGTGGAAGCACCATACCTTCAATGGAGAGGAGGCAAATCACTATAAAAGGCCTTAGAAATAATTCATCAAACTAAATTTCGATGGGGCTGCAAAAGGGAACCCTGGAGAGGCGGGGACAGGAGGATTATTCAGAGACGACAAGGGGAAGACACTTAGAGTCTATGCTATGGACTGTGGCAATGCAACCAACAATGAAGCAGAGCTTCATGCTCTAAAAAGGGGACTGGAAATTGTGATAAGAGAGCGATTTCAAAAACTACAGGTAGAAGGAGATTCAAAAATGGCGATCGAAATGGTGAAGAAGCTACAACAAGGAACACAGTGGGAAAAGATCAACCAAATCTGGAGAACTACTTGGCTGGTCCAAGAGATCAGTAAGCTAATTCGACAGATAGGATATATCATCCCAACACATGTCCGAAGGATGGGCAATGTGGCAGCAGACAATCTGGAAAATTGGGGATGCGGCAAGTAGGCAGAAATTTAGATATAAAAGCGAAGGAACTATAACAAATGGAGGAAATTGAGAACTTAGTGAAGATACTAGAAAAAGACAAGGAACAAGAGGAGAACCCCCGATCGGGGTGTAGCAATACAGAGGAGGTGGGCCAGCAGAGATGGGACCGGGAAATGGCAGACACCGTCCACACGAGTGCAAGGACAAGAATAAATTTGGGAAGTGGAGGGAGAGGACAGTGGGAAGGGCAGGTGGATGGACAGGGCAGGGAAGGAGCAAGCCCCGAGAGAAGGTTGGTGGAGCCGAGAAAGGAAGACAGTGAGGATGGTAGGGGGGCCAGCGGGAGAGCGGGCAGAATGATGCCAGCAAGTGGTAGGACAATGAAGGAGGACGCGCGGCAAGAGCAGCCGAAAGCAAGTGTGAGTTAATGAGAGCTAGAGCGAGAAGGGACGGAGGGTCATCATCCCAAGGTGACAGCTTAGGGAAAATGGTGGCGAGTAAATGAGAAGGACAAGTGGTAGATACATGGAAAGACATAATGGGAAGGGGGATAAAACATATGGGAAGAGAGTCAGTTAGTAGTTACATGCAGAAGGTGAGAATGAGAGCAGAAGCGAAGAAAGATGGTAGAGGAACGACGACACAGCCCGAGGATTGCAGTGGCACTATCTCTGATAGTCGGTATGTTTTTCTACTGCCCTAAACCTCAGAAGAATAGGGATGCCAAATTATATAGGACTAGGGAAGATGCCAGGTTAGGTAGGGACTCAGTAAGAGCTAATTCCAGGAACTCCGGGAACCCTGGATGGGTTAAGATTATATATATTACAAGGAGAAGAAAGAATTAAATCGTAGCATTGAAGAAGGCGCACAGAGAGAAAGGAGCAAGCCGAGGAGAGAAGAGCGAACCTGGTAAGGATGCTAGTCTGAGGAATCTCGCTCCGGCCATGTGGCGCTTGAGGCTCAGAGGAGATGTTGCAAGCATATGGAATAGAGAGGGACCCACCATGGAGAGCTCAAGAGATGAAATATGAGATATCGTAGTCCTTGAGAATCCTACTGGGAATTCTTCGGGAAAAACTAAGAGGAAAAACAGAGAGTTAATTAGAAAAAAGAAGACATACCTGGTCTAGCACAGAATAGGGCCATGGTCCTACTTTCTAGCCCCCCTGATAGGCTCTCTATGGTCAAGCTTCCCTGCAAAGTCCAGAATAACAATACAGACTACCCTAGTGGCGGTCCTGTGAGAATGTCTTTGTCGAACTGTCTGGGCGACGGCTGAAGGAGCAAGACTAACCAAAGAAAAAAGGAAGAGAGGTTCAGCAAAGAGCAAAACCATGAGATGATAGGAGGAAAGTTGGAAGGAACCTCAAGAAATATCAGGTCGTCTGGTCTTCAGCGGGATACCAAACATGGCTCAGTTAATTGGAAAATTGATTGGGTGTTACACCAACAAAATACTGATACTTTTTATGGTTATGTGATAGGTTTCACCATAAAATGCATCTAGTACAGAGTGGAGGCTAGAAAAAGGAGAGAATCCAACAGTAACAATGACGAAGACAACATGGGAAGAGATGGAAAAGAAGTGACCAGGAAGGGCAAGAGAGACATCGGAAAAAAGAACGCAGAGGGGGTGAGAACCTCCAGCAGAGAGCAAAGTAAGAGAGGGAGAAAGACAGGACGTGAGCACATGAAGACCCTCATTGACGCATACATGGCAAGGAACCCACTTGAGGTCAGAGCCCAAATAGCTGGTTGGGAGAGAGAATTAAATGACAACATAAAAAACCAAGACATTCCCATGGAAGAATGGGAGGACATGGTTCATGACCCAGGCAACTCCCGCGGACGGCACACACTTTTCAGACAAATGATCCAGCAATATTGGGTCATGAAGAATGTGGTGGCCCGGGCCATGACTCTCAATAAAGAACAGGCAGCAAGCAAAGGCTCGGAGGCACAGGAGGACACCAAGGAGAAAGATCCCATCAGAGCAGAGCTACTCAGGGAGATAGCGGCAGTCTAGATCCAAACTTATCGAAATAACTTAGCACTGGGAAGAATTGAACAAACTCTATAGGATATGAAGAGAAGTGAGATGTTGGGTTCCAGTGCCAAAGCCCCAACCCCCGTGATATCCTCGGACGAGGAGTAAAACAGTGATCCAGATACATTTTGTTTATGTTCCATGACGAATAGCTTTTACTTTTTAAAGTTGAATTGCAGTATAGATAATATAGATAATGTTGTTAGGTTGATAAAGAAAGACTTATACAAATTTTGGACAGCTTTTAATGCTGACAGGTGGCCACCTGGTTTCCTTCAGGCAGGTTGAGGCCACCTGGAACAAATGGAAAACTTGATTTTTTCCAGTTAATATAAATAGTGAAAGTACTACCAAGCTTACAAAAAACAAAAACAAAAAAGTAATTCAAGAAGAAATGAATTAAAACCACAGTACTTAAAAAACTCATGTTTAAATATAATTAATAACCATGTAAATACTTAATACTTACATTAAGCTATTCTTCCCCACACACATAAAAGCATGTTTTACAATTTTTCTTTAACATTCCCTATATTTTTTAATTTTATATATACATATATATAAACATGGAAAATAAAAATTCCATACGTGTGTAGTTATATGTATTATAACAAATTTTTAAAAAAATAAAAATAAGAAACTTTTTATATACAAAGATGTGAAATGTATATTAAATATAAATAGACTCATCTTAACATATAAATTAAAATAATTATAATTCAAATCATAATCATAATATAATCATATTTATGTGAGATTTATATATAATATAAATAATATTATAGAGAATTACCATAGATCTAATTAATTTTGAATCAAATTTTTCAAGGTGAAAATTTTTCTTCAAATATTGTATTGAAAAAGAGGTTTGCATCTTTACAAATTTTATTATTCTCAACTCTTGATAAATCTGAGGCTAAGATGAATCTATAATGATACACAAAATGTCACTAACACTAAAATGTAACACACCCCGTCCTAATCCCAAGCCTGGACTAGGTTAGAAGGAGCAGGGCATTATGCTAACCCAAGTTCCAAGGTAGCATTATGGAAATGGGGTCTAGATTTTTTTTATCTTTTTCAACTTATTCAAAACCTTATATAGATGACATAGTTGTGTTCGTCTCGTCGAGATGATTCCAGAAATATAAATTTGTCCTGATATGGTCTCTAGATTGAAAGATATGACTATTTAAAGTTGAACTAATCAATTAGCGTCGCATCATCATCTTGCCACGTGGCACCCACGTGGTTCCCTCATAGCGCCCACATTGCTATTTGAGTTACTTGGAAGAGGAGTATTACTTGTCGAACCGTTCATGGTTTTCATAGCCCATGTTATTGCATATGCCAGGCATGAGGGTCAACGGGTGTGAGCCCCTTGTAGGCCATGTCACCTTAAACATTACGATCTTGGGAGAAGCCAATGGTTTCAAGAACCATTTCCTCTAAGGAGTTTCCTTCGAGGACCCACTACCACGTAACCTCGAATGTTACGATCTTGGGAGAAACCCATGGTCGTTAGAACCATTTCCTCTGAGGAGTTTCCTTCGAGGACCCATTTCTCGCCGAGAATCCCTTCCCTGCCTACATATTTTCCTCTAAGGGCCAAATCTAGCATAGAATCCATTTATCGTCACAATTATTTCTACCAAGGGATTTCTTTTGCAAAGTTTCCTCCAAGAAGAGTTCTTTCCGAGAACTAATACCACCGATAATCCCTCCTAACTCAAGCCATTTCCTCCGAGGGGTTTCTTTTGGGGTCCATTTCTTCCAAGAAGAGTTCTCACCAAGAACTAATATTGTCGAGAATCCCTCCTAGCTCAAGCCATTTTGTCTGGGATGTGCTCACAAGTCAACCACAGTGATAGACTCTAGAGCATGGTAGCTAACGTGAACTTTATCGTCTACAGACATAATCTTGGAGGTTATTTTCCCAGACCAAATAACCTCAAAATTTTGGGGAAGTGGTGCCACTTAGTCTTACGAGGTCTGAGATTTTGAGGTCTCAGTCACAAGCAAAATTCATATGCATTATAATTTAAAAAATCTAAGGGTTGAATAATAATAGTGTTGCACCTGTTGTTAGTGTTAAGCCACTTTCAAAGAGACATTTCCTGTGGCTTGACTACGGTGGTTCTATAACTTTTGGGTTGGCCCTGGGACTCAATCATCGCCCTTAAGGTTTTTTGTGGGGTCCCTTTTGGGCTATCCCTCCTTAGCCTCCAACAAGCTTTTCCCAACTATCCTTCATGAGCTTAGAATTTATGAATATGGCTCAATGGCCAATTTCCTTTGGTGGCATAATAAAATAGTACATGGACTTGTCTTTTCCTTTTCATTGGGCCCTTGAGCAATTATCATAACAGTTGATTGTTCACATGGTTGTGGCTAATAAACCCAGGCGTTGAGCAAAAAACCTTACACTTAAATCAACAACGCTTACACATACATATGTACCTATTTTCTATAAGTTATATGTAAGTATCCTTCTCACAAACAATCACTAGTATGAGCTCCATACAATCTTACAGTCATTTCAGTGAGGCCCATACACTGCTTTACATCAATTGTACCAACAAATTTACTAGTACCATGAGGATGATACAAGTTTCCCTATATAAGTCTATCGTGGCCTACCTCCCCATAATCTCATCTCAAAGTTGGACTCAAAATGAAATCAATCGTCATAAATCATTATAATTCATGTGCATATTGAATGGTTATACTAATAGTAGGAATGTATTATCCATGTGCATACAACACACATGCATATGTACATTTGTAATTTCTACATGAAAAAACTCAATTCATAAATCTTAGCATCCAAAAACCAGTCCTTAAGCCACAATACTTTTAAACTCAGGAAAATAGACCTTTTCTTCTTGCAAACAACAATTAGAATAAACATTTATATTTAAATTTCCTGCATGAACAACATCCATGTAAAACCACAACCACAAGGGACCAGTTATTAGAGCTTCATTCTTTTTAATCACAAGTGAACCATAAACCATTCATACAATGAACAGAAAATTAGTTTAATAATCCAACCTAAACTTATCAGCAAGGAATACACATGAAAACACGTATCTTGAAATAGATTTGGTCAACTAAGTTAGGGACAACAACTCTCCACCCAACCGTAGACGTATAGAAATTTCAATGTAGACTAAACTGATAATGCAATATACTAAAGACTTCTACAAACAAACTTGCAAAGCTTAATCGATTTTGAGCAAGATCAAATAGAACACATATAACAAAGAAGAAGATTCAATCACACATGAAACACAAAAGAATACTCTGGGAAAAGCCTCAGCCAAAAACCCTGCTATCTGTATTATCATACAAGTGGAAATATCTCAGGATTACTCAAAGCTTTAGCTCACAAGCTATCCAGCTCTCAGTACAATCCCTCACTGCTGCTCATAGACAGAATAGACAACACATATGCCTTCCTTCAGTCCTCCAAGCCTCCTATTTCCTTGCGCAGTTTCTCCTGGGTCCTCCAACTACAACCTGTGTCATTCTCACCTCACACACAACACTTACCTCTGAAATAATTGCGCAATCCTGAAGGAGTGAATTCCTTCTGCATGGATGAGTTTCCTTTATAGGAAAATTCCTCCAACTGATAGTACATTGTCCCTTCATTGAATCTCAACTGGGTCTTTCTTTGAACTGACATGCATGAGTTATTTATGAGAGAATATTCAGTTATCTTGAGAACACTAGTTGCATGCATGCATGCATTAACTGACTGAACTCACAATCAGTTCTTCCAATTGTTTGGAACTAATTTAACTAGACTTAACTTAGTTAACTGAGCTAACTAATTACAACTCATCCTTATCTCCTTAATTAAGGGATAACTTCCTCAATCAAAGGGATAACTGTTGTATGTCTTCACAGAGACTTCATGTTTGATTTTATCCAACTAATTAACTCAAGATGAATTAATTAATTATTTTTCAAACAGTTGGTGAGACTAAATTCGAATTTTAATTCTCAATTTCAATTCAGGGACTAATTAAAATTGGAATCTATCCTAAAATGCTATTTATAGCAATGTTATTTTTATCTTTTCTTGTTTCTATTTTCCACACTGGTACCTGAAATGCTATCTATAGTAATGTTATTTTTAGCATTTCTATTTTTAGCATTTCTTGTTGCTATTTTCAACACTCCCTCTCAACAAGAAAGGCATTCAACTCGAACCCAATCCTGAACCTTTGGAATGTTCTGCATGCAACGCTTCTCTCAAGTGTTGTTGCTCCAACAACTCCAGAAACAAAAATATCCAACCTGAATCAAAATGATGCCCTTGTCATCAAAGTCTCTGACTGTTATTGCCTCTGTCGACTGAAAACTTTCCACCTCTGTGCCCTTCAGTATTAGACTGCTCTAGCCTCTGTCACTTTGATCTCCTACTGCATCAATCACACTGATTCCTCCTGCTGCATATTTGTTGTTGTTGGTCCTATCTCCCAGCACTGCATCCGCACTGCACCTCCTCTCATCATGTTGCATCGTGCTTCCCATTGCTACACTACAACTCAGTTACTGAGAAGTAACTGATCTCCCAATTGACCTCCCTGTTGGGCTAGAAACACCCTCTGATGTTGAAGCTCCCTCTGTCACTCCATCCACATCTGTCTCTACCCACTTAGCTAGTCCTGCTACTCCTAGTCGGGGCTCTAATAGCAAGGTCTAATCAAAGAGGTTGGGTACCTCAAGGATCCTACCCCTATTTCAGCCTTCTTGGGACTATCACTTCACATCGCCCCACCTCACACCTGGAGGTATGGATGCATGTGATCCCTCTGCCCACTTGGCTCGAAATTTCCCCCTACTGGAGGTATCTGCATGAGTGGATGCCTCCACTCGGTCTCCTCTTGACTTCTCCAGTTGTGGTTGCTCCACAACCTCCTGAAGTTGCTTCACCAATTGTGACTCCTCCACAATTGTCTGAGACTTCTTCTGGTGTTGCATGTTGAGAGGTAATGTGCTTTCCCTCTCAACCACCAAGTCTCCAATATTTGCTTGCTCCTCAAGGCTTTTCATGCATCATGAACCTCAAGATCATACAGGTTCTTGACTCTTGAACCGATCTACTTCACTTGTCTCGTAGTGATGTGTCTAAGGAAAACATTTCCCTTACTGAAGACTACATCATAGCCTTTATCCTCCAACGATCGATACCAAGTTCTTCTTCAGTCCTGGCACATACTTCACATATGTCAAGGTGATGCGAGCTCCATGCTCCCTATGAAAAGAAACCATGCCCACTCCTGAAACACTATACTTTTCATCATTACCCATCTCTATGCGCATCTGGAGGTATTTCTCCTCCAAGGTACTGAATAAACTCTTATCGCCGGTCATGTGGAACCATCATCGATGAAACCATGCATGCGATGAGGATAAAATCAAATTTGAACTGAGAGGCCATTGCCTCACCTTCATATCCTTCCGAAGATCCCTTCTTGGATTTCTTCAATGGACAATTAGTTGCATAATGGCCCACCTCATGACAATTAAAGCATCTCACTTTAGATTTTTCAATATTCTTCCCTCCATGAGAAGAACTCAATTTGGGATGAGAATCCTTCTCCTTCCCTTTCCTTGCCTTACTCGCTAAGGTGAAATTTTCTTCATCCTCCTTGGATCAAGAACCATCTCTGGTGCTCCTCCTGATCTCCTCATGCATCAGATCTGACCACAGTCGTTCCCAATTTGGCAGTTTCTCTCTTCCATTCACTAAGTCCTAGTAGCTATGCTAGCTCTTAGGAAGACCGAGGAGAGCAAGACTCACCATGTCATCATCGGTTTTCATGATTCCTACAATTCCAAGCTCATCCCTGCAGGTGGTGAGCTTGTTCAGATATGTAGAGATCGTGTCACCCTCTTCACACTTGATTTTTTGAAGCTTGTCTTTCAGCGCCAGCTTCCTCTGATCGTTGATGTTCTGATATAGATTCTTCAATTTCTTCCACATTGAAAATGGTGTCTCCTTCCCATGGAGACTCGAGACAATGTGGTCTCGAACTCCCTCCAGAAGAATCCTTCTCGCTCTAGCCACACATTTCTTCCATTCTGCCAATTCTTGGGCATTAGCTGCTGCTGGCTTGGGGACTTCTTGATCAATGAAGTCCTTCAAACCGTTGTCCTCTAATACCACTTCCATGTGATCCTTCCAGGCTATATAATTCGAGCTGCCATCTAGGGCATACTCGAGTCTTAAACCATTGAACGCCATTGTTGAACTTTGAGATGTGATAAGAATTCGACTTCTATAATCAAGAACTTCAAACTTCAAACTTCTCCCTTCTTTGTATATCGTTCTCTACTTTGATCACCTTTGCTCCGATACCATATAGAAATTTCACTGTAGATTCAACTGATAATGCAAAATACTTGATCTACTTCTACAAACAAACTTGCGGAAGCTTAATCGATTTTGAGTAAGATCAAATAGAACACATATAACAGAGAAGAAGATTCAATCACACATGAAACACAAAAGAATACTCTGGCGAAAGCCTCAGCCAAAAACCCCGCTATCTGCATTATCATACAAGTGGAAATATCTCAGGATTACACAAATCTTTAGCTCACAAGGTATCCAGCTCTCAGTACAATCCCTCACTGCTGCTCATAGACAAAATAGACAACACATATGCCTTCCTTCAGTCCTCCAAGCCTCCTATTTCCTTACACAATTTCTCCTGGTTCCTCCAGCTGCAACCTGTGTGATTCTCACCTCACACACAACACTGACCTTTGAAATAACTGTGCAATCCTGAAGGAGTTAATTCCTTCTGCATGGATGAGTTTCCTTTATAGGAAAATTCCTCCAATTGATATTAAATTGTCCCTTCATTGAATCTCAACTGGGTCTTTCTCTGAACTGACATGCATGAGTTATTTATGAGAGAATATGCAGTTATCTAGAGAACACTAGTTGCATGCATGCATGCATTAACTGACTGAACTCACAATTAGTTCCTCCAACTATTTGGAACTAATTTAACTGGACTTAACTCAGTTAACTGAGCTAACTAATTACAACTCACCCTTATCTCCTTAATTAAGGGATAACTTCCTCAATCAAAGGGATAACTATTGCATGTCTTCACAAAGACTTCATGTTTGATTTTCTCCAACTAATTAACTCAAGATGAATTAATTAATTTTTTTCAAACAGCTGGTGAGACTAAATTCAAATTTTAATTCAGGGACTAATTAAAATTGGAATCTATCCTGAAATGCTATTTTTATCATTTCTATTTTATCATTTCTTGTTGCTATTTTCCACACTAGTACCTAAAATGCTATCTATAGCAATGTTATTTATAGCATTTCTTGTTGCTATTTTCAACAAGACGAGCTACAGCCAATCCTTACTTGCAATTGTCACCCCCGAGCCAGATTCCAGAGGCTAAGATCGTTTGTTCAAGGGATTGAATACCAACTAGTGGTTGAAATGGTGATTCCAGAGGTCTTTCCAAGTCCACACACCAACCAAATAGCATTCAACAAAATACACAAGGAATCAAGAGGCTTGTTGCCTCCATCCTCCAATTGTTCAACAACCAGTACACTTCAGGGAGTCCATAGGCTTCATCTCCACCCTGAAGACCTGTAACACAGTCATTCCACCCACTGAAGAGAATCCAAAACCCACTGCCAAAACTAAATGAAGCCAAGCTAAGGATTATCTAGAACTTCCCTTACCAGAAGTCCAAGGACTAAGACTTCACCCCAGGTTGTCAATGGAATATAGAGAAGCACATCTCCACCCTCCATACCCTAGGGCATCATGATTCTTACCCCCACCTGGAAGAAATCCTTCTCATGATCCTATTTCTCAACCAAGTTGTAGAACTCCTCTTAGTGTTGTAGATATTCCAAAACTCCTCCACGCGACAGATGTCTTCAAAAATGCCTCTAGACCAGCAATGTGCACCGATTTTCTTACTTGTCCAAAGAAGTGCCCTTCTTCCTCATTATGGTATTGTTCTGCCTCTTTTATGCATGCTTGATGTTATTGGTGTGATTTCTAAGCTTTTTTCCTCTTTTATTTGTTTGAATGCTCTCCCTTGTTGTTTTAAGTGTGTTCTCTTCTCCTCGAGGCAATTCTCTCCTACAATCATTGACAACCCTGTCCCTTGCTATCAGTGCTGCCTAAAACCATCATAAAGTCCATCCTTTTTGTCTTGCCACTTCTTCCAATCAAGTATGGGATTGCATCCTTCTCTTGCATTTACATATATTCTTAACACCATTCCATTAAAATCACAACAACCAGCCTTCAATGGTTGTCCAAAATAGTCCAATTTTTCTTGCAACAAGTAAATTGAACATCCAAAGCAAGTAACCACCCTTAGTCCCTAGAATTTGTATCCCTTACTCATCGCATTTTTAATTTGAAAATCAAAATACATGAAAATGTTTACATGGAATTCATAAGCAAAATATAATCAGGGTTTTCACATAAAACTACATAAATAGTCATATAAATATAAATAGATTATATCATCGTAGTAATATTCAAAATAATAAAAATATAACAATAAAAATCATAAAATGTTGGGTGCGCATTCACATTTGCAAGTGAGTTTCAATTTCAAATCCAAATAGATTAATATTTTTTTCCTTATGAAACTTATAATATCTCTAAAATAATACTTATTACAATCATAGAAAAAGACTTGGGGACAAAATTAACAATCTTAATTTAAATCTTGTGTAGAAATTTTGAATAATTTAACACATATTCACAGAGATTATCCTGATCATACAATTATAAGCGGAACATGTATAATACATAATCTCCTCTACGTTGATCATCAATTTACAGAAGCAGAAACATTCACAGGCGTACATAGAAGCATCAATCACACATATCAAAACAGTATTTTCCCAGGGAAAGCATCTCGCTAAAAACCCCAGCTATCTGTATATTATATTGATTGAATCATGTAACAATACATAGTACAATACTCATCCCAAGTACTCAGTACTATCTCCTCATGCTACACATAATACAGCTCAGATTTGATCTCCAAATCTCCCCCGCTGCTTGCCTGCCTCCACAGCTCAATACCTGCTCAAGAACTGATGAGAATGGCTCACCAAACTCGTATTTCACCTCAAAATAATCACTCACACTTTGTTGGACGTGAGAAAAGGCTACAATACTGGGCAAATACGTGAGAAAACTCATTGGCATACTCAATCCCTTGATTGTGCAAGATCTGGTGCACAACTATAGTCACAACTGATAGCAATCTGATTCTCTAACACCTGTCCCTGCTGAACTGAACATGCATTGACATGCAACTGAGTTAACTGATGTATTCTATAGTTGCATTATGAGTTAATAACTTGTGAATTAATTAATAACTAATTCACCCAACTCATCTCTAGTCTATTGATCAGTTAGACTAAATACAACCAGTTTAACAAAGCTAAACTGAACACAACTCCATCAACTGTACCTCCAGTCCACTAAACTCAACTCACTTGAGTTCTAACTAAAGTCATGCATGCAAATATTAGTCATCCCATAGGTAACCACGTATTTCCTTCTGAGATCTGCATGTACCACATCCGTAGCTCATCCTGAAGTGCTCCAAGAGAATAAGATCAAGTTTATAGTCCAAATATTATTATGAGACAATAATATTTGACTTTTCTATTTTTGACAGCCAGTCTAAAAATAGACTTTGATCACTCACACTGTGATCACTCACACTTTCATCAAAAATAGAAGTCCATCTATTTTTCCCAACTTGACCAATCATCCATAAACAACAACCTGCAATCCATAAACATGATCCATATGTCTAAAAATAGACTTGCGCCAAAAATAGCCTGTGGGCCCACTTAGTGAAGGCGACTCTTTTCACTAAGCTCCATCATCTTGTTGCACTCTCAACAAGCATTTCTTGTTGCACACTTTTCAACACTCCCTCTCAACAAGAAAGGCTTCCTCTCAAACCCGATCCTGTAACTCTGGAATGTTCTCCATGCAACACATCTGGCCAGTCCACTTGCTCTGTCATCAAAGTCTCTGACTGCTATTGCCTCTGTCGACTGAAACTCTGCATCTCTGTGCTCTTCAGTATCTGACTGCTCTAAGCCTCTGTCACTTTGATCTCTGACTGCATCCGTGCTGCTGCTGGTTCTATCTCCCAGCATTGCATCCGCACTGCACCTCCCAACTGACCTCCCTGTTGGGATAGAAACACCCTCTGACGCTGAAGCTCCACCTGCTGCTGACAAGTGCTCCCTCTCTGACATCTGCGCTACTGCAACATCTCCATGCATCTCGCACCATTGCACACCTCTCTGTGCCACCTAGCACTGTGCAAAACACTTGTGCCTCTCGCATTGCTGCAGCCTGCTAGCTATGTGCTGTCCTGGGATTCCCTGCACTGTCGCTCTCTCTCCCTCTCCATCCGCATCTGTCTCTACCCAATCAGTCAGTTCCTGCTACTACACATCGGGGTTCCCGTAGCAAGGTCTCATCCAAGAGGTTGGGTACCTCAAGGATCCTGCCCCTCCTCCTTGGGACAATCAATCCACATCACCCCACCTCCTACCTGGAGGTATGGCTGCATGCGATCCCTCAGCCCACCTGGCTTGAAGTTTCCCCCTACTGGAGGTCTCTGGATGAGTAGATGTCTCTACTCGATCTCCTCTCAGCTTCCCCTGTTGTGGCTCCTCCACAATCTCCTGAAGCTGCTGCACCAATCGTGTCTCCTCCACAATCGTCTGAGACTTCTTCTGGCTCTGCATGTTGAGAGGTAATATACGCTCCCTCTCAACCACCAAGTCTCCATCAATTGCCTCGTTGCTCAAGGCTTTGCATGCATCTTGAACCTCAAGAGCATACAGGTTCCTAACCCATAAACCAATCTCATGACAACGAAAGCATCTCATCTTCGACTTGTCAACCTTCTTCCCATCACTGGAAGAACAAGATTCGGAAAGAGAAACCTTCCCCTTCCCCTTCTTCGCCTTACTCGCTAAGGCACAGTTCTCCTAATCATGCATAGATGAAGAACTATCTCTGGTGCTCCGTCTGATCTCCTCCTGCATCAAATCCGACCATGGTCGTTCCCAATTTGGCAGTTTCTCCCTTCCATTCACCGAGTCCTGGTAGTTATGCCAACTCTTAGGAAGGTCAAGGAGTGCTAGACTCACCATCCTCATCCGACAGTCACCCCCACACTTCCCAGCTAATCCCGACATTGGGTGAACTTCGTGAGATACTGGGGCATACTGTCTCCATTCTCATACTGAATGTTTCTGAGTTTTATCTTTTGCTTTGGAATTAAATTCGAATTCCACCAGCTCAAAACTCAACCGCTTCTGATCTAGAATTCGTGAGAACACAATATTTCTCGTACAGAGATTGACTGTATGGGCATTCACCGGATATCTCACCTTCCAAAAGAAGGATGAATCCAGAGGCTACCTGGCCCAATTACAGACTCTGCCTGAAGAAATAAAATGTAAACACTTCCTGAATAATAGATCAGATGATCAATACATCACTGATATCATGTAGAACTTCTTCTACAAATAAGCTAGCTCCGATACCATGTAGAAATTTTGAATAATTTAACACATATTCACAGAGATTATCATGATCATACAATTATAAGCGGAACATGTGTAATACATAATCTCCTCTACGTTGATCATCAATTTACAGAAGCAGAAACATTCACAAGCGTACATAGAAGCATCAATCACACATATCAACACAATATTTCCCGGGGAAAGCATCTCGCTAAAAACCCCAACTATCTGTATATTATATTGATTGAATCATGTAACAATACATAGTACAATACTCATCCCAAGTACTCAGTACTATCTCCTCATGCTACACACAATACAGCTCAGATTTGATCTCCAAATCTCCCCCGCTGCTTGCCTGCCTCCACAGCTCAATACCTGCTCAAGAACTGATGAGAATGGCTCACCAAACTCATATTTCACCTCAAAATAATCACTCACACTTTGTTGGATGTGAGCAAAGGCTACAATACTGGGCAAATACGTGAGCAAACTCATTGGCATACTCAATCCCTTGATTGTGCAAGATCTGGTGCACAACTATAGTCACAACTGATAGCAATCTGATTCTCTAACACCTGTCCCTGCTGAACTGAACATGCACTGACATGCAACTGAGTTAACTGATGTATTCTATAGTTGCATTATGAGTTAATAACTTGTGAATTAATTAATAACTAATTCACCCAACTCATCTCTAGTCTATTGATCAATTAGACTAAATACAACCAGTTTAACAAAGCTAAACTGAACACAACTCCATCAACTATACCTCCAGTCCACTAAACTCAACTCACTTGAGTTCTAACTGAAGTCCTGCATGCAAATATTAGTCATCCCATAGGTAACCACGTATTTCCTTCTGAGATCTGCATGTACCACATCCGTAGCTCATCCTGAAGTGCTCCAAGAGAATAAGATCAAGTTTATAGTCCAAATATTATTATGAGACAATAATATTTGACTTTTCTATTTTTGACAGCCAGTCTAAAAATAGACTTTGATCACTCACACTTTCATCAAAAATAGAAGTCCATCTATTTTTCCCAACTTGACCAATCATCCATAAACAACAACCTGCAATCCATAGACATGATCCATATGTCTAAAAATAGACTTGCGCCAAAAATAGCTTGCGGGCCCACTTAGTGAAGGTGACTCTTTTCACTAAGCTCCATCATCTTGTTGCACTCTCAACAAGCATTTCTTGTTGCACACTTTTCAACATCTTGCAATATGATAATGTGTTGATTACACAAACATAACCAATTATATATATTGAAATATCACACGTTAAAGTTAAAATTTTATTATAAAACAAAGGGGGTTGCAGGGCAGCAAGTCCCTACCTTGAGTGGGAAAGTAGTTGACTTGGAACCCTTGTTAAAGCAAACATAACTCATGGTAGCAAGTAATAAAACCAGGTTTGGTACTCAGCTAGGCACTTATTAGGGAGACTCTAACTGCCAACAAACTTATAAGCAAGTCTATTTCTTGATAAAGAGACTTAATCAGGTAGACTTTTCACTTATAATATACCTCCTTAGGAAGCATATTTATATATGTTTAGCTAGGATTTACAACTAGGATTACCCTTTATTATATACTTAGGAAGGGTTTACCCTTTATTATTTGTAAAGGGTAGGAATAACAATTTTTTCCATCACTTGACAAACTTGTAAGGTCCTGAATTTGATCTTAATGGGCTTTGATAACGATATTTATTAAGTAGGAGTAGAAGTACAAAGCTTAATGCATTGGGTAGGAATTTCACTTTCATCTATCGCCTAAAAAAATTCAATGTTATTTGTATTTTTGAGTTGGAAAGTTTAGACCATGCTTAATAGTGTCACAAACTTCAGAGCAAATTTAGAGATTACTTGGTTACCCAAACCTGTAAAAATTTGGGTATGGGAATTTATTTAATGCTATATGAACCATTTACAACTGGTTGTCGATATTGAGTATTGTGGGAGTTAAACTCCACATATTCAATGTTCATTGATGATAAAGGTCTAACAACCTACATCCCCGCTTGCAATGATGTTATATTGAACTTCCATAATTTCGATCTACTTTCTATCTGGAGAGAAAATGTTGATTTCCAACCTGTTCTATCACACCATGTTGTGCTAAGTTACATTTCAAAGTATGCAACAAAAGCAGAAACAAGATAAAAAATCTACAACCAAATGTTATCACGCCTCTCGCAAAACGTGGTTCCAGAAGCACCTATTATTACTATCATCTAGAAACTCCTTACAGAAACCATTGCAGACAAAGACATTGGGCCATAAGAAATATGTCATATGTTGCAAAATCTACCCCTCTCACTCTATAGTTGCACATTTATTTCTTTGAATGTTAAAAAAATTGTTTTCAGACGTGTTTCCCATTATTCTGAAAACCACCTTTCGACACCAACCTTCATTCTTGCATACACAAATAGACATGTTTCATTGGAATCATTACCCATCCTTGAAGTTGCATGTTCTTGGTCATTTTAGGCTCGCCGAAAGAAAAACCAATGGAAGCACATATTCCCTCCAATGATTGTACATGTCTTGCCACGATACACCTCCATCCCTTCCCCTAATGATCCTAGTTATGCCACTTTTTGTTGGAGTGAACTATTATTATATTTCCCTTTCCGCACACTCACCAATGACATTGGTTCCACCGATGAGGAAATAATTGCACACTTAGGAACAAAAAAAGGGGCATATACACCATGACATGTTCATCGAGAAATTGAAAACCCACAAACCCCACAGCCTAAAGATCAATCTACTCATGTGGTTCCCCTCTGAACCTCCTCTCTAACCCATGCAAATGGATGAATGGAAAATTCTCTCTCACCTGCACCTAGGCTACAACATTGAAATTTATGACCTTGAAATGATTGGCTAGTATGACTTCAATGCTTACCATAAATGGTCACATACTTTTATCCCTCTCCACTTGCAAGAAACCATCATATATTTCATTGAATTCAATTGATCAACTATCCAAAACCAACATCATCCTTTTTCAATCCTCCCCCCAACATCACACCTTCTCTCCCACCCAAAGAACAACTTTTAAAATTGTTCTTTCTTACTTCAAAAACCCTTCACCAATCCCCCCACTTAGAATGATCATCCAAGGGACAATTGGGATAGGAAAATCTCATTTAATGAAATGTATACAACGTGCATTTATGGAAACCTCCCCAACAAGCAGAAACCCCTTGCTGCTACTTGCACCCACCGACGTTGCATCTTTCAACATAAATGCCCTTACAATCCATTATGCCCTTCACATCCATATCTAATCAATGCATCCTCTTGAAGGATAGTCATTTCTACACCTCCAAGAGAAATTTCACCATGTAAAGTACATCCTCATTGATAAGATGAGTTTCATTGGTTCAAAAATGCTTTCCTGCATTGACAATCACCTATGAGAAGAATTCCCCTCTCAATAAAATGCGTCATTCAGCGATCACTCCATTATCCTTGTCGGAGATTTAGGCCAACTACCACCTGTGAAAGACATTCCTATGTATGTTCCCATATCATGTGGCACTACACTCTGGTGCAACTTTAACACATTCATAACACTTTCAATTATTTTTCATCAATAAGGTGCTAACCCTTCCTAAGTTGCTTTTCTCTAGCTCCTCACAAACCTCAGAAATGGACCACCTACTCTTGAAGACTAGAAAATCCTAATGTCAAGGACAAATTATTCTCTTACTCATGACGAGAAAAAAACATTCCAAGACTCCATGCACCTATATGAAACAAACATTTCAGTTACTTTGCATAATAAAACAATGCTAAAAAAATTGAACATGGTTGTAGCAATTTTCTCTGCAAAGCAACAAAGCCAACAAACTTATGCTACAATAGAAGATCAACATTTGGATGCAAAGCTACTCTTATGCAATGAACAAAAATTCATACTCACCAGCAACTGGTGGGTACATGTAGGCCTTGTTAATGGCACACTTCGCAAAGTCATTTCAATATTTTATGCACCTGACACGGAGCCCCAGAATTTCCATCCTTCGTGGTAATTGACTTCAACCAATACAAAGGAACACCATGGGACATTTCACATTCAAAATATGTACCCATTCCCCCATCACAAGGGGTGCACGCCAGCAGATACCACTTTGAATGGCATGGGATTTAACAATACATAAATCATAGGGAATGACATTACACAAAGCAATTGTAGACATTGGCACCAAAGAAATGTGAAAATTTCATGCTACGAAATTATTCTGCAACTGAGAAAAATTCACTATGAAATTTCATTGTAACGACTGGTATTATTTCTTCTAATTGTTAATTAAATTAGCAATTTAATGCTATGGCAACAACAAAATCAACACACCAATCTTCACAAAATAACTGTGGAAAATAATAGCGCTAGAAACTAAGAAATATGCTAGCACACACACATAAAAATTGACACAATTATTTTTGGACAAATGTCCCCAGAAAAACCCAACGTGGGAAAATTGGTATAACAGCTGAGTGTTTAATTATTAAGCAACAATGAAATTTTGAGTATAATTTATGCTTTCCCAACTGGCAATCCAATCATAAAAATAAACTACCCAAAATATATGTGAGGCAAATACCTCAATGCCATGCCTGATCCTGTTCCGACAACTGACCAAATTATCTAGTTGTTCTGCCTCTGTGTGAGCCTCTGCGCAGTGCTTACGCAGACCCCAACTTGCTAAGCTTGGAACTGCAAGAAAAATGATGTCTTGGTTGATTTTGCCTTTGGGATAAATCTTCTTGGCCTCCTAGAGAATTTCCAGACCAACAACAACTGAATTTCTCTTCCTTTCAACAAAATTGATCTCCCTCTGAAGCTATTTGCATTGCCTCTATGCAACTTCTCTGGGAAATACAACCCTTTTGCTGCTAACTCTTCGGATCTGGAAAAACATTCCTCCGGACTCACTATCCCTGCCCCTCTCTGAATCTACTTCCCTCTTCTGGCTCAAACTCTTCCGAAAATTGTTGCTACTCTCTGGAGAATCGAACTCTCCAAGGAAATCGATCTCAAGTGTGTGTTCTCCATCTACCCATCGACTTCTTCTTATAATCTTATGTTGGGACTCCAACGGCCAAGATTAAAACTTAATCAAGGGCTAAGATCATATCTGGGTCAATCTGTGAGAGTTTATAGATGATTCACACCTTATCTCAATTAATATTGATTAATTAACCATTTTTCCTAAGTTTAGACTTCGAAAATATTATAAAAATAGACTAATAATCTAATTGAGACACTTCTAGGTGGAATTTCTAGAATCGATTTCTGGGTTATGGAGAACTCTTGTGTTTTAGCCTCTTCACAAAGTTTCGAGGCTAAAACACCTCTGATGCTACAAAAACTAACAAGAACGACA
The DNA here is from genome assembly GCA_031772625.1 of Pinus tabuliformis. Classification (NCBI taxonomy): domain Eukaryota; kingdom Viridiplantae; phylum Streptophyta; class Pinopsida; order Pinales; family Pinaceae; genus Pinus; species Pinus tabuliformis. The sequence goes on from CM062817.1 coordinate 870,379,599, forward strand.
ACATTTAACATTCACTGCCATATCAAGTGTAAGATCATTGTCAAACCTTCAAATCAATCCAACATTTCCATTCTCACACATCACGTATGTAAGAAAATCCATATCTCAAATGTAGACAACAATAAGAATCATTGCTCGCATCAAAATATCCATAGGAGAATACACTCTAACCAACCATACACTCTATCTTCCAAATTTACCCATGGTAAACATCACTTGCTACTTAACCAAATTTCACATACGCTTGGTTACTATTACATTTAACCTCATATTGTTTTATTCTTTAAAAAAAAATTATGCTTACTTTGATTTATAAAAATAAGAAGGGTATAATTCTTTCAACATACACGTCCACTAACAATTACTATTTCTCTTTGTTTATGACCAACAGATATGGATGCGAACTACTTATACATGCTATATGAATATTGCCAAGAAATTTAGCAACATGAACTTGTCTTGCAAGATATACAAACGAGGATCATGCCCCCATAATCATTGCCTCTTTATCGTTTGTGGCAAGATGAGGCAACTACGAAAAAAAATAATCCACATCCATGAAATAGATGCACACAGGATAATACGAGTTGACTAGTAGGAATGACATTCACATCTTGACACTACAATAAACATCAATTGGTGATGTCGATGCCATGCCTCATCATATTATATATGATTAGTTACTCACTTTCAATTACATTTGTATGAAATCACATAATTTTATTGTATATATGTTTAGTTATTCACTGTCAAATACATCTGTATGTATATAGGTAATGTTCCATTTAACTACTAATTCATTCTGTAAAATTTCAAGAAAGGTCATTACAGAACATGTATAATATTTTTGTTACTTTTGTGACATTGATGATCAACACTATATATGTTTCATCTTTTATTGACAACACACATACTTGTTGTTGACAACTGCCATTAATTGACTGGTGTGTATAAATACTTGTTAATGTTGTTACTTTCAATTATAGCACTTTACACTAAGGTTATTCTCATCAAGTTCATGATTTGATTTTTGGATGTTTGTAATTACATCAACACCTTATTGATACAATTGAGTGTAGCTCTATCATGTAGTTGTTATCCATGCCTGCTTTGTATATATCATTTTATGTTGTTAAACTTGTATTTGAGCTCTTGAGTTGTTTATATTTATATGTAAAGTATAGTTTGAATTGCCAACAATTAGGAGCAATTTTTCCATGAAGATCATGGAGCCTCTGAAGCACAAGTCCAAAATATTTCCATTATATCAGGCTGGAAACATGGATTCTTATATTTCCATCAAACACAAGTTCTAAGGCAAAAATTCTAGATGGAACCAAATACTGGAATGACATGTTGATATGTTTGTTGATATTGAAGCATCTATAATGCATGCACTATTAAAAAAGGCTAAGGAAATTATCCCTTGCATTGTTCTCGTGGACGAAATTGATTCAGTTAGTAGGCAAAGAGGATCTAAATAAGAAATTGAGCAAGAACAAACCATGAATAAACTTCTTACCAAAATGAATGGCTTTGAAGGGAACACTAGTATCCTTTGGCTTGTTGCAAGAAACAATAATGATATACTTGATGATACTTTGTTGCAGTCATGACATTTTGGTCAACGCGTATGTTCACATGTTGAAAAAGCTAACCTGCAATTTTTTTTACGATTGGTTGATTTCTGAATCTATTTCACATACTTAAATCTATGTTTTTAATGCAGGTATATGTGGATGTACCAGATATTAAACGAAGGATAGAGATTTGGATAGTGAATTATAGCAATAAAAAACTTTCATAGTGACTTTTCAATAAGAGTCAATGCAATGAGAACCCTTGGCTTTAGTGGAGCAAATGTTGTTGGAATGGAGGGGGAAATATTTCCAAATTCAAAATTCATTCCTGCCTTAAATTATCATAGGTAAATCTCTTAATAATCTGTCCCCTGCGGATTGGCGAACGAATTTCGAGTTGCTGCTATGCATGCCTTGTTTCCTCCTCTAGGTCATCCATCCATGTGGTAACCTGGGCCTTCGACCTCCTGCCATGGCCCCTCCGGATGCTCCACCAGAGGTGGCTAATCCCCAACAAGCATTCTCCGATCTTGTGAAGTCTTTGCCTCCGCAGCGCCCTCGTCCAACATTATCTAAGTTCGTCAAGAAGCTGGATGTGTTACAAGAAGTTCACTTACCTCCAGCCCTTCCCCGCATGGCTGCCCTTTCTCTAGCAGAAAAAGGTCTCATCGGTCAATTCACGGGTCTCTGGCCATCTCCAAAAACTGTGCAAAGATGGGTTGAAAGAAATTGGTCCGACAAAATTCAAGGCAAAATATCCATTAGATTTTGTGGGAAAGGGTATTTTACCTTTCACTTTGAATCCAAAGAAGATAAGGACTTAATATTCAGAAATGGGCCCTATTTCATGGACTCCAGAGGCCTGTATCTCAATAAATGGACCCCAAATTTTGACCCTGAACTGGATGTTCCCAGTGCTGTCCCGGTTTGGGTCCGGCTCCCTCACCTCCCTCTTCATTGCTGGGGAGATGAATCGGTGCGTGCTATCAGGAACGCAGTCAGCAAATACATTGATCGCAGCGAACCGAAAGAAAATATGCAAGCCTGTGCGTGGATTTGTGTTGAAGTGGACCTTGGCAAAGGACTCCCTGAAGCCATCAAACTCAAAGTAGACGATTGGAGCCATATCCAGCAGCTGGATTACGAGCAGATACCATTCAAATGTAAGGTATGTCATGAATATGGCCATTTTGCCAATCGTTGTACTAAACTTGTTGATGTAGAGAATGGAGCACAAGAAGAACAATGGGAAACTATTAAAAAAAGAAGTCAGCTTCCTCGTCCAAAGCTCCCCCTAAAGCAGGCCCTTTGGCACCTAATGCATCTCGCCCCTCTCCTTCCTCCCCTATCTTATCTACCATTTCCCCTCTTTCTCAACCTCCACTCCCCTCTTCATCCAATCCCTTTCTGGTCTTATCTCCTCCTGAAATTCCTCCCCGGGATCCCTCTCCCCCCCCCCTTGATTCAATCTAAGGCCATTGAATCTTCTCCTCCCCTGGTCATCTCCTCTCAGGTTTCACTTGATCCTCTCCTCATCAGACTTACCAGGGGTTCCTCCAAAGACCACGGAGCTTCTAGTGAATCATATAAGAAACCTGGGTCGGGTAGGAAATCGGCTAAGCAGCATAGAGATGAGAATGCACAGAAAGACATAGCAATGGGTACCCAAAACCCCATAGAATCTTACATCCTGGGGCAACATGATAAAGAGGCAGTTCACAAGGATCAAGGGGGCAAGCACCTCTCCATACCCCAAATACCCAATGATGAAAGTCCTGTCTTGGAATAGCAGGAGATTAGGGCACCCCTCCAAGGTTACAGCCCTAAGAGATCTTATGCACTGTGAGAAACCAGAATTTTTTTTTATTCAAGAAACAAAGCAAGGCCAGCAAGAAATGAGAGGAATTATCGAACAGCAGAGGCAATACAAAGGCAGTATCAGTGAATCAAGAGGAGCATCTGAAGGAATTGCCACACTCTGGAACCATAGCAAATGGAATTATAGATCGGAATCTCTACATCAACATTGGATCAAAATTTTTTTGGAAAACAGAGTAGATAAACAAATTGCAATTATATATAATATTTACGTTCCCAATCATTTCAGAGAAAAGGAACGCTGTTGGGATGATCTTAAAGCCAACATCGATGCCGAAGAAAACTCTAACATCATTTTGGGAGGCGACTTCAACCTTATTATTCATGCCAATGAAAAACGAGGAGGTTGCTTCTCCCCTGATCCCTACAGAATTCGTTTGGAAAACATCATGCAAGACCATGATCTCATGGATGTTGCTCCAAAAAATCGAAGGTATACTTGGAGAAATCGCAGGCTGGGCATAGGTAACATTATGGAAAGGCTTGACAGAATTTTAATTAATGTCTCGTTTCTCTCCACCTTCTTGGTTGGGTATGCCAACATTCTTCCATTTTCAGCCTCTGATCATTACCCTATAACCCTTACTCTGGAAACCCACTGCCCTCTTGGACCCATCCCTTTTAAATACAATTCCCTCCGGAACCGCATTCTAGCAGTCAAAGAGATTGTACAGCATACTTGGAATCAACATGTTGAAGGGTCTCTAGGTTTCATTTGGGAAACCAAACAAAGAAGAACCAAGCAGGCTATCAAAGAATGGGCAAAAACTAGTTATAAGGAGCCCGAGAAGATCAAAAAGGAGATTAAGAATAATCTAGACTGTATTCAAAGAACAATAGAAGAGCACAGCATCTCCTAGGAGAATAAAGAGCAAGAAAGCGACCTCTATTCATAGCAGTGTCATGCAAATAGAGAAGAGGAATTAAAATGGAGGATAAAGTCAAGGCAACTTTGGTTGCAAGGGGGAGACAAGAACACAACATTCTTTCACAAGCAGACCACTACTCAAAAAATAAGGAACAATGTAAGCTCTATCTTAGATGCTGAGGGCAATCGGCAAAACACCCAAGAGGCCATTCGAAAGGTTGCCACAGAGCATTACCGAGATCTTCTAACTGAAACAAAAGGAGAAGAGGACTATGCAGACCTGCTTCATTATCTTCCTACTGGGATCAGCAAGGAAATGAATGACAGTTTGAACAAGGAGATTGATGAGGAGGAAATTAGAAGAATGATTTGGACTCTCCAGCCTGATAAAGCTCCAGGCCCTGATGGCTTCCCCATTTGTTTCTATCGATCATTTTGGGGAGTAATCAAAAAGACTTGACAAAAATGCTCAGATGGATCCAGCGAAAGGGTAAAATAGGAGGATACACCAATGCCACTCATCTTGCTCTCATTCCCAAAGAAAATCGCCCCTCTTCCTTTTCTCGATTCCGGCCCATCTCCCTCTGCAACTCTTCCTACAAAATTCTGACCAAAATCCTTGCTTCCCGCCTTAAACCCTTTCTCCCCTCTCTCATCTCTGAAAACCAAGGAGGATTCCTGGCCAATAGACAAATAACTGATTCCATTCTCCTCGTTCAAGAAGCCATTCATTCGAGTCAATCTAGAAACGAGAAAGGGTTTATCCTTAAACTTGATTTGGCCAATGCTTTTGACAGAGTAAGACACTCCTTCCTCATGGTTGTCTTAAAGAAGATGGGATTTGATGCGGCCTTTCTAAACCTCATCAAAGCTTGCATATCTGGGCCCTGGATTTCTCCTCTTGTTAACAGCAGACAAGGTGAAGCTTTCCAATCTTCCCGTGGTCTCAGACAAGGTTGCCCTCTTTCACCATATCTCTTTATTCTGATGGCTGAATCCTTTAGTAAAGCACTGGATTTCAACCGGAGGGTTGGCCTCATCACAGGTATTAAATTTGGGAATGGAGTCAAGAATATAAACCACTCACAATTTGCTGATGACACCTTGCTAATTGGAGGATCTTCCATCACAATAGCCCGGCGCTTCAAGTCTCTTTTAGATAAATATATGAGGTACTCTGGTGGTCTGGTCAATCAGTTGAAAAGCTGCATTTATGGATGGAATACAACAGCACAGGTCATTCACAATATTTCCAATACCTTTGGAGTCTCTTGCAACTATGACTGGACTCACTTCACCTACTTGGGCATGCCAGTGAGTCTAGGACCTTTGAAGGCAGAAGTTTGGGACACCGTTATTGACAAGATGAAGAGAAAAGTGCAGCAATGGGGCTCCATTTGGCTCAATCCAGCTGGTCGCCTCATCCTCCTCAAATCAGGTATTTCTTCTCTGCCTTTATATCAATTCTCTCTCCATCAAGCTCCAGCCTCCTTTCACTATAAAATGGAAGTCATCCTCCGCCAATTCCTCTGGCAAGGAGGGAAAAATGACAAAAGGAAATTCAATTTGGTCAACTGGAAGCAAGTCATTCAATCCCAAGATCGAGGAGGTCTTGGTATTAGATCTCCCAAATTTCTAAACCTTGCATTTGGAGGTAAGATTGCTTGGAGATTTATAACCGGTCTTTCTGCCTGGTGGAAAAGGGTGTTGGAAGTTAAATATTTAAACTTCCCCAGACAACAGCTACTTGATCAAGATATTCCTAACAGAGACTCTTCTAAAATATGGTGTTTATGTAAAAGAGCAATTCCTTTCATGGCTCAGAACATTTCTAAAGTCCCCAAGGGAGGTGCCAATATTAATATTGGAGCTGATAAAATTATGGGACAACAGCCAATAAATAGTCATGATGGAATCAATCCTATTCTCTCTTTTTTTGATAGCATAGGCATCCATCATTTGGATCAAATCTCCCACTGGGATCCCCATTCCCATCTATGGTTAGGGTGGTCCTTCCCAGCCATTCCCAATGACCTCAAAGCAAGCTTATCCATTCTTCAATCTCATATCCACAGTAAAGCTCCTATAAAAAAGAATGAGTTAGATGGATTTCGATGGGATCCAACTGGATCAAATTATATTGTCCAAGCTGCCCATCAGCACATCTGCAATAATAATTATCCCACGCCCATATGGAATCACTGGAAAATGGTCTGGAAATCTGAGGCCCTTCCAAAAATTAAATTCTTCCTTTGGACCCTTCTAAAGGGGAAAATCCTTACTGCAGATAATTTGCAAAAGAGAGGCATCAGTGGCCCTTCTCGCTGCCCCAATTGTCAAGCTGCCAAAGAATCCATTCAACACCTCTTCATTGCCTGTCCCTTTGCCATTACCTACTGGAAAAATTTATCCTATATTGACATTATTCCTTGGAATAATCAGGATTCCATAGGAGAAGCTATCCATCAATGGAAAAAGAATTATCCTTGGCAGCAAAAGAAGAACAACATAGTTAAAAGGGTTTGGGATACCCTTCCCTATACTATGTTATGGAACATTTGGCTGGCTAGAAACCGTAAAGTATTCAAGGACAAGGAATCGACCACAAGAAATCTCTGCAACAAGGCAAGGAGTCTCGCCCTAGAAACCATATCCGCTAAGAATCAAAGCAACATAGATATCACTATGCTCAGTGTTGAAGAGCGAAATTTTATCGGTTACTTACTGGATAAAAATAATAGTAACCAAAATGGCAATGTAGCTAAAGACCGGCATAGCAAGGATCCCCACAGATGGAAAATTAGATTAAAGGAAGATGAGTTTGCAATATGGTTAAAAAACTGCAACAGCTATTATCTTTTTTTACGGAGCTTCAAAGTCAAATCCTGGAATTGCAGGAGCAGGGGGAGTCATCTTCAACGCCAACGGGGATCACATTCTCTTTTATGAATGGGGACTTGGGCAAATTTCCAACAATAGGGTAGAAGCTTTGGCCCTATATCAAGGACTCATCCAACTCAGTAAACTTGGTATAGGTACAGCTAAGATTTTTGGAGATTCGGCGGTGGTTATCAGTCTAATGGCTCAGAACAAGGAATCCCCAATGTTCTCCTACAACAGATCATTAAACGTTGTCAATTTTTACATCAATCAATGACAAATTTGTGCTTCCTTCATATCCTACGCTCTCTCAACAAGCACGCTGATTTCCATGCCAACAGGGCTTGCGACAGGCCAATGGGCAACCTTCTTTGCAATGCCGAGGAGACTCAGCAATTTTTACCATGACCAAGATCTTTTTTCGTTTCAACCAAATTTGCACCAACTATGAGAATCCTGAAAATTAGAAATGGTCACAGATCCTTCAAATTTGCTTCAAGATCAAGATCCGCATTGGGATCCGGCATATCCTTGAATCTTTCATTCTCATGCTCTCCATCAGTAATCCAACCGACTTACCTCTAATCGACCATGCCCTTCTGATTATGCCGGACTACCCCCATGCTTTCCCATGCCCCTCCTCTGTTACTCCCTCTTGTCCTTTGACGGCCCCTCTACGTTCCCGCCCCTCCATATATTCCCCCCATTCCTTTCATTCTCACATTCTGCCATTCCCCTTTTCTATCACTCCGCATCCCTGGATTGATCTCTCCTCCCTGTGGCCCTCGCTTATTTCTTTTGGTATTGGCTCTCATCTGAGCTGTGAACCTCTGGTTTCTCCTTATTACTTTGTGCCTTCTCTTACTTCCATAGTCTGACTTCAAGCACAACGACTCTCGACAGTTCTTGGTTTTCTCAACTCTTTTAGTTACATCCTCTTTTTGCAACAATGGCTCAGAGTGAGGACTGTCTTCATTGTGTAGATCTCCAGGCCAAGCTGGAGAAAATAAGAGTCCATCAGAAGATCTTGGATGCCAAGATCGACAACCAAAATTGCATCATCAACAAAAAATACGAAGTTGATATCAATCTGTTTCTACACAGAATTTCCTCATTACAAGAGCAGTTCAACCAATTATCTAACAGGTGCAGTCACGTTGAAGAGTCCATCGAAATACTGAAATTTATGATGGAAAAGCGCAATGCAGTACCCACAAGTTCCTCAAGCATCAAGCAAGCCGGTGTAGATGACAAACCGGAAGAATCCACAGCGCGACATATCAGCCACATCAATATAGATTAACTATGTTTTGCAAATGTTGTTTTTTGTTGCTCCAGTTTGTAAGAATTTACTTCTGTTTAGTTTTCTTCAAAGCCCAAAAAGGCAGGACCAAGGAGGATTTTTGTCCAACCTGTAACTCCTCTACTCCTTGCACTTCATGGCATATCATTATGTACCTCAGGAGTTCAGTCTCCCTCCTTTTTTTCAGAATATAATACAGCAACCGACTTTGTAAAAAAAAATGTATCCCTTGCGTGGATGCAATTTTATAGGTTGTGTTTCACATTTTTCTTGCTAGATGTTAATTTCAAAATATTATTGCAAAATTATCTTTGATGGTATGGATTTATATTGTAATGAAAAGTAAATGTAGGGATGTTAATTGTAATGAACCCGGTTTCTTGTTTCTAGATGAAATATAATGCAACGAATCCCATTTTTTAATGCTCATTATGTTTTTAGTAGGAAGTTATGCCTTATAGGTGTTATGTGTGATATGTTGGTTGTGGTGTAAATATTCAGTCATGTTTGATTGGAGGTATGAGCCATTTGTTTGTTACATCTGCCAATATTCAGTTATGCTCAGAACTCTTGGATCTTATGTCTACCTAAACGCTTGTATTTTTCAAATTTTTCGTTTCATCTTGCTTCGTTAACACTATGTTCCATATTTTGGTGAAACTACAAAGACCCTAGCTGAGGTTTTATTTGGCTTTCAGTTCTTTACCTTTGGATATGTTCCGCTCAAAACCTATTTGCTTGATGGTGACATTGATCTGACAACATTTAGTATGCACCAAAATCTGAAAGATACATGCAACAAAGAAGTATGCAATGTTCTTGAGAGCAAAGAGAAAAGTGAATGTGCATAGTTTCATGTCAAGGAAGCACACTATATTCACGCTGAAGTATATTTTCTTTTCTCTTTTTCCTTTTAGCAAATATATTAAATGCATTCTAATTTCTACTAGATAGATTAAATGTTGTTTTTCCATTTTCTAAATCAATTTAAAATTTGTTATTTCTTATGGGTTTGCAACTTTGCATCACTCAAGTTTACATTTATATGAAAACTTCAAACTACTCCTTGTTGGATTGGAAAGACCTAGGTTCATATTCTTCAATCTATGATATGATACATTTATGTGTAATTAATTTTGAAATTGAAAATTGTGCTATGTTCATGAAATTCACAACTTGTTAAATTAAAACAAAAATTAACTCGTTCTTTTGTATTGATGTGATATAGATTGGATGTTTGTCACTTTTTGTTGGTGAGACTTGGAAATATTATTATGTTATCTGTCTTTAGATTATTATTTGCGTAAATATAGGTATACTCTGTCTCCATCTTCTAAATGTTGTACACCTTTATCTTGGTCATGTTGTTATATGTATTGTTGCAGTGACTCCAAAGTACATTGCATAACTGATAATGGATTGTTGTGTTTTTTTTTTTTAAATGTGCCTGCAATTAACCTTGCTACTATCATGTGAACTTGTTACCTTACTGACTTATTTATTAATAGTTTGAATCTCTAATATATTTAATGGACACTGAATATTGTAAAGCCATAACAGAATATATTATTCAACAAATATATTGAATTCAAAATTTGTGATTGTGATCCAAACCATAATGGAATGGAATGAAACTTGTTAGCCCTTGAACTTGTCCTTGTAATCTGCCACAAAATCACAAGGGACTTCAGGTGTAGCTCTCAAATAACACTTAGATGGACCAAAACACGAAGGACTTCTAAATCTGCTGCAAAAGAGTTCAAAATTGCCATGATTAATTGTATATCTATAGTAAAAAACAATTAGAAAATGTGGTTTAAAGATTTGTGACAATAGTAAATGCTTCCTAAGGTTGTTCAGTGCCTTGATAGACTAGGTGATGGAGAAAAGAGAAAGATTTGTGCAACATACTGATGCGATGGTAAATATCACAATGAAAGTATCTAATTCAAACAATGTCACAACAACACGTACTCCAAAAAAAAAAAAAAACTTGATAACCAAAAAGAAAATCCAAACATTACTAGTGTCAAATTTATTTCCAACAACAACAAAACTCTTATATCAACTCTCTAAATTCTCACAATATAATTTATATCATTTCTAGAATGAAATAGCAACGAAGTAAAAAAAATGGCTCAATGAGACTTGATGTCCAAAACTATCATTAAATTGCTTCTTGAGCAAGAAATGAGGGGAATCAAGAAACGATTTAACTTCCAATATGATGGACAATAAGTTAAATGATGGATACTGTTAGGCCATGGGATAGAAACTTCTAAATGAGCATGATTACAAGAAAAAGTCGGTGAAATTTTCCAGAACAGTGAACATCGCTTTCCGACTTGTTTTTGTTTGCATTCCAAGTATGTAACTGGGGAATTAGGGATGATGAGTCATAATTTTATTTTTTTTTCCATATTTGTTTTAGAATATAGTGATGAAGAAGTTATTGTAAAAGTTTGGCATTATTTGTTATTCCGGATTCTAATTAAAATGATTTGTTATCTTTCAAATCTAGTTTGAAAGAGCGTGCTAAAGAAGTAATTGTAAAGATTGGGCGAAAAAATATAGAAAAGTAATATTTAAACAATTTTTTAAATATATTTTATATTTATTTTAATATAAAAACTTTGTTTTTATTATGAATGCAAACCAAATGAAAATAGAAAAATAAATATCTTTTAAATAAAAAGAAAATGAACAGGTACAATATCTTATATGTAATCAGATAATACAAAACACATTATTTTACATAAAAGATAAATCATTTATATCACCACCAAATAAAAAAAATTATTTTAAATTAAAATTTAACAATATTAAAACAAACATAAATATAAATTTTATAGTTTTCAATTTTATAAATTATATTTTATTATTAAAAATACATTAATAAAAAATTATAAATAAAAATGTTTTATTTTATTAGGTAATAAAGAGTAAATAGATATATCTATATGTAACATAGTTGCACGATGCTTGATGTGTTGAAGAGTCTAAGGCAATATAACAGTAATGTTTCTTCTAATTATGATTATTGCTTGTGATGTATTTTTACTTATTAGGATTATCTTTTTCTTCTTAATGTTATAATGTGTTCTTTAATCATCAAACAACTACTAAAACAGGAAGATCGACAAGATACAAGTACACAAGATGTAGGCTCCAAGCTAGGGCAAAACCTCTCCTCTTAAGAGGAAAACCCTTCAATCTCTTCTTATAGATTATTTATTGACGAATACCAAGACCTTTGACCAACACTAAAGCCCTTCCAAGACCAAGATCAACTTCTCAATATTGTGCTTGTTTTACAGCTTTCCAAACCTGGTAGAATCTCTTTCGGAAACACTTCTTCGACCTTTAGCCACAGATTTTTGACCGTAACTACAGATCTGCAACTTCGGTCCCCCAGCAGTAGCTGCTACTTCTCACGTGTGGACTAGAACTGCTTCTTCTTTGCCTCCAGCTGCCTCACTTGACCTAATTTGTCTTCTAGATATAGAAGGGGACTTTGTTGGCCCTTCCTTCATCCCTTTTTCATCAGATCGAATCCTCACAATGAAACCTTACCCAAGCAGCAGAAACCCTATCGAAAAGTTATAGAATTTTAGCCTCCTTCTTCACAGGTGTGGAGAGAAAGAGAGAGAGAGAGGAACCCAAAACACTTATTCTCTTTCTTCTACCTTCTTCGTCACCCTTTTCTGCTTCTTCTTTCGCATGAGAGAGAGAGGAATGAATGTGTCCAAATGAGGTCGAATTGTCTCCTTTATATAGGTCTTCCAGGGGTACGAATTCTAGCTTCTAGGCCGACTTGACAAGCTAACAGGCTGACTTGGTCTTAGAAGGCTCAGTAAAATACAAAAATAATTCTTTTTACAATTTACAAGATGCCTGATGTAGTCTTCATATTATGACAATGTCCCTATTTGACTTATTGACCTAGGACAACACTAGAAGCACTTTCAATTAATGCTTGACCTATAAAACAAATTTCTTGTGCAAGAAACCCAAGCTCAATAATAATAATAATAATAATTTCTCTTTCTTTTACAAAATACAAGACTCAAAAGTACATTTCATATTTATGAAGACCAAAACTAGTTACACTTTCTTCAACACTCCCTCTTAACTGGGAGGTATTCATAAATGGTACATAGCTATTCTCAATACTGAAGAGATCTCATAAGAAGAGTCAGACTCGTAATCCATCTATATAGCATCATTATAACCAACATTGTCACATAGCAAGCTTGACTAACATCTCTATCTCTCAATAAATCAGAGCACAATGTTGGCAAGACCAATGATTATAGACACCTTCATCATTGTCTCTCAAGGTACATACCCACCCGGGTGTTCATTGAGTATGAACTTATAAGACTACTCTTATCTTGGGTCCCTGTTGAGTCTTGAAAATGTCATTCATTTCCATTACACTTTCACTATTATGTCCATTATATCACCTCCATTTCACTACTATGTCACCACATTCATCCCACTTTCATTATCATTGGGCCACATTTATGTTTTTCCATTCTTTATTAATTCTAAGCCTTTTAAGTGAATTTGTGGTTAAAAATAGAAAATAATGTGCATATGCTTATACCTAACAAATGGGTTGAGATTTTTGACATGTGTAGGTTGAAAGGAGGCTTCTAGAAGACCTTTATGTGGCACTCTAAGGCCAAATTCGAATTTGAGTGGAAAGAATCATGGGATCATGAGGATATGTGTCACATCTCCTAATTGTATTGTAACTCTAATAAGACATGTGTCTTATCAGTTCCTATTTTGATTAGGACTCTAGAGGTAGAGGGAGAGATTCATGGACTCTCATTACTGAGATGGCTTCTCATCTTTTTGTATAAATAGGAGATCTCTCTCCTTCATTTGTGAGTCTTTTAGCTTGTGAGTTCTTTAGCTTGGAGTTTGTAGTTCTTCCTTGATGGCTTTTGAAAGCTTTGGAGAACTTTGTTGTACTTTGTGATTTTGAAGAATTTGAATAAAGCTTTGATGTTCTCAACATGGAAGGAGATGTGAAGTAGATGTCATGGAGCATATTAGAATGTAAGGTAGAATATATTTCATTTTGTAAATTTTGCTTTGATTTCATTATGTCATTTGATTGCTTTCAAGTTTGATAGATTAGATTTTTCATTCATGCAATTTTAATTCATGCAAGTGTGTTCAACCGGTTGATTGTAGTTTAGTAATGCACATAGCTTTTTAATGACTAATGAAATGATGGAATTATCTTGTCCTTCTGTTGATTTATTTTCTTAGTTCTAATTCCAACACTGTTTATTTCTTTCAGTTTTGTTTTGTTCATTTACTTTTCTGCAAGATAGATATTAGACTGCTCATGTCATTTTCAGTTACCTCCTATAGCGAGAGCGACTCAAATGGTGAGGGATTGCAGTATGAATGCATAGTTTGATATTAGTTTATTTTTCTGCAAGTTAGTTATTGAATTGCTCATGTCATTTTCAGTTACCTCCTATAGCCAGAGTGACTCAAATGGTGAGGGATTGAAATATGAATGCGTAGTTTGATATTAGTTTATTTTTCTACAAGTTAGTTATTGAATTTTTCATGTCATTTTCAATTACCTTCTATAGCCAGAGTGAGTCGAATGGTGAGGGATTGAAGTATGAATGTGTAGTTTAATATTAGTTTCATTTTATGCAAATTAGATATCAAATTGCTCAATTTATTTATGATTACCTCCTATAGCCAGAGCGAGTCGAATGGTGAGGGGTCAGAATATGAGTTGATGTAATATGATTTAGTTTACTTTGCTTACAGTTTTTGAATTGCTTTAAGTTCAGTTTTCTTTTTATACAGCAGCAAGGATACTGGGTTTCATAGTCACTAGCTCATTGTTTGCTTGTTGCATTCTATTTTGATAGAATTAGCTGCATATTTACACTTTTGTTTAAGTACTAACTCCATAAATAACATGTTTTAAGATCTTTTGAAGTGCTAAGTTTTGGAAATTACCATTAGGGACATAGACTTTGTCTTGAAATCTACATCCATACTTGTCCTTTAAAAGTATCTTAAGACCTTAGAATAGGATTTCCATTTGCATTAGACACTCTAGGAAACCAACAAAAACAAAACCTCAAAACAAAATAAAATCTATAAAACAACGAAGTAAGAAAAAGGTTAACTAAGCACATATGGTGCACCACACTTCATCAGTTTACGATACCCGAATTGATAATTTATGTAGAGCAATTTAAGACGTTAAATTGAATAGACAGTCCCTAGTGCTCAAAGAATATCGTTCATCTTGCTTACTCTTACCTTGGATGCCCTACCACATCCTCAAAGATTATCAGATGCGAGACGTGATCCGGAATTAAATAGGAACGCAACAAATTACAAATATAACCATACACACAAAGATGTAACATAAATAACACTTCATTTCATTACTGTAAAATACTGAAATATGCTTACAAACATAAATGGAAGTAAACTAGCTAGGGCGATGGTGGCTTATCTCTGAGAAGAGACGTGGCGGCTACATGCCTCTGAACTATGTTACAATGAGGCTCGAAGGCCTATTTATTGTTGAAAAATAATGGAAAACCCTAAACATCCAAAAACCTAGCCCTAGGAGATGAAACGCCAAACTGTGGGCCCCGTTTGGGTAAATTGGTAATTCAACTTCCTGGGGTCGTAACATTCGCATATGATCTATGTTTGACATGCACAATATCTCGTTAGAAAGATCTATCCAAGGACTACAACTTTGGGAAGAGCAACATCAGTACATAAACCCCTGTTGCGCCTAGTTTTCTTATGGCCTCAAAACGGATCTGGAAGTTCAGGACCTGAAAAACTGCTAAAAATAGTAAATTGTGCTATAATTAAGGAAACTGAAAGAAACAATGGTGGGGTTCCAAGTGGAATTGGTGAGTGGCCACCAATATCCACCTGGATCATTCCTCCCACCTTAGAAAGCGATGGTTCCCATTGCATTGAGTTCCTCCATGAGATGAGGAAACTTCTGTTGAACTTGGTCCCTGGTGAACCACTTGCCCTCGTGAAGGAGTTGGCCTGCTTTGACAACTCGATACAGTTGGATCTTCTGCTAGCGAGTGTGCTTGATCTATGTGTCCATGATCCAATCAGTTGCAGCTTGTTCCATGCAATTTGGATTTAAATCTGTTGGTGTGAGTTGTTCTGCAATGTTGGATGTGTCTAGTAATGGTGCAAAGTATGGCCGAAGGCAGTCCACATTGAACACTGGGTGTAGGCCAAGGAATGGGGGAATGTTGAGCTCAAATTCATTGTCTCCCACAGCCTTGGTAATGGTGTAAGGACCATATCGGAGTGGTCTAAGTTTCTGATAGGCTCCAGTAAGGCGTTCCTTTTGCAAATGCAACCAGACGTTGTCACCCACCTGAAACTTGTGTGGCACCTAATGTTGATCATGTCGCTACTTGTACTTGGCATTTGATTTCTCCAGAATGTCGTGGACCTGCTGGCAAATATGTTGGATGTGCTCAATGAAGTTGTTTTCCTTCTCTGTTTCACACTGGACATGAGCTGAATCTGCTTGAGTAGCTACAAATGGCATGGCCACATTGATGGGACACAGTGGCTGGAATCCCAAGCCCACCTGAAAAGGGATGTGGCCAGTCGAGTTGTGGAGAGCCTAGTTATAGCTATGCTGAACATAGGGGAGGATCTCATCCCATGTGCATGGATGCTTTGAGTTGTACATGCACAGAATGTGTACGATCATCTTGTTGACAACCTCTGTCTGGCCATCAATTTGGGGATGGAAGGTTGTGGACTTAGTGAGTTTGGTATCGAGCATCGACCAGAGACTGGACCAAAATCTACTGAGGAACCTATTGTCCCGATATGAGATGATAGATTGTGAGATCCCAAATTGTACCCACACTCGTTCAAAGAAGAGTTTAGCAATGGCTTATGCTGTGATATTCTTCTTGCAGACTGCCATAATGGCCATCTTCGAGAACCTGTCGACGACCACAAAAACACAGTCATTTCCATGCTTAGTGGAAGGAAGGCCCGACACGTAATCCATGTAGATGGATTCCCAAGGTCGACGAGGGGTAGGAAACGGGGTATAGAGACCTTGCTTCTTGATGGTCAATTTGGCAATGTCGCAAGCAATGCAGGATCTAATGTACTTCCCGACATCCTGTCGAAGATTCGGCGAATAGAAATACTTCTGTAGTACTGCCACTGTTTTCTCGACCTCAAAATGCCCAGCAACCTGACTGTAGTGTGCTTCCCAAATCATCTTGGCACACTCACTTGAAGGAACACAAAGGTGACGCATGTGGCATAATAGGGCATCCTAGAGGAGAAAATCTGGAACATGCTGGCCCTTTAAGAGTGTCTGGCATGTGTGGCCGAATTCTAGGTCACTTTTGTAGAGAAGTGGTCAATCAGAAGTCTCGTGCCCACAGGAGTTGAGCATGGTGGTTAACGCCATGATCGGTGGTCGACTGAGGCAACCTGCAACATTATTGGTGATGCCCTTCTTATACTTGATATTCAAATGGAATTGATGCAGGTATGTGGATCACTTCTGATGGCGATCATTCTGTAATTTCCCTTGGGTCTGTATGAACTGTAGGGGCCAGTGGTCTGTGTGGATGACCATTGCCTTCCCCAAAATGTAATGATTCCATTGTCGGCAACCCTGCACAATGGAATACATCTCTTTGTCATAAGTGGGATACTTCCAGACTGTGTCTGAAAGTGTCAACTGTGATATGCCACTGGATGCCCGTGTTGAGTAAGGACTGCCCCAATAGCATAGTCAGAGGCATCTGTCTCGATCTCAAATGGTTGTTGCAGTTTTGGTAATGCGAACACTGGTGCCAAGCAGAGGCGATGTTTCAACTCTGTGAATGCCTTCTGTTGAGATTCATACCAAGAATTTTGCTTTTGCTCCTCCCTTGGTGACTTAACTAAAGGGCCAAGTGATATGAGAAAATCCCAACACTAACCTGCGATAGAAGTTGGAAAGACCTAGAAAGCTGCGGAGCTCTGTCAGAGTGGTTGGAGATGGCCAATCCTGAATGACTTGGATCTTGGTTGGATCCGCATGAACCCACCGTTCATCAATAATGTATCCTATATACTGAACCTGGGTCATGCCAAAAATTCATTTCTCCAAATTGGCACATAACTTGTGTTGCTGCAGTGTTTGGAGAACTTGCCAGATGTGGTGGAGGTGTTCTTCCCAACTATGGTTGAAGATCAGGATGTCATCCAAGTATACCACTACAAATGAGTTGTTTAATGGACACAAGATGTCATCCATTAGCCTCATGAAGGTTGCAAGAGCATTCGTCAACTCGAAAGGCATAACCAACCATTCAAAAAGGCCCTCCTTGGCTTTGAAGGTAATATTCCACACATCGGAGGGTTCGATTGGTACCTGGTGATACCTTGACTTCAAATTGATTTTGCTAAAATATTTTGCCCCCTTCAGTTGGTCCAGGAGGTCATTAATCAGTGGGATCAGGTACCTATTATGGACAATTATATTGTTCAGCGCCCAATAGTCAATACAGAGTCTCCAAGTCCCATCCTTCTTCTGTACCAACACGATCGGGCTCCCACAGGGCAATGGACTCAGACGGATATGACCTTTCTGCAGCAGCTCCTGAATCTGCCTCTTTATTTCATCGTTCTCCAAAGCGGAGCGCCGATAGATTGGTTCATTGGGCAGCGACACACCTGGGGTCAAATCGATGGAGTGCTTGACCTGACAATGCAGAGGAACCCCTGCGAGGGAGGTGAAGATGTCCTCGTACTCCTCCGCGACCTTATCCATTTGTAGTTGTCAAGCGGAGGGGCCCTGTCTGGAGGTCGTGGCCACTGTCTTCTTCTTTCCTTGAGGGTGTATCATCAGGAAAACAAATTTCCCGGTCTTGGAAATGAACTTACGACATTTTTTTGTAGTAACCAAAGAGATGGCGGTAGGCGATGCTACCTCCGGTATCATGTAGAACTTATTTCCCAAAGTAATAATAACAGCACGAGGCCTTGATTCATACAAAACATATTGCTTCCACAAGTATGGTTGGCCTAATAATACATCACAAACATCAAGGGGAGTAATGTCACACAATTCCTCACCCGTGAAGGGCTTGATGTTGTATGGAAGGTGACATTGCTGGCTCATGCGAAGATCCTGTCCTTAGTGAAGCTACCCAATGGTGTACAGTTGTGGATGCGTTGTGGTCGGTAAGCCCAGCCGCTTCACGACCTTTGCCGAAATGAGGTTCTTTTGGCTCCCGCTGTCGACAATGAACTGTTGCGGGGAGCCCTTTACCCACATCTGGGAGTGGAAGAGGCGCTCCTCCTCCTCTGGATCTTCAGGTTCCTCCTTCTGGATCTTCGTGGTGGCAATGGTGGCGTTGGGCTCCGCATCGATAATCTACTTCCCTTTGTCATTCCCCCTATCGGGTTTTGACTCAGAGTCAGAACATGTGTCTGATTCTGAAACCTTTAGCTCGGCCACCAGTGACTGTTTGGCCCGACACTCACTTATGTTGTGAGTGGAGCTCTTATGGAACTCACACCACTTCCCCATGTCCTTTTTCGGCTTCGCGACGCTATTCTTTGCTTGCGGCTTTGGCGAGTTGTCTTCGGTCACCCCACCTTGGCTTTTTCCTTTGTTCTGCGGTTTGGGGACACCTTTCCCTTGTTTTAGATTCGTAGATCCAAAGTCCGGCTTCTTCTGTTTAAACTTTTGCTTGATCTTGATGGCATATCAGTATGTCGTGCCGAGCGAGGAGGTGTTCAGGAATTCCATTTCTTCCTGGATGTACCTATGCAGGTAGCAGCGGTATTTGAGTACCAAATGCTGCTCTTAATCCTTGATACCCAACTTTGTGTGAAGGGTATAGAAAATATTGGTAAACTCCAGCACGTCTTGGTCCCTTCCCTACCGCAGCGTGGTCCACTTTATGTATTGATCCTCATAGCTTCCGACAGGGTAGTACTGCTCCTTGATGGCAACCCAGAATGAATTCCAAGTGGGTGCGGCTGAAAATAGTGAGGTCTTACTTTCATCCTTTTGCTCACAATAGGTTTCCCACCAGTCCTTGACATGGGGGGCGGCTTTGAGAAGAGCGAAAGTAATCTTTTCCCGACCGGAAAAATCATGAACAGAAAAATACCCTTCTAGCAAATTTAACCATTTATCTATGGCGTCTGCATCTATCTAACCCTCAAATATGGGAATATCAAAGTTAACTTGTACCTTAAAGTGTGTGGCGCTTCCAGAGTAGCTGCTAGAAATAGATGTGTCGCCCCTGGGTAGCCGCTAAAGGATCTGGCCAAATTTTTCCATCATCGCATTCCTTTGTCGCTCGAGGGCCTCTTCGAGCAAGATTTTGATAGGATCTCCTGCCCCCTCGTCTTTCTTTTCATCTGTCATGGGAGGCCGTTGGGATTTGCGAGGCTGGTCTTGCAAAGGTTCAACCAGTTCAAGCCCTAACTCTTTATATCCCGACCTCGTTGGGGACATGTAAAGAAAGACAGAGAAAGAGCCGACCGCTCTGATACCGCTGATCCAGATTTAAACATGAATGCAAAAAATTACAGATATAACCATACACACAGAGATGCAACATAAATAATACTTCATTTCATTACTGTAAAATACTGAAATATGCTTACAAACAGAAATGGAAGTAAACTAGCTAGGGCGATGGTAGCTTATCTCTGAGAAGAGATGTGGCGGCTACATGCCTCAGAGTTGTGTTACAATGAGGCTCAAAGGCCTATTTATTGTTGAGAAATAGTGGAAACCCCTAAACATCCAAAAACCTAACTCTAGGAGATGAAACGCCAAATTGTGGGCCCCATTTAGGTAAATTGGTACTTCAACTTCCCAGGGTCGTAACTTTGCATATGATCTCTGTTTGACTGCACAATATCTTGCTAGAAAGATCTATCCGAGGACTACAACTTTAGGAAGAGAAACATGGGTCCATGGACCCATGTTGCTCCTATTTTCCCAAAAAAAATCGTTTAGAGCCTCAAAATGACTCCGGAAGTTCATGACCCGAAAAACTGCTTAAAATAGTAAATTGTGCTACAATTAAGGAAATTGAAAAACTGAAAGAAACAATGGTGGGGTTCCAAGTGGAATTGGTGGGTGGCCACCAATATCCACCTGGATCAAGATGATTACTCAATCCTCCATTCTTTCTTCCAAAATGAAGACAAGAATGATATTTCTATCTCTCCCTCTCAATTAGGGAAGATATGTCAACCAATCCAAGCTAATTTCTAAAATACATAAGCTTCTTATTAGGAAGATATTTTGTCAAAATATTAGCAGTTTGATCATCAGTGGGGATATAATCCAGCTTTCGTACATCGTCTTGTACCAAATTTTGAATGTAGTGGTACTTGTTGTTTATGTGCTTCGTCTTTCCATGAAATATCGAGTCCTCAAATAGTCTTATACAACTAGTATTATCACAATGTATTATGGTAGGGTCCAGCTGTCCTGCAAACAAATCAGATAACATCTTCCTTAACCAGACCGCTTCCCTACTTACTTCACAGGCTATAATGTACTTGGCCTCAGCACTACTCAGAGCCATTTTATCTTGCTTTCTGCTCATCCAAGAGACCATGGAGGATTCCAAGCTAAAACATCCTCATGTAGTGCTTCTTGTTGGGTGGTGTTATATTCTTTCCACGTAGTTAATAGGGGGTTTGAGGTGTACCCGTAATCCCACTCTATGGGGTCCAGGGCAGCGCCCCAAAAAATTTTGGTTTTGGACCCTATGTTAGGTTGGGCAGACCCACCTATGGTTTTGTGCATGATTTTTGCACATGTTTTTGGACGCGATGGTTTTCGGTCCATGGTATTGGATGCTTTGGCATATATAAATATGTATTGTACCATTGAAAGGGACATAATGAAAAATCAAGCTGGTAGTCTCGGTTTTGGGATTTAGGGGAAAATCTCTGTGTATATGTGTTTTATGTGTTATACTCTCACATTGTTTATTTTATGTGTTTTAGAATTCGTATGCAGGTAATTTCTATACGGGGTTAAAACCTACATTCGGTATCAGAGCAGTTTTGGCTTCAAGGGAACGCCTTTATTGCTGAGGAGTTTTGCTCGGGCCTGTGGTAGACCTTGTTCAGTGGGAGATCTGCGAGATCGATTCTGGTGGTGAAAGAAGATGGCAAGCAGTGGAAAGATAGAGATCGATAAATTTAATGGTCAGAGTTTTGAGTTGTGGAAACTCAATATGGAGGATCTGTTGGTGGATAAAGATTAGTGGATCGCGGTAGATCCAGGTACTAAACCAACGGGAGTGTCTAATGAAGAATGGAAAATTTTGGATCGGAAGGCAAAGAGCACAATACAATTGTGTGTCTCAGATTCAATATTGCTTAATGTATTCGAGGAAGCTACGGAGAAGGATTTGTGGGACAAGTTAGGGACTTTGTACCAATCTAAATCTATAGTGAATAAATTGTTCCTGCAAAAAAATCTATATAGCATGAGGATGAAAGACGGAGACTCGGTGATAAAGCATCTGAACGCATTTAATACTGTGGTAAGTCAATTAGCATCTGTTGATATTAAAATTTCAGATGAAGATAAGTGCATCAGTTTGTTGTGTTCTCTACCATATTCGTGGGATAGTCTAGTTATTGCAATAGGTAGCAATGCAACTGCCTTGCAGTTTGATGAAATAGTCTCAGCCTTGCTGATGGAGGAGAAGAGACGGAAAAATATGGAGAGCCAGAATGGTGATGCCTTGTCTATATGAGGACGTTCCCAGAACAGAAACAAAAATAAGTCATCGAGTGGGAGATCTAAATCTAGAGGGAGATCTAAATCTCCAGGAAAACCTGTAAAGGTGGTGTGCTAGAAATGCAAAAAGGAAGGGCACTTCAAAAGGGACTGTAAATCTAAAGATCCTAACAAAGGAAAGGGATCTTGATGATGCTCTTTTTGCAAAGGCGAAAACCACCTCAGATGAAGGTGGGGATGTGTACTTGGCTTCTTCAAGTACACATGTAGATCATGGGGCATGGTTGATTGACTCAGGTGCATCATTTCACTTCACTCCCCACAGAGAGTGGTTCTGCGAGTACGAGAAATACGATGGTGGTGATGTCTTCTTAGGGGATGATAGGAAGGCTAGAATCGTTGGTCGTGGAAAAGTAAAGTTGAAATTGCAAGGTGGAAGAGTTAGAACACTTCCAGGTGTTCTACATATTCCTGCATTGGCCAAAAATCTTATTTTTGTAAGCAAGCTAGATGATGCAGGTGTAAAAACAGTGTTAGAGAAGGATACCTACAAGATAGTTCGGGGAGCACTGGTATTGATGCGGGGAGTTCGGATTGGAACTCTATACAAGCTACAAGGTAGCATTGTTATTGATGGGTGCAATAGTTCTGTGGTTCCTGAAAGTGGAGCAGAAGATCTAGTGTCTTTGGAGAGAATACCATCCTATGGCATCAAAGGCTTGGACATATTGGAGAGAAGGGCCTTCGAATACTTCATGGTAAAGGTATGGTAGAAGGTATGAGTAATAGCTCTCTGGATTTTGATTTCTGTGAAAATTGTGTATAAGGGAAGCAGAATCGGGTGAGTTTCCCCTCTGGTAGTAAGAGGGCAAAACAAATATTAGAACTTGTGCATAGTGATGTGTTTGGACCTGTGAAGGTTCCATCACTGGGTAAGTCTGTGTACTATGTATCATTTATAGATGACTTCTCAAGGAACACATGGATATATTTCCTTAAGAAGAAATCTGAAGCCTTTGACAGGTTTAAAGAATTTAAGGCTCTTGTGGAAAATCAGAGAGAGAAGAAGATAAAGGTGCTGATGATAGATAATGGTGGAGAGTTTTGCAGCAAGGAATTTGAAGAATTCTGTAAGAAGTGTGGTATAGCATGACAGAATACTACTCCATATACACCTCAAAAAAATGTAGTTGCAGAAAGAATGAATAAGACATTGATGGAAAGGGCAAGAAGTATGCTCAATGGTATCGGGTTAGGACAGGAATTCTGGGCAAAGGCGGTGGATACTGCATGTTACTTGGTCAACAGGTCACCTTCATCAGCGTTGGAGGATAAGACTCCACAAGAGATATGGACTGGTAAGAAACCCTCTCTTTCACATCTGAGGGTATTTGGATGTGATGCATATGTACATGTTCCAAAGGAGAAATGAACCAAGTTGGATAGTAAATCTGAAAAGTGCATCTTTATTGGGTATAAAGATGGTTTAAAAGGTTATAAGCTTTAGAACCCAGTCACACGGAAGGTTGTGTACAGTTGAGATGTGGTGTTCATAGAGGTAAAAGATGTTATTAAACATGAAGTCTAACCAAAAGAACCTAAGAAGATAGAGTTTGAGCTAAAGGAGGAAGAATCGGAATCTACGGCAGAGGAGGAATCAGAAGATGAAGAGCCACAAACTCCTGCTGTGAGAAGATCAATTCGAGAAAGAAGGCAGCCAGAAAGGTATAGTCTATCTGCTTTCTGTTCAAATTTTGCTTGGTCTGTTACTGATGATGATCCCAAAACTGTGAAGGAAGCAGTGAATTCAAAGGATGGAAAACTCTGGAAAGAGGCCATGGTTGATGAAATGGCATCTTTGCACAAAAATGAGGCTTGGGATCTGGTGGAGTTTCCGGCTGGGGGGAAACCCATAGGCAACAAATGGGTGTTCAAGAAGAAGACAAATGCAGAAGGAAAGGTGGAGAAATACAAAGCTCGGTTGGTAGAAAAAGGTTATTCCCAGGTGTCGGGAATTGATTTTGGTGATATTTTTTCTCCTGTTACCAAGGTAACTTCTATTAGATTACTTTTATCTGTTGCTGCTGCTTTTGATTTTGAGGTAGAACAGATGGATGTGAAGACAACATTTCTTCATGGGGATCTGGAAGAGGAAATATACATGAAGCAACCTAAAGGCTTTGCGGTGAAGGGTAAGAAAGAACTGGTATGTAAGTTAAAGAAGTCTCTATATGGATTAAAACATTCACCAAGGATGTGGTATCAGAAATTTGATACATTTATATGGGGACTTGGCTTCACCAGAAGCAAAACAGATCATTGTGTGTATTTTAAATTAATTGGTGACTGTGTTATTTATCTGGTCTTGTATGTGGATGATATGTTGCTGGTTCGAAATGACAAAGAAATTATCCAGGATTTGAAGACCCAATTGTCCTCCAAATTCACCATGAAAGATCTTGGTGCTGCAAACTATATTTTGGGCATGGAAATTAAAAGAGATCAGGCAAAGAGGAAGCTCTGGTTAAACCAAAGGAAGTATGTCGAGACAATACTGCAGAGGTTTAATATGCATGATAGTAAACCGGTGAAGGTTCCTATTCCTGTAGGTGTGAGGTTATTGTTGAACAGTGTCCCAAGACACAAGAAGAGGAAGAGGACATGTCCCGTGTTCCATATGTAAGTGCAGTCGGTAGCCTAATGTATGCAATGGTCTGTACTAGACCAGACATTGCACATGCAGTGGGAGTATTGAGCAGGTTTATGTCAAAACCAGGAAAGGAGCATTGGACAGCAGTGAAGCGGGTTTTTAGGTATTTGCGTGGCACTGGTGATTATGGTTTGTGCTACCAAGGAAGACCAGGATTAGATAGAGTGTTGGATATTCGTGGCTTTGTTGATGCACACTACGCTGGAGATCTGGATCAGAGAAGATCTACAAGTGGGTATGTGTTCAACTTATTTGGAGGTGCAGTCAATTGGATGAGTAAGAAACAATCTGTAGTGGCACTATCAACTACAGAGGCAGAATACATGGCAGCCACTCATGCAAGCAAGGAAGCATTTTGGTTGCAGAGATTGTGTTCAAGTATGGGGTTAGTATAGGAAGCGATAAGGATAGACTGTGATAGCCAAAGTGCAATTTTCTTGGGAAAGAACCCTGCATATCATTCAAAGACAAAGCACATTGATGTTCAGTATCACTTTGTGAGGGATATGATAGAAGACAAAAAGGTGTTGCTGGTAAAGGTGGACACTTCGAAGAATATTGCAGATGCATTGACAAAATCTGTGAGCTCTGAGAAGTTCTCTTGATGTAGAGAGACAATGGGCATTTCAGGGCTGTAAAAATGACTAAGCTCTCTTGTGGCCCCTTGTGGAAAGAAAACAAGAGAATGTTGGGTTGTGTTATATTCTTTCCATGTAGTTAACAGTGGTTTGAGGTGTACCCGTAACCCCACTTTATGGGGTCCGGGGCAACGCCCCAGAAAATTTTGGTTTTGGACCCTATGTTAGGTTGGGCGGACCCACCTATGGTTTTGTGCATGATTTTTGCACATGTTTTTCGACGCGATGGTTTTCGGTCCATGGTATTGGATGATTCGGCATATATAAATATGTATTGTAACATTGAAAGGAACATAATGAAAAATCAAGCTGGTAGT
Organism: Pinus tabuliformis; assembly: GCA_031772625.1. NCBI lineage: Eukaryota > Viridiplantae > Streptophyta > Pinopsida > Pinales > Pinaceae > Pinus > Pinus tabuliformis. The sequence continues at coordinate 870,405,571 of CM062817.1, forward strand.
CCCGGTTTTGGGATCCAGGGGAAAATATCTGTGTATATGTGTTTTATGTGTTATACTCTCGTATTGTTTATTTTATGTGTTTTAGAATTCTTATGCAGGTAATTTCTGTATGGGGTTAAAACCTACACTTATTCCATCCTTCTCGCTGCCTCCCCAATTGGAATCAGTAAATCCTTCTAAATGAACATCTTTTCCTTTTTCATACTTCAAGCAGTAGTGGATGGTTCCCTGCAAATATCTCAGTATATGCTTGGCATCTATCCAATGATCATGTCTAGACTCCATTTGAAATTGACTGAGAACATTTGTTGCAAAACATATGTTTGTCCGAGTATTCACTAGATACATCAGGGAGCCAATCAGTTGTATGTACTTAGTAGGATCCACTGGAATAGATTCAGAATTCCTTAACATTTTCAAGTTTGTGATCATTGGAGTTTTCATGGGTTTACATTCCATCATATCAAACCTTTTCAATATCTCGATCACATACTTTCCTTGTCCCAGGAAGATTTCATTCGGTTCCTGCCAGACTTCTAGTCCTAGATAATAATGCATAAGTCTTAGATCCTTTATATCAAATTCAACTGCCAAAATTTTCTTACACTCTTGAATTCTTTGTTCATTACCAGGTATTAGAATATCATCTACATATAGAAGAAAGATGATAAGTTCATCATTCTCTACTTTGATGTAGGGATTGGGATCTGTCATGCTTTTCTTGAAACCGAACCTTTACAAGTATGCATCCATTCTAGCATACCATGCCCTAGGAGCTTGCTTGAGGCCATAAAGTGCCTTCTTCAATATGCAAACATGAGTTTCTCTATCCTTTACTTCAAATCCCAATGGTTTTTCTATGTAGACTTCTTCATCTATGGTACCATTCAAGAATGTTGTTTTGACATCCATTTGATGTACCTTCCATCCCATTGATGTTGCCAGAGATATCAGAGATCAGATCATGGTATACCTTGTTGTGGGAGAAAATGTCTCTTCATAGTCAATGCCTTCTTCCTGAGAGAAGCCTCAAGCCACGAATCTAGCCTTGAATTTATCTATGCTTCCATCTACAGCATGCTTGATCTTATACAACCACTTAGAGGTTACCACTGATTTGTTTTTTGGTCTTGGGACAATTTCCCAGACTCCATTCTTCATAATAGATTGGTATTCCTCATTCATTGCATTCTTCCATTCTTGGTGTTTGGTTGCTTCTTTGAAAGTGGAAGGTTCATCTTCAATGTGCTTTGACATGTATGTTGCATATCCTGAGCATATTTTTGGTTTCTTGCCCTCCCTGAATCTTCCTCTTGCGGTGTGACCTTCTGCTTCTTGAAGTGTAGAAGTTAACCAATTAGGTCTCTTTCTTCTTTCAGGGAGAGAGATTGGTTCACTAGGACCTTCTTCTTCATGACGAGAGACTTCTTCTTCCTTTTTAAATTCTTCCTCAAACATAGGAAGACCCTCCTCATCAAAATTGTATGGGAGATATTTGGATTTCTTAGAGGCGATGCTCTCATAAAAAATTACATCTCTGCTTACTTCTATTTGATGCCCTTCCTTTATGTAGATCTTGTAAGCCTTGGAAGAGTTTATTTATCCAATGAATATTCATTTCTTGCTTGCGGGATCTAGCTTCTTTCTTTTGTCCTTGGGAATGTGAATATATAGAGGACACCCACATATCCAGAGATGACCAATATTTGGTTTCTTCCCAGTGAAGACTTCTTCTGGAGTTATATTGCCAAGTGACCTGTGAGGACTTTTATTTTGAATGTATACTACAATCTTCGTTACTTCTCCCCATAGAAATTTCGATAGATCTTTATCATGGAGCACAACCTTGACACTTTCTTTTATAGCACTATTCTTTCATTCAACTACTCCATTTTGTTTGAGATTGTATGGAACTATAAGCTCCCTCTTAATACCAACCTCCTTATAGAAAACAATGATTTCTTTGGAAGTATACTTGCCTCCATTATCTGATCTTAGAATCTATACCTTTCTTTCTGTAAAATTTTCTACCTCTGCCTTGAATTCTTGAAATTTCATGAATACTTCATCCTTGGATTTAAGTAGATAAACCCAAGTTTTCCTTGAATGAACATCAATGAAAGTAACATAGTATAGATGACCTCCAAGTGATTTATACATGGGACCACATACATCAGAGTGGATGAGATCTAGAACCTCTTGAGATCTAGGTGTACTATGTGCAAATGGCTTATTTGCATTCTTTCCTAGAGCACAACATTTGCAGACTCCTTCATGGTCTTCTTTGAGATTTGGTATCCCATTTACAATGGAGTTTAGAGTTGGCAAGATCTTGTAATGAAGATGGCTCAATCTTCTATGCCAAAGTTCACATGGACTTATCTCAATGTGGATAAGTGCTTGATTTAGAGGAGATGAGAGTCTTTCGAGTATTCCTTCTCAAACTCCAATGGTTTTAGCTTTTTCAATGCTTGAATCTTTATCCCAAACCACTACTTTACCATCTATAAAAGCAACTCTATCTCCTTTATCTTATAATGATGGAACAAAAATAAGATTTTTGCACAAACCAAGAATATATAGAATGTTGTTGAGATGAATGTTACCTCCTCCTTCCAGCTTAATTGATGTAGATCTAATGCCTTTTACCGGATAGCTCTTGTTGTCACTAAGGTCCACAGAGTATGAGGACTTCCCTTTGGATAGGGTTTTGAGTTGCTTGTGATATCCAGTCATGAGTCTTGAAGCTCCACTATCTATCACCCATATATTTTCATCTTGAACTGTTCTGGTGAGGGCTGAGAACAATCCTTCATTCTTTGAAGATTTGAGATCTTTGGAAGAGAAGAGACTATTCCATACTGCCTTGAAACTTTGCTTGACGAGACTTGCTAATGATGAACATTTCTTTTCAAGCCTCTTCTTAATGGAGTTGACCTTCTTCATACCTTGTGCAAACCATAACTTTGATACCATGTTGAAGAATCTAAGGCAAGATGACAATAATGATTCTTCTAACTATGATAATTGCTTTTGATGTTTTTTTACTTATTGGGATCACCTTCTTCTTCTTAATATTATAGTGTGTTCTTCAATCATCAAACAAATACCAAAACAGGGAGATCAACAAGATACAAGTACACAAGATGTAGGCTCCAAGCCAGGGAAAAACCTCTCCTCTTGAGAGGAAAACCCTTCAATCTCTTCTTATCGATTCTTTATCGACGAATACCAAGACCTTTGACCAACACTAAAGCCCGTCCAAGACCAAGATCAACTTCCCAACAATGTGCTTGCTTTACTGCTTTTCAAACCCAACAAAATCTCTTTCGACAACACTTCTTCGACCTTCAGCCATAAATTTTCGGCCCTAACTGCAAATTTGCAACTTTGGCCTCCCAACAGCTGCTACTTCGCACATGTGGACTAGAATTGCTTCTTCTTTGCCTCCAGTTGCCTCGCTTGACCTAATTTGTCTTCTAGATCTAGAAGGGGACTTTGTTGGCCCTTCCTTCAGCCCTTTTTCATCAGATCGAATCCTCACAATGAAACCCTAGCCAAGCAGCAGAAACCCTAGCGAAAAGCTGTAGAATTTCAGCCTCCTTCTTCACACGTGTGGAGAGAAAGAGAGAGAGAGAGAGGAACCCAAAACACTTCTTCTCTTTCTTCTGCCCTCTTCACTGCTCTTTTTTTCTTGTTCCTTCGCATGTGAGAGAGAGAAATGAATGAATGTGTCCAAATGAGGTTGAACTGTCTCCTATATATAGGTCTTTCATGGGTACAAATTCCAGCTTCTAGGCCGACTTGACAGGCTAGCATGCTGACTTGGTCTTGGAAGGCTCAATACAATACAAAAATAATTCTTTTTACTATTTACAAGATGCTTGATGGGGTCTTCATATTATGACAATGTCCCTATTTGAATTCTTGACCTAGGACAACCCTAGAAGCACTTTCAATTAGTGCTCGACCTATAAAATGAATTTCTTGGGCAAGAAACCCAAGCTCAATAATAATAATAATGATTTTTCTTTCTTTTACAAAATACAAGAATCAAAAGTACATTTCATATTTATGAATACCGAACCTAGTTACACTTTCTTCAACATGATGAAAATGTTTGTTTCGAAGGTTACTAGGAATATGGTATCACCAGAAATAGAGCCCACTGCTAAATCCACGCACATATGGTCTGTCAAACTCTCCAATGCACATTATTCACCTCCTATGCATGAGCATAAAGTGTTGATAGATCTCAACCCAACTATGTCACAACCTACTATCTGTGTTTTCTCTATCACACGATGCTGCGAATCCCGATTAGAAACCAAAGTATGACTTTTTCAATATAACACTAAAAAAACAAACCTAATGATAGTTTTAAAACAATTTAATATAAATGTAGTTTTATAAATATATATGTATTTTATATTTATTAAAACAACCTCCAAAAAAACACCTTAACACATCATGTCAAAACATGCATGACTTTTCATCTTCAAAGGTTGAGCTTGCTACCTTTTGAGGCCAACTAACTCCACCATAACAAACACCAAACAAGGGACAAACCTCCAAATCAAACCCGAAAATGATACACCATAATCTCCAAATTCAAAATGCAAAATACATGATATACATCTTTACAAACGTGTTTTTCATACAACTTTTCCAGTTTAACAAACCTATAGACATCTTTTTATACTTTAGAAAAAATTATAAAAAAAAATTACCAATATTTATTTACCTTTACCTTTACCATAGAGATACAAATTACAAATTTGCATAATGTTATTGAGAAACACATCCATAATGTACACAATGGTGTTATGCACGGCCATGAGAAATACATTCATGCATCAAATACATTTTCAATTTCAATTCAGATTGACGTGCAACAGATGGCCGTATAAAGTGGAAAAAGTAGATTTCCTCGAAGCGGAGCAAATCTATATATATTTTTTTAAGATTTGGCATGTCTGAGAAAATTATCAAATTCTCAAACTGAATTGGAATAACTTGGAATTTGCCTTATAAAATGTCAAAGTATTTATGCTCTGTGCAGATACCATTATATTCTCTCCTAAAAGTTCAAAGTTGTGAAACTTTCAAAAGTACTACGAAACCTCGAGGCAGCTTCGTATTTGCACTTTTGAGTGGTTGAGTATCGCATAAAATTTGACTAGGTTAAAAGTACAGAATTTTAATTTTCTTAATGAATTAAAATTTGGAAATAAAGTTTACAAAATGATTTAGAGTGGAACCTAAATTGCAAAAAAGATAGGTACAAAGTCTTGATTATGTTTATTTTGAATTAAGGGATAGTACAAAGTCTTGATTATGTCTATTTTGAATTATGATATCCTACATTTTTTAGGGTATTTTGATGAAACTTGTTAAGTCTATTTTATGGTAGGTAGGTTTAATGTTGTTTTATTGGTGAGTTGGAAAACTTATCTATGTAAACACAAAAACTAAATTTATTGTTGTTTTTTTTATTTTTTGTTTTTCATTTCTAGGAAATGTGCTCATGTGATTTTCTTCTTTTTTTTTGCAATGCACACCTTGGATTTTTTGATGAGGCTGCCCAAAACTCTCGGTGTGCAGTTGGAGCTTTTCTCCACATCATTGGGTCATCCTCCTTCTATATATGGGTCAACTTTAGGGCTAGTACTAACACAAAAGTTGAAATTTGCACTGTCTCGACCCTCCTTTTCTTTGCCTCCCTCATCTATTCATCCTCCCTAAAGGTCATTGGAGATTCAAAATGTGTTATTGATGGATCTCTGGCAAATCCTACTTACAGGTTATGTCTCTAATCCACTGGATGGACAGGATCACAACTTTGAAGGCAAATTTCCACTCCCTCAGTTTTCAACAAATTCATAGAACGTGGATTCAAAGGGAAAACTCTCTATACAAAAAGAGCACTGGAGGTTGAAGAAGGTTTCATCTACTTTGAAGAGATAAGGGATTCTCAAATCACAAACGAGGGGCATCTCTCACTTCTGACTAAGCAACAACTCAGCTCCCTTTTGTAGTTCACTGTCCTGGGCTACATAATGTTTACATGTTGTGGGCAGTTTTCTTTCATGGTTTTATGACTTAGTATTTGGCCAATTACTTTTGGTTGAAAAGATGTTTTTTTCTTACTCACTGCATCTCAGTCCAAATTTTCAGGCTTTTGTTGTTTTTTGGCTTTCACTACTGATAATCAAGTCGTTGTCTCTAATGTTTTCCTCTTGGCGTCTGCTATAATTTTTTTGCCTTGTCGACCTCCGGGCTAATGAGGTCTTTTATATCTAGCAGCTTTAAGATCATATGCTTATACAACTCTTCTAGTTTTTGGCAAAATTATGCATAAAATTGTTTTATTAATAGAAAAATAACTTTTTCCTCTATGGAAAAAATAAAATAAAAAAAGTTGCAGGTTATCAAAGATTCTAAGGTCATTATTGACTAAGCAAACAAAAAAGTCAAAATGAAAAATTCAAGACACTATGCAGTCCTTTCAATGGCTTTTTTTTAACATATCTATAAGGAGCTTAACAAGATGGTTGATGATCTATCTAAGGAAACTACTTCATCCCTTTGGTTCTTTAGGCATATATGGGTTTCTCAAGGACCATGAGATTGAATCAAAGGAGTTCCATATTTAGTATTTTTGTCTATAGAAGCCCTCCAGAAAAGTATTAAAGATATTTCTTGATCTGCTAGTATCAACATTGGTAATAAAAGTTACAGAGAGGAATTTTCATAATTTTCATAATCTCCGAAGATGAGGTTCTGAGCTACTGCGCGCACTCGCGCAGCCCTGCAAACTGCGAGATCCGCACTCCACGGATCTAGAAGACTGCGCGCGCGCCCGCTCCTGCATTCCCCGATCCCTGAGGGTGAGTCCGCCGAGGGCTCTAGCGTCTGGCTGCGGTCGGCTAGGGTTTGTCCGCCGAAGGCTCTAGCTTCTGGCTGCGGTCGGCTAGGGTTTCCATGGAGGAGCCGGATCCCCCCCAGGGGCCTTCCTCCCCTCCTCCGCTCTCCGCTTCCGAGGCCTTCAGATCCTTGTTGGCCTCTCTGCCCAAGAAAAAAGTTGTGGAAGCCGCCAAGTTCGTGAAAAGGCTAGAAGACATCCCCGAGATCGCTCTTCCTCTTGAAGGTCCGATTCAAGTAGCTTTATCTCTGGCAGATCGCGCTCTGGTTGGTCAGTTTACAGGTCTCTGGCCCTCCCCGAAATCAACAGAGAACTGGGTTGCTAGAAACTGGGCTCCGCTGATCAAGAACAAGGTAACATCTTACTTCCTCGGAAGAGGTTACTTCCTATTTGAATTCTCAGAAAAAGAGGACAAGGATCTCATTTTCAGAAATGGCCCCTACTTCATGGGGCCTCAAGGGCTGTATTTGAATAAATGGACGCCAGATTTCGATCCGGCGGTGGATGTGCCTTCTGCAGTCCCGGTATGGGTAAGGCTCCCCAATCTCCCGGTTCACTGTTGGAACTGGGACTCTCTGAAACACATCGGAAACACTCTTGGGAAATTCATAGACAAGGCCAACAACAAGGATCAGTACGACTGCGCCAGAATTTGTGTGGAGGTAGATCTGGAGGTCAGACTACCAAAAGCCATCAAAATAAGGGTAGGTCCTTGGACACATGTTCAGAAGCTGGACTATGAACAGTTGTCGTTCAAATGCCGGAAGTGTCAAGTCTACGGACACTTCGCTAGAGATTGCCCATCCAAAGGGGTAGAGGAAAAAGGGAAGGAAGAAGGATGGAATCAGGCAAAAAGACCCAAAACTTCTTTCAGGAAGGCTGCAAATATTAACACCAGAGCCCCCCAAACAGGCCCTGCTCAGCATCCACCCATGGAGAGCCAAGGGAACAAATTTGAGATCCTCGGATCTGAAGCCATGAATACCCAGGAGACAGAAACTCCGAAAGAAGTCTCTCCGCCTAAATCTAAAAGCGAACCAGAGAGATCCAAAGGGAAGATGTCGGAAGAGGAGGAGGAAACCCAAGAGTCTGAGGAATTGGAGGAAGAAGGGGAAATAGGGGAATCGCAGTCCACCCCCAGAAGATCTACAAGAGGCCGAATGTCAACAAAGGAAAAAAGGGAGCAAGAAACATACAAAGACAAGCTCCAGGGCAGCCAGCCAACGCTAGAGAAACTCCTAGCAAAAACCCCGAAGACGAAGAGGATCCAAACCCAGAGCTCCAAAGGAGCTCATCACAACAAAAGTAAATGATGAAGATAGTCTCCTGGAATTGTAGGGGATTGGGCTCCAAAGCCAAGGAAGAAGCATTGAATAGTCTAATAAGACTAGAAGCCCCTGACATCCTTCTCATCCAGGAGACTAAACTGGAGGATTCGACCTTCCTCCAAGCAAGTAGAAAGTTTTGGAAAAAATACGAAGCGCATGCAACCTCTACCCGTGGAGCATCAAGAGGACTTGGGTCCCTCTGGAATCTAAATAAGTTCTCCCTTATCTCTGAGTCCCTGAACACTCATTGGATTTTGTTAAAATTGCTGCACTTAGAATCTAAGGAAATTATTAGTCTGGTCAATGTATATGCTCCTAACAATGCAGGTGAAAAGAAAATATGTTGGGACTCCATCAAAAACTTGGCAGATCTGGAAAATTTGGAAAACATTATCATAGCTAGAGACCTCAATCTCACCCTTCTTTTGTCAGAAAAAGAGGATGCAGTATTGTCAGAGATCCAGCAAGAGAATCAGTAGAAGATCTCATGCAAGATTTGGATCTGATAGATATTAAGCTGACCGCCGACAAGTACATGTGGTCAAACAAAAGGGTTGGCCCGGGACACATAGCTGCAAGCCTGGACAAATTTTTAGTGCAAATTTCCTTCCTGCTTCTAGGATTAGAAGCTAGATCGCACATCCTTCATAGCAGCATATCAAATCACAATCCTATTAGCTTGGAACTGCTGACCCCCAAGGACCTGGGGCCTATTCCATTCAGGTTCAGCTCTCTCTGGATCAAAGAGGCAGACTTCATGTACAAGGTCAGAGACTGCTGGAAAGACCCTGTTAAGGGTTCTGCCTTCTTTGTGTGGGAGGAAAAACTTAGAAGAGTTAAAGCCATGCTAAAAAATTGGACCAAGTCCTTGCCCAACCTAGCTGCGGAAAGGAAAAAATCTCAAATAGATCTAGAAAACCAGCATCTCCATCTTGAAACAGCTGATATCACAAAAGAGGAATTGGAAAAGGAGGCCAAGCTTCAGCAAAACTTCCATAAGGCATGCCTGGTAGAAGAGGAGTACTAGAGACTCAAGTACAGAAGTCTTTGGCTTAAATCTGGCGACAGAAACTCCTCTTTCTTTCATAAAAAAACTCAAGCTAGGAAAGGACGGAACTCCATCACTGAAATAAAAGAAGAAAACAATGTTCTGAAGGACTTTGCAAGCATAAAAAGGCAGCCACAGATCATTTTGAGAAGCTGTACAGGGAAGAAATAGGAGCTGAGCAAAATGACAGCCTGCTGAACGTTGTCCCTAACCTCATCACCCCCAAGATGAACCAGGTCCTAGAAAGCAAAATCACGCACAAGGAAACCAAGGAGGCCCTCTTCGCCATGGATCCAGACAAAGCCCCAGGACCAAATGGTTTCACACCGATATTTTTACAAACCTGTTGGCAAATAATTGATAAGGAATTCCTCAAAATGATTCAGAAATCCCAGGACTGTCAGAAGATTGGAGGCTGCACAAATTCGGCATTTCTCACCCTCATCCCTAAGGAAAAAGGGGCAAACTCCTTCAATAGATTTCGTCCAATTTCATTATGTAATATTGGGTACAAAGTGATCACCAAAGTGATAGCAAACAGGTTGAAAAGATTTCTCCCTAAAATCATTCCGGACAATCAAGGGGGATTCATCCAGGGCAGGCAGCTGGTGGACAACTTCGTGCTGGTACAAGAGGCAATCCATTCCAACCAACACCTAAAGGAAAAAGGTATGGTTATTAAACTAGATCTAGCTAATGCCTTTGACCGTGTTAGACATAGATTTTTGTTTTATGTAATGTATAAATTGGGATTCGGGCAAAGCATCATAAAGTGGATAAAAGCTTGCATATTGGAGCCTTGGATTGCTCCTCTGGTGAATGGAAGGGCCGCTGAATTTTTCAAAGCCTCTAGAGGGCTGAGGCAGGGGTGTCCTCTCTCACCCCTCCTATTCGTCATTCAGGCTTATGTTCTCAGTCTCTACTTGAATAAAAAGTAGCAAGAACAAGACAATGCTGGACTATGCATTGCAAGAGGGGTGAAATGCATCAATCATGCCATCTTTGCTGATGATACCCTTTTGCTGGGAGTTGCTACACCGCACTCAGCTATTAAATTCAAAGCAGTTATGGACGACTTCTGTAAGACCTCAAGCAGCGTGTTAAACAAGGGTAAATGTCAAATATACTGCTGGAACATCCCCGCTTCTTCTGCAAACTCCATAGCTAGATGCCTTGGATTTGCAGTCTCCACTACCTGGTCCTCATTCAAATATCTTGGTCTGCCAATATTCAACAAGAGGGCATCAAGCAAAGACTGGACTCCTCAGCTATACAAATTCAAAGCAAAGATGCAAGCCTGGGGATCCTCTTGGCTCAACATCGCCGGCAAAGCAGTGCTCATCAAGGCAGTTCTCAACAGTCTTTCGATTTTCAAATTCTGTGTCCTCCTGGCACCTGTGGGAATCATAAAAAATATGGAGGCATTAATCAGGTACTTCTTCTAGAAAGGTGGCAAACAAAATGATAAGAGATTTTCCCTAATCAATTGGGAAACTGTCACAAAACCAATTTTTGAAGGGGGATTGAATTTTAAAGATCTCAAAGCTCAAAATCTAGCTATGGGAGCCAAATTAATCTGGAAAATCATTACTACTAATCCAAATTGGGCACAGATTGCATTGTGGAGGAAATACTTCAGAGGTATGAGGCTCAGATGTTTGGATCAGCCTAAAAACACATTCAGAAATCACTTCAGCACTTTCATTAACAGAATTGCTCCAATGATAAAAAACCACTCACATTGGATTCCTGGTAATGGCAAGCGAATTCAGTTATGGAGTGACAGAATACTGGATCGACCTCCATTGGAAGATTTGGGAGATTTTACAGAGTTAAAGAAATGGCTTGCTGCAGCAAACGTCCACACCCTGTGGGACATTTCACTGTGGACAGAGGACATCTGGGCAGGTTGGAAACAACTCCCTGTGCCCAACGCCTTGCAACCTGAGTGGGCAGCGGTCAGATCTCTTCTACACGGGCTGGCCCCTATCCACGCACGCAGGAAGGACGTGAGGGGTTGGGGGAAAAATCGGGCAGGCTATACAGTCACGCAGGGATACACCAAGTGTCTTGAGCGCCCTCACGTGCCCCCCAACCCTGCCCCTTGGGTAGGCATATGGAAGTTCCCCTCTATTCCCAAAATATGTCATTTCTGTTGGATCCTCTGTCACCAAAATTTCTCACTGAGGACAGACTCCAGAAAAGAGGATTCAATGGACCTTCCAGATGCATTCTTTGTAAGGCAAACTCAGAAACTGCCCTTCATCTCATGATTGAATGCAACTTTACAATCTCTATTTGGCAGGAGCTGCTGGATCCTTGGAATTATGATTTCATTTTTCCTACTTCTGTTCAGGATTTGTTCGCGGGCTGGATGGCCAGATATCCAGGCGCACAACCAAAAAACAAATCGATCAAGTCAGCTTGGAGCGCACTGCCAAAATTCATCAGCTGGCAGGTATGGTTGGAAAGGAACAGGAGGATATTCCGGAGCAAAGATCAGGACCACAGAATAGTAGCCAACACAGTGAAATGCCAACTAAGCGAGTGGCTGGAAGACATAGGAGACGACTCAAATCTCAGCCAGCAAGACAGAGATCTGGGAGAGGTCCTTAAGTTTAATTTCCATAAGCCAAGAAGCTCTCCTCCAACTCTCGAAGATTGGAAAATTAGGAAAAATGAGAAAGATTTTCAGGATTGGCTGTCCAATCAACCAATTCCCTCCCTATTCTTTGATGGGGCAGCAAAAGGGAATCCAGGGAAGGCCGGTGCGGGAGGTCACATTATTATGCCAGACAACATATCTCCACACAATTTCGCCTGGGGTCTAGGCCATACATCTAGCATACATGCCGAGGCGTTGGCCCTCTTACAAGGAGTAAACTTCCTCAAAGAGCTGGGAATTCAGGAAGCAAATGTCTTTGGAGACTCCCAAGTAATCATAAGAGCAGTGGCAACCAACTCCAACCCAGCAGATCTACAGTTAGCAAGGTTAATTACAAGGATTAAAAGCATATCAAAGTCTCTACACTTGAATTATTTTCATGTACTAAGAACAAATAATAAAGCAACAGACATTCAGGCAAACAAGGCTGTTCACTTAGAGGCTGGAACTATTCTCAAAAATAAGGAAATCCTGTGGGCGCCTATCCCGTAAAGAGACATGTTTTACTGCTTTCTTTTACAACAGTTCGTTTGTATCTTTCAGCTTGGACAATTAGCAGCAAAAGTGCACTTCAATAATTGTAAAAAGAGGAAGCTGATAAGAGCAAGATCCAATTCCCATTTGGTAGAAAGGCATGCTGAAAATTGCTCCTCCCTTTGTAACCGATTGAGTGGCCATTAGCCAAGCAGTTAATGAAATCCTATAACCGTTCTTGTAAAAAAAAAAAACATTGGTAATAAAAGTTTTGGGAAAGAAATTGTGAGATATTTAGTATATGTTTGTCTTGTTATAAAGAAAGTCATATGTTGTAACACTATGTAAATGTATTCTTTATTATAAGATAGCAGGGACAATTAAAGTCATACCGATGTTTGGAGAACAACAACATGTATATTCACTCCTAATGAATATAAAAATTCCTTAGAAAAAAGGTTACAAATTATTATTTAAAATTTAATAACATATTTTTTTTTCAAATAAATTAAAATATTTAAGAATAAAATTTTATTTCAAAATGTTCATTGATAAAATTTCCATCAAATAAAATTATAATTTTTTTAAAATTTCCACAAAATACGATTATATTTTTATAAAAATTTCATCAAATAAAAAAAAAAACAAATCTAACTAATCTACATTTTAACTTATTCTAAAATTAATTATTAGTTTTTTACAAGAATTGGTAGATTTTGTATTAGCAAAATCACGTCAAGGTGATGCATTAAGAAAAAAATAAAAGATGGTAGCCATTACTAGGCTCTAGAGCATGTGTATAGGTTCAAGAAGTAGTTTGAGCATAATATAAAAAAAGGAGTACAAAATTTTTAGAAGATAGTTGGCTTTATAAACCTTGTAAAATATTCCTAATATTAAGAAACATTGCATAGAAATCAACTTGCGAGGGTCTTCGAGTTTGTGAATTTGTAGGAGCAAGATCATTCAAGTCTAGATGTGGGCCCATTTATGAGTTGAAGGACATGTTTCTGAGTATCTTGACAAATATTGAGTTTGCATAGCTATTGTTTGGGGAGATCACAGTTTATCTTGGTAGGATTGTAGAGCTCCACACTCATCTTAGAGTTGTTGAAGAGTTTGTCTATGTTGGACTAAGATTTCCAGAGAAGTCTCAACTTGTACAATGAGATTGGAGAACCTAATTTGAAGATTGCAGAGTGAGGAGTGAATCTCCTCAAAATCCACTGTAAGTTGTTGTAGAGTGGTTTTGGTTGCATTGGTTTCCCTTTTTCCAATGTTCACCTGTAGAAGTAGGATGTTGAATTACCAGAGTGATATGCACATTGAGAGCATTGTATCTATTCAATATTGTGATGAATTGTGGTTGAAAACTCAAATTGGACACATATTTAAATAAGGGAGAAAAGGATTGGTCATTACTACTGATCCTATTAACATTGAAAGCCACTCACAAAAATTAATATGACAAGTATAGAGTTATGATCTGTTCTGCATGAGAATTACCCCACCACTATGCCAGATCGAGTAAGGGAAGTAATCATATGTAGGGTTGGAAGATATGAAAATGATGTTGAGGAAGGAATGATGAGTCATGAGGTTACAATGCATGAGATTGAATGAGACCATAATATATTGATAGGACATGACATGAATTAGAATAGGGGCTCGAGGAATATGGAGGGAGAAACCTTGACCATTGATCTTGAGGTCACCCATTTTGCTTTGAGTTCCAAAGGAGGCTTGATAATGAACTTGAGAATTAATAGTGCAAAAGATATGATAAGAGCAAACATAGGGGAATACATGAAGTAGAGAAAAGGCACATTAAAAGATTTACGACAATCTAGCATCAAAAGGAGTAAAGTCATGTTGGGGATGCCTTATAGTATTCTTGGAATCCCTTTTAGTGATGAGTTTGGGGTTGTTAAGAGTGGAGGCCAACTTAAGTCCAAGATACAGGGCATAGGCTTCAACTTGATTATTTGTAGATATTCTTAGGCTTCAAGAATAAGTCAATTCAATAGTTCCTCTTGGTTCATAAAACACCCATCTTACACCTGTGACCTCGAGGTTGTGCTTGGTTGTTCCATCAAAAACCAAAATATGGGAATTTTGAGAGGTCCTCCAATGGGAGATAATAAAGGGGGGAATTGAAGCTGTCAAGGAGATTTGAGATTGAATGGGGATTGGGTCAAAGGAAGGCAAGAGAAGCACTTTAAGCCATTCCATTTCATATGAATCTAATTGTTGGGAAATAGGTTATTTTGGCTTATGGGGGGTCAGATATTTAGACAAGTGCTAGAGCTTTATTAGCCACATGTATAGGAAGAGGAGTCTCATTTTGGAATATAACATGATTTCTTGCCAACCAGATTTTCCATCAAATGAATTTAGGAAAAGCAAGCCAAATCCTTTTAAGAGTGGGTTTATGAAGGAAAGAACCCAAGTAGTGATTTTTCTAGGAGGATAGTATTTTAAAGAAGGACATGGGGTGGGATTTTATCCACTTACATGTGTATTGGTCACGAGAAAAATTTTAATATAGTATGTGTGGGTGCAACCACTACCTTAAGGTGCACCATGGCTTCAGGGCAATGTATTTATTTAAGCATTGAATTAGGTTTTGATGGTTGATGCAAACTATGTGCATATGGTAGTTGTAATCACTATGTTGAAGTTAATTGTCTATAGCATGTTGAATGTTTGTACATTGGATACCCCCATTACAATGAGCTATCAAGCCTGTCTATAGCATGTTGAATGTTTGTACATTGGATACCCCCATTAAAATGAGCTATCAAGCCTTATTAATTAATAATTAATACTAGGGGAAACTCTATATTTTAATTTTGAATTTGGTTTAAAATTTGAAGAGTTGCATATGTTAATTTTATGAGCATCAATTAAAGGTTGAACATTATATGTTTTAATAGAAAATGTAGTGATTTGTTTGTTGTAAGAGAGAAAATACTCTCCATTTAGTGAATGCATTGTGAAGAACATGTCACTTGGAGAACACATCACATTGATGTGATTAGTGCCCAAATTCTACTAAATATCCTTTTTGAAATATTGGAATGTTTTCTCTTTGTAACTATGCATGACCTTGTGTACTTGGAAATAAATGATGTTGTTTATTACCTTACCGGTTTTGTAGGAGTTTCTTTAGTTGAGGTAATACAACCTATGATTAGTTTTTTTTTTTAGGTATCCACATATCTAAAAAACACATAGATGATGGTGATAATAATAATCTAACTTTAAGGTCACAACCAAGCGACACCAAATTGGTGTATGAGACTCCATTATTTGTAGGACAAGGGAATCGCCCTTGGCGTAGCAATTTGACTAATAAAGCCTTTGTAGGTGTACATACTTTACCCCTTCTATATTTGAATCTATGAAGAGCTTATGTACTACTTGATTAAAACATATTACAAATATTGAATACTATTTTTAAAATTTGGAAACTAATTTGCTAAAAAATTTGAATATTTTTCTATTTTTAAAAGTTGAAATATTTTTTAGGGTTAGCAAGAGGGGGAGGGATTATTTGCAATCCTACAGGAAATATAGTAATTTGGTACACTTGGGACCTAAGAAGGAAACAAACAATCAAGCAGAATTGTACAACCTATATATGGGCCTCCTTCTTGCTCTCTAGTAAGGCATTAAAGACCTCACTATCATAGGAGACTCCTTCTTGGTAATCAAATACTTAAGAACTAATTCTTCTCCTAAAGATAATGCACTAAACCATATCCTTCAATGTGCTAAGAGCCTCCTCTCATATGTTTCCATCTCCCCCTCTTTCCATGTTCTCAGATCTCTTAATGTTGAAGTTGACTCAATGGCCAATATAGCTTGTCTCTTATAATAAGGAAAAATTGATGTCAATAAGGTCTTGGGGTCTTATAATGTTCCCTGATGATGGTGGACACCTCAGTCTTTTTCAGTCTCCCACTCCTTATATTAGTGCCTTTGTGCCTTACTCTTCTCCTTCCCCCCCTCCTCATGATCCCTCTAACCCTTTTTTTTCCGCCCCCCTCGTCTTATTTCCTCGCCCCCTCCTTCCCCCTCCCCCTCCACCCCTCTTCCCCATCCCCCTTTCCCCTATTGTTCCCATCATTTCTTCCATTTATTCATGCCTCAACAGATGGTGGAATGTGGCAATGGTTCGACACTGCATGTAGGAAGGTGTGTGGGTATTAAATAATATTAAGGTGTTTAAGGTTATAACCATGCGGGATCGATTGAAAATGCTTCGACAACCATTAACCAGTGTGTCGCATTTAATTCCCATGCCGAGGGTTTGACAAGGAATTCACTATCTTAACCATTCATCCAAGAAAAAGTCATCTCAGGCAGCAGGTTGATGATGGCAAAACCTTGGGATCTAGGAAGAGTAGTTGTAGTTCTAGAATTTCACACAAGCTCCAGGGATTTGGATGAGCATAAATTAGTGCTCAGATTGCCGCTTAGTGCACTGGTTCTCCAACTCGTTTCTGGCCTCAAGCTGCCATACGTTTGGAGTCAGGTTGCTTGAATCCTCTCAATAGTCTTCGTTCAAGGGTCCACACAATTTTACAGGTGGAAATTTCGTCCTGGAAAGGGTAAACTTCCCTATACTACTCTAAGTCATGAGTTCACTCACTTAGCACTTGCCATTCTCAAGGCCCGTTGTGTCACCTCCTTTTCCATGGATATTTATGAGCGTCAAAATGTTAGTGACTTCTCTTATTCTCGCTACTTTATCATGTGCATTTGTTGTTGGTTCTTTGATTCAATTATGGAGTTTGGATTGGGGCTATCGACACCAACGCTCGAGGAGAGTGGCTTAGAAGCCTGTAAGCGTAGTGCCTCTGCAAGTAATTTCTCCAGCCCTAAAGCCATGGTTCTCTCATGTGAACAATGCTACAAAGAAATTGCAGAATTAAGAGTTGATGTTTATGACCTCCAGGTTTTGCTTCATCAACAGAGCTTCGTTGATAGTTCCACCTTGGACACCATAAAGAGCCAACGATAAAGGATTTCTCGACTTGAGGATGAAGTAGAGGCCCTCCGGAACATTAGGGTGGATCTCTTTTGTAGGTTGCCAAGGTTGATAGTATGCCAACTGAGTTTTGCAGGAACACAGACCTAAATCAACTGGCTTCACCCATTGATTAAACAATCTAGATGTTTGGTTTTCAATGTATCTTTCTTCTGCATCAATTTTGCCATCTATATAGTACTAGAGAAATAAGTGTACTATCATATAGTATAATTTTTTACTCTGCTTGGACTAGCTTAGAAAGCTCTCTCATTGCCATTGTGATGCCTAAGAAATACTTTGCAATGTAACTCACTCAAGTATTAGTCGTGTCTGGGCATGAATTTAATCTAAACAATACTCATTTTTATTTAAAAAAAAATAAAAAATAAAAAGTTGAAATAATTTTTTTGTAGATCAAAAGCCTTCTATTGAGTTGTCAAAAGATTACAAAGAGTTTATCCATATAATTGTATTCTTCCAACCTCACTTCGACTGGCTTTGTTGGCCATAAGAACAACATAAAAATTGCATGCAAAATGCCAAAACTTTCTTAGTATTGAGAACTACAAAGACCAATATGACCAGAATACCCCACAACCATCAATACGCCGGAGGACGACTTGGGTCGTTCCTCGAAGGATCTGGACGCCCAAGATCTCCATGAACGTGGAATTCTACATGTGCCAGGTGTCCCTCAAGTTGCTCCATGTGCGAAACGAGCCTACATTGGCCCCTATGACGTGACACCTATCTATCCAACATACCCCATTGATTATGTTGAAAATTGTTCATGAAATTGATTATTTCATTGTGATCCTCATCTCTCTCCTAACTTAATTTTTCCAAAAGTGTAATGACTTGTCTCAGTTGTGCTTTTAGTATGTCACAGAAAGTAGGAAGGAGAACATGACGAGGGGACTGATCAGGATTATTGGCCACCACCTCATCCAGGTTGGCCTCCTGTACATCTCCTCCCTCTATTGCTTCAACTGCTCTTTTGTGCTCCGCCCCTTGGCCGTGCATACCTATCGCTCTCTATGCTTTATCCCTCTGCGACATCATTTTCACCATAGCTTCAATATGGTGTTCCCAACCCTCTGCCTTTGTTGTTGCACCCCAAGCCCACCCAACGACCAACTATCTCGAGCCTAACCTTCGAGGGTTGCTTTGCGTTAGTGGGCAACCAACTCCAGCTAAGCCCATTCCCACTAGACCCCACAAGTTGGCTCCTACATCAATGATTAAGAATGCAAAACCAAGGATACACCTCTTGAGCCTCAATTGGTCGTGACCATAGCGAGACACTCTGTCTACCAGTCTAATCCAGTATCAATGTTCTCCCTCTAGTAGTCCTTGAGATGAGATGTTTTGCCGGGAAGGAATTAAGGTCACCATACCATTTTTCACATCCCCTGCTACCACTTGACTATACGAAGTTAGATTTGAGACCCAGAATAACCCTCTACACGAGAGTTGCTATCTTCGAATTCCAAATGAAGAGAACTAACACACAAAATTCACGACTATGTGCCTTGTATGTTAGAAAGCCTAGGCTTTGTTGAGCCATAAAATGTAAGGTCTAGAGACCAACCCAACCAACACAATCAACAATTACACTATAAATACTGTGGGAACTATTTTGGGGGCTTACTTGTGTGATTAGAGCCAAGCTCCAATGTAGAATCTTTGTTCTGAGACACCAATTGTGCGAACTCCCCAAACTCTCCTTACCAAACCCCACTACAATAAAGTTAATAGTTATATTCCTCTCCAGGTCCCAAATCAAAGGTTGGTAGCCACCACTAAAACGCAAAAAATAATCTCACTTATGACTATGTGCTTATATCTCTAAATACTACAATAATTTTTTTTACACAAATTAACAATCTACACAAACGCTTAAGTCGCTCTGCCACCTTTAACACTCGTGCCCAAGCACACTAACAATTTCCCTCCATTTACCCACATACATATAATTACAACGCTCATCATCTCGAACGCTCTGCTCTATGTCCGCTTATCCCACATGCCTTCGAGGGGTGCCTTCGTGCTCCTCATGATGCCCTTCATCCACCCCATCAGGGTAGCTTAAATTTTAATATTAAAATATTTATTTAAGAATTAATATTTTTAAAGTTAAATTTTTAATATTAAAATATTTATTTAAGAATTAATATTTTTAAAGTTAAATTTTTTTAATATTAAAATATTTATTTGAAAATTTGGGTGATGATGTTACTCGGAAAAGTATGGTTGGTGCATTTGAAAAAGTATGGAAAATGTTTTGTAATGTTGCATACGTTACCTTAAATTATTTTAGAAATGTGAAATATTAATCCATATTTTTTTAAAGGCTGAAAGGTGTATTTTAAAAGTTGGTTAGGGGATGATTTTTGAAAAAGTGTTCAAATTGCTTCTGAAAAGTCTCCATAAAAGCTTACGTATAATTTATTAGGTTTGAAGTTAAAATTTAGATAATAATATTATTTGAAAATTATTAAAATGTTTTTTAAGTTGTAAAAATTTATTTTTTCAAAGCTGAAATCGTCTCTTAAATCTTAAATAACAACTTAGGTATTATTTAAGATTTAAGAGACATTGTCAACGCTAAAGAGAGGAATTTTAAATTTTTAGAAAATCTTAAATAACAACCTAGCTATTATTTAAGATTTAAGAAACTTTGTCAACGTTAAAGAGAAGTTTTTTACCATATATATATAGTTAATTTATTAATATATTAATAATCGGAAAAATGATATATATATATATATATATATATATAATATATATATAATAATATATATATATATATATATATATATATATATATATATGAAACTAAATCAAAGACTAAAGAGTATTTATTAAAAAAATTAAATAGACAAAATTATGATTTATTTAGAGAGTGTTGTTTTATAAATGAAGAAACTAATAATTTACTTTAGTTAAAATAATGACATTAAAAATCTGTGAGTTCAAAAAGATTGTGTAAAGAATTGAAAATGTTTTAAATATTGGGAAGATATTTCTTAGTGGAACTAACATAATTATCTAGATATTAAACATAAAAAACTATTAAAAAAAATTGTGCTGAAGGAGGACAAAGAAGTATCCAAGTTGATAGGTTGTTCATTGACATTGCATGGTGGTGGAATAGAGGTATTGGGGGATGAAAGCATCTCAAGTCTAGCGAGCCTCCCTTTGATAACCAATAATAGATTCTTCAACTCGTTCAACCCGTGCATTAGATTGACTTGAGTTTGGTGCCTGTCCACCAGGACCTTACCAAGGAGAAGCTTGACATGTTAGTAGAGGTCCACTATGTGAAGATAATGTTTTTGGCATCACGAGAATTACTCGTGCCCAACACCCGTGGAGTAACCCCTACCATGACCTTTGAGTTTAAGATTTCCTATCTTTCTTGGCATATTTCCTCTTAAACATCCCGAAGTTCCTCTTGAATGTTAGACATAATATCTTCTTGGTAGCTTTATGTTGAGGATTTGTGCTGGAAGTGTGCCCTAGAACTGCCCACCATGCCTCGATGCCCACCTCCTCTACGACAGCATGCTCATTGTTGTGTCATGGCTATGGGAGGTAGCAAAACACAAGTTATACATAATTGATGCAGAGCAAAGAAATGGAGTAGACTTTGATAGAGGAATGCAACAAGATTATCCTACCATGAGGGCAATACTTCCATGGTGTTTTGAGCAAGCCCCTCTTCTTCGGTAAAAGCCACCAGAGATAGAGGGAAGCCAATGGAGAGAAGTTAGTCAACAATGCCTTAGATGCAGAGCCTCGACCAAAGGACATGATTGACATTGGGAGAAGCATAAGGACGTGGCGAAGGAGTAGCATCAGGGTTAGAATGTTGCCGAGGAGGAAGAGCATAATTATGAAGGGTTCAAACATCATTGACTAAGCCAAGAGTAATACGTTCCAAGTGCTCTCTGTCACCTTCCTTGGTAGGCAAGGCATATTTAAAACTAACAAGCACAACGACATGTAGAGGGGTGAGGTGGTGAGAGGCCCCATACTATTATCCCATGCCTACATTACGATAATGTTATCACTCCATCAAAGTTAAATTTATTTACATTACTAGCCTAAATCCATCTTAACTATGGATCTATCAAGTGTTGAGAGAGATCACATTTTTCAAGGTGCAAACCTCTTTTTTGAGTGCAAAACTTGAGGAATTGCACCCCGAGAGATTTGATCCCTTTCGACGCTTGATATATTTGGAGTAAGATGGATCTAGCCTGCTTTTATATATAGGCTACATTAGAGAAGAATATCGTGAGAAAAACCATGAGTTGTCAAAACTCAGAGTGCAAAACTATTGATAATTTGACTAAATCAAAATATTTATATAACAGAACATCATATTACAACATCTATTCATACTAGATTAGAGAGTGCCTCTACATAGTTAAACAAAATATTAAAATTTAAAATAATCCTTTAAATTGCTAAATTCCTCTTCTCCTTGAAAAAAACCATGGATTGAAACTTATCTATGAGTTGTAAGTTTAAACTTTGAAAAAGCTATGTGAAGACATGGGGAAAAACTTATTTATGATTTGTTACATTTAAACTTTTTGAGAATTGTAAGACTCCAATTAAAATTTGGTTCATGGTATTATTTAGAAAAGTTTGTAGAAGGTTTTTTTTTTTTAACCTTCGGTAAATTTTTAAATTTTTAATTAAATATGTGTATAATTTATAAGTTTGATTTAATTATATATAATATTATTCATAAAATTATAAAAATAAGTACTCATTGAGCTGAGAGTCTCATTCTAATTCTACAGCCGAGTATGATGTGTGAGACTCATTCTAATTCATCAAAGTTGAAATTTTGCTCATGTCCACCAAAATAAAATTAAAAAAATCTAAGAATAAAAAAAATTAATTAACTATACAAAACATTTAAATAATTTTAGCTCGTAAAAAAAATTACACATGAAAAAACTAGTTCTCTCTTAACTCATATTAGATCTATATTTAAGATAGATTTAATTCATATTAGATCCATATTTAAAATGGATTTATGCTAGTGTATCACCATTACAAATATAACTAAATTATCTAAATATTAACTATAGAAACAAAAGCAAAACTATGCATGTAAATTCAAATATGGATGGAATTTAAAAAAGACTATTTATTTTAGTTGAAATTTTTTTGAATTTTAAATTATTAACTTAAAATATTTATATATAACATAATTGTGAATAATGTAAATTTTTAAATTTTGGAATATAAATCTTTGCACATCATTTTCACTTTTATCTACGCACTTTAAGTAATTGTTAACCTATTTCCTTAAAATAAAAGAATATTTACCATTTCTAAAATAATTTATCTGATCTTTACATCTATACAATAATCAATTAATGTAAAATTTGTAATTGTCCATACCTTAGAAAACTTCAAACATAATGAACATGAAGTGTCAGGTTTTCAATACCCTTCGAACATCACGCAACCACTTTCACTTTCACCTTTAGGTGGCCGTATGTGAAAGCGACCGACCAGGAATCATGGCCACCCATGTTTCTCCGGGAATCAGGAATCATGGCCCGCTTTTCTTCCCTCTTTTATGGAAGTTGTCTGTATTGTGATTTTTTAGATGGTTTGGTATTAAAATTTTGAGGTAAAATTTTGATTTGTGTTATTTAAATTGGTTTTTTTTTATTGTATATATAAATTTAGCACTCTGAAAAATCAGTAAAACACTTCTATCGTGTAATTTAAACGTATAATTTCAATTATTAACACCAAATTTAAAAAAAAATAAACTAAACTTCCACTTCCAAAAAAAGCACAATAAAGACAACTTTAATTTTTTTTGTATATAGACTTTGTTATAGTGACTTCTAGAATTTTGTAGTGTGAAGTCGTGATTGTTTTGAATGCTAAATCTGATGCGGAGACTCCTTGTAGTCCGCTATTAATATGGAACAAATCCTATCCAGGGGGACCACCCTATAATTATATAGTCATTATTAATATTAGTTAATTATAAATATTAGACCTAGCCTGCCTTCCAAGCAACTTGCCAATCTTACAGTCTCCCGGGCTGGCCTGGCCGACGTACGGCATTCGGCCCTAGGACGAATGAACGAGCTCCGTTCGCTGAAATCACGGTCTCAGGCGATTTGCGAGGCCCCAGACCGCGAGAAAGAAGCGGTTTTCAGGTAATCACAAACGATTTAGGGTTTCGATGCTGCAGTAACAGCGTAGGCGAGAAGGCCGCTAATGGTAGAAAAAGAAATGAAAAATCAAACTGAGTTCGAGTCGAGCCACGGCCTTTTGTATTACTATCAACGAATCTGTGCTCGCGAGGTGGGTTTCCTTTTTCCGTATCCATTAACACTGCGCTTTTGGCTTTCCTTGAAGAACAAAAAAGGGGATTTCTAGGGCCCTGGGCGAATATTTAAAAATTACAAGATTTTTTTGCTTTTATAGTAAAAAGAGAAATCGTTACTGTGCGAATCCAGAGAGAGGACAAGAATGCTTGCAAGGAAAGCGAAACATTGCCAAATCTGGTATGGTTGTTTAATTCTTTAAATAAACTAGGGTTAAGTCCTTGGGTTTTTCCATTTAAAAATCGGAGCACGGAAGCAAAGTATGACTGAAATTGTAGTCCTCTTGCCTTTCTCTTGAGGTTAAAGGATCGACGCTTATAAATTTCGTTTTGAAGTGGTTAATGGCCAAATTGCCGGTTTTTTTTAGTTGTCACGTGTCGTCTTCGAGACCGCGTGTTTACCGCTTCCTGGCATTTTCCGCGAAATTTTGCCTTCTTTGTGAAATGAACATTAATGTCAGAAATTGTCTTGGTGGAAGAGACCTTTCTAGCACATTTTGTGGTCTTAGGCGTCTTTAAAAACTGGAATTTGTGAGGCATCGCTCTATTATTGTAGTTGTGGCGAGATATTTACGTCCCTTTGCACGAGATCGGTGTTAGGAGGTTCCGATCCATGGATTTGGTATGATTTCAGGCCTATTTGGAGGTTTTTAGGGGAAATTCGAGGGAGTTTGAATGGACGTAAATAGGCTTCTGTTATTCTGTATTTTCTTTTACGAGCTTTAGATCTGATGGTTTGTTGCATATCTGGTTTGTTCTGGAAGTTGCAGTAGAATAATGCGACAATGCTGTAATGTAGCTGCTGTGTGACCATTGTGGTGAATAACGGATCAGTGTATTGTTGAGTACGCGAGCTTGATATTTAACTATCGAATTAAGCAGGGGACCGGTAATTATAGCCTTTATTTTCCTTTATTTGTAGAGTTGTTAGTTTCAAAGAGAGGAACGCGGGAAGATTCACGTTTTGATCTTACGCATTGAGTGATTTGTCCTTCAATCTGGATAATTTATACTTTTCCTGCATTTTTTGGTTGCTTGATGTTTAAAAGTAAGGATTTGATTGTTGTTTTGATGTAGGTCTGCTTCTGTGGAAGAATTTATTGTCCTGTTGTGATTATGGTGAGTTGCCATTCCAACTTTGTAGATTTTAACTGAACTTTTATTTCTTCAACCTATTGTCGGTCTCTTTTGGTGTTTACAAGTCGGCAATAGAGATATAATTTTCTGTTAAATGCCGGCTTCATATGATATAGGGCTAGAACTGTGTCTTTTTGCAGTAAAAATCAGTGAAGTTCCATACGAATGGTGAATTATTCCTTGAACTTCCTTGCATTTCTGTAGCGAAATACACTTATGGGCTGGACACGGATTTTCAAGCCCACCTTCCCCACATCTGGTCATTTTCTTTCTTTTCAAAATCAATGGTTGTCACATGATAATCTAGCACTGTGCTTTCTCAAGGTAGTGTAAAGTTCACTGTTCACTGTTCACGAGTGACCTAAGTACAAAGGGGTTTTAATGCATTTTTGCAAAGGAAATCAGGAAATGCCAATTTTAACATTCAAGATTGCGATGGAACCATTCCTGAGAAACTGTCAGCAATGACTGAGTTTTATGTCCAGTTTCTACAACAAAAAATGCAACAGCAATATCTCTTTATCAAATGTTGCTTAAGGTTCTTCATTGCATTTCATTACCTAATCGATATGCAGTCCTTGTTATTGCTCTGAACTCACATCCTTATTGTATGGTGCTGTATATACATCAAGTCATATTTGAATTTATCGTCAGTTAATTTGACTAAAGTTATTCAGTGATTTGGTGACTCGTTGAGCTCTACCACAAGCTTGAAAACGTTGTCTTGTCATCTTACACTTGTTTATTGTAATTTGATACTATTTTGCTACATTATGCATAGTTTATCCATGCACACAAACTATCTTTTAACAAGTTTCAAGCAGGGTGATTTGCAAGGTTGTTTTATGGAAGATCCTAGCAGTACTTTGGCCAATGGTGTTTATCCAGACTCTAGATTTTCCCACTCCGCTACTGTTGTTGGGAAAAGAATTGTAAGTATCTAAGGATCACCAGCCTATTTACAATAGGCATGTGCAGTTCATTATTGGTGCGAAATTACATGTTTTTAAATCCGGCATACTTTTGATTGTTGGGGCAAAGACTTATAAATTGCCATTAATCATTTACCTTCTGGCAGTACATATTTGGAGGGGATAAAGGAGGTATCCTGGCTAATGATGTGCAAATTCTTGATACATTAACTGGCAAATGGTAAGCTAGACGACTAACTGACAGACCTACCTCAGCTGAGCTGATTCATTTACCAGGGTTCATATAATTCTGTTATATGCTTATAGGATTACTCCAATGGTTTTGGGAACCAAACCATCACCTCGACGGGGCCACTCTGCTTTACCTCTGAACGATGATCGGATATTGATTCTTGGTGGGACTTCTGAACCAAAGGACAACATCTGGTTTCTAGAGGTTAGAATCATGTTGATATAATGTTGAACATTAAAATAACATTTGGTTTCTAGAGGTCAGGGTCATTTTGATATAATGTTGAACAAAAAAATCTTAGTTTTTAATGAAATTGAAAAGATCAACACTAACTTAATATGCGATATGAGTAGGTTGACACTCCTTTCGTTAGAAAGCAGAAAGAGGTACAAAGGAAGGAAGTTGTAGCTTGGAGCAAGTGTGCCATAGGTGGCAGTCCTCAACCAGTGGTGATTAGTGGACCATCTGGTGTTGGTAAGGGGACCTTGATATCTAAACTCATGAAAGATTTTCCGTCTACTTTTGGGTTCTCTGTAAGTCATACAACACGGCTTCCAAGAGAGAAAGAGATGGCTGGAGTACATTATCACTTTACCCAACGTGGGGTTATGGAAATGGAAGTCCTGGAAGGAAAATTTCTTGAATCTGCACATGTCCATGGCAATTTGTATGGAACAAGTATTGCAGCCGTGGAGGCAGTGGCTGATGCAGGGAAGGTATTAGACTTGATCCTTTTTTCATTACTTGTGGATAGTTTTCAGTAATGGATTCTTAAACGAGTGTTTGCCGTAGCAATTCTGTTTTAATTGTTCCTCCTTTCTGTCAGTTTGATTATCAGCTAGGTGATTTTGGTTTAGTTGAACCTCAACTTTCGCTTACTTAGAAGGTGTCAATTGCAGAGATGCATTTTGGATATAGATGTTCAGGGGGCTAGGGCTGTGAAGGACAGTACATTAGATGCTCTTTTCATTTTTATCTGTCCACCATCATTTGAAGATCTTGAGAAACGTTTGCGTGGAAGGTACATACAAAAAGCTGGTTTATGTATTTTAGTGACTTTATCATGCTTTTAAATTGTTATGGTGGAAGGTAAATAGTAAATACAAAATGTTAAAACTCAGTATCATGGATATGGGATTTGATAAAAGGTACTTCACTCCAGGGGAACAGAAGAAGAGGATCAGATCCAAAAGCGTCTGAGAAATGCAAAGGAAGAGCTTGAGCTTGGGAGAAACTCGATGTTATTTGACCATATTTTGGTTAATGATAACCTGGAGACATGCTATCAGCGTCTCAAGGTAGGCTACTGCTTGATGCTTTGTTTGCATTAGAGGGTTTGATACTTTGATCTGAAAGAAAGCAAATTGTTTTAAATACATTCTTTCTCATATGAAGGAAATTCTTGGCCTGAATGAGGGGTTCTTACCATTAGCAGCAGCAAATGGTCTCCCCAAGTCATGTAAGTACCTGTTTTATTTTCCTTGTTCTTTCCATGTTTTACTTCATAAAGCGGGTGGCCTGTAAGGTTTTACCAAATGTGGGCCGTCCTTTGACATGCAAAATATACATAGCTTTGGCGGATGTCGAGCTTCTACCCGGTCATTCTGCATCATTAATGGATCAAAAAGTATTAGTCTGTGGGGGTATGACACCGGATGGAACAGCATCAAATAATATGTAAGTGAATATTTTTTCGACAATCGTCTTTTTCAGACAATTGGTTAGCCCTTGTGCCTATGTGGGAATTCTTTGTTTCCTAAATAAAAAATTGAGGGCACTGATTTTTACAATTCTTTGGGCTGCAGACATGTACTGGATGCGTCTTCCCTGGGAGGTGGTGCTCCAGGAAGAACTCGAGGCCTAAGACCTTATAGATTGGATCAACTTTCTGATTCTTACAGTTGTGTCAAGCAAGGAGCACAATCAGCAGACCAGAAAAAGATCCATCCTGAAGTTCTGGTTGCAGAAGACATGGAAGTTGGTCACTAGTAGAAATTTTGATGATATGGAGAGCCTGATTTATCCAAATTTATAGTTTTTTGGATTTTGTCATCGTTTAGGTCTCATCAACTATTTATAAGGAAAAATATATCTATCGGGGCGTTGGCTTAAAATCAGTACTGCATAACCTCATATTCAGATTAGGAATAGAATTTTAATAGGGCAAGTTTTGAGGCTTCTGTACAAGTAGGGATGAGAATTGCATAACGAGCCTGATTTAGGTTGATGCTAATACTAACAGTAACGATTTTTTAGGACCCTAAAGTTGTGGTTGAAGTTCTGATTTATTGCAGGTCGATGCCAGATTTGGTTTTTCACAAGTGTAGATCCCAAGTGGTTTCGCCATTCTTGATTCATGCAAATTATATAATTAATTTGCTCTTTTGTAGACATAAAAGCGAGTCACTGGTTCTGATATGCGGTACTACCCATAGAATAAATAATTTTTCGTTGGATGCATTTGGGTATTTCTGCATCTTTGTTCAGACTGGCCTGTGAAGCCATAGCAGATGTACTCTATTTTTCCCCACAATAATCGCGTAATGATCAAATGGAATTGATCTAGTGGCTGAGAATTTCAGCTATATTTATATTTCACATGACGATATCTATCCCAGATTGGCAGTAGCCCATAGTTTGATTGCCAGCTTGATGAAACCCCTTTTCATATAACATCTAAGTGGTATCAGGCAAATCTTACTTTTAATATTTGTTGTAAAGCTTCGGTATATTTGCTTCATTTAAAAATAAAATACATTATGCTAATGTGTGATGCCGGTTTGGCGAGGGTGAAAATTATTTAAATCATGAGAATACTGTTTTGGCCATTCTTATTTTTAAAGAACAATGTTGTCGAGGTGGTGTGGCAAGCAGCAGGCACAGGCAGAGCCGAAGCAAGGTTAGAAGAACCCATGTAACTCTGGTTGATGATGTGATTATTTTCCCTTGTGACCTTGTAATTATGCAGATAGCATGAAGAAAATTAGTGCCAGAGTGCCAAATGAGAACAATAAAAAATGTTTGATCATTTAGGACTACCCGACAAAGGACATTCAAATTGAAGGATGCTCAAGTGAGTCAATATGTTACTAAACCATCTAAAACGATACGGTACTAAACCATCTAAAACAAAAGGCCATTTTTTTTAGTCAATATGTTATTAAAGCATCGAAAACAAATGACGAAAACAAAAGATCATTTTATTGTTTTGGGCTCCAATAATGGTTTCCAATCACTTGTGTGTAATAAGAAAGACCATTTTTTTGGGGGCTCTAATGGTTTTCAATCACTTATGTGTAAGAGGAGTTATAAGGGTTTTCAATCACTTATGTGTAAGAGGAGTTATAAGGGTTTTCAATCACTTATGTGTAAGAGGAGTTGGGCCATCTCTATCACTAATGTGTAATTGGTTTCCAATCACTTGTGGAGTTGGACCATCTCTATCACTAATGCGTAATTGGTTTCCAATCACTTGTGGAGTTGGGCCATCTCTATCACTAATGTGTAATTGGTTTCCAAATCACTTGTGTATGATAAGAAAGACCATTTTTATTGGGCTCTAATGGTTTTCAATCACTTATGTGTAAGAGGAGTTCAAATGGTTTTCAATCACTTATGTGTAAGAGGAGTTGGGCCAACTCGATCACTAATGTGTAAGAGGAGTTGGGCCATCTCTATCACTAATGTGTAAGAGAGAGAGGAGTTGGAGGAGTTGGGCCATCTCTATCTCTAATGTGTAAGAGAGGAGTTGGGGCCGTCTCATTAGACTTGAGTCTCTTGAGCTTATTATTGATCGTTTAGAATGGCTTATTGATAAAATCTACAAGGTTGTATTTCTCGAAGGCATTGCTTATCACTTATGTGTAAGAGGACTTGAGCCTTTGGAGCTTATTATTGATTGTTTAGAATGGATTTTTTTATTATTATAAAATCTATAAGGTTGTATTTGTTGAAGGCATTGCCTTTGTTTCACCTCAGTGTTTTCATCGAGCTTGAGGAACATGAAGGTGCTTTTCTTGAAAATTTTTCCTTTGTTTTCCTCTTGTCTTTCCATCGGAGCTTGAGGAACATGAAGGTGCTTGTATTTCTTGAAAGCATTACTTTTTGTTTCAATTCTTGTCTTTCCACACCAAGCTTGAGGAGCATGAAGGTGCAATTGTAAAAGCAAAGTAAGAACTACGTTTAATGTTACCTATAAAGTCTCGTGAGGATTACAAAATATCAATGTGATGTGCAAAGTGCCCATAGTTAGCATTTGATAAGTGAGTTGATCCACTCATTAGTAAATAAGATAATACAAGGTTGTAGTGGTGATAATATCAAGGGATGGGTAGGTACCCTAGGTGGAGGCATATGTAAATCCTACATCTTGTTAGTGATAAATGAGCTATCCCAAAGTTTGCAATCCCTATGATATCAAGGGATAGGAAAGGGGACTTCCTTGTTGGAGGTACTAGAAAAGTCTTATTTCCCTTTTTGGTATTAAGAGATTTGATAGACTTGTCATTTATCATTGCTTGGGTTAAGTTGGAGTGATTGCCTCTATACTCTTGAGTTTAATGGAATTGTGCACAAGCACGTTTGATGGGTTAATCAAGTTTTAAATTTGGGTGGGCCTCAATATTAATCAGTGATTGGTTTCTAATATTACATGTCCATCACCATTTGACCTACTCCAATGGACTTGCATCTTAAAATTGTCCATAAATATACAAGGTAAAGGTGAGGTATATGAGATGATAGTCTCAAGGGTTAATATTGATGAAGAGGGTGTTGAGGTTAAGGCGTTAGTCATACTCAATGCCTGCCATTTCTCATTACTATGACATTATTAACAATGAAGTGCTTTGTTAAATTCCATCTATTCCAAAGGAATATCCCTTCATTTATCCTCTTTTCTCCATCAATACAAATACAAATACAAATGTCAATTTATTCAAAGTTAACTTTGTGCATTTTGAGGAAGGGTGAAATTTGGCTAGCGGTCTATCTTTTTCGATTGAAGGGTTGAATTGCCTTATGTGGACTAGTGTGATTAAAAGTGAAATCGAAAAGGAAAAATCCCTTGACTATGTGAATGAAGACAAAATCATGGTTACCCAAGTTTGTTTGGAGTTCACAAGATAGAGAAGCAACCTACATTATTCCAAATGTTCTCTTACAAATGCAAATGTCAATTTATTCAAAGTTAACTTTGTGCATTTTGAGGAAGGGTGCAATTTGGCCAGCGGTCTATCTTTTTCGATTGCAAGGGTTGAATTGCCTTTTGTGGACTAGTGTGATTAAAAGTGAAATCGAAAAGGAAAAATCCCTTGACTATGTGAATGAAGACAAAATCATGGTTACCCAAGTTTGTTTGGAGTTCACAAGATAGAGAAGCAACCTACTTTATTTCAAATGTTCTCTTAGATGGACCTCGAAGCGCTTAACCATGTGAATTAGCAAAACACTAGACACTACTTTGGATTCAAAAATCACTACAATTTGAAATGAGAAAGTATGAAGATCATGAATCATGTGAATTAGCAAAACACTAGACACTACTTTGGATTCAAAAATCACTACAATTTGAAATGACAGTTCGAAGATCATGCAAACTAGGAAACGAAAAAGAATGTTATGCGTTTAATTATATATGCATATCACACTACATCCACAAAAGGATGAGGTTTACTTGTGTTCCCATAAAATAATGTATATGCAACAAAATAAATATGATCTAGACAAGAAACAAATAGAAAACTACCTAATTAAAAAATGTACCCTCCCTCAAGAAACACATGCAACTTTGTGCTATAACTACCTAATTAAAAATGTACCCTCCAAGAAACAAATACAACACTTTGCTACAAGTACCTAAATAAGAAATGTATCCTCCTTTTGAAAAGATTGGTCCCAAAATAAATATGACCAACAAATAAATAGAGAACCTTGCTATATCTACCTTAATAAATGTACCCTCATTTTAAAAGAAGGATTGTTCTCTTATTATCAAACACACCAATTTCCAAAATATCTAAACAAGAAACAAATATAGAACATTGCTATAACTCTAAATAAAAAATTGTATCCTCCTTTTGAAGAAGAGATAGGAATCTTACACTGAAACACACCTATTTCCTCGAGAATTGAGAATTTTTAGCTGAAATTTTATGAATCCAAGTTTATTTAGATTAAAAGAGGGTTGAGAGTTGAAAGAGAAGTTTGACTAATTTTTTTTTTCCTTTCTTTTCATTATTTTTTTATTTGCTTTTATTTAGTTTCTTTTTTATCTTGAACTTTTATTGTTGGGTACTTATCGAATTTCTAATTTTTTGGTTAATATTTTCATTCCAATTTATTCTGATTTATTTTTTCTTTTATTTAAACTAATTTATTAATTTAATTGTTATATAGTTATCAAAAGTTTGAACGTTCATTTTGACGAAAAATTTATTATCTTTATTTTCGTTTAAACCAATTTATCAATTTAATTATTTAATGATGAAGATTTATGGTTAATTGTGTGCTCTTATTGAAATGTTTGATATTTTGGTTGAACACTTCACCCATCTTCAGGGACATAAAGCATGATGTAATTAAGCCATGGTTGTCAAACTATGAATAAATAGAGATAGAATATGACCGTTAGAGAAATGATATCGCTATTAAGGATAGTGAGATTGATTTTGAACATTGAATTTATAATTATTATTTTATTTTAGTGTTGAGGATTAGGGAATATAATAGAAGAAATAAATTTAATTTAATTTAATTTTAAGAAACAAAAATAAATTTAAGAAATAAAGTAATAAAATAATAAACTTATTTTTATAAAGTGTTCAATTTTATATAGAATTTGAAATGATAATTAAATATTGTTATTTATTTAGTATAATATTAATTTAATAGTGGATTGGAGTAAATTATAGGGGGAGAAAAATAAAGAAATAGCACAACGACATTAATAAATGTTGTTGATGAACGTTGTAGGTGTCAACTTAATATATGCTATATTATAAATCTAATATGCTAAATTAATATATTAATATATCAATTGTAAGATTAATATCAAAAACTCTTAAGATTATGAAGTCAAGGAATCATAAACCCAAGGGATTATTAATATAATAAATCCAAGGAATTAAAAAACCAATGAAATTAATATTATAAATCCAAGGAATTAAGAAACAAGGAATTATAAACCCAATGGATTATTAATATTATAAATCCAAGGAATTAAGAAACCAATGAGATTAATATTATAAATCCAAGGAATTAAGAAACCAATGGGATTAATATTATAAAACGAAATGATTAATAATCTAAGAATTTTTTTTTTTTTGTAAGCTTGGTAGGATTACATCTTTATCATGTGATCAGCGCAGAAAATTGAACCAATGACTTCACCTCGAGGAGTGCCTTAGCAAAGCACCTGTGGACAAACCCAAAGAATAAATATTGAAAATCCAAGGGAATAATAATACACCAAAAGAATTGATATTAAAAGCCCAAAGGATTATTAATATTACAAACCTAAGAAATAGTTAAACCCAATCCATTAATATTAAAACCCTTGGGATTAATATTAAAAACCCAAATGATTATTAATATTACAGATCCAAGCATAAATATTTCCGAGGTTTAATATTATTCCCTTGAGTTCACAATATCAATATCTTGTGTTTATTAATCTAAGGGTTCATATACTTAGGATTCCATTGACTTTATAATCCCAACGAGATTAATATTATTCCATTGACTTTATAATCCCAACGAGATTAATATTATAAACTCAAGGGCTTAATATAGAGAACCCAAAAAATTAATATTTTAAACCCTTGGGATTAATATTATAAACATAAGCGACTATTAATATTATAAACCCAATGAATTTATATGAAACTTAAGATTAATATTATAAACCCTATCATTAATATTATACCTTAGGATATGAACCATTAGATTAATAAACCCAAAGGATTGTTATTATAAACTCAAGGCACTAATAAACCTAAGGGTTCAATAATAAAAACTCAAAGGAATAGTATTAAACCCAAGGAATTAATATGGCAAGACTAAGGTATATAAAACGTAAGATAAATATCATAAATCCTGAAACAAACATGGTTGAGCATCGTTGGCTATTGTTGATTTTCATATTGAGAAAATCTTTGTCACAATGTGACGTTCAACCATGGTTGACCTTGATTGACCATCGTTGATTTTCATATTGAGAAAATATTTGTGACAATGCGACGTTGGACCATGGTTGACAATGATTATAAACCTAAGACATTTATATTAAACCTTAGGATTAATGTTATAAACCATGGTTGATTTTCATATTGAGACAATTTTTGTCACAATGGGGTGTTGGACCATTGTTGACCATGGTTGACCAATGTTGACCATGTTTGACCAATGTTGACCATGATCGGTCATTGTTGACTATGGTTGACCATAATTGATTTCCATATTGAAAAACCATTTGTCACATACCTAAGGGATTAATATTATAAACCCATGGGATATAAACCCTAAGACAAATATTATGAAACCAATGGAATTATAAACCCAAATGAATAACATTGAACCCTAACATTAATATTAAACCATAGGAATATAAACCCTAATATTAATAAACCAAAGGGATTATTATTAAAAACCGAAGAGATTAATATTAAAAACCTAAGAGACTAATATAATAAACCCTTAGGATTAATATTATAAATGTAAGTGACTATTAATATTATAAACCAAAGGAATTTATATTATAAACCCAAAGGACTATAAACACAACGAATTTATGTTTAAACCCTAGGATTAATATTATAAAACCTATGAATAATATCATACCCTTAGAATATGAACCCTTAGATTAATAAACCTAAGAGATTGATATTATAAACCCAAGGCACTAATAAACCCAATGGATTAATATTGTAAACCCAAGGAATATAAACTCTAAGATAAATATTATAAGACTAAAACAGACTAAAACAAACATGGTTGACCATAGTTGATTTTCATTTTTAGAGAACCTTTGCCGCAATGCGACATTGGACCATGGTTGACCATGATTGATTTTCATATTGAGAGAATTTTTGTGACAATGTGGCATTGGATCGTGGTTGACAATGGCTGATTTTCATATTGAGACAATCTTTGTCACAATGCGATGTTGGACCATGGTTCACCATGTTGAAAAGTGTGCAACAAGAAATGCTTGTTGAGAGTGCAACAAGATGATGGAGCTTAGTGAAAAGAGTCGCCTTCACTAAGTGGGCCCGCAGGCTATTTTTGGCGCAAGTCTATTTTTAGACTATGTCTATTTTTAGACATATGGATCATGTCTATGGATGATTGATCAAGTTGGGAAAAATAGATGGACTTCTATTTTTGATGAAAGTGTGAGTGATCACAGTGTGAGTGATTACAGTGTGAGTGATCACAGTGTGAGTGATCAAAGTCAAAAATAGAAAAGTCAAATATTATTATCTCACAATAATATTTGGACTATAAACTTAATCTTATTCTCTTGGAGCACTTCAGTTTGAGCTACGGAAGTGGCACATGCAGCTGTCAGAAGGAAATTCGTTTTTCTTATGAGTCAGTTGAGTTGTTGCATGCATGACTTCAGTTAGAACTCAAGTGAGTTGAGTTTAGTGGACTGGAGGTACAGTTGATGGAGTTGTGTTCAGTTTAGCTTTGTTAAACTAGTTGTATTTAGTCTAACTGATCAATAGACTAAAGATGAGTTGGGTGAATTAGTTATTAATTAATTCACAAATTATTAACTCATAATGCAACTATAGAATACATCAGTTAACTCAGTTGCATGTCAGTGCATGTTCAGTTCAGCAGGGACAGGTGTTAGAGGATCAGATTGCTATCAGTTGTGACTATAGCTATGCATGATGATTTGCACAATCAAAGGATTGAGTATGCCAATGAGTTTGCTCATGTATCTTCATGATATTATAGCTGTTGCTCACGTCCAACATAGTGTGGGTGACTATTTTGCAGTGTAAAATCGAGTTTGGGAAGCTATTCTCATCAGTTCTCGAGCAGGTTTGAGCAGTGGAGGCAGGCAAGCAGCGGGAGAGATTTGGAGATCAAATCTGAGCTGTATTGTGTGTAACAGGTGGAGATACTTGTGAGAAGTATTATGCTTTGTATTGTTACATGATTCAATCAATATAATATACAGATAGTGTGGGGTTTTTAGCGAGATGCTTTCCCCGGGATACATACTGTGTTTATGAGTTTGATTGATGCTTCTATGTGTGCCTGTGGATGTTTCTGCTTCTGTAATTTGATGATCAACGTAGAGGAGATTATGTATTATACATGTTCCGATTAAATTGTATGATCAGGATAATCTCTGTTGAATATGTGTCATATTATTCAAAATTTCTACATGGTATCAGAGCTAGATAATTGTAGAAAATTTTTTACATGGTATCGGAGCTGCTTGATTTGTAGAAGAGATTTTTACAGGACATCAAGCGAGGATTGATCATCGGGTTTATTATTCAGGAAGTGTTTACATTTTATTTCTTCAGGCAGAGTCTGTAATCGGGCCAGGTAGCCTCTGGATTCATCCTTCTTTTGGAAGGTGAGATATCTGGTGAATGCCCATACAGTTGATCTCTGTACAAGAAATACTTTGTTCTCACGAATTCTAGATCGGAAGCAGTTGAGTTTTGTGCTGGTGGAATTCGAATTTAATTCCAAAGCAAGAGATAAAACTCAGAAACATTCAGTTCGAGAATGGAGATAGTATGCCCCAGTATCTCACGAGGTTCACTCAGTGTCGAGATGAGCTGGGAAGTGTGGGGGTTACTGTTGATGATGAGGATGGTGAGTCTAGGACACCTTGACCTTCCTAAGAGTTGGCATAGCTACCAGGACTCGGTGAATGGAAGGGAGAAACTGCCAGGATGGGAGAGACTTTGGTCAGATCTTGTGCAGGAGGAGATTAGACGGAGCACCAGAGACAGTTCTTCATCCATGCAGGATGAGGAGAATTGTGCCTTAGTGAGTAAGGCGAAGAAGGGGAAGGGGAAGGTTTCTCTTTCCGAATCTTGTTCTTCCAATGATGGGAAGAAGGTTGACAAATCGAAAGTGCGATGCTTTCGTTGTCATGATGGAGACTTGGTGGTTGAGAGGGAGCGTATATTACCTCTCAACATGCAG
This sequence comes from Pinus tabuliformis, assembly GCA_031772625.1. Classification (NCBI taxonomy): domain Eukaryota; kingdom Viridiplantae; phylum Streptophyta; class Pinopsida; order Pinales; family Pinaceae; genus Pinus; species Pinus tabuliformis. The sequence continues at coordinate 870,442,907 of CM062817.1, forward strand.
AGCCAGAAGAAGTCTCAGACGATTGTGGAGGAGCCACGATTGGTGCAACAACTTCAGGAGATTGTGGAAGAGCCACAACAGGGGACGCTGAGAGGAGATCGAGTAGAGACATCTACTCATCCAGAGACCTCCAGTAGGGGGAAACTTCAAGCCAGGTGGGCTGAGGGATCGCATGCATCCATACCTCCAGGTAGGAGGTGGGGTGATGTGGATTGATCATCCCAAGGAGGAGGGGCAAGATCCTTGAGGTACCCAACCTCTTTGATGAGACCTTGCTACGGGAGCCCCGATGTGTAGTAGCAGGAACTGACTGATTGGGTAGAGACAGATGCGGATGGAGCGACAGAGAGAGCGACAGTGCAGGGAATCCCAGGACAGCGCATAGCTAGCAGGCTGTAGCAATGCGAGAGACACAAGTGTTTTGCACAGTGTTAGGTGGCACAGAGAGGTGTGCAATGGTGCGAGATGCATGGAGATGTTGCAGTAGCGCAGATGTCAGAGAGGGAGCACTTGTCAGCAGCAGGTAGAGCTTCAGCATCAGAGGATGTTTCTATCCCAACGGGGAGGTCAGTTGGGAGGTGCAGTGCGGATGCAATGCTGGGAGATAGAACCAGCAACAGCACGGATGCAGTCAGAGATCAAAGTGACAGAGGCTAGAGCAGTCAGATACTGAAGAGCACAGAGATGCAGAGTTTCAGTTGACAGAGGCAATAGCAGTCAGAGACTTTGATGACAGAGCAAGTGGACCGGCCAAATGTGTTGCATGGAGAACATTCCAGAGTTACAGGATCGGGTTTGAGAGGAAGCCTTTCTTGTTGAGAGGGAGTGTTGAAAAGTGTGCAACAAGAAATGCTTGTTGAGAGTGCAACAAGATGATGGAGCTTAGTGAAAAGAGTCGCCTTCACTAAGTGGGCCCGCAGGCTATTTTTGACGCAAGTCTATTTTTAGACTATGTCTATTTTTAGACATATGGATCATGTCTATGGATGATTGATCAAGTTGGGAAAAATAGATGGACTTCTATTTTTGATGAAAGTGTGAGTGATCACAGTGTGAGTGATCACAGTGTGAGTGATCAAAGTCAAAAATAGAAAAGTCAAATATTATTATCTCACAATAATATTTGGACTATAAACTTAATCTTATTCTCTTGGAGCACTTCAGTTTGAGCTACGGAAGTGGCACATGCAGCTGTCAGAAGGAAATTCGTTTTTCTTATGAGTCAGTTGAGTTGTTGCATGCATGACTTCAGTTAGAACTCAAGTGAGTTGAGTTTAGTGGACTGGAGGTACAGTTGATGGAGTTGTGTTCAGTTTAGCTTTGTTAAACTGTTGTATTTAGTCTAACTGATCAATAGACTAAAGATGAGTTGGGTGAATTAGTTATTAATTAATTTCAAAGTCAAAAATAGAAAAGTCAAATATTATTATCTCACAATAATATTTGGACTATAAACTTAATCTTATTCTCTTGGAGCACTTCAGTTTGAGCTACGGAAGTGGCACATGCAGCTGTCAGAAGGAAATTCGTTTTTCTTATGAGTCAGTTGAGTTGTTGCATGCATGACTTCAGTTAGAACTCAAGTGAGTTGAGTTTAGTGGACTGGAGGTACAGTTGATGGAGTTGTGTTCAGTTTAGCTTTGTTAAACTGGTTGTATTTAGTCTAACTGATCAATAGACTAAAGATGAGTTGGGTGAATTAGTTATTAATTAATTCACAAATTATTAACTCATAATGCAACTATAGAATACATCAGTTAACTCAGTTGCATGTCAGTGCATGTTCAGTTCAGCAGGGACAGGTGTTAGAGGATCAGATTGCTATCAGTTGTGACTATAGCTGTGCATGATGATTTGCACAATCAAAGGATTGAGTATGCCAATGAGTTTGCTCACGTATCTTCATGATATTATAGCTGTTGCTCACGTCCAACATAGTGTGGGTGACTATTTTGCAGTGTAAAATCGAGTTTGGGAAGCTATTCTCATCGGTTCTCGAGCAGGTTTGAGCAGTGGAGGCAGGCAAGCAGCGGGAGAGATTTGGAGATCAAATCTGAGCTGTATTGTGTGTAACAGGTGGAGATACTTGTGAGAAGTATTATGCTTTGTATTGTTACATGATTCAATCAATATAATATACAGATAGTGTGGGGTTTTTAGCGAGATGCTTTCCCCGGGATACATACTGTGTTTATGAGTTTGATTGATGCTTCTATGTGTGCCTGTGGATGTTTCTGCTTCTGTAATTTGATGATCAACGTAGAGGAGATTATGTATTATACATGTTCCGCTTAAATTGTATGATCAGGATAATCTCTGTTGAATATGTGTCATATTATTCAAAATTTCTACACACCATGAATGACCATGGTTGTCACAATATGATATTGAACCATTCGATCAAATCTTTGTCACAATGTGACCATAGTTATTGACCATAGTTAAACATGATTAACCATGGTTGATTTTCATATTGAGACAATTTTTGTCACAACGTGATGTTGGATCATGGTTGACCATTGTTGATTTTCTTATTGAGACAATCTTTTTCACAATGCGACGTTGGACCATGGTTGGCCATGATTGATTTTCATATTGAGAGAATTTTTGTCACAATGCGGTATTAAGACAATCTTTGCCATAATGCGACATTAGACCATGGTTGACCATAGTTGACCATGGTTGTTGAAATATGACGTTGAACCATGAGATAATATTTGTCACAATGTGACCACGATTATTGAACAAGGTTGATCATTATTGATTTTCATATTGGGAAAATATTTCTCACAATATGACGCTGGACCATGGTTGACTTCAGTTGATATTCATATTGAGACAATCTTCGTCACAACGTGGTGTTGGACCATGGTACATTATAATTGACCATGTTTGACCAGTGTTGACCATGGTTAACCATGGTTGACCATAGTTGACCATAGTTGACCATGATTGCTTTCCATATTGAGAAAATATTTGTCACAAACCCTTATTGGGATTATTAAAAACCTAAGGGATTAATAAACTCAAGCGATTAATACTAAAAACCTAAGGGATTAGAAACCCAAGAAATTTATATTATAAACCCAAGGGATTTACATTAAACCCTAGGAATAATATTATAAACCCTATCAATAATATTATACTCTAGGAATATGAACCCTTGGATTAATAAACTCAAAGGATTGATATTATAAATCCAAGGCACCAATAAACCCAAGAGACTAATACTAAAGACCCAAAGGAATAATATTAAACACAAGGGATTAATATTGTAAACCCAAGGTATATAAACCTTAAGATAAATATTATAAACCCTAAACAAATTTGGTTGACCACAATTGACCATTGTTGATTTTCATATTGAGACAATCTTTGCCACAATGCGATGTTGGACCATAGTTGAACATGGTTGATTTTCATATTGAGCCAATCTTTTCCATAATGCAACATTGGACCATGGTTGACCTGGTTGTCACAATGTGATATTGGACCATTACACAATCTTTGACACAATGTGACCATGGTTGATTTTCATATTGAGATAATCTTTGCCACAATGCGATGATGGACCATAGTTGACAATGGTTAATGATGGTTGATGATGATTGAAAATCTGTCACAATGTGAGGTTGGACCCTAGTTGACCATGGTTGAGCATGTATGATTTTCATATTGAGACATCTTTGTCACCATGAGATGTTGGACCATGGATGACCATGGTTATTGACCATGGATGACCGTGATTGACCATGGTAGATTTCCATATTTAGACAATCTTTGTCACAATACGATGTTGGACCGTGGTTGACCATGACAGACCATGATTGATAATGATTGACCATGGTTGATGTTCATATTGAGACAATCGTTGTCACAATGCGACATTGGACCATGGTTGACTATGACTTACCATGATTGAACATGGTTGGCATGGTTGAACATGGTATATCATGGTTGATTTTCATATTGAGACAATCTTTGTCATAATGCGATGTTGGACCATGGTTGTCAAAAAGTGATGTTGTACCATGAAACAATCTTTGTCACAATGTGACCATGCTTATTAACTATGGTTAACCATGATTGATTTTCATATTGAGAAAATCTCTCTCAAAATACAACGTTGGACCTTGGTTGACCATGGTAGACCATAATTGACCATGTTTGACCAATGTGGACCATGATTGACCTTGTTTGACCATGGTTGACCATCATTGCTTTCCATATTGAGAAAATCTTGGTTACAAACCCATATTGGCATTATTATAAACTTAAAGGATGAATAAATCCAATGAATTTATATTATAAACCCAATGGATTATAAATCCAAGAGATTTATATTAAACCCTAGGAATAATATTATAAACCCTATCAATAATATTATATCCTAGGAATATGAACCGTTAGATTAATAAACCCAATGGATTGATATTATAAACCAAGGCACTAATAAACCCAAGGGATTAATATTGTAAACCCAAGCTATATAAGCCTTAAGATAAATATTAAAAACCCTAAAACAAACATGGTTGACCATCGATGATTTTCATATTGAGACAATCTTTGTCACAATGCGAGTTGGACCATTGTTGACCATGATTGATTTTCTTATTGAGAGAATATTTATCAATGCGACATTGGACCCTGGTTGACAAAAATTGACGATGGTTGACCATGGTTGATTTTCATATTGAGACAACCTTTGTCACAATGTGATGTTGGACCAAGGTTGACCATGGTTGTCACAATGTGACGTTGGACCATGAGACAATATTTGACACAATGTGACCATGGTTATTGACTATGATTGGTTTTCATGTTGAGACAATCTTTGTTACAATGTGACGTTGGACCATGGTTGACAGTGGTTTATGATGGTTGACCATCATTGACCATGGTTGACGATGGTTGACATATGGTTGATGTTCATATTGAGACAATATTTGTCACAATGTGACGTTGGACCATGGTTGACCATGACTGACCATGATTAACCATGGTTGATTTTCATATTAACCATGATTTACCATAATAGACCATGGTTGACCACGATTGATTTTAAGATTGAGAGAATATTTGTCACAATGAGACGTTGGACCATGGTGGACCATGATTGAACATGGTTGACCATGGTTGATTTTCATATTGAGGGAACTTTGTCACAATGTGACGTTGGACCATGGTTGACCATGATTATAAACTCAAGAGATTTATATTAAACCCTAGAATTAATATTATAAACCTTATGAATAATATTATACCCTAAGAATATAAACCCTTAGATTAATACACCCAAGGGATTGATATTATAAACCCAAGGGTCTAATAAATAATAATAATAAACATTTTCTAATAATAAAATAATTGATCCAATCTTTATAAATAAATATTAATAATTAATAATCGTAAATCTTTGTGAATTACAAGCGTCTTTTTGTTTTCGTACGTGGGTTAGTGGCTATAAATGTCATATTATGTCTTTATTACCAACGATTAGAGAAATATCTATAGTCCAACAAAAAATCATTAAAGAAAACTTTCAATTTGGATTGGTGTAAGTCTAAATCTTATTTTTACAATAGTTTGAATATCATTATCACACTAATTCCATGGCATAGGAGATTTTACAATATATTAAAATTTAACATTAAATTACATTAATTTTAAATATCTTATTATTATTATTATTTTAATGAAAATATCAAATAAAAATTAAAGAGAAAAATATTTTTAAATAAAATAAATTTTAAATAATAATAATGATAATAATTCATGAATCTTAGGAAAAATATAATAGTTCATAAATTCTAAGCCATAACAATGATAAAGTGTTAAAAATAATAAAAATGACAATTATAAATATTTAAACACAATGCCAAAAGGAAAAAAGATTGTAGGCATTTGTATAAGAGTTTATTTATTTTTATGTCCATATGATCCATGAGCACTAAATTTTGGATCCATATCTTGAGCATACACCATTGTGTTTAACATTGGAATTCATGTTTAATGTAGATCTCATTAGAAAATAAGAATTTATAATGAACTTGGGGACATTTGTTGAAGGTGATAATTTGATAAAAAAAATAATAGCCTTAAAAAAAACCAACTTATTTTATTATTCCTATAAACTATTTGATTTTTATCATTCTTTTATTTTATTTTATACCAAATCCAACATGACTAAATAAAATTCCTCACATTTTTCATTCCCACACATTTTTAAAATTAAAAAAAGTGACATAAATTCCAATATCTACATCTTCCCTACTTCATTTCTTTTTAATATTTTAACATATTTATTACTAAAACTCAATGTACCATACATACAAAGTTTTTTTTTAATATTCTAACATTTCTGATATTAAAACTCAATATACTATATATATAGTCTTTATTGAATATATATATATATATATATATATTTTAAGTAAATAATATAACTTTTTTCGGGTTTATGTTTCTCATTTATTTATTACACTTATAAAGTAATTTATAAAACATTCGTTTCAAATATAAAAATGACATTATGTGCTAACCCAAACGAAAGCTCTGAAAATTGAATTCCCTTTCATGGTTTTATATTCGACACCTCAACGAATCAAATGGATTTCTCTTAATCATAGCTCTGGAATTCTCAAATTCTCTTTATACATTTTAAATTCTACACTAGAGTGGTTGTGTGTGGATATGGTTGCTCTCCCCATTCTATGGAAATCAAACCCTCTAGCTTTAGAATATGGTTAACGTTGAATAATGCCAAGAATAATTTGAAGAAAAATGTAAACCATTTAAATAATAAAAAAAAATTGAGAGCAAGAATCATACCATCTGATCACAACAACCAGAGTAATTATTGATAAAATGAATTTAAGTGATCGAATATAAGGGCTCGGCTATGGTCTTGTTGACAGACATCACTAGGGAATCAAATTCCCCGACATTCAACCCTGAATAGCTGTAATTATTTTACCTTCTGCAAAATTGTAACAAAGACGAGTATGTATATATATATATATTGAATAGTGGTAATTATTTTATCTTCTGCAAAATTGTAACAATGATATATATATTTTACCTTATTAAAGAAAGAGCAATGATATATATATAAAATGTAAGAACTCTGGACATCACATATCTCCAAAATGGTATGATATTGTCCACTTTGAGCCTAAGCCCTCATGGATTTGCTTTTGGGCTTTACCTCAAAAGGCCTCATACCAATGGAGATATTTGTCCATCCTTATATACCCATGATCCTCTCCACCTCTAGTCAATGTGGGACTTTGGTCATATACCCAACAATCCTCCCCTCGAACAAAGGACCATCAAGCCTCCCCTCAAATGATTATCCATCCGTCCACTCTCTACCAACCAGGATTCTCCGCTCCAATGCGTTGGAAGCACACGCCTTACATGGAGCACCACCTGCCTCGAGAGCTTGCTCTATCCCAGGTCAACTCCTCTTCACCGTGTTGGGACCAGGACACGTCCATGAAGAATCCGGAGCACACCGCCTGTCTAACCGAGCTCATCCACGGATCCCATCGTGATATTACCACATATCTCCACAATGGTATGATATTGTCCACTTTGGGCCTAAGCTCTCATGGATTTGCTTTTGGGCTTTACCCCAAAAGGCCTCATACCAATGGAGATATTTGTCCATCCTTATATACCCATGATCCCCCCACCTCTAGTCAATGTGGGACTTTGGTCGTATACCCAACAATCCTCCCCTCGAACAAAGGACCATCAAGCCTCCCCTCAAATGATTATCCATCCGTCCACTCTCTACCAACCAGGATTCTCTGCTCCAATGCGTTGGAAGCACACGCCTTACATGGAGCACCACCTGCCTCGAGAGTTTGCTCTATCCCAGGTCAACTCCTCTTCACCGTGTTGGGACCAGGACACGTCCATGAAGAATTCGGAGCACACCGCCTGTCTAACCGAGCTCATCCACGGATCCCATCGTGATATTACCACATATCTCCACAATGGTATGATATTGTCCACTTTGGGCCTAAGCCCTCATGGCTTTGCTTTTGGGCTTTACCCCAAAAGGCCTCATACCAATGGAGATATTTGTCCATCCTTATATACCCATGATCCTCCCCACCTCTAGTCAATGTGGGACTTTGGTCGTATACCCAACATAAAATTTTATCAAATTTCTATGTTGATAAGAATTTTGATCACTATTATTAACATATCAAGTTTTTATATTAATAAGAATTTATAGTCTTTTTTTTTGGAAGTTTGGCAGGATTATATCTTCATCATGTCCAATATATCACTCCAATCGGGGCGAGGAATTGAATTGGTGACTTCACATCAAGGAGTGCCTTAACAGAACATCCGATCATTGCCTATCCAAGACTCCGTGGACACTGGCATCATTAATATAAAAATATCCAATGTACAATTTTTTTTATTTTTCGAACTATTTTTTCTGGGTCATGGTACTCTATATAGCAAGGAAAATTTTAATCACAAAGGTGCTATGCCACTGTAGTCAACTTAAATACTATATAACAAGGAAATTTTAATTACAGAGTATTAATAACAAGGTTTCTTCAAGTACACAGACTGCTTCGATCTTGCCGGCCACGAGTCCATGCATTGGACAAGCAACAAAGAAAATGATAATAATACGACAAAGTTTAGCTTGGACAAGGTTTTAGGTCTTAAGACGCTAGGAGAGATCCAATTAGGTTTGGATTTTAGCCCCGGGACTGGAACCTTTGTTGCTTTGTCGCAGGCCCGAAATGTTACCATTGTCATTGCTACGCTTAACCTCAGAATGCCCATATGCAAGTGATTCGAAATCCATGTGGATGAATGGTATTTTAGTTCGTTTCGTAGGGAGATGAGTGATGAGTGCCACCATTGCCACCGCCAACCAAATTTCACCGCCGTAAAATTAAATAATTTTTTTTCCATTGCTTTGCTCTCCCTCGCGCCACAGTCGTGGATGTGCGACTCAGGCGGAGCATATTCCAGTATGAGGGAAATGTTGTCTTAGTATATGACGGAGATGTTGTCACGTAACGTTACATTAAAAAATATGTAATGTTACATTAAAAAAAATAGATGTGTCGGCTAATATATATTGGCGCTCTACAACCTAGTATATGAGGGAGACATTAAAAATATTAAAATATATATATGTGTCGGCTAATATATGTTGTATATGTTGAAGATATGTGTAATGTTACTTAAAAAAAATAATTAAATAAAAATTGTGTCGGCTAATATGTGTTGTATATGTTGAAGATATGTGTAATGTTACTTAAAAAAAATAATTAAATAAAAAATTGTGTTGGCTAATATTAACAAACTTAATTTGAAAATGATATATATAAAATTTAAAAAGAGATTGATTAGCTTATTCATCGAATAACAAAGAAAATTAGGTAAAGGAAGCAGATGATTCAATTGGGCATATCCTGTAATAATAATCAAGTAAATTTTGTGGCATTTAGGTTTTCTGTTGTGTGATTTTTGTAATAATAATAATCCAATAAATTTATATTTCGTGGCGTTCAATTTTTCGGTTGTGTGATTTCTGTAATACTGTAATAATAATAATCAGGTAAATTTCAGGTTTTCGGTTGTAGGAAGGTAAACTCAATATAATGGAAGGTGCTCAATAAAATTAGTAGGAGTGAGGGGAAATATTGAGTAGAATGTAATATTTAGGGTGGGGTGTGACCTGAAATATTAGGTAAAATTTAATAATATTACATTTTAATTAGTATTTCTCCCCACCATTGGCCACTATTTATTAGGTGGAGGTAGTTATAAATATTGGATAACATATAATATTGTAATATTATATTTTATGTAATCAATATATTTGTAACAATTAATATAGATGTGTTCCATCTATAAATTTAATTAATAAGCGGATAAAAACTTAATATTTACACTATGACAAGATTTTTAATCATGAGTATGGAATGAGGGAGAGATGAAGATGGAAGAGATTTTATTTTAATTTAATTTTATTACAATTTTTAATTAAATCTAAGAGAAAAAAGATTATAATTACTTTTGAGGTATATATAAACCCTCCATCCTCATGACTACTAACAATATTTTCATAAAGATTAAATGGAGGTTTTAATAAATTAAAAAATGAGAATACCTTTATATATACATATGTGAAATTGATATAATATAAATAATATTATAATGAACTAGGATAGATGCATCTTAACCAAAGATCCAAGCGAAGTGAGAAAGAAAAGTGATTAACAATGATATAGGAAAGATAATGCGTGATTCTTTTAATTTTTTTATTATTGTATTTTCTTTAACATGATTGATCCAAAATATAGATTTAATATTTTACAACCAATTATGTTTTTTTATTAATTTAGATACTTTCTTAAATACAATACAATGGGATCATATTTAAGAAAGAGAGTGAGATGGAGGGGGAATAGAGTGTGGGAGAGAGACATAGAGGTGAGAGACACAGTGAGAGAGAGAGGAGGGGGAGAGAGGGATGGAGAGAGATGGATTTGGAGGGGGAAAGAGAGGGAGTGACAAGGGAGAGATGAAGATGGAATGAGGGAGAGAAGAGATGAGGGAAGAGAGAGAAAAGGAGAGGATAAAGATAGGGAAAGAAGGGGAATAGAGAGACATGGAGACATAAATATGGAGGGGGGAGAGAGGGGGAGAAGGAGAAGGAGAGAGGGAAGGATATTGTGACAGAGTTGGAGGGTGGAGAGAGAGTGTGTGTATGATGGGGAGAGAGACAGAGGGAGGTGAGAAAGAGATGGAGTTGGAAGGGGAGGAAATACATAGAGAGAGAAATGTGGAGAGGGAGTGGCAAGGGAGAGATGGAGAGTCAGTGAGATAGAGAGATAGTGTATGTTTTGGGGGTGAGAAGGAGAGACAATGGGAGATAGAGATATAGATGGGGTGGGTGAGAGGGTAGAAGAGAGAGGAAAAGAGAGGAAGGGAGGAAGAGGGATAGATAGGATATAGAGATGGAGGGGGTACAGAGAGAAGGGGAAGAGATAGAGAGGGAAAGAAAGATGGAGAGATATATGGATAGATAGATAGATATGGGGGAGAGAGAGAGTGTGTGACATATGTTTATGGGGTTGAGATAGAGAGACAAATAAGGAGAGATGGAGGGAGGTATAAATATAGATGTCAGGGGGAGAGAGGAAAGAAGAGAAAGACAGAGAAAGTTAGGGAGAGGCAGATAGAGTGAGATGGGAGAGAGAGGGAGGGGAAGAGAGAGAAGGAGAGGGGGGTAGATAGACACAGAATGGAAGGTAGAGAGAGAGGGAAGAAGGAAGAGTCTCACAGAGACAAATAAAAACATAGAAGTTAGATCTAGAAAGTCATGAATATTTTAGATTTTCACTAAAATAGATGTATTGATTGTTGGGTGTGGACCCTGATTATCTTCTTTATTCAGAGGTATCACCGCATTGGACCTGTTGGTACCATTCCATGACCTTATTTTTCCTCTTGAAACACATCATTTGTCTACCTTTTCCCTCCATAGATCCCTTATATTCTTTGAAATTGATTAGTTAACAGTATTATAGTTGTTAGTTTGCATTAAAGTTAGTTTATGAGTTTTTATGTTAGAAATTAGGAGTTTTTAATAAAAAGGTTATAGGAAGTTACAACATCCTGTAAATGGTTCATCATCTGACACGTGGCATGACATGCAAGCTAAAGCAAGGAATAGGAATGAAAACTAGAATGTACAAGCATGGAGAAACATCGATCCTACAGCGAATCCAACACTCCTTGTTATGCAGTCAACACTGGTCAAAGCCCCAGCGTTTTGGTGACAAACTTAGCAACAACCATAGGTTTCCAAACCGGTTTCGATTTGTTTCTTTTTGGGAATCAGTTTTGAATGGAAATGACCCAAAAATCATTCCATAGTAAAAGTGGAAACAACAGCATAGTGAATGTACATTCAATCCAAATGAAAATAGTGTATTATTTGTTTTTAAAAACACGGATGTAGTTACAGTTACATATTTGTTGATCTTTGTATATCATTTTGAAAACAAAGCTTTTGTATGATCTTCAGAACTTAATACGAGAACTCGATTACAGTCACGGATTCATTATAACATTGTTCATGCGTTAATACCTTAGTTTCTTGAGCGTATTCCAGTATACTGTTGAAACGTGGACGGGCCCTGCGTGGACGGGTATACTGCCATTTTCATTTCATTAGCAGCTTTTGAATATTGAATAGCATGCATAGTGATTAGAGTTATGCTTATGATTTCGTTGATTCAATTAGCAATCCTTATGAATGGTGTTTATGGTGATAGCTTAAAGGATTTATCGTTAAGATCATTGAATTGTATCTTGTAAGAGATCTGATCCATCGTTATATTTTTAAAGCATCCTCATAGACTCTGTTTGCATGTATTTAAATTTGTAGTATGCTTTTGATCTTTCATGAATGTTGAGTGTTAAATGCTGAGTGTTAACTAGACAGAGCTTTTACGCACAACATCCTTGTAAGGGGATTAAAATCTCGGTCTAGCAATACACAGTGTCTTTAGGACAGTTAGATGAGTTGAATGACCTGAGTGTTAAGAGTGATAGGGAACTTATCTTAACCTTCCGTAAAGAAGTACTGTAACCCACCACAATGAACACTTAGTTAGGAATCCTTTATGTCTATAGATTTTAGATGCATGCCTCGAAGTTTACTTACCCTAGTCGATAATAAATTTAGCCTAATCTAGCACCCTAGGTTTGTCACTACATTTTGGCGCCGTTGCCGGGGAGGCGTAGTTAGAGGATTTCAAATTTTATTTTTAATAAACAAAAACAAGCAAAAACATAGATTTAGAAGTCATGTTTACTTATGCCTAGATCTAGAGATAATAAAGGTAGATTCACAAAAACCCCCATCCAAAAACTAACCTACCATTAGGAGCAGACCCTTTAGAAAACATTGAACACACCACACCTGCTGAGGAAGTCACCATACGAGAATTAGAGGATAAACAAAAATCAGGGCAAAGACTCACACTCATCGAGAGGAAAATTCTATTAGCACACAAATCACAGAAGAAACACTTCCCTGGATCCTCTATGCAAGGAGAAAGTAGCACAGTGACTCAACAATATTTCTTTAATATTCTCTTTGAAACAAGTGACACTGAAGAAGGAACAGAGGAACCTATCAAAATGGATGAGGAAGGAGATGGATCAATACCAAATCAAGGTCAAAGAGACGAGGAAGAGTCAACCTTTAAATTTCCTATTCAAGAACCACAAGAAGATGATGACATAAAAATGAAAAACATACCTCCATCTGTGCTACCAAACTTTTATGGCATGGCTTCAGAAGACCCAGATTCATTCTTGTTTGAGTTTGACATTGTATGTCGAACATATGGTTACACAGATGATGCCCATAGGCTTAGACTCTTCCCAGCAACATTAAAAGCATCAACATTAAGATGGTTCATGGGGCTTGGTGAACATGCGATAAATGATTGGGATGGCATGAGAAGAATATTCCTAAAGAAATACCAACCTTATTGTAGATCGAAAGATTCCAAAGATGATATCTTTAGGATGAACCAACAAGAGGATGAAAATTTAGAGGAATACTTAGAACGATTTGTTTACAATTTACAAAAATCCAAACACCGAACCATGCCTCTTGATTTGATTCGAACAATATTATTGAAAGGAATTCGAGAGGAATACTTAGATGATATTAACTTGATGGGCAAAGGTGATATTTCCACTTTACCTTTTGAAGAAATTGCTGAGCTATGTGAAAAGTATCCTAGGAGCAAAGCCAAAATTGGAAAAAGAACCATATCATCCAAAGCCACAAAATCTGCTTCAGCAAGTGTCACAAGGGCTGAAATAGGGAACCTGTTAGAGGAATTCAAAACAGAACTGTTAAGTACCTTAGGAACTCAAATTGACACTTTAAAAGCTAAGAAGAGACAAGAAGAGGAAGATCAGATGATGGCTATCTTTTGCCCAAAATGCCGGAAGAAACATGCCTTAAAAGACTGCCCATTAGAAAATATTCAAGTTTGTGCCTTTTGTACTGAAAATCATGATATATTTCATTTCTCTAAAGTCAAGGTTTTGCAGAGTTGTAATGTGGTAGCTAATGCAGATATGGAAAATGTGTATTACATGGGCGCAAAGAGACCATGGCAGCCAAAACCAACACCTCAAGGTATGTTCCCAAATCAGAATTTGCAATTTCCTGTACATGATCAGATGTATGCTCAGAATTCATGGAATGTACCCATGCCATGGCAGCACCAAAATTACCCCCAACAACAATGGAGACCATCTCAACAATACTCTCAACAATATCATTCATATCCTCAATCATACCAACCATACTCGCAGCCATATCAACAATATCATCAGCCATACTCGCCATATCCTCAATCATATCAGCAATATCCTCAGCAACAAGTTGTTTACCCACATCAACCTCAACCCACTCAACAAGCATTGCCTGCTCCTCCACCAATAAATCCAACACAATTACAACTTCCATCTAACTCACAACCTCCCAGACCTACTCAAATCCCTGCTCAACCTGTACCAAATCCAAATAACAGAGCAGAGAGGCCAGCCTACAATGTAGATGAGGGAACCTCATATCCCACATTACCCTTGCAAAATATCAATTTGAGGTCTGGTAAGGTACTTCACAAAGAATCTCCAACAACTGATAAATAAGAAGAAAATGAAGAAAATGAAAATGAAACTGCAAATCAAAGAAAACAAAATGATGACACCAAAAATAAACAAATGTAACCTTTGCATCCACCACCTTTTCCAGACCGATTAGTCCAAACAAAACTTCCAATGTCTATACCATAGTTTGATGTTTTAGATGAGCTCAAGAATGTCTATATAAAAATTCCACTACTACAAGCCATAAAAGACATTCCCATATATACTAAAGCAATCAAAGAACTGTGCCTTAAGAAGCCCACTAGGAAAAGGGTTGATCCACAAACCATTCATGTTATTGGACATTTAGCTGGCCTTATGACAAACACCATCTCCATGGAAAAGTATGCTGATCCTGGTATTCCCAGAGTCACTACAATCATTAACAACATACATATTCCAAACACCTTAATAGATCTTGGGGCCGCAATAAATGTCATGACTCTTGAAACCATGAAAACACTCCAGCTCACAAATTTGCAACACACAACAATTGTTCTAGAACTCGCTAATAGGTCTAAAGTGATTCCTGAAGGGATTTTGGAGGACATAATCGTTTCACTGGACTCTTTGGAGTATCCAGTGGACTTTTTAGTTCTTCAACCCAAATCCAATTTAGGAGGGCACCCTATCATCCTTGGTAGACCATGGTTAGCAACTGCTGATGCATTCATAGGATGTGGATCGGGTAATATGATCATTTCATGAGGAACTGAAAGAAAACAACTCACTCTTTACCCATCAGCACAATCACTAGTAGTAGCACACAATTTATGGCTTGACGATAAATACAATGACAAAGAAGAAGTACAATCTGTTTTTAGCATCAACCAAATTTATGATTTTCAAGAACATAATAATGATGATTTGGTAGAATTGTTCCTTTCTCAACCTGATATTTCCAAAAATTTGAGAAATGACCAATATCATGCTGCATATGAACTTTTAGACCAAAATTTTCAGGAAACATGCACCATTCAATCTTTACAAACAACATTCCACAATATTTTTCCCATCCAATCCATCACAAACACACAGAGTAAGACCATAGAGATTAGTCCAGGAAAAACTTTGAATATTGGCACTCACCTAGACTCATCTTAGCAAGAGAAATTGATTCAATTATTGAGAAAATACCAGAAAGCATTTTCTTGGGACTACACCGATATGCACGGGATTCACCCTGAAACATGCACTCACCATATTTATACCGATACTACTATCAAACCAGTGAGGCAACCACAGAGACGAATGAACCCCATGCTCTAGGATATTGTTAGAGAGGAATTCCAAAAACTGTTGAAAGTTAATTTTATCTATCCTATCTCTGACAGTCAGTGGGTATCCCCATTGGTAGTAGTGCCCAAGAAAAATGGTAAGTGGTGGATTTGTGTCGATTACAGACAATTGAACAAAGAAACGCTCAAAGATTATTTCCCACTACCATTTATTGACCAAGTGCTAGATACATTAGCTGGGAAATCATCATTCTCTTTTCTTGATGGTTTCAGTGGCTACAGCCAGATCAGAATAACCTTAGAGGACCAGGACAAAACCACTTTTACTTGTCCCTGGGGCACTTATGCTTATAATGTTTTTCCATTTGGACTTTGCAATGCTCCAGCTACATTTCAGAGAGCTGTGTTAGCTATTTTTGTTGATTTAGTTCATGATTGCGTTGAAGTTTACATGGATGATTTTTCAGTGTATGGCGATTCATTTGAGCATGCATTAGAAAACCTTGAAAAAGTTTTGAAGAGATGTATTGAAGCTAATTTGTCCCTAAGCAATGAAAAGTGTTTTATGATGCTAAATGAGGGGATAGTATTAGGCCACTATATTTCTTTTCAAGGCATTAAAGTTGATCCATCGAAAATCCAGATCATTGTCAATTTTCCAATTCCGAAGACTCAAAAAGAGGTGAGAAGTTTCCTTGGGTATGCAAGCTACTAAAGAAGGTTTATTGAACATTTTAGTAAAATAGCTTCACCTTTGTTCAAGCTTCTAGCCAAAGATGTACTTTTCAACTGGAATGAGAATTGCCAGCAAGCATTTGAACACTCAAAAAGAAGTTGTCAACCACACGAGTCTTCAAAGGACCTAACTGGAACCTTCCATTTCACATCTTTACAGATGCATCTGATACTGCAGTAGGTGCCTCATTGGGCAAAAAAGAGGAGTCTTGTCATTATGCTATCTATTTCATTAACAAAAATCTAACACCTGCAGAATTAAACTACACAGTCACAGAAAAAGAAATGCTTGCCATCATATATGCTGTGAATAAATTCCGACATTATATAACTGGTTATGAAGTTTTTGTACATACTGACCATTCTGCCATTAGGCATTTAATGAATAAACCAGTAACTAGTGGCAGAGTTACCAGATGGTTATTATTGTTGCAGGAATTTAACATCACAGTGTTAGATAGACCAGGTAAGGAGAATCAGGTGGCAGATTTTCTTTCTAGACTGCAAAATCAAGGTGAGGTTGTTTCGGTTGAAGATTCTTTTCCAGATGAAAATATATTTGCAATTTCAATAGTGAATCCTTGGTATGCTGACTTGGCCAATTATTTTTCTACAGGAAGAACACCTCCATACTTTACTCCAAAGGAAAAGAAGAGGCTAGTCAAACAAAGTGCTCGATACTCATGGATTAATGGCGATTTATTTTACACTGATTATGATATGATTATTAGACGATGTGTAAGAAATGATGAGATAATTGATATTTTAAAATCTTTCCATGATGAACCGTGTGGTGGGAATTTTGCAGCTAAGCGAACAACATTCAAGATTCTTAGTCTTGGATACTACTGGCCATCCATTTTTAAGGATTCCAAGAAGTACGTGAAGAGTTGTGATAGCTGCCAAAGAATGGGCAGGCCAACAGCTACAGATGAGATGCCACTTCAGCCCCAAGTCCACCTAGAGCCATTTGAATGATGGGCTCTAGATTTCATAGGACCCATTAATCCAACCTCCAATGGTAAGAAGTACATCTTAGTATGTATCTATTACGTAACAAAATGGGTTGAAGCAAAAGCACTAGTTAGAGCAACTGAACAAACAGTGGTAAACTTCCTTTTTGAAGAGATTTTTGTAAGGTATGGAGTACCAAGGGAGATAGTCACTGATCAAGGTACTCAGTTTACTTCAAAGTTAGTTAAGGACATCACAGAAAAATATCAAATCAAGCACAGAAAAAGTACACCTTACCATCCATAGGCCAATGGCCAGGTGGAATCCACAAATAAAACTTTGGAAGGAATTATCACTAAGACGGTGGCAATGAACAGAAAGAATTGGGAAGAGAAGCTCAAAGATGCACTCTGGGCTTATAGAATCACGTGGAAGAATACTACAAGATTTACACCATATCAGTTGGTGTATGGCAAAGAGGTAATGCTTCCTATTGAGTTTCAAATACATACTTTTAAGATGGCTGCAGATTTGGGAATTGATCTGAATGAAGCACAACAAGAAAGAATTCAGCAGTTGAACCAGCTGGATGAAATGAGGCAGCAAGCAGAGGAAACAACAATCCTCATGCAAAAACAAAGGAAGCAGTGGCATGATGCACATATCAAGAAGAAGCAGTTCAAGGAAGGAGACTGGGCTTTACTCTTTGATTCTAAATTCAGAGATCATAAAGCCAAGTTTACCACACATTGTATGGGCCCATACGAAATCATTCAAGTTTATGGCAATGGATCAGTCAAGCTCATCACTATTGATGGAGAAGGCCACTCCTTTACTGTCAATGGTCATCGCTTGAAACTTTACAATAGGCCCATCAGCAAGCAAAATTTTCTTCAAACTGTATTTCAACAAAGAGAGGTTGAGATATTGCAGCCTTCAGCTGTAGTATCTCTGCCTTAGTTCATTTCATTTCAATTAAAAAAAAAATGGGTTAGATGTGAAAACCAGACTCTGGCACACTCTAACCCAGAATTCTTACTTGAAAACCAATTCGTTGGCTGGTAAGAATTCCTTTTCTTTTTGTTTCCTGTTTGATTCATCAATTGAATAATGACTTGAGGACAAGTCAACGCTTTAGTGGGGGAGAAGCATCAACATTTTGTTTTTCTTATCTCATCTCCTCATTGTAAATTCTCAAATATTTCTTATCTCATCTCCTCACTGTAAATTTCCAAAGAGTTTGTTTCAGCACTCCAGAATTCAATAAAGAAGTTGTTTTTGTCTTTGTTCTAATCAGAGGGACCTGTTTAAACACTATGCAGTGGGACCTGTTTTGTCTAGAAGACCATGTTACCAGCACCAATAGTAGTGGGACCTGTTCAACATACCTAAAAGGGACCTATTAAGAGACTGTTATCTCAAGTTACTTCAACAAAGCTTCAACAAAGATTCAAAGGTTGCTTGTCACCGAGGCTTCATCAAACACCAAAGATCGAGGAACCTGCACACATATAATTCTTTTCCAGATTTCAAAGAAGCTGCACAAACATTTTCCAGATCTCAGAGGGACCTGTTGCATTCAAATCCATCTCAGAGGGACCTGTCATGAACAACAAAGATTAGTCAAGAAAGACTAGTCCTACCTAGCATGCCAATTCAATGCTTGATCAACCAATAAAAGTGTAATGTATTCTTTATTTTTAACATTTAAATTCTTAGATTAATTTTTAATGTTAAATGTGATGACTATGACTGCTACGATCAATTTCAAAAACACCTACATACCTATCACCCCTTATCATATTCTTAATTCCTATAATCTCCCAACACTCTAGCCTATCCCATATTTATACGATTTTTAAAATCCCCATACTCTCCATACGATTTCTCAATCCCCTCTCATATCAACCTTCCAGCCTTTGTTATTAACTCTTTATCGACCAATCAAACCCTACTGCCGGTCCAACATCTCTATTCGGCCAGGTACCAATGAATGAGGGACATGTGGCGAATTGTTTGAAAGCCAAATGCTATACGGTTTTGTTCATTATGTTTGAATCGGCCGAATTATAACATAACCACCCGACGAAGTCGAATGATGCAAGAAACTATCTGATATCATACTCCAGTACTCCATACATGCCTCCAGCGTTCTCATGATGGTATTCATACGACCCAGTACAACTACTCCTCTGTCATAAAATATGAATATGCTATGAATTGAGTCGAGTCGGTTATTAAAAAAATTTCATTTCATTCTCAGTTGTTCTATATTAGCAATTCGACTTCTATGATTTCAACAGCAAAGACTGAGAGTAGCAAGTGCTACGAAAGGAAAACACAGTCATTTGGGTTTACAAGTTTCGACCTCCACCATAATTACAAGACAATCATCTGGGCATCGCTTAAGTCACTGAAGGAGCTAGTTTCGAAGAACAGAGGGCGCCACCAGGTCAGCAGTGTGGAGCAAAAGACAAAGGTAACAAACCAAAATACCTTTGTTGAATTCGTAGGCATAAACAAAGAGGGTTAGAGCAAAATTTCTTTGTCAAAATGACTAATAGGGTAGAGCCAAGCACATTCGACAGTTCTCAGTACTACGATGACTGCATTGCAATTCTAAAAGAAAAACAATGGCTACCCTTCTTGGAGAAGTTTCATGGAAGCAATGAGGAAGTCACTAAACAATTTGCCTTTACATTCAATGAGGAGAAAGCCTTGTTACACAAAAATATCGTCACCATGATTATTTGCAGTCAGTATGGGTCTATCATCACTTGTACTGTCCTCCTAAGCAAGTCTCAGACCTCAGCTCTTCAAGTCAAGCTTTGAAAATGAGAGAAAGACATTGAAAATCAATAAAGCTCTGGTTCCGCACTTTCTCTCACTATTGCCTGCGGTCCCGCACCTTCTGTTTACAAAAACTGCGGACCTTCCCGCTCTGTCCCTAAAGGTGTGGGTGTGGACCCCTATGAAAGTTAAAAAGGCGCAAGTTTATTCTTAAAAACTCACTTTGGGTTAATTCTAGATGATTCTAGAAGGAATTTTGACGTGGATTGGCTGCTCTTAGGTGGTTCATGCATCCCAAAAGAGAAGGAGCTAATACCTTGATGAGAGAAGCTATCCCTTTGAAGGAGGGCTTTATCCCTTTGAAGGAGGACCTAGTAACTTCCCTCCATTGCACTATAAATTCAGGCATTGGGCTGGTTGTTAGGGAGGTTAGAAGCTGAACATTTTTGAGGGTAAATGCTGGTGAAATTAAGACTTCCTAGTTGAGCTTGAGAGGAGAGATCACATACCTTTTTGGCTTCATTGGGAAGAGAGTGAAACTTGTCAAAGTAGAGGAGACTTCTTGTTGGACCTTGGGAGGAGCTTGTACAACGTCAAGGCACAGGTTGTAAAGTTCTTCTTTAATTTGAATTAATACAACCAAATTCATTTTTCTCAACAAATTGTCTCATGTCATTTGTTTCATGAATTCCTTGACTTTCATGTTAAATATGCTATTTAATTTGTTTGCTTTTTTGTGTTTGCAGATTCGCGACAAGGGAGCTCATTTGGATCGAAGGAGCGAAGGCTTCCACAAACTTGCGTTGGACCTAAGGTAGGCCTAAAACACTTGTTTGCCTTTGTTTATAAATGCATATTTAGAGAAAGATAGTTTGTGATTGGTTTTCTTGTCATTAGGTCTTCTTTAGATTCTAGGAAGGTCTATCTTGTCCGCAAGATCGACTCATTCCGTGTGACAAAATGGCGACTCCGCTGGGGAATTTATTTTTTCCTTGTTTTTACTTTGACCTGAGAAACTGTGTTTTTTTTTTTGTTTTTGGTTTGTTGTGTGTGGAATTGGGTGGAAATTGTAGACCCATGGTTATTTTTTGTTTTTCATAACTTTGGGAGAGGATCGCACCCTATCCTTTTGACACAGTGCGTACTTATCCGCACTTTTATTTTTAGCACAGAGCGGTACCGCACCTGTGTTAACTGTGGGCCTGCGGACCCTGTCAAAATTTTGAAAAACGTAAGATTTCCTCTGTTAGTGAGCTTAGTTTTTGTTTAGAAGTTATTATCCACTGCCTAGACCTGCATATAACCTGTCAGAAGCTTCCTTAGGTTGATTTCATTGGTGTTAGGGTTTTAGGTGAAATTCGTAGGAGTTTTGCTTGTTGGGTTTGTCTTTCATTTTGGTCT
The DNA here is from genome assembly GCA_031772625.1 of Pinus tabuliformis. Lineage (NCBI taxonomy): Eukaryota > Viridiplantae > Streptophyta > Pinopsida > Pinales > Pinaceae > Pinus > Pinus tabuliformis. The sequence goes on from CM062817.1 coordinate 870,464,758, forward strand.
TGTAGTAGCTCTGAGCTTAGAAGCTGTAGGAACCTCAGATAACCTTGGTTTCTACCAGCCTTCTTATGAGTCTGACCATTTATGAAATCTACCCTTGTTGAGGAATCCGCTTTGTGTTTTCTCTTTACAAAACTTCAAAAAGCTTGTGTTTAAAAGTTTGGATTTTCATTTTTAAAAAGAAAACAAAATTGGTTGTTTTTGACTGATTTGTGATTCCGCATAAATTGGTCCTTAGTTTACATCTAGCTAAGTAAAACATCCTTAAAAAAGACATCTTGTAGGCTTTGACTTCAAATAGGTTTTTATAATTTATAGATCTCAAAGTTAGTCGTTTGCATAGTTTTGAGTGTTTTATAAAAAATAAAAAATCTCTTTTGGAAAAAGTTTGTTTTTGTAGTGGTTGAGTGCTTTGAAAAAGAAAAAGGAAATTTTTGTGAAAATAACTAGTTGTCTCGTTTTGAGTGCATTGGAAAGGACAAAAGCTCTTCTTTTTATTTGTTTGTTAAGAAAGATTTGTGTTTACAAAGTATTTGCATTCTCAAACTCTTTCTTAGCTAGAAGTTCATCGAAGGGAAAAGATTGTTTAATCATCTTAAGTGCATTTTTAGTGATTTTGAGTCGAGTCTTCATACCACGAGTTTCATCTCCACACCTCTTGACTTAAACAAAAACCAATAAAAATAATGCTTAAAGTAAAATTCATCTAGTAACATTTTTATTTCTAGGGCTCTGATACACCAACATAGCTTAGGCTAGTGTCTTGGAGTAGGAGAGTAATTATCTCTCCAAGACAGTAAAAACAAACAAGTAGCTGTATCTTGTGGTAGGGAAGAAATCCAATTGTTGCATTTATGCTCTGGAAAAGTTCCTCTTAAAGGAGAAGTGTTATAGACAATTTTGTGCCTTACAGCAATAAGCATGAATTGTCAATAATCCAAGGGATCCAAAGTTCCCTAAACATGATGTTCCTACCCCTAGAGGAACAAGGTCAGCAAACCAACAACTCTCAGATTAGTTCTCCACCTGAAAACACTCAAAAAAAAGCAATCCTGAAATCAAAGCAGGTGCTCCACTAGGCTTCTGCGCTGAAACACAACTGCTCCATGGTGTACCTGCGTTGCAAAGCAGGTAGAGCAAAGCCCACCTGCGTTGAGCGAGTTTGGACATGTGGCACACTGAGTCATTGCTTTGGAATCTTCCAAAAATGACACTTGGATCAGGTATTTCGCCTTGTGATGAGTCAGAGGCTTTGTTTCTCCAAGTGGAAGCAAGGTTCACCAAGTGGACTCAAGAACTGAAGATCAACTAAAGATTAACTGAAGAGAGAGAGGACACAAGGCAGCTACAGATCAGTTGCAAGCTGACTCATCCTTTCTCAATTTATCTATATATTGAGCTCTCTCCTATGAGCTCAGGAGGCTGGAATTTTGTGCAAAGTAATGATATGCTGTTGGTTTCATTCTTGAGTTATTGGGTGATTGTTTGAGAGAGGTGAAGAAGAGCAATTCTTTCTGCTGGGAGGTGTTGCTGGGTTGGAGCCTGCAATGGTTGTAATCCTCTCAGAACCTTTATTTCTTCATTAATAAAAGCTATTGAGGTTCTTCTATGTGCTTTTGTTCAATTATATATTGTGATGATTGCATGTTTGGTTTACACTAATCCATGAACCAGTTATGATTGCATGCCTCTTGTAGTTTCCTTCTTTGTCATTGTGCAGGATCTCATTGTAGCTGGGCGAGCAGAAGGACAAAGAGCTAGGAGCAAGCGGCCAAAGAGGAGAGTTTGGATTCGACATTAAGCGCAAGGCAACGGTTAGTGCTTCCTCCATTCTCTTTTGCTTTCATAAAGAAGTAAACTTTCATTAGTTTGTTTTACAGTTGTTGCTAAGGAACTGTCACCCTTAGAGTGGGTTAGGGTCATCCGAGTCGGATACTTTTCCCTACAACAAACTGGCGACTCCGCTGGGGATCGTATCCGTTTGATTGTGTTTGTAGTATTTTTGCTATTCATTTCCTGAACGAAAGAGTACCAAATCGAAAAGCTTTTGACTATATCAAAAGCGAAGTAGAGGGCAGCTACTCTTGCTCATTTTCTGAGCAGATTCATGATTTGAAGAGCTGATCTACAAGGATCCTTGTAAGCTCTTAGTGATAGCTTTGCACCTTCTAAATCATCCCTTTGAGTATGCTTGACTGATTGCTTCTGATTTGAGCAAAAACCGTGCATTTTTGAGAAAATTATGACCCGGAAACTGTGAAAACGCAATTCTCGTTTTCCAAAGCAGGTAGTACACAGGCCACCTGCTTTGCAACGCAGGTCCCGAACTGGTTACCTGCCCTGAGAGCCAGTTTGACTGTGCAGAGCCTGCGTTGACCCAAATTTGCTTAGTGCATTTGGGGTTTCCTCCTTTCTCTTGCCTGTTTTCACTTAGTTTTGCTGCTAGGTGTCAGTCTTGTGCCTGTTTTGAAACCAATATTACTTGCCATCATTCCGCCTCTGTTATATAACGAAATTGTACTTTTTCTTTGTATTTCTTACTCATTTACAATTTCCCATAACGAAAAGTAAACTAGTCCTGCTTTTGGCCTCTTAGATCTGAACCTGTGTTAGGCGTTTTGCTGGTCTAAAGAGTTAGCTTGTTTGCTGTCCATAGCTGATTAGTCATTTTACTTTCGTTAGTTTGGTTTGATTTCATGTATTTCCAGTGATTAAGCAAGTGAATCTTAAGGTGTCTTCTGATTTTGGACAAGCTTGTTTACTTTCGCTTTAAATCGAAATCAAAGTTATATGACCACTTTCTTTTTGTAATCCATCCACATTAAGAAAGGGAAAGGAAAATACATGCATTGTGCATTTTGCATTTGAAAAAGTTTGCATGATGATTTAGGAGAAAGTGCATTAGTTTGTGCTGTATGAACTGTGTGAAAAGAATTTGCCTTTCTTCTCCCTCAGTAGTTAAGATTTTCATCAGTCAAAAAGATTTGAAAAAGCTTGCTTCTCATCTTAGGCTGCATTTAGGAATTTGTCATATACATCTCGTGGTGAACCTTGAAAGGCAAACTTTAAAAAGATCAACTTAAAATATAATGAATGAACCTAACAACGCATTTGAAACATAACGCAAACATCTAGAGGTCTAGGTAGAGACGTGTTCCGGCGTCGTTAAGCATAGTGACTGTCGATCTCTACGAAGGTGGGTGATTCCTCCTGAGAGTCGGTGGCACTAATACGGACTTGTGCTCCCACGTACCGTCGCGTATATATTGGGAGACCCCTATAGGCAATTATCCTTTATCCATAGGAAGCCGTGTCGGCCGCCCTACTGATCGCGATGCAGTGAACACAGCATTCACGAAGATCGACCACCTGTACCGTAAAACGTATTCTGTGGTTTCGCGAAAGGTTTGGCACACCCTCTGCCTAGATCTCCAGAGCAGTTTCTTTTGGCCCTTTTCAAACTCTATAACTGAAAAGGTCCAACCGAGCATTTGTCACTTCGGGCTCGTTAATACATCGAAGGCGACTAGAGTCATCTTTAGCTTTTTCTCGACTCTTAAAACATGAAAAAGCAAAGTTATGTTTAAAAGCGTCTAATAAAATTCATTCAAATCGAAAACACAAATTTTCCCCTTTATATTTTAGTTGATCGAGTAATCCGCAATCGTGGAAGAAAGTCAATTGAATATCCGTCGTTCTCGGAGGCTTGCGAGTCAACCGTCTTTGTCTCCAGAATCGAAAACAATCCGGACAAAGCGAGCTCGTCGAACCAGTTCAAAATCTCCTTTAAAAGTTAGAACAAGCGTTCCAACAACATCTGAGATTCTGGTCACTCCAAACATTTCCGGAAACCCTGCCTCTATAGAAGAAGTTCAACCGCCACAGAGGGACAATAATACTGATCCTAGTCTGGGGGCAAATACTTGTATGACTGAACCAGTTCCATCTGTAACCGGTCCAGAGAGTTTTGTTCCTCAAACATCCGTCGCGGTCGATACAACCCCTTCTTCGGCACCGGAAATCTTTTACGGACCTGACGGTCTTCCTCTTCCACCTGGTCTGATTGCGATAGAGGAAATTATAGAGGAACCGCAAGTATCCACTCCAATTCAATTTGGAGTAGGGGTCGCTCTATTTCCTGCTACAACAGAAGTTTGTCCATCACCAGTGGAAGTTCCTGTAGAATCACTAGGTGATCAATTGGATAGACTAAAAATGACTGAACAACCATCGACATCTAGGACTGTGTCGAATGACATGGCGACGGCAGAATTACCTGCTGCAAACCCAACAATGTTCGCCGGCATACCATCTGTCCCAACTAGCTCGCAGTCGCTAGAAGGAGTCCACCAAGAGACTATCTCGACAGTATGGTCTGTTCCTGTTTGTTCCGGAGTAATGTCTGGTAACTCTCATGGTGAGGCTCATCAAATTGACCCTTTTGGGAATCTAATTAGGCCATCCAGTCCTCCAGGACAGTCAATTGCCTTGAGTTCTGGGTTGCTACCGTATGGGGGGCAGTACCCATACAGGAGTTCTCAACCTTATTCAAGTTATGGCGGAATTGCAATGAGTAGTTGGGTACCTGTGCTATCCCAGCCACCGAGAGTTGTATATTCTATACAACAGTGTGTAACTGTGACAAACATCCCAACTACACCGGCTATTGTGACCGTGTCGCAAGTTCAAACAATTCCTGTTGTATGTCAACCTCAGATTGCTCAGGTTCTCATGCAACAGCCCCTTGACCCTGCGACCCAACCACAATCACCTACTGGTGGGACAACACAAGTACAGTTGGGTACAACTACCCCACATCTTGGTCCAATGGTTAGTGTAGCGCAACAACCCATGGTGTCGCAACCCTGGATAATGCAATACCAACAGCCGCAATTCCAACAAGTGTACCAAGGTTCTGAACAGAAAATATTTGCGAATACTGGACAACCATATATTCAAAATGGTCAAAATAAACCACTTTATAGTGGTCAAATCCATCAACCGTATTCATCATACCAACATCAACTCCATTATGCTGGTATGCAAAGACCGACTGTTCAGGCGATTCCATCGTATCCTGGTTACGCTTCACCTAACTTGAACCAGCAGTTACCATTCGTGGCGACTTTAGAGTTGCCTGATTTACATCGGTTAACAAACGATCCAATTGCTTACGCCCCTTGGTGGCCAGTGATTCCGCACAAACTTCCATCCGACATTCCTAAATTCAATGGAAATCCAGGTGAAGACCCGTCGAATCATGTGATGACATTTCATCTATGGTGTTCGTCGAACATTTTGAATGACGATTCGATAAGGCTTCGCCTCTTTCAGAGGACATTGACAGGTCCAGCGGCAAAATGGTATATAGAATTGCCTAGAGCTTCGTTCAACAATTTTGGCTCCCTTGCCACGACATTCTTGACCCACTTTCAATTACCAATAAGATATGAAACGGGAACAGAACTCCTTACCAACTTCAAACAGACAACGGCCACTCACATATCTGATCATATACATGAGTGGCGACGTCGTCGTAGGATGGTGAAAACTTACGTTCCCGATCAGCGGTTAGCTGAATGGTTTATAAAGTCGTTACTTCCGGCTATAACGGAAGATGTGGCCAAGGGGGGAGTCGTAACAGAGGAGCAGGTCATTGCTCGTGCTCAATATCTGGACTTAGTATATACTCAGTCTGGCACGCTCTACGACAAAATACCTGACGCCCCCAGACCTGAATTTTCAATTCCTCCCCCTCCTGAATCGAATACTAACTCTCACGCCAGTAATGGCATGACTGGCAAACACAAAATTTCTAGTCAAAATGCAAATGAGGAACTTCTTGCCTCAGAAGTAAATGCCATGTCGACCGACAAGGGCAAACAACTGAAGCAACCAGGGGGCAAGAAGAAAAAGAAAAGGAAAGGGAGACCCCCGACAGGGTGTCATATATGCGATGAGGATCATTGGACGAAAGATTGTCCACATATAGCTGAAGTTAAGAAACTCTTCAAGAGTTCAAAAACCCCAGCAGTATTGACTGATCCGTTCCCTAATCCAAGCCAAAATCTGGTTGCTAATCAAAATGCTTCCCGATCCCAAGTGCTTATGTTGTCCACCTCGAAACAACAAAATAATGCTTTGACAAGGAATAAAGATTACAGGAATCCAAAGCAGTTGAACAACAAGGCAAATAAACAACCTAGTAGTTCAACAACAACTTTGACCAAAGTTGTGCCACCCATCGTTCCTAAACCAATGATAAAGTCGCCAAAGGGAGTAGTACACAAATCGACATTTAATCCTCGCGAAAAAATAACACAGGATTATGATATAATAGAGGACCTGACCCAATCGTCGTCCGCTATGTCGACACTTGAGGTAGCACAAAATTGCACCTCCCAAGAGCAAGCTTTATTATCAGCCATAGGTGGGATTGGCCCAATGGATTCCAATCTTGTGGCCTTTGATCATAAAGGATATGACCCTCATATACCAGCTCAACTAGCTTTCCTTATTAAAGTGAAAGCCCTCAACAAAACTGTTCATCGAACAATTATTGATGAGGGGGCATCTACATGTCTTATGACGATGAGTTGCTGGAAAAATTTAGGCTCACCACCCTTGTCGAAATCGTCAACGACCTTAAAAGCATTTGATGGACAATCATACACTCCATACGGGATTTTAAGTAACTTGCAAGTTGAACTGAGGGGCAAAACAGTAGAAGTTGATGTTGAAGTAATCGACGGGAATCTCGATTACAACATCCTACTGGGAAGGCCTTGGATATATGCCATGGCTGCAGTTGTGTCGACCTACTTTAGGAGGATTGTATTTCCTTTCCAAGGAAAAATTACAATCGTCGACCAACAAACATTTCTCCCCAACAGTTCTCAAGTTACGGGAAGCAACACAATGATCCATGAAAGTAATCAATCGCTCCAAAATATTGGAGTAGGTCTCCTAAAAGACCCTGCCTTAATGGGTACTTTTTCCCTACCGCCGGCAGGTAATCTGGCGGAAGTAGCCACAGTGGAAACCTACAATATGAAGTCTTCTATATCCAATGGATTCAGAAGATTCCTAAATATTTTGTCAGCATGGATCGTCGCCCTAATGGAAATACTGTAAATACAGTGGGCTCCGAGGACGGTTCTTATCTCGTGTCAACCTCGTTAAAAAATGAAACAAGGAGTCATGAGGATAGTTCTTTTACTATGTCAACCTCAATAAAAAATGAAACAAATCCCCTTTTTAAAATTCAAAGGTAAACCTTCATTCCAACCACCAAGTTGAATGCAATGAAGCTTGGGGGGCACCCTCCTTTGACATGCGTCATTATGATGCTGGGCATGCATAAAATTTAGCAAGGTTTGATCGCTTTCAAGCTCGTTAAAAAATGAAGCCATCATCGAGCAGTTTTAGCAATGCTCATGCTCGTTAAAAAATAAACGCAAGAATCGAGCAGTTTTTGTGTAGAGTTCATGCTCGTTAAAAAATAAACATAAATTGTGAGCAATCTTTCCCTAGCAGTTCAAGCTCATCCAGAAAAAATGAACCGGTAAACAACCTTGAGAAATGTAACCTTTGAAAGCCATATTAAAAGCCCTTGGTCGTGTTTATATGCCATCACCTCCATCCGTTCATTTGGCCAATCGTTCACCTCCATATGTTTGTTTACCCATTTTGAGGAACAGCTGCAAAGAGTGATTTCACTTAGCCATCCTTGTGACACTGCCGTGATTGGAGAATTCCAACCTGTACCTGGAATCTGCTGCTATCCCTGTTCATCACTCGTTCCTCAAAAGACGAGTCTTATTTGAGCTCTTTTCACTGACTCGTAAAATATGAAAAGTTTGCCGAGTTTTGGCCTTCCAGCTCGTTAAAGCGACCGGAAAGCTATCCCTCCTCTAGATTTTAATTTTTTTGGACCTGAGGGATTATTGCACAAAAAGATCGAGCGCTTGTTTTGTTCGGCTCGTTAGAGCAATCGAAAATTCATCCCTTCTGTATTGTTTTATACTTTTTCGGACTTAAGGGATTAGTGACGAAAAAGGAATTTTGGAGTTAACTTTTCGTACCTTTTCAGACTCTCTAAAAGTGAAAAGGACCGAGTTTTCTTTGTCGTTAGACTCGTTAAAATGATTAAATAGCGACAAACTTGTCTTTAGACGAGAACGAGTTTCCCTATCGCTAGGCTCGTTAAAACATAGCGATGGGCTTGCCCGAAGGGCAGGTTATAGAACAAGCATATGTTATCCTCCTCAAGCTTGACAAAAATAAAGAGGTACTGGTCAGCAATGACTGGGGAAAAATTGGGAGAACCTCACAACATTAATGGTAGCAAGTCGCTCTTGAACATGACACTTTGTCCTCCGTTTCACATCGGGTTGGGTTGTTTCATTCACCGGTCTCATAACCATGGTCCTCGCCACACCATCCGCAATTGGGTTAATGCTACCAATCCATCACATCAGTGTCGTTATATGTTCAAGGGATGTGGTTCTGTAAAGAGTCAACCGTGTTCCACCCACTGCCATACATTATCCTTCATCCGCTTCATGACCGCCACCCTGAATCATACATCACAGTTTGTTTTCACCTCATCACAATCACTAGCTCCGTTCCGTGTCACTGATGTGGGATTCATTAAGGCCCTCCTTTGACGGATCGCTCCTTGTCGACATCAGCTCATTATCCAAGGAGTTGATCTAGGAACACCCCCCTCAGTACTTTGAAGTTTGCATGCCTCAATGGCAAGTTTCTCACTTTCGGCGACAGGTATACATCAATGACCTTCGACCAGAAGATTTTGCATGGTGGTCGACGCCAAGTCCTTTATTCCCACCATGTAGATTGTACTGCCGTACCTTGAGAGTCACCATCCTTATCGGTGATTCCTCTCGCACTTGTTAACGGTTTACATCATTGACCGGTAATCAAGCGATGTCTTTCCATGTTCGACTTCAAGAAATTCTCACATGGATCGACTTGTACATTGAGTGAAGATCGGAAGAGATTGAAGACCCCGGATCTAATTTCATCCATCCAGGCTGCGATATATATTCAGGACATAAATACATTTGATATGTACATCATTACAGCAGATGATCATCCTTCTCAAAGGATGATAATTTCGGCAGAGAAATATCAGTCTACAATCAGACGATCGTCTGCTCTATGTACCAAAATGTATTTATAAAGCTGAGCATGGGAATGCCCGCCTCAGCTAGATCATGAAAAATGTATGAAAAATAATGTATTGTATTGTATCTTATTACAGGACACTTCTCAGCAGATTGAATGAACTTCGGATCCTCTCAATAAAGCATTTCACCCGATAAACGACCTCATACTTTAGGGGGCATCTGTTATAGACAATTTTGTGCCTTACAGCAATAAGCATGAATTGTCAATAATCCAAGGGATCCAAAGTTCCCTAAACATGATGTTCCTACCCCTAGAGGAACAAGGTCAGCAAACCAACAGCTCTCAGATCAGTTCTCCACCTGAAAACACTCAAAAACAAGCAATCCTGAAATCAAAGCAGGTGCTCCACTAGGCTTCTGCGCTGAAACACAACTGCTCCATGGTGTACCTGCGTTGCAAAGCAGGTAGAGCAAAGCCCACCTGCGTTGAGCGAGTTTGGACATGTGGCACACTGAGTCATTGCTTTGGAATCTTCCAAAAATGACACTTGGATCAGGTATTTCGCCTTGTGATGAGTCAGAGGCTTTGTTTCTCCAAGTGGAAGCAAGGTTCACCAAGTGGACTCAAGAACTGAAGATCAACTAAAGATTAACTGAAGAGAGAGAGGACACAAGGCAGCTACAGATCAGTTGCAAGCTGACTCATCCTTTCTCAATTTATCTATATATTGAGCTCTCTCCTATGAGCTCAGGAGGCTGGAATTTTGTGCAAAGTAATGATATGCTGTTGGTTTCATTCTTGAGTTATTGGGTGATTGTTTGAGAGAGGTGAAGAAGAGCAATTCTTTCTGCTGGGAGGTGTTGCTGGGTTGGAGCCTGCAATGGTTGTAATCCTCTCAGAACCTTTATTTCTTCATTAATAAAAGCTATTGAGGTTCTTCTATGTGATTTTGTTCAATTATATATTGTGATGATTGCATGTTTGGTTTACACTAATCCATGAACCAGTTATGATTGCATGCCTCTTGTAGTTTCCTTCTTTGTCATTGTGCAGGATCTCATTGTAGCTGGGCGAGCAGAAGGACAAAGAGCTAGGAGCAAGCGGCCAAAGAGGAGAGTTTGGATTCGACATTAAGCGCAAGGCAACGGTTAGTGCTTCCTCCATTCTCTTTTGCTTTCATAAAGAAGTAAACTTTCATTAGTTTGTTTTACAGTTGTTGCTAAGGAACTGTCACCCTTAGAGTGGGTTAGGGTCATCCGAGTCGGATACTTTTCCCTACAACAAGAAGCACGAGATCGTGTCCGAATCGGTGTGGGAATCAATCCTTCCTCATTGGGAACGATGCCAGATATTCACGTATTAAAAATGGTAAAACTCGGATTAACCATTGTCGAGGAGCTTGGGGTCACTTGTTGGTAAACCTTGGATTATGTCAAGGAGCCTTCAAGGGGATTGAGCTTGCTACTCTGCCCTTGCGTGCGTATCGGATCGTAGATTGTTCCCCCAGGTATATTTGTTTCAGTTGGTAACCTTAGTGGCCATATTCTTTAGGATTCTTCCTATGGTGACAGTGGTGGGAAGATCCCACTGTACCTGGAGCAGACGTCAGCTAGACTTACTTGGATTTTCTGGGGGGTTCTCTTCACTCGAGACGGTTAAGTGGAGGAACATGTGCCAGTCTATTCATTAAGAAGGTTGCTGGGTGGTGAGCTATAGTATTGTAGCAATAATGCTACAACTCCTGGGGCTTCCTGTCTCTTAATTTTATCAACCCGGTAGTTCGTACAAACTTGGAAGCGACGGTGCTGTATGCACAAGTACTAGCTCTTGTCGCAGCTGTCACTTGGTCAGCTGGCACAAGTCCGCTAGGGCTCAAGCCAAATTCTATAGGCTCTCAGAAGAAGCTTGTTAAATGATGGACGAAAGCTAGCTCAAAGAAGACTAATCTACTTGGCAAAAATGAACTGAAAGCAAATCAAAACATGGAAACCCTAGGAAACCCTAATTTAACTAGTCTAACCTCTATGATGCAAAGAATGTGAAGGAAACTTCTACCAATGATGCCATTACTTCTAATAAGTGAAAATGCATGAATCTAATATACTTGCATCTTAAAAGACATGTTTTTGTATTTTTTCTTTAAGTGGATGGACTGATTGTGATTTTTTGCTTATTAGGGTTTGGTTGTGCAGATGTGATTCGGAAGGAATGAAAGCTTGGGAAAGGTTGGGGAGGCTAGGAGAGGTCCCCAGAGATCCTTAGCATCTGTCCACAGAGGTTCCTCACTTTTAGAGGGTCAGCAACCGAGTGAGTGGCCTCCTACAGGATGTCTGCAGGGGATTCTACAGGAAACACAGGGGTTTCTACAGGAAGGTCTGCAATTCTTCTACAGGATGTTCTGAAATGGGATGTTTGAGGATGGATGGTTGATGGAAGATGCATGGATGGTTATGGAGGTAGGATGGGGGTCTGAAGTGACCCAGGAACTGATGGATGGAGTGGTGAGGTGATGTGGAAAGCTGACTTGGCTTGAAGGTGGTTGAGACAACAATGGGGAAGAAGGTAAGGTTACTTGGCAAAAGAGAAGATGGGAGATGAGGGAACAGACTTGGTGATGGAGGAGCTGATCTGAACGAGGCTCAAATGAACGAGGAGGTGATGAAGATGCCCTGCATAGTGGTTATTTGATCAAACCAACTACATCTTGCATGCAATCGAAATATCATGTGATCTATCTAACAAGTTAATGAAATCGGTGGACAACAACCTTATTCATGAAAAGAATCATGTACAACCTGTGAACAAAACATTATCAAAGAGATATAAACGCATGAATAACTCCTACCAATCTATCTTAAACATAAGAAACTACTTTAACCATCAAAAGCAACCTAAGTAACACAGCATGAATTAAATCTAAAGAGCAGATTTTTTCTCAAGAACGCAGCAAACACACATAAAGAGAAACAAGGGAGGTACTGGGCGCTTGAGATGGGCCCAACCCCAAGAGCTACAGCCTCCCATGAAAGATTTAGAGCTGGTGCAAAGCTGGATCCATCTTTATTAATCAAGAAATGAAAAGTACATCAAAACTGTCCACAAGGAGAACTTGAACATGAGCTGAAAGCAAAGCTAATCTATTGCATAAAAATCGAACTACAAACTAGCTAACTAATGGCTAAAACAAAATGACTAACTAGCTACAAAATGACTACCCACTAGCTAACCCAAAATGAGGCCCTAAGCCTTCTTATTTATACAATTTGAGGACCCAACAGTCCTCCTAAAATTTAGGGACTTGGCTGCCCAAGACTTGTAGTTAACAGCAGTCCAACTTGAATTGCTTGGCTGCCCTTGAGCTGATTGATTCGGTGGCCATTGAAATCCGAGATGATGGTGGAGAATTCGAGGTAAGGGCCCATAAATGAGGGGGACACCTTCCTACAAATCCTCTAGCTTGTTCTCCCACGAATTTGGCTGCCAAGTGCTCATTAAGACCTTCAAATTTGTCTCCAAGTTGACCAACAAGGCTACACAAAGCACCCATTAGACTTGTTGGCATAATGACTAACCAAATTCACTCTATTAACATAAAAATAATCAAAAACATGCAATAAACAAATGAGAATGGTGGACTAAGTCAAATTAGGAGGTTGAATGAGCCCAAATAATTGTACATTTTTGGGGCTCATCATCACCCCCCTACTGAAGGTGTTGCTCATCCTCTGAGCAACCAATCTCTCTCCTTGTCTTTGATGGCCCTGATGGCCTCCTTGTCATGCCAAGCTTCTAAAGTGATGTCCTCTTCTCTGTCATGAAACCATGCTTCTTTGCTTCTTCCCACTACTTGCTCCTTTTCCTAAAGAATTCTCAGCTTGGGTATGATTGTGCAAGTATATTCAATCTGATGGCGGAAATGGTGGTGAAAGGAGATGAAACCAGTGGAGGACGGAAGAAAAGAGTGGTTGCATGCCTCCTCAACAGACTTCAAGCTTCAAATCCCTCTCCATAATTGATTCTGGCCTGCCAAAAGGCTTCTACAGGATGTTTTTGGTGAAAATACAGAACTTCCTGTAGAAAGTCCTGTAGCTTCCTGTAGAAGGTTGAACCGTGACTAAATTGTGCCCGAACCTTGAAAGAAATGAGTGGTCATGGAGGGGATGGATGTGCTTAGGGTGGCCAAAACAGGTGCTGCCTCCTTAGCTAAAATCTCGTCCGATTTCTCCTTTTGCTTCCCTTTTTTCAAACTTCCTGTAGAAACAGTTCGCTGGCTTCTTGTAGAAACAGTCCTGTAGTGGCTTTTTCTGTCTTCCTGTAGAAACAGTATTCACTGTTTTGGCCTGCTTGGCTGAGGGTGCCTTCTCCTCGACCTGTGCTGTGGTTGCCGTGGGTGTGTCCCTACATGTTTTGACATTTTTAGTCCTCTCTGCCCGTGTTTGAAACCATTTCTCCCTTGGTGTTTGCGTTTTTACTCCACCCATAGCTTTGGCCTCAGCAGCTTGTCGTTTTTCTTGCTTTTCCTCTAGCTTTTCTTGTTCCTTTACCTGTGGCTTTTCCTTTGGTGGTCTGTCTTGGGTTTCCTTACCCCTGGCTCTCTCTTCTGCCTCAATGTGCTCCCTTTCCTCACTGCTGGATGAAGTGAGTTCCTCGGCCAGAATTTGGATATAATGCCCTATTTTGTCTTGTGCTCTGATCAGAAGGAGAATTCTGATATGGCTTTCCTCCTTGACTCTCAGGACAAGATTTCTCCGTTGGTTGTATCTCCCCTCTCACCAATTCCTTGGTTATAATATTGTTGCTGCCCCAAAATTTGACTGTCAAAATGAAATTAGGCTCTCACAGACAGAGTGCAGAGCTAATTTTCATACTAACCATATAGCAGTCACAAAAGAAAAACATGTATATGTGCACAGGTGAGCCTTACAGCGGTTTCAATTTTTCTACATGAAAGATTTTAATTCAAGACCCTGGAGAAAATCTCACATGCAGACCATGAAGACAATTCCAGGCAGCGATAATAAAAACAACTTTTGAATTCATAGACAGACTCCCATTCACATTTTCCTTACCCCCTCAACACATCGAATTCACCACCTTTTGAATTATTTGCATGGGAAAGTTATGTTCAGGCCTACCTCACTGAGAATTTCCACCTTTACCAAGAACACTTGAACCAGGCCTATGTGATTTCAACTCTGTCAAATGCTGGTTAGACATATTTCCATTACCCTTAGAAACTCCATTCTTTTTATCGTCAGTCACATTAGATTGGCTTGCAGTTGAATCACGTACTTCAGACTGATGTTTGTGGTCATCATATGCTTCACCATCTGTCTCAGTACTGTCTTGAACAATTGCTTTCTCTTCTGCTTGTTTTCTTTTTGCAGGGCAGTTTTCTGCGTTTCCTGTAGAAGACTTCCTGTAGAAACGCCTGTAGGGTGTCTCTGCGTCTTTGAATGATCTTGGCATGCGGGAGAATTTTTTAACAAGCTGAAAAACTTGGCGAAGGACGTCAGTTTAACAAAATTCAGAGGCAGAGGATTCGGCTGAAGAGGTGTGCAAGTGTAAGTGAATCAGCAGTTAACGCGAGTCTTCAGCCGAGCCGTCATTAATTGTTGCGTGATTTGCATGAGAGAGTGAAGTGGCCAAGTGTACGTGGCCACATGAAACGGAAGTGCTGTGAAGCTGCATGTCCTCTTCCCGTTAACCAACTGCACTGGAGTTAAACTCTCTATCACTGTTTTTCTTTAAATAATTTTTTTTTTAATTCTTACGTGAGTCCATTGTCCACGTGCACTGTGTGGCTGCCGGCGGAGTTCTGAAGCAGACAATCAATTGAGCCTTGCTAATCCGTGGCTTAATTCCACCATCCCATCAATTCATGCAGTTTCCAATTAAATCTATGCAATAGGAGAATGAGATTAGTCACATACCTCGAAGTTGAATGGTTGCCGTGAGCTGCTGTGGCCTGCCACTGCTGCATGCATTTGATTTTATGGTTGCATGATGGCTTGGTTGCTAATTCATGGCTGGTTTCCTTGTGCAGGTGTCCTCTGGTCAGATGCATGCAACAAGAGTTCATTTCCACGTTCAGATCTGCACCCTCAAACTGCTGCCATTGAATTTTCTCAGGACCAGAACTTCTTTTTGCCATTTCTCCCAAACGGTAGATTGGTTTGATCTGAAACTCGGTGAGCATGTTACTACCATCATTATGCATCTCCCATAGCAAATTCGTGATCAATGGATGCACGGATTTTGAGGAAATTAAAAATGGCTGAAGATTGCAGAGGTCGATTTCTTGGAAAACGTGCATCGGAATCGGCTGAAACTGCTTGGGTAGGCTACTATCACCCATGTGCATCTCCCCATGAAACAAGTTTTGAAACGGATGCACGGTTGTGGAGAAAATGCAAAAATGGCGGATGGTGATGGAGGCTGATTTCTTAGAAACCGTGCACCGGAATTGCATGAAACTGCTCAGGCATGTTGTCATCAACCTTGTACAATTCCCCATAAAATGGTTTGTCAAAAGGATCCATGGTTTTCAAGTTATGGCAAAAACAAATTTGGTTCTATGGATTTTTGCTTCAAGGCACTTTGCATTTTGGTTGCATGGTATGACAAAATGAATTTTGGCTGTGATGCAGGTATGGAGCTGATGGAGGAGGAGTTGAAAAATTGCATGAGGGCTTCTGGACCCTTGAGGAAGCTACCATGCTTGCCAAACCACTTTTTGAAATGCATGCCTAGTTTCCCACAATTTCTACAGGAAGTTCCTGTAGAAGCACAACGAGAAGCACAAGGAGGTGAAAAAATGATGGAGAAAGGCAAGGGATGGACACACAAGTGCTTGTAGGCCTAATCAACAGATTCCCACCATTAGATTCACTTTTGAAATTGTATTTGGCTCATCCAAAGGTTCTACAGGATGTTTCCTGTAGAAATACAGAGCTTCCTGTAGAAGACACAGTTTTGAGGAAAGAAGCATAATGACATGAAAAAAATGATGGAAAAGGGGTGAGGAATGGAAACATGGATGTGGGTAGGCCTCATGGACATATTCCAAGCCTTCAGGTCCTCCTCGGAGATCAATTTGGCTTTTTTGTAAGCTTCCTGTAGAAGATACGAAACTTCCTGTAGAAGGCACAAAAACTCCTTTGTCTTTGATTTGAGTGCTCCTCCTGTCATGAAACGTCCTTCTTTAACCTGCAATGTCATTGCTGCAACATGAAATGGAGATTAACTTTATTTTTCTTTTTCTTTTTCTCTTTTTTTTTTGAAAAACAACTAGGGCGCCTCATGGAGGTTTTCACCCTAATTGCCTGCCTTGGGCGCCTCCAAGGGAGGTTTTCACCCAAAGATCTTATTCTCTTTTCTCTATTTTTTCCCAACCCATTGACCGCCTCATGGAGGTTTTCAATCAATGAGCCAATCTAAGGCGCCTCCGAGGAGGTTTTCACCTTAGATTTTTGTTTTTTCTCTTATTTTCATTTCTTTATTTTTTTCATTTTTTTCTTTTTTTTTTCTACCCTACCCTACTTGAAAAACAAAATCATTTTCAAGTATAAGAATACTTCCAATGGAGCCATGTGCACATTGAGATTAGAGAAAAAATGATGTGGAGGCTCGAAATGCATGCTTGGATAGGTATCCAGATCTCAGAGACCAAATGATCTAACTTTGAAGGGATCAAACATAACTGAGGAAGAGAGTACTGCTGCCACTTAGTGACTGTCTGGAACCATGTCTCAATATAGCTTTGATATCCTTGGTCCTTTTTCTGATCTGGATCATTCTTCATGTCACTTTCTATCATTACTTTCTCATCTTCCTCCTTTTGCTGATCTTTCTCTTGAATCCATGGAAGATTTGATGGTAACCATGAGGAAGCTTTCTCAATCTCTGATTCTGATCTCTTCTCTTCATCAAGTGCATCCAATGGTTCTTTGATCTCCTCTTTTGAATCTTCTTTTGCTGGATGTGATCCTTCAATGCTTCCAAGATGATATCTTGTTTGCAATGCTTTTCCTGAGCTTTGGTGAACATCATTGAGCTCAAAAGGAGTCATTTGCACATGTTGTGCCTCAGCTTTGCAATTGGGTTGAGCTGCTCCATTGTAGGGTTTTGGAAATGGAGGTACGGGTAGCTGAGTGGGGGTGTGAAATTGAGATGGAGATGGATGGCATTGTGGTTGGGTAGGCATTTGGGGTTGCCTTGGTGGAGGAGGAGGCGATGGTTGTGGATGAGCAGGTGGTGGAGGAAAATGAGCGCGATGAGAGTTGTACTGGGGTCTCCACTCCTGATAAGGTGCATTCCACTGAGGCTGTGGCTGAGCATAAGAGTGAAATGAATGAGCAACTGGTTGGGCATAATATGGATTTGTGAAGGAACAAGGAGAATATGACCAAGGAGGGGGTGTAGACCAGGAAGGATGAGCAGGGGGATCCCAAGAAGGCATGAAAGTGGCTTGATAAGGGTCATAATAGGTCTCGGGTATCCCTTGCATCTCCTGCTGGTAAGATCTAGGTCCATGTGGCCTCCTTTGGTTCATATAATAGAGTGATTCAGTGGCTCCCTTGGCTCTTTGATATGCAGCTTTGATTCTGGGCAAGGAAGGGCACTGATCTGTAGGATGGTATTCTTCACATACAAAACACACTTCTAGGGAGTGCATTGGACATTCGTTCCTAGGATGCTTTTTAAGGCACCTAGGACAAAAAATGACCAAAGCCCTCTTGGCTTCTTCTTGCTTCTTTTGGATCCGCAAGGTATCCAGTTGCATGGCAAGAAACTGCCTCATGTCACTCTTGAAATCTTCGATCTGATTTGCAAATTCATCTTTGGATAAGGGACTGCTCCCAACATTTCTGCTTGTAGCCATTTGCTCCAGAGGAATGTTTTCTTCTTCTTCTCCCCTAGAGGTTCTTCAGATATGTCTTGATGTCCACCCTGGGGTTCTTCAATCACAGCCATCGAAGAAGAGAGAATCTTGGCTGTGTGAAGCAGTGGGGGTGTTGTGCAATCATTTTTATAACTTATCTCTACTCCTACAAGGCATGAAATAGATTGAACTGCAACTAACTATCTTGCGAAATTGAAATGAAAGCAGGAAAGGACTAATATATTTTGCTCAAATGAAATTGCAAGAATGAAATGCTAGTCTACGCTTGCGGAATTGAAATGCTAATCTACGCTTGCAGAATTGAAATGCGGAATTGAAAGGCTATTCTAGGAAAGCAGGAAATGCTAATCTATGAAAGCAGGAAATGCTAATCTATGAAAGCAAGAAATGCTAATCTATGAAAGCAAGAAATGCTAATCTACTTTTGCATAAATGAAATTGCATAATGGAAATGAAATAAACTACGTAGCAGAAGGTTGTAGTAGAAAATAGAAGAATAGCAACAATCACCAATACTCTGCCGCTTCCCCGGCAACGGCGCCAAAAAGATGGTGAGCTCTAGTATTGTAGCAATAATGCTACAACTCCTGGGGCTTCCTGTCTCTTAATTTTATCAACCCGTTAGTTCGTACAAACTTGGAAGCGACGGTGTTGTATGCACAAGTACTAGCTCTTGTCGCAGCTGTCACTTGGTCAGCTGGCACAAGTCCGCTAGGGCTCAAGCCAACTTCTATAGGCTCTCAGAAGAAGCTTGTTAAATGATGGACGAAAGCTAGCTCAAAGAAGACTAATCTACTTGGCAAAAATGAACTGAAAGCAAATCAAAACATGGAAACCCTAGGAAACCCTAATTTAACTAGTCTAACCTCTATGATGCAAAGAATGTGAAGGAAACTTATACCAATGATGCCATTACTTCTAATAAGTTAAAATGCATGAATCTAATCTACTTTCATCTTAAAAGACATGTTTTTGTATTTTTTCTTTAAGTGGATGGAGTGATTGTGATTTTGTGCTTATTAGGGTTTGGTTGTGCAGATGTGATGCGGAAGGAAGGAAAGCTTGGGAAAGGTTGGGGAGGCTAGGAGAGGTCCCCAGAGATCCTTAGCATCTGTCCACAGAGGTTCCTCACATTCAGAGGGTCAGCAACCGAGTGAGTGGCCTCCTACAGGATGTCTGCAGGGGATTCTACAGGAAACACAGGGGTTTCTACAGGAAGGTCTGCAATTCTTCTACAGGATGTTCTGAAATGGGATGTTTGAGGATGGATGGTTGATGGAATATGCATGGATGGTTATGGAGGTAGGATGGGGGTCTAAAGTGACCCAGGAACTGATGGATGGAGTGGTGAGGTGATGTGGAAAGCTGACTTGGCTTGAAGGTGGTTGAGACAACAATGGGGAAGAAGGTAAGGTTACTTGGCAAAAGAGAAGATGGGAGATGAGGGAACAGACTTGGTGATGGAGGAGCTGATCTGAACGAGGCTCAAATGAACGAGGAGGTGATGAAGATGCCCTGCATAGTGGTTATTTGATCAAACCAACTACATCTTGCATGCAATCGAAATATCATGTGATCTATCTAACAAGTTAATGAAATCGGTGGACAGCAACCTTATTCATGAAAAGAATCACGTACAACCTGTGAACAAAACATTATCAAAGAGATATAAATGCATGAATAACTCCTACAAATCTATCTTAAACATAAGAAACTACTTTAACCATCAAAAGCAACCTAAGTAACACAGCATGAATTAAATCTAAAGAGCAAATTTTTTCTCAAGAACGCAGCAAACACACATAAAGAGAAACAAGGGAGGTACTGGGCGCTTGAGATGGGCCCAACCCCAAGAGCTACAACCTCCCATGAAAGATTTAGAGCTGGTGCAAAGCTGGATCCATATTTATTAATCAAGAAATGAAAAGTACATCAAAACTGTCCACAAGGAGAACTTGAACATGAGCTGAAAGCAAAGCTAATCTATTGCATAAAAATCGAACTACAAACTAGCTAACTAATGGCTAAAACAAAATGACTACCCACTAGCTAACCCAAAATGAGGCCCTAAGCCTTCTTATTTATACAATTTGAGGACCCAACAATCCTCCTAAAATTTAGGGACTTGGCTGCCCAAGACTTGTAGTTAACAGCAGTCCAACTTGACTTGCTTGGCTACCCTTGAGCTGATTGATTCGGTGGCCCTTGAACTCCGAGCTGATGGTGGAGAATTCGAGGTAAGGGCCCATAAATGAGGGGGACACCTTCCTACAAATCCTCTAGCTTGTTCTCCCACGAATTTGGCTGCCAAGTGCTCATTAAGACCTTCAAATTTGTCTCCAAGTTGACCAACAAGGCTACACAAAGCACCCATTAGACTTGTTGGCATAATGACTAACCAAATTCACTCTATTAACATAAAAATAATAAAAAACATGCAATAAACAAATGAGAATGGTGGACTAAGTCAAATTAGGAGGTTGAATGAGCCCAAATAATTGTACATTTTTGGGGCTCATCACCGGGGTAACAATTCCAACCTTCATTTCTGTATTGAACTCTGCGACGTTGGATTTCATCACCAACTAGTGTTTTCAGTATGGAAAGTTACTGTTTGTGTGTGTTTGATCTCCTAGATTCTTTAGGCGTGTGATTCAAATTTGTTTGGTTCTTTAGAGGCTTTAGGTGGTTTTCATTGAGATTTTACTTTGTTTGCGTGTGAAGTAGTTAATTTTTTTTAACCGTGGGTGAATTACCGAGGAAGTCCCGTAGACTTCGGAGCCAACCTCCTGAGTTTTCACCGAGCCAGCTTGAAGGGTTGAAAGTCCTCGTAACTCCTAGAGACAGTAGAGTTGGGTCACCTGAAGAAGGAGAGTCTTCTTTGGTGGTACATCCTGATTTTCAAGCTTTAGTAGCAGATTATAATCCACAATCAGTGTCTGTTTCCGAAGTTACTGGTAGCTTTTCATCTACTAGTGATATAGATGAGGAACCTGAAATATCCAAACCTGAAAGTGAATTTGCTGCTACACCGACATCGAGGTTTGCTTCTCCATCTTCTAGTGGTCCTGGTTCACCTAGGGTAGAAAGAATAATTACCCAAAATCTTCCTTCTGGACTTATAGCTATCGAAGAAATTTTTACTCCGGAAGAAAAAATAGGCATCCCTATCCCTGAAAATCAACCTGCTATTGAGCTAAGGGAGCGTGAATCAATTTTTTACAGTCCACCTAGGAGCAGTGCTTGGTATCTTTCTTTGACTAATTTCTTAGAAAACCCAGGGTTAAGTTTTTCACCACCTCGTGTTCCTTATCACCCAACACCTAGAGGTTATTATCCTCCGTTAAATATGTCAAGACAGTCGTCCATGTTTACTCAATCGCCCGAATGCTTCCATGTTTACTCAATCGCACGAATCCCTTTTGTACGACGGTCCTTTTGTTCCCTCTGGGTATTAATCACTTTCTGGTACTTTTTCGGGAGCATCTCCTCAACCCATTGAACAAGGGTTATTAACTGGAAGCAATGGTACTAAGCGGTTGAGCGTAGAAGATATTCTCATGATGTCAAGTTCTATTCCAAATCCTCAACCTCAAGGTGGCCAGTTACCGCCTAAGGGGCAGCCTCAAAATCCTCAATTATCGCTTGGGGGGCAACCTCAAGGTACCCAATTTGCACCCGGGGGCAACCTCAAGGACAATACATACCTATGAGACAGTACGTTCCTCAAGGTCAACCCCAGACTCAATATGTACCCCAAGGTCAACCCCAGTATCAATTTATACCTCAAGGTCAACCCCAGTATCAGTACGTGCCTCAAGGATATCAACCCCAAGGTCAGTACTCGAACCAAGGTTTCCAACCATCCTCCGATCAATCATATGTTCAAGGAACGGGAAATGTACCTTTGAATTATCAATCCTACCCTCAACCCGGTTATGGTCCTCAATATTCTCAACCTATTATGGGTCCGTACCTCGGAATGAATTTAGTGTGGGATCCATCGCAAACTCAACAGGCGTTGCAGCCAAATGTACAGTTGTCATCTCAAACTAGACAACCCTTAGTTTCTGGTACACCCCAACAACCTGTCCAGTCTACTATTCAAACTTCTATACCTTCGGTAGTTTCTCAGCCTGGGCCTAGTACGCCTCGTACTCCACCTCAAACGACTGCTGCAACTGCCGCAACATCTGTTCAATCTACCCCACCTACTTCCGGAGTATCGATAGCTCTGGTTTCTACTGTTCCTGTATCTACTCCTCAGACATATTTACCTCCGTTTGGATCCACCATTCAAACTTCGGTTCAGATGCCTGTAGGACAACCTGGTTCAAGTACGGTTGTCACAAGTCAACCAAAATTTACTTATCAAGCATACCAGGGACAATACCAATTCGTTCCTACTGTGCAGCAGCTAGTCTATCAGTATCAACCTTACCTTGGGTACACATATCAACAACCTCAACAACCCCAGTACGGTCCGGTTAATCCTGGTTTTTCGGGAGGTTACAATATCCCAAATGCAATTCCTATTCCTAGTTATCCTGGATATCCTCCTCCTGGGGCTGGTCTCATGACCTAGAGTTTTAGGGACCCTAATCATCAGTTACCATTTATCGCAACTTTGGACTTGCCAGACTTGTCCCGCCTAACGAATGATCCCATTAATTATCTTCCGTTTTGGCCGCCAATGCCGAATAAGTTGCCTAGTGATATTCCTAAGTTCGAAGGCAAATCAGGAGAGGACCCGTCGAACCATGTGTTGACTTATCACCTCTGGTGTGCGTCTAACTCCATTTCAGATGATTCAATCCGTCTAAGACTTTTCCAGCGCACTCTAATTGGTCTTGCGGCGAAGTGGTACATTGAGTTACCGCAAGGCACTTTTTATAATTTTAGTCAGTTAGCTACCTCGTTTTTAACTCATTTTTAGTTTCCAGTCAGATATGACAATGGCACGGAATTACTAACTTCATTAAAGCAATCGATGTCCACTTATGTTTCAGATCATATTCATGAAGGGAGACGTCGACGACGTTTAGTGAAGGTTTTTATTCCGGATCAGATCTTGGCTGAATGGTTTGTAAAGTCTTTGTTGCCAAAGATCACTGAAGAAAATCCATGATCTTCCAAAGCAAAATCAAATCGCTGCAGCTCCTTCGGGATCTCATGCTGTCGATGGTATGATTGGTACGGTTAACACTAAGAGTAAGAAGAAGTCTTCCAAGAATTATTCTCCTATCATAACCTTGCCTGATTCCCCGACAGGAGATTCTTCCACGAAGATTTCTGCCAATATTCACGTTGTAGAGTCATCTACAACCAAATCAAAATCCGGTGGGAAGAAGAAAGGGAAGAAGAAGAATAAAACAGACAAAAATTCAAAGGAGAAACGTGAAAAATCAGAATCTAATGATGAAAAGCGCAAACCTCATTATCCTTGTCTCATTTGTGATGAAGAACATTTTACAAGAGACTGCCCTCATCGTGCAGAGGTTGCGAAGATTGTCAAAGGTTCCCAAACGCTTGCTGTTTTAAAGGATCCTTTTCCAAGTCAAGACAGTAAGATGATAGGTTCTTCCTCGAGTGCCAATGAAGAACCCATACTGATGATGTCCCATGTTAGGATTGCGACTCGATCACACGATTATGGTAGTAAAAGTCCTGTTGATGGTAAAGAAGAAGAATCTTCTCATTCTAACCCATCAACCTCAGCGCCCGGTTCCTATCCACTACAGATCGAGAAACGTAATCCAGACTTGGTAATCAAACCGCCTGCCAAGGGTATACTTCGAAAGTCAGCTTTCAATCTGCATGCGAGAGCGGCTCAGAACTATAACATTGTTGGGGATTTAGCTGTTTCACCCTCAGTAATGTCGGCTTTGGAAGTGCTGCAATCATGTCCAACACAGCGTAAATTACTTTTGTCGGCTATAGGAGCTGTTGACGTTCAGGACTCGAACCTAATAATTTTCAATCTAGAAAATAGTACACCGCGCTTACCTCATCAAATGGCTTTCCAGATTCCAGTGATAGTAAAAAACAGGCCTATTCATCGGATTGTGATTGATGAGGGAGCCTCAACGTGTATTATGTCGATACAGTGTTGGAGATCGCTTGGTTCTCCTTCGTTAAATCAATCCCCGACGATTCTAAAGGCCTTTGATGGCCGTGGGTTTCATCCTTTTGGAATTCTACAGGATTTGCCTATAGGGGTTGAAGGAAAAACCGTTAATCTAGATGTAGAGGTGGTTGATGCCCCTCTAGATTACAACCTTCTCTTGGGTCATAGTTGGTCTTACGCTATGACAACTGTCGTTTCATCGGTCTTTCGGGTTATAAAGTTTCCTCATAATGAAAAGATCGTAACAATAGACCAATTGGCTTACTTTTCATCCGACCGAGCCTCTTCTGAAAGTATTCAGCATGTCGGTAAAACGACTATCCCGTATAAGGATGTTGGAGTAGGACTAGTTAAAGATGTCAGTTCACTGGGAACTTTTCCTTTTCCTCCGATCAACGCATCGTCTTCATTTGCAACCATTCATATGATTACGTTAGACACCATTGTTTATGATGATCCTTGGATCGTTCCTTCTGAATCTGAGATAGACTCATTTGGTGATGTCTTGCCTTTGAGTCCATATGAAATTGTGTATGAGGCCGTACAATCGTTTACCGACCCATCTTCAACCGAAATTGACTTAATGAATGTGGTCCGTGAAGAATCACTTTTCACATCAAGCTCGGATTCCATCACGTTTTCTAAACTTGTTCACTATGATGAGCAAATTCGTGAAATCCTATGTGTAGATGATTTACCATGGGAAGATCTCCATCACAGATCTTCGTTTTTACCCGAGAATGACTGTTTTGAAAATGATTTTTCATCAATTTTTATGACTGAATATGTCAAGGAACCTCAGAATCCAATGAAACATTCTAATTCAGAGTTAAATTTGGGAAACATCTCTCGAACTATTCCTATTGACATTTCGGTTAAGTCTGAAATTGTTGAGAACATTCATATAGGTGCCTCATGTACAGAAAATGAAATTCAAATATATAAGGCCCTATTTCAAGAATTTCGCGACGTGTTTGCCTGGTCTTATGAGGAAATGCCAGGAATTGATCCCGCGGTTGTTTTTCATGAAATAAAGACTTACCCGGACGCTAAACCCGTCCGACAACGTTTGCGTCAGATCCACCCAAGAAAAGCTACTGCTATTAAAGCAGAAGTTGAAAAATTACTCAAAGCAGGTTTCATTTATCCAATCCCGTTAACGGATTGGGTATCGAATATTGTGCCGGTTAACAAAAAGCAAGGGACAATAAGAATATGTATCGATTATAGGGACATTAATCGAGCTTGTCCAAAGGACAATTACCCAACTCCCTATATTGATCAAATCATTGATGATTGTGCCGGCAGCGAAATATTCTCCTTCATGGATGGTTTTTCCGGATACAATCAAATCAATATTCTACCTGCCGATCAACCAAAAACGACTTTCATTTGGGGGACATTTGCTTATTGCAAACTACCTTTTGGGCTCAAGAATGCCGGAGCAACTTTTCAAAGGGCCATGTCTTATGCATTTCATGGCATCAAGCACAATGTGCAACCCTATCTCGGTGATTTTCCTGCTCATTCATTACATCGAGCTGATCACCTCGTCCATTTACGAGCAATCTTTATGAGGTGTAGGCATTATCGGATTCGGTTGAATCCACACAAATGTGTTTTCTGTATAGAAATGGGTCGATTGCTGGGGTTTTTAGTTTCGAAAGCCGGCATTCGCGTCGATCCCTCGAAGGTCGAAGCTATTTTCAAATTGCCTCTTCCTTCGAGTCTTCGCCAACTCCAAAGTTTGCAAGGGAAAGCAAACTTTTTACGACGATTCATTCCTAACTACGCCGAGGTTACAAAGGGTTTTACCTGGTCGTTGAAACAGAATACTCCATTCTATTGGGATGAGATAGCTCAGAAATCTTTTGATGCACTAAAACACACGTTGACCCATGCACCGTTATTGCATCCTCCCAACTACAACTAGGATTACTTCTTGAATCTCGCCGCCTCTCATTCCACCATTGGAATGGTCTTAGTTCAGGAAGATGAATTCGGTACTGAACATGTGATATATTACCTTAGTCGAACTTTAAATCCAACTGAGCTAAAATACTCACATGTGGAGAAATTGGCATTGACAGCTGTTCAAGCTGTCCAACGTTTTTGTCACTACATTTTACTACGTAAAACTACAGTAATTTCTGATTGCAACCCTATGATCTACATTTTGACCAAGAAATTGCTAGGGGGAAAGTACTCTAAATGGATTGTTATCCTGCAGGAGTTCAACTTGGAATTTGAAAAATTTATGTCTAAGAAATCTTTAGTTTTTGCGGAGTTAATGTGTGACTTCCCGCATGTTGACACGGAAACTGTGGTGGAACAGCCCATTGCAGACGAATCCTTGTTTCTAATCAGCACTTTAGATCCATGGTATGGGGATATCATCGTTTATCTCCAGACCCAATCCTTTCGGCTAGAAATTTCAAGGTCAGAATGTCGGAAAATATGATTCCAGTCCCAACAATTCAGGATTATTGGAGATACTCTTTATCGCTGTGGGGCGGACTCTGTTTTTCAACGTTGTTTAACTCACGAGGAAGCTGAAAGGGTTCTGAATGACTGTCACTCTGGAGCATGTGGAGGTCATATGTTTGGGGATGCCACAACCCAAAAGATATTGCGCGCTGGCTACTTCTGGCCGTCTTTATTTAAAGATTGTATTAACGCGGTCCGAAAATACCACAACTGCCAATTTTTTTATCGAAAGATGCGCGCTCCACCTGCTACTCTCCACCCTATAGTTGCCGTTGGTCCTTTTGCCAAATGGGGTATCGATTTTATTACATGTAACCCTCACTCGGCTAGGGGGCATGCATATATCATCCTTGCGGTAGATTATTTTACCAAGTGGGCCAAGGCGATGCCTACATTTGAGGCAGACGGCAAGACAACTGCAATTTTAGTGTTCAATCTTATAATTGCTAGGTTTGGTGTCCCACAAGAGATTATCACTGATCATGGGCGTCATTTTCGAAACGTTATGATGATTGAAATTACAGGCCAGCTTGGTTTGCGTCACGATAGTTCAAATCCTTATTATCCACAAGCTAATGGTTTGGTTGAATCCATCAACAAATTCTTAGTCATCATGATCCGACAAATCATTGGAATTCATCAGTCGAATTGGCATAACATGCTATTTTCAGCGCTTTGGGCGTATCGTACCTCAGTAAAAACATCAACAGGGTTCACTCCTTTCCAATTAGTTTATGGTTTGGAAGCTGTGTTACCCATTGAATGCGAAATCCCATCATTGCAAATGGCCATCGAGTTACTTCCAGCCACTTCCGAAGATGAAAAATGTTTATTATACTTGGCTCAATTAGATGAGTATCGACGTGATGCTGCATTGGCGATCGAGACTCACGCAAAACGTATGAAAGCTCAGTATGATCGAAATGTGACCCCTCGAAATTTTTCGGAAGGAGATCTAGTCTTAGTTTACGATCAAGCTAATGATAAATTAGGCGCTGGAAAATTCGTTCCTATGTGGCATGGTCCCTATGTTGTCAAGCGAAAGCTAGCAAAAGGGGCCTATGAATTGGTAGACTTTGACGGGGACTCTTTAGGTAAACCCAGAAATGGTCTTTACGTGAAGAGGTATTATGCTTAAAGAATGGGTATAGATATTTTTAGTTAGGATAGTTTTTCTTTCTAGCTGGTATGTTTTAGTTTTAAAAAGTGTGCTTAGCTTAGAGAGTGTTTTTCGTCATTATTCCTGCTTATCTTGGTCTTACTCTTGATATTGCAGATGTCGATGCCTATCCAAACATACATTGGTTTCGCTGATGGTGCTTGTTGTAATACACGAAACATTTCTTCCGCAGCTTGGGTTATCTATTCGCCCTCTGATGAGTTGGTATCTATGCATGGTGTAAGCCTCGATCAGATAACGAACAACATTTCCGAGTATAGTGCAGTGATTGAGTTATTATCTGAATCTATTTCATTTGGGATTCAGAGTTTGATAATGCGGTTAGATTATGAACTCGTTGTATTACAGCTTAATAGAGTGTATGCCATTAGAAATCCATTGTTATTGAGATTATTTTTGAGAGTGCGTCTCTTGGAACGTGAGTTTGATTATATTGAGTATCAGCATATTCCAAGACCTTTAAATACATTAGCAGATGCAATTGCTTCTCGAATGTTAAGTAGACATTTGCAATAATCATACATGTAAATTTCAAACCATTCCATAACATGATTTACGAGATAATCCGGTAATAGTGATATATATATATATATATATATATATATATATATAGGAGTGTGTCAAAAAATACATCGTCCTTGATCATAGGTTGAAAAACACCTTATGATCGGCAAAAATGATAAGTACAAAAAGCAAAAATGTCATATGTGCCTACAATAGGCGATCATCCTATCACTGGTGATGATCTTGATATGAAACCACTGCACGGGTCACCTTGCAAAGGAACCTCCTAAAAGGTCCTGGGACCCCAATCACATAGCGCTGAAGTCGACGAGGAATGTCATCTATGGTGGTCTCCTGAATATCTCCTGTCAAGTGCTCTAGATGACTCTCCAACTCGGCCAAAACCTCTGCTGATTCGTCCTGTGGGGCTGGCGCGGCTGCAACTGGTTGTTTCCTCTCGTAAGGCCGGAGAGCGGCTGGTCGCTGTGGACCCACATGTGCATTTGAAACTTTTACTATCAGTTTTGGGACGATAGAAAAAAAAAAAAAAAAATTAAAATAGAAAAATGTTGAAAATGATTTTACCTGAGTCATCCCGTTGCTCTCTTGGTGGAAGAGCCATGTTTGGGTCACCATGAAAATCTACCCTAGCATAAGGGAAGTCCTGAATAGAAAAAACCTGGTTTTCCAACCATTGGAAATACTCAGGTTTGAATCGAACAACCTCTGTCCCCTCGTCCGGATGACGGGCCATAATTGCGACCCATCACATCAGTTTGGGCTCTCGAGGAAGCCCAGCTCCAATAGTAAGGTGCTGCGGGATCAACATGGGAACCCTCTCCAGACCAAAGCTCACAACCAAAGCCCCATAACCAAAGGCCTTTAGTTGTCCGTTCTTGGCTCTGGTCAGTTGGCCTTTCACATTGGCCAACACAGCATCGCACCAGTTGAAGATGGTGCATCGAAAGCAGTCAACTGCCATCCGCATCTGGGATCTGGTGAAAATATGAAATGCGACACTCCCACAAAGTCTGGTGATAGTAAACACGATTACCATGAGTTCAGGAATGGATATGGTTTTAATATCTATCCCTTTGTCTCTAGCCTGGCTGCTGCAGAACTCTAGCCGGAGGCTATCGACAGACTGGCCACCTGGCCTAGTCCCGAATAGAGTCAAGTCTTCGCCTCTCTTAGGCAAACCGGTCAAGAAATATATGTCTGCCGGCTTGATTTCAAGCTGGTGGCCACCAATGAAGAGGCACTGGTCCTGTATGCTCCATCTGTCAACCAGCCACTGTAAGAAATCCACCTGGGCCCTCATGCCAGGTATGGCCCAGAATTTGTACAAGCTGCAGACCTTCAATGCATCAATCGAAGGTTGGCGATTTAACACGACTAGATCCACGTCCTCATGCTCTCGTTCACGCCAATCTAGCATGATGTACTCTCTGCATCCAGTAAAAAGACAAATTAGAATGCTAGAAATTAATTTGTTTGGGCCAAATTTGATAATTTTTGGGTTAAAAACCCTTGCTGCGGGGACCGCACCCTCTATATTAGATACAGTGCGTGGGTCCCCACCTTGCCTACATGGAAGGTGCGGACCCCTGACTTTTTCCCCATTGAGAAAAAGTCGGGGTCCGCGGGTTGCCAGTGTTACACTTGCGGGCCCCCGCGCGCGGGTTTTAAGCCTAAAAACCCTCCAAAAAATGAAATAAAAGCTTAAAACACAAAATGAAACGGTTAAAAATGAAGAGTGGGACGATGTGGATTACCTGGAGAAGACAGTGTTCGATTCGACGGTTGGATTTTCCGCAATCTTCACGGGAAGTTTTCTGAACAAAAGCACTATTTTCTCACCCAAAACTCAAACGGTAAAAATGAATTGACGAAAGCTCTTTTTATAAGTTTTTTGAGTAAATAAATTGCAAATTTGTTTATGTTTCACTTTGGAAAGTTAATTTTTCAGCATTTTTATCCATTTTAAACAGGTATGAGTAATGTTTGCATTTTTGTTCAAGATAACGGATTATTCAGGCGAAATCTATCATTTTCGACGGAAAAACATTTAGAGTCACCGTTAAGCTCTTTTCTGACTCCTAAAACATGAAAAGATTGCCGAGTTTTTATTTTAAACTCGTTAAAATGGAACTAAAAGACGGTCCACTTACAACTCTTTTCTGACCGTAAAAACATGAAAATATTGCCGGATTTTTGTCGTTTCAAATTCGATATTGGTTATAAAACGACGTGTCATTGATTGCTTTTTTACTTTTTCGGATCAAGGGCACTAATTACGAAAAGTTCTCCTTGGTCGTAAAGATCAAGCGGTTCTCTCAAGTATTATTTTATACTTTTTCGGGCTTGGGAGACACAAATTTACGAAAAAGGTCAACCCTGGAGTCTTCTTAAGTTTTTTCAGACTCTCTAAAATTGAAAAACGCCGAGTTTCTCCTATACTGGACTCGTTAAAATTTCACAGTAAAGGACCTGTTCAATTACAAACAGGAACGAACCACTCCTTCTTAGGGTTCGAATTTAAACTAAGTTGGACTCATTCGAAGGATGAGCTTATAATCAAGAAAATGTTATCCTCCTCAAGCTTGTCAAAAATAAAGAGGTACTTGCCAGAAATGGTGGGGGAAAAGAGAGAAAAATGAGCCTGTTTGTCATACTTTGTAACCACTCTTGAACATGACACTTTTATTCACCTGGGTTGGGAAATCCTTTGCCTAACAGTTGATCAAACCACATGGAAAGTCTTCAGCCAGTTTTTGGGTGTTAACTTTGGGTCAATTGTCACCAAGCCATATGTCGTGTCGTTATGTGTTCAAGAGGTCACTGCCAATAAGCCATTCATCTGCAAAATATGTGTCATCCATCTTAACCATCCCTGAGTTAGTCCTTGCAACTAAATTTCTTCAACTTGATCTATGATTTCGTGTTGTGGGTTTTCCTGCGAAGTATCACTTTCTATCGACTTCAGCTCATTATCTAGAAAGGAAATCGTCAGTACCTTGGGATCTGCATGCCTCAATGGCAGGTTTCTCGCCTTTGACGACAGGTTGCATCATTGACCTTCGATCAAAGGATTCCGTGACATGTTCGACATCAACACATTTATTCACATCTCATGGATTGTACTGGGTACTTTGAGAGCCATTGACATCACTGGTGGTTTCTCTCACACTTGTTAACATTTTACATCATTGACTGGCAATCAAGTGGTTTCTACCATGTTCGACTTCAACACATTCATTCGCATGGATAGAATCGTACTGTTTCGGGAAAAAGAAATGAAGACCCTGGATCTAGTTTCCACAATCCAGGTTGCGAGGAATTTTGTATTCATTATATAATGGACTATTCATAAACAGATGGTTGCATCCATACTGTGTCCATATGAGTCTATACTTGTGATGTATTACAAGATCATTCTTGTATCAGAGCAGTAGTTAGTTTTGTAAGTCGGTTTTGATCTGAGTATGGGAATGCCTACCTCAGCGATGATATGATCTCATATATATATCTTGTATTGAAAGTTTTTACAGGTTCCAACCGGGATCTCCACAAGATGATCCTCGAAATGATAAAGTACTTCACTCTTCCTAAATGATAAATGAAAACCTTATCTACTACAGACTTCGCACTTTAGGGAGCAATCTGTTACACAAAAATATCATCACCATAATTATTTTCAGTCAGTATGGGTCTATCATCACTTGTACTGTCCTCCTAAGCAAGTCTCAGACCTCAGCTCTTCAAGTCAAGCTTTGAAAATGAGAGAAAGACATTGAAAATCAACAAAGCTCTGGTTCCGCACTTTCTCTCACTATTGCCTGCGGTCCCACACCTTCTGTTTACAAAAACTGCGGACCTGCCCCCTCTGTCCCTAAAGGTGTGGGTGCGGACCCCTGTGAAAGTTAAAAAGGCGCAAGTTTATTCTAAAAAAATCACTTTGGGTTAATTCTAGATGATTCTAGAAGGAATTTTGATGTGGATTGGCCGCTCTTAGGTGGTTCATCCATCCCAAAAGAGAAGGAGCTAATCCCTTGATGAGAGGAGCTATCCCTTTGAAGGAGGACCTAGTAACTTCCCTCCATTGCACTATAAATTCAGGCATTGGGTTGGTTGCTAGGGAGGTTAGAAGCTGCACATTTTTGAGGGTAAATGCTGGTGAAATTAAGACTTCCTAGTTGAGCTTGAGAGGAGAGATCACATACCTTTTTGGCTTCATTGGGAAGAGAGTGAAACTTGTCAAAGTAGAGGAAACTTCTTGCTGGACCCTGGGAGGAGCTTGTACATCGTCAAGGCAAGGTTGTAAAGTTCTTATTTAATTTGAATTAATACAATCAGATTCATTTTTGTCAACAAATTGTCTCATGTCATTTGTTTCATGAATTCCTTGACTTTCATGTTAAATATGTTTTATGATATTGGCTTTTAAGGTGCTATTTAATTTGTTTGCTTGTTTGTGTTTGCAGATTCGCGACAAGGGATCTCATTTGGATCAAAGGAGCGAAGGCTTCCATAAACTTGCGTTGGACCTAAGGTAGGCCTAAATCACTTGTTTGCCTTTGTTTATAAATGCATATTTAGAGAAAGATAGTTTGTGATTGGTTTTCTTGTCATTAGGTCTTATTTAGATTCTAGGAAGGTCTATCTTGTCCGCAAGATTGACTCATTCCGTGTGACAAGCCTTGATAGGTAATTTTTCATTCAGGGTTTCAGAAGACACCATAGCACAGTCCTTAGGGATCAGCCTAGAAGGGGAGAAATACTTCAAGACAAAATAGTTCAGAGAAAAATCATGGACCCAATTCATGTCCAGATCGAGGGTCTCATCCGTTAACTGGAAGAAAGTGTTGAGATTGCAACAAGATGATGGAGCTTAGTGAAAAGAGTCGCCTTCACTAAGTGGGCCCGCAGGCTATTTTTGGCGCAAGTCTATTTTTAGACTATGTCTATTTTTAGACATATGGATCATGTCTATGTTTATGGATGATTGATCAAGTTGGGAAAAATAGATGGACTTCTATTTTTGTTGAAAGTGTGAGTGATCACAGTGTGAGTGATCAAGTCTATTTTTAGACTGGCTGTCAAAAATAGAAAAGTCAAATATTATTATCTCACAATAATATTTGGACTATAAACTTAATCTTATTCTCTTGGAGCACTTCAGTTTGAGCTACGGAAGTGGCACATGCAGCTGTCAGAAGGAAATTCGTTTTTCTTATGAGTCAGTTGAGTTGTTGCATGCATGACTTCAGTTAGAACTCAAGTGAGTTGAGTTTAGTGAACTGGAGGTACAGTTGATGGAGTTGTGTTCAGTTTAACTTAGTTAAACTGGTTGTAGTTAGTCTAACTGCAGATAGAATAATGATGAGTTGTTAAACTAATTATTAACTCATAATACAACTAAAGAATACATCAGTTAACTCAGTTGCATGTCAGTGCATGTTCAGTTCAACAGGGACAGGTGGTAGAGAATCAGATTGCTATCAGTTGTGACTATAGTTGTGCACCAGATCTTGCACAATCAAGGGATTGAGTATGCCAATGAGTTTGCTCACGTATTTGGCCCACATTTTAGCCTTTTCTCACGTCCACAAAGGGTGAGTGACTATTTTGCAGGTGAAAATCGAGTTTGGGAAGCAATTCTCATCAGTTCTTGAGCAGGTATTGAGCAGTGGAGGCAGGCAAGCAGTGGAAGAGATTTGGAGATCAGATCTGAGCTGTATTGTGTGTAACAGAGGTGGAGATACTTGTGAGAAGTATTATGCTGTGTAATGTTACATGACTCAATCATTAATATACAAATAGTGTGGGGTTTTTAGCGAGATGCTTTCCCCGTGATACATACTGTGTTAATGTGTGAATGCTCTTGATGTTTTATTGTTATTGATGCTGCTATATTCTTGATCAACGTAGAGGAGATTATGTATTATACATGTTCCGCTTAAATTGTATGATCAGGATAATCTCTGTTGAATATGTGTTAAATTATTCAAAATTTCTACATGGTATCAGAGCTAGATAATTGTAGAAAAAGTTTCTACATGGTATCAGAGCTAGATAATTGTAGAAAAAGTTTCTACATGGTATCGGAGCAGCTTGATTTGTAGAAGAGATTTTTACAGGATATCAAGCGAGGGTTGATCGGAAGCAGTTGAGTTGGTTGCTGGTGGAATTCGAATTTGCAGCAGTGTTGTTGAAAATGTCTTTCAACGGATTGCAAGTGTTATTCCAAAGCAAGAGCGACTTGGCGCTCAAGGATAAACTCAGTAACAATAAAGGTGAGAATGGATCTTCATCAAAGGTATCTGATGAAGAGAATTGCGCTTTGGCTGCCAAAGCAAAGAAAGGGAAGAGCAAGAAAGCTTCTCAGTCTGGTGCGAAAGGCAAGAAGCAGGATATGTCCAAGGTGAAGTGTTTTCACTGTCACCAGCATGGACACTATGCCACAAATTGTCCGCAGAAGAAGAAGAACAAGCAAGCTGCTGGATCTGCAGGGGGAGAGGCTTTAGCTTCTCAGTTTGAGCTTGATTTTTCATTGATCGCATGCTTGGTTTCAAGTGTGATGGGATCAGTGTGGTTTCTGGACAGTGGTGCGTCTTTTCACATGACGGGAGATAGAGATTTGTTCTCTGATCTGGAGGACAAAGATCTTGGAGTGCACATCGAGATGGGCGATGATGGTAGATACAGTGCGACCGGTATCGGTACCATTTCCTTTGAGAGGGAGTCTGGTAAATCCTTTGTATTGAAGGAAGTCATGCATGTTCCAGGATTGAAGAAGAATCTCATCTCAGTGGCGATGTTAGAAGACAAGGGGTATGATGTTGTTTTCAGCGAGGGAAAGGCCTTCCTGCGCAGCAAGACAACTGGTGAGACCCGGAAGATAGGGGTTCGAGTGAGGAACCTTTATCAATTGCATGTAGATGGATGCGCAGCAATGGCAGGCAAGGCAGAAGGATTGGTGAGCCGGGATGATGGCGAGTTGTGGCACAGGAGATTGGGTCACCTTCACCATGGAGCCTTGAAGATACTGCAGCAGATCACTACAGGGCTTCCTAAAGGCACACTTGCGCAGTCAGATCAATGCAAGGGGTGTACTTTGGGGAAGTTTGTGAAAGCCACCTTTCACGAGAAGGATAGTCGCGCCACGACGATCCTTGAGAGAATTCACACAGACGTGTGTGGACCTTTCTCAGTTGCTTCGACAGCAAAACACAGGTATTATGTGATTTTTGTTGATGATTTCTCTCGTAAGTGCTGGATCTTCTTCATGCAGAAGAAGAGCGAGACATATTCAAAGTTCTGTGAATTCAAAGCACTGGTCGAGAAGGAGTCGGGGAAGAAGGTGAAGGCTCTTAGGAGCGATAATGGTGGTGAATACATCTCGGACGAGTTCAAGGATTTCTGCAAGGCAGAAGGGATTCGTAGAGAGCTCATAGCTCCCCATAACCCACAACAGAACGGGGTAGCTGAGCGGAAGAACAGAACGATTGTGGGTGCTGCACGGGCAATGTTTCATGATCAGGGCCTACCCCTTCACTTGTGGGCGGAAGCATGCAATACAGCAGTTTATGTGCAGAACCGTTGTCCTCATAGGATACTTGGCATGAGTACACCCGAGGAGGCTTATTCTGGTAAGAAGCCTGATCTTTCTCATTTGAGGATTTTTGGTGCTAACGTTTACATGCATATGACAAAGGATGCCAGAAAGAAGTTGGAGCCGACTGCAGAGGTTGGGATATTTGTGGGGTACACTGATACGCCCCACAACTATCGTGTGTATTTGCCAGACAGTGGTAAAACTGTTGTGCGACGGGATATAAAATTTCAGGAGGAGAAAGCCATGAAGTGTTCGCTTGAGAGGGAGCTACACTTGCATGCAGATGAGGAGCTATTAGTTCCTAAGGATGAGCTTCAGGACGTGGATCAGCCACAGGACGAGGTTCATGGAGTGGAAGAGACCACTCATGCAGCACCAACCATCAGAGGGCGAAAGCGCTTGACAGAAGCTGAGCGACTGGCTCAAGATGCAGAGAAAGTTGTAGGACCACCTACAGCCCAACGCAGGCAGAGACAGTCACCGGATCGGTACACTGGATACATGGCTCTTATGAGCAAGTGTGTTGTGACTGAGCCATCCTCTTTCGAGGAAGCTGTGGAGGATCCCGCATGGGTAGACGCCATGGTGGAAGAGTATGATTCTATTGTCAGAAACAGTGCATGGGAGATTGTTCCTAGACCGGAAGGGAAATCAGTGGTGGGTTCGAGATGGATCTACAAAGTTAAGCAGGCAGCTGACGGGAGTGTGGAGAAGTACAAGGCAAGATTTGTTGCCCGAGGCTTTTCACAGATTGAGGGGATCGATTATGAGGAGACATTTGCACCTGTCGCAAGGTATTCTTCCATACGGACGATTCTTGCTCTCTCAGCGCAGATGGGATGGCACATTCATCAGATGGATGTGAAGACTGCGTTCCTCAACGGAGTCATTGAGGAGGAGGTGTACATTGAGCAACCCGAAGGCTTTGAAGTCTTCAGCAGCGAGTCGCATGTGTGCAGGCTCAAGAGAGCGCTGTATGGGTTGAAGCAAGCACCACGTGCTTGGTACACACGGATAGACAACTATTTCACAGGACTTGGATTCTCCAAGAGCGAGGCGGATCCGAACCTATACCAGATTGTGGTGGAGGGTAAGTTGCTTATCATTGTACTGTATGTTGATGATTTGATTCTAACGGGTGATGAGCTGTTGATACTGTCATGCAAGAAGGATCTTGCTACAGAGTTTGAGATGAAGGATTTGGGCCTCCTTCACTATTTCCTAGGATTGGAAATATGGCAGCGCAGTGGTGGACTGTTTGTTTCTCAGGGCAAGTATGCTCGGGAGATACTGGAGAAGTTCA
The DNA here is from genome assembly GCA_031772625.1 of Pinus tabuliformis. Lineage (NCBI taxonomy): Eukaryota > Viridiplantae > Streptophyta > Pinopsida > Pinales > Pinaceae > Pinus > Pinus tabuliformis. Next base: position 870,502,032 of record CM062817.1, read on the forward strand.
ACATGCATGGCTGCAAGCCTGTTGATACTCCTCTTCCTGGAGGTTGGAGGAAGGAGGATGCCACTTCGGGAGAAGAAGTGGATGCCACTGTTTATCGACAGTTGGTGGGGTCGCTGATGTATTTGGTCAATACACGACCTGATATATGCTATGCAGTTAACCAGCTTTCACAAGCTATGGTTAAGCCTACCAAGCTCTTCTGGAAGGCGGGCAAGCATGTATTGAGCCACTTGAGAGGCACATCGGGATATGGATCTTGGTACAGACAGGAGGATGAGGTGAAGCTATGTGGCTTCACGGATGCAGATTGGGCAGGGAGCCCAACGGACAGAAAGAGCACATCAGGAGGGGTCTTCAGTATCGGATCGACAGTAGTTTCTTGGTACAGCAGGAAGCAGAGATCTGTGTGGATGAGGATGATCTTGGTCGGTTTTTTCGGGTCCAAGCACATCAGGTACCATCATATCAGAGATTGTGTGCAGCAGAGGATCATGTTACTTTCGTACATTCCAACGGAGGATCAGGATGCTGATATTCTGACGAAGGCTCTCACCAGGAGCAAATTCGAGTACCACCGAGGCAGGATAGGGGTTGCTGATAATCCATATCTTGTCGAGAGGGAGTGTTGAGATTGCAACAAGATGATGGAGCTTAGTGAAAAGAGTCGCCTTCACTAAGTGGGCCCGCAGGCTATTTTTGGCGCAAGTCTATTTTTAGACTATGTCTATTTTTAGACATATGGATCATGTCTATGTTTATGGATGATTGATCAAGTTGGGAAAAATAGATGGACTTCTATTTTTGATGAAAGTGTGAGTGATCACAGTGTGAGTGATCAAGTCTATTTTTAGACTGGCTGTCAAAAATAGAAAAGTCAAATATTATTATCTCACAATAATATTTGGACTATAAACTTAATCTTATTCTCTTGGAGCACTTCAGTTTGAGCTACGGAAGTGGCACATGCAGCTGTCAGAAGGAAATTCGTTTTTCTTGTGAGTCAGTTGAGTTGTTGCATGCATGACTTCAGTTAGAACTCAAGTGAGTTGAGTTTAGTGGACTGGAGGTACAGTTGATGGAGTTGTGTTCAGTTTAACTTAGTTAAACTGGTTGTAGTTAGTCTAACTGCAGATAGACTAATGATGAGTTGTTAAACTAATTATTAACTCATAATACAACTAAAGAATACATCAGTTAACTCAGTTGCATGTCAGTGCATGTTCAGTTCAATAGGGACAGGTGGTAGAGAATCAGATTGCTATCAGTTGTGACTATAGTTGTGCACCAGATCTTGCACAATCAAGGGATTGAGTATGCCAATGAGTTTGCTCACGTATTTGGCCCACATTTTAGCCTTTGCTCACGTCCACAAAGGGTGAGTGACTATTTTGCAGGTGAAAATCGAGTTTGGGAAGCAATTCTCATCAGTTCTTGAGCAGGTATTGAGCAGTGGAGGCAGGCAAGCAGTGGAAGAGATTTGGAGATCAGATCTGAGCTGTATTGTGTGTAACAGAGGTGGAGATACTTGTGAGAAGTATTATGCTGTGTAATGTTACATGACTCAATCATTAATATACAGATAGTGTGGGGTTTTTAGCGAGATGCTTTCCCCGTGATACATACTGTGTTAATGTGTGAATGCTCTTGATGTTTTATTGTTATTGATGCTGCTATATTCTTGATCAACATAGAGGAGATTATGTATTATACATGTTCCGCTTAAATTGTATGATCAGGATAATCTCTGTTGAATATGTGTTAAATTATTCAAAATTTCTACAGAAAGGTGTCCCTAGGAGCTGGTTGATGCATCCATGGGACGAAATGGTGTATATCATCCAAAAATTTGTAACTTGTGAGGGCCGCTACAACATCGTTTACTTATACCACATCAAACTACTGTTACATTTGAAAGGGCAGTGCACTATTAGCTTACCATACTTCCTCTTGTAGAGCCTAACCAAAATTTCGAAAACCATCCAAAAGCAAAAAGGTAACGAGGAAAAGAGCTTATATCATTTCGGGCTAATTAAAATTCTTATTGAGTATGAATTATAGAGAAGGGGAAGAACGTGGAAGGAATTCTTGGCTGCCAACCAAATCAAAGATGAAGAGGATGAGCAAGAACAGCAAGAGCACTCAGGATTTATGCATGACATTGATGAAGAGATTCCTGTGCACAAATTAAACAATGTACCTCCACCCATTAGTAGTTTTAGGACGAGGAAAATGAGAAAAGAGGATGCCCAAAAGCAGAGCAAGATAAAATTTTTACTACCTATACAAGAAGATCCAGGAGAGCACAAAAGACCCAGCTACAAGAAGATCAACTAGAATCGAATGCACCTGCATCGATGGACATTGAGAGCAGTGCTCACTCACAACCTGGACCAGAAGCTGAGATGGAGGTTGAGAGCAACAATAGGCAAGAAAAAGAGTCACCACCCGCCATTAAGAAATAAAGGAAGCTAGAAAAGAAAATTGAAAAGTTAAAGGAAGAACTGATGGAGGCCAACATGCTGGAAAAAGTCATCAATAAAGAGAATGAAATGCTGAGAGCACATAGTAAAGAGACTCAACAGAAAAATGAGAAGTTGAGGGAGCAGATCAAGGAACTCGAGGCTGAACAAACTGACATTTGCAAGTGGGCAACCAAATGGTATAACCAAAAGAAAGCCCTCAAGGAGAAGTACAAGAGTTTAAAGCATGAGCTCCACAGTCAGAAAGATGCCCAAGCTAAGAAGAACATGGATGCATTGTTGAAAGCAGCAGAGGTGCAGGCAGGGACAGAGTTTAGAGGCAGCACATCAGGATTAGCATGAGGACATGCTAATTCATTAAGCTTGGGGGAGATGTTGGTACCATTCCATGACCTTCTTTTTCCTCTTGAAACACATCATTTGTCTACCTTTTCCCTCCATAGATCCCTTATATTCCTTGAAATTGATTAGTTAACAATATTATAGTTGTTAGTTTGCATTAAAGTTAGTTTATGAGTTTTTATGTTAGAAATTAGGAGTTTTTAATAAAAAGGTTACAGGAAGTTACAACATCCTGTAAATTGTTCATCATCTAACATGTGGCATGACAGGCAAGCTAAAGCAAGGAATAGGAACGAAAACTAGAATGTACAAGCATGGAGAAACATCGATCCTACAACGAATCCAACACTCCTTGTTATGCGGTCAACGCTGGTCAAAGCCCTAGCCTTTTGGTGACAAACGCAGCAACAGCCATAGGTCTCCAAACCGGTTTCATTTTGTTTCTTTTTGGGAATCGGTTTTGAATGGAAATGACCCAAAAATCATTCCATAGTAAAAGCGGAAACAACAACATAGTGAATGTACATTCAATCCAAATTAAAATCGTGTATTATTTGTTTTTAAAAACACGGATGTAGTTACAGTTACATGGTTGTTGGTCTCTGTATATCATTTGAAAACAGAGCTTTTGTATGATCTTCAGAACTTAATACCAGAACTCGATTACAGTCATGGTTTCATTATAACATTGTTCATGCATTAATACCTTAGTTGCTTGAGCGTATTCCAGTATATCGTTGAAACGCGGATGGGCCCTGTGTGGATGGGTATATTGCCATTTTCATTTCATTAGAAGCTTTTGAATATTCAATAGCATGCATAGTGATTAGAGTTATGCTTATGATTTCGTTGATTCAATTAGCAATCATTATGAATGGTGTTTATGGTGATAGCTTAAAGGATTTATCATTAAGATAATTGAATTGTATCTTGTAAGAGATCTGATCCATCGTTATATTTTTAAAGCATCCTCATAAGCTCTGTTTGCATGTATTTAAATTTGTAGTATGCTTTTGATCTTTCATGAATGTTGAGTGTTAAATGCTGAGTGTTAACTAGACAGAGCTTTTACGCACAACATCCTTGTAAGGGGATTAAAATCTCGGTCTAGCAATACACAGTGTCTTTAGGACAGTTAGATGAGTTGAGTGACCTGAGTGTTAAGAGTGATAGGGAACATATCTTAACCTTCCGTAAAGAAGTACTGTAACCTACCACAATGAACACTTAGTTAGGAATCCTTTATGTCTATAGATTTTAGACGCATGCCTCGAAGTTTACTTACCCTGGTCGATAATAAATTTAGCCTAATCTAGCACCCTAGGTTTGTCACTACAGGATCCCAGTTCGTAATGTAGCAGCAACACCACCCCTAATATTTGCACTGTAAGGGGGGTCCAGGGTGGGGCAGTTGCGATCTTTGAGAGCCCCCCCTTGGTGGGGGATGAGGGGCAGGGCCCCCAAATCTAAAAATAGATGTAAAATTGCCTTGTAAAATGTTGTAATTTCGTAGTCAATATGGGTTGTTCATTAGGCGGAGATCTGACGGTAGGAGTTATGTTTAATTTATGGTTTTTTCCCTAGAAGGCAACCCCTCACTATATATGAGGGAATTGTATTGCGTCTATGTATATCTGTATTCTGAGTGAGAAAGAGAGAGGAGATTGTGTGAGAGCGAAGAGGGAATTACAAAGGATTTGCTATAGGTTGCATCTCTTCAGTTTGTTGGATAATATAGAAGGAAGGACTGGCTGTTTCTCCGTGGACGTAGCCCAAATTGGGTGAACAACGTATATCTGTGTCTCTCTTGTTTTATTTATTTTCCGTGTTTATATTTCTTCAATATATTTTATGTGTTCCATTGCTCTACAATATATAATTTTCTAACAATTGGTATCAGAGCCGAAGGTCTATTTGGCTGATAAACTCGTAGGAGAGAAGGGTTCTTGGTTCGAGTGGGAGAAATGGTGGAAGATGGTAGGTTTAGGGTCAAAATATTTAACGGTCAAAACTACCAGCTGTGGAAGATGCAAATGGAAGATTATTTGTACCAGAAATATTTGTACCAACCATTGAGCGGAAAGGCAAAGAAGCCGACGAGTATGACAGACACATAATGGGATATTCTCGACAGAAAGGCACTTGGAACAATACAGCTGTGCCTAGCGGCGTTGGTAGCATTTAATATTTCAAAGGAAATGACAACAGAGGGTTTAATGAAGGCATTGGCCAAACTATATGAAAAACCCTCAGCCTCAAATAAGGTATTACTTATGAAGCGTTTAGTTAATATGAAGAGGTCAGAAGGTGGATCTGTTGTTGATCATTTAAATGAATTTAATACAGTTACCAGTCAGTTAAGTTTTGTAAGGGTAACTTTTGATGATGAAGTTAGGGTTCTATTATTTGTATGCTCATTGCTAGAAAGATGGAATGGTTTAGTTATGGCCATTAGTAACTATGTCTCTAGATCTAGTACTTTAAAGTTTGATGATATTGACGGTGCAATCCTTAGCGAGGAAATGCGACGGAAAATCTTCAGTGAGACATTAGGTAATGCTTTGACTGCAGATACTAGGGGAAGAAAAATGGAAAGAGGAAAGAGCCCAGGATATCGCAATAAGTCAAGGAAAGGTAGATCAAATTCTAGATCGGGATAGTGTGCTGGAAATGCGGGAAGAAAGGACACCTGAAGAAAGGCTGCAAGTCTCGGTAGGGAAAATAAGGAGACGCGCAACAAGAAAACAATCATGAAGCGAATGTGACAGGTGATGTGTTGTAAGATGCTTTGGTTCTTTCATTAGAAAATATTATTGATACCTGGGTAGTAGATTTATGGGCCTCATTCCATGCCACACTTGATAGGAAACATTTTCATGATTATTTTCAAGGAGATTTTGGACAGGTTTGATTGGGTGATGATAAACCATATAAAATCGTTAGAATGGGTATAATTTTCATAAAATAACAGAATGAAAATCAATTGCTATTGAAGGAGGTTAGGCATGTTCTAGATCTGAAGAAAAATCTAATTTCAATAGGGTAGTTGGGAGGTGAACGCTGTGTGACTACTTTTACAGATAAAACCTAGAAGGTCACTAAAGGATCCCTGGTAATATAAAAAGGAGAAAAGGTTGGTATATTGCATTTATGCAATGGTATTTCTAATTCTGTTAATGCTTTAACCTCTACAGTAGAAGATACGACATTGTGGCATCATAGGCTTGGGAACATGAGTGAGAAGGGGATGCAAATTCTTCACTTAAGAAATTTGTTGCCAGGTTTGAAGCATGTTGATTTAAAATTATGTGAGAATTGTGTTTATGGAAAACAGAAGAGAGTCAGATTCCTTAGAGTTGGGAAAGAAAAGAAGGCGAAAAATTAGATCTTGTGCATACAGATGTATGGGGACCTGCACATGTATCGTCTCTCGGTGTCTCTTGTTATTATGTTACCTTTATTGATGATGCAACTGGAAAAACTTGGATTTATTGTATTCGAAATAAATCTGATGTATTTGATACTTTCAAGAAATGTAAATATTTGGTTGAAAATGAGACAGGAAAAAGGTTGAAGTGTCTCAAATCAGATAATGGAGGTGAATATTGTAGCAAAGAGTTTGATAGGTACTATTCAGAGAATGGAATTTGCAAAGAGAAGACAATTCCAGGAACACCACAAGAAAATGGTGTGTCAGAAATGATGAAAAAGACAATCATGGAGCATGAAAGGTGCATGAGATTGCATGCAGGATTGCCTTTACAATTTTGGCCAGATGCTGTAGATACTGCTATTTATCTAATAAACAGAGGGCCTTCAAGTTCCTTGGAGGGTGGTATTCGAGAGGAGGCATGGACAGGTAAAAAGGTAAACTACTCATTTTTAAATACTTTTGGTTGCGAAACCTTTGTCCACATTAATAAAGAAAATAGAAAAAAGCTTGAGGAAAAGTCAAAGAAATGTACCTTTATTGGATATGGTGTTAATGATTTTGTTTATCGCTTTTATGATTATGAAAAACACAAAATCATTAGAAACATAGATGTAATATTCAATGAAAAGGTTTTGTATAAGGATCAACTGCAGGAAAAGAAACAGGAAAAAGAAAACAGAGAATACACAATGCTTGATGAGATCACAAAAAAAGTGATTGTGCCTGAAAATCATAATGATCAACAACCAGAACAACAACAACAACCGCAACAACAAGCACCTCAGACACTTGAAAGTGGTGTTAGAAGATCTACCAGGATAAGTTGACTCCATGAGTGATACTCTCCTTCTTTATACCATTGGCTATAAATACCCATCATTTGTATATGCAAAAGACTTTTCACCTTGGCTCCTCCCACATAGCCTTGAGAGTCTCCAGTCTTTTGTTTGAGGAGCGAGCAATGTATCCAACGCCCCGCTATAGGGGTTAGTGATGTATGGTGTACGGATGTTTCTTGGAACTTTCACTTAATTCAAAAACCTGATAATAGGCTAGCACATTTTCACACATGTACTGTATTTGTTTGTAATATTATTCTTTGGACACTTGTAATGCATGTTTCTTTAACCTGTGTTAAAATACTTGAACTATTTCGGTTTTTTTAATACATATTCTTATGAAAATGTGTTGTATAATTTTTTAACGTTGTCTCGCTCGTGTGGGATATCCCATCGGATAATCGATAGAACAATTCCCATAAACTTGTTATAACCACTGTCGCACTCGTGTGGACTACTCTGTTGGGTGTTGTATGTGTTATCCTCACTGTGTGTTTGTGATTGCTGCATCCATGTGGATTACTCCATCGGAAGTTGCACATGTCCTATTGTTTTGTGTGTCTCTGAAAGAGTTGGGGATATTACCTTTCAACTTGAGACTCACTTCCACCCTCTCCATCTACGGTGAAAGAACCTTGACACAAGTAACACTAAGCACTCACCAGGTACGTGGACCTCGTTGTTCGAAGACAAAGGAAATCACTCTCATGTGATGAAAAGAAAGAGCTAAGGAAATTTTTTAGGGACCATTGGCTCTCCCAGGTGCTTTGCAAAAGATGCCAAAGCATTCGGAGAGAATGCTAAAAAGGTATGACCCTGACAATACAGTGAAGGAAGAAGACTAGTTGGACAAATTCTACCTACAGTTATAGACACTCGAGGTACGGTATGACAATGTTGCATGCATAATTGTTTCCGCGTACCTTAGATGGCCGCGTAGAAGTATGGTATCAAAACCTTCATGTCAACTCCATCCATACCTGGACTATGTTCAAACACATGTTTCTGGAAAAAAATGTTGATGAAAAGACCCCAGACATGTTGCTCAAAGGATTGGGTAGCCTGAAGATGGAGTCAAAAGAAAAGGTAAAGGATTTCAATCAGAGGTTTTTTCTCATATTGAATAAATTTGTAGTAGATGCAAAGCCTCATGAATCCATCACTGTCGACTACTACACATCCGCATTGCCAACTAGCATTGCGCAGTTCATCAAGCAAGTTGTGAAACCACCATTATTAGAAAACTACGAAGAGGCAATCGCTGTAGAAAAGGACTTGCACACGATTGGAGTCATCAAGGATGATGAACCAATGAAGGACTCTAGAGACGCAAGCATGAAGCTCCAGTATGCGACGAGTAAGGGTAAAGATAAGGAAGCAAGTAATATTGAAACCCTTATTTATCTTGTCAAGAAATTGACAACAGAAGTGTCTGAGATCAAACAATGAACAATCGACACATCTGCGCGCAGCCGAAGGCCCAGACAAAGACAAGGAAGCATGTGATTAGGCAACAATTACTTCCCGACTAAAACAACACAGAGCTCCATCTTAGTGTTTCAGATAGAACGGTGGGCGAATGAATATCTTTGCTCATTCCATGAAGATGATCACTCGAAAGGGTCTTATTTGGATTGGAAATGAGTTGTTGGCTGAGTATGCGACCATATGCCAAACGTAGTGAGCAGTACATAGTGCTAGCTGAGAGACACAGATGATGACGAAGACGTTGCACCTAATGAGGCACCCAACACTGGTTAGGTAATCAACATGTATCAGTGCTCGCAAGCAGTGCAGAAGACAAACACTGAGAATCAACCCCAAAAGAAAATGGTCATTACAATCTCAGAAGTCAAGGGGCTCCCCCTACAGTTAGGGAATGCAACAAAGGCTCGAATTGCCAAAGAAGATTGATCCACCAGCTGTCAAAATGTAGAAAACACAAAGCAAGCCCAGGAAGACAACGACGGATAGGAGTATGTCCATGAACAAAAGACTATAGAACACTCCGTTGGAAAACACAAACACCAGTCTCACCCTAGAAATCTCGGTGAGTCTACCTGCTCTAGATTACAATATCATGGAAGACATGAAGAAAACTCGCACAAACATCAATTTGTTCAAGATGGCTAAGATTCAGAGTCAATGGGATATTCTACTGTGCACATCGGGGTAAACATTTACGGATAAAACAACCTATACCAGCAAGGGAGCATGCACATATCCTGGATCACTCACAACTGTGCTAAACACACTCCGGATGGAAGAAGCAAACTCTTTTCCCTCCATTCCTGCTTTCATTTGAAATCTTTAACTGTAATGTTCACAACTGTTTGGTTGATGCTGGTGCGTCAGCCAACATCATGCCACTCTCCATTGCCAATATGATCAATGCACAATGGAGCAAGACATCCGCGCAAATCATCCAACTCGATCGAAAATGTGTACCATCCATTGGTGAACTTTGGGATGTAATTATCCAACTATCTCATGATGGCCGAGTTCACGAATCCATAAACATTTTCATTGTGGAAATACCGGACGCATATGGCTTACTACTCAGTAGAGATTAGTCTAGCAAGCTGAATGGATACTTTGCTACAGATTGGTCACACTTGTGGCTTCCGTACCAAGGAAAAAGCAACCAAATCTAGGTGTTATCCAAGAGATACATGAGGCATAACATCACTCCCATCAATGGCGAGAACGAACCATTGGCCTTCGTAGAGCTCATGTTCGACAACTTCCTCTTGGAAACAACGCTGGGGTGTTATCTCGCACAACCAGCTCCAACCCCACTAGATATGCAGTTGGGTCTCCTTCCTTGCCCAACTGAGGGAAATGAAACTTGTACAATGCATTGTAACACTAGTAGCAGTAATAGTAGCAGTGGCAGCAACAAAAATAGAAGTAGTACAAGCGCATCAAACAGTCCATGACAAATGAGTTGTGGACCATGTACTTTGACGGATAAAAGACATAGGATGGATCTAGAGCTAGGTGTGTCTTGATCGACCCAAAACATAGAAAACATTTGATTTTGAGCCGCTTAGAGTTCGAGTGCATGAACAAAATTTCTAAATATGAAGCACTTGTGTTGGGCTTGCAAAAGGCCATTAGCCTCAAAGTTGTTGTGCTCAAAGTGGTAGGTGATGTAGAAATTGTGATATGGAAGGTATGTGACACCATACACTGTTTATCACCTCATCTCAAAAGTTACCAACAAGAGGTATGTCAACTAATATCTAACTTCCAAGCATTCAATATCATTGTTATTCCAATAATGTGTAATGTAGTTTCCGCTACATTAGCAAATGAAACCACTAGCATGTCATCGCTTAGGGATAGATTTACTGTTGAAATTGTGTATAAGCCTTCTATCCATGATAAAATAATTAATCTATGCTTTTTTTACGATGATAAAAAGGTATTCCACTTCATGGAAAATGTTTATGCCTTCAAGGACACAACAACTTATGAAGATGAGCACGAACAGTCCCAGCAAGCTGCAGCTGATGACAAGAAAGGAAACCTCATCCCCAAGGGTGTGGGTTCTCTCAAAAGGCTTTGTGACATGCAGGACCACTTTCAAGGGTCAATAAATAGAAAATCCCATAGTTCCACCTTGATGAATGAACAAATCAATCTTAGAACGGACCATGATCCAGAATTCGTTAGTCTCGGTACGTGCTGCACATTGCAGGAGCATAATTTTTTTTACTACTTATTCAAACAGTACCGGGATGTGTTCAAGTGGGCATGTGATGGCCTAAGTACATACGACACACGAATAATCCAACACGTGATTCAAGTCAAAGAAGGGGTCAAGCCATTGCAACAAAAAATGAGTAAAGTGCATCTGTCACTTGAACCCCTTATACAGAAAGAACTGACTAAGTTGTTGGATACTTGGATCACTTACAAAGTTCATTATTTTACATGGGTTTATAATTTAAGTTTCGTACATAAGAAATTTAGGGGAATTCTCTTATGCATAGATTTCCAAAACTTGAATCGCTCCGGAGCAAAAACAACTACCACATGCCATCATCGGAACCTATGTTACATGCAATATCTGGAGCAGGAATGTCTTCGCTTAATGGTCTTTCAGGATACCATCAGGTTCAGGTAGTGGAACCTGATAGTCTAATACTGGTTTAGGAGAAGCTTTCCCACACATGTACCATCTGCAGTCACTTGACAGGAGGGCTGACAACCTTCCTGTCAACGACCAAGATCTCAAACCCTGTTTTTAGTAGGTCGGGCTACGCCCCGCGCCATGTACATAGTCTGTTTACTGCTTGTTGTTTTCCGCTTTGCTTACTATTTTTGTTTCATTTTGTTTTCTTTACTTAGTATCATGCTAATTTTTTTTTGTAAATAAGTGCTGCCCTCTACTAAGTTATGGCTTTTGAATGAGTATGTGGTCGAGATCTAAAGAGTCTTGTGACACTGCAGCACTTCGCCAGTCCTGCGTCTGTCTTCTCTATGCTTGGTTATAACCTTCGACCGATGAAGTCTTGATGGAAAATAAAAATCATCTGCAAGGGAAGCTTGGGTCCAACCATGAACTTGTGTCCACACTAGGAAACCCCATGCCTGTACTCAACCTTCTTCTTTGTGTGTTGAAGCTCATCAAACTAATAGAAATGGAGAAGGGGAAATCTAAATGAGAAAACCCGTGTCATAGGTATTACATGCATCTCTGAAGGGACAACCCCTTATGCTCTCAATAAGTCAGGATCCTTCTTCTGCCCCAAAAATAAATAAGTTCATATGCACAATCCTCTTTTAAAAAAAATACAAAGGTGAAAGAAGAGAAAGGCTTCCTGTGTAGAGAGGTTAAGCATGCAACTCCACTGGGGTACTGACTAGGCTCGTTGGTAGTGGAGCAATGTGTTTGTTCCTGCGTGACTCCTAAAGGGTATTGTCTAGGCCTGCTAGTAGCAGAGCAACACCAGATATGAAAACTTATACTCTAAAATTTTTTAACTCGCGAGCCAAACTACCCTTCCCGATTTCGAAACACTGTGATCAAGCTGAAATGTGTTGTTGTGTTTGACTGAGTTGGAAAAAGGTGAACCATGTCTATCCACGGGATAAGTGGGGAAGCCGAAGTAACCCACACAACGATTCAATAATCCCTGAAATACCCAGGCCCTATGCTGTCAATGGGCCAAAACAAAGAAGCTGGGGTCTAACCAGTGTGCTGCCAAGTGTTGTAGCGGTTGCAACACCCTCCAAACTTTTGGCCTACATTCAATTTCAGAGCCTTCCTTGGGTTTTTCCTTGATGTTTGCAAGCACTTGGGCTCATCCCGTGAGCCCATGTTGAGTCTTTTCACCCTCCTCACTTGACCGTTCATTAGACATATTTTTGCATGTTGGTCATAATGTCATGCTTGCAGTCATGTTCTGGCCATGCACAAGGTTCGCCTTCATGTGTACAAGTTCTTTCTGCTATGTAAACATTCATCGCACTCACACAAGGATGTCCAACAGGATAGCCTCCCAGAATTATGCAGTTTTTGCCAACAAACTCCCTAACCCGCTGCCAGCTCCCCAGAAAAATTGCGCAATTTTTCCAAGAATCCTCTTGTAGCTCGCTGCTAGCTCCTCAGAGAAATTGAGCAGTTTTCATTTCCAGTATCCCTGCTGCCCACACTTTCTCCCTCAAAAAATTGTGTAGATATGCCCTCCATCCGAGCTAGATCTCGCAGACAGTCACTATTGATTCGGATTTCCCATCTCAGCATCCAATTGACATCTGCGGAATTTTCAAGAATAGTGCCGAAAGCCTGCATCCCAACTTGAAATCTGCCTTTAGTAGTTTCAGAGCCTTGTACTCTCTCTCGATCACCTACATCTGAAAGCGAATGATAATGTATCATGGTAGACTAGGAGATTTTTTGATTTGATGTCATCTCATCATGATTGATTGCATATACATGTACATGGATGAGACATGACATGATGACAAATGAGATGAACAAGGAGCGCATGTGAGGAGATTGTTTCACGAACGGACGAAAAAGGAATGCATGCGAGGAAATTTGTTCGCAAACGAATGAACACATGGAGCATGCCAAAGTACAAGCGAAGGAGTAACATGCACATGCAACATAAAGTGAACACCAATACCATCAAATACTCCACACACCTTGCCATGCAGAGGTGAAGTTATGATACCCCAAGAGGACATCCATCACTTAGCAACACTGCCGCTCGACATGCACATCACCAACATCATGAACACACTAGCTCTGTCGTGTAGAGTCATGTCATGAGTCATATGAGCCACATCACTAATGTGGGCCACAATACTGTAATCAATGTTTTAATAGGTTGAGGAGGCCAGTAAACTTGGCCACCCTCAACTAGTAAACTTAAGTTTGTGTTAATTCACCCATGCAATGTGGAGATGTCAACCGAAAGTGAGGTGGTGTCCTCGAAGAGTGGGGTGATAATAATGAGGAGATAGAAATGACTACAAGGAGTGGGGACAATGGTCCAAAAAAATAAACTCATGTTAATGCCATGTCACCAGAGTGCTCCAAGATTTTACCCCCAAGAGAATATTATGTACTAGGATCGACTTCATTTTCACCATCGCTCATTCCAAAAACAGGTGGAGGAAGGACGAGCTATTGTATCATACCACTTAGGGTGCCACCGATAAGTTTCAAACCTTGTCTGGAAGTGCTATAGGAGGAAGATACAGGCAGGCCTGAGATGCTATAAGAGGGCCGAGAAGGAGCTACAAGAAAAATTGGAAGGTGAAAAAGAATCCACAGTGGTATTTTGGAAATTTCTATGGTTAGAAGAAGAGAAAATGAGTTTAGTTGATATCAATTCTAGCACCCTTCTCCCTCATCGCTACCAAGGAATTTAACATTGTTTCACCACTGAGATTGCTTAAAAATTTTGAATTCAACAACTAATTAGCACCAAGGAGGGAAAATAGAAGAAATGGGGGGAGTATTTAACAAGAGAGAACCATCAGACACTAAGAGGATTCACCAACACCCTCCTATAATGGACATATTAAGAAGACACCAATGGTTGGGTTTCTTTGAATTGTTAAAGGAGTATGATGATGATCTTGCTCATGAATTTTCCATGGCATTACATTCTCAAGGGGAAGACGGTGCCACTACTATTTTCAAAATGTTGGTCATCTCTCTAAGTCTTGAAACCATAAATAGAGTGACCACCTTACCCCTAGGAATTAGGTGAAGAAAAGAAGACAAGGCAGTGAGTGTCACATCTAGGAAAAAATAAGAAGATAAATCCTACCTTACCATTGGAATGAGGTAGCTTACCATATCCTTAAGTATATATCTTGTGAAGGGATATTGAGTGTGTTTTATTCCTACCACTTCATATTGCTCCACGAGTTGAGATTCAAGGCATAATTTCTTCATCCTCAAAGACTTAGTGTTCCCCATTTCCTCCTATAGTCAACCATGGAGATGAGTCATAAGGTGAGGGAAGGAAAGAAGCAAGACTTAGCTTACCATGGCCTCATCAAGATAATAGTGATGGATGCTTTCAACCACTTGAGGATCCCTATCCTATGGAATAAATTTATGGACATGGACAGGGAGACTTTCATAGAAACCAAAGCCATCACACCTGGATAAACACTAGCCTATAGCATTGGAGGTAAAGAAGTAAAAACAAAAGAAGAAGAAGGAGAAAAAATAGAGGAGGAAGAGGCAAAAAAAATAATAAGAGAAGGAGAGAAAAGTAGAGGAAAAAGAGGCAGCATAGATAAAGGAAGGAGAAGCAGAAATTAAAGGAGAAAAGGGGGAGAATCAAGTAGAAGAAAGAATAAGCCCCAAGGAGACTTCTAAACCCCAAGAAGAAGATAAACAACCACATCAAAAAAGTCTATCTCTAGGGGATACTGAATAGGAAGTAGCTGCAATATTGGCTACATTGGGAAATCCTATCAAGCCTAACAGGACACAACCAAGACAAGGTCCCCTATATTTCAGAACCAGGAAGAGCACCATAATTGGACAGGGGAAACCACAAGCTCCCACAAAGGTCCCGATAATTATTGATGAATCACCAAGTGAAAAGGAAGAAGTAGGATCCAGTGAAGGAAATATTGAGGAGGTCACTCCTCCCAAAATAAAAACCAAGTCACCTATAGCATCTGTGGGTAGGCCCACCACTAGGTTAGTGACCTTCAAGAATCCCAAGACACAATCTTTCTTTGAGAAAGCAGAAGAAGAGAAGCTACGAGAGAGACAAGATTTGATATGGTAGAGAAAGGGTTTTCTATAGGAGGGGCATAGTCTGCTATAGGAGGAAGAGGGAAAGCTACAAGAGCATAAAAAAGAGCTACAGAAGGAAGCAACCACCTTAAAGTCAGTTGGAAAGAACCTACAAGAGCTCCAAGATCTTGATCCAAAAACCAGCTTGGGGTCCTACTACAAGTTTATTGAAGGAGGAAGGATTATCCTTGAAAAATTTGCAGTCCCAATCCTCTGTGAGCTGGATTAAAATTGCCAAATCCAAGAATGTGGAAGATGTGTGTAGTGTACCTAGGGAGGACAGTATGGGGTACAAAGGGAGGTACCCAAAGGAATAATGTAATAATGGGATGGGCCATAGTTAATAAATAAAGTGGTTAACCCGGATCATGTAAGGGACCACAAGTAGTTAGCAATAATGTAATAAGCCCATTGTTTTAGATAGATGGTATTGAGGGAACCATGGTAATGACCCATGGTAGTGTATGTATGAGTCCTATATAGAGGCTAGAGACTCCCCATGGATAGATGTCAAGAAATATTGTATGGAAAAATATATGGCTTGTGGAGTGTTCTCCTTCCTGAAGGAGTGATTGTATGGTGTTCCCCTACCTCAAGGGTTTTGATTAATAAAGAAAAGTTTATCTATTTATATCTTGTTATTTCTAGGTATATTTTCTTTATCATATATTTTCAGGTCAGATCTATGTTCTTTGCAAAAAAATACCCAATTTCAAAAAAAAAATCGGCTGAATCAGAGTCCGGATGAGGGAGATATCGCTGATTTAAAAATCAGCTGTGTTGCAGAAATTGTCTTGACGAAAATTCGTGGATGGTGGATCTCTAGTTAATTTTTGTCATTTTGTGGGGAATTTTGAGAAAAAAATTTCATATCTGAGATCCTCTTGAAAAAATACCCAATTTAAAATAAGAAACCGGTCGAATCGACATCCGAATGAGGGAGATTTCACTGATTTAAAATCAACTCTTTTTTCATAATTTTTTGTGACAACGGGACAGTTGCAGTGCGAATCTGAAATTGCAGTGCCTAGATTAGGATTTCTATCACATGGGAAGATGAAAAATAGTCATTCCATTTTTGAAAACCTGTCATAATAAATATTTTGAGAAATATTGACTGAATTGTGGCCATTTTAAATTTTCGCCAAGTGATTTTTTTTCAAAACCCTCTTCATGGCTTCTAGAAATAGATATTTTACAGGGAAAGATAATGGTCCTATTATTGAAGAATTCATAGAAAGAGAAAAGTCATTATGGGGAAAACATTGGAAACTTTTACTATCACTTAGTATCAAAGAAGAGGCTGCCATATGGTGGAACTCACTTGACAACAAGCAGTGGTCCAAACTTTTGGATGAAGAATTTGAAAAACTCCTTTTGGACAAATGGTCTCATGCTAGAAAAAAAGGGAATGAGATAGGTAAGGGGTTATTTTCTACTAGTATCTCCTTATTACAGGTTCATGGATATATTCAAAAGGAGAAGATCATTGTGTCTATAAATCCTAGTTGCAAGCAAAATCTTACAAATGTCAATTTGGGAAAAAAATTGCAAGTTCCAGCAAAACACATGGAAAACACACAGGTTGATAATGTGGATGTTCAAGTTTATAAAGATTTGAAGATTTCTATGGATAAGTATGTATTGCATTTTGATTTTTATGCTTCAGATATGGATAATGTGGATGTTATTTTGGGATACCCTTGGATGGAATCTGTTGGTACTATCAATATTAATTTGCAGAAGAAATTCCTGAAGCTCTAGCATAAAAAGAAGAAATTACATTACAGGATATTTCCATCAATAAACAAGTAGAGTCCAAGGAGGTTGAAGCAAAAAATGTTACAGGTCTTGATACATCAAATGAGGAGTCCGTGGTTGAAGTAATACTGGAAGATAAGAAACAAGTGCAGACACCACAACATGTACCAGATACCAATTAGGCCCCATTAGGTGGTGAATTAAAGAAATATATATTGTTGGTTAAAACTTTAGCATATCACCACCCACATCACCCTGCAAGAAAAAAACCAATGAGATGACAACAAATTAGCCACAAGGACAACAACCCCCGCATGACGGATAGAGAGGGGTGACGATCCACCCACAACACATCAACACAGAGAGCCACCAAGGTCAACTTCCTTCTCAAGCGAGTGAGGCAACAGCTATATCGAGGGTTCACCTTTCTCTTGGATGGCCATATGCACATGCATGGTACCAGTGGACTACTTTTTTGAGTAGATCTTATTATTTGTGTTCTTCTTATGTTTCGGGGACGAAACATGTTTAAGGGGGGTGGAATTTAGTATACCTAGGGAGGATAGTATGGGGTACAGAGGGAGGTACCCAAGAGAATAATGTAATAATGGGATGGGCCATAGTTAATAAATAAAGTGGTTAACCCGCATCATATAAGGGACCACAAGTAGTAAGAAATAATGTAATAAGCCCATTGTAATAGATACATGATATTAAGGGAACCATGGTAATGACCCATGGTATTGTACGTATGAGGCCTATATAGAGGCTAGATACTCCCCATGGAGAGATGTCAAGAAATATTGTATGGACAAGCATATGGCTTGTCGAGTGTTCTCCTTAAGGAGTGATTGTATGGTGTTGCCCTACCTCAAGGGTTTTGATTAATAAAGAGAAGTTGATATATTTATCTCTTGTTATTTCTGGGTATATTTTCTTTATCATATATTTTCAGGTGAAATCTATTACAAATCGGCAAGTTCGTTAGAATACCATATGGACGTGAAGCTCTGCCATCAAAGGCTTCCATGGTGTTCGGAGATTGGTTAAGAGATGGAGAGCCAATGACTGTCCAACATGAAATTGACATGATGCAGGTTGAGGCACCTTCATCAATAACCATTTGATGATTCGTCTTTACTTTGATAAGGACCTGTATCAGAAATGCAATGTGATGAGGAAGACGAGGCACATGATTCTATAGATTGAAAGTAATCAGACTTGAATCAGAAGGATCAATAGCACCTATAGAAGGCAATTGTGACTTCCGTTGCGTTGGATAGGATTGGAGAACCTCCAAGGCAGACATCGCAAAGGTGCCTGAGATAAATCCTCAACAATATTGTAATGTTGCGCAGCACTAGTATTTAGATTGAAAGATGACCTCTGAAGAACACCTTTGGGAGGTGGTCAGATGATGGACTCATTGTTAGGGTGCTTGGTATGGAGCGGAATAGAACTGGATGGAGTAGAAGTAGAAGGAGTATCGGTGGCTTCTCTCTGCATCGTCTTCTTAGACTTGGCTTGATGGTCCTTAGTTCGAGTTTTGATAGAGATAAGTGATGAACCTTGCATCATTAACACTTGGGAACTTGAGGAAGCAGAAGACTGAGGTTGGTCTACCAAATGGGTCTGATGTGACATAAATGGTTCTTTTAAGACAGTTGGAGTCCCTTTTAGCAAGCGACTAACTTCAGATCGTCGGGGACAATCCTTAGTGTAATGATCCTCCCCACAGATGAGGCAAGTATATTTTAGCTTTCTTCTAGAAGTATCTTCAATAGAAGATTTAGGAGGGTCCTGTTTTGGGGAATCGACTTTGGACTTACCTTTGCCCTTCTTTTTACCTTTAGAGGTCTTATCTGCTACAGTAGACTAGACATCATGTACCTTAGAGGTTTTAACAGGACTGGATGAATTCTTGGAGGGATTATTGGAACCAGTGTTCGAGACAGATTTCTGCTTCGAAGAAGCTTTCATGGAAGTCTGAGACACGAAACCAATCACACCATCAATAGGTGGTGTATTCGGGGACTTCGATGCTGTCAGATCCAATGATGGTCTCGAAGCATCAGGTAACATCTCATACAATGTGCCAGATTGTGAATAGACCAAGTCTAAATACTGGGCACGAGTGATAGCTTGCTCTTTAGTAACACATCCACCCATAGCTATGTCCTTAGAAATTTTGCTGACGAATGATTTTGTGAACCATTCTGTCAACAACTCATCAGCAATCTCAAATTTGATGAGGCAATGCCAATGTCTCCATTCATGGATATGATCAGAAATGTTAGTCACGGTTTCTTGCTTAAGGGACATAAGAAAATGAGTGCCAATTTCATACCAAAACGACAATTTGAAATGAGTGAGGAAATCCATAGCGAGAGAGTTGAAATCACCATAGGTACCTGAAGGCAATTCGATGTACCACTTAGCGGTAGTACCTGTGAGAGTTCTTTGAAAAAGTCAAAGATGGATAGAATCATCGACATACGAATTGGAGGAGCACCAGAGGTGATATGTCATCTGTGGGCTTGTGGATCCTCCTTGGATTTTCCCTCGAATTTAGGGCAATCACTTGGAATTATTGTTGGAACTGGAGGCCAGTAAGACGAATGAAGAATGGGATCATTTGTGAGCCTCGAGACATTGGGCAGCTCCATCGTAGCCAAGAAAGGAAATTGTGTGTTAAACGACATGTAGGGCCTTTAAGGAGACCCAGACTGCGGAGTCCATCCTTGTTGGTAAGGATTTCCCCCCAGAGTGGAGGATTTTATCCATATGGAACCTGGTTTTGTCCCCATTGAGGGTTACCTTTCCCGTAAGGTGGATTCAGTTTAGGGTAGGTTTGACACTGCCCTGCCATAGGCCATTGATAGGCATTGTACACGACGTACAGGTTATAAGGCTGTTGAACCTGTTGACCCTGGACGTAAGGAGATTGACCTTATTGATGCAGGGGTTGACCTTGACCTTGCTGATACGCATATAGATCTTGTTGCTGTCAAGTTTGACCTTGTTGCTGTAAAGGTTCAACCTTTTGCTGCAAAGGTTGGACTTGCGAGGAAAAAGGTTGGGAGGACTGCTGAACAAACTAAGTTTGTGGCTGCAAAGGTTGTTGCGACTGTGGAAAAGGTTGTCATTGTTGTTTTAGCAGTTGCCCTTACTGCTGCAAGGGTAGCTGGACAGTTCTTGGGGTTATACCCTGAGGTTATTTATAGTTCCTGTATTGGATCTGGCCATATCCACTAGGAATAGCGGATTGACCAAGATGAACATATGGTCTAGCTCGAGGAATGTAAGTTGGATTAACCAAGGCTTGCGAACCATATGGGACATAAGCCTGTTGAAATGGGACTTGAACCATATACAACTGCTAATATTGGACAACCCCTGACTTAGATGGACCAGTAGTGTTAGTAATAGTGCCATAAAAGGTTGATTCATTCCAACCATGTGAGTTTGTAATCCATTCACATTGATTTTGCTTGACATAAGAGGAAAGTTTGGATCTTTCCCCCCAGGAAGTGGCACAATCTGTCCACTTGATGGAGGGATAGAAGAACTTACCGAGACCTGACCTGAGACAACCATTTGAACCAGAAGAGTTGGTTGAAACGATGAAACAGGTTGAGATGGAATGGTAGCTTGAATAGGAACTAAAATGATTGCAGTTTGACAGTGGTTAGAGAGGTCATGTTCAGAATGAACGGACCTGATGTAGGCATAGAATTGGAATACCATATGGGGTTTTGATATAATGACAAGGCACTAGGAGTACCTGAGATTAACTGAGATAAAGTGGTATAAAGTGGTATAACCATGTGGCAACATGGGTCCACTAGGTTTAGGATAGGAGAGAGATGAGACTCTTCCTATATAAGGAAAGCCTTCTAGAGGGAATTCATATCCTTGATCATCATCCACATGAGGAGTATGGGTAGTGGAAACTTCCAAATGACCCGAAGAGGAGAGTGGAATTTCACCTTCTGACTGCATAGATGGAAAAAATTGGTGACGAGGAACTCAATATGTATGAGGAGATAACTCCAAAGGAATAATAGGCTGATCGTACAGACTGTAAGGGCACTGAGGAGATATCACAACAAAATCGAACAATGGATTCGACGAATAAAAAACAAGCCTCTACAGACTTTCAGGAGTCTGCGGACTCTTAGGGGTCTAAATAGGATTATTAGAGGAATCTGGATCAGATTCTTGAGGTGACTAGGAATTTGATGGAGGTGGATGAGAAGACAAAGGTTGAATACTCAGAACAATTCCAAATTCAAAACCTTGATCCTCTAGCGATTGAGGAAGTCCCGGATGAACTCCTTGGGAGGACCCTTCAGTATCATACAATGAATATGAGATGGAATCAATGGTTTAGCCACAATGACTTCCTCTCAACATCAAAAAATGAAAGGAAAATTTGTTAAGGGTTTTAACAATCTTGAAATTAACAGGGAATTACTCAATTTAGGTCTAAGAAGCAACTGATTGGGATCGACATGTTTATTGTGGACAATTATATTTTAGAAACAAAACATTGATTTTTCATCTTTTAAGAGTCGAGAAGAGGGCGAAAAGGTGACTCTAGTCGCTTTCAATAATTTTACGAGCTTGAAAGGACAAGGTACTCGATGATCTTTTCAAATTTAAAGAGTCAGAAAAGATCAAATAACTTTTGGGATGAATCTAGGTAAAGGAAGTACCAGGTAACCATGAACTGCAATATACACCTCAGTAGATAAATTTACCAAGCACTTGACGTACGTGCAGGTAATCTCCCCAAATGCAGTGTTTGGTGTATCACGTTTACAGGGCAACAGATTCGACTTCCTATGGATATTGCAACCTATGGGGGTCTCCCTTTATATATGTGATGGTACAGGGAGCACAAGTCTGTGCTAGCATTGTATAATGCCAAAGCAAATGACAGCTACTAAGTTTTAAAGACGTCGGAACACGTATCTAAGCTAGACCACTAGATATGAACATTAATGTTTCAAATTCTCCTTATGATAATTGATAGATTTTAAAGTTGATCTTGTAATTGTGTTTCAATTTCAAGGCCTTAACGATGTTACCTGTTCCTAAAATGTGAACTCGATGACGAAAAGAAATCCTTCAATTTGATAAAATCTATCTATGTAGGGAAGAAGATCACTCAAATCATGCATTAAACCAAATGAAAACATGCATCCATGACAATCTCCAAATGCTAAACGAAAAATATGAAATATAATCTTTCATATGATAAGCAAATGCAATCCAAAACAAATCTTAAAGAAAATTTTCCTTAAGATATTATGATGATTTTTTTTTTTCAAAATGCAACTAATGTAATCTAGTGCAAAGTAAAAGAGAATGCAACCAAGCCAATAAATATGAAAATCTCTTTCACATCAATGATTTGAATGCAACTCAAAATGCTTCGAAAACTATGAAAAGAATAGCACTTTCACTTTCACTTAGAAACACAAAAAATTCAAAGCAAACACTTCCTTTTGGTTCCAATGAGATCATCGATTTGTAATCTATCGGTCATCAAATGAAGCTTAAGAAAATTTCACAATATCCACTAATGAAAACAACTTAAGACACAAGAACCAAAAAGTGATCTGTGAAGTATGTTTGAACACACAAAGACTCTTTAACACAGGAGATTGATCCTTAATGGGAAGACCAACGAGTGGATGATGGTTGACCTACAAGACCTAGAACCCTAAAAGGCTAATCAAAATTTAAGCACACTAAAAATAAGTTAAAATATTATTGCAATCAGAAAATGATAGAGTCAATGAAGAATACACTGGTAAATCACAGGGAGAAGGAAAATGGAACTGAAAATGAGAAAGAAACCCTAAATTTCTTATTTTTCTTCAATCATTGCACCTGTCAGTAGGAAAGTAGCGATCATCGCTACTGTAACTAGAAAACCTACAATATCATCGCGGCTGTTAGGGTCAAACCTGTGATGGTCGAGGAAAACAAAAAAGAAACCCAAAATTTTCAAGAACATTCCAAATTAACAACCTTCAGACATCTACTAGAAAGTGACACTGACTAAAGACAAGAAATGAAGTCCAAAAATGAATGGTTGATCAAACTTGTCAAAAGACAAGGCGAAGAAAGGGAAGGAAAGGGTCATAGGTTCCCCAGTGGAGTTGCCATTTTGTAGACAAGGTTAATCCTCTCCGTGAATAGAGATGATCCCTCTAGCCCAATGAGTGGGTCTAGGAACTAAAGTGACAATCAACTAGACATCTTCCTAGATTATAATTGAAAAGTAGAACAAGAGATATGGCCTACCTTTCTCTGATGCTATTATGATTTCCTTTGTTTAGATCCTCAGATCGCTTATGTCACAGACTTGTTCCTACTTCTTTTAGCGCTTATGTACATGCACAAGTGATCAAGAGGCAACAAAGCATTCCAAAACCAATAGAAAATCCAATAATAACTTACTTAGCTCATCAAAGAATGCCAAGCCAATACATACATGAACATATATATGTTGGGAAGATGAACCAACAATTGTCTTATTATTTAAAGAATAAAGGGAAGCTTACAACCATAGCCTTGATGTTGAAAGGCTCTCCTTGAGTGGTAATCCAAGTCCAAGCCAAGAAACTCTCCAAACACTCCTTCTCCAAGTCTAATGAATAGCCTTTAAGCACAAGCTCAGCATAGGGGTGCAAATGGACATAGATCAACCATTTGGGAATGGGAGAGGAGGAATTTATAGGCTGGGAGAGGGATTTAGGACTCCTCCAAAGATAGGATTAGGCCCACATCTCAAGGAGGTAGCTCATAGGGATGATACCAAGAGGTCAAACTAGGAGGGTTTGACCTCATCTATGCAAAACTACCTCTAGCTCGCCTCTCTAGAACCTTCTCATCCTCTTTGGGAAAACTTCCTTTTTGAGACCATTGCGGGTATGAAAGGGAACAGAGCGATGCCATCGCTGGCTTAATATGGTGCAAATGTAGCCTTTAGATAACCTTATCTCTCTATTTATCCTGCAATAATGATCTAGTTCTTCAACTTGTCCTGACGATGAACCACAATTGTTGGTTTGAAACGCGTTGACAAATGAATTATGATGTGACTTTTGCCGAAAAATCTTCTAAAAAAACAACAAGCGATCATCGTGGCTTTTAGCTTCATAAGGGCGATAACCCTCATTTTAGGGTTTTAAAAGCTATTTCTTCGGGGAAAGCTCCAAAGGTTTTCCAAGAAAAGTTAAAGGAGGGATCTGAGTTGTATACATGGATGAGTATACTATATAATGATCATGTTTCAGGCACTTCAAGGAATGTCATAGGGAAGTGTCAGACGCGTGACAAAATATTGTGTAACAGCCATGCCCCCCCATGACCCCCCTATTATGCCTGACACAATTAATGTGGTATGGTATTTCTTCCCCCAGTGAAACTCCATTTTGTGGATATAGAAGTTCCAACTACTCACAAGAGTCTATAGGTACCCTCTAGGGATCACACTAAGGAACCTATCCCTACACTTCTCTCTTCAAGGATCTTTCCTTCCCCAAGGAAACCCAAGGAGGTGTAGTCCCAAATCCACTTCGGATCCATATGGTAATGGTATCAAAGGTATGACTTATTTTTTATATGAATTTCATCTCCATTTCCAAATAGTTTATCCCATAGGTCTTCTCACTTACCTACAACTCATAGTTACTTATATACCTTTAGAGAGGCTTGTGGGGTAATTAATAAAAATATGGATATCTATTATAAATAAGGGATATTTTTATTAGAAATATGTATTATGGTGTGGGGGGGTCAACAAAAAAAACTTGGGAGTTTTTTCCATATTTAGTGAGATTGGAGATATATTTTAATATCCCATGAATGCAGGTACTATGAAAGAGGTTGATTAAGTTGAGATACCATTCCTACTTCTAACCCGTAAAAGGCTCATTCATATAAACTTGTAGAATTAAACAAGGAAATGAAATAGGACACACCTTAACCTGAATGCTAGTCCTACCTTGATCTTGGCTGGTATGGTATTCTTCAAATCCTATTCCAAGCTACTAAAACCTACATCTAAAAACATATACCAAACCATCTAACCATATAATTCCATACAATGCAAGTGATATCTACGTAAACCAATATTGACATGAAATCATAAACATCAAGATACAAAAAAATGTGGGGGAAAGAATAGACATTTTATTAGATGGGACACTTACAATAGTTGTAGAAGCTTCATGCTCTTTGATCCAATGCTCCTCCTCTCACCTACACCCACAAGTACTCTTCACTGCTTGGTAGGCTTATTTCATGGTCAATATCTCAATCCAACAACATGTACTTTATTTTTAATATCCCCTTTTTCTAACCCTCTTGTAAATTTTATTATGAATTATAAATTCATATAAATAATGCTTAATTATAAATGATAATTGGCTGAGATAGGACACAGCTTCAGAGGTCTGTAAGAGGAGGAATTACTTGTAAGCCATATCTACATTTAATTTACCACCAAATTTCATATTGGAGGGGATGCCTTGTTGCATGTAGTTAATGGAGGAAAAGGGGCTCCTGATCACATGACAAGTCCATAGACTTACTCGTGGGTCTTTTCGACAAATTCAACATGAAAGAGGAGTCAAGGGGGTCAAGAGAAGAGGAGGAGACGATTGTGAAGGGACCATAATGCACATGATGAGATGGGGAGAAGTGATGAGCATACACTAAGAAAATTCGAGAGACTGGTGTCTCCACACCTAGACTTATTTTGGTATGCATGTGGGCTTGAAAGAGTGTGTGTGGATCACCTCCATTGGTAAAAGTTCTTATGAACCTCTGTGCGTTTTCTAAGCCTTTTATTGAAACTATGTATTGAGGCTAGACGAGAGTTCGGTGGAGTATAGATTCTCTTAGTGATATCCAAACTAAGAAATCTATGGGGCTTGCTGGCTAAGAATCATCACGGCCATAGTCATGTCCCAAGGCTGGTAAAACCATTGGAGACTAGTTAGTTGAGAAATTTCTGAGAGGTTGAGGCACCCTAGAGCTAGTGGGCTGATAGCACTTGGTGTATCCTTGGGGAGGTTGAAAACATAGGTGTGAGCACCACTGAGAAGTTGCTGACAAGTGTGCTCTTATTCCTACAAAAGTAATGCAACTGACTAACTTCTTCATGTTACCATAGAGTACTAACAAGAGAACATTATTCCATCCCAACATTATTTGACATTTCTTTGCGATCATTTCCTTAGTAAATGAATATACCTTATGTTGATTGTATAATCTATAAGGCAAGTAAAAATGAGAGCTCCTAAAGCATAAAAATATGAAATTCAACTCGCATATGAACTACAAGTATTTGGCTAAGTCTACATCACTACCAAAAATGATGCCATCAACATAAATAATAATAAGTACAATACTATCATTTTCAGATTTGAAATACAAATTACTATAAATTGTCCCAGTTTTGAAGCCTTGATGTAGTAGCTGTTTATCTAATATTAAATACCATGCCTTGGGTGCTTTATTTAATCAATACAATACCATTTTTAACATACACACATCATCATGATTTTCTAACAACTGAAAACCTTCAAGCTATTCAATATAAATATATTCTTCAAGTTCCCCATTCATGAATGGTGATCTAACAACCATTTGATATACTTTCAAGTTATTATGACATGAAAATGATAGAAACATTCGTATTTCCTCTAATCTTCCTACAAGTGCTAAAGTTTCTTCAAAATTTATTCCTTCAACTTGAGCATAGCCTTTCCATACTAATCTATCCTTATTTCTCACAACATGTCCATCCTTTTTTTATTTTTTTTCTAAAGACCCATTTCATTCCAATGACAGTCTTATTTAATGGTCTTGGAACAAATTCCCAAGTTTGAATTTTCTCGCAATCTAGTTCCTCATTCATGACATTTATCCAATTTTTATCTTGACTTGCCTGAGACAAATATTTTGGCTCAATCATGGACATCATTGAAATATGTTCTTGAATCGAGGTATTCATCAATATTCTTAGAGTTTGGACTCCTTCTTCCATATTACCAACAATCTTATTTGTAGGGTGATTCTTTTGTCCATACCTTGAGGGGGTTTTTGGTTGAGTGCACTCTACCTCTTATTCTTCTTCTCTTGATTCTTCAACTATTCAACTTCATTTTCACGGTTGGTCTAATCAAGTGGGATGATATATCTTGGCTACTTGTTTTTGAGAGGTGACTCCTCATCCACCTTCACATCAATGTTATGAACTATTTTGCACAATTTTTTATTGTAAAATCTATATCCTTTGCTCCTATTTGAGTAACCTAAAAATATCCCTTCATCAGATCTAGCATCAAACTTACCAATATTGTCATCATTAGTTTTGACATAGCACCTACTACCAAAAACTTTGAAGTGACTAATTGAGGCAAGTTTTCCATACCACATTTCGCAGGGTGTCTTATCACTATTTTGATTGAAGTGTGCTTTATTTAAAATATGAATTGTTGTATGAAAACTTTAACCCAAAAATTATTTAAATATTTCTCTCATCCAACATATCTCTAGAAATTTGTTGCATTGATCTATTTTTCCTCTCAGCCAATATGGAGTGTTCGTAATTGTGAGTTTTATTCTTATGCCATGTTCTTCACAAAAATTATCAAACCCATTTGAAGTAAACTCCCCACCCTTTTCTAACCTTAAAAACTTTAGTTTGCAATCAATTTGATTTTCAACTATGGATTTGAAGGTCTTGAACTTTTCAAATGCTTAGGACTTCTCCTCTAAAAATGTAATCCAAGTTAACTTTGTATAATCATCAATAGTAGGCATAAAATATTGCTCACCACCCAGGGTGTCAATTCTTGAGGACCCACATAAGTCTGTATGAAATAGTTTTAGAGGATTGGTAGATGAGTTTTTTTTTTTTGGAAGGACACACGAACTTGCTTGCCAATTTGGCATGATTTACAAATTGTATTTCTTGACTTCAAAATATTTGGCAAGTCCATTATAGCTTCCATTTTGTTGAGCTTCACTATATGATCGTAGTTTAAGTGTCCCGGCGTTTTGTGCCATAACTAGCTCCCATCAAGCTTCCCCAAACAACATTTCTCAATTTATTCATTTAGTATGTATACATTACTTGGAGTTCTTGCAACCTTTGACAATTCTTTCCTTATGCTTTTTGTCTTTATTTCACATCTGTTGGAGTGAAAAGTGACTTCATACTTCTAGTCACACATTTGAATGACATTTGAAAAGTTGTAATTGCATCAATCTACGAAAATAACATTTTGAGCCTTTCCTCTTCCATTTATCAAGCTAACTATGAATTTTCCCATGATCTTTCCTAGAGCATCATTCCTAAAAGTAACATTTCCTAGTCTTCTCTTAGTGACAATAATTTACTCCTATCACCAATAAGTCTATATTAACTAGTTTTAAAGGCTTGGTAGATGATATTTCTTTCCTTTTAAAGGGCACTCGAACTTGTTTGCCAATTTGGCATGATTTACAAATTATATTTCTTAACTTAAAAATATTTGGCAAGTTCCTTATAGCTTCATTTTCTTTGAGCTTCACTATATTATCAAATCTTAAGTGTCCCAACCTTATGTGCCATAACCAATTCCCATCAAGCTTCCTGAAATAACATTTCTCAACTTCTTCATTTAGTCATGTATACATTAGTTGGAGTTCTTGTACTTTTTACCAGTTCTTTCCCTATGTGTGTTGTCTTTATTTCACATCCCTTGGAGTGAAAAGTGACATCATACTCCTGGTCACACATTTGAATGACACTCGATAAGTTGTGCTTGTGTCCATCTATGAAAGCAATGTTTTGAGCCTTTCCTCTTTCATTTAGTAAGCTAGTTGTGATTTTTTCATGATCTTTCCTTGAGCATCATTCCTAAAAGTAACATTACCTAAATTTTTTTGTCTTAGTGACAAAAATTTACTCCTATCACCAATCATATGCTTGGAGCATCCACTTTCCACATACCAATGATTGCCTTGGTTTTGGGCATATAAGACAACACCACACTCTTCATTATTTTCTTCATTTTTCTTCTGCCATGTCTTGGGTTCAAAAGGAGCCAATTTGAATTTTCTGGTTCTACACTCTGTTTTTTATGTCCATAGTTATGATAGTTATAACATTCAATATAGTAAAATAAATGAGAAAAATAATTATTGTCCCTAGGATTATTTGTACATGGATTCATAAATCTACTAATTTTGTCTGGATGATAAGATATATTTCCAAGATAAACTCTACAATTTTTAGACTTATTTCCAAAATTTGTACATGAATAAAAATTACCATAGAAAATATTTTGGTACATAGGAGAATTTTCCTTTGAGTATTTTTGGGCATGGAATCCCCCCACAACATGTTTTGGGGCTCAAAGCCCAAGTTTTGGTCAAAGGTTTTGTAAGACTCTGCGAATTGCGGGCGCGAAGTAGAGGTTAAGTCATAGGGCTATTCACCCTAAAGTAATGTAATGTAATGTAAAGTCATGTCGGCCTACCCATGGTGTGCAGACCATGGGATTGTATAAATAGAGTGAGGCTCTAAGTTGTAAAAGGAAAAATAGCGAAGGAATGGTTGGAGCTTAGAATAGGATTCTAAGTGTATTGGGTCATAGTAGTAGGAAGAGGCTCTACAGTTGAGTGCGCAGAGGCCTAGTAGAGTCCGCATGTAAGTGCATGGACCCCTGTAGCTGAGTGCGTAGGGCAGTGTCGAGTCTGTAATTGGGATTGAGATTACTAAAGAGAAGTTGACCCTTATTTCTGTGTATTTGTTGTACATTTCCTTATTTATGTTTATATTGGTTTATGTTTCGCGCGCACTGATATTATTGCTGAATATGTTGTAATAACCATTAATCTTACACACACAAGTTAAGTAATCAGGTAATTAGCACGAAACGTGGGTATTATATGGGTTGTGCCCTAAGTAGGGCTACGCGGAAACAACAACATAGGTTGCAAAGGAATAACAAGTGCACGTAGCGACATATGCACAAGGTCAAACCACGGACCTCCAGAAGCCCATCAAACATCCCCAGGGTGTGGAAACCTGGTTCTAGCACCCTCCCATACTACTTCGGGTGAGACCTTAGTCCGCGATCCGCGGACTGTTTTCGAAAGGGCCAGTAGTACCCGGATTTGCTTGGCTAAATCACCTCTGAACCTAGGTCAGGCCCATATAAGCTAACAAATGGTTCCGTTGCCAGGACCGGGATCTGCATAAAGGATGTATGATGTCGTGCCACTGGATTCCAACAAAAGAAGAAATTGAAGAGTGGTTGGACAATAAGATTCACGAGTTCGCGGCGCAGGAGAACATAAATCCACGAGTATCTAAGGAATAGTGGTTGGAGCACTACTTGTATACGGAAATCCATAAAATTTTCTTTGCATCCTTTTCATCTGAGTTGTATGAGTGGATCGCGAAGTTAGCAGATAGCCAGGGGAGGTGTAGGCTTGAAAAACCATTAGTGTGGACTTCGGAATTAGTGCGCAGACTAGAAGCATAAGAAGATAAGATATCGCAGGCTGTGGACCATTGGCTTGACCAAATAATAGGAGGATTTATCACTGAGTTCGCGATAGACACGACCATCAGCTATAGTGAGGCAGAGCGATGTTTTCTTAAGGGACCACAAGGTAAGTATATTAAATCTTTGAATACTTGGATTAAGATGTTATTGTGTGAAAAGCGGGTTATGCGAATAAATTACTGTTTGGGACTACGCGAAGCGGGAAGATCTACAGAAGTGGAAGTAGTGAAGAGTTGGAAAATAGTCCCTTAATTTCACCCTCGTGGGAAAGTGAGGAGGAGCTCGCAAAAGTTTCTCCAAGAAGTGCGGTCAATTTTATAAGACAAAGAATTCCACGTTTACCACCTCCACCCACACCGCCACCCATTTCACCCCCCTCACCTCCATCTCCACCCACTCCACCTCCGCCACCACTGCAATTCAGTATGGCGAGTGCGATCAAACTACAGGTGTTCAGAGGAGTAGGAAATGAAGAATCAAACCAATTCTGGTTTGTGGTAAGAGCAGTATGGGAAGCACAAGGTGTTGTGGATTATAATATTAAAAAGGCTATACTGGTGAGCGTACTGCAGGATCGCACATTAACATGGTATATCAAGCATTCTAATGACCACCCGAACGCAGGAATTGCAGAGATCCAGGCCACACTGAACAGGGAATTTAGCAGGCCAAAGTCAGAAACAAAATCAATCATCGGGTTTAAGGAGATCACGATGCTCCTGGGTGAGAACCCCTGGGATCTGGATTAAAGGCTAAAGAGTACGATCCGTGAATCCAATATGATGTTAACAGATGCACAACATTTCACATGGTTTGTGGCCTCACTTACGCCACACTTAAGGACGACGTTGTCACACCAAAGAATTTCCACCCAGGCTGAAGTGTTGGAGATGGAAATGAGATTGCATGAGACCCCTATACAAGAACCTGGGTTGGGAGTCCAACAAATCCACGTGCAATTTCAGAATCTGTGTTTGGAAATGAAAAGTATGAAACAAGATAGGACACCTCGGCCGGAGGTGCGCGAGGAAGTATGGTGCATAAAATGCAAAGGCCAAGGGCACGACAAGGACCACTGTCCAGTGTTCTCGAACTACTTGGCAAGAGGAGGGCCCAATGCCAGTAAGACCTGAGGCATAGGCAGGGCCAAGCATGGCATCTGCATTATGGTGTGCGATTTGCCAGATCAGAGGAAAACACACCACAGATAATTGTCATATGTTGCAGAAGTATATGCAAACGTCCCAACAATTGTTTTGTAATTTCTGCAGGTTGGTAGGCCATGACGAATGCACCTGCTGAAGCTATGAATTAATGATGGACCGAAATCCTACCTACAGGGTGCAGACTAAAATGCGAGCCCTCATCCCAAATGCAGGTATGGCGTGAGTTGGGTTTCAGGGGTGCGGTAGGGGTCGAGGTGGAATGGGACCAGGAAGGGGTCGCGGACAAATAATTTGTTACTATTGCGGAGGGCCAGGGCACTATACCCGCGATTGTACAAACCTGACAAGAATATCATGTTGGCACTATACTCAGTTTTATCATGAGGCAGAAGACTGCCCTTTGCTAATAGCAAGGATGCGTGAAAAGGGGGTACTCCAGCCCCCTTCGACTCAGAATTTACAGATGATGAGGCTGAGCCGTGCGAAGAAGACCTGAATGTAAACATGATGCTCAGGAGCGGGATGACCACGGGAGATGATAAAGGGAAGTAGCCAGAAGAAAGCACGTGGGTTTGAAAATCTTGTAAGCTAAGAAGAGCTTCACGGAAGCCTCCACTTCAGGTAGTAAGGATCAACTAGAACCGGGGATGGATCCTTCAATGCTCACTACCTTTCTGGAGACATGCATGAAACTGCTGCGCGACAGCAAGGCATTCAAAGGAATACAAGAACTGATCACTAGGTGCGTGGGGTCAGGAGAACCACGCGTGGTCTGGAAACTTGGGAAGCATGCATTGCGCACTGGAAGGGAAATGAGGTTGACTGTGAAGATTGGTGAGTATGAAATGGATAAGGTAATCCTAGATCTGGGTTCAGACACGAATTTACTACCAAACCAAACATGGGAATGCATGGGCAGACCCATGCTACAATGATCCCCTATTCAGTTATGAATGGCGAACCAACATAAGATTTTGTCCATGGGAAGATTACAAGGGGTAACAGTCGATATTGAAGGTGCGAGCACGCAGATGGATTTTTAAGTGATAGAGATTGTTGATGACAACAATCCCTATCCCATGCTACTAGGAATAGACTGGGCCACCGAGATGAACGGAGTCATAAATTTGAAGAAGCGCAAAATGATATTTGAGAAAAAGTCACTATGCATGGTAGTACCGCTAGATCCAGCCGAAGGGGTGCAATACACTGAACCGGTGCGCGACGACAATAGTGATGACGATCTCAACTGTATCTACAAGATAATTGCGCACGGAGAGGATTGGGTGAATCCGACGGCAGATGGAATGATTTCATGGGAGCGTGAAAGCTCCTGAAATTTGGATTCAGATGAAGAGATAGAGCGATGGAAGAATCGGTTGCACGAAGTAACAATGCTTAATTGCAACATGATTGTTAGATCATTGTTGCGTGACAAAAAAGGCAAGAGAGCTGTCAACATATGATGGATTGTCAGTGATGGATGAATTTCTGAGAAAATTCTAAAGTGTAGTACCAGAACAACAATGGTTCGATGCGCTGAAGTGGGAACTGCTCGCAACACCCCCACGATGGTGGGGTACGCATCAAGGAAATTTTGAGGACTGGTGCAGATGCAAAAGGATGATGCGCCTATGTTTTGGGAAACCTCAGCTTCGAATGAAAGTCAGTCAGCATGGGCGGAACAACTTGCGCGCCCACCTTTCCCAATGGATACAGACATATGCTGTACAGCCCGCACAAGCGCACACCACTCCCAGAATATGGAATCAAAACAAACCATAGCAGCAGGAAAGGCGACGCGCTCTACCAATTCTCCACGACGAAGCATTCGATAGGGTGTGTGGAGTACTGAACAAGGTTCACCAGGCGAGACGAAATGAGTGGGACCTGCGCGTGCCAACGTTTCAATGGGGCTACTGGACCCTGTGAAAAACCTTGAACATGGAGATGATTCCAAAGGTGCGAAACGGAGTGGAGACCGTAATTGTTGAATAAAATCCAAAAAAGGAATCCGTACGTATTGGACCCTATAGTGGTGACGGTGCACGATGACAAGGAGAAAGAAATCACACATCTACACGAGGTCGAACATATAAGGATTCAAGAAGCCATCTGGCAAGGGAACCTTAGACTTCACGAACTCGAAAAGGACCAGGTATGATTGAGGAAGAAAAGAATTTTGATGGACGCTGAGATCAAGAGGCTGGAAAACAAGATCACGTAGGCATGTCTCGTCGATAAACCAAGGATGACAAGGCAAGATACAGGTGATTGTATCACTGCATTAGAAGAATATCGTCGAGAATTTATGACTTTGCTGCCATAGCTATGAACACACCTCACCAAATGTAGTAACTAGGGGAGCACGCTACATACAGTAGAACGCATAGCGCCAGTGGTCACACAGACAGTTGAGGAGTTTTCGCGGACTATGCTGGCAAGCGAGTTGAAGTCTCACACAGGTGGTGCGACCACTTGAATAGCCGTATGGAGCATAGTCTCAGTGCTCCAGATAGTTGAAAGAGAGTGCGGGACTCTAAAAGAGTTTGTTTGGGGGCTGCGCGATGAGGGACGTGCATGCAGAATCAACAGGACACAAGGTTCGTGTCTATGCACGGGGGGCTGCGTTGCTGTGTGGGTAGGTTGGGAAGTAACCATTGGTGTCACTGTTCATGACGAGATTTCCAAATTAAGGAAAAAGGGAGCGGGTGACGAGCATTTAAGACACAAATTAAGAGCTAGATTTAGGGCAATCTGCCGCCAAGAAAGCATTGATGGCTCAGAATTGGGGGGAACAGTCAGATTTGAATTCAAAAGGCGATATAAAACTCCAAGGGCTAACCACGAGACAACACTTGGTCATTTGAGATTTGAGAAATTATGTAGAGCACAGAGTGTTAAGCGCCAAATGAAATTTGAGCCCTAAAGCTCGCGAACGACCATAGACAGCTCAAACAGGATGACGGCTACCAGGAGAGTTTTGGGCTATGTAGAAGAAACTACCAATAAGGTCACGCAAAACCCCACGGTGAATGATGTTCCTGGAGACACTAGGGTCACGCCGGAAATCCCAAAATTGCCTCAGACGCCAAGGCCTAAGAAAGATAAACAGGCGGTGTGACCAGTCCGCATGTCCTCACAGAATCCGTGGTTCGGTAAACTATCCATGTAAGAAAAGGGCAAGGTTGTCACCATTGAGACAGATAATGAGGAGGAGGACCTGTAGGCTCTCGTAGATGAGATAGAAGCAACAGAAGACATGAAATAGGACATTCAGCCGGTGCGCGTTGCAGCGAAATTTCCTGAGTACATTCTTCCATGGAGAGGGAAAGCTAAAATACACAAGGATTTGGATGTCGCTAAGAGCGCGCTCCAAATCCCGCTCCTCCCCGATGGAATTGTGTTTGAGGGCTCGGCCCTGGGCTGCGTGCCCACAATGAAGTTTGAATATTGGGACCTTGCGTAC
Source organism: Pinus tabuliformis (assembly GCA_031772625.1). Taxonomy (NCBI): domain Eukaryota; kingdom Viridiplantae; phylum Streptophyta; class Pinopsida; order Pinales; family Pinaceae; genus Pinus; species Pinus tabuliformis. The sequence continues at coordinate 870,537,395 of CM062817.1, forward strand.
AGTGAGAAGTTCCCACATTTAGACACTGATAACCTCATGAAAAAGAGCACGGAGGGGTCAGTTACGACACTAGAGCCGCATAAATGGCTGTGCGGTGTGGAGAAGGTGAACTACTTCAGCTACTAGGGATTCCACATTTTCTCCGCATACCTATCACAATTTTCGTCATCAAGTAGCTACTGTGCCTGGTGCATGATGGGTACTTATGGATGGAGGAGCCTATTCCCATCATGGCGAACCTTATCCACAGGATTTCCCGGCTCCCCTATAAGGGAAAGGACCCCACAGAGATAGCTGGAAAAAGGGGAGATTTTGCACTCACAGAGGCCATGAAGAATAAATACAAGCTAGAAAAGGAAAAGAGGGGTTATGCAATAAGCAACATTCAGGATAAAGGGGTGCGCATAGCCACCCAACTCCTGGTCGGGAAGGTAATGCGAAAATGCTGTGGAGATGAGGTTCTAGCGCCGGTAGTTGCACTGGCAGAACAATGCGTGGAGGGGGTCCAATTCAACTAGGCCGAGTTCCTTTACGAGGAGTTTCTAACTAACTAGAAAGAAGCCCAGGAGCAGGGCAAGACCTTCCACTACACGTGGTTTCTCTTGTCGAATTTACTGGTAAGAGGGGAATTGCCTGAGGACAGTTAGTTCCCTAATATTGAACAGGACTTACCAGAGGCAGCAAATTACGCGTTGCTCTGGGATACTAAGGATGCCACACGGATCCAGGAAACAAAGATCTTCTGGGTGCTCATGGAGGCGAGCATCCGGATGTGGATCAATAGGAGGCCGCGCCTGTCCCCCACAGTGTACAACGGTCTGTGGATATTTGCAAACTTCAAGGCAGATATGCATAGTGTGTATATCAAGGTGTGTAAAGATCCAACATAGAACTGGACCAAGCTTCCCTTCATCGCCAGTGATGATGTGATCTTCTCAGTGCTAGAATCATGGCCTCCTGAGTGGCGCACCCCAGATTTGGCGGAGAAGGATAAAACAATACTGCAAAAGTAGAAGGATGCAACCAAGTTGCGTGTCACGAAGTTGGCCCAGTAGAGGCGCAACGAACAAGCGGCCGCTGAGGTAAGGGCTACTCGTGAAGCAGCAAAAGTAGCTGCAGAACAGGTGAAGGCCGTCGAAAAAGTAGCAGCAACACGAGCACAACTGGAAGAAACTAGTTATCCTCTGGTAACTCCCACGTGACTAGCACTATGGACAGTAGTAGCCAGGCATAGTGGAATGTTTTGCTATGATCCTGAACCTCTCTGCAGTTCGCGAGGAACTCACCACAGAGGTAGCGCACCCAGTTAAAATGCATGCCCTCTACGCGTTGGGTCACTAAGGCTACTATTGGTGTTAGCACTTCATCTGCTTGACACTTTCTCATAATCTTTCCTACCAAGATCTGCTTTGCGACATTGGCCGTGGGGTCAGCTATACTTGTGATGGCATAGTCACACGACTTCTTAGCGAATTTGAATTTTCCCTTCATTTCTTCATCGAGGTTACGCTCCCCTGGCTTTCCACCAAATTCCATGGTCATATTTTCTCCTGAGTATGGAAGCTAAGTGATCCTATGGATCAGCATGTCAGTGATGTGTATCGGCTCTTCTAGCCACAAACACCCATCATGCACCAAGCACATCAGTTGCTTGATCACGACCATGTTTATAGGTGTGCGATTATAATGTGGTACCCACAACATGTTTAATAGACCTACCTTATCCAACCCTTTTACCCACTTCCTTGGCTCCAGCAAGATCACACTAGAGTCTTTGTGGAAGACGTGATGCATGAGCTGGTTCGTCGCTAAATGGGGAAAGATTTCAACATCAGCCAAATCCCAGTCCTCTAATCTTAATAGGGGGATGCGCCCCAGGCAAGGTACTTCAAAGAAAATTTGGTCCGGGAGTAAGGGTGTGTGCAGTGTGACCTTAATTTCATCAATATCCTTTGGAACCTTCACCTTGACTCTGCATGGAGGAATGTACTCGGGTAGTTTAGAAATGGGGTCAGACTCCTCCACACCAATGTCCTCTGCCTCTTCTATATCAATATCATCCATGCCCACATGGAGTTCTTCAACCTCAGATTCAAGCTCTAGGTCAATCACCTTACCATATTCCTCTGCAGTGGGTTTTCCTATCTGTGGGTGCTTTCTGGGTGATGCATGCACCGGTTGTTGCGCTTTCTGCTTATCCTTATTTGGTTTTGAACCCTCCTGGGTCGGCGTAGGCCTCAGCCTGGGTGTCCTGGGAGATTTAGGTACTTCTTCTGATACTTCTACACTTCCAACCTCTGGGGCAGCTCCCTCAGCTGTCATTGCTTCTCCTGCACTCAGGGTTTCTGCAGGCACCGACATTATGCTAGACAACAACACCTACGACTCTATTAGCAACTAATCAAAGACTGGATTTTCTATCAGGGCTTCAAAGAGCTCAGGGTTCATGCCTGAGAGCTTAATACCTCAATTCTAAAAAAGACAAGTGTTTTTCACTGGGTAGCCACCTGTAATTTATAGGCATTTTAAAATTCAAATCCGACCGTTCCCCCCATAACTCATTCATAAATGCTATATTGGTGGCAGATTTCAACAGATCTTGTCCTTAAATGTCGACGTAAATGCCAACCCCTACTCCATTTGGTCATTTTCCAAATGTCAAGTCATGAACAATGACCATAATGGTCACTTTTCGGCTGCCCTGCGAGGTCCCTCCTTGGATAGAGCAGTTCCCTGCGTGTATCTGTTGATACTGTGACATTCCTTCATTCCGCGCAGCTCCCCAACCTAAGCAGTGTAGTTTATAGTCCCGCGCCTCCTTCCAGCTGCCTAGAGCGCTAAGATTATGCTTCCATCATGTAGTCATCTAGTTGGATCGCTGGTGTATGGCTTCAATCGGCTACCATTCATCCGTCTTGGAAATGGTTCTCCATTCAATTTTACTAGCTGAACTGCTCCACCATCAGTAATATCCTTGATGACATAGGGCCCCAGCCAATGCATCCTAAATTTTCTTGTAAATTTATCAAACTTGTTGTCATATAACAAAACTAGATCATTTACCTTTAAGGTGCATAGTTTGATGTGTCGATCGTGCCATGCCTTTTCATGCTCCTTTTGAACCTGTTGATGGAATCTAGCTACAAATCTATCTTCTTCAAGCTCTGTTAACTGCACGAGCCATTCCTCCAGTGCTTCACAATCCACCATTCCTGTGAATTCCATTATGTGCAGACTAGGTACAATGTACTCCATCGGCATCACAGCTTCCATGCCATAAACCAGTTTGAACTGTGTTTTTCCAGTCAACTTCTTGCAAGTCATTCTATAAGCCCATACCACCATGGGGACGCGAACATCCCAGTCGCTTCTTTGAGCATTGCAAACCTTTGTGGGCACACTCTCCAAAATTTTATTAAATTCTCCCACCGTCCCATTAGCTTGCAAATGATAGGGCAAGCTCATCTGATGGTACACCTAAAACTCTTCCGTCATCACGTTTAATGTCTCATTGAGAAAGTGTGTACCATGATCGCTCATTAGAATTTTTGGACAACCAAACCTTGTCAGTATGTACTCAAATAAAAATTTTGCGGTTGTCGTGCTCATACAATCTTTCACAGGTTGCGCCTCCGCCCATCTGGTTAAATATTCAGTCACGATGATGATGTACCGCGCACCCGTCTTCTTTCCTGGAGGCTGAATTGGTCCTATAATGTCAATCACCCACTTTTTGAAGGGCTGTAGTGACATCTGTAGATTCAGCGGCAGTTCATTCTTGCGCAAGGGTCTGCCTATCCTTTGGCATGTGTCGCATGCCCTACAATATGCTTTTGAATCCCTATGCAAGGTTGGCCACCAGAGCCCAGTGCGTATGATCTTATACGTTGTTTCTTTTCCTGCATAATGACCTCCCATGGCTCCATCATGAGCCTTAGCGAGGATTTTGTTTTGTTCAAACTCTAGCACATAGCATCGCTATATTTCATCTGACCCCATTTTGTACAAGTTCCCTGCAATGACATAAAAGTCTATCGCGCACACTACCAGTTATTTCTTCTATTGGCTTGTATATCCTACCAGAGCCATACCTTTCATTAAGAAGTGTATAATATCTTCAAATTGATTTTCCATAGTGCGCATTGTAAAGAGTTTCGCGTCAGGTATCCCCTCCTCCAAATTAGTAGGTTCGTCTCTCGTTTTGATGTGTGACAGATGATCCAATCTAGCATTAAAACATCCTGGTTTCACAATAACTTCAAAATAATATTCCTAGAACAACAACAACCACCTACATATATTCCTCCCCAACACAGCCTCGTTGACCAAGTATTTGAATGCGGAATGGTCCATATACATCTTAAATTGTCCACCCAACAAATAGTGCTTGAACTTCGGGAGCGCGTACACCATAGCTAAGCCTTCTCACTCTGTTGTGGAATAATTTTTCTCCACTTTGGACAACTTCCTACTTGTAAATGCTATAGGATGATCCAAGTCCTCTTTATTGGCCTGTGTTAGTACTTCTCCTAGTGCAATATATGACGCGTCCACATGCACATGAAATTCCTTCTTCCAATATGGGAAGACTAGGATCGGCGCGGTGACCATCTTCTCCTTCATCACATCCAATCTCTTCTGGCATTCTTCATTCCAACAGAACATAAAATCTTTTTTTAACAATTTCTCCATCAGCGCAGTAATCTGGGCATAGCTCTTGATGAATTTCCTATAGCATCTCGTGTGCCCCAGTGTTGCGCGTAGCTGTTTCACACTCCTTGGCGCCTCCAAGTTGATCATGATCGTGATCTTAGCTGGGTCTACCATCAAGACTTCTCCACATTGCTCAACAAGATCCCAAAAGGGACGCAAAACAAACATTTCTTCAGATTGAGCGTGATTTGGTATCTCTAGCATGTATCTAGCATCAAGTGTAGACTTTCCACATGGTGCTTCACCAGTCTGAACATTGTCCAATCATTGAAATATACTTCCAAAAATTTATGAATAAAATCCTTGAACGTCGTGATGACTATGCGCAAAAAGATCACCGGTGCATTCTTTAGCCCAAAAGGCATCACCGTTTACTGGAAGCATCCCCATTCAGTCACGAAGGTCATCTTAATTCTATCCTCCGGCGCGATCTTGATTTGATGGTACCCAGAGAACCCATCAGTGAATGAATACACTTCTTGGACGCCAAAATTATCCAAGACTTCATCAGTGTATGGGGTTGGGAAGGGATCATGCACGCAGGTGTCATTCAACTTCCTGAGATCTACGCAGATCCTTATTTCTTCCCTCTGCTTCTTTTCCTAAACCACTATTGGGCTTACCCAATTAGATTCTTCCACTAGTTCAATAATACCCATCACGAGCATCTTATCTAACTCAACATGGACCCTTTCCTTATACTTCAGAGTAAGGCAGTAACGTCTTTATTTCACAGGTTTTGCATCTGATTTTAGGGTGATCTTCATGACACCCAGGGCTCCTATTATCCCTTTCAAATCGGAAAACTTCATGGGGAACAAGTCTTGATATTCGCGGAGCAGCTCGACAACCTTATCTACTGTTGCGTCATCCCAATAGTCCCCAATCTTTGCGAACTTTGGTTCTACCTTCGTGCCAATGTTCACCTACCTGGTATTGAGCGACTCAATTATGTCTAGGTTCTCTAGTTGTGGTCCTTCAACTCTGCGGTGACCTTTAGTCTCTGGGATATTAATATTTCTCGGGTCTTCGTCTTCTTCTTCCACAGTTACATTGTAACACTTTAGTGCGTGGCCAAGCTTCCAATCAGGTTGAATAAGGTCTAGAGGATCCTGTGGTATCCTAAAGATGGTTGTCTTAACCTCCTGCAACGCTTCATCGATGGATTCAAATCCATCCTCAAAAATGAATGTCATCGGAAATCCTTAGCGTAAAACATCCCATTCTTCAGTGCCATGACGGAGTTATGTCTCCAAGTACCAATTCATTGGTATAACATCCAAGGTATGACAAAACAAATGGACCCACTCTGGCTGACACTTTGCTCCATATACTTCAGTTCATTTGGCCAAATGATCACGTGGATCATTATTCCCGTCATATTTTTCTGTTAGCCATACCTTTGGGTGGCCAAAGCGTATCCTCATCATCCTTCTATATTCGTGCCAATCCTCAAAATTGTCCTTGTGTGTACCCCACCATATTGTCGGCGTAGCGCGCAACACCCAAACTAATGCTTAGAAGTGATGCTTCTCAGGAACTTCCCTTTTGAATGCATCAAAAAAGAGATGAACATCAGTTAACCCATCATAGTGAGGAAGATTTCTTATCTCTAATGATACGCAACACAATGACTTGGTCATCATATTACAGTGCCTCAGCGTAGATACTTCATGCAGCCGGTTCTACCAATTCTCCAATTCTTCATCTGAATCTGATGTGCAGGAGCTCTCATGGTCCCATGCAATACGTCTGTCTATTGTCGAATTCACCCAATCCTGGTCTCACACTGTTATCTTGTAAATTTGGTCCAAATTGTCATCACTTTCACAATCACAGACTGGTTCTCTATAGTGTGGTCCTTCTACATGATCCAGTGGCACCACTATGCGGAGATATTTATTTTCAAATATCATCTTTTGCTTCTTTCGGTTGATTACCTCGTTCATGTCAGTGGCCTAATCAATCCCAAGGAGTACGGGTTAGGGATTGCTATCATCCACAATCTTTATTACTTCAAAATCCACCAGTGCACTCATGCCTTCGATGTCAACTATTACCCCCTGTAACCTCCCCATTAGGATGATTTTCTGTTGATTCACCATCCTTAACTGGATCAGAGACCACCAGAGCACAGGTCTCCTCATTCTTTCCCATGATTGTTTTGGAATAACATTCACGTTGGACCCCAGATCCAAGATAACCTGGTCCATTTCATATTCCCCTATCTGCACGATGAGTCTCATCTCATGTCCAGTCCTTGCCTTATTCTTACCAATATTTCTGACTACGCACGGTTCGCTAGTAGCATTTTCCTTGTCATTTCACCGATTAATTAGTTCCTGTAGTCCCTTCACAACCTTAATATCACGGAGTAGTTTCGTGCAAGTCTCCAAGAATGTGGTAATCATGGATGGGTCCATTTCTTCAACTGGTTTCTCCTAACTTCCTAAGGTAAAGGCCTCAGCAAAACTTTTCTTTGCTTCCATAAATGTTTCTTTCACACATTCCAGATCAAACCCGGTCTCCTTTTCTAGGGATTTGCAGACCCACTCACCTTCTATTACTTCGAAATCTGCCAGTGTGCTCATGCCTTCGATGTCAACTGTTACACCCTGTGGCCTCCCCATTGGGATGATTTTCTATTGATTCGCCATCCTTAACTAGATCAGAGACCACTAGAGCGCATGTCTCCCCATTCTTTCCCATGATTGTTTTGGAAAAACATTCGCGTCGGACCCCAGATCTAAGATAACCTAGTCCATTTCATATTCCCCTATCTACACAATGAGTCTCATCCCATGTCCAGTCCTTGCCTTATACTTACCAAGATTTTTGACTATGCGTGGTTCGCTAGTAGCGCTGCCCTTTCCAGTGCACCGATTGATTAGTTCCCGCAATCCCTTCACGACTTTACTATCACAGAGTAGTTTCATGCAGGTCTCCAAGAACATGGTAATCATGGATGGGTCCATTTCTTCAACTGGTTTCTCCTAACTTCCTAAGGTAGAGGCCTCAGCAAAACTTTTCTTTTCTTCCATAAATGTTTCTTTCGCGTGTTCTAGGTCAAACCTGGTCTCCTTTTCCAGGGCTTTGCAGACCCACTCACCCTCTATAGGTTGCTTCCCCTTATCCTCACCAGTCATCGTTTCACTCCATAGCATACTATTTACCTTAGGGTCTTCCTTGCGAGGCTTAGCCCTCATCATTTGCAATTTATGAGTTGGTTACGGAGGTTGCACCCCCTTTTCGCGAATCTTAGCCAATAATATAGGGCAATACTCAATTGCATGGTCAAACTGAGTACAATAGTGGCATGACAGTCGTGTCGAATTCAGGCAGTCTCTTGCGTAGTGTCCCGGTCCTCCAAAATTATAACAGATAAGTTTCCCTCAGCCTCTACCAGGCCCACCTCCACCTCAGCCTCGGTCGCGCCCCTAATACTCACTTTGCGCTCCCCCAACGCCTTGGTCCGAAGGCTGCGTTTCTGCCTGCACCCTGTATGTAGGTGTCATGTCCATCATTAATTCGTAATTGCGACAATTGTGCTTTTCATGACCTTCTGATTGACAGAAATTACATAAGAATTGTTGTGGTGTCTGTACGAATTTCTACAGCAAATGGAAATTTTTGGTCACATGTTTCCCAGCTACCTGGCATATAGCACACCATAGCGTGGGCCCTATACTTAGCCCTGTTGTAGTCTCTGGCCTTAGAGGCATTGGTCCCCTTGCTGCAACATAGTTCGCAAAGACTGGACAATGATCCTTGTCATGCCCCTGACCTTTGCATTTCAAGCACCAGACTTCTTCGCGCGCCTTTGGCCGAGTTGTTTTGTCTTCCTTCAAACTTTGCATTTCGAGGCAAAGTTTCTGCAACTGCGCGTGAATCTGTTGAACCCCTAGATTAGCATCCTGCATGGGTGTCTCTTGCAGTCTCATCGTGATTTCCAGAGCTTCCGCCTAGGTCCCAATCTTTTGTTGTGATAACACAACCCTTAGGTGGGGAAAGAGCGAGGCCACAAACCATTCGCCGTGTTGCCCATCAGTTAGGTTTATGTTGGCTTCACGGATCGTACAATTCAATATTTGATCCAAATTCCAAGCCTTCTCCCAAGGCTTCATCATGATCTCCTTGAATCCCACAATGGATTGCGCTTGAGACTTACGTCTACTAAATTCCCTATTTAGTGTAGTCTGAATATCTACCAACGCGGACGTCGGGTTATCGGTACTATACTTAATGTACCACATTAGTGCGTGGTTTTGCAAAGCACTAACCAACATTTCTTTCTTCATTTGATCATCCATGATGCCCTGAGCTTCCCATACCGCCTTCGCGACGAACCAAAATTGGTCCGGATCTTCATTTCCTACGCCCTTGAATACAGGTAGCTTTACGGAGTTTTCCATGTTGAACAGTGATGGAGGTGGCGATGGTGTGGGCAATGGGGTAAGCGGTGGAGGTGAGGATGGAGGTGGTGTAGGTATTTGCGGGAACCCTTGTATTATCAACTAAATAGCACTCACTGAAGAGTCTTGCGCTGCTCCTTCGTCGTCACTCAAAGGAGGCTTAATCAACGGGCTATACTCAGGACCTTTTCTTCCTCCGTCCCTGAAAGACCTTCCACTTCGTGTAGCTCCAAACATCAAGGTAACTTTATGACCCAGTTTTCACACAAGAGCATCTTAATCCAAGTATTTAGTGATTTCAAATACTTACCTCGTGACATGTTGAAGAAGTTGCGCTCTGCTTCATTGTAGCTGACCGAAGTATCAACCGCAAACTCTGTCACAAACCCTCCTATGATATGATCGAGCCAATGATCGAAAGCACGTGCGATCTTATCTTCAGATGCTTCCAATCTTGGCACTAACTCCAGGGTCCAGAAAATCAGATTGTCAAGCCTCCACCTTCCCTGGCCATCTACCAACTTCGCAATCCACTCGTATAATTCAACCGGGTAATAATAGAAGAAGATTTCGTGAATTTTGTTTACATATATTTGTTCAACCATTGTTCCGTTTTCAATCATGGATTCATTTTTTCTTACACTGCGAATTCATGGATCTTTCTATCCAACCAGTCTTCAATCTCCTTCTTAGTTGGATTCCAATTATGCGACATCACACATCTCGTTATGCAGATCCTGGTCCCGACAACGGAACCATTTGTTGGCTTGATGGGCCCTAACCCAGGTTCAGCATTAATCAGCCAAGCAAATCCCTACACTACTGGCCCTTTCGGCATCAATCCGCGGAGCACGGACTGAAGTCTCACTCGAACAAGTATGGAGGGGTGCAGGAACCAAGTTTCTACACCCTTAGATGGTTTTGATGTTGGTTTTATACCTTAACCCTGCATTCACATAGATCGATAAGCCTTTAGGGCTTATTGATTTACTTCTATATTGGTCCTTCATAACCTCCATGAAGGTATGAGATCGTCCTTCGCGTAGCCCTAACAAGATATCTCGACACTTACGCACCTCTACAACTAATTTTCTGTATAGTTCTCTGAATTATCTTAAGTGTTCATCGATTCTGTCATGCAATTTAGATTATCTTTGCGTAAACATATATCTCTACTTGTGTTCATATAATAGAGAAAAACATATAGATTCACGAACCAATTTAGCAATAAAACATAAACCCAATGCTTAACATAACATAATCGCATGCAATTGACAGAAGTAAAATACACAGCAATTTCAGAATACTCTTCTTTATTGATGATCCAGATGTTCAGTACAAACTCTGACTACCCTGCGCACACAACTGCAGGGGTCCATGCACTCAGCTACCGACTTCTACCCTAGGCCTTTGCACACTTGGCTGTAGAGCCTCCTTCCTACACTAATACTCGCGCTCTTAGATCCTTTACAGACTCATCAATGACTCCCCTTAACTGAACTGACTCTAAAACTGACTTAGACTCCTCTTAAGACCTCCTTTTTATATAATCCCATGGTCTGCGGACCAAGGGCGGATCTCATCAAGCTGACACAACCTATCTAGACTAAGGGCGGAAACCCTTTTTTACTCTTGATATCTTCCCACTCTGCAACCACAAAATGCAGAGATTTTACATTTATTTATACAAAATTTGGGCCTTCTGCCGCAAAACTTGGGTTTTTAACCCCAAAATTGACCCCAGGGGACCTGTTCCCAACAATGGGTGTGGGAAACAAAGGTGGTAACCCAAGTACTAACTAGGATAACTCCACGAGCAGAACCTCCACTAGTATGGTCACTCCTACTCCATTGCTTTTTTTATGGTTGTTTTGAGCCTCCCTTATTTCATCCAGCTCATCAACGACCCTCTTCTCCAAGATAGAAATTGGTTGGCTATACCTACCAAGCTTCCTTTTGACATCACCAAGTTCGAAGGTAATCCTAGAGAAGATCCCACAAATCATGTTCACTCATTCCATATGTGGTCTTCATCCAATTCTGTCACTGAAGACTCCATTCTTCTTCGCCTTTTCCAATGCACTCTTACTAGAGTTGTTGTTAAGTGGTATTTTGATTAACCTAGGGCCATTCATTCCACTTTCGCTACTCTTGCCAAAGCATTTCTAACCCATTTCTAGTTACATCTCTGTTATGACACTGGAACTAAATTATTCTTCTTTTCGTAAAAATTTTGTCACTTGCCTATCTAACCATGTTCAAGAATGGCATAGAAGGAGGAGCATATGCAAAGCTTCTGAATTTGAATATGATGTCTATATGGATTGGATCCTTAGATTTATTTTATCCCCCATTGCTAAATATGTCTCTTCTCACTCCCCCCAATTTGAGGAAGATGTGCTCCAATTAGATTTGAAATTTGACATGTTCTACGCCCAATCAGGATATGTTTATACTCTCATTTTTGATCTACCTCTGTCTGGGATTGTTAATGCACTGGGGGCATCTCATTTCACTAATGGTATCATTGGATCCATTTCACACCCTCAACTTCAACCATATGCTCCACCTCCAATGAGCTATGGTCAATACTAGGGGGGGCTAGTTCCTCTTACACCTATCCTCCTCCCAATCATTCACATGGAAATGCTTATACAGGTCCCATCACATCATATGCATATCCCCATCTACATTAGCAGATGTCAGGGCCAGTTATTTCTCCACCTGTTTATCCCAATGTTTTCTCTTTTCCTTACTATCCATATGCACCGCCTAGCGCTCCATCCCCGCTGGCACCACCCCCCATGCCTCCTCCACCTTTGCCACAATAGAAAAATCCTCCACAAGGTCAGGGGTAGCTTAGGAGAGCGCAATGAATCCCCCCAACCCTCAGAAACAGAACAAGGGGAAAGCTAACTAGAACCAATAATATCAAAGTAATAAGGGTAACCAGGGTCCACCACCTAATGCACCTCAGGGAAACCAGCCTAATCCCACAAATAAGCAACAGAGTGGACAACCCAAGCAAAACAAGGCTCTTTGTATGAAAAAATCTTATTCCTATTGTGGCATATATGTAAATTATGCTCATGAGTGTCCCTTTTTACCTCAGATACGTCAAGTATGGGAAGCTCAAGTAATAAGTTTCTTCTACAGGACAGTAGCCCATAACTCCACCTCCTCCTCCTTCTGCTTTATCTCAACCAGTTTTTCTTACCAATCATTTTCCTCATCAAGGATATCTAGTTTCTCAACCTACACAAGGTCATGCAGCTCCCAACCCCCCACCATCTGGTCACAACGATTATCATATCCTTATGATGAATTCTAAAAAATTCAACATTTAACATGTCAACCTTCACACTCAATTCCACCAATATGACAAGCCACCTTCTAAGTCAGTGACTTAGTCCCAACCCAAAGTTTCCACCGCGCATATGTCATTATCAAATGTTATCTTATAGATCCCTCCATCTAAGGTAGAGGTTACCACCAAGATCCCCAAAGGTCCATTATGTCGAAATGTTGTTTCTGCTAAATATACCCATACCTATAACATAGTAGATAGCTTGGCACAGTCTCCTATTTTCATGTCAATGTTGGAAGTCCTCTAGACGTGCCCATCCCAATCGAAATCTCTACTCTCTAATTTGGATGTTGTGGATCCTTCTAACGATCATTTGATCGTCTTTGATGTTGACAAATTGGAACAACTGCCCCTTCCTTCATCTGTTGCATTTCAAATACCAATCTCCATAAGAAATGTCATTATTGAGTAGTGTATCATAGATGAAGTCGCCTCCACCTGTGTGATGGCAGCTATTGTTTGGAAGAAAATTATTTCACTGGACCTGTCCCCCTCCACCAGAATTATCCATGCTTGGAACTGTATATGCTTGATTTGTAGGTCTCCTGATGATGTTTTTCCGGTCCTTGCCTTGACTTGTAAAACATTTCACCCATCACTCCTTGTTCTACCTTCATGCTTTAGGGGGCATCTGTTACATAGTATTTTGTCAGACTTCATGTTCACTTCTTGTTCCGCACACTGAAGTGCCAAAATGTTAACAACGATGAAGTGTACTCATCATGAAACACATACTAAAACATCCTTAAACAATGGAAGAAAATAATATCTAAATCAATTCTAGATATGGTTGACTGAAACCCTAAATTTCAGGACCAATGCTCTTTGATCCACCGCTTTCCCGTGTTAATGGAAGGTTGCAGTTCTCTAACCTATCACTTCTGGCATGGGTTTTGATATGAAATCCAGCATTGAACCTCTTATGGTAGGTTTTCTCAAAATGGAGGAGAAGATTTGTATGCTAGAAACTTCGAGAAATAGTGAGTTGGATGTTGTTGGGTAGAGGTATGGTCGAGCTCTCAAATTTGGAGCTCTTAATCCTACATTTAAGGGACTTCCCCTTGATATGTGGACCTTCCTCCCTCTTTTGTGGATCCCTAACTCCCTCTTCCTTCCTATAAATCAAATCCCCTCTATCCCCAAATGGTTGGTCATTGATTGCCTGCATTCCTATGTTGAGGTTATGCCTAAATGTTTCCCATCTAACTTGGAGAAGGAGTGCTTGAAGAGTCTTTGCTTGGACTTGGGAATCCACTAAAAGGAGGTCTCCAACATCAAGGAAATGGTTGTATGCTTCCTTTTTTTATTCATTAATATATACATCTGATGTTCACTTTCCATAAATGTCTAAATATTTATGCATTTAGCATGATACTCATTGATCTATCAAGTAGTTTATGTTTTATATATCCTATGTATGATCTTGTATCTCTTGTTGTCTTTTGATCTCTCTTATAGGTATTCGAAACCAAGAAATAGTGAGTAGAAATCCTAGAAGCTAGGGATCGAGGTCATCATCAAAGGATTGAGCACTTAGCATGAGAGCGAGGCAGGTTTCTCTCCCTCTGTGTATTTCTCAACATAAGCTAGGAAAGGTTGCATTAATTTGTTTAGTTTGTTACTAAACCCACTCATTGGGCTAGAGAGATCGCTTCTATCTGCAGAAGCGATTTATATTCACAACACGCTTCCAAGTCAACCATGCTTATTATGCTCTAACAAAGGAAGTCGTCAGCCCACCACTCATTATTTTCTTCCATCATCATCTCTTGTGTCAGTCCATCATTCACCTTACTATGATCCCTTGTGTCTTTGTTAAGGATTCCTCATTGCCTTAACTCTAGCAGGCCCTCTTTTGTCAACTTCAGCACATTTATTCTGAGAGTTTGTTCTAAAGGGTGGTGTACCTTAGTTCCAGCCTTCCTCTTTCATTGGTGCCTTGGATCAAGCAAAGGGAATCATCATTTCCCTTTGACTTGGTTGTTTCTCACGTGCTCGACACCAACTCATTATCACACGATTAAGAATCGTACACTTGATGGTCTAGTGATCTCGACGATTGTACCAGTGATTCCCGGGTGTGTGTGAGATGTTATAGATCTCATGAGGGGTGTCCCTTCAGGTATCCCCCCACATGCGTGGATGTTTGTAGATGTTGATCTAGCCTGAAATGCATTTCTAAGGATGTGATGGTTTTGGTTTCAGTCACTTGCAATGCCTGCAGCATGCAAGTATCCTTCAGATGATCCATTCAGATCTTCAAAGCCATTTCCTGTTAAGCAGGGCTTCTTTGGTTTTGATCCCCCCTCAGCATGTCAACTTGAGTGGCATTATGTCTCATGTACTCAGATGTTATTGTATTTAGTCCTAGCCTATGTCTTTCCAGACACATTATGTATATGGGATTCATTGTATTATTTTTCATGTACTTTGTATCTCAGTCCCACATTGTTGGGCTCACCATTATTCTTTGTACTGAGTTATCTTGGCAGGTATGGGTATGCCTCCCAACCTCATTTGAGATCATGTACTCTAAAATAAAAGGAGACTTATATCAGTTTAGTAGGTCTTTCCCCCTCCATTTCTTTGTCCTTCCTTGTATTTCTTGAGATGTATCTCTCTCTCTCTCTCTCTGACTCCCCTTTGGTGTCTCGTGGAAGTGTAACCTACAATGTATTTAAGTCATACAATTTTCTCCTAACACTCACACGCTGGGCACAAATTCGTTATCACCAAAAAATGATCACCTAGCCATTTCTAACTAGGTGGATCGAATACACCATGTAGGATTAATTTTACCATAATAAAATCACTTTCACCATTGGAAATAATTTAGTAAACCATTTTTATTAAAAAAATTCTTATTAAAATTTTAAAACCCCATGAGAATAATTGAATACATCATTATTTGTTTAATTTTCTCTAGGAATAATTATTAAATCACTATTTGATAATTATTCCTTGTCACATTTGACTAAATCATCTAGGAATAATTAAATAAATCACTATTTATTTATTAGTCCTTAATTCTATTTTTGGAGTAATTTTTAGATCACTATTTATTAATTATTTCAATCTCACACCATTCTTAATCCTCTTGAAATAATTAATAAACAATTTTATTTGTTAAATATTTCTAAATAAAGATATTTGACCATGTTGAATATCTTTTCCTCTCCAAAAAATATAACAAAGTATTCCTAACAGTTAGATCTTGATTTGGTCGATATTATTTTATAATTCCATTTTCGAGATCAACTCAATACTTTGTTATAAATAAGAGGGTTTTCCATTCATTCTTCACCATGATCATTATCATCATCACCACTATCTTCTTTATGGATTTGAGCTCCCACTAGAATTCAACATATTGTTTTGGGTTTTTCACGTATTGAGAGAGAGAATCGATCACTGAAGCATCAAGGAAATCAAAGGACTCGTCCCACAGAGGGGGATTTACAGACCCTTCTTGTATATCTCCTTCACCAAGTGTTATCAATAAAGATTATTATTCATTTAAAATTCTTTCCATATTGGGTTATTACATTGGATTTCTATTGTTGTTTTCTATTTTGGATCACATATATCATTTTATTGTAGGTTTTTCTCATTTTATTATTATAGATTTGAAGCGTAAGAAGCCACAAATTGTTGTTAGGGTCACTTGTCACTAGTGACTTAAGTGAAGTGTTTTTGGTACACCTTCCAAGAAATTTCATACTAACACTTGATTTCTCAACAAAATCTTGTCCATGAATTGTCAAATGCCCTACTATTTTGTGATTTTTTAATTTGAGATAAATTGATTATCAGGGAGTAAGGGAACTATCCCAAATCCTTAATTCACCTATGAGAAACTAATAACCAATGCAAAAACAAACAAAAATATGAATAACTCTAGAATTAAGAATGAATAAGATTCCCAATAGTGTTGTGTACAACATGTATGCTTTTCATATGACCACATATTGTCTTTATTCTACAGGTAAATTTTAACATTGAATAAGATGCCCAATAGTGTTGTATACAAGCCATATGATTTTCATTATTAACGTTGAATAAGATGCTTAATAAAGTTATGTACAACATGTATGATTGTTGTATGGCTGCATACAATCTCTATTTTATAAGTAAATGCTAACAATGAATAATATACCTAATAGCATTTTGTACAACCCATATGTTTTCCATGCATCCATGTGTAGCTCTATTCTACAAGAAAATGGTCATATGTCATAAGGGAAGAAGAAAATGCCCAAATGGATAAGAAATTGACTAGGTAAATGCGAATCTGACTAGGTAAGAATTAAATCAAATTAAGTTAACCTATGCAAGAATTAAATCATCTAGTAAGAGTTAAATCAACTAGTCCGATGTGAATTCAACCAGTGCAGTTTGACAATGACTAGGTCATTGGAAATTTAACAAAGGAGAGTGGAATTGACTCGAGGAGAAGAATTATATATAAGAGAAGAGATAAATTTTTGGCATTGGATAATCCAGTGCTCCCCATGTGTTTCGTTACATATGTTTAACTACCTTTCTAGGATCTATTAACTTTGGAAATGTGTTTGTTTAGTAACACATGTGGATTTTGGTGTAATGATAATCATGATTCCAACAAGTGGTATCAAAGACAAAGGTCTTGAGTTTGAAACACCTATGGCTTGTGTTAGGGGGATATTGTTTGGAATTGGATAATACAACACTCTATGTGTGTTTCAAAACATGTGTTTAACCACTTCTCGAATATCCATTAACTTTGGCGATGCATCCATTAACTAACACCTGCGAGCTTTTGTGTAACAAAAATTGTGATTCCAACAATGTTGGCCAAAAGGTCACACTAAGAGGTTGGGGTGAATCGGTGTGGGATCAATTTTACCATTTTACAACTTTTCTTAAGCACATAACCATATACCAATGAACCATATGCATTCTATCATCAACTATATCAATGCATAACCATATCAGTAACATTCAAGAAGCAATCAATAACAAAATAAGCCATCACATCACAAGGAGACATATTTTTTTTTTTAAGTGGAAACCCATACGAGACAAAACCACCAATCTTATTCTTCTTAATATTCAATTCATTACATCAATTTATTGGACCCGACCTGTTGGAGGCAACTACCGCCAAAAATCAAAGTTGCCACTTGCAGTAGGCTACAAGTTGATTGAGGCACCAACCTCAAAATATGAAAGCAGTTTCTCCTCGTAGGCTACAATCTGGTTGAGGCTCCAACCTCCTTATTTAACTTCCTTGTGGACCTCTATTTAATCTCATTTTAAAATAGATCCATGGTCATAATATATTAGTAAATTATAAAGAATATGAGAATTTTCAATCTGCAGTCATCATCACAACTTGTTCCATCATGTCAACCTGCACAAAATGTCACTACCAGAGTCACTGACACTACACCCTACAAACATTTCCATTGTTATAATAACTATCAATGCAAACAAAAATCACCACTACTAGTTGTCATATTGTTTTTCATATTCTGCTTCAATCAATTCTTCAATTTGTACATTTAAACCCCTTCTCGGAACTTGTTTACCTCATATATCCAAAAACACCTATAACATGCTCATAGACCTTCAAAATGAACATAAGATATTATGGCCATCAAATAATTGTAAAAAGAGAATCAACCACTTTGGAGACATTCATCTATAAACCCTAATGATCCAGCTTATTCTAAAACTCAATTTGGACAAATAATGACTCCAAAAACTCACAAAAACCATAATAAACCATATAAAAAATCAACTTTTCTACAAATTCTCACTCTCTAGGAGTTCTCTACAAACTAACAAAATTTTGGTGCCATATCTACAAAATGACCACCAACAGCCAGCTAAGTATTCGATAAAATGGTGTTGTGTGTGTGTATAAAATAAACCTGACATGTTCATCATTGAGGGCCAAACCCATGACCACCAAAGCATAGTGCACACACCTTACTAAATCCACTCTATGATGTGGCTTGTTAAGCCATCCATTAACCTTCACTTTACTCTATATGATACAACTTCAATAGGGTCAAGTACATGGACCACTCTCTCATTCCAAGTCAAATTCAATGCATCTAATCACTTTGTTCTAATGAGCTAGTGTTGTGGCCATGCGATTGTTCAACCACCAATCAAAAGAGATGAATTTCTTTATATGGATTCGTTCAAGGGACAATTCTATCCAAACCATAACTTTGGCATTAGAATTTGGGTGTTATGAATAATTTCATAAAGTATTCATGCCATAACCATAGCAGGTCTATGGCCAAGCCATAGCCATTCGACAAGTTCTCAAACTAACATTAATCATAATAAAATGATAGCTAGACTTCCACCATGCGAAACCATAACCATAACCTTGGAGAAGAATGGAAAACCTCCATTCAAAACCATAACATAACCCTTTCACAAATTATTCAATGTTCAATTCAGAAAGTTCTTTGATTTCCCACACTTGGAGTTAAACTAATGTCTTTATGGATATGAGTATGGCTCGTGTGTGTGTGTGTGTGTTTATTTTTCTTGTGGTCTAATTCCTTATGGGGCTGACTTGGAGCACCCATAAAACTTCCCTTCATAATTAGTTGACCAACATAATATTTTTTAAAGTTTGTTCCATAGTTCCTGTGACATACCCCCAACTATCCCTAGCCCCAAATAGGGTTAGAAGGAGGTAGTTACTAGATTGACCCAACCTCCAAAGTATAGTTATATAATTGGGGACTAAATTTTTCGACCTTTTTCAACTTCCTTAAAACCTAAAATGAATGACATCACTGTCTGCCTTGTTGAGACCTTTCTAACAACATAAAATTTTATGCGATCCAACTTTTAGATCAAAAGATACTTCCATTTAAAAACTAGCTTATTAGCCAGTGTCACGTCATCTTGACTTGACATGTGTCGCCCACGTAGTCCTTATGTGGCACCCACATGGTTATCAAAGTCAACCACCACACTACCACCTATCAGTGTCACCTTAGTTTTCAACCCATTCATACTTGATTCACGTATTATCATGTCCTATGGTGTACCCATTCCATCATATATATATATATATATATATATATATATATATATAATGTGCAATTTCATGCCCCTCCTAGGCTATGTCACCCTAGGGATAAAATCCCTGGGAAAACCTATGCAGTCCCCCGTCGAAATTAACGTGGACCATCCTTCAGGGGTTACGTGGATATGCTTTGTAAGTGTAAAGTATTTATGCAAGTGAGAAAAAATCCCTTCACTTAAGTTATAGGTGACTTATAACCCTAACAACAAAATATGGTTGTGTCTATGCTTCATATATGTAACAAAATGTTAGAAAAACCCTGAAAAAAATATGGCATGCAAATCGAAACATATAACATTAGAAATATAAATATAATAACCCAATGGAGAATATGAAATATCAATTTTATTAATCAAGGAGTAATTACAGAATTGGGCTTGTATATCCCCCTCCATGGGATGGGTCCTTTCTTGGACTTGCGCTTCAACAACGTGCTTCTCTCTCAATATGCAATGGGCAAAAAATAAAACAAAAGATGTTTGAACTCAAGTGGGAGCTCAAATGCTATGAGACGATAATGAGGACAATGAAAATGGTCATGGTGAAGAATGGAGAGAAAACCCTCTATTTATAACAAAATATTGGAATAGATTGAGAATTAGAAAATAATAAAATATTATTGACTAAATCAAAATCTAGCCATTGTGGATATTTTATTATATTTTTTGAGAGGGAAAAGATATTCAAAATGGTCAAATATATTTATTTATAAAGTGGTTGAATTAATTAACAAATAAAAATGAGCTATTAATCATTTTGTGAGAATTAAGAAAAATATGAATTTGAAATAATTATTAAATAATGATTTAACAATTATCTCAAAAGGAGAATAAGGAATAAATAAGTAATAATAAACAAATAATGACTTATTTAATTATTCCAAGGTGATTAAGTCAAAAGTGATAAGAAATAATTATCAAATAGTTATTTACAGAGAATATTAAGTAAATAATGATTTATTTATTTATTCTCATAGGATTTTTGGATTTTAATGACAAATAATTTATAAAAATGGTTTATTAAATTATTTCCTATGGTGAAAGTGGGTTTGCCATGGTAAAATTAATCCTACATGGTGTATTTAGATTACCTAGTAAGAAATTCCTACGTGAATATTTTTTAGGTGACACCAAATTTCCCCCCAATGTAAGAGCGTCAGGAGAAAATCATATGTTTGAAATACGTTGTAGGTTGCATGTTCACAACACACCGAAGGGGAGTCAGAGAGAGAGAGAGAGAGAGAGAGAGAGATAGAGATTTGAAGCAAGGCAAGGAAGGACTAAGAATGGAGGGGGTGAGAGCTACTTACCTAATGGAAGTCTCCTTTTATTGGTAAATACCTAATCTAAAATGAGACAGGGGATGCATACCATACCCTTCGATATAACTGAGTACAAATAATAATGATGTGTCCAGCAATGTGGGTTTGAGCAAAAAATTACACGATACATGATATGATGGCATCAATGAGCCAAAAAGTGATATAATGATACAATGAGTCCCATATACATAATGTGCCTAGAAAACAGAGGCTAGGACTGGATACAATAACATATTTTGATCTTAGTACATGATACATAATTCCACCCAATTTGAGAGGAGGGGGGATCACAACCATAGAATCCCTATTGAACAAGAAAGTCTTTGAAGATCTGAATGGACTATCTAAAGGAGACAT
Organism: Pinus tabuliformis; assembly: GCA_031772625.1. Taxonomy (NCBI): domain Eukaryota; kingdom Viridiplantae; phylum Streptophyta; class Pinopsida; order Pinales; family Pinaceae; genus Pinus; species Pinus tabuliformis. The sequence continues at coordinate 870,558,664 of CM062817.1, forward strand.
TCATTTTGTGGGCTCTGTAATTAGCAGAAACCGAGCCATTCAAATCTACAGAACTGCATCTGAAGCTGGATCATGATCTACTGGCATCCGGGCATGTGGAGCTATACCTAAAGGGACACCCCCTCATGAGGTCTAGAACATCTCACACATACTCAGGAAACATTGGTACAATCTGTTGGATCCATAGACCACCAAATGTACAATCCTCGATCATACGATAATGAGTTGGAGTCGAGCATGCGAGAAACAACCAAGTCAAAGGGCGATGAGGGTTCCCTTAGTTTTATCTGAGGTGTCGAACAATGATGAAGGTTGGAACCAAGGTACACCACCCTCTAAACCACTCTCCTGGAATAAATGTGTTGAATTCAACAGAAGAGGGCCCACCAAAGTTGAGGCAATGACGATTCCTCAAAAAAGGCACGAGGATCATAGTAATGTGATTAATTGACTGACACCATGGATAATGATGGAGGAATAAGATTAGTGGTGGACAGATGACTTCCCTTGTCAGAGCATAATATGTACGGTTGGTCTGGAAGTGACTGAATCAATTCCAGAGGGGATGGTCAATTACTCAGACAGAGGCTTTTCAAAGATAGGTCAATATAGTAAGAGGCCATATGTGAGTGAAATGGGATGAATGTGACGCAAAGATGGATGATGTACTGCAACATGACTCAGTGGGACTCTGAAAAAACTCCATGAATGAAATGGTGACTCATCTTTGATGCTTTGAACAAGGGAAACTCTATGATGCTACCACATGGGAGAGGACCATAAAAACATGAGTAAACAATGGTTTCTCAAAATGAAACTTGACACATAATTCAACAAGTTCAAAGTCAGGGTGTTACCAAAGTACAAGTGACTCGTAAGAAAAGCTTCAATTTTGATAGGTGGCAAAATGAGACCTCATGGAAAAAATGGCTTCACAACAAAGTTTTAAATTACCAAAAGAGAATAGATACCCATTATAGTGCTCAGGGATATCTTTCCAACGGTGTCAACGGTTTGTCAAACCAATCTACGGTTTGCTCGTCATGGCCAATGGAAAAAATTAAGGTTTTTCCTATAAAATGGATTCTTTCCCCTAAATCCAATTCATTTTCACATTGATTTGTTAAATAATTTGGAGAGGAGTACAAGGCCCTAAATCATGGTGATATCATAGCGGACAAACCAACCATCAATTTTGGGATCTATGACTTTTAGGTAGGTGGCATTACTTGTCTAAGGATGGCCTTATTGCTTCTTGGAAGGATGGTTCCTGATGAATAATTAAGGAAAGAAAGGAATAAATGAATGAACTACTAGAGAAGGTTTTGGATCATCCCTTCCCACCAAGTCAAACATGGGGACCAGGTGGTAAGTGCAGTTTCACATAGAGTAGAATGTTTGAATATATGGTATCAAGCATCTACGATATGCAATGTGTATAAGGCTTGTTGAAGAGGCCAGTAGGAAAAAATATCCAAGGAATGAGAGGATAATTTACCATACCTTGATCATTGGGACCTAGGCCAAGGCCGGTGTTAATTAAGTGAGAAGGTGGCCAGGGGTTCCAACATGCCCCCAAGCATGAGATACCACCCCTAAACATATGATGATGTAGGGCACTTATCGGATATGCAAAGGTGGGAATGATGCCCCTAGCTAGATGAGTTTGTGGAGTACCATTGTGTTCAAAGTGCTCAAATAAGGGATTCGAGCATTCGGCCCGACTAGTGCGAGATCCTCCAGAGGATGATGAGTAGATTTAGGGGCGTGTGTGCCCAATAGTTTTCTATGTATGGTTATAACATGCTATGGAAATAACAAAAATATTAAGAATAGTGGACCCTAAACACTTATGATGGATATCATGGCATCGCCATTTATTTTTTATGCTTGACTTCTTATGAGAAGAATGGATGATACAATTGGAGAAAGGAAATGGTTGATTTTCAATCTCTCTTGGCACTACATATATAAGTCAAAGGGACTGAATTTTTGGGTTCACATACATGGTATCACCATATCAAAGAGTGGATTCAGATATAATGAATCGATGCTCGCTTAGACTACATTGGGGTTAAACAAAGAAAATGTCTAAGGGACTATATTATTGAGGTAAGATATAGGAATGATTAAGTGAATCATCCACATGGTGATCTTGAGTGATATGAGACTCTAGAAGTTCTTCGGGATGGGGAAGAATAGTGGTACTAAAGTCGACACTACTAGATGGAATAGGAGGGTTGGGGAGAATTGCTTCTTTTGGGCCCTCAAAAGTGGATGCCCCCTTACCCAAACATTGTGTGGCAATGTAATGGCCACTACAGAAATTCGTTGTAGATTCAAACTATAGATTGTAATATGCTAAAACAACTGACTTGAATCTAATCTACTCATCAGTGGAAATAATAGACGATCGATGAAATCACAAATCATAAAGGAGAAAGAATTCAATCACACATAACACAATAATTTTCTAGGGAAAACCATAGCTAAAAAACCCTATTGTTTGTATATTGCATTAATAAAAAAATATGAGAAGATTACAATGATTTTCTCAAGCCTGAGAAACCTCTACACTATCTCAATATATCTCATTGCTTCACAAACAAGCTCAAGCCAATACTTATCCAATGTTGCTACCTTCGAAGATCTTATTTCCTTGCGCAGTTTCCTTGGGAATTGGCCCATATTTAATTGGGAAATTCCACAATTATGAATTACGTAGTCCTCATAGTCCTTCCTCTCATTGCATGCACCACCTGTACAATTTGGATGAGTATACAAGTGATAGTACGTCATCCCTGAACCCCAATACCAACTGGGTCTTTCTCTAATCTAACATGCATGACTTAATTATGAGTGATTATTCAGTTTACTGGTTGATCAAAGTTGGTTACACCCCACTACTAGATCTCCCACTAATTCCTCCATTACTTAGAATTAGTTTAACTAACTTAACTTAGTTAGACTAAATTAAATAATTACAACTCAAAATAAACTCAACCAAGGATCCTAAAAAGTAGGATACACTCTACATGACTCTAGTTAGACCCTAAACTTGAATTAACTGAGCCAACTAAGTAAAATTAACTTAGTTAACTATTAATGTTGTCATGAGATGTGGAATTAAAATTTAATTCAATGACAAAATTAAATTAGGATTTTTATTATTGCATTTTCAACTCTCCCTCTCAACAAGAATACCCCAATCCTACCTCTATGAAACTAGAATTTGCATCTTAACAATGCCTTTGTCAAAATATCTACATCCTTCTCCTCTGTAGGAATGTACTCCGTCAACATGATTCTCCTCTACATACAATCTCGTAGATGGTGATACTAGATGTCGATATACTTGGACCGATCATGAAAAACTAGATTCTCATAGATTTTGATACAAATTTGATTGTCACAATAAATCACTGTAGGATCCATCTACTGACCAAATAACCCAACAAGGATCTTCCTCATCCAGATAACCTCACAAGTTGCTTGACTAGTAGCCATGTTATTTACTTCTGATGAACTGAGTGCAATTGATCTTTGCTTCCTATTCTACCAAGAAATTGTCGTTGACCCAATACTAAAGATTCCCCCTGATGTGCTCTTTCTGTCGGATGGACTCCCTGCCCAATCTACATTTTTGAAGCCTTGAATCTTCAATCCCTATGTCTGTCTGTACCAAATACCAAACTGTGTGGTGCCTCTAAGGTATCTCAACACATGTTTAGTTGCCTTCCAAAAAAGTTTGGTTAGCTTATCCATGGCTCGACTAAGCTAGTTAACTGCAAAATATATGTTTGGTTGTGTGTTCACCAAATACTAAAACAACCCACAAGCTACCTATAAATAGTAGCCTCCACTACTTCACCTAAAGTAGGATCTTCCTTCCTCTAGTTTCCTACTAGAGGAGTCTCCATGGGTTTGCTTCTCTCCATGTAGAAATTTTTCAGTATCTCGTTGGCATACTTTCCCTAAGAGACTGTTGGACACCTAATCCTAATGGGTTAGTGTGGAAGTCAAATGGACAAAAGCAGTCCAAGAGACCTTGGGATCTGAAACCCAAGAGTCACAACATTGTATTATAAATGTACATCTCCTGTTAATAAAAATGTATTGAATGATTTATCTTTCCTATTCTATTGTTTTCATGTGTGTTTAACATGGTATCAGAGCCAGGTTTATTCCTGCCCTGCATAATTACTGTGAGCCATTTGGTTTATGGCCTTTATGTGCAGGTTATTTCTGCCATGACTTCTGCATTTCATAAATATTTTCTTAGCTAAATTATAGCTGCAACCTCTGTCAATTTTTCAGCCCTATTTTTAGAATTCCTAAAATTAATTATAACTCCTTGGGCTGTCGCTCTGCACTCCTTGGGCTGTGCATATTCCTTTCCTACGTGCTGTCTGCACTGTCCATGAGCGTTTCATGATAATTACGCTACTCCACCTGCATTTAATACACTGCTCTCTGACATTCATATGACAGTCATACGTTTCATACGTTTGAACGCTGTTGTAATTGATTGTCCTTAACGCTTGCTCTTAATCGAGTGGCCAATTCTTCACAACCTTGGCTTTGTGTAATGGACGAAATGGAAATACTGTGGAAAATCTTGTTATCACGAAGACATTTCAGCTCCCTTTGGTTGCATTGATGAGCTCTCTGAATTCAATTCTGATGCCACTGCGATGTTGTATGCATAACTCATGGCTTTGCTTCCAGGCTAAGGCCGTGGATTGGGTGCCCATTTCTTCAAAGAGTTAAGGATCCAAGATTGTTGTGCGAATGCTTCAGTTGAGAGGCCGAATGCCATTCTCTTCCAAATCAGAAGCCGCATCCCTGGTAGAGGAACGAATTAAAAGCAGGGGACCGAGTTCTTAAAAGAAGCCGAGTTCCAATTGCTTTCAGTGGCTCGGATTGAATTGCTCTTGGGAGGATCGATCTTCCTCAACGTAGGGCCGCGGGGATTGTGATTGTAAGCTGGTTCTTTTGCGGCGTGTCTCTCTCTAAATTTCACGCACAAGATACCTGCTTTCACGCACAAGATACCTGGGCATATTTTCTTTGTGGATAGATTAAGGTTCCACGCATATTATGAAAGCGATTTTCATTGTATGGCAGTCAAAATTATTTAGATTGAAGCCACTCTCTCTTTATCTCCTGGGCCAAGTTATCCACAGAGAAATTCTGAGCATATATCTCATTCTCAATCAAACATTCCAGATTTGAGATCAAATTCGTGAATTTTGAGGCACATTTCTTGAACACTGTTGAGACAGTCCCTCATAGCAACCAAATTTATCTTGCAAGAAGAAATTATCCTTTTCATGAGGTTGAATTATTAGCTCAAAAGGGAGACGAGTTCTTCTATTTCAGAGTCACGACCACCTGCAGGTCCTAGTCCGATTTATGGCATCTGAACCACAGTCATTTCCATGTGCTCTGACTGAACATTGTCATTTAAGGGACTGAGTTTAGTTCTCTAAGAGCTGTGTGGGACAAATTCCGTTGCGGAAGGTTGCTGGAAAATTCTTAGTTGGCCATCGAGATAGCTGCTAATACCATACCTGTGCGTATAGAGCCTAAAGGCCAGATTTCCAGTGAAGGCTCGAGTTGCTGGGAGCACACTGCTGAGGAAGAGAAGACTGATACGCAGAAGGGAGATGTCTGGAGCAGAGTACAACCAAGCTGAGTATTATTCTTCATTTCCAGAATTGCATGGACCAAACACGCAGTTGAATAAGTGGTTCGACTTACATCAGTTCCTGCTTGCTCCGGTTCTTGGCCTCATCAAGCAAATCTACAAGGCGAACGACCTCTGAACTACGAGTCCGAAAGCGTTTACCATCTGAACCAAGAACTAGGCCAAATCCAACCTGCCTTGCTTTTGGATATGGTAAATGCAACGATTGACCAACATCTGTCACGTATATGATCCACTATGCCTTCTCTTCATTAAGCCGGTACCACAGTGCTGTCATATCAGTCGAAGCATAGTTGAAGCCACCATCCCTCTTTACAACAATTAATGGAATGTTTTGCCCTTCGATTTGGATTACTTTGGCACCGTCACTTTCCATGCTGATAACAAGTTAGTGAAGGATTGTTGCTGATTAGTGGAGGTCAAACTACCCTATGAAATGCCTATTCGAGATGCCTCTTAAATCTGGGTTATTTGCTGAAGTTGGGGTCTATGATATACATATATTTCTTGCTCCAAAAACTTGTTGTTGATTCTATAAAAGGAGGACTATAAACTCAGATCTTTATAGTGCCAGAAAGTGCCCAGTTGGATCCTGCTGAAGAATGGAGCTTCTTTGATGTTATAACACTTATCTACAACCACTGTTCTTCCTAACATTTGCTGGTATATTCTACTTCAGATCTCTGTTAGAGTTGATATATCAGAGGTATATGTAATCCATTCCTGTAGTTGAAGTTCGAATTTCAAAGAAGGAAGAAGTCATTTAATTGTGCATCCATACAAAGCGTATCTTGGTATACCTGAGTATTTTAAGGGTGAAACATATCTATTGTATATGTGTTGGAAGGACTTTGATCCTCTCATTCTTGCTGGACACAAATCTGTTAGTGATTGGCTAAAATCTTAGCTGGAATTAGTTGAGTGCCTTTTCAATAGCCGGGGTTTGTCTAGACTTGTTGAGTGTTTATTTCTTTGTTAAGACAATGGATAGATTTGATGATGTATTAGAGTTACTAAATACACTAATACACTCCACTATTGGTGGGAAGGTAAATGTTAGCAAAGACACTCTTTGTGACATTCAGACCTGCCTGCATGATGCACAAGAAAAGATCGATTTTTTGCAGCTTGAATCACAGCTACAGCAAGAAGAGCTACATCAAAATAGACACCATTCTGAACCTGTTTCTGTTCAGAACATTGAGACAACCACCCATCAGCAGCATATTAATAATGGTACAGTTCATTCAAATAAAGCAGCAATTGAACATGCAGATGCAGAAACTCAGTCTGCACTTCCTAAGCCCATCATCAGACCTTGGGAACAGCTTGTCCACAACAAGCACAGAACTGGTCTTGGATATGACAAGGACTTGTCCTTTCATATTCCAGAATATGCCAAGCCCATTCAGTTTCAGAGTGTTGGATTCATTCATGACAGTTCACCTGCTCCTTATGACAGTTCAGTTTCAGCTGTTTCAGATTCTGCCCCTCTTCCACAGCAACAACAACAAAAACAACAACAACAACAACAGAGCGTGAAATGCCAACACTGTGATCGAGTTGGCCATTTGAAAGATCATTGTTTTGATCTTCATCCATGTAAGCACTGTCATAAAACCAACCATTCTTCACACAGATGCTTCAAAAACAAACATCCTGCAAGAACAAAGATTCATCTTGGATGGATCGCTTCTTGGCAATGGGCATCAACAGCCAAGAAGATATTCCAAACACATGTCAGAACTTGTTCCAGAATATTGAATAGCCTTGCAGTTGAGTTTTCTCCATCTTCTCACCTTGTATCTGACAGGGGGGGAAATGATGGTCATCTACAAGCTTTAAAGTCACATCAAGTGAGCCTGAGCCACAACCTGCCACACCAGTTTCAGAGTTGTAGCCAGAGACAAAGATGCCTGAACATGCCTTCAGTTGGCAATCTGGGACACTTCCTCTAGCAGAAGACTCCAGATTCTTGCCAGTTTTGGAAGAGTTCCAGGAATTACAGAGTTGTTGGTCATCCTTAAACCATCACAGATTGATAACACTTCCTCTAGCAGAAGACACCAGCTTCTTGCCAGATTTGGAAGAGTTCAGGAATTGCATTAAGCATTCCAGAGTTGTTGGTCATCCTTAAACCATCACAGATTAAGAACACTTCCTCTAGCAGAAGACTCCAGATTCTTGCCAGTTTTGGAAGAGTTTCGGGAACTGCACTAAGTGTTCCAGTGTTGGTGGTCATCCTTAAACCACCGCCCTTTTTTACCAACATTTCATAGAGCACATTCAGCCTAGTGCTGCCATGCATTTTTTGCACATTTTGTATTACAGCTCTCTTCTTGGACTCATACATAACCCTTCAGATTAAGGGGGGGAATGTTGGACACCTAATCCTAATGGGTTAGTGTGGAAGTCAAATGGACAAAAGCAGTCCAAGAGACCTTGGGATCTGAAACCCAAGAGTCACAACATTGTATTATAAATGTACATCTCTTGTTAATAAAAATGTACTGAATGATTTATCTTTCCTATTCTATTGTTTCCATGTGTGTTTAACAGAGACAAAAAGTTCCTCATCTCCTTGCCATACTTCCAAACCAAGAAACTAATGCATGAGCCCCAGAATATTCATCTCGAATTCTCTTGCAAGATCTTCTTTGCAATATTTTATCAGCTTCTCATCACTTTTTAGAATAAAATCATTGACATATAATACTATAATCAACAATTTACCTTCAACCACAATATGGTAAAGGTTCACATCTGCTTCACTTTTGATGAAGCCCAACTTGGTGAAATAGATGACAATTCTGGTGTACCAAGAACGAGGTGTTTTTTTTAGTCCATACAATACTTGTTTGAGTTTGCACACGTGTGACTCTTTGTATAAGGTCTCAAATCCTTCTGTATGATCAATATACACCTCTTCCTCCACCATACCATTGAGGAATCTTGTCTTCACATCTATATGGTGTATCTTTCATCCCATCTACACTAACAGTGCTAGAATAGATATGATTGAAGAGTATGTTGCTACTGGAGAAAAGGTCTCATCGTAATCAATTCCCTCCACCTAAGAGAACCCTTTGGCCACAAATATGGTCTTTTGTTTCTTCACACTCCCATATGTTGCTTGATTTACCTTGTAAAGCCATCTAGAACTCACCACTGACTTGTTTGCTACCACTTTCTAAACATTTTTTTTTATAATGGAGTCATACTCCTCAACCATGGCATCAACCCATACTGGTTTTTACACTACTTCCTCAAATGAGGATGGATCAACCTCTACACTCTCGCTCATTAGAGCCATGTATCCAGTGTACAAATCTGGTGACATCCTCTACTTGTGTTGTGATGTGGGTGTTCCCACATTCTCTCTAGAATCATGCATCAATCTATCAGCCTCTCTGGGGTGCTTCCTTCCATCTCTGGAAGTATCTACTTGAGTGGGTGCTTCCACTCTCTGCTCCTTTGCATGTGGTTTCTCCACATCATCCTCAGTTTCCTCCTTTGGAGCTAAAATATCCTCATCTGCATGTAGTTGAAGCTCCCTCTCTAGGGATTATCTCATGGCCTTCTCTTCATCGAAATTCACATCTCTACAAACCACTATCATCCTGTTGGATGGGAGGTACACCCGATAGTTGTGAGGTGTATCAGTGTACCCCAAAAATATGCCCAACTCATTTTTTGGCTCTATATTTTTCCGTGCATCCTTGGTAAAATGAAATTAGACTAATGAACCAAAGATCCTGAAGTGTGCCACATTTGGTTTCTTACCTGGAAAAGATTCTTCTGGTGTACTCATCCCAAGAATTCGATGAGGGCTTCTTTTCTGAAAATAAATAGTTGTGTTACATGCTTGAGTCCACAAGTGCAAAGGTAGGCCCTGATCATGTAAGATCACTCATGTAGCTCTCACAATACGTTTGTTTTTCATTTCATCCACCTCATTTTGTTGTGGGTTATGAGGTGTTATTAATTCTTGTCGAATTCCTTTTGATGCACAAAAGTTCTTGAATTAATTTGACACATATTCTCCACCGTTATCGCTTCTGAGAGCTTTAACTTTCCTTTCAGCATCTTTCTTGACAAGTACTTTAAATTCAAAAAAAATAGTGAACATTTTATCTTTCTTCTACATGAAGAAAATCCAACACTTACAAGAAAAATCATCAACAAATATTACATAATACATGTTCTTGGCCGTTGAGGTTGTCAAGAAGAGTCACACACACCTGAGTGAACTCGATCAAGGATCACTTGCGCTCGAATATCCTTATCCTGAAAGGAATATTTGGTGTACTTCCCCAATTTACACCCTTTTCATGTGTCTCTCTGATCTAGTGTACCCTTGGGAAGTCCTGTAGAAATTTTATGCATGATATTCAAAGATCCATGGTGCAAGTGACCCAATATTCTATGCCACAACTCATTGATGTCTTGGCTTTGCACCTTCTCTGCTTTACTGCTCAAATCAGTGCAGTCTTCTACATCCAATTCATAGAGGTTCTTCACCCAAACCTTGATCCACTTCACCTCTCCTGAGGCTATGTGGAAAAAGAAATCCTTTCCCTTACTAAATATCACATCATAGCCACGGTCCTCCAACATGGCAACTGAAACCAAATTTTTCTTCAAACATGGAACATACATGACATCTGTTAATGTGAGAGGAGTACCATAGTCCCTCTAAAAGGTAACAGTACCAATGTCGGTCGTGCTATACCTCCCATCATCTCCCATCTCGATGTGCATCTGGAGGTCCTTCTCCTCCAAGTCACTGAAGAACTCTTTATTTTCATTCATATGCAATGAGGCTCCACTATCCATGTACCACACACTACCCATCACCGAAGTCACCATGCAAGTGATGAGGGTGAAATCTAGCTCGAATTGTGAAGCGAGAGATTCACATGTCGCTCCTCTTGAGGGCTCCTTACCTACCTTCTTGTGTGGAAACTTTGTGGCATAGTGTCCTAGCTCATGACATTGAAAAAATTTAATCTTTTACATGTCCTTCTTCTTGCCACCATGACTGGAATCTGATTGGGAATGGGATGAATTTTTTTTTTCCCTTTCTTTTCCTTTCCATCTAAGGCACAATTCTCCTCATCGTCATGCTTGGATGAGGATACATCTCGAGTGTTCTGATGAATCTCTTCTTGTACCAGGTTCGACCAAAATTTCTCTCACTTTAGTGGCTTCTCCCTCCCATTAAATGAGTCATGGTAGTTGTGCCAGCTCTTAGGAAGTCATGTTCCATCTCTTGGGAAGTCCTAGAAGTGCTAGGCTCACCAGATCAACTTCAGAAACTATAACATTGACACTTCCAACATCATCTCGAAATTGGGTGTACTTGGTCAAGTACTTTTGTATTGTTTCACCCTTCTCTGTCTTGATCTTTCTAAGCTTGTATTTCAATGCTAGCTTCTTGCGGTCACTTCTGTTTTGAAACAGGTTTTTCAATGCCTTCCACATTGCAAATGGAGTTTCCTTATCATGGAGGTTCGAGACAATATTATCTCGAACTCCTTCTAGGATAATATTTCTCGCCTTTGTCACACACTTTCTCCACTCTACTAGATCCTAAGCATCAGCTGGATTAGGAATATATTTTTCTATGAAGTCCTTAAGTCTATTATCTTCCAAAATTGCCTCCGTCCTATCCTTCCTAGCAATATAGTTCGAACTACCCTCATGAGAATATTTGAGTCTCAGTCCATAGAACGACATCTTGATGGCTCTGAAGTATGATACTGCAAATTCAATTTCTCCTACAAAAGACAAACTCGTATTCTCCTCTTCTATAGTGATTTCATCTTTGATACCTGTTGTGGTCACCAACAACCCCCCTTTCTTCATTTGACATTAGCAATAACGTCAAGCGAAGAGGGGACCCTGAACGAAAATCCCAAAAAATATTTTTTCTAAAGTTTTTGTATTTCTCTCCCTAAGGCTCAAATCGCATCGCAAAGAAAGGCCGAAGCATAACTCAAGCGCAAAAAACAAATACTGCGAAATTGCGATGCGAAGTTCATCGCATCGCATACTTCACACGCGCCCCTTAAAAGAAAAACCTTTGAGCAATGCGATCGCCGATATGCGATATCGCAAATCGCAAGCATTACACTATACGACGTAACCATTAAACGAGAACTTGCGATATTTGCGATTTGCGATTTGCGATCTGCGATGGCAGCGATCTGCGATCTTCGACCTGCGATCTGAAAAGACTTACCACACGATAGACCCATGCATTAAGCGCGCGCCTTGAAAGAATTTAATGACCGCATGCTTAAGTATCTAGGAATGATTGCGTTACATTTATCGAAGAGTCAAGTGATGATGGATGTCAGAATTATGCGTTCATTAGAGATTAATGCTTTCACGTCAAGTCTTCTCATTTCACTTCTCCTTTGCGTAAACTGCAAGACACGCAACTGATATAAGTTTATATGCAGGAAACATCTGAAGGAAAGAGGAAAGCGCCAATCAGCAAAGAGAGAATGCTTTCGCAAAATGGATGCCGCATGCAGCAGAACCGCGGATCCCAAGCTATCAGCCAACCGGCACTGATGAAATTAGACTATCCAGGACTCAGAGTCAAAGGCGCACAAAAGCAGCGTATTCAGAAAAGATCCTGAAGCTAAGACTTAGTGAAGCAGAGAAAGAAGCGCATGAGAAGGAGAACGCTTCAGGGAAACCTGGAACAAAGAACGGAAGAAATTCTCGACACAGGGAGTTGCCCATGCAGCACGACTGGAAACCGAAAACGGCAACAACAAAATCAGTTCGAGAAGAAACTGGGACACGCTAAGTATACACGCGGCGAATGCACCCAGCTAGAGAAAGGTTTTCGAAAATATCTTCTGGTCTGCCGGAAGGAAGTGCCAACTCCTGCTATTTCCACTTTTATCTCCCGAGCGAAACAAGAAGGCGGCTAGCCGACTCTTCCCAGGAAAGCATTACACTGTTGACAGCACTAAAGAGAATATACAGAAACGGTCAGAAATTAGATTTTAAGTTTAGAAATAAAGTTGCTTTTAGTAAAAGGGCGGTCATTTGAGGCCGATTCCCTAATTTCATGGAATTAAGATTGATTAGTTAGTAGTATTTAACCCTTCTCATGGTTTTTGGAGAAGGGTCCGGAAATCTGTCAAAAAACTTATCCTCAGAACATGCACTTCTGCACCCTCAGAGGAGGTTTTTGATGAATGGATGGATCGAGATTTATTTATGTTTGCATTTTAATATCTGTTACTGATGTTGCACTTCTGTACTCTTAGCAGATGTTAGAACAAGTAGAAATAAATCATTGTTACTTGAAGTTTATTAGTGAACTTAGTCATAAATGGTACTTTTATCTCTTGGCTAGATTCTGCTAGTATTCCTAAAGTGATATGTGGCTGAGTTCTTTGTATGTTATTGCATGAATGTCTGTATTACCATTTGGCACTTCTGTACGGTGGGGTCATTTATTTATGTTTGACATATAGAAAACTGATTATGCGATATGCTGTTCACAACTACTCTGCCTAACTTCTTATGCAGAATGGTTTATCTTTATTGATTTATATTCTGATATCAGTTGAATGATCTTTATTACCGGCTGCTGTTAGAAATCTTTCTAGATCGCATAACAAAAGAAAAACACCCCGGGTTAGCGTAGATTAGATGTATTTTTCTTCATTAGATTACATTAGCATAGAGTTAATTTAGCAGTTAGAATTAAAACTAGATTAGAAGAATCCCTCCCCCTTCCTTAGATTAATACCATCAGACTCTACGCACACACACACATCCCATACATCGGGAAATTGGTCCCGTTATCCCCAGTTGGACCCGCTACTCCAAATGGGCAAGGAGCCGCTAACCAGGTTCCGGACTGGGTGGGTATCCCCCTTGTTGTTGACCCGACCTCGAGGCTCTCAACATTTTCACACACTTTCTCCACTCTACTAGATCCTAAGCATCAGCTGGATTAGGAATATATTTTTCTATGAAGTCCTTAAGTCTATTATCTTCCAAAATTGCCTCCATCCTATTCTTCCTAGCAATATAGTTCGAACTACCCTCATGAGAATATTTGAGTCTCAGTCCATAGAACGACATCTTGATGGCTCTGAAGTATGATACTGCAAATTCAATTTCTCCTACAAAAGACAAACTCGTATTCTCCTCTTCTATAGTGATTTCATCTTTGATACCATGTACAAATTCCTTGTCGATTCAAACTGCATATTGTAATATGCTAAAAAAATTGACTTGAATCTACTCTACTCATCAGCGAAAACAATAAAGGATCGATGAAATTACAAAGCATAAAAGAGAAAGAATTCAATCACACATAACACAATAATTTTTTGGGGAAATCCACAGCTAAAAACCCATGATATCTGTATATTGCATTAATCAAAAAATATGAGAAGATTACAATGTTTTTCTCAAGCCTAGGAAACCTTTTCACTATCTAAATATATCTCACTACTTCACAAACAAGCTGAAGTCAATACTTATCCAATTATATTGTCTGCGAAGCTCCTATTTCCTTGCACAGTTTCCTTGGGAATTAGCCCATATTTAATTGGGAAATTCTAAAATTATAAATTGTGTAATCCTCATAGGCCTTCCTATGATTTCATGCACCACCTGTACAATTTGAATGATTATACAACTGATAGTACATTGTCCCTAAACTCTAATCTCAATTGGGTCATTCTCTGATCTGACATTCATGAGTTAATTATGAGTGAATCTTCAGTTTACTAGTTGACTAGTGCTAGTTACAACTCACTTCTGCATGTTACACCCCACTACTGGATCTCCAACTAATTCCTCCATCGATTGGAACTAGTTTAATTTACTATAACTCAGTTACACTTAATTAAATAATTACAACTCAAAATAAACTCAACCAGGGCTCCTAAAAAGTAGGAGACACTCTACATGACTCTAGTTAGACCTCAACTCAAATTGAATGAGCCAACTAAGTCAAATTAACTTAGTTAACAATTACAAGTTGTCATGAGAGGTGGAATTACAATTTAATTCCTAATTTAATTCAAGGACAATTAAATTAGGATTTTTCTTGTTACATTTTCAACAACAACAAGGTTGATGTGGTTCGAATTCTTGGGTTTGAAGTAAGGGGTGATGGAAACAATATCATCATGGGAAACATGCTTCACATACGCATCGTCAAAATGGTTAGATGGATGAAAAGTGGATCCAAGGTCCACCGATATTAAGACTAAAGTGTCCTTGGAAGATGGTTCAAAAGAAGCACAATAGGAAAATCCTAAATAGTCCAAATATATCGATCCCATGGATGAAAATAGGTAGAGAATGTTTGTTGAATTATCTATCATCTCGACATCAAGGGGGGGAATCATGATGGTGGGTTGAAAAATCTCTTGTCCTAGCAAAGCATTGGGGCTAGAACCCATAGGTAGAGGGGAATTGGAATCACTACAAGTAGAATCGAACTCATGAAGCACTTGAACTGTATCATAAAATTCTTCGAGATAGGGATAGTGATGGGAATAATGTCCATACTCATCGCACAAATCAAAAGGATGGTTTGTGCATAAGCTTTTGTTCTTATTGGTGCATTTAGGTAAGGTAACATAGAACTCGGGAATGTTAGGGTTGGGGAAAGTATCAGATACCACATTATTAATATGAGGGACCTAAGAAAAATTATTGGTGGCATTCCCAACAACATTAGGCTTTGGTGGTTTAGGAGGAGTGGGAGTTGCTTGGGTTACCTTATCTTTGTTTCCCTTTTTCTGGGCTTTTACCCCCTCACCATATGCTTTCACAATATGAGTGGATTCTTGCTAAGGTTGTTGAGGAACTAAAGCAAAGGAAGGGGTGGTAGGAATGGGTTGAATTGGAGTCAAAGTTGTATAAGGTTTAAATTGGTCAGGGGTAGTGTTTGTGGGAGTATCAATGTAACAGACGGGGATCCACAAGGTGATACTGGGAAGGCTCAACATAGCGATTACAGGAGTGGAAAATATTCCTGGTGGCGGGAATAAGAAAGGTATACGACCAAAGGGGCAATGACCTGGAGGAATTTCTCTTGGATGGGAAAGACCTCAGGGAACTGTTCTTAGTTGGAAAAGACCCGAGGGGACACTAGTGGAAGGAAATTTTCCTGGAGAAATTATTCTTGAAGGAAGAGTTGAGTCTAGAGCAGGGGGTTGTTGAGAAGCTAGTTCTTGGGAACATGTATCAGACCACTTGACCGTGGCATGTGACGCTTGAAGCATGAAAACACTCAAAGAGATAGGCTTAGAAGGAGTAAGCGATGGGACACAATAAGCCCCAAGAAGCATGGAATATTTATAAACTCCAGGGGAAACATCAGTAAGGGTAGGGGTGGTCTTATTACTATTCATTGATGAAATAATGGTTTGAGGAGAGGTATGAAACTCAAGGTCATAGTAATTCAACTAATCGATAGTGACAATCTTTCCATTATGAGGGAAGAACATATTTCAAAATATATAGGATGTGATAGTCGACATGGCATATGTGTAACTATGACCCAAAAAGATGTTATAATCTAATGGGACATCAATGACTTGAATATCAATCAAGACCATCTTGCCATGAACAGTGATGGGGAAATTCCAATACAAATTGGGCTACGAGGGGTGACATCCAAAGCATGTAGAGTGATAGTTCATGGAAACCAAGTTGCTTCCAAACACTAGCGGCCATCACACAGGTGGAGGCTCCTTCGTATATTATACATTGTTGAACAATGGCATTTTTTATAGAGATTGGTATCTCAAAGGAAGTGGATGAAGGTAGGGGGGGATGTTATGCTTTATCAACATCAAAGATAATCAAATGATCGTCAGAAGGATCCACATCGCCTATGGAAGATAGTAGCACTTTTCATTGGAATGGGAATGTTTGGAAGACTTCCAGAGTTGACATGGCGATAGGAGACTTCTCCAAGTCATCTACAATATTATTGATCCGAACTTAAACAAGAACTCAACAAATTATAGATATAACCATAAATACAGAGATGCAATAAAAATAACACTTCATTTCATTAATATCAAATACTGAAATATGCTTACAAACAAAAAGGAAATAAAACTTGCTCGGGGGATGGTAGCATATCTTTGAGGAGACATGTGGGGGCTACATGCCTTTGAACTGAGTTATAATGAGGCTAGAAGGCCTATTTATTATTAAGAAACAATGGAAAAACCTAAACATCGAAAAACGTAACCCTAGGAGATGAAGCGCCAAAACTATGGGCCCCATTTGCGTAAATTGGTACATCACTTCCTAGGGTCGTAACTTTGGCATACAATCTTCGTTTGACACGGACAATACCTTGTTAGAAAGATCTATCCAAGGACTATAAATTTCGCTTGGAAACATCAATCAACACTCATGTTTTCCTAGTTTTCGCAAAAAATGTCATTTAGGGACTCAAAATGGCTCTAGAAGTTCAGGACCCGAAAAACTGCCAAAAATAATAAAATGTGCTACAATTAAGGAAATTGAAAAACTGAAAGAGACAGTGGTGGGGATCCAAGTGGAATAGGAAGGTGGCCACCAATATCCACCTGGATCAATCCTCCCCCCAAGGAAGCAATGGTCCCCATTGCATTGAGTGCCTCCATGAGATGGGGAAACTTCTGTTGAACTTGGTACCTAGTGAGCCACTTCCCTTAGTGCAGGAGTTGGCCAACTTTGACAACCTGATCTAGTTGGATCTTTTACTGGTGAGTCTCCTTGATCTATGTGTCCATGATCTGATAAGTTGTGGCATGATCCATGCAGTCTGGGTTTAGCTCTATTGGTGTGAGTTGCTCTGCAATGTCGAATATGTCCCACAATGGTGGAAAATATGGTTGAAAATAGTCTACACTAAACATTGGGTGTTGACCAAGGAAAGTTAGAATGTTGAGCTTGAAAGAATTATCCCCTATAGCCTTGTTTATAGTTTATGGCCCATATCGGAGCGGATGAAGCTTGCGGTGGGTTCCAGCATGGCACTTCTTCTGCAAACGTAGCTAAACTTTTTCGCCCACCTGGAACTTGTGTGGCACCCGATGATGATCATGGCACTATTTGTACTTAGAATTGGATTTATCCAATATATCATGGACCTATTGGTGGATTTGTTGAATACGCTCAATGAAGGTCTTAGCCCTCTCGGCTTCGAGCTAGACATGAGCTGAATTTTCCTGAGTGGTTGCAAATGGGATGACCACATCAATGGGACATAATGGCTGAAATCTCAGTCCTACTTGAAAGGGGTTGTGGCTTGTTGAGCTATGGAGAGATCTGTTGTAGTTGTGTTGGACATAGGGGAGGCTTTCATCCCATGTACGAGGACGCTTCGAGTTGTACATGTGTAGAATGTGTACAATCATCTTGTTGAATACCTTTGTTTGGCCATCAATTTGGGGGTGGAAATATGTGGACTTAGTAAGTTTGGTATCCAACATCGACCAAAGACTTGAAAAAAATGAACTTAGGAATTTGTTGTCCCAGTTTAAGACAATAGACTATGTGATCCTAAAGTGCACCCACACTTGCTCAAATAAGAGCTTAGTAGTGGCCTCTGTTGTGATACTCTTCTTACAAGCCGCCATAATGGCCATCTTAGGGAATTTGTCGATGAATAGACAAACTCAGTCATTGTCGTGCTTAGTAGAAGGAAGGTCCGACAAGTAATCCATGGAGATGGATTCCCAAGGTCGACTAGGAGTAGACAGAGGAGTATATAGGCCTTGCTTCTTGATGTTGGTTTGGCAATGATGTAGGCAGTGCAGGATCGAATGTACTTCCCAACACCTTGATGAAGGTTTGGTCAATAAAAATAATTCTGCAGTGCTGCCATTGTTTCTCTACTCCGACATGTGTAGCAAACTAATTGTAGTTCGCCTCCCAAATCATCTTGGCATGCTCGATTGCAGGAACATAGATGTGTCCCAGGTGGCATAGCAGTGCATCCTAGAGGTGAAAATTTGGAACTTTCTTACCTTCAAGGAGTTTTTGGTATGTGTTGTCGAATTCTAGATCACTATTGTAAAGATGTGGCCACCCCAAAGTCTTGTGCCCACAAGAGTCGAGCACATTGATCAGCGCCATGACTGGTGGTCGAATGAGGCAGTCTCCAACATTATTTATGCCACCCTTCTTATCCTTAATGTTCAAATGGAACTTTTGGAGGTATGTGGGCCATTTATAGTGGTGATTTTTCTCCAACTTCCTTTGTTTCTGTATGAACTGCAGGGGTCAGTGGTCTATGTGGATGATCGTTTCCTTCCCTAGAATGTAATGTTTCCATTGATGGCAGGCCTGCACAATGGAATACATTTCTTCTTCATAGGTGGGATAATTTTGGATTGTCTCTGAAATTTTCTCACTATGGTAAGCCACTAGATACCCTTGCTAAGTAAGAACTGCACCAATAGCATAATCGGAGGCATCTGTCTCAATCTCAAATGGTTGCTACAGATATGGTAATATGAGCATTGGTGCATAGCAGAGGTGATGCTACAACTCAGAAAACACATTCTGTTGGGTTTCGAACCAAAAGAAATTGTATTTTGCTCCACCCTTTGTGACTTAACTTAAAGGCCAAGTGATATGAGAGGACCCCAACACGAACCTATGATAGAAATTGGCAAGACCCAGAAAGTTTTGGAGCTCTGTTAGACTGGTTGGGGCTAATCAATCCTGAATGAATTGTATCTTAGTTGGGTCCAAATGCAAACCTTTCCCGTCAATGATGTACCACAGGTATTAAACCCGGGTCATGCCAAAAGTGTATTTCCCAAAATTTGCACACATCTTTTGTTGTCGCAATGTTTGGATGACTTGTCGAATATTGTGGAGGTGCTCTTCCCAACTCTGGCTGAAGATAAAGATGTTATCTAGTTACACCACCACGAATTCATTGGTGAAGGATAGCAATATTTCTTCCCTAAATCTCATGAAGGTTGTGGGGGCATTCGGAAACCCGAAAGGCATGACCAACCATTCGAAAAGGTCCTCCTTGGATTTGAAGGCAGTCTTCCACACATCAGAGGGTTTGATAGGCACCTAGTGATCTCCGGACTTCAAATATATCTTGCTGAAATATTTGGCCCCCTTGAGTTGGTCCATAAGGTCATCAATCTATGGGATTGAGTACCTATTGTGTATAGTGATCTTGTTCAATGCCCGATAGTCAATATAGAGTCTCCAGGTCCCATCCTTCTTATGTACCAATACAATTGGGCTCCCATATGCTGATGAGCTTGGCCTGATGTTCCCTTTCTACAACAACTCATTAATCTGCCTCTTGATATCATCATTCTCAAAAACAGAGCATTGATAGATCAGTCCATTGCTTAGTGGTGCGCCCAGGGTCAGATTGATGGAGTGCTTGACCTGACAATGAAAAGGTGCTCCCGTAGGTGAGGAGAAAATGTCCCTGTACTCCTCCACAACCTTGTCCATCTGTTTTTGTTGTGTGGAGGAGCCCTATCTGGTAGTCGTGGCCACAACCTTCTTCTTTCCTTGAAGGTGAATCATAAAGAAAACAAATTTCCTGGTCTGTGAAATGATCTTACTGCATTTCTTTGCAGTGATCAAAGAAATGGTGGTAGGCAGGGCTACCTCCAATATCTTGTACAAATTATTTCTCAAAGTAATAATCACAGAGCGATATCAAGACTCATATACAGCATGTCTCTTCCACAAATATGGTTGTCTTAATAATACATCACAAAATTCATGAGGGGAAACATCACACAGTACCTCATCTGTGAAGGGCTTGATGTTGTAGGGAAGGTGGCACTGTTGGATGACGCAGAGATCTCGTCCTTGGTGAAGCCACTTGATGGTGTATGACTATGGATGTGTTGTATTTTGTAGGCCTAGCCACTTCATGACCTATGCTGAAATGAGGTTCTTTTGGCTACCGTTGTTGACATTGAATTGCAGTGGAGAACCCTTCACCCACATCTGTGAGTGGAAGAGGCGGTCCCCCTCCTCTGAATCTTCAGGATAATTCTTATGGATCTTGGTGGTGGCCATGGTGGCATTGGGATGTGCATCAATTATCTTCTTTCTTTTTTCATTCCCCTTGTCAGGTTTTGACTCAGAGTCAGAACATGCTTATGATTCAGAAGCCTTTAGCTCGACCACCAATGACTGCTTAGCCCAACACTCACTCATGTTGTAAGTGGAGCTCTTATGAAACTCACATCATTTTCTCATGTCCTTCTTTGTATTCGTGGTGTTGTTCTTTTATTTTTGCTTTAGCGGGTTTTCCTGGGTCGCCCCACCTTGGATTTTTCCTTTGCTCTGCAGTTTGGGGGCGCCTTTCCCTTGCTTCGGATTCGCAAATCCAAAGTCTCGCTTTTCCTATTTAAAATTTTTCTCAATCTTGATAGTGTATCAGTACGTTGTGTTGAGCGAGGAGATGTCCAAGAACTCCATCTCATCCTAGATGTACCTATGTAGGAAGCCGCAATACTTGAGTACCAAATGTCACTCAGAATCCTTGATGCCCAACTTCGTGAGAAGGGTATGAAAAAAATTGGTAAACTCTAGCACGTCTTGGTCCCTTCCCTACCGTAGTGTGGTCCACCTTATGTATTTATCATCATAGCTCCCGGAATGGTAGTACTGCTCCTTGATGGCATCCCGGAACGAATTCCAAGTGGGTTCACATGAAAATAATGAGGGTGTACTTTCATCCTTCTTCTCACAATAGGTTTCCCATTAGTCCTTGACGTGGGAGGTGGCTTTGAGAAGTGCAAAAGTAATTTTTTTCCCAGATGGAAAAATCATGAACATAAAAATATCCTTCTAGTATATTTAACCATTTATCTATGGTGTTTGTGTATATCTGACCTTCAAATATGGGGATTTCAAAGTTAACTTCTACCTTAAATGGTGTGGCACTTCTAAAGTAGCTATTGGAAGGATATGTGTTTCCTTTGGGTAGTCATTGACTGGGAAAAATTGTCCATCATCGCGTTCCTATGTTGCTTGAGGGCTTCTTCGAGCAATATTTTGAAAGGATCTCTTGCCCCTCATATTTCTTCTCTTCCTCCATGGGAGCTCGTCATGATTTGCATGGTTGGTCTTACAAAGGTTCAACCAATTCAAGCCCTAACTCCTTATATCCCGACCTCGTTGGGGACATGCAAAGAAAAACAGAGAGAGCATATCGCTCTAATACCACTGATCCGAACTTAAATAAGAATGCAACAAATTACAGATTTAACCATAAATATAGAGATGTAGTAAAAATAATACTTCATTTTATTAATATCAAATACTAAAATATGCTTACAAAGAGAAAGGAAATAAAACTAACTTGGGCGATGGTAGCTTATCTCTGAGGAGATATGTGGCGGATACATGCCTCTGAACTGATTTACAATGAGGCTCGAAGGCCTATTTATTATTGAGAAACAATGGAAAGCCCTAAACATCCAAAAAGCTAACCCTAGGAGATGAAGCGCCAAAACTATGGGCCACATTTGGGTAAATTGGTACATCAACTTCCTCATGTCGTAACTTTGGCATACGATCTTCGTCTGACATGCACAATACCTCATTATAAATATATATCTGAAGACTACAACTTTATAATGCAAACATAGAACAAAGATTAATAGTTGGGCGGTTTTCCCAAAAAAATGTCGTTTAGGGTCTCAAAACAGCTTCGGAAGTTTAGGACCCGAAAAATGGCCAAAAATAGTAAATTGTGCTACAATTAAGGAAACTGAAAAACTGAAAGAGATAGTGGTGGGGGTCCAAGTGGAATAGGTGGGTGGACACCAATATCCACCCGGATCAACTATATGTGAAATAATATTTAGAAGAAGCAGCATTTCAACGTAATGGTCCTTTGGTGATCTTAGGGTGAGCCTCTACCTTAGGCAGAGGGATATGTAAGGTACCATTTGGTGATGACAGGGGGTCAGTGGAGCTCTTAGGTTGAGAATTAGTCGATGTATTATCGAGAGGATTTTCACACTAGAACGACCGATTCTGGAGGTTGATTTCTTTGAAATTCATCGAGAATATATTAATTATTTTTGCTAGATTGCAAAGGTAGGGGAGTTGGAGGATTCTAGTTGGGTTGGGTTGCCACATATCCTTGATGAAGAAATGGATTAGTAAGCACTACTAGTTGTAAAGAAGAAGGAGGCGGAGGAGGAGGAGGAGGAGCCATAGGCTGAGGTCCTCTAAAAGAAATTATTTGAGCTTCCCATGCCTAATGCATTTGAGGTAAGAGGGGACATTCATGAGTATAATGGCCAAAAGTCCCAAAATAAGCAAAAGGTTTATTAGTTCTAAGAGCCTTGTTATGCTTGGGTTTTCCACCCTGTTGTTGGGTTGCAGGATTAGGTTGGTTTCCCTTAGTGGCATTACATTGTCTACCTTTTTTGACTTGGTTTCCTTGAGGTTGTTGGTTCTAGTTACCCTTCCCGTTATTCCTTCTCTTGGGGTTAGGGGGGTTGGTAGCACTAGAATGAGCATACACTTGACTTTGGGGAGGCAGTTGATGCTATGGAAGAGGTGGTGGAGGCAAGGAAGGTTGAGGCATTGGTGTTGGTGGGGCCAAAGAGATAAGCAATGCATAGGGATAATAAGGATTCGCGACAAAATTTTGATAACCCGGTTGAGTAATAACTAGCCCTGGAATCAATTGATGTGGATGGGAAAATACATATGATGTGCTTATACCTTGGTAAGAATTGACACACGAAGGATCAGGAGGGGGATAGGTGTAAGAGTAATTGGTGCCCCCAGGGGTTGACCATAACTCATAGGAGGTTGAGGGTGGGAAAGAGATCCAATGATACCTTCAATGGCATGAGATGCCCCTGGCACAAAAGCAGCACCAAGTCGAGGTAGATCGGGGAGGATAGTATAAACATAACTTGATTGTGCGTAGATCATATCATACTTCAAGGCTATTTGGAGTGCTTCTTCCTCAATCTGAGAGAAGTAAGAGGTGACATCTTTACCTATGGGGTCAACAAGGTTCTTAAAATCAATCCTTATACACACAGTCTTCAAACTCAAGGGCTTTACAAATTCTTCTCCTTATACACCATTCTTGTACATGGTGAGAAAGGTGAGTGGCAAAAGTTTGACGAAAAGAGGTCAATAGTTCGGTACTAGTGTCATATCAAAGAGTTAATCGGAAATATGAAATAAATGCATTGGTGTGAGTTAGAAAATTAGAATGAGAGGCATGTGTTTGTTCCACATACCATTTGGCATCAGCTCTAGTTATGGTGCATTGGAAGAGACAAATACGAATGGAGTCTTTGATAATGGAATTTGACAAACACCACATATGGAAAGAGTGAACATGATTGGAGGGGTCTTCTCCAATATTACCTTCAAACTTGGGAATTCCTGAGGGAAGTTTGGTGGGCATGGGAGGCCAAGTCGGGTTATGGAGAAGGGGATCATTAATGAGCTTACTTAAATCAGGAAGGCTCAAACTAGCCATATAGGGAAGCAATGGAGGATTCGTGACCATACCTAAAGAGGTTTCACCTGTGTGGTTACCTTGGTTACCACCTGGGTTCCCACCACCTACATTAGTGCCTGACATGGTGGAAATGCAGGGTTCGAAATATGTGGAATCAAAGGAAGAACTACGAGAATCATAAGAACTCGATTTTGTATGTGGACTAATGGAGAACTGGGAGGATGGGTCCTAACTCTACGAGCAGGAGTGAGAGAATTCCGTAAAGTAAACTGGAGGCAAAGGCCATGAAATCTTTGCGATAAATTCCTAGGGGAGAAATGGTGCCTAGACAAGGATCACTCAATAGGCTAAGGGTGATTATAGAAGAAAAGAGTAACAAACAACAATAAAACACCTAGTGCAGTGGTGCCAAGTGTAAACTAACTATAATGATATGCTACTATAATTCAAGCAAACATGTCATATCAATTAAAAAATTACTTCTATCCTAAACGTGATTTGAATTTTCAGACAAGTCCTAGTTCTATTGTTTTAGATGGCCTTCTAAGAGACTTCTTACTTGAGGGAATCTGATCCCCACAAGCAAATTTTTCTAGAGAAAGGTGGGGTAGAGGACCAACTACTTTCCCACATCCAGTCCTATAGGGTGTTTTCCTAATATTGGCCATTAAGGTTACCTTCATCCCAAAGGGGCGGTCGATTCTTGAGTTGAATGGTGATCAACCACGGCACGTAGTTCCCTACCACTAGTTGGGTATCCTTGAGGAGAACCACTCACACCGTGACCTAGCCTAACACCCTCTGTATCGGGTTTCTAACGTGCTTTGGTTTTGGACCATGGGATGGTGAAGGATTTTAATCTCCCTAAAATGTCAACTTTTTCTGTCTCAATGTAAACAATCAATGGGCGTTATTAAAATCATATCCCACTGATACTACACCTAACTACAAAGGTTATTTTCACCCTGGTGCTCAAGCGGGCTTAATCTATGTGAGGTCAGTTATTATTATGGTGGAGTGTTTGAAGTCTTGGCTTGGTGGTTGTAACCAAGATCACATTCACTTAGGGTGCGCGTGTGTGAAAAATGTTTCAAGTGGATGAGTTAGTTAAGCATGTTTTGATAATGCAAATGTTGCTGAAAATAAAGTGCATAAATTGTAAATAGTACTAAAAATTAATAGTAAAATAAATAGAAAACTCGAGGACACAAACCCCCACCCAAGAAGGCAATCAAGAAACAATAAAAATTATGGAAAAAAAAAGAAACTCAAAGACAAAAAAAATGGCCAAAATATCTAGTTTTTGTTGTTGTTCTGTATTTTTGAGGTTGAGGGAGTAAACACATAGGACAACATCAAAACCACTTTGGAAGTTGGGATATAGCCCTACCAGCTTTAGAGAGGGATCTCTTTGTAAAATTTAGCTATGCTTTATGTGAATTTTAGGCTAATTATTAATGTAATAATTATTTTTTGATTGGGTTGTTTGTTTGATTTAATTGTTATAATTCCATTGGGCTATGGAGTCTAAAGATTAACTGGATCTACATCAAACTTTAAAGGAGTTTCACAGGCCAAGCTAGGTTGCACTAGTTGGATCTTCAAAATGGATAATGAAATAGAAGAAATGTAAGATTCAGTAGAAACTAAGGATCAATGAAGGATTAGTTAATTTGACCTCAGCAGAAAACATATAAATTACTAACAGCCAGAATAGGGTGTTTTGTATAACATATCCTATTCATCACAGTTTATGTTATGTAATTAAGCTTTTCAGAAATGGCAGAGAAAAGAGACAATGATTAAACACATAAATTTAAGAAAAAACATCACCATTTCGTATAACACATGAATCCTATGAAGAATTTAATTGTATTATTGATACTTCCAACAACTTGGAATTACAATTCGCAAAGGAAATTATATTCAACAATCAACATCTATTAATTCAAACTATGAAGTATTTATACAAATTCTAAACTAAAATATCTTGAAAAAATATCAAGATTTGTTACAAATATCTCAAATTGTTTTACACAAATAGCTCTAAAATATAGGACATTAAAAACTAATGAATCTACTTGGCACTATATTTGTGGATTGTTGGTAACAAATCTGAAGAGCAATTTGAATTTGACAGAAACTCTTATTTGATGAGGTGGCCTCCAAGTCACTAACTGTGTTTGAACTTTTTTCTCCCGAAATTATGAAAAATAGGTTCCAGTCATCCTTTTAAATATCTCACTCTGATATATATATGCAAAAACTGATACATTTTTGTATCTGAGCATATGAGGAACAAAAACCTCGTTCAGTTTCCCAAGATTCATCTATGAGTATCCACAATATTCTATTAAAAAAGGTGGCTGAAACAGGAAATTTCTAGAAATTATGCCTTCAAAGAATAATTAGCATCTCCCAAACCATAATTGTTGTTAGAAAACTGAGAGAATTTTTTATACAAGAAGATGTTAGAAACAAAAACCTCTTTCAGTATTTGAAAATACATTCACAATTGTTTGTAAACCATGTTTTAAAGTACTATGTTGTATAAGGAAATATAATTTAACTGACCATGAAACAAACATATGATGTGGAGGTAGGAGGTAACATGGAGGTGGATGTTGGTACGAAGGAGGTATATGGCAGTAGGGGAATGAAAATGGATGGGAAGTATAGGGTGACATAACCGAGAGCGTGGATATGGTGGGAAAAGGTGAGGAGGTTGCCGGTTTTCAGAGGGGGGTCAAAGCGGAAAGCAGGTTGTGAAGGGGGTTCGAAATGGCGAGGTGATGACACATAGAGAGGGTCCGACGGGGAGGAGAACAGCTTTTCAAACCACCCCCCCCTGCCAAGAAAGGTAGGATGGTAGGGGGGGGCCGAAAAACCATGTTGACCGTTGATCTGATGGAATGATGATCATGCGGCTAGATGGTGCACGTGACTTAACCACAAGAGACAAACTCCTTTTGTCATTTTCAACCCTTATGACATGAGTGGAAAAAATTGTTTATAATACATAATGCCTCTGAACTTTGGAGAGAGACATAATGAACTCAAATATTAGGATTTCATGTAAAATTAACCACAGTTTATCTTTATGGCCCCTTCTTGGAAATAATTTTGAGGATGAAATATTATTTACAACATTCCAAATATAATAATCATAAGTTGTAATCAAGTAATGCTATAAAAATTATAGGACCCTATCAGTGGCTCCAGTTGGGGATGGAACTATCCTTATGAGGTGCCAAGAACATTGTAGGCTAGTAGCCTGATCCATTGGGTTGATCCCAAAACCTGCAACCTGTTATGTCGTAAAATATCTGCTACTAAAAAACCCTCAAACTGAAATCAAACCCATTCTACAAACTAAAATCTGAAATACACATTGAACTGAAAGTTGTACTACTATCTGAAACTGAAATTGACAATAATGATTGAAAAAATGGCTAGAGTGTTGAGCTTATTTTCACACTGCTACCTACTCTACACTGCTGAAAATTAAGCTAAATCAAATAATACAAAAATGCCAATGAAGCTAGTCAAGTAGATGCTGAAACAAGTAGGTTGCTTGACTATTTGTTAGCACATCAAAGTTGTAGAGTGCAATGGCAATTGTTGTTGGATCTGGTCATGAAAACATGATTGAACACTTGAGTTGATAAGAACCTCCATGTAGTTTGCTATAGGGTCAATAAAGGCATGATTAATTAGTTTACCTTGCAAGCCTTCATTGACCAATCGAGCATGGAAAATTTCATCAGTTGTATTCTCAAGGTTAAACCTTGATTCCCACTATTCAGTTTCAGCCTTATGTTCAAAAACAAAACTCTCATCCCTCTGCAAATCAAAAGGCAATACAATCTCCTCTTGTTTTGGAGAAGGAAGATTTTCCAAGAATTGTTTAGGATCTCATAAATTATAGGACTGAATATGATAATCCAAAGTTCAATATCCTTCTTGAATCTTTCAACAACTAACTCAAGAAAAAAAACTTTAATTTTAGGATAAAAATCTTATTAATTTCAAACAACGAAACACAACCGTTAAAAAATCTTCATCAATTTGAAAATCGGATAATTCATCCCTGACTTCTTTTAAAACTTCACAAGACGGAGGATTTGCCACATAACCTGTCATCTTGTTTAGCAAGAAATCTGATCAACTTTTAGTGGAGTCACCATGAATGCTCTAAAATTTGGATTCTTTGACATTGGAGTCACACTAAAAAATTTGAATCTCTGGATACTTTGAACGTGGAGTCTCTAGGTAAATGATACAACCTTCTTATGTCTGATCACTGTCCACCATCAGTAATTAGATCTAGAACTTGATACACTTTTCTATGGAATTTGAAAGGTTCATTCCCCAGTATGGTGGCCACTATGTTATCGTTCTGTATATTTGAGGTTGAGGGAGTAAACACATAGGACAACATCAAAACCACTTTGGAAGCTAGGATCTAGCCCTGCCAGCTTCAGAGAGGGATCTCTTTGTAAAATTTAGCTATGTTTTATGTGAATTTTAGGCTAGTTATTACTGTACTGATTTTTTTTTATTGGGTTGTTTGGTTGATTTAATTGTTATAATTCCATTGGGCTATGGAGTCTAAAGATTAACTGGATCTGCATCAAAATTTAAAGGAGTTTTTGAGGGCAAGCTAGGTTGCACTAGTTCGATCTTTCATAATTCTAAATGGATTATGAAATAGAAGAAATGTAAGATTCAATAGAAACTAAGGAGCAACAAAGGATTCCTTAATTTGACTCAGCATAAAACATATAAATTACTAATAGCTAGAAGAGGGTGTTCTATATAACATATCCTATTTGTCACAGTTTTCGTTATGTAATTAAGCTTTTCAAAAATGACAAAGAAAAGAGACAAAGATTAAACACATAAACTGAAGAAAAAAACATCACCATTTCGTATACCACATGAATCTTGTGAAGAATTTCCTTGTATTATTGATGCTTCCAGTAACTTGGCAATTAAAATTCGCAAAAGAAATTATATTTAACAATCAACATCTATTACTTCAAACTATGAAGTATTTATACAAATTATAAAACAAAATATCTTGAAAAAATATCAAGATTTGTTACAAATATGTCAAACTATTTTACACAAATAGAAATGAAATATAGGACATTCAAAACTAATTATTCTACTTGGCATTATCTTTTTGGATTTCTGGTGACAAAGAAGAGCAAATTGAATTTGATAGCAACTCTGATTTGATGAGGTGGCCTCCAAGTCACTAACTGTCTTTGAGCTTTTTTCTCCATAAATTAAGAAAAATAAGTTCCAACCATCCCTTTTAATATCTCATTATGAGCTATATATGCAAAAAACTGAGGGAGTTATTTGTATTTGAGCATATAAGGAAAAAAAACCTCCTCCAGTTTCCCAAGATTCATCTCTGAGTATCCACACAATATACTATGAAAAAAGGTGGTTGAAACAAGAAATTTCTGGAAATTATGCCTTCAAATAATCATTAGCATCTC
Organism: Pinus tabuliformis; assembly: GCA_031772625.1. NCBI lineage: Eukaryota > Viridiplantae > Streptophyta > Pinopsida > Pinales > Pinaceae > Pinus > Pinus tabuliformis. Next base: position 870,588,389 of record CM062817.1, read on the forward strand.
CAAAACTATAACTTCTGTTAGAGAACGGAGAGAGATATTTATACAAGAGGATGTTAGAAACAAAAACCTCTTTCAATATTTGAAAATACATTCGCAGTTACTTGTAAACCATGTTTTAAGTATTGTGTTTGTCAGACCAGGCAGTAACTCTCTAAAGGCAATAAAACTGATTCATCTATTATTCCATAGGTAGGTTATTGTTATGTACATTAGGAGTGATTGTTCAGTTCATCTCCCGATGACTATTCACATTCCTAATTTATTTATTTACAAATTCCCCCAATCGTGAAGATTAGGTGTCAACATTCCCCCCTTAATCTGAAGGGATGTTGGTGAGTCCAAGCATCATTCTGAATCGTTCAAGCTTTTCCTTTCCAAGTGCTTTGGTGAAGATGTCTGCAATTTGCTCATTTGTGGAACAATGACGGAGATGGATTGTTTTGGCCTCAACATGATGTCGAATCAGATGATATTTAGTATTGATATGCTTTGTTCGATCATGGAACTTTGGGTTCTTGGCCAACTTTATTGCAGAGGTGTTATCAATCATGAGTGGAGTTGATTGTACTTGTTTTACTTGCAAATCTTCAAGAATTTTCCTGAGCCACACAATTTCTTTCGTTGCTTCAGCTGCTGCCATGTATTCTGCTTCCGTTGTGGAATCTGTTGGAACTGATTGTTTGCGTGATCTCCAGGAGACAGCTCCTGATCCAAGACTCATAGCATATCCTGAAGTAGATACCCCAGTTTCTTTGTCTCCATCGAAGTCTGAATTAGAGTATCCAATCAAGATGAAGTCGTCCACTTGTGTATACTTGATTCCAAGGTCTTGAGTTCCCTTCAAGTACCTTAGAACTCTTTTTGCAGCAGACCAATGTCCCTCACAAGGCTTTTGCATGAACCTGGAGAGGATTCCAACAGTAAATGAAATGTCTGGTCTGGTAGTAGTGAGGTAGATGAGACTTCCTACAAGCTATCTATACTTTGTTGCATCCTCAAATTCCTTTCCTTCAATAGATGTGAGCTTTAAGTTTTTTTCCATTGGAGTAGAAAGAGGATTGCACTCTGTCATGCCAAATCTATTTAACAAATCTCCAATGTATTTCTTTTGAGAAAGAAATATGGCTTTTGGATGTTGGGTTACTTCAATGCCAAGATAGTAATGAACATAGCCCAAATTAGTCATTTCAAAACTTTTCCCCAATTCCTTCTTTATGCATGCAATGTAGCTTTCATTATTCCCTGTCATTAAAAGATCATCTACATATACCACAAGATACACAACTGTTTTTCCAACTTTCTTGACAAATAAAGTTGCGTCATCAAGATCAAAATGATTGAAGTTGAGTTTCAAAAGATGCTCAGTTATTTTTTCATACCAGGCTCGCGGTGCTTGTTTGAGGCCATACAAGGACTTCACAAGTTTGCATACTTTATGTTCATGTCCTTTCACAGAAAATCCTTCAGGCTGGGACATAAAAACATTCTCTTTTAGATCTCCATTCAAGAATGCAGTTTTTACATCCATTTGATGGACTTTCCAACTGTTCTGAGCTGCTAGTGCAAAGAGTGTCCGGATGGTGGCCCATTTTGTTGTGGGGGAAAACGTTTCCTCATAATTGACCCCTTCCTTCTGTGCAAAACCTTGTGCCACAAGCCTAGCTTTGTGCCCTTCAAGTGAGCCATCAGCTTTGTACTTGTTCTTGTAGACCCACTTGCAGCCAATTGGTTTGGTTCCAAATGGAGGATCAACCAGCTTCCAAGTGCCATTATTTATGAGAGCATCATACTCCTTTTTCATCGCTTCTTTCCATTCATCATGAGAAGCAACTTCTTTGAAGGAAGTTGGTTCAAAATCTGTAGACAAGTTCAATTCACAATCATAAGTAACATCCATATCAACAGGTGAATTAGAGTCATCTACATCACCTCCATTTTGTCGGTTTGAATTTCTGGTTCCTGTTTTTCCAATTTCATCACGATGAACACTTTCAAGTGTCTTTGTCAGCCACTTTGGGGGACCTTTCTGAGATGGTCCAGGCTGCTATGTTGATTGAGTTGGGACTGAAGCAAGATTGAGTCTCCCAATTCTATCAATTACATCACTTAAAGCATCATCCGTTGTTGGAGATTCATGCAGAGGAGATTGTTCTTCAGAAGAAGATTCCACATGTTGATCTAGTATAGGAATCCCCCCTTCAAGATGTGGAATCTGATTATCAAACTCTTGAAATGATTTTGTTTTTGCGAATCTATCCAAGCGATCAAGTTTCCGCTCAACAACATTGTCAGATTTGGATGATTCAAGAAAAATTACATCTCTAGATACAACAAACTTTTTATTTACTTCATCATAGAGGCGGTATGCTTTGGAGGTGTTTGAATACCCCAGGAAGATAACTTACGGCTTCTAGCACCAATTTTGTTTCTATGTACCTTTGGTATCAAAGCATAACAGGTGGAACCAAAGATCCTGAGATGTTTTACCGAAGGAACATGTCCATACCACAATTCATAGGGAGTCTTGTTTCTTATAGCATTAGATGGACATCTATTCTTTATATATGCAGCACATAGAACAGCATCAGCCCAAAACATTATCTTTACATTTTTGAAGAAAAGCATGGATCATACCATATTCAAGATTGTTCTATTCATTCTTTCAACTACACCATTCTGTTGGGGGTTATAAGGCACAATTGTTTGATGTTTGATCCCATGTTGGCGAATATAGTTTTCAAATTCATTTGATGTATATTCTTTTCCATTATCGGTGCGAATAGACCCAATATGAGATTGTGCATCATTTTCAATCCATTTATGAAAATTCTTGAATGTTTGAAAGGCATCAGATTTGTTCTTCAATAAATAAACCCAACACATTCTGGTGTAATCACCAATAAATGTCATGATATATTTATTTCCATTTGCAGAAGGAAAAGGCATTAGACCACATAAATCTGAATGAATGAGTTCAAGCTTCCTATGTGCTCTTGAATGTGAATCATGAAAAGACTGTTTGTTATGCTTTCCTAGAATGCAAGCATCACATTGCTTATGTTTCCTAGGAATTATAGGCAAACCAGCAACACCATTTTTCTTCAATAAACGGAGACTGTCATAGTTTAAATGTCCAAATCTAGCATGCCATAATAAACTTGATGGAAGTGTACCTTCTTCATGATGAGAAATACATGAGAAATGTTGTGTATGAGCAGAGGTTCCTTGCAGTTTGAGAAGTCTTTCTTCTTCTATTCCCCTCATGACAAGTGAGTGGTCAGATGCTTTTCTTACCTCAAGCTTTCCATCAAACATATGAATGGAGTGACCTTACTGGCAGATGTGGACCAAGGACAGCAAGTTTCTCTTGAGCTATGGGAGATATAGAACATGATCCAGAAGAAAGTATGGAAGACCAGGCAGTTTAAGCCTGATTGTTCCAAGCCCTGATGGCTTGATTTTTTATTGATCTGCAAAGTATACTGCTCCATCAACATTGTCGGTGAAATCTTCAAAAAAATATTTTCTATGAGTCATATGACAGGTTGCTCCTGAATCAAGCAACCAATCATTTTTCGAAGAAGCAAGTGAATCATTAAACAAATCTTCATTTACTCCAATGTTACATTGTGCCTCAATATAGTGAGCGGATTCAGGTGCTTTACCTTTGTCTGTATCATCAGTTTTACCTTTCTGCTGGTTTCTTTTCCGCTCAATTTTGTCCCATGGTAGCTTGCATGTAGAAGCATCATGTGATCCATTTCTTTTGCAGCGAATGCAATGCAAATATGCCTTTTCTCCTTGAGAATGTCTGCCCCCCTGCCTCTGAAGTATCTTCCTCTTCCTCTTCGTCCACCTCTTCCTCTTGTAGAATCTTGAACAGGATGCTTTTCTTTATGAGCAAGGCACACAGTCTCTTCAGAAGATTCAGGGGTTGTCTTCTTTCCAAAGGCTTTCTCTCTTTCAGTAAACTTTTTCACAAGAGAGTCAAAGGTTATATCTTTAAGATTTCCATTTTCTTGTAAAGACTCAAGATAATTGGAGTAGGTAGGATAGAGTACCTTGAGAAAAGAAATAAGAGGGATATCCAGCTCAACCTTAGTGGATTTGATATCATGCATTATAGACTTTACTTCAGATGCAAGAGCAAGAGGATCATTATTTTTTAGTTCAAGAGTGAAGAGTTTAATCATGAGCTGAACAACTTCAAGTGCAGAATGTGAGTCATAGAGTTCTTTCAGCTTTTGTAAAGCTTCAAAGGCAGTTGAATATGATGAAATATGGCGACTCACCTCTTCATTTACAGATGTTGCGATTAATGCATAGGTTTTGCTGTTCTTGTTCTCCCAAATGACAAGCTCTTTGTCTGATGTAGGCTGCACTGGGTCATTGTCTCCTTCTCCGACACACACTCCTTTCCACAACTCATTGAAGATGAGGGTGTGTTTTATCATCCGGGACCATTCAGGATAGTTCTCCTTGCCAGTGAGAACTATTCCTATCATAGAGATGATTGAATGCATTCTGTAAAAAATACTTCTGCTGATAAAAAAACTTATGCTGATAAAAAACTTCTGTTGATAAAAAAAATTCTACTGATAAAAAACTTCTGCTGATAAAAAAACTTCTACTGATGTACAGTGAAATTGTACTCAGATATATTAAAAAACAGAGGTATTATTTTGTCGTGGTATATGGGGGACAGCGTGAGAGCCAAACGCAAGAGTGTTAATAACATTCCAATATGACAACAACATTCCAATCGTTCAACGTTAATAACATTCATATAAAACAATGTATATCAGCATTATATATGTATAGAACAATGTATTATGGAACAATGTATATAAGTATCAGTTCTGCAATGGTGCGGTGCCTCTTAATTTTGTTGCTTGCTGCTATTCTCTCTCGTAACTTCCAAGAGTCAAATCGACGAATTCTTGCAAATCAATGAAACAGTCTCCGTCGCGGTCCGCTTCTTTGATTATCTTCTTCACCTCTTCTTTGGTTTCCTTGCAACCAAGGGAACTCAAGATCGACTTGAGCTCCAGCCACGATATCTTTCCATCTCCATTAGCATCAAATTTCTTAAAAACATCTTCCAGATCTTTGACAAGTCGGGTGGATGCAAGGCTGGAGTCAATGTGATTCGATCTGTCGCTTCCGAAGAAAGAAACCCTCTATTTCTTTTTCTTCTACTAATAATGAATGGCCTGCACGCTTCAATGCTCAGGTCTACAGCTGCAGTTAGTGCCATGAAAAGTGTGTGCCACAGAGAGCCAATGTCTGGAAAATTAACCCGAAAAGAAAACCACGGAACTCGTGAAATCGATTCATTGACGTAGCGCAGCGGAAGAGGAAACCGTTTCTCCAACGGAATGTACACAGAATAACGCCTTTTTTTTGAAACGTTTATGACATGGCTCTGACTGTTCAGAGAGTGATAGAGGCAGAGGCAGAGCAGCGCTCTGGACAGAGGCAGTGGCAGTGCTCAGGACAGAGGCAGTGGCAGCGCTCAGGACAGAGGCAGTGGCAGCGCTCACGACAGAGGCAGTGGCAGTGCTCAGGACAGAGGCAGTGGTAAAATATTTCAGGACTGAGGCAGAGCAGCGCTCAGGACAGAGGCAGTGGCAAAAATGAAGGGAGTTACAACTATTTTTAGAACTGCCTCTGATACCATGTCAGGCCAAGCAGTAACTCTCTAAAGGCAGTAAAACTGATTCGTCTATTATTCCATAGGTCGGTTATTGTTATATACATTAGGAGTGATTGTTCAGTTCATCTCCCGATGACTATTCACATTCCTAATTTATTTATTTACAAATTCCCCCAATCATGAAGATTAGGTGTCAACAGTGTTGTATAGGGAAAAAATATAATTTAACTAACCATGAAACAAACATATGACATGGAGGCGGGAGGTGACATGGAGGTGGACGTTGGCACGAAGGAGATATATGCCAGTATGGGAATGAAAATTGAGCAGAAGTAGAGGGTGATTTAACCGAGAGCGTGGATTATGGTGGGAAAAGGTGAGGAGGTTGGCGGTTTTCGAAGGGGGCTCAAAGTGGTAAGCATGTTGTGAAGGGGGGGTCCGAAATGGCGAGGTGATGACACGTAGAGAGGGTCCAACGGGGAGGAGAACATATTTTCAGACCCCCCCCCCCACCCCCACCCCCTGCCAATAAAGGTAGGATGGCAAGGAGGTACCAAAAAACCTTGTTGACCATTGATCTAACGGAGTGACGATCAGGCGGTTGGATGGTGCATGGGACTTAACCACAAGAGACAAACTCCTTTTTTCATTTTCAACCCTTATGACATGAACGGAAAAGTTTGTTTATAATACATAATGCCTCCGGACTTTGGATAGAGACACAATGAACACAAATATTAGGATTTCATGTAAAATTAACTACAGTTTATCATTTTTACCCTTTCTTGGAAATAATTTGGACGATGAAATATTATTTAAAACATTTCAAATATAATAATCATCAACTATAATCAAGCAATCCTATAAAAATTATAGGACCCTAATAGTGGCTCCAGCTGGGGATGGCACTATCCTTGTGAGGTTCCAAGAACGTTGTAGACTAGTAGCCAGATCCATTGGGATGATCCCAAAACCTGCAACTTGTTATGCCATAAAATCTCTGCTACTAAAAAACCTTCAAACTAAAATCAAACCCATTCTACAAACTAAAATCTGAAACACACTGAACTAAAAGTTGTATTGCTATTTGAAACTGAAATTGACAATAATGCTTGAAAAAAATGCTCAGAGTGCTTAGCTTTTTTGCACAATGCTACGTACTCTACACTGCTGAAAATTATGCTGAATCAAATAATACAAAAATGCCAATGAATCCAGTCAAGTAGTTGTTGAAACTTGACTTTTGTCCATAAAATCAAAGTTGTAGAGTCCAATGGAAATTGTTGTTGGATATGGTCATGAAAACATGATTGAACACTTGAGCTGAAAAGAACCTCCATGTAGTTTTCTGTAGGGTCAGTAAAGGCATGATTAATTAATTTACCTTGCAGGCCTTCATTGATTGATCAAGCATGGAATATTTCATTAGTTATATTCTCAATGTTAAACCCTGATTCCCATTGTTCAGTTTCAGCCTTATGTTCAAAAACAAAACTCTCATCCCTCTGCAAATCAAAAGGCAATACAATATCATATTTTTTTGGAGAAGGAAGATTTTCCAAGAATTGTTTAGGATCTCAGAAATTATAGGATTGAATCTGATAATCCAAAAGTTCAATATCCTTCTCGAATGTTTCAACAACTAACTCAAGAAAACAAACTTTACATTTAGAATAAAATTTGCCTAATTTCAAACAACGAAACACGACCATTAAAAAATCTTCATCAATTTGAAAATCAGCTAATTCATTCCTGACTTCTTTTAAAACTTCACAAGGCAAAGGATTTTCCACATAACCTGACATCTTGTTTAGCAATAAATCTGATCAAATTGTAGTGGAATCGCCATGAATGATCTAAAATCTGGATTCTTTGATAGTGGAGTCACACTAAAAAACTTTGAAGCTCTGGATACTTTGAACGTGGAGTCGTCGGGTGAATGATACAACCTTCTTGTGTCTGATCATTGTCCACTGTCAGTAATCAAATCTGGAACTTAATACACTTTTTTGGGGAATCTGCAGGGTTCGTTCCCCAGTATGGTCGCCACTATGTTGTTGTTCTGTATTTTTGAGGTTGAGGGAGTAAACACATAGGACAACATCAAAACCACTTTAGAAGCTGGATCTAGCCTTGGTAGCTTCAGAGAGGGATCTCTGTGTAAAATTTAGCTATGTTTTATGTGAATTTTAGGTTAGTTATTGTTGTACTGATTATTTTTTGATTGGGTTGTTTGGTTGATTTAATTGTTATAATTCCATTGGGCTATCGATTCTAACTATTATCTAGATCTGCATCAACCTTTAAAGGAGTTTTGTAGGGCAAGCTAGGTTGCACTAGTTGGATCTTTCAAAATTTTAAATGGATTATGAAATAGAAGAAATGTAAGATTCAGTAGAAACCAAGGAGGAATGAAGGATTCCTTAATTTGAGTTCAGCAGAAAACATATAAATTACTAATAGCCAGAATAGGTTGTTCTGTATAACATATCCTATTCGTCACAGTTTCTATTATGTAGTTAAGCTTTTCAGAAATGACAGAGAAAAGAGACAATGAATAACCACATAAACTGAATAAAAAACATCACCATTTCGTACAACACATGAATCCTGTGAAGAATGTCCTTGTATTATTGATGCTTCCAGCAACTTGGAAATTACAATTCATAAAGGAAATCATATTCAACAATGAACATCTATTACTTCAAATTATGAAGTATTTATAAGAATTTTAAACTAAAATATCTTGAAAAAATATCAAGATTTGTTACAAATATCTCAAATTGTCTTACACGAATAGAACTGTAATATAGGACATTCAAAACTAAAGAATCTACTTGGCACTATCTTTGTGGATTGCTGGTGACAAAGAAGAGCAATTTGAATTTGATAGCAGCTCTTATTTGATGAGGTGGCCTCCAAGTCACTAACTGTCTTTGAGATTTTTTCTCCCGGAATTCTGAAAAATAGGGTCCAGTCATCCCTTTGAAGATCTCACTACGAGCTCGATATGCAAAAAGTGCAAGAGGTTTTTGTATTTGAGCATCTAAAGAACAAACAAATCCACGAGTTGCTCAAGATTCATCTCGAAGTATCCACAGTATTCTCTGCAAAAAGGTGATTGAAACAGGAAATTTCTAGAAATTATGCCTTCAAAGAATAATTAGCATTTCCCAAACCATAACTGTTGTTATAAAATTGAGAGAGGTTTTTTTGTGCAAGAGGATGTTAATAACAAAAACCTCTTTCATAATTTGAAAATACGTTCGCAATTGTCTGTAAACCATGTGTTTAATGTACTGTGTTGCATAGGGAAAAAACATAATTTAACTGACCATGAAATAGAGATATGACGTGGAGGCGGGAGGTGACATGGAGGTGGACGTTGGTGCGAAAGAGATACATGGCAGTAGGGGAATGAAAATGGAGCGGAAGTAGAGCGTGACATGACCAAAAGCATGGATTATTGCGGGAAAAGGTGAGGAGGTTGGCGGTTTTTGGAGGGGGGTCAAAGCGGTAAGCAGGTTGTGATGGGGGTGGTCCGAAATGGTGAGGTGATGACACGTAGAGTGGATCTTGTGGGGAGTAGAACATATTTTCTAACCCCCCCCCCCCACCCTTTCCAATAAAGGTAGGATGGAAAGGGGGGGGGCGAAAAACCCTATTGACCATTGATCTGACGGAGTGACGATTAGGCAGATGGATGGTGCATGGGACTTAACCATAAGAGACAAACTCCTTTTGTCGTTTTCAACCCTTATGACATGAGAAGAAAACTTTGGTTATAATACATAATGCCTCTGAACTTTGGATAGAGACATAATGAACTCAAATATTAGGATTTCATGTAAAATTAACCACAGTTTATCTTTTTTACCCCTTCTTGGAAATAATTTGGAGGATGGAATATTATTTACAACATTTCAAATATAATAATCATCAGCTATAATCAAGAAATCCTATAAAAATTATAGGACCCTAATAGGTTCTAAGGGACTGGGATCTAAAGGAAAAACTCTACTAAAAGTGGCGCAGAAAACTAGCAAAAATAGAAGTGAAAATGTTGGAAAAACATAGAAAATAAGTTGCAAAAACAAGGATACACAAGGGAATCCTAAGGAGGAAAGACAACGCATGATTCTAAAGGGAATCAAGTGTTGTAAAATCCTATCTAAAAGGCTTGCAAAATAGTGGTCAAAACACTAAAAAAAATGGTTGAAAATGTTGCACACTAGACTCCTCAACTCAGGAATTCTCTTCCTAAATGATAATGGTGTACTCTAAGCCCTAGGGGGATTTTTCCTTCCTCAATGAGAAAAATAATGAGTGGATCTACTCCTAGAGGTGGCTCAGAAAAGAACAGAAGATGTTCCTGACACACATGCAATAGTCTCAGAAAAAACTCAGGAAAAAAAAGATTTGGAAAAAATGGAGGGCACAAGTTCTGACTTGAAAAGTGCACCCGGAAGCAGATTATGGCCTAAAAAGTGTGCCTGGAAGCATATTATGGCCTGAAAAGTGTGATTTTTTTCTAAATATTTCACTCGGCAGATCTGACCCAGATTGTGTTGTCTCCTACTCAGCTAGTACCTGTGACCTGCAAAAAGATTTGAAACCCCAACAGAAATAGAGAATTTTCCAGAAAATAGAAGAAATCTAAAAATAAAGATTGAGAGAAATAAAATAGTTGGAGTCGTCATTTGTTAGGGTGAAGTATTTATGCAAGTGGGCGAAAATCCTTTCACTTAAGTTATAGGTGAATTATAACCCTAACAAAAAAAGATGGTTGTGTCTATGCTTCATATCTGCAACAAAATGTTAGAAAAACCCTACATAAAAATATGGCATGCAAATCAAAACATATAACAGCAGAAATATAAACGTAATAACCCAATGAAGAATATGAAATATCAATTTTATTAATCAAGAATGATACACCTGGTGAGGAGTGATTACAAAATTGGGCATGTAGATCCCCCTTTGTGGGATGGGTCCTTTCTTGACATTGCGCTTCAGCAACGTGTCTCTCTCAATATGCAATGGGAAAAAAAGAAAAGAAAATATGTTTGAACTCAAGTGAGAGATCAAATGCTATGAAGCAATAATGGAGACAATGAAAATGGTCATGGTGAAGAATGGAGAGAAAACCCTCTATTTATAACAAAATATTGGAATAGATTGAGAATTAGAAAATAATAAAATATTATTGACTAAATCAAAATCTAGCCATTGTGGATATTTTATTATATTTTTTGAGAGGGAAAAGATATTCAAAATGGTAAAAATATATTTATTTAGAAAGTGGTTGAAGTAATTAACAAATAAAAATGATTTATTAATCACTTTGTGAAAATTAAGAAAAATATGAATTTGAAATAATTATTAAATAATGATTTAACAATTATCTCAAAAGGAAAATAAGGAATAATAAATAAACAATGATTTATTTAATTATTCCAAGGTGATTAAGTCAAAAGTGATAAGAAATAATTATCAAATGATGATTTAATAATTCTTTCTAAAGAATATTAAATAAATAATGATTTATTTAATTATTCTCATGAGATATTTTGGATTTTAATGAGAAATAATTTAGAAAAATGGTTTACTAAACTATTTCCTATGGTGAAAGTGGGTTTACCATGGTAAAATAAATCCTACATGGTATATTTCAATCCACCTAGTAAGAAATGGCTAGGTGAACATTTTTGGGGTCATAACATCTTTGTGGACCCTCCTCCACGCATTACTTTATTATTCATTGTGTCTTCTTGCATGGCTCCACTACGCCACATCTTCCTGGCTCATGTTAATTCTTCCTCCATTCATATTTTTCTGGGTTACATGGAATCTTGCCACATCTATCGCCACCCCAACACGATTTAGCCAATCATTTTGGCCACATTTGTCCATGTCTATATGTGTGGGCTCCACTTGCCACATCACCCCAAGGATAAAATCCTAGTGGGGTTGTACCCTAATCCTCAATAAATCACTAGGGATAAAGCGTCAGACGTCACAAACCCTTTTCACTAGGGTGTCATCACCGTCCATGTTGTTCCAATCCAAGCATGCCACTCATTTCCAGGCCACTTCGGCCCCTCGAACCTTCAAAATTGGTTAACGCATATCTCGATTTTCAAACACCACATGGCTCCGAGGCCACGAGACCTATCATGTTGGACATGGGTCCTTCCTGGACCTCTACATGGTAAAATCAAATTTTCCATGTTATAATGGTTTTGAGTTTTTTCACCACATTATTATGCCAACCATTTACCAACCAACCCCACCTACCAAGTCACCTTAGGAATAAAATCCTAGAATTTTCCCTTAAGGCTCCCCTCAAAATCTCCAAGGATAAAACTTCAGGACATGTGGGGGGTGCTCGTGCTTTCTCTCCTCTACGGGTCATATCTTTTTGCCTTTGTGCTTGGATATGGATGTTGGTCATATGGTGCTCAAGGTGTTTGTCTTTGCACTTCTTCGAGACCTAACTTTTCCCCTTGCCCCCCCCCCCACCCCCCACGGCCCCACCCCACCCCACCCGCAACATAAGAGTTAATGTATATATTGCAGTTCTTCTACCCTCGATGCTTAAATTTTAATGCATGTATAAGGTTCATTTGCCCACTTTGGTCGCACAATCTATAATATATCTATGAATGTATGCAAGCCTTTCAGGACTATCCCTCTTAAGATTTCAATTGCATGCACACTTATTGGGTTTTAACGCCATCTGTTTTAAGCTTTCTATAGGGCTCAGTCCAACCCATTCAATATATTTGTATGTATATATAGGTAAAAAACTAAAAGGGGAGGAAGCATTGAATTACAGTGAAGGCTTGAGACTTGCATATCTCAACAATTCATGGTTTGTGAAAGCAAGTGGATGCACTTATAGGCATAATTGTTTGATATTGAAGAAGGCACGAGAAAATTGTATCCAGCTTAGCATGGAAGGATCCATGACACGCTCTAGGGATTATACAGGTTCGTGTTTGGAATGGGTGGTGGATAATCAGCACACCTAGTTTTTAGTTAAGACAAAAGGTATTCCAGGCCTCTTTTCTTAATTTTGTTCAGTGAATTTAGAATAGGAAAAGTTGAAATCCCTCCTTGGATATATTTCACCTAGGGTGGTTCCAATGATTTCATTTCTTTGGCTCTCCTTATATTGTGTAACCAGTATGTAGACATAGTAAAAAATAGGATAATCTAAGAATACTTGATGATATACTTTTGGAGAAAGTTGTTTTCGAAGTCAAACTATGCTCAATTCCAATGTGTATACTCTCCTATTAAGTTTGAGTTGTGGTCACACATACCTTGTCGTCTGGGTGATACGTCAGTAAATCAACAGCAGAAAAATCCATCTAGTTGATCTCTATATTATCATAATTTAAAAAGGGAAGGAACAAATCCCTTTATCTTCTCTCAAAGATGAACATCTTCTATGGTAATTTATTTTCTAACTATGAGTTTACAGTATATATGTTATCGTACTTCTTCCCTTAAGAGTGAGATGATATGTGTGTCATCATGGATAAATAAGAAAATCAAACCTATATTGATGCTCAGGTGAGTCGTGTTGAATTAAAGTCAGTTTGGGCCATTGATTGACAATCAACAATAGATTTCCAATAATAAATTAAAGGAATTTATTGGTCAAGTATATTGTTGGAGACTAAACAAAGCAATCTAGGAACTTTTGCTCCCAAATTCATTTATAGGTTTAAAAGTGGAGGTTTGATCACAATCTTAGGTGAATTTGACTGTTAGAGGGGATTCCAACAAACCAGTGGAAGAAAAGAATGTATAAATGTTAATATGGATCCAAAATTAGAGATCGTGTTGTATCCGTCAATCACTGAGGTAGTTCATATTATTTTTATGGTGTGGACAGTAGATAAAATGAGCAACAAATGAAAAAACATAGTTTAACATTTAGATGGGAGGGTGGTCTTTAAGAATGCTCGATGAAAAATTATGTAGCATTCATCAAGGAAATAGAACGCAGAGGTTGGATCTGAGGATGGTGGAGAAGCTTCTATACACGTATAGAAATTGGTAGGAAGCTTAGGAATATGGAAACAATATAAGGCTCAATAGTAACAAGGAAGTTGGAAAAGGAGAATGGGCTCATACCCTGAAATAGACATGTAAGCAATCAGGATGTTTTGCAAATTTTGGTTTTCCTTAGGAGTCTTTCAAAGGGCCTATTCATGGTATAGTTTTGAACAAATTTTCCATATTCAAGGGAAGGATGATGTAAGTGGAAATAGTCCTACTAGTAACCAGAATGTATCCATACTCTTAAAATAATGGATAAGAAAGATGCATGGTGTTAGTTGCATTGTGCCTTTCATACAATGTTTTTAAATCAATATATATTCAAGGTTCTGTTAAAAAGAAAAAGAGAACAAAGTTATAGTGAAAATGCCAATATGACTTGTTTAAAACTAATTTCAAGATTTGTAACAAACCCTGTCTTCCATAGGCCATATCACTGGAAGTATAATGAAACGGAACTTGAAATTTTGACCACCTATACCTTGAGATTTCACATTAATATCCTCAAAATTTTGTTATCTATAACTTTCCAAAAAAAATATGGTGAAAATGCATTACTTGATTAAGAAAAACCATGGGATCATAACTATAATACCAAATGTTATGAACTGAACACCTTGAATATACTAAGAATCAATGATTATGGTCCACATCAAGGGGCTCCCTCCTTTTACAATGAACCCAATTTATGGAACTAAGATATGGTGATCCTAAGACAGTCTGATTGGTCTATATATAGAAGAGAAAAAGTACAATTATAATGAAAGGTTTTAACCTACCTACTAATATAACGAATAAATTAATAATGAACGCTTACTAGGGCCTTAACAGAATGACGAGAAAATGGAATGAACTAAAGGGGAGTTATCCATGTTAAATGATAAAGGAATAAGGCCTAAAGGAGACACATATCCACGAATAAATATGGTAACTTATCAATGGTGAGCTTCCAATCATAATTTAGAAGATATGAGACCAAAGTGGTGCCCAAGTAAGAGAGACAAATGAGTAAAAATTCATAGTAACAAGAAAATGCTTCAATGATTATTGGGAAAATGGCTTCCAAGTGAAGTATCAAATATCAAAAATCTAAGAATACCCTTTCTAAGAGATAAAAACCATGATTTTAATAATACAAATGGTGTGTCGGTCAAAATTTATATAGTTCTGTCAAAATTTATATAGTTCTATATGAGCCAAAAGAGAATGGTGTTTTTTATATAAAAGGGACTTTTCCTCCAAAATCAAAGTCATTGCTGCGCTTGTTGAAGGCTAAGATTGGAGAGGAGGAAAAGGTTGTAAATATTGGAAATTTTTCTATAGCCAAATGATCCATTAAAATTTAGATTTATGATTTTTAGGTTGGTTGGCCTACCTTACATCAATTTCAGTGATTTTATTTTGTATTCATCTCCTAAATAGACTTGGGTGACCCCCTAGCCAAATTTTGATGGCCAACACATTTAATAGCACATGTTTTTATGTTGGGACCATAGCTAATCCCATTAACCATGTCATCCAATGTGGGAAAAAATGGTTTTCCTACATTGACCAAAATTAGGATTTTGAGTTAGAAATTTGTAGGCGGGTCTAGAGGAGTAGGAAAAATGGGTAGGGATCCAAATTGTGATGAAAATAATGATACATGACTAGAAAAAATGGTTCTATGTAGGACTTTTTGAGTTCAAAGTCCTTTTTTGAAAAAGAGAATTCAAAGAGATACGCACATAAGTTTAGGGGAATCTGGTGGTGAAACTCAAAAGAACTAACTCAATATGGGTTGCTTAAGTTTGTTGAGAACCCACGAATGAGAGCAAGGGAGAGTCTTGGCTTGTAACATGTATAGTGAGATATTTGGACTTAGAGGTAGAGACATTTGTAGTCCAGGGCCAACAAATATCCATCACTACACAAAATATCTGCTTTCTCACAACGCTCCCTCCTATGGGGTGGCTGGTGAGACTCAACCAGTACTTCCTCAATGGAGCAATGTAGAGGAATTTTTGGATACACATTAACAAACTAAACTATCAAACAAGAACTGTAACCAAAAAATGAGAAATCTAACCAAAAAACATGAAAAGTCAACCTGAAAACGAAGTGTTGATGTTGCATCCACACTTTTTTTTGGGGTAAATTTGCAACAATTTTTAAAAATGGCAGTGAAACCCAATTTTTAAACATAAAAAATACCCTAAAAATGAAAAGTTTTGATGCTGGAATAACCATTTTTCAGGGTAAATTTTCAACATTTTTAGCAATGACGTTAGAGATAAAATATCATGACTCCGAAAAACCTTGAAATTCCAATCATTTTCAAGCATAGAATTAAAGATAAAATATCACGTCTCTAAAAAACCTTAAAATTCCAACAATTTTTAGCCATGGCGTTAAAGATAAAATACTTATAAATGTTTTCAACCATAGCATTAGAGATCAAATATCATGACTCAGAAAAACATTAAAATTTTGACAATTTTTTAACTATGGAATTAAAACCAAATATCACTACTACAAAAAACCTTAATTTTTTAATATATTTCAACCATGGCATTATGGACAAATTTTATGACTTAAAAAGACTTTAAAAATGAACACATGAAAGAAAGAGTCATTATACCAAGAGCAATTTCTTTTTTTAATGCTGAAAGTATAGCTATTTTAAAATCTTATACTAAGACAACTTGACACATTGCAATGAAATTTAAAAATCAACCATCAAATTGATATGCAGTGTAGGTGAACTCGACATATTGCAACAAAATCTTAAAAATCAACCATGAAATCAACACACTACAAGGGCAAATTTGATCTATTATAACAAAAACTTTAAAATCAACTATCAAATTGACAAATAAAAAACAAAAACAAAAACAAAACAAAATAAAAAATAAATAGATAAATAAATAAAAATACAAAATACAAAACAAAACAAAAATTAAAAGAATGAAAAAATTTAAAACTAAAACCAAAACAAAAAGAACAGAAAATTTTAAAAAATAATAACTCATAAATAAAAACTATATTAAAAACAAAAAACCAAAAAACGAATTAAGCATTAAAAAATATATTAAAAAACTATATATATATATATATATATATATATATATATATATATATATAAAAATAAAATAAAATTAACTCTATATATATATATTTCTAAAAAACAATAATTAAAAAAATGAACACTAACAAAATAATTAAAGAAAATTGGATAATTAAAAAATAAACAAATGAAAAAAGCAAATTAAATACAAATTAAGAGTAATTTTTAAAATATATATATTTAAATTATAATAAATATCAAGTTAAAAACAAATAAAAATGTTTAAACATATATTTAAAAATCATTAAAATTATATATATAAAAATTAAAAACATTAACAAAATTGAAAAAAAAAAACTTTTGGAAAAAAAATAAACAAAAAAATCTAAAAAACATTATAACAAATTCAAATTTTAAATTAAAAAACAAAAAACATTATAAAAAATTAAAAATTAAATAAAATTTTTAAAAAAATATTGGCCACCCTGGCCCCCAACTGGCAAAGGTCGAGGGGTTGTCACAAGGATCGACGGAGGGGCGTAAAGGCCCGCTCTACCGGCCCTTAATCGGCCTCCGCCATCCAGGGGCGAGGGGATATCGCAAGGGGCGTCGAGGCTCGCTCCACCAACCAGGGACCTAGGGGTCGCTGCAAGGATCGGTGGAGCGGGCGTTGAGGCCTCTTCGCTGACCCTTGTGGTGGTCCCTAGGCTCCAGGTTGGTGGAGGAGAAATCCAGGGATCGACCTTCGCCAACCGAGGGCCCAGGGGTCGCCGCAAGGGTCGGAGCGACCTCAACGCCCCTTCATCGACCCTTGCGGCAATCCCCCACTGGCAGAGGCAGATTCTCCTGCCAGGGGCAGAGGGGTTGCCGGAAGAGTTGGCATATTGGCCTCAACGTCCCTCCACCTTGTAGAGGCCCCTCAACCACCCCAGCTCACAGAGATCGATTACTAGCCAGTGGCCAATGGGGCCAATAATTTTTAGTTTTTTTAAAACGTTTTTTCAATTTTTATTTTTGTTTTAATGTGTTTTTATAATTTCATTTCAATTTCTCTTAAAAAGAAAATCGGATTTTTTTAATTTTTTTTTTTAAATGTCTTTTAATTTTATTTTTTTTATTTTTATATTTGATGTTGTTTATTTTCTATTTTCTATTTTCAATTCTAATGTTTTTTTAATTGTATGCTTTAATTTTGTTTAATTTTTTTTGTTATTTTTACTTAAAATTTTATGTGAATCAGTTTTTATGGAGCAAAAAAATAAATTAAATGTCATTATCTTTGGATACAAAATTAATAAAAATTTCATAAAATTTATTATTTTTCCAACTTTTTTTTATTCGTTTTTTAAAAAAAAATCGTTTATTTAACATGTCATTTTTAGTGAAAACTTCTCGAAATATGTATTTTTTTAGTTAACTTTGCAAAAAAATTATTAAAATTTTCATTTAAAAAAAAAAACATTGCAAAGAAAAACAAAAAAACACAAGTTTGGAAAACCATTAAAAGCCAAACATCTTAGGACGAAATATAAGAAGAGGAATAGGACAACTTGAAAAATGGTTAAATAATCAACATTTAAAAAAAAATTGTGCATACTTAGAACATAAGAAAATTTAAAGTTTTAAAAATATGTCTAAAAAAAAATATTGATGTTACTTTCAAAATCTGCATGAAAATCACCAACATTTAAAAAAAATTATCCATACTTAATATATCAAAAAAAATTAAAGTGTCCAAAATAAGCCCAAAAAAACGGTTGACGTTGCATCAACGCTTTTCAAAATTGACATAAAAATCACTAACATTTAAAAAAAATGCGCATACTTAATACATAAGAAAATTTTATGTGTCAAAAGTATGTTCCAAAAAAAAGTGTATTCTAAATCAACATTTTCAAAATCGGATGATTTTTTGCAACACTAAAAAAGTGAGGACTCGGTTCAATTCCTATTTGATATGTTACTTTGTTCATTGTCTACCATTGGAGGAATGGTCAAGGCATTGAGAAATATTTGTGGTTCTTTACCTTATTTTTGAAGGAGACAAACATCCTTGGGGGTTGTTCTCCTGTTAAGGCCCTCCATGAACTTCATCATCAAAAATTTCCTCATAGATGGCCATAAATAGTTTTTGTTCCTTACATTTATACCTTGGAGAATATTTCTTATCACGATGGTAGAAAATACCCTTGAGTTGGCTTTCTCCAATATGACTATCATCTTGTCAACCTTGAGGGGTCCCGCATGTTGTTGAGGGACCACCACATTTAGATAAGGATGTGAGCAAAGTTAAGACATTCAGACTAAGCATGGGACACAACTTGAGCAAGAATACCATGCTTAGTAGCCTCCAACCAAAAGGAGCATGATAATTTCCTCCTTAATACCATTAATAAAACATTGTTTAAAAAGTCATCAAATAAAATATATGTTCAAAAGTGTTGATGTATCGTTCCACCATGCCTATTTGATGTGATTTGGTAAGTTGGCCCACAAAACTAATGTCTTGAATAAAGTATGCAAATATGGATTTCACAAATTACTGCCATGTAATGAACCTTAGAAAGGATTCTTACACCATTATCATTATTGACAACATTTTATCAAGATATAGAACATTGATTCAAAGTTTCAATACATCATCATCCATTATTGGTCGAGGAAAAAGTATTGTTCCATTTGGGAAAGTTTCCATATATAAAGCATAAAACTTATTCATCTCAATTTTAGGTAAGTGATGCATCAAATTGTGCAAAGAATTAAAAAGGAATGGTCATTATTATAACCTTCTCCTTCATCAACATGCCTACCATTATTAGAGCCTTCACCATAGAAATCACCACCACCCTCATGCTTACCCTTGAACTTTTTTATCTTATCCAACACAAAGGTCAACTTGTGCATTGAGGGTAGTCATGTCAAGCTCAATTATTTTCAGTGTGTGTGAAAATGAACCATTTTCTTGAGGTCTTCCATGGTTGACATGTTGTGGTGTGGGTCATGGGACCAGACAATCCACCTGGAAGGTTATCCAAGGTTACCCAACCTAAAAATGGCACAAGAGGAATCTACAAAAATGGATCACAAGCAACTATCCTAGTGGATCCACACACAAAAAAGGTTAGTGGAGAGCTGGACCATTGTAATCAATGTGGCATAAGGAGGGAGTCTTTTAAGTTCAATCTCTTGTAATGGAAGAGGTAAGCCCTAAACAACTTTTTTTATTTTCTTTATTTATTTTCTCTTTTGTTAAATTAGATGTTAAATATGATTGTTATCTAAGCATATTGCACTAACCAAATTCTCATGTCCATGATATTGCAAATTATGGAGAAATTGTGTTCCTATGTTGCAAAAGCTAGAGCTTGAAGGGCCCCAAATATAGGAGTTTCAAGTGTTATAGCTTTCTAATATATCTAAGGATTTTCAACAATAATACCAACACTAAATATTTCATGGCACTGAGGATAGACCATACCCTTAGTTGTGCTACCCAATTATGTGTTATATTAAGTGATCACCCCAAGCTTTGTTGGAAGCTTATGTTTGGTTGGTTTTAGGCCTAAGGGAATTTCAATATACCCAAGGGTAAGTGGAAGATAAATCCATATACAGGCAATCTTTAATGTGGTGCTCCTTGAAGCAATACCAATCGAGGTTACAAGGGTGTCCAATCAAAGGATTCCCACTTTTATTTTGTGTGGTCTTTCCCAACCACAAGTTTACCTACCAAACAATAGATCCATGTTATGTAAAGGTGTTGGAACACATATGTAGCATAAAGCAATTCTAAAAATTGAGCATATGTTGCATGAGAGTGCTTTAATACCATACCACTTGTGGTGTTCCTTGATAGCTGAAACAAAATATTCATAGTAAGATTGACAAAAATAAGAAATAAAATAAATATAATCAGAGTATGATAATAGCAGTAGTAAGAAAACCTTTATTCATACTTAGAATTGAGATCAATGATCACTTGCCTCTTCGATGGGGAAACCTCAAACTAAGCAGAGCTACAAACACAATAATATTCACTTAGAAATAGATTACATAGCTTCTACTACTATGTATAGCTTTTGATTAACCAAAACTCTAGCCACCTAGTGGACCTGCATTGATGAGGCATCAACCACAAACTAATGGACCTTCTTTAATGACCCCAACTTACATTTATTGATTTCACACTCTACTACCTTGTGCCATTTATTTAATAAAAATATCCCCAATACATTAAATAACAACCTATTGTCTTAACTAAGGGAGTTAGGGTTGGAACATAATACCTTGTAGGGATTTGAAGTCATAAATATTAGAAGGTCGATATACCTAACCAGTTGACAAATGACCTTTGGGAAGAGCTTAATTAAACTTCTAAGCTTTGATATAGATTAACCTATATGAAAAGAAACCTTTTGAGAGCGAAGGTTAAAAAGGCATTGAGGCTCGTGACAAATGCACTACTTAACAAGAGCCAACATGCTCTCAAGGAAAATCCAATATTGCATCGGGAGGCTCAAAAATTCAACCCAGATTAAGAAGGAAGGTATGCAAACTCGTCAACTAAAAGTTTTCATTTTATTCCAACAATATTATTATGGTAGTGTAACCCACCCACATACCATGCATGGCCACCTCGATAGCATTTTTTTCTTCCTTAAAGGCAAGCTAGGAAAAGCCATTTGACAAGGTTCAAGTGATTGATAAGGCTCCTAGGCCACTTTAACCCAAGCCTTGAGAAGAAAGCCTAGGGGGACTCCCTTTACAAAGTAATCTAACATATTTTGACATTGTAGGCTATTATAAACAATAAAGTATTCACTAACAAAAAATTCAATAGCAATTTCAATAATAGGAATCTCAATTCCTTGTGGTAAACATTTGGTACAAACTTGCAAGGAACCTTAGACAACACCATTATTGTAACTAGAATGCACTTTATAAAAAATCCTTGCAAGATATATAGAGGTCGAGGGGCCATTTTCCCCTACTAGCCTTCTGAAGGATAATCCAGGGCATCTAGGCTATATCCCAACAAAAGATATTCTCAAACCTATTGTTAATCTCTAATGAGACAGTGAATATATATAGTCAAGACAATGAAGCTCATTAAAATATCATGAGAAAATTCAGGAAAGGTGAACCCTAACAAGGCTAGAACCTCCTCATATATCCATATGCTTAAGACAATAGCAATAATATAACAAAAGTACATTACATCATTTTTCATTGATGTTTTTTAACATCAATGAAGACTTCTAATATGTAATGTAATGAACATTTTCATCAAAACATATAATGAAAAATGAGCATTCACATTGGATTAGAATCAAAATTGGTTGGAAGGGAATTAAGATTTCTTTACAGTTGGACGATGTGATGGAATTTGGCTCAACCCAGTTACATCTATCTCTCTCTATCTAGCTTCTCACTCACCCTCATCAAAATAATAACTCATACCAAGCATTTCCATACCCTCTCTCCAATTCATCACTACTTACATCTCTATTCCCACTACTACATGTCAAAATTTGGCAAGTCCATCCTTTTGTTCTAGGTTTCATGTTAGTATTGGTTTTGGGTTGGACTCATCAGTTTGAAGGTTAATGATTAATAAGTGTATGTGAGGTCTTAATGGTTGAGAGTCCATGTTTCCTCCTATGAGGTCATAGGTTCAAATCCAGAGGGGTTTAGAGTATATGCACCTCAATAGACTTTAGCAATCAAATTGTTGGGCTAAGCCATGCCACTTGTCCCACAAACAAAGAAGTCTCATTCAACGATATGGTGTCTAGCTTGGTCATATTATTATTATTATTATTATTATTATTATTATTATTATTATTATTAGTTTGGATCAATAATGAAATTAAAATGAGTTGTTGGAAATTTGGAAATTATGTTTTTCTTCCTACTCTCTCCTCCCTAAAGAGGATTTATCCTCCATATGTATGTTAGATTAAATATTTTTATCTATGATATTGTTATTGGTTCTTAGAATGAGCTTCATCTTTCCTAAAATAACTACTATGATAGAAAAAAAAAAATATTAGGAAATTTTAAAAAAGGTTGTCCTTGTGGTTCTATAAAATGGGATATGTTTGTAGATTCCCCTACTATGTTTGGTCAACTAACCATATTATGAGAAACAACGCCCTCTTAGATATACCTAAGTCAACTTTCTTTCAATTTACTAAATAAAGTTTCAAAAAGAAAAGAAAGACAATTTCTAATGTGATCATTTAGTGCCATGCTTTGTGGGACTTCTCATTTGTAACCTCAACACCACTTTCTTGAGGAGTGTAGGGATACAATGAGAGGAGGGTGGGGATGAATTAGATAAAAACCCTACATATAAATTCTAATTTTGAATTTGTTGTACATTTATGTATACTTCAAATATTATAGTGCAAAAAATATCTACAATTTTAGTTTTTCACACATTAGAATAAATTTCAGGTCTAAAATGGGGCTCTTAAAAAATAGTAAAATAGTAAAAACATATGTCATATCACAGTTTGAGTTAAAGGTGTTATCTAATGAAAGTTAATCTATGTTATCTAGTTGCTAAATAAAATAGTAAAAGCAAACGTCATGTCACACTAAGTTAAAGGTGTTATATAATGAAATTTAATCTACATTGTCTAGTTGCGAAATTGAGTTAATAATACAAAATTAAAAGTAAGAACCAAAAATAATAATGAAAGGATTATATTTTTACATACACATTAATAATAATAATTATGAAATAAATAATTATTATTATTATATGAAACAAATTAATATGTTATTATATATTGTATATAATTTCTTTGTATATAAAAATTAATTAATTTACAATATTAATATATGATTTTTGGTACACACCTTAATAATTATTATTATTATTATGAAATAAATAATAATTATTATTATTATTATTATAACATGAAATGTTTTTATTTGGCTAAGAGCTCTTCTTTCTTGAACGTAGAAAAATATGTTAACAACCCAAGAACTAGAGGCATTTGGCAGGAGTGAAAGCTTACCCCCTTAAGGTCCGCTAGCCTGAAATTCCATGTGGCATGGTTTTCCTTAAATAACCTTGATGAATCAATATACATTTGTGAATAACAGGTCACTAATGGTTGTCCCCACTGCTAGTTTGACAATAGAGTTATGATAGGTTTTCCTACTCTTTGTGTGTGTGTGTGTATGTGTTAGATTTGTTAATTATATTTATTGTTATGTAATGATGATGATTAACATTCACTAAGACCTATATGGTCTACTGGACCTTAAGAAGGTAAACAATTAATCGAAATTCTTTGTTACTTTATTTTGTATGCTCAAAAAGTAGTGAGAAGCATTCCGAGATCTCCATAGTTTTAAGGTTCGTATTGTGACAAACATTTTGAAAATTAGATCGAATTTGAATATAAGATGGACAATCTAAGACAAAATCATTTTCATCTTCCGCCCTCTTAGTATCGCTAAGGTGACAGAATCTTTCATCCCGTGTGTTTTGGGAATTGACCAATGCTCAATTTCACCATGAAACTCATGACATTTAGTGTTTATTTTAGAAACGTTTATTTTCTTCTTAACACTAGTCAAGGCCAATAGATTTTTTCTATTTTCAAAATTTGAGATATCACTTCTTTATAATATCTTGGTTTCCTTTTTCCGTCTAACTCTTTATCAACCCACAATTTTTCCTTAAATTTTGAACCTATAATACTTTTAATATATCCTTATTTTAAAAAAAATATATAATATAATCTTTGGTTATATAATATATTCATATTCTTCATTTATATAACATATATTAGATATTATATAAGCTAGTTATATTGTTGTTGTATAGTATAATATATAATACATTTTTTTGGTATTATTATACATTAGTTAGTTATTCTGGTTATATATAATATATTTTATAATGGTTAAGGTTACGATTTTAATTGTTGTGAGACTTTTTTTTATACACTCATAGTGATAATATAAAATATTATGTTTTTAGCATTTTAAGAATAGCTATCATATCTCTTAATAATATTTCTGAGATTTGAACCACGTCTATATTTCTGAGATTTGAACCACGGCTAGGTTTAACCATAGTGGTGTTGGTATTACATTGATCTCAATGGCTATTAGAGTCTTCACATCGTGTCCTCTTTGGAGTGTTGCAATTCTAGTTTCTTTTAAATTTTTCTCTTCTTGAATTTTCCTTCAGCTCTCAACTCCAGCAAGGGTCAAGTATTTCAGGTGTCTTCAAGTATTTCATGTGTCTTGTGATTCCTCATAAAACCACCAATGGCCCTGGGGACTATTAGAACTCCAAACCTTGCCCCAAGTCTTGACTAAAAAAACACAAAGGTAGTAATGTCTCTTGCTGAAAACCCTAGCTAAACAACAAGAGTTTCCAACATGAGTGTGTTCCAATGACTCTCACTACTCAATTGTAGGACCCTCCCACATATGCTACAACATTGATCATAGCATCAACACAATATTTGCACAAGTATCCTGATTTCCCAACAACTTTTCACAATGGCGACATGAATTTTTGTCCCTAAATTTGATAAAGCCCTAAATGGAGATAGCGTTGACTCTTAGATTTAATCTAGAAGCCTATTTCAAAATCCAACCTACTTTGATTAGCACTCAAAGGAACATTGTAGTTGAAATCCATATAGCAGAATAAGCCTCAACATCATGGAAAACACACCAAACACCTCGGACCTCCTACCATCCACTCTTTGAATCCTTTCAAAGACAACATCTAATTGGTTCTACATGTTAGGGCACAAGGAAGTAATTCTAGCGCAAAGGCTACAACTCTTGTAGAGTCCTTGGTAGTGATTCTAATAGTTCATTGAGGAATTTATTGGTGTCTATCAAACTTAAGGCAAGGAATTCTATAGATACTCTCGACATCAAGATCAATTCCAGTTTGCTTCCTTACATCAAAAGCAAACTAGAACTCTTCCTCATGTCTTCATTGAATCATGCTTTCAACCAACTTCCATAATCGAAACTAAGGATATTCAACCCTTCTAGCAACTACCACAACACTTGAACCCAAAGGGCTTTGCTTCTCTGCTCCTTTAAATCACCATTGTTTTTTCTCTTAACACTTTCAATGTTGCCTAGGGTTGAGGATGTAGGCCACATTAAGGGATTAAAACTATCCCAAGGGGTGTCCAAGCTCAAACAAGCCTGACATAATCCTTGTGATAAGCATCCTTTGTGGGTTTAGTGTTCTTCCTTCCAATAAGCAAGTTGGCCACGACCTAGGCTCAGCATAATCACAAATAAGAAAAAAATATGTTGTCTGCCAAGGAAAGTGCTAACATCACTCTTATCATCAATGGTATGGGCATTGATGATGAATGTCACATGTTGCAAGGCCAAAGAGCAAAATATCTCCTTGATAAACCACAAACTCATCAAATAACATACCCCTACTACAATGTTCACACAAAGGGTTTTGCTTCTACTTCTTAAACTACCAATGGTTTTGCTCCCGATACTATCAATGTCGTTGGCTAAGGGTAGTGCAAACATTTATCTTGCTATCGATGGAACGGGCATTATGGTGATGAATGTCACATCTTGCATGGAAAAATGTAGGCACGCTCCTTGTTAAACTACAATATGTAATCAAGGAACCTACCCCCAAGGAATAGCGAAAGGAACTTGAGTTCCATGATCCCAGTTCCTCCAACACTTCGTTGGGCTTCCTGGCTCAGCGTTAAACTAATCTCAAGCAATAAGCTCTCTTCACTCACATTTTCCAAATGAAGGGGAAGCACAAACAACTCATCATGGACATTGGTAGCAGAAAGGACCTTAACTCTTGATGGTTAATCAACTCACCCTAATACACTACCTCACCACATCCATAGCAATGTCATCTTGGATGGGTAAAGGAAGCATATTTTTCCGCACCTCACACATAAGTGCTATCACACCTTATCTCATTTTTTCTATTGTACCTTTCATTGATGCAGTTGATTTTTTATTATGCACTATTGAATTCTTGCGACATCCATCTTAACAAGTGCTACCAAATTTGACAGGGGTCACAATGTGATGGATTTTTTAACACCTACAAAGTTTGCAATGACCATAAAAGCTACCAAATTACATCTTCTCTCCTTTAACCAAGGTGGCTCATTGTTAACCAAGACAACATCCACAAATTAAAAGCTCCATGTTTTATCTCAGTGCCCATTCCTACAACAATATCATACTGTTTATTGCAGTGTCCAAACTTCCAACATAGAGGTGCCGATCCACGC
Source organism: Pinus tabuliformis (assembly GCA_031772625.1). Classification (NCBI taxonomy): domain Eukaryota; kingdom Viridiplantae; phylum Streptophyta; class Pinopsida; order Pinales; family Pinaceae; genus Pinus; species Pinus tabuliformis. The sequence goes on from CM062817.1 coordinate 870,615,450, forward strand.
AGAAAGACTGCATCCCGCTCTTGCATACACTTTAGAGATGAGCAAGATGTCATTGCATCTTTTTCAAGAACACCCTATCCATGGTTCCCCTTCCCAAACGAACATACGGGGTATAACTTTTGTCTACCATTCAACAACACATGGTAATCATGAATCCCTAGTAACGAAGGCATTTCTTTTTCTTGCCAGAGACCAATGATTGCACTACGTCGCCTTTGAGCAAAGTTTCATCACCTAGTATTTGACGACAAACACATTCACCCTACAGCCTATGCTATCCTTGTTGGACTGTGAACACCATCAGCAGAAAACGTGAATGATTTCTTCTCAGCAAGGAGAGATTGATGAGGATTAGTAACAACGCCAAATAGCAATGACCATATTTCTAGTGGTAACTCGTAATCACTTTTAGCTCTCTTTCTTTGAATGAATTTGTAAAAAACTAAGAGATAAAATGTTTGCAATCACTTGTGCATGTAGATTCTAATTTTGGACTCTACGTACGATAAATATATTTAATGGATTATAGTTTACAGCATATGTATGGTATGGGAAACATTCTCTCATACTTGCATACATTCTCTCATGTTTCTTGTGTATATATTTCTTTTATTGTTGGTATTGTGCTCATATCACATATCCTTCTCTTACTATAGTGAAATCCCAGGATTTCATTCCCCATCAATATCCTCCTAATCTTGATAGTAATAAACAATGTCTTGCTATAGTGAACTATAAAACAGATGCCCAATAGCACTATCAAAGGTTTTCAAACAGCAATACAGAGAATAACTGGCTTCAAAATTTAGAAAACCACCACTTATAGCATTCCCATCCTAATCTTTAATCAAGGAAAATTGTACTTTTTACATTTTTGCTACATGATTAAAAACAATGCTTCCAGACTGTAAGATGCAAAGTCTTTGATGAAACAAGAGTTTTCATATATTCTCTTATAAACCTGTACAATAATGAAATAAAATACAAACCCTTCTATTATACAAATTCCATCGTCAAACTTCGAATTTCTATCAAATATTAAGAATGTCTTGCTCCTCGCTGGCACTCTAAGATACCATAAGAATCCTAAAGTGTTGCCAGCATCCAGAAAGTCAAAACAAATGATATTGAAATCATAAACCAGCTCAAAAATGCCATAATTATAGCAGCTTCATAACTGGCACAAGGATTACTTTTACACATTGACATATCATTTCCAATGAGGACAACAACACCCGCTGAGGCACAAGCAGCCGCAAACGTTAATGTTGCAGTAACCTGAAATAGTAATTTCTTAGAAGGCTAACCAAAAACAAAAGCCAACAATATTTTACAAAATGAACAATTGCTCAAAACATCAGAGAAGTAATTTAACAGAAACCCACGAGTCTTATTATAACATGTAGAAAATGCTTGAAAAATATCCTTACCCCATCACCAACAACAAATATGCTAACAAGAAGGGGATTTCGTAGACTCCGTTTCACGAGCAGTGCATACACATCAATGACAGCCAGCGCTAGACTCCACAAGCACTGCAACACTGTTGCTGCAAGAAGATAACTGTGCCAAAGAGATACAAGAAGCAATATCATGTGTTAATGCAAATGTACATATACATGTTTATAAAATAAAGAACATTCCTGACTGAAATCCTTCAAAATGTATCATTTTCAAACTTTTTATTACTTCCATGTTTGCCATTTTTTTGCACTACCTCTATATTCCATTAAAGTGCATTGACATAAAGAGTTCTGGTTCCAAGTCCGAAGTGGCCAAATCCTTGTATCCCTCCACAATTGACAATTTAAGTTATTTATCAACTTGACCTCTGGGGAAGCACTGTTACAGGTCATTTTGTCACATCTGATCAAATGGCCTGGAAACCGGATCAATCAACATCCTTCACAAAAAGTCCAAGTTTCTGGGTTAATCAGCGCAAAAACCTAGTTTTTGGACACATCGTACTCTCTTCTAGCAACCTGCACTGTTGCATGTTGCATAACTGAGCACCTGCACTGACCAGCGCATGTTGCCTTTGCTGAAAAGTGTGATGGTTCTAGAATTTTGGGAAAAATAAAAAATAATTTCGAATCTTCTCTTTCCAGAAGCTTCTAAAGTGGTTTTAACCATTTACTATTGATTGAGATCTCGAACTCCTATCTTAGAGGTCTTATCTCTTATCCCTAGAGCTTATCCTCCTTCATATGTGGATCTAAGTCCTAGATTGGTAAAACCCAAACTACCCTATTTACCCTATAAATTCACTGCCTCCCATAGAGTTGGGTTGGCTTTTGGAGACTCTTAGCTATGCCCTGATGCTGTTGCTTTTTACCTAAGGATCCATTACCATCCTTGAGTTGTGATTGAAGGCTTGCTTTGTGGCTAAGGAAGGACAAGTTTGGTGGGAGACATCTACATGGTCAAGATCTGTAAAAGGGTTGTAATCTTCTCCTACATTTCATTAATACAAAATGCTTTGTTTTCCTATACTTATGTCTATTTGATGCATATGTATTTCAATGCCTTCTTGACTCATTGATTAGAGATATTAGTCTATGCTATTTGTATCTTGTAGTTCTCGTGCTTGTTATAGTTGTTTTGCAGGTTCCATTTATAGCAATTGGAGCTGGAGCTAAAGTTCACAAGCAGGGAGAAGAGGAGAACTTATGTTGGACTCCAGGTAGGTCTTTCCTCCATGTTCTAATTTCTCTAAGGAAAACACAAGTCTTTTGTTTCTATTGTTTCTAGATCAAAGTTTCAAACCACTACATCTAGGGAGTTCACTTCTGTCCGCAGGAGAGAATTTTCCGTCAAACAAGGACAAATCACAAGATTGTATTTGTAATCTTCACTGATGCCATTAGTCACAAGCAGTAACAGCTGGACACAACCAGCCAGAAAGTAGAGGGGATGGTGACAGCAGTAACAGTAAGGTGTGTTTAGCGCTCTGTTAGAGGGGAATCCTGACACATGGATTGGATATATACTTTTGTGCAGAAGCAGAAAAACCTTCAGGATACAGGATTTTAACAACAGCTTTAATGAAAGGCTAACAAGCACAACTAGGATTATTGTAGCATAAAAACAGAGAAGAACAAAAATCATGGTTTATCTCCACAAATCAATGAATCATGCTTTGTGAATGCTATTTTTAATAGAAAGGATTTTGAAAGTGACAACAAATAATGTTGGCAATTCATTAGAATAGAAATCTTGGTAGTTATGCATCAATGCTCTCAAAGGGGCCATATTATCACATAAAGAATGATGTTTCAGACTTTATTTAGTGCTATATTTTGGGCCCTGCATTGTCAGTCAAGCTTATGCTTTTCACTAAAATTCTGGTGTGTTATGTTTTCTATCTGAGGAAAAATTCATAACAACCAAGAATAATGCTGTGTCAACTCACAAGCAGGGAATTTCTAATTGTTACGGATTAATGTTGTAAGAAAGGTGAATGTTGTATCAAAATAAGTTCACGTACAATATGATTTCTCAAGGAGAAGATAAACAACCATCAAATTACCTTGATTAATTTAAGACATCATTGATGTACTCATTAAAATCATTTACTGACATTTACTACTTACCTGCGTTACTATCACTTAATGCTAGTACTAGTTATAATATTAAAAGCTACAAGTACAATAAAGTAAGAATGCAATATGTCAATTATGTCTAATTCTACATGTTGCCAGTGGCCACTCAAAATGCAAGCCCATTTAGGCACTTTATAAGTTCCTCTTAAGAGTATTATGATGCATCTTAGGACCAGGGATATGCTTCCAGGCTCCAGCTACTTGGCTTATCTTCAGTAGAAAAGGTTTTTTCTTGGCTGTTCGGTACCTTTAAAATTTCAGAGTCCAGACCCCCAAGTGATTGTGAACGGAAGTAAGGTTTATCAGGTGTAACCCACAAATTAGTGTTTGAACTTTGAAGTGTCGTCCTGCAAGGAGATTGGACACCTTTATTGACATTAGGGACAAGAATCCACAGAAGAATCTTTGTATTGAATCACAAAGTAAGAATGTTTCGAGCTTAAAACTTAAAAGAAAAAAAGCTTGCAGGTGTACTGATTATAGGCACCGTAGTGGAAACTGTGCTCCAGTCCTCATTGCTGCCATTTCAAATCAAGTTTTACTGCTGAATTTACTTTGATATGTGTCCCTAAGATTGGTGATAAAACACTCTTTACCCTGCATTATTGGCTATGTAATATTCAAGGGGATTGGTGCTTGTGGATCCTTGGGAACATTATCATTGATGGCAGCTTTAAACTTCTGTTTGTAGATCAGATTCTGTGCATGTACATGACTAACATTCACATGAAAGGGGCTGCCAGCAGTATGATCCAGCAATGTGATTAAGATGGAACCTTCAGATTATAATGATAAGAAACAAGTGTCTTAGTCTAAGTCACATGGCACGGACATGGAGCACAAACGGCATGTTGATACGAGTATTCAACACAAGACACACTGACTCTGGAAAGAAGGCATGGGGAACAGGTACAACATCAATAATGATGAAACACAAAGAATTAGAACATTCAATATACATGTCATAAAATAGAAGTTTAGATGTTAGAACCATAAACTGCAGTTTTTGCATTATGACATTTGATGCCATCAAAATAAAAATGTATTACATAATACTGAAACCATAGATGGAAGACTCTCATAGCTCGTCATTGTTGAAGTCAAAATCTTCAAAATCACCACCACCACCACTGCCCTCTCCTCCACCCCCCTCTATATCAAATCCAAGATCTGCATTTGCTGGTGTGGAGGACAAAACCCTTCAGAAGAGCACCATCATCAGAAGCCACCAACTCTAGCATTAGTTCATTAAGATCCAAGTTGTCTAATGCCAACTCAACACTGTTGTCCAAATCCATATCATCAAGAAACATCTTTCACGCCTTGGTATTTGACATGTGTTTGGCATGTGTCATATTTTAGAAGTTAGAACACATCAAACATGTGTTCAGAGTGTGCACTTGAGAGATGTGTCTTATTACTCAGGTCCTAACTTTGTTGTAATGGACAAACATTAATAACAATAGTTGTGTTAAGAAGGTGAAGTTTGGGTTTTGGGTTCTAGCTCCAGTGGTTGGGAACACGGTTTGTTCTCCCCTCCACTCAGGTTCAATTCTTGCAAAGGGACATGTTGGCCTGCTGTGATAAGGCTAGAAAGGTAGACAACCCCTAGATAGAGGTTCACGCCCTGTTGAATTTTGTAGCTATGGTCAGTCTTCATAATTAATATTTTTAGCCTTTGATTTATTTTATAATGATAAATATAGGACATGTTCTTCATGCCCTTGTCAAAAGAGAAAGTTTAAGGCATGTTCTTCGTGTCCTTTTCAAAAGAGAAAATTTGAATTTTTGGCTCCAAACAAGCCAAGTCGGCCCCAGTCAAAGAGGCACCCATTCGGCCAGCTAAAAATGTATATATAAGGCAATCGACATCCTCTCCCTAACACAATTCGGATCACACATATAACAAAGTATCTTTTGCGATGAAGACAAGGAATAGAAGGCTGAATTTGTCTAGAAGAAGAAGACTGAACTCTCTCTCTCTCCATCAGACCTTGCACATGTGGCATTCCTCACTACAGCTGACTTCACACGTAAACAGAAAGGACGAATTTTCTAAGGCATTCCAGGGCAGCAAGACCGAGGTTCTTGGGTGCAGAAGCAGGCAGAATTTCTGCCCTAGCAGACCAGATCAGGAGGAAGTTCTTGGGCAGTTGTTTGACTTGACTAGGAGGCAGTTGGACCAGGTTTGACCAAGACTACTTTGTTGCTCAGTTTGACCTTGTGATTGACTAGAAGATCTAGGTGTGTCTCTTGTTGAACTGAAGAGTCTCTAAGTAAAAGGTTGTTGGGTTTTCCCAGGGTTAATGCTTGTGTTCTTGTTTGGATGTCTCTTTATGATCTATTGTTGAGATCTTTTGTGTAAGTGCTTTATGACAAATATGAATGCAAGAAAAAGAATAACTAGAGTGTTCCCTCTGAATTTAGCCACAATCTTTTATGCCTGCAATACTCATAGACAAGTACAACCAAGTAAAATATGCGATACCAAAAGTGTGATATCAATTTGTCAATCTAGGGTTTCTAAGCAACAATGGAGGATAGAATCTTAAGGTTTCCAAGTACAAACTCTAGATCTAGTAAAATCAAATTTTCTTCTACTTCAATCATCACTAGGATTTACTATGCACCCCAAATTACCTACAAACCTTAGAAGTGCAGATCAGGGTAAGGGTTTCTATATGACAAGGGTTATCATGTGCCATTTAGGGTTTATAATTATAGATATCAATACCAACATTAATGACTAATAACAAATCTTAGAAATTAGAGACCTTCAAACAATGAAGTCTACACACCCTAGAATTAGATTTCAAAACCTTAGTAAAGTTAAATCAAATTTTATAATAAAAGTGATTATACATACCTTACAAGTTACTTACCTTGATCCTTTAAGCGGAATCTCCAAGATGTCATGACAAGATGCCAAGGTAAGAAGACTGCCTTCAGAAATATTGCAATTTGTAGCTTATTTTGCTTCAATTTCATATAAGATTCTCCACCGATCTTCTAATTCTTGAATTATGGTTGCCTTTTGAAGATTTTTATGGCCCTTTAGTTAGATCCTCACAATAGAGATTGACTGTCATTTCACCACAGACTTTTCAAGGAAGAATTGCTATAGGCTATTCTTCAATATAACATATCTTATAGTCATTCTTTTAGGTCAATGTTTCTTTCAATTTATAGACTTGGTCCTTTGTATATATATGTGTTACAAGACTACCAATTTTGTCTCAGATGTCTCGACCTTTATTTCATTGTATATGATGAATACATGATTGCAAATTAATCTTATACATGGTGACTGTTCTATGCATAGAATCTTGGTTCTCTTGTAGATACTTCTTCTCCAAACACTTATGCACAAAATCTATATTTTGATTGTACATTCGATCATCCACAAATATGACTGTAGTTTGGAGGATTTGGATTACATAGTTCAGACTTTTGATTCACACTTATAGGCCTTGTAAATCAGTTCTAGTACCTCGCTCTTTACATCAGGATTCTCAGCCTTGTGTAGGATACTAAATTAGTTTCCCGATCCTTCAGAACAGGGTTTATATGCCCTTCAACAAACTTTGTTTTTCTTGTCCTAACCATTGTAACTAGGGCTTGAGATTATGCCCAGAAATCAGAACATTTTCTTTCCTTAAGGAGCTCGGTCCTGGATGATTGTTTTCCTTGCTAATTTTGAAGCCCAAGTGACCTTCTTTCTTCCCTTAAGTGAACCTCGCTCTAATACCATGTTGAGAAATCTAGGGCTTCTTATTAAGATGATTTCTCTTTCACTTGACAATTTCTTGTGATTAATTCTTACTTTTTCCTCTTTGTTATTATATGTTTATCATCAAGACAATTGCCAGAACTTCAAAGACAATAAGAGAACATAAGGTATAGGCACTCAGCTAGGGCAAAACCCCTAAGGAGGGGAAAACCCAATCAAACTCTTCTAGTGTAGATTCAAATCAAGATGAGATAACCAAGACCTCTTGACTAAAACAAGAACTCTTCTCCATCCACCAAGTCGACCTCCTTATGACAACATAAATCTGCTTCAGTTAGAATCTTCGACCTTTACTACAACACTGTTTCCCTTGTTCCTGCAATTCACATAGGTGGCAAACTCGGAAATTTTAGCCAGGAATATTCTTTCTATTCAGATTTCATCCTTCATTACTTCTCTTCAAAACCGCCTTTTCACACTTCAAACTGCAGCCCTCTTCGAACTTCAATTGCAAATCAACCTCATGAATCAAATACCTCTAAAACAGGGCGAGTATGGTTGTTATATATAGAGGTTGGAGTCTATACTCTTGAGGCTGACATGATGAAATTGAGGCCAACTTGCGAGGAAGCCAACTTGGTGGAGGACACACACAAAAAATAAATTTTCTTTCTTGACCTTAAGGAGCCCAAGAAGGGTCTCTTACAAAAATGACTTTGACTTTGACTCAACAAAAATCCTAGCACACTCAATGGGTGCTTTGATCTATTGACCATTGACCCAAGCATGAAACCCATGCTTTAATAAGTCAATAAAAAATTACTTTATAAATAATTTTTCTTTTCTTTCTTTTGACAAATACAAAACACAATTATGAAGGTCGACACTAGTTACATTCTTCAACAAGTTGAGCACGAGGAGCACCCAAATGAATTGGCACTTGCGAATAGGTATGTCCCAGAGGTTTCTTATTATGCTCCCATGGGATTTGGAGACAGGTATATTTCAGATGAGGATACATCCATCTGGGATCTAGGTTTAGTTGACACGAGTGGAGTGGATACAAGAATCCCAGGTTGGCATTGGGATCCAGGGGGGCTTTCCATCATATACCAAAGGTGCAGGATGACTATGGTGTTGGTGGGATGGTTGACCCAATAACCGAGCGCACACATTCTTTAGGGGAGTTTAAGTCAACACTAGTAGCCAGTCGGTTATGAACAGACTGTTGAGAAACCTAAGGGGCAACAAGTGTAGGTGATTTCTCTTACTTTGATAACTGCTTGTGATGTATTTTTACTTTGCTTGATTAACTTCTTCTTTCCTTTATTATTATTAGTGTTGTCTATCATCAAACAGCTACCAAATCATAAAGAACAATGAGACACTAGGACACAAGATATAGGCGATCAGCTAGGGCCAAAACCTCTCCAACTGAGAGGAAAACCCACCAGGATTCTTCTCTTCTTATAGAACTTCAATCGACGAATTATAAGACCTATGACCCTTGACCAAGACCCTCCAAGACCAAGTCATCCTTTCTTCTTGATGAGCTTTCCTTCCACAGCTTCCAGCAACAACCTTCGAACTTCTAGCAACTTCGACCCCAACAACAATTTCTGCAACTTTGACCTAGCAGCTTCAGCAACTTCGACCTAGCAGCTTCACAGCTTCGACCTTAATGCAGCTTCAACAGCTTTGACCTAACAACTTCACAGCTTCGATCTAGAGGCAGCTTCAAAATTTCGTCTAGCCCAAAAACTGTAGAAACCCCAACGAAAGAGAGAGAGAGGGGCGCCCAAATGGCAAAAACTTCAATCTTGATCTTGTTCTTCTTCTTCATCCTTTTCCAGCTTCTATCTTGAGGAGATCGAACTTTCTTGAGTGAGTATGCAAATGAGGTCAAATTCCTTCTTATTTATAAGCTTGTGAGGGGTACAAATTGCTATCTTGAAGTTGACTTGTCCTTTCATGGCCGACTTGATCTGTGTGCCATGACAAGGTCTTGGAGGGTCTTTTGACTCAATAAACTTTTCTTTACAATATGTAACATGCCCAAATAAGTCTTCAATACATGACAATGACTCAATTGACTTTATGACAAACCTAGAAGCACTCAATGGGTGCTTGACCTAAAAATAATTTTCCCTTGAGCATGAAACCCATGCCTCAAGAATACAAATAATAAAATTATTTTCCTCTTTTCATTAAATACATAAAATCACAATTACATATGCCATTATGAAAACCGAACCTAGTTACATATTTCAACACTCCCTCTTAACTAGGGAGGTATTCATAATCCATACAAGGTACTTGGACATTCTCACATAAGAACAATCAGATTGGTATCCCATTAGTATAGCATCATATCATCCAACATTGTTATATAGCAAGGCCTTGACTAACAGCTCTATCTCTATACAATATCAGAGCACAATGTTGGCAAGACCAATGATTTATAGACACCCTCATCATTGTCTCTCTCGGAACATACCCCACCCGAGTTCTCTCAGAGTATGTTCCACCAGGACTATTCTTATCTTGGATTCCCAATCCTCAAAGAATATCAGTCCTCTACGACTACTCTTATCTTGGATGCCCTACCACATCCTTAAAGAGTATCGGATGTCAGATGCTTACCCAATCCTCCATTCTATCTTCCCAGATGAAGACAAGAATGATGTGTCTATCTCTCCCTCTCAATTAGGGAGGATATGCCCATTCCAGTGAAGGAAGTACCCATCCTATAAAAGGAATGTACCAAGCCCCCTCTTAATCAGGGACTTGACCAAGCTCCCTCTTGACCAAGGACTTGCTTCCAGCAGCTCTTTAGGTGGAGTTCATGGGACAACCAGTGATTTGAAGAGCTCCTCCTTTCGATGTCATGAACTTCTTTTTCTTTATTTAGGAGTCTTCGTCTTTTTGGGACTTCTTCGTAGGGCATCAACCATCCATCACTTTCCTTCATGAATCATGTCAGTCATGTCATCCTTTCATTCATTGGAAAGTGATCCATTAGTCCATATCTGGCCTTTCTTTCATACCTTGCTACCTTCTTCGCATCATGTTTCCTCAGGATCTTTCATCCTACCACATGAGTGTTAGTTGTAGATGACATCTCCAACTCTTCCTTTGGTAGCCCTGAATTAGCCTATCCAGATATTGTTCAAAAATAGAAAATGAACATTAAATCAAAAATACCTTTGTGATGGTCCTTCATCATGACATCTCCTTGCTTGCATCAGCATCCTACATATATATTGACACATCTCTGAAAGATATACAACGTCAAGGGTCTCTTTCTTTTCAGACTTTATCAGGATCTTCATATCTTTCCCATGGAGATATCATAATCCAAACTTCTAGTCCTTGGATGTTGATTGCCTTCTCCATAGTTGCATTTTTCATGATCTCTTCCTTTCTTTATTCACACATTTCCTCCCAGGAACTTCTAATCATAGTTCCTTCGACTTTGTCAACAACCTCATATTTCATATGAGGACATATTATGTTAATTTCATATCCTTTCTTTTGATCATGCTCTTGAGGTAAAGCACTCATTCATGATATCTGCAACCATATGGCATGACTCTATTTTATCAAGTACAAGCATAAATACCTCATCTCTTTCTTTTGGTCCGGCAGCTTCCTTGATTGAAAGAACTTCAATCCCGCTTCTTCCAAAAGGTGAACCTTCCAATGAAGATTCCAACGAAGGATCTTGATCATCCTCATCCTGCAAATGCTCCTTTTGAATGATGTATAATGAGCTCTATACTAGATGACTTTCTTTTTCCCATAAGTACTACTTATGCTTCTAATGAGGTTACCAAGAGCTACATCCTTCTATAGGTGATAACCATAGACTTCTATTTCAGCTATCTTTCATGCTTCTTTATGATGATGTCACAAGCTCTTGCTTTCAATCGTATGCTTCTATGATGCCATCTCCTAACATGATGCATCCTATCATGCTTCTAATGATTCCTACCATGATAGTTATACTTTACAATAGAAAACTTGAAACAAAAACTTGAAAAGAACTAGGTGAGGAAGACTATCTCAATCATAGTAGAGATCTTTTACTTCCTCCTTGAATTTCTTCTTTTCAGCTTCTTCCACTTCTTCAGTGATATGGGCTTCTTCCCTTCCTCTTTTGTTGTTGTCCTTCTTGAGCTTTGGACAATCTCTCTTGTAGTGCCCATATTCATGACAGCCATAGCATTGAACCTTCGACATGTTCTTCTTTTTTTTCTGAGGACCAAGCTTCCCAAACTTCCCTTTTCTTCTAGCCATGGCAACAAATGCTTGAGCTTGCTTGCTTGATCCTACATCGATTTTTGCCTTCAACCTTGTTTCTTTGATTTTGCACAATGACCATAGTTCATTGAATGGAGTAGCTTCCTTCTTCCCATAGATGCTTGATGTGAAGTTGCCCCATTCCTCTGGTAGTGCATTGAGCACTATGGTAGTCATTTCCTTGTCAGACATTATTTCTCCCAACTCTTGGAGTTGGTCTCTTATTTCTAACACCCTCATAAAGTATGAGGCTATTCCTTCTTTTTTTTGATATCTTCATCTTGTAGAGCTTGAGCTTCTTCTTTCGGAAGCTTGACAATTATGACCAATGACTTCATTTTCTATGAGGATCAAATCTATCCTCTTCTTCCATGCAAAAAATTTTGACGACCCAACCAATTTGTTGCTCTCATCGCAATATGAAGTCATTTTGACATATATAGATATAAAAATACTTGTCAAGTGAAGATACTCCTAGATGATAAAATCTTCAACTTGATGCCTTCTTGATTTTGTTGATGATGTAGATAATAGAAGATGTCTTTCCTCAAAATTGATCCTTGGCTCAAAGGGAGATCACAGTGATTCCTTGATGATGATTAAAACGCTTCTTTTCCTATTTTTCTTCCTTCATGACAACGCTAGTTAAACTTGTTTCACAACCTCAAATTTCAGCCTTTCTTCAGAATTTTTGTAATAACCCTAGTTCACACGTGTGGCTAGAAGATGGACAAATTTGCCTCCTTTCTACTTCGCTTGAATTGACTTCTTTTTCTTGTTATTTCAGCTTGCAAAGGAGACCTTTCTTGGCAAAGAAATTGATCCTTGATGGTGGTTGCAATTCGATACTTGTTGCTGCAGAAGAATGTCCTAATACTTCGTACGTGTGGGGAATATAGCCCAGCAAAACAGACCAAAAAGAGCTTCGCTCATCCTTCCAAGAACGCTTCAAGTGTGGAACCCTTCTTTGGATGAGCTAGGGATTTTTCTTTGATGCTCTTAATTATTCCCGTCGAATATGATGAGAGGGTTAGTCCTTCTTGATGATTGATGCTCCTAATGTTTCCACAATGATCTCTTTATACTTCGGCCCTTTTTGTTCATGTTGCCCTTCCTTGATGTAGTTACCTTAGCTCTAATACCATGTTGAGAAATCTAGGGGGCAACAAGTGCAGGTGATTTCTCTTACTTTGATAATTGCTTGTGATGTAATTTTACTTTGCTTAATTAACTTCTTCTTTCCTTTATTATTATTAGTGTTCTCTATTGACAAACAACTACCAAATCATAAAGAACAATGAGGCAATAGGACACAAGATATAGGCGATCAACCAAAGCAAAAACCTCTCCAACTGAGAGGAAAACCCACCAGAATTCTTCTCTTCTTATAAAACTTCAATTGACGAATTCCAAGATCTATGACCCTTGACTAAGGCCCTCCAAGACCAAGTCATCCTTGCTTCTTGATGAGCTTTCCTTCCACAACTTCTAGCAACAAACTTCGACCTTCTAGCAACTTCTCTAACAACTTCGACCCTAGCAACAAGTTCTGCAACTTCAACTTAGCAGCTTTAGAAACTTCGACCTAGCAGCTTCACAGCTTCGACCTAACAACTTCACAGCGTCAATCTAGAGGCAGCTTCAAAATTTTGTCTAGCCCAGAAACTGTAGAAACCCTAACAAAAGAGAGAGAGAGAGAGATCCAAAAGCTTCAATCTTAATCTTCTTCTTCTTCTTCGTCCTTTTCCAACTTCTATCTTGAGGAAATCGAACTTGCTTGAGTGAGTGTGCAAATGAGGTTGAATTCCTTCTTATTTATAGGCTTGTGAGGGGTACGAATTGCTATCTTAAAGCCGACTTGTCCCTTCATGTAGGCCAACTTGATCTTTGTGCCATGACGAGGTCTTGGAGGGTCTTTTGACTCTATTTTGACTCAATAAAATTTTCTTTACAATATGTAACATGCCCAAATGGGTCTTCAATACATGACAATGACTCAATTGACTTTATGACAAACCTAGAAGCACTCAATGGGTGCTTGACCTAAAAATAAATTTCCCTTGGACATGAAACCCATGCCTCAAGAATACAAATAATAAATTTATTTTTCTCTTTTCATTAAATTCATAAAATCACGATTACATATGCCATTATGAAGACCAAACCTAGTTACATATTTCAACACAAACTGCGGGACACATCCTGGCACATCGTTTGTGTGCCAAGTTGCAGGCAAGAATTATTCGGATGAGAGGGTATTGGTATACCACCAGACAGGGCATTGTATGGAGAGGATGCTCTTCCATTGATGTATTAGGCATAGGAGCCACCGAGGATCAACACAGCAATGGCATCCCCTTTAGCATGTGAGGAGTTATGTCACTCAAGTCTACCACGACAGATGAGGAGATATGACTCGGATCATAGTGATTTCACAAGCAAAGTGGCAAATACATTAGCACAAGCGGGATACGAGACGTTACAGGGTGGTACCGCAGTAGGCAATGGTATCAAGTGGTGCACAAAGATATGGCGCAAAGTACAGTGCTATGCAGAGTGCGGGGATACGTGGTTGCATGTAGTAGTATATGATGTTGCACAACAGGATTTTGGAGTGTTGCCTCCAAAGGGATCTCCTTGTTAGTGTCAGTCTTTGCAGCCTTCCTCAGTGATCAAACATGCTCTTACAAAGTGATTTTAAGGTGTCAAGGTCAAATTTTGTCATTTCTGTGAGTCTCCAAGCAAAATTTGGTCACTAGGCATTAGGTCTAGGGTTTGACTTTACCCTTGTCAAAGTTGTCCAAATGTCGGTCCACGTCATTGTTCAGCTAAGTGTACCATCATTCAGAGAGTGGTCATTATCATGTCAAGTCCCACTGGGTCATTTTACACCTTGTTCATGCTTCAGTTGCGCCTAGGCAAGGTTCATTTCCCTCTCCTAGGGTTTTGAAAGCAATTTCTCTTGGATGGTCAAATCATCGACAAAACTTGTATCCTGATGTTCATACACCTTCCCCTATCCTTAAAGTACCTTATCAAACACTTCCCATCACTGAGATCCCCCAAATTCCTCATTTTCACACAAACCCTAGTTTCTTGCTACAACCTGGCAATTTTCTAGGTTGGACCTGTGTTTTGCCTTTTTGGACCCCTTCCCCTCACTCAATCTCTAAGATTACACTTTCCCCTACTTCCTAACATCCCTCCCTACTTCCCAAAATTTCCTCAATAATTTAGAAACTCCCTATCCCCTTCATTTCGCTTCATTTCGACAAATCCCTTGTTCCACACATCAGGATAGGTTTCACTCAAATGAGATTTATGAGCAATAAAGGATGAATTTGGGAAAACTAAGAGACGTTTTTGTCCACAACATGCCAAGGAAGAAAAACCTCCTTCACTTTTTACACAGGTGTCATGGTTTTGGAGAAATCTCAAAAATATAGTTGCCTCAGGAGAATTGATGCACCTCTGAAGTGACCTTGGGAAAATCAAATTTTCTCCTAGCTCAATTGGCCAAATGACTTGCTTGATGAGTCAAATGATAACTAGACACAAAGATCTTTCCAATGAACTATCATGAGCTCAATTTGGAGTTGAGGAAGACATTCAAAAGCTGATTGTAACAGCACTCTGCCTTTAGGCAGCCTCATTTGGCACATTTTGACCAGTCATGGGAGATTTGATTTTTGACAGGGCAAATGAACTCCAAATTGAAAACTTCCAATTGGGTTGGAAAGTAGACTCAAAGACCTTTCCAACGAGCTATCCTGCACCCAATTTGGACACCGGGAAGGCCTCCAAAAGTCACCTGCAAAAAGGTGCGGCACACAGAGGGAGCACGGCGCACAGAGGGAGATTTTCCAGTGTAAATTTACACTGGCGCGACGCACATAGAGAGCGCGGTGCACAGGGCTAAAAGGCCTGAAGTTGACTGAAATCTTCCTCCAGAACTGCAAATTCTTCATTCCACAAGGTTTCCACAAGCAAACAAGGTCATAAAGAAACGTTGCAAAGTGATTAGGAGAGCAAAGGGTGCATCGTGTGTGTTTGAGTGAGTTGGAGGCAGTTCCAAGGAGCGCGGCGCATATACTCAGGGGTGCGGCGCACACAGAGGGCGCGGGGCGCACAAAGGGAGATTTTCCAGTGTAAATTTACACTGGCGCGACGCACATAGAGAGCGCGGCGCACAGGGCTAAAAGGCCTGAAGTTGACTGAAATCTTCCTCCAGAACTGCAAATTCTTCATTCCACAAGGTTTCCACAAGCAAACAAGGTCATAAAGAAACGTTGCAAAGTGATTAGGAGAGCAAAGGGTGCATCGTGTGTGTTTGAGTGAGTTGGAGGCAGTTCCAAGGAGCGTGGCGCATATACTCAGGGGTGCGGCGCACACAGAGGGCGCGGCGCACACAGAGCATGCCCACAGTTCAAACTTTCCACAAGCGCGGCGCACTGGGCTTTGCGTGCGGCGCACACAGACCAAGGGCCGAAACAAGTGCCAAATCACTCCAAATTTTGGTGAATGCTATCAAATTGAAAGGTAGGCTTTATAACATCACTTGTTCATCAAACTTTATCAATGATATGATGGTTTATACCGATGTTTGAAATGCAACCAAATGCATAAAATCAACCATAAGAAATCACAAAAAACATGAATGGCTAGGGTTGCTAAAGTGAGTTGTTAGTGCCAAGGTTCCATTCCACCCATCATTTTCCCCTCACCTACCATTTTTCCCATCCTCCCTTTATCATTTTTCCTAAAATCCCTGCCCTAAACTACTACCTAACCCTCTCCCCTATCCCTCCACTATTAGGTCAACATGACACCCCAAACCCTACCCTAGCAAAATACCCAAACTCCTGCCATATCCCTAAAAAAAATTCTCCCTATAACCCCTATTCCCATTACATTACTCCCTTCCTAATACTCCCTATTTCATTGTTCCCCTTGGTGACAGACATCACAAAGGCACCCAACCTCACACCATCATCAAAGGGCAGCCTAGGTACAGTATACACAACAGTCATGGCTTCACAACATTCATCGGAGTATGAGATGGAGACACTCAGTGATTGGCGAAAGCAAACAAGGACCGGGACATGCTCAGGAACATGAAAAACCACTGTTGGGCACGGAACAAGGTTTGCAAGGCACGAATAAGGAATTTGAAGGCAAACCTAAAGAAGGCATCAAAAAGGCAAAAAGAGCATGATCGACTTCGGATATTGGCCAAGGATTGCCTTGGCCCACCATAACACTTAATGAAGAAGCTCCAGACCAAATTTCAAGAAATTTGGAGCACATTTTTGAAATTTTGAATCCTTGGCCCACCATAACACTTAATGAAGAAGCTCCAGACCAAATTTCAAGAAATTTGGAGCACATTTTTGAAATTTTGAAATTTTTGTGCAAACAACAGGGATTTTCTCCCTGTGCGCCGCGCCACTGGCGTGCAAACAACAGGGATTTTCTCCCTGTGCGCCGCGCCACTGGCGCGACGCTAAAATTCTAGAGCTCCAAATGAGGAATGGCTTGAATTTTTGGATTCAGCATGGAAAATCATGACTACTGGTGTCCAGGCAAGAAATTTTGACAAAATCTGAGTCTCCTAAAAGTCAAAAAACACCCAAAAATGGCCTCTCTGCCACTTTTTTGACACACAGGAAGCAGTCTTGGGAGAATGAAGATTTGGAGGGGCAAATGAGCACCAAATTCAAAAATTCCAGTGGGGTTAGAAAGTAGACAGGACAGGCTTTCCAACAAGCCCACTTGGGCACATTTTGGACACCTGCAAGTGCCCCAAAACAGGCCCCAAAGTAGCGCGACGCACAGAGAAAATGGCACAGCGCACAGAGGAAAAATTGCCAATTTGCTTCCGTTTCGCGAAATTTCGGTTCGCGACTTCTCCAAGTGGGCCCGTTCATCTACACTTCGGTTTTTTAGCACCAAAGGCGGCATTTAAAGTGTTTTTTCTCCAGATTGGCTTCTATCCAAGTGGCGAAGGAAGGCAAACGGTCACCCCAAGCCAAATGTCATGTTTGTAGCGCTGCACCTGTAGCTGATGGTTGGCTCTCCATCTCCATTTTGCAATGATTCGAGTAACTCCCCAACCCTTGGGCATTCTATCTCTTCCTCACATATTCTATATATTGTATGCAAGTTATTTGCAAAGGGTTGGTTGGCTTGTAACTTCTGGGAGATTGTGGGAAAGAAACTTTGTTTCTTCACTGTGTATTTTTGACAGAGAATTAATGAAAGGCAGCGGCTCTGTTTCATGAGATTCTTGTGGTTGTGAGTGTAGCAAATGTGTCTCTTATGTTTCCATATGTATTTCGTTATGTTTCATAATTCAATTCATGTCCATTTCCAGTGAAATTTTCTGAGTGAGATTAGGTAGAATTCAATTTTATTGCTCCGCCTATGGGAAAATTTCATGTTCAGTTTTTTTCTTCTGTTGAAAAGGATTCATGTAACTATGCCCTTTTCACTTTCTTCAGCAATCTATTCATGCCGCGGTACCTCAACTAAATAGTTACATTTTCCGCCTACCTTGCCTCACGGAATAATCTGTGCCTTCGTATTAAATTCTCTGTTCTTTGCTGACCGTTGGTCCCATACCATCCCAGAAGCTCGGTCATTCATAAAAATTATTTCCCGAATCCCTATTCACTTACTAGCCTAAGGTAAATATTTCATTGTAAGTCATCTCAGACTTTTTTCGATTATCTATTCCCTGAGCGTGACTCGAAGAGAGCCCTCTCCTGTTCTGGTAGGGCTAGCTACCAGACTGAGCGTGGTTTGTGGTTACCCTAATTTTTGCCTTCCTTCAGCCTAAGGCAGATTTAGGTGCTAACACTCCTGACAAGGACTTCAAGCATACCATTGAATTTAGCTTACCTAGGATCAATGAGGGCATGGAAAAGCATCTCTTGATCATACCCCTAGGGACTCAAATGCCTATCTCTCCTCTGTGTTTCTTACAGTCAAAGAGGATTCGGTTGTTTTCCCTTATGCTCTCATCACGAGCAGTAGGATGCAGGAGGCTCACCTGAGACAATTGAATGGGACACAATGCATCAAGAGAGAGACTTCCCAACTGTGCCATATAGTCAAGGCGCGAGTTGGCAGATGCAGGCTTGAGGATGGCCCGATGTATTGCAAAGATAGCAGACGTTCCACACCTGAGCTCACACTTAAGGAGATGCATGATAGACTTTTGGTTGGACATTCTGAGGTATTACATGAGCATGTACAGTGAGTGGTACACCTCTCTTACAAGAGGGTGTTTAGACTCCAAACAGTACTAGTGTGCATCATCAAAAGACGGGATAGCAAATTTATCTGCGTGATTTGGGAAGAGCGGGGAGGTTTAGCATGCACCTGGTTGATTATCGATACATGGCATTCATCTATTGGTTGCATACAGGGATCAGAGATGAGGCACGGATGGGTTCCAATAGCTCTCTGTACTACACAACAGCAGCTAATAGGGGTTGGGAGTTGTGAACTTTCATTTGGCTAGGGGATCTAGAGATTCAGTTGGTTGCTAGATCACTCCACTTCTCAATGAGCATGGATAAGACAACAAGTGACCTAGTTGATTTTGGGGATGACATGTGGAGGATTGTTGAGGCCTTCACCATGTGGCGATACAAGTTTTCCCTATTATTGCTCAGGATCAAGTCTAGTTGTAGACCGGCAGACTATGACCTCGTTGGGATGCATTGGCAGGATGTGCTACATGGTTGTGGGTTTGAACCTTACCGATATTTCGGCATGTGGTTCCAAGCGACGAGGATTCAGTATGAGAGCAATGGGGATTTATTTGTGACCATAGGGGACCCTAGCATTACAAGGTTGGGCCGTTCAACCACCATTATGGGTGAGGTGGTTTTTATAGGGGGAGACCACTCAGATGGCATATTTGGGGCTGAGATTTGAGGATCGCCTTGATGGAACCTCGAATTTTTGCTCTTGGAAGGAGAGGATTGGTATGAGGCGCAAGGAGTTTGGGATTCTATCCACCAGCTGCACCAGCAGATCCTCAGCAACTAGCCCAGCGTAACAAGAAGGACGCAAATTCCAAAAGAATAATCCATGAAGGAATCAAAATCAAATAATACCTCACCTTTCAGAAAAGAAGACAGTTCAAGCCATTTGGACAACTACCTTAGGGTTGTACCAAGGTACGAGTGAGGCCAAGAAGCCATTACTCAAAGATAAACTCAGAAATATCAAGATGACTAAGTCTAAGTCCGTTATTTCTTTCCCGATCAAATTCACCCAGATGAAGGACGATTTAGTCGAGGTTAGGGAGAGAGTCCCAAACAGAGACCTTGTCAGTTTTGCACTATTGGGCTTTCCCAAGTCATGGGAAAACATCATTGATGCAGTGAGTGGAAGAGAAAAGCTTCCAAATTGGGAGTGGCTATGGAGTGATTGCGTGCAAGGGGAGATCCGGAAGCAAGTTAAATTTAGGTCTCATGCGAAGACAAAGGAAGAGGAAAACTTTGCCCTAGCTGGGAAAGGGGGCAAGGCCAAGAGCTGTTGAAAATGTAACTAGTTTTGGTCTTCATAATTGTTGTTGTATTCGTTTTAGTATGTATCTTATGTAATAAACAAAAGAAGAAAAGAAAAAAGTTATTATTTTAAAGCATGGGTTTCATGCTCTTTAATGATGGTCTTCTAGGTAAAAGCATGTTCTTCATGCTTCTAAGGTTTGTTAGGTCATAGGATTTATTGTCATGAGTCAAGAAAGTCAACATCGTTTTTATAAGACCTTTTCCGGGCAAAATATATCTCGTAAAAGAATTTATCTTGAGTTTAGAAAGTCCTGGAAACCTCCAAAGTACAAGTCGGCCCTGGAAGCTTCAAGTTGGCCTAAAGGAGGGAATTCGACCCCTTGGAAAGGTTATATAAAGGAGCAGATTCGACCTCATTTGGCACACACTCACACACAAGTTCAATCTCTCTTGAAAAGGTTCGATCTAAGGCTAGAGAGACAAAGGAGGAGGACCGAAGATCAAGAAGGCAAAAGAATTCCAAGAAGTTAAGGAAAAACTTGTTTTTGAGCTATATCTCTCTCACATGTGTGAAAATCTAGGGTTTCTGCAGCTACAAAGAAGGTCGAAACTACAGGTCTGAATTGCAGGAAAGCAAGTTGCAGTATCAAGTTGTCAGAGGAGAGAATACTTTGACTTGACCTCGTTGACCTTGGGAGGGTCTGTTTTACTCAAATGAGGGTCTCTTAAAGACGTTAGATTAGGGTTTTTGCAGTAGCTACAGGGCCGAAGGTACAGGACGAAATTGCAAGGCAGAAGTTGTGGTCGAAGTTGCAGCTAGAAGTTAGTCCTATTGGAAGTGTTGACTTGATAGTTGATACTTGGAGGAATTGGTCTAGGGTTTGGGTCTTTGTTGTCTCATTTGAAGCAGATTCTATAAGAGAATAGTTTTTGGGTTTTCCCCTTGGAGGGATTTTTCCTTGGCTTAGAACCTAACTTTTGTGTCCATTGTCTTTAATATTTTGCTCTTAATATTTGTTTGATGAAGAAAATCTAATAAAGAAACACAAGAAGAATAATAACGTTCATAAGCAAGTATTAAGGTTAAGGAAAATTGGAGTTAATAGTTGCCACATTACATTTTCCAAAAAGGGCAAGAAAAATCTAGGAGGGGTCGAGTCCAGTCCAAGAGGCAAGAAAAAGAAAGATCTCAGCAAAGTGAAGTGCTACTCTTGTCATCAGTTTGGACACTACTCCACCAACTGTCCAAACAGGAAGAAGGGACACAAGAAGGATCATGTGGCAACATCAACAGAAGTGGAGGAGTTCACTTCTAAGTTTGAGGAGTTTTCACTCATAGCTTGCATGGCAAGATCAGTGGCTAGCACTGTGTGGTATATTGACAGTGGATCGTCCTATCATATGACCAAGAACAAGGGATATTTCAGCCAGCTGACAGAGAAGGATCTGCAGTTTCATATAGAGATGGGAAATGATGGCAGGTACCTAGCACAAGGCATGGGTATTGTCAAGCTTGAGATGGAGTCTGGGAATCCTCACTACTTAGAGATGTCATTTATGTTCCAAGGTTGAAGAAAAACCTTGTTTCAATTTGAACCTTGGAAAACAAAGGTTATGAGGTTATCTTAACCATAGGAAGGCTTTCCTCAAGCCATTAAATTTTGGAGCCATGAAGCATATTGGAGTTAGGGTGAAGAATCTCTACAAGTTACCATTTGAGACAGAAGTGGCCTTGAGCAACAGAGAAATCAATGCACATAGAGGTGAACTTGGGGAGCTTTGGCATAAATGTATGGGTCACTTCATGGTAGTGTTGAAGATTTTGAGGGAGATTACTACAGGGTTACCACAGTACAGTCTAGATTAGCAAGACGTGTGCAAGGGTTGCACACTCGGCAAGTATGCCAAGACATCTTTCTCCAACATAGACAGCAGGGCCAAGAGCATCTTGGAGCTGGTACATTTGGATGTATGCAGACCATTTTCCTCTCCATCCTTGATAGGATACAAATATTATGTTACCTTCATTGATGACCACTCGAGAAAGACTTAGATCTTCTTCATGAAGAAGAAAAATCAGGTCTTCTCAAAGTTCATGGAGTTCAAAGTCTTGTTGGAGAACTAGAATGGTAGGAGGATCAAGGCGTTGAGTTAAGACAATGGTGGGGAGCACATCTCCAACACCTTCAAATATTTGTGTGCCAAGGAGGGAATCAAGAGAGATCTCACCACACATCATAACTCTCAGGAGAATGGGGTGGTTGAGCACAAGAACATGAGCATTGTTGAAGCGGCCAGGGCTATGTTGCATGACCAGGGGCTACCTATGTTTCTTTGGGTGAAGGCATGCAACACTACAGTGGTTTTGCGGAACAGGAGTCCACACAGGGTGCTAGGCAAAGTCACACCAGAGGAAGCTTTCACAGGCAAGAAGCATGACATGTCTCACTTATGGATTTCCAACAGTCTTGTTTACTGCCATGTGTCTTTAGATAGCCAGAAGACACTGGAGCCCACGGCAGAGAAGGGCATTTTCGTGGGCCACAGCGAAACATCTAAGGCATACAGCGTGTATATTCCAACACTCAGGAAGACAATGATCAAATGTGATGTGAAGTTCGAGGAGGAAAGAGCTCTCAAGAAGTCCTTGCAGCGTGAGCAAGGTGCAACAATAGAGGAGCAGCAAGCTCCCAAGCAGGAGGCTCAGCCAATCTCTCATGCTTCATCACAACTAGTTGTTCTGCAGGTCGACCAACACGCAGTTGAGGAGAAAGCGTAGGAATAGGAGGAGAAAGTAGAGCTAGAGGGACCCACTCAACCAATGAGTCCCATTGCAGGGAGGAAGAGCCAAGTGGGCAGACCAGTTGATTAGGGAGGTTCAGGGGAGAATTGGAGCTCCCAGAACCACATTCAGACAAAGTAAACAGCCATAGAGATATACCAGGTACATGGCACTTATGACTAAGGTGATAGACTCAGAGCCTTCCTGTTATAAGGAGGCAGCTTCTTAGCAAGTATGGCAAGATGCCATGGTCGAGTATTTCTCTATCATGTAGGATGACATCTAGGAGATTGTGCCAAAACCAGTTGGCAAGTCAGTGATTAGTTCACGTTGGGTGTACAAGATTAAGCATGCAATTGATGGGAGTATGGAGAAGTGTATTAGCACCAAATTTGTACCTTTTCCTAAAGGTCCAAAGGTTATGATTATCAATTCATTGTGCAAGGGGTTATGTAATGGCCAATGAAAAATTTTTGTGGAAATGTAACATAAGCTTAGGAATATTTCTAAACAGTTATTTCACCTAATCCTAAGCGTTCCCTAAGTTTTTGCAGCAAAATCAACCTATCGGAAATCTACAGGTGGCGTTATGAAAATATTTCGCAGCACCCATAGAAAGTTTAAAAATGAGTTTCCAAATTGCTTTTCAAGTGTCCAAACCATTTTTCAAAAAGCTTTACCCTTATTAAACCTTGATATGACATTTGGCAAAGTTTTCAAGCCTAAGAGAGGGATTTTAAATTAAACCCTAAAACGACAGTTTGCCCTAAATGGTAGTTTCCAGCATTTTCCTTATTTTAGTCACTATGTTCAAACACAGATTTCAAACAGGTGGTGATGAATTTCAAAAAACCAAAAGAGGTTTTTGTTGGTAATAGGTTGATTTCAAAAAACCTCTTTCAAATTTTACCCAGACATCATGGTTTGGAAATTACAGAGGAATCTTTGAGGCTTATTTTTCCAGATTTTGTAATTCTGTTATTTTCCTGTTTTAGTCACTATTTTCAAATGCAGTTTCCGAACATATGGAGATGAATTTGTAAAAACAAAAAAAGGTTTTTGTTGGTAACATACCAATTTAAAAAAAACTCTCAGTTTTTACCCAGCTAGCATGGTTTGAAGGATATGAAGGAATATTTGCAGCCTATTTTTCAGGATTTAAATATTTAATTATTTCATGTTTTAGTCATCCACTTTGGGCACAGTTTTCAAGAAGATGATGAATTTTCCAAATCTGAAAGAGGTTTTTGTGGGGAATGAGCTGATTTAAAAAAACCTCTTTTAGTTTTTACACAGCTATCACGATTTGGGAGATCCGAATGTCTCTTTGAAGCCTATTTTTCAGAAATTTGCCAGATTTTTTGAAATTATGTTTCCTATAAAAATGCCAAGTCAACAGTTGAAGGCCACCTCATCAAATTCGACTTGGGGATCAGACTAAAGATGGGTGAAGAGGTTTTTCAGATCCATTTCTTTTGGATCTTGATGGTTATTGTAATTAATACTTTCCCAAACATTGTGGATCTCAGATTTATGTATTTTTCCTATATAATGAATGAAAAAGAAGGAAGAAGGGTTGGACTTTGAAACAAAGTATTCTTTTGTTGTGTGTGTGATCAAATTATTCATTTTTTCAAGTGCTAAGAGGACTAGGATATTATGTTCATGATACAAAGATTCCTATGATGGTATGCTCAGTCAGTTTCCTTCTGTGATAGTTTCCTTTCTATGTGATATCATTTATCTATTATCTTTTGGTGTTTAAATGAGATACGGAATTCATTAGTTTAATGTTCTGATTCATATGGTTTAGACATCTGCACTATTTCTCCTAAAGCTTGCAGGATTCATGTTTCATGCCCTGCTATAGTGGATTGTTTTCTCCTTCTACTACCATTCAGATGATGTTTGATATGTCTACAGTTTGCCATCTATCTTGCCTCTGTCCATCTTGATTCATACAGTTAAGATCTTGGTAATTGCATCTAAAAACTTGATTTGTTGACTCCATTGCCCAATAGATTACTTGCTTCATCCCAACCACCACACTCAAAATCCAAAAACCCTACTGAAGATCTAGCCATTGTTTGAAGACACAACCAGTTGCTAAGCTTAGTGATTAGGTTGTCAGAGAGAGCCCTCTCTAGATTGAAGGGGCTAGCCTTCAATCTGCAAGATTGGTTTGAAAAGGTTACCTTAGGGATTTCTCTGTTACATTCAAGGAAACTTTCTAAGTGATAACAAATTGTAAGGCTAGATTCATGGCCAAAGGATTCTCTTAGGTCAAGGGGATAGACTATTATGAGATGTTCGCACCAGTGGCCCAATATTCATCCATTAGGACTATTCTGGCGATTACAGCACAGATGGGGTGGAAGATCCACCAAATGGACATGAAGACTACCTTCCTTAACGGAGTTGTTGAGGAAAAGATTTATGTTGAGCAGCTTGAGGGATTTGAGATTTTCAGAAGAGAAATGCATGTTTGCAAGTTGAAGAGACCTCTTTATGGGTTCAAGCATGCATGAAGGGCATGGTATGCCCAAATAGATAGCTACACTCTCAGATTGGGCTTGACCAAGAGTGAAGCTAACGTTGACCTGTACTATATTGTGGTTGAGGGCCAGCCTCTCATTCTTGCGTTATATGTTAATGATTTGATATTGACAAGGGATGAGGAGCTCGTCTGATACTGCAAGAGAGATCTTGCAGAAGAGTTTGAGATGAAGTATATATGTTTTATGCACTATTTCCTTGGATTGGAGGCTTGGAAGGCTCATGGGGAGATATTCTTGGGATAGGGAAAGTATGCAAAGGATATTCTCAAGAGATTCCACATGCATGATTGTAGGCCCATGACCATGCCTCTAGTCACAAATTGGAGGAAGATGGACACTACCAGAGGTGAGCAAGTGGATCCCACTCTCTATAGGCAGCTCATAGGGTCGTTGATGTATCTAGTGAACACAAGACCAAACGTTTGATTCGTAGTCGACCAATTCAGCCAGTTTGTGGTTAAGCAGACTAGAGTGCATTGGGTTGCTGCCAAGCACATGTTGACGTATCTCAAGGGCACAACAAATTATGGTTTGTTGTATAGATGGGTTGATGGAGTGAGTCTTCAGGGATTCACAAATGCAAATTGGGCAGGGGTTTTAGCAAACAAGATGAGCACTTCAGGTTGTGCTTTTAGTATTGGATCAACACTGAGCAATTGTTTCATAGTTTAGCAGGAAGCATAGATCAGTGACACTAAACTCATATGAGTCCGAGTATATGGCTACCATCTTGGCATCTTGCAAGGCTATTTGGTTGACGAAGCTACTTGTTGGGTTTTCCATCCAAGGTTGGAGCCCACAGTCATAAATTATGATAATCATAGTTGCATCAAGCTCTTTGAAAATACAGTGCTACATGACTACTCCAAGCACATCAAGACCATGTACCACCATATCAAAGATTGTGTTCAGAGGGGCAAAGTCAAATTTTAGTACGTATCTACCGAGGAGAAAACAACAGATATCTTGACCAAAGCGTTGGCAAGAGGCAGATTCGTCTACTTCAGAGATAAACTGGATGTAGTACATAACACCTTCCTCTCTAAGAGGAAGTGTTAATTGAAGTTAGAGATGGAAGGGTTCTGCTAAATTTAGAAGTGCGCTAAATTTGACAGAGGGACCTACAAGTGAAACTAAGGTGCAATTATACTCTCTTAATTTTGACTTAGGAAAATTCTAATTTTCCTATAGTCAAAAAGTAAATCAATCTCATCTATTCGTGGAGTTTGATGGGCCAATTCGACTTGAGTTAATGGGTCAGCTCGATTTTATAAAAAGGGAAGGGTGCAAACTTGGCTAATCAAATTACACACTAGAGATTTGTGTGTTCATCTCAACAAAGGAGATTTTCCAGATCAGCACATTAGGGAAGAGAATAGACGTCAAATTGCCTCAAATTTTCTATAGCTAGTGTGTTTTTCTTTCAGGATCGAGTTAGGTTGCGCAAAGGGACCGATTTAGCCTATAATAGCTATGCACCAGCCTGCAACAATTGTGCATGCAAGGAGGCTGAGTTGGTTAGAGAAGCACAAATCATTATGTTGTGGGTTAGCGAATTGAAGGGGAATTTTTCCCAATATATGTAATCAATTTCTGAGACTTTTGCCGAGAATAATAATAGAACACACAATTTGACAGATTTCCCCTGTTAAAATTGGCAACTAGAGCCAAAATCCATGTGGGTCATCTTATTTATAGCAGTTGATATTTTTCTTGGATTCCTCTCTCCAAGAGGTGTAGGATTGATCTAAAGATCATCCGATTCCGACAAGTATTTATGCAGATGTGAATTTATTTATATTATTTGACAATTTGTCAAGGTCAGCCAGCAACCAAATAACCCCCAACTCAACCTCAACGTTGCATTTAAATAGTGGAGGCCTCAAGTCATTTGTTACACACATCTCTCATGATCTCTCTCCACTCATTTGGGTTTGGTGGAAAGAGAGATCAAGTGGGAGACCTTGGATCTAGTCGCTGTCACAAGAAGCCTAGTTGCAGTTTATAAAGCCCTAGCCACAGCAAGACGAGGGGAGATCTAGCCGCAGCAATGGAGGCCTAATACGCAGCTCAAAGAGAGACTAAGCCACAATCATCTAGCCACAATTAAAGATGCCCTAGCCGCAAGAGGGAGCCCTAATCCGTTGTTAAAGAGGGCTCCCTCTTGACACTCTTTCCTTCAAACTTGGGTAAACCTGTGATTAAAACCATTAAGACCTCCTCCCAACGCTGACTTGGAATGGATAATGGTTGTAAAAGACTCGAGGTCATAATTTCTCAACTTTATTTTGTTGGCAAACCAAAATTCTGCCACAAACTTTTGGATATTAGATTTAAGGCCATCCCAAAAAAAATTCCTTATTGACCCTGTGGTAAGTTTTTAAAAATCCTGAATGCCCACCTATACGAGAGTTGTCCAACTCCAAAAGAACCTTTTGTTTGAGTTGGGAGTTCTTACATAGATATGAGCAATCTTTGTACCATAATGAATCATTTTTCCAAATAAATGTATTAGATGCATTGGGATCTTGCTACAACGTTTGAATGAGCCTCCACACCTCTTCGTTATTCGTCCATTCATCCCTTGCTTAAGATATCCAATCAAGTTGGATAAGCGAAATGGCACAGAGAAATGCTTCCACATCCTCATCCCTTGTTGCGAGTGCATCTACAACAACATTTTGCTTCTCTATTTTATAGATGATTTCAAAGTCATAACCCAACATCTTTGTTACCCAATTTTGTTGCTCTTCTGAAGATAATGTTTGTTCCAAGAAGTATTTAAGACTATCATGATCTATTTTTACCTTGAAGTGTCTTCCCATTAGGTAAGGGAGCCATTTCTTCAGAGCATGTAGTATTGCCAACATTTCCTTCTCATAAATAGGTTTGTGTAAATACTTTCTCTTGATTGGACGACTTTCAAAAGCAATGGATCTTCCTTTTTGCATTAAAACAGCATCAATTCCATTTCCTTAGGCATCACATTCCACAATAAATGTTTTTGTGAAGTCTGATGTAGCTAACACTGGAGGATGGCACATTACCTCTTTAAGATGTTCAAAGGATTTAGTTGCTTCTCGAGTCCAAATAAATGCATCTTTCTTCAGTAATGTTGTTAGTAGTGTTGTTATTTCCCATAATTCTTAACAAACTTGCTATAATATCCTTTCAACCCAAGAAATCCTCAAGAACGCTTTAAAGTTGTGGGGATTTTCCATTCCTTTATGGCTTTAATTTTGTTAGAATCTACCTTAACACCCTTATGAGATAGAATATGACCCAGATATTCCACTTCCAGTACCCCAAAGAAACATTTGGAGGGTTTTGCATACAATTGTTTTTCCTCCAATAGTTTGAGCACAATGTCAACATGTTCAACGTGATCTTTCCAAGACTTGTTGTAGATTTGTATATCATCAAAAATTACTAACACAAAATTTCTAAGGAAGAGTTTGAAAATGGAATTCATCAAACCTTGAAATGTGGAAAGTGCATTAGTAAGGCCAAAAGGCATGACATTAAATTTATAATGACCTTCATGAGCTCTGAATGTTGTTTCTGAAATGTCTTCAATCTCCATTGCTCCATGTAGTTCATCCAACAATTCATCAATGATAGGAATGGGAAATTTATCTTTAATAGTGAGCTTATTGAGCTCTCTAAAATCCAAACACATACGCCATGATCCATCCTTCTTTTGCACCAATACCACTGGAGAAGAGAAAGAACTTTGGCTAGGCTGAATTATACCTACCTCTAGCATTTTTGCCACCATAAGTTCAATTTCACTCTTCTGGGCATAGGGATATTTGTAAGTTCTAATGTTTGGTGGAACACTTCCTAGAATCAATTGAATAGAATGATCATGATCGCGAATAGATGGGAGACCTTTGGGAGCCTCAAATACCTTGGAATGATTGTCAAGGACTCTTTGGGGATCTGGAGAATTGGATGATATAGATGTTTGAACTTCTAGTGAGCATAATTGTGCAATTATGCCCCTCGTTGTTCCTTCCTCAAAAGCTTTGTCATGTCATTAGAGCTTATTATCTTCCCAGGATTCCCTACGATATCCCTTAATTCAATTTTCTTTCCTTCCCAAAAAAATTTCAAGAAAAATTCTTGAAAATTAATAGATATCGTCCCCAAAGATTGTAACCATTAGACTCCTAATAAAACATCAGCGCCACCCATTGGAATGGAAAGAATTAGACTATTCAATACATATTCCCCCATGGTTAGATTGATATTATGGCACTTCCCTGAGCAATTTATTATTCCTCTTTTTGCAACCATCACTTGACACTCTGGTGTTAGATATAGAAAGCAATTCAAATATTTGGCTATCTTACAATGAATAAAGTTATGGGTACTGTTAGCGCTTGAAATTTCACCTAGGCTGAGATAGACAAATCTCAAGGCTACATCAAACCATTACACCTCGTAGCTAGCCCTACGAGGAAGGAGAAGGCTCTCTCCGGTCAAACTCAAGGTATTTTCTCAATGAGGTGAGCAGACCAATTAGGATCAAAGATATTAGGCTAGTAAACTGATGAGGAGGGTTGATTTAAAGTTTTTGGGGTTTTTGGTGGCAATTGGAGGGAGTGCAATTCAGGGTGTGGGGATTGAGCTCAGTTTTTGCAGGTGGGTCTTTGGGGCAAGGAAGGAGTTTGTGCTGATGCCTTAAAGCTGAGATGGATGATCAAGGAAGAAAGAGAGGGAGCTAAAGAGGGCAAACAATGACTTTGAATCCTCTTTAGACAGTGGAAAACATAAATATTAAACAAAATTGAAAGCTGAGCATGGCATGCATGAATTCAAACTTTATCACTTCTTTTGTTTAATTAGCAGCGATAGAATAAGAGATGGAACACATAAACACACTTACAATGACAAGTAGGAAACACACCATCAACACAATAATCCACAAGAATCCACAATGATGTCTGCAAAACCCTGGCCTTCCTTTTCCTCAAATTGCAGAGATACAAGTAAAATATACAATAGAGCTTCTCCCTCAAGAGTCCAACCATGAAAATGAGCAAGAGAAGGCATAATATAGATCATCTAACTCCTTTCCCCACCTCTAGGGGTCGAGCTCAGCTTCCTAGGAGCAGTTTGAACTAATTCTAAACTGAGCACTAGATAATAGGCAGTCAAAACAACTTGCCTCTAAAACTTAGGTAATCTATCCATGCATTAAATATTCACTATTTACATCAAGGAAACTTCTAGAAGTGTTAAAGGAGAGTAAATGTATCCATGTGCCATGAAAATTACCCAACAATCCATCATTCACATACATCAAAAGTCAACCAAAGTAAAAACAGTGTTTTGCAGGCCGAAATAGTCAAAATGGTGAAATTTCCCTGAGTGGTCGCGCCCCTCCCTTGGAGTGGTCGCGCACATTGGCAGCTGTGTTTGAAGGCCTTCCTGGTGTCCAAATCAGGTGCAAGATAGCTTGTTGGAAAGGTCTATGAGTCTACTTTCCAACCCCACTGGAATTTCTGAATTTGGAGTTGATTTGACCCCTCAAAAGTCGTTTCTCCCAAGGCATCTTTCTGCAACTCAAAAAAGGGGCAGAAAGTCAAAATTTGCATGTATTTTGAGCTTTTGGAAGTCCAAATCTCCATAAAATTTTAAGTCCATCCATAGGCAAGTGTATTTTTGCATGACAATTCCAAAAATGTAGAGTTTTCCCCGTTCTGAGCTGTCCCCACGAGTGGTCGCGCGCGGGGTGAGACCACTCCAATGGCCAAAACTTGTAAAATTCTCAAAAATGCCAAAAATGCCTCAAAACTCTCAAAATTTCTTGGGTTTGCTGCTAGGAGGAGGCTAATGAGTATCATGGTGAGTGAGAGAAGCCTCGGCCAAGATACGGAGTGGGTTGGTCTTCTTCTTCCGTTTTTGTGCCTTGGTCAAACTCCTTGGATCCGGCGATTGTAATTTTGGCATTTCTCTAAAACCATGACACCTGTGCAAAAAATGAAGGAGGTTTTTCTTCTTTGGCATGTTATGGACAAAAACTTCTCTCAGATTTCCAAAATTCATCTTTGATTGCTCTGAAACATCATTTGAGTGCAACTTGTCCCGATGTGTGAAACAAGGGATTTTGTCGAAATGGAGCGAAATGAAGGGGATAGGGGGCTTCTAAATTCTTGGGGAAATTTTTGGGAGTAGGGAGGGATGTTAGGAAGCAGAGGAAAGTGGAATCTCAGAGATTGAGTGAGGGGAAGGGGTCGAAAAGGGAAAAACACAGGCCAAACCTAGAAAATTGCCAGGCTGTAGCTAGAAACTAGGGTTTGTGCAAAAATGAGGAATTTGGCGGATCTAAGGGATGGGAAGTGTTTGATAAGGTACTTTAGGGATAGGGAAAGGTGTATGAACATCAGAAAACAAGTTTTGCCGGTGATTTGACCATCCAAGAGAAATTTCCTTCAAAACCCTAGGAGAGGGAAATGAGCTTGCCTAGGCACAACTAAAGCATGAATAAGGTGTAAAATGACTCATTTGACACTGACATGACGATGAAAACCCTCTGAATGATGATACACTCAGCTGAATGATGACATAGACTGACATTTGGGCAAACCCTAGGCCTAATGCCTAGTGACCAAATTTTGCTTGAAGACTCACTGAAATGACAAAATTTGACCTTGACACTCTGAGACCACTTTGTAAGAGCATATTTGATCACTGATGGAGGGCATCATGACCGACACTAACATTGGCTCCAATGGGGATGGTAGCTCCTTGGAGGTGCCAAGAACCTTAGACCTCTGGGAGAGCAGACCAGTGCTTTATTCATTGGGCAAATGGAGTCATTATTTACACATTTGACACGAAACTTTGACACATTTATTGAATGAAAACTTGACTGAAAACTAACTGAAACTTAACTGAAGCTTGACTCAAACCGACTCGATGGCAAACTGAAATAACTTGAAAAACTCACTCAACAGACCAAACACAAATGACTCATGACTGACTTAACTAAAACAAGAACTTACAAAGCTTTTTGAAGGGCAGCAGTCCATCAAGATGTGAAATCATGATGACAACCACCTGCATACTAATGAAATATGTACAATCATGTATAATGAGCTTTCCAATGTAACCAATCCAGCAGATGGCTACATACCAAATTTCTGCTCTCGCTTATCTCGAGCAGGCGAAATGATGAACCTGTAGGCAACTCAAAATAACCACTGAAACCAAAGCTTATGATAATGAACCAGGCAACATTTATCTTTTCTAATGCTTGCAGAAGAATACCAAAGGGATCTTGATAATCCTGAAGCACTACCTTGTTTGGAGATCCAGCTGCAAAATTATAAGTACTCGCTTCATTCTGATCTGAAAGAACAGTGGGTTGCTGATTGATAGGAAGGCACAGAGAAGTATAAGCTTCTGCCATATGAGTGTTAGCTGTAAATTCCTTGACCGTGAGAAATTTTGACATATTGTCTCTCTCAAGCTTATTTTCCTCAATTTCATGGTCTAGGTCATTCTTAAACAGAAAACAATCCTCAAGATCATCAAGCATGACAGCCTCATTATCTTCATGAAAGAAAATATTATCTGTTTGCTGATCTATAAAACTAATTACAAGACTGTCATCATTTTCAAAAGAGGAAGAAGTTTCACCAACACTTTCGTGACCATGTGCACACTGCCAATTTGCTTTAGCTTGGGTTGTAGCATGACCTTTCAAAAGCTGATCTATCTCCTCTTCAGACAAAGGAGATAAGACTTTCTGTTTCCCTTTGCTCAAACAAGTCTTGTCTTCTTGAAATAACATTTCAAAACATGAAAAATCTGAATGACAGTCCTGATCTTCTGAAACTTGGAAACATTGTTGATCATCTTCATATGACATGGCACTCAAACTATCCAAATTATGATTGAAAGAAGAGTTTTCACTTACTTGAACAAAGATCTCACCTTGCTGTTCATGAGCTGACTGAATGACCTCCTCGTGAAGATCTAGTTCCGGTGAGGTGGGAGCACTTAGATTTGTAACTTCGTTTTCTTCATGCCAACTGATCTCAACAGTCGAGTTCTTCTTTATAGGATTCAACACAAGGTATTCTTGGTCACCATGATCTGAATTTTGATCTGAAATAGCTGAGTTGACTGCATTACATTCTAAAATTGAATCTTGGCTACCCTGCACGCTGTCTTCTTCTGTGGGCAGATCTGAAACAAGCTCTTCTCTTTCATCATTTTCAGCCATGTGACCATCTTCAGCCTGTTGATCTTGATTCTGCTGCAAAATTTCCTGATCATCTTGAAAAGTATGCTGAAATGGATTTTCATACAGGGCTTCCATGATCTCTTCATCCATGAAATTATCATCTTCATAAAACTTCTCAAGGCTTTCAATAAAACTATAGGCATGCTTGCAACAGTCTTGAACTAAATTCAATGATGAATAAGAGTCCTTATATCGTTCAATGAACAAAGCATGAAAATCCTTTAAACAGTAAATACAAGCAGGTGGCAAACTTTCATACCATGATTGAGTTGTACCTTCCAGAGTGGCCAAGAATATCTTCATCAAGCAATCTTCAGGAAAATCCACCTTCAACTTACGAATATGCATATGAAATCTAACTAGATGTAGAGCAGCATCCTTCTTACCATCATCATTAAATATAGGCAGATTCCTTGACCAATCTACCTTTGGAATTTTATTTGGAAAACCGGGGATGTGATCTCGGCTCAAGGGAGCATATCTTCTTGCAATCCGATCCATCTTGAAAAGCTCAAAGCTACTGATCTCTCTGCAGTGAAGTCACCATGAAGCATAGGTTGCTGGATTCTTCAGTGAAAGGAGTCGCCAGTGAATGATTTCAGCCTTTCAAGTGTCTGATTCGTTGTCCACCATCAACAATCAGATCTGAACTTGATACATGTACTGGGGTAAAGAGTCAATGAAGCGCTACGTTCACAAGCTCATGGATATTGACTGAAGCAGCGTTTATCTACTAACACTGATGTAAAACAAGAGCGTTTTCGAAGGCTACCTGGCGTAACTTCAGGCTCCGTCTAAGACTTATGAAATAACACGTCAATGAACAAACGATTAATTTGTTCTCCCCAGTATGGTCACCACTATGTTAGCGCTTGAAATTTCACCTAGGCTGAGATAGACAAATCTCAAGGCTACATCAAACCATTACACCTCGTAGCTAGCCCTACGAGGAAGGAGAAGGCTCTCTCCGGTTAGACTCAAGGTATTTTCTCAATGAGGTGAGCAGACCAATTAGGATCAAAGATATTAGGCTAGTAAACTGATGAGGAGGGTTGATTTAAAGTTTTTGGGGTTTTTGGTGGCAATTGGAGGGAGTGCAATTCAGGGTGTGGGGATTGAGCTCAGTTTTTGCAGGTGGGTCTTTGGGGCAAGGAAGGAGTTTGTGCTGATGCCTTAAAGCTGAGATGGATGATCAAGGAAGAAAGAGAGGGAGCTAAAGATGGCAAACAATGACTTTGAATCCTCTTTAGACAGTGGAAAACATAAATATTAAACAAAATTGAAAGCTGAGCATGGCATGCATGAATTCATATCACTTCTTTTGTTTAATTAGCAGTGATAGAATAAGAGATGGAACACATAAACACACTTACAATGACAAGTAGGAAACACACCATCAACACAATAATCCACAAGAATCCACAATGATGTCTGCAAAACCCTGGCCTTCCTTTTCCTCAAATTGCAGAGATACAAGTAAAATATACAATAGAGCTTCTCCCTCAAGAGTCCAACCATGAAAATGAGCAAGAGAAAGCATAATATAGATCATCTAACTCCTTTCCCCACCTCTAGGGGTCGAGCTCAGCTTCCTAGGAGCAGTTTGAACTAATTCTAAACTGAGCACTAGATAATAGGCAGTCAAAACAACTTGCCTCTAAAACTTAGGTAATCTATCCATGCATTAAATATTCACTATTTACATCAAGGAAACTTCTAGAAGTGTTAAAGGAGAGTAAATGTATCCATGTGCCATGAAAATTACCCAACAATCCATCATTCACATACATCAAAAGTCAACCAAAGTAAAAACAGTGTTTTGCAGGCCGAAATAGTCAAAATGGTGAAATTTCCCTGAGTGGTCGCGCCCCTCCCTTGGAGTGGTCGCGCACATTGGCAGTTGTGTTTGAAGGCCTTCCTGGTGTCCAAATCAGGTGCAAGATAGCTTGTTGGAAAGGTCTATGAGTCTACTTTCCAACCCCACTGGAATTTCTGAATTTGGAGTTGATTTGACCCCTCAAAAGTCGTTTCTCCCAAGGCAGCTTTCTGCAACTCAAAAAAGGGGCAGAAAGTCAAAATTTGCATGTATTTTGAGCTTTTGGAAGTCCAAATCTCCATAAAATTTTAAGTTCATCCATAGGCAAGTGTATTTTTGCATGACAATTCCAAAAATGTAGAGTTTTCCCCGTTCTGAGCTGTCCCCACGAGTGGTCGCGCGCGGGGTGAGACCACTCCAATGGCCAAAACCTGTAAAATTCTCAAAAATGCCAAAAATGCCTCAAAACTCTCAAAATTTCTTGGGTTTGCTGCTAGGAGGAGGCTAATGAGTATCATGGAGAGTGAGAGAAGCCTCGGCCAAGATACGGAGTGGGTTGGTCTTCTTCTTCCGTTTTTGTGCCTTGGTCAAACTCCTTGGATCCGGCGATTGTAATTTTGGCATTTCTCTAAAACCATGACACCTGTGCAAAAAGTGAAGGAGGTTTTTCTTCTTTGGCATGTTATGGACAAAAACCTCTCTCAGATTTCCAAAATTCATCTTTGATTGCTCTGAAACATCATTTGAGTGCAACTTGTCCCGATGTGTGAAACAAGGGATTTTGTCGAAATGGAGCGAAATGAAGGGGATAGGGGGCTTCTAAATTCTTGGGGAAATTTTTGGGAGTAGGGAGGGATGTTAGGAAGCAGAGGAAAGTGGAATCTCAGAGATTGAGTGAGGGGAAGGGGTCGAAAAGGGAAAAACACAGGCCAAACCTAGAAAATTGCCAGGCTGTAGCTAGAAACTAGGGTTTGTGCAAAAATGAGGAATTTGGCGGATCTAAGGGATGGGAAGTGTTTGATAAGGTACTTTAGGGATAGGGAAAGGTGTATGAACATCAGGAAACAAGTTTTGCCGGTGATTTGACCATCCAAGAGAAATTGCCTTCAAAACCCTAGGGGAGGGAAATGAGCTTGCCTAGGCACAACTGAAGCATGAATAAGGTGTAAAATGACTCATTCGACACTGACATGACGATGAAAACCCTCTGAATGATGATACACTCAGCTGAATGATGACATAGACTGACATTTGGGCAAACCCTAGGCCTAATGCCTAGTGACCAAATTTTGCTTGAAGACTCACTGAAATGACAAAATTTGACCTTGACACTCTGAGACCACTTTGTAAGAGCATATTTGATCACTGATGGAGGGCATCATGACCGACACTAACAGGTACTACCTAAATCAATCAGCACTATTATATTTTCCATCTTGATATATCCTTCTATCTTGAGAGTTTGAGTGGTAAATCCCGCCAATGCATTACAAGATATGGTCAGATTCATTTCTTCTTTTTCAATCCTTAGGGTTGGTTCCTGGTGTATATTTTTTTTTTTTCTTTCGATGTTTCTTGTTCCTTTTCTTCCTCCTCTTCACAATCTATGTAAAATAATTTATTCTCAGCACACTTATGACCTATCGCGTATTTGCTATCACAACTATAACAAAGCCCTTTTGCTCCTTTTTCCTCCGATTGTTGTGGTGTCAACCTTGTAGGTTGTGGAAGGATGGGAGCAATAACACTTCCCTCTTTATAGTTGTGAGTGGTAGACCTCCTTGTTGCCATAATTTTGCTTTCAACTTTTCTTACCACCCTGAATGCATTCTCCAATGATGTCGGTTCCCAAAAGCGAACCTCATGTTGGATGTTATCCTTTAAAGTCCCTAGGAAGACATCAATTAGATGATCCTCTAGAATATCAGTTACCTTCATATTTACTCTTTGGAAATCCTCAATTTGCTCCGCAACTGAATCCTTTTATTTGTGATTTATCAATTGGCCAAAGAAAGTATTGCTCTTTGTATCCTCATAGTGTGTTATCAATTCCTCCGTAAAAATTGTCCAAGTGACAAGTGATTTACGAGAACAAACCATCGATACCACAAATTAATTGGGTTGTAAATATAAAAATGCAATGCATACCTGTTGTGTGTGTTGCACATCGTGAAGATCAAAGCACTGCTCCATCTGTAGTATCCATGTTATCGAATCCTTGCCATCAAACTTCCTTATCTCGATCTTTGGAATATGGTTGGTCTTCAACCCAAAGTTAGTCTCTAAAATCATGATTCACATTCCTTTTGTTCTCATCATGAGTTTCATGGACTACCTTGTAGCAACTTTGTCAAAACTTCCTTTAAACCTTCCATGTCTGCTGTTAAACCTTCCATGTCCCCTTTAAAACCTTTTATTTTTGCTTCTAAACAATCCATCTTAGCTTCCAATTCATTTTTGGTTGTTATTTGTGATAGCGAAAATTGTTGCACCTATTCCTGTAATTTTGATATATCAAGTTGCACCTATTCCCGTAATTTTGATATATCGTGTTGCATTTCTTCCTCTTCTTCATGCATCTTAGTAAAGTTTTTCGAGGGCTTAATGGGTG
The DNA here is from genome assembly GCA_031772625.1 of Pinus tabuliformis. NCBI lineage: Eukaryota > Viridiplantae > Streptophyta > Pinopsida > Pinales > Pinaceae > Pinus > Pinus tabuliformis. Next base: position 870,653,636 of record CM062817.1, read on the forward strand.
TAGCATTTTTTGGTTTGGGAGGCATCTTGGAACCAATTAATGATATCTAGGCTTCACTATGCCCTTTGAATCACTTCAAATTGATTTTTCAAACAAAATTTATGCAAATTTAAATATACACGCCTTTTAAAAGCTTGATTTTGAGCTTGTTGATAACGCTGAAATTGAAATTGTTGTATCTCTGTGATTTCGGCCTCCCACGGTCCGAAATTGCATGCTGAAGTTGATCCAGGTGGATATTGGTGGCCACCCACCTATTCCACTTGTACCCTCACCATTGTTCTTTCAATGTTTTTCCAGTTTCCTTAATTGTAGCACAGTTTACTATTTTTGGCATTTTTTCAGGTCCTAAACTTCCGGGGTCGTTTTGAGGCGATTTCATAGAATTCACGTTTTCAATTGTAGTCCTCGGAGAGATCTTTCCAACGAGGTATCATGCGCATCAAATGGAGATAATATAACCAAGTTACAACCCCGGGAAGTTGGCTACCCAACGAGGCCCATAAACTCTTGGTGTTACATCTCCTCGGGTTAGGGTTGGTTGTTTAGGGTTTTCTCTTATTGTTCAATAATAAAAAGCCCCTTGAGCCTCATTGTAACTCAGTCTAGAGGCATGTAGCCGACACATCTCTTCTCAGAGATAAGCTATCATCGCCCGAGCTAGTCTCATTTCCATTCTGTTTGTAAGCATATTTCGTTATTTGATATTAATGAAAGGAAGTTTTATTTCTGTTGCATCTCTGTATTTATAGTTATATCTGTAATTTGTTGCGTTCCTTTTTAAATTCGGATCAGAAGTAACCCTATGTGCCTTCTTTCCAACCCCCCGCTAGTTAGACCAAGATTGGATTCTTCAAGATGAAGTTATGTCAAATCTCACATAATGACCTAATTATGGATTGGTTCAGTAGAGCAAACTTGTACAGTATGTCATGTGTCATATTTTTAACCTTCGACACTAAAAATGATACACAAAAAAGTCAAAACTACACTCTATGCACTTTTTGTCACTTTTTACGAAATTCAAATCTGATGCTTGAAGAGAGTTATGACGATTTTCCCCCGTACACATGTTTAAGATTGAATTATGGAGCATGCAAAAACCCTAACTTCCTTAGACCATATCTTCGAAAACATAGTGAATCAAGGTCTAAACTTTTTACACGGTATTCATCAAGATTTCGACTCCTCATGGTTGGAATATCAGGTTCTGAAACCTCGCAAGAAATAAAAACAAAAATAAAAAAATTATGGCGAAAATGCCAAGATGACATGTTTGAAGCATCAAAACCCTGGGATCCAGAGCTCTAATACCAAATGTTATGTAGCCAGATCACAAAACAAAAGAAAATAATAATATAGAGCAACGACTCAAAAATAAGCCTCTTTAAAGGAGAAACCTCCTTTTACATCACATAAATGAACAATTATTGGATGATTCAAATGACAAGACCTCCTTGGTGTTGAAAAAAGTGTAACTAGGTTCGCTCTTCATAAGTTTGAAATGTATTCTTGTAAATTATAAAATGAAAAGAAATTATTATTATTGGAGCATGGGTTTCATGCTCAATTTCTTTTATTTTATAGGTCAAGCACCCATTGAATGCTTCTAGGGTTGTCCTAGGTCTAAGAGTCATTGTCATATATTGAAGACCCTAATGGGCACATTGTATCTTGTAACGAAAAATTATTTTTTGTCTTTAAAGTGTCAAAATTCCTTCCATGATCAAGTCAACCTAGAAGCTGTCAAGTTGTCCTAAGTGAAAGCCATGTCTAACCTTGAAGAGCCCTATATAGAGAGAGGAACTCATCCTCCAAACGATCACTCACTCATCTCTCATTCCATGCGAAGAAGAGGACAAGAAGAGGTCGAAGGAAGTCAAAGTGCTTGGGCTAGTTCTCTGTCACATGCAAGTCGAAGCTAGGTTTTTGTGCAAGGGTTGTCTTTGGTTCGATCTTGGAAGGAAGGGAGAAAAGAAGTCAAGCGAAGGTCACTTAGGGTGTCTCTCTAGCCTTAAGTCTCAAGGAAAGACAAGCGAAGGGAAAAAGAGGTCCTACGAAGAAGATCGAAGTCTTCAAGAGGGGCAGCAACAGTTGCAGTAGTTGTCGGGCAGATAGAATTTCGGATCTGCAGTAGGAGGTCGAATTTCTTGCAGCAGGAGGCTAAGTTGATCTTAATCTTGGAGGGTATTTGTCTGAGTCACAAGGTATTGGTACTCATCAATTGAAAGATCTATAAGAAGAGAAGAGATTTAAGGGTTTTCCCCTCAAGAGGAGGAGTTTTGGTCCTAGCTTGCAGCCTATATACTGTGTCATTGTTCTTATTGTTTTAATAGTTGTTTTATGTATCTCACATTATAATAATAAGAATCAAAGCTAATTAGGTAAAAGGTAACACAAACAGTTATCAAGTTAAAGAGAATTAACACATTTATTGCCCTATTGAATTCTCGACATGGTATTGGAGCAAAGGTTGGCAAAGGGCATCATGAAGATCTATACAATGAAGAAGTTCATCAAGTGTTCCAACATAGCAAGCCATCTCAAGGAAGGTATCAAGAAAGCATGGAGTCTCTTATTTTCTTCAAAGAAGGTATCAATCAAGGAAAAGGATGAAGGTCTCTTCTCGGCTCTCTCTGGCACATTCCAAGATGAAGACATTTGCGTAATTGATAGTGGTGCATCAAGACACATGACTGGCCATTCCAAACAATTGAAGACCTTATCAAAAGCAAAATCCACCTATTCAGTGGAACTCGGAGATAAAAAGAGTTATCCCGTAAAGTGTTTTGGATCAACATCCATAAAGCTGGAGAATGGAAGCAAAATCCACCTCAACAACATTCTATTTGTTCCAGGTTTGCATAAGAACTTGTTTTCCATTTCAAGCTTTAGAAGATAAGGGTGATAGAGTAGCTTTCATTGATGGAAGGGTTGTTGTATGGAGTAAAGAATCAAATATAAAACAAAGCTAAAGTCATTGGCATTCAAGAAGGAAGACTCTACAAACTAATATCTCATGTAGCCCAAGCCCTAGTTCACATTGAAATTAGCCTGTGTGAACTCTGGCATAGAAGATTTGGTCGTCTACATTTCAAGATCCTTCCAACTCTAAGCTCCATAGTAGATGGAATGCTTGAGTTGAAGGAAGATCGTGAAGGATTATGTAAGGGATGTGCATTGGGTGAGAACACCAAGAGACCATCTGGACGCAATGCTTCACGGTCAAAAGAAATCTTGGATCTCATTCACTTCGATGTATGTGGCCCTATGACTCCTGAATCTCTTGGAGGTCATCTTTATTATGTCACTTTTATAGATGATCATTCAAGAAAGACCTGGGTTTACTTAATGAAAACCAAGGACAAAGTATTCACAAAATTTCAAGAATTCAAAGTTGAAGTGGAGAACCTTACAGAAAGAAGAATTAAGATACTAAGATCTAATAATGGATGAGAATATACATCCAAAGAGATTATAGAATTATGTAAGGAGTCTGGGATTAAGAGGGAGTTGATAGTCCCATATAGTCCCGAGAAAAATGGTGTTGCAGAACGAAAGAATAGATCTATTGAAGAAAGTGTAAAAGCAATGTTACACGATCAAGATCTACCTAAGTTTCTGTGGGGAGAAGCCACGAAGACAATTGTTTATATTCAAAATCGAAGTCCCCACAGGTCCCTAGACAACAAAACTCCAAAGGAAGTGTTCACTAGAAAGAAGCCATATGTAGATCATCTTCGAATCTTTGGGTGTCCTATATATATCCATATACCAAAGGGCAAAAGAAAGAAGTTGGGTCCATTAAGCATGAAGGGAACATTTGTTGGGTATAGCAACTCATTGAAAGCCTATTGGATCTATATAACAGAAGGACATCACATAGAAGTCAATCGTGATGTCATATTTGATGAAAGCATAGCATTCAAGAAATCAAAGGAACTTTCCATAGACTCTGATGGTGAAGAACTTTCAGTATTTGAGGAAGAAGTTGACAAGGGAGAAGATGAGTCACACCATGAAGAAGAAGGTCCTAGTGAACTTGTTCAACCTGTGGCCATCCCTAAAACAAGGAAAAGATCTAATTGGTTGAAATCTACACTACTTGATGTAGAAGGTCATGGGCCTGTGGCCATCCCTAAAACAAGGAAAAGATCTAATTGGTTGAAATCTACACTACTTGATGCAGAAGGTCATGGGGCAGCGAAAGGATCCTTTAGAGAAAGCAAGAAATCCAAGAGATATTTTGGGTATGCTGCATACATGACAAAACTAATAGAAGCAAAACCATCCACTTTTGACGACGCTGTAAATAATCAAGAATGGAAAGATGCCATAAATGAAGAGTATCAATCTATAATGAAGAATGGAGTCTGGGAGATTGTACCTAGGCCTGAAGACAAAGTTGTGGTTACTTCCAAGTGGATCTACAAGATCAAACATGCGGTAGATGGAAGTATAGATAAATATAAAGCGAGATTTGTCGCTAGGGGCTTCTCTCAACTAGAAGGCATCGACTATGAAGAGACATTTGCTCCAACAGCAAGATATACAACGATTCGATCATTAGTCTCTATACAGCATCGATGGGATGGAACATCCACCAAATGGATGTCAAAACTATTTTTCTGAATGGCAGAATATATGAAGAAGTCTAATATAGAGCATCCCTTGGGATTCGAAGTTAAAAATAGGAAGGCATATGTTTGCAGATTGAAGAAAGCATTATATGGCCTCAAGCAAGCACCAAGGGCATGGTATGCTAGAATGGATGCATACCTGCAAAGAATAGGCTTCACAAAAAGTTTTGTTGATCTAAACCTTTATATTAAGGTTGTAGATGGAGAACTTGTAATCATTCTTCTGTATGTAGATGATCTTCTCTTGACAGGTGTAGAAGGTCGAATTGAAGAATGTAAGAAGCAACTAGCAGCAAAATTTGACATGAAGGATCTTGGGTTGATGCATTATTATTTGGGATTAGAAGTCTGGCAAGGACCTGATGAAGTCTATTTGGGTCAAGGAAAGTATGTGATCAAGATGCTGAAGAGGTTTGACATGATGGATTACAAACCTATGACCACTCCGATGATCACAAACTTGAAGAGACTAAGGAGTTTTGAATCAAGCCCTGTGGATCCTTCCAAGTATAGGCAACTTATTGGCTCATTGATGTACTTGGTGAATACTCGACCAAACATATGCTTTGTAGTAAATGTTCTCAGTCAATTCCAAGTGGAATTGAAGCATGATCATTGGGTAGCAACAAAACATATTCTGAGATATCTACGAGGAACCATCCACTATTGTCTGAAGTATGTTAGAAGGAATGATGTCCAACTAATTAGATAGACAGATTCTGAATGGGGATGCAATGAGCAAGATGGAAGGAGGACTACAGGAGGATGTTTCAGTTTGGGATCCTCCATGGTCTCATGGATGAGCAGAAAGCAAGACACAGTTGCTTTGTGTAGTGTTGAGGCTGAATATGTTGCAGCATGGTTGAGGAAACCGTTATCCGACCTGTTTGAAGGATCGATGAACCCTACAGTGATACTTTGTGATAACACCAGTTGTATACGTTTGTATGAAGATCCAATGTTTCATGGAAAGACAAAGCATATAAACAACAAGTATCACTATATTTGAGAGATAGTGCAAAATGGTGTGTTGCAGTTACAGTATATCTCCACTGATGAGCAGGTAGTGCAAAATGGTGTGTTGCAGTTACAGTATATCTCCACTGATGAGCAGGTAGCTAACATATTGAACAAGTCACTTTCAAACAAGAAGCTTGTGTACTTGAGAAACAAGCTTGGTTTGGTTGATGTATCCTCCCTAATTGAGAGGGGGAGAAAGACACTACATTCTTGTCTTCACTTGGGAAGAAAGAATGAAGGATTGCCATCTGGCATTCGATACTCCTTGAGAATGTGGTAGGGCATTCAAGACAAGAGTAGTCGTGGACTGATATTCTTTGAGAACTAGCTATCCAAAATAAGAATATTCCAAAGGAAGGTCATACTCGATGAACACCCGGGTGGAGTATGTACCTTAAGAGACAATGATGATAGTGTCTATAAATCACTGGTATTACCAACATTGTGCTCTGATCTTGTGGAGAGATAGAGTGGTTAGTCAAGGCCTTGCTATGTGACAATGTTGGTTAAATATGATGCTAGACAGATGGATTACCAATCTGACTCTTTTTATGAGATATCTTCAGATTGAGAATGACCATGTACCTCTTATGAATACCTCCCTAGTTAAGAGGAAGTGTTGAAAAATGTGTAACTAGATTTGGTCTTCATAAGTATGAAATGTATTCTTGTAAATTATAAAATGAAAAGAAATAATTATTACTGGAGCATGGGTTTCATGCTCAATTTATTTTATTTTATTTGATAGGTCAAGCACCCATTGAGTGCTTCTTGGGATTGTCCTAGGTCTGAGATTCATTGTCATATATTGAAGACCCCAATGGGCACATTGTATCTTGTAAAGAAAATTTATTTTGTCTTTAAAGTGTCGAAATGCCCTCCAAGATCAAGTCGGCCTAAGTGGAGCCACGTCTACCCTTAAAGAGGCCTATATAAAGAGAGGAACTCGTCCTCCAAAGGATCACTCACTCATCTCTCATTCTATGCGAAGAAGAGGACAATAAGAGGTCGAAGAAGAAGCGGGAGGAAGAGATCGAAGGAAGTCGAAGTGCTTGGGCTAGTTCTCCCTCTCACGTGCAAGTCGAAGCTAGGGTTTCTATGCAAGGGTTGTCTTTGGTTCGATCTTGGAAGGAAGGGAGAAAAGAAGTAAAGCGAAGGTCACTTAGGGTGTCTCTTTAGCCCTAAGTCTCAAGGAAAGGCAAGCGAAGGGAAGAAGAGGCTCTATGAGGAAGATCGAAGTCTTCAAGAGAGGCAACAACAGTTGCAGCAGTTGTTGGGCAGACAAAATTTCGAATCTGCAGTAGGAGGTCGAAGTTCTTGCAACAAGAGGCTAAGTTGATCTTGATATTGGAGGGTATTTGTCTGAGTCAGAAAGTCTTGGTACTCGTCAATTAAAGGATCTATAAGAGAAGAGATTTAAGGGATTTTCCCTCAAGAGGAGGGGTTTTGGCCCTGGCTTGCAGGCTATATACTATGTCACTGTTCTTATTGTTTTGATAGTTGTTTGATGTATCTCACATTATAATAATAAGAATCAAAGTTAATAAGGTAAAAGGTAACACAAACAATTATCAAGTTAAAGAGAATTAACACATTCATTGCCCTATTGAATTCTCAACACTTGGTACATATAGGAGTCTAAAGGGTCAAAATATAATTACGGTCTACATAACAATAATAATGTAAGGGCTCAACAATAACAATAGTGGATTTCTATGGGGAAAACAATAACAATATGGGGCTATGTTGTCGCCTCGTTTACACACCTAAGTTAATGTGAGAAAAATCCTCAACCCTACTAGGTGTAGCCTTGGTGGCAAAGCTCAAAGAAGGGGTTGTCTCCTAATCCCAACTCTCTCTGTTTAGGCTCTCTCCTAGCTAAAGCCAAGGGGGGTGGACCCTAAGGGAGGTTTCTAAAGAAATCTTTTGAAGCTAACAAGTTCTAGGAGATAACTAGTAAGTTAATTAGAGCATCAACCATTCAACAAATCGAGATGTAGCTTGAAGCAATAAATGAAGAATTTAGCAAGTACAAGTAAACATGAGCATTAACATCAAATTTTCAAAATGTAAGTATATCAATGTAATTAAGTAGACCAATGCCAAATAAACTCTTGCAAGGAATGAAATATATGTTCAAGATAAAGGTACTTGCTATAAAGGAAATGTCTTCAAGATACACAAAATCAAATGGACTGAAGTTGCAAAGAACAAGTGTTAAATCAACCAAATCACAACTACACATATGATAATGCAATTTTGAAAGGAGAACACTTAAACAACATGAGAACTTGCAAAAATTTTACTTTGTACTTGAAAAGAGAAAACACGCTCAAACACAACAAAGAGATAAAGCCTTAAAATTGATCCAAATGAGAACAAATAAAGTACAAGGGTGAATTTAAAATGCTTGCAAGCAAATGAAGTGTTCTCTAAATCTATTGCATGTGTTTGAGAAAGAGCTATAATAGTAAGATCGTAAATGAGATGCCAATTTCAAATGAATGCAAGAAGAAACATTCAAAATTTGTATGGTGCTTGTGTGCTAAAGTGTTCTTGGTTGATTTTAGTTCATGTGTATTATAGGGTGATTCTTCCCCTCAATTCAATCAACTTGGTCAGGAGTGAGGTGAATTGCAAGAAGGCAAGGATGAGGAGGCACTTGTCCTTCATTGATCCTAAATGAGATGCCAATTTCAAATGAATGCAAGAAGAAACATTCAAAATTTGTATTATGCTTGTGTGCTGAAGTGTTCTTGGTTGATTTTAGTTAATGAGTATTATAGGGTGATTCTTCCCCTCAATTCAATCAACTTGGTAAGGAGTGAGGTAAATTGCAAGAAAGCAAGGATGAGGAGGCACTTGTCCTTCATTAACGATACCCACCTAGACTTCAAGACAACCCACGTGCCTTCATTCCTACAAGGGACTTGACCACAAGAGAACTGCGAGGTCATGTGTTTTAACTTTTAACTTTTGTTCCAAACTCAAATTGAAGAAATTGAATGAAAGCTAGGGAATATTGTCCTAAATTTCTATCAACCAAGCTTATGCTTGGAGGTTAATTTTAGAAGTGCAAATAGTGATGCAAATAAGTGTCTTGCAAGTAGAGATAGTGTTCCAAATGTGAAATGCTTCAAAATGGTTTAAGTAAATATGTTCATTCACAATTTAGGAAATAAAATACTTGCATAAACAATGTAAATGGAACTTAAATGATGTTAAGAAATAGCTGAAAATTAGATGACAAAATCACCAAATTTACATGAATATGGAGCAATATTAATATGTGAAAATGAACTTGCATGAAAATATGAGATATGTCACATGAGAGGACATATGAATTAGCAACTAAATAAGTTATATCAGCTGCAAAAAATTAGATCTAAAATGCTCAAATGAACAATGAAAAGTGAGAGATGGAATCACTAGATTAGCTCAAGATGAGAGTGTTAATCACCAGATTAGCTCAAGATGAAAGCATTAATTGCTAGATCTATGAGAATAAAAAATGAAAATAGAGATTGCAGGAAAATTTAGCAAATTTAATCCACTTGAAGGAAAGAAACAAAACTCAAACAAGTAGCATGCAAAGGATCCTCTCCCCAAAGAGAGGGGGACAGGATGCCAAGAGAATAATCCTCAAGCTCCCTCAAAGAAAAATTAATTTTATTATTGAGAATGAAGCCCTCCAATGGGAATGAGGGACTTAGACTTTGAGGGGAGTTTACAAAGAGCTCAAAGAGAAAATACTCCTCAATTAAACTTAATGAAAATAGAAGAAATGCAATGCCTATAGCAAAATGCAACAAGAATGCCTCAAAAAGGCAACTCATTTTTCCAAGAGAAGTCTACTTGATGATTCCAATTTCCAATCTCAAAGAGAAATCCTTGCGCAAATGAGAAGAGGCAAGGATAGGAGAAGGAAGTTTGAAAAATGAAAAAGCTTCAATGATGTATCTTTGCTCCTCAAGTCTTCCACATACAAAGCCTTCAAGGGATGCTTCCAAACAAGTCTTCAATCCTCCTAGAAATATGCACAAGGCATGGAAGCATAAAAGATTAAATCAATAAAGGAAAACAAATTACAAGAAACTAATATACAAGTAAAATACACTTGCATACAACAAAAGGAAATTGAATTTCTCCCTTTGCACAAGCAAGAGGGAATGAATCCCTCACAAGCTCTCAAAGCTAGATTAAGCAAATATAGCGCATAAAGTAGATCAAAAGTTGAATTTGAATTGATCTTAAGAAACTACGGTAAAAAAAACCCCTTCTTCAAATTCGCTTCATTAGATCCTTGAGAGTAGCTTGGTATGGGTCCTTCCACTTTTGTCTTTGAGAGTGGGTTCGTCTAGCCAAAGAGTTACCCCATGCTCAAGCTCCTTTAACACAACGTTAGATTTATACACACTTGAAAGGATGTTAGCACTCACAAGGGATTAAATTGCACAATGGAGGAGAAGGCTAGAGATTCAACTGAGAATCTTCTAGTGCTCCTCTTCCTAGAGTATTCCTTTAATCCAAAAATTATGCAAGGTAACTTACATACATTAATCCAAATAATGGCAATGTGAAAGCTAACACAATCTAGAATCCATGTAGAAAATAAAGCATAGAGAGTTGAAGCAATATCACCTTACAATCATGGAAGGAGAACACCAACACCACAATGAACCCCCAAAGTGTTTATTTATTAGCATGAAAGAAGTGAATACAAATTTCAGTAGTCTCCCCAAGCACAATAGCTCATTTCAAGATGATTACAATAGAGCCCATGGCTCATTTAAATAAGAGAATGGGAGAAAATATCAATGTAAACCCCAACGCCAAGTGGAGAATTGGAGAAAATCTAAAGGGAAATTTGAATTTGATGAGTGGAGCTCCAATGCCAAGTGTAGAAATTGATTTATGAAATGTGGTAGCATTTTCCTTGAGGGTGGACAGCATACCCATATGCCAAACTCAATTTTCCTTTGATGGCTTCTATGTGTGTAGCGTAGGAGCTGAATAGGGAGCACATTCCTACTGATTTCTCAACCAACAAAACCATGGAATGACACCTCTGAAAAATGAGTTAACAAGTTGTCCTCCAACTGTTCTATGTATCTTTGTTTTGGCCAGCATATAGACTTTTCCATGTGCGTTTTGATGTGGCTGCCATGTGTGAAAATTGAGAGGTGAGAGGGAAGACATACTCCCAACGAATCTTCCCATGCGTTGACATCTCCCAAACCACTTGTTGGATGTTGTCATTGATGTCAACCCATGGAGTTGACTAGGTTTGACTTTGACTAGAAACACCAGTGATTGATGTCAAATGGTTATTGAACGCTTCCTAGTAATCGCCGTATTACATCAAGATGGCAGCTATACTATTGGAAGGTTGGAAACCCAAGGTCCTAGGGTTTGGGTTCCCTGAACTAAGGATGTGCCCCGACTTTGTCGAGGGTTTTTGGTAGGTCAAATCATTGAGTTTGGGTCGAAGATCTATGTCATTAGATTCTTCTCAAAAAGATGTTTCTGTTAATATGTGGTACGCCTCGAGAGGCCTCCTAGTTTGAGAGATATTCACAATTGAAGTTAGTGACCCTAGTTGTTGGGCTAAAACCCCAAGGGATAGTGACATGACAACTCCTCCTACAGTTGTCAACATATGACATTGTTTATCACTGTAATCTCACTCCATATAAGTTACATAACTTCAAAAACCAAAGACAATAAATTAATCATTGACTTAATACACTCTTGTGCCACCTACAAAACACACCAAAGAGGGTTAGCGTACAATTACTTGGAGTTTAATAAACAAGTTATTAACAATTACTAAATTAAATTAAATTTATTAAACATCTAACTTAAGGTTTGAAAATAACAATTATATTAAGAAATGGCATCAAACTACCTTCACTCACAAGGAGTGTCCCTTTCTTGATTTACAAGTCTAATCTATTTTTTTAATGGCAGTGGCTCTCTTGATTAAGTTACAAGGCTTACAAAATCATTTTTTAATAACTAAAGCCCTCTAATGTCTACCTTAAAACCCTCTAATGTTTTGTGCCTAAGTATCCTCCAACGACTACATTAGAACCCCACTAAAACACTATAAAAAGGATAGACCTTAATCATCATAGATCACATAACATCTCAACATTCTTATCTCTGAAATTTTTGTGCATCTAAAAGGAAGAAATTTTCAGCTACCTGTAATAGGACAGCGAAGGATCTAGGGCAGTGAAAGTCTTGGTTAAATTTTGTTGATTGCACTCCAAGTATCCATCCTCCACTCAGGCCTTCAAGGTACGTTTCTTTTTTATTGACTATTTGATGATTTGTGCATTCGTTGAGTGTAGGGCTAGGCTGCAGGCCTTTTCTTGCATTGAACATGTGTTAAGTCTCTGGCTAGGGTTTCCATAGTAGCTGTGTTAGGGCACAAGTGAGGGTTTGTCTTTTGTTTGATGGTTCGTGTAGGAAGAGGCAGGCTAGACACTGAGGTTTTCTGATTTAAGACAACATTCCCTATGATTTTTTGAGGTATTCCTTTTTTTTTTTGGTGGCAACCTTTGTTGTTATCACAAGCCTTAATCTGAGTCTTTCTGAGGCCTATACCATTATTTTCTGGAGCTCAACTCAGATAGAAAAATATCATTGACTTTAAAGCTGACCTATTAACAACAGTGATTTAATATTGTGAATTGGCTAGCTTATTATGACAATGGCTTAGCTATGACAGCTTGTTGACTGTGATCTCATGGACAGCAAGTGAAATTAACTTTCAGTTATTAAGTTAATAAGTGTTCTATGAAGTATAACCTTAACTATTTGTGACATAATAGTATTACCGACCTTGAGTTGACTGTGATACTTTATTATGGCCTTATGTAACAGCTAGGATAAACCAAATTGATAAATGATGGACAAAAAACTGACAAACTGAAGTTTGACCTTAAAATGACATGTTTTTTACTTGATGACACCTTGACTGTGGCTTGCTTTGACTATGATACTAACATGTAATGAACAACAAGTGATGTTAAAGAGTTTAGACTTCTGTGATCCATACTTGATTGTTAGAGATTTCAGCAAAATCACATAGAGAATCATTTGTCGACGCGTTTCGAACCACACAAGTTGGTTCGAAACGCGTCGACAAATGATTCTCTATGTGATTTTGCTGAAATCTCTAACAATCAACAAGTGATGTTGATTGTGACTCTATTTGGAGCTGACATTCACCTTAAGAAAATTAGAAGTATGATGATACTCCTTTTGACTTCTATTGCTTGATGCCTTAACATGACCATGACAACTTGTTGATTGTAACATTGAATGGGACAGCAAGGGTATTGACCCTGATCTGATGCTTTGATCTTGTCTTGTAACAGTGAAATGACTTTACATCTATTTGACAAACCATTCAACATCGAATTGACTCATGACTGTTGACTGTGAGTTGACTTAATATCTGGACACAAACAATATGTTGATTTTTGTGTTGACTTGATTTGATGGTAACTTAACTCTGTCATAGCAGATTTGTAAACATAACAGTTTGCCTCGACTTTGAATAGTATTGACATCTCACAACTCTCTAACAATGATTTAAGAATGGATTTGATCTGAATGATGTTATTTGACTTTAAACATAACACACACATGACTCATCAACTTGATCTTAGCTTTCAACAGTAGTTGTACACTTAATGTCTCTACAAGTATACTTTGTTATTATCGACAAGAGTTGACTTTGATATGACAAATACTTGAGTTGACATTATCATGTTGACCTGACTTGACTATAAGGTGACATAAGTATGTTGGCACCTTGACTTTCAGAATGGACTTGACATACTAGATTAAGTATATTAATACCTTGACCTTGACTTTATTATGACATCATAATGTTATCTAGATTTGACATTGAGTTAACCTTGGTATGACAATGTTGTAGTCCTATTGATGACATTAACTTTTGATTTGACACCTAAGCATTGGATGACAATGATTGAGTCAATACCTTTCACTTGACCAAATTGACTTGACTCATGGGCTTATGACTATATTGACCTAGGGTTGGTCTTGACCTAGGGTTTCTCTTGTATAACCTAGGGATTTGTGTATGATGACATAATTGTAATCTTGCAGGGCAACAAGTGTTGAAGGCAATATCATCTAGTTGTACAAACTGACGTAAAGATGGACAGCAGGGTTTGATCAGCTAAACAACAATGTTTACACGTATGTTGGTAGCTCTCCGAGGGCAGAATTTGAGAGCATTAGAGGCAGGTCATAGGGATGACCTGAGGCACCTTGGTTTGTGCCATCATTTGATAGCAGTGCCAAATGGTTGCAGCATCGTGTGCAACTTGATACAGTGTGGCAGCATGATATATTGAGTCTTGATGCTTATTCATTTGTGAGCAGCTCAGTGCAGTGATAGCCAGCAATTGTGCAGTGATTTGTCATGACAGTGATATACAATGTGCAGTGACAGTGATGTGCAATTGAACAGTGATAGCTTGATGCGTAGCATTGTGCAGTGATTAGTTTGTGGGAACAGTGATCAGCAACTACCAAGATTCGACATTTATTCTACATCTTTATTATTTTACATTAATTCAAGAGTACAGGGGATTCAGTGTGAAAATTGTGAAATGTGATCTATCGACTCTTCTGGGTGACTGGAGTCACCTTCACGCTGTGGCCTGAGAACACTTCAGGGTGGCAGGGTGGCACTAGGGCAAGTTGTGGCTTGCATAGAGCATTGTGATGTCCATTCAATTGTGGTTGATAAACTAACAGGGCAGCGAAGCATCCTTTCCGACAACAGTTGGTAAACAGAGTGTTGGGGCACTCATCAGGTTGTGGCCTGATCTACAGGGCGTTGGGGCATCCTTCTGGTTGCAACAGGATATTAGGGTCTAGTAGCGTCCTACAGGTTGTAGCCTATGAATTAGGGGGTTGACGCCTCCCTCAATTGTAGCTAAAATCTTGATGTAATCAATTTTCTTTTAATAGGGAGAAGACAATTACTAAAGAAGCATTCAGTGATTTTTGACTCGGAAGGAGCTTTCCACCTAAAAATCTATGTCCTCTGTTTTATCTTTCTACATTGTTGTATGGTGTTGTCTACTATTGATTATTGTTTATGATCATCTGAAGAAAAACAATAATAATAACTGAAAATTAACTAATGCTCTGAAAAAAGATTAAAAAGTGCTCATTGCTAAGAAATATTGATTCACCCCCCTCTCAGTATTTCCAACACCATTGCCAACGAACTATTGCGCAAACTACGTGTAGGTTGCCTGTAGTTGTGCATAGAGGTTGAAGATTAAGTGTTGCATACAAATGTACGGTTTTGTATGGTAGTGTAAAGTATATTTGAGACATTACTCCATACTTTTCTCCATAAAATATTTTCCCAAATCTTTCAACCATGCGTTCATCCTCCTTAGTGAAATTCGACTTCACAAATGGAAAAATCGAACCCCATGTGGTCCACAAATTTGATCTACCCCATGTGCTTTAATCCATATGCCATGTGTGATACCAACTCATTCTCCAATTTGTCATTTGACTTGCCCTTTTTTACTTGAGTGATTTTCCAAGTCATTTCCACATCATTCTGGCATGTGGGAAAAAAAAAATCTCCATTTTTTTGGGCTATTTATTTCTCATTTTCCCACCTAACTTAGGAAGAAGTGGGTTATGAGCGTCAATAACTAATTTTTCACCCCTCAAAGTGTGTCTCGGGATAATGTTAGGCTTATGAGGATGAATTTCGAGTAGTCACACGCCTTAGGCATTTCCTAGGAACACTTATTTACATAATTACATAGCAACTAATTAAAAAATCTCATTTTGTATGAATTTTTTAATTATTAAAAAATCTCATTTTGTATGATTTTTTTAATTATTAAAAAATCCCACTTAGACCTAGTCAAATTCCGTGAAATTTTAGAGATTTCCTAGCATGGCAATATACATTGACCCTAGACACCAAGACGGACTTAAGGCATGAAATTCATGCTGTCACCCTGGCTTTGGGGTATGCAATGAGTGAAAAAACATAGAAAATTATTCGTCGCTAAAAATTGGGAAATAATTAACCAAGTAAAAAAACACTCCAAGGTGTACTTGCTTGTTGACCGAGGTGTACTCCCTTGCTGACCGAGTCTCGAGCATCTTAGGTCTGTTACATAGCTTTATCATCATGCTAGTGACATTTATACAATATCACCGTAGGGTTGTAGAATTTGAGGACTGAAGAAGAAAGGAGGAGAAAGGGGTTGGAAGGCCCTGATGAAATTCGAAACTCTGAATGATCTGAAAGTGCAAGAATGCTCTGAAATACCCTTTGGCATAGCGTCTTCAAAAAAAATTCAAGTGCATCTTTAGTGGTCAATAGGGTCACACTAGTATTATAGGGACCTAACAAGTTCAGTTTTCAGTGTCTTCATCACAATCTTTTTATTAATTAGTAGTTGGGTATTAGAAAGTTAACAGTCGGCCTGAGAAAGGATTTGAAATTATGGCAAAATTTGTATTATTATGGGCAAGTCAGCCCCAAATTAGCCCACCCTTCAAACAATATTTATAACCAAGTCGAGATGCATTAAAGGGCATCAAATTTGTGGAATGTTTTGATCAAGGAACTCGCTAGAATTGTCTGAGGTTCTGAGCTCATTGAATATCTAGAGAAGAAGGCTCGAGTCGCTAAGGTTTTCAACTTAATCACTCTTATCTTTTTGTGGAGAATTTTGTAGTTCAAAGGTTTATCATTTGTGCTAGGGATTGTCTCATAGATCAAGGAAAATAGGTCAAGTTTCAAGGGTATTTTGGCATTTTGTATGGTTTTTCTCTTTGTTGGGCAGAGTCACTTCAGACACCTTTATGAGGCTTACCTAAGGTCTATTTCGGCCCTGCACCTAAGGCCCAATTTCAGCCTACCTAAGGCCTATTTTGGCCCTACACCTGAGGCCCAATTTCGGCCTGCCTGAGGCCTATTTCGATCCTACACTTGAGGCTAATTTCGAGCTTGTTTAGTGCAAACATGAGGCATTTTTCGGCCCCCCTTCTGTGGCAGTATTTCTTTCATCCTTAAGGTTAAGTTTGGTGTAATGTTAAGGCCATAAAAAGGTTGAGGTTACACACAGAAGAGGAACGAGTCTAGCACAGGAGAAGGCAGTATCTTAAGCCTGTAATAGACATACTCTTGAACCTGTGGCAGCCATCTTTGAAGGAGCCCTTAATGTTAGTCTTGTAGAAGTCTTGAAGCAGATCCAAGTCACCTTTTGAGGCAGAGTAGTCTTTTCTAAGGCAAAGTTTTTGAGGGAGATCTAAGGCACTAAAAGCACAATCCAAGGTTCTTACTCAAATACACTTAGGTCTTTTATAAGGCACATCTAAAGTAGTTGATTGGAGGTATGAATTAGAATCTATTTTTGTTGCATTGGAGGTCAGAGTTACAGTGATATGCTTATTGGAGCAGACCTGAAGCTGAATATGTTTAGACAGAGATAACATTGATTGTATATTGTTGTAATTGGGTCACTATCCTTGGTACGAGAGCCCAAGTGTTTTGTTGTTTCTTTTATTGTTAAGGGTGGTAGCATGGTGCTAAGCAAGGAATTGTAGCTTCCTTCAAGATGTTGTCACCTACTTCTAGTGGAAGTTGGTAAACCTAGGGTTGTATCCCTTCCAGTTGTAGTTGGTGAACTGGAAGTTGTAGCTTCCCTCAAATAGGTTCACCAACTACAACTAGAAGGGCAACAACCCCAAGTTTACCAGCTTCCACAGGAAGGAGGCAACAACCTCTTGAAGAAAGCTACAACTATATATATATATATATATATATATATATATATATATATATATATATTGTGTTCCTTTGATGTGATGTTATTGGTTAATGCTTATGATACTAAATTGTAAGAAAAAGTGAAATATTGATTCACCCCCCCCCCCCCCCCGCCCTCTCAATATTTCCAACAACAAGTCCCACCAAGAATCTCATAGCAACAAAAGTTTCCACTAAAGAAGTACCATAATTCAAATATCTACAAAGAAGCCAACAAAGAGAATGCCTAACACTTAAGCAGTAGAAGATCAATCCCCATTTATGGAGGTTGAGAAACAAATTATCCTAGTAGAACCAAAACTTCTCGCATGAGATCAAAGGAAGAAAAGAAGGGCACCGAGAAAAGGTTAATTATCAATGTTGGAAGTGCTCCCTCCCTATCAATGCAAATACTACCTTCCCAAGCCTTGCCTCCACTTACTAGAGGATAGAAATCCAATCAAAAAAGGGAAAGAGAAGTAAATAATGATATAGCCTTGGGAATCCATAATTCATTTTTTATATACCAGGGCTATGTAATACAAGGGCTCCATATTGACCCCCCTCTAATTAAGAGATGATAGGTAGTTGGACCAATTTGCACAATTGACATGTATTGTTTTTGTCACTTGTTATGTAACAACGTTGTGAGCATTTACTTACGTAATGTTGGAAAAGAAAGCATTTATGTCAAAAGGAGGAAATGCCAATCCTAAAACCCTTCCCATACCACATGGGGTGGAATTTTGAACTTGAAAATGGAAGGCCTGGACTATATACCCTTTGTGGGTACACGAATGGTCATAGCTTTTTGACTTGATACAAATCAACTGTTTTAATTGGAAAAAATGTTACCATAATGAATATTGCTCAATATTAAGGATGACCATAAGAGGGGCTTTAATCCACTTATATGTGAGCAAGGACTGCAATGCAAGCTTCACAAGTTCAACCATTAACTCTAACTGGCCCCTTAAGGGGTAGAACTAGCCCTCATGAAAATTGAACCTAAACATCAGTCAATGGCGAGAAACTCCTCATTCTTCACCATTGGATCCAACCCCTGGGCAAAAACGTTGTTGTCACGGTGATTATCCAGTGTTAAGGATGACAAAAGGGTAGGATTTGTTCCACTTCTTTGTATGTGAGGAGTGCAATGCAAACATCAAATGTTCAACCACTACCTCCCCACTTGCCCTTGCAAAAACCTTGGGGTTTAAACCAGCCCTCAAAGGAATTGAAACTTGATAGCTACTATGGTAAGACATTTTCAATTGGTTCTTGTTAGGGTCCTATGTCTAGGAATCTTATTCTTGTTAGTCTTGCAATGTACCTAAGGTCAAAATTGTAAATATTGGTCATGAATCATTGATTATTATTGTTAGAAGGTCTAGGTCTAGATTGGGTATCATGTAAGGTTGGTTATTTTGATTAAGAGGCCAATGTCTAAAGTTATGTTTTTCCTTACAAAGGGCAATCATGAAAGGTCTTTGGTCACTTGTAAAGGTACAAAAATCATGTCACAAGACTTTAGTTAGTGTGAGTTGCTTAGTCCCATCTTAGGTCATAGTTAGTAGGCCACCTAAAGTTTGGTAATAATGTGTTCATCAAAGCAATCATGAATGATCATGACAAATATTTGGAGGCTCTCTTACATTGGTTTGGATGTCATTTTCAAAAGGACAGCATGTGAGTGCAGCAAAGAATAATGGTCAAAGGACAGTGATTTAAATTCCCCATGCACTGCGTTTTCAGAAAAAACGTTGTGCATTCATGATGTTTCTCTCCAAATCATAATTGGCACGTTCACTCTCACTCCAACCCATTTACGGTGATCATTTGAACCTGCATTGTTATCCCTTAGCACTCATCTCTTCATCATCGGCATCAGAAAGCTCAAGAGCTCTGGTTCTTTTGCTGCGAAAGAGAGGCAGTGGCGCTGCAAATCCACACAGTTTTCAATTTTCGCACCTCGACGATCCAAATCCTCTCACAGGTGCAAATTCAGTTTTCCCTTTGTCTTTCAACCATGATAGAACTTTTAAATTGCTTTTTGAAGCCAACACACACCGTTTAGAGCTTGCAAATAGGATAAATTTGCCATCGTTGCCTTTCTGAGATTCAGTGCGTTTTTTCCTCTTTTGCATTGCATTTTCCTTCCAACCCGCAGCGAATCCACACAGTGAGACATTTCCTTCTTTCCTTGTTACAAACTTGCCTTTTCACTATGAGAACCTTTGCATGCAAATTGTTACCTTGGTCCAAGGACTGTAATTAAGCTTTTTCCCTTAAAATTTATGCTCAAGGGTGTTTAGAGGTCGAATTTTCTTTAGCGCTACGTTTTTGGCTTGTGCGTTGCGACTGTCCCTAGTTTAATCTTTGCCAACAGTCACAAAATTCTAAGTCCTCTAGGGTTTGCCTGAGAAAGTTTGTGGTTGTGATTCTTGGTGAAATTGTTGGGTTGTGTTTTAAGATATTGTCACAAGATTTAAAACCATAACACCTCCATTATTGCCCAAACAAGTTGATTCATAAATTCAAATATCCATTGCTACAAAAGTGAAACCATGTCAACACTAGAAAACAAAAAACACAAAGGCGGAGCCATTGTATGTTTTGAACCACATGACATCACAGCCATTAATGCAAATCCAGCCATTAGGATGGCTTTTGAACAAGTAGGGTGCATGAGATTCTGTGAGAGAATTCAGGGATATCATTTGCAATTGACAAAGGAATTTGCTAGGGGTTTTGATGGTGTACAAGCAAAAGTGGGAAGCATGACTTTTCCTGTCTCAGCTCAATCAATAGTTGAGGCCACTGAGATACCTTTGAGTGGAGAGGAATGGTTCAAAGGGATGGATTTTGATTTGGTTTCTTTCAAGGACTTCCTCAAGCCAAAACATAGGAAAGGGTATGGTTCATCTGTTCCAAGGAGCTATTTACAGGATCATCATGGCAAACTGTTGGAGGTCATCCAAAGGTACTTCACATGTGAGGGGAGATTCAACAAGGTGTATCACTATCACATTAGGCTCTTAATGCATTTTATTGGCAAGAAATCTTTGAATCTTCCCTATTATCTATTTAGGAGTTTATGTAAAATGGTTGATCGGGAGTTGAGGCTAGTTTGTTCCATTTTTCAAAAAAAAAAACGTTTCGCATTCATGATGTTTCTCTCCAAATCATAATTGGCACATTCACTCTCGCTCCATCCCATTTACGGTGATCATTTGAACCTGCATTGTTATCCCTTAGCGCTCAGCTCTTCATCATCGGCATCAGACAGCTCAAGAGGTCTGCTTCATTCACTACGAAAGAGAGGCAGGGGCACTGCAAATCCACACAGTGTTCAATTTTTCGCATCTCGACGGTCCAAATCCTCTCACAGGTGCAAATTCAGTTTTCCCTTTGTCTTTAGCCATGATAGAACTCTAAAATTGATTTTTGAGGCCAACGCACATCGTTTAGAGGCTTGCAAATAGGATAAATTTGCCATCACTGCCTTTCTGAGATTCGCTTCATTTTTTCCTCTTCTGCACTACGTTTTCATTCCAACCCACTATGAATCCACACAGTGAGACATTTCCTTCTTTCTTAATTACAAACTTGCCTTTTCACTGTGAGAACCTTTGCATGCAAATTGTTGCCTTGGTCCAAAGACTGTAATTAAGCTTTTTCCCTTAAAATTTATGCTCAAGGGTGTTTAGAGGTCGAATTTTCTTTAGCGCTGTGTTTCTGGCTTGTGCGCTGCGACTGTCCCTAGTTTAATCTTTGCCAACAATTACAAAATTCTATGTCCTCTAGGTTTTGCCTGAGAAAGTCTGTGTTTCTGATTCTTGGTGAAATTGTTGGATTGGGTTTTAAGATACTGTCACAAGATTTAAAACCGTAACACCTCCATTATTGTCCAAACAAGTTGATTCATAAATTCAAATATCCATTGCTGCAAAAGTGAAACCATGTCAACACCAAAAGACAAAAAACACAAAAGGGGAGCCATTGTACGTTTTGAACCACAGGACATCACAACCATTTATGCAAATCCAACCATTAGGATGCCTTTTGAACAAGTAGGGTGCATGAGATTCTGTGAGAGAACTCAGAGACATCATTTGCAAATGACAAAGGAATTTGCTAGGGGTTTTGATGGTGTAAAAGCAAAAGTGGGAAGCATGACTTTTCCTGTCTCAGCTCAATCTATAGTTGAGGCCATTGAGATACCTTTGAGTGGAGAGGAATGGTTCAAAGGGATGGATTTTGATTTGGTTACTTTAAAGGACTTCCTCAAGCCAAAACGTAGGAAAGGGTATGGTTCATCTATTCCAAGGAGTTACATACAGGATCATCATGGCAAACTGTTGGAGATCATCCAAAGGTACTTCACATGTGAGGGGAGATTCGGCAGGGTGTATCACTATCACATTAGGCTCTTAATGCATTTTACTGGCAAGAAATCTTTGAATCTTCCATATTATCTGTTTACAAGTTTATGTAAAATGGTTGATCAAGTTCAAACTAAAGGAAGTCACGTTGAGGCTAGTTTGTTCCATTTTTCAAAAAAAAAACGTCGTGCATTCATGATGTTTCTCTCCAAATCATAATTGGCACATTCACTCTCGCTCCAACCCATTTACGGTGATCATTTGAACCTGCATTGTTATCCCTTAGTGCTCGGCTCTTCATCATCGGCATCAGAAAGCTCAAGAGGTTTGGTTCTTTCGCTGCGAAAGAGAGGTAGGGGCACTGCAAATCCACACAGTGTTCAATTTTTCACATCTCGACAGTCCAAATCCTCTCACAGGTGCAAATTCAGTTTCCCTTTGTCTTTCAGCTATGATAGAACTCTGAAATTGCTTTTTGAAGCCAGCACACATCGTTTAGAGCTTGCAAATAGGATAAATTTTCCATCACTGCTTTTCTGAGATTCACTACGTTTTCTCCTCTTTTGCACTGCGTTTTCATTCCAACCCGTCGTGAATCCACATAGTGAGTTTTCCTTCTTTCCTTGTTACAAACTTGCCTTTTCACTATGAGAACCTTTGCATGCAAATTGTTGCCTTGGTCCAAAGACTGTAATTAAGCTTCTTCCCTTAAAATTTATGCTCAAGGGTGTTTAGAGGTCGAATTTTCTTTAGCACTGTGTTTCTGGCTTGTCTGATGCGACTGTCCCTAGTTTAATCTTTGCCAACAGTTAGAAAATCCTTAGTCCTCTAGGTTTTGCCTGAGAAAGTCTATGGTTATGATTCTTGGTGAAATTGTTGGGTCGAGTTTTAAGATATTGTCACAAGACTTAAAACTATAACACCTCCATTATTGCCCAAACAAGTTGATTCATAAATTCAAATATCCATTGCTGCAAAAGTGAAACCATGTCAACACTAAAAGACAAAAAACACAAAGGGGGAGCCATTGTATGTTTTGAACTACAGGACATCACAGCCATTTATGCAGATCCAACCATTAGGATGGCTTTTGAACAAGTAGGGTGCATGAGATTCTGTGAGAGAATTCAAGGATATCATTTCCAGTTGACAAAAGAATTTGCTAGGGGTTTTGATGGTGTACAAGCAAAAGTGGGAAGCATTACTTTTCATGTCTCAGCGCAATCTATAGTTGAGACCACTGAGATACCTTTGAGTGGAGAGGAATGGTTCAAAGGGATGGATTTTGATTTGGTTGCTTTCAAGGACTTCCTCAAGCCAAAACATAGGAAAGGGTATGGTTCATCTGTTCCAAGGAGCTATTTACAAGACCATCATGGCAAACTGTTGGAGGTCACCCAATACTTCACATGTGAGGGGAGATTCAGCAGGGTATACCACTATCAAATTAGGCTCTTAATGCATTTTACTAGCACGAAATCTTTGAATCTTCCCCATTATTTGTTTTGGAGTTTATGTAAAATGGTTTATCGGGTTCAAACTAAAGGAAGTCAAGTTGAGGCTTAGTTTGTTCCATTTTTCATTAACGAAATTGTTGGTAATGAAGGAGCAGTCATGGCAGGAGTTTTTGGTTTCTTCAGGATGGGCAGCCAAATCTTCAAACAGTTAAAAGACTAAGAAAGACACTCCTTCAGTTGTGATTAAAGAAGCTTCACCTGCAACAGCAAGTTCAGTCAAGAAACCTTTGACTAAAAGCAAATTGGTTGGTAAGAAAAGTGCTAAGAAGCCTCATTTTTCCCCTGAGGTAGAGAAAGTGGCATCCCATGAGGTAGAAAGGGTGGTAAGGGTGCCAAGAACTAAGGCTGCAGCTAAGAGATTACCTGTGGTTACTCCATCATCACCAATTCAAGTCATGGAATCAAAGAGCACACAAAGAGAAGTAGAAATTGATGAAAGGGACCAGAAAATTAGGGAGTTACAAGACCAGTTGGACAAGACCCATGTGACAATAGCTTACTTGCAGCAGGAGAATAGGGAGCTTAGGCATAAAGTGTCTCAAGAGACTATCCAACCTAGAAGAGAAGAGCCACCAAAGGAAACATTGGCACATGTTGCCAAAGGAAAAGGTAAAATGGTCATTGATGTCGAGACGCTAAAGGAGCCAGTTGAGCGTTTTAGAAAACCTACGACTAGGTCTGTTGCTAAAATGCATATGCAAGAAAAGGAGGTTGTTCAGCCTGTGGTTTTTGATGAACAAAAGGAATTTGAGAAGCTACTGGAACAACTTGAAGGGATACAATATCAAGTAGATCAACTTGCAGAGAAAGATCATAGGGACAAGTTGGCCTTGTTTAGAGAGGTAGAGGTTGTTATACTAGTACTTGACAAAGCTAAGTATAAACTGAAGTGGAACTTGCCTCTGCATAGGCAAGTAAAAAAATTATATGTACAAAACTTGGTCCTCAAAAGAAGACTCAGGTTGGTGAAGAGCAAGCTCACTAAAGTCAAAGAAGCTGGAAGGAAGAGGAAGAGAGGTAAGTTGGACTTACTTGCAAAGGCTAGTACTAAGGTGAATCTCCAGTAGGAAACCTCAGCCCAACTCTAAAACCTTGTTTTTGGCTCAGGAGATCATAAAAGGTAAAATTTTGATGACAATTGCAAAACCACAGCAAGGGGCTTGCTGCGCTTTTCATATATAAATTTTGACAAGTGTGGGATAGTGAAGTTGAAGGTTTTTGTTGTCATGAGGGAGTTCTATGAAGGTTCCAGCACTCATTTTGATGTTTCCAACATTTCATATTAAGGGAAAGTCACCATGTGTTTCAGTTTTGGAGGCGCTGCGAAAACAGACTAGTGGGTTGCGAAAATGGGGTATAGGTCATGTTGGAAAATGTAACTAGGTTCGGTCTCCATTAAACGTATTTGAATCATCTTGTAATGTACTTGTCAAACGAATAAAGAAAATAATTTTTATTATTATTATTATGACTTATTAAAGCATGGGTTTCATGTTTTAGGTCGAATTCCCATTGAGGACTTCTAGGATTTATTCTGAGTCAATAAAGTCATTATACTTTTAAAGAGACCCTTCTTGGGCTTTTGAACCATGAAAAAGGTTTAGTATTGAGTCAAATGTAATTTATATATCCTCCACACCAAGTTCGTCTAGAAGAGATCAAGTCGACCTAAGGACATCAATTCGACCTCCCTTGAAGCCTATAAATAGGAACAAGTCGAATTCATTTTGTGCATCTCATCTCAAGCAAGTTTGATATCTCTAAGGACGCCGAGAAAGTGCGAAGTGGGTCTAAGGAAGCCAAAGGAAGTGCGAGTTGGGTGTAGTCTAAGGAGAAGAAGAAAAACGAAATTTTGGTGCCTCTCTCTCTTTGTTTTGTGCCCTAGTTTGGGAGATCGAATTCTTCCAAGTTTACTGACGTCGGAAGTTGCCTGATGTCGGAGGCTACTACATAGTCGAAGTTGCTGGAAGAGAAGTCGAAGATCTGGGAGGCTGACTTAGTGTGGAAGGAAGGTTTGGTCTTTGTCTAGGGTGAAGAGTCTCAAAAATACTATTGAAAGGAAGAAAATTTTGACTGGGTTTCCCCTCAAGGGGGGTTTTGCCCTAGCATAGTGCCTATATCTGGTGTCCATTGTTTTATGTGCTTTTGCCTTGGTAATTGCTTGATGAACTAAAAGAAAGAAGATATAAAACTTAATAAGAAGTCAAGAACATCACAAGTAATTATCAAGTATAAGAAAATCTTTCTGCATTTCTGATTTTCTAACAGGTCAAAGGGATGTCTACATGCGTTTTGAATTTGGTTTAGGAGGACCAGCTCCATCATAGGGGTATTTGGAGCATACCCATTTGCTTTTTTTTATAAACAGGGGTTGCAACCGTACAAAGCATGGAAGTCACTTCAAAGCATTGTGAGTCTACCTAATGCGCTGCGAGTCTGGACAGTGAACTCTATTTTGGTTTCAAATTTCAAATTTTGGCTCCTAGAAGTAGTTAAATCGTATGGATAGGTGGCATACTGTTTTAGGAGATGTAATTAAAGCTAAATTGCAAATATTCTAAGTCAATGATGTATTAGGCAGTGATTGGTAGTAGGTGAAACTAATCCTATTTTTCAGTATATGCATTAGTATTTGGATGTATCTAGTTAAAGTTGGTTTTGGTCAATGAATTCGACCACCTAGGGTAGGAGATCGAATCTTTAATGATGTATAAAGATATCAAAAACATTGTAAATGGTTTTGTTGCTTGAGTTTAGAGGAGAAGACTTTGTGCACTGTATTTTGAAAACTTTTTGCCAATGAATGTATTATACTCCTATACCAATAGGTGTCATATTTCATGATTGACCGGTTGAGCTCTGTAATATGTTCATTCATTTCCTTGCTGTAAAGGTTTCCATATTATCAAAAAATCAAAAAATTAAAAAATGTAAAGAGAGTATGCCCTAAAAGAAAAATCAAAAGGTAAAAAGAATAAAATGGTCAAAAAAGTGAAAGAAATGAACCCCAAAAATGAAAGACCAAGAAAGTGTGCAAGTCCAAAATGCCACTACTTTTTCATTTTCTATAAATAAAGCATTGTGTGCAGCTTGTTGAACTTTATGCCACAATTGATGAATGGCCAAACAGCGTAATCTTGACAAGTGCATGTTTGAATTTCTTGTTCTAGAGATAGAGAATAAAAGTCTGACCAAACTGTTTAAACTTGGCAGATAAGTAGATAGGTAGAGAAGCAAAGGAGCTCAACAGTTTAATCTGAGCCCTTGGAAGAAATAAGTGCAAACTTAGGTAGGCTTACCATGGAAAAGAAAAGAAAAGAAAGTTGATGAGGGTTTGCCAGTCTAAAGTGCACCTAAGAAAGAAGAAAAAATGCTAGGCCAAGTAGGTTGGGTAGGTAGATGGTGTTGTAGAATGATACCTGTGATGGATGATGTTTCTAAGAATGTATTAACTTTCACTCTCATCACAAGTGCCATGGCAGATATTTTTGGAGCAGCTCAAGCGAGGCAGATTCATAACTAAACTCTCCTTCATACTTTTCCCCAATCACTTACTAATTTCCCCCCTCAAATATTAAGAATCTGTTCTTAATAAGCCACTCATTCCATTTCATAACATTTTCCTAAGTAAAACTCTGTTGTACTTAGGAAAATGGCAAATATTCTCCATAAAGACCCTTTTTTTCAGCTCTAGCCTAAGTCTTAATGTGAAAATTTCAACCATTGGCTTAGCGCTTTTTATTTTTCAAAATCCATATTAACACTTAACCCTTATTATATAATTTCCATATATTTATTCCCATCCCGTACTATGTAAATATAAATAAAAACCTTGATTTTTATATATCCCCGCCGCGGTTAAACTATAGCCATAGTCACTGTACAACAGTGGATTAATAAGTTCATCTGGAACTTATTAAGAACCTCCCCGCGTGCAGTCATGGGTCAATTAGCCTTCCGGGTTAATTAAAACCAAAACCCCCGAACCAATGAAAACAGCCCCGACGCATTAAAAACATTGTTTTATTATAAGCTGGGCCCGCTGCTAAACCTCCGCCATATTCTATGAGCGCCTACCATCCTCACGCATCCAACGGTCCAAAATCATTTCGCACCACCCTCCATCGCCGAAAGATAACTCGCGGGGAACAAGTGGTTTTGCCGCCAGTACAAGTCCACGCGTCGCGCTCCCGCTTGATCGCTTGCCCTCCTCCCAATACTGGACAGCCCCAAAAGTGGTGTGGGCCAAACCGCTTACCACCATCCACCGTCCCCGCTGACGTCACCCTCCGCTGACATCACCTGCCACGTCACCTGTCCTGTACCCCCCGCTGACGTCATCCAGACTTTTGCTTATGTCATCCATCCTGCTTATAAAAATTTCCCGCCAAAACTTATTTTCGACGAATAAAAAGGGAAAAAGTCATTTTTTCTTTGTTTTTCTGCATACAGCGCCCCGCGCGCTCCAGGTATAAAATCGACTGAAATCAAATGTGTTAGTTTCAGACTGCCTCTTGACCACAAAAAGCTCCATCGACAGGCTCGCAAACTCTGCCGACCCGCCATTTTATAACTTCTTCCTCTTCAAAACACAGTTGAAATCAAACTAAGGGACTTCCGAGCTCACAAAGGAAAGAAATACAAAGATATACATGGATATTTTATTACCCTAGCCAATGGACCTTCAGAAACATCAATGGCCAAGGGAAAGGCAATGAGGAGACACGTTTGCAGTTCTATTTTGCCAGACAGCGGTGAGCCGGGGTCGGTTCAGCATTAAAGAGCATCGAAACAAGTTAAAGAGTATCAGTTCAAGCATTAAAGTGTATCAAATCAGAATTGAAGAATGTCAGAGCAGAATTAAAAGCAGCAGACAAGAATTAAAGAGGGCAGATCAGAATTCAATACACAGTTAAGACAAATAGTCGGCGCAGAGTTACTACAGCACAGCTGCAAGCCGAACCCTAAAGGCTTGCCTCCCGCACAAACATCAGTTATCTTTCTCTATCCGCCTCTATGTTAATTGTAAACTATTTTAGGTTAAAACTAGATATTATCTCACAGCTGTGATGAAATATCTCTTGTACATATTTTTGTTGTATATATACCCCCTCCATTAGAGTAGTGAAGAGGTCTATGGTGAGTGAATTTCTTAGACTATGCTGTAATACTGAATATTTTAAAATACAAAGCTGTCGGAACCAACTGTTGTCTGGCCATACTGGATGAAGAATTGAAGGAGAGGACTTGTCACAGAATTCTTGAATCAAACTCCGAATCAATAAGTCCCCTATATCTTGTGTTTTACAGTTTTCTGGTTTACTATATCATCTGTGTTTCATAATCTGAATGATAAAGAAAAAGGTTAATTTCAGAATTTGCTTAACTGCACTCTGTATTCAATCTTTATTATTCTCTGTGTTTTCTTCCGAATTAAAATAAACAGTGAATTCTTAATTGCTCATGTTTCTTGATTCTTTCATGTTGTTTATTTGCTAAGGAATTCTTAACTGCTCCTTATCAGTAATCATCCATTTTCCCTCTTTCAATATGTTGAAGGATTCTTAACTGCCCTTCACCCATTTGAGCCCATTCCATCTGCTTTCAATCCTTCATTTGTTCCCTGTTTGACTACCTTGCTCTGTGAAGCCATCCTCTGTTAAGAAACCAAATCCAGAAAAGCCTGTTTCTTTGACTCCATCATGCCCAATGCACTGAACTGTTCTGTTTTACCTCACTGCTCTATTAAATCTCACCACCCAAACCTAAAACAAAACCCTTGAACTTAGTAACTAGCCTAATACCTTTCAAAAAACAAAGCTAAATCATAAAGAGAGAGCCCTCTCTGGATATAGATTGGCTAGATTCTGTATCTAAAAGATTGGTCTGTGGTTACCTCGGCAGTATTCCCTTTCTTACAACTTTTGGGAAAAACCTGAGTGATAACATCATTGGCAACTCCGCTGGGGAACTCAAACAATTGTTTGTTACTATTGTTTATTTCACAATCTACAGATGGAGCCTGAAGTTAGCCAGGTAGCCTTTGAAATGCTTTTGCTTTGCAATTGCAGAAGTAAATGAATGCTACTTCAGTCTATCTCTGGTCTAGTTTATGTATTAAACAGTTGATTTCAAATACTTAATCAGTCCCTCTTTTTTAATATTTCTTTAGGAAAGTTTAAAATTCCCACATCTAAAACTTCCTAGAAGAAACTGTTAAAGTTGTATTGTTAAAACTATTTCAAGAAAAAACCAAAAACATACCTAGAAACTGGCTTCAGAAAGGATTCATTACACCAGATCAAATCCTGATCCTAATCCCCCACCTGTGTTTGAAAATCCTAATCTGATTTCTAGGATTCTTAGAAGACAAGAGAGCCAAGAAAATTCTGCTAGTTCACACCTTGACAAACATTTGCAGAACTCCTTTCAATCTGAGCTTACCTCTGAAAGAACACCAAACCTTTCTGTGATTACTACAACTTCTCCAAGTTCACCATCAGCACCTCCAACTACCCTTTCCACTCCTCCATCTACAGCACACATTCCCACTGTTATCCCTACTCCTCCAGTTGTCACATCTATTTCTGCAACCATGGCAAACCGATATACTCCCCTAAACTTACCTGCCAATCCAGGGGCTATGCCTCAAGACTATCAAAGTAAAATCCCTTCTTTTGAAGGTACTGGCACTTACACAGCTCAACAACATACCAAGAAAATGACTGACTATTTTGAAATTTACGAGATTGATGATGATGATGTTAAAATGAAAGTATTTGTTCAAAGTTTAACTGGAGAAGTTAGAACTTGGTTTAGAGCCCTCCTTGCAAACAGTATCAATAACCCACAAGCTCTTTATTAGACCTTCTTGAACAGATGGGAAAAGAAGAAAGATCCTCTCCACATTTTATCAGAGTATGAAAACCTAAGAAGAGGCACGCAAGAAACTGTCCAAGACTACTGTACCAGATTTAATAATGTCTACAATGCTATTCCTCAGAATCTTAGACCTCCTCCAAATTTGGCCTTGATTAAATTCCCTGATGTATTTGATTCTGATATGGCATACCAACTTAGGGAAAGAGCTCCTCGAAACTTAGAAGAGATGCAGAGCATAGTTGTCAGTGTTGAGGCCAATCTGATATCCAAACGATCTAGAGCCAGAGCTGAAAGGAGAACACCTTTCCAAGAAGAACCTTCTACCTTTGAACAGAAGTTAGATGCTATTATTAAAGGAATGGACAGACTTGGAGACAGAGTAGAAACAACTGAGAGAAAATCCCCTTGGGATGGTCAACCAAGCAATACTGAGAGAAATCCAAATTTCAGGAAAAACCAAAATTCTAACATTGGAAAGACAGGGCCTGACCAAAATATTAGGCCCCCATTTCAAGAAAATTACGCTGAAGCCTCAACTTCTGATGAACCAACAGAAGACACCCAAATTAATCTGATGGGACTCAACAATGAACAAGAAGTTTTCTTGACCCAAGAGGATCAAGAAGCTCACAACCTTAAATAATTCCAAACTCAGTCAGGTGAATCATTTGACTTTAGGGAGGGATATGATACAGCCATTTATGAAGTCCACAAATAGTACAATCTGAGGAGCAGAAGAATAGATATCCCTGAAACCAATAAACAGAAAGATACCAAACAGCCCAACAAAGGAAAGGTCAGTAACCCCCCTGTACATATTTTTTCTAGAACAGATCCTAGCCCTAATAATCCAGTTGTTGAAGATGTATCAGAGAAACAGCCACCCAACAGACAATCTTCCACTGTTATCCCTGCTAACAGAAAAGCAGAAGAGCCTCTAGAACTTGATTTGGAAACAAACCCAACCCTTAAATCCATTCCTAAAGAGGAAACAAACGCAGAAAATTCAACTGTCCGAAATACAAAAACTCAGACCGAAAAACCTTTCAATCTGGAGACAGAAGTAGGCAAACTAAAGATTGTTGTTCTTTTATCAGAATTAGCGAAACATGATGTCTACAGAAGTCAAATCAGCAGATCACTCAAAATTTCTGTGAACGAAGATTCAATAAACGTTTTTTATGACCAAACTGAACTGATATTTGGGCCTGAAGTAAATGGAAAAACAGCAGAAGGAGAAATTCCTCCTTTCTATGTGGGTTTAAACATACATGAGAAAATACTCCATAATGCCATGTTTGATTCAGGTGCTTCTCATAACTTAATGCCTAAATCTGTAATGGAGAAACTTGACCTTGACATCACCAAGCCATATAAAGATCTTTTTTCTTTTGATTCAAGTCAAGTCAAATGTTTGGGTTTAATCAAAGATTTATGTGTGTCACTTGTCCAATATCCTGTCAAACTATCTTAATGGACATAGTAGTAGCTGATATTCCACCAAAGTATGGTATGTTATTGTCTAGGTCTTGAGGTGCAAAGCTCCAAGGATCTCTACAGTTAAACATGTCTTACGCTACTATTTCAGTGTTTGGTCAACCCAAGAGACTATATAGAGAAACCTTAATGAAGTATGTAGTGAGTAGTCAAGAGAAACCTCAAAATTTCCCTATCTACTCAGTACATTCAGTTATGGATTCTTTTATCCTTTACATTGTTGAAATTTATCCCCCACATGAAATGAAAGGTTTAACAGATAAAACAAGAAAAATTGCAGATCAAAGGTCTAGGGTCCAAATCCAAGAAATTTCTAAGAATCATGAAACTTTAGATAAACCAGAAGAAACTTAAAAAACAGATCTCCCTGTTAAACAGATCCCTGAAACTCCAGATACTAATTATAAACATGAATTCTTGTGATACTTAGAATTTGATGGTTCTATCAACAAATTAGGAGTTGGAGCAGGAGTTTGGGTGCACAATCTTCAATACAATCATGCTGAAGGTCATGCCTACATATTAAACTTTAGGTGCACTAATAATATGGCTGAATATGAAGCTCTACTGCTCGGTCTTAAACTGTTCAAGAAATTGGGAGCAACTAGAGTGTCAGTCCTAGGAGATTCTGATTTAATCATTCAACAGATAAAAGGGAAGTTCTTGACAAATGATCCCAGATTGAGAGAGTACAGAGGAACAGCTATAGAGATCCTTAATACATTTCTAGAAACTCAGCTTGCCAAAATCCCGAGAAAACATAACTTGCAAGCTCATAGCCTAGCAATGTTTGCCAGCACCTGTGAATTGCCATTTGAACCAAATCAATATTTCACAGCAGAAATTAGACACAGGCCAGCCATACTTGATAACGTGAAGAACCGGCAAGTGTTTGACAATGATAAACAGATCAACAATTTTTTGACCCTAGAAAAAGAATTTTCCAACACTAATGTAGATGAAGATACACTTAGTGAGTTTGATCCAGTAAATCGGATAGAAACAGACATTTCAGCAGAAAATGCAACTCAAATGCTTCATCCAACGAAATTTACCAAAGAGGAAATACAGGATCTTAAAAAAACACATGTTGATGATATTATTGAAGGAGAATCTAAAATTATCAATTTGAAAGACAATCATTTGCCCAAAGGATTAACTCTTTTGTAAGATCTCTTTGATTTCAATGACATTCCAAAGAAACCTCAAATGGAACCTCCAAAAGCAGACATTGAAGACTACAACATAGGAACTAAAGAAAATCCAAAAATGATAAAATTGTCCAAATCTTTGCCCCGGATCAAAAACTTAAGTATGTCGAACTGATCAATGAATTCCAGGTTGTTTTTGCTTGGAGCTATGAAGACCTGAAGTCTTATGACACCTCTGTAATTCAGCATACAATAACCCTCAAGGAAAATCAAAAACCATTCAAACAGAAGCTCAGAAGAATCAACCATGTACTACTTCCTTTAATAGAAAAAGAAATCAAACGAATGCATGATGCAAGGATAATTGCACCAATCAGATTTTCAAAGTGGGTATCTAATTTAGTGCCTACCAGAAAGAAAACAGGAGAAATCAGATTATGTGTTGACTTGAGAAATATAAACAAGGTTTCTTTAAAGGACAACTACCCTTTACCTAAGATGGATCACATTTTACAAAGAGTAGTAGGTGCTTCTAGAATTTCACTTTTGGATGGGTTTTCAGGTTTTAATCAGATTCTAGTTCATCCTGATGACCAAGAAAACACTGCATTTACCACACCATGGGGTACATTCAAATATGTTAAAATGCCATTCGGACTTAAGAATGCAGGGGCAACCTTTCAGCGAGTAATGGACATAGCTTTTGCCAAAGAGATTCACGATTTTCTAGTTGTATATCTAGATGACCTCACTGTGTTTTCTAGATCATATTAACAACATTGAGATCATTTGAGACAAGTTTTCCTAACATGCAGAAAGTATGGTATTTCATTAAATCCTAAAAAGTCTTTGTTTGGTCTAGAAGAAAGCAAATTGTGAGGCCATATCATCTCCAAAAATGGCATCAGAATTGATCCTGATAGAATAGAAGTTATTCTGCAAATACCCCACCCCAGAAATGTCAAAGAACTTCAAGTTTTCCTAAGGAAGATTAACTTTTTGAGAAGATTCATATCTAATCTGGCGGAATTAATTAGATTGTTGAACAACATGTTAAAAAAAGATTCAAAGGTTAAATGGACAGCAGAAGCCAAACAAGCATTTGAAGAAATTAAAATGGCTTTGACCAAAACACCAATCCTTACAAATCCAAAGTTCGAAAGAGACTTCATAATTTTCTCATTTGCATCAGAACACACCATAGCAGCCGTTTTACTGCAAAAAGATGACCAAGGATGTGAAAAACCCATAGCCTTTTTCAGTAAAGCACTTAGAAATACAACTCTAAAATACAAAATCATGGAAAAACGGGCTTATGCACTTGTGAAAGCCATTCAAGACTTCAGAGTCTACATATTGTACTCACATGTAGTAGCTTATGTACCAAATGTTGTTGTCCAAGATATCCTGACTCATGATGGAATTGAAGGCAAACGAGGGAAATGGATAGCTAAAATATTGGAGTATGACATTGAAATAAAACCCACAAAACTGATAAAAGGACAAGGATTGGCTAAACTCGTGACTGAAACAAACTTTCAAGCCCTAGATATCAATGAACTGGATGACGAACAAGAGATGGCGACTCCACAAATCAGCCAGGCCTTCTTAGAATCACCTTGGTATGCTGATATAATTCATGTATTGTTAAACCTGCAGGCTCCTACAGGGTTATCCAGAACAAAGAAAAGGTTTTTAAATATGAAAGCTTCAAAATTTTGTATTTTAGAAAATGCTCTTTTTTGGAAAAATCATGAATGTATTCTATTGAATTGTTTAATAAAAGATGAAGCTGACAAAGTTCTCAAAGAATTTCATGCAGGGGACTGCGGTGGACACTTCTACTGGAAATCAACTACAGACAAAATCCTAAGGGTTGGATTTTACTGGCCATCCTTGTTCGCTAATGTAAAAAAGTTTGTCACTGCTTGCCACAAATGCCAAATTTTTTAAGGCAAAAGGAAACTGTTACCCTTACCCTTGAGGCCAATTTCCACTGAAAAGCCCTTTCAACAATGGTGTTTGGACTTCATTGGAGAAATCCATCCTCCCTCTTCTGGCCAACAAAAATGGATTCTTACTGCCACCGATTATTTCACCAAATGGATAGAATCCATTCCTTCTAGACAAGCCAATGATACAGTGATCATAGGATTTTTAGAGACCAACATCTTGTCCAGATTTGGCTGTCCTGAAAAAATCATAACCGACAACGTTGTTGCCTTCAAGTCCAAGAAACTGATAAATTTCTGCAGCAAATACCATATCACTTTAGGCTATTCCACAGCCTATTACCCTCAAGGTAATGGTCTAGCTGTGTCCTCCAATAAAAGCTTGATCAATGTTACTAAGAAATTGTTGGAAGAGAACAAGAAAAACTGGCACAAAAATCTTACAAATGCACTATGGGCAGACAGGGTTACTACAAAGAGATCTATTGGAACTAGCCCTTATGAGCTAGTTTATGGAATGGAAGCTGTGTTTCCTTCATCTTTAGGAATTCTTGTAATGAAATTACTGCAAGAAGCTCAGGTGGAACCAAATGACATTCAAAGAAGAATAAATCAGACCATCCATTTGCAGTAAACCAGAAAAGAAGTGCACCAAAGATCCCAAGTGTTACAAGAAAAACTCAAGAAAATATTTGATAAAAGGACCAAAGCAGAATACTTCTACATTGGAGATAAAGTTCTAAGTTGGGATTTCAGAAGAGAAGACAAAGGAAAACATGGGAAGTTTGACTTCCTGTGGAAAAGCCCATTTATCATCCATGCATTGCAAGGGAACAATACTTACTTTCTGAAGAGCCTGGATGGTACAGAAACAGAAGAAGGACCAGTGAATGGTCAAATCCTGAAACATTACTTTGATCCAGTTTTCTGATGAATTTTGACTCTAACATGTACATACTTTATCTTTAATAATGTCACAGTTTGGATTGGATAGCAACTTGCTGCAATTGATGCCCGAAGAGAAGGCCCTAAGCTTCACAAGCGTGCTGTCATGTGTGCAATAAAGCAACCAGCAGAGGAAGATTTCAGAACACAGTCCAAAGTTATGCAGAAGGCCATCTGACCTGCTGTTCTTGACTTTCCACCAGGGAAAGCCATCCCCAAGTGGAGCCACTGTTATACTCCTATAGCAATAGGTGTCACATTTCATAATTGACTGGTTGAGCTCCGTAATATGTTCATTCATTTCCTTGTTGTAAAGGTTTCCATATTATCAAAAAATCAAAAAATTAAAAAATGTATAGAGGGTATGCCCTAAAAGAAAAATCAAAGGGTAAAAAGAATAAAATGGTCAAAAAAGTGAAAGAAATGAACCCCAAAAAGGAAAGACCTGGAAAGTGTGCAAGTCCAAAATGCCACTACTTTTTCATTTTCTATAAATAAAGTATTGTGTGCAGTTTGTTGAACTTTATGCCACAATTGATGAATGGCCAAACAGCTTAATCTTGACCAGTTCATGTTTGAATTTCCTATTTTAGAGATAGAGAATAAAAGTCTGACCAAACTGTTTAAACTTAGCAGATAGGTAGAGAAGCAAAGGAGTTCAACAGTTTAATCTGAGCCCTTGGAAGAAATAAGTGCAGACTTAGGTAGGCTTACCATGGAAAAGAAAAGAAAAGAAAGTTGATGAGGGTTTGTCAGTCTAAAGTGCACCCAAGAAAGAAGAAAAAATGCTAGGCCAAGTAGGTTGGGTAGGTAGATGGTGTTGTAGAATGATACATGTGATGGATGATGTTTCTAAGAATGTGTTAACTTTCACTCCCATCACAAGTGCCATGGCAGATATTTTTGGAGCAGCTCAAGCGAGGCAGATTCATAACTAAACTCCCCTTCATACTTTTCCTCAATCACTTGCTAATTTCCCCCCTCAAATATTAAGAATCTGTGCTTAATAAGCCACTCATTCCATTTCATAACATTTGCCTGAGTAAAACTCTGTTGTACTTAGGAAAATGGCAAATATTTTCCATAAAGACCCTTTTTTTTTCAGCTCTAGCCTAAGTCTTAATGTGAAAATTTCAAACATTGGCTTAGCGCTTTTTATTTTTCAAAATCCATATTAACACTTAACCCTTATTATATAATTCCCATATATTTATTCCCATCCTGTACTATGTAAATATAAATAAAAACCCTGATTTTTATATATCCCCACCCCGGTTAAACTATAGCCATAGTCACTGTACAAAAGTGGATTAATAAGTTCATCTGGAACTTATTAAAAACCTCCCCACACGCAGTCATGGGTTAATTAGCCGCCCGGGTTAATTAAAACCAAAACCCCCGAACCAATGAAAACAGCGCCGACGCATTAAAAACATTGTTTTATTATAAGTTAGGCCCGCTGCTAAACCTCTGCCATATTCCATGAGCGCCCACCGTCTGATCGACCCTCGCGCATCCAACGGTCCAAAATCATTTCGCACCACCCTCCATCGCCGAAAGATAACTCGCGGGGAACCGATGGTTTTGTCGCCAGTACAAGTCCACGTGTCGCGCTCCCACTTGATCGCTTGCCCTCCGCCCAATACTGCCCAGCCCCAAAAGTGGTGCGGGCCAAACCGCTTACCACCATCCACCGTCCCCGCTGACGTCACCCTCCGCTGACATCACCTGCCACGTCACCTATCTCGTACCCCCCGCTGACGTCATCCAGACTTCTGCTTACATCATCCATCCTGCTTATAAAAATTTCCTGCCAAAACTTCTTTTCGACGAATAAAAAGGGAAAAAGTCATTTTTTTTCTTTGTTTTTTTGCATACAACGCCCCGCGCACTTCAGGTATAAAATCGACTAAAATCAAATGTGTTAGTTTCAGACCGCCTCCTAACCACAAAAAGCTCCATCAACAGGCTCGCAGACTCTGCCGACCCACCATTTTATAACTTCTTCCTCTTCAAAACACAGTTGAAATCAAACTGAGGGACTTCCGAGCTCACAGAGGAAAGAAATACAGAGATATACAGGGATATTTTATTACCCTAGCCAGTTGACCTTCAGAAACATCAATGGCCAAGGGAAAGGCAATGAGGAGACACATTTGCAGTTCTATTTTGCCAGACAGCGGCGAGCCGGGGTCGGTTCAGCATTAAAGAGCATCGAAACAAGTCAAAGAGTATCAGTTCAAGCATTAAAGTGTATTAAATCAGAATTGAAGAATGTCAGAGTGGAATTAAAAGTAGCAAAGAATAATTAAAGAGGGCAGATCAGAATTAAATACACAGTTAAGACAGACAGTCGGCGCAGAGTTACTACAGAATAGCTACAAGCCGAACCCTAAAGGCCTACCTCCAGCACAAACATCAGTTATCTTTCTCTAGCCGCCTCTATGTTAATTGTAAACTATTTTAGGTTAAAACTAGATATTATCCCACAATTGTGATGAAATATCTCTTGTACATATTTTTGTTGTATATATACCCCCTTCATTAGAGTAGTGAAGAGGTCTGTGGTAAGTTTCTTAGACTGTGTTGTAATACTGAATATTTTAAAATACAAAGTTGTTGGAACCAACTGTTGTCTGGCCATACTGGATGAAGAATTGAAGCAAAGGACTTGTCACAGAATTCTTGAATCAAACTCCAAATCAATAAGTCCCCTATATCTTGTGTTTTACAGTTTTCTGGTTTAATATATCATCTGTGTTTCATAATCTGAATGATAAAGAAAAAAGTTAATTTCAGAATTTGCTTAACTGCACTCTATATTCAGTCTTTATTATTCTCTATGTTTTCTTCCGAATTATAATAAACAGTGAATTCTTAGTTGCTCCTGTTTCCTGATTCCTTCATGTTGTTTATTTGCTAAGGAATTCTTCACTGCTCCTTATCAGTAATCATCCATTTTCCCTCTTTCAATATGTTGAAGGATTCTTAACTACCCTTCACCCATTTGAACCCATTCCATCTGCTTTCAATCCTTCATTTGTTCCCTGTTTGACTACTTTGCTCTGTGAAGCCATCCTCTGTTAAGAAACCAAATCCAGAAAGCCTATTTCTTTGAATCCATCATGCCCAATGGATTGAACTGTTCTGTTTTACCTCACTGCTCTATTAAATCTCACCACCCAAGCCCAAAACAAAACCCTTGAACTTAGTAACTAACCTAATACCTTTCAAAAAACAAAGCTAAATCATAAAGAGAGAGCCCTCTATGGATACAGATTGGCTAGATTATGTATCTAAAAGATTGGTCTGTGGTTACCTCGGCAGTGTTCCCTTTCTTACAACTTTTGGGAAAACCCTGAGTGATAACAGAATGAACGAAATACAGAGGTGGAATTTGCAGGGATTCATGAGTCAGAATTTTGGTGGTTTTGTGCTCCTTTGGTCTTGTAAGTTATCTATGTGTTTACATCTCTTTTATGTGCATCTTCTTGCTTGGAAAACCAAATGATTATTTCAGAATTCATCTTAAATGAATGCTTTGTTTTAGTTTGCCAAGTTATCAATATTTTCAACTTAAAGCAGCACTTTAGAATTCATCCATGATTTGATGCTCTAATGTGCTTGTCTTTCACCCTTTCTACATTCACCTTCCACTGCAATTCGATCTAAATCCACCACCAAAGTTGCCTACCTTGCCCCTGTGGAGAAACCCTCTATTTTTCCATCATCTCACTGGACAAAATCTGATTTGACATGACTCCATGCCCAATGGATCTGCCCCTTTTCTCATCAACAAACCTCTAAAAATAAAACTCTTTTGAGCTTATTACCTAGCCTAATATCCTATTTGTTTCAGTGCCCCGAGTGAGAGAGCCCTCTCTAGGCTAGAAGGGCTAGATTATGCCCTAAAGCAGTTTGTGGTTACCTCTGGGATTCCTTTCTCAGCCTAGGGAAGTCACAGAGTGATAACATTTCTCACAAGGAACTTTCCATCTTACTAACTAACATTGCATAAAACAATTCATTACAAACTCTAAAATGTGTAATAGCATCTCATTAAACGCAGACTTAATGATATTGCTATTTTTAACAAAGTTGATGTTTCAAAAATTTGACCAGTAGAGGTTAACCCTTGAAGAGCAGTCTGATGATAGTAAAAGTATGTTGGGCCATGTGAAATTATAGATCTTTATTACATTTAATAATATTAGACAATTTAGACCAATGTTGCAAGAAGCGCCCCCCCCCTCCCACTTAGCCTTGGAACTGCGCTCCCAACGCAAGCGCGCTACGAAATTTTTGGGCACACTCATTGCCAATTTGGGAGCGGTGCGCTCCCAAGGATCCTCCCAAATCCAAGGAGCATGCTCCCTGGATGCTCCCTATACACTCCCTAGACGCTCCCTAATGGTAATGTTAAATTCTTAAAGTAAAAGTTTGCCTTTTACTTAAATTTTGAACATGACCATTAAGATGTTTGAGAGTTGGTCCTACTTCATCAGACTTGATATGGACAAAATAAAATTTCATCTCTCGTTCAAAATTCAATATAATCTACAATTTTCACGATTTTAGGATGAAAGGGATTGCAGCATTTCATTGGATTATGTCACATATGAGTGTATGTGATTAGCATTTAAAAGAGCACCAATCCATATATGTACCCTAGTGTCGGTGGGGTTGATTGTTGAACTTCTTTGTCATGGCCTTGGCAGAAATGTACCCTCACTCAAACCAAAATCATTGATCATGCATGTTAAGCTTTTTATACCAAATTTTAAGGTTTGGATAAGGTGGTTTCATCAAAACTGAGTGTGTCCACTGATCTCCCTAGAGAGTCAAGGTAGAGGCAAAGGCTAAACAAGAAGAGAAGAATGAAGGATGATACTAATGATGAAGATCTCCATATAAGCAATGGTGAAACATTGCTTGCCATGGATTGGTGGAACATGCATGGCAATGCTACCCCACAGCTACAACATTTGGCAACACAGGTGCTTTCACAATTGGCTAACACTTCTTCTGTAGTAAGGTTTTTAGCAACTAGCTTAGTTTATTGTTTTGGTCCTTTCGAACTTCATAATTCAATGTGTAGATGGCCTACTTTGTAAACATAACAATTTGTTCATGTCATTGTTGTAAGAAGAATTCTAGGAAAAGAACTGTGCTTGCAAATTTAGTTTGTTTGACTTTTTGGGTGGACACTCCACCCATCATCAGGGACATAAAAGCTTTGAGATGATGGTGTCAATTTATTGTTGACGATCACTAGATAACCTATTTAATTCCATAAGTTAATGACCTACTTTCTATTTTATGGCTTGAAAATTTGTATCTTTGTAATCGATAGAAACTAGATTCTAGATGGTTGATGCTTGAATGATTAATCATTAATGTACTATGGATGTCATTCTATCTTCATTGACATATGAATATGTTAAAATTGGCAACTAGGGCCAAACTCCATGTGGTTCATCTTATTAATCGTAGCTGATATTTTTCTTGGATCCCTCTCATCGAGAGGTGTAGGATTGATCTAAAGATCATCCGATTCCAATAAATATTCATGGAGATATGAATTTATTAGTGTTATGGGACTATGCGTCAAAGGCGGCCAGCAACCAAATAAATGCCACTTGTGCTCAACATTTTAGTATGAATAGAGGTGGCCTTCAAGTCATTTCAACACACACTTGGGATCTCTTCCTCTCTACTTGTCTTTGGGTTTTAGTAGGAGGAGAGATCCTAAGGGATAATGTTGCCCTAATCTAGAGGGAGTGCCCTAGGCCCTACGCTGCCCTATGGAGAAGCCCTAACGCAAC
Organism: Pinus tabuliformis; assembly: GCA_031772625.1. Classification (NCBI taxonomy): domain Eukaryota; kingdom Viridiplantae; phylum Streptophyta; class Pinopsida; order Pinales; family Pinaceae; genus Pinus; species Pinus tabuliformis. Next base: position 870,695,295 of record CM062817.1, read on the forward strand.
CCTATGGAGAGGCCCTACGCTGCCCTATGGAGAAGCCCTAACGCAGCCCTATGGAGAGGCCCTACACTGCCCAATGGAGAAGCCCTAACGCAACCCTATGGAGAGGCCCTACGCTACCCTATGGAGAAGCCCTAACGCAGCCTATGGAGAGGCCCTATGGAGAAGCCCTAACGCAACCCTATGGAGAAGCCCTACACTGCCCTATGAAGAAGTATAATATGCAGTCATGAAGGGTCTAAGGAGAGACCTTAAGACGCTATCAAAAGGAAGCCTATACGTTGTCCTAAGGGTGGTATGAATATACCCTAGCCGCAGCAAGCCTAGAAGAGAACAGTGAGGAGTTAGGAGGCTATTCTAGGAGGCCAAGGAGCTGTTGAAGAGGGTCGCAGCCCATATCTTGAGGTTGAGAGGCAGGGGGAATGTTTTTGGGTGGTTAGGTGAAGGAATATCCCTTAGAAGGGTTGCCACAGCTAAGGGACAGCTTGATGTAGCAAGCTGCAGTAGATAAGAGGAGGTCTAAGGGTGGAATAGGGGTTGGAACAGCCAAGCATTGCAGCCAAGGCTTTCCTCGCCTCCTAGAAAGGAAGTCATAGTTGTGGAGGGCTATTATGGCCACATTTTGAAGGATGTTAGGACTGCTGTTAGAATGCCTAACCAATCATGCAATGCAGCAAACAGAGAAGCCCCAAAACAGTGATGACGCATTGAAGAAGCATGATGATGGAAGCAGCAATGATGATGATACATTGAAGCAACATGATGATGGAAGCAGCAATGATGATGATGATATATTGCAGCAGCATGTTGATGAATGCTGCAGCATGATGGGTATAATGAAGAAGTGTATCATAGCATAATGAGGGGCAACACAATGGTGAGGTGCAGCAGTATGATATAGCAAGTTCATGGTGCTACAAGTATATCACAATGGTACAGCAACATGCAAGGGACAGTAAACTAACATTGGGACAGCTACATGGTACTTAGCAGCAAGTACACCAAGCATGCAATGGTATAGCAACATGCAAGGGACAACAAACTAACATTAGGACAGCTATATGGTACTTAGCAACAAGTACACCAAGCATGCAATGGTACATCAAGCATGCAATGGTATAGCAAGCATGCAAGGGACAGCAAACTAACATTGGGACAGTTGTATGGTACTTCGCAGCGAGTACACGAAGCATGCAATGGTACAGCAAGCATGCAAGGGACAGCAAGCAAGCAATGGGACAGCTAACATGGACAACATGGTTCAATCATGACACATGGGACAGCAGTACAGCATTAGGTGCACATGGTGCAGCACGGTGAGGTGCAGCATGATGACAAGATGCAGCACGATGATAGGTGAAGGAGTCACCTTGGAGAATCAGTTGAAGTAGCATGTCTTCAACTGATCTCATGTTACATCTTCTTAGAAATGATCTATGCTCTCATCTAGATAAGTCAAAGTGTTGACTTCAGTTGTAAATGCACTCTCTCTCTCTCTCTCTCTCTATTGAACTATTGAAGAACAGATAAGAAGAATTGATCAAGGGTTTCCCCACATTGGGGTTTGTCCCTGGCTAGCGCCACATCTTGTGTCCTCTTGTCTTGGCTTGTCTTCTGCGATTTATATTTATGTTCTATCTGTAGTTTACTTTAATGATAATGTGATTGCTAATCTGGAAAAGATATTGAGCTAACTGTGAAAAATGAAATAAATTGCTCTAGAATAGAACATACCTAAATTTTAACATGGTATCAAAGCTGAGGTGAAGGCAAAGCCCAAGCAAGAGTGAAAGAGCAATCACCGAAGACAGTTAGGAAAGAACAAAAAGATCAGTGGATTCCTCATCCCTCTTCAAATTCACCAAGGGTGAAGTCGAAGCAGAGAATATTATCAAAATGGCGCAGCGGAAGTTTTTAATAGCCTACCCAAAGATCACTTCAATGGGAAGTCCGGATCTAAGGGTGGAAGGAAAGGCAAATGCCTTGGTTGTCATAAGTTTGGCCATTATGCGAAGGAGTATCTGAGGTAGGGAAACATCACTTGATGATGATAACAATCATTCCAGGGACATCTTCAATGATCAGAGGAATGACAGGTAATGCAGGTTATCAAGGAAACGACCAACTCTTCAGAGAAAGCAAGGAACCCCAAGTATGAAGAATCAAATGTTGTTTATGAAAATATAAAGAAGTGTTATATTATATTGGCCCTCTCCTTCAGATTCTTTGGGAATCTGGCTTATTGATTGTAGTGCTTCAAGGCACCTCATCGGATATAAGGGTGCTCTCTCGAATTTGGTAGAGATATAAACAACTGTGGGATTATACTTGGAGTCGATGCCACCTATCCCCGAAAGGGTGTAGGGAATGTTGCCCCTCAATTGAATAAGGGTAACTCGATTCATTTACAAGGATCTCTTTTATGTACCTGACCGCAAGAAGAACCTAGTGTCCATTTCGGCAATGGAAGTCAAAGGTTTCAGGGTGGTGGCATTCATCAATGGAAAGGTACGTGTTTGAAAATAAAATTTTCAAAGATGCTTTTACTCATGGGTTCAGGGTTGGCAATTTGTATCAAGTTGCAGGATGGTCCATTGGGGACCATGTCAATTGACACATCTAGCACCAGAGGTCTATTATGGGGCCCTACCCGATACGAGTCAGATGGTGACTGGGATGCCTAAAATCAAAAGAAGCATGAAGGTACATGTTTGAGATGTACCGAAGGAAAATCTTACAAGGAGACCATTCCCCTCATGTAGCAAGTTCACAGGCTTGCAACAACCCAAGGGGTTTGAGATTCATCGGGAATCTCATGTATGCAGGTGGAAGAAAGCCTTCTATGGCTTGAAGTTATGAATATAATTCATAACAATTAAATAAATAAAATAAATATAAATATTAAATAATTAAATATTGGTTAGGTTAAATAAGTCATTAATTAAGTGAACAAGCATGTCTAAAAGACATAACCGATCATGAAAGGTCGCCTGCTGAGATATAAAAGCAGGGCCTCATTGTAATAGACAAATCATCTTATACAATTTCATATTTTAATAAATTATTATTACAAATACCTATGTGTATTTTAACATATTAAGTTTTCAAGCTATCAGTTTTGGTGCTTCAGCATAGTTTTTATGCTACAGTGGTATCAGAGCATGGCACGCGATATAATCATGTAGGTCTTTGAATGTTGTTTGTTGCACAATGTGCCATTACATTCACGTCCTGAATGTGTTGAGCAGTTTAATGAAATTCAAGAAGCATTTCAGCATATAGAAAAATCATTTGCAAAAGTTAAAGAATTTCCAAAAGAAATCAATAATAAAAAAGATGAAAGAAATGACGAAGATACGAGTCTTGGGGATGGTGGCGAAGAGAAAATAAAGGCAGATGAAAAGAGCGAAGGAAAGGTGCCGAAGAAACGAGGTAGGGAACGTGTTTCAACCGATGCGAAGAAATCTAAAGCGGTTGAAGATGAAAGAGAGAGTAAACAAAGACAAGAAGAAACACCAAAAGAATCAAAGAAACAGAAAATCAGGGAGCTTTCTACTCCTACTCTAGATCATCCCTCCAGAGAAAGAAGGACGATCGAGCGCTTCGTTGCGTCAAATGAAAAGGAAAACGTTAAAGAGTTCACCATTGAAAAGGGCAGAGGGATGCTGCATAAAGACATCCCAAATGTGGTATACAAACTATCCAAAAGGAGTAGAGCTGATGAAAACATGAGACTTCTTCATGCGGTTCTTCATGGGAAGCGTGGAAAAGCTTTTCATTTAAAAAATAACATCTTGCAGTTTTTAGGTTATGTGTGGGGTGACAATGAGGAAAAGAGTAAGGGTAAAGTCAAGGAAAAACTTGAAAAAGATAATAAGGAAAACTTGTTGAACTTGTGTGATTTGTTGGATATTCATGTTGCAAAAACGAGCAATAAGAAGGAAGATGATATGAAAGGGGAAAATGAGAATGATAATGACTCTTCAGGAGGTGAAGAAGAAGAAGAAGAGGATAAAGTAGCAGAAGAGGTAGCTGAGGAAGAGGAAGAGGAAGATGATGATGAAGATTATGGACAAAAGAAAAAGGGCCAAAAAAGATGGAAAATAGCGGAACACTTTCCCCAGAATTTAATTCTGCAAACATCTGAGGACCCTATTTACTACAACGAATCATTCTACTGTTTCGGGCAATCCGGCATTGTGCGTTTCAGCAAACCATTGGAGGGTTCACAACGCAGATGTTTTTTGGGCAGAAAAGCTCCTTACAAGGGGAAGAACAAGAGAACGAGGGCAACAGTAAGGGTTTTATTGTCTTCTTCTTATGGCAGTCTAAGGTTCGAATCCTTCTTCGTTTCACTTGCAAAGCCTTTCTCCACAAGCCTTTTCCACATAGCAATGGCTTCCTCAGCCGGTCAGCCTCAGTTTCGATACACGCAGCCACCGACGAAAGTTCTGCACCTCAAAAATCTTCCCTGGGAATGCTCTGAGGAGGAGCTTGTTGAGCTATGCAAGCCATTTGGGAACATTGTAAATACTAAGAGTAATGTGGGAAACCAAGCCAATGTGCGTTCGCAGATCCCATCGACATTCGTGGACAGCACGCCATCGCGACCACCGTGGGCAGCACGTCGTCAACCATCTGGGAGAACAACGCTCCACAAAGTTGTCGTGGCGCCGTGGGGTAATTGATGGCTGATCCAGGGTGCCTGCCACGAATCCGTAAAATGGTCAAACCAGGCAGCGTGACTATTGAACGCGTCGATTCGGTGAGTACAGTGGGTTATAATAAATCGATGAATAAATTATATAATTACATATTATATATATATATATATATATATTATAAATTTATAATATATATATATAGTTTATAATTATATAATTTAATTAAAAAAAATAGAGTTATTAAAAATTTAAAAATAAACAAAAAAAAAATATTAGAGATAAGAAACAAAAATAAAAAACAAAAAAAAAACCTTGGACTCCACCTTGAGCCACCAGTGACAGAGACCTTCCACCTTCCATATGCCGAGACGACAACTACAAAGACAATTGCCAGCAATATAGCTTTGAGGACAAAGCTTCCGAAGGAAGAGGCTATGTTATGAATATAATTCATAACAATTAAATAAATAAAATAAATATAAATATTAAATAATTAAATATTGGTTAGGTTAAATAAGTCATTAATTAAGTGAACAGGCATGTCTAAAAGACATGCCCGATCATGAGAGGTCACCTGCTAAGATATAAAAGCAGGGCCTCATTACAACAGACAAATCATCTTATACAATTTTATATATTAATAAATTATTATTACAAATAACTATGTGTATTTTAACATATTAAGTTTTCAAGCTATCAGTTTTTGTGCTTCAGCATAGTTTTTAAGCTACACTTGAAGCAAATCACCACAAGTTTGATATGAGAGGATTGATGATGAAGCTGAGATTCACTAAAGTGAAGCCGATCCAAACCATTGTTTGAAGGTTGTGGATGATAGACCTCTCATACCGGCACCTTCTAAGAACAACCTATTTCTGATAGGTGCAGACCCTCTCATTTGTTGAAGTAAGAGGGAGTTAGATTCCAGATGTGGAATCGTAAACTGCAAGACCATGACTACCTCAAGGATCTTAACTTTCAAAAGTTATATGGTGATGATGCCGGACCAGATTTGGGAAATGCCACTGAGTTTCATAAACTCATTCGCATTGATGTTCTTGGTGAACTTTCATCCGGATATATATTTTGCAGTTAGCATGGTGAACTCATATTTGGTTGAGCCTCACTGGATTGGTGCCAAGAATCTTCTGAGATATTTTCAGGGCATAATCTCTCATGGTTTGAGATATACACTACCAGAAATATGAAGTTGCATGATTATTCGAATGATGACTGCGCAGGCAGTGTGGAGGATCACTAGAGCACTTCTAGGTGTTGGTTCTCTTTGGATTCTACTTCGATATCATGGATGAGTAGGAAGCGGAAGTCGATTGCTATAAGCACCGCCGAGACCGAATACATAGCTATGAGTCTGATATCGTGTGAAGTTGCCTGGTGGTGGAAGCTCTTCAGTGAGTTGTTTGTAGTATTGTACACATAATGAATACCACTATGATTCTCTGTGACAACCAAGGGGGTTTCGATTGTTGAGGAATCTTGTATTCGATGATTCCACCAGCAGATAGACATCAGATACTACCTTATCTGGGATATGGTAAGTCGATGAGCGAGGAGGCTCCATCACATTGAGACTGATGTACAGGTCACAAACATTTTGTCAAAGCCCCGAGGAAAGGTCAAATCTGTGACTTTCCCGAACGACTTGGAGTCGTTGAGAGACCTTATAAGGGTCTGGCATGTTGCATGCATTGAGCTCTGGGAGCTCTGGGGGGCTTGGGGTACTTACTGGAGCAACACACGACCATAGGGCGACCCACCCTCCCCTAATTGTGCGTTGTGTACAAGGTAAATGGCTCAGCCTTCCCCTGTGATACCCCGTGGCAACTTTGGGACAGGATGATTAGTTCTCCTGTGGATAGGATGATTAGTTCTCCTGTGGGACAGGATGATTAGTTCTCCTATCGAGGCATCCTACCCATGCAGTCTGGGACTCATGGGAAGTACCTCTCATCTGATCAATGAGCAGGGAAATGGGGTTAGGGACCATAGTAGTACTATCGATGGACACATCATTGTATCTATCGTACTCCCTATGCTAGGATGACCTCCAACTGATCTGGGATCAGTATGAGTGGTTTGAGACACTCTCTTGTGATATTGATCTGGGATCAATAAAACTGACTTCGGGTCAGTAAGAGTGATATGACACACTTTATTCAGATGAAACCGACTTCAGGTCAGTAGAGAATGGTATGAGACATTCTCAATCAATTCTTCTTCTTCATGGTTCAGCAGAGCAGGGCATAGCAGAGCAGAGCAGAGCTCAGCAAAGCAGAGCAGTGCAGGGCACTGATGGCAGAGATTGTACAGTCAGACATATGAATCAACGGATGGAGTTCTCCCTAGTTGAGAGGGAGTGTTAAAATTGGCAACTAGGGCCAAACTCCATGTGGGTCATCTTATTAAGGGAAGATGATATTTTTCTTGGATCCCTCTCATCGAGAGGTGTAGGACTGATCTAAAGGTCATACAATTCCGATAAGTACTCATGGAGATATGAATTTATTAGTGTTATCGGACTATTCGTCAAGGTTGGCCAGCAACCAAATAAACCCCACTTGTGCTCAACGTTTTAGTATAAATAGAGGTGGCCTTCAAGTCATTCCAACACACAATTGGGATCTCTTCCTCTCTACTTGTCTTTGGGTTTTAGTAGGAGGAGATATCCTAAGGGATAACACTGCCCTAATCTAGAGGGAGTGCCCTAGACCCTACACTGCCCTATGGAGAAGCCCTAACACAACCCTATGGAGAGGCCCTACGCTACCCCATGGAGAAGCCCTAACGCAACCCTATGGAGAATCCCTATGTTGCCCTATGAAGAAGTGTAATACGCAGTCATGAAGGGTCTAAGGAGAGACCTTAAGACGCTATCAAAAGGAAGCCTATATGCTGTCTTAAGGGTGGTATGAATATACCCTAGCCGCAGCAAGCCTAGAAGAGAACAACGAGGAGTTAGGAGGCTATTCCAGGAGGCCGAGGAGCTGTTGAAGAGGGTCGCAGCCCATATCTTGAGGTTGAGAGGTAGGGGGAATGTTTTGGGGTGGTTAGGTGAAGGAATATCCCTTAGAAGGGTTGTCGCAGCTAAGGGACAGCTTGTTGTAGCAAGCCGCAGTAGATAAGAGGTCGAAGGGTGGAATAGGGGTTGGAACAGCCGAGCATTGCAGCCAAGGCTTTCCTCCCCTCCTAGAAAGGCATTCGTAGTTGTGGAGGGCTATTCTGGCCACATTTTGAAGGCTGTTAGGACTACTGTTAGAATGCCCTAACCAGTCATGCAATGCAGCAAACAGAGAAGCCCCAAAACAGTGATGATGATACATTGAAGCAGCATGATGATGGAAGCAGCAATGATGATGATACATTGAAGCAACATGATGATGGAAGCAGCAATGATGATGATATATTGCAGCAGCATGTTGATGAATGCTGCAGCATGATGGGTATAGTGAAGAAGTGTATCATAGCATAATGAGGGGCAACACAATGGTGAGGTGCAGCAGTATGATATAGCAAGTTCATGGTGCTGCAAGTATAGCACAATGGTACAGCAGCATGCAAGGGACATCAAACTAACATTGGGACAGCTATATGGTACTTAGCAGCAAGTACACCAAGCATGCAATGGTATAGCAGCATGCAAGGGACAACAAACTAACATTGGGAAAGCTATATGGTACTTAGCAGCAAGTACACCAAGCATGCAATGGCATAGCAAGCATGCAAGGGGCAACAAACTAACATTGGGACAATGGTATGGTACTTAGCAGCAAGTACACCAAGCATGCAATGGTTCAGCAAGCATGCAAGGGACAGCAAGGAAGCAATGGGACAGCTAACATGGACAACATTGTTCAATCATGACACATGGGACAGCAGTATAGCATTAGGTGCAGCAGTCATGAGGTCCAGCATTGTGATGATGGGTGCAGCAGTCATGAGGTCCAGCATTGTGATGATGGGTGCAGCAGTCATGAGGTCCAGCATTGTGATGATGGGTGCAACATTGTGCAGCATGATGACGAGATGCAGCACGATGATAGGTGAAGGAGTCACCTTGGAGAATCAGTTGAAGCAGCATGTCTTCAACTGATCTCACGTATCATCTTCTTAGAGATGATTTATGCTCTCATCTAGATAAGTCAAAGTGTTGACTTCAGTTATAAATGCACTATCTCTCTCTCTCTCTCTGTTGAACTATTGAAAAACATATAAGAAGAATTGATCAAGGGTTCCCCACATTGGGGTTTGTCCCTGGCTAGCGCCACATCTTGTGTCCTCTTGTCTTGGCTTGTCTTCTGCGATTTATATTTATGTTCTATTTGCAATTTACTCTAATAATGATGCGATTGCTAATCTTGAAAAGATATTGAGCTAACTGTGAAAATTGAAATAAATTGCTCTAGCATAGAACATACCTAAAATTAACAGAATATGTATGTTTTCATATATTTCGCAGCGAATTTGGCATTCTAGTTGTTTTTCAATATAAATGCAATAATATATATATATATATATATATATATATATATATATATAATAGATGCCCCTGGGATGCTCCGCTCCTAAGGATTTTTGGAAAATTATGCCCTTGAAAATATATATATATATATATTAGACGCTCCAGAGGATTTTTGGAAAATGATGTTCCCAACACTCCTGGTTTCAAAAATGCTCCTACAACCTTGTTTTAAACATTAGATTAAGACAATTTTTATATTTACACCGAAGGTGTTTCTCTGCGGAGTTGGGCTAGGCAATACCAACCAATAAGATCCTTCAATTTTCGTCGTCCTCCATCAAATCATTTTTTACCATGTGGCACTTTGAGATTGCATGGCTCGAGTTGTGCATTGCAAAAAGCCTCTTCACAAACTGCACAACCTCGGCGAGGTAATCGCCAGCAATAATTTACTCTCTGGTGCTTTGCCTCCAAGCTTGGGGAAGCTACAACAACTAGGAAAGCTAGACCTTAGCAATAACCAGCTAAGTGGAGAGCTTCTTGCTGAAATCGGTTTCTGTAAGCAGATTGGGGAGATCAATCTTTCAAAAACCAAATCTCTAGTTCGATACCTACAAATCTCAGCACTTTGTTTGTGCTTAATTATTTAGACCTTTCTAACAATCTTCTCACGGGGTCGATTCCTTCTAAGTTCGGGTATATGAAGTTGAATGCCTTCAATGTCTCGAACAATTATTTGTCTTATACAATTCTTTTTGCATTTGAGAGTGCAGTTTATGGAGAAAAACAAAAAACTAAACAAACAAAAAAATTGGCGCAATCCCAAGTTGTTTAGTCGGGACGCCTTTAACGGCATGGAGTCTTGTTCTAAAGAACGCAGTGAAAAAGTTAAGTGGAGGACTTAGTGGTGGTTGCTACGTTGCTTGTTTGCGTTGTATCTCATTATTTTCATCCTTGGATTCACGTGGTTTTACAGAAGGTACGAAAGCTTTGCAAATGCAGAGGAAGAAGTCAGTCGACAAACCTTCATGGATGTTGACTTCATTAGCTTCAGTTGTAGCTCAAGAAGCTCCAGAAATTGAAGGGATTCAACCCTGTCATGGAAATATGATTTCTTACTTTTCTCTCCAACCCTTGACCTAGGTTTTTGCTATAGAGCTCACAAAGCTCGAGAAATTGAAGGGATTCAGCCCTGTCATGGTAATAGTTTTTCTTACATTTCTCTCCAAGCCTTGTTCTAGGTTTTAGCTATAGAGCTCTAGGTCCATGCTAAAAATTTATCTAACCCCGAGGGTTTAGGTGGATTGGCAAAGCTTGGTTTGTCGGCTATGTTGTGAGGTTGAAATTCTTGAAGGTAGGGTTGGTGTGTGTCCCAGCAAGAGGGTTACCTCGTATGTTGAATCTTGATGTTGCTTAGGGCTACAACCTAAAGAATACCTTTACTCTCCACTCCTTTAACATATCATCTATTTCATAAACGAAGGTTAACCATGGAAGTTGAAGTGCTACAGACTTGTTTCCTGCTGTGAACACCTTCCTCCGTCCTGGTCATTGAATACTACATTTTCTATACTCATGGTAGCACTCCACACTTTTTCTTATGTCCCAATTGTCAACTCTTTTACTGTCCATGAAATCTTTTACCAATTTGGAAATTTGGGTTAGCTGCTAGAGCAGAGCTTCTGAGAGGATTTGTTCTTTTCTTTGGTTGTGTTTAAACTATGATACACAACTTTGTGCTAACAAAATATATTACTTGATTTTTTTTTTGTTGGAATAGAGCCTTCCTTTGGGGCAATCGCTACACATGAATGAGTTTGCAAAGGAGGAAGAGAAGAAAAAGAAAAAGGATCCATACAAGCCAAAGAAACCTTCTCCGACATATATTTTATGGTGCCAAAAACAATGGAATCACATAGGTCTTATTAGCAAAATGTAGGTGTAGAAGGCAAGCGTATGCTAATTGTTGTTCTTCTCAACGGAAATATCCCAAAAGTCCTCTAAGAATGGCGTTTAATTGATTTCCTTCCAATAAAATGCCTGAACAGAATTCAGATGGCTTTGGAAATTCAATCTTCAATATTCTCATCAAATGTGCATACAAAATATGCATTTCCCTCGTGTCATAGACCATTTTGGTCTTTTCTAAGACAAATGGAATCTTTGATTCTCTTCTAATTTCATTTTGCAAATTGATTATGACACTAGAAGAAAGGCTTTGATTTTTATTATACGAGTGTTTCACATGTTTCTCGAGATTGCTCATTTAAATCATTTGCTCAAATTTGTTATGGTATGCTACCAATAAGTGAAATTAGAGAATCCAAATGTTGTTTTCAAGGATATGGGAGCTATTTTGGGAGCATATTCACTATGGACCTTTGTGTTTTCCATCAGACATTCAAAGGACTAGGTGTTTCTCCACTACATTGAAGAAGCTCATCAAAAAGTGTTCAAAGGTAGCAAGCTATATCAAGAAAAGCTTCAAGGAAGCATTGAATCTCCTATTCACTAAAAAGGAGGAAGCAATCAAGGCAAAAGATGAAGGTCTCTCCTTAGCACTCACTAGCACATTCCAAGACAAGAGCATTCGTTTAATTGATAGCGGTGCATCTAAGCACATGACTAGTCATCATAAACAATTGAAGACATTATCAAAGGGAAAATCTTCTCACTCAGTGGAACTTGGAGATAATAAGAGTTATCTTGTAAGAGGAATTGGATCAACCTCCATAGAGTTGGAAAATGGAAGCAACATTCACCTCAACAACATCTTATTTGTTCCAGGTTTGCATAGGAACTTACTTTCCATTCAAGTCTAGAAGATGAGGGTGATAGAGTAGCTTTCATTGATGGAAAGGATGTAGTATGGAGTAAAAACTTAAGTATAGAGAATGCTAGAGTAATTGGTATCCGAGAAGGAAGACTCTACAGGTTGATATCTCCTCTAGCACAAGTTTTGGTTCACATTGAAATCACCCGTGTGAATTATGGCATAGAAGATTTGGTCATCTTCATTTCAAAATCCTTCCAACTCTAAGCTCCATAGTATATGGAATCCCTAAACTGAAAGAAGATCACGAAAGAGTATGTAAGGGATGTGCATTAGATAAGAATTCCAAGAGACCATTTGGAAGCAATGCTTCATGGCCAAAAGAAATCTTGGATCTCATTCACTTCGATGTATGTGGCCCTATGACTCCTAAATCACTTGGAGGTCATGTATATTATGTCACATTTATAGATGATCATTCAAAAAAGACCTGGGTTTACTTAATGAAGACCAAGGACGAAGTATTTTAAAATTTTCAAGAATTCAAAGTTGAAGTAGAGAACCTTACAGAAAGAAGAATCAAGATACTAAGATCTGATAATGGAGGAGAGTATACATCTAAGGAAATTATAGCCTTTTCTAAGGAATATGGGATTAAGAGGGAGTTGATAGTCCCATATAATCTCGAACAAAATAGAGTTGCAGAACAAAAGAACCGATCCATTGAAGAAAATGTAAAGGTGATGTTACATGATCAAGATCTACAAAAATTCCTGTGGGGTGAAGCCACAAAGACAGCAGTATATATTCAAAATCAAAGTCCCCACAGGTCACTGGACAACAGGACTCCTGAAGAAGTATTCACTGGGAAGAAACCAATTGTAGAACATCTTCGTATCTTTGGGTGTCCCGTATATATTCATATACCAAAGGACAAAAGAAAGAAGCTAGATCCATCAGGCATGAGAGGAACATTTGTTGGCTACAGCAACTCCTCTAAGGCTTATAGGATCTACATAAAGGAAGGACACCATATAGAAGTTGAGATGTCATATTTGAAGAGAGTATTGCATTCAAGAAATCTAAGGAACTTTCCATGGGCTCTGATGACAAAGAACTTCTAGTATTTGAAGAAGAAGTTGTCAGTGAAGAAGAAGAATCGCATGAAGATGAGGGTCCCAGTGAACCCATTCAACCTGTGGTCCTCACCGAATCAAGAAAGAGACCTAACTAGTTGAAATCTACACTACTTGATGCAGAAGGTCATGGGGCAACAAAAGGCTCATTTAGAGAAAGCAATAAACCAAAGAGATATTTTGGGTATGCTGCATACATTACAAAACTAATAGAAGCAGAGCCATCCACTTTTGAAGAGGTTGTCAATCATCAGAAATGGAAGGATGCCATGATTGAAGCATATCAATCTATAATGATGAATGGAGTTTGGGAGATCGTACCTAGACCCGAAGATAAATCTATGGTAACTTCCAAATGGATCTATAAGATCAAACATGCAGCAGATGGAAGTATAGATAAGTATAAAGCAAGATTTGTGGGTAGGGGCTTCTCTCAACAAGAAGGCGTCGACTATGAAGAGACATTTGCTCCAACAACAAGATATACAACGATTCGTTAATTGGCCTCTCTGGCAGCATCGATGGGATGGAACATCCACCAAATGGATGTCAAGATTGCACTTCTGAATGGCACAATAAATGAGGAAGTCTATATAGAGCAACCCTTGGGATTTGAAGTTAAAGATAGGAAGGCATATGTTCGCAGATTGAAGAAAGCATTATATGTCCTCAAGCAAGCACTAAGCGCATGGTATGCTAGAATGGATGCATACCTACAAAGAATAGGCTTCACGAAAAGTTTTGTCAATCCGAACCTTTATATCAAGGTTGTAGATGGAGGACCTGTAATCATTCTTCTGTATGTAGATGATCTTCTCTTAACAGGTACAGAAGGTCGAATTGAAGAATGTAAGAAGCAACTAGCAGCAGAATTTGACATGAAGGATCTAGGGCTAATGCATTACTATTTGGGACTAGAAGTTTGGCAAGGACCTGATGAAATTTATCTGGGTCAAGGAAAGTACGTGATCAAGATGTTGAAGAGGTTTGACATGATGGACTGCAAACCTATGACCACTCCAATGATCACAAACTTGAAGAGACTAAGGAGTTCTGAATTGAGCCCTATGGATCCTTCCAAGTATAGACAACTGATTCGCTCACTGATGTACTTGGTGAATACTCGACCAGACATATGTTTTGCAGTAAACATTCTCAGTCAATTCCAAGTGGAGCCAAAGCATGATCATTGGATAGCAGTAAAACATATACTGAGATATTTGTGAGGAAATATCCACTACTTCCTGAAATATGATAGGAGGAATGATGTCCGCCTGATTGGATATACAGATTCTGACTGGGGAGGCAGCGAGCAGGATGGAAGAAGCACTACTAGAGGATGTTTCAGTTTGGGATCCTCTATGATCTCATGGATGAGCAGAAAGCAAGACACAGTTGCTTTGAGTAGTGTTGAGGTTGAGTATGTTGCAGCTTGTGAAGTAAGCAGAGAAGCGATATGGTTAAGGAAGTTGTTATCCGACCTATTCAAAGGACCGATGACCCTACAGTGATACACTGTGACAACACCAGTGGTATATGATTATTTGAAAACCCAATATTTCATGGAAAGACAAAGCATATAAACAACAAGTATCACTATATTCAAGAGCTAGTACAAAATGGTGTGTTGCAGCTACAGTATATCTCCACTGATGAGCAGGTAGCTGACATATTAACGAAATCTCTTCCTAACAAGAAGCTTGTATACTTGAGAGACAAGCTTGGCTTGGTTGATATATCCTCCCTAGTTGAGAGGGAGAGATAGGCACATCATTCTTGTCTTCACTTGGGAAGACAGAATGGAGGATTGGGTAACCATCTGGCATTTGATACTCTTTGAGGATGAGGTAGGGAATCCAAGATAAGAGTAGTCGTGGACCGATATTCTTTGAGGACTAGCTATCCAAGACAAGAATAGTCCAAAGAAGGTCATACTCGGTGAACACCTAGGTGGAGTATGCACCTTGAGAGACAATGATGATGGCATCTATAAATCATTGGTCTCGCCAGCATTGTGCTCTAATATTGTGGAGAGATAGAGTTGTTAGTCAAGGCCTTGCTATGTGACAATCCTGGTTGATATGATGCTAGACAAATGGGTTACCAATTTGACTCTTCTTATGAGATCTCTTCAGATTGAGAATGTCCATGTACCATGTATGAATACCTCCCTAGTTAAGGAGTGTTGAAAAATGTGTAACTAGGTTCGGTCTTAATATAGATGAAATATACTTTTGATTCTTGTAAAGTGTAAAATGAAAGAAAAAATATTATTATTTTTGGAGCATGCGTTTCATGCTCAAGGTCTTTTATTTTTTAGGCCAAACACCCATTGAGTGCTTCTAGGGTTTGTCCTAGGTCAAGAAGTCAAAAGAGTCATTGTCATAAGTTGAAGACCCCATCGGGCACATTGTAACTTGTAAAGAAAAATATTTTTGTCTTCAAAAGTGTCCAGATATCCTCCATGACTAAGTCAGCCTAGCAGCTGGCAAGTCGGCCTAGCAGCTGGCAAGTCCATGTCCACCCTTGAAGAGCCTATAAATAGATGAGAACTCGTCCTACTTTAAGTACATTCACTCACCACTCATTCTAGCGAAGAAAAAGGAAGAAGAAGGCAGCGAAGAAGAAGGACGGTGAAGGAGATATGATTGGACTAACTTGCTCTCTCACATGTTAAGGAGAACTAGGGCTTTCGCAGCAAGACGTAGGGTTTCTAACTTCAAGTTCGATCTTGGAGAAAAGGAGACAAGTAGGTCAAGTGAAGGTCACCAAGGGTAATCCTCATGCTCCTAAAGTGAGGGAAAGTCAAGCGAAGGTCAAAGGAGGGCTCAAAAGGCAGATTGAAGCTCACACGTGTGGCAGCAGCAACTGTTGGGGGGCCGAAATTTCAGATCTGCAATGGAGGACGAAATTTCTGCAACTGGAGGTCAAAGAAGTGGTATTGCAAGAGATTTGACTGGGTTTGACAGGATCAAGGTTAGCACATCATCCGGAGAGGTTGGTCTTGGTCTTGGAGGGTTTTGAAGTCAGTGTTAAGGTCTTGGAATTCGTCAATTGAAGAATCTATAAGGAAGAGAAGAGATTTGCAGGTTTTCCTCTCAAGTGGAGAGGTTTTGGCCCTGGCTTGCAGCCTATATTTTGTATTCTTGTTCTTCCTGTTTTGGTGGTTGTTTGATGATTCACATATATAATAAAAAGTAACAAAGCTAATAAGTAAAAGGACATCACAAGCAGTTATCAAGTAAAGACAAATATATATAATCTTTGCCCTTTTGATTTCTCAACATGGGGGACCTTGTCCCCCCACTATTGCTGCTAGCGGGGGGGACAATGGGGGGCATCTACAATTCTGTGGAGCCCCCCCTGGCGGGTGTTCGAGAGCAGTGCCCCCAAAGCAAAAATTAGATGAAAAGTTGCCTTGTAAAATATTGTAATTTCGTAATCAATCTGAGTTGTTGAATCTGACGGTAGAAGTTATGTTAATTTAGGGTATTTTTGCCCTAGAAGGCAAACGTCGTTTTATATGAGGGAATTGTATTGCGACTGTGTATAATTATTTTGTACGCGAAAGAGAGAGGAGATTGTGTGAGAGCGAAGAATAAATTACAATGGATTTGTTGTAGGTTGTATCTCTTCATTTTGTTGGATAATAAAAAATGAAGGACTGGTCGTTTTTCCGTGGACGTAGCCCAAATTGAGTGAACCATGTATATCTGTCTCTCTCTTGTTTTATGCTTTTCTATGTTTTTGTTTCCACAATATTTCATGTGTTCCGTTGCTCTATTAATTAATGTCTAACAAAGAGGAACTGGAATAATTGTCCATTAGTTCATTTGGGTATTGCCTTACACATTTTAAAAATGAAAATCTAATGTGCAAGTGAATTGTTCTGTAAGCATGTGTTAAAATTGGCAACTAGGGTCAAATTCCACCTTGGTACAGCTCATATGATGGAGATGATTATTGCATTGGATTCCTCTTTTCGAGAGGTCCAAGTTTGATATAAAGATCATCTCATTCAGACAAGCAGAAGTGTGATTTTGAATTTATTCTCTCACATGTACAAATTGTTCAGGTCGGCCTCAGCGTAATGTAGGCTCAAGAAGCCCAATAGATGTGTCTCTTCACCCACAACAAAGTGTATAAATAGAAGAGACCTCTCTCCTCATTTGGACATCATTCACTCAACAATTCTTCTCTCTCTTCAACAAATTGGTTCGTACAGCTTGGGGATCTTCTCTCTCTCTCTCTCTCTCACGTGCGGCTAGGAGGACTGTTTTTTTGGGCCAAAACAGCACCGAAAATTTCAGACTGTTGAACACTGTTGATTTGTCTGAATTTGACTGTGTTTTTGGAGGCAAAATTTCGCTCTCTTGAGGCCGCATTGATTGGCACAAAAAACGAGGTGTATTGAGTTGTTTGACCTACGTTGACCACAGGGTTGACTGTTGTTTGAGAGAGTTTGACCAATGTTTGTGGCACTGTTTTGGGTTGACTTTGACCCTTGATGGAGGCTGAATTGATCTGCCTTTGACCGAGCTTCAAAGGAGGTCTTTTTTGCTGTTGATTTGACTAGCGTTGACTTTCTGGTTAGGGTTGAATTTTGACTACAGTTGGCTGCAGAATTTGACAGGGCTTATTTGACTTTGTATTGGACTAGACTATTTGACTTTTGTACTCTCTCTATTGAACTATTGAATAATAATAAGAAGATTTGATCAAAAGGTTTTCCCCACATTGGGGTTTTTCCCTGGCATCCGCCAAATCTGGTGTCCTCTTGTCTTGGCTTGTCTTTTGCATATGTTTTTATGTTCTATTTGCATTTACAATCAATGTTGACCAATGGTTGATGTGATTGCTACTGAAAATTGTTATTGCGCTGCTATAGAAAATTGAAGTAAATTGTGCTAAGCATAGAACATACTATTGTGCGGCTAGGAGGACTGTTTTTCTGGGCCAAAACAGAACCAAAAATTTCAGATTGTTGACCACTGCTGATTTGACCGAATTTGACGTGTTTTTGGAGGCAAAATTTTGCTCCCTTGAGGCCGCATTGATTGGCACAAAAATCAAGGTGTTTGGAGTTGTTTGACCTGCGTTGACCACAGGGTTGATTGTTGTTTGACCGAGTTTGACCAATGTTTGTGTGTTAATTTTAGGTTTGTTCTATGCTTAGAGCAATTTATTTCAATTTTCACAGTTAGCTCAATATCTTTTCCAGATTAGCAATAACATCAGCATTAAAGTAAAATGCAGATAGAACATACACATAAATCGCAGAAGACAAGCCAAGACAAGAGGACACAAGATGTGGCGCTAGCCAAGGACAAACCCCAATGTGGGGAAACCCTTGATCAATTCTTCTTATATGTTCTTCAATAGTTCAGCAGTGAGAGAGAGATAAT
Organism: Pinus tabuliformis; assembly: GCA_031772625.1. Lineage (NCBI taxonomy): Eukaryota > Viridiplantae > Streptophyta > Pinopsida > Pinales > Pinaceae > Pinus > Pinus tabuliformis. The sequence continues at coordinate 870,713,750 of CM062817.1, forward strand.
ACGTTTACAACAGAAGTCAACACTTTGACTTATCTAGATAAGAGCATAGATCATCTCTAAGAAGATGATACATGAGATCAGTTGAAGACATGCTGCTTCAACTGATTCTCCAAGGTGACTTCTTCACCTATCGTTGTGCTACATTTCGTCAGCATGTTGCACCTCACCTTGTTGCACCATGTTGCACCCATCATCACTATGCTAGTTGTCCCTTGCATGCTAGTTGTAACATTGCATTCTTGGTGTATTTGCTACTAAGTACCATATAATTTTCACAATGTTAGTTAGTTGTCCCTTGCATGCTGCTCTCCTTCGAAGACAGATGCTTTGACTGTTCCAACAATTTCGGCAATTTCCACTATTCCCGGCAGTTCTGGCTATTCCTGATAGTTCCGGCAGTTCCGACTTTTCCCGGCAGTTCCAGCTTCTGCCCTCTGCGTCAGCTTTCCCGGCAATTCTGGCTATTCTCGGTAGTTCCAACAATTCCTGGCAATTCCGGCAATTCCAGCAATTCCGACTATTCCAGCTATTCCCGGCAGTTCTGGTAGTTCCGACTTTTCCCGGCATTTCCGAAAATTCCGGCTATTCCCGACAGTTCCAGCGATTCCGGCTATTCTCGACAGTTCCGACAATTCCAACAGTTCTGGCTTTTCCGGCAGTTCCGATAGTTTCAGCTTTTCTGGCTTTTCCTGGCAATTCCGACAATTCAGCTATTCCCGGCAACTCCGACTATTCCCGGCAATTCCAGCTTCTACCCTCTGGATTAGGGTAGCATTATCCCTTAGGATCTCTCCTCTTACTAAAACCCAAAGACAAGTAGAGAGGAAGAGATCCCAAGCGTGTCGAAATGACTTGAAGGCCACCTCTATTTATACTAAAACGTTGAGCACAAGTGGGGTTTATTTGGTTGCTAGCCAACCTTGACGAATTGTCCCATAACACAAATAAATTCATATCTCCATGAATACTTATCGGAATCGGATGATCTTTAGATCAATCCTACACCTCTCGATGAGAGGGATCCAAGAAAAATATCAGCTTCCATTAATAAGATGACCCACATGGAGTTTGGCCCTAGTTGCCAATTTTAACACTCCCTCTCAACTAAGGAGGACTCCATCCGTTGATCCATATGTCTGACTGTACTATCTATGCAATCAGTGCCCTGCACTGCTTTGCTCTGCTCTGCTTTGCTGAACCATGAAGAAGAAGAATTGATCGAGAATGTCTCATACCATTCTCTACTAACCCGAAGTCAATTTCATCTGAAGAGAGTGTGTCACATCACTCTTACTGGCCCAAATTCAGTTTGATTGATCCAAGATCAATATCACAAGAGAGTGTCTCAAACCACTCATACAGATCCCAGATCATTTTCATTGATCCCAGATCAATGGAGGTCATCCTAGCATAGGGAGTACGGTAGATACATCGATGCAAGCATCCATCGATAGTACTACTATGGTCCCTAACCCCATTTCCCTGCTCATTGATCAGATGAGAGGTACTTCCCATGAGTCCCAGACAGCATGGGTAGGATGCCTCAACAGGAGATCTAATCACCCCTTCCACAGGAGAACGAATCATCCTGCCCCACAGTCGCCACGGGAGAACTAATCATCCCAGCTCACAGGAGAACTAATCATCCTGTTTCACAATTGTCATGGGAGAACTAATCATCCCGGCCCACAGGAGAACTAATCATCCTATTCCACAGTTGCCATGGGAGAACTAATCATCCCGGCCCACAGGAGAACTAATCATCTTGTTCCACAATTGCCACAGGAGAACTAATCATCTCGGCCCATAGGAGAACTAATCATCCTGTTCCACAGTTGCCATGGGAGAACTAATCATCCCGACCCAAAAAAGAACTAATCATCCTGTTCCACAGTTGCCACGGGAGAACTAATCATCCCGGCCCACAGGAGAACTAATCATCCTATTCCACAGTCGCCACAAGGTATCACAGGGGAAGGTTGAACCTGTCATCTTGTACATAGCGCACCACCAGGGGAGGGTGAGTCGCCCTATGGTCGTATGTTGCTCCAGTAAGTACCCCAAGCCCCCCAAAGCTCCCAGAGCTCAATGCATGCAACATGCAGAACCCTTATAAGAAGGTCTCTCAATGACTCCAAGTCGTTCGGGAAAGTCACAAATTTGACCTTTCCCCAGGGCCTTGACAAAATATCTGCAACCTGTACATCAGACTTAATGCGATGGAGCCTCCTCGCTCATCAACTTACCATATCCTAGATAAGGCAGTATCTGATGTCTTTCTGCTGGAGCAATCATCGAATACGGGATTCCTCAATAATCGAATCCCCCTCTGGTTGTCACAGAGAATCACAATGGTATTCATCATGCGTACAAACAGCTCACTTAAGAGCTTCTGCAACCATGCAGCTTCACACAAGATCATACTCGTAGCTATGTATTCAGTCTCGGCGGTGCTTATAGCAACCGACTTCTGCTTCCTGCTCATCCATGATATCAAAGCAGAATCCAAAGAGTACCAGCACTGAGAAGTGCTCTAGTGATCCTCCACACTGCCTGCCCAGACAGCATTCGAATAATCATGCAGTTTCATATTTCCGGTAGTGTGTCTCAATCCATGAAAGATTGTGCCCCGAAGATATCTCAGAAGATTCTTGGCACCAATCCAGTGAGGCTCAACCAAATATGAGCTCACCATGCTAACTGCAAAACATATGTCCAGACGGAAGTTCACCAAGAACATCAACGCGAATGAGTTTATGAAACTCAGAGGCATTTCCCAAATCTGGTCCAACATCACTACCATATAACTTCTGAAAGTTAAGATCCTCGAGGTAGTCACAGCTTGCAGTTTATCATTCCACATCCGGAATCCAACTCCCCCTTACTTCTGCAAATGAGACGGTCTGCACCTGTCAGAAATAGGTCATCCTCATAAGGTGCTGGTATGAGAGTTCTATCATCCACAACCTTCAAACAATGGTTTGGATCGGCTTCACTCTTAGTGAATCTTAGCTTCATCTGACAGCTATCAATCCTCTCATACTACACCCGAGGAGTTCTGCTTCAAGCCATAGAGGGCTTTCTTCCACCTGCATACATGAGATTCTTGATCATCAATCTCAAACCCCTCGGGTTGTTCCAAACCTATGGACCTGCTACATGAGGCGAATGGTCCCCTTGTAAGATTTTCCTTCAATACATCTCAGACATGTACTTTCATGCTCTTTTTGAATTCAGGCATCCCTTCACCATCTGACTCACAGACCTCCGGTGTTGTGTCAATGGACATGATCCCCAGTGGACTTCCTACAACTTGATGCAACCTTGAACTCAAAAACATCTTTGAAAATTCTATTTTCAAACATGTACCTTTCCATCGATGAGTGCCACCTTGTAACCTTTTACTTCCATTGCTGAAATGGACACTAGGTTCTTCTTGCAATCAGGTACATAAAAGAGATTCCATAAATGAATCGAGTTACCCTCATTCAATTGAGGGGTAACATTCCCTACACCCTTTCCAGGATAGGTGACATCGGCTCCAAGTATAATCCCACAATTGTTTCCATCTCTACCAAATTAGAGAGTGCACCCTTCTATCCGATGAAGTGCCGGGGGTCCCTTGCTTTCTTTGAAGAGTCGGCCATTTCCTTGATGACCTGCATTACCTGTCATTCCTTTGATCATTGAAGATGTCCCTGGAATGATTATTATCTTCATCAAGAGATGTGTCTCTGCCATTCAGACACTCCTTCGCATAATGGCCGAACTTATTACAACCAACGCATATGCCTTTCCTTCCACCCTTAGATCCGGGCTTCCCATTGAAGTGATCTTTAGGTAAACCATCAGAAACTTCTGCTGCACCATTCTGATAATATTCTCTGCTTCGACTTCACCCTTGGTGAATTTGAAGAGGGATGAGGAATCCACTAATCCTTTTGTCCTTTCCCAACTGTCTTCAATGATTGCTCTTTCACTCTTGCTTGGGCATTGTCTTCACCTCAGCTCTGATACCATGTTAATTTTAGGTATGTTCTATTCTTAGAGTAATTTATTTCAATTTTCACAGTTAGCTCAATATCTTTTCCAGATTAGCAGTCACATCAACATTAATGTAAACTGCAGATAGAACATAAACATAAATCGCAGAAGACAAGCCAAGACAAGAGGACACAAGATGTGGTGCTAGCCAGGGACAAACCCCAATGTGGGGAAACCCTTGATCAATTCTTCTTATATGTTCTTCAATAGTTCAGCAGAGAGAAAGAGATAGTACGTTTACAACAGAAGTCAACACTTTGACTTATCTAGATAAGAGCATAGATCATCTCTAAGAAGATGATACATGAGATCAGTTGAAGACATGCTGCTTCAATTGATTCTCCAAGGTGACTCCTTCACCTATCGTTGTGCTGCATTTCGTCATCATGCTGCACCTCACTGTGTTGAACCATGTTGCACCCATCATCACTATGCTAGTTGTCCCTTGCATGCTAGTTGTCCCTTGCATGCTCGTTGTCCCTTGCATTCTTGGTGTATTTGTTGCTAAGTACCATACAAATGTCCCAATGTTAGTTAGTTGTCCCTTGCATGCTGCTCTCCTTCGGAAACAGATGCTATGGCTATTCTGGCAATTTCGGCTGTTCCCGGAAGTTCCGGCAATTCCGGCTTCTGCCCTCTGTGTCAACTTTCCTGGCAGTTCCGACAGTTCCGGCTATTCCCAGTAGTTCCAACAGTTCCGGCAATTCCAGCTATTCCCAGCAATTTCAGCAATTCCAACTATTCCTGGCTATTCCCGGCTTTTCCCTGTAGTGCCCGGCAGTTCCGACAATTCCAACTATTCCCGGCAGTTCCAGCAATTCCGGCTATTCTCAGCAGTTCCAGTAATTCTGGCAGTTCTAGCTTTTCTGGCAGTTCCCAGTAGTTCCGACAGTTCCAGCGTTTCCGGCTTTTCCCAGCAGTTTCGACAATTCGGCTATTCTCAGCAGTTCCGGCAATTCCAGCTATTCCCGACAGTTCCGGCGATTCCGTCTATTCCCGTCAGTTCCGGCAATTCGGCTATTCCCGGTAGTTCCAACAATTCGGCTATTCCCGGCAGTTCCAGCTTTTTCCCTCTGGATTAGGGCAGCATTATCCCTTAGGATCTCTCCTCCTACTAAAACCCAAAGACAAGTAGAGAGGAAGAGATCCCAAGTGTGTTGAAATGACTTGAAGGCCATCTCTATTTATACTAAAACGTTGAGCACAAGTGGGGTTTATGTGGTTGTTGGCCGACCTTGATGAATTGTCCCATAACACAAATAAATTCATATCTCCATGAATACTTATCGGAATCGGATGATCTTTAGATCAATCCTACACATCTCAATGAGAGGGACCCAAGAAAAATATCAGCTTCCATTAATAAGATGACCCACATGGAGTTTGGCCCTAGTTGCCAATTTTAACATTATGGGACTGTTTTGGGTTGACTTTGACCCTTGATGGAGGCCGAATTGATCTGCCTTTGACCGAGCTTCAAAGGAGGTGTTTTGTTGCTGATTTGACCAGCGTTGACTTTCTGGTTAGGGTTGAAATTTGACTGCAGTTGACTGCAGAATTTGACAGGGCTGATTTGATTTTGTATTGGACTAGGCTATTTGATTTTTGTACTCTCTCTCTGCTGAACTATTGAATAATAATAAGAAAATTTGATCAAAGGGTTTTCTCCACATTGGGGTTTATCCCTGGCATCCGCCAAATCTGGTGTCCTCTTGTCTTGGCTTGTCTTTTGCATATGTTTTTATGTTCTATTTGCATTTACAATCAATGTGATTAATGGTTGATGTGATTGCTACTGAAAATTGTTATTGGGCTGCTGTAGAACATTGAAGTAAATTGTGCTAAGCATAAAACATACCATTGTTATCTCAAATTAACATTATGCTTATCAAAAACTTTGCTAAACATGTTGTGATTATTACAGGATGTAGAGGGAAAGGATAAGAGTAAGAGTTGGGTCTATTAATAGGCTTTTAACATTTCCCAGAAGTTCTCAGTTATATTTTGTCTTGTATTTGAAGCAACATAATCACTAGCATCCTATTTGGTATTAAAGAGAAAGATGCATCAAAGACGAAACATCCAGTTACTGCTTTCTTTGCACTCACCAATGAACACCATGCCGCCCTACTGGTAGATATTTTTGTAGGTTTGTGCTATTTAAATCCCTTAATAGCAAACATCACTTTTTTTCCAATTTGGTTTCTCTAAGTATCTTGTAGTCATGGATGAGTTGTGGCAGAATGCAAAAATTTTGGGGGAGGAATGCAAAAACATGACCAAGAGAGAGCTCCATATGAATAGGTACATTCTCATTCTTTGTAGAATTAAGTTGTAGGAACTGAGGAAAATGAATTAAGTTGTAAGAAAATAGCATCAAACAAATTCAACCCATAAGTCCAATAAGAATATTAGAGTTCACCTTTACTGCGCCAAACTAAAGGCTTTGCTAAAAGTTTCTATGAAGATTGTTGCCAAGGCAAACTGACAACCATCAAACAAGAATAGATTTTTGTTTATCAATATGATTGATAGATGGTTTTTGCCACACAGGAAGTAGCCTCTGCTTCCAAAGAAGAGGAACAGAGAAAACTTAAAAGAGAACAAAGACTGCAACTGCTCAAGAAAAAATAAAAAACAGAGACACTAAAAAGGGTCTATGTTTATGTCCTTCCCAAAACATCTTGAATGCAGCTTAGGAAACACTGTAACTGTCTATTTTATCTATCCATTATTTTACTACTGGATATATACATCATACTGAGCTACCTATGTCTTGCATTTCTTTATGATGCAGATTATGAAGATAAAGCTCAACCAAAGGAAGCAACTGAAAGAGCAAAATTCTGACCCCAATAGGCCAAAAAAGCCCCCATCATCATTCTTGCTTTTCAAGTGCAAAAACTGATGTTGGCTAATGAATTACTGCTCTCAGTTGATTAAATCATTTTTCCATGTTTTGCCATTTGATTGAAAGTGAAGTGAAGTTGGGGAAAGCAGAATGGTTAAATCATTTCCTTGTTTGTGTACAGCAAAGAAACTCAGAAAAAGTTAGTGCAGGAAAGACCGGCATCAACAACACAACCATGAATGCAGTCATTTCTCTAAAGTGGAAGGTAATAATAATCGAGGGAAACTGACTTTCCTCTTCAGCCTACTTCCTCTTCATCAATAATAACTAAGATTCATTCTCCCTGTCTTTTAAGGAGATGGGCATGGCAAAGAAGCAAAAATGGGCAGATGAGGTCGCTGTTGCCATAATGCAATACAAGGAGGTGGAAGAATACAATAAATCACATGTGAAGGAGCAGCAACAGCAAATACAAGAACACATCTCATTCAACCATGACGAAATGAAATTGGATGGATCTCATCCTGCTCCAACTACCAACTGATAAATGAATGCTCATTCATTTCAATTCATTGTTTTGTGAAAGATTCCTGACAGCTAGATCTAGGCAATAGGCTTAGGCATGTTCAACAGTATTAGTTGAATACTTTGTAATCGTCATTGATGGATACCTCAAACATATAGTCTTGGTTGTAAATGCCTTTTCTAGCCACTTTTCCCATATTTCCTAAATATGGCTTTTTTTACAGTTAAATAAAATACAAGAAGTCTAGATTGGCACAAAATATGTTATCTTTTGTCTCAGATTTATGCACTGTCATTTAATAAAAGAAAGTACAATTTGAATTAAAAAGTAATTGGAAAAAGGTACAAAAAATGAAAATTGAAAAATTAGTTGACCATAATAATAAAAACTAAAAACTAAAATGGACTATAATAATTATAAAATTCTATAATAAAATAAACCAGCATAGATCCTTGTTAATCTTATTGCTATTTATTAGATCTGGGAGATGGACTTATGTTGATATTGTCTTTATTGTATGAAACTGAGACTGCAGAGTTGATTTCAAAGCCCCATTAGAAATGATTCAAGTTGCTCCAACAGAGTCTCTCTCCACCTCAGACTGCACTGCTTTTGTAATTTGTGATGGGTGTGTTCAAGGATATTGCATTGAGATGAATGGAAAGCAATCTCACTCAAAGCATGCTTTTACAAAACACCGTTTAATGGAAATGCAGTAGAGAGGAGTTGAATTGATGTTTTCAAACACCATTTAATGGAAATGCAGTAGAGAGGAGTTGAGTTGTTGCTTTCAAACAGTATGATTTGGAAACAATAGTTGTCCCCTATTTAATAATCTACAGGAAATTACAAAGACCAGGTTTATTTAGTCAAGGTGGTGAGGAATAGGGCTTTCTCAGTGGAAATGCAGTAGAGAAACCAAAACCCTAAGTTGAGTTGATGTTTTCAAACAGTATAGATGTGGAAACAAAGAGCACTTTTGCATCAAAAGTTAATAAGAAACTACTAGGTTCTGAGTTGGTTGAGTGTTTTTGATCCCTGCATTGGTTGTCTTTACTAGTTCACTGTCTGTAATCAGTGTCAGCTGGTCTATGTTGTTGAAGAATCTAGGGCAATGTAGATAATGAGATTCTTCTTCTCATGATAACTATTTGTGAGTTATTTAACTGTTAGGCCAGGAGGTAACTCCTCAAATGAGATTATATTATTCATTTAGGCTGTTCATTATTATATACACGAGGGAGTGACAGTTGAGTTTCATCTCCCGATGACTCTTCATTTTCTCTATTATTTATTTACATTATTTACAGTTGTTCACCCAATCCCTATGATTAGCTGTCAACATTCACCCCCCCCCCCCCCGCCCCCTTAATCGAAACGGATGTTGGTGAGTCCAAGCATCGTTCTGAATCTTTCAAGCTTTTCTCTTCCAAGCGCTTTGGTGAAGATGTCTACAATCTGCTCATTAGTGGAACAATGGTGAAGATGGATTGTTTTGGCCTCAACATGATGTCGAATCAGATGATATTTTGTATTGATGTGCTTCGTTCGATCATGGAACTTTGGGTTCTTGGCCAACTTTATTGCCGAGGTATTGTCAATCATGAGTGGAGTCGAATGTACTTGTTTTACCTGCAAATCTTCCAGAATTTTCCTGAGCCACACAATTTCTTTTGTTGCCTCAGTTGCTGCCACATATTCTGCCTCTGTTGTGGAATCTGTTGGAACTGATTGTTTGCGTGATCTCCAGGAGACAGCTCCTGATCCAAGACTCATAGCATAACCAGAAGTAGATACCCCAGTTTCTTTGTCTCCATCGAAGTTTGAATCAGAGTATCCAATCAAGCTGAAGTCGCCCACCTGTGTATACTTGAGTCCAAAGTCTTGAGTTCCCTTCAAGTACTTTAGAACTCTTTTTGCAGCAAACCAATGTCCCTCACAAGGCTTTTTCATAAACCTGGAGAGGATTCCAACAACAAATGAAATGTCTGGTCTGGTAGTAATCAGGTAGTTTAGACTTCCTACAAGTTGTTTATACTTTGTTGCATCCTCAAATTCTTTTCCTTCAATGGATGTGAGCTTTAAGTTTTGTTCCATTGGAGTAGTCAAAGGATTACATTCAGCCATGCCAAACCTGTTCAACAGATCTCCAATGTACTTCTTTTGAGAAAGGAATATGGACTTCGAATGTTGAGTTACTTCAATATCAAGATAGTAATGAACATAGCCCAAATCAGTCATTTCAAAACCTTTCCTCAATTCCTTCTTTATGGATGCAATGTAGCTCTCATTGTTCCCTGTCATCAAAAGATCATCTACATATACCACGAGATATACAACTTTTTTGCCAACTTTCTTGACAAACAAAGTTGCATCATCAGAATCATAATGTTTGAAATTGAGTTTCAGAAGATGCTTAGTTAGTTTTTCATACCAGGCTCGCGGTGCTTGTTTGAGGCCATACAAAGATTTCACAAGTTTTCATACTTTATGTTCATGTCCTTTAACAGCAAATCCTTCAGGCTGGGACATAAAAACATTCTCTTTTAGATCTCCATTCAAGAAAGCAGTTTTTACATCCATTTGATGGATTTTCCAACCATTTTAAGTTGTTAGGGCAAAGAGTGTCCGAATGGTAGCCCATTTTGCTATGGGGGCAAAAGTCTCCTCATAATCAACCCCTTCCTTCTGTGCAAAACCTTTTGCCACAAGCCTGGCTTTGTGCTTGTCAAGTGAGCCAACAGCTTTATACTTGTTCTTGTAGACCCACTTGCAGCCAATTGGTTTGGTTCCCAATGGAGGATCAACCAGCGTCAAAGTGTCATTCTTTATCAAGGCATCATACTCCTTTTGCATTGCTTCTTTCCATTCATCATGAAAAGCAGCTTCTTTGAAGGAAGTTGGTTCAAAATCTGTAGACAAATTCAATTCAAAACCATAAGAAACATCCATATCAACAGGTGAATTAGAGTCATCCACATCACCTCCATTTTACCAGGTTGAATTTCTAGTTCCCGTCTTTCCAACCTCATCAGGATGAACACTTACAAGTGTCTTTGTCAACCACTTTGGGGGACCTTTCTGAGATGGTCCAGGCTGCTCAGTTGATTGAGTTGGACTGAATCAAGATTGAGTCTCCCAATTCTGTCAATCACATCACTCAAAGTATCATTGTTGTTGGAGTTTCCTGCAGGGGAGAGAGTGCTTCAAAAGAAGATTCCACAGGTTGATCTAGTATAGGAGTCCCCCCTTCAAGATGTGGAATCTGATTATCAAATTCTTGAAATGATTTTGCATTTGTGAATCTATCCAAGCAATCAAGTTGTCGCTCAATAACATTGTCAGTTTTGGATGATTCAAGAAAGATTACATCTCTACATACAACAAACTTTTTATTGACTTCATCATAGAGACGGTATGCTTTGGAGATATTTTAATACCCCAGGAAGATACACTTACGACTTCTTGCACCAAGTTTGTTTCTATGTACCTTTGGTATCAAGGCATAACATGTGGAACCAAAGACCCTGAGATGCTTTACCGAAGGAATGTGTCCATACCACATTTCATAAGGAGTCTTGTTTCTATAGATGGACATCTATTCTTTACATATACAGCACATAGAACTGCATCAACCCAAAACATCAATTTTACATTTTTGAAGAACATCATGGAGCGCACCATATTTTAGATTGTCCTATTCATTCTTTCAGCTACTCTATTCTGTTGGGGATTATAAGGCACAGTTGTTTGATGTTTGATCCCATGTTGGTGAAGATAGTTTTTAAATTCATTTGAAGTGTATTATTTTCCATTATCAGTGTGAATAAATCCAATATGAGATTGTGCATCATTTTCAATCCATGTATGAAAGTTCTTGAATGTTTGAAAAGCATCAGATTTGTTCTTCAATAAATAAACCCAACACATTCTGGTGTAGTCATCAATAAATGTCATCATATATTTATTTCCATTTGCAGAAGGAATAGGCATTGGACCACATAAATCTGAATGAATGAGTTCAAGTTTTCTATGTGTTATAGAATGTGAATCATGAAAAGACTGTTTGCTATGCTTTCCTAGAATGCAAGCATCACATTGCTTGAATTTCCTAGGAATTGTCGACAAACCAGTAACACCATTTTTCTTCAACAAGCGGAGGCTGTCATAGTTCAAGTATCCAAATCTAGCATGCCATAATAAACTTGATGGAAATGTACCTTCATCATAATGAGAATTGTATGAGAAATTTTGTGCATGAGCAGAGGTACCCTGCAGCTTGAGAAGCCTTTCTTCTTCTATCCCTGTCATGACAAGTGAGTGGTCTGATGCTTTTCTTACCTCAACCTTGCCATCAAACATGTGAATGGAGTGTCCTTGTTGGCGGATGTGGACCAAGGACAACAAGTTTCTCCTAAACTGTGGAAGATATAAAACATGATGCAGAAGAAAGTCTGGAAGACCAGGCAATTTAAGCCTGATTGTGCCAAGCCCTGATGACTTGAGTTTTGATTTGTCTACAAAGTATATTGCTCCATCAACATTGTCAGTAAATGCTTCAAAAAACTCTCTTCTAAAATTCATGTGGCAAGTTGCTCCTGAATCAAGCAACCAATCATTTTTCCAAGAAGCAAGTGAAGCATTAAATAAGTCTTCATTTACTCCAATATTACAGTGTGCCACAACATAGTGAACGAATTCAGGTGATTTACCTTTCTCTTTGTCATCAGTTTTACCTTTGGGTTGGTTTCTTTCCTGCTCAATTCTGTCCCAAGGCAACTTGCATGTGCATGCATCATGTGATCCATCTCTTTTGCAACATATGCAATGTAAATCTAACTTTACTCCTTGACAGTGTCTGCCCCCTCTGCCTCTTAAATTTTTTCTTCCTCTTCCTCTTCAACCACCTCTTCCTCTAGAAGAATCTTGAGCAAGATTCTTCTCTCTATGTGCAAGACACACAGCCTCTTCAGAAGACTGAGGAGTTTTCTTCTTCCCAAAAGCTTTCTCTCTCTCAACAATTTTTTTCACAAGGGAGTCAAAGGTAATATCTTATGTTTAAAATTTACTTTTTAGCACAATCTTCACTTGTTATTATTATTAGAGTGTGTCTTCTTAGTTCATCAAATAGCTACGAAAACAAAGAGACAAGAACACAAGATGTATGGCTCTCTACCAGGGCCAAAACTTCTCCCTCTTAGAGAGAAAAACCTACACAAAATTCTTCTTATAGATATTCCAATTGACGAATACCAAGACCATGACCCTTGACTTATGATGCCACTCCAAGACCAAGACACCAATCCTCTTCTTCGTTGTTGTTGAGATCCTCCTCCACTTCATCATTATTCGATCATCACTTAGATCATTACAACCTTCTCACTAAAATCATCTCTACATCACCATCAGTATTGTTACATCATTATTGCACCTTGCTGCACTACCACCGAGACTATGATTGTGACTGGGATCATGACTATATCTAGAAGGTATGTCGAGACTATATGACCGACCACTGAGATCCTCTTCATCATGAATACACCAAGATTGTGAGAAAATGATTATTGTGATTGTGTTTATAGTACCCAGACAGAGTATTGAGATCCTTCTTATAATTATCCTAAGACTGTGAGATAGTGACTGCGTTCTTTCTTGTACCGAGATTATCATTACACCGAGACTGTGACTGTGCCTACGAAGTTTCAGAGACCTCCGAAGTTGTGTCCTCCTGTAGTGCGGATTGCAGACCCCTGTACCCATCCGAAAATTATCCTGTGACAGACATCCAAAAATCTCAGACAAATCTGAGTTCTATATCTCTGTTTTGCGCAGACCCTAGCTGGGTATATATAGTAATTCGTCCTCCATATTGAGCCGACATGACAGTGTGAAGAGGTGTGTCCGTTAATGCAAGCCAACATTATTTATATTTAATTCATTTGCTGGCCGACTTCTTCAAGAGAATTGTGCTTGTCTTTGGAGGGCTATTGTAGACTCATATATATAGTTTTCTCATGCTCAAAAAGAGCATTATGCATGACATTAACTCTTTGACATTCTAGAAGCACTTAAACATGTGCTTGACCTATTCAATGAGCAAGAAACTCATTTTTATAAATGACAAAAATAATATTTCTTTTCTTTTACAAGTACAAAGATCAAAATTACATTTATGAAGACCAAACCTAGTTACACTTTCTTCAACATATGTGAGGTAACATCCACAAAATGTGAAAAAGTGCCCATGGGTTTTACCTTGAAAGAAAAGGAAACAATTACCTTTTTAGTCTAGCTTTGCCATTTCCTGAATGAATCTTTATTAGAATAAAAGAACTAAGATTTGTGTATGCTTTTGCAATAGCTTGTCAGATTATAGAATGGACTTTCAGTTACTTGCAAAACAAATGATAGAACGCAAGCCCAGTCACTTGCATTATAGAAAGACCACGGTGAGTAAAAAGAATCAGATTCACATAATTTTTTTATTAAAAGTGATGCCATTAGTCTTATCCAATGGTGTTTAAATCAAAATGTTGTATTGATTTTATCACTTATTTTGATGTGTAGATAGATGAATTAAAGTAGTTGAAAGTTGGCAAAGTGCTTGTAATAAAGTTCCCATACAAAATTGATAAAAGTTCCCAGGATAAAATTTGTGTATTTTGCTCTCTGTCAAACACCATGAGGAAAACACATATCGATACCATCGTCGTCGTCATCTATGTTAGCTTCTTATTACTGAGCTCCTCCCGCTCTACTCTCCTCAGGCGGAGGCATTTAATTGTAAACTAGAACATTGAAGCTTTTAATGTAATATAGTTGGCAATCAAGATGATTTTAGTGGTTGCTACCTGATACCCATTGTGTGGCCCGGGGATACCCATTGTGTGGCCTGGGGAACAAGTCGTTGGGCTCTGGAACCTCGGCGGAGATCGATCTCGTGACCTAGTGGAAACCCGGACTGGCGACACCGAGTGGCAGAGAAAAGACATATAGTCGGGCATGACACACCTGGGGCAAGCCCTGTCAACACTTTGTGCTCATGCATAGGTTGTGTTCGTGATCGCCTCATGGCGCTTGCATTAAAGAGTAGTTTGTGCTCATGCATAGGTTGTGTTTGTGATCGCCTCATGGTGCTTGCATTGAAGAGTTTGGCAAACCTTATGCGCATGCATTGGCTCCGATTTATGGCCAGATAATCTTCCCACATATTTTATTCCTTCAGTGTACTTTGCACCTTTAGGGGCAATTGCTAGTTTATTTTATGGGTACAATTGGTCAAGTAATAACTCTGCTTCATATAAAATGACCCGAAAAGCTTTCCTTGACCAAAATGCTAATAGAAAATTCATACCCTATTGAATATTACAAATTCAGCATTATTATTAAGCAACATATAATTAAGAGCTATAAGCAATTAATTAATTAGAAAAATTGGCAATTGCTCTTAAAACAATGACAGATCACCAAAAAGCAGAGAAAGTGTTGTTGGATTACCAGAATGCCGTGACAGAGAAATCTCGAATGGATACCATGACGCTGAAGGAGATGAGAGCAGAGCAGAATTGGCCCAACCTGAGCATCAGGCCTCCAAGCGAACCAGGCAATGGCATCCCTTGAAATACTAAATACTCCATTCTTACTCTCATTCTCATTCTCGGAGGAATCGCCTGCCCACCCAACACCGGCGGAACCCCCACCGGATGCACGGCCGGATGGCTTACATTCATTCTTTTGCCCTAAACCCTCACAGTCTCTTGAACCCCCACGATATCTGTAAAAAAAGTCCAGCAACATAAATCACATCTGAAAATTGGGCTTTTCAATGACCAGGACTTAAGAATGGTGTTGAACTGAGCTTACAATGGCTGTTTTTCACGGAAATCATGGGCTATCGATCCAATTTTGCCCGCTTGGAGACAAGAACCCTGGTTCTTCCCGACAGTGATTTTTATTTGTGGTCGCTGTGTCCTTGACTTATGCTTCCGATGCATGCATGCACTTGCCTTAACTGTGTATTTTCATCTTTCGGGGCACGGATCGGAAATTTCACAGCTGAACAAAACGCATGATTGCGAATTTCGTAAGTGGACCGAATGCTTGTAGGGCTTTCGCGGTGGTGCGAGGATCAGAGATAGCCCAGATAGCCCTCCCGAGCTTCAGGAACATGTCAGTGATTCGATTCCTAGGAACATAAACGTGCTTTTGTAATTGACTTAAAAAGGAGTGGGGAGACAACTGTTGCAAACCACTTAACTGTTACAAACCTTGGTTCAAATGTCATTATAGTGTCTCCCTAGTGGCTTGACCAAGAAAATTGTCCAACGAAAAATTCGAGCGAAAATTTAGACAAATCGAATATGGCGTACTTTGTTGTTCTCGTCATTATTGAATTCTTCGTTCTTTTTTTTAATGGTTGGATATTATAAATTTTCCCTTTATCTTGTATATTAAAATTAAATTATATTACACATTTATGGCTTACTTTGTTATTCGTGTGACTATTGAATTCTTCTTTCTTTTTTTAATGGTGGGATATTATAAATTTTCCCTTTATTTTGTATATTAAAATTAAGTTATATTACACATTTCATTAACATTTAGCTTTACATTATGGTACTTTTTTATATTTTCTTTTTATATATTAACATTAAATTATATTAGGTAGAATATATAAGTTTTCATAGTGGAGTGATAAAATTTCTTTTCACTTTTAAAAAAGGTTTGCACTCTTAAGAGAGTTGATCTCTCTTAAAAAATGTTTGTATCTCAAGAGGTTTGGTCTTTTTCGGGGCTAGAGTTAAAATGGATTTAGGTTGGTTTAATTTCCCCCCTTTAAATACGCTATATTCCACATGAATACCATGGGTTCTCAAAACCATAGGTCATTTTTAATTTTATTATTGTTTTATTTTTATAAGGTTATTATTATTTTCTTTGACCAAGTCAAAATATTTACATTACATTAAGTTACAACATCTCTACCATACTAGGTTGGAGAGCGCCTCTTACACAATTATATTATATTATGGAGAATATACAAGTTTTGATCCTAGGGGAATTATATTAGAGCTCATCATATCACTTGCAAGAATTGCACTTGGGCGGTAAGGATCTCATTCGTTCCTCCTAATCACCCATTGTTTCATTAACATCTAGATTTAGGAATATGATCTTTTTTTATATTCTTCTTTTCAATATGGTTGTGTTTTCCACTCTTACATTACATCTTGGGTTTATCTTAGGTGATTTGGATCCTCCACACCCAGGTTCAATTCCCACAAGTGACATGATGAGCTTTGATGTAATGGTTTTGAGCCTCATTATTGGGAATGAATAGTCCCGCAAGAACCAAACATGTATATTCCTCATATATATATATATATATATATATATATATATATATATCTCTTTCATTGTAGTTGATTAATGTTAGTTATTTTTAGTTCATTATCTATGTTACACGTCTTGTGTATACTAGGTTGTGAAGTGTACCTTGCTTCTCTTTGTGTGAAGAAAGCAAAACATGAAACATTAAATTCTAGTTTTCGATATTAACAGTTTTTTGATACATGTTAAAAGGGTCTCGTTGAGTTGGTGAAAGGAAGTAGCTTTTTACTTCCTTTGTTAAGTAGGAGAGAGCAAGACTATCTATTCATAAGCATAAAGAAATTTACATTCATGTTGAAAGTCCAGTCGAGTAAGCCAAAATTAGTGTCTACAATAATGGTCTTCAAAACTTGAAAATTTGAGTAGAATCATGATTAAAAAAAACTATGAATTTTGTGGGTGACTAAACAAAGAGAGTTCAATAATAGATGTAAGGATAACATAAGTCACAACCTTATCATTGTGCACTAATAAACTAAGTCGACACCTCACCTTGCTAAAGCAATGTCATGTACATGAATAGTTCTATGATTTGCTAAACCATGATCACAAACATTCAAAGTAGTAAACATAGGTTAATCCCTAGCCTCCATAAATTGCATTGACAATGTTGGGAATAGAAAACATAAAAAAGCATTATCCAAGAGAAAGCTAGGAACTTAAAAAACATGCAGCTTATCTCTATCTCCTACCATGGAGATGTGATATTGAGGATTATCTCTTGTCTTGGTTGTGGAGTCCTCCTATGTAATTGTTAAGCCTTCCTAATCCCTCAAGCCCTCATAGTCTTCATATGGCATTCCCTAGAAGGCATCAAGAAGGTAATAGTATTTTTCATCAAGCTAGTGCAACTTATCCAAGATAGTGTTTAGGATATGGTTATTTTATGAGATTATGTCCATGTGATAGGCAGTCATCTCTCAATGTTCCAATATAAGTTGACCATGATAGAGTAGTGGGTAGTTGTACTCCAAGAGAGACCCATATGCAATACAATGTTCTCCATATCCTTGTCAATGAGATTCCAATTAGTATATATGCTCTTAGCTCCTACCTTGTCCTCCAACCTATCCAACTTTTGATTGATAGTAAACTTGTGCCTTGCAACAAACCCCTTCACAATGTGAAAAGCTTCAAAATTTTGATGTATTGAATGGACAACATTGGAAATATTATTCCCACAACCTTTGCGCTTGGGAGGTATCACTCTACTCTAAGGTTTGAGAAGGGCTTCATTGGCATCCTCCCTTTCCTTCTTGAGATCCACGATGTAAAAAAAATGATTAGAACATTAAATTTGTAGCTATAAAAGAAAGTCCCTTAACACCTTAAACATTGATTTATTCTTCAACAATTTTGCTCATAGCCACCTTGCTCACAATATATCAACTATGAAGATGAAGTGCAACTGGGATGACAATAAAGTTGTTTGGATTCATGGTGAATGTGAAAAAGTTAATGAAGCCACAACCATGGTTGAAACCCATGGTCTTCCATAATATCTTCCAAGTTGTCGTGTCTCATTCCCTCTTCATCATTTTGTTGCACCGTTTTTTTTTTTTTGGGAGGAAAATCAACCATGGTGGATTCAATTCTTTCTTATCCTTTCACCTCTACTCCTACATGATTGTCGTATGTGTCTACAACACCATCCACAATAATTGTGATGGTACCACTCCTCTTTATCACTCCTTTCAAGGGTACAAAATATTCAAGGGTGATTTTGAGACAATCACTTTTAAGGTCATCCTATTCCAAGTCTACCCAGTGTAGATCAAGATTTTTATCATTTATCTCGATTTCTTTGTTGGTTTATATATCAATTAAACAATTATAACACTCATATGATGTGGGATGGTTTAAGGATAGATGTTTTTGGAATAGTTGTTTATATGACTTCTAAGCCAACAAATAAATGCTAGTTTAGAGAGATGTTTCTTCGAGCTTGGTCTTTTGAGAAACCCCTTTAACCACTAGTTGTAAAATCCATGTTTGATAGCTAGTTGGAGCTCCATTTCTAGAGCTTGTAGTTATGTATAGTTGTTGGTGTCATGCCCCAATAATCCAACAAAGATTTGTAAAAGGGAGACCTTTCCATATTTGAAGAGGCCCCCAATTCCTATGGGACTTAGGTTTCCTTTAGAGGATTCATCAAAGTTGATCTTAACATATTTGTTTGTGGGAGGGGGATGCCAAAGATTTGGAGATGGTTTTTGAGGTGATGTAGGAATCTCTAGAGTGGGGTTTGTGCCTATGCCAATCTATCAAGACATGAAAAAAATATTTTCTTGACCTAAGCATCTCTTGTCCCCCTCTTTCCATCTCGTATCTAGTGTGCTTTCATTAAGAATATTTTATATGATATCCTAGATGCACTTTGTGTCTCTTAAATGACTGGAGAAGATTTTATGGTTGTGTTTTTTCTATATTGTTCAAAGGATGAAATTTGGGAAATAGCTCATTTTATATTAAATATCAAGCAAGAAATGGGACCCTATTGTCAATCCTCTAAGATTGCTATGAGATCCTACATGTTTTATCCAATTGATGAAATTTTTTTGCCCCTTTGTCTTAATGGGAGGTAGCAATTGAGTATTAATAAATAAGTGTTCAATGATTTCTTATCCTTGATGTATATAGTAAAGGGATGGCCCTTTGAAGACTTTGCCCCAAGTGACAACCTTTTTGTGAGCCACTAGTGAAAGAAAGATGGAAATTTTGGGACATAGTACAAGGTACAACATATTACTCCATAGTTATCTAGTGTGTATCTCCCCACTAGAAACAATAAAAAAGAATCTTAAAAAGGAGGACATTTTTCCTTATACGTTAGTGAATATTCATTTTTTGTAAGGAATCCTGTGACTTGGATTTGTTATCCGCTAAGATTATTCTTGCCTATATCTCTTTAGGTTTCCAAGTGTGCTAAAGAGTGGGTAGGTGTCCTTCCTAAGTGATTGGATCATTGATCTAATAGCCCTGGATGAGATTGTAATTTATGGAGAGCGAGAAGCAAGTTGGGGTCATTCCTTGGTCTAAAGTACTACCATGAGTCCTCCCAAGAGAGAGTAAAGTTCCTTTCCTTGATGTCCCAAAAGCTATGTTGTTACACTATTTCTTTATTTTTCCACACTCTATTCTAAATGAGAGACCATTCTCTAGTATTGTTCATTATGATTAAAACACTTCTTTAATGTCCTTTGCATATTTCTCCTTCTAAGCAATTCCCACATAAATGAATTTATTTTTGGCTAATGCCACTAGATTTTCCCGCCAAGAGCAGTGTTCATGATTTTCAGGCCTATAATTATGATGCCTCCAAGGCTTTATGGCCAAGAAACCCCATTCTAAGCAACTAGAGCCCATTTTTCTTTCTATTGGGACAACCCATAGGAAAAGGCTTTGTAATGGATTTGATTATTTTGTTGGGGGAAACTAGTGCTAAGAAGAAGTATAAGGGCGTGGATTGTAGAACCAAGTTGATGAGCATGGCTTAGCTTGCTAGAGGGAGGTAACATTATTCTAACATATCAACTTTTGATCAAGCTTCCTTGGGAGCATTTCCTACAAGATGGTGTAGGAATCATTAGCTTAAAGGGGCATCCCTAGCTAATTGTAGGGGAGAGAATTTTGTTTATTTGGGATTGAATGTTTTGCTAGTATTGAAAAAAAAGACTCTAAATTTGTCATTGTTGTTCCACCCCACTAAGGTCAAAAGAAGGAAGTAAAGAACACATTTAAATTTTTTAGGTTCTTACAAAGTAATGGTTCTATTGACTCGAGCAAATGACCCTTGTTGACCATATAGGAGTACCCTGTGAAAGGGACCAATTGAACCTTTATCCATTGAAATGGTAAGCCTTCTAATTATGGCCCAATTGTTATATGAAAGGTAAGAGTTTATGTTATGATATTTATTTAATCTCATCTAAACTAAACAATGTGAAATGCAAGAATGTAAATGAGGGTGGGGTTAATATAGGGAATAAAATGTAAAGAACACAATATGTTAAAGTGAAAGAAGCCACTAACTTACTACTAATTAAAGGAGATCTATAAATGTAAATGTAATATGCATAATAGTCCACCACTATATTAGAATTGAACTTAAGTCAAGCCCTCCTAACTTCCTTTCGGAGTGAAATGATCCATTTGCTAAGAACACTTCCCTATCATGAAACGAATTAGTGACCAAGCTTAAATGAAAAATGAATAGAGAGATAACAATAACGATAACAATCCACCAACTAAAGTATATGTATAATAAAAGATTATGAGTAACCAATAATATTCCAAGTTATTAGGAAGCTCCTTATTTCATATCAGGGGTTAGCAAGCATAACCTGAGAGTAAACATCATTTCACTATAACATGTTAGATACATAATCCTTGGGGTTATGGTATCATAAATATTATTGTAAATATTTAATCTGGGAGAAAATTGAAGAGTAATAAGTAAATAGGAACAACCATCTAACATATGTGAAGATGAAACCAAAGGTCATCGTTGTGTATATATATTTGGTTCTCAACAATAAATAAAAATTAATGCATGGAGTTATTCAAACCTAACCTATCATTGGTATTAGAGCCAAGTATTTTTTAGATAACTCCATTATTGATTAGGAGAAACAATAAGTGTTGCATTGGACTATATCAGAGAGAGAGATATATATATAATATTTCAAAACCCCTAGCCTACCAACACTCACGAACCTTAAACCTAATCCATGTTAAAAACAAACATTATGCAACAATTTCCATTGCATTTTATATTGATATTTTTACAATTTCAATGTTTTTTATGAAGTCTTGGGGGGGAAAGGTAAAAGGAGGAAGGAGTCAAAACCTAACATGGTCTGTAAACTCTTGACATCTGAAAGGGCGACCATAATTAAGAGCAACGACTTATTAGTATGAATGATTATCTTCACTCTTAAACAAATCATGCTAGTTCTCAAATCAACAATAGGTTGGGCAACCCTAATATCTTCTTCACTCATTATGACATGACCCTCCACTGTTGTAGAAATTCCTTATAGATTCAAACTGCAGATTGTAATGTGCTAAAACAATTGACTTGAATCTACTCTACTCATCAACGAAAATAATAAACGATCGATGAAATCAAGAAGCATAAAAGAGAAAGAATTCAATCACACATAACACAACAATTTTATGGGGAAAGCCACAGCTAAAAACCCATACTATCTGTATATTGCGATAATAAGAAAACATGAGAAGATTACAATGCTTTTCTCAAGCTCGAGCAACCTCTGAACTATCTCAATCTATCTCACTACTTCACAAACAAGCTACAACCAATACGTAGCCAAATCTACTGCCTGCCAAGCTCCTATTTCCTTACGCAGTTTCCTAGGGAATTAGCCCATATTTAATTGGGAAACTCTTCATCCGTAACTGTGCAATCCATCATAGACCTTCCTCTGATTGCATGCACCACCTGTACAATTCGGATGATTATACAACTGATAGTACATTGTCCCTGAACTCCAATCTCAACTGGGTCTTTCTTTAATCTGACATGCATGAGTTAATTATGAGTGAATATTCAGTTTACTAGTTGAGCAGTGCTAGTCACACCCCACTACTGGATCTCTCGCTAATTCCTCCATCAATTGGAACTAGTTCAACTAAATTTAACTAAGTTAAACTGAATTAAATAATTACAACTCAAAAGAACTCAACCTAGGCCCCTAAAATTTAGGAACCACTCTACATGACTCTAGATAGACTCCCAACTCAAATTAATTGAGCCAACTAAGTCAAATTAACTGAGCCAACTAAGTCAAATTAACTTAGTTAACTATTACAAGTTGCTACGAGAATTATAATTGGAATTTAATTCCTAATTTAATTCAAGGAAAAAAAATAAATTAGGATTTTCTTGTTGCATTTTTCAACACTCCCTCTCAACAAGAAAGGGATTATCTGCTACCCCGATCCTGCCTCTGTGAAACTTGAATTTGCATATTGGCAATGCCTTTGTCAAAATATTTGCATCCTGCTCTTCTGTAGGAATGTACTCCAACAACATGATTCTCCTCTACACACAATCTCGTAGATGGTGATACTGAATGTCGATATGCTTGGACCGATCATGAAAACTGGATTCTCATATAGTTTGATACAACTCTGATTGTCACAGTAAATCACAGTAGGATCCATCTGCTGACCAAATAACCCAACAAGGATCTTCCTCATCCAGATAGCCTCACAAGTTGCTTGACTAGCAGCCATGTACTCTGCTTTTACTGAACTAAGTGCAACTGATCTTTGTTTCTTGTTGTACCAAGAAATTGTTGTTGACCCAATACTAAATATTCCCCCTGATGTGCTCTTTTTGTCGAATGGACTTCCTGCCCAATCTGTATCTCTAAAGCCTCCAAGCTTCACTCCCTCTATCCATCTGTACCAAAGACCAAACTGAGTGGTGCCTCTGAGGTATCTCAACACATGTTTAGTTGCCTTCCAATAAAGTTTGGTTGGCTTAACCATGGCTTGACTAACCTGGTTAACTGCAAAACACATGTTTGGTTGTGTGTTCACCAAATACATAAGTGAACCCACAAGCTGATTATAAATAGTAGCCTCCACTACTTCACTTGAAGTAGCATCCTCCTTCCTCCAGTTACCTGTTAGAGGAGTCTCCATGGGTTTGTTGCTCTCCATGTGGAACTTATTTAGTATCTCGTTGGCATACTTTCCTTGAGAGACAAATAGTTCCTCATCTCCTTTCCATACTTCCATACCAAGAAATTAATGCATGAGCCCCAGGTCCTTCATCTCAAATTCTCTTACAAGATCCTCTTTGCAAGATTTTATCAGCTTCTCATCACCTGTTAGAATCAAATCATCGACATATAATACTATAATCATTCATTTATCTTCAACCTCAATATGGTAAAGGTTCGCATCTACTTCACTTTTGGTGAAGCCCAACCTGGTGAAATAGTTTCAATCTTGGTATACCAAGCACATGGTGCTTGTTTTAGTCCATACAATGGTTGCTTGAGTCTGCACACATGCAAGACTCTGTTGAAGGTCTCAAATCTTCTAGTTGCTCAATATACACCTCTTCCTCAATCATAACATTGAGGAATTTGTCTTCACATCCATCTCATGTATCTTCCATCCCATCTATGCTGACATTGCTAGAATAGATCTGATTGAAGAGTACCTTGCTACTGGATAAAAGGTATCCTTGTAATTAATTCCCTCCACCTGAGAGAACCCTCTGGCCATAAATTTGGCCTTGTCTTTCTCCACACTCCCATATGCTATTTGCTTTACCTTGTAAAGCTCTCTAGAACTCACCACTGACTTGTCTGCTGGTCTTGGGACCACTTCCCAAACACCGTTTATGATAATGGAGTCATACTCCTCAACCATGGCATCAACCCATATTAGTTATTACATTGCTTCCTCAAATGAGGATGGCTAAATCTCTACACTCTTGTTCATCAGAGCCATGTAGCTAGTGTACTGATCTGGTGACCTCCTCTGCCTGCGTTGTGACGTGGGTGCTCCCACATTGTCTCTAGCATCATGTATCAATCTATCAGCCTCTCTAGTGTGCTTCCTTCCATCTCTAGAAGTCTCTGCATGAGTGGGTGTTTCCACTCTTTGCTCGTTTACATGTGGTTGCTCCACATCATCTTGAGGTTCCTCCTTTGGAGCTAAAAGCTCCTCATTTGCATGTAACTAGAACTCCCTCTTAAGGGAACATCTCATGGCCTTCTCTTCATCAAACTTCACATCTCTACGAACCACTGTCATCATGTTGGATTACATGTACATTTGATAGTTGTGAGTTGTATCCGTGTAGCCCACAAATATGCCCAACTCAGTTGTTGGCTCTAGCTTTTTCCGTATATCCTTGGTAACATGACAATATACTGATGAACCAAAGATCCTGAAGTGTACCATACCTGTTTTCTTACCTAAAAAAGCTTCTTCTGGTGTACTCATCTTGAGAATTCGATGAGGGCTTATGTTCTGCAAATAAACAGTTGTGTTGCATGCTTCAACCCATGAGTGCAACGGTAAGCCCTGATCATGTAACATTGCTTGTGAAGCTCCCACAATACTTTTGTTCTTCCTGTCAGCCACCCCATTTTGTTGTGGGTTATGAGGTGCTATTAACTCTTGTCAAATGCCTTCTGATGCATAGAATTTCTTGAATTCATTCGACACGTATTCTCCACCGTTACCACTTCTGAGAGCTTTAACTTCCCTCCCAGTATCTTTCTCGACAAGTGCTTTAAATTCACAAAATTTAGCTAATGTCTCATCTTTCTTTTTCATGAAGAAAATCCAACACTTACGGGAAAAAAACATCAACAAATATTACATAATAGTTGTGCTTGCCTGTGGATGCTATCAAGAACAGTCCACACACATCTAAGTGAACTCGATCAAGGATCACTTACACTTGACTGTCTTTGTCGTGAAAGGAATATTTGGTGTACTTCCCCAATGTACACCCTTTGCATGTGTCTCTCTACTCTAGTGTACCCTTAGGAAGTCATGTAGAAATTTGTTGCATGATCTTCAAAGCTTCGTGGTGCAAGTGACCTAATATTCTATGCCACAACTCACCGACGTCTCAACTCTGCACCTTCTCTGCTTTTGTGCTCATAGCAGCGCAGTCTTCTACATCCAAATTGTAGAGGTTGTTCACCTGAACCCGATCCGTTTCACCTGTCTTGAGCCTATGTGACGAAGGAAAACCTTTCCCTTGCTAAACATCACATCGTAGCCTCGATCCTCCAACATGGCAACTAAAACCAAATTCTTCTTCAAATATAGAACATGCATGACATCTTTTAATGTGAGAGGAGTACCAGAATCCCTCTGAAAGGTAATAGTATTGATTTCAATTTTGCTATACCTCCCATCATCTCCCATCTTGATATGCATCTGCAGATCCTTGTCCTCCAGGTCACTGAAGAACTCTTTGTTATCGGCAATATGGAATGAGGCTTCACTATCCAGGTTCCACACACTACCCATCATCGATTTCACCATGTAAGCAATGAGGGCAAAATCCAGCTCTAATTGTGAAGCAATAAATTCACCTGTCACTCCTCTTGAGGGCTTCTTACTGACCTTCTTGTGTGGACAATTTATGGCATGGTGTCCCAACTCGTGATAATGAAAGCATTTAATCTTCGACGTGTCTTTCTTCTTGTCGCCCTGACTAGAATCTGATTTGGAATGCCATTTCTTTGCCTTTCCAACTAAGGCACAATTATCCTCATCATCATACTTGGATGAGAATCCATCCTTGGTATTCTGTTGAATATCTTCTTGTACCAAGTCGAACCACAATCGCTCCCACTCTGGTAACTTCCCCCTCCCATTAACTGAGTCTTAGTAGTTATTCCAGCTCTTGGGAAGTCCTAGAAGTGTTAGGCTCACCATATCATCTTCAGTAATTATAACACCGACACTTCCAAGCTCATCCAAACATTGGGTGAAATTGGTGAAGTAATTCAGTATTGTGTCGCCCTTCTCCATCTTGATTTTTCTAATCTTGTCCTTCAGTGCCAGCTTCCAGTGGTCATTGTTGTTTTGAAATAGGTTCATCAAGGCCTTCCACATAGCAAATGGAGTTTCCTTACCATGGAGATTTTAGACAATATGATCTCGAACTCCTTCTAGTATAATCCTTCTCGCCTTTGCCATACACTTTCTCCACTCTGCCAGATCCTAAGCATCAGTTGGCTTAGGAATATCTTTGTCTATGAATTCATGAAGCCCATTGTCTTCCAACATTGCCTCCATCCTGTCCTTCCAAGCAATATAGTTCGAACTAACCTCAAGGGTATATTCGAGTCTCAATCCGTAGAATGACATCCTACTGGATCTGAAGTATGATACTACAAATTCGATTTCTCCGACAAAAGACAAACTCATATTCTCCTCTTCTATAGCGATTCCAGCTCTGATACCATGTAGAAGTTCCTTGTAGATTCAAACTATAGATTGTAATATGCTAAAAAAAATTGACTTGAATCTACTCTACTCATCAGTGGAAACAATAAACGATCGATGAAATCACGAAGAATAAAAGAGAAAGAATTCAATCACACACAACACAATAATTCTTTGGGGAAAGACATGACTAAAAACCCTTGATATCTGTATATTGCATTAATAAGAAAATGTAAGAAGATTACAATGCTTTGCTCAAGCTCGAGCAACCTCTGAACTATCTCAATCTATCTCACTACTTCACAAACAAGATCCAGCCAATACTTAGCCAAATTTGTTGATTGCTAAGCTCCTGTTTCATCGCACAGTTTCCTAGGGAATTAGCCCATATTTAATTAGGAAATTCCTCATCCATAACTGTGCAATCCATCAAATGACTTCCTATGATTGCATGCACCACCTGTGAAATTCAGATGATTATACAACTGATAGTACATTGTCCTTGAACTTCAATCTCAACCGTTTCTTTCTCTGATCTGACATGCATGAGCTAATTATGAGTGAATCTTCAATTTTCTGGCTGAGCAGTGTTGGTTACACCCCACTACTAGATCTCGCACTAATTGCTCCATCAGTTGGAACTAGTTTAACTGAATTTAACTCAGTTAAACTGAATTAAATAATTACAGCTCAAAAGAACTCAACGCGGGCCCCTAAAATTTAGGAACCACTCTACATGACTCTAGGTAGACTCCCAACTTGAATTAACTAACCCCACTAAGTCAAATATACTTAGTTAACTATTACAAGTTGCTACGAGAATTAGAATTACATTTTAATTCCCAATTTAATTCAAGGACAAAATTAAATTAGGATTTTCTTGTTGCATTTTTCAACAATTGTCATAATGCTCACAAGGGCATCCTAAAGTGTTAGTTTAGTGGAATTACTAGTAATTCCTTCGAACTTAGGCGATAAATTCCATAAAATTTCTATAGGAATATCTATAACACGATGCAAATCTTGAGGAAACATATTCTTCAAGTGAATTTGGTAGTGTGTGATATAGAAGAAGACATTGGCCTATAAGTGATATAACCATTAATCTCATAGATTGCATTATGTTATTTGAAGTTGCATGTGATCTTTCTTCATCTTCAAAATACATGTAAAATCATAACATATAATGGAATATTGGCACCAAACTTTATGAGAAGATAAAATAAAGCAATATGGAGAATCTTAATGATTTAAATAAACCTATTTTTGAATGAAGCAAGTACATGAGGATCAACTCGATGGTGTAATCACTCTTTAGTAATGTTCTTTACAATCAATCTACATAAATAACATGTCTTCAATCTTCCATTTAAGTCGTTCAAAGCCATTTTTTAGTTTGGTAAAGCTCAATTGTGTCATGATTCTAATAGTATACTATCTCTACTCTGAACAATTTTGATAGGGTTTTATTGTTATTAGGGGTTGGTTGTTTGACGTACAACCTAAGTATCTTAGGGATGTGGAAGTCACCTACTTACCCATTAAATTTAGTAATTACTTTATTTATGAAAGCAATTTTTTTCCACGAGAAAAGTGAGTTTAATCTAATTAAATGCAAAGGTTATTTGCATCAACAAATTAGATAAATCACAACTATTGATCTCAAGTGAAGTTGAGATCTAATCTCAACCATCAATCACTTTGGAGATTAGGGTTGGATACTTAGTCATAACTCGAAGTTATAAAAAGAAGGTTGGCTAAGGGAGAAGTTATTATTGAGCACAAGACACAGTAAGATAAGTGATGATCTCAGTGATTAGGTGGAGAAGGAAATCCACTCAAGTGTGTAGAGTTGCCAAAGGAAAAATAGCAAGAGGATGTGTTGTGAGGAAACCTAATAATAGAAAATCAAGGATTGATTTGTTGTGACAAATCCATCCCACATGTGCATTAAAACCCAACAAAAATTCTCATGTGCTTGTACGACGGAGGTGCGATGCACAACACCTGTACCCATACACCAGATTGTAGAGATGGGTTTGTAGATTTAGGTTTTCTCAATGACTTTAGAGGGTCGTATAGCTTATAGGTGCTCAAAACTTCTTCTAAAAATTTATGAACATTTTTGTAGCTTGTAGTTTATGAATAGAAAGGTTTTCCCAAGTTGGGAAAGCCCTTGCAAGCTTCGAAAATTTATGAATGAAAAAGTTAAATTTTGGAGGGAAAGTTTTATGTGTTTTGTGCAAATGAAATTGGTTGTTTGAATTTTTGTTTCTGCTGAAAATTAAACTTTTTATTTACAAGTTAAAATCCTAATAGTACATTTTGTTCAACAAGCTGAAAATTAAACTAAAAATCAACAAGGAAATTTTGATAGGAAATAATTTATAATTTGTTTGGGTTAGAAATTTTAACATGGTATCGAAGTCATTCTAAAGGAGGTTGATTTCTAAATTTGCACAACATAAAACTATAGTAATTTGTCATGGGTGCTAGGAGGGTTTAGTGCATGGAAATTTTATTTATTCACATCTCGAAATGATAACTACCAATATTATGTTTGAGGATAGGTTGGATGGGGTTTCTAACTTCCTACCCTAGAAAGCAAGGGTTACCTTGTTGTTGAAGGAGAATTTTCCTTAGGAAATCATCGATAAATATATTCAACCACAAACAATGCAATATTTTTGGAAATCCATGAGAAGAAGGATATTAAAGCCCAGAGAGTCATCATGGATGTCGTGAAGTATTGTTTAATCCCTCACTTGGTAGAAAATAAGACAACCAAGGGAATGTTCAAAGATATTGTGGATTTGTTCTAAAGCAACAATTTGAACCAAAAAACGATCTTAAAAGATAAATTAAGATCCATCCATATGTCAAGATCGAACAATGTGACCAGCTACTTCATGAAGATCACCCAAGTGCATGATCAACTTACAACAATTGGAGAAAAGGCTGAGGAGAAAAAACTAGTAAACATAAAATTAAATGGGTTCACCAAGTCTTGGGAACAATTTGTCAAGAGGATCTGCGCTTGAAAACACCTTCCTAATTGGAAGAGGATTTGGGAGGATTGCATTGAGGAAGAATCTTGAAAAGTGTCTAATGCTAGTAGTTATAGAGGTGGAGGGGAGAACCCAACCTTGGTGGGTCAAGCCAAGAAATGTAAAGTAAATGGTTGATCCAAGTGGATATTGGTGGCCACTTGCCCATTCCACTTGGACCCTAACACTATTTTCTATCAGTTTCCTATTTTTCAGGACAGTTTCCTATTTTGACAGTTTTTTAGTTTTGGCAGTTTTCAAGTCTTGAACTTTCGGAGCCATTTTGAGGCCCTAAACATTGTTTTTTGGGGAAATGGGCAAACATGAGCCCTCAATTATGTCAACAGTCAAAAGTTATTTTCCTCGAATAAACCTTTCTAACAGGCTATCATGCAAGCCAAAAGGATATTGTATGCTAAAGTTAAGACCACAAGAAGTTCATGTTCCAACTAACCCCATCGAGGCTCGTACCTTTTGGCGCTTCATCTCCTAGGGTTAGGTTTTTGGATGTTTAAGGTTTCTCAATGTTTATTCATGATAAAAACTCTTTTAAGCCTTAGTATACCATGTTTTAGAAGGAATGTAGCCATCACATATATTCTCATAGATAAACTACCATCATCCGAGCTAGTTTGTTTTCATTTTGCTTGTAAATAGTTTCTAACATTTACTATTTATTAATTGAAGTTTTGTTTCGTTGTATATTTGTGTGTTTGTTTAAATCTATATTTCATTTCGTTCCTTCTTAAATCTGGATTAGTGGTATCAGACTGGTCTTCTCTTTCTTTGATTTTCTATGCTTTTCCCCAACGAGGTCAAGGTATAAGGAGTTGGGACTGGAACTGGTTGAGCCCTTGCAAGACCGACCTCGCCGACCCTGAGAAACTCCCATGGCGAAAGAAAAGAAAGATGAGGGAGCAGGAGATCCTTTCAAATTGTTGCTCGAAGAAGCCCTCGAGCGACAAAGGAATGAGATGATGGATAATTTTTCCCAGATCATTCGGTCGATGCCAATGGGTGAAGTGTCTTCATCCAGTGGTCACTTCGGAGGTGCTACCTCCTTTAAGGTACAAGTTAACTTTGACATTCCTATATTTGAAGGCCAAATAGATGTAGATGCTCCAGATAGATGGCTAAATTCGCTAGAAGGATACTTTTTGGTCCATAATTTTTTCGATAGAGAAAAGATTACTTTTGCACTCCTTAAGATCACCCCCCACGTAACAACCCTGGTGAAAAGTTCATGTAATAAAATCTAATAAAGGCAAAATAAGACCACGGTTAAGGGACACTTATTCCAAGCTGAATGTTGGGCAAAGATATCCTAGTGGGCATCACTGAATGTGTTTTTGGCTAAGGAAATTGGCAAAGGCAATGGCTAAGGCTTTGGAAAGGCAAAATAGAATTTTTGGCTCATTTATTTATGAAAATAATGGAAATTAGGAGAAAAGTAAGGTGAAAGGTCACAAGTTGCATGTGAGGAGGAAATTGAAGGAAAGTAATGGAAAATGAAGAAAATAGAGGCCTCATCAACAAAAAGTCTTCTAAGGATCAGTTAGTAACCTTTTGTCAGTTCAAGTTTTGGAGCTCTCTCATTATTATCTCTCTCTCACACTCTTGGTCACTTAAGAGTTTTCTTGGAGCACTCTAGATTTGGATCAAGGAAGGAAAAGAAAGTAAAGGGAAAGGAAGGAAATCAAGGATCAAGGAAGGAAGAAAAGGGTCAATCAACTTTAGCAGGAATACTTGCAGGTAACACATTGCATGTGTCATTTCCTCACTAGTTTTGACTTGCATAGCTTTGCATGTTGGTGTATGGTTCTCTTGATGTCAGTGGCATGGTTTTTCCAGGTTATGACAATGTTTTTCAGCTTATCCTTTCCTATTCCTAGATGCCATGGTATGTTGGGATGTTTATCTCGGTTTTGAGCTTTGGTTTGCCACATGGATTTCGGAATATGGGGCAGAGATGGTCTCAAGGGTCATTCCCAAAGGCCTAGGAATCACTTGACCGGCTTTGGCCAGATACATGGTAAAGCCTAAGGGAGAAATCTCGGTTTAGGGCCTAGTGATTCAGGATTGGATTGCGGTAAAGCCTAAGAGACAAGGAGATGGAAAATTCCTCAAGGATAGTGATGGATTCCGGATGGAATTCCAAGTTCAGTTCGGTTGTGATCAGAGCACCGGTTTTGGTGTGATCATGGTTTGGTGAGGGTGGAGGTGGTTTAACCTCTGGATTCCCTTGGTTGTTTTTGGATTGGTTTATCCATGAGATCCCACATTCATGCTTGGAATATGGCACGGGGGTGACTGGATGAAAGAAATATTTGGTTCAGCCATGTCTATGGTCGGGTGGTATGTGGAAGTCCCAACCCTGGTCAATTTTGCCTATGATTAATTAAAGCTAAGTTCTCTTGCTTTTGGACTTGTTTATATGTGGATTTAATGGATGTTATATCTCTGTTATTTACATGGATTTATGCATGGTTAATTGACAGGTTCATGTCATGGTTATCTCATATATTTACTTGTAATTGTTAAATTGATGGATGCAAAACCTAATTAATGCTATAACAATTCAATGGAGAAGGTGGTGATCCTTATTTTCATGTTTTATAAGTGTTTTTAGTCATTCATGCTTTGTCTTATATCCTAGACCTATAGGTTGCATTGATGCTAAGTGTTTGACAAAATGTCAGTCCCGGTTGGGGATTGTCATGCTTAGTCCTGAGGTTGATTTTTGGTTTATTAGCTTTGTCATCTTGTCTTTGATGGATTCTGGAAGTTGTAACAAGAAAAGTACCATGAATTATGTGGATGCTAGCACAGGTATATTGGGAAGATTCCCAAGACGCTAGCTTCTAGGTCTGTGAGAGCATCCAGAGGTCCCTGGAAGCTGGCATGGTTATAGCATGAGAGCGTCTAGAGGTTAAGATGCATAAAATATCAGTGGGACCCAGGGGCAAGATGTCTGAGTGGCTGAGATGTCTTTTGGGGTTGTTGTTGGTAATGTGTAAGGCCTGGTTGATATGTTCTGTCAATTCCATTTCGTTAAAGTCACCAAGAAGGTTGAATCCTTTATAGTGGCCTCTCCCTTGCATGTTTACCCCGGTTGGTCGGTTATTTGGGTATTTGTGGGAGGAGGGCGGTTACAGATTGGTATCAGAGTGTGGTTGCACTCTCCTTGGGTGAATGTGTCTGTCATGTATTCATGTTGGTTGCACGTGTTAGTCATCCTTGAATGCTTGTTGCATATGCATGGTGTTGGTCACGGTCGTAGTGATGTCGCCATGGGGATAAGGTTGTCGTTGTGTGAAGCATGTTGTCATAAGTGTATGACTGGTTACATACTGTTATAAGTCGCTTACATGTGTCATTTTGTATGCTTGGTTACGTTCTCGTATGTTTGGTTACATTCTTGCATGCTTGGTTACATGTATTGTTCTTGTAGGTTTGGTTACAAGTATCGTCATTCATTCTTGATTATATGCATTCATTCGTGTGAGTGGTCGATTACGCATTGATTATGCATGTTAATGTTTGCATGTGGTCAAGTATACAATGGTGTTATGGTTGTGGTTGTCATGCATGTAGTCATGGTATATGTGTAGTTGATATGTTCATGCGTTAGTGACTAGTCCCTAGCTAGAATGATGGACATATGGTTACATGCCTATGTGTTATATTTTATATGCTGTCGTGATTATGTTGTACATGTATCATGTTGATTTGATGATCTTGTAAATGAGATATCCTCCCCAAAATATGCTAAGGTACATTTATTTATGGTGATTGGGTTTAGCTGACATAGCATGCCTTGCAGGAAAGAGATCAAATGGCTAGCAAGATGGTAGACTATAAAGACTCTCCCTATGAATCGAATGAGCAATATGGTGTTGGGCTCTCTTCTAATTTGGTAGATACATTGAGAAGCTTGAAGGAAGAAATAAGGAGTTGTAAGGCAGACAATGACAAAATCATGCAAGCACAAGAGAAGCAAGCAGAGGTTAATGCAATATTACTTCAGAGTTTGTCAGAATTACAATGACGGGGAACACTTCGGATCAACCATGAGTAGGAGGAAAAAACTAATGGGGCATATGGCAATAGGTCTTATGGTGGTCACAAGTCGGACAAAGATGACACGATCAAATATGGCAGGTTGTTGGACACTCCGGATAGGAGAGGTGATGGACAAAAATATTATCCTAGTTATGGTTCAGAAAAGAATCATGAAAGTCATCATTATCATCCTTACAAGAGGAGTGATAGGGGATACTTGTCAGATGAGTTTAAGAAAGAAAAGTCACCTACCTTTGATGGAGAGATGAAGAAATCACAAGATGCAGAGGCATGGTTTCTTGGTATGAGGAAATTCTTTAGATTGCATGATTATTTAGAAAACATGAAAGCAAAGATAACCACTTTTAGTCTCAAAGGTAAAGTAGATATTTGGTGGGAAGATGTGAAGAATGTTAAAGGTATACATGAGGATGATTTGACTTGGCATGAGTTTGAGAGGCTCTTCAAGAAGAAGTGTTTGTCAGAAAGATACTTTAATGACAAAGCTAAGGATTTTTATGAGTTGCAAATGGGTTCCATGAAAAATGATGAGTATACTAGCAGGTTCTTGGAGTTGTTGAGATATGTGCCTTACCTTAAGGAGGAGAAGGCCAAGGTTCAAATATTCATTAGTGGACTGCCAGTAGCATACAGAGACTAGATTCAGTTCGATGAGCATATATCGTTAGAGGAAGCCATCCGAAAGTTGAAACACTGTTATGAGCAGTCGAAGAGCAAAGTTGAGCCTAAGCATGGCTTGAAAAGAAATGAGAAATCTAAAGGAAAATGACTGTTATCACCCCAAGAAACTCTCCTAGGTTGTATATCAGAGATGCTCGAGAACATTACAAACTCAACAAAAATGTTGGAAAATGGTGGATGAATGAAAGAAATGTTGCATATTCAAGCCAGATAACCACTTCTACTATGCTTAACCCCAGACATGGGTGAACACCCCTAGACTGCAAGGCTTTAAACCACCAATTACTCACAGTTTTAAAGAAATGTGATGATGGAGAATACTGATCACACCAGCAGATGCATAGGACCCTGTGATGGCCAGCTGCAACCAGTTAGAAGGTCTGTAATTCTATTTCTTAATGCACAGACAGGATGACAACTCTCTGGCATTAAAACAATAGAAACCTACATACATATTCAATAATACATGCTAAATTCTAACACAGAGGTGGGATGACAGCCCCTCTAATGCTAAACATCAACAACACATGAATAAATGCATAACAGGCACAACTTGGAACAAAGAAGAAGTGGAAAGTGAGCAATTAACAGCAAAAGAAGCTTGTATTAGCTAAAAATGAAGACCAGACGCTGCAGGTATCACAGTAGTTACAGTCTCCAGAAGTTGAAGCTTACAACAAAATAACATTCATCAACCATCAACCCCTATTACATTCTCTCTTCTGGGTATATATAGAGGTTGATTACAAAAAATATTTTCTATGCTATGCATGAAGGGGTCATAATTGACCACCAACCACACTTACAATCTGAAATGGGCCTCTGCTGCAATTTGGAGTGTTTTAATGAATGATTCAGACATTTTCTGACATTCTGTGGTCCTTCTCGGGCAGATGAAGCGCTGAGTGATACAAGGCTCCATAACTAATAACTGCGTTAAATGCTCGAGGTTGTCTTGTTTCCTTCTTGGCCAAGCCGCTGGTTAATTGTAGTTGTTGAAGTTTTATTACGTAGGGTACAGCTAGTTGGCCTCCTTCCCTCCTCGGGTACACTGGATAGGCTAAGGACACGAGCAATATAGCGGGGGCATGACGGGGAAGGATCAACCGTTGATATGCGTGAATCAATGGCGTGAAACGCTTTGCAGAGGTTATCGGAAAATGAGGGATCAAGAGAACGTGGGCCGTCAGATCGCATGGATGAATGGCTACGATTAGCTCACAAAGGGAATCAGGAGAAAGCGTGATTGGAGAACGTAGGTCGTTGGATGACGATTCTGGCAGATCCGAGGGTGATCGGAAGACGAAAGTACGCGGGAGATAACGCGTGGGAGAAAAGTGGTTTCGGGCGGCAGGTGGTTTCCCCACACCGCCTACCGGGGCTCAGCGGTATCCGTATGCAACAACGTGATCCTATAATATTGCGACACGTGGCAGCGAAACCGCCGCGATCGCGCATTAACGGGTGGGAAGGTCACGAGAAGAGGGCTTGCGACTACCATCCGATCGTGCGACAGACGGCCAGATGACAGGGGACGTGCAAGAAGCTTATCGTGCGGTAACATAAAGGAGGTCGTCGAATCGCGATGCGATTGAAGGTGGGGATTAAAGCAGAGGGATAGAAGGGTAGGTGCGGATAATGGCGCACGGTCGCGTCATCAGGGTTTTATTATGTTTAAACCCCAGCCCTCGGGAGCTAAGGAAACACGGGTTCTAACTTAAATGCTGATGTGGAACAGGGACAACAGGAGCTATGGGAGTATAGTAAAATGCAGGAGGAAGAGGAAATGAAGGTAGCGGGACCATAGAACAACAAAGAAAATGAAGGAAGGAAGGAAAACCACATGCTACAACCCTTTTCGGCATAATTCCACCACCAGACCTGATTTTGACCTTTAAGCACTGAAGTTTATAGTAGAGCTAACATTGGCTCCTTCTAGGGATGAGATCCTCCCTGTGAGGTCTCAAGAACCTGCAGACCATTGCCTTCATACAAAACCAGCTTCAAAAACAATGCCTAATATCCATTGGGCATGGAATCAACTAACCCTACAATAGAAACCTCAAAAAAGAAACTGCTTACAATCATTAAGGCCAGAGGACCTTAAACAACATAAATATTCAAAAATTGGCCAACTGATGAGCCATCAAAGTTGTTTTCCTGCTCTCAGCCTCTTCATCATAGAGCTGCAAAATATGATTGATTTGATCATCTACCTTAAACAATTTAGGACATTTCAGCTTAAGAGGTCGATATTGATCAAACTTCATTTCCCCTCTGCATGCTCTCCTCCTTGGATGTTCTTCACAGGAGCCTCTGTACAACTGCTGAATAATCAAGGCTGCTGTGTACTTGTCAGTGTCTTTTATAGTCTGCAAAACTAATATGAAAGATGCACCATTGTATTCTTGTGCATGGGACACAGAGACATTTTTTGCTCCTTCATCTTGCTTTGAACAATCCACATTTAAGGAGGAGTCCCAAAACTGTACATCCTCTTCCTCTGTCATCTGATAAGCTACCCTTTCGATCTGTGTGGGGGCCATCTGAGCAGGTTTAAGAAAATCAAAACTGAGGTGATCAATCTCAGCCTTACGAGTAGAGCTATTTCTTGCCTCAATGTTCAAGGGGTAACTTCGAGGGATTGTCATTTGAGCAGACAGAGAAACATAAGATAATGGGGAGATTTCTTCTTCCTTATTGATCACTATGCTAGGAATGATAGCAGGCTAGCTAATTTGCAGATCTGCATAGCCATGTGAAGATGAGCTGGCTTCAGGCACAAATTCTTGGAGGTTGATAGGACCAGCTACTGATTGCTTCTGCTGATCGACTTGTTGTTCTGCAACTACAACAAACTCACGAACAATGCCTCTGGATATTGCTTTCTCATAAGTAGCCCTGGTTAGGAAAGGAATACCTTCCAAACCATGGACCTCCTCCCTATTATCAAGATGCTCTTCTTCCATGACTATATTCTGACAAAGGGTCTTCACCCTTTGGTCTTCCTTTGCATCTCTGTTTCTCTGCAAAATCTGCAAATGCTCATGTGCTCCTCTATATGGATTTGGAGTTGGAAGAGAAAAGGAACAACGAGCTCCAGTTTCCAGAGAATATTGCTCAGCTTTTAGTTTGGAAACTTCAGAGGTTAAAAACTCTATCATCCTAGCCAATTCATCTATTTCAGGATCATAGGATGATGAGGATTCACCTCCCTGTCTTCTCCTTTCATCATCACCTTCGAGTCTGTCTGCAGCAATGATGTTTGCTTCTACCTCAAAGGCTGCATTTTGCATATCAGCCAAAGAAGTACATCTTCTTTCTCTTAACAGCAGGCAGAACTGAGAATCAAAGGCATTGGCATAAGTGATCATAGCAGAAGTAGGGGTGGGCTTCACTTCAACTGGAATTCTGCTGTACATAAGGTTAAATATTTTTTTGAAATCGGACAACGGCTCACCATCTTCTCTATGCAAGTTCCCAAATTCAGTATAATAAAAGAGCAGATCTTTATTATTCCCCCAGTGCTTTAGGAACACATCATCTGAGGCTTTAATGTCTGCAACCGACCTAGGGAGTAATTCTCTAAACCATTTTCTAGATTCCCCATCTAGGCTTTGGACAAAAACCATCATCCAGACATCCTCTTCATTGATATCCAGGTTATCGGCATAGCTATAAAAGGCTTCTAAATGCTCTTCAGTCGTTACTCCTTCTGCACTAGTAAAATTTGGCATAAATTCTTGATAATCTCTTGCAGGCATGGCATTCAAAGGGGTAGGCAAGACTATGGGTCCATACCTAGCAGCAACTATTCGTTCTATCTTTGTAAGAGCTTGTTGGCTTGCCCTGACTGAGGTGAGGTAAAAGGATACTGGTAGACTGAGTGGTATGAATCAATGAAAATAATGACAAAAACAGAGGAATATGATGAACAACATGGATGCTTCTTTCTTTGAATTGAGGTCTGAAAGGGAAATGAATGACTAAGGAGCTTTATGAATCTCTGAAGGTGATTTTCACTAGCAGAGATACATGGAAATTTTAAGGCTTACTTGGTCCTGATGCTCCTTTCTACGAGATTTTCCTCTGCTTAATGATCTTCTCAGGATCAGGCACTGGTTCAGCTGATGGTTTCTAAGGATTTCTCCGAGCATGCCTCACCAACTGCGTCAGAACTTCGATGTGGAGTCATCAGATAGATGATTACAACCAAATTATGTGCCCAGACCTTGTCTATCATCAAAATCTGGAACTGTGTCGTTCTCCGAGGGAAGCTGAGCTTCAATTCTCCTCTCCTCGGTAACGACGCCAATTAATGTTATCACCCCAAGAAACTCTCCTAGGTTGTATATCATAGATGCTCGGGAACATTACAAACTCAACAAAAATGTTGGAAAATGGTGGATGAATGAAAGAAATGCTACATATTCAAGCCAGATAACCACTTCTACTATGCTTAACCCCAGACATGGGTGAACACCCCTAGACTACAAGGCTTTAGACCACCAATTACTCACAGTTTTAAAGAAAATGTGATGATGGAGAATACTGATCACACCAGCAGATGCATAGGACCCTGTGATGGCCAGCTGCAACCAGTTAAAAGGTCTGTAAATCTATTTCTTAATGCACAGACAGGATGACAACTCTCTGGCATTAAAACAACAGAAACCTGCATACATATTCAATAATACATGCTAAATTCTAACACAGAGGTGGGATGACAGCCCCTCTAATGCTAAACATCAATAGCACATGAATAAATGCATAACAGGCACAACTTGGAACAAAGAAGAAGTGGAAAGTGAGCAATTAACAACAAAAGAAGCTTGTATTAGCTGAAAATGAAGACCAGACGATGCAGGTATCATAGTAGTTACAGTCTCCAGAAGTTGAAGCTTACAACAAAATAACATTCATCAACCATCAACCCCTATTACATTCTCTCTTCTGGGTATATATAGAGGTTGATTACAAAAAATACCTGCTATGCTATGCATGGAGGGGTCATAACTGACCACCAACGACATTTACAATCTGAAATGGGCCTCTGCTGCAATTCTGAGTGTTTTAATGAATGATTTAGACATTCTCTGACGTTCTGTGGTCCTTCTCGGGCAAATGAAGTGCTGACTGATACAAGGCTCCATAACTAATAACTGCGTTAAATGCTCGAGGCTGTCCTGTTTCCTTCTTGGCCAAGCCGCTGGTTAATTGCAGTTGTTGAAGTTTTATTACGCAGGGTACAGGTAGCTGGCCTCCTTCCCTCCTCGGGTACACTGGACAGGCTAAGGACACGGGCAATATGGCGGGGGCATGACGGGGAAGGATCAACCATTGATATGCGTGAATCAACGACGGGAAACACTTTGCAGAGGTTATCGGAAAATGAGGGATCAGGAAAACGTGGGCTGTCGGATCGCAGGGATGAACAACTATGATTAGGTCATAGAGGGAATCAGGAGAAAGCGTGATTGGAGAATGCAGGCCGTCGGATCACAATTTTGGCAGATTCGATGGTGATCGAAAGACGAAAGTACGCAGGAGATAACGTGCGGGAGAAAAGTGGTTTCCGGCGACAAGTGGTTTCCCTGCATTTCCTACCAGGGCTCGGCGGTATCCGTATGCAACAACGCGATCCCATAATATTGCGACATGTGACAACGAAACTGCCGCGATCACGCATTAATGGGTGGGCAGGTCATGGGAAGAGGTCTTGCGACTACCGTTCGATCGTGCGATGGACGGCCAGACGACAGGGGATGTGCAAGAAGCTTATCGTGCGGTAACAAAAAGGAGGCCGTCGGATCGCGATGCGATCGAAGGTGGGGATTAAAGCAGAGGGATAGTAAGGTAGGTGCGGATAATGGTGCACTGTCGCGTCATCAGGGTTTTATTATGTTTAAACCCTAGCCCTCGGGAGCTAAGGAAACACGGGTTCTAACTTAAATGCTGGTGTGGAAAAGGGACAGCGGGAGCTATGGGAGTATAGTAAAATGCAGGAGGAAGAGGAAACGAAGGTAGCGGGACCATAGAACAACAAAGACAATGAAGGAATGAAGGAAAACCACGTGCTACAACCCTTTTCGGCATAATTCCACCACCAAACCTGATTTTGAACTTTAAGCACTGAAGTTTATAGCAGAGCTAACAATGACCACCAAAGCGAGGAAGACCTCAAGATGCGAGCAATAAAGAAAATGTAGTTCCTTACAAGAGGTTCAATACAAATGAGAAAGGACATGGAGAGCAGCAGGCTAAAGGTGGTGGTAGGGAACCATTGCAGTGTTGGATACATGGTAAGGATCATTGTAAGATGGATTGTTCAAAGTATCAGATTGGTAGCAGACCCCATATCTATAGTGCTCAGGAGGCGCATACAGTTGGTGATGTTGATCATAGCATCCATCAGATCTATGGAGTTGTGGACAATAGGTAGGCAGATCATCATGCATCTATCATTGAGATGGATGGTAAGCTTTGTGATCAAGTTGTTTCTATTTTGATTGATCCTCGATCTAACTATAGTTATATTAATCTTGACCTAGTGGATAAGTGTGGTTTGAGAAAAGAAGTGCATGCAGAATCTTGGTATGTACAGTTGGCTACAACTACAAATAAGAGAGTTCACCATTGGGTGAGTGCTTGTGTATTTGAGTTAAATGGTATGCCTACAACAACACATTTGAATGTACAACCATTGGGTTCGTATAGTATGATTTTTGGTATGGATTGGTTGTACCTTCATAGGACCAAAGTGGACTGCTTCGACAAGGCCATTGAGTGTGTGGATGATAGTGGGGAAAAGAGAAATTTGCAGGGAAGAAGAAGCCTACATCAGTGAGGATGGTTATCACTATGCAAGCTAAACATAATTATAGAAAAGGTTGTGTGATGTTTGCAGTGCATATTTATAGTGACAAAGGTAAGGAAGTTGAGGATGCTGATGTTTTGAGAAGATACCCAATTCTACAATAGTTTCAGGATGTATTTCCTAAGGATATTACAGAGTTTCCACCTCACAGGGAGGTAGAATTTTCTATTGAGTTGGTGCTAGGGGCAGCTCCGACATCAAAGGCACCTTACCGAATGAGCACACCTGAGTTGGTAGAGTT
The DNA here is from genome assembly GCA_031772625.1 of Pinus tabuliformis. Lineage (NCBI taxonomy): Eukaryota > Viridiplantae > Streptophyta > Pinopsida > Pinales > Pinaceae > Pinus > Pinus tabuliformis. The sequence goes on from CM062817.1 coordinate 870,755,450, forward strand.
GAAATTGCAGTTAAAGGAGATGCTTGAAAAGGGATACATTAGGCCAAGTGTATCACCTTGGGGTGCACCAGTGTTGTTCGTAAATAAGAAATATGGTACTCTCATATTGTGCATTGACTACAGGCAATTGAACAAGGTAACGATCAAGAACATGTACCCATTGTTGAGGATTGATGATTTGTTTGATCAATTGAAGGGAGCATCAATGTTCTCTAAGATCGAATTGAGATCGGGATACCATCAAGTATGCATCAAGGAAGAGGATATCTTTAAGACTGCATTCAGGACCAGGTATGGGCATTATGAGTTTGTTGTAGTTCCATTCGGTTTGACTAATGCTCCAGCTACATTTATGTGTTTGATGAATAGTGTGTTGTGTCCTTATCTAGACAAGTTTGTTATTGTATTCATTGATGACATACTAGTATATTCTAAAAATGAGGAAGAACATGTCGAGCATTTAGCAGCAGTGTTGAGATTGCTAAGAGAGCATCAGTTTTATGCTAAGCTTAACAAGTGCAGCTTATTTTAGAACAAGGTACAATATTTGGGATATGTCGTTTCCAAGGAAGGCATAACAATAAACCCATAAAAGATAAGGTTCATCACGGAGTGGTCAGCTCCTAAGAATGTGGATGAGTTGAGATCATTCATGGGATTGGCAAGTTACTACAGGAGGTTCATCAGAAACTTCTCACGCATTGTATATCCTATCACATCATTACAAAAGAAAGGTAAGAAGTTCGAATGGACAGAATAATGTGCAGCTAGTTTTGAGCAGCTCAAGCAGTTTTTGACACATGCACCAGTACTAAAGATTGCAGATCCGGACAAGGAGTTTTTAGTGTGTACAGATGCTTGCAAGAGAGGACTTGATGGAGTTCTCATGGAAGAAGGACAGGTAGCGTGTTATGAGTCACATAAACTGAATGAGCATGAGCAAAACTATCTGACATGTGATTTTGAGCTAGCAACGATCATACATGCATTGAAGATGTGGCGGCATTATTTTCTCAGCAAGAGGTTTATACTAATGAGCGACCACAGTGGGTTGAGGTATTTTTTTAACCAACCAAATCTATATGCCAGGCAAGCTATATGGTTGGCCACCCTTAGTGAGTTCGACTTCGAGATCAGATACATCAAAGGGAAGGAGAACTGGGTTGTAGATGCTCTTAGCAAGAAGGTACAGGTAAAACATATAGCTTCTATGATCTCTTATAGGATAGAGCTATGGGATAGGATCTTGCAGGCAGGATAACAGGATGACAAGTACATGGAGATCATCCACTGCTTACAATAGAGTATAGATACATGTGTAGGTACAGGTACAGGCACAGGTGTGGGTGTAGATACAGGTATAGGTATAGGTACGGTGATCAGGATGCAGACTATCGTCTCATGATAGATGGTTTGGTTAGATTTAGCGATAGGATCTATGTGCCGAATTGTAGTGAGCTCAAGAAGCTCTTCTTGAGGGAGTTTCATGCCAAGCCATACTTGGGTCATCCAATATATCAGATGACATTGACGATAGTGAAGAAGTTATACTATTGGTTGAATCGGAAGAAGGAAGTGGCGGAGTTTGTGGCTAGATGCTTATATTGTTAGTAAGTAAAGGCAGAATGCAAGCATCCAAGTGGTTTAATACAACCTATTGCGATTTCGAAATGGAAATGGGAGGTCATTTCCATGGATTTCATTACAGGTTTTCTTAGGACAGTGAGGCAACATGATTCTATTATGGTTGTGGTTGACAAGTTGAGTAAGGTAGCTCACTTCATTCCAGTGAAGACTACATATTCTACCAGTGAGGTAGCACAAGTATTCATTAGAGAGACACTGATATTGCATGGTGTTCCAAAGAATATTGTGGTGGACAGGGATGCAAAGTTCACTTCCAAGTTCTGGAAGGAACTATTTGCAGGCTTAGGTATAGAGTTGGCCTTCAATACAACTTATCATCCATAGATAGATGGATAGACAGAGAGGGTCAACAGGATATTGGAGGACATGTTGAGAATGCACGTGATGCATCAATAAAGGAAATTTGATGAATATCTTCTATTAGTTGAGTTTTCATACAACAATGGTTAACATAAATCATTAAGGATAAGTCCTTTCGAGGCATTGTATGGACGGAGTTGTAACACTCCCATCAACTGGAGTGATTTAGTGCACATTGTACTTATTGGACCAGATATGTTGGTAGACATGGAATAGGAAATGCAGGCCATAAATAAGAATTTAAAGGAAACATAGGGTAGATAGAAGAGTTATGTGAATCAACATAGGGTGTTCAAGGAGTTTTAGGTTGGGGAGCATGTGTATTTGTGCATCAAGCCCAAGAAGAGCTCTTTGAGGATTGCATCATGTGCCAAGTTGGCACCACGGTATTGCAGGCCTTTTGAGATCCTTAAGAGGATTGGACTAGTGGCCTATCGAATTGCATTGCCTCCAACAATGAAAGTTTATGATGTTTCCCATATTTCATTGCTTGAGAGGTATATAAAGGATGTTAGTTATGTTATTGATTGTTCTATATTGAGGGTGGAGAAAGAAGGAGAGTTATAGCTGGAGCCTCAATGCATATTGCAGCGGAAACATCTGATGCTTAGGAACAGAGCCATAGAGCAAGTTAAAGTGTAGTGGAAGCACTTTTGGCCTAAAGAAGCTACATGGGAGATGGTGGATCAAATGCGAGTCGTGTATCCTTCATTGTTTATCGGTTGAGGCAAAGCAATTTTGGTTTGATGTTGGTATATGTTTGGCATATGTTTTGTTGATGTTTTGTTATATGTATATATATGGATGTAAATACAACCATGAGCTAAGTTATAAAGCTCCAATAAGCAATATGGTTGTTATCTTATCACGTTGTCATGATGTTTTGCTTTTGAGCAGGTCTTTCATTGTAAATACTGCAATGAGCTAAGTTATGAAGCTCCACGGGTAGTATGTTTTCTTTTCAACAGTTTTGCTAAGGTCTTGGTGTGGTTTAACATCGATGATGGTGTTCCCCAAGGGGGAGGGTTCTGTAACAACCCTAGTGAAAAGTTAATGTAATAAAATTTAATAAAGGAAAAATAAGACCACGGTTAAGGGACACTTATTCCAAGTTGAATGTTGGGCAAAGATATCCTAGTGGGCATCAATGGATGTGTTTTTGGCTAAGGAAATTGGAAAAGGCAATTGTTAAATATTTGGAAAGGCAAAATGGCATTTTTGGCACATTTATTTACGAAAATAGTGGAAAATAGGAGAAATATAAGGTGAAAGGTCACAGGTTGCATGTGAGGAGGAAATTGAAGGAAAATAATGGAAAATGAAGAAAATAGAGGCCTCATTAATAAACAATCTTATGAGGACCAGTTAGTAACCTTTTTCCAGTTCAAGTTTTGGAGCTCTCTCATTATTCTCTCTCTCTCTCACTCTTGGTCACTTAGAGTTTTCTTGGAGCACTCTAGATTTGGATCAAGGAAGGAAAATCAAGCAAAGGGAAAGGAAGGAAAGAAATGATCAAGGAAGGAAGAAGAGGATCAAGCAACTTCAACAGGAATACTTGCGGGTAACACACTGCATGTGTGATTTCCTCACTAGTTTTGACATGCATGGCTTTGCATGTTGGTGTATGGTTCTCTTGATGTTGGTGGCATGATTTTTCCAGGTTATGACAGTGGTTTTCAGCCTAGCCTTGCATTTTTCCAGATGCCATGGTATGTTGGGATGTTTATCTTAGTTTTGAGCTTTGGTTTGCCCGATGGATTTGGAATCTGGGGCGGAGGTGGTCTCAATATTCATTCCGAAAGGCCTAGGAATCCCTTGACTAGTTTTGGTGGGATACACGGTAAATCCTGAGGGAGAAGTCTTAGTTTAGGTCCTAGTGATTTGGGTTTGGATTGCAGTAAAGCTTGAGAGATTGGTCTCGGTTTAGGGGCTAGTGATTCAGGATTGGATTGCGGTAAAGCCTGAGAGACAAGGAGACGAATAATTCCTCAAGGATAGTGATGGATTCCAGATGACATTCAAAGTTTGGTTCGGTTGTGATTGGAGCATCGGTTTTGGTGTGATCATGGTTTGGTGAGGCTGGGGGTGGTTTAGCCTCTGGATTCCCTTGGTTGTTTTTGGATTGGTTTATCCATGAGATCCCACATTCCAAAATTGACCCCCAAAAGCCCTACGCTTTCCAATAGCCGCTGAAGCACACTGTCTATCAAACCACCAAGAAAATCCTCCCCGGACACTCTTGAAATGTAGCAATCAAAAGCACCAATACTTCCCTTATTTCTCCTGGTAAGAAATAGCCCTAATGGATAAAACTCTATCTCCCACATAAGCCCAATTTCTCTCTCCTACATTGGCCACAGAGTCTACAAAATCACTCCTGAGTATTGTTGCCACTTCTAACCCTCAAACTCACCCAATAGCCAATAAATATATTGAGCCTTATTCTCCTATTTTCTCCCCACAATAGTCATTTGGAATAATGTTTCAATGGCCACACTAGAACCACTACTGCGTCCTCCAAAAATACACATTGTTGGGGCGAACTAAATACAAATGCTGGAAATATCTCTACAAATCTCCTCCAGATGATAAGGGATGAACCTCTCTAGGGTTGCACTCGAAGTCCCCCAAATAAAGGGTGAGTTCTCCACCTGAAAAACTCTTTCTAAACAACAAGTGACCCGGCTAAATAACTCGAGCAACATAATCAAATTCAATAAGACAAGAATTCCAAATAAAGTGTGTTGCATTCCTTTTATAACTTTCGTGGAGCCTTTCTTCCTGCCTTTTCTTCCCTCTCATGCATTTAAAATAAGTGGCTTAGAGAGTGTTTATTTCTTATGTAGGTGGTCCCCACATATCATTAACAAAACAAAATAAAATAAAATTAACTTGCCTCTAACTCCTAAGTCTTCTATAAAAAATCAAATGGGCCCCGTCTTCACCAAAATTGGCTCCCAAAATGTAGAAATAAATCTTGTTCCAAAATAATTTAAGAAGGGACATTACAGTCCTCCCCACCAAAAATTTATTGTCCTCAAGCAATGCCTGAACAAGTGCCCTCTTTGTCTGTTTCTCACCATTGTAATCCAATAATACTAGGGTCCCAAATGTACCATTGAATCATCCCCAATATCAACACTGTCTCGGCATGAAGGAATCCCTCGATACCAAGATCCCAAGCCATCCTAATAAATGTGAAGCACACCTTGCTCCACTCGTTATCCAACCAGATACAGGTACCAGAAGCCCTCTACATTCTAGCAATAAATAGAGCATCATGATAATGTAGGACTCTGCCAAACTCCCCATGAAATTTCCCTACTGAGTAGTCCATCTCATGCACTACAAGAATAAACTCCTGAAGATGCAATCCAATCCAACCCCGCGTCTACCCAGGCGTCCCCTGATCTCCTCCTATCGATCACCCTAACACTCCAGTGAAGTTCTCCACACCATCAACGAATCACTAAAACCAAATGGAAGATCTGGATGGCCCTCCCCTGTAGAAACCAACTCAACTCTATGGGTAGTTGAACTGCTTAACCCTGTTATGCCAGAATCCCCTGCCCATTGCAGAAGGAACCTATCATGCTGACATCATGACACTCTAGTCATGACTGACTTCCTAGCATGCTCATATAAGAGTCTCCTCTCTCATAACTCTTGACCATAATCTATGCGATCATCAAGGCTAGGCCAATCTTACCAAAGCGACTCAATAGCGCCAGCCCCTATCACTCGATGGCTAGCCCCAATCCTAAGCAATAATTTGCCTCGTCCTATGGTGAGGGCTTCGGTGATCCCCCATGTGTCTGCCTCTGAATGAATTAGTCTGCTTGTTATCCCGATCATGCTCACTAAGGAGTGTAGTATCCCACTCATCCACTGGATTCCTAGATCCCATAACCATACTGGAGGTCCAAAAACCCCCAATTCTCTTTGCTTGTTGTTGTGATATGTTGCTAGTTGTTGGGACCCCTCTATGTCCCGTCTCTACCTCCTATAGGTATCCAATAGATAGGTAGCAAGCATCAAGAACATGTGTCGTGAATATCCAGTTGCTCTGTGCTTGCCAAATCACAGAGCGAGATCTAATATCCCAACTCTTGATGATGTGCTTGGGTACTGCCGGAAGCCGAGGCATCATCCTGCCAACAAGGACTACCTTCCTCCGCACCTTATGCTCACCTAATACCTCAAGCTATCCATCTAAAAAACACCATTTAACTCCCTCTTGGTCACCTCCCCAAGTGTGAGCCTAGGGGTGGAACATATTCTACCTCGACAATCAGCCATGCCATCTCTAAGCCTGTAACCATCAACTCGTGCACCTACCCAGTGTCTCAACTGGAGAGTCTCCTCTCAGCCCATGACACATGATGCCTAATCCAACTTCCTAGGGTGAGCCTCCCATGCCCTACTTCCTGAATGGAGAGTGTCAAAGGGCAACAACCAAACCCTTTGCGACTGTAAGCAACACTGGAGGATGATGTGTGGGTATGTCCCAAAGAGTATGATCAAGAGTCTGCCAGAGTGCTCAAAAGAAATCCTACGGATGACCCTCTCTCTACTTCAGATCTATTGATAATCCCCTCGAGGCCCTTCCTCCACTAAACATGGTGTCCGTAGATGCTCAACAATGTCCTCATCTGTCCTAGTTGAGTTGTGTCCAATGGTACACTTACTGTCCTTGTCCACAAGTCTCCTTGGAGGCAATGCTCCAAGAGCCCACTGCGCCGCATCATGTGTCACTGCATATCACCAAGTACCACCGCACTCCTCGACATGCCACTGTAAGCCGCAAACTTTCCCTGTACACCACTGGATACCCTTGGCTACGGCTATACCATCCTGTGTCCTTCCTGTGTCACTCCCTGCATGTCCTCAATGTTAGAAAAAATACTAAGAGGCGGGGTGAATCAATATTTTTAAATCATTAAACTTGTCAATTTCATATCCATATCTATGTATGTGACTTTACTGAAGGGAACCCGCATATGTACACGACTATTATTTAGTCAACTAGCGTATATCCAATAAACTTAATTTTCATTTAATTCATCATTTGTTTATCTTGAGCCAGTGCATCAATACTTCATTAAACATTAAATAAACATTAACCATGCGTAGTAAGAACAAAATAAACCATCACACATAGGCAACAAATGAACACCAAGATTTTTATGTGGAAACCCAATGTGGGAAAAAACCATCGTTGTTGTCGTCTCTGTCTTCTTTTTATTATAAAGAAAAACTTCTTACAATCTCGTACTGGCACAAACTCATACCAGCACGTAGGCACCCACCTGCCGAAGGCTATAACCTTCTCTTGTTCTCCAGCACCCACGTGAAGGGAGCTCAAACTCCTGATATCGTTTGTGGCACCCATCGGAAGGGAGCTCCAACCCCCTGATCTGATTTACTAGCTACCACTGGAAGGAAACTTCAACTTCCTCATTGAAGGCTCCAACCCTCAACACCTTCGCGGACCACGTTTCATAAATTTTCATAATGGATCCACCTGATACAAAACATCACAACTTATAGGCCACGTTTCATTAAATTTTTAGACTGGACCCACTATCATCATCAACTGAAACAACCGATATCTTATCCAATTGAATCAACTAAAACCCGAATCAATCAACTTATTCTCAAACGACGAGAGCAGTTAAATTATTGTAACCAGAATACAAATTTTGAACCCAAACATTACATCAACTCATGGTGGTGAGCTCCAGTATTGCAGCAATAATGCTGCAACTCCTGGGGCTCCCTACTTTACTTTTATCAATCTGGTAGTTCGTAACAAACTTGGAAGCGACGGTGCTGTTTTCATAAGTATTAGCTCTTACTGTAGGCTGTCACTTGATCAGCTGGCACAAGTTCGCTAGGAGCTTAAGCCAACTTCTATGAGTTCTTAGAAGAAGCATTTAACTATGATGGAAGAAAGCTAACTTGAAAGAGGCTATTCTACTTGCAAAAAGAGAATGAAAACTGAAAGGAAAAGCAAACCCTAGCAAACCCTAGTTTTACCCACTAACCCTACTTTTGCAAGAAAAGAGATGGAAGCTATTGAAATGGATGCCATTGACTGCTGAAAAGGTAAAATGCATGTATTCAAGCTACTTCTGAAGGAAAATGAGAAGAAATCATCTTTTTGTACTTTTGAGCATTTTTATGTAGAATTATTATGCTTGTGTTTTAACTAGTTGTGACTGTGCAGAGATTTGGTGGTGAAAGGAGATGGATTTGGCTTTTGCAGGAGGTGGGGAAGGTGTGGAGAGGTCCTAAGAAGTCCCTAGTACCCTTCTAAAGACTTTCATTGCGATCAGACTTTGAAAAATCACTCGCATGAACTTCTATAGGATGTTGTAGGGGATCTACAGGAGGACGCCGAAAGTGGTTTTTGGAGGTTTGAAGGTGGAAGATCGGTGGGAGAAGGGAAATGAAGGCTGGATGGAGGTGTTAAGGGGTCTAGGACTTTGTAAATGAAGATCAAGAATGAAGGAGATGGTTGGATTTGTTCAAAGGTCAAGAAAGCAATTTTGCACAAAAACGCAGAAATTAGGGCAGTTTGGGAAAGTATGGCGAATGAGTGGGGGAATCTTGGGAGATGAACTGGAGCAGGTTGTGTGATGGAAGAATGATAAGCTGGAGTGTTCTACAAGTGAGTTTCACACTTACTTTTCAAAACTGACCCAAGCAAGAACTTAAAAAACAGAGTTTTGCCTATTTTAACCTAATTCTGACCTAAAACCAGAAAAGTGCTGAACAAAACTTTATGGACAGAAAATTATGCAAGAAAGCCATGGGAAATGAACAAGAAAGGATCTAAGCATGTAAATCCAACTGATATCAACTTCTCCAACTCGAAATCTCACACTAGCAATTGCATTGGAAAGCAAAAACAATGTTTTTGGTGGCAACAATAGTGCCTTGATCTCAAATCATGGTCCCAAGGAGGGAGAAAGGAGATCAAGGCCTACTTGGTAGCCTTTTTGGATTTTTTTTCTGTTACTGCAGCAACTATCTAATCAACCTGAAGCAAGAACAATTATTTTAACCATCAAAAGCAACCTAATTAACAAAGCAAGATTTAACCTAAACAACAGAAATTATCTCATGAATGTAAGAAAAAGCATATAAATACACAAAAGAGGTGCTGGGCACTTGGGTTGGGCCCAAACCCAAGAGCTGCAGCCCTCTAGGAAAGATCAGTGCTGGTTCAAAGCTAGATTCATCTTCATTGATAAAAAAAAATAGTTACATCACCAAACTGTTTGCAAAAAGAGCTCGAAAATGAGCTGAGTACAAGACTGCACTAAAGTGCGAAAATAGACTATCAAATGGCTAACCTACTGAGGCTTGAAGCCTTCTTATTTATACAAGTGAGGACTCCCAACAGTCCTCCTAAACTCTAGGAACTCAGCTGCCTAAAACTGCAGATAACAACAACTTCATTAGACCTGCTCGGCCGCCCCTTGGAATCATCATTTGTGGGCTTTTGTACTCCGAGCTGTTGATGGAGAACTTGAGGAAGGGGTCATTAATGAAGGAGACACCCCTCCTATAAGTCTTCATCCCTGTTTCCTCGAGTTTGGTTGCCAATCTGCTCATAAATGCTTGGTCTTTGTCCAAAAATGTCCAAAAATATGCAATAAACACTCATTAGACTATGTGGCAAAGTGACTACCCCCATTCACTCTATTGACATAAATATATTAAAAAACATGCACAAAACTATGGAGAATGGTGGATTAAATGAAACTAATAGGCAGAATGAGCCCATATAGTTACCCATTTCTGGGGTTCATCATCACCCACCTGCTGAATGGGTTGCTCATCCTCTGAGCAACTAATCCAGTTCTTCATCCTTAATGGCTTTAACAGCTTCCCTGACATCCCAAGCCTTTGAGGTGATGTCCTTTTCTCTGTCATGAAAACCTTCTTTTATGTCCAGTTCCTCCCATTGTTTCTATTCTTCCTCCTCCTTAACCCCTTCCAATAGTCCTAGCAGTAGTGGAGGACTGAACTTAAGACCAATCTAGTTAGCTTTCAAGTTTTGCATTGATTGTTTGTATAGGGGTACTCTCCTCATAGCTTTCCTCATTCTGGTTGGGGAGTGATACTCCCTTATCTTTAGGATATTGGACAATGTATTCCATCTTCTTGTGCAAGCATGAAGGCAATTATCGCCAAATAATCTCTCCATATCTTCAAAGTGAGCGATAACCTGTGCTTGCCTTTCAACATAGTCAGGGAGGACATGAGGGTTGCCTGCAAGGTGTTGATAAGCATAGATGAGAGTTGAGGGATCTTCTGGTTCGGCCCTTATCAGAAGGGGTTCACTCAACTCCTTTGTCATGATGCTCTGAATTTCCACTGCTCTCTTTTCCTCATGAATCAACCAAGAAGCCATAGCCATGAGCTGTAGATCTCCCAATGTAGCGTTTGGATCCCAAAAATTCATATCAGGGAGTGCCATATTGTGTAGGTAAAATTATGCTAATTTGGCTTTATCCTCAGCTGAACTATTATCACATAAATGCATAAACTGGTTATAATTTTGGAATGGGATTGTGCCCCTTTGGGCCAATGTTTTAATCAGGAATTGGAGGCATTGGTCTTTGAGATACAATGCGGAGGATCTAGCTGGTTGTCTACACTACAAGGCATCCATTGCCCAGCTGGCCATGCAGGCCATTTGGGCTTCTTTTTCCTGCAACTGCTGTTTCAAAATCTGCACTTCAGTTGCTGCCTGAGACTCTTTTTCTTGCAGCTGTTTTGTTAGCATTTCAACATTAGTCTGTGGCTCTTCCTCTTGTTGCTATTTCTTTGCTGCTTCATTGTCTGCTAGGGGACCTTTTTGTTGTTGTTGTCGTTCCAAGATTCGCAACCTGTCTCCCTTTTGAGTTTCCCATTGTTGTAACTGCTGTTTCAACAGTTCATTTTCTTCCTCTAGTTGATCTCTTCTACTGCTCTCTATGTGCCTTACCATGGCCAACTCCCCTCTCAACTCTTTCAGCTTGTCTTCCATGTGCCCTATATCTTCAACTCCTTTAGATTTAGCAACTTGCATCCAGGTGTGGGTTCTGACCCTTTCTTTTTCTAATTCAAAGAAAAAAGGCACAACGAATTTTTATGGGATGATCTTCCCACCTTCTAGCAGATTGTAATAGGAGCCTAAATTAGGTTGAGGGTTTGGTTCAGGTATTTCTTTGGCTTTGCCTTCCCCTTGTGACTGTTCTGTTGCCTTCTCTTCTAATTTTTCAGTTTCTTTTAGCCTGGCCAGTGTTTCCTGTAGAGATGTTTCAGCTTCATGTAGGACTGCTTTGGAGTCCATCAACTTGATTCTTTCCTTCCAGGTGATTGTTTTGGGACTCCCTCTCTCATAGGTGATAGAGATCTTGGAGGGAGATTCATCGTTCTTCTCAGTAGGTGCATCCTCAATGATAATTGGTTCTTTTGATGGTGGCTAGGGCTTGCCCACCTTAATCCTGGTGCTCCTTCTGGCTTTGAAATACATAGAGGTTTGCCTTTTTCTCTTTCCCTTTTGTTTTGTTGGAGTGCTTAATGCAGCAAGCACAACTGCTGCTTCCCTTGCCAATGTTTCAGGGGATGTTTCTTCCTGTTGTTCTTTTCCTTCATCTCCTGCAGTCTTTCCTGTGTCTGTTGTTTTTGCTTATGTCTCTGCTATCTCTGGTGGTGTCTTCTCCTTTTCTTGCTGAGTCCCTGCCTTGCCTGTGGTAGTCTTCTTTTGGGCTTTCTTGGGCTTTTTCTTCTCAACCTTTGTCCTTTTCCTCTTCTCTGTTTTTGAGGCTGTCTTCTTCTCTTCCTTAGGCTCAGCAGTAGTTTTTTCAAATTTCCCCTCTTCTTTCTGTTTCTCCTCTGTTTTTCCTTTTTTTTGAATGTCTTATGCCTCCTCATTATTGTTCTTCTCAAGTTCCTCTGTCTGCTCCTTCTCTTCACTGTTGGATGGGATAATTTCCTCAGTCAAAGTTTTGATGTCATCTTCTCTGGACATATTCCTGAAAATTTCCCAAGCTATGGGGATGGTATATGTGTGTAGGGCATCTTCTACCAACAGTTGATGAGCCCATGGTGGGCCAGCTGATCTGGGACCCATGCATTTAGCTTGGTGCCACATTCTATTAAAGACTGGAGGAGGAAATATGGGAGACTGAGTTTTCTAGCTGGAGGTAGGTCCATCCCATATCTCAATTCATGCAACAACCTGAAGTGATAACCATAAATTATGTTGAACCTCCCTTCACAGGTGATATATTTCATTATCTGGTAGCTGACTTCACTCCATGGAGGAGGTAAGCTTGTCCTTCTGACCCCATTTTTATCCTCTACAGGATGCTCCTCAGGCTGAAAAAATGTCTTCTTAGCAACCTGTCCCAATGTTTTTTCCTCCTTGCTCCAAGGGAGCCCAAGTGGAAGACCTGTGATTCTGCTGATGAAATCAGGTGTAAGCTCTAGGGTCAGACCCCTAAAACTGACTGTAGCATGTGTTTTCGAATGGGGTCTTAGGGACATAAAAAATTCTTTAGTCACCTCCTCATCATATCCATGAATTCTTTCAAAGAAGGGCATCCAGTTTTCCCTGGTGAAGAGGGCCACCACCTCAGGGTGCTCATACAATTTGTTGGAGTTCAAAGGCTCTTTTCTCATGAAACCTCCTGGCATGGTGTTGAGTGATTTCTAAAAATACTCAGGTGAGAAAGCAGGCAAAACCGAAAACAGAGGGATATCTGAATTTTGTCTTTTTCTGAAACCAGAGAGGGAATTTTCCCATGTGCTTTCTCCTTACAACATCAAATGGCAATATTTCCCCTGTTCAAACTGATTTTATCCTGAATTTGATTCTTGGTTTTTGGAAAGAACTCAATTTTTTTTGACAGGACAGAGAATAAATAACACATTTTTTTCTTTCAGAGAGTGGAAAATCTTGCAAATTTGTTTTTTTTCACACAGGCTTAATTTCTATGGTTGCATCTTTTTTTTTTTTTAACAACAAAATGTGAGGAAGAAGAAGACAGAATTTGAATGCAGAGAAGACAACAGAGAAACTTTGTAGAACTCAGGGAAAAATAATACAGGTGGACTTTTAAGCTTCACTTTCCATTCTTTCAACCCAATACTGTGTTTTTTAATCCACCACCTTATATAGATATATCATATGCAGAGCAGTCTCCCGAGCCTACCTCTTTTCAAGCTCGAATTTTGAAAAAAATCTCGAATTTTCCGGCTGCAGAGCTTCTCTCTGCCCTTCCTGTAGAAATCTTCTTGTAGACAGTGTTCCGGCTCCTGTAGAATGTAGCAGTGCTCCTGTAGAGCCCGATTGGCAAGAGGGTTTTGAAAAACTGGCGAAAAATGACTGGTTCGCTGTTCTAAAGGTGGTAGGTGAGCACTGTAGTCGAGGACTTCGCAAATGAAGAATGAAACAAAGGGTGGCAGAGGCTTAGACCGCACTGCACTTTAACTGTTGGCGTAATCCGTGGTGAGTAGGTAAGGTGGCCGGATGGCTACGTTATCCCCATCCAGACCGTTGTTCCTATGTCAAGGTCATAATGGTTCTGCATGCCGCCTGACCACCATTACTTCCCTTGCTCCCATTATACGCCGCCACCACTACCAGTCCCGAATGTTTTCTTCCCAAGTTGACATGCCACACGTGCTGACTGTATATCTGATCGGTAGTTTGAACTTGACGAGGCTCATTTGAATTCCACGAGGGTGTGTGAACTGAACGAGGGTGGCCAGTTAACTGGCCACCAATTCCGTTTAATCGTGACCAATCCCATAGTTCATGTAGTTTTGAAATAATATTGTGCTATGCATGCTTCAGACTTTGGCACTTCATTTCCTCGTTGCTGTTGCTGTTGGTGCTCTGCATGCTCGACCTTTGGCTCATGCTGATGATTTCTCATTCAAGATATGCTCCTTGCATGCTTCATACGTCCTGTTGTGCTGACCTTGTCTCCGGAGTATGTTTTTGAAAGGGATCAGCTGCTACAGGAATCCTGTAGCTCCTTCTCCTTCTGAAATTTAGGCTAATACTTGAGTAGGGTTTAAAAACTGTTGAAGGAGGTCTCGACTAAAAAGAAATAGCAGCTGGAAGGTATCAGGTAGGAATGAGTAGGAATTTTGTTGCTTTATTTGTCATCAATTTTTTGTGTTTACAGAATGAAAGAAACAAAATTTATCTATGTGGTTGTGCAGGGACAGAAAAAAGAAAGAAAGAGTGGACATGTGGGTGTACATGGATGGAATGGAGAAATAGGAATATGGATGGTGGCAGGGAGGTTCACAAGCCTCATAGACAAATTTCCAACCCTCGGGTCCTTCTCTGAAATTTATTTTGGCCTTTCTGTAGTTTCTACAGGATCCTCCTGTAGAATACACAAAGTTTCCTGTAGGATGCGGAATTTTCAGAGCAATTGAGACCAAGACTTGAAAAAGGATAACGACAATGAAGGGATGGACTATGAAGGATGTATGCAGTCTGTCCATGTCTTTTTCTTCTTGTGTGACCCTCTTGCAACCTGCAATGACCCTACTACAACCTGCAATTTATTCAAAAGAAGTTAGGTTTTTTTCTTCTTTTTTTCCTCTTTTTATTTTTTATTTTTTATCTTTTTGAGACAGCTGGGGCGCCTCTAGGAGTTTTTCACCCTCACTGCCTGCCCTGGGCTCCTCCAAGAGATTTTCACCTAGGGATCTTTTATTCCAATTTATTTATTTATTTATTATTTTTTGGTTCATGGTGTGGGTGGAGTGGAGACAGGGACCTGCTCCACTACCAACACTAATTTACCCAGATTCTCAATGAACTCCTGCTTGGAAAGGGGCTTCCTGTAGATCTTCAATCTATGCCCATTGACGAGCATGGGGATGGATTCTTCATTAATGGTCCGGATAAGGACTGAACCGTTGTCATTGCTTTTTCTATTGTATATGGTCCCAACCATCTTGTCCTCAGCTTGCCCTTGAAATCTTTGTATCTTGAATCATACAACATCGCCCAATCTCCTTGCTGGAATTGTTTTTCTTTGAGGTGTCTGTCATGCCATATTTTCCTTTGAAGTTGGACTACCTCTGAGTGGAGAAGGGCCTGCATTCTCTGTTCATCCAATCCATTTAGCTGAAGCAATCTTTCCTTTTGCGCATGGCTGAGGTCTAGGTC
Source organism: Pinus tabuliformis (assembly GCA_031772625.1). Taxonomy (NCBI): domain Eukaryota; kingdom Viridiplantae; phylum Streptophyta; class Pinopsida; order Pinales; family Pinaceae; genus Pinus; species Pinus tabuliformis. The sequence goes on from CM062817.1 coordinate 870,770,655, forward strand.
TAGTTGAGCTGCCATCCTTAGTGTGTTATATTCAAATTCTATTGACATCAAAGCCTTCTTCCCATAGACCAGCTCATAGGGTGTGAAACCTGTGGTGGTTTTCCAAGTAGTGTTATAGGCCCAGGTAGCCTCAACCAATCGATCTACCTAATCTTTTTTGTTGCTGCTCACCACCTTAGTCAGAATCCCTTCCAAAGCTCTGTTAGTGACTTCCACCTGTCCATTTGCTTGCGGAGGATAAGGGGTGGAAGTTTTATGCTTAATCTTGTGATGTTTAAGTAGGTCCTCAATCAGATTGGAGGTAAATTGACTTCCTTGATCTGTGACTAATTCTCTTGGATAACCAAACTTGTAGAAGATATTTTCCCTCAAAAACTCAACTACTTTTTCTTCTGTTGCTGCTTTGATTGCCTTTGTTTCTGCCCATTTTGTCAGGTAATCCATGCACACAATGATGTAAGACTTTTGTTTTGAAGGAGGGTTGATAGGATCCACAAAGTCCACGCCCCACTTCTCTAATGGCTCAAAAGTCAGTTGAGGCTGCAGGGGCATCTCATCCCTTGGAGTAGGTTTCCCCATCCTTTAACATCGGACACATTGGCTGATGTATCTCCTAACATCTTGATGAAGAGTGGGCCAATAGTAACCTGCCTGCAGAATTTTGAAGGCAGTTCTCTTTGCTGCAAAGTGGCCCCCACAGGGCCCATCATGACAGGTTAGGAGGATGTAAAAAAATTCGTCCTCCCTAACACATCGCCCCAAAATTTGATATGGGCTAAGTTTAAAAAGATTGCCCCCAATCCAAGTGAATGGGGCACTTTTCCTCACGATCTCGCTCTTCTCTTTTGAGGACAGGTGTGGCGAAAACTGTGCTGAAACTAAATAATTTGTTATATCAGCAAACCATGGAGAGAGTACTGAAATATCAAAGAGGTGTTCATCTAGCATTTGATCATCCACCATTCCTTCTTCACCTGCAGGCATATCTAGTCTAGACAGAAAATCAGCAACAACATTTTCCTTACCTGGCTTATCAACAATGGTCAAATCAAATTGCTGCAATAAAAGTAACCATCTAATGATACGAGCATTTACATCAGGTTTATTCATCAAATACCTAATTGCAGCATGATCAATGTGTACGAATGTTTGATAACTAGTGATGTAGTGTCTGAACTTGTTTAGGGAATGGACTACGGCCAGGAGCTCTTTTTCGGTTACAATGTAGTTTAATTTTGCCTTGGACAGGTTTTTATTGACAAAACATATGGCATATGGTAGCTTCTCTTCAACTTGCACTAAGGCTGCTCATATAGCTTTGTTCGAGGCATCTGTGTGAATGTGGAAAGGTAGGGCCCAGTTTGGAACTCTCAAGATTGGAGTAGTTATCAGCTTACCTTTCAAGGCATCTAGAGCCTCTTGACAGTTGTCAGTCCATATGAACTCATCATCTTTTCCCAAAAGACCAAACAATGGAGAGGCTAGCTTACTAAAATCCTTAATGAATCTTCTATAATACCCTGCTAAGCCTAGAAAACTCCGGACATCTCTTACCTTTTGAGGAGGTGGAACCCTTTGGATGATAGCAATCTTGTTGGGATCCACATGTAATCCTTGCTGAGAAATTGTATGACCTAGCACGGTCCCTTCAGTCATCAGGAATTCACATTTATTAGACTGAGGGATAGGTTCATTTCAATACACTTGGCTAAAACTTTCCTCAGGTTAGTCAAAGCTTCCTGGAAGTTGGAACCATAAGGGTTAAAGTCTTCCATATAGATTTCCACTAAATCATGAACCAGTTCAGAAAATATGCTCAGTACTGCTCTTTGGAAAGTGGTGGGAGCATTACACAACCCAAAGGGAAGGAATCGATAAGCAAAGGTACCCCATGGACAAGTGAAAGTGGTCTTATCTTGGTCTTCCGGGCTGATTTGGATCTGGTTGTACATGCTAAACCCATCTAGGAAGGAAAAGAACTTCTTCCCCGTGAAGGCATCTAACACTTGATCTATGAAAGGCAAAGGGAAATGGTCCTTCTTGGTGGCCTTGTTTAGTTTCTGATAATCTACACAGATTCTCCACTTCCCGTTTTTCTTTGGCACTAGCACCAAAGGAGAAACCCATTCGCTGTCAGAGATGGGGTAGATGAATCCTGCATCCAACAACTTTTGTAGTTCTTCTTTGACAATGTCCTTAAGGGCTGGATTCATCCTCCTTTAAGGCTGCCTGACTGGTTTACAATCTTCTTTAATGTAAATGTGATGAGTATAGACTGAAGGGTGGACTCCCTTCATCTCCTTATAGCTCCAAGCAAAAGCATCCAAATGGTTGTTCAATAAGCTACACAGTTCTTTCTCCTGAGAGGTGGATAGGGATGAGTTGATCTTCAAAGTTCTTTCTGGGCCAAATTCCACATTCTTAACTCAGAGAGAGGTTGAATCAACCACACAGAGACCAACTAAAGCATTGGCTTGGGTTTCTTCCACCAACTCTTCTAATGGCAACACATTGGGGGGTGGATTTTGAATCAAGTTCTCAATAAGATCATCCTCGGTTTGTGGACCCTCCATGGTAGCTTCCACTGTGCATAATGGTGCAGAGTAGACTTCATCCTCATCTTCCTCCTCCAACTAGAGAGGTAAGTCATGTTCTAGCAGAGGTTGGGCAGGAGGATATAGGACTAGCTGTTTGGACATATGCCCATTCTTGATGGTCATGCTCCCAGCTCGACAACTGATGTAAGCATCTACAGTAGCTAGCCAAGGTCTTCCCAGGATGAGAGGATACCTAGTGAGCTTTACCTTGGCTGAAGAACCAAGAATTCAGCAGGGTACTCCTAGGAATCAATGGAGACCATGTCATCTTCCACAATCCCCTCAAGGGTCACGGTGGAGCAGTCTGCCAACTGCAGTACTGTTGAGGTCTTTCTTAGGGAACCTAGAGGGTTGAGTTTGAGCATAGTGTCCCTGTTCATTACGTTAATGGTAGCCCCTAGATCAATCAAGGTGTGGGAGATTATGGTGCCATTGATGTGGACATCGACTACAGTACTCCTAGGGTCCAAATATTTTGGACAAATTACCTGCCCCAACATCAGGTCGAATATTTGTCCTATGAAATTGATAGTTGGAGCATCTCTCTTGCGCCTACTTGGGTGCCTGAAGCACTTCTCTTTGATCAACTTGTTGTAGATTGGTACATCTTTTATGGCTTGGAGAAGTGGTATTTTTACACATAACTGTTTTAGCTCTCCCATAAGTTCAGTTTCTTTTGGGGTAGATTGAGTGGTTCCAGTTAGTCTCTTAGGAAAGGGTGGAATGGTTTTTGGTTCACTTTCCTGTTTCTCTTCCTCATCCTCCTTAGGAGGAGGTTGGCTATCTGGGAGAACCTTCCCAGATCATAGGTTGATCTCTTGAATCTCCACAGCATAGGTAGGGCATGTTGTTTCTCCAATATATTACTGTTGGGCCTGTCTGTTATTGGGGTTCGGGTTCGGTTGAGCAGGTATTTGGGGTTGTCTTGGAGGAGCAGGAGGTAATGGTTATGGTTGAGCAGGCGGTGGAGGCAAAAGAGTAGGAGGAGAGTTGTAATGGGGTCTCCACCCCTGATGAGATGCATTCCACTGAGGTTGTGGCTGAGCATAAGAGTGAAACAAATGAGCAGCTGGTTGAGTATGATATTGAGATGGATACAACCAAGGAGGGGGTGTGGACCAGGAAGGATGAGCAGGGGGACCCCAAGAAAGCATGGAAGTGGCTTGATTGGGGTTGTAATGAGTTTAGGATGTCCCTTGCATTCCCTACTGGTAATGTCTGGGTCCATGTGGCCTCCTTTGGTTCATGAAGTAGAGTGGTTCAGTGGCTCCTTGGGCCCCTTGGTAAATAGCTTGGAATCCGGGCAAGGAAGGGCACTAATTCGTAGGATGGTCTTCTTCACAGACAAAACATACTTCTACAGAGTGCAATGGACATTCATTCCTAGGATGCTTTCTAGTGCACCTGTGAAAAAGATGGCCAAGGCCCTCTCGACTTCCTCTTGCTTCCTTTGGATTCGGAAGGTATCCATTTGCATAGCAATAGTCTGCCTCATCTCGCTTTTGAAATCTTCCATCTGATTTGAAAGTTCATTTTTAAGGGATGAACTGGATAAGGGGGTACTGGCTAAAGGTTGACTTCTCCTACCTCCCTTTCTGGTTGCCCTAGAATAGTTTCTAAACACAGTCTTTATGTCATCATAAGGTAGTTGGTAGATGTCTCCCCCAACCAGCAAATGGAGGGTATCTAGAAGGTCTTCAGGGACTCCTTTGAGCAAAACCAACTTCAGATATTCGGGGTCAAGTGTGCACCTTGCCCTTTTATAATTGAGTTGAAACCTCTCTTCATAGTCTTCTAAAGATTCATCACTTCCCATGGTCATTCAGAAGATTTCTTCCTTTGTATCCTTTGACCTATAGTAGTCCCAGTATTTGTTGTTAAAGGCTTGCTGCATCTGAGCCCAAGTTGTGACACTGTTTCCAGGTAACCCCATGAACCAACGTAATGCTGCATCCTTGAGGGTAGAGGGAAAGAGTTTCAACTTCTACTCGTCTTCTACATAGTCATAGGTTCGACAAAGAACAACAAACTCAAACAATAAGGTATCAGGGTCTTCAGTAGTCAATCCATGGAAGTGAGGTAAGGCTGAGGGACTTATGTTTTTCATCTTTGTCTCCCCATTGGTCTCTCGAATAGGAAAGGGACCTTCTATTCTTCCCCATTTCCTCTAATGTTTTTGTTTTCAGCCATGGTCTTAGGAGGAATGGTTTCTTGCTCTTCTTCTGTTATAGGATCTTCGTATATCTCTGGATGTTCACCTATAGGTTCTTCTGGATCACTGCCACCAAAGAAGAGAGAAGGGTGACTCAGTGATGTGGTGGGGGTGTTGGGTAGGAATTTTCCGGAATTGTCTCGGTTCCTATGAGGCATGAAAGGAAATATCTTTTTGGGTGATTTTTGTGTTTCTTTTTCTGCTTGTACCTGCAAAAACTGAAATGGATTGAACAACAAATTGCAACTAACTAAAATAAACCTTTCTGAAATGAAAATTGCAGAATTGATATGAAAGCAGGAAATGACTAATCTACTTTGCTGAAATGAAAGCAGGAAATGACTAATCTATTTTGTTGGAATGGAAATTGCAGAATTGAAATGAAAGCAGGAAATGCCTAATCTACGCTTGCTGAAATGAAAATTGCAGAATTTGAAATGAAAGCAGGAAATGTCTAATCTACGCTTGCTGAAATGAAAATTGTAGAATTTGAAATGAAATCAGGAAATGTCTAATCTACACTTGCTGAAATGATAATTGTAGAATTGAAATGAAATAAACTACTTAGCAGAATGTTGCAGTAAAAAATAGAAGAAAAGCAGTAATCACAAAGTACTCTGACACTTCCCTAGCAACGGTGCCAAAAAGATGGTGAGCTCCGAGATTGTAGCAATAACTGCAACTCCTAGGGCTCCCTACTTTACTTTTATCAACCCGGTAGTTAGTAACAAACTTGAAAGCGATGGTGTTGTTTGCACAAGTACTAGCTCTTACTGCAGGCTATCACTTGATCAGCTGGCACAAGTTCGCTGGGAGCTTAAGACAACTTCTATGAGCTCTCAGAAGAAGCTTTTAACTGTAATGGAAGAAAGCTAACACGAATGAGACTACTTTACTTGCAGAAAGAGAATGAAAACTGAAAGGAAATGCAATCCCTAACAAACCCTAGTTTTACCCACTAACCCTACTTTTGCAAGAAAAGAGATGGAAGCTACTGAAATGGATGTCATTGACTACTGAAAAGGTAAAATGCATGTATTCAAGCTACTTATGAAAGAAAATGAGAAGAAATCATCTTTTTGTACTTTTGAGCAATTTTATGTAGAATTATTATGCTTGTGTTTTAACTAATTGTGACTGTGTAGAGATTTGGCGGTGAAGGGAGATGGAGTTGGCTTTTGCAGGAGGTGGGGAAGGTGTAGAGAGGTCCTAAAAAGTCCCTAGTACCCTTGTGGAGACTTCCACTATGATCAAAGTTTGAAAAATCATTCGCATGAACTTCTACAGGAGGCTGTAGGGGATCTACACGATCTTCAATAGGAGGATCTACAAGAGGAGGCCAAAAGTGGTTTTTGGAGGTTTGAAGGTGGAAAATCGGTGGGAGAAGGGAAATGAAGGCTGGATGGAGGTGTTAAGGGGTCTAGGACTTTGTAAATGAAGATTAGGAATGAAGGAGATGGTTGGATTTGTTTAAAGGTCAAGAGAGCAATTTTGCACAAAAACGCATAAATTAGGGCAGTTTGGGAAAGTATGGCAAACGAGTGGGGGAATCTTGGGAGATGAAGTGGAGCAGGTTGTGTGATGGAAGAATGATAAGCTGGAGTGTTCTACAAGTGAGTTGTACACTTACTTTTCAAAACTGACCCAAGCAAGAACTAAAAAAACAGAGTTTTGCTTAATTTAACCTAATTTTGACCTAAAACTAGAAAAGTGTTGAACATAACTTTATGGATAGAAAACTATGCAAGAAAACCATGGGAAATGAACAAGAAAGGATCTAAGCATGTGATTCCAACTGATATCAACTTCTCCAACTCGAAATCTCACACTAGCAATTGCATTGGAAAGCAAAAACAATGTTTTTGGTGGCAGCAATAGTGCCTTGATCTCAAATCATGGTCCCAAGGAGGGAGAAAGGAGATCAAGGCCTGCTTGGTAGCCTTTTTGGATCTTTTTCTGTTGTTGCAGTAACTATCTAATTAAAATGAAGCAAGAACAATTATTTTAACCATCAAAAGCAACATAATTAACAAAGCAAGATTTAACCTAAACAACAGAAATTATCTCATGAATGCAAGAAAAAGCATATAAATACACAAAGGAGGTGCTGGGCACTTGGGTTGGGCCCAAACCCAAGAGCTGCAGCCCTCTAGGAAAGATCAGTGTTGGTTCAAAGCTAGATTCATCTTCATTGATAAAAAAATAATAGTTACATCACCAAACTGTCTGCAAAAAGAGCTCGAAAATGAGCTGAGTACAAGAATGCACTAAAGTGCGAAAATAGACTATCAAATGGCTAACCTACTGAGGCTTGAAGCCTTCTTATTTATACAAGTGAGGACTCCCAACAATCCTCCTAAACTTTAGGAACTCAGCTGCCTAAAACTGCAGATAACAACAACTTCACTAGACTTGCTCGACTGCCCCTTGGAATCATCATTTGTGGGCTTTTGTACTCCGAGCTGTTGATGGAGAACTCGAGGAAGGGGTCATTAATGAAGGAGACACCCCTCCTATAAGTCCTCAGCCCTGTTTCCTCAAGTTTGGCTGCCAATCTTCTCATAAATGCTTGGTCTTTGTCCAAAAATGTCCAAAAATCTGCAATAAACACTCATTAGACTATGTGGCAAAGTGACTATCCCCATTCACTCTATTGACATAAATATATTCAAAAACATGCACAAAACTATGGAGAATGGTGGATTAAATGAAAATAATAGGCAAAATGAGCCCATATAGTTACCCATTTCTGGGGCTCATCACATGGAATCAACTAAAAAACCCAGATCAATAAACTATCAGAATATATACGCTACTTTAGTGTAGAAAATACGCATGTATAGGTGATTTCCTTAAAGCATACTTGCGTACAGATCTCAAAACATTGAAACCTGAAACTGAACCATTGTTTCTCTAAAATAAACATTGAATCATACACAGATCCACTACATCATTTATGAAATGATCACATAACCATCACTGATCTTCAATCACAAACAACTAGTAGCTTCATCATTCTTCAATCAATCAATCCTCAATAAAAATATCACTATTAAGCCCAGATCATCAAGTAAGACTTCATTGACAGACAAAAGAAAAAAAACAACACTGATTAAATTGTTCAGACATATTTTTTCAGCAAAACCCTAGTTTATATACGCGCTTTCCTCAAAAAAATTCTGCGTGTATGCACGCTCTTCAGGAAACAAACTCGTGTATAGATTTGAATATATACGCGACTTACCAATATTAAATCCGTGTGTGTACGCACCTTTCAGAACTTGCGTATACATGTGACTTGTCTTCATAGGATCCATGTACAGAAAGTGAAATACCAAATTTCACAACTTTAGTTCCCCCTATACATGTACAGAATGTTCATGTTTACTGGTAATAAAGTTATGTTCTTATGAGGTTAAGTACCTCACATTACTTTTGCAGTCAATATTAGAAGTATTCTTTTACTCTGAGTCTGAATCCTCATATCTACGAAAATTTCGTTCTCCAAGCACATATAATTTGTTTGGGTTTCTATATCCTCTTGTTATGACTTTTCCAGTTTCTTCATCCATAACCTTGCACTTGGTTGATGTAAGCACAATTATATTTCCTTTTTCTGCCATTTGACCTACACTTAGAATATTCTGCTTTAGACCTTGAACTAATAAAGCAACAACTACTCCTCTATGTTTATTAATTATGGGTTTACACTGTCCCAATACTTTTGTTGTAACATTAGTTCCAAGAATAACATTACCATGTTGGTTTTTCTTGAGAGACTCCATCTTATTCTTATCTCCAGTCATATGATGAGAGCATCCACTATATATGTACCATTCATCTTCATCTTCAAATGAGCAGAGAGAAAGACCACACCTTATCTATTCTTCTTCTTCCTGCTTATTATGAGAAATGTTGGTGGATCCATCTTTTTCAGGTCTTCTGACATCAATATTCTTATCTGGTTTCTTACCATGTTGTCTTCGACGATCCATAGACTTGTTCCTACATTCTTTTGCTACATGCCCAAACTTGTTACAAGCATAACATCTTATATGTTTCATATTCCTTTTATTGCAATCAATGACTTTGTGACCAAATATATGAAAAGCAAAACAATATCCCTTAAAGTACCTGAAAGATGATGATGTTTCTGAGAGGCAGTTATTAGCTTGAAATAATCTACTTCTACAATTGGCTGCAACATGTTTGTAATCATAACATATAGGACATTCAACATTATTGACCAAAGGAGAGAATCAATTAATATTTCTATAGTTAGGAGTAAATGATTTCCTTTGAAGATTCACTTTCCTTTATTGATTATGTTCACTTCTTATCTCTTTGTTAAGCATTTCAGATCTTGCATTAAAATTCCTTGCCTCAACTTGTGAATTAGATTATCCTTTAAGAGTTTCATGAAAACCAAGACCAGACTTGATGGCGGGAGACCTTTGATTACTAAGAATATTATCCAAAATCTTAGTACTCTCTTGAAATCGCAAATGTTTATCTTTTTCTTCTAGTTTGCATTTTAGGATGTTTACGTCAACCTAATATTTATTTTCCTTTTCTAGATATTGCTTCTTCGTAACTTCTTCAACCCTTCTTCCTTCCGCCATTTGCTGCTTTAGTTTGAGAATATCTTCTTCTAGCCCATTTTATTGTTCTTCAAATGCTTGAAGTAGTTCTTCGTTCTGCTTATCTATTTTTTCAAGATCTGTTCTTAGAGAGACTACCTCAGCTTCAAGACCTTCACAATATTTGTTAGGTATCATACCAACATGATCCTTGTTATCATATGCCTACAACTTTTCTTTAAGGTTAACAATCTTTTTCAAAGCAAGATCAAGTTTTTTTCTAAGATAAAAAAATTCTTCTAACCTATCTTCTTTTGAATCAACAACTCCATCTGTCACTTTGGACACATTGTTAGAGATAAGATTACCTAGTAATTCCCTGAATGAGGAATGTTCCTTTGGGACGTCTTCATTTATTGCTTGTAGCTTATCCCACACTTTCTTTTCAGTTGTATAATGCATAACCTTATTCAATGTTGAATGATATATGCTATAAAAAATGTTCCTCAAAGCCTTGTTGTTCTTTTGAAGTTGCTTGTTTGATGGAGGAAATTTGGTGTAGCCATTACATACTAGATGTCAGACACCGAGATTCGTTAGATTATACTTCATCTTTTATTTCCATTGTTGATAATTATCTTTTCTTAGCATAATCAAATCTACATTGTCCATTGATTTTGAATTGCCTTGATTCAGAATGTCTCTCTATCTAGCCCCTCTACCTGGGTTTAATGGTTCAAACAACCTCCCTTCTCTTAAGACTTTCTCTATCCCCTCCCTTCCCGGAGTACCCTTCCTTTGCGCATATGATTCTCAACGGGCGAATCATATATAATAGGGGCTGTATTAGATCTCTCTTGTTGTGAAGGTATTGCTTAGTCCGGGCTGGTCCCATGCATGCATATAGCCACCGTTCACTGCTCGTTTCATTGACCCTCCTTGGTTCCTCTGTTCCTGCAGCAAGCGTTGAAAGCAATCGATGGCATCCTGCCAATCATGGGAACCCTTATGAGTGGCCTATTTCAGAGTGTTGTTTGTCAGATTCCGCTAGCTATACGTAGATATATTATGATGTCGCCATGGAAAAGTTGGCATCTACTAGTGTTTTTAATATACGATATTGGCATAGAGACTTATTTTCCATTAACAAATAGAACACATGTTAGAGAAGACGTCTACACCTTGTTGAAGAAACTAGTTTTCATATACTCTACTTGCGTGGATACGTTGAACTTGGACTCAAATATCTACCGTATCTATGTTGAACCTTAGACAGACAACAACCATTAGTCATTTTTCATACAGCGGAGAGAGGATTTGAACCCGTGACCTCAAGGTTATGAGCCTTGCGAGCTACCAGACTACTCTACTCCGCACCATTGATTTATATCATACTCAGAATGGGTACACAAAACAATAATGGGATATAGTACCCCTATCCCTATATAGGGATAGGGGTACTATATCCCATTATCACAAGAAACTTCAATTACTTTTTTTCTTTTCCTACCAACTCGATTTTGTTATCCCGGGCAATAAACATGCGTGGGCCATCTCACGGAGTATGTGTCCGGACAATCCAAAGTCTCGATAGTTGGCTCTAGGTCTTCCAGTTGAAGAACAACGTCGATGGAGACGTGTAGGTGCACTATTACGTGGTGAAGATTGAAATTTTCTATGAATTTCCCATTTGTCATCCAATGATGACACTTTGCTTTTTTCCTCCAAAGATTGACAAATTAAATGATATTTCCGTTCTAGTGCTTGTCTCTTCTTCTCTCTCTGAATGAGACTGTTTCTCGCCATAATAGTTTAGTCGGTACTATTACCTACCAGGAATCAAAATATAGATCAGATTTAGATGGAGTAATATTATGTTGATTACTTTTTCTCTGTGGGGTATTGTCATTGATACAATGACAATACCCCACAGAGAAATTGATGAAGAAGAATTAACCAAATTTACCTGATGTAGAGGCAATTAAAAAATCTGCATAAGTGAATATATAACCTACGGAAAAGTGAGCTAATCCAACTAATCGTGCTTGAACAATGGAAAGGGCTACTGGCTTGTCTCTCCATTGAACTAAATTAGCTAAAGGCGTGCGTTCATGGGCCCATGCAAGAGTTTCAATTAGTTCCTACCAATATACATGCCAGGAAATAAGGAACATAAATCTAGTAGCCCAAACAAGATGTCCGAATAAGAACATCCATGCCCAAACAGATAAACTGTTCATACCAAAAGGATTGTATCCATTAATAAGTTGTGAAGAATTTAACCATAGATAATCTCTTGACCATCCCATTAAATAAGTGGAAGACTCATTAAATTGTGCTACATTACCCTGCCATAATGTTATATGCTTCCAATGCCAATAGAAAGTAACCCATCCAATAGTATTCAACATCCAGAAAACTGCTAAATAAAAAGCATCCCAGGCCGAGATATCGCAAGTACCACCCTGTCCTAGACCATCGCAAGGAAAACTATAACCAAAATCTGTTTTATCTGGCATTAACCTGGAACCACGCGCATCTAAAGCACATTTAACTAGGATCAATGTAGTTGTATGCAAGCCTAGAGCAATAGCATGATGAACCAAAAAGTCTCCAGGACCAATTGTTGAGAACAATGAATTATTATGATCATTAATAACATTTAACCAACCGAGTAACCATATGCTCTTACCTGCATCGAATGTTGGTCCAGTTGTTGAAGATAGGAGTATATCGAAACCATATAACATCTTACCATGAGCATATTGTATCCACTGAGCAAATATGGGCTCGATCAAGATTTTTTTTTTTTTCTGGAGTACCAAAAGCAAGCATAACATCATTATGGACATAAAGTCCCAAGGTATGGAAACCTAGTAATAAACTAACCCAACTAAGATGAGATATTATAGCTTCTTTTTGCTCCAACATTCTCGCCAATACATTATCCTTATTCTGTTCCGGATTATAATCCCTAATGAGGAATATAGCTCCATGAGCAAAGGATCCTGTCATAATGAACCCGATAATGTATTGATGATGAGTATATAATGTAGCTTGGGTGGTGAAGGCTTGTGCTATGAATGCATAAGAGGGTAAAGAATACATGTGTTGAGCTACCAAGGAAGTTATAACCCCCAAAGAAGCTAAAGAAAGACCCAATTGAAAATGAAGAGAATTATTGATTATGTTATAAAGACCCTTATGTTCGCGTCCTAATAGGCCTCCTGGAGGAGCATGTGCCTCCAAAATATCTTCCATACTGTGACCAATCCCAAAGTTGGTTCTATACATATGACCAATAATTGAAAAAACAAATGCAATAGCTAAATGATGATGAGCCATATCAGTCAGCCATAAACTTTGAGTTTGTGGATGGAATCCTCCGAGAAGAGTTAGAATAGTAGTTCCCGCCCCTTGGGAGGTACCGAATAAGTGACTACTAGTATGAGGATTTTGAGCATAGAGATTCCACTGAACTGTGAAAAGTGGTTCTAAACCTTTGGGATGCGGTAATACATCCAAAAAATTATCCCATCTGACGTGCACTCCCCTTGATTCAGGAATAGCGACATGAACTAAATGCCCTATCCAAGCTAGAGAACTGACTCCGAAGAGTCATGACAAATGATGATTGAGACAGGATTCAACATTTTTGAACCATGAAACACTTGGTCTCCATTGAGGTTGTAGATGTAACCTACCCGCTATTAAAAAGATGACAGAAAGAAATAGCAAGAAAAGAGCTCCAGCATAAAGATCTTCGTTAGTGCGTAAGCCAATTGTATAACACCACTGATAAACACCGGAATAAGCAATATTGGCCGGACCGGGAGCACCTCCTCGGGTAAAGGCTTCTATAGCTAGTTGACCAAAATGAGGATCCAAAATTGCATGAGCAATGGGTCTTACATGTAAGGGATCGCGTACCCATGCTTCAAAATTGCCTTGCCAAGCCACATGGAACAAATTACCAGAGGTCCACAGAAAGATTAATGCCAACTGACCAAAGTGGGAAGCAAAAATTTTATGATAAAGGCGTTCTTCGGTAATATCATCATGACTCTCAAAGTCATGTGTGGTTGCAATACCGAACCAAATACGATGAGTAGTTGGGTCCTAGGCCAAGCCTTGGCTGAACTTTGGAAATCTTGATGCCATATACTTTTCAAATCCTCCTAGCCTTTATCCTACTGCAATAATTCTTGCTAGGAAGAATGCCCATGTTGTGACGATTCCACCCAGAAGGTAATGAGCTACTCCTACAACACGTCCCTGTACAATGCTCAAGGCTATGGGCTGGATAGCAGGAGCAACCTTCAATTTGTTATGGGCCCAAACAATAGATTCAATGAGTTCGTGCCAATACCCATGGCCGCTGAATAAGAACATTAAACTGAAGGCCCAAACAAAATGAGCACCTAAAAATAAAAGACCATATGCAGATAATGAAGAACCATAAGATTGGATCACTTGAGAGGCTTGTGCCCATAGAAAGTCACGGAGCCACCCATTAATCGTAATGGAACTTTGTGCAAAGTTTCCTCCCGTAATATGAGTTACCACTCCCTGATCACTTATATTACCCCAAACATCGGACTGCATTTTCCAGCTGAAATGGAATATTACTACCGAAATTGCATTGTACATCCAGAATAAACCAAGGAAGACATGATCCCAGGTAGATACTTGACATGTTCCTCCTCTACCAGGTCCATCACAAGGAAAGCAAAAACCCAGATTCGCTTTATCAAGTATTAAACGGGAGCTACGGGCAAATAGAACACCTTTAAGTAGGATTAAAACAGTCACATGGATAGTGAATGCATGAATGTGATGTACCAAAAAACCTGTGGTTCCTAATGGAATTGGTAACAAAGCCACTTTGGAACCTACTATCACCAAATCACCACCTCCCTAGGTTAAGCTGGTACTCGTTGTTGCACCAGGAGTTGTTGAACTAGGTGCTGAAGCATGAGTGTTTTGTATCCATTGCGCAAAGATAGGTTGTAATTGTATAGTAGTATCTGAGAACATATCTTGAGGACGTCCTAGAGCACTGATAATATCATTATGAATATACAGACCAAAACTATGGAAACCTAAGAATACACATACCCAGTTGAGGTGTGATACAATTGCATCACGATGTCTAAGAACGCGATCTAATAAATTGTTGTATTGAGTAGTTGGGTCATAGTCTCTTACCATAAAAATCGCTGCATGTGCAACAACGCCAAATGAACCCACCAATCCACATATGATGTGTGAACAGAGAGAGTTGGGTGCCATAATCAATAGCTGGGTATGGATAGGGAGGCATCGAATACATGTGGTGAGCTACAACAATAGTTAAAGATCCTAACATAGCTAGGTTAATAGCTAGCTGATCATGCCCGAGGTAGTTAAGATCTTGTAAAGACCTTTATGGCCCTCCCCCGTAAATGGACCTTTATGAACTTCTAAAAGGTCCTTGAGGTTATGGCTAATGCGCCAATTAGTATTATACATATGACCGGCTATCAAGAAAAGAACTGCAATAGCCAAATGATGATGCGCAGTATCGGTCAACCACAGACCCCAGGTTACTGGATTTAATCCTCCACGAAAAGTCAAAAAGTCTGAATATTCCGACCAAATCAGGGTTAAAAATGGGGTCAATCCCTTAGCAAAATTGGGATAAGTTGAGCCAAAAGATCGCGATTTAAAATAAATTCATGAGGAAGTGGTATCTCTTTAGGATCCACTCCAGCGTCTAGAAGTTGGTTAATGGGTAGAGAGACGTGTATTTGGTGTCTTGCCCAAGATAGAGATCCAAGTCCTAGTAACCCTGCTAAATGATGGTTCAACATGGATTCTACTTCCTGGAACCAAGCCAATTTTGGGGCAGCTTTGTGATAATGGAACCAACCAGCAAAAAGTATTAACGCTGCAAAGATCAATGCACCAATTACAGTGCAGTAAAGTTGTAATTCACTGGTTATTCTAGATGCTCTCCAAATCTGGAAGAACCCAGAGGTTATTTGTATCCGTCGAAAACCTCCACCTACATCCCCATTCAATATTTCTTGGCCTACTATTGGCCAAACTACTTGGGCATTGGGTTTGATGTGAGTGGGATCAACCAACCATGCTTCATAATTGGAGAAACGAGCGCCGTGAAAGTACATCCCACTTAGCCAAATAAAGATGATGGCTAGTTGACAAAAATGAGCGCTAAAGACTTTGCGAGAAATCTCTTCCAAATTATTAGTATGGTTATCAAAATCGTGAGCATCAGCATGTAAGTTCCAGATCCAAGTGGTAGTATCAGGGCCTTTAGCTAGCGTCCTTGAGAAATAACCAGGTTTGGCCCATTTTTCAAAAGAGGCTTTTACAGTATCTCTATCGACTACGATCTTTACTTCCTTTACTTCTGGTTCCGGTGAACGAATGGTCATTGAATTCTCCCCTTTTCGGACGAGACTTAAATAATAAGAAACCTGCCAATAGCAATTAGTGAACTTACGAGAGATATATCTCAACTCGTTTCTCCATTTATTTTCTAGTTTATGACTGGAGCGACTATGATACGGGAGTCAATCTGAGGCAGGTGTTCAATTTTATTATGACATATCTTTGAGGTGCTCAATGGACTGTGGGCTTTTATCATGCAAAAAAGCCTTTTTTTTTGTAATTTTAAAAGCAACGATGATTATTACACCATTTCTAGATGGATAAATAAATATATATATGTATATATGGATATATATATATATATATATATATATATATATATATATATATCCATCTATTGATACTCCTCCGTATGTCCCATATAAAAGGCCATCCATTATAAATCATTATTCATGGATTATTAATGAAAAACATCTCCAGATGGATTTTACCCCTATTAAGAAGATCCATCAACAATCCATAATCAGAAAAGGTATTCTTTTTATATTGTAAATATATTGCTATAAAATGTCGAGGAAATAGAATCTAATTTTGGGAATATTCTAGGAAAATCCCATTGATTTCGAGTCAGATATTCAATAATGAAAATGATTTCCCAATAATAGAAACTCTCATTCTCCAAAGTGTCATGTAATCTTTAACCAATTTTTTGCTTCGATGTAATTGCCCGGAGCAAGTGCTATAGCTTGTTCCGAAAACTCAGCAGCTTGATCGAACCAAGCCTCCGCAGTTTCAGGATCTCCCTGTCGAATGGCCCGTTCTCCTCGGTCGGGATAGGTAAACTTGGAAAAGTTTTCTTCCCTCAGAACCGTACTTGCGAGTTTCCTACCTCATACGGCTCAATCCACTATTCTTTTGTCCTCTACCAAAATTTCCAAAGAATTGGAGATGATACATTGGGAGTTCATATTAACCAAAGGACCAAAAAAAGTCAATGACACGAGTTTTTGATTTAACTTCCAATCAATTCAATGATCAGGTTCTATCTTTTCTCCTACCCTCAAAAATATGAAGTATATCTCTTTCTATACTTTAGATTGATTGTCCAAATCAAAGTCTTTTTGCAAGGTAACTATCTCAGTTCCGTATAGAATTTTTGGAGAGTACTCTCTGGCTGGAGTACTTCACATCTTTAGGATCTGATGCTACACCGCTGCTCAATAGCTTAGTAGATCAACTCTATTACATAAGTTGATTCTTGATTCTTGTCAATGAGCAGTTTTGATCGTATCAGCCCGAACCTTCTTTCAATAATTGATCTTTATGGTGCTTCCATCATCAATTGAATTTATTATCCATGGAATATTTAGGCTCTATCTATTCATATTCATGCTCCTATGAGAGTTTTTTTCGCTACAACTGATAAAAAACATTACTTGGGACGGTGCATATGTAGAAAGCCTTTTCTTTTTTCCTTACTCGTAGTAGTTATTAACTAAGTTATTCTATGGTACAGATAGTCGCACGTAATGACAGATCAAGGCCGTATTATTAAGAGCTTGTGGTAAGGATGGGTTCCGTTCTAATGCTTGGAAATAATATTCCAAAGCCTTCGTATGTTCCTCATTACTTGTATGCACAAGACCTATATTATATAGTATATAACTTCGATCATAAGGATTAGTTTCTAGTCGCATAGCTTCATAATAATTTTGTAAAGCTTTCACATATTCCCCTTCCGATTGAGCTGACATTCGTTACGATCATTCATTCCATTGAAATGATCTCCGCTTCAAAATCGTACATGAGATTCCCACCTCATACGGCTCCTCCTTTCTTTACAGTAGGTAATTGTTGTTGGGAAAAGTATCCAATTCGGAATGCCCTTATCCCACTCTAAGAGGTGATAGTGCCTTAGCAACAAACAGGTAAACTTATTCGAGTATTCTTCTTTATGAAATGCAAGTGAGGAAGAAGGATCTAACTAACTTGTATCTTCCGCTAGTTTGTTGATCCAAATCACTCCTCTCTTCAGTAGCTCCCAGCTTCTTGCTCCTTCACCGGCCCAAATTCCTGCAAGATCACAAGAGAGAGAAACTACACAAAGATACAGATATACATTCATAAAAAGCTCAAGATCAGATTAAGCTAAACATGTAAGCATAACAAAACATCATTGGTATACAACATGTAGGAGAAACTCAAATAGTTTATTGATATGATAATAAAGTCCAAGAGGAGATACAACCAAGTGAGTTCCGATCCAGCATCTACCTCCCAGCAAAGGAATCCCTTCCTCTCCTCTAACAAAGCATAAATCACCCAAAGTACTAATCTCAATCTCAAACCAACAACAATTCTCTACAAAGTACAAAATTCCAGCCTCCTGAACCTCTGGGTGAGAGATCCATATATAGATGTGAGCAGAGAGGATGAATCAGCTCATGTTTTGACTTGTGGCTTCTCTCTGTCAGTTCTTGCTTCCACTTGGAGGTTGAGAACCTCTTACTCATCACTAGTCGAATTCATTGAGGCAAGTGTCATTGAGGAAGATTCTGGAAGCTTCCAGGGTCTTTCCACCTCGTTGAATGAACTTGCCATTTGTCATTTCCCGCTCAGCGCACCCTGGTAGTGCTTCTACCTGCGTTGTAGTGCACCTAGCCAGTGTAACCTCTGCATTTCAGCGCAGACAGCTAGTGGAGCCTCTGAATTGATCCTGGATTGACTGTTTCTGAGTGTTTTTTGGTGGAGAACTTCTGGGAGAAGCTGTCTTTGGTTGACCTTGTTCCTTTAGGGGTAGGAACAACTCATTTAGGGACTTTGGATCCCTTGGATTATGGACATTTCATGCTCAATGTTGTAAGGCACAAAAATGTCTATAACAGTAATATGGGGAGTAATCCGTGGAATTGAAAAAAAAAAAGATTCTGACCCAATATTATGAATTAATAGGGGCTAGTGTATTTCCAATGAATCTTTAGCCATCCTTCTTGCAAAGATTCTTTTCCAAATACCAAGGATCTTACTACTAGGAATGGAACCTCTAACAATTTCTTTGTTCTTAACGCCCTGTATTCTCCGGGGATTAATCGCTTCAACAATCTCCGATGGTTCCATTATAAGGGTATCCGAAGTATAAACGAGATGGATGTTTGTTGTCCCAACCATTCTCACTACCCTTCAAAAAGGGTAATGCATATGGGCTATAACGAAGCTTTTGTGTTGTCGATTTCCATACGTAGTGCTTTCTCCCCTCATGCGCGCCTATAAAATAGGTTCAACTATACAAGCAAGGCCTATTGCATAGGTGTAACCTTTCGATCGGTACTAAAATCCTCAGGAGATGAAAGCATCTAAAGGTGCATTGACCGGGGATACACGACATAAGGAATTGTTCTATCTCCAGAACTAACCTTCACTGAGCGTAAGTTTTATTTTACCCAATTTTTATTCCCGAATACCTTACTTTTTCTTTCCCCAAAAAAGAAGAACGGAAAAAATATCAAATCACACCATCTCTGTAATAGGTAAATGCTTCTTTCTCCCCCGGAGCCATCGGGATTATTCGCAATAAGATATCTGCTACAATTGTGAAGGTCTTATCAATAAAATTGTCATTTCTCTGAGATCTAGGCATAGTCAATTACATATTTGATAATTTCCTTCATTCCCTTACGCAAATGATTCCATGAACAAATTTTTTTTTTGGTGCACAATACCATAAAATGGATTTCCTTACAATCGTAAATATGTTCTCATTCTATCTATTCCAATCTATTCTTTAAAATTAGAATAGATAGGGAATAAATTGAATAATTGTTCATTAGTAATATGAATAATAATGGAAAAAGGCTCGTATTGAAAGAATAGTAGATTGTGTAAAGTCGGGAAGTCCAGTTCGATTATGATCCGAACAAAGAAAGAGTTAAATGATCGAGCATTGCATAATGAGGATGAAATGCCTACCCAGCAATTGTGTGCTTTATCCATATAGATAAAAGAATATGGGGAAAATATAGTCATCATGACACAGGATCATTGCCAAAGAATTAGTTCTTATACAATTGATAAGATGATCACTACAAATCTATATATGATCATAATATGGAATGGATCAGTTAATCTGTCTTAAATTATTGATTAGGCGATCCGAATACGTCAGATTAACGGGGATGATTGAGGATTTCCTAAAATAAGAGGAAGTTGTAAAAAATGTGCTTTCGTCTTTTCGAGGGGGGGGGGGATTGAATCATTACCTTATTTATTATCTATTTATTTTCGAAAGATTGAACTGTTCGTACCTGAACAAAAAGAATTCTTTTCGTAAGGAAGTTGCTATTGACTCATTTTATTAATTAGAACCAAGAGATCTCATAGGAAAGATGGCCGAGCAGTTCAAGGTGTAGCATTGGAACTGCTATGTAGGCTTCTGCTTACCGAGGGTTCGAATCCCTCTCTTTCCGTATCTTTGCCCTACTATCTATTTTCTTCTCATCCATTGTTTTTCCTATCTATTGAATCACAATAGGACTATTTCCTAATTCCAGGATCAATCTACCTCTATTTTTAATAGAGAAAATAGAACGAACATTGGTTCATGGTATGGGAAAAGTAAAGACTATTTTAAGAAGCAATAAAAAAAAGTATCGCGGGTAACAAGTAACGTACGTAAGGATTATAAAATGTCTCCTTCGGGGAAGGGAAAAAGAAGGGAGAAGAACATAATTTCCAGATGCCCAGCAACCAACCCACCCCTCTCTTTCATTTCATTCTCGATTCAAGCTTGACGAGAATAATACTCTACGACTAGCAATTCATTAATCTTCAAATTGATCCATTTACTATCTATTATTTGATTGATGAATCCTTTATATTGTAAGGAATGAAAAGTCAAATGATTTGGCAATTTATCCCTATGGAACAGATCTATATTCTTCTTAATGATAGCTCTCAATCTTTTTTGATCTCTTATAGTAATCACATCTTGAGGTTTGCAAGGGTAACTTGGTATATCTACCATATGGTCATTGACCCGGATATGTCCATGATTCACTAATTGTCTAGCTCAGGGAATGGCGGGAGCCATACCCAATCGAAAAAGAATATTATCCAAATGCATTTCAAGTAATTTCAATAGGACCTGACCCGTTGAGCCTTTGGCTCTTATAGCAATACAAACATATTTCAGCAATTGTCGCTCTGTTAGTCCGTAATGAAAACGCAATTTCTGTTTTTCTTCTAGTGGGATACGATATTGAGATATTTTCCTGGAAGAAGACCGGTTCATAGAATCCTTTCTGTTTTTGGGTCTTTTACTAGTGAGACCTGGTAAAGTTTTCAGACGACGTATTATTTTTAAACGAGGTCCCCGATAACGGGACATAGAAACTCCTTATTCAATTAACAAATAGTGCTAGAAAGAAGAAAGAATAGTATAACCCGTATGAGTACTACTGGAATTCTTTTATATGGAAAATGAAGATATTTCTCCAATTTGTTATTGATCCTAATAGCTGCAATCATTTCATTCATCCCGTTCCTAGTTGGGAGTAAATGATCATGGCATGATGGACCCGACGAACGATCGTAAGAGTATTCTCCATTCCATCTTGATCCTAACAAAACTTTGTGGATTATGGAAATGAGAGGAACGAAAAAGAGCCAGCTATCGAGATCGAACCGATGATCATCGCATTACAAGTGCGATGCTCTAATCTCTGAGCTAAGCAGGCTCGATGGAATATCACTCCCCATTTCATTGTGGTGAGATCCATAGATTCCTTTGGAATCCTAACAATTATAGCACGAATCAGATTCAATGACGCAATCCAGATTACGATTACAACGGAACATTGTTTGAATGTAGATTCTTTCAAGGGAAAGAAAGGAGAAGTAAGGGTCAATTGATATCGATCGTTTTACTTACTCTTCCAAATCGACTAGGGGAGGATAATAACATTGCATTTCAAATGGATAAATAATATAATCATTACAAATTATATTCGATTGGGGTAGAGATAGAGATGGGGAGAAAAGGGGAGAGAAGGGGAGTAGGGGAGGATATTTCTCCCACCTAATATTGAGCAAATATCCAATGAATAATGCTGATGGATATTACATAATAGGATTAGATCAAGGTATGATCTTGTTCTTCGAGAAGGGGATATGGCAAAATTGGTAGACGCTACGGACTTGATCGAATTGAGCCTTGGTATGGAAACCTACCAAGTGATACCTTCCAACTCCAGGGAACCCTAGGATATTTTGAATGGGTAATCCTGAGCCAAATCCGGTTCATGAAGACAATGTTTCTTCTCCTAAGATAGGAAGGGGATAGGTGCAGAGACTCAATGGAAGCTATTCTAACGAATGAATCTCATTTGGTCCAATACTGTAGTTATAGAACGATCTATTTACACCTCAAAAATGGAGAGAGATGTTATATAACATTAGACAAAACTGGCGATCAGAACTTGAATCGTTCCAAGAATTTTATTCATAAGATAGATGCCAGATCGAGTTGAAGTATTGATTTGACATTAAGTAATCCAATTATGAACTTATCTACTCTAGATGGAGAATTGAATTCTTTTTTGGAATAAATGGTTGGACGAGGATAAAGATAGAGTCCAATTCTACATGTCAATGTCAACAACAATGCAAATTGCAGTAGGAGGAAAATCCGTTGGCTTTATAGACCATGAGGGTTCAAGTCCCTCTATCCCCACCCAAGTTCGTTCCCGAACGGATTGATCTATCTTCTCCAATTCCATTGGTTTGAATCCATTCTAATTTTTCGATTCTTTTACCTCGCTATTTTTTTATTTTTTTTCATGAAGAGAAGAAATTAGAGCATGAATCTTTTCATCCATCTTATGACCAGTTGAGTTGATCTGTTAATAAGCTGATCATATGATCAATTGATTTTGTGATATATGATCTACATAGATTAGATCATTTTTAAATTATTCAATTGCAGTCCATTTTTATCATATTAGTGACTTCCAGATCGAAAATAATAAAGATCATTCTAAAAACTAGTAAAAATACGTTTTTACTTCTTTTTAGTTGACACAAGTTAAAACCCTGTACCAGGATGATCCACAAGGAAGAGCCGGGATAGCTTAGCTGGTAGAGCAGAGGACTGAAAATCCTCGTGCCACCAGTTCAAATCTGGTTCCTGGCAAGATGTCAATATCCATGTCTCCATATCCATCTATCTAAATCTATTCTATCTAGATGTATATCTACATACAGAGACACGCCGATCAAAATAGATAGATGGATCAATCTGTTCTCTCCCTATTCTTTGCTCATATTGTCCCTCTCTGTCCGTTCCAATTGAATCACGATACTCTGTACATATAAAAAAGTAGGATCGAGAACTCAGAAGTCAAGATTTGACGGTGGGACTGATAATTCGGCACTAGTC
This sequence comes from Pinus tabuliformis, assembly GCA_031772625.1. NCBI lineage: Eukaryota > Viridiplantae > Streptophyta > Pinopsida > Pinales > Pinaceae > Pinus > Pinus tabuliformis. The sequence continues at coordinate 870,793,872 of CM062817.1, forward strand.
GGAATCTATTCATCCTATTCCATCCGAATCGAAAAGGGATAGATTATCCCAATGATAGATCTATAATTGCAGAGTTGAAGTAGATCCAAACGTTGCAGAGGGTATTTCGAAAGTAGATTCGAATTGAGGTTCATAAGATTGATGAAATAACTTTTGACCATAGTTTCTAGTATGAATACTGGATCTAATATGATGATCCCTATGATTTATAGTGAAATATTTTATTCTTTCCTTGTTGGAGTTCAGGCCTCATATATCCATCGAACTATCTTTTCTTTTCTTTCACGAAGTTTCGTTATAGCATCTATAATAGCCTTTGGTTCAGGTGGGCAATCTGGCGAATAGACATCCACAGGAATTAACTTATCTACTTTGCGAACGGTACTATAATAATCTGTACCAAACATTTCTCCGCGATAGTACATGCTCCAAGGCAACTACATATTTTGGTTACGACATTTGTTCATATAATAAATCTCACTACAGAAGGAGCCTTTTTCATGGTCACAGTCCCCGCTGTTATAATGAGGTAAGCTCGTCTAGGTCCAGATCTTGGTACCAGACCGTAACGATTGGAGTCGAATCACGAATATATTAATGAAGCGAATTTGTTGAAACCACAATTAATACTGTAAAGGAGCATTCATAAACTGGAGAGTCTGGCCCAATTCGTTCGACAGATCGTTTGGGGTAGTTGAAATATCTGGATTCAAAATTGTTTGATCGAGTAAAGGTAACTTCATAGTATTCATCATTGGCTTTATGTCATTTTGTACTTCCCTCCCCCACTCGGAAACTAAGGACCATTCCAATGTTCCTCTTCGCCATGCATGGACTGAACCAACGATGAAAATAAGGACAAGAATTGAAGCTCCTATAAATGCAGATATACCCTGTATACTAGAACTCATAGCCATAGAGAAAGGGAGACTGTTCCAACATCAAGAACAACAAGAACTGGAGCGAACCTATAATGATCTTAGTTCGAATCCAAGTATCTTCCCATTGGTGTGATACTTGATTCGTAACTAGTAGTCTGGTTCTTGACCAATGGGAGCCAAAGCTCTGGAAATAAAGGATGCAAGAATAGGTAGGAATGAGACTATATATTAATGAAAATATCCAGCCAGAAAGTATAATATTAGGGAAATAGGAACATGAATATACTTCTTTGAAATAGATCAAATTCTTATATTTTTACATCAACTTCTTCATTATTATCCCACCCACCATAAGTGAAAGACCAAAGGACCGAACAATAAATACAATCAATTCTAATTGATTCACATATTTTGTTTCGTTCATGGCTTATTATCAAATTAATTCAATGAAATGTTATTTGAATGTCTATTGAGAATATTTGACATGAATCAAGTATGAGAGAAAGAAAGAATGTAAATGGGTCCTAATCCCGAACTACCCAATTTTAGATCTGAGTCTATACTCATATTATAGAATGAATATGTTGATGATCTTTATCCAACATCCATGGCTGAATGGTTAAAGCGCCCAAATCATAATTGACGAACTCGTGGGTTCAATTCCTGCTGGATGTAGGGGAACTACACATATCCATTATTGATGGAATGGGAAGAAGTATGGAGAATAACACCAAACAATTGAAGCATCCAAGCCTTTCAATAAAATGAATGAAAGGCTTGGTATGCTTCAATTAAGCAATACACAATAACAATCCATCAGAGTATTATCCACCTATTGAAATAGATTCAACAACGGCTAGATCCAGAGGAAAGTTGTGAGCATTACATTCGTGCATAACTTCCATACCTAAACTATGATATATTTGTATAATTAAATTGGCATATGATCCGATATAATAATAGCTACAGGCTTTACGAGAAAAAAAAGGAGAAAAGGAGGGAAAAAATTTATGGATGAAGTGAAATATCCAGTACTTACGGAGAAAAGTATTCGTCTATTGGAAAGGAACCAATATACTTTTAACGTCGATTCGCAATCGAAAAAAACAAAGATTAAAAATTGGATTGAAAATTTCTTCGATGTTAAAGTAATAGCTATGAACAGCTATCGCCTCCCTGAAAAAGGAGGAAAGAGAGTGTCAATGATAAGACATCCAATACACTGTAAATGTGTGATTATTACACTTAGAACCAGTGATTCTATTCCACTCTTTTCAGAACAATAAGATTTCAAATTTGAAACTAAATGGCCATCCATTCATATAGAATTTTAACTCCGGATACACGCAATAGATCTGTATCAGGTTTCGATGGAAGAGTGCAGTTGGACCCGCAGAAGAAATTGACCTCCGGAAAACATCATTGTGGGAAAGGTCGTAATGGAAGAGGAATTATTACCGCAAGACACAGGGGAGGGGGTCACAAGCGTCTGTATCGTCAAATTGATTTTCAACAGAATAAGGAACACATATCAGGAGAAATTGTCACCATAGAATACGACCCTAATAGAAGTGCATACATTTTCAAGGTGCATTACAAGAATGGCGATAAGATGTATATTCTGCATCCCAGAGGGGTCATGATTGGAGATACTATTCTTTCTGGTCCAAAAGCTCCTATATCAATAGGAAATGCCCTACCTCTGAGTGCAGTTTGAATTATTAATTTACGTGATCGGAAGCAACTGATTGGGTTTACAGTGAAACCTATAAATCTATCACTGATCCAACTAGGACATTTTTACGGGACGAACCCCGAAGGGAAACTGAGGATAAATGACAGCAGGTGATTGGATTCAAAAATTGTTCATATCGGATCATTGGTTCTGAAGATATAATAATATGGAGAGGACCTGATTGCTTGTCCGAAGCATGAACAAAATGGGATAGAGGCACCCTCTAAAAAGACAAGTTACTCACATTTGATCTGATGGTCAGAGGTGGATTCAGAGCTGGACAGTGGTAGTAATTCCCAAAATAAAAAGATGGGGAGAGGAAAAAAGTAAAAAGAGAGAGAAGAGAAAAAGATGTTTAATATGCCTCCTACATTATCCATAACATACGAAAGTATTAGCGTAATTTGATAAAGTCATTCATTCTGAATGTTATATAAAGAATATAAGCCAGATGATGGAATAAAGAGACCTAGAATGTAGAAAATCGGGACATAGAGAATACAATAGATGCTCCTTCTCATCTCGATTATATTTATTCAATATATGTGAATATAATATACATCCAGAAAGCTGTATTCCTTGAGAGAGGCTTGTACAGTTTGGAAGGGATTTTTATTCATCGGAATAAGAGTCTACTTCAACCAATATGCCCTTAAGCACGGCTATACACAACATAGAAATAACACTTGGAAAGGGTGGACAATTTGCTAGAGCGGCAGGTGCTGTAGCAGAACTGATCGCAAAAGAAGATTGATCAGCCACATTAAGATTACCATCTGGAGAAGTTTGTTTAATATCTGAGAACTGCTCAGCCACAATTGGACAAGTGGGTAATATCACTGCAAACAATAGAAGTTTTGGTAAAGCCGGAGCTAAATGTTGGTTGGGTAAGCATTCTGAGGTAAGCGGAGTAGCTATGAACCCTGTAGACCATCCTCATGGAGGTGGGGAAGGAAGAACCCCAATTGGCAGGAAAAAACCTGTGACCCCCTGGGGCTATAGTGCACTTGGAAAGAAAAGTCGGAAGAGAAATAGATACAGTGATGCTTCAATCCTTCGTCGATGTGAGTAAGAATGGTTGGATATCCATTTAAAAAAAGGGAAATAAAGGTAATTGATCATGGCACGTTCACTGAAAAAAATCCTTTTGTGGCTAATCATTCATTGAGGAAAATTAAAAATCTAAACATAAAAGAAGAAAAGAAGATAATAGTTACTTGGTCCCGGGCATCTGTAATTGTACCTACAATGATCGGTCATACAATTACTGTTCATAATGGGAGGGAACATTTACCCATTTATGTGACAGATCGTATGGTAGACCACAAATTGGGGGAATTTGCACCTACCCTATGTTGTATGTGGAGCATGATTGTTCAGAGGTCTTTGTTTCAGCCGGATGTATACCCCAGGAAGTTTGTACACCCCTCCACACGAGGGGGTGCGGGGGGGACTTGTCCCCCCCGCGGGGGTCCGGGGGGGCCGATCCCCCCCGGCTGGGGGGTCCCGGGGCCAGCGGGGGCTCAGGGGTAGCGCCCCCGAAGCTAAAAACAAATGTAAAATTGCCTTGTAAAAGTATAGTAATTTCTAGTCAATCTGGGCCGTTCATTAGGCAGATGATCTGACGGTAGAACTTATGTTTAGTTTAGGGTTTTTTTCCCTAGAAGGAAACCCCTCTCTTTGTATGAGGGTATTGTATTGGAGGCTGAGAGATAGATGTGTATTCTATGAGCGAGAAACAAAGAGGTGAGACTGTGAGAGAAAACAGAGGATATTACAACGGATTTGCTGTGTCTCTTCATTTTGCTGGATAATAGAAAGGAATGACTGGTTGTTCGGGGTGGACGTAGCCCAAATTGGGTGAACCACATATATCTGTGTCTCTCTTGTTTTGTGCGTTTTCTGTGTTTATATTTCTGCAATATTTTATGTGTTCCATTGCTCCGTAATATATAATTTTCTAACAACTGGTATCAGAGCCGAAGGTCTATTTGGCTGATAAACTCGCAGGAAAGAAGGGTTCTTGGTTCGAGTGGGAGCAATGGTGGAAGATGGTAAGTTTAGGGTCGAGAAATTTAACGGCCAAAACTTCTCGCTGTGGAAGATGCAGATGGAAGATTATCTGTATCAGAAAGATCTATACCTACCATTGGGCGGAAAAACAAAGATGCCGACGGGTATGAAAGATGAAGAATGGAACCTTCTCGATAGAAAGGCGCTCGGAACAATATGATTGTGCCTTGCTGCATCAGTCGCCTTCAACATTTCGAAGGAAACCACGACAGAGGGTTTGATGCAGACGTTGTCGAAACTATATGAACAACCCTCGGCCTCAAACAAGGTATTTCTTATGAAACGGTTATTTAATATGAATATGTCGGAAGGTGGATCTGTTGCAAACCATTTAAATGATTTTAATCCAGTTACAAGTCAATTAAGTTCTGTAGGGGTAAACTTTGATGATGAAGTTAGAGCTCTGTTATTCTTGTGCTCATTACCAGAAAGTTGGAATGGTTTGGTAATGGCCATTAGTAACTTTGTTTCTAGATCTAGTACTTTAAAGTTTGATGATGTTGTCGGTGCTATCCTTAGCGAGGAAATGCGACGGAAGAGCTCCGGTGAGACATTGGGAAATGCTTTGAGTGCAGAGCCTAGAGGAAGAAAAATGGAAAGAGGAAAGAGCTCAGGATATCGCAGTAAATCAAGGAAAGGAAAATCCAAGTCCAGATCGGGGATAGTGTGTTGGAAATGTGGAAAGAAAGGACACCTAAAGAAAGATTGTAGATCTCGGAAGGGAAAAGAAGGAGATGCACAACAAGAAAACAATCATGAAGCAAATGTGACAGGTGAGGTGTTACAAGATGCTTTGATTCTTTCTTTCGAAAATATTACTGATTCCTGGGTGGTAGATTCAGGGGCTTCATTCCATGCCACACCTGATAAGAAATACTTTCATGACTATGTTCAAGGAGATTTTGGACAAGTTCGTCTGGGTGATGATAAACCCTGTAAAATTGTTGGAATGGGTAAGGTTCTTGTAAAACAACAAAATGGAAACCAATGGCTATTAAAGGAGGTAAGGCATGTTCCAGATCTAAAGAAAAATCTGATTTCAACAGGGCAGTTAGGCAGTGAAGGTTGTGTGACAACTTTCACAGATATAGCTTGGAAGGTCACCAAAGGAGCCCTGGTAATAGCAAAAGGCGAAAAGGTTGGTACATTGTATTTATGCAATGGTATTTCTAACTCTGTTAATGCTTTAACTTCCAAAGGAGCAGATGCAGCATTATGGCATCATAGGCTCGGACACATGAGTGAAAAGGGGATGAAGATTCTTCACTCAAGGAATTTGTTGCCGGGTTTGAAGAATGTTGATTTGGATTTTTGTGAGAATTGCATTTATGGAAAACAAAAGAGAGTCGGATTTCTAAGAGTTGGGAAAGAAAAGAAGAGCGAAAAATTAGAGCTTGTGCATACAGATGTATGGGGACCTGCTCGGGTATCATCTCTCGGTGGCTCTCGTTATTATGTTACTTTTATTGATGATGCAACTAGAAAAACTTGGATTTATTGTATTAAGAATAAATCTGATGTATTTGATACTTTCAAGAAATGGAAAGCTTTGGTTGAGATTGAGACATGAAAGAAATTGAAGTGTCTTAGATCAGACAATGGAGGTGAATATTGCAGCAAAGATTTTGATAGGTACTGTTCAGAACATGGAATTCGCAGGGAGAAGACAGTTCCAAGAACACCACAAGAAAATGGTGTGTCAGAAAGGATGAACAGAACAATCATGGAGCGTGCAAGGTGCATGAGATTGCATGCAGGATTGCCTTTACAGTTTTGGCAGATGCTGTAGATACTGCTGTTTATCTAAGAAATAGAGGGCCTTCGTATTCCTTGGATGGTGGTGTTCCGGAGGAAGCATGGACAGGTAAAAAGGTAAACTACTCTTTTTTAAAGCCTTTTGGTTGTGAGGCCTTTGTCCATATTGATAAAGAAAATAGAACAAAGCTTGAGGCAAAGTCAAAGAAATGTACCTTTATTGGATATGGTGTTAATGATTTTGGTTATCGCTTATATGATTACGAAAATCACAAAATCATTAGGAGCAGAGATGTAATATTCAATGAAAAGGTCTTGTATAAGAATCAGTTGCAGGAAAAGAAACAAGAAAAAGAAAACAAGGTATACGCAGTTCTTGATGAAATCACTGAAAAGGTAAAGGTGCCTAAAAATAATAATAATCAACAACAGCAACCGCCACAACAGCAACAGGCACCCCAAACACCTGAAAGTGGTGTTAGAAGATCTACCAGGATAAGTAGACCCCCTGAACGATACTCTCCTTCATTATATTATTTATTGTTGACTGATTCTGGTGAACCCGAATGTTATGAAGAAGCAATGCAGGTTGAAAGCAGGAAGAAGTGGGAGGTAGCCATGGAAGAAGAGATGGACTCCTTAATGCATAACCAGACTTGGGATTTAGTCAGGTTGCCTGCAGGAAAAACTACATTGAAGAATAAATGGGTTTACAGGCTGAAGGAAGAAGATGGAGGAAAACAGAGGTACAAAGCTAGACTTGTGGTGAAGGGGTTTGCACAGAAGAAAGGTATTGATTTTGATGAAATATTTTCTCCTGTTGTTAAAATGACTTCAATAAGAATTATTTTAAGTCTTGTAGCAGCTGAAGATTTGCATCTTGAGCAGTTAGATGTAAAGACAACCTTTCTCCATGGGGATTTGGAGGAAGAGATATATATGCAACAACCACAAGGATATGAGGTGAAAGGGAAGGAGAAACTAGTGTGCAGGTTGAAGAAGAGCTTGTATGGCTTAAAACAGGCTCCAAGGCAGTGGTATCTAAAATTTGACAAGTTTATGTCTGAACAAGGTTATACTAGATGTCACTCTGATCATTGTGTTTATCTGAAAAAGCAAATTGATGGCAGCTATATTATATTGTTATTGTATGTGGATAACATGCTTGTTGCAGGATCTAACATGCAGGAAATAAATGTACTCAAAAGAAAATTTGCAAATTCATTTGCAATGAAGGATTTGGGAGCTGCAAAACAAATCCTTGGTATGAGAATCACTAGAGACAGGAAAAATCGCAAATTAACATTGTCTCAGAATGAGTACATACAAAAGGTGTTGAAAAGATTTAATATGCACAATGCAAAACCAGTTAGTACACCTTTTGCTAGCCATTTCAAACTTAGTAAGGAAATGTGCCCAAAGACCCAAGAAGACATGGATTATATGTCTAAAGTTCCATATGCATGAACAGTTGGAAGCTTAATGTATGCAATGGTCTGCACAAGGCCTGATATTGCACATGCAGTGGGAGTTGTAAGCAGGTACATGAACAATCCAGGAAAGGAACATTGGATGGCAGTGAAATGGATTCTCAGATATTTGAAAGGTACCACAAATCAAACATTATGCTTTGGTGGTGCAAACATTTCTCTACAGGGATCTGTTGATGCAGATATGGCAGGTGACAGGGATAACAAGAGGAGCACTATAGGATATGTATTTACTATTGGTGGAACAACTGTCAGTTGGATTTCAAAAATCCAAAGTGTTGTTGCACTTTCAACAACAGAAGCAGAGTATGTTGTTGCTATAGAGGCTAGTAAAGAAATGATTTGGTTACAAAGGTTTATGGGTGAATTGGGTAAGGAGCATGATATGGGCACGTTATACAGTGATAGCCAAAGTGCCATTCATCTTGCAAAGAACTCAACATTTCATTCTAGGACTAAACACATACAGCTCAAGTACCATTTCATACGATCAGTGTTGGAAGATGGAGAGTTGAAGCTGGAAAAGATACACACTAGCCAGAATCCCGTAGATATGCTAACAAAAGTTGTAACCAGGGAGAAACTGAGAATATGCTCAGTTTCAATTGGTCTTCAAGGATGACGATGAAGATGAGAAACAACCAAGTCCAAAGAGGAGTCATTGTCCAGCAAATGAAGCAACGGTGGAGTTTCTACAATCATTCTCCAAGTGGGAGATTGTTGTGTGTGGAGCATGATTGTTCAGAGGTCTTTGTTTCAGCCAGATGTATACCCCAGGAAGTTTGTACACCCCTCCACGCGGGGGGGTGCGGGGGGGACTTGTCCCCCCTGGCTGGGGGGTTCGGGGGCAGCAGCTCGGGGGCAGCGCCCGAAGCTAAAAAAAAAATGTAAAATTGCCTTGTAAAAGTATAGTAATTTCTAGTCAATCTGGGCCGTTCATTAGGCAGATGATCTGACGGTAGAACTTATGTTTAGTTTAGGGTTTTTTTCCCTAGAAGGCAACCCCTCTCTTTCTATGAGGGTATTGTATTGGACGCTGAGAGATAGATGTGTATTCTGTGAGCGAGAAACAGAGAGGTGAGACTGTGAGAGAAAACAGAGGATATTACAGCGGATTTGCTGGATAATAGAAACGAAGGACTGGCTGTTCGGGGTGGACGTAGCCCAAACTGGGTGAACCACGTATATCTGTGTCTCTCCTGTTTTGTGCGTTTTATGTGTTTATATTTCTGCAATATTTTATGTGTTCCATTGCTCCGTAATATATAATTTTCTAACACCCTACTTTTTTAGGGACATGTAAGAAACGATAAGAAATCTCGTCGTTAATTGAGAAAGACTTGCCATTCATTAGGGAGGGTGGAGTCAATGGGAAATAATAGTCCACGTCTAGAGATATGAGCTTTGGCGAGAAATATACGTATGTCTGCTCATAAAGCACGTAGAGTAATTAATCAAATTCGTGGTTGTTCATATGGACAAGCACTTATGATATTGGAACTGATGCCTTATGGGGCATGTTATCCCATATCACAATTAATTCATTCTACGGCGGCGAATGCAAATCACGATATGGGTTTGAACAAAGCCAATTTACTCGTTGGTAGAGTCGAAATGAATGAGGGTGCTGTTTTTAAAAGGATTCAACCTAGAGCTCCGAGACGTGGTTATCCAATACAGAAACCCACTTGTCATATAACTATTGTATCGGAGGAAATTTCTAGATCGAATGATCTGATTATGTCAATAGAATCCCGAAAAAAAGGATATGTATGGCGCAGAAAATAAATCCACTTGGTTTTAGACTTGGTGTAACTCAAAATGAGCGTTCCCATTGGTTCACACAACAAAGGAATTATTCCAAAGATATCCGAGAAGATAAAAAAGTACGTACTTGCATTGAAAACTATGTATGAATGCATATAAAGAGCTCCTCGAATTATGGAGGAATTGTACGTGTAGAGATTCGCAGAAAGATCGATTTGATTAAGGTCAAAATCTATATTGGATTTCCCAACTTGTTGTTAATAGAAGGTAGGGGTCAAGGAATTGAAAAATTAAGAAACGATGTACTACATATGCTCGATTCTGTGGACCGAAAACTTCACATTGCTATAGAAAAAGTTGCGAAACCCTATAGAAAACCTAATATTCTTGCAGAGTATATTGCCCTACAGCTAGAGAAGAGAGTTCCATTAAAAAAAAGAAGAAGAAAGCTATTGAACTGGCTAAACGGGAAGAGGTAGAAGGTATTCACATCCAAATTGCAGGACGTCTCGATGAAAAGGAAATTGCCCGGGTCGAATGGGACAAGGGAGGTAGGGTTACCCTACAGAAAATTCAGGCTAGGATTGATTATTATTATTATCCGGTTAAAACCATCTATGGAGTTTTAGGGATAAAAATTTGGATTTTAGAAGAGTAGGAATAATTGGTCTTTTTTTTCCAATCTGCCCAATCATGGATCATCAATTCTATCAAATCGAATAGAAATTAGATTTACCATTTTAGAACCGTGCTATGCTTAGTGTGCGACTCGTTGGAATCGAGCTTTTCATTCTTTTCCGAAGTTATGTTATGGAGAACTCGAAATAAAAACGGATTGGTCTCTGTAAATAAACTAGAGACTAACTCATTGCTTCATATTGCCAAGATCCAATAACTATGGGTAGATACTATCACCTCGTAAATACTTTCTTCCACGAGAGAAAAAATGATATTTTTATCTCTCGTGAAGCGAGAAAGGTGTTTGGTAATGCGAAAAAGAAGAAAAGGGAGAAATATTCTCCCAATATTGTATGGTTCATTAACTACCCTCCAAAAAGCAGTGTGATAAAGCATAAGAATCATCCTGATTCATTCAAGCAAGATTGAAGGAATTCAGTTTATGAAGGAGAAAGAGATTCGGGTCGATGGAAACTAAGGAAATTGATTTCGTAACAGATGAAAAGAAAGCTCCATTGCAGAGGGAAGACCGAGGCATTTAGATAGAAGCTGTGGAACGATGGAACCTATGACTGCATAAGATCATATAGGAATCTTAATCATTCATTGGATAGGATGGCAAAATAAACCAAAAACCAATTAATCTCATTGGAGTCTATAGGTAAGTCGACCCCATGGATCAAATACTGGAAGAGTAAATATTCGCCTATGAAATTCTTTATTAAGACATTTGATGGAAATGTAAGAGTTATTCGTCCTGTAAATTAGATTCTATATACAATATGTGTAATGCATAGATATAGACTCATTTATCTACACATTGATTATTCACGAGGAGTCGAATGAGAAGAAACTTTCATGTCCGGTTCTGGATTAGAGATGGGATCAAAATACTATTAACCATCGACTATAACCCAAAAAGAAAAAAAATTCGTAAACAACATAGGGGAAGAATGAAAGGAGTATCTTACCACATAAATCACATTTGTTTCGGTAGATTCGCTCTTCAAGCACTTGAACCCGCTTGGATCACATCTGGGCAGATAGAAGCCGGACGAAGAACGATTAATCATTATGCCCGTCGTGGCGGAAAAATATGGGTACATATATTTCCCGACAAACCTATTACAATGAGACCTGCAGAAACATGTATGGGTTTCGGGAAAGGATCTCCCGAATATTGGGTATCTATCATCAGACCAGGTCGAATACTTTATGAAATGGGCGGAGTATCCGAAAGCGTCGCTAGAGCAGCTGCTAGAATAGCTGCATACAAAATGCCTATATGTACTCAATTTGTTACTACTTAACCCAACCCATCCATACAGAATCAAAGAGTTATTTCTAGTGGAAGAAGATTACTAGTTCGTAAGAACTCTTCCTTTTTTTTTCATGTTATCTGCCGAGCTAACAAAAAATTTTGGAGGAAAAATGATTCAGTCTCAGACTTATTTGAATATAGCGGATAACAGTGGAGCCTGAAAAATAATGTGTATTCGAGTTCTAGGAGTAAGTAATCGTAAATGCACTCATATAGGTGATGTTATCATTGCTATAATTAAAGAAGCGGTACCTAACATGCCCTTGGAAAAATCGGAAGTAGTTAGAGCCGTAGTTATATGCACCTGTAAATAATTTGAATGTGACAATGGAATGATGATATGGTCTGATGATAATGCAACCGTTGTCATTGATTAGGAAGGAAATCCAAAAGGAACTCGAGTTTTTAGTCCAGTTGCTCAGGAATTGAGACAATTGAATTTCACGAAAATAGCTTCATTCACTCCCGAAGTATTATAAGTATTGATAGATCTTGTAAGAATCTTTGACTTAAGGTTCATCAAATGGTACATGGATCAACTAAATTCATTGCACCTAAGGCATATTCCTCAAAGAAGATCGAAAATGCCTTTTATATCGAGACCGAATTCCTAAGAATTCGTTCGTCATGGGTAACAATACTATTACCAATCTAATTACTTCTATAAGAAACGCTGACATGGTAGAAAAATGAACGATTCGAGTAACAGCTACTAATATTACCAAGAACATTGGAAGGATCCTTTTACGAGAATGTTTTATAGAAGATGTTAGGGAACATCAGGAAGGCCAAAAATATTTTTTGATATCGACTTCAAAATATCGGAGAAGGAAGAAAAGGACATATATGACCACGTCAAAGCGTACCAGGAAACCTTGTTTGAGAATTTATTCTAATTATCGAGAAATTCCAAAAGTTCTAGGTGGAATGGGATCATAATTCTTTCTACTTCCCAAGGAATTTTGACATATCGAGAAGCTTGACAGAAAAAAAATTGGAGGAGAAATTTTATGTTATGCATGGTAATTAATCCAAATGTTGTCCAAAAATATTTACTCTGTAAGATATCCCCATAGTATGAAAAGTCGGAGCAAGTCGAGACACCATTCATCTTCATCCAAGCACGTTAGTCAAGTTTTTGAATCAAAAGAGGAGGAGATTCGATGAAGAAACAGAATCTGATCCATGCGGAAGGTTTGGTTACTGAATCACTCCCCAATGGTATGTTTCGAGTTCTGACAGATAATGGATGTCAGATTTTGACTCATATTTCGGGTAGGATTCGACATAATTCCGTATGAATACTACCAGGAGATAGGGTCAAGGTCGAATTAAGTGATTATGATTTAACCAAAGGACGTATAATATATAGACTTAGCAACAAATATCCAAATGATTGAATCACCTTTTGAACATCTGATATGGATCGAGAATCACAGATGAAACAGACTCTCTGTCTCAGGAAACAAAATGTAATATGAGCAAATTGGAGGGTCACAAATATGAAAATTCGTGCTTCTATTCGTAGAATTTGTGGAAAATGTCGACCAATTCGTAGATGGAAACGAGTTATGATAATTTGTTCTAATCCGAGACATAAGAAAAAACAGGGGTAATCCTCTTCTATATCAATTAACGGATCTAGTGGTAAAATAGATTTCGATATGCATTTTTCGAACTGAAATCATAATGATTAATATGTCAAAAAGTATAAAAAGAATTGGTTCACGTAGGAATGAACATCGAGTACTCAAAGGAGTTATTTACATTCAAGCAAGTTTTAACAATACCATAGTGACTGCTACAGATGTACGGGGGACAAGTTCTTTCTTGGTCTTCTGCTGGTGCCTGTGGATTCAAAGGTACAAGGAGAGGTACACCATTTGTTGCCCAGACTGCAGCATAAAATGTTATTCATGCATTAATGGATCGGGTTGTTGTAGGGAAAAGTATCCGACTCGGATGACCCTAACCCACTCTAAGGGTGACAGTTCCTTAGCAACAACTGTAAAGCAAACTACTGAAGGTTTTCTTCTTTATGAAAGCAAAAGAGAATGGAGGAAGCACTAACCGTTGCCTTGCGCTTAATGTCGAATCCAAACTCTCCTCTTTGGCCGCTTGTTCCTAGCTCTTTGTCCTTCTGCTCGCCCAGCTGTAATGAGATCCTGCAGAATGACAAAGAAGGAAACTACAAGAGGCATGCAATCATAACTGGTTCATGGATTAGTGTAAACCAAACATGCAATCATCACAATATATAATTGAACAAAAGCACATAGAAGAACCTCAATAGCTTTTATTAATGAAGAAATAAAGGTTCTGAGAGGATTACAACCATTGCAGGCTCCAACCCAGCAACACCTCCCAGCAGAAAGAATTGCTCTTCTTCACCTCTCTCAAACAATCACCCAATAACTCAAGAATGAAACCAACAACATATCAATACTTTGCACCAAATTCCAGCCTCCTGAGCTCATAGGAGAGAGCTCAATATATAGATGAATTGAGAAAGGATGAGTCAGCTTGCAACTGATGTGTAGCTGCCTTGTGTCCTCTCTCTCTTCAGTTAATCTTTAGTTGATCTTCAGTTCTTGAGTCCACTTGGTGAACCTTGCTTCCACTTGGAGAAACAAAGCCTTTGACTCATCACAAGGCGAAATACCTGATCCAAGTGTCAATTTTGGAAGATTCCAAAGCTATGACTCACTCTGCCACATGTCCAAACTCGCCCAACGCAGGTGGGCTTTGTTCTGCCTGCTTTGCAACGCAGGTACACCATGGAGCAGTTGTGTTTCAGCGCAGAAACCCAGTGGAGCACCTGATTTGATTTCAGGATTGCTTGTTTTTGAGTGTTTTCAGGTGGAGAACTGATCTGAGAGCTGTTGGTTTGCTGACCTTGTTCCTCTAGGGGTAGGAACATCATGTTTAGGGAACTTTGGATCCCTTGGATTATTGACAATTCATGCTTGTTGTTGTAAGGCACAAAATTGTCTATAACAGATGCCCCCTAAAGTATGAGGTCGTTTATCGGGTGAAATGCTTTATTGAGAGGATCCGAAGTTCATTCAATCTGCTGAGAAGTGTCCTGTAATAAGATACAATGCAATACATTATTTTTCATACATTTTTCATGATCTAGCTGAGGCGGGCATTCCCATGCTCAGCTTTATAAATACATTTTGGTACATAGAACAGACGATCGTCTGATGCTAGACTGATAATTCTCTGCCGAATTTATCGTCCTTCACTGATAATTCTCTGCCGAATTTATCATCTTTTGAGAAGGATGATCATCTGTTGCAATGATGTACATATCAAATGTCTTTATGTCCTGAATATATATCGCAGCCCGGATGGATGAAACTAGATCCGGGGTCTTCAATCTCTTCCGATCTTCACTCGATGTACAAGTCGATCCATGTGAGAATTTCTTGAAGTCGAACATGGAAAGACATCGCTTGATTACCGGTCAATAATGTGAACCGTTAACAAGCGCGAGAGGAATCACCGATAAGGATGATGACCCTCAAGGTACGACAGTACAATCTACATGGTGGGAATAAAGGACTTGGCGTCGACCACCATGCAAAATCTTCTGGTCGAAGGTCATTGATGTATACCTGTCGCCGGAAGTGAGAAACTTGCCATTGAGGCATGCAAGCTTCAAAGTACTGAGGGGGGTGTTCCTAGATCAACTCCTTGGATAATGAGCTGATGTCGACAAGGAGCGATCCGTCAAAGGAGGGCCTTAATGAATCCCACATCAGTGACACGGAACGGAGCTAGTGATTGTGATGAGGTGAAAACAAACTGTGATGTATGATTCAGGGTGGCGGTCATGAAGTGGATGAAGGATAATGTATGGCAGTGGGTGGAACAGGGTTGACTCTTTACAGAACCACATCTCTTGAACATATAACGACACTGATGTGATGGATTGGTAGCATTACCCCAATTGTGGATGGTGTGGCGAGGACCATGATTCTGCGACCGGTGAATGAAACAACCCAACCCGATGCGGACGGAGGACAAAGTGTCATGTTCAAGAGCGACTTGCTACCATTAATGCTGTGAGGTTCTCCCAATTTTTCCCCAGTCATTGCTGACCAGTACCTCTTTATTTTTGTCAAGCTTGAGGAGGATAACATATGCTTGTTCTATAACCTGCCCTTCGGGCAAGCCCATCGCTATGTTTTAACGAGCCTAGCGATAGGGAAACTCGTTCTCGTCTAAAGACAAGTTTGTCGCTATTTAATCATTTTAACGAGTCTAACGACAAGGAAAACTTGGTCCTTTTCATTTTTAGAGAGTCTGAAAAGGTACGAAAAGTTAACTCCAAAATTCCTTTTTCGTCATCTAATCCCTTAAGTCCGAAAAAGTATAAAACAATACAGAAGGGATGAATTTTCGGTTGCTTTAACGAGCCGAACAAAACAAGCGCTCGATCTTTTTGTGCAATAATCCCTCAGGTCCAAAAAGATTAAAATCTAGAGGAGGGATAGCTTTCCGGTCGCTTTAACGAGCTGGAAGGCCAAAACTCGGCAAACTTTTCATATTTTACGACTCAGTGAAAAGAGCTCAAAGAAGACTCGTCTTTTGAGGAGCGAGTGATGAACAAGGATAGCAGCAGATTCCAGGTACAGGTTGGAATTCTCCAATCACGGCAGTGTCACAAGGATGGCTAAATGAAATCACTCTTCGCAGCTGTTCCTCAAAATGGGTAAACAAACATATGGAGGTGAACGATTGGCCAAATGAACAGATGGAGGTGATGGCATATAAACACGACCAAGGGATTTTAATATGGCTTTCAAAGGTTACATTTCTCGAGGTTGTTTACCGGTTCATTTTTTATGCGTGAGCTTGAACTGCTTTAGGGAAAGATTGCTCACAATCTACGTTTATTTTTTAACGAGCATGAACTTCTGCACAAAAACTGCTCGATGATTGCTTTTATTTTTTAACGAGCATGAACATTGCTAAAACTGCTCGATTCTTGTGTTTATTTTTTAACGAGCATGAACACTGCTAAAACTGCTCGATTATACCAGTTTTAATACAAGGAATGCTTTAGGTGAGGTAATCTTATTTAAGGAGCGATACCTCACTAATTACTCCAACTTGGCAGGTTTTAACTTTTGCCCTTCATCCTTTCTTTATGTAAGCTGGAAACGGCTAATCCTACGGGTTTAACGGGTTAGAAGGACCTAAAAATTTAAAAAATAAATAGTCGTCCCATGCTTGCATTCCAAAAGGTTTGCATGCCCCCAGGTATAAAGTATAATTTCGAGATTCTGCCATCTCTTACTTATTATCCGAAAAATGGTTTTGTTTGCTGCCGCAAACTAAACTCTCTTTTCGGCGATGTCTATCATTAGGTTGCTAAGGATGGTGACTACTTGTTGCAGCAATTTCATCTCTTTCTTTGAAGACTGCCCCTAATCCTTCAAAACAGCTTGTTTTAATGGGTGAGGCTTGACATTCAAAGATGGTGGCTTCTTGCTGCTACAAATAGACCCCCTCCTTAGGAGAGCCCACCTCTTTAGACAAAGGGAGCGACCGCTTCGCCCACATAACTTTGACAAAACAATTTTATCCTAGAACAACCCTCCCTTCCACTGCCGGACGGGGTACGGACTAGTCCATTCTTCTGCGGAAATTAACTTTATATCCAAGGTTTTCTCTGCCCAAGGCAGGCCAGGGTGCATGCCCCCTGGGTCCCAGTTCTTTCTTTCTGAATTACTCGCATTCATCGGGAAGTAGAACCGGAGGCGGTGGCATTCCTTGAGTGAATAAACCGTTAAGGGATGGTATTTGACTATTTGCAATGTGTGATCCTGGAAATGAAAGTTGGTCTACGAGCTGGACCATTCTTCCTTCGTGCGGAAAACACATGACTCTAAAGAGTGAGGACACTATTGCCTCCATGCAATATATATAGTCTCGTCCAAGGAGTAAGTTATATGCCAAGGGTCCCTGGACGACCATGATGTTCATGCGAACTGACTTCCCTTTCAATGTAAGCGGAACATTGGGGAGAATCCCTAACGGGTGACTGGTTCCTTTATCAAAACCTGATAGATTTCTCATCTCAGGTAAAAGCGCTGGGCAACCCAGTGCTTTCCAAGCAATAGAGGAAAGGATACTCACAGATGCCCCTTCATCAATGATAGTTCCAGCCATCACCATTCTGTAGATTTGGACTATGATTCTGAATGGGATACTGGCTGGTAACCGGGGTCTGCCTAGTTGATTCCAATCAAAGGATACAACTAGGTTGCTTGGTGGTGGGACCGAATATACGGCCGGATACGACCCTGACGATGTTCCTTCCTACGATAAAGGAATGGGCGCATTGCCCTAATGCTCATCAGAGTCTGTGTTGATGAAGAGAATATGGACGGTGTCATCCTTATCCTCTTCAGTGAGGGTGTCATTTGAAGACGGGTCTTCAATGACGGAGTCATTGGATGATGAAACCTCTGAAGGAAGAACCGGGTCAACTGCCGTTTCGACCTTTAGACTTTCGTCTGGTCTGGATTCAGTAGGTTTACTCTCAATGACTGACACTTTAGCTGACCACTTGGGCAGGTCAGCTGGATTTTCAACTATCGAGGGATTAGGCGCGAGTTTTTGGTATCCATGAGGAAGTCGTAACGGTGAAACCGGACGATCTTCTAAAACTCTCTTTGCCTCATCTAAGAATGGACATCGGTGGATGGCATGCTCGCCTTCACACAATACATAGGGTGATCTTGGTCTCCCTCTTCGTCCTTCACTCTCGCTAGTCGATGGACTGCAATCAACATGACTACCAGAGGTTGATGCTACCAGATTGTGCAACCTCGGGGACCAGTCCCTTAGTATCGGGGAATACAAGGACAATCACGATGGAAGTGGGTCCCTTCGCAAATGACACATGGCGATTTAGGCCCGGTCGGTGCAGTGTGTGGGTTTTTGTCAGCTGTCTTCTGCTTGCCCCCAGTCGCCTTCGCCATAGGCTCCTTCTGCTTCTTTTCTTTCTTCTTCTTTTCCTTCTTCTCCTTGGGAGGCTGACTTTTGCCAGTTCTACCTCGCGAAGATGAAGGATCAGAGGAAGTATTGTAAGAAGTGGAAGGCTGGTGGGTAGTCCTAGACTGGTCTGACTGTTGATTCGACTGCTCAGGATTAGTGGCGATCTGGACTACATTAGTTGAAAAGAGCCATACAGGTAGGCCAATTGTCAATCCTGGAAGTGACAATGTTGCCATATGAGGCGCACCAACATCTCCCCAAGAGGAGAAGGGATTCGGACTTCCGCCAAGGTTGCCTCCTTGGTTGGTGGGCTCCATACTTTTCAACTGAAAGATCAACGTGGGAATAACAGGTGATTTTGTTCCGCTTAAAATAAATTTTATTAACGATGCTTTTAGACACAAACTTGCTTTTTCATGTTTTAAGAGTCGAGAAAAAGCTAAAGATGACTCTAGTCGCCTTCGATGTTTTAACGAGCCCGAAGTGACAAATGCTCGGATTGACTTTTTCAGTTATAGAGTTTGAAAAAGGCCAAAAGAAACTGCTCTGGAGTTCTAGGCAGAGGGTGTGCCAAACTTTTCGCGAAACCACAGAATACGTTTTACGGTACGGGTGGTCGATCTTCGTGAATGCTGTGTTCACTGCATCGCGATCAGTAGGGCGGTCGACACGGCTTCCTATGGATAAAGGATAATTGCCTATAGGGGTCTCCCAATATATACTCGATGGTACGTGGGAGCACAAGTCCGTATTAGTGCCACCGACTCTCAGGAGGAATCACCCACCTTCGTAGAGATCGACAGTCACTATGTTTAACGACGCCGGAACACGTCTCTACCTAGACCTCTATATGTTTGCGTTATGTTACAAAGCGTTGTTATGTAAATTGGATTTATTTTAATGTTGATCTTGCTTAACAGTTTGCCTTTAAGGATCACCACGAGATGTATATAACAAATTCCTGAATGCAGTCTAAGATGAGAAGCAAACTTTTCAATCTTTCAACTTTGAAAACCTTAACTACTGAGGGAAAAGAAAGGCAAATCTTTTCGCACAGATCATAGAGCACACACTAAAATGCAAATTTTCCTAAATCGTCAAGCACACAGTCAAATGCAAAATGCACAATGCATGTATTTTCTTTTTCCCTTTCTTAATGTGGATGGATACAAAAAGAAAGTGGTTATATAACTTTGATTTCGATTTAAAGCGAAAGTAAACAAGCTTGTCCAAAATCAAAAGACACCTTAAGATTCACTTGCTTAATCACTGGAAATACATGAAATCAAACCAAACTAACGAAAGTAAAATGACTAATCAGCTATGGACAGCAAACAAGCTAACTCTTTAGACCAGCAAAACGCCTAACACAGGTTCAGATCTAAGAGGCCAAAAGCATGACTAGTTTACTTTTCGTTATGGGAAATTGTAAATGAGAAAGAAATACAAAGAACAAGTACAATTTCGTTATATAACAGAGGCGGAATAATGGCAAGTAATATTGGTTTCAAAACAGGTACAAGACTGACACTTAGCAGCAAAACTAAGTGAAAACAGGCAAGAGAAAAGAGGAAACCCCAAATGCACTAAGCAAATTTGGGTCAACGCAGGCTCTGCACAGTCAAACTGGCTCTCAGCGCAGGTAGCTAGTTCGGGACCTGCGTTGCAAAGCAGGTAGCCTGTGTACTACCTGCTTTGGAAAACGAGAGTTGCGTTTTCACAGTCTCCGGGTCATAATTTTCTCAAAAATGCACGGTTTTTGCTCAAATCAGAAGCATTCAGTCAAGTATACTCAAAGGGATGATTTAGAAGGTGCAAAGCTATCACTAAGAGCTTACAAGGATCTTTGTAGATCAGCTCTTCAAATCATGAATCTGCTCAGAAAATGAGCAAGAGTAGCTGCCCCTCTACTTCGCTTTTGATATAGTCAAAAGCTTTTCGATTCGGTACTCTTTGGTTCAGGATATGAATAGCAAAGATACTACAAACACAATCAAACGGATACGATCCCCAGCGGAGTCGCCAGTTTGTTGTAGGGAAAAGTATCCGACTCGGATGACCCTAACCCACTCTAAGGGTGATAGTTCCTTAGCAACAACTGTAAAGCAAACTACTGAAGGTTTTCTTCTTTATGAAAGCAAAAGAGAATGGAGGAAGCACTAACCGTTGCCTTGCGCTTAATGTCGAATCCAAACTCTCCTCTTTGGCCGCTTGTTCCTAGCTCTTTGTCCTTCTGCTCGCCCAGCTGCAATGAGATCCTGCAGAATGACAAAGAAGGAAACTACAAGAGGCATGCAATCATAACTGGTTCATGGATTAGTGTAAACCAAACATGCAATCATCACAATATATAATTGAACAAAAGCACATAGAAGAACCTCAATAGCTTTTATTAATGAAGAAATAAAGGTTCTGAGAGGATTACAACCATTGTAGGCTCCAACCCAGCAACACCTCCCAGCAGAAAGAATTGCTCTTCTTCACCTCTCTCAAACAATCACCCAATAACTCAAGAATGAAACCAACAACATATCAATACTTTGCACCAAATTCCAGCCTCCTGAGCTCATAGGAGAGAGCTCAATATATAGATGAATTGAGAAAGGATGAGTCAGCTTGCAACTGATGTGTAGCTGCCTTGTGTCCTCTCTCTCTTCAGTTAATCTTTAGTTGATCTTCAGTTCTTGAGTCCACTTGGTGAACCTTGCTTCCACTTGGAGAAACAAAGCCTTTGACTCATCACAAGGCGAAATACCTGATCCAAGTGTCAATTTTGGAAGATTCCAAAGCTATGACTCACTCTGCCACATGTCCAAACTCGCCCAACGCAGGTGGGCTTTGTTCTGCTTGCTTTGCAACGTAGGTACACCATGGAGCAGTTGTGTTTCAGCGCAGAAACCCAGTGGAGCACCTGCTTTGATTTCAGGATTGCTTGTTTTTGAGTGTTTTCAGGTGGAGAACTGATCTGAGAGCTGTTGGTTTGCTGACCTTGTTCCTCTAGGGGTAGGAACATCATGTTTAGGGAACTTTGGATCCCTTGGATTATTGACAATTCATGCTTGTTGCTGTAAGGCACAAAATTGTCTATAACACGGGTTATGGAACGAGTAGAAGTTATGATAAGTGGCCCTGGTCGAGGGAGAGACACAGCATTACGAACCATTCGTAGAAGTGGCATACTATTAAGTTTGTACGTGACGTAACCCCTATGCCACATAATGGATGTAGACCTCCCAAAAAGAGACGTGTGTAAGAATTGAATGAATTTCAAGAGAAAGAAATGATTTAATGATCTGATCAAATATTCTTGGTATGATTCGAGATGAAATCTCAGTCTCTATTCAGACACTATGATGGAAATGCATCGAATCCAAAGCATAAAATAAGCGTCTTCATTATGGCCATTTTGCTCTATCCCCGCTTTGCAAAGGCCGAGCCGATACAATAGGCATCGCAATGCGAAGAGCTTTACTTGGAGAAGTAGAAGGAACATGTATCACACGTGTAAAATTAGAGAACATAAAACATGAATATTCCGCGATAATAGGTATTGAAGAATTAGTACATGACATTTTGATGAATCTAAAAGAAATTGTATTTAGAAGTGACTCATACGGAATTTGAGAAGCTTCTATTTATATTGTTGGACCCAGAAATGTAACTGCTCAAGATATCATATTACCACCTTCTGTGAAAATAATTGATACTACACAACATATAGCTAGACTTACTAAATCAATTACTTCTGATATCAGGTTACAAATTGAAAAAAATCGTGGATATATTATACATAGTCCAAATAATTATCAGGACATAATTTTTCCTATAGATGCTATTTTTATGCCTGTTCGCGATGCAAATTATAGTATTCATTCCTATGGGAGCGGAAATGAAATACGAGAAGTCCTTTTCCTGGAAATATGGAAAAATGGGGGGTTAACTCCTAGGGAGGCACTTTACGAAGCTTCTCGAAATTTGATCGACTTATTTATTCCCTTCCTACATGGAGAGGAACAGAACATCGATGGAATGAACAATAAAAGAGGGTTTAATATGCTTCCCTTCCCCCTTTCGCACGTATTGACTGATACGGGGGAAACGAAAGAAAAAATAGCATTTCAACTTATTTTCATTGACCAATTAGAGTTACCCCCCAAAACCTATAACTCCCTCAGAAGAGCCAATATACATACATTATTGGACCTCTTAAATTACAGTCGAGAAGATCTAATGAGAATTGAACACTTCGGGAAGGAATCTGTCGAACAGGTATTGGAAGTTCTACAAAAACGTTTTGCAATTGATCCACCAAGGAATTAGTTTCGGGTTCATAAAATGGTTGGTTTCATTTCATCTCTTCATTTCCTTTCCCCAAGTTCTTTTGGAGAGTCATGAGAATCTTTGACATATCTCTCTTTCGTGGAATATTCGAAAGAAATATCTGACAAGATGGGTATATATAGGGAGATATAATTTGTCTTAAAGCAAATACTCCCTAGATATATGAATAAAAAAATTGAAATATTTTTATATTTGACAGTTGGATCAAATTGGAAAAGACCTAAAGTTAAAGATTCATCAATAGGCAATGCTGCCCCAATACCTAACCAAAGGGCTACTGCAGTACCGATCAAGGGTACTGTTGTAGCTACTGGACGACGAAATGGATTCTGAAATTGATTCACATTCTCTAGAAAAAGGCACCGTCAATGATCCCGCGAGTACTGAGCCCATTAAAAGGACACCTAATAATTTGTTAGGTACTGTACGAAGTATTTGGAATATAGGGAAAAAATACCATTCGGGCAATATCTCCCAAGGAGTTGCAAATGGATTTGCTGGTTCACCAATCATTGATGGTTCTAGAACTGCTAAACCTATTGTACATGCAATAATACCTAAAATTACTACTGGAAAAATATATGAATATCATTGGGCCAAGCGGGCTCTCCATAATAATTATGTTCCATACCTTTAGCTAATTTAGCCCTTAATATAGGATCATTTAGGTCATGTTTCTTTTTTATTGGGATAAGTAGATCTTTATGGATCTATCCCCTGAAAGAACCGGACATGCCAATTCTTATCATCCGGCTCGAACAATAACTGGAGGAAGTATATATCACTTATTTTTCCCGTGATGGAAGATAAATTGGAAAAATAGGAACTAATAATGTCTATGATCATCCATCATTGGTCATTTTATTATTCTAGTTAAATGCTCATGACCCAAGTAAGCTCACAAATTCGATCATGATCGATATGCCTTTTGGACCATCTTAGTCCTTGTAATTTGTGTTTATCACCACGAATA
Organism: Pinus tabuliformis; assembly: GCA_031772625.1. Taxonomy (NCBI): domain Eukaryota; kingdom Viridiplantae; phylum Streptophyta; class Pinopsida; order Pinales; family Pinaceae; genus Pinus; species Pinus tabuliformis. The sequence goes on from CM062817.1 coordinate 870,817,900, forward strand.
GACCTCAAAAGTTTTTTAGCATACAAGGTATTGAATTGTTATTGATCCGGCCTCTCTCCTTCCCTAGATCCCTTCTTTCACTCCAATAGTTTTCCCATCGAAATGGATGCAAGGGAAATGGATGCATTTTCACACTATGAAAAGGAGAAGTAAAGTCATATAGTCAAATTATTGAATATATGAAAATATTGTCCCATTGTCCGGATCTCACGAAGCCCTTCCTAATTCGGATTTGGTCATAGAAATAATTCTCTTGGAACGGAACAAACTGATCAATGCCTTTCCACCGAGGTGCTAATCTTCCTATTTCTGATAAGGAAATTGGGACAGAGACACATTTTATCAGATATATTTATGTGGTAGATCGGAGAAAGTATCTGCATGGCCTATTCAATAGTTGAAGTCACACAATCCCATAATCCATCTTCTCTATCTAAGAATCTACTCCAATTATTTGTTTGTATTGGATGAATAATACTCCAAAATTGAAAGGAGAAATCCGAAGACCATATTTTCTATGGATATTTCCATTTTTGAATAAGAAATATTCCTGGTGATGATATATTACTGTCGTTATTCTTTTTTTCTCAGAAGAAAAATCATAATATTTTATATTCAGGAAATATAAAAAACTGTATACATATCAAAATCTATGATAATGAGCTGTAAACAAACAGCATGACTGGCTGTTGCGACAGCATATAAACCTCTGTAACCATTCATGATAAAGCCAGCAAAAAGGACGAGCCACCTGCAGCCGATCTAAGGGTAACAAAAAGTCTGAGTGCCATCATCATCTTTTCAGAGCGTTTCATATCAATCAAAAAACGCTATTGTAAACATTTAAACAGAGCCGCATGCAAAAAATCTATAGAAACACTACATAGTGTGAAACAGGACCCAATAGACGAAAAATAGAAACAGATCAGACCCTGGTTTTAATCTGTGGAGGGCATATGGCGCGTGATTGAGATGAGGACGAAATCGAGGGGCTTCCTGTAATTCTGAAAAATGCATGAGTTGCGCCACTTCCATAGGAACCAACAAGTGAGGATAAAAAGAGAGCGCCAGGACGGATTCTTCGCGCTCCACCAATTGAAAGCATCCTGAACAGATAAAAAAACTTGATGAGGAAAGCCATAAATTAAAGATAATTCATACCAGATTGATGATGAATCGGCACAACTGAAGAACATGTGCGAGTTGGATTCAGCTTCCGAAAGGCACATTTGACATCTGCCCGAGCCCTGCCACCCCTTTCTTTGAAGAACTTCCCAGGTGAGGTTTCTGTTGGAGAAGATGAGCCATGTGAAGAGGATCATTTTGAGCGGGCATGCAGCCTTCCATAATTTAAGTGGAAAGATAGGGGAGGAGGGCGTGAGGCCAGATAGGATTGCAGCATAGATCTCTCGGACGGCAGTGGGCTGAGAAGAATTCTGAAGGGACCAGATAAGAACATCCTTTGGTCCCGTTTGAGTGAGGCCTTTTAATGTGAAACTGTTTATAGCTGATGTCCATAGCGGCCGAAGAGAGAGGGGCATAAATAATTCCGCTGCGTCCTTCCAAATGGGGGATTGAGATAACCAAGATTTAATTAATTTATCCCATGTGAAATAGCCCCTGGAGAGAAAAAAGGAAATCAGGGCAGAGGGGATCGACGATTCCAATTTGAGCGCCGTCTTATCAATACCGATGAAAATGCTAGATCCCGAGCCAAAATTCCATCTCAAATTTGAAAAGAAAAGATCCTAAATCTTTCTGAAACTTTGCCAGATGGGGGAGCCACTTCTTATACCCAGAGAGCGCCTTCGAAACCAAAAAATCAAGCTTTTCCCTTTGAGGTAACGTTGGTTAATGAAAGAGCTCCATAGACATTTCCCAAAAATGCCTCGGAGAAGGGATTTGCACAGCAGGGCTCTGCCGAAAGAAGGCATGTGCAAAACGCCCCAGCCACCCGCCTTCTTCAGCCTAGAAATGCGATCCCATTTAACCAGATGGATCTTGGATTGAAATGGTCGACCGCTCCATAAAAAGGTGGCCGCCAGAGTGGCCATTTTACTAGTAATGGAGATAGGAATAAGGAAGAGATGACTCCAATACACCGCCAATTGAGAAAGAACGGACTGCACCAAAATATATCTGCCAGCCAGGGATAAAAACCACATTTCCCAGCAAGAGATTTTATTATAAAAACGCTCAATCAACCACAGCCAATCCCGAGCACGATAACCTTTTGATTTTAGATGGAATCCAAGGTATTTGAACCCGTCCTTTATCAAAGCAAGATTTATGCCAAAAAGAGCAGCGATCCATTTTGCCAATTCCGGATTTGAATCATTATGATAGATCGTGGACTTGCCTTTGTTGATGGAGAGGCCCGAAGCAGATTGAAATTTTTTGAATATCTCATAAAGGCAGATCCATGAAGATTTGCATAACATCGCGAAAAGGAGAATGTCATCAACAAAAAGGTTGTGTGAGAGAGAAACGTCCTTGCAGATCTTGATCGGCTTGCACCTCCCCTCCTGAACTGCCAGGTTAATCTGAGAGCTGAGAGAATTCATCACTAATATAAAGAGAAGAGGAGAAAGAGGGCACCCCTGACGGAGCCCCCTTTCTGCTGAAAAGAAAGAAGATGGAATGCCATTAATGAGAACAGAGAATTGGATGCTTTCAACACACGCCATAATCCATTTGATAGCTTATTTTCAATCTATCTTTCCTCTCTATAAAGGACCTGGAATACCCTACTTACGGATCATTAGAAAGTGCATTGGCATAAATACAACAGTAAGAAGGGGTAATATGAAAGTGTGTAAACTATAAAAACGAGTCAAGGTAGATTGACCCACACTAACACTTCCGCGTAATAGTTCTACCAGAGGAGATCCTATTACAAGAATAGCCTCATGCACACTAGTCACAATTTTCACTGCCCAATAACCAATTTGATCCCAGGGCAAAGAATAACCAGTTACACCGAAAGATACGGTCAACACAGCCAAAATTACACCTGTGACCCAAGTTAATTCACGGGGTTTTTTGAATCCACCTGTGAGATAAACACGGAATACGTGCAGGATCATCATTAGAACCATCATACTTGCCGACCAAAGATGAATTGATCGGATTAACCAACCAAAGTTAACTTTGGTCATTAGGTATTGAACAGAGGCAAAAGCTTCTGTAACGGTCAGACGATAGTAAAAAGTCATAGCAAAACCAGTAGCTACTTGTACTAAAAAACAAGTGTGATCCCCCCTAGACAATAAAATATATTGACATGAGGAGGAACATATTTACTGGTGATATCATCTGCAATCGCCTGAATCTCGAGACGCTCTTCGAACCGATCATATACTTTATTGGGATAGGTAAACTGAAATTCCCCCTCTGAAAACCGTACATGAGAATTTCCCTTCATACAGCTTGAATAAGAACATGCAAATGCTTTTGGACACGAATAAATAAATTTGGGAAAAGAGATACTTGAGGGTTCGTTGCCTGACCGGCTGGAGAAATGAAGATCATTCGAAACAATCCAACATTTCTATTAGAAGACTCTATAGTGCCAAAATTTCAAGTCAGCTCATCCCTATGATAAATCACTATAGGCCCTTTGAACGATCCTTTACCCTATTCGTGTGATATCAGTTCCCTAGAAAAGAACTAATATAGACGATTTATAGGAATTATCTTGTTGAGATCTCAATAGATGAATCAATCCAAACCTCAGATTTCAATTAGACCCCGATGATTTTATCAAATCCCCAAAAGGTTCTCTGGGTAATAACCTTTTCATTTTCGCTCATTCGACGAAATATGCTAACTAAGAGAAATCAGATACTATATCATTCTTTGGTCACTTTCAGCATGATTATGAGAGGGGATAGATCCTTCGATTTATTATAGGAAATACCTCTTTCAATTTCTTTATTGGAAGTCTGGTGACGAGGAAATGATAGGTACAAACCATATTTCAGATCTTCCGGAACATATTTATGATAGACCTTGTGCTCTAGAGATTCAATATTCTAGAAATGAAATATCCAACGAGGTAGGACCATCTTGATGAAGATAACAGATCGGTCTTCTGTACTATAAATATGGATCGATTTCAACAAGTCGCACACCCATATTCCAAAAATCCTTAGAGAAAAGCAATTACACGATCAAACTATTGGAACAAGATAAGCTAAAAACTCAAAGCCACTATTTGGTCTGGGTTTGAATCCCTCAGTTCTTTTTTTTTTCTTCAAGAGCTCACCAAGTGAATTTTAGAGTTCCTCAGCCCCAACTAACCGGAATCCCATCCAATAAAACAGAAGAATTATAAATCTCCAAGATAATAGATAGGAATACTGCAAATAGAGCCATTGCAAAACCCATAAGAGGAGTAGTTCCCCATCTAGGAGCTACTTTACCATATTCTAAATTAAGCGGTTTTAAGGTCGTTCCTACAAGGGTTTCTTTTCGCGTGGTTTTGGAGGTATCATCAATGGTCTGTGTAGCCATATAAACTATTGTATTGGTTGAGATATGTTAACTTTGTTATTATATGGTAAACATACCATGATATTGGAATCACCTAATAATGGAAACTGCAACCTTAGTCACCATCTCCATATCTTCTTTACTTGTAAGCTTTATTGGTTATGCCCTATACACCGCCTTTGGGCAACCTTCTAAACAACTTATGGATCCTTTTGAGGATCACGAGGACTAATTGAAAGAATGACCTTCCCTATAGGGAAGGTCATTCTTTCTTTTATGGGAGAGAAAGAATGACGATTTGGAGAAGAAAAATTATTTTCCCCCTTTAGTCGGAAGTTTGGGTGGTTCTCAGAAGAAAATAGCGAAAAATATTATCCCTAGGGTCGATACCATTAGGAATGTATAAACCAATGCTTCCATAGATTTGATTTGATCGTAATTTACAATATGGAGATAGCTTTCGTACTAATATTTATTAGAGAAGAGATAGGAGCAATATCATACCACTTGTCTTTTAGTAGTTGGATCTCCCAGTTTTTGGAATGCTCCAAATTCTACTCGAGCATCCAGATCCGAGTCGATACCGGCAAAAACATCTCTGAATAAGGTCTTAGCACCATGCCAAATGTGTCCAGAAAAGAAAAGGAGAGCAAATTTAGCATGTCCAAAAGTAAACCAAGCCCTTGGACTACTACGAAAAACACCATCAGATTTTAGAGTAGCACGATCTAATTCAAAAATTTCACCTAATTGAGCACGTCTAGCTTATTTTTTAACTATAGCAGGATCACCAAAACTGACCCTGTCAAGTCCACCACCATAGAACTCAACAGTTACACCTACTTGTTCAACACTATACTTTGATTCTGCCCTCCTAAAAGGAACATCGGCTTTCACAATTCCTTCTTTGTCCACCAGAACTACTGGAAATGTTTCAAAAAAGGTAGGCATACGACGTATAAAAAGCTCATTTCCCTCCTTGTCTTTGAAGATAGGGTGTCCTAACCAACCAACAACTAGTCCATCTCCATTTTCCATTGCACCTGCTCTGAATAACCCCCCCTTAGCTGGATTACTACCAATGTAATCATAAAAAGCGAGTTTCTCGGGAATTTTGGACCAAGCTTCTGATAGGCTTAAAATTTCGGCCAGACCGGCATGAACTCGTCGATCTATTTCTTGTTGGAAGTATCCCTGATCCCACTGGTAACGAGTGGGACCGAATAATTTGACCGGCAACAACAATGAAAGCTGCAAAAAACACAACAACAACAACACTACTGGATAGGACCGTTTCAATATTCCCCATGCGTAATCCTACGTATAAACATTGGGGAAGACGAACACTGAGATGGAATAGACCTGCTAATATACCCAAAATACCCGCTGCTATATGATGAGAAGCTATACCTCCTAGAACAAAAGGATCAAAACCTTCAGCTCCCCATTCTGGATCCACTGGTTGTATTTTTCCAGTTAGTCCATAAGGATCAGACACCCATATCCCAGGACCATACAAACCCGTTACATGAAATGATCCAAATCTGAAACAAGCTACTCTTGAGAGGAATAAATGAATTCCAAATACTTTTGGCAAATCTAAACAACGTTTTCCCGTACATTCATCATAGAATATGTCTAGATCCCAATATACCCAATGCCAGATAGCTGCCAAAAAGCACAGGCCAGAAAACATGATATGAGCCCCGGGCACACCTTCATAACTCCAAATACCGGGATTAATTACAGTTTCTCTGTTGATTTTCCATCCACTCCATGAATCCTTTATTCCCAAACGAGTCATAAAAGGTATAACGAACATACCTTGTCTCCACATTCGATCAAGAACAAGATCGGATGGATCAAAAACTGCTAATTCGTACAGAGTCATTGAACCAGCCCAACCAACAACTAGAGCTGTATGCATTATATGTACAGAAATTAACCGTCCAGGATCATTCAATACAATGGTATGAAAGTGATACCAAGGCAAACCCATGAAAACACCCCTTTATTGGAAAAAGTAGACACTATGTAACTTTCTCACATTGGATTGGAAGAGATCATGTTATCGAGCTAGACTCGGATCATCTCGAAAGTGAACATCTATTCACTTGGACATTGCTAATGATGGAACAGGTTTGAAACAATTTTGTTCATACATAATAGCAGGGAGAGGCAAAGATATTTTATCGTTTGTATGTACCAATACACAATGTAGGGATTGGTCCCATTTATATTGATAAAAAAAGAGGAAAGAAACGAGATATTCTAATCCTTCCATTCGTTCATGAACGATACCTTTGCAATTTATGGACTAAGTCAAATATAATTTTTGATGAAAAATATCATTTTTCTACTAAAGAGTGGAGCTATTACTGTTCCATAAACAATAATACTTTACTGCGGGAAAAAATAAAATACTGAGTTCAAATGCTCAGTCAAAATGATAACTTTATCATTTTGTGCTATGCAATGAAAAAAAAGGTCAAAATAGGAAGTCTCTAGGTTAATGGGCCTTTTCCGTTCTGTAGAAAGATTTGGGGTTATTCGTTTTCAGGATCAATAGTGGACAAATGGAGAGAGAGGGATTCGAACCCTCGGTATGGATGATCCGTACTAGGGATTAGCAATCCGCCGCTTTGGTCCGCTCAACCATCTCTCCAAGATGGAAGAGTTCATGTGTAACAAAATGAATGGTGGAGTAAAGGTGTATACCATAGTATGTACAAATTGTATCAACAATATAATGAATATTGCCATTATTCAGTTGGATAAAGAACAATCTAGTCAATCGTATTGTTCATTTCGTTAAAAATAGTTCTGTATGACTGATTTTTTCTGCTTTTCTTGGCCGATGGCCAAGCCAAGAAAAGCAGAAAAAATCAGTCATACAGTGCTTAACCTAATTTGAGAGCTAGAATACCTGCTGTAAAAGCAAGAAAAAAAGCTATCAAAAATTGAACCTCTATTACCATATCTTCATTCCCTCCCCAATTAGTTTGATTAAATGCGTTACATGGATTAGTCCATTTATTTCTCTCTAGTATCAAATTTTATTATCTAGATATTGAAGGGTTCTCTATCTATTTAAGGTTCTCTATTTATTTTATGTATTATTGTAAAGATATCAGTTGCTCAAGGCCATAGGTTCCTGATCAAAACTACACCAATGGGTAGGAGTTCAAAGAAGACAAAATAGAAGAAAAGTGATTGATCCCGACAACATTTTATTCATACATTCAGTCGATGGAGGGTGAAAGAAAACCAAATGGATCTAGAAGTTATTGCGCAGCTCACTGTTCTGACTCTGATGGTTGTATCGGGCCCTTTAGTTATAGATAGATAGAGCTTTGGATGGATCATAGATCCATCCAAATATCCTTTAACTATTTAAGTTGATAATGTAACGAATAAAACCCACCTGTATCACTAAACTATACACGCCACAATCCCATTGACGGATATTCCGTCACTTCTTTCCTTCCACATTTGAATCCAAATTCCGGAATTCCTTAATTCTCTCTCTTCTATTTCCGAGAGAGAAGAAAGGATTCTATCCATTCTAGTTTTAGAAATTCTAGGTTGTTCTTTCTCTTTATCAAGGATTTTTTTTTGCTCAACTCCTCTAATCTTCTAATTGAATTCTTTCTAATTCATTTTAGAAAGATCTTCCTCTTCGAGGAAGAAAAAGAGCCATAAACTGGAATGGCTCCATATTCTTAGCTCTCAATCTTTGTTGATATCTTATAGTAATCACATCTTGAGGTTTGCAAGGGTAACTTGGTATATCTACCATATGGTCATTGACCCGGATATGTCCATGATTCACTAATTGTCTAGCTCCAGGAATGGTGGGAGCCATACCCAATCGAAAAGGAATATTATCCAAACACATTTCAAGTAATTGCAATAGGACCTGACCCGTTGAGCCTTTGGCTCTTCTAGAAATACGAACATATTTAAGCAAATGCTCTCAGGCATAACTTGTCTCCATCCACTTCGTATTAGCTCAGTCCGGAGTTTCGAGTATAGCGATCCTTACCCTATAAGCTACTATAATATATGTTCTCAATTCGATATCTATAAAGATAGATGGATCATCCATATCCAACTTGTTGTCCATCTACCATAGTAGAATCACTCATTCATATATGATGAGGGGGCCCTTTTAACTCAACGGTAGAGTAACGCCATGGTAAGGCGTAAGTCATCGGTTCAAGTCCGATAAAGGGCTCATGTTTCCCACAAAGAAAGGGGGCTCAGGTGTCCATTTCTATTACATAGATAGAAATATTTTCACCGAAATATGAAAATGACAACAAATCGGATTCGGATCCAGTCTGCTTTTTATCTTCTTTTATGAGGTAACGACGGGAATTGAACCCGCGCGTGGTGGATTCAAAATCCACTACCTTGGTCCACTTGGTTACGTCTGCCCCGGAAAAAACCAATTTATCTATCTACAGTCATTTCTTCCAAGAATAAAAAACGAGCTAATGTTTGTTCTTATGTGGGTCGGTGACCTCTGATAGGGGATCAAAGCAAGATAGATGACTAACTCTCAACTCTCGCACAAGTTGTATGGCTTATTATCAAATATGTGATAAATATGAAGTATTTTGTATTTCTCCTGGAGAAATGTCCCAATCCCATCTTCCCTTCATTCTTTTGAACGTGAAAGAAGAATCTTTCTTCTTTCGATCGATCCTTTGTCTATTCACTCATGGGCGATAATTATTGTTTTTCCCTATTAGATTTTAGTTTTCAACTAACATAGTTTTGCGGATTGGTTTGGTAGATCCCACGTTATTCTAGTTGTAACGAACGAGCCATAACCATTAAAATGGTTCGGTGTAAATGGAATAGATCGAGATCTATCTCGATATTTATTGTATGTTTTATCTTGATACTAAGATCTTGTCCATCTGAACAACTCTGGACAGGGTATTTGATCGGAGAGTCATTGTTTAAAATGATCAAGGTTGTGGTTGTGTTGACAAGTTCGACCCTATTCGCTTATCATATATTCAGATTCGATGAATCTAGACCATTTGAACTTGTATCCTTCCTTCTCGTATTAGAAGGTATAGGGTTTTCCAATCTAGAAAATTTTGTTATCTTACATGCACGGTTAGGATACAATCAAGTTCTTTGTTATATTATTATGCAGGTTATGGGACAAAGATACAAATTTAAAGGCTCATCTACCGACAAAGATAGTGAACATTTGATGAATCAAATATAAATTTGATTGTTGTCTTTTAGTTAATTCGTTTGAAAGTTTAGGTCAAGCAAACAGAATTGGTAGGTGTCAATCGATCCGTGGAACGTATCAAATCTTTCACATATAAGTTCATTATGAGATGAGCCCACTCATCTCACAATGATATAAAATCATTTTGGGCAGAGCTATTGCCGAGTAGAGATCTATTTGTAACAGGGCAGAAAGCAGCTTCTTTTGGGTCGCTGTCCACATAATTTCTGGACAAGGGGTAATAGTTTCTTTCATTCGTCCCAACCCAACAGACTTCTTTATTCTATTGTTTGTTCCAGAACGCATTCCATGAAATATGTGTATTCTATAAAATAGTGGGGTAGATTAAAGCAAACGTTGGCCCAGATGTAGATCTAATATGCATAGCCGGTAGATTGCATTTTTGTGATATGTTACCAGAATGGAACTAGAGGCAAGGAAGAGTGTTTGTCCCAATATGAAAATCTTAGGTCTCAAAAACCATGTGATGATCTTAGGTGAAGAAAGAGAACGAACCAAAGGTTCACCTTTAGTTAGGATGGATCAACTCTAGAGAATTTCTCTGCCTAGGTATTCAGAATATCCGTCGTACTTGCCACTTCTATGGTTCAAAAATAGGCTTGATTTATCGCACATAACTTATTGTAGAGAATCCTACTTGATCAAGATCTTCGCCCCGATATTTAGCAAAGGGATAGATACATCCAGGATTTTTGATTGAACAGAAATTTTGTTTAACCCCAATGGAATGCGTTGCGTTTGGATGGAGCTAAAAGTCACATGTCCGATCGATACTTTGACTGCTCTATGGATTGCTTGGAACATATGATATTCGAGAGAACTCTCAAATTTTTCGAAGAAATAGCGATAAAAATAAAATAAAAATAGTTTATTGGTTTGATCATCTGGTATCAGATCAATATCGATCGATCCAAAATACTAATATGCTTGCTCTGGTCCAACGTTCCCATCCATCGATCTCGATAAGGACATGAGATTGATATTATATGAAAGACTTTTCAAGGCCAAGTCATAGGGACAAACTATGAGGGGACATATATAAATAGTATCACTTAGTGGAATGTATAGGGATATACGGGCTCGAACCGTAGACCTTCTCGGTAGAACATATCAAAGTTCTTATTATCAAAATAATTTGAACTGTTCCAAGAACCCAACATGCATTTTCTCGCATTGGGCTCTTTCCTTATATGGCTTCGTGTGCTCCAAATTCTTACCCTTCGGAAGAAATCCCAAAGTTATTCAAAAGGTTTCTTTGACGTAGGTCTGCCTTGCTCGGGCATAGATTGACTTAAATAGAGTCTCTTCTATCGCTCCAAAAGTAAAATATGACACTTCATACACCTACAAGTTCATAGAGCGAAAAGAATCTATTTTGAGGTCCCCGTATTATACTCATTATGCTTGGCATTGAACAGAGCTGGGATTGACCATATCAATTAGATCCGTAATTCGAATCAGATTGAACTTCATCTTTGTCATGCTATTGTTCCCCAGAGAAACAAATTTATAGAGTAAGAATATTTCACATAGAATCTATTTCGTGGATCGGACGAATCGATAAACTCTCCCGAAAACCATTGGCGCACGTGTAAACGAGGTGCTCTACCTTACTGAGCTATAGCCCTTCCTTGCCAGTCTTGGTGATACACTACTATACTAACCACATGGATCACTTTATGTCAAGGTAGATATTTCATGATCCAATATGTTCCAATAAGTTCGATCTATGCCAGGGACACATACATTGTCTATACATTTAATTCGATTTCGATTTAGAATCGTTTATAAATCCAACTCTACCTATGAGAATAAATGACCCACTTAACTCAGTGGTTAGAGTATTGCTTTCATATGGTGAGAGTCATTGGTTCAAATCCAATAGTAGGTAAACTTATTAGATGCCATCGAGTTTTCAATGGTATCTAATAAGTTTTACTCCACGTGTTTGGGTCGAGGTGAAACATTGAATCCATTTTTCAGATCATTATAGAAAATGTTAATTAGAGACGGGCGGGCTAGCATTGATAGCCTCTAATCGTGTTCTAGCCCTTTTTAGAGCTAAATTAGCCTCAATTGCTTGTCTTTTGCCTTCGGCTCAAGCTAAGTCAGCTTTAGCTATTCGAAAATTTTCCTGGGCTTCTTGGGGATCGATGTCAACATCTCTCTCTGAATTATTTACCAATATAGTGATTCTATCACTGTCTATCTTGGCGAAACTTCCCATCATAGCCATAGTGGACCACTGCCCATTGAGACGTATTTTCATAACTCCTATATCTACAGCTGCCACAAGTGAAGCATGATTGGGTAATACGCTAATTTGACCACTATTAGTAGATAGAATTATTTCTTTAACTTCTAAATCCCAAATGACTCGATTAGGAGACAGTACACGAAGATTTAGGGTCATTTTCAGAATTAACTTTCCATGTTGGAGTTTATAGCCTTCGCGGTAGCTTCATCAATATTACCCACCAAATAAAAAGACTGTTCGATAAGACCATCTAATTCTCCTGAAAGGATCATTTGAAAACCTCTAATTGTTTCCATGAGACCCACATATTTGTCCGGGGAACCTGTGAATACCTCTGCTACGAAAAAGGGTTGTGATAGGAAACGTTCAATTTTTATTGCTCTTGCCACGATTAAACGATCTTCCTCCGATAATTCATCCAGTCCAGGAATAGCTATAATGTCTTGAAGTTCCTTATAACGTTGTAAAGTTTGCTTAATCTCTTGTGCAGTTTCGTAATGTTCTTCGCCTACGATCCAAGGTTGGAGCATAGTCGATGTTGAATCTAAAGGATCCACTACTGGATAGATACACTTCGCAGCTAATCCTCTCGATAGTACAATAGTAGCATCTAAATGTGCAAATGTCGTAGCAGGAGCAGGGTCGGTCAAGTCGTTAGCAGGTACATAAACTGCTTGCATCGAGGTTATGGATCCCTTTTTTGTGGAAGTAATTCTCTCTTGCAAAGAACCCATTTCCGTGCTAAGAGTTGGCTGATAACCCACGGCGGAAGGCATTCTGCCTAATAGGGCGGATACCTCTAATCCCGCTTGGACAAAACAAAAGATGTTATCAATAAATATTAGTACGTCATGCTCATTGACATCTCGGAAATATTCGGCCATGGTTAGAGCAATTAAACTGACTCTCATGCGAGCTCCCGGTCGTTCATTCATCTGACCATAGACTAGAGCCACTTTTGATTCTGATATTTTTTTGTTCATCAATTACTCCCGATTCTTTCATTTCCATGTAAAGATCATTCTCTTCACGGGTACATTCTCCTACTCCTCCAAATACAGATACCCTCCATGAGCCTTAGCAATGTTGTTGATCAACTCCATAATGAGTATTGTTTTACCCACTCCAGCTCCTCCAAATAAACCAATTTTTCCCCCACGACGGTAAGGAGCCAAAAGATCTACTACTTTAATGCCTGTTTCGAAGATGGATAATTTTGTATCCAACTCTGTAAATGCGGGAGTAGGTCTATGAATAGGAGAAGTTATGCAAGCATCTACAGGACCCAAATTATTGACAGGTTCTCCAAGAACATTGAAAATTCGTCCGAGAGTAGCTCCACCAACTGGAACACTTAGAGGAGCTCCCGTGTCAATCACTCTCATTCCTCTCGTCAAATCCTGTAGCACTCATAGCTACAGCTCTAACCTTATGATTTCCTAATAATTTTTGTACCTCACAAGTAACCTGAATTTATTGATCGGATGTACCTTGACCCTTAACTATCAATGAATTGTAAATATTAGGCATATTACCTGGAGGAAAAGAGACATCCAATACTGGGCCAATGATTTGAGCAATACGTCCCACATTTTTTTCTACGCGTGCGGAAACCCCAAGAACAGGAGGATTTTTTCTCACACAAAAATGAAAATAATTTCCATGAAGAATATATAAATATGATTTTGCCAATATCATCAATAAAAAAAATGTTCCATATTGGGTCGATCAGACCAGTAAATAATAAATGGAAGTTACCACCTTGGTAAAATCCAACTTTATTGAAAAGTTTAAATTCATCCATATTTGGAATATGAAGTAGGTAGATGGATATGAATAAGGATCATGAGGAAGTCTTTGATTTATCTATAACTAGAACCAATTTATCCATAACTAAAACCAAAAATACTTCAAAATTATGTCCAGATCATCTGTGAAATATGAAACTTGATATTCATGACCTTTCTCTCATTGATCATTATCTCTTCTCTTCATACGCACATCTGTATATGTATTTTCGGACAATTCGCACCATTATGGTCAAAGGTCAATTCGGTTCCTTGATTTCATTCATGAACTAGTTTAACCACTGAAAGGTTCTCGGGTCAATCCATGGAGGAAGAACTTCAAGAGCAAATATTGGGTTGCGTCATACATAAAGAACATTATACAATGAGAGTGTATCTAGCACCCCAATAACGGACAACTTTTTGTAGGATATTTCTGTAAAAATTGATTGTTTACGTTTGGTCCATGTCGAGCAGACCTCGTCCTTGCGAGAAATAATTATTAATAAAGGAGGGACTTATGTCACCAAAAACAGAGACTAAAGCTAGTGTCGGATTCAAAGTTGGTGTTAAAGATTACAGATTAACTTATTATACTCTTGAATATCAGACCAAAGATATAGATATCTTGGCAGCATTCCGAGTAACTCCTCAACCCGGGGTGCCACCTGAAGAAGCGGGAGCAGTAGTAGCTGCTGAATCTTCTGCCGGTACATGGACCACTGTTTGGACCAATGGACTTACTAGTCTCGATCGTTACAAGGGGCGATGCTATGACATCGAGGCCGTTCCTGGAGAGGAGACTCAATTTATTGCCTATGTAGCTTACCCCTTAGACCTTTTCGAAGAAGGTTCTGTTACTAACTTGTTCACTTCCCTTGTAGGTAATGTATTTGGACTCAAGGCCCTACAGGCTCTACGTTTGGAACATTTGCAGATTCCCCCTTCTTATTCCAAAACTTTTTAGGGTCCACCTCATGGTATCCAAGTTGAAAGAGATAAATTGAACAAATATGGTCATCCTTTATTGGGATGTACTATCAAACCAAAATTGGGTCTATCAGCCAAAAACTATGATAGAGCAGTTTACGAATGTCTTCGTGGTGGACTCGATTTTACTAAGGATGATGAGAATGTAAATTCCCAACCATTCATGCGCTGGAGAGATCGTTTTGTCTTTTGTGCGGAAGCAATTAATAAGGCTCAGGCTGAGACGGGTGAAATTAAGGGACATTATTTGAATGCTACTGCAGGTACATGTGAAGAAATGATAACAAGGGCAATATTTTCAAGAGAATTGGGAGTTCCTATTATTATGCATGACTACCTGATGGGAGGTTTTACCGCAGATACTTCTTTGGCTCATTATTGTTGAGACAATGGCCTACTTCTTCACATTCACCGCGCGATGCATGCAGTTATTGACAGACAAAGAAATCATGGTATGCATTTCCGGGTACTGGCTAAAGCATTGCGTATGTCCGATGGAGATCATATTCACGCCGGTACTGTAGTAGGTAAAATTGAAGGGGAACGAGACGTAACTTTAGGGTTTGTTGATCTATTGCGTGATGATTTTATCGAAAAAGATCAAAGTCGTGGTATTTACTTCACTCAAGATTGGGTATCTATGCCAGGTGTTATGCCCATAGCTTCAAGAGGTATTCACATTTGGCATATGCCTGCTCTGACCGAGATCTTTGGGGATGATTCCATACTACAGTTTGGTGGGGGAACTTTGGGACATCCTTGGGGAAATGCACCTGGTGCAGTAGCTAATCAGGTTGCTCTAGAAGCTTGTGTACAAGCTCGTAATGAAGGACGTGATCTTTCTCGTGAAGGTAATGAAGTGATCCGTGAAGCTTGTAAATGGAGTCTTGAACTAGCTGTTGCTTGTGAAGTATGGAAGGAGATCAAATTTGAATTTGATGTGATTGATCGCTTGTAATCCAGTGACTTTCGTTCTACCAATCGGACTTGGCCCAATCTTTTACTACTACCCCAAATATTAGTCCAAATCGTGAGCGGAGATATGGGATTTTAGATATCAATATATGGAATTTCCATATATTAATATCTATATATCAATATCTATGTGGATATTGATATATAGATTTTTCCAAGGTTAAATATCTCAAACAAAGTTATTTATGAATTTTTTTTTGGGTCAAGCATTCGATAACGAATTCTTTTCATCCTTTACAATGATCTTATAGATCATTTGATAGGGTTGGTAGCTCAGTGGATCAGAGCTCATGGTTTCAGACCGTGAAGTCAAGGGTTCAATCCCTTCTAGCCCAAAAGATGTTGTATTTTAAATGAAAATTCCTTTCCATCGCGGTATAGGAGAGAATCTTTCTTTATAATAGAATAAAGTATTCTATCATAATCCCGGATCGATACTTCAGATTCCTAATTAATAATGAATGGAAATGATTTCTCAATGATTCATTCTACTATTGATTAATAATTTTCATCATTGTATTTATACTTATACGACTTCTCTTCATACAAAATAAGATAGGAAAAGTAACAATTTTCACCTTTATATGGAAGGAAAACTCTATGTCTATAAAGGAGTGGTTTGAAGACAAGCGTAAAATAACTGCATTACTAAAAAATTCGATCGAAAGGAATAGTAAGGATGCCAATGAGACGGAGAAAAACAAGAATAAAAGTATTGATTACGCTAAAATTAAGAAGTTATGGGCTCAATGCGATAATTGCGAGAAGTTGCTATATCTTAGATTCTTGAGAGAGAATCAAAGTGTTTGTAAAGAATGTGGATATTATCTGCAAATGAATAGTTAAGATAGAATAGAACTTCCAATTGATCGTGACACTTGGCGTCCTATGGATGAAGACATGTACACTCTAGATGTTCTTAAATTTTATTCTGAGAATGAACCTTCTCATTATGATAATCTTAATTCTGAGGATGAATCTTACAAGGATCATATCACTTTCTATCAAATAGAGACAGGTTTAACTGATGCTATTCAAACAGGCATAGGTCAATTAAATGGTCTTACTATCGCATTCGGTGTTATGGATTTTCAGTTCATGGGAGGTAGTATGGGCTCTGTAGTAGGTGAGAAAATAACTCGTCTGATCGAGCACGCTACCGCGGAATCTCTTCCATTAATTATGGTGTGTGCTTCCGGAGGAGCACGTATGCAAGAAGGAAGTTTTAGTTTAATGCAAATGGCTAAAATAGCTTCTGCATTATATATTCATCAGAAGGAGAAAAAGTTGTTATATATATCGATTCTGACGTCACCGACAACTGGTGGAGTGACTGCTAGTTTTGGCATGCTGGGAGATATTATTATTGCCGAACCTAAAGCGTACATTGCATTTGCAGGTAAAAGAGTAATCGAACAGACATTAGGTCAGAAAGCGATTGAATATTTTCAGGTGACTGAGCATTTATTTGGTCATGGTTTATTTGATCTGATCATTCCACGTAATCTCTGAAATATTTTGGTTTTACGTTTTACGGTCTTCCTTGTAAATAAAGAAAAAGAAAAAAATGAACGTTGAGTTTCCTTATCAGGAAAAAGGATCAAATCGATTTCCTTGAAACGGAAGTGACAGTGATACAGTTTCTTATCGCGGTGAAGGAGAGAATTGCTTTTCACCCCCTTCTTATTAACAATTTATGATCCTCGAGCCTATACTAACAATCCATATAGCCAATTCTCCGCTTTCAGAAATCAGAGAAATTTTGGTCAGGATTCATGTTCTTCCAGTAATTTACTTATATAGTAAGTGTTCTAATGGATCTCTATGTTGTAATATATAACTCATTGTTGAACTCATCGAGATCTTATTAAAAAAAATTGCCCCAACTGGAAATGCTTTTTTAGTATTTTCGGGAGAGACGGGGAAAGGAACAACGAACACTTGCATACATGTATTCTATGAAGAAGGACGAATGGGACTGCTTATTTGGTCCCATCACTTATTTGACCTTATAATTATTCTTTGTAATATGGATAAACATTTCATTGATTAAGTAACGTACTCTTTCTATGATAATTCCTAACCTACTCCCTATCCTACCCTCTATTTTGGTGCCTTTAGTCGGCTTATTACTTCTGGAAATTACAATGGTTCTTTCTCATCTGTATATTCAGAATGACGAGATTTTATGAATCTTATCAAATCAGATTTAATAAATGAGTTTAGATCTTTCAATTGCAGAACAGATAGGATATCTATATCTATTTTATATGTTATAAGATAGAACTCTTATAGACACAAAATAGATATAAATATCCAAATTATATATATATATATATATATATATATATATATATATATATATATGAATATGGATATTTATTCATATTCATATACATATACAGATAGGATCTACACATATGTCAATAAATAGGTATGGGTCAATAAGTTAATGTGGTCGGTTTTCTTTTTTCATACGGTATAGATATCTATTCCAGGAGATATTTATACTCCACTGATCCAATGTTGTTTCTAAAATTGAGAAATTAGGGAAGGACCCATTTGAAATGGATGGTAAGAATGGACAAGAAGACAAACTTGGCTGACTTAATTGAAATTTTATCTATCTATATAGATAATTCATAAGAGTTTGGGAACCAAAGGATAAAAAAGTTGGCTATTCCCTCAAATTCAATAGGATGGAATTGAATACAATTTTTTATGAATCGTCGATCCAAATGGCTCTGGATAGAACCTATAACAGGGTCTCGAAAAATAAGTAATTTCTTTTGGGCTTGTATCCTCTTTCTGGGTTCACTAGGATTTTTACTAGTCGGGATCTCGAGTCATTTTGGTGAGAACCTGATACCCCTATTGTCATCTCAACAAATACTCTTTGTTCCACAAGGAATTGTAATGTGTTTTTATGGTATTGTAGGTCTGTTCATTAGCTCTTACCTGTGGTGCACAATATTGTTCAATGTGGGTGGTGGCTATAATAAGTTCGATAAAAAAAAGGAATTGTATGTCTTTTTCGTTGGGGATTTCCCGGAATAAATCATCGTATTTTCCCACGATTTCTTATGAAGGATATTCAGATGATCAAAATGGAAATTCAAGAAGGTATTTCCCCTCGTCGTGTTCTTTATATGTAAATAAAGGGCCGACAAGACATTCCTTTAACTCGTACTGGTGATAATGTGAACCTAAGGGAGATCAAACAGAAAGCCGCTGAATCAGCTTGTTTCTTGTGTGTATCCATTGAAGGGTTTTCAAATCGGGGGTGTCTTTATCCTTGACATACATTCAAATGTAAAAACATTTGAATATATGTCGAGGATAAAGGAACATGAATAAATATCCAATCAGGAAATTTCAATAAATATTCCATTTTCGTACAATGAAATATTTATTGAAATTTCATTTTATGAAAATGGAACGATATAGGATCTTTACGAACAATATACTATTTTTATGAAATAGTATAGAAAGAGGTAATATAGAAAAAGCAATAAGTTAAAATAGAACTAGTACTAGTAGATGAATATGATGTATCAGAAACGACAATTACTAGATAGAGTAGTCCGGTTTCCCTAAAACTAAAACGCTTTTTTCCTCTCATCACGATCCAATTATGACTTTTTGTCGTTCTCTCATTTTTGAAGAGCGTTTGTCATCTTTGGAGATAACTGGGGAAATATTCGTAAAGGATCTAGTGATTAGGATTCAAAGGATCTTGGCAATGATTAAGACTTATGTTACTTCAAGTTATTCTTCTAAAAAAGAAGAAGATGAAAAAAATGAATAGATAATTGGTCCAGATATAAATGATTTGGAATGATCTCCTTATGCTCCGTCTCACCCATTTTGAACAAACCTTTTACTTTTTTCCCGAGGATATTTTTTTGATCGGGATCAAACAATTACGCAATAGATCAATCTATGGATCCCATACCTCATTCTATCACTCGTACTTTGTCTAGATTTCGGACATAACTGACAAGTGAATCAGGTTCGTTAGCAATTCACGAATTGGAAGTGTCCGAATATAAAGCATCAGCTTCCCTACGATATCTCACATGTTTAGTAGCACTGCCTTGGGTAATTCCTATTTCATTACGGAAAGGTTTGGAGCCTTGGGTTACAAAATGGTGGAATGCGGTTAAATCTCAGAAATTTTTTGATGATCTCCAAGAAAAAAATGCTCTGGGAAGATTTGAGAAAATAGAAGAACTATTCTTGTTAGAAAGAATGGTGGAAGATTCTTTGGGAACACATTCACAATCTCTTTGTATAGAGATTCACAAAGAAATGATCCAATTGGTCGAAATTTACAATGAAGATTGTATCCAGATAATATCAAATTTATTAACAAATCTAATAGTTTTGCTTTTATAAGTGCTTATATCATTCTGGGTAAGAATAAACTCGCTATTATCAATTCTTGGATCCAAGAATTCTTCTATAGTCTGAGCAATACAATGAAAGCTTTTCTAATTCTTTTAGCAACCGATCTACGTATTGGGTTTCATTCACCCCATGGTTGGGAACTGATGATCGATTTGATCTCCAAAAGTTATGGATTTGCCCATAATGAACGAATCATATCTTGTCTTGTTTCAACTTTTACAGTCATCTTAGATACGATTCTTAAATATTGGATCTTCCGTCGTTTCAATCGTATATCTCCTTCACTTGTAGTAATTTATCATTTGATGAATGAATAAAGAATAGGTAGGTTGTTTTCTCCGACTGAAACAATTGAAACAGAATAATAAAGTGTTTTCCGTGTTCAGGAATTAGCTATTCCTCCCCTTCATTCTTCTCCTGGTGTGAGACTTCCGATTTCTTATTTTTAGGTTTGGTTGAATCAATATAGCAGCATAATTTTTGACAGGTAACTATGATAGCTACCTACTCTCACCCCAAAAATGATTTGGAACCAATAATTGAACCATGCAAAATAGAAATACTTATGAATGGGCGAAAAAGATGACTCGGTTAATTTCCGTCCTGGTCATGATACATATCATAACTCAGACATCCATTTCGAATGCATATCCCATTTTTGCACAGCAGGGTTATGAAAATCCCCGAGAAGCCACTGGACGTATTGTATGTGCCTATTGTCACTTGGCAAAAAAACCTGTGGATATTGAGGTTCCACAGTCTGTGCTTCCCAATACCGTATTTGAAGCAGTTGTTAAGATCCCCTATGATATGCAGATAAAACAAGTTCTTGCTAATGGCAAGAAAGGGGCTTTAAATGTAGGAGCTGTTCTAATTTTACCTGAGGGCTTTGAATTAGCCCCTCCTGATTGTATTTCCCTTGAGATTAGACAAAATACGGGTAATATTTATTTTCAGAACTATCGTCCCAATAAAAAAATCATTATTGTAATAGGTCCTGTTCCCGGTCAAAAATATAGTGAACTTGTGTTCCCCATCCTTTCACCAGATCCCTTCTACTGATAAAGAAGCTCACTTCCTGAAATATCCCATATATGTGGGTGGTAATAGAGGAAGAGGACAAATTTATCTCGACGGGAGTAAGAGCAACAATACGGTCTATAGTGCTTCAGCAACAGGAAGAGTGAGCAAAATTTTACGTAAAGAAAAGGGTGGATATGAGATAACTATCGATAATACATCAGACGGTGGGAAAGTGGTTGACATTGTACCTCCAGGACCGGAGCTTCTTATTTCAGAAGGCGAATTGATCAAGGTCAATCAGACATTAACGAATAACCCTAATTTGGGTGGATTTGGTCAAGGAGATGCAGAGATAGTACTTCAAGATCCATTACATGTTAAAGGTATTTTATTATTCTTAGCATCTGTCATTCTGGCACAGATATTTTTGGTCCTTAAGAAGAAACAATTTGAGAAAGTTCAATTGGCCGAGATGAATCTTTAGGTCCATAGATTTTTGAACATGAAGTTTACTTATTGTTTCAAAAATGAATACCCCTTCAGAGCCTTTTATCCTTCTTCTCCCTTATATATTCTTGATAAAATGTTCATTTAGATCTAAATTGGAATAAAATTGAAATAGGGAGTGACTCCATAAGAACTGGAATAGATCAACTTGTTGAACGATCCCCGATATGCTATATCGTGTACTATATACATGCCATTCCTTCCTTTTCTTGTCCAAACGATCCAGAAAATAGAGATAGATTGTAGGGAGGAGAGATGAGGAGAATAACTAAGCAATCTTGGAGAAGATTCCTATTTTCTCTGATCCTATTCTCCTATTTAATTATTCGAAGAACTAATTGGGTTTCCGATCTTGTCCTATTCGTTAATTCCTTCATAATTTGAAGATTATTTCGTACGTTATACTAAAAATTCCTAAAGAAGGAAGAGCAAACAAGTAAGGGGCAATATCACTCATAAAAAAAAACCTATAAAACTTTTGATAGGGTTTGTTCCTAATGAGAGAAAATGAATAAAAGGTGTTTTTCCTCTTTTATTTTGTAAGCCAAAAAAATAGAAGAAAATATTCTATATGCACATTTAGATTCTAGTTCGGGTTTTTACAAAAACTTCGCATAATCTTCCATCAGATAAATGAGCAAATATTTAGTACTTAATATTATCCGTTTTTTTGTTGTTCCTTCGACAGATATTTAAATTTGATCGATCCAAATTTTTTTCCGATCATATAGCGGAAGAATAGATTGGCTCATCACTTGACTGAAAGGCATTGAATGAAGTAAATGACAGAGTCATTTTATTTGTACAAATATTCTCTTCTAATTCAGATTAATATAGAAAGAATCTCAAAAAGAGATTTCGATAAGGCCTTACCCTTCAAAGAAGGGTAAGGCCTTATCGATTTTTCACTTTCGCATGTATACTATTTCCCACAGTAAGTGCATTTCCCCTACTATAGGGATGACCCTAATCCGGAATATGAACCATAGAAAAAGACACCCAGTAGACCAATCACGATAATACCAGTTACAGTACCTATCAACCAAAGAGGGATCCTTCCAGTGGTATCGGCCATTTCTCTTACTCCCTTTCACATTTTCTTAAGTGGTCATACTCAAGACATAAACAGTCATAGCATAGATAATTATGCGTATTGGATCTCTTATGAGAATATTATCATTGTTCCTAATTGAAAAAATAATTGGAGAATGGAACAAAAAGTACAAAAATTAGTAGCAACCCCCAGTAGAGACTGGTACGATTCAATTCAACATTTTGGTTGTTCGGGTTTGGTTGTGTCATATCTACATACTTCCTCTTCCTTTAGTATAGAGTTTATCGTTGGATGAACTGCATTGCCCATATTGATGCCAAGAAAAAAACTGTAGGGATAGCTAGCCCGTGAACGACCAACCATCTAATTGTAAAAATTGGATTAGTTCTATCTATAGTCATTAGTGCCTCCTAAAAACATCTAGTAAATTCATTGAGTTGCTCTAACGGATCGAAACGTCCAGTTACTGATGGAACCTCTTGTCGACTTTTTGTGAAATACTCATTTGGCCGGGGGCTCTCGAACACATCATAAGCCAAACCCGTGCTTACAAATAACCAACCTGCAATGAATAGAGAAGGTATGGTAATGCTATGGATAACCCAGTATCTAATACTAGTAATAATGTCAGCAAAGGAGCGTTCTCCCGTATTCCCAGACATGCTCAGCTCCATATATTATTGTAAATTCAGTCAAGGGGGAATTGATCCCATGAAAGATAGTTTTCAGGAAATGGAAAACTACTGATATCTTCTCCAATCCTTGTTAGATTGTCAATGTTATACCAAGGGTATCTTTAAAGTCTACTGGACTAGTATAGCTAGCTTTCTTCTGACACAACAATACAATTTTGATGAGTATCGAGAAGGAACGTGATAGAATGATTCTGTTCCTGCCAGCAATTATTCTATCTCTGTTTGGTCGACTAAATCCCAACAGAAAGAAGAGAATATTGCATGTTCCGAGGTCCGTTCGGGCGTAAGGAACCCCAACTCCCTCAATGGATGTTGTAACAATAGCATAGTGGAAATTTTCGATTGGTATTAGCTTTTGCATACGGGTGGCTTTAGAACCAAAAAAGAGGATGAGTGCCGCTTGCAAAGGATATCAATCACTATCAATAAAACTCATCCAAATATTATTCTTTTATATTATTCCTTTTTCATTCCGAGATGACATTATGCCCGTGTAGATGAACCCAGTAATTCAAATTGCACGGGGATCATTGGTGCTATGCAGATGTATGTTGCTTTTCCAATAGTATTCGGCACAGATGGAGTTATGCCACAGACTTATTATATAGTACCTTGTATTAATGAGTAGGTGTTACTTATTAGATAAAGCCAAGTGGATAGTGCAATATAACCTAGTCAATTTTAGGTATGTGAAATTACAAGTTACTCTTTGCAATAGGTGGAATTTCTGTAATATCGGGCTCTAATCGCTCTAATAATTAATATTGAAAAAACCTAATCTGTCTAGAGGGTCGAATGATTGGATCAATAAGATTGAGAAATGAAAGGACAAACTGGATATTCATATTCTTTCTTACACCTAAATGTGAAATTCACAAAACTTTGGCTATGTCTGTGGAGAGTTTTCTTCCGGTCCAGTCTCTGGACCGATAGCTACTGGTAAAAATATAATGCCAGGTGATCCAATCATACTGATTGAGAATTCATTCACCCTGTAAGAAGATTACACTCGACAATTTGTGAAGGGGTTTGTCGGTGCTATTCATTAGTTGCTCGATGAATGATTTCTAGGATAATGAAGAGATTTCTACTATAGATCTCCTCTCATCCATTTTCATTCATACATATCCTATAGTAGATATAGGATCCTGAATTGGTACGAATTGGGACAATTGATCTTTTGTATTATGATCTCAAGGTTACGAAAATAAAAATTTAGGTAATTGTCCCATGAAGATATGTATAAACCATATTTCATTCAGTCCTTCCACGCCTACTTTAACTATAATTAGTTATTTCGGTTTCTTATTGGCTTCTATCGTTTTCACCCTAGTCCTATTCATTAGTTCGAGCAAGATACAACTTATTCAAAATGAAGGAAGGGGAAACCCTCTCAGTTCATTATTTCAATTTCAATAAGTTTGTTTATTCCCTCTATATAAATTTCTGATCATTGAGATTCATAGCAAATTAAGGGTACTATACAGTATAGCTATTATCCCTACTTATTTCGTTGAATAGAAATGATTGAGGCTTTTCCATCCGGAATTGTGTTAGGTCTAATTCCTATAACTTTGGCCGGATTATTCATAACTACATATTCACAATACCGACGTGGTGATCAATTGGATATTTGATCCTGGAATATCCTCCAATTTCATTGGCCTCCTACTTTTCCTGGGAGGTCAGATTCCATTGCTCGTTCCAGTTAGAATGAATTATCGATAATTTTGAGGGTTGGATTTGATAGGAACATAATCACGCTCTGTAGGATTTGAACCTACGACATCAGGTTTTGGAGACCTACGTTCTACCGAACTGAACTAAGAGCGCTTTCTTTGATATTCGGAGATGAAGGAAAAATACCTTTTGTTGATACTTTTAGATAAAAACACTTTCGCATCTGATATGATTCAATTATTTGATGTTCCCGTTGAATCGATATCAAATGATCTTTCATTCCTTTCTTTCCATAGAAAAGAAGGGAAAGGTAGGGATGACAAGATTTGAACTTGCGACATTTTGTACCCAAAACAAACACGCTAGCAAGCTGCGCAACATCCATTCTAATCATTAGACAATGTTATTTTAATTTTATTTTGTAGAATTCGAAATTTGTTTCCCACATTTTTCCACCTTCATTTCTCTTCGGTCTCGTGAGTGAAAAGACTTTATACATGTAGGGTCTATTATCTAGAATATCACTATTCATTATGGTGATGCAACATCTTTTTCCTTTTCTATAAATAGGACCATAGCTTGGATCACATTATATATATTCATTAGTTCCGAGTTTTCTCTAGGATTCATAACTATTGATATGGTTGAATCACTTACACATTATGATCAATAAGGAGAATTTACAATGCAAGATCTAAAGACCTATCTTTCCACAACGCCTGTGTTAGCTATTTTATGCGTCAGTTTTTTAGCCAGCCTATTGATAGAAATCAATTGTTTTTTTCCAGATGCTCTTATTCTTTCCTTTTTAAAATTTTTTTCCTCCCCTTAAAGCCAAGGGAAAAAAGATTGTGCTAGATTGACTTCTCCTACCTCTTGGAGAAATTAGTGCATTCAACCCCAAAAAGGATCTAAGTTTAAGACTGGAAGGGGGTAGAATTCAAGTAGAAATATCGATCTAAAGATTCTTTCCACATTCAATTTTGTAAGTAAAATTGAAAACTCACTCCTGATCAATCATTTTTTTACTTTCAAATGTTTCACTGTAGGATCTCCGGCTATCAACTTCTATCCCTTTTTCCCTTTTTCTTTTTGAGGTTGAAAAGAAAAACCAATATTCAAAGTAAGTTTATGGCCAAGGGCGGAGATATAAGAGTAACAATTACTTTGGAGTGCACTAGTTGTACCCAAGATAGTGTTTATAAAAGATTCCCGGGGATTTCTAGATATACGACTCGGAAAAATCGACGCAATACACCTATTCGATTGGAATCAAATAAATTTTGTCCATATTGTTACAAGCATACCATTCATGGAGAGATAAAAAAAAGAGATTAAACGTACTACTCCTACCCATGGATAGGAATAAATCACAGATATAAAAAGAAATGGTATTTCAACAAGATCTTTAATGGAACAATATTTTAAAAAGATTTGGAATAAATAGTATTCAAAAGGTTCATGAAACAAACTATGGATAAACCCAAGCAATCTTTTCGTAAACATTTGAAACCAATTCGCAGACGTTTGAAACCAATTCGTAGATATTTGAAACCAATTCGTAGACATTTGTCACCTATTAGGTCGGGAGATCGGATCGATTATAAAAATATGAGCCTAATTAGTCGATTTATTAGTGAGCAAGGAAAAATATTATCCGGCCGAGAGAATAGATTAACTTCAAAAAAACAACGTCTAATGACTAACGCTATTAAACGAGCTCGTATTCTATCTTTGTTACCTTTTCTTTATAATGAAAACTAATTTGATCCATGGGAAATAAGCCTACTCCTTAATCAAATCAGAGCTAGAATATCTGTTCGATAAAGATGCAGATCTTGAGTCTATTGTTGAAAAAGTCAACAAGATTTCATTTTTGGAAAAGAATTGGATTGAATTCTTTTCGTTCATTTCCAATCTAATATGAAAAAACTTTTCAATATTTCGACCTTCCCGGAGGGAATTCTCCGGGAGAATATGTTCTATCCATTCCATATTTACCTATTTATTTCATCTATACCTAACCTATTTCATCATACGATAAGTTGTTAAATATGGTGGAAAAGCAATTACTATCTAATACAACTATTTGTGCAAGTGTTTTACGATTTGGAAGCAACTGCCTCTTGTACAAATATTGGATGAATCTATTATAAGAAACCCCATTGGCACGAGCTGCTGCATTGATCCGAGTAATCCACAAACGACGAAGATCTCTCTTGTGTTTACCTCTATCTCGGTGGGCGGAAACTAAGGCTCTAGCTTTCCGTTGGTTAGCAGTTCGAAAAAGTTTCGAATGGGCCCCTCGAGAGCTTGATACAAATGCAAGAATTTTTTTCCGACGTTTTCGAGCTATATATCCACGTTTCACTCTGGTCATTGAAGTTTACTGTCATGAATCGCTAATATTTTTCTCAGTTAGTCATTTGTTTTGTTTGGTCCATTGAGAATAACACTGATTCTTCTTACTTAGAAAATAAAAGTTCCAATGGCTTTTGCTATTGCAACCTTCCCAACCATAATTCCCTTTGGATAGGCATCTTCCTGGTAGGCAAGGATTGGGACCTTGTACTGAGAATGAGAAAAAATCATGGGCTTCATTGTTTCTTTCTCCAACGGTAAGGTCCTCTCTATACGTTGGAGCTTTTATTCATTTCCGAAATATGAGATGAGTATGTTATCGGTAACTTGTACGGTTTACCATCTCCAACTCTACTCTTGAATCATTAAGTAATAAATACTCTCATTACAAGATCTATTAATACAATAACAACATGTAATTCTGGGGTTGGCCAGGTATCTGACCCTGTTGTTTCGTTCTCGCGGCAATATGAGCATAAACTTTATGCTTCTTCAATTTGCATGATTTCCCCACTCAATGGATTGATGACCATTCGCTACCAATGAGGAATTGCTTTTCATCCCACATCAAGGTGATTGGATTTGCACCAATGGAAACCATAAATTTCATCCCCGGTAAGGTTAGATGATGGATCTTTACTTGATTACAATGGGAAAATTCTTCTGTTATTCCGTTGTAAGAATTTCCTAGTCTGTTTAAGTTTATGATCCAAACGAGTCACACATACATCCTAGCACATACTCCTCTACGCTGAGGACATCCTCGAAGAGCAGGATATTATTTTCTATTCTCTATTGGCTGTCTTGCATTTCTAATAAGTTGTTGAATAGTGGGCATTCTAGCTGTATTGTATGCGGATAGTGTTGATCCCTATATATCGGTGCAAGGAGGACAAGGGTCATTAGCACCAGTCTTGTAAACTTGGAAAAACAGAAGATTTTGGGAAAATGGTGCAAAAGGGAATTGTTCTGCTCATGAAGAGGGACACAATGGGAGTTTATTCATGAAGGGAGAGCATATAGGGTTCACTATAGAGGTCCTCCAGGATCAAGGAATGGGGAGTACAAGGACAACGACAAAATGTTGTGTAACAGATGCCCCCTAAAGCGTGAAGGCTGAACTAGAGTGAGGGATGAAACGCTTTATGAATCAGTGCGGGGAACCAGAGTTTGTTGTTAGAAACCCTGCAAGAAAGTACAAATACATATACATAATTGAAAAATCTGTCAAATGATACATGAATTGTGGAATGGACGCAACCATCCAGAGAATGATCATGTAAATGGATCTAGGCATGGGCATAGCCATCCGATAAAAAGGATCATATAGAAACCAAGGTATGGTCGTAGCCATCCAATAATGAGAAAGATCACATATGATAACTCATGGTATGGTCATAGCCATCCATCTTAGAGAGACATGCAAATCAACATAATCGTGTCACATCTCCTTGCAGCCTAGAATTTTGTAATTTGAGCCTAGGGTCTTGGGCCCCAACACGACCCGATCAAAGTACAAATTCTAACATGTGAATAGATGTGTTGACGTCAAACAAGCTAGAAAATCGCTTGATTACTAGTCAATGATGTAAATTGTTAACAAGCGTGAGAGAAACCACTAATAATGACAATGGTCCTCAAGGTACTAGCAGCACAATCCATGAAATGTGAATAGAGGAATTGAAGTCGAACACCCGTGAAGTCACCCGATCGAAAGCCAATGATGTGAACTTGTCGTCGAGTGCAAAGAGCTTCCCATTAGGGCATGCAAGCTCTAAGGTACTGGAAGGGAGTCTCTCGGTCATCTTCCCGGATAATGAGCTAAAGTTGACAGGAAGCAACCGTGTCGAAGGAGGGCCATAATGTATCCCACATCATTGACACGAGACAAAGGAATGCAAAATGATTTTGGATGATACAGAGAATCAGAGGTAAGTGTAACTGTAGAAGGACAACTCTTGAACAAATCGGCGACATGACTGGATGTTTGGCAGATTTTGGATCCATAGGATCGATGGTCATGATGATGTGGCAGAGATCAAATGGAAGGTAAAAATGAACAACCCAACTCAGGGAGGTCAAAGATACAAAGGAGGATATCCCATCCTCACACAAAGCAGAAAGTGTCATGTTCAAGAGTAAGTTGCCGACACAACTGATTAGATTTCCAAATTTCACTCCACCACTTTTGGCAGGTACCCCAATTATTTTTTAGCAAGCGTGAAGGGGATAACATATGCTTGCACTGTAAGTTCATCCTTCAGACGAATCCGACCTAGTAAGTTTAACGAGCCTTAGGAAGGAGAAGCTCATGTTCATCATGGTGACGAATCCGATGTTGTTTAATATTTTAATGAGTCCGACAAAGGTGTAACTGAGTATATTTTTTCATGTTTAGAGAGTTTGTAAAAGACATGGAAAAGAAAACTCCAAATGGTCCCTTTTCATACGTTTGTGTCTCTCGAGCCCGAAAAGGTAGAAAACGATACTTGAGAGAACTGCTTGACCATTTCAGTCAAGGAGTACCTTTTTCATAAATAGTGCATCCCAACCCAAAAAAGGGGTTAATGTATACTCGGCACACGACGTTTCGCATCCATTAACGAGTTCGAAACGACAAGGGCTCGACTATCTTTTCATTTTTAAAGGGTTGAAAAATAGCTTGAAAGTAGACCCCCTATTTTATTCTCTTTTGTGAGTCAAAAGGGAAAAATACTCGGCAATCTTTTCATATGAGTTTTAGGAGTCGATAAAAGAGTTGAAACATGACTCTGCATCATCGTCAAACATCCATCAATTGTCGCTGCGCAAAAAGGTAAAGTGAATTATCCAATTCTTGAGGCAAAATAGGTCAAAACAGTTACAAAATCTAATATTTAATGAAAAAACTGAATAAAAGGGAGGAAAAGTAAATATTTTTTTACCATTTACCATTTTACCTTGCTGTGAAAGTATTTTTACCCACTTTTTCCCTAATTGTTCCGGAGTAGATTGCGGGAGATCCAGGAGGTCATTCGCCGAGCCTCCAGTTGCAGGCAAGAGCCAAAGCCCTAAGCTCCATTTCCATACCATTTATTCTTGTTTTCATCCATTTTTTGGATTTTTGAGGGAGGTTTTGTCAAAAAAAATCACCCTCGGTCAGTGCAACTTCCGAGCACATAATCGCGCTGGGCAAGAGTGATTAAAATGTCCTATCGCACTGTCGATGTAACTATTTTTAAAATGGGCGCGCCGATGCTGTGAATAAGGAAAAAATAATTTTCCTCTCAGAACCACCATTGGAATCCAAATTTTATCAGCTAAAAATGATTATTGACTTGAATATATGGTTTTTGTAGGAAAGAATCATCGAAAATGGTAGACTAGAAAGAACGTGAGCACGAATATGTGGACACCCAGGGATTGAATGATCCAAATTGCTTGAATTGTTTGAGGAACTGTGGGCTCCTAAAGTTATTTCTTACACCAGGGATGTGGGCCCAACCTAAGCTACTTCGATACCTGATTAGTCTCTGGGACATAAATCGAGAAATATTCATCATTGGTGACCAGGAGTTGGAGTTGCAAACTTCAGACACATATTTCATCACAGGACTGTCCTAGAGAGGGGAACCAGTCAAACTATATGGGTCATGACCAATTGGGGCAAGCATATCCATGTTGCTTGCTGAACATTGCCCTGAAGCCCTCAAATCCAAGAGCGATAAGATTGAGATTGCCATCGTGCGATATCTGACACTGAGAATGCTACTGTCGATTATAAACAAAATGACAGGGTCCCAAACAGTGCATGAGACTAACAATTTGAAATTTCTATATGCCATCGACTGTACAACATCGATGATCTTCAATTGGGAGGAAGCCATGAAGATCAACACAAAACTCCAACTAACAAAAGCTAAGGCGGGGATCTGAAGCAATTTTGCTTTAGATTCATACTAGTGACCTTTTTCTTAGAATGGGTGCCATTGTTCAAGTACCAGCTGACTTAGGTAGATCCTCTGATGCCACGTGACCCACAGATGGCTCGTTGGATTTGTTTGATGCCTAAGATCATTGTGGGCCAGCACATGTCTTATAGGCCCGCCTTATTTTCATGGCTACGATGACAACTGATCATCGTGGAGGATTGGACATATAGTGGCACTGACTTCCGTGGAGATCCAGACATGCCGCTGCCAGATGGAGAGGAATTCGACGATGACGGTAAAAAATCAATTTTTTAATTTTGTGATTTTTAGTTGTCTTTGATATATATATGTGTTTATAACATTTCGTTTTGTCAATGCATATGTTGGACCAGAGCGTGTTGCCAGGATGTCCTCGATAGCAAGGTGCGTCACCTGCTAGTTTGATGTCGCTCCTTATCAGGAGGGGAGTGACAATGAGGGGGAGATCGCGAGGAACCTTGAGGGGTTGACTCGTGGTATCCTAGAGTATGCTCAGGTGGGAGACATTCCTTGTCTGTACCAAAGACACACGGTGGGGGTATCGGACCGTATCCACCGATTGCTGACTCGTGTTATCCTAGAGTATGCTCAGGTGGGAGACATTCCTTGTCAGTACCAAAGAAACACGGTGGGGGTATCAGATCAGATCCACCGATTGCTGAATCGTGTTGCACGAGCCATTTCATGCTACCATGATCACCATGCTGATTAGTTCCTAGGTCTATCATTTGACATTTTTGAGTCCTGCGTGCCACAAATATATGAGGCTTGCGAGCTGCCAATGTTATTTGAACACACATATTATTTTTTTGGGTTTTGATGTATCAAACATTATCACCATATATATATATGTTTTATTTTCTTACTTACTATAGTACAAATGATTTTTTTTGGCTTTTCACATGTTTCATAAATGTCTATCCAACACATAATTAGCTAATGCATCTGTCAATGTATTCATGCGTCTAGGAATATGATGATATGTAATGTAATCAAAATGTCTTTCTAGTAGATGAATACAGAGATACATTCTCAATATATGAGGGTTTTTGACGGAATATTTCCGTTGAGTTGAAGGACAACAAGTTGTGAATCTAGGTTGACAACCAACTCCTGAATGTCAAGAGCAATGGCTTCTGACAACAGTTTGATGACTGCATTGTATTCAACAATGTTATTAGTTGTGCGACCTAAACAAATACCTTGAAGATCAATCAACTCACCGTGAGGGTCATAAATAGCCCATGCCGCAGAGGATAGATTCCAGGTACTACGGCAAGCACCATTAGCGAAACCAATGTGAGGAGTCACAAACATCTGCAAAACAGGAAAAACATAGTAAATAGGAAAGCTGTTTGAAAACTAACACACCAAACCACACTGCACAAAAATGAATGACACACTAATGTACACAAGTAACCATGCAAGATGACCTAAGCATAGTACTTCTTGAGATAAAGCCCGTTTCGGGGCTTATCCAAAGGATTTCCTTCATAATCAATAAGCTCATAGGCCCCTTTTTGCAAAATGCGTTTTACAATGTAGGGTCCATGCCACATGGGCTCGAACTTGCCTGCCCCCAACTTATCATTAGCTTGATCGTATAGTAAAACCAAATCACCCTCAGAGAACGTGCATGGGGAGACCGACCAATCGAAATGGGACTTGACTCACTTCTTTTGTGCTTCGATGACCAAAGCAGCAAGATGAAGAGTCTCATCCAACCATTCTAGATATAAGAGGTGCTCTTCCTAAGGTGATGTTTCAGGGAGAAGTTCGACAACTAGCTTGAGTGAAGGAATTTCGCATTCAATCGGTAACGTTGCTTCTAGAACGTAGACAAGCTGGAATGGTGTGAAACCAATTGCGTCTTTGGTCGAGGTTCGGTAAGCCCATAGAGCTGAGAAGAGCATGAGATTCCAATTTGACTTATGCATCCCAATAGTACGCTGAAGCATTGTAACCAAAACCTTGTTCACAGCTTCAACTTGACCATTGGCCTAAGGGTAGCACAGAGTTGAGCCATCATGGCACAAACCCAACGTAGAGTTCAGCTCAGCCATCATGTAATCTCGGAAATGGGAGCCATGGTCTGTGACAATGGCTTGAGGTACGCTGAACCTAGAAATAACATGATTGAAAAGAAACTGAGTCGCCGTTTTACCGTCTGTAGAGTAGGTAGGCATCGCTTTAGTCCATTTGGTGAAATAATCCATAGCAACGATAATATAACCATGCCCCCTCGACCGAATGAGGGTTACATGTCATATAGTCAATGCCCCATTTGGAAAAAGGACCAATGATAATGACGGGGTGTAGGTGAGCGGGTGGGGCGCGTATCTTGCGTTGGCAAATTTGGCATTCATGGCACTTATGAACAGCAAGGATGTAGTCCTTGAAAATGGATGACTAGAAATAACCATCGCGAAGGATTTTTTGAGCGGTAGCATAGCTAGACATATGACCGCCACATGCCCCGGAATGGCAGTCATTGAGAACTCTCTCAGCCTCCTCAAGAGTAAGGCATCAACGAAGAACTGAATTTACACCGACATGGTATAAAGTATCGCCAATAATACAATAGGGTTGGGAGTGATGCCGAATCTGTCGTCGATCATCCTTAGTCAAAGCAGACCGGAACAGGAGATACATGATGATATCCCGTACCACGGGTCAAGGGTGCTAATCAGGAAAAGAGTCTCGTCTAGAAGGTGTTCATCTGCACCAATGTGGAGAGACGTAGAAGGAAGGGAACAAATCAACTTAGCAAAAGCTAGTGGCTTCTTAGATTTGGCAGTGGTAAACACCAAATCGAATTCTTGCAAGATGACGATCTATTTAGAATACTTGCCTCCCAGTAACTAACGAGTCAGGATGTAGGTCATGGGGTTGCAGTCAGAAATCACAGTAGTAGTGCGTAAGAGAATGTAGTGCTGAAAGCGTTGAACAACCTATACGGTAGCCAAAGCCAACTTCTCGACATAGGCATAACGCATTTCGATGTCGAGGAGATTATGACTAAGGTAGTAGATAACATGTTCGTTGCCTTCGTCATTGTATTGGACCAATATCATAGCAATGGTGCTAGGGGCTGCAGCTAGGTAAAGGAAGTAATCTCGATGGTAATATAGGGGATGCAACAGAGGATCATTTATGAGGATAGCCTTCAGTTCATCGAAAGACTTTTGGGCAACCTCATCCCAGACAAAGGGTGTTCCTTGTTTGAGCAACCGGGTAAATCTTGAAGCTAGCCCAACATAATTGGGTATGAAACGACGAAGGAAATTTTCCTTTCCTTGCAGGCTTTGGAGTTGGTGCAATGAAGATGGAGGGGGTAAATTTACAATGGCCTCGACTTTAAGTGGATCAAGGCGAATACCGTCCTTGGAAATGATAAAGCCGAGGAGTCGTCTAGATTCTACGCAGAAAACACATTTATGCGGGTTTAACCGAATGTTGTAGTGTCTACAACAAAGAAAAATTTGCCGAAGATGGTCAGGGTGATCTTGGCACTTATGAGAATGAGTGGGAAGGTCATCCAAGTAAGGCTAAACGATGTTGCAAATATCGTGAAACGCATAGGACATCACCTGCTGAAATGTAGCCCCAACAATTTTGAGGCCGAAAGGGAGCTTTTTGTACATGAAAGTACCCTAGGGATAGATAAAAGCTGACTTTTCTTGATCGACCGGTGCAATGTTAATCTGGTTGTAACCAAAAAAATCGTCCATAAAGGAAAAAATTTCGCTCCCAACACATTCATCAATGATCTGATCAATGAAGGGAGTAGGGTAGTTATCCTTAGGACATGCACGGTTGAGATCACGGTAATCAACACAAACGCAGATCGTGTGCCTTGTTTTTTTGTCACCGGGATAATATTTGATACCTAATCTATAAGAGGGATCAGATAGATGAATCCAGTTTTGGGAAGTTTTTCAACTTCACCCTTGATAGTGACGAATTCCCTAGGGTGCACTGGGCAGAGGCGTTGGCGAACGGGCTTCACGTGAGGATAAGTTGGTATTTCATGCACAACAATGTTAGGATGGATGCCATGCAGTTCTTCATATGACCACACAAACTCATCACAAAATTCTTGAAATAGATGAGTATAGGTCTTGATCTCATCCAGAGAACAAGTTACCCCGATATGGACATGTTCAACGATACCAGGCTTGATAGAAATATCAATTGGCATTGTTTGGGTAATATTACCCAAATTTCCATCTGACCATACTTCATGAGTCAGGATCGATGCTAGATGCGAGAGGGAAGGAAACTGAGAAGAGAACTCTTCGAGACTGGTAGACATGACCGCCGGGCGAGGCAAGAACAAGGAACAATGATGAGTATCGTTCTAAGGTGGTTCCTTGAGAGACATTACTTCCATGATACTTTCATCAGCAAGAAAAGTCTCGACGAAGGGATTAGGAGATTCCGAAGCGCCAAGCCATGGAGATTGTCAATACGTATCGAGAGAAGTCCTCGAAACAGGACAATTAGAGGATATAGAACTTGAGGCCGAAACAATCTCCACGTAATTGATTTCAGCATGAATAAGTGGCATAACCTCACGCCGGGTATCAACAAGATCTGGTGAAGGTATGACCTAAGGGTTAGATTTGACCGAGATCATGTTAACCGAGGCAACATGAAGAGGTGGAAGCGGAAAAATTCCCATCAAGGAAGAATCTTTGAAAATACTTGCCCCCACACTCTCATAAGGAGCACCAGTGTGCTTGACATATGGAACATTGCCATCCGAGGAGGAAGAGGCAAAGAAGGACAACTGGTCGACAATGATGATCTTCCCTTGATGGGGAAAACAAATTACATGGAATAGGGAGGAGGCTACAGCATGCATGGCATGGGTCCAACTCCGTCCGAGCATCAACAATCTCTACCTAGACATGTACTGTCTTGCCCTCCAAAGTAATGGCAAGGTTAGGTAAGACACTGAAGGGTCGGGAATCGCACCTGTTGAAAGCTTCCAAAGTGTTCAAGGATTGGTTCAAAGTAGGAGAACCAATTTCTCTCCAGCAGGTGATTGACATGATGTAGGTAGAAGCACCTTCATTGATGACAGTCCTATGAATGGTTTTCTCATTGATGATTACCTGAATGAGAAAGGAAATTTGATGAGGTAGGTGTGGAACATGGTTTTCTAGATCAAAACATATCAAATTGGAATCGGTAGGATCAATACCCCCAATAGCTGATAGCAAAGATTTCCACGGAGATGGGAAGCTTTGGAGCACCTCGAGAGTCGACATAGTTGATGACTCCTGAGCCAAATCTTGGACAATATTATAGTGTCGAGCGGCTCGAGCATTGGGATTGTACGAGGATTTCCTTAGCACACCTCGAGATGATGGCCGAATAGCAGAATCAAGGTTAGGGTGCTCGATATGAAGAGGGCTAGAACTGGGGTAGAAGAAGAAGGGGTGGCCTCTTTCCCTTTCATGGGTATTAGAGGAGGAGTTTGGTAATCTTTTGATGTAGTAGCCACATTAATAGGCATACTCATCATGAACACTTGAGATCCTGAGGAAGCAGATGATTGAGGTTGGTCTACTATTTGAGTCTGCTGAGATGGAAACGACTCTTTCAGAACAGTTGGGGTCTCTTTGAGCAAACAAATGACTTCGGATCGTCGGGGACAATCTTTGGTATAGTGATCCTCCTCACAAATGAGGCATGGATACTTAGGCTTCCGTTGTGAAGAATCATCAGCAGACGACTTCGGACGACCCTATTTTGGGGCATCAGCTTTACCCTTGCCTTTGCCTTTCTTCTTACCTTTTGAGGATTTGTCTACTGTGGTAGACTGGATAGCGTGGACCTCTAAGGTTTTACCAAGGCCACGTGGATTCTAGGAGGAACTATTGGAAGCAGTGTTCGAGATTGAATTCTGTTTGGAAGAAGATTTAGTAGGGTTCTGTGACACTGAACCAATTACTCCATCAACAGTAGTTGTATCCTATGACTTCGATGCCAGTGGGATCGGATAATTGCCGCGGAGCATCAGGTAATAACTCATATAAAGTGCTAGACTGAGAATAAACAAGATCTAAGTACTAGGCACGAGCAATGGCTTGTTCTTTGGTAATGCATCCACCCATAGGTATATCGTAAGCAATTGGAGCTACAAATGACTTAGTAAACCATTTAGTGAGCAACTGATCAACAATCTTGAATTTCATCAGGTGATGTCTACGTCTCCATTAATGGATGTGATCGAAGATGTGTGTCACAGTATCTTGCTTAGGCGATGTGAGCAAATAGGTGCCAATTTCATAGCGAACCGACAACTGGAAATGCGTGAGGAATGCCATGGCTAAAGAGTTGAAGTCATGGTAAGTACTTGGAGGAAGCTCGATGTACCATTTGGTTGTAGTCCTTGTGAGGGTTCGTTGGAAAAGACGGAGATGAATAGAATCGTCAACGTAAGAATTAGAAGAGCACCAAAGGTGATATTCCCATCGAACTTAGGACAATTGCTCGGGATCTTGGACAAAATCGAAGGCTAGTATGGCGAATGAAGAGTTGGATCATTCGTAAGGCGAGACACATCTGGCAACTCTAGTGTGGCCAAGAACAACAATTGAGTATTAAAAGGCATTAGAGGTCGATAAGCACGTCCAATCGGAGGAGCCCATCCATGCTGGTAAGGATTTTGGACCCATAGTGCGGGATTTTGGCCATATGGCATTTAACTCTGCCCCCATTATGGGTTATCTTGGCCATAGGAAGGATTTTGACATTGAACACCTTGGAATTGTCCGGTCATAGGTTGTTGATAAGCAACATACAGTTAAGAGGCTATTGAGCTTGTTGACCTTGGACATATGGCTATTGTACCTGTTGTCCCTGAACATACGGGTTTTGAACCTATTGCCCTTGAATAAGAGGATTTTTGGCTTGCTGTCCTTGGACATAAGGATTGTACACTTATTGCCATTGGACATAGGGATTCTATACCTGCTGCCCTTGAGCAAAAGGATTTTGTACCTATTGACCTACGACATTAGGATTTTGGGCCTGCTGCTGCAGTACTTGACCCGAGCCTTGTCCTTGCAAGGGTTGACCCTATTGATATGTATATAAGGATTGCTGCTGCCCGGGTTGGTTCTGTTGCTGCAAGGGTTGACCTTGCGGCTGCAAAAGCTGTCCCCGGGGCTGCAGAGATTGGCCCTGTGAAGATAGAGGCTGGGAGGTTTGCGAAGCATATTGCATCTTCTGCTGCATGGTTTGTTGCAATTGTTGCGAGGGTTGTCGCTGTGGTTGTTGCAGTTGAAATTGCTGCGGTATCATCTGCCCTTGTTGTTGCGTGGAAGACCCTTGCTGCAACAAAGGTTTCCCTTGTTACTGTAGAGGCTGTCCTTGTGTTGCAAGGGTACTTGAACAGTGCCTAGAAAATTTCCAAATTGAATCTGGCCATAGCCACCTTGAAAAGTGGATGACCTAGGCTAAACGTACTTCCCAGACTGAAGGACGTAAGGTGGATTGACCATTCCTTGAGAACCATATGGAACATAAGGAGTTTGGTACTAAACTTGAGCCTCATAAGGCTACTGCTATTGGAAATTGCTTGACCCACACAGACCAATGATATTTTTGACCTGTTGATATTAGACATTGCTTGATCCATCAGGGTTTTGAATAACGCTAGAAGAAGACTGGTTCATGCCAACCATGTGAGCCTGTGAGCTACTCATATTAGTGGTTCCTGACAGCATAGAAACATTTAGATTCTGCCCCCCAAGCGGTGGCACATCTTGGCTACTTACTGAAGGGATTGAAGAACTGACAGTAACATTCTTCGAGATCGTCGATTGAACCAGATGGGTGACTAGGATGAACGATACAAGAGGGTTTGAAACGGTGGGTTGCACCAGGACTGAGGTAACGACCTGTTGGGAGGTCAGGTTCGCAATGAATGGACCTATAGTAGGCATGGCACCAAACGCCCAAACATGGTTATGGTAAAGTGATGAGGCACTAGGTGTACCTAAGACCAATTGTGCCAAAGACACATAATTAGGCGACAATTCTTGATACAAATTGATGGGAATGATCCCTGTATAGGGGAAACCTTCAGGAGGAAATGGATGGTCTTCCTCCTTGATAGTGTGTGAAGTAGAAACTTTTGACTCATCCAAAGAGGTAACTGGAGCATCACCTTCAGGTTCCATAGCTGGGAACAAACGATGACGAATGACTGAAGAGGTACAAGGGGATAATTCCAAAGGAACACCCATTGATCGTACAAACTGTACGAACGCTGCGGTGATATCACAACAGGGTCGAACAAAGGATTCGGAGGATAGATAACCAATCCAAGTTGACCGTTAGTAGTTGGCAAACTCTCAGGAGTTTGGACGAGATTGTCCAGAGATTCCGAGCCAAAATCAGTAGGTGACCTTGTACCTGAAGTAGGTGAAGGACGAGATGACAAAGGTTGAATGCTCAGAACGATTCCGAGTTCAACACCTCGGTCCTCGAGTGACTTAGGTAATTCAGGAAAAGGCTCCTCAGGCAATCTTTTAAACGGAGGAGAGGAAGAGGGACTCGGTGAACCACATGGTTCAACAGTGATGACCTTGTCTTAGTTAACAGGAAAAGAGAGAGATAAACTTCAAGGATTTAAAATGTTCTTTAGGGGAAACTCACGATTTGGTCTAGAAAAGACTAACAGGACATCATAAGATTGTGGGTAATCAATTTTTTAAGACGCATAAATAGACTGGTGCTCTTTAATATTTTAAGAGTCGAGAAAGAAACAAAGATGACTCTGTCACTTTCGATTGGAAATGAGCTCTAAAGGACAAGCGCTCAAATGATATTTTAAATTTAATGAGTCAAAAAGATAAAATGTCTGCTCTAGATGATCTAGGTAAAAAGGATTACCAGGCAACCGTGAACTGCAAAATACCTCCTGGTGAACCGAGAAGTACAGGCATGCAATCTCCTCGAATGCTGTGTTCTGTGTATCACGTTTGCAAGGTGGCCGACTCGGCTTCCTATGGATAAATAATTGCAGCTTATAGGGGTCTCTCGTTATATACTTGACAATATGGGGAGCACAAATCTGTACTAGTGTTGTCTAGTGCTGAAGTTAACGACAACTGCTAGGTTTAAAGACGTCGGAACACGTCTCTAGCCTAGACCTTCTAGATGTGATCATTAGGTTTCAAATGCACCTTAGGTTAATTGAGTTCATTTTAAAGTTTATCTTGAGTTATGTCTTAGTTTTCTGGCCTTAGCGATGTGACTCGAAAAACCCTAGATGCAACTAAATGAGACAAGACCCTTTTAATTCGATGAATTTTCTACACTAGAGAGGGTAGAAAACACATAATCAAATGCAAACAATGAAGCAAACAAAAGCAAAATTATTTTTCACTACTTCACTTTTCGAGAAAATAAAATAATGAAAAATACATTCCAATTCCTAATTTCCTGACAAGTACACTCTAACAGTCCTTTCAAAAGCAAAGAGAATTCTTTTTCTTTTCAAATGCCAATGCAATCCTAGTCTTCAATGATGCTAACTACCGTAACATGTTGATGCAACAAACTACAATTTTATACTTTTCATGAAATGAAAAAATGAATTTTCTCATAAACATTTCAATGAAAAAGTTTTCGAGACAATTAATCCTCAAGCAAATGAAAAACATGAAAAGAGAATCTCTTTCAAACTAATGAAACAATGACTTTACCAAAAACAAGACAAGCAATGTGATCTATGCCAGAAAAGAAACGTTTAGAGATGCAAACAAAAACTTTTCAAACTTGTGTAATGGAGCTCAAAGCCGTAGAAGGACCATAAATGAAATTCAAGGAGTAAACGCACCAACAACTTGACTTACTGAGTTCACAATCAGCTGAATGGATGACAACCTAGATGCCCTAGTGCCACTAACCATCCAATGACCCAAGAAATCAAGCGAAAAGATGACAAATCAACAAGCAAACAAACACAATGAAAAGCAACTTTCTAGTCAAGGAGAAGACGGTCTGTAAAGCTTACAGGGTCGAAATCATGAGAGCAAAACACACTGGTTAAGATTTGGGGCAAACCCTAATCTTCACTTACAGGCATCGACGCGACTGCCTAACTGACAACAAGCGCCAGAAGGGGGTTAGTGCGATTGTTTCTCAGCATATCACATTGATCGACGCAACTGTCAACGAATTAAGCGCGTTGAGCGAGGATGCTAAGAAAAAAATAAAAGTTTCCAAAAGTTGAGACCAAACTTGCTATTATGAATTTCAAACCCAGACTAGTAAGCAAAGTAAAACAAACAGAACTAAAAGGAAATGGCGAAACTAGAAAATTTCACACAAAACCATGAAATTCCAAGCAAACAAACAGAAGGATTGGATCCCCAATATGGTCGCCAATTTATGGTGAAGTAAAATTATGAGTGTGGACACAAACAATTCCTCTAGCCCGATAATGGGTCTAGCCACAACTGATACATTCTATGGAAGATTTCCTTAGGTTAGAACTAATTAAGAGGGCCTACCTCTTAGTACGCTTATCCTGTTTGGTGATGACCTTGCTTTCTCACTCCAGCTATCTCCCGTTTCCTTCTTCGAACACCTGAAACAAGTAAACAACAACAAACAAAATACATGATAATAGACAAATTGTAATTCAACCTACTTAACAAGTCAAGAAACATTAAGCCATAAACATGTGATATGACACATTATGTAGGAAATCAGTCGATAGTTGCATGCATATTAAATCAAGAAGAGATTACAACCATTGTCTTGACGTCATTGTTCTCCTCCGACAAAACCAGGTTCCCACACTTTCATTAGCATTCCATGATGGCCTCAACAATGATAGTTTTAAGGCTCTTCCCTTTAGGCTTTACACTAAACCAAATTCACACTTCTCCCTCACACACAACTAGAGAGTTACAACTGTGAATAGCTTACTGTTTACTCCAAACTTAATTAGCACTAGCACACCAACATTAACACTAGCTTGTGCTTGGGAAAAATGGGGGTTTATATAACATGAATGGATGGGAGATGGTTCCTCTTCTCATGGGAGAAGGTCTTATCTCTTGAGGTAATTCCATCCTTATAGGGGAAAGGAGCCCAAACTGACATCCTCGACTCCATCCGGCTCAACCATTTACCAAACTTCTATTACGAAGCTTCTAGAGCTGGAAGCTTTGGCTCCTTATTTAAAAAAATTTCCAAAAGAGGATCGGTGGGACCGGAACAAGGCTCATTCGCTCTGGTTGGTGCTAGGGATAGTGTTAATCCCTGTATATCTGTGCGAGGAGGACAAGGGTCATTAGCACGGTCTAGTAAATTGGGAAAAACAAAAGATTTTGGGAAAATGGTGCAAAAGGGAATTGTTCTGCTCATGAAGAGGGACACAATGGGAGTTTCTTCATGAAGGGAAAGCACATAGGGTTCACTATAGAGGTCCTCTAGGATCAAGGAATGGGGAGTACAATGATAGTGACAAAATACTGTGTAACAAACTCCCATAAGGAATTCATGTGCTTAGGCATTGGGTTGACTACCTCATTAATGCCATAGCCATCCAACATGTATGATATCAGATAGGAAGGCCTACCTAGATCCCAATGTCAACCTGAACCTCCAATACCCTCGATGTATGAGAGATCCCACTAAGCTTCATTTCAGACTATGACCATCTCCATGAGTCTAGCCCACTACACCGGGTACCAACTCAGGATCTTTGTGGCATCCAACCCCAAGAGAGGGATTGAATGCACAAAATCAGCACATAGAACAACCCTGAGATGTGAATGTTGCACCTTGTGCAACTCCGATCATCTCATCCTGCGATCCAGGTCAACACATGAGATCTGACTAGGTAGCTTTGTCTCCCTCTCTCCAATGGGAAAAGGTGACCCAAAAGTGCTGCTAACCTGATCATCCCCTCTAGTATGTCTAGAAAACTCTGCCTCCCTCAACCCAATGCATAAGGGTGGGCTAATAATGATGTAGATCCCATCAGTGTGCCTCTGAAGCAAACTGTGTTGAAATCCCAATGTGTGGTCTCTATGTTGCTCCTCATCAATGGTTAACCCAAAGGATGGTTACACGTCCTCATCCATCTTGGACTCAACACGAGCCTCCAAATTCTCGTCCATAGACAACCCAACATGCAAGACATGCTCACCAATTAGCTCTAGGTAACTGTCGTCCAATAACTTTGTCATAGATCTAGATGCTTCTGTACCTATTAGCTCCTCATCAATAGTGGGGATGTCTCCTGACACCTCATCAACATGTGGTGCGCTACTATCACCTAAGAACTTGGTCACAACCCGGGATACCTCATCAATGGATACCTCAAGAACGTATGGCATCTCATCAATGAGTGTATGCTCAATTGTCTCCTTGCCAACCATGGCCCCTTGAACTACTCTCTCGTCTTCTTCCTTAATCCTCTTCATCATCCCAGCATAATTCCACTGAATCCCACTGGTTTTTCATGCCTCTTAGTTCACATACTTCCCAAAAAGAGAGGCACTCCTGAATGTCATGAGCTAATTATTGGTATGCCCTCCAATTTGCTTCCATTAACTCCACATCAATTGCAATCATGTCTTTCCATCTTGATGCATTACCCATAATTTTGGGCATAGTGGATTTGTTGTGTAATTGAGAATGGTCCTTATTCCCAATTGCAGAATGAATCAAATTCTCCCCACATCAATCATCATTTGTTGCATCCTAATCACCTCGTTCAAGGTTACCGTCATGTTGTTTGCTTCTAATCTTTCTTTGGATCCCATGATTTCTTAGCTTTCCATTTTGGTCTTGTCATAGAACGAAGGGTTTCCCACAGGATGAGCCAATATTATTCTAATACCACTGTAATGTTCCAAAATAGGGAAAACAATGATATGCAAGCAAATAAAATTTTTTACCACAGAAATTTAAAAAAAAATAGAAAATGCCCATAAATATTAGAAATATGGAAGCAGCTAAGCCATTTTATTATAAATTGGTGCAAGAGTACAAAATATGGAAGGAAAGCACACAGGCTTGCCTCAAAGGCAAGTAGAGCAAATCCCAGGTGAAGCAATGACAACCCGGAGCTACAATCAACTTACCAACTGCTGCACTACGTAGTCCCCAACGATTTTGCTTTGCCTGCTGCAAATATATGGCTG
This sequence comes from Pinus tabuliformis, assembly GCA_031772625.1. Taxonomy (NCBI): domain Eukaryota; kingdom Viridiplantae; phylum Streptophyta; class Pinopsida; order Pinales; family Pinaceae; genus Pinus; species Pinus tabuliformis. Next base: position 870,862,548 of record CM062817.1, read on the forward strand.
AAAACCCCACCTTTGGTGCTCAAAAAATTTTACAAATTTATATATATGCTCCTCAAGAAAATCGCACAAAAACCCAGAAATAGTTTGGCCTGATTTTGACCTTCCAAAATCGACCCACAAAGGGCACTATGTAGTCCCCAACAATTCTACAATGTCTTTTTTCAAATATATGGTTGAAAACCCCACCTATGATGCTAAAAAAATTATGTAAATTTATTTTTGAGGTCCTTGTCAAAAACCCACAAAAACCCAGAAAGGGTTTGTCCTGGTTTTGATCTTCCAAAATCGACCCCCAAAAGCCCTACACTTTCCAATAGTTGTTGAAGCACGCTTTCTGTCCATCCACCCACAAAGTCCTCCCCAGACACTCCTAAAATGTAGCAATCAACTCCACCAATACTTACCTTATTTCTCCAGGCAAGCAATAGCCACAATGGCTGAAACTCTATCTCCCATGTATCCCCAGTTTCTCTCTTCTGCGTTGGCCACAGAGTCTGCAAAATCACTCTTGAATATTGCTGCCACTTCCAACCATCAAAATTACCCAATAGCCAACAAGTCTATTGAGCCTTCTTCTCCTAATTATCCTAGTAATAGCCCTCCAAAAGAATGTTGCAATGGCCACACTAGATCCACTACAGCATCCTCCATAAATACGCACTGTTGGGGCGAACTCAATACAAATTCTGAAAATCTCTCTACAAGTCTCTTCCCGATGATAATGGATGAATCTCTCTAGGGTGGAACTAGAAGTCCCCCAAAGAAAGGGTGATTTCTCTACTTGGAAAACTCTTGCTAAACAACAAGTGACCTGGCTAAGCAGCTGGGGAAACATAATCAATTTTGATAAGCCAAGAATGCCAAATGAAGTGTGTTGCCTTCCTTTTATAACTTTCGTGGAGCATTTTTTCCCACCTTTTCTTCCTTCTCATGCATTTCTAATCATTGGCTTAGAGAGTGAATATTTCTTATGTGGGTGGTCCCCACATATCATTAACAAAACAAAATAAAATAAAATTAACTCTCCTCTAACTCCTAAATCTTCTATCAAAAATAAAATGGGCCCTGTCTTCACCAAAATTGGCTCCCAAAATGTAGATATAAATCTTGTTCCAAAATTATTTAGGAAGGGACATTCCTCCCTGCCAAAAATTGTTTGTCCTCAAGCAATGTCTAAACAAGTTCCTTCTCTGATTGTTGATCACCAGTGTAACCACCAATAATACCAGGGTCTCAAATGTACCATTGAGTCATCCCAAATCTTAGCATTGTCCCGACATGAAGGAATCCCTCGATACCAGGATCCCAAGCCATCCTAATCAATGTGAAGAATACCTTGATCCACTCGCTATCCAATCAAATATAGGTACCAAGAGCCCTCTGCATACTAGCAATAAGTAGAGCATCATGATAATGTAGGACTCTGCCCAACTCCCCATGAAATTTCCCTACTGAGTAGTCCATCTCATGCACTACAAGAGTAAACTCTTGAATATGTAGTCCAATCCTGGTGGGATTGAACCATCGTCTACCTAGGCCTCCCCTGATCTCCTCCTGTCAATCGCAGTACCACATTGGCGAAGTTACCCACACCATCAACAAATCACTAAAACCAAATGGAGGATTTGGATGACCCTCCCTTGTATAAACCAGCTCATCTCTACGGGTAGCTGAACTGCTTAGCCCTGTTATGCCAAAATCCCCTACCCGTCACAGAAGGAACCTATCCTGCTGACATCATGATACTTTGGTCATGACTGAATACCTAGCATGCTCATACTAGAGCTTCCTCTCCCATAACTCTTGGCCACAATCTATGCGATGATCGAGGCTAGGCCAATCTTTCCAAAGCGAGTCAACAGTGTGAATGAATCAATCTTCTTGTTATCATGAACATGCTCACTAAGGAGTGGAATATCCCACCAATCCACTGGATCCATATATCCCATAACCATACTGAAGGTCCACAACCCCTAATCTTCTCTGCTTGTCGATGTGATATGATGCTAGCTATTGGGACCCCTTTGTGGCCCGTATCTACCTCTTATAGGTATTCAATAGGCAGGCACCGAGCATCAATAACCCGTGTCGTGAATATCCAGCTGCTTTAGGCCTGCTAGATCACATAACAAGATCTACTATCGTAGCTCTTGATGATTGGCCTAGGTATTGCCGAAAGCCTAGGCATCATCCTACCAACAAGGACTACCATCCTCCCACTTCACGCTCACCTAACAAATGAGGGATGTTTGTAAGTGTGTCAGCCCCATTTCCATAATTGGAATTTGGAGGTCGGGTCATATCACAATGACACTTGTCTCATGTTTACCCTAGCGAGCTTGTGTGTTTGGGTAAATGTGGGGTGGTGTTGTTACAGATTGGTATCAAATCTTCCAGGTTCAAACACTTGGACTAGATGGACTAAATGCATATGGTTATGCATGCATGTTAGTTTTCAATGTGTTTTTTATGCAGGCATTGTAATTTTTATGTTTATCATGCATAGTAGGTTAGGCATGCATCGTGTTGGTCATTATTGTAGTTTGTGTCATCATGATGATGTTGGTGTGTTATGAAGTTGAGATGTTGATATGTTGGTGTCATGATGTATATATATCATGCTAATATAGATTGATTGTGCAGATGAGATAACCTCCCCTGAACTTCACAAAGGTATTATTTTGATTATGTCTATAATTGGTTTATCTAACATGACATGTTTACATGAGATAGAAGATTAGAGATGACAAGCAGAATGGTGGATTATAGTTCACGTGAATCTCCTTACAAATCAATTGGGCAACAAGGAGATAAGATACATTGAGAAGTTTGAAGGCAAATACCAGAAGTTGTAAGGCAAACAATAACAAGTTGATTGAGTCACAGGAAAGACTTGCCAGAGTTAAGGAAAATCAAGCCGAAGTTAATGTAGTGATCATTCAGAGTCTTTCAAATTTGCAGAAGCAGGGACAACTTAGTATCAGTCATGGATAGGAGGGAAGGACTAGTGGGGCATATGGTAGCAGGTCTCGATCAAGATACAGGTTGGACAAATATGATACAACCAGAGGTGGAATATGGTTGGATACACTTGATAGGAGAGGTAGTTTTCATGGATTATATTCTAGTTTTAGTTATGAGAGACATCATCATCACTATCGCCAAAATCCTTATAGGAGGAGTGAGAAGCTGTATTTTATAGAGGAATTCAAGAAATCCAAGCCTGCTACTTTTGATGGGGATGTGAAGAAACCAAAAGATGCAAAAACACGAATACTTGGGATGAAGAAGTTCTTCAAATTGCATGATTGTTCATAGAATATGAAAGCTAGGATAATGATCTTCTGTTTGAAGGGAAAAGAAAATATATGGTGGGAAGATATGAAGCGTGTTAGAGGCATCAAGGTAGAAGAGTTGAGCTAGCATGAGTTTAAAAGACTCATCAGGAAGAAGTACTTGTCTGAGAGATATTATGATGGAAAGACCAAGGAGTTCTATGAGTTGAAGATGGGTTCTATGATAGATGAAGAGTATATGACCAAGTTTCTGGAGTTGTTGAGGTATGTTCCTTATTTTAAGGATGAGAAAAAAAAGGTTCAAAGGTTCATCAATGTGTTTCCTTTAGCATTCAAAGATTAGATTGAATATGATGAGCCTCAGTCATTAGGAAGCTGCAACATTGTTATGAGCAACCAAAGTGCAAGTCTGAGCCTAAGCGGGATTCGAAAGGTAATGATAAGACTAAATAAAAGTGGGATAAGAAGCAAGGAAGTCCTCAGGATGTAGGTGATAAGGAGAACATGACACCTTATAAAAATTTCAATGTAGTTGACATAAGACATGGATTTCAGTTTGAGGAGAAGAATAAGGGCGCTGGAAGGAAGCCTTTGCAGTGTTGGAATTGTGGTGGAGATCATTACAGGAGAGATTTTCCATCACACCAAGGTGGCATACCTCATATTTACAGTTCCCATGAGGAGCAACAAGTTGGAAATGTTGGGCAGAGTATTCCTCAGATTTATGCAGAGGTGGATAATAGGCAGGCTGATCTTCAGACACCCTTTATCAAGATGGAAGGTAAGCTTTGTGATCCTGTTATTTCCATTTTTATTGATCCTAGATCTAGTTATAGTTGTATCAATCCTAACTTGGTGGATAAGTGTTGCTTGAATAAAGAAGTGCATACAAAATCTTGGTTGGTGCAATTGGCTACGGGGACCAAGAGAAGAGTTTATCATTGGGTGAGATCTTATGCATTTGAGCTGAATGGTATGCACACATCAACACATATAAATGAGTTTCCTTTGGGATCATACAATAAGTTTTAGGCATGGATTGGTTATTCATTTACAAGACTAACGTATATTGCTATGATAAGGCCATTGAGTGTCTGGATGATGATGGAGAAAGGAGAATCTTGCAGGGAAAGAAGAAGCCCACACTAGTGAGTATGGTTACAACTATGCAGGAAAAGTGCAGATGAAGGAAAGGATGCATATTGTTTTAGGTTCATATTTCTAGTGAAAAATGGAGGGATGTTGAAGATGATGAAATCCTGAAGAGGTATCATGTTTTACAATAGTTCTAGAATGTGTTTCTTGCAGAGATTTCAGAGCTGCCTCTTCATAGAGAGGTGGAATTTTCTATTGAGTTGATTCCAGGACCAACACCAACATCTAAGGAACCATACAGGATGAGTACTCTAAATTTGGTGGAATTTAAGTTGTAGCTTAAGGACAAGATTGATAAGGGATACATAAGGCGAAGTGTGTTGTCTTAGGGTGCACCAATATTGTTTATATAGAAGAAAGATGGTACTTTTAGGTTGTGCATTGACTACAGGCAGTTGAATAAGGTGACTATCAAGAATAGGTATCCATTGCCTCATATTTATGACTTATTTGATCAGTTGAAAGGAGAAACAATATTTTCAAAGATTGAATTGAGATAAGGATATCATAATGTGCACATCAAAGAAAAGGACATCTATAAGATTGCATTTCGTACCAGGTATGGGCAATATGATTTTGTGGTGGGTCCTTTTGGTCTTCCTAATGCTCCAACCACTTTCATGCGTTTGAAAAAAAGTGTGTTATGTCCTTACTTGGACAAGTTTGTGATATTGTTTATTGATGATATACTGATAGATTCCAAGAATAAGGAAGAGAATGTAGAGCACCTGGCAACAATGTTGAGATTGTTGAGAGAGAATTAGTTGTATGCCAAGCTTAGCAAGTGAAATTTCTTTCTTTCTTAGATTGATTATTTGGGACATATTGTTTCCAAGAAGGGGATATGAGTGGTGTAGAAAATAGAAACAAGAAATGTTAAAAATAGAATCCAGAAATTCTAGTTTAGTTTGTCCTTGAATTAAACTGAGAATTAAAATCGAATTCTATTCTCATAGCAACTTGTAAATAGTTAATTAAGTTTAATTAACTTAATTAGCTTAGGAATTTCGAGTTGGAAGTCTTTCTGAATTCATGTATATGTTCTCCCTATGTTTTAGGGATCGAGTATGAGTTTAATTGTGAGTTGTAATTAGTTAACTCAGTTTACTGAGTTAAGTTAAGTTAAATTAGTTCCAAACTATCTGTTGGAACTAATAAAGAGTTAACAGTCAGTTGGTGCACTAATGCATTCACTAGTGCTACTCCAGTTAACTGAATATTCCCTCATCAGAAACTCATGCATGTCGATTTTGAGAAAGACCCAATTGAGACTAGAGTGCAGGGACAATGTACTATCAGTTGTATGATTTATTGAGTTGTATGGATCATGCATGCAATCAGGAACTGAACCTAGTGTGGATTGCGCAGTTTTGGATGCCCTGGATTCCCATTAATATGGGCTATTAAGCCATAGGAATTGCGCAAGGAAATAGGGGCTTGGAGAGCAGCATAAGAGGCTAGAGATTGGCTTGAGCTTGCTTGCGAGTAGGGAGATTGATCATACTGAGTGCTGGGATTGTTCTTGTGAGAATAAGCATTGTATTATCATCTTGGATTTATGATTTAATGCAATACAGATTGTGGGGGTTTTGAGCAGTGGATTTCCCTGGATACTTATTGTGTTATGTGTCATTGATATTCTTCCTCTTGTTGATTATTGTTTTCATCGATCTATTGGCTTTCGTTGGTTGAAAGTAGAAGTATATTCTTGTCCTGTGCTTTAGTAAATTGCATGAGCTTGTGAATCTATGGGTTTTTCTACATGGTATCAGAGGTGAATTCAATATACTAGAGGAGATTTCAAAGTTTTGAGTTTAGGGTTACAGGTGATATTCGAATTTGCAATACATACTTCAGGATCGACAGATGGGATTCTACGTTTGCGGCTCGAGTATGCCTTGGATGGTAGCTCGAATTATATAACTTGGAAGAATAGGATGTAGGGAGTGTTGGAAGACAATGTCTTGAAGGAATTTGTTGATCAGGACATTCTTAAGCCCCTAGCATTAGATGCTCAAAATCTGGCCGAATGGAAGAAGTGTGTGGCAAGGGTGAGGCACATAATCCTTGAGGGAGTTCGAGACCACATTGTCTCAAGTCTCCATGGGAAGGAAACTTTGAATTCTATGTGGAAAGCATTGAAGGACCTTTTTCTAGAATAACAATGACCATAGGAAGTTGGCACTGAAAGATAAACTTCGAAAAATCAAGATGGAGGCGGGCGACTCAACTCCAAATTACTTGACCAAGTTCACTCATTGTCAGGATGAGCTTGGAAGTGTTGGAATCACGGTTTTCGAGGATGATATGGTGAGATTAGCTCTTCTAGGACTTTCCAAGAGTTGGCATAGTTATCAAGACTCTGTCAATGGTCGGGAGAAGCTACCAAATTGGGAACGACTGTGGTCAGATATGATGCAGGAGGAGATCAGGAGGAACACCAGAGATGGGACCTCTTCCAAGGAAGTGGAAGTGCAGAAAAGAAGGCCGAGGGAAAGAAGTCCCAAGGAGAGGAGGGTGGAAAGAAGATGGACTTGATGAAATTCAAGTGTTTTCACTGTCATGAGCACGAGAACTATGCCAAGAACTACCCATAGAAGAAATCAAGTAAGAAGGAGCTAACAATAGCGCAACAGGTGAAGCTCTAGCTTCACAATTTGAACTTGATTTCACTCTCATTACATGCATGACCAATACTATCATGGGAGGCGTGTGGTATATTGACAGTGGTGCCTCATTCCATATGACGGGGAATAGAGATCTCTTTAGTTATTTTGAGGAGAAAGACCTCAAGCAAAGCCTAGAGTTTGGAGATGACGAGAGGTATAGAGCTACCAGGATCAGTATGGTTACCTTTTAGAGGGAGTTTGGCTTCCCTCTTAGGATCATAGATGTTATGTATTTTCCAGGACTAAAGAAGAATATTGTTTCAGTCTCGGTATTGGAAGACCATGGCTATGTGTTACACTAAAAAATGTCACCATGGCTATTTACAGTCGGTATGGCTCTATCAACAGTCATACTACCCTCTTAAGCAAGTCTTATGCCTCTGCTATCCATGTCAAACTCCAAGAAAGAGAGAAAGTCTTTATAAATATGTTTATCTCTGGGTACGCAGGTTCTCTCAAACCTTGCCTGTGGGTACGCACCTATTGTTCATGAAAGCTGCGTCTTTGGACGCTCTGTATGTAAAGGGGCAGGTGCGTCCCCCTGTAAAGGTTAAAATGCGCAAGTTTCATCTTTAAAAAGTCACTTGTGGTCATTTCTAGAGCATTCTAGAAGGTTGTTCGACGTGTATTGAGCGCCTCCAGATGGTTCATGAACTCCTACCAAAGAGGAACTTATCCCATCAATAGGGGAGCTATCCCATCCAAAGAGGGGATTATCCCATTGATGGTGGACCTGATTAACTTCCTCTTGAACACTATAAATACAGGCATTGGGCCAGAAGGAGGGAGGTTGAAAGCTATACATTTCTAAGGGTAAATGCTGCAGGAATTAGGACCCCCATTTAGAAGCTTGTGAGGAGAGATTGCCATCTTTGCTTGTTCTATCTGGAAGTGGGTGAGCTTTGTCAAAGTAGAGGAAGACTCTTGTGGACCCTGGAAGGAGCTTGCACAACACCAAGGCTCAGGTTGTAATGGTTCCTTTTGATTACCTTTAATGCAAATTGGTCCATTCTTCTCAATAACTTGTTGTTTATGGGTTATTTCATGTACTCCTTGGTCTATATGTTGAATATGCTTTGTTTTATGTTATAATCAGGTGCTATTTAATTGTTTGACTGTTGATGATTGCAGGTTTTGGAGAAAAGGAGGAGCTCATCCAGATCAACAAAGCTTGGACTTCTACAACAGCGTTTGGACAAAGGTAAGAACAAAACACTTGATTTTTCATATCATAATGCATGTTTAGAGAAGGATAGCTCCAGTTTGTTTTGTTTGTCATTAGAATGTCTTAGACTTCTAGGAAGGTCGGTTGTGTCCGCACTCTTGACTGATTCCATGTGACAAATTGGCGACTCCACTGGGGATTCCATTGATGAGAAAAGTCTTTTCCTTTGTGTGAACTTTGCTTTGAGAAAATTGGTTTATTTTTCTGGTTTTGGCTCTGTGATTCTGTCTCTGGGTGGGTTAGCTTAGGATTAGTTTTATTTTGGTTTTTCTTGAGTTTTTCAGAAGGACGCACCCTCTGAGTGCTGCACAGTGCGTCCCTGGACGCACTTTTGCTGTGTGCACAGAGCGGGTCCGCACCTGTGCTAACGGGTTGCCTGCGTCCCCTGCTAAAATTTGAGAAAATTCCATTTTTTGGTATTTTTACTCTTAGATTTTGTTTTTTCTTAGTTTTTACTACCCAGATTCATTAGTCCCTTGTCAAAAATCTTCACCTAAGCTTGTTTCATTGGCATTCCTGCTTTAAGCTTTCATCAATTGGGTGTTTTGAGTCTCTTTTTTGAGAAATTCTTGATTTGATTTCCTTTGGTCATTACTTGAAGGTTTGTCTCAGTCTTTTCACAATTTTGCATCTTTTTGCTTGTGTTTTTGCAAAAAAAAAATTCCCCCTCATTCGCCGGGGGGGGGGGGGGGCTAAATTGTGTATGAGTGTTAATCGCCTTTGAGTGTTTTTATTTTTGATCTTTGGAACTCTCACCCAATTTTCTCGACTTGCACTTGATTGATTCTTAGATTACATTAGAATCATCTTGTGTCTGAGGATTCTCTTGCATCGATCACATTTGCATAATTAGAATTCTCATTTTCAGAATATGAATGAAAAATGTGCATAGATTACATTTGCATACTTTTCAAGTGAATTGTGCTTAGATTACCATTGCATAGTTTACATTCTGAAAAATCAATCGTAGATTTAGATCAGTTTTCTTTGATTTGAATTTACACAAAAATAAAAAATAAAAAAAATGGTTTGGAATTGATTTGCATTAGTTTTTCTTGATGAAATTAGTGCATTAGAGAATTTGTTATATTTTCTCTTAGTGATCAATTTTTTGCATTGTCAGAAGTGAATGGAAACTCTCTCCTTACTTTAGTTAGGATTCATCGAATTGAAAAGATTACATTATCATATTCGATTGCATTCAGTTGGGTCGGGTCATAACACCATTGGTTTCATCTCCATTTACCCATTTGAGTAATAACAGCCTTAATAACACATCGCTTAATTAAAATTCATCTAGTAATCTTTACATTTCTAGGGCTCTGAAACACCAACATAGCTTAGGCTAGTGTCTTGGAGTAGGAGAGTAATTAACTCTCCAAGACAACAAAACCAAACAAGTAACTCATCTTGTGGTAGGATAAATCCAATTGTCTCACTTGTACTCTGGGAAAGCTCCTCTTAAAGGAGAAGCACGAGCTCGTGTCTGAACCAGTGAGGGGATCATTCCCCCCTCGTTGGGAACGACGCCAGACACGCACGTATTACAAACGGTAAACCTCGGATTAACCATTGTCGAGGAGCCAGGGGTCACTTGTCGGTAAACCTTGGATTATTGTCAAGGAGCCGGCAAGGGGATTGAGCTTGCTACTCTGCCCTTGCGTGCTGTCGGAGTTTAGACTGTTCCCCCAGGTGCATTTGTTGCGGTTGGTAACCTTAGTGGCCATTATCTTTAGGATTCTACCGAGGTGACGGTGGAGGGAAGGTCCCACTGTACCTGGAGCAGACGTCGGCTATACTCACTTGGATTTTCTGGGGGGTTCACTTCACTCGAGACGGTTAAAGTGGAGGAACTTGGTCCAGTCTATTCATTAAGTAGGTTGCCGGGGTAACTGTTCCACCCACTATTTCTGTACTGGATTCTGCGAGGTTGGGCTTAATCACCAACTAGTGTTTTCGGTCCGGAGAGCTTACTGTTTGTGTGTGGTTTGACTCCTAGATTTGATAGCGCGTGTTAATTTGTTTATTTTTACTTTTAGAGACCATAGGTGTGAATTGTGAATTGTTAATTTTAGTTTTAAATTGTTAATAAAATTCACTGAAGTTGAATATAATGGCAAATGTTCCGGAATTTATCAACCTAGGAACCCCTCCTAACGAGAATCCTAGTACTTTTCCTTACTTTGGAAATGTTGGTCCTCCTTACATGGCTACTTTGTCATTACCTGGATTTACAATAGGATTACCGATATGGTTATTTTCAACTTCGTTGGCCCAAAATACTCCAATTGTTCCATCTCAATCGGATGCTTCACCTCAACAGAGTTCACCATCTCAACATCACCAACCTTTTGTTGACCCTTTACCTTCTTCGCCTAATTTTTCTTCCTCCATTTCTTCCTCTTCGCCTGGTAAAAGCCTTGATGCCAGTAACCAGGAGGCTAAGAAGAAGAAGAAAGGGAAGAAGAAGAAGAAGAAGAAGAAGAAGCAAGATAAGAAAGAAGTCAACCAACCAACCATGGCTGTAAGTGTTAGTTGTGTTGAGGAAAATTCCGACATGCACCGTAAACCCAAATACCTTTGCAGGCTTTGTAAGGGTGACCACTTCCTTGTCAATTGTCCTGGTATTCCAAAGGTCTTGGAAGTATGGTCAGAAAAATCTCATCAACTTTCTGTTGATCCATCAACCAGTGATAGTCAGGTTCCTGGGAAAAAGGGTAAAGTTAGGTTTCCTTGTAAGTTATGCAAAGGGAGTCATCAAACTCACATTTGCCCTCACATGGATGAAGCCTCAACATTGTTGGAAAACCTTACTGTTCCATAGCAAGTATTCCCGACTGGTTACCGTAAACTTTCTCCCAACCTACTGTCAACTGACGGAGTGATTGATCTAATTTCAAGTACAGTCGATCACACTCTTCCATTGGAGAGTGAAACTCATGTCACTCAGGTTGATGATCCATTAGTTGATCAAGTGGTCGATTCAATTTCACAAAGAGTCGATCCCACTTTCCCTTTAGAGAGTGAACTTCATACCGCTCATGTTCTTTTGTTACATCAGATTCTTCTATGCCGGGGGGCATTTCACCTGTTTCTGTAGAACCCCCTCCAAGTACTGAGGTTTTTTCCTTTGATTGGAATAGACTAACAGAACCTCGTCTTCCTTCCTCCATCCCTTTCCAAATCATTGTAAAGGCTGGTGGTAGGGACATACATCGTACTCAGGTAGATGAAGGTGCTTCTGTCAGTATTTTATCCTCAACTGTTTGGAAATCTTTGGGTTCCCCTCAGCTTGCGCCTATTACGCAGAATCTGAAAGCTTTTAACAGAACCATTAGTGAACCTTTAGGGATCCTTCCTAAGTTTTCTATTACCTTGGAAGGTAAAACTGTCTGTATTGATCTTATGGTAGTTCGAGGTCCCTTGGATTTCAATTTACTCCTTGGGCGAGACTATGTTTATGCAATGAAAGCTGTCGTATCGACACTCTTTCGCGTGATGTCTTTCCCTCACAATGGAAATATTGTGACTGTAGACCAGCTTTCGTTCCCTAGTCTTGTTTCAACTACCAATAATATGAAAGCCCTAAATGTTCCTGATTCTAAAGTGGTATCTACCCTGCCACGGGTTAATTATGTGGCAACTGGTCCCATGTTTTCAGTTACCGATGTAAGTGAGCCTCTCACTGTTGATTTAGATCCGGTAATTGACATGGAGAACTCTATGGGATTACTTGAACACGATGTTCTTCTCCCTTTGGAATCCCTTGACATGTGTTCCTTCCAGAGAACTATTCTTCCTTCTGATGAAGACTTTTTGGAAGCCATGATCAAGGTGTGTCCATTGACATGTCTTTCTTCCAGTTGGAAGCCATGACCAGTGAGTGTGAGGATAGTTTCTTCTAGTCTCAACCTCATTAAAAAATGAAACTGGAAGTTATGAGCATAGTTCATTGTCTTGTGTCAAGCTCATTAAAAAATGAAACAAGGAGTTGTGAGGAAAGTTCCTTTTACTGTGTCAACCTCGTAAAAAATGAATCAGTGTGTACGAGGATAGTTTTTTTTTTCCTGTATCAACCTCGTTAAAAAATGAAACAGGCTAGCGAGGATAGTTCCTTTTCCTGTGCCAACCTCGTTAAAAAATGAAACAGGTGTCCGCGAGGATAGTTTTTTCCTGTATCAACCTCGTTAAAAAATGAAATAGGATGTGGTGAGGAAAGTTCCTTTTACTGTGTCAACCTCATTAAAAAATGAATCAGTGTGTGTGAGGAAAGTTCCTTTTACTGAGTCAACCTCATTAAAAAATGAATCAGGTAGATTTTAGGATAAGTAGGTAGATTGTAGAAAGCTAGGATTTTGTGAGGACAGTTCCTGTTACTGAGTCAACCTCGTTAAAAAATGAATCAGGTGTGAGGACAGTTCCTTTTTCAACCTCGTTAAAAAATGAATCAGGTTTGAGGATAGTTCTTGTTACTGAGTCAACCTCGTTAAAAAATGAATCAGGTATGAGGATAGTTCTTTTCTTGTGTCAACCTCCTTAAAAATGAAACAACTCCCTTTTCAAGTTAAATATTGAAAGTAAACCTTCATTCCATCTATCTGGTTGAATGCAATGAAGCTTGGGGGGCATGTACCTCGTTTTGCATCATTAAACTGGGGGCATGCGAACTTTTGGAGCATAGTTCCTTGTCTTGTGTCAAGCTCGTTAAAAATGAAACAAGGAGTCTTGAGCATAGTTCCTTGTCTTGTGTCAAGCTCGTTAAAAATGAAACAAGGAGTCTTGAGCATAGTTCCTTGTCTTGTGTCAAGCTCGTTAAAAAATGAAACAAGGGTAGGTTAAGTAGGTAGATTGTAGAGAGTAGTCATGAGCATAGTTCCTTGTCTTGTGTCAAGCTCGTTAAAAAATGAATCAAGGATTTTATGAGCATAGTTCCTTGTCTTGTGTCAAGCTCATTAAAAAATGAAACAAGGAGTTCCGAGGAAAGTTCCTTTTACTGTGTCAACCTCGTTAAAAAATGAATCAGTTAGTTCGAGGATAGTTCCTTGTCTTGTGTCAACCTCGTTAAAAAATGAAACAAGGATAGGTTATATAGATAGTTAGAAAGTAGCAGCGAGGATGGTTTTGTTCCTGTGTCAACCTCGTTAAAAAATGAAACAGGGTGTACGAGGATAGTTTTTTCCTGTATCAACCTCGTTAAAAAATGAAACAGGCTAGTGAGGATAGTTTTTTCCTGTATCAACCTCGTTAAAAAATGAAACAGGCTAGTCCGAGGATAGTTTTGCTCCTGTGTCAACCTCGTTAAAAAATGAAATAGGGTGTCACGAGGATAGTTTTTTCTTGTATCAACCTCGTTAAAAAATGAAACAAGGAGTCCAAGGAAAGTTCCTTTTACTGAGTCGACCTCGTTAAAAAATGAATCAGTGAGTGTGAGGACAGTTCCTGTTACTGAGTCAACCTCATTAAAAAATGAATAAGCTAGGTTTTAGGTTATATAAGTAGATTGTAGAAAGTAGGGTTTTGAGGAAAGGTGCTTTTACTGTGTCAACCTCGTTAAAAAATGAATCAGTGTGTTTGAGGAAAGTTCCTTTTACTGTGTCAACCTCGTTAAAAAATGAATCAGTGTGTTTGAGGATAGTTCTTTTACTGAGTCAACCTCATTAAAAAATGAATGAGGTAGATTTTAAGTTATGTAGATAGATTGTAGAAAGTAGGATTTTGAGGACAGTTCCTGTTACTGAGTCAACCTCGCTAAAAAATGAATCAGGGGTATGAGGATAGTTCCTGTTACTGAGTCAACCTCGTTAAAAAATGAATCAGGTATGAGGATAGTTCTTTTCTTGTGTCATCCTCCTTAAAAATGAAACAACTCCCTTTTCAAGTTAAATATTGAAAGTAAACCTTCATTTCATCCAGCCGGTTGAATGCAATGAAGCCTGGGGGGCATGTACCTCGCTTTGCATCATTATGCTGGGGGCATGCGAACTTTTTGAGCATAGTTCCTTGTCTTGTGTCAAGCTCGTTAAAAAATGAAACAAGGGTAGGTTAAGTAGGTAGATTTTAGAGAATAGTCATGAGCATAGTTCCTTGTCTTGTGTCAAGCTCATTAAAAAATGAATCAAGGATTTAAGAGCATAGTTCCTTGTCTTGGGTCAAGCTCGTTAAAAAATGAATCAAGGTTTTTAGAGTAGAGTTTTTGTTAGGTCGATTGTAGAGAGTAGTTATGAGCATAGTTCCTTATCTTGTGTCAAGCTCGTTTAAAAAATGAAACAAGGGTTATGAGCATAGTTCCTTGTCTTGTGTCAAGCTCACTAAAAAATGAAACAACTCCCACAAGTCTTTCCAAGATCTTGAAAGTAAAGCTTCATTCCATCCACCTCATTGAATGCAATGAAGCTTGGGGGGCATGTACCTCGTTTTGCGTCATTATGCTGGGGACATGTGAACTTATAACAAGCATAGTTTTTCGTTTCAAGCTTGCGTAAACATGAAACCGAATCTGAGCATAGTTCTTTTCCTGTGTCAAGCTCGTTAAAAAATGAAACAAATCCTCCTCTAATTGAGTCGAGAGTTTGACTAGACCTCATAAATGTTAGGTTGTATGTTTAGGTTAGTGATTTTAGTTACAGTTTTAGGTCGAGTCATTCAAATGATCTCGTAACTCAACCTTCATGTCATCCAACCGATTGAATGAAATGAAGTCGGGAGGCATGCACTCTAGCAGTTATGCTTCGGGGGCATCAAGCACAGTTTTCTCTCTGTTTCAAGCTTGTGAAAAAATGAAACTACTTTGAAGCATAGTTTTTATCTGTTTCAAGCTTTTGTAAAAATGAAACCTATCTCGAGTCAATTTCAGTTATTTTCAAGACTCGTTAAACTCATGAAAATACCGAGATTATTTTGCTATCTTTCATTCTCGTAAAACAAATGAAAAATGCCGAGTTCTTTCCATCTTTTCCTGCTCGTAAATTAAATTGAAAGTCGGCCATATGAGTACATTTTTATCCCTTTTTCGAACTCATTAAAACTTATGAAAAAGTGAAAACCATGAGTACATTTTTATCCCTTTTTCGAACTCGTTAAAACTTACGAAAAAGTGAAACCTCAGAGTCATCTTTTAAGCCCTTTTCTGACTCCTAAAAAATGAAAAGATTGCCGAGCGTTTCTTTTACACTCGTTAAAACGGAATTAAAAGACGGTCCCCTTATAGCTCTTTTCTGACCGTAGAATCAGGAAAAGATTGCCGGGTTTTTGTCGTTTCAAACTCGATACGGAAATGAAACGACGTGTCCTTGATCGCTTTTTACTTTTCAGGTCAGTGACGCTAATTATGAAATTACTCCTTGGTCGCAAGATCAAGCGGTTCCCCCAGGTATTATTTTATACTTTTTCGGGCTTGAGGGACACAAATCTACGAAAAAGTTCAACTTGGAGTCTTCTTAAGTTTTTCAGACTCTCTAAAATTGAAAAACGCCGAGTTTCTCCTATACTGGGCTCGTTAAACATTTCACAGTAAAGGACCTGTTCAATTACAAACGGGAACGAACCACTCCTTCCTAGGGTTCGAATCAAAACTAGGTTGGACTCATCCAAAGGATGAGCTTATAATCAAGCATATGTTATCCTCCTCAAGCTTGTTAAAAATAAAGAGGTACTTGCCAGAAATGGTGGGGGAAAAGAGAGAAGAATGAGCCTTTTTGTTACCTTTTGTCTCAGAAGAAACTTTATTACCACTCTTGGACACGACACTTTTCATTCACCTGGGTTGGGAAATCTTTTACCTCACAGTTGATCAAACCACTTTTGAAAGTCTTCAACCGGGTTCCGGGGATTAACTTTGAGTTATTTAGCACCAAACCATCTGTCGTGTCGTTATGTGTTCAAGAGGTATGCAAACAAAAATTTCATCTGCAAAATACTTGTCATCCATTTGACCATCCCTGAGTCAGTCCTTACAGCAACATTTCTTCAACTTGAACAATGATTTCGTGTTGTGGGCTTGCCTGCAACGGGTCACTTTCTATCGACATCAGCACATTATCTAGAGAGATGACTTAGAAATCGTCAGTACCTTGAAGTCTGCATGCATCAATGGCAGGTTTCTCGCCTTTGACGTCAGTTTACATCATTGACTTTCGATCGAAGGATTCCGTGAAATGTTCGACACCAACTCATTCATTCACATCTCATGGATTGTACTGGGTACTTTGAGAACCATTGACATTACTGGTGGTCTCTCTCACGCTTGTTAACAGTTTACATCATCGACTGGTAATCAAGTGGTTTCTACCATGTTCGACATCGACTCATTTATTCGCATGGTTAGAATCGTACCAATTCGAGAAGTAGGAATGAAGACCCTGGATCGAATCTTTACCATCCAGGCTGCGAGGAGTTTTGTATTCATTATTTAAGTAGACTAACCATAAACAGATGGCTGCCCCCATACTGTGTCTACAAAAGTCTATGATTATGATGTACTGTAAAATCATTTCTGTATCAGAGTAGTTAGTCTGTTAGTTAAAGTTTCAATCTGAGTATGGGAATGCCTACCTCAGTGATGATATAATCTTATACATGTATTTTGTGTTGAAAATTGCAGGTTCTGACCAGGCTCTCCACGACATAATCCTTGAAATGATAAAGCGCTTCACCCTTCCTAGATAATACAAAACCCTAATCTATTCCAGGCTTCGCACTTTAGGGGGCAATCTGTTACACTAAAAAATGTCACCATGGCTATTTACAGTCGGTATGGCTCTATCAACAGTCATACTACCCTCTTAAGCAAGTCTTATGCCTCTGCTATCCATGTCAAACTCCAAGAAAGAGAGAAAGCCTTTATAAATATGTTTATCTCTGGGTACGCAGGTTCTCTCAAACCTTGCCTGCGGGTACGCACCTATTGTTCATGAAAGCTGCGTCTTTGGACGCTCTGTATGTAAAGGGGCAGGTGCGTCCCCCTGTAAAGGTTAAAATGCGCAAGTTTCATCTTTAAAAAGTCACTTGTGGTCATTTCTAGAGCATTCTAGAAGGTTGTTCGACGTGTATTGAGCGCCTCCAGATGGTTCATGCACTCCTACCAAAGAGGAAATTATCCCATCAATAGGGGAGCTATCCCATCCAAAGAGGGGATTATCCCATTGATGGTGGACCTGATTAACTTCCTCTTGAACACTATAAATACAGGCATTGGGCCAGAAGGAGGGAGGTTGAAAGCTATACATTTCTAAGGGTAAATGCTGCAGGAATTAGGACCCCCATTTAGAAGCTTGTGAGGAGAGATTGCCATCTTTGCTTGTTCTATCTGGAAGTGGGTGAGCTTTGTCAAAGTAGAGGAAGACTCTTGTGGACCCTGGAAGGAGCTTGCACAACACCAAGGCTCAGGTTGTAATGGTTCCTTTTGATTACCTTTAATGCAAATTGGTCCATTCTTCTCAATAACTTGTTGTTTATGGGTTATTTCATGTACTCCTTGGTCTATATGTTGAATATGCTTTGTTTTATGTTATAATCAGGTGCTATTTAATTGTTTGACTGTTGATGATTGCAGGTTTTGGAGAAAAGGAGGAGCTCATCCAGATCAACAAAGCTTGGACTTCTACAACAACGTTTGGACAAAGGTAAGAACGAAACACTTGATTTTTCATATCATAATGCATGTTTAGAGAAGGATAGCTCCAGTTTGTTTTGTTTGTCATTAGAATGTCTTAGACTTCTAGGAAGGTCGGTTGTGTCCGCACTCTTGACTGATTCCGTGTGACACTATGATGTGGTTTTTAGTAAGGGAAAGGTTTTCCTTAGACACATCACCACGGGATAGGTGAAACAGATCGGTTCACGGGTCAAGAACTTGTATGCTCTTGAGGTTCAAGATGCATGCAAAGCCTTGAGGAGCAAGGAAAATGTTAACGACTTGGTGGTTGAGAGGGAGAGTGAATTTCCTCTCAACATGCAACCCTAGAAGAAGCCTCAAAAGCAGCTTAAGGAAGTTGGGGAGCAGCCACAACTAGAGAAGTTGAGAGGAGACCGAGTGGAGGCATCCGCTCATGCAGATACCTTGAGTAGGGGGAAATTTCGAGCCAAGTGGGTAGAGGGATCAGATGTAGCCATACCTCCAGGTGTGAGGTGGGGAGATGTAAAGTGATAGTCCCCAAGAGGGTTGGAATTGGGCAGGGTCCATTGAGAGGTTTTATGTCATGGATCGTACCTTGTTATGGGAACCCAAAATACATAGTAGCGGGAGGAATCAGTGGGATTGATGCAGTCATAGATCAAAGTGACAGAGGCTAGAGCAGTCAGATACCGAAGAGTGTAGAGAAGGGTTGACAATAGTGTAGAAAGGTAGAGTCAGTAGAAGCACAAAGTTTTTAGTTGACAAAGGCAATAGCAGTGAGAGACTTTGATGATAGATGCATCATATTGATTCAGGTTGGATGTTTTTTTTTGTTTCTGGAGTTGGTGGAGCAATAACACTAGAGAGAAGTGTTGCATGTAGAACATTCCAAAGGTTCAGGATTGGGATTGAGTTGAATTCCTTTCTTGTTGAGAGGGAGTGTTGAAAATAGCAACAAGAAATGTTAAAAATAGAATCTAGAAATTCCAGTTTAATTTGTCCTTGAATTAAACTAAGAATTAAAATCTAATTCTATTCTCATACAACTTGTAAATAGTTAATTAAGTTTAATTAACTTAATTATCTCAGGAATTTCGAGTTGGAAGTCTTTCTGAAGTCATGTATATATTCTCCCTATGTTTTAGGGGTCGAGTATGAGTTTAATTGTGAGTTGTAATTAGTTAACTCAGTTTACTGAGTTAAGTTAAGTTAAATTAGTTCCAAACTATTTGTGGAACTAATAGAGAGTTAACAGTCAGTTGGTGCACTAATGCATTCACTAGTGCTACTCCAGTTAACTGAAGATTCCCTCATCAGAAACTCATGCATGTCGATTCTAAGAAAGACCCAGTTGAGACTAGAGTGCAGGGACAATGTACTATCAGTTGTATGATTTAATGAGTTGTATAGATCATGCATGCAATCAAGAACTGAACCTAGTGTGGATTACACAGTTTTGGATGCAATGGATTCCCATTAATATGGGCTATTTAGCCATAGGAATTGCGCAAAGAAATAGGGGCTTAGAGAGCAACATAATGTAGGAATTTACAGGGTAAGTTCCTTAGATAGAACACCAAAGGACACCGCTCACAAACAGATCACAGATCAATACACCAGTATTTTGACGTGGTTAAAACCCTCAAAGAGGGAAACGGTCCACGGCCTGAGCCAACGCGGTCACTTAAGGCAATTTATTAATAAAAGAATGAAAATCTACATATGCTTCTCTCATAGACAGATTACCCTACAAATGACCCTCCATGCTCTTTAAATAGAGATCATGGACCAATCGGGTGTTAAGCCACGGATCAAGTGTCGGTAATACCGAGGAGAGAATGAACCGTTGGATCACTACATATCGTGATCGTCGGATTGTAAGTTACAAAATGTACATAGTAAAGAAACACACTTTACCTAACTCTATACTAGACCAAGTTGTACTTAACTATTTCTTATGTGTCGGAATATCCTAACATCCCCCCTTAAGAACAACTTGGGATAGGATTGAAGGATTTACAAATATGACACAATAGGAGAAGGAAGGAGGCACTAGAGCCTATCCCCCCTTAGTGACAACTTCCTGAACTCCAACCATAAATCGAAGTTTAGTGAACTTCGCCTCTGTGAGAGCCTTTGTAAAGATGTCTGCAACTTGATCATCTGTTGAACAATATTGCACTTCAAGAACATGGTCATGAATGAGCTTTCTGATGAAGTGCATTTGAAATTCAATGTGTTTGCTGGCTGATCTTGGACTGGATCTTTGCATAGCTGAATGGCACTTTGATTATCACACCAAAGTGTAGTCGGATGCTGCTGCTGAAAGCAAAACTCTGACAAGATTTGACGAAGCCACAAGGCTTCCTTACTAGCTTCTACGACACCACGATACTTTTCTTCTGCTGAAGAAAGAGAAATGGCACCTTGTTTCTTGCAAGCCCATGTAATAGGTCCTGAACCGAGAGTGAACACATAACCTTCAGTAGACTTCCGATCATCAGGGTCACTAGCCCAATCGGAATTAGTGAAACCAACCAATAGAGGAGTTGCTTCGGCACTGTAATGAATCCCAAACTGAACTGTACCTCAAACATAACGAAGTATTCTTTTAGCTGCTTTCCAATGACTTTCACGTGGGTTTTGCATAAACCGAGCAACAAGGTCAACAACAAAGGAAAGGTCAGGACGAGTATGGGTTAGATACAAAAGTTTTCCTACAAGTTGACGGTATAAGGTAGCATCAACTTCAGGAGAAGTACAAGTGACTGAAAGTTTGACTCCAGACTGAAAGGGAGAAGGGGCTGGCTTACAGTCTTCCATGTGAAAGTGGCGTAGAATATCACAGGCATACTTGGACTGAGAAAGGGAAATACCTTCCTTGGATTGCAAGACTTGAAGACCGAGAAAATAATGTAAGTGTCCTAAGTCTGTCATTTCAAACTTCCTTTTAAGTCTAGACTTCACATGGTTTATAAAGTTGGGGTCACTACCAGTTGGATGAAGGGAAAGTACCCCTAGGGTCCTTTCGGCTAAGACTCTACCAGACTGAAAATTGCTTATTTAAAGAAACACACACACAATGATCATCTTTACTTTTAAACAAATTCTAATGTTAAGGGTACGTACCTAAGGTCCTACGTTCGAGAAGGCCTTTAGGGTCCAAACCCTTCTTGGAGTTCCCTTCTTCTTCCTTTGACCTGTAAGACAAACAAATCAAAATACACAACAGTACATGTACAAATAATTATGTATAAACCATCTTTATGCTATAAAGTTAGTTATAAAAATCTTTAAGTAACCACTTTCATAAGAATTCAAAACAAGAATCTCATAAGCATAAAGAAAGATTGTTTTGGGAACAAAGACGTGTTTCTTTATATATAAAGGAAAATAAAGTACATATAACGGAAAGATATCACCTGAACACCTTCAGCAGGCTCCAAGCAAAGCTTCCTCCCGGATTCATTCTAGCCTCAAGCCTCCAACAAGAGCTCCTTCCAAGTCTTACTCAATGATGATATCAAGGATGAATGATCAGCAATACACATGGAAACAAGGGTTTCCTATGCAAAATGGGGGAAGTGCAGAAAGCACCAAGGACTTCAGACCTGGTCTAAGGGGAAAATCTCAACATAATAATCTTGCTCTCCTCCTTCTCTCCCTTTTGCCTTCCCTTTGATGTCTTTTTATACCATCTCCAAAGTAGTTTTTTAGTTAGGAGTTGGTTGGGAACAGTTGGGCCACGGGCACTAACAGGTGATCCAGCAGGTAAAACCCGCGATCTCCGCCCGAAAATAAGGAATTTATTATTTTTTTAAGTGTTTTAATACATACACGCGGGTTGGGTATACACAGACCCGCGTGTACACGTGTTTAACTCAGGGCAATGTCTCGTATAGGGAATAAAACACTGTTTTTTAAATTTTAGGACCAGGTCTGGAAGGAGGGGTTGCCCTAGGCCATGAGTGCAGCATCACAAACCATAAGAGTGAGATTTGGAGCTATAACAGATGCCCCCTAATGTATGAGGTCAGAAGGGGAACATGATGGCCGAAATATATTATGTAAGTACATGGAAAGGAACTCTGTCGAAAAACCGAGGAGGACTGCACCAGAATTCAGCCTGCCAAGCCACCGAAAGGAGATCAGAAAGAAACACTGTCTGAGGCGGGCATACCCATGCTCAGGAAAAGTAAAGCATGTCCGCATAGCAAGTACAAGCGGATCCACTAAGTATACAAGTATACATGACTGGAAGATACATAATGGATCATCTGATCATAATGAGTAAGTACATGTCTAAATATCACATATAAAACTGTCAATGATGCTGAAAGATGCAACGGATCACTAATATCAAAGACTGATCCCAAAAGGTACCAACTGAACATGATGGAATAGGATGGTACTACACTGCAAACTCAGGTGCCAGCATATAGAATGTCACCATGACTGACTGCAACATATAAGGTGGAGTGGTATCAACTAGCAGCAACAGGTGCAACTGTCAAGTGAACCAATGAATGCTGATACAACTTGAGGTCTTCACCGACCGCCGTGGTACATTTCTACACCATGGGAATAAATGATCTGAATTCGACCATGTGAGAAATCGTTTGATTACCGGTCATTGATGTATACCGTTAACAAACGCGAGACTACTCACCGATAATGATAATGAGCGTCAAGGTACCCAGTACAATCTAACAAGTGTGAATAGATGAGCTGAAGTCGAACACCTGTAAGAATCTATCGTTCAGGAGACAATATGGTTTCCCACTATCGATAGCGAAGGATCTGCCACTAATGACTGCAAACCCCAAGGTACTGCCAAATGGACTCTAGATCTTTGCCCCAGAGCAATGAGTCGGAGTCGATAGGGAAAGATCCGCTAGAAGGAAGGCATTAAGGCATCCTCCATCAATCTAGCGCGAGTGTAACCCCTAGGCCAATAATGTGGAAGGAATCAGACGAAAAAAGATGTAGTAACCCAACCGAAGTACGTTTCCGGCGTACACAAGATGTGACTAGCGCATGGCAGAAACCCTCTAAACCAACCAATAATGAAAGCTGACACAGAGGCGAGGTATCCACCAATAGGGTCAAATGGAAACCAAGGTACTGCACGAATCCCAATGTGTGATAATGTATGCTGACGTCGAACACAAGGGAAACCACTCAGTCAAAGACCCATGATACTGATCGATGTTGAGCACAAGGTGACCTATCAATAATGAAAATAGGGCTAGGGTGCGGCTCTAGGCCTGTCCTCAGAGCAAGGTGTCATCGTCGATAAGGACAAGACCCGCCAGCAAGAAGTCAATGGGGACCTTCTCAAACCGGCATGAGTAAAGGACCAATATAACTGATGTGATGATAGACATGACACTGACAACCAGGGATGGCCAACTGAAAAATGAGTCAAGAGACACCGCAGAAAGGCCGACTCAGGCTAACTTCCCTTGAACAAAAGCACGACTCAATGTGACTATGTGGCAGCATATGATGAATCTGTATAAGTTCGTCATGCAGGAGGCACGAACGAACCCTCCATATGATTGGAAGAGATAACCAATCGGGGGAGAACTGACTCGATAACAAGGTTATGGCATACCTAAGTCAAACTAAATCCCACCCATGCGGAGGAGACTTTGTTTTGAGTGCTTTGTTCAAGGGCAACACGACTGACTCTAGCTGCCAACAATAAATGGAAATAATGTCCCTGTTCCCGCTCTTTTTTTGGAATATTTAATTTTTTTGTCTTTTTCTGATAAGCTGGAAAAAGAATAAAAGAATGCTATGGTACAGTGGAAAGAACGAGTGTCGGTGAAACAGATGATCTAGTTCCTGGGAAAGGAACGTTCCTATGCTCAATGCAGGGAGGTGAAAACTGGTCAGTGACACTCAGAGGTATGTTCCTTCCACAGATCTGGGTATGTCAAGCTGCAGAAGTCAAAGGTATGCAAGGTTGATTTTGCAGACGTCATGGTCAAAAGTTGGCTTAAACACAAGTCCAAGTGAAGCCAGCTCTAGGCCAAAAGGTGCAAATGGTCAACATGCAATGCAAAAGTACAACTTGACACTCATAGGAGCCTCTAGGGTATAAGGCCAGAACGAAGCGAAGAAGCAAAGAGGAATGAGTCTTCAACGCAAAAGTCATGGCGGGACTACAGAGGACTCCCGAGCCTACTCAAAACGAAGCAGCATGGGCAACAAATGTCAGTGAGGTGCTAACTAGGATGCCCATGTAAAGGATGGCTCTACCATCGTGTCATGATTTAAAGAATCGGCGAGTGAAAATGGCTAACGAACCATAACACAATGGTGTCAACCCTATGGCAGATGTATCGGTCAAATGGAGGCTAGTATGCATAATGCAACGGAAAAATGGTGTCCCTAACCTATATGCCAGTGAGAACACGATACCTGCCATGACGGGTCAGCAGTCATGGAACCGTCTCGAACCGTCCAAAAATGTCCAAAATGTCCTGAAAAACAACCCAATCTCGACATTCCAAGCTCCCAAGTTAAAAGTGACATGAAACCAAACAAAATAAAATTTTGAAAAAATTTTGCATTTTCAAAACTTATAAAAAGAAATTTTGGACTTACCATTTTCACCGTTTGACTTGGAGAGCAAAAATTGTGGAGCAAAAGGAGCAAACTTCCCTGTGACTTATTCAACTGTTCAAACTTGCCGAAAACTTCCAGGTAAGCACTAAACTTGTCTTGCAATTAATTGTGATAGTTTTTAGGAAGTTTAATTGATGTTTTACCGTTGGATTTTTGCAAAAAATTCCTTTGCGGCGTACACGCGGGTTGGCTATATAGAACTCGCGTATACGACGGCCCTACACGCGACTGTATACAAAGGAACCCGCGTGTGCGCAACAAACTAATTTTATACACAAAACTAACAGATGAAAATGATTTTTTCTTCCAGGATGACTCTCACATGGCACGAAAGAGAGCACTCAGCTGTGGATAATGAAGTTATGAACAATGATGAGGCATTAGATGCCCTACGGGGATGCGGGTTGCTAAAGTTCTTCAAATTGCCAAATATGAAAGCCAACACGCGTTTGCTCGAGAGACTCATTGATTATTGGGATGTTGATGAGGAAGCATTCATCATTGATCAGATGCCACTCAGGGTAGAAGTGGAAGATATATATTTTATCACGGGCCTTTCCCGAAGGGGAGAGGTAGTGCATTCCCGGGGCAGGACACGAAATAGCCTCAGTATAGATGACTATGTACAGATTTATTGCCCGGGTCATCGGAAGGTCGGGAGTCAGATCTCTATCCCACATGTGGCGAGTTTGTCACTCAGGATAATCTTGTTCACCATAGGTCGAGTGAACGGATCATCCTCACTACATCAGGCATCACGGGTAAACATGAGCGTGGCAGTGGACTGTCTCACTACAATGTTTGACTGGTGTACTCCTCTCCTTGCCAACATGAAGGAACAACTCACTTCTATCAGGAGGGGACAGACCAAGAACTTTGGGTTCGGAACCATCTTATGCACTTTCTTCTTTGAGAAGGTTCTCGCACTCCGCCCCAGGGTAGCAGTTTCCATCAGTAGTCCACGTGATCCATGCATGGGCCGGTGGGCTGACTTGATGAAACGTCTGGGGGGTGGGGAAGTCCCTAGGAATGCATTCGACGATGATTTCTTTACCTGGTGGGAGCAGCAAATCATCGCCGTGGATGATTACCCCTATGCCGGACTGGATTTCCGAGGAGATCCTGATCTAGTGTTACCACCGGATGCAGCATGGGGCGAGATTGGTAAGATTTTTGATTTTTATGATTTTATGATTTTTTTGGATTTTTCAAATATAATGATGAACTTTGAAAAATATTTTTCGATGAGATTCAAATGACTAATATGATGATCATGTTCCAGACATTGGGCCCGTACGACCAGATGGATTCCCGCGGCATGGACGGCGTGGCCGAGGAGCCGAAGAGGCGGCTGCGGATGCAGAACGGACCTTAAACAACATCCAGTGACACTTGGCGAGGCTGAGCTGCCAAGTACCGATGGCCGAGATAGAGGACCTTCCTCCAGATATGCAACGTCATGTGGTTAGCATGCCACGTGACTGGGTTCGCGTCTTTCGGCGCGTGGCCCACGCTATAGTGACATACTTAGATGCTCATCCTGAGCCGAGGCGCTAGATATGCCTGACATGATTATGGGCATTTGAGTCCCAATTTTGTATATTTTTGGACACACATATGTACACTCGAGACGCTTTGCGATATATATATATATATATATATATATATATATATATATATATGACTTTTTGATGCATGATTTTATGATGATGAATGATTGATATGCCAGTCTAATGCTCGATTAGCGATAAAATCAGCTAACCAATTTTGAGATCTTGGAATGTGCAAATAATTAATGTAAATAAATGATCTTTGCAACAACCTCACTCTTAAATATTGGCGATATAATAATGGATCTCTAACCCGATAAATGTTATTTAACTGAGACACTATCAATTGAGAATCAAGATATACTACCAACGAGTCGATCCCATAAGAGATTGCCTCAGATAATAAATTGATAACAGCTGTATACTCGGCCATATTGTTTGAAGCAGGACCGATACACACGCCTCTTGATATCATCAACTGACCAGTTGGGTAATAAAGTACCCAAGCTGCGGAAGCAAGATTCTGAGTGTGCCGACTAGCACCATCGGCAAACCCAAAATAGACCAAATCATCCATCAGCACCTGCCACAACAGACCAAAAAGCACTGATATCAGAAAACGCTCGACAATATATGCATAAAATACAAAGAAGTCATTGCCCAGCCTGAACTAAGCAAAGTACTTCTTTAGGTAGAGCCCATTTCGGGGCTCCGCCAGCTTGTTTCCTTCGAAATCAATTAACTCATACGATCCTTTTTCTAAAACTCGTTTGATAATGAAAGGACCGTACCACATAGGCTTAAATTTTCCTGCCCCCAAGGCGTCCTTATCTTGGTCATAGACCAAGACAAGGTCACCTTCAGAAAAGACACGAGGACGGACAGACTTGTCATACTGTGTTTTGACCCTTTTCTTATGGGCCTCATTCATCGTGGCGGCATCTCGACGCTGCTCATCGAGATGTTCCAAGTGAACAAGGCGCTCCTCGAGACTTGACGTCTCAGGAAGAAGCTCAACAACCAACTTTAGAGATGGGATTTCACATTCAACCAGAAAGATAGATTCCATCCCGTAAACCAACTGAAAAGGAGTAAAACCAGTAGCCGTTTTGACGGAGGTTCGGTATGTCCAAAGCGCCGAATACAACATAATGTGCCAATTGGACCGATTTTTATCGATTGTCCGTTGGAGTATCGTCTTAAGAGTTTTATTGACCGCCTCGACCTGTCCATTGGCCTGAGGATAATAAGGTGACGAATGCTCCTGACGGAAACCTAATTTAAGAGCCAATTCAGACATTAGCTGGTTTTGGAAATGACTGCCATGGTCAGTGACAATCTCCCTTGGGATACCGAATCTTGAGATAACCTGATTGAAAAGAAACAAAGCTGCCGTGTCACTGTCGTTCTTATAAGTAGGCATGGCCTCAGCCCACTTTGTGAAGTAGTCTACAGCCACTATAATATACTTGTGATTTGCCGCTGAAGGCGGATTACAAGTCGTAAAATCAATACCCCACTTAGTGAAGGGACCGACGGTGACAACGGGAAAAAGGGGGGCTGGATGGGCGCGCATCTTGCGAGTAAAAATTTGACACTGGTGGCAGCGTTTGACCGCTTCCACACAGTCCTTAAAGAGTGAAGGCCAAAAGTAGCCGGCACGTAAGATGCGCTGGGCTGTAGCAAGCCCTGATAGATGACCACCACAAGCTCCACTGTGGCAATCATTAAGAACAGACTCTGCTTCCTCTAAGGTTAAACAACGTCGAAGAATTGAATCAACCCCTCGACGGTATAATGTGTCACCAATGATAACATAGTTTTTAGCCAGGTGACATAACTTGCGTCGTTCATCCTTGGAGAAAGTAGAGGGAAACTTCGAAGTCTGGAGATAAACAATGATATCTCTATACCAAGGGTCTTATGAAGAGATGAGGAATATATGTTCGTCGGGTAAACTTTCCTCATAAACAATATCTTCTCCACAAGGAAGCTCAGAAATTAGCTCCGCGAAGACCATAGATTTCTTAGACTTGGCGGACAAGAATTCGAGATCGAATTCTTGTAAAATGACTATCCATCTATTATATTTGCCCCCAATCACTCGCCTACTGAGGACAAATTGAAATGGATTGACCGCCGCTAAGACAAAAGTTTTGCGTAGCAAAATATAATGACAGAGCCTCTAGACAGCATGGACAGCTGCCAAGGCCAATTTCTCAACCGGAGAATAGCGGAGTTCAGGACCTATTAAGCCTCGGCTCAAATAATAAATCACGTGCTCGACAAGAGCATCGTCCTCCTGAACTAGAACCATACCAATGGTAGATTCTGCTGCAGCGAGATATAAAAGGAAGTCTCTACCATAATCCGGTGGACTCAAAAGCGGGGCAGAGACTAATGATTTTTTCAAAGCATCAAACGACCGCTGCGCAAAGTCGTCCCACACAAATGGAACTCCTTTTCGTAGCAAACGCATGAACCCTTTAGTGATCTCGGCATAGTTTGCTATAAACCGTCTTAAGAAATTAGCCTTCCCTTGAAGACTTTGAAGTTGACGAATTGAGGACGGGGGAGGCAACTGAACTATTGCCTCAACCTTGAAGGGATCAACCCGAATCCCTTCATTGGACATAATAAACCCTAACAACCGACCGGATGTAACCGCGAAAACGCATTTATTGGGATTCAACCGGATTTTATAGAAACGACATCGCTCAAAAACTAATCGAAGATGACTAGGATGATCAGTTCTCTTTCGAGAGCGAGCAGCGAGATCATCTAAGTATGCCTCGATGACATGTTTGATGTCATGGAAAGCGTATGACATGACCCGCTGAAAGGTGGCTCCAACATTTTTAAGACCAAAAGGCATCTTTCGATATGCAAAGGTACCCTAGGGACATATGAAGGCTGTCTTATGCTGGTCTTCAGGACGGATAGAGATTTGATTATAACCCGAAAAACCGTCCATGAAGGAAAAAATTTCATTACCCGCACACTCGTCGATAATCTAATCAATGAATGGCGTGGGGTAATTGTCTTTTGGACAAGCCTTGTTTAAGTCCCTAAAATCGATGCATACGCGGATTGTTCCTTGCTTTTTGTCCATAGGGACTGGGTTAGAAACCCAATCCGTAAGAGGAACAGAATATATAAAACCCACCCTTAGCAGCTTCTCAACCTCAGCTTTGATAGCTGCTGCTTTCCTAGGGTTAACCGGCCGAAGCCTTTGACGAATCGGTTTTGCGTTTTCGTACGTCTTGATCTCATGTTGGACTATAGAAGGATCAATGCCGAGCATTTCCTCATAAGACCAAGCAAACACATCACGATATTCCTTGAATAGGTCGGTGTAAATTTGAATTTCTTCAGGGGAACACTCAATTCCGATGAAGATATTCTCGATGATGTTAGGATCCTTAGAGATGTTTATAGGTATCTTTTTTGAGATTACCGACATATTACCTTCGGCACATACGTGTGTTGGAGCCAAAGGGTTCGACACCGTACTAACATCACTACCAACGAGCTCGGAGAATATAGATTCTACTTCCTGCTATGGAGGAAGAAAATATGAATGATGGTGTAAGTCTTCCCATGGTCGATCTATACCCATCATTACTTCGAGGATTGCTTCTTCAGAAGGTAGAACCGAATCTAATCAGTCCAAGGCAGAGGTAGAATCAAAGCTCCAAGCGGGGGCCACATGACCATCTAACTCCTCTTCAGAAAAAGGAGTAGAATGGTTATCTGCAGAGTCTACGATAGACTGATATCTAAGCTCAACTGCAGATATAGGAAACGCCATTCCATTAACTTGTCATTTAACTAATGTGGTCGTAGGTGAAGGCAAGGTCCAAGGGTCAGAAAAATAATGAGTTCGAAAGAACTCTTCTCGAGGAGACTCCTTGGATGATGAAATAGCATTGATTCTTGCAAAAGGAGAGGGAAGATCAAACGTACCCATCAATGAGGAATACATCCCTACTCCTAAATTCTCAGTCGGCGGGCAAGGGTTATCCACCAAAGGAATAGTAGAGTCGGAGCTTGCTTGAGGATCGATTGGGGAATAGTCCAATTGATCAACCTTAACGATTTTCCCCTCATGAGGAAAGAAAATGACACGAAACAGAGTCGACACGACGACTTCCATCTCGTACACCCAGTTCCTTCCTAATAGGAGATTATAGTCTAGGTTAGCATCTACGACTTCAACTTCGATATTAACGACCTTCCCTCCAACACATATAGGAAAGGCCGGGATAATCCCATGCGGCTTGTGAGAATGGCCATCAAATGCAGTTAAGATGGTTGGTGAAGGAACAACCGAAGGTGAACCAATAGCCTTCCAACATGACATGGACATGACACATGTGGAAGCTCCTTCATCTATAACGGTGCAAAAAATATTGATTTTCCGGTATGTAGACTTTATCTGAAAAGCCATATGATGAGGGAGTCTCTTTTTGACATTTGACATGTCAAAAGAGAGCATTAAAGAATTAGCTGGATCGACTGCTCCAATTGCGGAGAGTAAAGCGCTTCTCTGAGACGGACACGACTGGAGAACCTCCAAAGCGGACATAGCACACGGGCTTTGAGCCAAATCCTCCACAATGGAGTAATTTTGGGCGGCCCTAGCATTAGGGTTAATCGTCGCGCGTTCGGCGGAACCTTTCGGTATCCTAGGTATAGTCTCAACAGGAGGTCGTTCAATATGAAGGTCACTACCTCCGGGAACAGTTTTATCCTTAGATGTTTCAGCTTCACCATAATCACGTGACCGAGTAGTCACATGGACGTTTGAACCCATTATAAAAAAATTTGATGCTTTTTCCCCTTCCTGGTTGCCCCCTGAGGAGGTCCCAGGATTCGAATTCGCGCCAGCAAGAAGTTGCTGCCCTTGGGGAAACGGGTTAGTTAATACAGCTTGTGAACTAGAAGTCCCTTGCTGTCCTAACAAGCGCTGAGCGTCTTCAATTCTAGGGCAGAGATGAGTTAGATGGTCCCCGCTGCATAACTTGCAAGGGAACTTAACTTTCTTTCTCGACTCACCTTTACCACCACCAGCGTTGTTGCCGGATTTATTTGCATCGGGCTTCCCATCTGAGTTCTTCTTTTTACCACGTCCTTTCTTTTTCCCATTGGAATTTTGATTTCCTTTGGGGTTATCGGATTGGACGGCGTTAATGGAAGAATTTTGGGAAGCAGGAGGATTAGACAATGTGACTTGGTTGTTAGAAGCAGTTTGTAAAGACAACTGCTGCAATTGATTCAACAAGTTCACTGTAGATGTGTCTACAGACCCAACGATACCGTCCGCGTGTGGACCTGGCTTCGGCTTAGCTAAATCAACCTTAGATCCAGGAGCATCTGGCAAGTACTTTTGGAGGATCCCAGACTGAGAGTAAATCAGTTCTAATTGCTGGACCCTGAAAATGGCTTGCTCCTCAGAATAGACCCCAGACATGGAGACATCCTTGGAGATCTCGGGTTGCAAAGACTTCAAAAACCACTCTAGACGGTACTCTAGAGGGATTTCGGCTTTGATGAGCCTCTTTCTCCATCTTCATTCCTGAATGTGATCAGAAATGTGGGTTGCCTTATCCTGACGAAAGGTGGCCAGAAGTTCAATTCCGGCATCATAGCGGACAGGCAACTGGAAGTGATTTAAGAAGATATTGGCTAAGTCAGCGAATGATGTAAAGCTACCCCCTGGCAAATCTATGTACCATTTAGCCGCATTACCAGTCAAGGTGCGCTGAAAGAGTCTCAACCTAATCGAATCCTCGATGAGGGAGTTGGATGAGCACCACAAATGGAATGTGGTTACATGATCGCCCGGATCTTCACCACTCTTCCCTTCGAATTTCGGTATATCTGAAGGGAGTTTGGTTGGGACCGGAGGCCAGGCCGGATTGTATCTGATAGGATCATTTTTTAGCTTAGTAAGATCTGGCAAGTTTAACGTTGCCAGGAACGGAAGCCTAGGAGGACCTAGGGGATTCCACCCAGACTGGGAGGAACTCCCAAAGTTCTGAAAAGATTGTCCTGGAATTTGGGAGGCACCAGGCTGCCCGAAGTGACCAGTAGAACTGGCTGAACCAAAAGGCAAGCCTTGTGGTTCAGCAAAATTCGGAGTTTGACCAACTCCTGCCGTATAACCTCCATAACCCGTAAAGTTTCCTCCTAAAGAATGGTAAGGAGTTGATAACCCCTGATATGGGTTCCAAGCCGAAGCAAGGGGAGGAATACTTTGAAACATGCTAACCGTGGAATACGGCCTACTTCCTTGTTGGCTGATAAATGGATTCCCAGTTCCTGCACTACTAACCCCAGGGTTATTCCAACCTTGGAAAGGATTACTGCTTTGTCCTATAGAAGAAAAAGGCATGGATCCCACCGTCGGGTTGGAATGTGGTATATGACCACTTCCGAAAGGAAAACCCTGGAATGAGGCCGATCCGCTCATCATGGACGTAGCCGCACTAAACGGAACCGATGGAATACCCTGTGATTGGGTGCCAAAAGAGAAGAGTCCAGTACTAAAAGCATTGGTTTGGGAATTTCCACTCGTGGACGGAATGGAGGTAGACCCAAGTAGAGATGTGCTCGCAAAAGATCCAAACAAGGAAGTGGAGGGGATGGAAATGGTTCCTCCCCCTTGCACCGATGTAGGGGTTTGCATAGCCGTAGCACTCGTAGAAGCCATGCTTCCAGTAGTGGTCATGAATGGTAAGCGCGTAGCGTAACCTGGACTTGCTGGTCTATGTGACGGAGTCCCAACGTATTGCAATACGTCTGGATGACTAAATGGTAGAGGAGAATTTGGAACCACTAATGATTCTGAAAGTTCTTCTACCTCTACGTTATTCTCCGCTTGAAAGCGAACTCGAGAAAGGACTGGAGTGTCCCTCTCTTGCTCATAAGTACCAGGCCTTGCTTGGCCGCTAATGTCCCCGAGAGGAGGATCAATCCCCGATGCGTCAACCAGCGTGGGACGGACCCCACCGGTAGTACTACCTCTGCGCCTTCTAGGAGAAGGCTCTAAACTTGGTGGCGAGAGACCACGAAGTCTTCGAGACCGTCTTGGAGATCGGTCAGCCACTTTGAATTTTTTGTTATGATCTTAACTAAAGACTCAAAAAATTAAAAGCTAAGCCGACTAGGAGCACAGAGCACACACTAGAAAGTCCCTAAAGATACAACTAGTCAAAGAACTTCCAAGTATTTCCGCTCCGGGTGATTAGGACCGGACACCAAAATACGAGAAAGTGAATCAAGGGGCCTTCCGAAGATAGTCTGGGATGATGAGGGCCCAGTCCTATCAATGAAGGTATCAGAGGAAGTTATGCTGACCTCCTAACAACAGCCTGCGCCGGTGCAAGCCCCTAAGCTTCGCAAGGGTGCCCTCCAGTAGTACTGTCGAGAGTGATACAACGTCGACCTCAGGTGCCACAGGTTTCCCCTCCGCAGCCACCTATGAAGATCCCTAGGAGAGGCAACTATGGGTACCAACTCGTCGCAGAAGCCAGGTGGAACAGTCGTGAGGTAAGTTCGGACAAGTAGGAGAGGGGGTAT
The DNA here is from genome assembly GCA_031772625.1 of Pinus tabuliformis. Taxonomy (NCBI): domain Eukaryota; kingdom Viridiplantae; phylum Streptophyta; class Pinopsida; order Pinales; family Pinaceae; genus Pinus; species Pinus tabuliformis. Next base: position 870,896,276 of record CM062817.1, read on the forward strand.
CTCTCTTCCCTGTCTTCACAGACCCTCGTGCTTAACTCCCAGATCTGGAGCTTTCCTGGTCTTCCTAACGCTATTGGATTTACTCTCGTTAATCAGACTCTTATGTTTGACGTTTTATGTGGCCTTGGAGAGTTAACTCTCCACTCGCCTAATCCAAGGCCCTAAAATCCTAAACTTGTTGGTGTAACTGACTAAAACAAAAAGTTCTAGTGGATTTTAATTTAGCGCTTGATTTTATCAGGCTGTTCTTTAAGTCACAAGGTAATGGAGATGAAACTTGTGGTGTTTTTATGGACGCAAAAGAAATTAATAAAACTTAGCTACATGCACATGCACTTTTTGTTTTCGATGAAGAGCAATTTCTATGAGGTTCAGAGGTACTTCTAATATAAACAAATTTTCTTTTTCTTATCAGACTCCACACTCACAAAAACTAACAAAACTAAATATGCCTAAAAAGAGATGCAAATCTATCCTAATGCAAGAACTATATGTGGATGCAAGATTTAAAGATTACTTCTAAAAACAAAGAAGGAAAGTTGCTGCTTTACCAAATTTTGTCTTGCCACTAAAATGCTTAGATAGAAGATGATATGTTACCAATCATTTCGTCCAAACAATAAAAACAAGTTTTAAGATAAAAACAAAGCACTTTCACTTCGCAAAAAAGGAAATCAAATGAAAAGCAAGTTTAAGAAAGCGAAACCCAAAGCTTTCAAAATATTTTCTTTCGATCAAACCAAAAAGTCTTTTTCAACGGAAAGCTCTCAAAAATACTGACACCAATGATTGATAAATAGGCAACCAAACAATTTTGTGAATTGACACCTTTCAAATGATGAAAACTCAACAAAAATAAATGTGTTTGAAATCGCTTTTGACAATCAGAAGCAACAATGAAAGTCCAAAAGATCAAAAGACAAGTTTCAAGAAAATGATAACAAACAACTTTCCCGAAACGAAGGAGCAAATGGTCACAAAAATGTTTTCGTTAAGCAAACAAAAGTGTCATGAAAGCAAAATGGACACAAAGATTGAACCCAATCTTCCTACTCTGCCGAAACAGAGCAATCAAGATTCCTAAACATAAATCTTGTGTGTCAAAAATCAATGACGCTTGCAATCAACGAAAACAAGACTAATACTCCTTATGACTAGAGAGAGTTCAGAACAAGATGCCCCCTGTTAAACAGAGGACTGTTACCGGAAAATGACTGCTTGAAACTGACCCAAACCACCAGACAAACCTTCAGCAACAAGAAAATTTATAAATCTTGAAAATTATGTAATATACGCGCCTGCAATTATCTGCAGAATGCGTGTACACGCGACTGTAACTAAGGAAACCTGCGTATACGCGGGTTCGCTTAGTGCAACTTGCGTATATACGCTTCTGTAATCCAGAAAAAGAGTGTATCTGAAATCTTTCAAGAAAAATAAAAAAACACAGACTGAAAAACTGGAAAAGCTTGGAGTTCAAGAACAGATCAGACAGTCAGAGCCAACAAACATAGGGGCTGAGCCTTGATTGGCTTGAAGACTACCCAAACTAGGAACAACAAGAGTGTTGTCCCCAGTGGAGTCGCCAATTCTGGATGAAGGGAAAGTACCCCTAGGGTCCTTTGGGCTAAGACTCTACCAGACTGAAAATTGCTTATTCAAAGAAACACACACACAACCATCATCTTTACTTTTAAACAAATTCTAATGTTAAGGGTACGTACCTAAGGTCCTACGTTCGAGAAGGCCTTTAGGGTCCAAACCCTTCTTGGAGTTCCCTTCTTCTTCCTTTGACCTGTAAGACAAACAAATCAAAGAACACAATAGTACATGTACAAATACTTATGTATAAACCATCTTTATGCTATAAAGTTAGTTATAAAAATCTTTAAGTAACCACTTGCATAAGAATTCAAAACAAGAATCTCATAAGCATAAAGAAAGATTGTTTTGGGAACAAAGACGTGTTTCTTTATATATAAAGGCAAATAAAGTACATATAACGGAAAGATATCACCTGAACACCTTCAGCAGGCTCCAAGCAAAGCTTCCTCCCGGATTCGTTCCAGCCTCAAGCCTCCAACAAGAGCTCCTTCCAAGTCTTACTCAATGATGATATCAAGGATGAATGATCACCAATACACATGGAAACAAGGGTTTCCTATGCAAAATGGGGGAAGTGCAGAAAGCACCAAGGACTTCAGACCTGGTCTAAGGGGAAAATCTCAGCATAATAATCTTTCTCTCCTCCTTCTCTCCCTTTGGCCTTCCCTTTGATGTCTTTTTATACCATCTCCAAAGTAGTTTTTTAGTTAGGAGTTGGTTGGGAACAGTTGGGCCACGGGCACTAATAGGTGATCCAGCAGGTAAAACCCGCGATCTCCGCCCGAAAATAAGGAATTTATTATTTTTTTAAGTGTTTTAATACATACACGCGGGTTGGGTATACACAGACCCGCGTGTACACGCGTTTAACTCAGGGAAATGTCGCGTATAGGGAATAAAACACTGTTTTTTAAATTTTAGGACCAGGTCTGGAAGGAGGGGTTGCCCTAGGCCATGAGTGCAACATCACAAACCATAAGAGTGAGATTTGGAGCTATAACACCAGTTACGATAAGATCATCAACATAAAGAACAAGAATGATAAGGGACTTGCCCACGTTCTTGGTGTAGAAAGTATTGTCAGAATGACACCTAGAGAAGCCAGATTCTAAAAGAAAGTTATCCATTTTGGCATACCAAGCTCGAGGAGTTTGCTTGAGACCATAAAGGGATTTCTTAAGCCGACATACAAGGCTGGAGTCTGTTTGTATAAAGCCAATAGGTTGTTCCATATAGATTTCTTCATGCAAGTCCCCATGCAAGAAGGCGGATTTAACATCCATCTGATGGACTTCCCATTTGAAAGAGGCAGCAATGGAAAGAACAAGGCGAATAGAGTTCATTTTGGCAACAGGGGAGAAGGTTTTAGTATAGTCAATGCCTTCAACTTGTGAAAAACCCTTAGTAACAAGACGAGCTTTATGTTTATCAACTTTCCCATTTGGTCCATACTTGGTTCTGTAAACCCATTTGCATCTAACAAGTTTTCGTCCCTTTGGTAGAGGAACAAGATCCCATGTATCATTTGCCAATAATGAATGATATTCTTCATTCATAGTTGCTTCCCAATCTGGATGGCCTAAAGCTTCTGCAAAGGTGTCAGGATCATAATTCACTGAATCTTGAGCCAGTAAAGAAGAGGCTCTCTCGAACTGAGAACGTGTATGTCGGTGATCTGTAGGATCACCGACAAGATCACCTGCTGCATCCCGAGTAGCATGAACCCATTTTGGAAGCTGAGGAGCTGAAGGAGGATCCTAAGAAGGTGGGGGAGGATTTTCATCCTCACTTTCATCATCTGAAGAAGAAATATTTTCAAAAGTAGAAGAGATAGTGAGAGGTGGCACATCCGCTGAACTAGGCTCGCAGGCCGATATATTTTCATCAAACCTTACATCTCTTCTAATGATAACATTTTTGGACTTAAGTGGAATAAGTATATATCCTTTGACATCTTCAGAATATCCATCAAAAATACATTTTTCACTCTTTGGTTCTAAAGCTTTATGTTTCTCATCTGGAATATGGGCCCATGCTTCACTTCCAAAAACACGAAAGTGACTTACGTCTAGTTTGATTGAGCTCCATGCTTCTTTTGGAGTGATATTCTTTAAAACCTTATTAGGAGTGCGATTTATTATGTAATTTGCACAGTTAATTGCTTCTGCCCAATAATTAAGACTAAGTCCTTTAGATTGAAGCATATAATTAGCCATTTCCTTTAAGGTGCGATTCTTCCTTTCAACTACACCATTTTGTTGTGGAGTATATGGAACAGTATGTTGCATTTGAATTCCATTCTCAGTGCAAAAGTTGATGAATGTGTTTTTAACATATTCTCCGCCATTATCAGATCTTAGCTTAAAAATTTGATGTCCAGATTATTCTTCAACAAAGGCCTTAAAGGCCAAGAACATGTTAAATACTTCACTCTTGAGTTTTAAGAAGTATACCCAAGTGCGTCTGAAGAAATCATCAATGAAAGTTAAGAAATACTTGTAGCCAGAGAATGAAGCAACTGGAAGTGGACCACATAAATCACTATGCATGAGCTGTAAAGGGGCTGAGGCGTGCCAAGAGGCACGTTTTTCAAAACTGTCCCGATGATGTTTTCCGAGTACACATCCGGAACAAACACCATCTCTGCAAGATACCATTGGAAGACCTGTCACCATATTTTCTTTACATAGATTTTGAAGAGAGCGATAGTTTAAGTGACCAAATCACTCATGCCAAAGTTTGCTCACTTCATCATTATGAGCAACAAATACTGAGGGAATATTTGATGACTCAAAATTTTGAAACTTATACAACCTTGTAGAATCATCAGCAATGCCAGTAGCTAAAATTTGTCTAGGATCTCTTAGGTCCTTAATTACAACATCGTGAGGTGAAAATTCAACGATTTTACCTTCACCTGAATGGGTTATCTGATATACAGATAGAAGGTTGCAGGATAAGGTTGGAACACATAATACATCATTAAACTAACCATTGTCTAGATGAAAAGTTCCAGTCCCTACAACACTAAGAGATCTATCATCACCAACATATATATTTTTGGTGTTACAATCATTTAAATAAGAAAACATGGCTTTGTTTTTGGCCATGTGATAAGAAGCTCCAGAATCAATGAGCCACTCATGAGAATGAGAAGAAGAAGATACATTTAGTGCATAGCCAGACCGAGATGCTTGACAACCACATGCAGAAAGTGCCATTCCTGAAGATGAAGTTGAAGTTGAAGATTGCTCCAAACGGATGTTATGCTTCTTCATTGCTGCTTCCAAGGCTTCCATCTTCTTAAAGCATTTGGATTCTAAGTGGCCATCTCGATTACAAAAGTTGCAATGTCTATCAGTCTTCTTCCATTTGTTTTTATTTGTCTTATCATTTTGTTGAAATGATTTTTCATTTTGAGGCTGAAATTGCTTAGGACCCTTGTTTGGTTTAGGACCATTCTTTTTAGGATACAACTTCTTAGGATTATTTGGATTTGGTTGCTGCTGGGCGGCTAACGCTTTCTTAGAAGCGTTTCCAAGATGAAGAAGACCAAGGTGTAAGAGTTTTTCTTGTTCTCTTATTAAAGAATCACAAAATGAATCAAATGAAGGGGACTTGTAGGTTTGTCCTTGAGAAATGAAGGCTTCTCTTGTAGAATGGAAGGTGGAAACAAACACAGAATAGGCTGGTCCCAACTTAGTAAGAATGGAGTAGATAAGGCTACTATCTTCTTTCTTAACGTTAACACCTTCCAAGAGAAGTCTAAGGGTCTTGAACTTGGACAAAAAATCTTCAATGCAAGAAAAATTATTGGGGTCCAATGTAAGAAATTCATTTTCAAGTTTATGGGATTTAAGTTTATTTTTAATTCCAAAGACTTTAGTAATTTGTTGCAGTGCTTCATCAGGAGTATCAAGTTCTGCAATATGGAATCTAAGATATCGAGAAATAGACATCCCTATCAACCCACGTGCTTGGTCTTTCCTATTTTCCCATTTAGCTGCCTTATCTTCATCTTTCAGTTTGGTCTCTTGGCCTGTGGCTATTCTGTAAAGACCTTTACTTCTAAGTAAATCCACAATGTAGGACCACCATTGGAAGTAGTTAGTGCTATCAAGAATGACTTGGCATGGAATTTCCATTTTTAACAGAAACTGAAGCTCTAGATGGTAAAAATAAGTGTACCAATGGAAATATCTCGAAAAATTAGGCAGTTTAAAAAAAAAACGGTTCTGAAAACGGCTTCCGGATGAAGAAGTTATGGCTTTCTGAAAAAAAATTGACGAAGTCACCGACGAAGTGCGGAAATGAAAAAATCCACCCCCACAAAATGAAGACTTGAACCCAAGACCTCTACTCTCATAAATTAGCTTTGCACCAAGTGAGCTATACAAAAAGTTTTAGAGAGAGAGAGAGGGGGGGGGGGGGGGGGTTTATGCTTTGGGTTGCGTGCTTGCTTTGACAAAGCTCTTTTTCCCTACAAAACAAAAAACACAAAACCCAACACGGACATACAAAAAAAAACGAACCTTGTGGCTCGAAGTTAGATTTAGCCGGAAACTAAATATTTTCAAAAACGAACCTTGCGGCTCGAAGTTAGCTTTATCCGGAAACTAAATATTTTCCTCAATGTTTCTGATTTTCCGAGATCACACTAAGGCGCAGCGGAAAAGAGCATACGCATGAGAAAAATCCTTCCTTTCTGTTTCTGATTTGCCCAGATTGCACAGAGTCACAGGGCAAAGAGCATACGCAGAAATGAAAGGTATAGATCCGGTAATAAAAAAGCTAAATAAACCGAAACCAAAATAAACAGAGAGAAAATAACTGTAAACTGCAAATAAACACTGTATACCTCTAGATCTTAAAAATGACGCAGCTAGGGCTATCGGAAACCTTTTCGCGTGAAACGAAAGGGGTTCCTCATTGGAACAGATGCTCCCAACACAACAGAGTATTCCTCTCGGCCCGAAAGCAGTCAGAAACAGTAGATCTAGGAAACGGTAGTTGGATGTAGTTCTACTGGCTTCAGATTTGGATCACCAACGGACGTGGCCCTCAAATAGCTCTGATACCATGTAGAATTTACAGGGTAAGTTCCTCAGATAGAACACCAAAGGACACCGCTCACAAATAGATCACAGATCAATACACCAGTATTTTGACGTGGTTAAAACCCTCAAAGAGGGAAACAATCCACGGCCTGAGCCAACGTGGCCACTTCAGGCAATTTATTAATAAAAGAATGAAAATTTACATATGCTTCTCTCATAGACGGATTACCTTACAAATGACCCTCCATGCTCTTTAAATAGAGATCATGGACCAATTGGGTGTCAAGCCACAGATCAAGTGTCGGTAATACCGAGGAGAGAATGAACCGTCAGATCACTACATATCGTGACCGTCGGATTGTAAGTTACAAAATGTACATAGTAAAGAAACACACTTTACCTAACTCTATACTAGACCAAGTTGTACTTAACTATTTCCTATGTGTCGGAATATCCTAACACATAAGAGGCTATAGATTGGCTTGAACTTGCTTGTGAGTAGGGAGATTGATGATATTGAGTGCTGAGATTTTTCTTGTGAGAACAAGCATTGTATTATCATCTTGGATTTTTGATCTAATGCAATAAAGATAGTTGGGGTTTTGAGCAGTGGCTTTCCCTGGATACTTATTGTGTTATGTGCCTTTGATGTTATTCCTCTTGTTGATTATTGTTTTCATCGATCTATTGGCTTCCGTTGGTTGAAAGTAGAAGTAGATTCTTTTCTTGTGCTTTAGTAAATTGCATGAGCTTGTGAATCTACAGGATTTTCTACAAGTGGACTAGGAAAAGATTAAATATATCATGGAGTGGCCAACTCTTAGAATGTGGATGAGGTCAGATCATTCATGGGACTAGCAAGTTATTACAGGTAGTTCATCAAGAAATTCTCACGGATTATCTATCCTATTACATCTTTGCAGAGGAAAGGGAAGAAGTTTGAATGGACTGAGGAGTGTGCAACTAGTTTTGAGCAGTTGAAGCATTTGCTTACAAATGCTCTAGTCTTGAAGATTGTAGATCCTGATAAGGAGTTTTTGTTTTGTACAAAGGCTTGCAAGGAAGGACTTGGTGGAGTCAAGATGTAGGAAGGACATGTGGTATGCTATGAGTCAAGGAAGTTAAATGGCACGAGCAGAACTATGTGACTCATGATCTTGAGTTGGAAACTACCATTCAAGCATTGAATACGTGGATACATTATCTTCTTGGTAGGAGGTTTATCTTGATGAGTGATCATAGTGGGCTGAGGTACTTGTCTGACCAACCCAATATGAATGCCATATAAGCTATATGGTTGGCTACCCTCACTGAGTTTGAATTTGAGTTCAGGTGCATCAAGGGCAAGGAGAATATAGTTGCATACATTCTTAGTAGGAGAGTGTATGTGAATCATATTTCAGCTGTGAGTTCTTATGGGACATATTAACATGAGTGGATCTTGCAAGCAAGGCAACATAATGGCAAGTACCGATAATTGAAGAAGAAATTGCAGTAGCAGGATGAAGGTGATAGGGATGAGGAGTATTGCCTCACAACATATGGCTTAGTCAGATTCAGGACCGAGATTTATGTGCCAGATAACAGTGAGCTCAAGAAACTTATCTTGAGGGAGTTTCATGTCAATTTGTATTTAGGCCACTCGGGATATCAAAATACTTTGACAACATTTAATAAGTTCTACTATTGGACGAACTTGAAGAAAGAGGTGGCTAAGTTTGTTGCAAAGAGTTTGGAATGTTAATAGGTGAAAGCAGAGTGTAAGCATCCAACTGGTTTGTTACAACCTATTCTTATTCCAAAGTAGAAATGGGAGGTCGCTTCCATGGAATTCATTACAGTTTTTCTGAGGACATCGAAGAAGCATGATTCCATCATGTTTTTGGTTAACAGGGGTAGTAAGGTAGTTCACTTCATTGTAGTGAAGTCTACTGATTCAGCTAATGAGGTAGCTCAGATCTTCATTAGGGAGATCGTGAGATTACATAGTGTTACCAAGAAGATCATATTAGACATAGATGCCAATTTCACTTCCAAGTTTTGGAAGGACTTGTTTATAGGCATGGGGACATATTTAGCCTTTAGTTCAACTTATCATATATAGATAGATAGACAAATAGATAGGGTTAACATGATTATTGAGGATATGTTGAGGATGTATGTCATGCATCAACAATGGAAGTGAGAGGAGTATCTTCCACTGGTAGAGTTTGCACATAATATTGGGTATCATGAATCCTTGAGGATGAGCCATTTGAGGTTCGTTATGGGTGGAGTTGTAATAATCCTACCAGTCGAAGTGATCCTACGAATAAGGTGCTAATTTGATTGAATATGTTGGATGAGATGGAGTAGGAGATGTAGATTATTAAGAGGAATTTAAAGCCAACATAAAACACGTAGAAGCGTTATGCAGATAAGCATAGAGAATTCAAGGAGTTTCATGTTGGGGACATTTGTATTTTCCCATCAAGCCCAAGAGGATCTCCTTGAGGATTGGATCATGTGCCAATTTGGCACTTTTCTATTGTGGGCCTTATGGTATCCTTGAGAGGATTGGACTAGTGGCCTACCGAATTGCACTGCTATCAGTAGTTAAAGTCCATGATGTTTTTCATGTTTCATTGCTTAAGAGATAGTCTAGGATGCTGATCATGTGATTGATTGGTTTGTCTTGCAGGTGGAACCAAAGGGAGAGTTCCAACCAAAACCTCAGTGCATTTTGCAACAGAAACAGTTCATGCTTCAGAACTAAGAAATCGAGCAAGTTAAAGTGCAATTGAAGCACTTTGGGTTAGAAGAAGCTGCATGGGAGATGGTTGATTAGATGCGGGCTTTATATACTTCTTTGTTTTTTTGTTGAGCATATGCACTTGGTTTATATTTATATATGCATATGTGTATTGTATATACTGCAATGAGAATTGTTATAAAGCTCCAATAAGAAGTATGATTGTAAATACTACAATGAGTTGTGTTATAAAGCTCCAATAAGCAGTGTGGTGTTCTGTTGTAGTACTCAACAACTCCCCATTAATTTTTATGATAGTTGAACTAATAAATAATGGGGACCCTTTTCTAAATTGATAAAGCTCCTTAGTTCTAATAAAGTAAGGTAATTTTTAATTTTTGTCACCAAACGACCTTTGAATAAGAAAATATCCCTTATCAGAGCTTTCATATCGGAGATTAGCCTCATAAATATAGTATTCAAAAATAACCTGATAGGCTTTTGTTTAAAATATATTATCAGAAGAGTTATATTAGAAACATTTAAATATCGCAACATTACTTGTAATAAAGTTGCGACAAAACTTCCCTCAATTAAATCCTTCCGATACTTTAAGTCTAAAATTATATAAACACGATTTTATGGATATAATAAAGAAGAGTCTGGTCCCACAAAACTGCCACATAGTATATCAGAGCTTCTCTATATCGAAACTTTAAGAGCAAGCACCACAATAAAAACCTCCGATATATAATACCTCTGATATCCCTCATCCTCTGATACTTTGATATCCCTCATCCTCCAATACTTCGATATCCCTCATCCTCTGATATTCTGATATCCCTCATCCTCTGATACTCCCATATCCCCCATCCTCCAATATTAGCCTCCCATCCATATCGAAACTTTTACATTGGGAGGCACTATTTCAAAGTCTTTAATATTGCATCCCTTATACAGAACCTCTGATGTCTCTTCCCGCTTATAACCCATAACCGTTATATCTTTGAATAATGCCTGAGGATGTCACAAGTTTTAAAGGTGTATCCCTAAGATTTCCTTGATAAAATCTGTCGATATGCTGACATGTACAAAGCCCATGTGAATACAGTTTTATCATTTAATGGCCAAAAGCAACAAATTTATGTTTTTTGAAGTTTTAAATGATTTAATCATTGCAACTTGATGTCACCGGGATTTGATCGTAAAGATATGAATCGTTATGGAAAATAGTTATTTTCCCTAAAGAACTCTCTAGTTAAGGAATTTCCGCTTATTCTTGTGTTTTCCATTATAGGTTAGTCTCGACAAGCAAAATTCATTACAGATGTCTAGGGCAGCTAAAGCAAGGAAGAAACTCGATATTCAACAACAACCGGTCACTCCTCTGCCTGAAACTACCAAAATGCCTGCATTATTCTCAGATACAACCTATTCTCCAGATGTTGGAAGCTCCTCCTGGGAAGTTATTTATAATCTTTTTGAATATGAAGGACCGAGGGTAATAGAGAAAATAATTACGACCAATGATTCTACCCCGGTCTTTGAAACTACCTACAATGATGTTGCCAATTCGTTTTTGCATGGGATTGCAGGCCAACCCAAGATCATTCCTTATATAGATATGGTTAAATGGGTTATTGATTATGTGAACATTACACAAAGGAATTTCATAACTAAGAAGCAAACAATCATTGGGTCATTCACCAGCAATGATTCGAGCAAAATGTATCATTTGTCGCAACCTCAACAAAAATATGTCAAGCTTTTTATAGAGAAGTTCATGAAGGAGAATGAGCATCAATTAGAACCCATCAAAAACTAGAGAAGAGATCCTAACAAACATAAGCGAGAAGACAATGGTATGTATTCTATTGCCTCCCTTGCTCGTCCATGCTGTCAAATAGCCATTATGTTGTGTAGGATCTATGGTTACCCTGATACAATGGAATTTTCCGACTAATGGGTACCACTCATTGATGCTGCCTCTGATTGATATATTATGGATTGGGGAAACATATTGTCTGACAATATAGCCACTCAAATCATGAATTATAGGAGAAAACACAGTTTTTCACATAATGTGGTTCCCCCTTTTTATATGAGTGCCCATATAAAGGATGCCATCTGTTTCACTTATGATTTTACTTCTATGGGATGGAGATGGACTATAGAAGACCCTACTCTTATCCATATTTATCATGACATACTCTGGGAAACAAAATTTCACCCTCGTTTCTATAAAATTTTCCATAGAGTAATGTTGCCCATCCACCAAAGTGTCTTTGATGAGAAGGCCCCTAGAGTTTCACCTAAAGCTAACAATGGTTTTCTATCAGTTGGGAACTGGTTTGGAGAAGATTCATTCACTTATGTCTGGATCTTTGGCAGTCTTTCACATCCCCAAGTTTTTCCCCTCTACATCCCTGATAAACTTCTTTTCCCAAGAAATAACTAACCAGACCATAAGACATGGTCTTTCAAAGGACCTGAGTCATGCTAAAAAGAAAATGTGGCCTAATTTTCCTATTTAATGTGGTGTGTATGACCTAGATAATTATAAACCCACTGGTCTTGAAATTGAAGAGATTTAGAGTTTAAACTTCCCAACTATTTTGAATAGGCAATATGATCCTAAGAGAACTGCCAATAATTTCAATGCACGGTCAAGTATCAAGCAATTTACGCATGAGCCAAATAAGTTTAATGACTTATTTGAGTTAGCCTCTTCCTATTCAAAGGTTGTGAAACTAGCAGCAACGCAATTAACTCCAGAGGAGATAACTAAATTTAATTAGTACAGAGATAAAAGGATAGCTCACTTGCCTATGGATTTATTAAAAATCCCTTAACAAAACATAGAATAGGATAAAGTCTTGGCTATTTCAGCACAACTTACTGATGCAACCCAGGTAAAAGAGACATGTACTTCCTCTTCTTTTTAGGCGGAAGAAACTATGTCACATAAAAGACTTGATGCAATATGGGAACAATTTAATCAAGTTATTCAAGAAATAGGGCCACAAGATCTAAAGACTACATTGCAGGCAAAAGTTTCACATACTCCTGAAATTATAGAAAAAACCTCACTTACTATTGGGACTTCCTACCTCCGAGGTCGTTTTGAAGATCGAAGAGATTCCTCCCCTCGACATATTTTACAATTCACAACATAAAGCTATTGTAAAAAGACAAAGAAAAAGAAGGAAGGTTGATCAAACCCAAGCCTTATTCCCTGAAAATACTTCATTTGAAGTAGTATGGAAAAGCCCTCAATCTACTCCCGCAAAGGATCTCGAGAGGCTCTCATAGTTTGCATGAGCATATGATTCTGCCACCATAGATGAGGTCACTGAAGTACAACAAATTTTGAAAGAAAAGGATGAAAGAGTTATGCAGTAACCAATTGGAACAAGGTATGGAGAATGAGAAGCAAATGATTGCTCAACAGTGGCAAGCACAACTTTCAGAACTTCAGAAGAATTTTGATGCCTTGAAGCTTCAACATGAATCTGATTTGAAAATTTGGGATACTCAAATCCAAGAGTTACAATACAGTATTGAACAATTGAAGATTAATCTCGAATTGGTTGAATTCAAGAAGGAAGCACAGAAATTAAATACTCTTATTCATTAACAAAATATTACCTTCCTGCAAAAAATTAGCCATTATTCATGATTTATGTCAAACAACCAATTATTTGGCAAATCAGTTGTCCGATCTGAGGACATACTTTGAAGAAATTGAGGAGAAAATCTCAGATTATATAAATTGGTAGGAAAGTGCTGAAGGGAGATTAGATAATCTCCCTACAATTAAAGAGTCACAAAAGGAGATAGTCTTCCAAGATTGGGACATCAAACTTAAACATGTATAAACAACAATATTCAGTGTTAGGGATATTTCTAATGACCCCACTGAATCTATCAGTGACAATTTACTGTAGGCCAACCTTATTCTAGATTGCCCCGAGAGAACTCTACCTAATATTAAATTATCAACCAAGACATGGCAGAATTATCAAAGAAGAAGGCTGAAAGCATCAATAAACCGTCAAAGGTTAACTTAGAGTGCCATTGACATTTCTTAGTTAAACCCCACAATGAGTGGTTAATGATGAGGTGTTTATCCAACACGACCACTCATATGCTGCCAGCACTCAAGGATGCAATATTCACTGGTAATATGCTCATTCAACCATGTCTCCACCTGAATTGAAGCATATGGCAAATATCTATGAACTGCGGTAGCGTATGGGAGAACAATCTTCTTCAAAGTCTTATTTGAATTATTGTAACAAAATCTAAAATCGTCTTATGGTTTTATTTTGAGTGGTGTCTGTCAAAACCACTCTAGACTTTTATTATTCTTTTCTATATTTGTATTTTGTTTGAAAACTATAAATCCCCTTCACTTGAATGGAGAAAGGGTTCTCAATTTTGTGGAGAAAGATTTTGTTTACACTATTGTAACTCAAGTAATCTTAATAGAAGGTTGGACCGATACTGTTTTTCTCATGAAAAAAGCCATAATAGATCGAGTACTATTATTCATTTATTTTCCCGTGTTTTATGAGTTAAGTGGTTATTTGATTTATGTTTACTACGTGCATGAATGAAAGCGATCTTACATTTTTCACTATTTTGATGTATGATTGAAATCATATACTGTATGTATGAACAAAAAAATCACATATATGTGATAAGTTTTATCAAAAAAATTTAATTAACTATTTAGTTAAATTTTAGCTATCATTCGCTGTTTTAACTTCATGATCATTTGATTATCTATATTGTCTTATTGTTTATGAAATTCTATTTAGATCACACATACATAATTAATATTTCCTAGAATAGATAGATTAATAGTTAATTTATACATTTCTTTATTCTCAAGTTTCATTGATCATAAGTTTCACATATACATACTTTATCCATTTTTTATTATTTATATTAAGGTAAACTGGTCCCATAATCCCCAGTCAGAGCCACCAATCCAAACGGAAAAGGATCTACTCTAAGTTCTCGACCAGGTGGTTTTCCCTTATCTCAAGGCATACATTTTAAGCCTTCAACATTTTTGGTGCTATAAGGAGGGCCTTTAGACCACGAATGGCAAAAAGATCCAATGCAAAATTAAAAGGTCATTCTAAGAGTCAACCTCCCTCAAACTCACCCCCAACTTTCATGTCACATTCCAAATCTCCTAACCCAAGATATGAATTTGCTCAAATTGACACCAAAACTCCTAACACACTTCGAAAGTTAGTTGGCCGAACTTCTACTCAAGCATCTATAGAACCCTTGAAGTTTAGACTTTGATTAAATAATTGAAATAAATTTCCATTTCTGGAGAGAAATATGTTCAAACCGATATATTGGAAGGAAGTGTTACTTCATCCTTACAGTCTTCTGGTGTATTAACTAATTCTCAGAGTGAAAAACTTGGATTTAAACATTTTGAATTTCCACTACTCACTCATTGGAAAAAGAAAAGTACCTTAGAGACTTACTCTTTTGCTAACGAGGTTACATCATCATCTCCACCTCATACTCCTTATGTTGGTCTTGCTTCTTCCTCTACCCCTTTACCTTCCTCTTATCATCCTCACATCCCATCCATCAACATTCCTTAGCCACAATCAACTGGTGCTATTATAATTATTAGCACTATAGGAGCAACTTCTTCAACTGTTCAGTCTCGATCATCCCCCACATCCTCTGCTACTTCCTTTACTCCTAGTACTCCCAGAATGGCCCAAATACCATGGAATAACCCAGGGGTAGTACAGATGATTCCACCATTACACACTCTTCCTAAACATCTAGAGAGGTGGCTTCCAAAGTTTAATCCTGATGATGGCCTTCCTGTTGAGGAACACCTTCACAATTTCATGTTAGCCATCAATCTGAATGGAGTCACAGAAGAAGATTGTGTTATCATATTTTTCCCTTACACATTTGAAGGATCTGCAGGATCCTGGTATTTTTCCCTTCTTAATGGGTCAATAACAAGTTGGGATATGTTCAAAGAGCAATTTTTGTTCAAATTTGGTGATGACTGAACAACTTCCACTTTGATTAATGACTTATCAAATCTTAGGGCCAACCCAAATGAAAAAAATAAAGATTTAATTCTAGATTCAACAAATTGCTGAATAAAAACCATAGACACTTCTAGATCCACAACTAATGTACAAATTGAATGGTACATTTCTACTCTTCCTTCAAATATTGTTATGTTCATAGATATAGCTAATAATTGCTTTATAATATGAAGGAACCTCTATCTGTGGAAAAAGAAATCCTAACTCTTTAGAAGAAAACTACCCTTGAGGAAAGAAAACAGACCAAGAAGGTCTCTTTTAAAGATGCATCCAAGAAGAAAGCTCCCAAAGTTCCTTTCAATTTGGAAGGATTACAAAAGGTTTTGAAGACAATGTCTAACGAAATGGTAGAGATTAAGAAGCAAGTTGCTGAATCTTCAAAAAAGTCTTTTTTAAAAGGAATCAAACATCACAGTCACAACCACCTGCCATTATATCAAATGTAGAATTTGACCAAGATTATGAAGAGGAAGAATCAACCTTATTTGCTGAATAATCCCAAGAAGAAGAATTAGCAGAAGCTCATGGTTTATGGGATTTCATTCTAACTACCTCAGAAAATGAACAAGAATAAGAAGCCTTACCAGTAAGTACTAGGAGTAAGGGACTTGTTGATGCCTCTCCAACAAATCAAAATATAAATCCCTTGCTCCTCCTACTAAAGACAAAGTTATAGTTAAGTAGTCTCCTACTCCTTCTTTAGATTCTCTTCCAACTACTTTCAAATCTCCTTCTTCATCTAAGACTTTGATAATCTTTTTTACTATGGAATATAATATTGTGGAAGACATGAAAAAGGTCAAATCCAACATTTCCCTTTATGAGGTTAGTAAATTAAAACAAAAACATAAGCTTTTACTTAAAGAATTGAATGTAGTTCCTGCATCTCCATTGCCTACTGTTGTCACTGCAAAAGCCTCAAAAGGGAAAGGAAAATATCCTAATGTCTCTTCAGATAAAATTGACCCATCAAACGCTATTCTAATTGGAGATAGATCAAATTCCCATACCCCTCCCTTTTAATTGACTTTTGAGATTTTTAACAAGAATTTTCACAACTGTCTAGTAGATTCTGGTGCATCATCAATTGTCATGCCTTATGCGACGTGTCTTAAATTAAATATTTCACCACAGAAATCTGTTGTTCGGATTGTTCAATTAGATCACACAAAAGTAAAAGTTTTGGGAGACATGAATTATGTTTTAATAATATTATCTTCAAATTCAAAGGATTGTCAAATAATAGAAATATTAGTTGTAGATATTCCTGAATTCTATGGTCTTATTCTAAGCAGAGACTGGTATGAAAAACTACATGGTTACTTTGCCATTGTTTGGTCACACATGTGGCTTCCATACAATGGAAAAACCAATCAAATTTGTGTTGATAGGGAGAAACATATGAAATATTTAGTGACTGATTTTGATGAGGAGAATGAACCAATAGTATTTACAAACAACATTATTGGAAGTTACTCTTTTGAATCTTTCTTTAGCAATTTTCAAGCACAAAAATCTCCCTTTTTGTTGATTCTGTTTCATCTCAAATTGAAATTTTTTCCCAAACAGATTTATCTAAGTGTATTAATATTGTAGAAAGCCTTGTAAATAAACATGCTAGTTTATTTTGGACTCTTTATTTTGATGGATCTAAATCTAATGACAGTGCAGGAGTTGGTTGCATCCTAATAAACCCTGAAGGTGAAAAAACTATGCTTGCATGCATATTGGAATTTGATTGTACCAACAACATTGCTGAATATGAAGCATTGGTACAAGGCTTACAAAAGACCATTAGTCTTGATGTCAAATATCTTAAAGTTTTTGGTGACTTAGATATTGTAATCAAACAAGTTAGAAACAAAATCCATTGTGTTTCTAGTCACCTTAAGCATTACCAATCCTTGATCCACGACCCAAATTTCCATTTTGTTTCGTTCAATATAGATCTAATCCCAAGATTACAAAATGTTAGTGCTGATCTCCTAGAAAATGTTGCCTCCAAACTCATTCCACTCGAAGATTTCAGTCCCAATATATTTTCAATTGAATTGATTTTTCGTCCCTCCATTCCAAACAACATAACTAATTGGCATGTTTTTAATGATGATAGTGCCATATTAAGTTTTCTAACATATGAAGGGTCTTACTTTGACCAGATTATTGATGAAGATGAACATGACAAGAAGATGAATAAATCTTCTACGGAAAATAACTTGCCTAAACCTGTTGTAAAATTGGAAGACTTATATGATCTAAAAGATAGATTCAAAAGGGTTACCAATTGAAAAATTCAAAACTCTACTTTGAGGTTTGAATTGGTTAATTTAGGATATGATCATAAGCGTTAGAACATCAATTTAGGCCTTGGAATTTCACTAGATGAGAGATCTTCTTTCATTCAAGCGTTAGAACATCAAGCCAATTCAACAAAAGCTGAGGAAGATTCACCCTAACTCGGAAGCCCAAATTAAGACTAAATTGAATAAGTTTCTCAAGGCCAAAATCATTTTCCAGACATTCCAAGTGGGTCTCAAATCTTGTGCCAGTTAGAAAGAAGAATGGAGATATTCGTATTTGTATAGATTTTAGAAATTTAAACAAAGCTTGTGAAAAAGATAACTTTCCTTTGCCTCCAATGGAACAAATTTGACAATCTGTCGCTGGTTTTGAGCTAATGTCTTTCTTAGATGATTTCTCAGGTTACAATCAGATTCTTGTACGTCTAGACGATATACTGAAAACCACATTCAGAACCAAGTGGGGAACACATGCTTATCAAAAAATGCCTTTTGGGCTGATTAATGTTTGAGCTAATTTCCAAAGAGCCATGGACATTGATTTCAGAGGTTTTATCAATAAGATAGTTATAGTGTATTTAGATGATATTAAAATTTATTCTAAATATAGAAGTAACCATTTGCATGATTTAAAAAAAATATTTGAAAGATGTCAAAAATTTGGAATCTCCTTAAATCCTAAAAAGTCAATTTTTGCCCTTAGCGAAGGTAAGCTTCTAGGCTTTATTGTGTCTAAAAAAGGAATCTACAGAGATCCAGATAGAACCAAGCTGATATTTGAAATAGAATCAAGTTGATATCTGAAATAGAATTAAGCTGATATCTGAAATCCCCTTACCACACAACAAAAAATCCATGCAATCCTTTCTTAGGCAGATTAATTTTTTTAAAGGATTTGTCCCATATTTCTCTCAAACTGTATTACCCTTATAGACTATGATCAAGAATAAGTCAATTTTCAAATGGGGACTGATTGAAAGAAAAGCATTTGAGTCAATAAAACAAGCAATCATTGACGCTCCTTCATTATCAACTCCTAATTTTGCTAAACAATATGTTTTGTATACTTTTCTTCTGAACAATCCAATGCAGTAGTGTTGACACAACCTTATCAACAACAAGTTGAAGTTCCAATTTCCTTCTTTAGTTCCAATTTATAAGGAGTTGAGCTAAATTATTCAGAGGTTGAGAAGCAAGCCTTTGCAGCTTTTAAGTCGATAAAACATTTCAGGTCTTTCCTCCTAAAAACACATACAAAAGTAATTGCTCCTTTCCTTGTAGTTAGACAGTTGCTTATCTAGAAGGAATTAGGAGAACAAAGGGCAAATTGGGTTAATGCCTGCAAGAATATGACCTAGAAATTAAACTAGCTAAAATAGTAAGGGGTCAAGGTTTTTGAAGATTAATTACTAGAGCTTATGACACTTCGGCTAATGAATATTAAGGTAATAATGTTTAAATTACAAAGTTATGCCCCATTGACACTGAATCTTAATATGTTGATTTAAAATTTTATTTAAAAAATGGCTATGCTCCATTGGAACTCAATTACAAAAAGGAAAGAGCTCTCAGACTTAAAGCTAATCAATATTAGCTTATCAATGATGTATTGTTTAGAAGAAATTATGATTTTGTTTTGTTAATATGTCTAGAAAAATCTAAAGCAGAAAAAGTTTGGCAGGAGCTACATGATGGACCAACTTTTGGACACTACGGTGGGGACACCACTGCTCATAAGATTTTGCATGTTGGAGAGTCCACCCATGCCTATCTCAGATCATGCAAAATCTGCCAGATTACTTCAGGAAGAAAAAAGAAACGAGCCTTACCTTTGCAACGAGTTAACATTGAGCAACCTTTTGAGCAACGGGGACTGGACAGTATAGGTGAGATTGTTCCTAACTCTTCTAAGTAGAATAAATACATCTTGACTGCTACAATTTATTTCACCAAATGGGTGGAATAAATAGCTCTCAAGGTAGCCAATTCTGAAAACATTATTGAATTTATCGATCAATTTATTATTACCAGGTTTGGTCTTCCTTATGCCCTTATGTTTGATAATGCATCTTATTTTTCTGGAAATACGATAATTGAATTTTCTCTTAAAATAATTTTTAAACTCAAATATTCTGCGAATTATTACCCTCAAGGAAATGGATTAGTAGAGTCTACTAATAAAAACCTCATTAGGATAATCAAGCGAACAATTGACCAAAATCAAAGAAATTGGCACAAAGCTCTAGTTTTTTTTTTATGGATTGACATAATCACTCAAAAAATCTCTACAGGCACTTCCCCTTTTCAATTGGTGTATGGAAAAGAGGCTATCCTACCTCCTAATCTAGCTCTTCCTTCATTAGCCCTAGTGCAATCTATTAAAGACAAACCTTCTTTTGTTTGTAATTAACGATGTCACAAATTATTAAGTTAGAAGAAGAGAGAGATAGAGCCAAAAAATTTCATACTTGCCATCAAAAATTGGTCAAACCCTTGTTTGATGCAAGTTCAGTTAATAGCAAATTTTTTGAAATTGGTGACTTACTTTTGAAATGGGACAAAGCCCATGAAGAAAAAGGAAAACACACAAAGTTCCAGAAGTTATGGTTAGGTCCATTTCAGATCATTGAGAAACTAGGCCCATCAACATTTATCCTTGAAGATTTACAGGGAAAGAGGGATGCTCTTCTCGTTAATGGGCTAGTTTTGAAAAAATATTTTTCTTAAGGATATCTATCCTCCTATAAAATATGTAAATAATCACATGTATATATCGATGTCTTTAGCCTTAATAATGATTAGGCAATGCACTTTTGACTTCATATTGGGGTCTCTCATCATTTACATGAAATGTGACTAATTAAAGGAGAATTGTTAGAAAGTAAATTATAACATCGAAGTTTAGTATTGCATATGTTACAAATATCTGAAATCTTTATATCCATTAAGTTATAAATATTTCATAACTTGAAACTTTAAAAAATTAAGTTGTTTGATTGGTCATGAAAGGTTTCTTTAAAAAGTGAAGACTATTTTGAAGTTTTAGCATATTTTGGCTTCAATTATCATCCATGACTCTTAAGGAGTGAATATACCTCCCCATCCACTAATTTTAATATTTTTTAGAGTGTAGTTCAAAAATATATAAAACTTGAAATATAGGAGGTCTCATCATGAGCTTACTTATCATGATCATAGGAAACCAATGATATTGACATTATCATGGCTGGTCACCAAACCAGGACAATGACTTGTGGTTGCACAACTATAAGACAAGAGGTCTCATCACAAGATGACTTCTTCAATATCATTATAACCTGTGAATGGCATTGGCATCATCTAGTTACCAAGCAAGGACAATGGCTTTCAAGTAAGCTTTAAAACAAAAAAAAATTAAAAGAAAAATTAATACCTCTAAAATGTTACTATAGGTGGATGGGATACTGGTATATTTTGGTTAAATGGTAACCCTGTCGAGGCTATGGACGCTTGCTGGTTACAGTAGCACTACCAATGACAAAAAATTCTATCTTAAAAGCTAAGCTTCTATAGTTCTTAACTTTATGTTTATAACTAACTAAATGACTGACAAAGACAATAAAGATTTTCATCAATAACAAGTTGTGAGGTAATTTGAAAAATAATGAGTTCTTCCCTTCAGAGTAATCCTTACAATCAAAACTTCAATTGTTTTGACCTTTCTAAGTCTTTTTCTTTATTAGTTAAAATTTTATTTATATTTGTAGAGATATCTGTTTCGCTGAGTATGTCACCAATTGTTGTAGTACTCAACAACTCCCCATTAATTTTTATGATAGTTGAACTAATAAATAATGGGGACCCTTTTGAAAATTGATAAAGCTCCTTAGTTCTAATAAAATAAGGCAATTTTATTTTTTGCCACCAAAACACCTTTGAATAAGAAAATCTCCCTTATTGGAGTTTTCATATCGGAGATTAGCCTCATAAATATATTATTCACAAATAACCTGATAGGATTTTGTTTAAAATATATTATCAGAAGAGTTCTATCCAAAACATTTAAATATCATAACATTGCTTATAATAAAGTTGTGACAAAACTGTACCCTGATTAAATATTTTCGATACTTTCAGTCTAAAATTATATAAACACAATTTTATGGATATAATAAAGAAGAGCCTGGCCCCACAAAACTGCCACAAAGTATATTACAACTTCCATATATCAGAACTTTAAGAGCAAGCACCAGTTTAAAAACCTTCAAAAATAACACCCTTGATATCCCTTATCCTTCGATATTCCGATATCCCTCATCCTCCGATACTCCGATATCCCTCATCCTCTTATATTCGCCTCCTATCCATATCAAAACTTTTACATCGGGAGGCACTCTTTTAAAATCTCCGATATTGCATCCCATATACAGAAACTCTGATGTCTCTTCCTGCTTACAACTCATAACCGTTATAACTTTGAATAACGTCTATTGGAAGGTGAGGGTATCAAAAATTTTAAAGGTGCATCCTCAAGATTTCCCTGATAAAATCCGCCGATATGCTGACATGTATAAATCCCATGTGAATACACGTTTATCATTTAATGGACAAAAGTATCAAATTTATGTTTTTTGAAGTTTAAGTGATTTAATCATTTCAACTTGATGTCGCCGGGATTTTCTCATAAAGATATGAATCATTATGGAAAATAATTATTTGCCCTAAAGAACTCTCTAGTTAAGGAGTTTCCACTTATTCTTGTGTTTTCTATTACAGGCGAGTCCTAACAAGCATAATTCATTACAGATGTATAGGGAAGCTAAAGCAAGGAAGAAACTCGTTGTTCAATAGAAACCGGTCGCTCCTTTACCTGAAACTACCGAAATGCTTGCATTATTCTCAGATACAACTTGTTCTCTAGATGATGGAAGCTCCTCCTGGGAAGCTATTTATAAGATTTTGAAGATGAAGGACACAGGGTAACAGAGAAAACAAATACGACTGATGATTCTACCCCCGTCTCTAAAACTACCTATAATGATTTCGCCAATTCATTTTTGCGTAGGATTGCAACCCGACCCAAGATCATTCCTTATACAGATATGGTTAAATGGGTTATTGATCATATGAACATTGCACAAAGGAATTTCATGACTAAGAAGCAAACAGTCATTGGGTCATTCACCAACAACGATTTGAGAAAAATGTATCAAATGCCGCAACCTCAACAAAAATATGACAAGCTTTTATAGAGAAGTTCATGAAGGAGAATGAGCATCAATTAGAGCCATCAGAAATTGGAGAAGAGATCCTAAAAAACATAAGAGAGAAGATAAGGGTATGTATTCTATTGCCTCCCTTGCTGGTTCATGCTGTCAAATAGTTGTTATGTTATGTAGGACCTATGGTTACCATGATACAACAAAATTCTCCAATCAATGGGTACCGGTCATTGATGCTGCCTCTAATGAATATATTATGGATTGGGGAAACATATTTCCTGATAATATAGCCACCCAAATAATGAATTATAGGAGCAAACACAAACTTTCACAGAATGTGGCTCCCCCTTTTTATACGAGCGCCTATATAATGGATGCCATTTGTTTCACCTCTAATTTTACTTCTATGGGATGGAGATGGACTATTAAAGATCCTACTCCTATCCATATTTATCATGACATACTATGGGAAACAAAATTTCACCCTCATTTCTATAAAATTTGCCATAGAGTAATGCTGCCCATCCACCAAAGTGTCTTTGATGAGAAGGCCCCTAGGGTTTCACCTGAAGCTAACAATGATTTGCTATCAATTGGGAACTAGTTTGGAGAAGAATCATTCACTTATGTCTAAATCTTTGGTAGTGTTGCACATCCTCATGTTTTTCCCCTATACATACTTGATAAACTTCTTGCCCGAAAAATAACTAACCAGACTGTAGGACATGGTCTTTCAAAGGATCTGAGTCATGCTAAAAAGACAATGTGGCCTACTTTTCCTATTCAATGTGGTGTGTATGCCCTAGATAATTATAAACACGTTGGTCTTGAGATTGAAGAGATTAAGAGTTTAAACTTCCCAACTATTCCGAAGAGGAAATATGATCCTAAGGGAATTGCTAAGAATGCCACTGCACGGTTAAGTATCAGGTAATTTATGCATGAGATAGATAAGTTTGATGACTTATTTGAATCAACCTCTGCTTATTTAATGGTTGTGAAACTAGCAACAACACAATTAATTCCAGAGGAGATAACTCAATTTAATCAATACAAAGATAAAAGTATAGTTCACTTTCCTATGGATTTATTAAAAATCCCTCAACAAAACATAGAACAGGATAAAGTCTTGGCTATTTCAGCACAGGTTACTGATGCATCCCAGGTAAAAGAGACATGTACTTCCTCCTCTTTTTAGGAGGAAGAAACTCTGTCAGATAAAAAACTTGATGCAATATGGGAAAAATGTAATC
Source organism: Pinus tabuliformis (assembly GCA_031772625.1). Classification (NCBI taxonomy): domain Eukaryota; kingdom Viridiplantae; phylum Streptophyta; class Pinopsida; order Pinales; family Pinaceae; genus Pinus; species Pinus tabuliformis. Next base: position 870,920,530 of record CM062817.1, read on the forward strand.
AAGTTATTCAAGAAACAAGGCCTCAAGATCAAAAGACTCCATTGAAAAAGTTTTACATACTCCTGAAAGTATAGAAAAAACCCCACTTACTATTGGTACTTCTGATAGGCCTTTGGACACTGATGACATAGAAATCATCCCGACATTCCTGACCTTCGATTTCATTTTGAGGGTTAAAGAGATTCCTCCTATCGACATATTTTATAGCCCATAACATAAAGTTGTTGTAAAAAAGACAAAGGAAATGAAGGAAGATTGATCAAACCCAGGCCTTAGTCCCTGAAAATACTTCATTTGAATTTGTGGAAAATCCCTCAATCTACTCCTGCAGAGGATCTCTAGAGGTTCTCACTGTTTACAGGAGCATATGCTTCTGCCACCATAGAGAAGGCCAATGAAGTACAACAACTTATGAAAGAAAAGGATGAAATAATTATGCAGTTGGAACAAGGAATGTTGAATGAGAAGCAAATAATTTCTCAATAGTGGCAAACACAACTTGCAGAACTTCAAAATAATTTTGATACCTTGAATATTTAACATGAATCTGATTTGAAAATTCAGGATACTCAAATCCAAGAGATACAACACAATATTAGACAATTGAAGTCTAATCCCAAATTAGCTGAATTAAAAAAGGAAGCAGGAGAATTAAATACTCTCCTTGTTCAATAACATATCACTTTCTGTAAAAAATTAGCCAATATTCATGATTTATGTCAAATAACCAATTCATTGGTGAATCAATTATATGATCTGAGGACATACTTTGAAGAAATTGAGGAGAAAATCTCAGATTACATAAATTGGCAAGAAAGCATTGAAGGGAGATTAACCAATATCCCTACAATTGAAGAGTCACAAAAGGAGATAGCCTTTCAATATTGGGAAACAAACTTAAACATGCAGAGATAGAAATATCCAGTGCCAGGGATATTTCTAATGACCTCACTGAATCTATCAGTGACAATTTACTGCAAGCCAACCTTTTTCCAGACTTCCTCGAGGGAACTCTCCCTGATATTAAATTATACACAAGGCATGGTAGGAATTATCAAAGAAGAAGGTTGAAAGCATCAATAAACTGTCAAAGGTTAACTTAGAATGCCATTAGAATTTATTAGTCAAACCGCATAGTCAATGGTTAATGGTGAGGTGTCTATCCAACACGATCACTCATATACTGCTAGCATTCAGGGATGCAGTATTCACCAGTCAGATGCGCATTCAACCACAATTTCCACCCGAATTGAAGTCTATGGTAGATATATATGAACTGCGGCAACATATGGGAGAACAATCTTCTTCAAAGTCTTAGCTGGATTATTGTAACAAAGTCTAAAATTGTCTTATGGTTTTATTTTAAGCGATGTTTGTTAAAACCACTCCAGAATTTTATTCTGCTTTTCTATATTTGTATTTTTTTTGAAAACTTTAAATCCCCTTCATTTGAATGGAGAAATGGTTCTTAATTTTGTGGAGAAAGCTTTTGTTTACACTATTGTAACTCAAATGATCTTAATAGAAGGCTGGACCGATATTGTTTTTCTCATGAACAAAGTCATAATAGATCGGGTACTATTATCTGTTTATTTTCCCGTGTTTTATGAGTTAAGTGGTTATTCGATTTATGTTTACTACATGAATGAATGAAAGCGATCTTACATTTTTAACTATTGTCATGTATGATTGAATTCTTATACTATATATATGAACAATGAAATCATATATATGTGATAAGTTTTATCAACAAAATTTAATTAACTATTTAATTAAATTTTAGCTATCATTCGCAGTTTTAACTTCATGATCATTTGATAATCTATATTGTCTTATTGTTTATGGAATTATATTTAGATCACATATATAGAATAAGCTTTCATGGGATAGATAGATTAATATTTAATTTATATATTTCTTTATTCTCAAGTTTCACACATACATACTTCATCCATTTTTTTATCATTTATATTAAGGGAAACTGGTCCCATAATCCCCAGTCGGAGCCACCAATCCAAACGGAAAAGGATTTGCTCTAAGGTTCTGACCGAGTGGTTTTCCTGATGTTGAGGCAGACATTTCAAGCCTTCAACATGTTCATGGTTTCAGCAGTTTCGTATAATTTAAATGCTGCATCGAGCTATGTTATAAAGCTACATGGGAAACATGTTTCAATAGTTATAAGCATAATTGAACATTGAGGACAATGTTCCCATAAGGCGAAGGGGTTTGTAACAACCCCTGGTAGATTTTCCATGTAAATAAAAGAAGACCAAGGTCATGGGACACGTATTCCAAGCCGAATGTTGGGAAAACACTTTAGTGGGAATCACTTGTGTTTATTTATGGCTAAGAAAATTGATAAAGGCCAAGAGCCAATAATTGGCATTTAATTATTAAAATAAAGGAAAATAGGAGAAAAGGAAGGTAAAGAGACACAAATTTGCATGCAAGGGAAATCAGAGGAAAAATGAAGGAAAATGAAGAAACAAGGGAGATCAATGATAAAAAGGCACCAGAGAAACAATTCACAACTTTTGCCAGTTTAGTTTTGACTTTCTCCTTTAATTCTCTCTCATACACTCTTACACACTTAAAGCATTCTTGGAGCATTCTAGCATTCACTTGGATTGGAGGAAGAAAGCAAGGGAAAGTAAGGAAGCACAAGGAGACAATTGGATCAATAGTTACAACGGGCTTACTTTGCAAGTAACAAGCTGCATGTGTGATCTCCTTGCTGATTTTTGGATGCATGGTATATGCATGTGGTTCCTTGGTTATGTGTTGTCATTGGCATGGATATTTGCCTAGATTGATAGTGGTTTCAACCTTGCCTTTCCATTTCCTGGATAGTCATGGTGTTGTGGGTTTCCCACTTGTTTTTCTGATTGGTTCTCAGGTTCCCTATGATTGTGGGTTGGAACAAATGATTTGGATCCCTAGAACATCTTGGGTTAAGTTACTAGTTCCTAGATCTTGTAGGATGGGACAACCGCTCTGGAGCCTTGTGGGTTGAGTTACTAGTCCCTGAAGCCACAAGTCGGAACAAATGATCTAGGGCGCTGATTTAGCTGTGGGTTGAGTTACTAGTTCCTATAGCCCCAGACAACTTGGGTAGAGACTGATCTGGTTGATGTTAGTGACTTTTGGACCATATAGGTGAGATCACTATGGTTGAGGATTGAGGTGGTTTGACCTCTGGAAGCCCTGGTTGGTTTTGTTTTGGTTTAACCCTTATTATCCCACATTCATGCTTGGAATATGGTGCGGGGGTGATTGGCTAAAAGAGAGATTTGGTTCAATCCAATCTATGGTTGGGTGGTACATGGAAGTCCATGACCTGGTTGTCATTTTCATATGTTAATATGAAATATTTTCATATTGTGATCTATCAACATTTGTATTGATTATGATGGTGATTTTATGGCTGATTTTCCATTGTTTCTATTCGCGTTATATGTTGGTAATATGATATATTCTATCTATGGCTCTTGTCATGATTTGATAAGTTATTGAATGGTTGACGAATGCGTGGTCTAACAAGTGTTGTTGTAGCTAGATATAGAGGGCTTGGAGCCTTATTAGTGATTCTCATATGAAATTCAGAAGTTTATGATCACATATGCATTCATGACCTATAGCTTATATGTTTATTATAAGTTTGATTAAATGTCTTTCATGGGTTAGGCATGGCTAGGTCAAGTTTGTAACAACCCCTGGTTAAAAGCTTCATGTAATAAATTTAATAAAGGAAAAATAAGATGAAGGTCATGGGACACATATTCCAAGCTGAATGGTGGGTAAAACATCCTAGTGGGTGTTAATTTCAGTTTATTATGGCTAAGGAAATTGGCAAAGGCAATGGAAAAGGTTTTGGAAAAGCAAAATGGCATTTTTGGCAATTTATTTATGAAAATAATGGAATTTAGGAGAAAAGGAAGGTGAAAGGTCACATGATGCATGTGAGGAGGAAAAAGAAGGAAAATAAAGGAAATTGAAGAAAATAGAGGCCTCATTGATAAAAATGCTTATGAGTATTAGTTCATAGACCTTTTTGTTAGTTGAATTTTGGAGTTCTCTCTCTCTCTCTCTCTCACTCTTGGACACTTAGAGTTTTCTTGGATCACTTCAACATTGGATCAAGGAAAGCAAATGAAGGATAAAGAATTCAAAGGGAAGCAAAGATCAAGCAAGGAAGAGTAGATTCAAGCATCTACATCAGGATTATTTGCAGGTATTGAGTTGCATGTATGATTTCCTTGCTAGTTTTGGCATGCATGGTTATGCATGTGTGTTATTGGTTCTCTTGCTATCATTAGCATGGGTTTTTCCAGGTGTGACAATGTTCTTCAACCTTACATTTCCATTTCTGGATAACCATGGTGTGATGGGGTTCTCATGTTTTTTGGTTGAGTTAGATTGCTGGGTGGATTCGAAACTCAGTGAGGTGGTCTCTGAAAGAAAGAACACATGTCCTAGTGATCCCTGAATCAAACTATGGATTGCAGTAAAGCCTTGGCCTAGTAACCCCTAAACCAAACTATGGGTTGCGTTAAAGCCGAATTTTGTGTTGTCTCGGTGGGTCTAGGAATCCTTGACTGGTGAATGATGAGATATAATGTAGAAATTCTCACTGTAGATTAAACTAATTATGCAATGTACTAAAGAAAAATACTTAATCTACTTCTACAATCAAACTTGCAGAAGCTTAATCGATTTTGAGCAAGATCAAACAAAATACATATAACAGAGAAGAAGATTCAATTACACATGAAACACAAAAGAATACTCTGGGGAAAGCCTCAGCTAAAAAACCCTGCTATCTGTATTATCATACAAGTGGAAATATCTTAGGATTACACAAAGCTTTAGCTCACAAGCTATCTAGCTCTCAGTATAATCCCTCACTGCAGCTCATAGACATAATAGACAACACATATGCCTTCCTTCAGTCCTCCAAGCATCCTATTTCCTTGTGCAGTTTCTCCTGGGTCCTCTAACTGCAACCTATGTGATTCTCACCTTACACACAACACTGACCTCTGAAATAATTGCGAAATCTTGAAGGAGTTAATTCCTTCTGCATGGATGAGTTCCCTTTATAGGAAAAACTCCAACTGATAGTACAATGTCCATGTCTTTAATCTTAACTAGGTCTCTGTCTGAACTGACATGCATTATTTATTTATGAGAGAATATTCAGTTATCTGGAGAACACTAGTTGCATGCATGCATGCATTAACTGAATGAACTCGCAATTAGTTCCTCCAATTGTTTGGAACTAATTTAACTGGACTTAACTCAGTTAACTGAGCTAACTAATTACAACTCAAATACAACTCATCCTTATCTCCTTAATTAAGGGACAACTTCCTCAATCAAAGGAATAACTGTTGCATGTCTTCACATAGACTTCATGTTTGATTTTCTCCAACTAATTAACTCAAGATGAATTAATTAATTATTTTTCAAACAGCTAGTGAGACTAAATTTGAATTTTAATTCTCAATTTTAATTCAAGGACAAATCAAAATTGGAATATATCTCGAAATGCTATTTTTAGCAGTTCTATTTTTTGCTATTTCCAACAGAGTTGGAGTATATCCTGAAATGATATTTATGGAAATGCTATTTTTAGCATTTCTTGTTGCATATTTTCAACACTCCCTCTCAACAAGAAAGGCATTCAACTCGAACCCGATCCCGGACCTTTGGAATGTTTTGCATGCAACACTTCTCTCAAGTGTTGTTGCTCCAGCAACTCCAGAAACAAAAAATATACAACTTAAATCAATATGATGCATTTGTCATCAAAGTCTCTGACTACTATTGCCTTTGTCGACTGAAAACTATGCACCTCTGTGCTCTTCAGTATCTAACTACTCTAGCCTCTGTCACTTTGATCTATGACTGCATCAATCCCATTGATTCGTCCTGCTGCATCCGTGCTGCTGTTGGTTCTATCTCCTAGCACTGCACCTCCTCTCATCATGTTGCATCATGATGCCCAATGCTGCACTAAAACTCAGTTACTGAGAAGTAATTAACTAATCTCCCAATTGACCTCCCTGTTGGGCTAGAAACACCCTCTAATGATGAAGCTCCCTCTGCCACTCCATCTACATCTATCTCTACCCACTGAGCCAATCCTACTACTCCTCGTTGGGGCTCCTGTAGCAAGGTCTAATAAAAGAGGCTGGGTACCTCAAGGATCTTGCCCCTATTTCAGCCTTCTTGGGACTATCACTTCACATTGCCCCACCTCACACCTGGAGGTATGGCTGCATGTGATCCCTCTGCCCACTTGGCTCGAAATTCCCCCCTACTAGAAGTCTCTGCATGAGTGAATGCTTCCACTCAGTCTCCTCTCAGCATCTCCAATTGTGGCTGCTTCACAACCTCCTCAAACTACTTCACCAATTGTGGCTCCTCCACAATTGTCTGAGACTTCTTCTGGTGCTGCATGTTGAGAGGTAATGTACTCTCCGTCTCAACCACCAACTCTCTAATAGTTGCCTTGCTCCTCAAGGCCTTGAATGCATCTTGAACCTCAAGAGCATATAGGTTTTTGACTCGTGAACCAAGTTGCTTCACCTGTTTCATGGTGATGTGTCTAAGGAAAACCTTTCCCTTACTGAAGACAACATCGTAGCCTTTGTCCTCGAACATCGCAATCGATACCAAGTTCTTCTTCAGTCCAGGCACATACTTCACATCTTTCAAGGTGATGCGAGCTCCATGCTCCTTCTGAAAAGCAACCGTGCCCACTCCTGAAACACTATACCTTTCATCATTACCCATCTCGATGCGCATCTGGAGGTCTTTCTCCTCCAAGGTACTGAACAAACTCTTATCACCGATCATGTGGAATGAGGCTCTAATATCAAGAAACCAACCACAACCCATCATCGATGAAACCATGCATGCGATGAGGGTAAAATTCAATTCGAACTGAGAGGACAATGCCTCACCTTCAGATCCTTTCGAGGATCCCTTCTTGGATTTCTTCAATGGACAGTTAGTTGCATAATGGCCCACCTCATGACAATTAAAGCATATCACTTTAGATTTTTCAATCTTCTTCCCACCATGGGAAGAACTCGATTTGGAATGAGAATCATTCTCCTTCCATTTCCTTGCCTTACTGGCTAAGGCTATATTTTCTTCATCCTCCTTGGATGATGAACCATCTCTGGTGCTCCTCCTAATCTCCTCCTACATCAGATCTGACCACAATTGTTCCCAATCTGGCAGTTTCTCTCTTCCATTCACTGAGTCTTGGTAGCTATGCAATCTCTTAAGGAGACCAAGGAGAGCAAGACTCACCATGTCATCATCGGCTGTCGTGATTCCTACACTTCTAAGCTCATCTCTGCAGGCGGTGAGCTTGTTCAGATATGTAGAGATTGTGTCATCCTTTTCACACTTGATTTTTCGAAGCTTGTCTTTCAGCGCCAGCTTCCTCTAGTTGCTGTTGTTCTGATATAGATCCTTCAATGTCTTCCACATTGAAAAAAAAGTCTCCTTCCCATGGAGGCTTGAGACAATATGGTCCCGAACTCCCTCCAGAAGAATCCTCCTCTCTCTCGCCACACATTTCTTCCATTCCGCCAATTCTTGGGCATTAGCTGCTGGCTTGGGGACTTCTTAATCAATGAAGTCCTTCAAACCGTTGTCCTCTAATACCACTTCCTTGTGATCCTTCAAGGCTATGTAATTCGAGCTGCCATCCAGGTCATACTCGAGTCTCAAGCCATTGAACGCCATTGGTGAACTTTGAGATGTGATAAGAAATCGATTTTGTACCTATAATCAAGAACTTAATCTACTTCTACAATCAAACTTGCGGAAGCTTAATCAATTTTGAGCAAGATCAAACATAGCACATATAACAGAGAAGAAGATTCAATCACACATGAAACACAAAGGAATACTCTAGGGAAAGCCTTAGCTAAAAAACCCCGCTATTTGTATTATTATACAAGTGGAAATATCTCAGGATTACACAAAGCTTTGGATCACAAGCTATCCAGCTCTCAGTACAATCCCTCACTGCTGCTCATAGATGGAATAGACAACACATATGCCTCCCTTCAGTCCTCCAAGCCTCCTATTTCCTTGCGCAGTTTCTCCTGGGTCCTCTAGCTGTAACCTGTGTGATTCTCACCTCACACAAAACATTGACCTTTGAAATAATTGCGCAATCCCGAAGGAGTTAATTCCTTCTGCATGGATAAGTTTCCTTTATAGGAAAAATCCTCCAACTGATAGTACAATGTCCCTGTCTTTAATCTCAACAGGGTCTCTATCTGAAATGACATGCATTGGTTATTTATGAGAGAATATTCACTTATTTGGAGAACACTAGTTGCATGCATGCATGCATTAACTGATTGAACTCACAATTAGTTCCTCCAACTGTTTGGAACTAATTTAACTAGACTTAACTCAGTTAACTGAGCTAACTAATTACAATTCAAATACAACTCATCCTTATCTCCTTAATTAAGGGATAACTTCCTCAATCAAAGGAATAACTATTGCATGTCTTCACATAGATTTCATGTTTGATTTTCTCCAACTAATTAACTCAAGATGAATTAATTAATTATTTTTCAAACAACGAGTGAGACTAAATTCGAATTTTAATTCTCAAATTTGATTCAAGGAAAAATCAAAATTGGAATATATCCAGAAATGCTATTTATAACATTTCTATTTTTTTGCTATTTCAAATAGAGTTGGAGTATATCCTGAAATGCTATTTATAGCAATGCATTTCTACTTTTAGCATTTCTTGTTGCTATTTTCAACATATAAGGTAAAACCTAGAGGTGGGTGCCCTCAATCATGCCTAGGAATCCTTGGTCGGTGAATGGAAGGATATATAGTAAAGCATGGAGGGTGGAGTCTTTATTAGGCCTATAGATCCTTGACCATTGTATGAAGGGATGTACAGTAAATCCTAGAGACTAGGAGATAGGAAAATTCCTCACGGTGTAGGTGGAGAAATCCGGTGGCATCCATGCTTGTTTAGGGCCTAGTGATCTAGTGGGGATTACGGTAAAGCCTAGTTCTATTGATGAGGGTGAGGTGGTTTAGCCTCAGGAAGCCCTGGTTGATTTCTAGTTATGAGTCCCACATTCATGCTTGGAATATGGCACAGGGGTGATTGGTTGAAAGAAATATTTGGTTCAACCAATCTATGGTCGGGTGGTACATGGAAGTCCCAAACCTAGTTGGCTTATGCATTCATTAATAAGAGTTCCTTTTCCTTGGTATTTCATGTGTAAATGTATTGGTTTATATGTGGATTTTATGGCTGTTGTATCCTTGTTATTTCTGTAGTCTATATGCTAGTTATAAGTATGTTTTATGAAAATGATGATGTATGGCTCTCATCATGTTTTGATTTGTAAATGAATGAACAATGAAAATATGAACTAATAGATGATAATGCAGCTAATGTGAGAAGGCATCAATGCTTCTTAGTGATTCTTAGATAAGTATGAGACCCCTATGCTCATATCTATTATTATGACCTCTAGAATGCATATTTATGACATGTTTGAAGAAATGCTTGTCATGTCTAGTAGGGGTCCTGTCAAGTCATTGATCAAGTATTTGCATTAGTATCATTGTTTCGATGTTATTTTTCATTTCTAGAAGTTTCATGAAGTTTTGGGAAATGGCTTGAGACCTTGCTCTGAAAAAGTGGCACATAATCCAAGGTCATAGGCTCAGAACTAGCTGAAAAAGTCCCCAGTTGCTGACATGCCCTTACTGTTGCAGAGAATAGAGGGTCCTAGTCACATGCATGCCCATGTCATGGGAGCGACTGAGGCAGGCTCTAGGTCAGTGAAATGTCAAGTTACCTCAGGGGTTGGTCACCTGGAAAGGTTGGTTGGCTCCTAAAGGTTCTGTACATGTGTAGAGGGTCAAATTGGTTGTGTTTTTTAGATTCCACTTCCTTAACTATACATGGGGAGTTGAATCAGATCATAGTAGCCTCTCGTCACATTTACTCCAATGGACCGGTTAACTTGGGTAAATGTGGGAGGAGGGTGTTATAGAGTGGTATCATAGCATCACTCAACACTTGAACTGGATGGGCGGAATCTATCTGTCATGCATGCATCATGAGGTCATTGTATACAATTAGGTCATCATGATGCTATTGGTATGTTATGATGCTAATGTGTTGGCTAAGATAGAGCAGGAGACGCAAATCATCAAAGCGAGAATGCGGCACTAGACTTTAGTGTAGGAGAAGATTGTCATATATGTTTGTATGTTTGGCATGCAGGTATGTGGTTAATGGATGTTATAAGAATTAGGGTTACTTATATGTTTTTCATTCTATTATCATGGTTACATGTATGATAGATGATAGTTTATTAGTGTAGTCGTATGCATGTTCATCGGATAGTCATGCATGGTAGTAACTTGTTGTTGTTTTATGTTAGTTAACTTGATGATTATGTTATATATTGTTGATGAACATGTTATATGTTAGTTAACTTGATGATTAGGGTTATTGCAATTAATATCTTGATGTTATATGTATCATGTTGATATGGATTGGCTTGCATAGATGGCCATGGTTATGCTATTCAAGTATGATCCAACATATTTGTGATATTGTGTTTTACTAATCTAGACTGAATGTACATATGTGATTGTTAGCATGAATGACAATTGTTTATGAGCTTATGATGTGAACATGTTATCTACTTAATGTCATGGACATCATGACCTTATTTATGTTTGAGTTGATATGTTGTGAAGTTATATTGTGCTAATCTAGATTGAATGTGCAGACAAGATAGCCTCCCCTGAAATACATTAAGGTATGTGTTTGATTATGTCATCTATTTGATGGTTGAGTGTTTGATTATGTCATCTAGTTGATTTATTTAACATGTTATGTTGCAAGTTGTTTGAATTTTTGATTAATTGCATGATATGAGTACGTGTCTGCAAGATTGTATGAATGAATGGTTTAGTTTTAAGATGGTTATACTAATGCATTATGTGCTGAGACAATTAATATGTACTTGAGTGTAAGTAGGTGATAGTTGTAGCACTATGTCTTATGATTGTGAGTGATTTGCATACAAGAAGTCCAAATGAATGAGTGCTTTGCATACAAGAAGTCTTCTTAACCCTATTTTTCCTGAAATTATGTGGATATGTGCTATATTTATGGACATGTATTTGACAAGTATAACAATGGTGTCTAGTTATAACTAAATCTATCAAGGGAATTGGAGTCCCTTGAGAGATAACACATATGTGGTCAAATACAAGGTAACATACTTGGCACAACAAGGTAAGATAACTAGTATATTGTTATGTTTACTTATGCATTTATAGTTGTGTGTTTATGGCAGTATGATGCAGGGGATTGCATGGCAAAAGAGACCGCCATGAAATATTGAAGAAGACCCAGGTTGAATTTCCTTGGAGGCATTGGGAACCCATGGGGTTGAGTCATGGTGTTTTTTGGGAGTTTTATGCCTTCGGTATGTTGTGATTTGTTTGAGCTTGATTTATGGGTTTTGATTGCGTCTGGTGCAAGGCCTTACCTCCTTGTTTATGGTTTCGTGTTGCTATTGGTGTTTCATGGTTTTCTTTGTTTGTTTCTTGTTCTTTCCTTTATGTTTTGAGAGTCTTGAGAATTCATTGGGAAAGAGGAAGTTAATGGAGCTCGGGGAGATATGTGTGATACCCAACATGTGATGTAAGGCCTAGATGAAGCTCAGTGAATAAGGGTAGTTGAAGGTAAGAATATGACAGTCGGTCGGACTGGTTGGGTTTGTTGTGTTAAATGGACAGTGGCAGTACAAATATGAGAAAGGTAACTGAAAAGGTAGGGTAAATGGATTTGAAGCGTTAGATGCCTTGGCTATGTTGGGAACCATTGTTATCAATTTTATGCATGCTATGAATGGATAAAGGGAGTTCTCTTAATCTTTACATTATGCCATTTGGTAATTAAGTTGTGATAATGATTATGCTAATGTCTATATATGTATACATGTATGTATGTATGCATTTGTCTGACAGGGTTGTCAGAAATCATGATTGTTTAATGCTAATATTTATATGTATGTATGTCATTTTCTGACGGGATCATGATTTTTTTATGCTATGTATGTATGTATGTATCTATGTCATTGTCTAACAGGGTCATCAAGAATCATTCTTGTGGAGGAATTATTGCTTATGTAGGTGAATGGCATGAAAAGTTCCTGGTTTATGAGGAATCAAGTGGGAAGAGTAGCCCTGACAAATATATAGGGTCAATATCATATGGATATGAATTGATATTATATGCTTGTACTAGCTTATGTTTATGCTAAGGTATGTGACACTAAGGGATACATCAATGGGATGAAAGCAGTGCGATCTGTGGCATGTTGGAACAAGCATGAATAGTGGAAAGCCAATGGAAGTAAGGTTGCTTGGTAGAGTCAGTGTGTGGTCTCTGGATGTGCAATACTACTGTTATGTATATTTGTACATGTTGTACATGTTGCACCTGTGATGTTGTGTGCAATACTAGTGTTGTGTACATGGAGCATATGTAGTATTGTGTAAATATGATGTTGTATGCCTGTTGTATATATGTTTTTGTGTATATTGCATATGTAGTGCTGGGTATAGATGGTGCTATGTACACGTTGAATATGCGGTACTGTGTACATATTGTATTGTTCACATGTTGGATATGCAGTGTTGTGTGCATATGGCGGTGTGCACATGTTAGATATGCAGTGCTATGTACATATGGTGGTATGTACATGTTGTATATGCAATGCTATTTACATATGGTGTTGTGTGCATGTTATACATGTGGTGCTATATACATATGGTGTTGTGTGTATGATTGTACATGTGGTGCTATGTACATGTTGTACATGTGGTGCTGTGTACAAGTGGTGTTGTGTACATGTGGTGTCATGTACATATCGTGCATGTGGTGTTGTGTACATGTTATACAGGTGGTGCAGTGTACATGTGGCATTGTGTACACATTGTGCAGGCGGTTCCATGTATGTGTGATGCTATGTACACATTGTGTAGGTGGTGCTGTGTACAAGTGGTACATGTGGTATTGTGTGCATGTTGTACATGTTGTGTTGTGTACATGCAATACTATGTATATGCATTGTGTAGTCGTGGCATCGTGACAAGTGTATTCGTTGTGTTGTACTTTATGTACGTATATGTATTGTGTTGTGATGCACACTAGATGTAGGTATATGTATGTGTTGTGTTGTACACTGGGTGTAGGTGTATGTATTGTGTTGTGATGTACATCAGGTGTAGTTGTATGTGTTGTGTTGCATGTCGGGTGTAGATGCATGCATTGTGTGGTGTTGTACGTGTGTGTGTACACATGTGATGTAAATTGTGTGTATATGTACATGGTTGAAGAGAAAGAGAATTATTGGGTGCTTACTGGATCTGACACTTGATTCAGTGTGTGTACAAAAAGAACAAAGGTAGAAGCAGAAGGATCAATTAAAGGATAATTATCAGTATTTTAATTTAGTTTACTATGCATGTGATCTATGACTCTGATTTATGATGGTTACATGTGATTTATGTTTCTGATTTATGATGATTGCATGTGATTCATGATTTTTGATCTATGATGGTTGCGTTTTGAGCTAATCGGATGTGATATGTTTATACAAGATGATTTGGTCAAGAGATGGTTTGGTTTTTTGTGACAGGAAGTGAACATAAGTGCAAGTGAACCTTATTGATGAGCCACCAATGAGGCATGATTTGAAATTACTTCAATTCGTTTTGATTCTAATGGGAATTATGTGCTTGGTACAGGAAAGCATGAAAATGGCCAGTTTGGGTGGTTGGAATTGGCTGTCAAGGAATTAGCAGCAACAAAATGGAATTGAAACAGGCAACAGTACGATGGTGAAGCACTTCAGGAGCAGGACCATTGTGGGACACTGGTTCCCAATAGTGTCCATTTATTTCCATGAGCATACTATGAGCAGCAGGATGGTTTTGAGGCAGGGATATGCCTTGGTTGTTTGAACTTCCAATGCGAGGAAACCTCGCGAAGGGATGGATCGCCCAATAAAGGGGATGTCAAGGAACTTGGAATCTGAGTCACTACATGGAAGGGGGTGACAAATTGCCTGAGGGAATGTGTAGCAGAGAAGGGAAGGTTGGGGATGAATTTGTTTTGGTCATTAGCATTTCCAGATGGAAACAAATGCACATTGGGAGTGTGCCCTGGCAAAATGAGCTGGTTACTGTTCACTGAGAGGAAAAGTGGCACAAGGATTGTAGCGATGGAAATTGGATGCAACTTTGAGTTTGGCAATAGATTCTGGACTTCTTGGGAAGGAGGTGAATCCTGGTATTACTTTGAGGGTGGGGGTGTGAACCTCTAGATTCCCTTGCTGCTGATATGGGCATCATATCCTTTATTTGCTGGTTGAGAAAATGTGCATATTATTTTAAATACTATATCAAGATGTTTTTATAAAGTTCCATAGACAATATGTTTATTTGCTGGCTGGAGGAAATGTGCACGAGAGTATTTGTGGTTGTTATTGTAAATACCATAATGAGTTGCGTTATAAAGCTCTAGTAAATGGTATGTTTGTCATGTTTTCAACAATGGTCATTGTAAATACTGCAACGAGCCGTGTTATACAGTTCCATGGGAAGTATGTTTTGGTTATCAACAATATTTCTAGTTATAGGTGTCATTAAACACCGTGGATGGTGTTCCCCCAAGGGGGAGGGTTTTGTAACAACCCCAGGTTAAAAACTTCATGTAATAAATTTAATAAAGGAAAAATAAGACCAAGGTCATGGGACACGTATTCCAAGTTGAATGGTGGGAAAAACATCCTAGTGGGTGTTAATTTTGGTTTATTATGGCTAAGGAAATTGGCAAAGGAAATGACAAAGGCTTTGGAAAGGAAAAATGACATTTTTGGCAATTTATTTACGAAAATAATGGAAATTAGGAGAAAAGGAAGGTGAAAGGTCATAGGATGCATGTGAGGAGGAAAATGAAGGAAATTAGAGGAAATCGAAGAAAATAGAGGCCTCATTGATGAAAAGGATTATGAGGATCAATTCATAGCCCTTTTCGTCAATTGAATTTTGGAGCTCTCTCTCTATTATCTCTCTCTCACACTCTTGGATGCTTAGAGTTTTCTTGGAGCACTTCAATGTTGGATCAAGGAAAGCAAAGGAAGGATAAAGAAGGCAAAGGGAAACAAAGATCAAGCAAGGAAGAACAAGATCAAGCAACTACAACTGTATTATTTATAGGTATCGAGTTACATGTATGATTTCCTTGCTAGTTTTGGCATGCATGGTTATGCATGTGTTTTCTTGGTTCTCTTGCTGTCAGTGGCAGGGGTTTTTCCAGGTGTGACAATGTTATTTAGCCTTACCTTTCCGTTTATGGATAGCCATGGTGTGATGGGGTTATCATGTTTTTTAGTTGAGTTGGATTGCTGGATGGATTCGAAACTAAGTGAGGTGGTATCTGAAAGAAAGAACACATGGCCTAGTCATCCTTGAATCAGATTGTGGATTGCGGTAAATCCTTGGCCTAGTAACCCTTGAAATGGAAGGTGGGTTGTGGTAAAGATGAATTTCATGTTACCTAGGTGAGCCTAGGAATCCTCAACCGGTGAATGGTGAGATATACGGTAAATCATAGAGGTGGGTGCCCTCGATCAGGTCTAGGAATCCTTAGTTGGTGAATGGAAAGATATATGATAAATCCTAGAGGGTGGATTCTGAATTAGGCCTATGGATCCTCGACCATTGCATGGCGGGATGTACGGTAAATCATAAAGATTAGGAGACAGGGAAATCCCTCACGATGTAGGTGGAGAAATCTGATGGCATCCATGCTTGTTTAGGGCCTAGTGATCCGGTGGGGATTGTGGTAAAGCCTAGTTCTATTGATGAGGATGATGTGGTTTAGCATCAGGAAGTCCTGGTTGATTTCTGGTTATGAGTCCCACATTCATGCTTGGAATATGGCACGAGGGTGATTGGCTGAAAGAAAGATTTGGTTCAACAAATCTCTGGTTGGGTGGTATATAGAAGTCATAAACCTGGCTGGCTTATGCATTTATTAATAGGAGTTCCTTTCCTTGTATTTCATGTGTAAATTTGTTGGTTTATATGTGGATTTTATGGATGTTGTATCCTTGTCATTTCTATTGTTTATATGCTAGTTATGAGCATGTTTTATGACAGTGATGATGTATGGCTCTCATCATGTTTTGATTTGTAAATGAATGAAAAATGAACATATGACCTAATAGATGATAATGCAACTAATGTGATAAGGCATCAATGCTTCTTAAAGATTATCAGATAAGTATGAGACCCCTATGCTCAGATATGTTGTTATGACCTGTAGAATGCATATTTGTGACATGTTTGATGAAATGTCTGTCATGGATAGTAGGGGTCTTGTCAAGTCATTGATTAAGTATTTGCATTAGTATCATTGTTTCGATGTTATTTTTCATTTCTGGAAGTTTCATGAAGTTTTGGGCAGTGGCTTGAAACTTAGCCCTGAAAAAGTGGCACATAATCTGGTGTCGCACGCTCAAAACTAGCTGAAAAATTTCCCTATCGCTTGCATGCCCTTGCCACGAGAGAGACTGCAGGGTCCTAGTCACATGCATGCCCATGTCATGGGAGCGACTGAGGCTTTAGGTCTTTGAAATGTCAAGTTACCTCAGGGTTTGGTCAACTGGAAGGGTTGGTTAGCTCTTGAAGGTTCTGTAATAGGTGTACAAGGTCATATTGGTTGTGTTTTGTCGGTTCCACTTCCTTAATTGTACATGGGGATTTGAAACATAACATAGTATCCTCTTGTCATATATTAACCCCAACAAACTGGCTAACTTGGGTAAATGTGGGAGGAGGTTGTTACAAAGTTCTTGTTCAATTTTTGAATGGTTAGCATTGTTAGCATCTTGTTTATGTTTCTGTAAAGTTACAGGTAGTTCTAGGCAATGGTATGGAGGGTAACCTAAAAAGGTGGCTCAAATCTTAAAACTGCTGGCACATAACTAGAGTTTTTGGGTCATAACCACATGGAAGTAGGCCTATGCATGTGATTGGGACCTCAAAACTACATTGATGCTGTGTTGTATGTGTTGTTGGGGAGTTTCCCTTGTGAAAAGAACTCTAGCTCAAGGATTGATCACCTGGGATGGTTCGCATGATCCTGAGTGGTATGCAATCCCTAAGGGATGTTTGTGAGTTTTTAGTGTGTCAGCCCCACTTCCATAACTAGAACTTGGAGGTCACATCATATCATAGTGACACTTGTTCCATGTTTACCATGGTGAGCTAGTGAATTTGGGTAAATGTGGGGTGGCGTTGTTACAAGATTCATATGTATCTCAATGGATTACCACAAGTTTCCTGGGACATGATAGAGATTGATGAGCCAAAAATCTTGGAGGACACCATATGAAATATGAGGTACTACTATGAATAGTCCAAACACAAGTTTGAAGTCTGAATATATTGCAAGAAGAATGAAAAGGAAAACTTCATTGGAAAAGAGCCAAAGTCCTTAGGATATAAGCAAGGAGGGAAGAATGGAAAGTTCAATAGCTCTATCAAGAATGAATACAAAAAAAATCCCACAATGTCTAAAAGAAACAAACCCCAAACATAAACAAAAGAATAGGCCAAAGGGTCTATAAAGGGGCTTGTACAACGGTGGAGTTGTGGAGAAAACCGTTTGTGGAGGAACAATCCTCGGGAGTAGTGGACTGGCACAAAGTTGTATAATGTACAAGAAGTGACAATAGTGAACAATGTGGCCGAAAACATACCCTGAATTTATGCTACACTAGGCAATAGACAAACATATCAACAAGTTGCAGTAATTCAAATGGAAGGTATGGTTGTCAACCAACCTTTTTCAACTTTAATTTAACTATGTTCTAATTTCAACTATATCAGTCTAAAGATTGCATAAAATTGTAAATTACCAAAGAAATATCATAAAGAATCATGGTTGGCTCAAATGGCCATGAGAATAAGAAGCCTAGTGACAAACATAATGGAGGCATGCCTTGTGGAGTTTAGTGATATGACCACCAGAACTACTCTCAATTTATCACCACTGGGATTTGATGATGTTTTAATTGGCATGGAATGGTTGGCATCCCACAAAACCAAGATTGACTGTTACAGTAAAGTGTTAGAATGCCTCAACGTCACTAATGCTGCAAGTAATACAAAGACAATCTCGCTTAGGAAAATAACTAGACTTCAGGTGAAGCAATGCAATAGAAAGGACCATGCATTGTATGCTATCCACATGACCAAGGAATTGGAAAGAAACATGGATCCATTTGAAATAAACCCAGTGTTAAAATAATTTAGTGATGTGTTTCTAAAAAATTTTCCTAGACTGCCACCCAAAAGAGATATTGACTTTACCATTGAGTTAATTTCGGGAATAGTGCCAGTAGCAAAGACTCCATATCACATGAGTGTGCCTAAACTCATAGAATTGAATTTGCAGTTGAAAGAGATGTTGGATAAGGGATACATTCGGCCTAATGTATCACCCTAGGGATCCCCAACACTGTTTTTAAGAAAGAAGGATGGTATACTATGGCTATGTATAAACTACAAATGACTAAAAAGGCCACAATAAAGAACAAGTATCTGATGCCTATAATTGATGAATTATTTAACTAGATGAGAGGGGATGAAATGTTTTCCAATATATATTTGAGGTCTGGATACCATCAAGTTAGAACTAAAGATGAATATATCCACAAGACAAACTTCAAGGCTAGACATGGCCACTGTGAATTTGTAGTGGTGCCATTTGGGCTTACAAATGTCGTAACCACATTTATGTGCTTGATGAATAATGTCCTTAGACCTTATCTCAATAAATTTGTATTGGTATTTGTAGATGATATCCTGGTGTATTTTAAAACCAAAGAAGAACAAGAATAACACCTAGGAGCAACATTACAATTATTGAGAGAGCATAAGCTACATGCAAAACTCTGCAAGTGAAATTTTTTCCAAACCCAGGTTCACTACTTGGGGCATGTCATTTATAAAGAAGGAGTGCTTGTAGATCCATAAAATATCAAAGATATAATGGAGTGGCCCACTCCCTAGAATGTCACAAAGGTCATATCTTTCATGAGGTTAGCTAGATATTGTCAAAGGTTATTTGGAATTTCTCAAAGATTAGGCATCAAATAACTTCTTTGTAAAGGAAAGGAGTCAAATTTCAGTGGGCACTAGAATGTGCAACCAATTTTGAGCATCTTAAGAAATCACTCACCTGTGCACCTATCTTGAGTATTGCAGATCCAAAGAAGGACTTAGTGGTTTGCATGTATATTTGCAATGAAGGACTCTGTGGAGTCTTGATATTAAAAGGATATGTGATTTGTTCTAAATCAAGGAAATTAAATGAATACAAGAATAACTATGATACCCATGTTTTAAAACTTGCAACAATAGTGCATGATTTAAAAATTTGGAGTCAATATCTACTGGGGAGAAGGTTTGTGTTGATGACAGACCATGGGGGATTGAGATATCTATTTGAGCATCCTAAGCTAAATGTTGGATAAGCTAGGTGGTTGGCTTTGATTAAAATTTTTGATTTTGAGATAAAGCACATCTGTCATCAAGGGGAAATACAATAAGGTGGCATGTGCTCAATAGAAGTCTACAAGAGGTTCATTTGGAAGATTTGAATACTTGCATAGTTGACATCAAGGAGAATATTAAAGAGGCATTGTCTCATGATGAACACTACTAGCATGTAAAGAAATGTTGTTGAAATGAACCGAAAAGATATGTGAGCTACCAACTCAATGATGATGGTATGTTTAGAAAGTATGTACTTGATGTAATTGATTTAAGGAAGCTTGTCATGGATAAATTCCATAAAAGACCTTATGTCAACCTGGTTACCAAAATATGATAATAAGCATAAAGAAAATGTATTATTGGCCAGGATTGAAGAAAGATGTTGCTAAATATATTGAAAAATATTTGGAATGCCAACAATTAAATGTAGAATGTAGGCATTCGCCAAGATTGTTGAAATCATTCCCAATCCCTAAGTGAAAGTGGAAAGTCATATATATGGACTTCATTATGACATTTCCAAAGACAACCAAACAACATGATGCTATTATGGTGGTGGTGGAAATGCTAAGTAAGGAAACTCACTTCATTGTTGTTGACTAACCTCAAAAATTTATGATATATCCCAGATATTAATGAAGTAAATATTTAGGTTGCATGGTGTGCCTAAGAAGATTATATAAGATATAGATGCTAAGTTCACTTCTAATTTTTGGAAGACATTGTTTGTTGGTTTTCAAACCCAACTAGCTTTTACTACTACTTATCATTCTTAGACATATGGCTAGGTGGAAAGAGTGATCAAAATTTTGGAGATATGCTAAGAATATATTCCATGCATCAACCAAAGAAGTGGGAAAAATTCCTACCATTGGTGGATTTTTCATAAAATAATGGATATCAAGAGTCACTGGAGATGAGTCCTTTTGAGGCACTACATGGATGGAAATGAAATAGTCCTATTAGCTGGGATGACCCAATAAATATAGAAGTTCTTGGATGTGATATGCTAAAGTAAATGGAACAAGAAGTGGTCAATGTCAAGTAGAAAATAAAGATAGCCCAGGATATGAAATATAATTATGCATACCAGCAGAGGATGCATAAGGAATTTCAAGTGGGATAACATGTGTATCCTTGCATCAGACCAAGGAAGAGATCACTAAAAGTGGGGTCTTATGCCAAGTTGGAACCCAGATTTTATGGACCCTTTCAATTTTTTGAGAGAGTGGGGCTAGTGGTCTATAGATTGGTCTTTCCACCCATAATGAATGAACATAATGTTTTTCATGTTTCTTTGCTTAAGAAATGTGCACATGATGCTAATCATATTGTTGACTAGTCTGTGATACATGCAAAACACGAGGAAGAGTTCCAACCAAAACCATTATGCATCTTGGACCAAAGGCATATCACACTCTAGAATGGAGTAATAGAGCAGGTCAAGGTGCAATGAAGCACTTTGGACCTCCTAAAACCCCCTGGGATATGGAATAAAAAATGAGGGTCTATATCCATTTTTGTTTGATGAATAATTGAATGTAAGCACTATTTTATAAAGCTCAATTTTTGTCTTTTCCTTTCTAGTTACAGTCAACACCTAGAATGATGTTCCTTTAAGGGGGTGGGCTTTGTAACACCCCTATGTTAACCCATGATTTTGTAATAAACGATGCTGTTAATTAAAAATAATATTTACTTTTAGCTGGCCTAAAGAGTGAGACAAACATATCCATGATATAAGGGAGAGCTTAAGATGGGTGGGCTGGCGTAATGATGCATCGCCACCAAACACTTATCAAGGGAATGATTAGGTAGAAAAGCACCCATGTTTTTTGATGATCCCACAATGTGGGAAAATGGAAGTGGGAATGACCCTCAAGAAATGAAGATCCTAGAGGAAAAAGAAGGATGGCAAGAAAAATGAAAATGGTAAGATGAGAACATGGGATAGGAAAGAAAGAATGATGAGGAAACAAAATGTTATGCATAAGAGAAAAATGTGTTGCACGTTGGAGAATGTTTGCCGAGGTTGATGGGATGTTATTTTCCAGTATTGATGTTTGAATGTGTGTGTCCATGCACAAAATATCAATGGGAGTGTCAGGGGAGGAGTGCGGTGAAGAGTTATTGTTGAAAACGACTGATAAACTACTCAGTGCTTGCAAACTAGGCTGATAAACCACCAGGCAGGGTGGAAATCCACTGGGTTTTTATTATTATAAAAAGGGCCGATAAACCACTCAATTCTTGCCCAGTAAGCTGATAAACCATCCTAATAGTGTGCTTTAGGTGTTGTAGTGCTTACCTTGAAAAGGCAGTTGATAAACCACCTATAAAAAATTCTCATACTCTTGGAAAGTTGAACAATACCCCAATTGAGTATGCTTGAATCCTTGAGAAAGAAATCCCTTAGATCATGGATCTGGTTCGAGGTTGGCCAAATACAAGAAATACTATGGACTAGTTGTCCTCAGTTTGGGTGGAGATTTGAAGTTTGACCTTCAATTTCCAACCATCTCTAGCCATTGAGATAAGTGCCACAACGTATGTATTGTTGAATGTGCATGTTAACAAGACTGGTATGTAAATGATTAATATATGGCTATGTGTTATTCCTAAATGGTCATTGAAAACTAATGCATGTCTTTTATGGACAATATGTTTTGAATGCTCTTTCATTAAGTTGGAATGCTATATTATTTGGCTGATATGAATGTGCTTGATTGTTTATGCAAATGTATCTGGTTGTGTGAAGACATACAATTAACTGTTAATACTATTCACAAATGGTTGGCTTGCTTATAAATCAAAATATTTACTATATGGTTTAATACCATATCATGTTGTGTTTATGAAGACAATGGGTCAAGCACTATGGGTGCTGTGCTTGATGGTCATATATTTATGCAACATTTTAATGTCTCATTCTCCTCATGAGCCACATTCAGATCTAAGGATGGCCAGATAGAGCCTTGAATAATTTCATCATATGTAATCCAAGCTATAGGCTTGCATTTGGCTTATGAAGGACCTTATAGTATGCAAATATATTCTTACATAAGGACCTTAGAATTCCATAAATTCTAGTGAGCATGAGATGGGAAAATCTCCATCACTATATGTGATATTTCACATCGCCCCGCACCCCCCTGTCAGTGGTATATGTTAGCACTCTTGGGACTGTGCGTCATATAAAAAGTGTGTAGGATGGGGATTTCCATGTGATTGGTCAGTAACATTTATAATACATCAAACCCTTCCACCCTCAACAGGTAGCATGTAATGACTATAAACAAAAGGCACGAGATGTGTCTCCCCTCCATAATTTACCCTAAACTCTCATGTCATGCCGTGCCTGTTTGGAACAAGGTGTGGCTATGGCACTATAGCACTGTGGTGTGATGGTGGGATGACAATATCTTCATCCCAAGGGGCAAAGAATTTAATATCGCACTTAGTGTAGGAATTGTGATGTCGACCCTCGATTTCGTATGCATGAAATATCATATTTTCATGAAGGGCCTAACCTTGTGGGACTCCCTAGTGATGGTTGAGGTGGAAAGTGCCATGCGGGCTAAGCAAGGCTATGTGGACTCCACATGGTAGGTGATGAGGGAGATTATTGGTGTGGTGCCCAGGTGGCGCGATACATGGCATGTTGATTTAGCCCTACTGGATGGTAAAAGTGTACATTTTTGGGTGACATATGGCACTGTTAAAGGATTCTCATGGTAAGGTGATGTCATGCTGACATCAACATAATTTTAGCGAGTAGGGAGGCCAATGATGTAAATAGGCTAATGATGTGGCATGAAACATGGTAGGTAGCATGTGGTGTCATGTGGTATGCATGTTATACATGGCATCAAATTGGGTTTTCCATGTCACCATTGACCATTAACACATGAAAATGATTTGCAATATTAGTTGTGGTGAGCCATGGAGTTAGAAAAAGTCGTAGTAGATGGAAGATTCCAAATGGGAAATCTTTTCATAATTAACATGAAAATATTGTCGCATTGTGGAGGTTTTAAAAAGGGTATTCCAAAGGAATGACGTGGGGTGCAATGTAATTATGACACTATGATGTGGCAAGGACCATGTGGGATTTTTTCAATGTGGCAGTGCCACATGGTGGGGCATGTTGATGTGGCAGGGTTAAAAGTGGCTCAATTTTTTAAATGGGCATAGCTTTTAGTCCAGGAATCAAATTGAGATAAAAATTATATCACAAGAAAGATGAACCCAAAAAAATGGTGTTGTTTGTTTTAAGTTTTGAGGAGGTTAGAAAAAGAGAAATTTTATGACCCCATATTCATAATAGACCTTGGATATTTGGTTAGTTCTCATGTAACCTCTTTCATAGCTCTAGATTAGCCCAAGGGGGTGGTAGGGTGAGTTATAAAGGTGTGTTACAAGCTATCTCAGTAAGACAAATTTGGTGTTATAAGTAAAGAAATGCAGTAGGAAGGGGTGTGCCCTATTCAAAATCCAAGTAACTAGTGTGATAGAAAACAA
The DNA here is from genome assembly GCA_031772625.1 of Pinus tabuliformis. Lineage (NCBI taxonomy): Eukaryota > Viridiplantae > Streptophyta > Pinopsida > Pinales > Pinaceae > Pinus > Pinus tabuliformis. The sequence continues at coordinate 870,944,728 of CM062817.1, forward strand.
TGAAATCATAATTGAAGAACACCCTCTCTTGAATTAGTTTAGTGATGTGTTTCTAGAGGAAATACCAGGATTTCCACCTAGGAGAGAAATTGATTTCTCCATTGAATGATTCCTAGTGAAGTGTAAGTTTCAAAAGCTTTGTATCGTATGAGCACACTAGAAATAGTAGAAATACAATTGTAGGCGAAAGAGATGTTGGATAAGGGGTATATCAGACCTAGCAGGTCGCGCTAGGGAGCTCCAACATTGTTTGTCAAGAATAAGGATGGCACGTTGTGACTGTGCATTGATTATCAACAACTAAATAAATCTATACTGAAAAACAACTACTTGCTACCCAAAATTAATGACCTATTCAATCAACTGAGAGGGGCTGCAATATTCTCTAAAATAGATTTGAGATATGGTTATTATTAGGTCCAAATTGAAGATGGAGACATCCAAAAGACAAACTTCAGGACAAGATATGGACACTACGAGTTTGTGGTGGTGCCATTTGGGCTCACAATTGCACTAGCCACATTTACGTGCCTAATGAACAATATCCTCAGCTCATATTTATATAGGTTTGTATTGGTTTTTTTGGATGACATCTTAGTTAACTCAAAAAATAGGGAATAACATGAAGAACATTGCAGTTCTGAGGGAAGACAAGCTATATGCCAAACACAAAAAATCTAACTTCTTCTAATCATAATTCCATTATTTGGGCCATGTCATTTCAAGAGGAGTGGATGCGGATCCCAAAAATATTAAGGCCATAATGGAGTGGCCCACTCCTCGAAATGTCACTGAGGTTAGATCTTTTATGGACTCGATGAATATTACTGAGGATTCATTCAATATTTTTCTAAGATTCAATATCTAATCAGAACCATTCAGAGGAAAGGAGTCAAATTTAAATGGACATAAGATTGTGCAACAAGTTTTGAACATCTTAAGAAATTTCTCACATGTGCACATATTTTGACGATAACATATCAAGAAAAATACCTTTTAGTTTACACAGATGTCTATAGGGTAGGACTAGGTGGAGTCCTGATGCAAAAGGGGCATGCGAAGTCAAGGAAATTAAATGAGCATGAGAAGAACTATGTCACTCATGACCTGGAGCTAGAAACAATTGTTCATGCCTTAAATATGTGGAGACACTAATTGCTTGGAAGAATATTTGTATTTATGTTAGATCATGGAGGATTGAGATATTTGTTTGATCAACCCAAGTTGAATGCTAGACGAGATAGATGGTTGGATTCAATCAATGAATTTTATTTTGAAATAAAGCATATAAAGGGAAAGGAAATCTGGGTAGTAGATGCACTCAATAGAAGTCTACAAGTAACACACTTTGTAACTATAAGCGCTTGTGATTTTGACACCAAGGAAAGAATCAATGACACATTGACATGTGATGAGCATTTCCAACATGTAAAGAGATGCTTATAATAAGACCTAAAGGGATTAATGATTAATATCAATAAGCTCACTAATGATGGTATGTTTATGTTCAAACATAGGTGGTATGTGCTTGGTGTGAATGACTTGAAGAAGCTCATAATGGATGAGTTTCATAAAATACCTTACTCAGGTCATCTTGGCTATCATAAAATGATGCAACCACAAATAAATCATACTATTGACCAGGGATGAAGAAGGAATTTTTTGAGTACATTTCGATATGCTTGGAATGCCAACAAGTCAAAATAGAATGTAGGCATCAAGTAGGACTGCTACAACCTATCCCAATGCTTGAGTGGAAATGGGAAGCCAAATATATGAAATTCATTATATGATTACTGAATATAACCAAACAACATGATGCCAACATGGTGGTAATAGAAAAATTGAGCAAAGAAGCTCACTTTATAGCTGTTTAACCCACCCACAAGGCCATTGACATAACTCAGATTTTCATGAAGGAAATATTCAGGTTGCATGGAAAAAAATTCCAACTTTTGGAAGGCATCTTTTTCTATTTCTGGAGACATGTTAGCTTTTAGTACAACATCTCATCCTAAGATATTTGGTCAAACAAAAAGGGTAAATCAAATTTGATAGGACATTATTTCCGAACAAATCCTTCTTGTAGAAAAGAACGATCTCCCTAGATTTGATACACAAATGTAGAAAAAAATAAACAAAAACATGTAGCTTTCCCCAAGTCTATTGCAATCAAATTATAAATGAAAACAAAATTAAGATGATATTCTACCTTTTTATCAATGTTTGTCCTTGCTAGTTGCTTGAATTGATGTATCTTCCAACCTTGTCTTCAATGCTCACAAGGAAGAACCAAAAAACAACAAAAGCAAACAAATATAAAAGTCCATCTAATCCAAATATAATTTGAAAAGACCTATATATATGATCAAGGAGATATATACAAAAAATCATCAAATACATAGAAAATGATTGTGGGAATGCAACATATAACTTTATTAATCACAAATTAAGTGGTTACAATTTGATGCCTTAATGTCGTAGAGTCCCTTCCATCTATGCCTCATTTCAACACCTTTCCTTTAAAAGACTTTCAATAATAAGTTGGATGCTTTGTTAGAGTTTTAATGGAAAAGCCAAAGTCTTTCTAAAATCAACCAGGAGACCTCTCTCAATGGAAGATGGTTCTATTTATAAGATTTTGGGGAGGATAACAAAAGGAGGTTATGATCTAGAAAAGTCAAGAATGCGAGTCAGATACAATTGATTGGAGTAGATGCCATCCATGAGGCAAATATTCTAGAAGCTTCTCATTCTTTTTTTTTTCCCTTCATTAAAATAGTGTCACACCTTGTAGTCAAGCAATCTATGATAATGGCGTGACTTGACAATTATGAAACCTATGAAAATAAATTATGTTGTAGGTTTTTAATGTGCAACATGCGACATCCTCTTGAATTAGGGATTTTATAGGGATTTGATTAAGTTTTACATATTTAAAGGAAAGTATTTTCTTCCATATTCTTTAGGGACTAATGGTAACAATGCTTTGGGTGACGAAGGATAGTTTCAGCTTCATGGAACCTCCTAGAATAAAATTTATAGCATAAATACCAACATGACCTATTTGATGCATGATTTTAGGAGCATATAGGAAACTCATTTTCCTTTGATCATATATCCTAAGATATCATGACCCAAGATATTAAAGCTGTATTAGATGATCAATGATATTTCCGCTCGTTATAGTCCAAGTTTCAACTTCTGGAACCTTCCAAAAGAAATGTTGTCACAAAAATTCCAACCTGACCAATTTGATGCATGATTTTAGAAGCATTCATGATGCTTAATTTTGTATGAAAATATATCCTAAAATATTATGACCCAAGATCTAAAAGTTGGACTAGATGATATATGGGATGTGCCCCCACTATGGTCCAAGTTTTAGCTTCTGAAACCTCCCAAAAGAAAAGTTATAGAATAAATCCCAACATGACCTATTTAAAGATGCATTTAGGAAACCAAACTTCCTTTGATCATATTTCCTAAAATTTTGCAACCTAGGATCTGAAATTTGGATTGGATGATTAGTGTGATTTCCCATCATTATGATCCAAGTTTCAACTTCTATAACCTACTTAATGAATCCCAACATGACCTATTTAAAGATGCATTTAGGAAACCAAACTTCCTTTGATCATATTTCCTAAAATTTTGCAACCTAGGATCTGAAAATTGGATTGGATGATTAGTGTAATTTCCCATCCTTATGATCCAAGTTTCAACTTCTGGAACCTACTTAATGAAAAGTTATGGTAGAAATGCCAATAAGGCCTATTTAAAGAAGCCTATCTTCCTCAACTAGTTCCATTACACAATATAATATATATAAAAAGCTACATCCAAATAATATAACAACAAGAAATAACCATGCATGTCACTAAACCATCTATGTTAGAAATATCATTAACACAAAATAAATATTTATTTATTGCAGCTAGAAAAATATTGGAAACTGAAATAGGGTAAGCCATGTTCCACCCCACCATAGGCTCAATTGTGTTGCAAATTTTCTCACAACTGGCCACCCATGTGCTAGATATTTATGCCTTGAGTAAAAAACTAAGCTCAGGGATTTAACACACAAATTTTAGACTAGATTTAACACAAAGAGTGAAGGTGATTCCCCTTCACACACACAGAGGAAAAATCAATGATAAACCTTTCCATTTTTTACCAGGCTTACATTCAAGAAATACCATGCAGGTCTATCTAGCACAAGGGAGTCCTTCTATGATCTCTGTAGTCCCTCCTTTCTTCTTTAGTGCTCTATGTGCCACACATAAACATGACCATTCCTAGTCATTAGAGCCATCTAGCCCAAAGCTGCAACTGATTCATTTCCTGTCACACAAGTTGTCGTCAATTCGCATACCAATTCAAATTTCCGAGGGAGAGAGAGGTGCATGAGAGAGTAATAGAAGAGAGGAAAAATAGAAGATTAATAACTAGGAGGAAGAACCCCTTGATCGCCCCCCCTCTAATTTTTATAATCACACCTAGACACTCCATCTTATCAACTTTTCAAATTCTTAGGAAGAATAACCATAAAATCAAAGGGAAATATTCACCAAAGGTATATTTTTCCACTCAGTTCAAGTTTCGCCCTCCCCAAGGAATCATAATCTGCTGATTGTCCCTTTCTTCAGCTCTAGCATTTTTATTAATAAAAATAAAAATTACATCATAAAATAGAGTTTGACATCATAACATCACTGTTGGCACAACAACATTATATGTTCTTAATTACATTACAAAATTAGGGGCAATGAAAGGGTTGTCATAATCCCTTCCCCCTTTAAGGAACATCATCCTTGGCGTTCTACTACATGTAGAATCATTCTATGTAGAAGAATGTATATGCCACTTTCATATCAACAACATTTTCGATGTCATTAATTGCCACTTTGAGAAATTCCATTCATTTTTGATGGTCTAGTTACCTCTAGACCTCCTGGCCTTTCCACATATTGTTCCATGGTTTCCCATTGTTTCACAAGTCTTCCATAGGGAACAAGTTTGACTCATTTTTTTTCTTGGACACTCCCAATGCATTCATGATCTAAATGAGTATGTACATGACTCTTTGAAAACAAATTCATTCAAGTCTCCCCTTCCCTGTGGTCACACACCTTCCAAGTTTAGGCATCATCTTCTCTACCTCCCTAGTCCCTCAAGTAATCTATTCCTTGGCAAGGCATATTGCACAGGAAGAGTCTAAAGACTTATGGAGTCTTTCAACCAAGGCACCCCTTCAACTTGCTCTAAATAACACAACACATTCATCATAACATAATACATGGTGATCAATGTATGTCATAGGGTTCTAGTCTCACCATAATGACATTGTTTGTAGGATTTCAAATTCACAACCATCATATATCCTTCCCAGATAGATCATCATCTCACCTGTATCAAATCATACCATTTCCATGATATTAGTCATGATAATTTAAATTAAATATTCTTCCTTTTTATTTTATTTTTAAAACTTGCTTCGTATAGGAATTATATTTCATAAATATGAGATTATTCTCTTGATGTTTAACTCTTTCATATGGTATTACTTAGCCTTATTATCATAACCAAGACCATTTCAATTGCAATCTATACTTTTAATCAACCAAACAATGGTAAGTGTTCATACATAAAATATTTTCATTGCAAGATTTATAACATCCCATAAAGTGATCTTATAATTATTTTACACAATAATTCAACCATTCCCAATTAATTTAAAAACAAATTGAAATGAAGCCATCATTCAATTGTTTATTTGCATCACAATCGTTCCAAAAATTCCATAATGCATTCAGACATTTATTTAACAACCAAAGGGTCAAAATTGAAAGATACATATATCTTAATTCATGAGTAATTAGCTTCCACTTTTCTTTGTAGGATGATGGATTCGTGCTACTCATTCCACTACTCAATAATTCCTCAAAATTATTAGAATCTATTTCTTTTCATGGCATTCAATCATGCAATTGATTATCTGATACATGCATGCATGCACTCAATCCACTAACCATATATACCATCATGATTATGTTGGAAATACTAAGTGGGGGGGGGGGGGGGGGGGGTGAACCAATATTTCTTTACAATTGTTATATTATGCTAGTTAAGTTCAAGAATTAAACCAGAACACAAGATGTATAATGATACAATAATTTGATTAATAAGAATGATGAGGACTCCCATCCTCTTACAAACAACTAGGTTCCAACCTGTATAACAATTTCTTCAACTTCTCCAAGGCTCTATTGTAGTAGCTGCAACACCCTCCAAAATTTTGGCTTGCATCCAAATTTTAGAGCCTTCCTTGGTTTTTCCTCTGGTGGTTTCAAACACTCAAGCTCACCCCATGGGCTCTTGTGAAGTCTTTTTCACCTTTTTGTTTGTTTTACCAGCAGTCGTCTTTCGACATGTTGATTGCTTTTCCATGCTTGTGATCTAATTCTGGTGAGTTTAAAGGTATATATTTGTGTGTTTGGGTTGTCTTCGCTATGTGAACATCCATCATACTCACACACAAAGTTGTAAGCACGGTCGCGCAAGTGTCGTCAGGGTCATCCAAAGGTTTATCAAAAGTGTCGCACTTGTCACTCTCAACTCCAAGACAGTCTCACTGAGGGCATGTTTTGCCTTGTTGTCATGGTGGTCTATGTTGTCTTGCCGTCAAGTATGCTAAATGTATGTTCACAATATCAATCTGCATAAGTTTGCTTGCTTTCGACACTTAGCCATGTTCCTGAAGATCTGCTCGACCAGACAACCCTCTTCCATGAGACCTCGACTGAGATGCTCTTCTTAGCCTTAGTCCTCAGTGACCCTACTTTGCTACCCAAAACTACGTAGTGCTTGAGGTTGTCCTCTAGGCCAGCTGCAATGCGCAATCCCGGAAGTGAGCATCCTTTATGCCTCCCAGAATTTCGCAAAAACTGCCTCCCTATCCAATTGAACTGCACATTTCACAAGCACAGTCATCAACCCTCCTCCTTGCCTACCAGGAGCCTAGACTGCTCTGAGATCTGGGTTTGCATTGTTATCCAAATTTGTGTAGACATTCCTAGCTGGTCACCTGCTGCCTTGCTCTGCATTGTTCCTCAAAATTGCATAGAGCTGTTTGGCAGTTCCCCTGCTGCCTATCCTGCATTGTTCCCAAAAATTACGCAGTCATGTTCAACAAGTTCCTTTATAATCTTGCTCTGTCTTCCTCCTGGAAATTGCACAATCATGACCAACAATCCCTCTACAACCCTGCTCTGTCCTCCCTCTAGAAATGATGCAGAACTGACCAATAGTCCCTCTGCAACCCCGCTCTGTCTTCCCTTTGAAAACTGCGCTGAAGCTTCCCCCCTTAGGGTCCCACCTTGTAGCTAACAATGGTGACTCTCACTGCCCAATCTTGCCTCCCAGTGATCACTACGTAGTTTTTCCCAGTAGTGTAGGTTTTCCTCCTGGAATGCCTCATTCCAGCCCGCGCTGCACTCTGCGCTGTCTCAGTGAGTTGTCCTCTCTCGCTGTCACCCAGAACACGAGAACAATGCATCATGTTAGACTAGGACATTTTGGATTTGATGTCGTCTCGTCATGAGTGAATTGCACTGGAAAATCATGGCGAGACAATGAATAGGACGAAGAAGGAGCACACATGATAGAAGACTTGCTTGTAGCTGGACGAGTGTACCAAGCATATTAAGTAATAAGCAAAAGGAATGCATGTATTGAACCATCAAGTAAGACTAAGACCATCGAAGACCTCACAACACTATGCCATGCAGAGGAGAAGACAAAGCACACCAAGAGTACACCCATCACTCAGTGGTGCAACAACTTGACATGGACACCACAATCAACGAGTACATGTCGGTAGTGTCATGAGTTGTCTTGGCCACATCACCATTATGGGCCATATTCGTTGTAACTAAATGTAATGTAAAGTGAAGTCTAATGGACACACACAGAAGTCGAAGAGTCATGTTAGTTGAAAAGTCATGGGAATTTGAATAGTCACAAGGGTAGTCCAAGAGTCACAAGGGTCAAGCATCACCCTTGGTTATATATACCCCTCCCATTGTACGAGTAGAGAAATTTTCAACTTGGCTTCTCCCAGATAGCCTAGAGAGTTTGTAGTCTGTTCTCTAAGGAGAGAGGAGTGGCTCTAATGTTCCACTACTTGGACTAGTGATGTATGGTGTACAAATGTGTCTTGAGACTTTTGCTTAATTCATAATCCTGTTAAGGCCAACACATTTTCACACATGTTTTCTGGATGGTTGTAAGACTACTCTTTAAAAATTTGTAGTGCATGTTTTCTTAACATGTATTAAGATAGTTGAACTACTTTGGTTATTTTAGTACTTACATTGTTGAAGATGTGTTGTATTGTTTATCACTATTGTCTTGTCCATGTGGACTACTCCACAGGACATTAGACAAACCAATCTTGTTTATTGGTTATAACGAATGTCACCTCCACGTGGACTACTCTACTGGATGGTATAAGTGTTTTCCCTTGCACTTTGTTTTTAACGACTGCCGCATCCACTGTGGACTACTCCACTGGATGCTAGACAGATCCCTGTTGGTTTGCGTGTGTCTCTCTTTGGGTGGTACTATTACCTTTCATCTAGAGTCTCACTTTACTCTCTCCCTTGATAGTAAGAGGACTTAGACACAAGTTACATTACACACTCACCATGCATACTCACCTTGCTTTTTGAAGATACAAGCATAACAATCTCATGTGCTGAACAATAAGAGCTAAGAAAAATATCTAAGATAATGGCAACTAGGCCATCATACCGCATGGGACTCTTACACCAAATGGTGTGAGGTCTAGTTGGGACTTCATACTGAAGAGATCCCCTATTTTGGCAGGTCCAACACCGTCAACAAGCTCTAACCGTGAGTGAGGAATCCAATCCTCACTTCAAATTCAAGTTCACGTGCTTGATCTCCTTGAGGACTCCAATCCTCACAACAAATCCAAGCTACAACTTGGTCAACTAGAGGACTCCAAGCTTATCAAAAATTCCAAGCTCCGACTTGGTCAACTAAAAAATTCACAAGAAATAATACTTCATTAAAATCTTCAATAAATCTCCAAGAGTGTTCCTTCAAGTCTTCAACAAATCTTCAATAATATTCAGTGCTCTAAGATCATCTCCAAGGATGTCTTCTTTAATACAGACTTCATGTCTTCAATAATATTCAATGCTATAAGAATATCTCCAACAATGTTTTCTCTAATAGAGTGTTCAAATCTTCAACAAGGGAATCTAAGAACAACTCCAATAATGTGTTGGGAAAATATTGAGAGGGGGGGACGGGGGTGGTGTGAATTATTTTTAACTCACTTCAACTTTTCAATTTATTATTATGATTTATGTACATTATTTTCATTTAGGAAACTAGTGTATGTATGCGACTGTGATGAATATAAACAACATATACCCAATTAACTATTTTTCTTATATTTCATCATCTGTTCATCTTATAACTTGTGTGTCATTACTTCATTATTCATTCATTAAGCATAAACCATGAGCAACAAATGATAGATAGATCATCAACACACAATGAACATATTAACACACATGAACACCAAGTTTTTTAGGTGGAAACCCAATGTGGGAGAAAACCACTGATGCCATCATCTCTATATTCTTATTTCATTATAAAGGAAAACATATTACAATATTGTACTGACACAGACTCATACCAGTACACAAGAAGCCACCTTCATAAGGCTACAAACTTCTCTCATTCGCCAAAAACCACTAGAAGGGAGCTCAAACCCCATGATCTTGTTTATAGGATCCTACTAGAAGGGAGCTCCTACCCCCTACATAAATTCACTAGCTACTACTAGAAGGAAGCTTTGATTCCCTTCACTGAATGCTCCAATCCTCAGCTCCTCTTATGGACCACATTTCATAATGTTTCGTACTAGATCCACTTGACTCAAAACATCAACACTTGTAGGCCACCTTTCATCATATTTTCAGACTGGACCCATTTCCATCATTAAGCCCAATACCAAGTAATAATATTGAAACCAAGTACTGAATCAACTCATCCAATCAACACCAACAAACTAGTCACTGAATCTCAATCAAATAATGAAACTAGATTAAACCAAAAAAATCATATCAGTGCACAACCACTCATCAATATAACAACATATACTCTGTTTATCACAGAAACCAATTGCTGTGACTACAATTCCTAATCAAACATATATTAGAATGTATACGCTACTTCTTTGAATAATACCCATGCATTTATGCGATCCCTCTAAAGAAGGCATGCGTACAGATCTCATAATACCGATAGCTGAATCTGAATCACTGTAATACTGAAACAACCACTGACCCAAATACTAAATCAATCACATATCAGTGAGCCAATTACAAATCACAAAATAGTAGCATCTTTACTAATCAGAATTCCATTCCATAACCAACTCAACCCAACCAGTATTGTCAAACATAGATTATCATGATAGAGACATCATCGAAAGACAACATCAAACATAACAAAACTGATCAAATGTCATCAACAAGCCATACTGTAAAACCCTAGTATGTATATGTGACTTTCACAAAACGTATCAACATATGTACACACTTATCATACACAACACCCACATACAGATTCTAAACATATTGAAATCCTTTTATAGAATATATACACGACTATCCATAAGATGATCCATGTATGTACACTACCTTTAAGAGGAAAGCCAACGTATAGATCTAAAATCATTGAATCATACTTTCGCTGCAACCACAACACATACTTCACAAAATTTATTGTCACACATTCATATCAGAGTATCATTATCACCACAAATCTATCATTGTTAGTTATAATCACAAACATATCAAGAAAGCATATTCATTACTATTCTTTCAGATCTATCATATCTGAGCCTCTTCCATGCTCCTTGGTGCACACCTGTTTTAGATCAGATTACACATTAATAACCCATAACTTGCACACCTAACACTTTGATCTCCATCTCCTTATATAGCTTTAGCCTTAGCCAATACCTTAGGCCAATCCCTTAGTAATTTCATTGGTATTCTTTGACGAGATCAAATAATCATTGACATACCTATTACTATGGGCCAATACCATGGTAAAGACCCCTGGTATTCAAATTACCATGGTGCGGATTCTATACACGATTTTACTTCTTCATACCTATGTATGTATGCGACCTTGCTTCACACCTGTGTATGTACATGACCTTGCTTCACAGGACCCACATATACTTTCTCAAACTTTTTCTTTTCCATCCATCTGTCACTGAACTGTCATTTCTATATTCATACCAGCTGTGGCATCTACATAACCATAATGTTGACATCTTTATCAAGTAGGTTTCCATCATGGAAAACACATTAGCCATAATGCCAATAATCCCCCCCTTTGGACTTGATGGAAACCACTTTGGTGTTTTGTCACCACCTGTAAATACCTGCAAACACATCTATAAACACACCAAGATTATCTCCCAATACTTTTCACTAAGCATTCTTTTCCAAACACCAAGCTTCTCTTCCCCTTTGACATCAAGGGAAAAGGGTTGACCAATTCTAAATGAAGACTCATGTAGAGAGGATCATTGTAGATCTGATTGGTTGAATATGAAAACTATATACTGACCATGCTACCCCTGAGCATATGTAGAAGATATTCAATGAATTACTTAACTTTATGAATCAACCAAATATGACCTTTCCTATCACCAATGACTCATTCTTACATCAATCACCCAAAACAATCGGGTTACATATTTGGCTCACCATTACATCAAATGCCAAAAATAATGGGATTACATACATAAATGACTTGACCCCAATAGCCCATACATAACTAAATTTACAACGTGGGTTTTTACATGACCTTTACATCAAGAGACATATATGACATTTATGACTGAAACCAGAGACCTCAATAGAGAGGTAAAAATACCATTATAGTCATCAACAACCATCACACACCATATAGGAACTTGGAACATGAACATCTGATCATAGCAACACAGATAGCAATATGAACATCCTTATCATCAATATGTAAGATATGACAATATAGCTCCAATATCATCAACCTTTGACCAAATATGAAATGCTTCCAAGCATCATCAAGTAACTGTAATAGAAGTATAAGATAGTGTAGTAAACTCATGCCAACAACTTATCCCCTTGAACTCATATCATCAAGGTCAACATGTTATTTCCATTTCTAGGAAGAACCACAATCTATGAACATCAAAGATATATTAATCTTTTGCAGCAAAAAACCATAAGTAGCATATCTTTCCATGCATCAAGAACATATGTGAGAACCAAGAATATCACATATAATTGTGCAATGACATCATAATTTTTTTTCTCTCATTCTTATTCTTTCAAATTTGTCCTGATGATGGACCCCCTTTGGGGTTTGAAACGTTGGCAGAATGAACTGAGAACTGTGGTTAATCCGGATCATGAATCAAAAAACTCCCACAGAAGTCTAAAATCTAACATCATCCATAACTTCACCACATACAACCCATGCATCATTGATGACATAATGATGACACAATATGTATCTTCATCAATAACAACAACAACGACTATACATCACTAATGATATGCAATAAGAAATGCTCAAGAAACCGTAATGCCAACAATGCATCATTAGAATCATAGCCGATGCTCCCCCTGAACCCATGCCAACTTATCATTATCAAATATGATTATATCCAACTCATCAATCAACAAATCCATTGAAGAACCAAAGCAACAATGAAACTTTGCAGTAACTCATGAACCATCATAAACCAACATCATTTTTAAGCATTATTAACAATATGCAACAGGTCAATATCAGAACAAAAAATCCAAATAATAATTGATTGAAGCATATTAGAAACTTGTTAGGATATTCGACACATAGGAAATAGTTAAGTACAACTTGGTCTAGTATAGAGTTAGGTAAAGTGTGTTTCTTTACCTTGTACATTTTGTAACTTACAATCCGACGGTCACGATATGTAGTGATCCGACGGTTCATTCTCTCCTCGGTATTACCGACACTTGATCAGTGGCTTAACACCCGATTGGTCCATGATTTCTATTTAAAGCGCATGGAGGGTCATTTGTAGGGTAATCTGTCTATGAGAGAAGCTTATGTAAATTTTCATTCTTTTATTAATAAATTGCCTGAAGTGGCCGCGTTGGCTCAGGCCGTGGACTGTTTCCCTCTTTGAGGGTTTTAACCACGTCAAAAATACTGGTGTATTGATCTGCGATCTGGTTGTGAGCGGTGTCCTTTGGTGTTCTGTCTGAGGAACTTACCCTGTAAATTCCTACATGGTATAGAGCTATTTGAGGGCCGCGTCCTTTGGTGATCCAAATCTGAAGCCGGTAAAACTGCATCCGATTGTTGTTTCCCAGATCTATTGTTTCTGACTACTTTCGGGCCGAGAGGACTGCTCTATTGTGTTGGGAGGATCTGTTCCAGTGAGGAACCCCTTTCGTTTCACGTGAAAAGGTTTCCGGTAGCCCTAACTGCGTCATTTTTAAGATCTGGAGGTATACATTGCTTATTTGCAGTTTACAGTTATTTTCTCTCTGTTTATTTCGGTTTCGGTTTATTTAGCCTTTTTTATTACCGGATCTATACCTTTCGTTTCTGCGTATGCTATTTTCCCTACGAATCTGTGCGATCTGGGCAAATCAGAAATAGAAATGAAGGATTTTTCTCATGCGTATGCTCTTTTCCCTGCGGCTTAGTGTGATCTCGGAAAATCAGAAACATTGAGGAAAATATTTAGTTTCCAGCTAAAGCTAACTTTGAGCCGCAAGGTTCATTTTGAAAATATTTAGTTTTTCGGCTAAAGCTAACTTCGAGCCGCAAGGTTCGTTTTTTTTGTATGTCCGTGTTGGGTTTTGTGTTTTTTGTTTTGTAGGGAAAAAGAGCCTTCTCAAAGCAAGCACGCAACCCAAAGCATCAAACACCCCCCCTCCCCCCCCTCTCTCTCTCAAACTTTTTGTATAGCTCACTTGGTGCAAAGCTAAGTTATGAGAGTAGAGGTCTTGGGTTCAAGTCTCCATTTTTTGGGGGCGGATTTTTTCATTTCCGCACATTCCCGCACTTCGTCGACGACTTCATCAACGTTTTTCAAAAAGCCATAACTTCTTCATCTGGAAGCCGTTTTCAGAGCCGTTTTTTTTAAACCAGCCTAATTTTTCGAGATCTATCCATTGGAACACTTAGTTTCAACATATTTAGCTTCAGTTTCCATTGAAATGGAAAGTCAATACCAAGTTACCCTTGACAGCACCAACTACTTCCAATGGTTGTCCTACATTGAGGATTTACTTAGAAGTAAAGGTCTCTACAGAATAGCCTCAGGCCAAGAAAAGAAACCGAAGGATGAAGATAAGGCTGCTAAATGGGAAAATAGGCAAGATCAAGCACGTGGAATGATAGGGATGTCTATTTCTCTAGATCTTAGATTCCATATTGCATAACTTGATACTCCTGATGAAGCAATGAAACAAATCAATAAAGTTTTTGGGATTAAAAATGAACTTAGAGCCCATCAACTTGAAAATGAGTTGCTTACATTGGAACCTAATAATTTTTCTTGCATTGAAGATTTCTTGTCCAAGTTCAAGACCCTTAGATATCTCTTGGAAGGTGTTAAGGTTAAGAGAGAAGATAGTAACCTTATCTATTCCATTCTTACTAAGTTGGGACCAGCCTACTCTGTGTTTGTTTCCACCTTCCATTCTACAAGAGAAGCCTTCATTTCTCAAGGAACATACTATAAGTCCCCTTCCTTTGACTCTTTTTGTGATTCTAGAACATGAAAAACTCTTACACCTTGGTCTTCTTAATCTTGGAAACTCTTCCAAGAAAGCGTTAGTCGCCCAGCAGCAACCAAATTCAAAGAATCCTAAGAAGTCATATCCTAAAAAGAATGGTCCTAAACCAAACAAGGGTCCTAAGTAGTCTCAGCCTCAAAATGAAAAATCATTTCAACAAAATGATAAGACAAATAAAAACAAATGGAAGAAGACTGATTGACATTGCAACTTTTGTAATCGAGATGGCCACTTAGAATCCGAATGCTTTAAGAAGATGGAAGCCTTGGAAACAATGATGAAGAAACATAACATCCATTTGGAGCATTCTTCAACTTCAACTTCATCTTCAGGAATGGCACTTTCTGCATGTGGTTGTCAATCATCTCGGTCTGGTTATGCATTAAATGTATCTTCTTCTTCTCATTCTCATGAGTGTCTAAGATTCTGGAGCTTCTTATCACATGGCCAAAAACAAAGCCATGTTTTCTTCTTTAAATGATTGTAACACCAAAAATATATATGTTGGTGATGATATATCTCTTAATGTTGAAGGGACTGGAACTGTTCATCTAGACAATGGTCAATTTAATGATGTATTACGCGTTCCAACCTTATCCAACAACCTTCTATCTGTATATCAGATAACTCATTCAGGTGAAGGTAAAATCGTTGAATTTTCACCTCATGATGTTGTAATCAAGGACCTAAGAGATCCTAGATAGATTTTAGCTACTGGCATTGCTGATGATTCTACAAGGTTGTATAAATTTCACAACTTTGGGTCATCAAATCTTCCCTCAGTATTTGTTGCTCATAACGATGAAGTGAGAAAACTTTGGCATGAGCGATTTGGTCACTTAAACTATTGCTCCCTTCAGAATCTATGTAAAGAAAATATGGTGACAGGTCTTCCTATGGTATCTTGCAGAGATGGTGTTTGTTCCGGATGTGTACTCGGAAAACATCATCGAGACAGTTTTGAAAAACGTGCCTCTTGGCACGCCTCAACCCCTTTACAGCTTGTGCATAGTGATTTATGTGGTCCACTTCCAGTTGTTTCATTCTCTGGCTGCAAGTATTTCTTAACTTTCATTGATGATTTCTCCAGACGCACTTGGGTATACTTCTTAAAACTCAAGAGTGAAGTATTTAACACATTTTTGGCCTTCAAGGCCTTTGTTGAAAAACAATCTGGACATCAAATTATTACGCTAAGATATGATAATGGCGGAGAATATGTTAAAAACACATTCATCAAATTTTGCACTGAGAATGGAATTCAAATGCAACATACTGTTCCATATACTCCACAACAAAATGGTGTAGCTGAAAGGAAGAATCACACCTTAAAGGAAATGGCTAATTGTATGCTACAATCTAAAGGACTTGGTCTTAGTTTTTGGGCAGAAGCAATTAACTGTGCAAATTACATAATAAATCGCACTCCTACTAAGGCTTTAAAGAATATCACTCCAGAAGAATCATGGAGCTCAATCAAACCATATGTAAGTCACTTTCATGTTTTTGGAAGTGAAGCATGGGCCCATATTCTAGATGAAAAGTATAAAGCTTTAGAACCTAAGAGTGAAAAATGTACTTTTGTTGGATATTCTGAAGATGTCAAAGGCTATAGACTTATTCCATTTAAGTCAAAAACTGTTATCATTAGAAGAGATGTAAAATTTGATGAAAATATATCGGCCTGCGAGCCTAGTTCAACAGATGTGCCACCTCTCCCTATCTCTTCTACTTTTGAAAAAATTTCTTCTTCAGATGATGAAAGTGAGGATGACAATCCTCCCCCACCATCTCAGGATCCTCCTTCAGCTCCTCAGCTTCCAAAATGGGTTCGTGCTACTCGAGATGCAGCAGGTGATCTTGCCGGTGATCCTACAGATTAGCGACGCACACATTCTCAGTTTGACAGAGCCTCTTCTTTACTGGATCAAGCTCCAGTAAATTATGATCCTGACACCTTTGCAGAAGCTTCAGGCCATCCAGATTGGGAAGCAGCTATGAATGAAGAATATCATTCATTATTGGCAAATGATACATGGGATCTTGTTCCTCTACCAAAGGGACGAAAACTTGTTAGATGCAAATGGGTTTACAAAACCAAGTATGGACTAGATGGGAAAGTTGATAAACATAAAGCTCGTCTTGTTGCTAAAGGTTTTTCATAGGTTGAAGGCATTGACTCCTTCTCCCCTGTTGCCAAAATTAACTCTATCCGCCTTGTTCTTTCCCTTGCTGCCTCGTTCAAATGGGAAGTCCATCAGATGGATGTTAAATCTGCCTTCTTGCATGGGGACTTGCATGAAGAAATATACATGGAACAACCCATTGGCTTCATAAAAACAGACTCCAGCCTTGTATGTCGGCTTAAGAAATCCCTTTATGGTCTCAAGCAAGCTCCTCGAGCTTGGTATGCCAAAATGGATAGCTTTCTTTTAGAATCTGGCTTTTCTAGGTGTCATTTTGACAATACTTGTCTAAGGGAAAGGGAAATACCCTCCTTGGATTGCAAGACTTGAAGACCGAGAAAATAATGTAAGTGTCCTAAGTCTGTCATTTCAAATTTGTTTTTAAGGCTGGACTTCACATGGAAGACTGTAAGCCAGCCCCTTCTCCCTTCCAGTATGGAGTCAAACTTTCAGTCACTTGTACTTCTCCTAAAGTTGATGCTACCTTATACCGTCAACTTGTAGGAAAACTTTTGTATCTAACCCATACTCGTCCTGACCTTTCCTTTGTTGTTGGCCTTGTTTCTCGGTTTATGCAAAACCCATGTGAAAGTCATTGGAAAGCAGCTAAAAGAATACTTCGTTATGTTCGAGGTACAGTTCAGTTTGGGATTCATTACAGTGCCGAAGCATCTCCTCTATTGGTTGGTTTCACTGATTCCGATTGGGCTGGTGACCTTGATGATCGGAAGTCTACTGCAGGTTATGTGTTCACTCTTGGTTCAGGACCTATTACATGGGCTTGCAAGAAACAAGGTGCCATTTCTCTTTCTTCAGCAGAAGCAGAATATCGTGGTGCCGTAGAAGCTAGTAAGGAAGCCTTGTGGCTTCGTTAGATCCAGCCAGAGTTTGGCTTTCAGCAGCAGCATCCGACTACACTTTGGTGTGATAATCAAAGTGCCATTCAGCTATGCAAAGATCCAGTCCAACATCAGCGCATCAAACACATTGAACTGCACATGCACTTTATCAGAAAGCTCATTCATGACCATGTTCTTGAAGTGCAATATTGTTCAATAGATGATCAAGTTGCAGACATCTTCACAAAGGCTCTCACAGAGGCGAAGTTCACTAAACTTCGATTTATGGTTGGAGTTCATGAAGTTGTCACTAAGGGGGGATAGGTTCTAGTGCCTCCTTCCTTCTCCTATTGTGTCATATTTGTAAATCCTTCAATCCTATCCCAAAGTTGTTCTTAAGGGGGGATGTTAGGATATTCCGACACATAGGAAATAGTTAAGTACAACTTGGTCTAGTATAGAGTTAGGTAAAGTGTGTTTCTTTACCTTGTACATTTTGTAACTTACAATCCGACGGTCATGATATGTAGTGATCCGACGGTTCATTCTCTCCTCGGTATTACTGACACTTGATCCGTGGCTTGACACCTGGTTGGTCCATGATTTCTATTTAAAGTGCATGGAGGGTCATTTGTAGGGTAATCCATCTATGAGAGAAGCTTATGTAAATTTTTATTCTTTTATTAATAAATTTCCTGAAGTGGCCGCGTTGGCTTAGGCCGCGGACTGTTTCCCTCTTTGAGGGTTTTAACCACGTCAAAAATACTGGTGTATTGATCTACGATCTGGTTGTGAGCGGTGTCCTTTGGTGTTCTGTCTAAGGAACTTACCCTGTAAATTCCTACAAAACTTTCCTTGAATCAATCCCACTATTTCATCATCTTAGATAATCATACGTGACTATTTAGATCAAAACTTGCGTATATACGTGATTTTCATTCATGTAACCCGCATACATAAAGTAAAATGCTGAATAATATCTCCCCCTGCTACTTCATCAATGCAATGTTTAGTAGTATAATAATCACTAAATGAACATCAAACAAAATTTAGAGAACCATCATAAAGATACTCATGCATAACTCCTCCTGAGATCATGTAATACTGATCCTGTGGACTTGATAATAATCACCCGCTCTTCATGATGTCATGTACCTCACACCACTTCTGCAGTCATTGATAGAAGTATGATTTTAAGAGAAATGGAATGCAATAGGGTCTATCTTCCCTACGTCTTTGACTAGAGTTCCTTCTTCTTCCAAATTTGTTTGCAATTTTTAATCATGTGCTAGAACGTTTCCCATCTTATGCTTCTATTTTACATGCTTGACCTACAACCAATGGCCTTATGCCCAAACGAGTTACAAGAGAAACAATATCCATGAAACTAAACTTTATGCCTAGGGACTAATCTTGACTTTGATCTAGAATATTCCTTTTCAGATGAGTGACTTAATTCAATTTTCTTTTGAAACACCTCCTGGTGGTTGTTATTTTTATTGCACTGAGGATGTGAAGCCATTAGAGGAGATATTTCTTCATTTATAATCTTCTCTAGTGACTCAAATGCCTTTACCCATTTGTTGACTTTCTCATATTCTCCCCTTAGAGTCATAACTTAAAATTCTCATTTTTCACAATGCACTTGCTTTTCTTGAAGTTGTTTTGCTAAGACTTCTGTTCTTCTATTGGATGCTTCCAACTCCATTCTTAACATGTTCATTTTGTTAATCATAATAATTTCTTTTGTTTCCATATCTTTTCTTTCATTCCCGCGTTTATTATTTTATTTTAACGCTTTCATTAATTCATCTACTTCACAACTATCTGATACATTTGAGTCATCTTCAATAGCCATAAGTACTTGATAACAATTGTCTGAATCTGAAATTTCTTGATCATCAGATGTGTTTTGACTATCCTCATTAGAATAAAAACTTTTCTTGCTATCAAAACTTCTTCTAACATTCCTCTTTGAAATATTCTTCCCTTTCTCATGATTATATTTATAAGGACATTTGGATGCATAGTGATCTAATCTTCCACAAGAATTTTTTTTAAAGGGAAGCTTACCTTTGAATTTATCCATTCCTATCTGTAACTTTCTCACAAAATTTTCTTCATCCTCATCTAATATGTAGCTTTCATATTTAAGATTTTTATTTTCCTTCCCTTTATGAGTGCCTTTAAAGGCTGCTTCCTTCATATATGATGGACCTCATTTTCTCATCTCAAAGGCTATTAGGATCCCATGGAGCTATTCAATAGTGATACTCTTCAAATCCTGCATTTCTTCAATAACAGAGACTTTGGAAGCGAAATTTGGAGTTAGTGATCTCAAAATATTTTCAACAATAGTAGCATCCTTTCATAATCATGTATTTTAAGGGTCTCATACTGAATTCTAAACATGTTAACTTTAACACTTTTTGCCTTGGTGTCACCTTCATAAATTTGGATAAGCTTATCCCACATTGCCTTTGCGGTGTTCAACTGCATGACCTTCACAAATTTAGAGTCGTCCAAACTTCACAAGATGGCATTTACCACCTTTGCATTTCATATTGTTTCTTCCCTACAATATTTGTGGGAATAGAAGCTCGATATTGATATCCACCTTCAACAATCGCCCATACATTTTCTCCAAGTTCCTAAAAAAATTCTCTCAATATAAATTTCCAAAATACAAAGTTAGTTCCATTAAGCAAAGGTGGCTTAATAGAAAATGCTCCTTCTAGACTACCCATCTTGATGGATCTCCCTATAAGCAATCAAGCTTCTTTCGAGGGACCTACTATGATACTAATTGTTGGGAAAAATACTGGAGGGGGTGAATCCGTATTTTTAACTCACTTCAACTTTTCAATTTATTACTATGATTTATGTACACTACTGTCATTGAAGAAACCAGTGTATGTATGCAACTGTGATAAATACAAACAACGTATACCCAGTTAAATATTTTTCTTGTATTTCATCATCTATTCATCTCCTAACCAGTGTGTCATTACTTCATTATTCATTCATTAAGCAGAAAACATGAGCAATAAATAATAGATAGATCATCAACACACAAGGAACATATCAACACACATGAACACTGAGATTTTTAGGTGGAAACCCAATGTGGGAGAAAACCACCATTGTCGTCATCTCTGTCTTCTTCTTTTATTACAAAGGAAAACATCTTATAATCTTGTGCCAACGGAGATTCATACTAGTACACAAGCACCCACTTGCAGAAGGCTACAACCTTCTCTCGTTCTCTAGCACCCACTAGAAGGGAGCTCCAACCCCCTGATATCGTTTACCAACTCCTACCAGAATGGAGCTCCTACCCTCTGCACAAATTCACCAGCTACTATTGGAAGGAAGCTTCAACTGCCTCATTGAAGGCTCCAACCCCGAGCTCCTCTTATGGACCGTGTTTCATAATGTATCATATTAGATCCACCTGACTTAAAACATCAACACTTGTAGGCCACCTTTCATCATATTTTCATACTAGACCCACTTCCATCATTAAGCCCAATATCAATTAATAATACTGAAACCAAATACTAAATCAACTCATCCAATCAACATCAAAAAACCACTCACTGAATCTCAATCAACCAATGTAACTAGATTAAACCAAATAGATCATATCAATGCACAACCACTCATCAATATACCAACCCATACTTTGTTCATCCCAAAAACCAATTGCTGTCACTGCAAACCTTGATCAAACATATATCCAAATGTATACGCTACTTCTCTGAATAACACCCACATATGTACATAATCCCTCTGAAGAAGACCCGCATACATACCTCAGAATACTGACAACTAAATCTGAATCACAATAATACTGAATCAATCACAGATCACTGAGCCAATTACATATCACATTATAGCAATGTATTTACTAATCAACATTCCATTCCATAACCAACTCAACCCAACCAGTACTGTTAAAAACAATTTATCATGATAGAGACATCATCGACATACAACAACAAACATAATAGAACTGATCAATGTCATCAATAAGCCATACTATAAAACCCTTGTATGTATATGTGGCTTTCATAAATCATATCAGCGTATGTACGCTCTTATAATACACAACACCCATGTACATATTCTGAACATATTGAAATCCTTTCTTAGAATATATGCGTGACTATCCAGAAGATTATCTGCATATGTACGCGACCTTTCAGAGGAAAACCAACGTACAAATCTGAAATCACTGAATCATACTTTCGCTGCAACCACAACACATACTTCACAAAATTTATTGTCACACATTCATATGAGAGTATCATTATCACTAGATATCTATCATTTTTAGTTATAATCACAAACAGATCGAGCAAGTATTACTATTCTTTAAGATCTACCGAATTTGAGCCTCTTCCATGCTCCTTAGTGCACACCTATTTTATATTATATTACGCATTAATAACCCATAACTTTCACACCTAACACTTTTATCTCCATCTCCTTATATAGCTTTAGCCTTAGCCAATACCTTAGGCCAATCCCTTAGTAATGTTGTTGGTATTCTTTGATGATATCAAATAATCGTTGATGCACCTATTACTATGGGCCAATACCATGGTAAAGACCCTTCGTATTCAAATTACCATGGTGCGGATTTTGTATGCAACTTTGCTTCTTCATACTGCATATGTACACAACCTTGCTTCACAAGACCCGTGTATACTTTCTCAAACTTTGTCTTTTCCATCCATCTGTCACTGAACTATCCTTTCTCCATTGATACTAGATGTAGCATCTGCATAACCATCATGTTGAAATCTTTATTAAGTAGGTTTCCATCAAGGACAACACATTAGCCATAATGCCAACATAATTCTCAAATGATCCCGAAATTTTCCAAAGAAAACTACAAATTATCTGAATAGGTCTTCAAGATACTTCTATAAGATTCTCCAAGGAGGCTGCTACAACAGGTGCCAAAATTTGCTTTCAAAAGGATCTAAGTTTGTATAAAAATATAAAAAAGTATTTCTAACCAAGAGCCTGAAATTTTTTCTAAGAATGATCCTAAAATCTCTTGTAACTCTCACTCCAATTCTTCTCCCCAACATCGCAAAAATTCCCTAGTCAAAGATTGAGGATCTTCTCCACAAGCTGATGTAAAGAAGACCAAAATTTTCGCTCCAAAAATATATGTTATATCCTCTATAATAGGATAAATTCTGTACTCTAAAAAGACAAATTATGAGCTCGGTAATGACTGATTTATCTACTCCAAAGAGGACATAGACTAGGCCGAAGTCTGTTCAAGGTCTAGTCCAAATTATAAAGAGTAAAGTCATAGGTCCGAAGGTCTAATCCATAGACTAGGATGAGGTCAAAGTATGCACCTTAAAGAGGCCACATTTTGATCTAATTTGAGCTACAAAATAAATTGAATAATGCCATAAGCATACTTATTTAAAATACCAAAAGTATGCTTTAGAGGAATACTGATCCAAATATTCCTGTAAAATACACCTTAAAAGTTCCTTAAATAATGCTTCAGATAAAACTGAAAGTGCTTAATGGATAGTCGCAAATGATAAACCAAAACAATGAAAAAATCTTGTCAAAAGTCACTTTAGCCTTTATCGTTATGCTTCATCTCCAAATTTATGTTTCCATTTTAATTCTTAATCTTCCACAGATAAACTTTCCTTAAAGATATTGAGTTTTATGTGTTCTTTTTTCCATTTCACATCATTTATATTTTTATATTTCTTCTTGGCCTAGTAGAATCCTCAAATAAGGTTGAATGAGGTCATATTTATACTCATATTCATGAAGTGAAGTGGGGCCGACCTGTAGCTTTTCGAGCTAACATGTTAGTAAGCCTGTTGGTTCCAGTTTTTCAAAATTTATGAGATGGAATTTGTAGTGTAAGATTTATATAGGCATTTTATCACTTAAACTAGTTTCATGGGTTGCATTTTCTTGATTGTTTTAAGTACCCTGTCTAGCATGTTTATTTTCTCAATAGTGTAATTTTTTATTTGAAAATATGTCATATCTCATGCTTAAAATGACTTATGTAGAACTTCTTTGCAGATTAAAGACATTTGAAGAATATGGTTAATTGAGGCTCAAGTGCAACAATAGGCTTCAACAGAAAATACATTAAGATAATGAAGATCACAATCATAAGTTGTTCATTTTTCCTTACAAAGAATAAAATATACGTGAACACATGATCTAACAGGAGGGCATCACTGTTCTTAATTGCAATGCAATGTATAATCTATCAAAATTTTCCTTAGGATAGAACCTCTCTTGATAATGATCCATTATTTTTTCATTGTTCTTGATCATACATAACTGTCCCTTTGCTTTGCCATCAATGTCAATATCTCGACAAATTCATAATATGAGGGTCATAACCAAATCATGCCATAGTAACTCAATGATGCATCATAAAGATTCTAGCAATATTTACACATTGAAGGTTTCTTGCCTTTTTCATAACCCATTATGTATTACTGACAAATTTGCTTTGATGTATACACAATTCCATACAATTTTCACATTAACTAGGAAAAAATGATCTTTCAATTACATGTTCCTTACCAAAAAAATACACATTATATGATGGAATCACTTGTCTCAAGCTTAGAAACTATTTGGAAAATACTCATGGACTCATGAACATGATTGTAGTCCTTATATTTGCTTCATACATTCCACATTTTCATGCATTCTCTTAATGCATTACAAAACATATTTTATCTTATGAGTGTATTATTTGTTCATTTAATATTTTTTCAACATGGTAGCTCAATCTTAATCAATAATTATTAGAAAAATTGTTTGGAGAAAACCATTGATTGGAAGCAAACCTATTATTTTCTCTTAGCCATAGGCTCTACTGTGCTTGTTTTGTTCAATAATGTGTCATTCTGAGGTTGGGCCATGACTCCATAAAGACAATGGCTTAAAAAGATCCAAGTATGATAGATAACCAATAATGAAAAAAAATAAGGTTAAGGTACCAACCTTGACAACCTCCAACCAATAGAATTACATCCCCACCGTCCACCCACTCGACCCAAGGTAGCACACCCCCTTCTTTGATCACAATAGTCCCCCAGGATATGCCACTATCCTTTTAGGGTCACCAACTTGGGTTGGCCAAGTATGCCTTAGAGCTCTGTGGCTTATAGGATTTTGATCTACCTTTGGGGCTTTAGGTACCCTTCAAACCCCACACATAAACACTTGCCCCTATAATCCTCCCTCCAAGGATCCAACCTTCCACAAGGAAACCGAAAGAGAAGTGCACTCAAAACATTGTCACAACATGCATATCAACATGCATATATGCCACTTGTACCATTCTCTCATCAACACCTTATCTTCTAGAGCCTTCATTCCATAAGACTACATGTAGCACTTTCATTGAATTCCCAATCATGCTATCAACTTGTTTCTGGTTATATGTTCACCATTAACCACTATTAGTCATCTTAATCATGTTATGGCAGTAGACTAATTCGAGTCTTTATGCATGCATATCCATTACTGTATGCATGTAGCATATCTTCATGCATCTAGCACATCATTATTTAATATCTATTCAATAGACATGCATTGTTGAAGTATTTCATATCTTGCATTTTTATCATGCCTATGCTATTATTCATCAACATATAACTTCTCAAAACATTAAAGAAAAGTATTAAAATTAATAAAATATACGTTAAGAGATTTCCCTTCATGGTTATGGCTACATCACTCGGCCATAAAATTTTGCAATTTTGTTAGGATGCTCTAGGGAATCTAGTCAACATCTTGCATGTTTATCTTGTCGCATCAAAGTCAAGTTAGTATTTAAGTAACATCAATGTATTCATATATACCAAAAAATAATTCCACATAAGTACACATTCATGAATATATATTAATTTAAAACTTAAATTCTTTCCTATACTCAAACCCATCTAGGTTCAGTGTTGAACCTTAGCTCTGATGCCACTTTGCCACATAGTATCAGAGCTCCCATTTCATCTATTCTTGAGCCCATCTAGGTCCAATCTTGAACCATGCTATGATGCTACTTTTAAAATAGTATCAAAGCTCCCATTTCATCTATTCTTGAGCTCATTCAAGTCTATTGTTGAACCATGCTCTAATACCACTTTGTAACAGAGTATCATAGCTCCCATTTCCTTTGTTCTTGAGTCCATCCAGGTCCAATGTTGAACCATGCTCTGATACATAACATACCCATTTCCCTCAATGAATTACAAAGGTTATGAGGTACCCAAACCTTTCTTTTTATTTTTACTATCTTGACAATAATCTTTGATACCACTTATCACATACCCTTATTAAAATTGTCTTAACCACACACAAAAACTTGATTTTCACCTCTCATAAATTTTGTGAAACAATTTACATGTAAACCTTTCTTCAAATACTTTGTATACAACCAATTAAGTAGTCGTTCTCTTGTAGATATTTTGTCAAAAAAATTGTATGAAATCAAATAAGAAACGTTGATATGATTCCACTTGTAACATACTAATTGAAATATGCCACTCAATCATACAACTTTTGATTCCCTCTTTTGAGGTATTTTATCAAACAGTTTATATGCAAATTGTAATAAAACAACTATAACACATTTATTCAAATGCTTTGAATCCAAATAGGCATATATAAGCTACAATAGTACTATCAAAAAACATTTATAACATACAAAAATACATTCCCCATCCAACAAACAACATTTTCATTAGGGCATTTGATCAAACAATTTGTATGCAATGAATCGTTAAACCATTTAGGCATTTATTCAAACAATTTGCATCCAAACTAATATAGAAACTTCCTCAAGGAATATACCCTAAATTTTAGTAGTCCAAGTTCTAAAAACTAAACTAGATGATTAGTTGGATTTCCCCTCATTATGGTCCAAATTTCAACTTCTAGAACCTCCAAAAAGAAAAGTTATAGCACAAATTCCAACATGACCTCTTTGATGCATGATTTTATGAGAATCTAGGAAGCTCAATTTCATTTGATAATATATCCTAAGATATCATGACCCAAGATATGAATGTTGGATCAAATTATCATCAATATTTCCCCTCACTATGGTACAAGTTTTAATGTTTGGCACCTCCCAAAAGAAAAGTTATAGCGAAAATGCCAACATGGCTTGTTTGATGCATGATTTTAAGAGCATCCAAGAATCTCAATTTCCTTTAATAATATCTCCTAAAATATCGAAAACCAAGATCTAAAAGTTTAAAAATATGATCAATGAGATTTACCCTCACTATGGTCCAAGTTTCAGCTTCTAGAACCTCCTAGAAGAAAATTTATAACAGAAATTCCAACATGACCTATTTAAAGATGTATTTAGGAAGCCCAAATTCCTTTAATCACATTTTCTAAAATTCCACAACCAAATAATTGAAATTTGGGCTAGAGAATAAGTGGGATTTCCATTCAATGTGGTCTAAGTTTCAACTTCTAGAACCTCCTAGAAGAAAAAATTTAGTAGAAATTCCAACATGATCTATTCAGATAAAAATTCAGGAAGCCTATCTTCCTCAACCAATGTCGTTACAAAATTTAATATATATAAAAAGATACAACCGAATAATTTAAAAACAACAAAGAAGCATGCATGTCACCAAACCATCTATGCTAGAAATATCATTAACAATTTTTTTTTTTTTATCTATTGTAGAATGAAAAATATTGGAAATTGAAGAAGGGTGAGCCATGTTCAACCCCACAATAGGCTCAAATGCGCTGCAATTTTTCTAACAGGTGGATACCCTCATGTTAGATTTTGATGCCTTGAAGGAAAAACTAAACTCAAGGATTTAACACATATTTTTCAGACTAGATTTAACGCAAAAAGTGAAGGCCATTCTTCTTCACACACACTGAAAGCAACTCAGTGATAAAACATTCCATCTTTGACCAGGATTACATTTACAAAAATACCAAGCAGGTATGAACAACAAAGTGAGACCTTCTCTGATCATTGCAATCCCTCAAACCTTTGATCTTTAGTGCTCTATGTGCCACACATATCCAGGCCCACTCCCAGTACTTAGAGCCCTCTAGTCCAAAGAAAAAATGCTACAATGCAGTCATTTCCTATCACACAATTTTTCATCAATTCTCATGTCAATTTGAAATTCGAAGTGAGGGAGAAAAATTAGAAGCTTAAGAACCACAAAGAAGAACCCATTGATTACTCCTCCCTCTTATTTTTATAATCACACCTTGACTCTTCATCTTCCAAACCTTTTAGCTTCTTAGGAAGACTAACCATCACATCAAAGGGAAATATTCACCCAAGGTATATTTTCCCTTTCAAGTCAAGTTCCCCCCCTCCGCAAGGCATTCTAATTTGTTGGTTGCCCCCATTCTTTAGCTCTAGAATTTTTATTAATAAAAATAAACATTACATCATATAATATAGTTTAACATCATAACATCAATGCTGCCACCCAAAAATTATATGTTCTTAGTTACATTACAAAATTTGGTATAATGAAAGGGGTGTCACAGAAGGAATTAGGTCTGAGTGCTTTTCTTGTGGCCATTTCCTTAAACCTTTTTACCTTCCATAGAAATATTGTGCTCATGGTAAAGGAATTTTTTCTTCTATAACTAGACAGGGCATATGGTTGGTGATGCATTCATCACTTGAAATCAATCTAACAATGGTTCAAAGAGAAGGTTACTAAAGTAGTTGTTAAGCTCCTTTTCAATGTCATATGATCTGATAGTCTATTTCAATGATTATTCGTTGTTGGGCATGTTTTGTATAATTAACTTTAGGTAGAATTAGTTTCATTTCAGTTCAAGGGGGTCCTATGCGGTGACCATTTTCCCAAATGGGGGTATTAAGC
Source organism: Pinus tabuliformis (assembly GCA_031772625.1). Lineage (NCBI taxonomy): Eukaryota > Viridiplantae > Streptophyta > Pinopsida > Pinales > Pinaceae > Pinus > Pinus tabuliformis. Next base: position 870,973,563 of record CM062817.1, read on the forward strand.
CCCTAAGACAATTTTTTTGGGTATAATTTTGTTACGATTTGTGTTTCTGCAACCAATGGTTTTCAATCCATTGTGATTTTACCCTAGGTAAGGGATTAAAGTTGTAATTAGTTTGGCTTAGATTAGGGTTTTGGGTACTACAAAACACCTATATATGGTATTGTGAATATTGAAGTTAATATAATGAAGAACCTAAAGGTTTGGCTCTAAGTTTTGTTGATTTTACCAGTTGAGTTTTTCCAAGATAAATCTTTGTATAATGTGTTTGCATGGTACCATTTGATTTTTGTTTTGATTAATAATATGTATGCATTGCTTCACTTGAAAAGGTTTATAATTTACATCCTTGAGGATGTGGATTTTATTGCAATTTCTTATGTTCAAGTTGGTGTGATGGAAAAATGTGTTTTTCCCCCCTACTTTGAGCCATTTAATCCTATGCTTTTGCCTCCATAAACATTATTTTTTATTACTTCTAAAATCAATGTTTTCTTGCAATTTAGTTCCATGTGGAAAAATATCATTAATCATTCCAAAGTCTTTGCTTTCCTTTTGGAGGGAAACCATGCAGTTTTCTCGAAGTTGTTCATCCTAAAAAATATCACCAAACTCTTCCTTGTTCTAAGCTTGTGCTTGAGTTTGAGCTATTTGAGTTTTTAGTGGAATAAGTATATTTTAATGCCTTTGAGGTTGTTATATTATACCCACCATTCAATAATGAAGTGGGGGTATTTAATTGTTTGTTTGAAGTGGAAGTTGTCTTCTTCCAAGTTCCTTTTTCTACCTTTCTGCTCCTCAAGGGAGGTTATTAGATTAAAGTCTCCTCTTACGATCCATTACTCGAATGAAGAGAAACTCCTAGGATTTGAAGGAGTCAACAAAGGATTTTTTGAGGCAAATAACTAAGGGTCAATGGACATGAGTAAGGGCACCTTTTTCCTTGTATCCTATTTCTCATAAACATATCATGATAAGTAACATGTAGTAATTAAGTCTCATTATATTTTTTTTGTGGGATTCCACAATATGTTATTCCTTTAAATAGACTGATGAAACAAATGGCATGAAGACTCAATGGTTATATATTTTTATGTTGCAAATCCTTGAATCATTACATTGCTACACTTTGTGTCTTGAAGGAACAACAAGTATTAGGTTGCTTTTCTTGGATTTTGTTACTAAGGATTCTTTACTTCCTTTTTCATTTATGGTTATAACATTCTAGGAAATTATCTCCATTTATATATATTTTCAATGGAGTATATATTTATTTTAGATGGATCTTTATTGACCAAAGTCTACAAGGATGGTTCTCTCTTCCTTAAGAATTTTCTTAGTAAATTTTCTTGGTTTCTTCTTCTTTTTTCTCTTGTTGAGGCCTTTTGGGTGCTTATTTTGATGCCAAGGCCATGGGATTACCGCAATCTAGTATTGGATCCTCCTGGTTTGGATTTTATTTTGACTACATCCCCATGTAGTTGAGCTAACTACTTCAAGGTTAGGTAGTCCATGTAATGGCCTAAAATTAAAACATGCAAATTAATCACATAAATTAAGGTCATTAATCATCAACATAATAAATATTTCAGGTGGTTAGTATATAATTGATGAAAAACATGAGAGATGAGGACTTACATGTAAAAAAAAAAATTAGCTTACTTGAAGTTTCATAATCATTACATGATTCAAATCCTGCTGACTTCAACCAATGTTTTGGGGACGACTCTCCGCCCAATCCTAGGCTCAAATGAAGTAATTGTTTCTAAAAATGGCCACCCTCGAGCCCTAAATCAACTGCCTTAGCTAGTGAATCCTTCTCTAATTATTGAAGTGAACATATTTTCTTATTACTTCCCAAATCCTAAACTATTGAGGACTTTCATCCTATGAAAAAATAATCAAATATTTAACAAATATTCTGTGAAAGATCATAAAATTGGACTATTACTTGATTTATAGATTTAATAAACAATTTTGTGCAATAAAATGGATTATTCATCAAATAATTCTTATAATAACTTAAGGCCACAATGTTTAAACCATAAATATGATACCATATGTGATGGACCGAAATTAAAACATGTAAATTACTCAGATAACTTAAGGTCATTAATCATCAACATAAGAAATATTTCAGCTAGTTAGCATATAATCTAAAAAAATCCAAGAAAAATGAGGACTTACATTTAAGATGAAGAATTAGCTTGAAGTTTGTAAATTGTTGTAGGATTTAGATCCCATTGACTGCAACCAATGATGTTGGAGACAACTCTGTGCCCAAATATAGGCTCAATTACACCAAGTCTTTCTAAAACTGACCACCCTCAAGCCATCAATCAACTACCTATGATAGTGTTTCTTTTTCCTTGTGTACCTCTTAATGGGATATGAGACCATCTTGAGGAGGTTGAGTGCCTAGTATTAGAGTTTTGATGTTGAAGACACAAATTGGGTGTTGGAATTTTATGCCTGGGGTTGTACCTAGTACGAGTTGTGGAGGGAGTTGTGTCAGCCTTTTGAGATGCATGGGGTACGTGAGTAGTAGACTTGATGCTTGCCTTGGGAAGATGAGGTTTGAGCCTTGAGGCTATGGTATAGACCAATGGGGTTTTAAGCCCAATTTCGAAAATTGAGAAAGAAGAGTTTAAGAGTACCCATGTTTTCCTAGTGTTGTGATGTAACTTTCGATGCCCATTGTGGTCACTTGGATGGCCTTATGCTAGTTCAACTGAGGGTGTTGGATAGGAGAGAAGAAATAAATAAATAAATAAATAACTTATAAGTTAAAAGATTAAACTTAACTTCAGGATGAAGTTCCTTGAAGAGAGGGAGTATGCAATGCCCAATATTAATAGATCAATAAATAATAATAATAATAATAATCAAATAAATAATAATAATAATAATAATAATAATAATCATCAAATAAATAAATAAATAAATAAAATAATAAACAATAAAGGAAATAATATAAGTAAATAAAATAATACATAATAAAGAGAAGATAATAATAGTAAATAAATAATATAATATATAAGAAAGAGAAGATAATAATAGTAAATAAATAAAATAATAAAGTGAAGTTCCAAATAAATAAATAAAATAAGCTATAAAAATAGTAGGAGTAAAGTAAAATCAATAAAAAGTAAAAAATGAATAAAATAAGCAAGAGCGAATTAAGGAAAAGGTTGAGTTAAAGAAAACATATGACAAAAAATAGAAATTGGCATGATGGCGCATGAATTCTATGCATGAATATTATCATTCCATTTTTGGAACAAATTGTTCTATTTAAAGGATGATAAGAAATATGTGAAGCCTTAATTATTTTCTAAAGGAGAATTCCAGAAGAGAAGGATCCACTGACTAAGGTAGTTGATTGAGGGCTTAGGGGTGGCCAGCTGTAGAAAGACTTAGTGCAAATGAGCCTATGATTGGGTGGAGAGTCATCCCAAAATATTGGCTGCGGTCATTGGGATTTGAATAATGCAATGGTTTTTAAACTTCAAAAAAGCTAATTCTTTGCTTTACAGGTAAGTCCTCATCTCTTGTAATTTTTGTAGATTATATGCTAACCAACCAAAACATTTACTATGTTGATGATTAATAACCTTAATTTATGTGAGTAATTTACATGTTTTAATTTCGGTCCATTAGAATTCAAGTATTGTTATGTTTATTGTTTTCAGGGAATTATTAATGTTGCTTCACTTATGTCTATTTCCTTTGGAGCATCACTTAAGTTCTCTTTAGCTTCACTACTGGAGTCTTTATCATGTACATTGTCCTCATTTATTTGTTTCGCATCGTAAATTAGAGAAGTCATGTTAGGGTTTGAGTTTTCATCCACTTTTTTCCTTCACTTGTTCTATGAATCTTGTTATTGGTTTGTCTCTAGATGTTCATTTGTTGAGTTTGTTTAGTAATGAGATTGATTTTATTTCTCAATTGAATTTGGATTAATTTTAGGTTTTTCTTGGATTATGATCTATTTTAGACTAAAAGGAAGCAAAACCTTTTTATTTTTAATCTTAAATGGGGTTAGAGTCCTTGGTTAAGGTTGGCTTTTTGTTGGTTTTTCCTTTAGGGTTTCTAAAACCCTTTATTGTTTGATTATTTAGTTGTAACAACCCTGGGTTATATTTCCATGTAAACAGGCAAAAATCAACCAAGGTCATGGGAAACATATTCCAAGCTGAATGGAGGGAAAAACATCATATTGGGGGGTCAGTTCTGGTTAATTAATGGCTATGGAAATTGACAATGGCATTTGCAAAAGGAAAAATGCAACAAATGGAAACTTAATATAAGAAATAAAGGAAAATAGGATAAAAGGAATATGAAGAGACAAGAAAATGTATGCAAGGGAAAATGGAGAGAAAGTAAAGGAAAATGAAAGAAAAGAGGAAAGGAAAGGAAGAGACACCAAACATCAATGTGTTGACGGTGTTGGACCTCCCAACAAAGGGGATCTCCCCAATATGAAGTCCCAACTAACCTCACATTATTTGGTGTAGGAGTCCCATCCAATATAATGGCCTGATTTCCATTATCTTAGAGATTTTCCTTACTTCTTGCTGTTCAGCACATGAGAGTGTTATGCTTGTAACTTAAGAAAGCGAGGTGAGTATGCCTGGTGAGTGCGTAATGTAACTCTGTGCTTGGGTTCTCTTATTGTCAAAAGGGGGAAGCAAAGTGACCCTCTTGATGAGAGGGAATAGTCCCAACCTAGGAAGAAACACATGCAAACAACAACAAGGGTTTGTCCAACATCCAATGGAATAGTCCACAACGATGCGATAATTGCAAAAACCAAAGTTCAATGAAAAACATGTAAACTGTCCAGCGGAGTAGTCCACACAGGGGTGACGGTCATTAAAATCAAGATAACACAAATATGGTATGTCTAATGTCTGATGGAGTAGTCCACATGGACGAGATAACAATGATAAACAATACAACACATATTCAATAATATGAGTACTAAAATAACTGAAGTAGTTTAACTATCTTAGTACAGGTTACGAAAACATGCATTATAAACGTTTAAAGAATATCCTTACAAACAGATACAAAACATGTGTGAAAACTTGCTGGCTTGAGACAGCCTTTAGAATTAAGAAAAAGATCCAAGACACATCTGTACACCATACATCACGAATCCCAGCAGTGGGACGTTGAAGCCATTGCTCACTCCTCAAAGAACAAACTATAAACTCTCAAGGATATATGGGAGGAGCCAAGGTGAAAAAGTCCTTTGCTCATACAATGGGGGGTATATATAACCAAGGGGGAATAACTGACCTTTTTGACTCTTCGCCTTCCTTCATGACTGTTTGAGTTCTTATGAATTTTCGACTTTACATGACTCTTCAACTTCATATGTGCATCTCTTGGACTTCCACTTTACATTACATTGATTACAACAAGTATCGCCCATAGTAGTGATGTGGCCGAGACAATTCATGAAACAAATTGACATGACACTACTGACGTGTACTGGCTAGCTGTGGTGTCCGTGTCGAGCAACTGTGCTACTGAGTGATGGTATGCTCTCAGTGTAACATGTCTTCACCTCCGCATGGAAAAGTGTGCAGGGTCTTCGATGGTCTGGGTCTTTTCTTGATGGTGCATGTGTATGTGTCCCTTTGGCTCGCTTGCTCGATGTACTCCGTGCATTTGTTTGACTGTGAGCAAGTCTTATAGCATGCGCTTCTTCTCCATACCATTCGTTGTCACACCATTTTTTCATCGATGTACATGTTACTACAATCACTCATGACAAGACGACATTAAATCCAAAAATATCCTGGTCTAACATGATGCATTATTTTCCGTTTCGGTGCAGGTGACGAGGAGAGGGACAAGGAACTGAAGTTGCACAGAGCATAAAATAGGCCAAGATGTGAGGCTCTAGAGAACTGTTAGGAAAAATTGTGCAAATGTCACTAGGAGGCAGATTTTCACGATCCAGGGCATTAGTGACAACTGCGGGGAAAAACCAAGATGGGAGGTAGAATTGCGCAGTTTCTGGGAGGAAATCCAAGCGGGGTTTCGGGGAACTGCTGGGCCAATCTACATAATTTTCAAGGGGAACAATGGGTAGGTAATCCAACTGGGATTTGTGCAATTTCTATGGGGAAGATAGTGCGGGAAGGAGGAGGCATTGACAAAAAAATCTGCATAGTTTTCCAGAGGAGGACAATATCAGGCTGCAGGAGTTGCTAGTCAAATTTGCGCAATCCTGGGAGACAGTTCGGAACCGGACATAGCTGCACAATTTCTAGGCTAGTTGCAGAGCGAGAAAGAAGGGCTGATGAGAACCAGATCTGCACAATTTTCTAAGTGAGAGCAGAGCAGGTTAGCAAGGAAGCTTGCATGATAGTTCTGCGCAATTTCTACGCTGATCGTAGAGAGGGGAAGATCCAGATTTAAACAGGAACACAATAAATTACAGATATAACCATAAATACAGAGATGCAACATAAATAACACTTCATTTCATTAATATCAAACACTGAAATATGCTTACAAATAGAATGGAAATAATACTAGCTCGAGTGATGGTAACTTATCTATGAGAAGAGATGTGGCGGCTACATGCCTCTGAACTGGGTTACAATGAGGCTCAAGGGCCTTTTTATTATTGAACAATAAGAGAAAACCTTAAACAACCAAAACCCTAACCCAAGGAGATGTAACACCAAGAGTTTATGGGCTCTGTTAGAGTTAGTTGGGCAACCAACTTCCCTGGGTCGTAACTTGGTCATATTATCTCCGTTTGATGCGCATGATAGCTTGTTGGAAAGATATCTCCGAGGAAGAAAAATATTGACATGAGAAAATCATTGGATTTGTTTTCCAAAAAACTTCATTTAGGGCCTCAAAACGGCTCTGGAAGTTCAGGACCTGAAAAACTACCAAAAAAAGTAAGTTGTGCTACAATTAAGGAAACTGAAAAAAAAAAAAAAAAAAAAAAAAAAAAAAAAAAAAAAAAACTGAAAGAACAATGGTGAGGGTCCAAGTGGAATAGGTGAGTGGCCACCAATATCCACTTGGATCAGTCCTCCCCCCTTAGGAAGCAATGGTCTCGATTGCGTTGAGTTCCTCCATGAGATGAGGAAAATTCTGCTGAACTTGATCCCTAGTGAGCCATTTGCCTTGGTGCAAAAGTTGGCTGGCTTTGACAACTTGATACAACTGGCTCTTCTGCTGGTTAGTGTTCTTGATCTGTGTGTCCATGATACGATCAATTGCATCTTGTTCCATACAGTTTGGATTTAACTCTATTTGTGTGAGATGTTTTGCAATGTCGGACGTGTCGAATAATGGTGGAAAGTATGGCTGAAGGTGATCCACATTGAAAATTGGGTGCAGGCCAAGGAATGGGGGAATGTTGCACTCAAAAGAATTATCTCCCACAACCTTGGTGATGGTGTATGACCCATATCGAAGTGGGTGATTCTTGCGGCAGGGCCCAGCGAGACATGCCTTTTGCAAATGTAGCCAAACTTTGTCGCCCATATGGAACTTGTGTGGCACCCGATGTTGATCATGCCACTACTTGTATTTAGCATTGGCCTTGTCCAATATGCCACAGACTTGTTGGCGGATTTGTTTAATGTGCTCAGTGAAGCTATTTTCCTTGTCGGCTTCGGACTGGACATGAGCCGAATTCACCTGAGTCACTGCAAATGGTATGGCCACATCAATGGGATATAGTGGTTGGAATCCTAAGCCCACCTAAAAACGGTTGTGGCTAGTCGAGCTCTGGAGAGCTCAATTGTAGTTGTGCTGGGGATAGGAGAGGCTCTCATCCCATGTATGTGGATGTTTTGAGTTGTACATGCATAGAATGTGTACGATCATCCGGTTGATGACCTCTGTCTGGCCATCATTTTGGGGATGAAAAGATGTGGACTTAGTGAGCTTGGTGTCCAGCATCGACCAAAGACAAGACCAAAATGTATTGAGGAACCTGCTATCCTGATCTGAGATGATAGACTGTGGGATCCCAAAGTGTACCCACACTCTTTCAAAGAAGAGTTTAGCAGTGGCTTCTGCTGTGATATTATTCTTGAAGGACACCATAATGGCCATCTTTGAGAATCTGTCGACGACCACAAAAACACAGTTGTTGCCATGCTTAGTAGAAGGAAGGCCCGACATTTAATCCATGGAGATAGATTCCCAAGGACGACTAGGAGTAGGCAGCAGAATATAGATGCCTTGATTCTTGATGGTCAATTTGGAAATGGCGCAAACAGTACAGGATTTGATGTACTTCCCAACATCCTGTCAAAGATTCAACCAATAGAAATACTTATTCAATACTGCCACCGTTTTCTCGACCATGAAATGCCTAGAAGCCCAACTGTAGTGTGCTTCCCAAATCATCTTTGCATGCTCACTTGAAGGAGCACAAAGGTGTCCCAGGTGGCATAAGAGAGGATCTTAGATGTGAAAATATGGAACTTGCTGACCCTCCAAGAGCATAGGGTATGTGTGGACGAATTCTGGATTGCTTTTCTAGCGAAGTGGCCAATCAGAAGTCTCATGCCCACAAGAGTTGAGCACGGTGGTTAACGCCATGATCGGTGGTTGGGTGAGGTAGTCTGCAACATTAATGGTGCTGCCCTTCTTGTACTTGATATTCAAATGGAATTGTTGCAGGTATGTGGACCACTTCTGATGGTGATCATTCTGCAACTTCCCTTACGTTTGTATGAACTACAGGGGTCAGTGGTCTGTGTGGATGACTGCTTCCTTCCCCAAAATGTAATGCTTCCATTGTTGGTAGGCCTGTGTCGGAAAGTGTCTCACTGTGATATGCCACTGGATACCCCTGTTGAGTAAAGACTGCCCCATTAGCATAGTCAGAGGCATCTGCCTTGATCTAAAATAGTTGTTGCAAGTCTGGTAATGTGAGCACTGGTGCAGATCAGAGGCGATGTTTCAACTCCACGAATGCCTTCTGTTGAGATTCAAACAAAAATAATTTTTCTTTTGCTCCTCCCTTGGTGACTTGACTGAAAGGCCAAATGATATGAGAGAACCCCAACACGAACCTGTGGTAGAAAGTGGCAAGACCCAGAAAGCTGTGGAGCTCTATCAGAGTGGTTGGGGCTAGCCAATCCCGAATGAGTTGTATCTTGGTTGGATCCACATACACCCTCCCTTCATCAATAATGTATCCTAGATACTGAACGTAGGTCATGCCAAAAGTGCATTTCTCAAAATTGGCACATAGCTTGTGTTGCAGTAGTGTTTGGAGAACCCATTGGATGTGGTGGAGGTGCTCTTCCCAACTTTGGCTGAAGACCAGGATGTCATCCAAGTATAGCACAACAAATGAGTTGGTGAATGGCTACAAGATGTCATCCATCAAACTCATGAAGGTTTCAAGAGAATTCACCAACCTGAAAGTCATAACCAACCATTCAAAAAGGCCCTCCTTGGCTTTGAAGGCAGTCTTCCACACATTGGAGGGTTTGATTGGTACATGGTGATATTCGAATTTCAAGTCAATCTTGTTGAAATATTCCCCCCCTTGAGTTGGTCCAAAAGGTCATCAATCTGTGGGATCAGGTACCTATTTTGGACAGTGATCTTTTTCAGTGTCTGATAGTCAATAGAGAGTCTCTAAGTCCCATCCTTCTTTTGTACCAATATGATTGGGCTCCCATTAGGTGATGAACTCGGCCGGATGTGACCTTTCTGCAGCAGTTCCTGAATCTACCTCTTGATTTCATTATTCTCCAGAATGAAGCATCGATATATTGGTCTATTGGGCAACGAAAAATTTGGGGTCAGATCGATGGAGTGCTGGACCTAACAGTGCAGAGGAACCCATGTAGGGGAGGTGAAGATGTCCTCGTACTCCTCCATGACCTTGTCCATCTATTGTTGTCATGTGGAGAGGCCCTGTTTGGAGGTCATGGCCACCGTATTCTTCTTTCGCTGAGGGTGTATCATCTGGAAAATAAATTTCCTGGTTTTGGAAATGAACTTACTACATTGTTTTGTAGTAACCATAGAGATGGCGATAGGCGATGCTACCTCTGGTATCCTGTACAAATTATTTCCCAAGGTAACAATAATAATGCGAGGCCTTGACTCATACATAGCATGTCACTTCCACAAGTATGGTTGGTCTAATAATACATCAAAAACATCAAGGGGAGCAACATCACATAATACCTCATCCGTGAAGGGCTTGATGCTGTATGGAAGGCGACACTGTTGGTTCATGCGAAGATCCCGTCCTTGGTGAAGCCACCCAATGGTGTATGGTTGTGGGTGTGTTGTGGCCGATAAGTCCAACCGCTTCACGACCTATAATGAAATGAGGTTATTTTGGTCTGTCGACAATGAACTTTAGCAGGGAACCCTTTACCCATATCTAGCAGTGGAAGAGATGCTCCTCCTCCTCTGGATCTTCGGGTTCCTCTTTCTGAATCTTCATGGTGGCAACAGTCGTGTTGGGCTCTACATCGATAATTTTCTTCCCTTTATCATTCCCCTTGTAGGTTTCTGACTCAGAGTTAGAACATGCATATGATTCTGAAGCCTTCAACTCGGCCACCAGTGACTGCTTGGCCCAACAGTCACTTGTGTTGTGAGTGGAGCTCTTATGGAACTCACACCACTTTCCCGTGTCCTTCTTTAGATTTGCAGTGTTGTCCTTTGCTTGTGGCTTTGGCAAGTTGTCCTGAGTCGTCCAAGCTTGGATTTTTACTTTGTTTTACAGTTTGGGGGCACCTTTCCCTTACTTCGGATTCGCAGATCCAAAGTCTTGCTTCTTCTATTTAAACTTATGCTCGATCTTTATGGCATATCAGTATGCCGTGTCGAGCGAGGAGATGTCCAGGAACTCGATATCATCCTGGATGTATCTATGTAGGTAGTCGTGGTACTTGAGTACCAAATGTTTCTCAAAATCCTTGATACCCAACTTTGTGCGAAGGGTATGAAAACCATTGGTAAAGCTGAAACATCTTGGTCCCTTCCCTACTACAACGTGGTCCACTTTATGTATTTGTTCTCATAGCTCCCGACAGGGTAGTACTGCTCCTTGATGGCGTCCCGGAACAAATTCCAAGTGGGAGAGATTGAAAACAATGAGGTCATATTCTCATCCTTCTACTCACAGTAGGTTTCCCACTAGTCCTTGACATGGGGGGCAACTTTGAGAAGATCATAAGTAATATTTTCCTGGCTGGAAATTTCATGAACAGAAAAATATCCTTCTAGCATATTTAACCATTTATCTACGATGTCTGTATATATTTGGCCCTCAAATATGGGAATGTCAAAGTTTACTTGTACCTTAAAAGGTGTGGAGCCTCCAGAGTTGGCTATTGGATGTGGATGCGTCACCAGTGGGCAATCGTTGAAGGATCCGGGCAAAGTTATCCATCATCGCGTTCCTTTGTTTCTCAAGGGCCTCCTCAAGTAATATTTTGATAGGATATTGTTATCACCCCAAGAAACTCTCCTAGGTTGTAGCTCGGAGATGCTCGGGAACATTACAAATTCAAATTATTGTTGCAAATGGATGAATGGAAGAGATGATGCTTGTTCAAGCCATATAACCACTTCTACTTTGCTTGAATCTAGTGATCCAGGTGGATGTTGGTGGCCACCCACCTATCCCATTTGGACCCCACAACTGTCTCTTTCAGCATTTTCAGTTTCCGTAATTATAGCACAACTTACTATTTTTAGCAGTTGTTTCGGGTCCTGAACTTCCGGAGCCGTTTTGAGGCCTTAAACGATGTTTTTTGGGAAATTTGGGGGCAACATTTCCCTTCCCAAAGTGGTAGTGCTCGGATAGATCTTTCTAACGAGCTATCGTACGCGTCAAACGAAGATCGTATGCCAAAGTTACAACCCTGTGAAATTGATGTACCAATTTACCCAAACGGGGCCCACAATTTGGCGTTTCATCTTCTAGGGTTAGGTTTTGGGATGTGAAGGGTTTTCCATTGTTTCTCAACAATAAATAGGCCTTGGAGCCTCATTGTAACACAATTTTTAGAACAGTTCAGAGGCATGTAGCCACCACATCTCTTCTCAGAGATAAGCTACCATCACCCTAGCTGGTTTATTTCCATTACTGTTTGTAAGCATATTTCAGTATTTTACATTAATGAAATGAAGTATTATTTCCGCTGCATATCTGTGTTTATGGTTCTCTGTAATTTTTTGCGTTCCTGTTTAAGTCTGGATCAGTGGTATCAGAGCGGTCTGCTTTTTCTCTGTTTTTCTTTGCATGTCCCCAACGAGGTCAGGATATAAGGAGTTAGGGCTTGAACTGGTCAAACCTTTGCAAGACCAACCTCGCAAATCCCGACGGCCTCCATGGCGGATGAGAAGAAAGATGAGGGGGCAGGAGATCCTATCAAAATCTTGCTTGAAGAAGCCCTCGAGCGACAACGGAACGCGATGATGGACAACTTTTCCCAGATCCTTCAGCGGCTACCCAGAAGCAACGCATCGGCTTCCAGCAGCTACTCTGGAAATGCCACGCCATTTAAGGTACAAGTTAATTTTGAAATCCCCATATTCAAGGGTCAGATAGACGCAGATGCCGTAGATAAATGGTTAAATCTGCTAGAGGGTTATTTTTCTGTTCATGAATTTTCGAGTCGAGAAAAGAAAGTTTTTGCTCTTCTCAAAGCAGCCCCCCACGTCAAGGACTGGTGGGAAACCTACTACGAGCAGAAGGATGGAAGTACGAGCTCACTATTTTCAGCCGCACCCACCTGGAATGACTTCCGGGATGCCATCAAGGAGCAGCACTACCCTGTCAAAAGCTACGAGGACAAATACATCAAATGGACCACACTGCGGCAGGGACGAGACCAAGATGTGCCAGAGTTCACAAACATTTTTCATACCCTTCGCACACAATTGGGTATCAAAGATTCTGAGCTGCATCTGGTACTCAAATACCATGGCTACCTGCACAGATACATCCAGTAAGAGATGGAGTTCTTGAACATCTCCTCACTCGGCACAACATACCGATATGTTGTCAAAATCGAGCAAAAGTTCAAACAGAAGAAGTGAGACTTTGGATCTGCAAATCCGAAGCCCAAAAGACAAAGCCAAGGTGGGGTGACCCAAGAAAACCCATCGAAGCCGCAAGAAAAGAACAACACCACGAAGTTGAAGAAGGACACAAGAAAGTGGTGTGAGTTCCACAAGAGTCCCACTCATAACACAAGTGAGTGCCGGACCAAGCAGTCGCTGGTGGTCGAGTTGAAGGCTTCCGAATTAGATGCATGTTCCGACCTTGAGCCATAACCCGACAAGGGGAATGGCAAAGGGAATGCGGATCCCAGTGCCACTGTTGCCACTGCCAAGATCCAGAAAAATGAGCCCGAAGATCTAGAGGAGGGGAGCGTCTTTTCCACTCACAGATGTGGGTGAAGGGTTCACCACTACAATTCATTGTCGACAGTGGTAGCCAAAAGAACCTTGTTTTAGCAGAGGTCGTGAAGCGGTTGGGTCTACCGACTACACCACACCCGCAGCCGTACAGTATCAGGTGGCTTCATGAAGGACGAGATCTCAAAGTTCACCAGCAGTGCCACCTTCCCTATAGCATCAAGCCCTTCATAGACGAGGTATTGTGTGATTTTACACCTCTGGATGTTTGTGATGTACTATTAGGCCAACCATACTTGTGGAGGCGACATGCTGTGTATGAGTCAAGGCCTCGCACTGTCATTATTTCTTTGGATAATGCATTATACAGGATACTAGAGGTAGCCCCACCTACCACCACCTCTTTGATCACTGCTAAGAAAGGTAGCAAGCTCATCTTAAAGACTAGGAAATTTATTTTCTGTCTGGTTCACTCCTAAAGTAAGGGGAAGATCGTTGCTACATCCATGACCCCTGCAAAGGGTTCCTCCACATAGCAGCAACAGCAAAGGGATACGGTCATGACAGAACACAGGAACAACTTCTCCTCACGCACGGGGGTACCACACAAGTTTCAGGTGGGCGACAAAGTTTGGTTACATCTGCAGAGAGAACGCCTTACCAGAAACCATCAGAAACTCAGGCGACTTCGACATGGTCCTTACACCAGTACCAAGGCTACGAGAAACAATGCTTTGAAGCACAACATTCCTCCATTCCTTCGCTTGCACTGAGTGTTCAATGTGTACTGCCCTCGACCATGCTTCCCACCATTACTGGACACATTCGAGATTGCAGAATAGCTCACCAGGGACTAAGTTCAGTAGATGGAGGAACTCAACGCAATGGGGAAAATTGCTTCCTAAGGGGGAAGGAATGATCCAGGTGGATGTTGGTGGCCACCCACCTATCCCATTTGGACCCCCACAACTGTCTCTTTCAGCATTTTCAGTTTCCGTAATTATAGCACAACTTACTATTTTTAGCAGTTTTTTCGGGTCCTGAACTTCTGGAGCCGTTTTGAGGCCCTAAACGATGTTTTTTAGGAAATTTGGGGGCAACATGTACCAATGTTTCTCTTCCCAAAGTGGTAGTTCTCGGATAGATCCTTCTAACGATCTATCGTACGCGTTAACCGGAGATCGTATGCCAAAGTTACGACCCCGGGAAATTGATGTACCAGTTTACCCAAACAGGACCCACAATTTGGCGTTTCATCTTCTAGGGTTAGGTTTTGGGATGTGAAGGGTTTTCCATTGTTTCTCAACAATAAATAGGCCTTCGAGCCTCATTGTAACACAATTTTTAGAACAGTTTAGAGGCATGTAGCCACCACATCTCTTCTCAGAGATAAGCTACCATCGCCCTAGCTAGTTTATTTCCATTATTGTTTGTAAGCATATTTCAGTATTTTACATTAATGAAATGAAGTATTATTTCCGATGCATATCTGTGCTTATGGTTATCTCTGTAATTTGTTGTGTTCCTGTTTAAGTTCGGATCATCCAGACATGCGTGAACACCTCCAGACTACAAGGCTTTAGATCACCAATTACTCACAATTTAAGGATTTGGTGAATATGGAGAACACTGACCACACCAGTAGATGCACAAGACCATGTGATGGCCGGCTGCAACCAGTAAAGAAGTTTGTAAATATAATTCCCCAACACACAGACAGGATGACAGCTCTCTGGCATTAGGTGAAAAGAAACTTGAATAACTCATTCACTGATACATACAAGACTTTAACACAGAGGTAGGATGACAGCTCCTCTAATGCTAAATATCAAGAGCTCAGAAATACAGCATATCAGGCACAACTTAGAACAGAAGGAGAATGAAAAGTGAGCAATTAATAGCAAAAGAAGATTGTATTAGCTGAAAATGAAGAAGAGACGTTGCAAGTATCAAAATAGTCACAGTCTCCAGAAGTTGAACCTTACATCAAAACATCAACCATCAACCATAATTACATCTTCTTTGTGGTTATATATAGAGTTTCATTACAAAGGAACTCATCCATTCTAAGTATGGAGAGGTCATAATTGACCACCAACTGCTTTAACTACCTGATGGAGTCTGAGTGCGATTGTTCGTTGTAGTGGATGAATTTGATCTTCTCGGGTGCTCTGCTGCCCTCTCAGGTGGCTGGAGTATCGTATGGGATGAAGTCCAATAACTGTTAAATGCATTTATCCGTTCGTGCTCTGTCCTTTTCCTTGTTGAGGAGGAAATGCACCTGGTACTGGTAGATTGGTCACCTTTGTCCTTCGAGAGCATGGAACAGTTAAGAGACGTGGACTGCATAGCAGGTGGATGAGTAGGAGGAAGGAGAAGGGTCGGTCGTTGGATCAGAAGGATAGACGCTGGGGATGGCTTGGCAAGGGATATCGAAAGAAGCGGGAGTGAATGAGCATGGGCCATTAGATCTTGGTGGGGCTGATCGGACGACGGAGGAGTGATCGGGCGAGTCGCTTTATCGGGCGCGATGGGAGTCATCGGATCGGGTTTTTCGGTAATTTTGGGCCTTTACGTATGGCGACGTGCGATTGTGATCGGATCGAATCACAATATCGCATCGAAGGAAGCTGAGGAGCGCGGCCTTGATACGCACATGGATACGATTGCGATTAGATCGCATCACAATATCGCATTGGCGGAAGCTGAGAATCGCGGCCTTTATAGACACATGGATGCGATTTGTGATAGGACCGATGAAAGAAAAATGAGCGGTGTGAGGGAAGGAGAAAGTGACCGTTATGAGTCTCTTTTGGGTGTGACCATGGACCAAGCTCACTTCCAGCCTTTAGAAATCAAAGATATGTAGTAGAGCTAACACTGGCTCCTTCTGGGGATGAGATCCTCCCTGCGAGGTTTCATGAACTGCAGACCGTTGCCTTTCCTTCAACAACCAAATCAACAAAAGTTTTCTAGTGTTCCATTGGGCATGGAGTCTAATTAAGTCTACACTAAAACCTGTAAAAGAACACATTTACAACATTAAGGCTTGAAAATCTTAAACAACCTAAATTTTCAAAAACTGCCCATTTACTGGGCCACCAAAATTGTTTCCCCTTCTCTTGGTCAATATGCATGTCAGCCGATTCATCAAAGACTTGCAAAATCGGGTTGATTTGATCATCTACCTCAAAAATTTTGGGGCATTTGACCCTATCAGGTAGAGATGGTTTATATTTCACCCCCTCTTTGTATGTTCTCATCCTTGGATGTTCTTCGCGGAAGCTTTTGTACACCTGCTGAATAACAATGGTTGCTGTGTACTCGACTGTGTCATTTGTGGCCTACACAATTAATATAAATGGTGGTCCAATGTATTCTTTTGTGTGGAACACAAAGACTTCACCTACTTTCGTAGCTTTCTTAGAACCATCCCCATCCAAGGAAGTATCCCAAAACCGTGCACCTTCTTCCTCTGTGATATGGCAAACTACCCTTTCAAGCTGTGTGGAGGCCACTTGGGTAGGCTTCGAATATCAAGACTGAGATTATCAGTATCAACCTTTGGCATTGAGTTATGGTTGGCCTCAGTGCCTAGGGGGAAACTATGAGGGATTGTCTCTTGAACAGACAAAGGAACATAAGATGATGGCAAACTGACATCACTCTTTTTGATCACTGGGCTGAGGATAACAACAGGTTGGTAAATTTGCAGATTTGCATAGTCATTGGAAGCTAGGCTGGCTTTAGGTTCAGGGTCTTCGAGGATGGATTTCTTAAAGGACTCATTCTTCACTTGTTCAATCAGAGGCATGGGTATTCTTGGTTTTTGAATTTCTGGATGAAAACTGAAAGAAGAAGGGGAACCTTCAAGGCCTCTTACCTTTATGGTTGGAGCTTTGAGGATGGCAGAATCTGCTGCTGGTTGCTTCTGCTTATAAGCTTGTTGTTTTGCAGGTACAAAAAAATTATTAGAAGGGCCTTTGAATATTGACTTCTCATAGGCAGCTTTGGTTAAGAAAGGGGCACTACCCTTGTCTTCCATACCATGGACCTCATCCTCTTCTTCAAATTTCTCTTCTTCCATGACTATATTCTAAAAAAGGGGCTTCACCCTTTGGTCTTAGTTAGCTTCTTTACCTCTCTGAATGATTTGAAATTGTTCATTTGCTCTTCTGAATGGATTTGGGTTTCTTGGAGCAAATGTGTTTGGAAGCCTTGCCTTCCCAGAGTTCTGCTCAACTTTCAGCTTAGATATCTCAACAGCCAATGACTTTATCATTTTAGTCATTTTGTCCAATTTATGTTTTGAAGGTGAAGCAGAGGAAGAAGAAGCCTCACCTCTCTGCCTCCTTCTATTAGCATGACTCTTGAGCTTTTCTGCAGCCATAATGTTAGAATCCACCTCTAGGGCTGCATCCTGTATTTTAGCTAGAGTGATACATCTTCTTTCTCTCAACAACGGGCAAAAGTCAGAGTCAAAAGCATTGGCATAGGTGAGTTTGGCAGAGGTGGGGGTAGGCTTTACTTCAGCTGGTATATTACTATACATATAGTTAAATATTTTATTAAAATCAGGCAATGATTCCCCATTTTCCCTCTTGAGGTTCCCAAACTCGGTATGATAGTATAGCAAGTCCTTCTTATCCCCTTAATGTTTCAAAAATATATCATCTAATGCTTCAATGTCTGCTATAGACCTAGGGATCAATTCTCTGAACCAGTTTCTAGCCTCTCCATCAAGGCTCTAGACAAACACTCTCATCCACAAATCATCTTCACTGATATCTAGGTTATCAACATAACTATAAAAATATTCAAGGTGTTCTTCGGCTGTTACTCCCTCTGTACCAGTGAACTTGGGCATATATTTCTGATATTCTCCTACAGGCATGGCATTCAAAGGAACAGACAAGACCAGGGGTCCATACCTAGCAGCTATGATTATTTTCGTCTTTGTGGTAGCTTTCTGGCCTACCATGACTGGGGTAGGTGGAAGGATACTGGTAGATTGGATGGTAGGGAGCAGTGAAATAGATGGCAGAGATAAAGGAATATGATGGACTGTATGGGAGGCTTTCTTTGGACTGAGATTTGAAGGGGAACTAAATAAACAAGGAGCTTTATGAATCTCTGAAGGTATTTCTTCACTAACAATGCTAGGCTTTATGTCTTCAAATTGTTTATTCTCAGCTGTAATATTCTCTTGCAGAGATACATAAGATTTCTTAGGCTTACCTGATCTTGATGCTCCTTTCTGCAATGTTTTCCTTTGCTTAGCAATCTTCTCAGGGTCATGCACTGGGTCAGCTGGTGATTTCTGAGGATTTCTTCGGGTATGCCTCACGAACTGAGCCAGAACTGTAATGTGGAGTTGCCAAAGGTTGGTTCTCTAGTAGAGTTTCCAGATAGATGATTACAACCAGAAATGTGTCCAGGCTTTATCTATCATCAAAGCTAGAACTGTGTCGTTCTCCCAAGGAAGGTGAGCTTCAATCTCCTCTCCCCGACAACGACGCCAATTAATGTTATCACCCCAAGAAACTCTCCTAGGTTGTAGCTCGTAGATGCTAGGGAACATTACAAATTAAACTTATTGTTACAAATGGATGAATGGAAGAGATGATGCTTGTTCAAGCCAGATAACCAATTCTACTTTGCTTGACTTCAGACATGCATGAACACCCCCAGACTACAAGGCTTTAGACCACCAATTACTCACAATTTAAGGATTGGGTGAATATGGAGAATACTGACCACACCAGCAGATGCACAAGACCATGTGATGGCCGGCTGCAACCAGTAAAGAAGTCTGTAAATCTAATTCCCCAACACACAGACATGATGACAACTCTCTGGCATTAGGTGAAAAGAAACCTGAATAACTCATTCACTGATACATACAAGACTTTAACATAGAGGTAGGATGACAACTCCTCTAATGCTAAATATCAAGAGCTCAGAAATACAACATATCAGGCACAACTTAGAACATAAGGAGAATGAAAAGTGAGCAATTAACAACAAAAGAAGCTTGTATTAGCTGAAAATGAAGACGAGACGCTGCAAGTATCAAAATAGTCACAGTCTCTAGAACTTGAACCTTACATCAAAACATCATCCATCAACCCCGATTACATATTTTTTGTGGGTATATATAGAGTTTCATTACAAAGGCATTCGGCCATTCTATGTATGGAGGGGTCATAATTGACCACCAACCGCTTTAACTGCCTTATGGAGTCTGAGTGCGATTGTTTGCTGTAGTGGATGAATTTGATCTTCTCAGGTGCTCTGCTGTCCTCTCAGGTGGCTGGAGTATCATATGGGATGAAGTCCCATAACTATTAAATGCATTTATCTGTTCGTGCTTTGTCCTTTTCCTTCTTGGCCATACTGTCTGTTGAATGCGGTTGTTGAGGAGGAAATGCACCTAGTACTGGTAGACTGGTCACCTTTGTCCTTCGGGAGCACGAAACAGTTAAGAGACGCAAACTGCACAACAAGTGGACGAGTGGGAGGAAGGAGAAGGGTCGGTCGTTGGATTAGGAGGATAGACGGTGGGGATGGCTTGGCGAGGGATATCGGAAGAAGCGAGAGCGGAATGAGCGTGGAACGTTGGATCTTGGCAGGGCTGATTGGACGACAGAGGAGTGATTGGGCGAGTTGCTTTATCGGGCGCGACGGGAGTCATCGGATTGGGTTTTTGGTAATTTTGGGCCTTTACGTATGGCGACGTGCGATTGCGATCAGATCACATCGCAATATCGCATCGGCAGAAGCTGAGGGGCGCGGCCTTGATACACACATGGATGCGATTGCGATCAGATCACATCAGCAGAAGCCGAGAAGCGCAACCTTTATACACACACAGATGCAATTTGTGATAGGACCGATGAAAGGAAAATGAGCGGTGCAAGGGAAGGAGAAAGTGACCGTTATGAGTCTCTTTTGGGTGTGACCATGGACCAAGCTCACTTCCGGCCTTTAGAAATCAAAGATATGTAGCAGAGCTAAAAGTATCTTAATCCCTCTTCTTTCTTTTCTTCCCCCATGGGCGGCCGTCGGGGTTTGTGAGGATGATCTTGCAAAGGTTAAACCAGATAGAGCCCTAACTCCTTATATCCCGACCTCGTTGGGGACATGCAAAGAAAAATAGAGAAAGAGAAGACCACTTTGATGCCACTTTTCTAGATTTAAACAAGAATGCAACAAATTACAAATATAACCATAAATACAGAGATGTAGCAGAAACAACACTTCAATTCATTAATATCAAATACTGAAATATGCTTACAAATAGAATGGAAATAAAACTATCTCGGGTGATGGTAGCTTATATATGAGAAGAGATGTGGCATCTACATGCCTCTAAACTAAGTTACAATGAGGCCCAAGGGCCTTTTTATTATTGAAAAATAGATAAAACCCTAAACAAACAAAACCATAACACGAGGAGATGTAACACCAAGAGTTTATGGGCCCCGTTGGGGTTAGTTGGGCAGCCAACTTCCCGGGGTCGTAACTCATATTATCTCCGTTTGACGCCTATGATACCTCGTTTGAAAGATCTCCCTGAGGAATACAACTATTGATGCAATTTCCTTTGAAATCACCAAAGGAATTTTGTCAAAAAGACATTGTTTAGGGCCTCAAAACAGTTCTGGAAGTTTAGGACCCAAAAAACTGCCAAAAATTGTAAACTGTGCTACAATTAAGGAAATTGAAAAAAAACTAAAAGAACAATTATGAGGGTCCAAGTGGAATAGGAGGGTGGTCAAAAATATCCACCTGGATCATGGGAATAAGGGAAAGTGAAGGACAACTCTGTGAAATTCCTGGGCTAAAAGAAAAGTAGGGAAGAAGGGCAGGTGAAGGACAATTTTGCACAATTCTTGGGCTGATTGCAGAGCGGGGGAGAAGGGCAAGTGAAGGACAGCTCTGCACAATTTTTGGGTTGATTTCAGAGAAGGGAAGAAGGGTAGGTGAAGGATAGCTCTATGCAATTTTGGAGATCAGTACAGTCCTAGGTCACAACTCAAGTCATTTCTCTGGTTGACCAACATAAGGCTTGATGGGAGATCTCGTGGGAAGCACAGAGTAGATCAGGTTCTGGGAAAACTTATGCGCAATTATGGTAGACAGTTAGTTGTATCATTTCTAGAATTTCACAGTGCAGGTTGCCCGAAGGACAACCTCAAGCTCTGTGTAGTTTCGGGCAGCAATGCAAGATTACTGAGATCGGGTCTCGTTGACGGAGGGTTGTTCGGTCGACAGATTTTCAGGAAAATTGATTAAGTGTGAAAGCAAGTGTACTTGTGCATACATGACAATGCGATCACACACTGACTCAATGACAAGACACCTCAAACCAACAAGACAACATGTGCTCAGTGAGACTGAATCAAAGGTTAAGAGAGATAAGTGCGACAGTTGAAATATGCCTTCGAATGACTATGACGACACTTGTGCGACAATGTTTACAACTTTGTGTGTGAGTTCAACCGATGTCGACAAAGCGAAAACAATTCATACACACAAAGATAAACCTTTAAAAATGCTAGAACAAACTCGCAAGCATGACATAGCGATCAACATGAGAAAAGACGACCGATTGTCGATCAAGCAAAAGGGGTGGGATGAGCTTGAGTGTTTGCGAACATCAAGGGGAAAAACTAAGGAAGGCCTCGAAATTTGGATGCAGGCCAAAATTTTGGAGGGTGTTGTAGCCACTACAACACTTGGCGACACACTGGTTGAATACCAGGTTCTCTGTTTCGATTCATTTGCAGCATAGGGCCTTGGCCTTTCAGGAATTATTGATTCATTGTGCAGGTTACTATGGCTTCCCCACTTACTCCATGGACAAACATGGTTCACCTTGTTCCAAATCAGTCAAACACAACAAAATTTTCAGCTAGATCACAATGTTTCAAAATCGGGAAGGGTAGTTTGGTTCGCGAGCTTAAGATTTACAGAGTATAAGTTTTCATCTCTGGCGTTGCTTCACTACTAGCAAGCATGGACAATACCCGACAGAGTCACACAGGAACAAAAGCATTGCTCCATTGCCAGCAAGCCTGGCCAATACTTTGGTAGAGTTGCCTGCTACACCCCCCCGCATAGGAAGCCTTTCTCTTCTTTCGCCTTTGTATTTTTTTGAAAGAGGAATGTGCATAGGAACTTATTTATTTTTGGTGCGAAAGAGGGATCTCGACTTATTGAGAGCAGAAGAGGTTGTTCCTTCATGAAGCATGTAAGACCTCTAAGTTATGTTTTCTCATTTAGTTTTTTCCCCTTCTCCATTTCTACTAGTTGGATTAGGCTTGAACACATAGAGCAGAGGCTGAATATAGGCATGGGGTTTCCCAGTTTCGACTCAAGTTCATGGTTTGACCAGAGCTTCCCTTACAGATGGATCATATTTTCCATTAAGGCTTCATCGGCCAAAAGTTATAACCAAGCACAGAGAAGACAGACACATGATTGGCCAAGTGCTGCAGTGTCACAAGACTCTTTAAACTCAGCCACATACTTATTCAAAATCTAGAACATAGTATAGGACAACACTTATTTGCGTGGTGAAAACAAAAGGAAAACTCAACACGAAAGGGAAAAACAAGACAAGGAAATGAGTACAAAACAAGTAAACAAAACTAGAAGACAAGAAGGCAAAATGACTAAAGCAAACATAATGAAAATAAGAAAACCATGATGGACTATGAGTGTAAGACAAGTGAAAGGAAGGAAAAATAAGATGCAACTAATCATACTCCTATCCTAACATCTAAACAATCGGGATTACGTGACATGAAATTTCCAGTGAAGCCACCGTAGTCATTCCCGACCTGCAACCATAAAGATACAAGCGATTAAAACAAATAACAAACACAAAATACAAAAGCTTGAAATTCTTGCACATGGAAAGGAAGGTCTTGCTTGTGGGAAAAAAATTGTGTCACGACCACACAATACACATGCTTACCTTTTCGATGGATACTATTATTCAACAAACCTCGGAAGCCTCTTGCGAGTGTGGGTTCAATCTGTAAGAGCTTCTTAGCGAGTGTGAGGAAGGATTGAAGCTTGTTGCCTGCAACATGGCTCACCAAGTAAGATTGTTCAAGCCATTGAGAGATTAGATTGTGAAATTCATAATGGTTGTTTGGAAGGTCTTGTGTCGTATGAAAATATGGATTTCTAATTGGAGAGACAAAATCACGATGGGAATCTTGTACAAAAAAATAAATCTGATCATTCTCATCAGTCATGCCAAGAAAGTGAGAACCTTGCATAACCATCAGTGCAGGCTGAAGTGTCTCACCCGCTTGACAGAAATCTAAGGAGAAAGATACTAAAAAATGAAGATCAAAGAGCACGAAGTAACTGTCATCGAATGTACTGTTTGGAAAATGATAAGTTTCATGACAGTCACCTGAGATGGGGAAATGATCAGATGAGTTTGTTGAGACAATGAATTTCTAGTTTGTAATGAAAAAAGAAAAATTCATCTTGACGATATTGGGAATGCGCTGAAAAATGGAACCAAGTTCGTTGTGAGCTAGACATGACAGACCACCCCCCTTCAACTGGTGAAAAATTGCACAAACATCATGGTCATTACAGGAACATAAAAGGGATGCCAGCACTGTGAATGCGTGAAACCAGTTGGGGCATGGTGAAATAAAAGGAACTTGATTCACGTGACAGCTTGTGCGCTGATCATCACACAGGGGAATTGTTGGTGTGATGAGAGAGCAGATTTTAATTACAAGATTCACAAGGAGACCAAGGAGCTAATCATGAGATGAAAAATCTAATAAGTATGATTGCAGGCAAAGACAATATTTGAGAGGGTCAACTTCATTATTCCCTAATTTCATGAGGGACAGACATTCCCATACTGAGTTTGATGCAAGAGATGTGCATGAAGATGGATGCGCTGTGATAGATTTGTGAATTCAGTCATAAGTGAAATTTTGAAAATTTGAGAGATCACATCTGGAATACCAAACATTTGTTACACATGAACTCATATCGATTGCAACCATGCAGATAGATGGATTGTTCGTGAGAAACCAAATATGATTGGGTTCTGGGATCTTACCAGAGTTGCGAGGTCCTGACATAACCATTAACAGACGTTGAAGTGCCTCGACTCCCTGACATGTCCTAGAACTTTCCAGAATTACAGAATTATATTTTGAAGCTTGAACCAGATCGTGCATGGCTTAAGGATGGCTACTGTTTCTGATTTCAAAATTGCTCTCAGGATGGCAACCATCTCTGTTAGAAGTTGCACTAGATTTTTTAGCTTCAACAAGCTGACTTGAAGAGTTGTCTTCATGCAAGAGAAGAGATGACGAGGAATGGGAAGTACACTATATGATTAAACTGTTTTCAACTTCATCATGGAAAGCCTCAATGCCTTGTGTCAATTAAGGAGATAACTCATTAGATGAAGAAGTGAGAGAACATGGAGTATCTCCGATGCATGTGGATGCATTGTGAATGGTAGGACACACAGGCAAGTGAGGTGAAGAGGAAGTTTTGATATGAACGTCTTCTTTGACCAGAGGAAATTCTAGATCTGAGTTAGAGTATTCATGATAAAACAAAAGATCACATGATGTGCTTGGGTGTTCGTCACGACATATGGAAGCATGGGAGTGATGACTTCCCAAGACTGGTGGTTGATCGAAAGAATTAATTATACAAGATGTTTCACTGAGATTAGCAGATTGAGAATTGTTAGAGAATGGAATCCCATTGTTTTGATGCAAACAATTTTGAATCAGAGAGGGGGAATTGATAGTGTCCTCACCTTTCTGCTCCTCTGCCGGTGTAATGTGACCGTCTTGCACCTAATCACAATTTGAGCTAGCAACTTGAGAATCAAGAGAATGCATACAACTGACTGGTGTAACAGATTGAGCAAGCGAGTCATGGTATAGGGAGTCATGGCTTGTGAATGATGGACGATGGTAGAGAGGTAGATCAACTTCAAGACTTTAGTTGTGAATGGTGATGTCCTCTTGTGGAATGGAGGAGTGAGTCTTGGTTGTAGGCTTTCTGAGCCAGTTTGGAACTTCCTCCATGGAAGTAGGAGACATATGAGAAGATAGGTTAGGGGAATACTACGTAGATTCCTTAGCTTTGCAATCACCGCAAGGGGGCACCCACAACGGAACCAAAAAAGGAGGAGGACAAAGAACAAACGGGGTGTTTGGCTCCTCCTCTACAATCTGAGGTGCCTCATGATCCACAAGTGTTGGGGAAGTAGAAAAATCAAGAGGTTCAGGTTCACTGTATGAAGAGGTATGAACCAAGGGCTTGAACTCTTGTTTCAAGAAACCCAGTTCAAATTTTCTTCTCGAATTTCATAGAAAAGGTGAAGAAATCAATCAGAAAATTTCTCAACTAATTCATTAGGCTCCATTCTTAATAGGTTGATTCTTCTACAAACATCTTGGTAGTTATACTTACCAAAGGCTTGATGGAGCTCATTGAGGAAAGGGAGAAGGGAATAGATGGAAGCAAGTGGGAAGGTATGACACCACTGATTAACACAACCTTCAAGGGTGAGGAAGAAAAGAACACAAGAAGACTCTTCATTATCAATTTCATAAGGTTGGTAAAATTGAAGAAAATCAGAAATGTGCTTGGATATGGACGTTCTGTTCTCACGATCAAACTTTAACTAGGACAAGTGAATGAGAATCTCATCGGGAAGTGAAATTTGATCAAGGGAAAAATTGGAGATACACCCCGGGAGAACGATTGGTGTAAGAGCCATTTTAGATAAGAGATTCAAACCAGATGCAACAGGCTCATCTTGTCATCTGACCCTCCTTCTAGCACCATTTTGTTGACGGTGCTGGACTCACCAACAAAGGGGATCTCCCTGGTATGAAGTTCCAACTAGACCTGACACCGTTTGGTGTAGGAGTCCCATCTAGTACGATGGCCCAGTTACCATTATCTTATAGATTTTCTGTAGCTCTTGCTGTTCAACACAAGTGTTATGCTTGTAACTTCAAGAAAGCGAGGTGAGTATGCCTATTGAGTGAGTAATGTAACTCTGTATCTGTGTTCTCTTACTATCAAAAGGGGGAAGTAAATTGAGTCTCTTGATGAGAGGGAATATTCCCAACCCAGCAAGAAACACGAACAACAACAAGGGTCTATCCAGCATCTAGCAGAATAGTCCATAGTGGATGTGACAGTCATGAAAACCAAAGTTCAAGTGAAAACACGTACACCGTCTAGCGAAGTAGTCCACATAGGGGTGATGGTATTTAAAATCAAGACAACACAAAGATGGTATGTCTAATATCCAACAGAGTAGTCCACATGGACGTGACAATAGTGATAAACAATACAACACATATTCAACAATATGAGTAATAAAATAACCAAAGTAGTTCAACTATCTTAGTATAGGTTAAGAAAACATGCATTATAAACGTTTAAAGAATAGTCTTACAAATAGATACAAAACATGCGTGAAAACGTGTTGGCCTGAGATAGGCTTTTGACTTAAGAAAAATATCCAAGACACATGTGTACACCATACATCACCAGTCCCAGTAGTGCCATGTTGGAACCACTACTCGCTCCTCAAAGAACAAACTAAAAACTCTCAAGTCTATGTGGGAGGAGCCAAGGTGAAAATTCCTTTGCTCATACAATGAGGGGGTATATATAGCCAAGGGGGAATAAATGACCCTTGCGACTCTTTTCCTTCCCTCATGAACTTTTGACTTACTATGAATTTTTGACTTTACATGACTCTTCAACTTCATATGCGGGTCTCTTGGACTTCCACTTTACATTACATTGATTGCAACACATATGGCCCATAGTAGTGATGTGGCTGAGACAACTCATGACACAACTCGACATGACACTGTTGACATGTACTGGATGAATGTGGTTTTCGTGTCTAGCTGCTATGTGGCTGAGTGATGGTATGCTTTCAGTGTAACATTTCTTCACCTCCGCATGGTAAAGTGCGTAGGTTTTTCGATGGTCTTTGCCTTTGCTTGATGGTGCATGTGTATGTGTCCCTTTTGCTCGCTTGCGCGACGTGCTTCATGTGTTTGTTCCACTGTGAGAAAGTCTTCTAGCATGCGCTCCTTCTCCATCCCTTTCATTGTCATGCCATGTTTCATCGATGTACCAGTTCCTGCAATCACTCATGACAAGATGACATCAAATCCAAAAATCTCCTCGTCTAACATGATGCATTATTTTTTGTTTTGGTGCAGGTGATTAGGAGAGGGACAAGGCACTGAAACTATGAAAATGACAACACAGGATGGGATGCGAGGCTCCATATCACTGTCGGAAAAAATTGCATGGATTTCATTAGGGGGCAGATTTTCACAATCTGGGACAACAGTGACAATTGCAGGGCAAAACCCAGCTGGGAGGCAGAATTGTGCATTTTCGGGGAGGAAGGCTAGGCGGGGTGTAGGGGAACTATTGGGCCAATCTACACAAATTTCAAGGAGAACACTGGGTAGTTCATTCGACTGGGATTTGCATAATTTCTCCGGGGAAGACAGTGCGGGCAGTAGGAGGCACTGGCAGAAAAATCTGTGCAGTTTTCCAGAGGAGGACAAGATCGGGCTACAAGAGCTACTAGTAAAAATTGTGCAATCCTAGGAGACAGTCCGGGCCTAGACATAAATATGCAATGTATGGGCTGATTGCAGAGTGGGGAAGAAGGGTCGGTGACAACCAAATCTATGTAATTTTCTGAGTGAGAGTAGAGCAAGCCAACAAGGAAGCTTTCCAGAGAGTTTTGAGTAGTTTTTGGGCTAATTACAGAGCGGGGAAGAAGGGAAAGTGAAGGACAACTCTACGCAATTCCTGGTCTAATTGTAAAGTAAGGGAGAAGGGTAGGTGAAGGACAACTCTATGCAATTCCTGGGCTGATTGCAGAGCGAGGGAGAAGGGAAGGTGAAGGACAACTCTGCACAATTCTTGGGTTGATTCAAGGGTGCAGAATAAGGGCAGGTGAAGGAACACTCTGTGCAATTTTAGAGATCAGTATAGCCCTGGGTCACAACTCAAGCCATTTCTCCGGTTGACTAGCAAAAGGTTTGATGGGATACCTTGTGGGAAGCATAGACTGGATCGGGTTCTAGGACAACTTCTATGTAGTTCTGGGAGACAATCAGCTCACTCATTTCCAGAATTGTGTAGTGCAGGCTGCCCAAAGGACAATCTCAAGCTCTGTGCAGCTCTGGGCAAGCAAGTTCACGGAGATCGGGTCCAGTCGACGGAGGGTTGTCCGGTCGATATATTTTCGGGAAAATTGACTAAGTGTGAAAGCAAGCGTACTTGTGCATACATGACAATGTGATCACACACTTAGCACGGCTAGACGAAAAGACACCTCAAACCAACAAGACAACATGCACTCTGTGAGACTGACTCAAAGGTTAAGGGCAACAAGTGCGAGAGTTGAAATATGTGATGACACTTGTGCGATAATGTTTACAACTTTGTGTGAGAGTGTGATCGATGTCAATAGAGCGAAAAAACTCATGCACACAAAGATAAATCTTCAAAAATGCCAGAAAAAACTCACAAGAATGACATAGTGATTAACATGCCAAAAGACGACCAGTGGTCAATCAAGCAAAAGGGGTGGAAAAAATCAACAAGATCTCATGGGATGAGCCCAAGTGTTTGCGACCATCAAGGGGAAAAACCAAGGAAGGCTTCGAAATTTGGATGCAGGAAATTTTTTTGGAGGGTTTGAAACCACTACAAAACAATGATAAAAAGGTGTTTGAGAAATAAATAACAAATTTTGATCAGTTCTCAGCTTTGACAACTTTAATTTTTCTAGTGAAGAAATAAACTCCAAGAGAGAGAACAAGCAAGGGAGCAAGGAAGTAAGGAAGAAAGGGAGCACACAAGGAAGTTTGGAAAATAGCAAGTAAGCACAGAAAATAGTTGTGAATTTATAGGTAACAATGTGCATGTGTGATTTAACATGTTGGGATTTGATGCATGGTCTATGCATTGGTTTATTGTTTATGTTTGTTATCATTGGCATGGGATTTTCCTAGATTGACAATGATGTACATCCTTGCCTTTTCCATTTCCTGGATAGCCATGATGTATTGGGTCCTCTGTTTTGGTTAAGCTTTGGATTCCCGATAGATTTTGGATCCTGGTTGAGGTGGTCTCAGGAAAATTCCCAAGGGTTGAGGGTGGAGATGGTTTTATCTTGGAACTCTTGACAAGTGGGTGGAGATAAGAAAATTCCTCTAGGTATGGTGAAGAAAGTCTAAAGCATCCAATCTTATTTGGTTTTGGTTATTTATGGACTAGTTTAGGTGAAATCACTGTGGTTGAGAGTTTAGGTGGTTTAATGTCTGGAATTCTCGGTTGGTTCTATTTTGGTTTATCCCATGTGATCCCACATTTATGCTTGGAATATGGCACGAGGGTTATTGGCTGAAACAAAGATTTGGTTCAACCCAATTTTTGGTTGAGTGGTATGTGGGAGTCCCTAACTTGGTTGGCAGTTGCATATGTTACTATGTATTGATTCTTACTAAGATTCATGAGCACAAGTTTTGATTTTATGTATGACTTTATGACTAGTTTTTCATGGTTCTATTATGGTTAAATGCTGGTTACATGCATGGTATGTTTCTCGTTATATGATGTGCTCTTGTTATGGTTCTATTCCATGGTTTGAAAGGCTCTTGGTTATATATTTGGATGCATGAGATAATATGTGTTTTTACAGCTAGAAAGAGAAGGAAACAAGCCTTCTTGATGATTCTTTGATGAAACTAAGGATATAATGAACATATATGCATTCATGACATGTAGGTGTTATGTTTACCAAGTGTTTGTAGAAATGATAATCATGTGTTTTCCAAGTTTGGAGTAGCAGTAGAGCCTAGAATTAAGTATACAGACAGACATACCTTATTGATAGGATTTCGGAAGGTTCTGGGTAGATCTGGGCAGTTGGCCTGAAGACTAGCCCAAAAATCCAGAACAAGGCTTCTGGACGCACCCTCTTAACTAGAGAATTTCGGCTATAGCCGCATGGAGGGAAGATTATGAGTGCAACTGAAATTGATCCAGGTGGATATTGGTGCCCACCTTCCTATTCAATTTGGACCCCTAACATCGTTTCTTTTAGTTTTGTTAATTGTAGCACAATTTACTTATTTTGGCATGTTTTAGGGACCTCAAATTTCGAAGCCGTTTTGAGGCCCTAAATGACGTTTTTTGTTGGAATTAGGCAAACATAAGATTATGATAGGGTTTTTAGTTGAAATTTGTATTCCTCAAATGGATATTTCTAATGAGGTATTGTACGCATCAAACGGAGATCGTATGCCAACGTTATGACCTTGGGAAGTTGATGTACCAATTTACCCCTACGGGGCTGACAAACTTTTGGCGCTTCATCTCCCAGGGTGAGGTTTTTTGATGTTTATGGTTTTACATTGTTTCTTAATAATAAATAGGCATTTGATCCTCATTATAACATAGTTTAGAAGGCATGTAGCCGCCACATCTCTTCTCATAGATAAGTCACCATCACCCGAACTAATTTATTTCCATTATGCATGTAAACAATTTTTAGTACTTTGTTATTAATAATTGAATGTAGCTCTATGTTTATGTTTATATCTGTATTTCATTTCATTCCTTGATAAATCTAGATTAGGAGCCTTCTGGCTGCATGCACTGGCTTGCATCAATGCGAATGGGAGGCAGAGTGTGTGAAAAAAGTGATTCCAGTTCAGGGAATGGTCATTAGTGAAATCTATTTGATGTCTAGGTGATCATGTGTCCCTAGAAGGTTGAAATATGTTTCAAGATAATATACCCCACTTCCATAACTAGAACATGGATGTCGAGGCATGTATAGTAACTCTTAGCTCTAGTTTACTCTGGTGAGTTTGTAAAAGAGGGTAAACGTGGGGTGGGGTGCTACATAGTGGTATCATAGCAAGTTTCCTACAATGGACCTCTGGGTTAAAGTAGGTTGTCATGCAGGTTTATAAGTTTGGAATGCATGCATGATGGTTAATTATTTTTATATGCATTGCATTCACATGCACATTAGTCATTTTATTGCTATTGTGGTTATATACGTGATAGATGCTAGTTAATTAGTGTGGTCATATGCACATGCATCAATTATTCATGCATGATAGTTAATTTGTTGTCATATTAATTGTGGTCATATGCATGTTGATTATTATCCTTGTGGTTTCTTGCACGACAATTAAGTTCTTGATATTAATATGTATCATGTTTATTTGGACTAATTTGTGCAGATGTAATAACCTCCCCTGTTGTGGCTCAACCTGGCAGGAAGAGTGACATTGATTAAATCACTTCTCTTGACCTTGCCTATATATCAGTATGCAATCATTATGGCTTTGGCAAGTTCCCACAAGAAAATGGAACTGATAATAAGAAGCTTCCTCTGGCAAGGAGGAAAATAAGATAATAAAAAATTTAGCCTTGTTAGATGGGAGCAAGTTACACTTCCCTATGAAAAAGGAGGTATAGCAATACACCTACCAGGACTAATGAACATTGCCCTAGGGACAAAAATTATCTAGAGAATGATAAATGGGAACGATCATTGGTGGGAAAAATTTCTAACAATGAAATACTTAAACTGTCATAGAACAAAGCTGCTCACTGATACTATTCTAGACAGGCCATGCACCCAAATCTGGAAATTGGTTAAAAGGATAATTCCTCTTATTAGAGATCAAATATCCAAAAATCCAGGGAATGGAAAAATAATTTCTATCTGGGAGGATAGAATAATGGCGAAAAGCCCCTTAAATTAGCAACAAAATTTAAGAGGACTCCAGAGATGGATGGAAGAGCAAAGTTTTAACACTCTTTATTCTATTTCGGATTGAGATCAGAATAACTGGGTAAGATGGAAAATGCTAGCTACTCCACCAAGACTAAAAAGTAAGTGGGAAATTTTAAAAGTTCATCTGGCAGGGGCCGCGCCCATCAACAAAGAAGAGTAGGATGACTTTGTTTGGGACCCAAATGGAGGGGATTACAAAGTGAAATCAGGGTACAACCTCCTCCAAAAACTTCACAATCAAAATGATTGGAGTCTATGGAAGGCAGCTTGGAAATCAGAGAATTTGTCCAAAATTAAAGTCTTCACCGGGACCCTTCTCAAAGGAAAAATTCTTACCTATGAAAATTAAAAAAAAATGAATACAAGGGCCCTCAAAATGTGTCATGTGTCAAAAGGAGGAAGAAACAATCCAGCACCTCTTCATAAACTGTATGGTGGCGAGAGAGTGCTGGAATAAGGAAACAAGTCCTTTGGAAATAAACATAAATCCAGTAATTCAGTTGACAAATCTTCATAAAAAATGGGATAAAAGCTACCCATATACAAAAAAATGGCAACAATAAATAGGATATGGAAATGTATCCCTTCAATCCTATGTTGGCAAATTTGGTTAGCCCAAAACAAATGCATTTTCAAAGAACAAAAGCCAAATCTAGGCAAGATCCTAACAAAAACTTGGAGCCAAGTTGCAGAGATAATAAGTACAAATGGAATCTCAAAAATGGACCAGAAGAATTTACAACAAGAAGAGAAAGACTGTTACGGCAAAGCAATGTTAGAAAACAAAGAAAAAGCAGAAGCTATAGCAAAAAATAAAGAATTTCACATAAACAAGAAATGGAAATTAAGATTGGAGGATAAAGAATTTACAGAATGGATAAAATAACAGAAGAGACACATTCTTTTTTTTTACGAAGCTGCAAAAAATAACCCAGGTAAAGCAGGGGCAAGCAGAGTTATACTAGATCCAAATGGAAACAAAATAATAACCTATGAATGGAGCCTGGGAGAAATGACAAACAACAGGGCTGAAGCATACAACCTTCTCCTAGGCACAAGGCTTTTAAACAAAAATTCATTCAAGGACCCTATAATAATAGGGGACTCAACTATCATAATAGCCACTTTGGATGCCAAAAGGGACTTCAAAAGCATAGCCATCAACAAAATCTATCAAAGGATCAGAACAAGTTTTGAAAGTTTGGGAAATATAACCTTAAAGCACGTCGTGAGAAACCAAAATAAGGACACTGATAGCCATGCCAACAAAGCAATTGACAAACAAGTTGGGATTGTCAAAGGGAATAATGAAGTTTATGTAGAAAGTATCCCTTGACCCCCTCACCCAGTATGAGGATCGAGAAAGTATACCATGATCCACATGCACCTGCGCAGGTTCCCAGGTGACCCGAGACTATTTGGCAATCAACAACAGCAGGTGTCTCCTCAACGGAGACCATTAAACCAGGACCAGAAACCACGAATCAATGAAGAAATGCTGCAAAGTAAGAGTGAGGAGACAAAGGAAGATTCTTCGTACACGTACCGTTGGATCTCGGAGATCAATGGTCAAGGATTGAATTTAATTGCAGTGGAAGAGGATTTTGGAAATACCATCGCATCCATCGATGGTGGCAGATCTACGGCCATCAGGCACTATCTTGCTCGAGAGTTAGTCAAAGAGAAAAGGTGGGATTTTAAGTAGGATTGGTATTTTGGGCAGAGCTTAAGTGGTAAGTGGTTTCAGGAGGGAACCACCAGATTCCACTCACTGATGGACACATAGCAAGTGGGTGGGGTGAGAACACCACTTTATCGGGTGGGTATTCTCCGCATGATTTTCCCACCTGAAATCCCTGCCAGCCGTTGGATCTATCGCGAGTGGATTGATGGTGGCAGTGTGACGTGAAAGTTGTTTGATCAGTCAGATCTGATGGAGAATTTTCAACGGTGGAGATCAAACCTAATAAAGGTAAGCTTTGAAAATCGTGCTAAGGCTTCGGAAAAGTGGAAATTCCCGTGTTTTTGTGTATTTTTTGACTTTTTGAGGATAATGGTTTTTGGTTATATCCACCTTTTCCAAAGATAAGTGTGGGTTTGGTCTCTGCGCGAGGCTTAAGGAGTACAAGTAATTTTTTGGAAAGTTATACCACAGCTCAGATCCACGTCACCAACACTTTAGTTTTGAAGTTTTTGGTTTCTAGGCGACTCCCCAGTTGCGCATTACTTTTGAACCTGCCCTCCCCTGATTGTACAAGGAACTAGTTTGCTTTCCTTTATTTTTTATTTTTTGCAATATATAAAAAGTAACTGACTGTGTTAAAAGAAAATAACCTCCCCTAAGATACATTGAGGTATGCTTTTGATTATGTCTTCTATTGCAGTATTTAACATGGTATGTTTGCAGGACAATAGAAGACTAGGTATGAAGAGAATAATAGTTGAGTACAATTCATATGACTCTCCGTACAGGCCGGAAGAGACACTGGTGGGATGGGAGAGATCAATTGAGTAGCAAGGAGAGGGAGAAACTCTTGATCTAGTAGATACATTGAAAGTCATGAAGATTGAGATCATAAATTGCAAGCTAGATAATGAGAGGTTGAATGAGGCACAAGAAAAGAAAGCTGAGCTTAATGCTATCATACTCCAAAGTATTTCAAATTTGCAAAAGCAAGAAAAATTGGGTATCAGTCATGGGGACATATAGGAAAAAAATACTAATGGTGCAGATAGAAGTAGGTCTCAAAGAAGGTACAGGTTAGACAAGGATGATATGGGGAAGAGTGGAAGAATCTTGGATACACTTGAGAGGAGGGATAACACTCATGGATTTTATTATAGTTCCGCTTCTAGGAGACATCATCACCATCACTGCTAGCATCCTTATAGGAGGAGTGAGAGGGGTAATTTCCAGAAGAGTTTAAGAAAGCCAAACCTCCTACTTTTGATGGTGAGATGACTAAGTCAAAAGATGTAGAAACATGGCTAATTGGGATGAAGAAATTATTTATACTTCATGATTACTCTGAGAATATGAAAGCCAAGATAACTACCTTTGGTCTCAAGGAAAATTTAAATATTTGGTGGGAATATTTAAGCATGTCAGAGGTCTCAGGGAAGAGGAGTTGATGTGGGAAGAATTTGAAGGAATCTTAAGGAAGAAGTACCTATCTGAGAAATATTATGATGGAAAGGCCAAGGAATTATATGAGCTCAAGATGGTTTCCATGACAGATGAATAATATACAACCAAATTTCTAGAATTGTTGAGATATGTGCCATATCTCAAGGATGAGAAAGAAAAGATCCAAAGGTTCATCAACGGATTGCCATTTTCATTCAAAGACTAGATTGAGTTTGATGAGCCGCAGTATTTGGAGGAAGCCATTAGAAAGTTGAAGCATTTCTATGAACAACCAAAGCGTAAGCCTGAGTTCAAGCATGACTGGAAGGGTAATGAGAATAATAAAGGAAAATGGCCTGAGAAGTGAGGAAGTTCTCATGATGTAGGTGATAAGGAAAATATGGCACCTCATAAGAAGTTTAATGCAACTAAGAAAGGATATGGGCCATAGTCTGAGGAGCAGCAGAATAAAGGCAATGGCGTAAACCATTGAAGTGTTGGAACTATGGTGGACAACATTGCAGGAGGGATTGTCCATCATATTAGGGTGTAGACCTCATATCTATAGTTCTTAGGAGGCACAAATAGTTGGGGATGTAGATTAGAGCATTCCCAGGATCTATGCAACAATGGATAACATGCATACATAGCCTCAATGCATCCTACAATGGGATAAGCTCATGCTCTGGAACTAGGGAAGCACTTTGGAGCTGAGGAAGCTACATGGAAAATGGTCGATCATATGTAATCATAATAGCTGGTTTCTAGTTATAATTGAATTTGTAAAGGGAATTGAAATCCCTTGAGAGATGATACATGCATGTGTAGTTGTAGGGAAGTGTGATGGGTACAACTTGGTAAATAAGTTGGTATATTGTTATATTTATTAATGCACTAACGATTGTGTGTTATGATAGTATGATGCAAGGAATTGCATGGCAAAAGAGACTACCATAGATATTGAAGAAGGCATGGGATGAGAATTTATTTATGAACCCTTGGAAGCACTAGGAACTCATGAGGGTTGAGTCATGGTGTGTTTTGAAAGTTTTGTTCTTTTTATGTTTTGTGATTTGTTTATGCTTGATTTGTGGTTTTGACTATGATTAGTGCATGACCATGCCACCTTGTTTATGGTTGCTTGGATTTCTATGTTTTTAGATCTTGTCTTCTTGTTCTTGCCTTTTATGTTTTGAGGGTCTTGGGAATTAGTTGGGGAAACATGAAAGATAATGGAGCTCTGGGAGAGATGAGTGAAACCCAATAGGTAATGTATGACCTAGATGAAGCCTGATGCATGAATAAAGGGTAGCTGAAGGAAAGAATATGACAACTAATTGGGATGGTTGGGTCCATTGGGGTAAATGGATAGTGTCAGGACAATCATGAGAAAGGTAACTAAGAGAGGTAAAGTAAATGGATTTGAGGTAATAGATGCCTTGGATATGTTGGGAAATATTGTTCTCAATGTTGTGCATGCTTTACATGGATAAAGAAAGTTCTCTTAACCTTGACCTTATGAACACTAGTAATTGTGTTTTGATCATGATTATGCTAATATATATATATTGTACGTCAGGGTCATTAGAGATCATTTTTGTGGAAGAATGATTGTCTTATGCAGGTGAATGGCATGAAAAGGTTCTTGGTTTTATGAGGAATCAAGTGGGGAGAGTAGCCCTGGAAGATCTATGATTTTAGTGTCATGTGGATATGAATTTTATATTATGTTTTTATAACTATTCTTATGTTTATGCTATGAATAGGGAAAATAAGGGGATTGGTTCTCAGGTTCCCTAGAAGTTGTGGATTGAGTTAGGATCTACGGAGCCTTGTAATAACTTGGGTTCCTTAGAGGTTGTGGGTTGGATCCATGTAACAAATTGGGTTCCCTGGAGGTTATGGGTTGAAATAGTAGTCCCTGGAGCCCTGGAAAACTTGGGAAGAGACTAATCTTGAGTTAATATCTTGAGAGGCCATTTCTGAAGATTTCCTCATTTATGCTTTGATTTTAGTAGCGTGATCTGTGATTTTAGTAGCGTGATCTGCGACATGCTAGGACATGCATGGATAATTAGAAATACCACAGATATTGGATTTGGATTGTGGATACATGCAGTAAGGCATGGGGAAGACATTAGAGGAAATAATGATTGGTAGAGACAATGTGGTCTTTCGATGTGCAATACTGTTGTTGTGTACATGTTATACATATTGTGTTGTGTACATGTTGTACATGTCGTGTTGTGTACATGTTATACTGTGTCATGTGTATATGAAAGTGTTGTGGTACACCATGCGTAGGTTTACGTGTTGTATAATGTGTTGGAACATGCAGGTATGGGACTACCCGTATTCCCTTGTTTTGGATATCAAGGGAGGAGGTCATGTAGTATTTGGATTTCCTTGTTTTTGATATTGAGGGTAGAGACGATATAGTCTCATGATTCCATTGTTGCTTTGGAAGAGAAGAAAAGAGAAGGCACTGGGTGCTTTTCGGGTTTGGAAACTAATCCAATATGTGTATCTGGTCAAGATAAGAGAAAGCACTGGGTGCTTACTAATATGGAAACCAATTTAGTGTGTGTATGGAAAGGACAAAGACTAAAGGAAAAAGTAAAGAAAAATTTGAAAGATAAGTAACAATATTTTATTTGAGTTTTTAATTTGAAAATTATGAACATAATCTATGACTTTGATTTATGATGGTTGAGTTTGAGCTACCTGGATGTGATATGTTTATACATGATGATTTTATCAAGGAGCTAATTTAAATTCTTGTGATAGGAATTAAACATAATTACAAATGTTGCCTTATTAATGAGCTACCAATGAGGTATGCTTTGAATTTATTACAATTCCTTTTGAGTCTAATGAAAATTATGTGCTTGGTACATGATAGCATGGAAATGCCCAGTTGGGTGGTTGGAACTAGATGGAAGAGTGTTAGCAACAACAACAAAAGGAATTGGAAATGAAATAATATGCAAGTAAAGGACTCTAGTAGCAGGGCCATTGTGGGACATTGGTATCCAATAATATCCATTGATTTCCATAAGCATGCTATGACTGGTATGATGGTTTTGAGGTAGGGGTATGCCTTGGTTTTTGACACCTTCCGATGTGAGGAAACCTTACTAAGGAATGGATCTCCCAAGGGATCGAGATGTAGAAAAGGGGATGCCTGATCTTGGAAGGTAAGAGACTGCATGGAAGGGGGTGATCAGAATTCCCAAGGGACTGGGAAGCAAAGAAGGGAAGGCCAAGGAACATTTTTTTTGGGTCATTAGCATTGTTGGTTGGAATCAGAAGCACATTGGGAGTGTGCCTGGAAATAATAATCCAGTAACTATTCACCGAGAGATCAAGGAGCACAACGCTTGTAGCACTAGACATTGAGGTAGACTTTGATTTTAGTAGTGGGATCTGGACTTCTTGGGAAGGAGGTAGATCCCTGGTACTACCTTGAGGGTGGAGGTGCGAACCTCTAGATTCCCTTGTCGCTGATGTGGGCATCATATCGTTTTATTTGCTGGTTAGAGAATATGTGCATATGTATATATGTGTACATTATTGTAAATATTGTATTGAGTTGTGTTTATAAAGCTCCATAAACAATATGTTTATTTTCTATTTGAAGCAAATGTGCATAAGTATATATGTGTTTGTCATTGTAAATACTACATCAAGTTGGGTTTATAAAGCTCCACAAGTAGTATGGTTGTCATGTTTCAACAAATGTCATTGTAAATATTGCATCGAGTTGCGTTTAAAAATCTCCATAAGAATAATGTTTTTCTAGTAATAAGTGTCATAGAACACCGAGGATGATGTTCCCCCAAGGGGGAGGGGTTTGTAACAAACTTGATTTATGTTTCCATGTAAAAGGAAAAAATCAACCAAGGTCATGGGACACGTATTTCAAGATGAATGGAGGGAAAAACATCAGATTGGTGGTCCTAGTGGTTAATTAATGGCTATGGAAATTAGCATTGGCATTGGCAAAAGGAAAAAGGAAATAAATGGAAATTTAATATAAGAAATAAAGGAAAATAGGAGAAAAGGAAGATTAAGAGACAAGAATATACATGCAAGGGAAAATTGAGAGAAAATAAAGGAAAATGAAAAAAAAAAGAGGAAAAGCAAAGGAAGAGACACCAAACATCAATGACAGAAAGGTAAATGAGAAATGGTTGATAGTTTTTGATAAGTTTTAAGCTTTGAAAACTTTACTTTTTCTAAGGAAGAAATCAAACTCCAATAGAGAGAACAAGCTAGGGAGGAAGCAAGCAAGGAAAGCAAGGGGGCGCACGTGGAAGTTTGGACAACAACAAGTAAGGGTAGAAAATAATTGTGGATTTGCAGGTAACAATGTGCATGTGTGATTTAGTATGCTGGGATTTGATGCATGGTCTATGCATTGGTTTATTGTTTATGTTTGCTGTCATTGGCATGGGATTTTCCTAGATTGACAATGATGTACAACCTTTCCTTTTCCATTTCCTGGATAGCCATGATGTAGTGGGTTCCCTATTTTGGTTAAGATTTGGATTGCTAGTAGATTTTGGATCCTGGTTGAGGTGGTCTTAGGAAAATTCCCAAGGGTTGAGGGTGGAGATTGCTTTCTCCTGGAACTCTTGACAGGTGGGTGGAGACAGGAAAATTCCTCTGGGTATGGTGAAGAAAGTCTGAGGCATCCAAGCTTGTTTGGTTTTGGTGATTTCTGGACTAGTTTAGGTGAAATCACTATGGTTGAGGGTTGGGGTGGTTTAACCTCTAGAAGCCCGAGTTGGTTCTATTTAATTTTATCCCATGTGATCCCACATTTGTGCTTGGAATATAGCATGGGTTGATTGGCTAAAAGAGTGATTTGGTTCAACACAATCTATGGTCAGGTGGTATGTGGAAGTCCCTAACTTGGTTGGAATTTGCATACGTTATTATGTGTTGATTCTTATTGAGATTCATGAGCACAAGTTTTGATTTTATGTATGACTTTATGACCGGTTTTTCATGGTTATATTCTGGTTAAATGCTAGTTACATGCATGATATATTTCTCATTATATGATGTGCTCTTGTTATGGTTCTATTCCATGGTTTGACAATTTATTGGTTATATATTTGAATGCATGAGCTAATATGTGTTGTTGCATCTATCAAGAGAGGGAAGTAAGCCTTATTAACATTTCTCTAATGAAACTAAGGATACAATGAACATATATGCATTAATGACATGTAAGTGTTATGTTTACCAAGTGTTTGAAGAAATGAACATCATGTATTTGCTAAGTTTGGAGCAGAAGTAGAGCTTGAAATTAAGTATACAGACACACAAAACTTGTTGATAGAGTTCTATAAGGTTCTGGGAAGATCTGGGTAGTTGTCCTGAAGACTAACACAAAAATCAGGACTAGACCAAAAATCTAGAATAGGGCTTTTAGCCACACCCTCTTAACTAGAAAATTTCAGCTATTGTTGCATGGAGGGAAGCTTATGAGTGTGGTTGGATCCTTCTGGTTGCATGCACTAGCTTGCTTGAGTGCAACTGGGAGGCAGAGTGGGTGAAAAATGTGGTTCCGACTCAGGGAATGGTTACCAATGCAATTCGTTTGATGTCTCGGTGATCATGTGTCCCTGGAAGTTTGCAATAAGTTTCAGGATAGTATACCCCACTTCCATAACTAGAACTTGGATTTCAAGTCATGTATAATAAATTTGAGCTCATTTTTACCCTGGTGAGTTTGTATATGTGGGAAAATATGGGGTGGGGTGGTACATAAGTGGTTTGGTATTTGTTGTTGGAAACATTAACGGGGAAACCCTTGAATGAATATCCATGTCAAAGTGAGTTTTGGAAATTGAAAGGCATGTGTTTGAAATATAATTTTTGGATCAAATCATTATCTTGATAACTAATATGGATGGAGTCAGAAAGAGCCACCAAAATATCCATATAAACATAGATTTGGGCATAAGAGGTATATTTACTAGTTTTGTTGACCTCCAATTTTGATATATGAGGCAATGAATTTTTTGATTCCCATGATTTTTCTTCATCCCATATTTATTGAGGTAACGAAACATGAAAATCAAAATAAGGGCTTAAGCACAATCTTCCTTATTTGCACTTAATTTGTGTATCTAGTAGTGGCGATGTAAGGTTGTAGATTGAATAAATAAAGGTCATTTTTAAACATCCTTTCTCTATCTTCAGTGCTTGTGAAAAGAGCTAAGAAGAAACCCTTATATTTGAATTTGAGGTCCTACAGATCCTTTGGGATTTTAGTGAATGATTATTCACCATGATGTATTCTTTTTAAAGAATTAAATACCCACATATTTACTTATTACAACACGATCCTACATATATTAACTAAAGAAACTATATAATTAAATGATTGATGAACACCAATAGCTATAATTCATAATTTCTAAAAAAACTCTTTAATTATTACCTTTTATATTACAACAAATATACATATATTTTAAAAAAATATTTTAAAATTTAATAAAATTAAAATAATAAATAAACAACTATTTTTTTTGTTGAAATTTTCTTGTATATATAAATAAATATTTTATTAATAAAAATTATAATTTAAAATTTTAAAAATCAATTAAAACCCTTTCAACACAATTATAATTTAAAATTTAAATGATGAATCAAAACCTTCCACCGAAAAATGGTAGAAGAAGTGAAATCCCATGGCCCCTCTGTTCCACATAACTCATGGATACCATGTCAAATGGTTTTGTAAGGAATGATGATGATGGCCACATGTAGCAGAGTTGGTGATGCATTTTGGATGGTGATCGCTAATATTAAGGAACATGGATATGATATTAAACATAAGCGTTTATGCCTTGGTAGAACACTCTACCAAAGCAAAAAATCATATTTTTTTTGGAGGATACTAAAGTCCTGACCAAAGAGAATCATTACAACAAGCATCATATAAGAGAGGCTCTAGAAATTTTTAAAAACCCTGATAACCTTAATAGGGATGAGAGCATTGAAATTAGTGGAACTTGACTTCCCTTGGTCAAACAAGTTAGATCATCTAGGATCTATTTTTTGTTTTCCCCCTCCCCTCCCATTCTTTCTGTCTTCCTTCCTCCTCCTCCCCATTTTTTACCTTCCCTTGTGTTTCTTGGTTCCTCCTCTTTTCTTCCCTTCCTTTAATTTTGCCTCTTTAGTTTCCTTCCCCCCCTCTCTTTCCATGTACTCTCCTTGCTTCTCTCTTTGCCTCTCTCCATATTTATTTCACTCCCCCTTTGTTAAAATATGAAATTGCGGTCAAATTCCACCTTAGACAACTCATTTTATGGAGATAATTATTTCCTTGAATTCCTCTTTTCGAGAGGATCAAAATAGACCTAAAGATCACTCAAAATAGATAAGGGAAAGTATATTTATGAAGAAAAGGCCACATGTACATATTTGATAAGTTCGACCCTAAAGCAAAGTGGAAACCCTTGGAAGGCTATAAATATAAGTGACCTATACCTCATTTGGACATCATCATGAGACACTCTTCTATCTTGGTTTTTTTCTTGCACTGGTTCGAGGCTCATCCGCAGAGGAACAAGTTCACTCTTAGATGAAATCGCAGGGTCCGAAGCTTGCATTTTTGTTTTGGGTTTTGGGCCTCAGTTGCATGCACAAGACAAATAGATCTCAATTGGATACACTCACTACTAGGCTCATCTGTATGACCAAAGCATCCCAATCACATGCATAGCACATCCTCCATGCGACCGATATCTAGGGTTTCATAATCTTAGTTGCAGACTGTAGTTGATCGCTTGTAGGATCTAGAGAGCGACTAGAAGCTTCCTAGTCACATGCATGACTCCTCCTCCATGCAATCGAGACTTAAATGATATAATTTAAGTTGTATAAAGATTTCGCTTAGTGACCACAGTGTTTGACAGTTGACCGCAGATAGTGATAGTTCATTACAAGCTTCAAAATCAAAATTTTGAGTATAAGAATTGTTGGGTTCATTTCATGGTTATTTTGTAGTTTTATTTGCTGAATAGTTGTATGGATAAATATATGGATCCTTGTACTCTCTTTTGTTGAATCATTTGATGACAATTTAATAAGAAGAATAATTTTAAAGGGTTTTCCCCATAGTGGCTTTTTCCTTGGTGTCCCTATATGTGAATGATTTTCTTCTATTGTTCCTTTATGTTCCACTGCATTGATGATGATGATATTGTTCTTTCTATATAATTGTATATGCTGCTAAATAATGATGTAAATATGAACAATGTTATGGTGTCATGGGGTGAAAATAATATGGAAATGATAAAATGCAATTATCAAAGCAAAGAACAATATATCCCTAAGAAAAATTAACATGGTATCAGAGTTGGGTTGAAGAAAAGTCATGGAGATCACCCCTATGATGACACCATTGATGGATACAAGAATAAGATGGTGGAGGCCTAAAATAATTTTAGGGTTTGAATAAAACCTTTGGTAATTTGTGCATTAGGGTTTGATGGATATAATGAGGTTAAGGTTTGTAAGAAACCCTGGTTTATGGCAAAGATACGAGATATGAAATTTGGAAACCCAATCATGGTCAATGTGAAGATGTTCAAGTACTTGTATAAGATTTGTTTAACCCCTGGATGGGATAGTCTCTAGTAGGTTTGATTGTTGACAATGGATAGTGATGGCTCTTGAAGGCTAGGTCAAGAGGGAGATGACCACCTTTCAATGAAGATAAGTATTTTTCGATTTATGGTGCATATTTATGTCTTTACTTTTATTTAGACTTATGGATCTGATTATTGTTTTGATTCTTACTTATGCTTCCTACGTATATATTTGAGTATTTGGATGCTTCTAACCTCCTGATGAGATATGATAAGTAGATCCTTCTTGAGGATCATGGCTAGTGCAAGGAGACACATCTGATGAAAAGGTGACAAAGCACTACAAGCTGCCTATGTAAAATAAGAAGGTAAACAAGTAATTTGAATACTACAAGGTCTGCATGGTATATTATTTCAATGTTATGTTTCAACTGTAATTTTGAATGGCATGGTAAGCCCTAAGGTATGATGAGAATGCCTCCTTCACAAATGGCTCATGCATATGAAAATGATTTGGATTCATGGTTCTTATGATGAAATAGTGCAAGTACCTTACCTCTTAGACATGATGAATTTCTTGACTCTTAATATTGATCTTTGATATATTGGTATACTTTATGTTTGGCTAAGACCTATCATTTTGGATATCTTGATTCCAAAAAGAAGGCTAACTCCATGATTCTTATAAATAGAAACTTGATACTATTGATATTTTTTGTGAAAAGCATGGTAGCCATGATAATACAAGTGTAACAATGAGATTGATATTCATGATCTTTTGTTGACCGTGGTTATGTTTTGATGTGCATAGTAATTATGACATATGGTAAAATTATATGACCTGACTTAATGATC
Organism: Pinus tabuliformis; assembly: GCA_031772625.1. Lineage (NCBI taxonomy): Eukaryota > Viridiplantae > Streptophyta > Pinopsida > Pinales > Pinaceae > Pinus > Pinus tabuliformis. The sequence goes on from CM062817.1 coordinate 871,018,444, forward strand.
CTTGAAGTATGATGTTACACTTATTTGCTGCCCTAATCATATGACACTAACCCTTGACGAATTATTGATGTCATGATGTAATAGTGAAGTAGATGATGCTAACATTATGAGCAAGATGACTATGTGATATAGTCTGACTTTATGGTTTAACATATCTGCTAAGGCATGACATTATCATAGACATGTTGATGGCTTGATTGAAGATGACTAAAGTTGATTCCCATTTAGGGGAAGATTATCTCAATAATATCCATTACTCCTAGCATCATTATATGTATATTCTTTAATATCAAAGTATGATTTATGGACATGAATAGACAAGCATACGATATTGTTGGTCTGCAACAAAGTTTTGATATGAGAAGACAGAGTTTTCCCTTACTCTAAGCCTTAGTTGAATAGAAGAAAGCTTACAGGTGTGACTGTAGCTTCTTAGCTACATGGAAGTAATGTCAAGGGTGCAACTGTGTTCTCCCAACTACACAAAAGAAGGCTTATGGGTGTGATTTTCCATGCAGGTCACAAAAGTGAAGTTTTTTTTATGTTCACCTGAACTATGTTAGTCCTATAGACATGGAGAAAACAACAAGAATTTCTCTGAGCAGGGAAGTTTGAATATTTGACTTATTGTAATGTGAATATGTTGACTAAACTTGTGTTTGTAGGTGATGGGGATATACATATCAATATTTCATTATGATTGAAGTTTTTGACTAGATTTGGCTAATTGATACAGATAAGCAATGTTTGGAGTTTTTACATGATGCTTAATAATGATTTAGAACTCTGGCTTGATGATTGAGATATGTTTTGGACTATAGATCACACTATGATACTAAATTTGGGATTTGACCTCAATGACTAATGATTTGATTTGACGGCTCATGACTTGCCCTGATAACAATTCTATATGGGCATAGCGACTTTCAATGACTAATATTGGTATTCAATAATGGTTTTGTATTGGCCTCCTTGTTCTTAGCAAAATGGTTGAAGTATTGAAATTTGTGATTCAGTGTGAAGTAATCCCAAAATAAATGGATGTAACCTATTCTTAGTATATGCATTTGCGGCTAGTGACTTGATGAATCTTGGCTGGATAATTAAATGACAACTTATTGGCATGATAATAGATGAAGTCATGCCTTGATGAGAGCTCTACCTGTCACTTGGTCTAAAGAATCTGATACTGTGATATTGATGATTTTGATATTAGTTATGATCTGGAATCTAAAATTTGATAAGCTAACTTATTTTATTTGATTGTACAATACTCATTTATTTAAGACTAAACATATTGGTTTGGTAAAGTGTTATGTTTGCATAGATAATTGTATGAAGCAAGATCCTTGATCTTGATGTGTCCGCATTGACAATTATCTGGTGAGGCCAGGATGATGTGTTGATCCAAACCTCTACTTCAGAAGTGTTCCAAGGTATGATTTTGATTTGGTTTTGGTTTTGGTTTTATATCCTGACAATGTACTATTGACAGGTAATGAGCCTTTGATGATCTAAGTAAGAGGGAGATGGATTCTGAAGCTCAAAATATTGAATCATGGCACGATGAATCAATTTCTAAAGTTTGGAAAAGAAAATCTATATTCTGAAGCTATTGAAGAGTTTTTAGAAAATGGAAATGAAATTCCTTGGAAAGTCCAATTGAATTTCAAGAAGTTGTGAAGAGATATTGTTGAACTTGACTTGGCACCCGACAATTGATTGAAGCATTGATGTTCAGTTTTGAACACCCGTTTATATATATATATATATATATATATATATATATATATATATATGATGTGCATACAACTTGAATGAATTCATGATTGAGCCACTTCACACACATTGAATTGCTTCCAAGCAACCTTCAAGATATTTCCATGGGATGATCTATTTTTGCTTTGATACATTCTTCCTATGATATGACACTACTGGGATGTACTAATTATGATTTGGATTGTTATTGATGAGATGAGCACATCTGAGTACTGCCTTAGTATGAGATCTTCCATGATGTTTTTAGATGATAAGTCCATAGCTCTAAGAATGAACAAGGTTGAGCACGATGTTGCTAGCATGGATAGACATGTGGAAGGATGAAGAAGCTCGTTGGAAAGACGCATGAGTAGGTTCTAGATATGACATAGATATAATGCGATGACAAAGAGTGGGAATCGAATGGTAGAGAATCATGCATAAAGTTGGGACTGAAACACCTTCATTGAGACAATGCTGATGTATGAGACAAGCTTAGGCTTGTGGTTGACACCTCCTCAAGAGGGAGGATGATTGTGGTATCCTTTTTGTGATATGTTCTAACATGATATTAGACTTGATGCCCTAAATGAACAATAGACTGCTGCTATTACGACATGATGATTAAGTTGATACCTGATATGAACATGATGATATGTTTGTGGTCTCCAGAGAGCAAGAATGATCAAGAACACTGAGTCGATTCCTGTCTGAGATCACAGTGTGAGGAATTGAGATGGAGGGCTCCTGGGGTTGAGGGTGTAGAATTTTCTCTACAAATTAGCTAGCTCACTGATATCATGTAGAAATTTCACTTGCAGATCAAACTGATATATGCAATGTACTAAAGCATAAGACTAGATCTACATCTACCATAAACTTTGCGGAAGCTTAATTGAACATGAGCAACATCAAGCATGAACACATATAACTGATAAGAAGGAATAAATCACACATAACACATAATATATCACTGGGGAAAGCACCAGCATAAAACCCCAACACTGTATTATCAATCAAGTGGAAATCCTCAACAACATACAAAAGAATCAACTCAAAAGCTATCCTGCTCTCTTTGTACTCTGATGATGAAGATCATGGACTACCTAGCCCTGTATATAAAGGCTGCACCTCAGGTCCAAGCTCCTATTTCCTTGCGTAGTTTTGATTGGGGTCCAATTACAAAACACATGTAAATTGGCCTGATCATATCTGCTGTCAACCTCAGGTCCAACTACACAATACTTGAGGACTGAAGTTCCTCTTGTATGCAAGGAATACTTACTAGAAATATCCTAGCAATTGACAGAACACTTTCCCACCATCTGATATCAACTGGGTCTCTGTCTGATCTGCCATGCATCAGTTATCCATGAGAGAATACTCAATTATCTAAAAATAATAGTTGTCACATGCATGCAAGCATCAACAAACTATACCTCATTAATTTAACAACTTGTTAAATTAATCTAACTAGACTTGACTAAGTTAAACTAAGTCAACTGATCCTCCCATTATAGAACTCATCCTTAATTCCTCAATCAGTGGAGCAAATCAAGGACATATTCCCCAATTAGTGGAGAAATAATTGCATGTTCTCACAAAGACTTCAAGTTTGCTTTTCCTTAACTAATTAACTGATGGAGAATTAATTAATTAATATTCCAAACTGTTGGTAAGACCAAATTCGAATTTACTTCCTATAGATAGACCAGGGACTGCTATAAATAGGAAGGGACCCAGAAATGCTATTTTTGGAAGATGTTATTTTTAGCAATTTCACCTCTCACCCAAGGTGGCCAAAATGCTCATTGGCCAAACTACTATTTTTGGAAGTGCTAGTTTTAACAGTTCTATTTTTAGCACTTCCTAAATTTAGCATTTCTTGTTGCACACTTTTCAACACTCCCTCTCAACAAGAAAGGCTTCCTCTGAAACTCGATCCGGTAACTCTGGAATGTTTGCATGCAACACATCTACCAAGTGCAGTTTCTCCAGCAACACTGAGAACAAAAAAACTCCCAACTGACCTCTCTGTTGGGATAGAAACATACTTTGATGCTGAAGCTCTACCTGCTACTGATAAGTGCTCCCTCCCTGACCTCTGCGCTACTGCAACATCTCCATGCATCTCGCACCATTGCACCCTTCTCTGTGCTACCTTGCATCGTGAAACACACTTGTGCCTCTCACATTGTTGCAGCCTGCACGCTCTGCGCTGTCCTAGGATTCCCTGCACTGTAGCTCTCTCTGCTGCTCCATCCGCATATGTCTCTACCCAATCAGTCAGTTCCTACTACTCCACATCGGGGCTCCCGTAGCAAGGTCTCATCCAAGAGGTTGGATACCTCAAGGATCTTGCCCCTTCTCCTTAGGACGATCACTCTATATTGCCCCACCTCCTACTTGGAGGTATGGCTGCATGTCATCCCTCTGCCCACCTAGCTCGAAGTTTCCCCCTACTGGAGGTCTCTGCATGAGTAGATGTCTCTACTCGATCTCCTCTCAGCTTCTCCTGTTGTGGCTGCTCCACAACCTCCTGAAGCTGCTGCACCAATCATGGCTCCTCCACAATCGTCTGAGACTTCTTCTAGCACTGCATGTTGAGAGGTAATATTCTCTCCCTCTCAACCACCAAGTCTCTATCAGTTGCCTTGTTGCTCAAGGCTTTTCACGCATCTTGAACCTCAAGAGCATACAGGTTCTTGACCTGTGAACCAATCTTCTTCACTTGTCTAGTGATGATGTGTCTAAGGAAAACCTTTCCCTTACTGAAGACTACATCATAGCCTTTGTCTTCCTGTATCACGATCGACACCAAGTTTCTCTTCAGTCCTGGTACATACTTGGCATCGGTCAAGGTAAGGCGAGCTCCATGCTCCCTCTGAAAAATAATCGTGCCTACACTTGAGACACTATACTTTTCATCATTACCCATCGCTATGAGTATCTGAAGATCTTTCTCCTCCAAAGTACTGAACAAACTCTTGTCGCCGGTCATGTGGAAAGAAGCTCCACTGTCAAGAAACCAACCACTTCCCACCATGGATGAAACCATGCATGTGAAGAGTGTGAAATCCAACTCGAACTGTGAAGAAAGTGCCTCACCTTTAGATCCTTCCCTAGATCCCTTCTTGGATTTCCTCTGTGGACAATTTGTAACAAAATGGCCCACCTCATGACAACGAAATCATCACACTTTCGATTTGTCAACCTTCTTCCCACCATGGGAAGAACTGGATTCGGAAAGAGAAACCTTCTCCTTCCCCTTCTTCACCTTACTCACTAAGGCACAATTCTCTTCATCCTCCATGGATGAAGAACCGTCTCTAGTGCTCCATTTGATCTCCTCCTGCATCAAATCCGACCATAGTCGTTCCCAATCTGGCAGTTTCTCTTCCATTAACTGAGTCCTAGTAGCTGTGCCAGCTCTTAGGAGGGCCAAGGAGTGCTAGACTCACCATGTCATCATCAGATGTCACAACCCTTGCACTTGCAAGCTCATCCCTACATGAGGTGAGCTTTTTCAGATACATAGAGATCGTGTCCCCACTTTCACACTTGATCTTTTGAAGTTTCTCCTTCAGTGCCAGCTTCCTCTGATCACTGCTATTCTGATAAAGATCTTTCAATGTTTTCCACATCGAAAACAGAGTCTCCTTCCCATGGATGCTTGAGACAATGTGATCTCAAACTCCCTCTAAGAGAATTCTCCTAGCTCTAGCCACACACTTTTTCCATTCCGCCAGTTGAGTAGCATCAGTAGGCTTAGGGACTTCTTGATCAATGAAGTCCTTAAGGCCGTTATCTTCCAATACTACCTCCATGCGATCCTTCCAAGCTATATAGTTTGAGCTGCCATCAAGGGCATACTCAAGCCTCAAACCATAGAATGCCATCGGTGAAATAGATGTGATAAGAACTTGAGATCTATATCCCGAATAATAAACTTCGAATTCCTTCTTGTATACTGTTCTTCCTTGATCACCTGTGCTCTGATACCATGTAGAATTTTCTCTACAAATTAGCTAGCTCACTGATATCATGTAGAAATTTCACCTGCAAATCAAACTGATATATGCAATGTACTAAAGCATAATACTAGATCTACATCTACCATAAACTTTGCGGAAGCTTAATTGAACATGAGAAACATCAAGCATGAACACATATAATTGATAAGAAGGAATCAATCACACATAACACAGAATATATCACTGGGGAAAGCACCAGCATAAAACCCCAACACTGTATTATCAATCAAGTGGAAATCCTCTACAACATGCAAAAAGAATCAGCTCAAAAGCTATCCTTCTCTGTTTGTACTTTGATGATGAAGCTCATGGACTACCTAGCCCTATATATAAAGGCTGCACCTCAGGTCCAAGCTCCTATTTCCTTGTGCAGTTTTGATTGGGGTCCAATTACAAAACACATGTAAATTGGCCTGATCATACCTACTGTCAACCTCAGGTCCAACTATGCAATACTTGAGGACTCAAGTTCCTCCTGCATGCAAGGAATACTTACTAGAAATATCCTAGCAACTGACAGAACACTGTCCCACCATCTGATCTCAACTGGGTCTCTGTCTGAACTACCATGCATCAGTTATCCATGAGAGAATACTCAATTATCTTAAAATAATAGTTGTCACATGCATGCAAGCATCAACAAACTATATCTCATTAATTTAACAACTTGTTAAATTAATCTAACTAGACTTGACTAAGTTAAACTAAGTCAACTGATCCTCCCATTATAGAACTCATCCTTAATTCCTCAATCAGTGGAGCAAATCAAGGACACATTCCCCAATTAGTGGAGAAATAATTGCATGTTCTCACAAAGACTTCAAGTTTTCTTTTCCTTAACTAATTAACTCATGAAGAATTAATTAATTAATATTCCAAACTACTAGTAAGACCAAATTTGAATTTACTTCCTATAGATAGACCATGGACTGCTATAAATATGAAGGGACCCAGAAATGCTATTTTTAGCAGTTTTACCTCTCACCCAAGGTGGCCAAAATGCTCATTAGCCAAATTGCTATTTTTAGTAGTTCTATTTTTAGCACTTCCTAAATTTAGCATTTCTTGTTGCACACTTTTCAACAGAGGGATCTCTAGAAAATACGTTCATAGATGTTACTACCATGTATTTTACCCATAGGGTTGGAGTAATAGCTCACCCTATCTTGGTATTTGGAGAGTATAGCCCAGTTGGCATCATACCCATAAGCACGTCTTGTTGGGAATACCACTCATAGTCTGGCTAATAGGTTGAGAGTGTACTTGGGGTGGTACAACCCAAGCTGATTATGATGTAGGTGTTCTACCACATGACTCTTGAGGGTCATTGTTGGGAATATCATTAAGAAATATAGTGGGTTGAGTAGTAGCTCCCCTATATCACTTATTTCTCGATATGGGGTCGTAGATGTTTAGATCCCCCATGAGATTCCGCGTTGAGATGTGCTCCTCGATGATCACTAGTGATTGGCAGGACTAACAGACACTAACACCTCAAACATATGGTAAACATATATGCTACAGGTCATGAATTCAGATCTGATCATAAACTTATAAACTTCATATGGGAATCACCAAGAAAGTTCTATGTTGTCTCAAGCGAGTTGCAACAACATTTGTTATCCATGCATTCATCAACCATTCAATAACTTATAGAATCATGAACAAGAGCCATATCTTGATCACATCATAGAATCATGCATATAACCAACATATAACTAGAATAAAGACCATGACAAATCTGCCATAAAATCATCATAATAACAAGTATATGTGCTCACTAATCACATTAGAAGAATAACTCATATTAACTTATTCAAAGAATAACCAAGTCAGGGACTTCCTCGTACCACCCGACTATAGATTCGATTGAACCAAATATTTCTTTCAACCAATCACCTCCATGCCATATTCCAAGAATTAATGTGAGATCTCATGGGATAAACCAAGACATAATCAACCATGGACTCTAGAGGTTAAACGACCTCCACCCTCAAGCTATCATGATCTCACCTAAACTGGTCTCGAGATTACAAAACCAAACCAAACTTAGGTGCCTCATAATTTATTCAACATACCTTGAGGAATTTTCTTGTCTCTACCCACCTATCAAGGGGTTCGTGAAGAAAACCATCTCCATCCCCAACCCTTGGGATTTTCTCAAGACCACCTCACCCAGTTTCAAAACCTTTCGGAAATCAAAATTTCAACCAAGAATGAATCCCATCACACCATGGCTATCCAGGAAATGGAAAGGCAAGGTTGAAACCATTGTCAAACCAGGGAAACCCCGTGTCAATGACAACAATGAACCAAATAAATAAATGCATGTACCATGCATTCACAACTTAGCAAGGAAATCACACATGCAACTTATTACTTGCAAAATCCTCTTGTTGAAGCTTCTAATCCAACTTTTTCCTTGCATTCCCTTGCTTTCCTTTGATTTTCCTTTGCTTTCCTTCTCCAAATCCAAGTGAATGCTATGATTCTCCAAAGATACTCTAAGTTTGCAAGATTGTATGAGAGAGAGAATGAAAGGAGAGAGCTAAGAATCAATTGACAAAAGCTGTGAATTATTTCTCTGATGCATTTTTATCATTGATCTCCTTTTTTCTTCATTTTCTTTCATTTTCCTCTAATTTCCCTTGCATGCAAATTGTGTGTCTTTTCACCTCCCTTTTCTCCTATTTCCCTTTATTTTCGTAATTAATTGCCAATTATTTCCTCTTTGCCTTTGCCAATGCCTTTGTCAATTTCCATAGCCATACATAAACCGCATGTGATGCCGAATAAAGTGTTTTCCCAACATTCAGATTGGAATACATGTCCCATGACCTTGGTCTTACTTTTCCTTTATTATCCTTTATTACATAAAACTTTAACCCATGGTTGTTACAAACCCCTCCCCCTTGGGAGAACATTGTCCCCGATGTTTTATGACACCTATGACCAACAAACTGCTGAAATTAAAACATATTGCTTATGGATCTTTATTATATATATCGATGTAGTATTTAAATGACATCTTGTTGAAGAAAAATATAAACATACCGCTTATTGATGCTTTATAACACAACTCATTGTGTTATTTACAACAACAACACACACACACACATATATATCAAAAACTCATTTTCTTCAACCAACAAATAATGAAGGATACAAAGCCAACATCAGTTTAGCCATCTCCCATGTAGCTTCATAGGGCCCAAAGTGCTTTCGTTGCACTTTAAGTTTCTCTATTTTTCGGTTCCAGAGCATGAGATATTTTCACTACAAAATGCTTTATGGCTCTGGCTAGAAATATCCCTCTAGTTCCACCTACAATACAGACTAATAAATCACATGATCAACATCCTGTACATATATTTTAAGCTATGAAACATGGAAAACATCATTGAATTTCATTGTTGGAGGAAATGCAAGTCTGTAGGCTACTGATCCAATCTTCGCAAGGATCTCAAAAGGCCCGCAATACCAAGGTTCCAGCTTGGCACATTATACAATCCTCAAGGAGATCCTCTTGGGCTTGATGCACAAGTACACATGATCTCCAACCTAAAACTCCTTGAGTTCTCTGTGTAGATCTGTATAAATCTTCTGCCTATCTTTTGTTGCCTTCAAATTCCTTTTGATAACCTACATATCCTATTCCATTTCTTCCAACATATCTGGTCCAATCAACACCCTTTTCACTAGATCATTCCTGTTTATAGGATTATTACAACTCTACCTAGATAGAGCCTCAAATGGACTTATCTTTAATGCCTCCTGATACCCATTGTTATATGCAAATTCTGCCAGTGAAAGATACTCCTCCCACTTCCTCTGTTGATGCATGAAATACATCCTCAACATGTCCTCAAGAATCTTGTTAACCCTCTCTTACTATCCATCTATCTATGGATGATAAGTTGTACTGAAAGCCAACTTTGTCCCCAAGCCTACAAACAACTCCTTCCAAAACCTGGAAGTGAACTTGGCATCTCTGTTTAAAATGATCTTCTTGGGAACAACATGTAAGCTCAATACCTCCCTGATGAAGATCAGAGCTACCTCACTACCTAAATTAGTAGACTTCACTACAATTAAGTGAGGTACCTTACTCAACCTGCCAACCATAACCATGATGGAATCATGCTGCTTCGATGTCCTTGGAAAACTTGTAATGAAGTCCATGGAAATGACCTCCTATTTCCATTCTGGAATCAGAATAGGTTCTAATAGATCAACTGGATGCTTACACTCATCTTTCACTTGCTGAAATTCAAATCATCTTGCAACAAACTCGGCCACCTATTTCTTCAAGTTTGGCTAATGGTAGAACTTATTGACTGCTTTCAAAGTCTTCTAATATCCTGTGTGACTTGAATATGGCTTGATGTGAAATTCCCATAAGATAAGTTTCTTCATCTCACTATTATCCAACACATAAATAATGTTCCTTTCATCATGTTGTCATGCCTGCAAGATCCACTCCTCCAAATTTGTCCTACAAGAGTCCACAGCTAAAATATGATTCACCTACACCCTTCTACTGAGAGCAATTGCAACTCTGTTCTCCTTGCCCTTGATGTACATAATCTCAAAGTCAAACTCACTAAGGCTAACCAACCATCTAGCTTGCCTTCCATTTAGATTAGGTTGGTAAAATAATTACCTTAGTCCACTATGATCACTCATCGGAATAAACCTCCTGCCAAGAAGATAATGTCTCCACATCTTCAATGCGTGAATGATAGCTTCTATTATGAAACCATCTCAAGAAAAAGACAGAAAAGATAGATCAACACCTTAAAATTTAGCCTCTTCGAGGGGGAAACCTCCTTTACATTACATAAATGACCAATTCTTGGATAATTCAAATGACAAAACCTCCTTTCTATAAATAGGAGTCTAAGGAGTCACAATATAACCCAGTCGACCTAACAATAATAATATAAAGCCACAAAAATAACAATAGAGGGATTCTATGGGGCGCAGTAATAATAATATGGGGACAATAGGGGCACAACAATATTAATAAGGGGTACAACTACAATAGTAATGGGGTAATCACTAGTATTATAGGGCCCCAACATGCCCCTCTCCTTCAAAAAAGTGTTGTCCTCAACGCTTGAGTAGTTTTGGATGCTTCTATATAAAATTCTCATCCTCCCATGTGGAATCTTTAGCAGATAAGTTCTTCCACTTGATAAGATACTCTGAAATTGATCGATTTCATAGCTATCGAGTTCTTGTTTCTGTGACTGCTTCTAGTTCCAATATAATTTTTCCATCCTCGTCAAGTGCTAGCAATATTGTTTGAACTGGGAGCTTATCGCCTATAACCTTCTTTAAACATGAAACATGGAAAACTGGGTGCAATCGAGAAGCTGCAGGAATCTCCAATTTGTATGCCATAGTACCAATCTTTTGCAACACCTTGTATGGATCATAATACTTTGGTGATAATTTATTATCCTTCTTAGCTTGCTTGAGGGACATTTTCTTATATGGTTGTAGCCGTAGGAATAACCAATCACCTACATCAAAACTTCTTTCACTGTGATGTTGATCTGCCTGTTGTTTCATTCTATTCTGTGCCAACACGAGGTTATCCTTTAAGAGTTGGAGGACTTGTTGTTGATGTTCGATGTGATGTTCCACTACTTGAACCTTATAATTTTCTCTTAAATATGATGTGATGGATGGTGGCTGATACCCATAAAGTTCCATAAATGGGGTCATTTTTGTTGCTGTATGGAAGGAAACGTTATACCACCATTCAGCCATAGGCAACCATTTGACCCATTGTGTCTGTTTATCAGATACAAAGCAACGAAGATATCCTTCCAAACATTTGTTTACTATCTCAGTTTTCCCATCAGATTGAGGATGATAAGATGGGCTATGAGCTAACTGAGTACCAAGACAAGAAAATAATTCTGTCCAAAAATTTCTATGGGATCTCTGTCACTTACAATAATCTTTGGGTTTCCATGTAGCTTTTGAATTGTTTCCATAAATGCAGTAGAAACTGTATTGGCTTTAAATGGATGTGATAATGCACAAAAGTGTGCATACTTGGTAAGTCTGTCAACTACCACCATGATGACACTCTTTCCCTCAGACTTGGGTAAACCTGTGATAAAATCCATTGAAACCTCCTCCCAACGTTGGCTAGGAATGGATAAAGGTTGTAATAGACCCGGTGTCTTAATTGTTTCAACTTTATTTTGTTGGCAAACCAAACATTCCACCACAAACTTTTGAATATCTGATTTAAGCCATCCCAAAAAAATTCCTTCTTAACCCTGTGGTAAGTTTTTAAAAATCCCAAGTGCCCTCCTAAGGGAGAAGTGTGCAATTCCATAAGAATATTTTGTTTTAGCTAGGAATTATTACAGAGGTATAAGCGATCTTTGTACCATAACGAATCATTTTTCCAGCTAAATGTATCCAACGTACTAGAATCTTGTTGTAAATTTCGAATAAGTTCCCACACTTCTTCATCATTCTTCCATTCCTCCCTTGCTTCGTTTATCCAATCTGGTTGGATAATAGAAATGGCGCACAACAATGCTTCCACATCCTCATCCTTTCTTGAGAGTGCATCTGCCACCACATTTTGCTTCCCTTTTTTGTAGATGATTTCAAAGTCATAACCCAACATCTTTGTGACCCACTTTTGTTGCTCTTCAGAGGATAATCTTTGTTCTAAAAAGTATTTAAGGCTATCATGAACCGTTTTTACCTTGAAGTGTCTTCCCATTAGGTAGGGTCGCCATTTCTTAAGTGCATGGAGTATTTCCAACATTTCCTTCTCATAAATAGCTTTGTGTAAAAACTTTCCCTTGATTGGACGACTTTCAAAAGAAATGGGTCTTTCATCTTGCATTAAAACAACACCAATTCCATTTCTTGAAGCATCACATTCCACAATAAAGGTTTTTGTGAAGTCCGGTGTAGCTAAGACAGGTGCTTCGCACATTACCTCTTTAAGATGTTCGAAGGCCTTTGTTGCTTCCGGAGTCCATGAAAATGCATCTTTCTTCAATAGTGTTGTTAGAGGTGCTACTATTCTCCCATAATTCTTAACAAACTTGCGATAATACCCTGTCAACCCGAGAAATCCTCGCAGATGTTTTATGGATGTGGGGATTTTCCATTCCTTAATGGCTTTAATTTTTCTAGGGTCTACCTTAACTCCTTCATGAGATACAATGACCCAGATATTCCACCTCTTGTACTCCAAAGAAACATTTGGATATTTTTGCATATAATTGTTTCTCCTCCAATAGTTGTAGCACCCTGTCAACATGTTCAACATGATCCTTCCAAGACTTGCTGTAGATTAGTATATCATCAAAAAATACTAACACAAATTTTCTAAGGAATGGTTTGAAAATTGAATTCATCAAACCTTGAAATGTTGAAGGTGCATTGGTAAGGCCAAAAGACATGACCAAAAATTCATAATGACCCTCATGAGTTCTAAATGCTGTTTTCAGAATGTCTTTAGTCTTCATTCTGATTTTATGATATCCTGAACGAAGATCCAACTTGGTGAAGTAAATTGATCCATGCAATTCATCCAGTAATTCATCAATAACAGGAATGGGAAACTTATCTTTAATAGTGAGCTTGTTGAGCTCCCTATAATCTGGACACATGCGCCATGAGCCATGCTTCTTGTGCACCAATACTACTGGAGCAGAGAAAGAACTTTGACTCGGTTGAATTATACCAGCCTCTATCATTTCTGCAACCATACGTTCAATTTCACCCTTTTGGGCATAGGGATATCTGTATGGCCTAATGTTTGGAGGAACACTTCCTGGAATCAGATGAATAGCATGATCATGTTCATGAATAGGTGGGAGACCTTTGGGAGTCTCAAATACCTTGGAATGATTGTCCAAGAATTTTTAGAGATCTGGAGAAACAGATGATTCCAATGTAGAAACATCTAGCGAACATAATTGTGCAATTACACCTTTTTGTTCCTTTTTTAGAAGCTTTGTCATACCGTTAGAGCTGATTATCTTTCTTGGTTTCCCTACAATACCCCTTAATTCAACTTCCTTTCCTTCCACAAAAAATTTCATGAAAAGTTCTTGAAAATTAAAAGCTATTGTACCCAAGGATTGTAGCCATTGGACTCCTAATACAACATCAGCACCCATTGGAATGGAAAGCATTGGGCTAGTCAATACATATTCTCCCATGCATAGCTTGATATTATGGCACTTTCCAGAGCAATTTATTGTTCCTCCATTTGCAACCATCACTTGACACTCTGGTGCTGGATATAAGAAGCAATTCAATTCTTTTTCTACCTTACAATGAATAAAATTGTGGGTACTTCCTGAATCAATCAACACTATTACCTTTTTCTTCTTGATTTGTCCTTCTATCTTGATGGTTTGAGGAGTGGTAATTCCTGCCAATGCATTAAAATATATGGTTGAATTCATTTGTTCTTCATCGAGACTTTGTTCCTGGAGTATATCCTCTTCTTTTGACCTTTCTTGCTCCTTTTCTTCTTCCTCTTCACAATCTATGTAGAATAACAACACACTTATGACCTTTAGTGTATTTTCTATCACAACTGTAACAAAGCCCTTTTTCTCTTTTTTCTTCCAATTGATGTGGTGTCAACCTTATAGGTTGTGGAAGACTAGTGGCAACAAAACTTCCGTCTTCTAGTTGTGAGTGGTATGCTTCCTGGTTGCCATAATTTTGCTTTCCATTTTTCTTGCTAACCTGAATGCCTTCTCTAATGAATCAGGCTCCCAAAGGTGAACATCATGTTGGATTTTATCCTTTAAAGACCCTATGAACACATCAATCCTATGATCCTCTGGAATATTTTTTACCCTTATGTTCAATTTTTGGAACTCCTCAATGTGCTACATTATTGAACCCTTTTGTTTGAGACTTATCAATTGGCTAAAACAAGTGTTGCTTTTTGTATCCTCATAATGTGCTATCAATTCTTCCGTAAAAATTGCCGAAGTGATAAATTGTTTACGAGAGCAAAGCCATTGATACCATACAAACTGATTTGGTTCCAAATATAAAGTTGCAATACGTACCTTTTGTGTGTTTTGCACATTATTGAGATCGAAAAATTGCTCCATCTGTAATATCCATGTTGTGGGATCCTTGCCATCAAAATTCCTCATATCGATTTTTGGAATATGGTGCATCTTCAATCCAACATTAGAGTCTATGAAATCATGATTAACATTTCCTTTGTTTGCATCATGAGTTTCCTTTACCCCCCTTTCACCATTAGTAAGTATTTCTTGTAGAAAATTTGTCAAATCTGCCTTTAAATCTATCTTCGAATCGTCAATATTGGCTTCCACGCCCTTTATCTTAGATTCCACGCCATTTATCTTAGCTTCTGTTAGCTTTTGTGAGAGTGAAATTTGTTGCACTTGGTCTTGTAATTTTGATATATCATGTAGCATTTCTTCCTCTTCTTCATGAGTCATGCTAGAGCTTTCAGATTGCTTACTAGGTGTTTGCATTTTCTTTCCTCGGGGCATCAGTTACCGATACTAATGCTCTACTATGCCCTTTGAATTCCTTCAAAATAATTTTTCAAACAAAGCTTAAGCAAAAATTTAAAAAATCTACACAACTTTTTTCACTTTGTAGGAGCTCGATATTGCCTCTGATGTATCTCTGTAATTTCAGATCATCCAGTTCTAAAATTGTGACCTACGGTAGCCCTCTGTGTCCTATTTCCAATGCCATCAGTCTAACCCCAATTGGATTCTCCAATGAAGAGTTATGCCAAATCTCCCACAGTGACCTGATTATAGACTAATTCAGTAGAGCGAACTTGTACGATGTTCCACGAGTCACTGTTTTGACCCTTGGCTCTAAAAAATATCTACAAGAAAATCCAGTCCGTCCTCTTTCTTTAACTTCTTACCAAATTTCAATTCGATGCTCAGAGAGAAAGTTATGACGGTTTTCCCCAGGTCACCTGTTTGGAATGTAATTTAGGAGTCTACAAAAATACCAATTTCCTCAGATCATATCACTGCAACTATAGCGCGAGAAGCTCTAAAATTCGGACCCAAGGTTCAGAGAAATTTATTATCAAATGGGTTTGCTTTTTAGCTTCTGAAATGTAGCAAAAAAAAAGTTATAGTGAAAATTCCACGATGACCTATTTGGAGCAGTGAAACCCTAGAATCCAAAGCTCTGATACCAAATGTTATGAAAACAGCTCATGAAAAAGATAGAAAAGATAGAACAACGCCTTAAAATTCAGCCTCTTCGAGGGGGCAACCTCCTTTACATTACATAAATGAACAATTATTGGATAATTCAAATGAAAAAACCTCCTTTCTATATATAGGAGTCTAAGGAGTCACAATATAACCCAGCTGACCTAACAATAATAATATAAAGCCACAAAAATAACATTAGAGGGATTCTATGGGGCACAGTAATAACAATATGGGGACAATAGGGGCACAACAATATTAATAAGGGGTGCAACTACAATAGTAATGGGGTAATCACTAGTATTATAGGGACCCAACAACTTCCGACTCAATATCATGGGTCACATAGTTTTTCTTGTGCTCATTCAACTTCCTTGACTCATAAAATACCACTTTTCCTTCCTGCACCATGAATCCACCAAGTCCTTTCTTGCACACACCTATACAAACTACAAACTCCTTATCAGGATCTGCAATCTTCAAGACTACAGAATATGTAATAAAATTCTTCAGTTGCTCTCAACTAGTAGCACACTCCTCAATCCATTCAAACTTGTTTCCTTTTCTCTACAAATATGTAGTGGGACAGGAAATCCTTGTGAAGTTTTTGATGAACCGCTTATAATAACCTGCTAGGCCCACGAATGATCTAACCTTATCCACATTCCTAGGAGTTGACCACTCCATGATAGTGTTAATATTTTCTAGGTCCACTTCTATCCCTTCCTTAGAAACAACATGTCCCAAGTAATGAATATAAGACTGAAAGAAATTGCACTAGCTAATCTTGGCATATAACTAATGCTCTCTCAAAAATCTCAATAACACTAGCAGTTGTTATGCATGCTCCTCCTCGCTCTTAGAGTATATCAATGTATCATCAATAAACATTATCACAAACTTGTTCATATAAGGACACAACACATTGTTCATCAAACACATTAAAGTGGTTGGAGCATTAGTAAGACCAATAGGAACCACCACAAACCCATAATTCCCATACCTCATGTGAAATGTAGTCTTATAGATGTCTTCTTATTTGATGCGTGCCTAATGATATCCTAATCTCATCAATCTTTCAAAACAATACTTCTCCCTTTAGTTGATAAAATAGGTCATCAATCCTTGGGAATAGATACCTGATCTTGATTTTCACCTTGTTCAACTACCTGTAATCAATGCATAATTTGAAAGTACCATCCTTCTTTACAAACAACACCGGTGCATTCCAAGGTGTTACACTTGGCCTTATGTATCCCTTTTCAAAAATTTACTTAAGTTGCAACTTCAAATCCACCAATTCTGGAGTACTCATCTTGCAAGGTGATTTTGATGTTGGTGCTACTCCTAGTACAAACTCAATAGATAAATCTACTTCCTTATGAGGCGGTAACTGTAAAATATTTGCAGGAAACACATCCTAAAATTGTTGAAAAATAGGATACCTCTTCAAGGCTTCCTCATCCTCCACATCCTTCCCTTTGTCACTAGAAATATGCACTGCAAACAATACACACCCCTTTATGCTACTGCACTTAGCTTGCATAGTGGTAACCATCGTCACCAATGTAGGCTTCTTCTTTCCCTGCAAGATTCTCTTTTATCCATCATCATCCGAGAACTCAATGGCCTTCTCGTAAAAATATACCTTAGTAATGTGAGTGACAACCAATTCATACCCAAAAGCATGCTATATGAACCCAAAAGAAGCAAATTTAGATGTGTTGATATAGGCATACCATTTAGCTCAAATGCGCAAGCTCTCACCCAATGATGAACTCTTCTCTTGGTCCCTGTAGCCAACTACACCAACCAAGATTATGCATACACTTCTTTACTCAAATGACATTGGTCCAGTACGTCAGGACTAACATAACTATAATTAGATCCAAGATCAATCAAAATGGAAATCAATCAATCAGAAAGCTTACCTTCCATCTCAATAATGGATTCATGATTATCTTCCTGCACGTTATACAATGTTGCATAGATTCAAGGAATGCTCTAACCAACATCCCCAACTTTCTTCACCTCTTGGGCATTGTAGATTTAAGGCCCACCACCTTGATACAATAAAAAATCCTTCTTGTGATGATCCTTGCCACAAATACAACAATACACTTGTTCTCTACCACTATCTTTATTCTGCTACTCTCAAGGTTGAGATATATATCCTTTCTCAGTTGCATTGAACTTCTTGTAAAGAGCCACATTTTGTTTCTCAACTACATCCTAAGATCTTCCCTGCTTCTGAGGTCATTTTCCCTTAGTCTTCTCATTCCCTTTCCAGCCACTTTTGTTCTCATGCTTACGCTTTGACTACTCATAACAATGCTTCAATTTCCTGTTGGATTCCTCTAGTGATTGAGGCTAATCAAACTCATCCTGGTCTTTAAATGCTACTGGCAACCTAATGATGAACCTTTGAATATTCACTTTCTCATCCTTGAGGTAAGGCAAATACCTCAACAACTCCATGAATTTGCTAGTGTACTCATTATTTGTAATAGAACCCATATTCAGCTCATAAAAATCCTTTCCCTTGTCATTATAGTATCTTTTGGATAGGTATTTCTCCTTGAAAAGTCTCTCAAACTCATCCCAAATCAAGTCCTCTTCTCTAATGCTTTTGACATTCTTCACATCTTCCCACCAAATATCTGATTTCCCTTTGAGACTGAAAGTGGCTATGTTGGCTTTCATTTTCTTTGAATAGTTATGCAATCTAAATAGTAGCCATGCTTATGTATCCTCTGATTTCTTCATCTCTCCATCAAAACTAGGAGGCTTTACTTTCATAAAATCCTCTGGAAAGTACTCACTCCTCCTATGGTGTTGTAGGTGATGAAAATGATGACTCCTGAAAGAAAAACTAGAATAAAACCCATACATGTCATTCCTCCTGTTAAGCATATCCAAGAATCTTCCACTCTTCGCTATGTCCTCCCTATCCAACCTGCGTCTTCTTTGAGACCTACTACCATCCACCCCATTAGTCTTCTCCTCCTACCTATCTCCAAGATTGTTCCCCATTTGTTCTTGCTTCTACAACTTTGAAAGACTCTGAAGGATGACAACATTAAATTCTACTTTTTTTTATTGACCTATGGCAAGCCTTTCCTCTACCTCAATCAATCAGTTATTATCTACCTTGCAACTTCTGATCTCTCCTCTCAGACTCCTCAATGTATCTACTATATTAGGAGAAATTTCTTCTCCTTGCTACTCAACTGACCTTTCCCATTAGATAAAATTCACATCAAGGTTGTAAGGGGATTCACGTGAACTATAGTCCACCATTATTCTCTTCACCCTTGGCCTTCTCTTAGAAACACAATCAAAATCATATGGCAATGCCTTTCACAGAAGGTTTTCTCATCTACACAAATCAATCTAGATTAGCACAATATACATGTATATTGATAATTACATAAACATATTAACATATCAACATATAAACATCATGCATGATAACCATAATCATCACAATGCATGTTGTTATGCATGTATTTAGCCCATACAGTCCAAGTGTTTGAACCTGGAAGCGCTGATACCAATCTGTAACACCCACTCCCACATTTACCTGCTTTTGCAAGCACTTCAGGGTAAACATGAGCTAAGTGATACTATGACATGACTCAACCTCCAAATTCCAGCAATGAAAGTGGGGCCTACAAACAACAACTTACTGGAATCCCTTAGGGACTACAGACCACTCAAGAGATTAACAACCACCCTAGGTGATCAATCGCTGAGGTGGAACTCTTGTTCACTGACTTAACACCCAAACTACAACCTTGACACACTTTGCATGTGGTTATTAGGCTACAACTTCACCCATAGGCCTGCCTGCATGCAGTTATGACCCAAAATCCCTTGTTTTGTGCATGTGGTCGGGAGATCTATGCCACTTTTTTAGGTAAGCCTCTAGACCACTTACCAAAACTACTTATAAGTTTCCATAAATATAAGTAAGGTGATAAAAAGGCTAACCATTCAAAACTTGAATAAGATATTGACCAGAACATGGCAAGTACATGATAGACATTTTGTCAAACATACGGTAAACATATAAGCTACAAATCATGAATGCATATCTAATCATGTGAGAATCACCAAGAAGGCTTTATGCTCTCTCAAGCTGGTTGCAACAACACCTGTTAGCCATGCATTCATCAACGATTCAATAACTTATAGAATCATGAACAAGAGCCATAACTAGAGCACATCATAGAGACATGCATATAACCAACATATAACCATAATAGAGACCATGAAAAATATGCCATAAAATCATCATAATAACAAGCACATGTGCTCACTATCATATTAGAATAATAGCTCATATTAGATTATGAAAAAGCCAACCAATTCAAGGACTTCCACATACCACCGACCATATAATGGGCTAAACCAAATATTTCTTTCAACCAATCGCCCATGTGCCATATTCCGAGCATGAATGTGAAATCTCATGGGATAAGCCAAGGCATAATCAACCAGGGACTCGAATGGTTAAACCACCTCCACCCTCAAGCTATTGTGATCTCACGCAAACTAGTCCTGAGATCACAAAAACAAACCAAGTTTGTATGCCTTAGAATTTCTTCACCATACCTTGAGGAATTTTCTTGTCTCCCCCCACTTTTCAAGGGGTTCCCAGAGAAAAACATCTCCACCCCCAACCCTTGATTTTCCTAAGACCACCTCACCTGGTTCCAAAACCTTTTGGCAATCCAAATCTCAACCAAGAATGAATCTCATCACACCATGGCTATCCACGAAATGGAAAGGCAAGGATGAAACCAATGCCAAAACAAGAAAACTTTGTGTCAATGAAAACAATGAAAAAAATAAATAAATGCATGTACCATGCATTCACAACTCAACAAGGAAATCATACATGCAAGTTGTTACTTGCAAAATCCTCCTATTGAAGTTGTTAATACAACCTTCTTCTTACACTCCCTTGTTTTCCTTTGCTTTCCTAATCGAAAAATAAGTGAATGCTAAGATGATTCGGGAATACTCTAAGTGTGCAAGAATGCATGAGGTAGAGAATGAAAGGAGAGATCCAAGACTCAACTGACAAAAGTTGTGAACTATTCCTCTAATTTCCCTTACATTCACCTTCCTTTTCACCTATTTTCCTATATTTTCATAATTAAATGCCAATTATTGCTCTGTCTTTGCAAATTTCCATAGCCATAAATAAATTGCATGTGATGCCCACTAAAGTGTTTTCCCAACATTTAGATTGGAATACGTGTCCCATGAATTTGGTATTGTTTTTCCTTTATTATCCTTTATTACATGAAACTTTAACTGGATTTGTTACACCAGGGGCGTGAATTGCAAAGGCAGGGGGCTCAATTTCCAGTTGCAGGTGCATGAAAAATTCAAATAGCCTTAGAAATAGAATTTGTAGGCAATGGATTTGACGGATAGAGGGTTTCAAATAGTAGATTAGTTAGTTTGTTGAGCAGATTTGGGTGCAATGATTTTGTAGAAAGGGTTTTGGATACATATATGTGTAGGTACAGGAAGAGAAAATCACACTGAACAGAAATTTGTAGAATTTCTTAGAGGGTTACTAGATCCATTTTCTATGAGAAGATCTGATATTTCCTGTTGCAGTGGGTCATTGTAGCTTTTCCAATCAGCTAGTGTGAGCTTCAAGAGTAGCAGATCATATGCCAGATTCCGAAGAAGGACTTTCAGAAGGATGAGTGAGTTTCCATTGAGGTATTGTGGCAGTATGAGAAACAGAGAAAGACATCTAGAGGAAAACAGGAGAATATTTGTGCATTCTAGAAGGGAGTGCGAGTAACAAAAGGAAGGTTCAGAAGGAAGGAGGAGATTTCCAATTTTAGTCTCTAGTTATTTGAGTTTCACAAAGATGGCAGCAACAAGTCTCAGAGATTAGGATAGACTTGAAGGAGCCTAAAAATTTGGTGTCTAGAAGGTTAGGATGTAATTCCTTTTATATGAGTATGGCATAAAAGAGTTCATGGAAACAGTAGTAGTTGAACTGACAAATCCTATCCAGTTTCATGAGTAGAAGAAGGATATGACAAAAGAAAAGAGGATGGTCTTGGATGGAGTTTGAGATCATATTGTCCCGCATATTATTAAGAATAATAT
Organism: Pinus tabuliformis; assembly: GCA_031772625.1. Taxonomy (NCBI): domain Eukaryota; kingdom Viridiplantae; phylum Streptophyta; class Pinopsida; order Pinales; family Pinaceae; genus Pinus; species Pinus tabuliformis. The sequence continues at coordinate 871,040,615 of CM062817.1, forward strand.
GACAAGGGAAATGTGGGAAGTCGTTGTGAAGCTATACTTGGAACTATATGAGAATTGTAAAATGATTCCCAAGGAGAAGTGAAGGACCAAGAATATGCAGAAGGGTGAAGGTGTGACTCCTTATCTCACCATAATTCAGAATGTCCAATATGAACTAGCAGATGTAGGAGAGAAACCAGATGATAGTGAACTTGTGTGAATAGATTTGAATGGATTTCCCAAGGAATGCATAACATTCATTTAGGGAATAATTGGATGAGACAATATGCCTAATTAGGAACACCTGTGGAGTGATTTCACGAGGAGCTAAGGGCCAGTCTTGTCCAACGTACTACCAACAACAACAAAAAAGGGCTGAAGGTTGAGAAGGAGGATGAAAATGTAGCCCTTGCTAGTAAAGAGAAGGTGAATAAAGGTCCGAGCCAGGGATAAGGCTCAAATGAGGGAGAAAATAAGAAGAAGGATCTGTTGAAGTTCAAATGCTTCAGGTGTGGTGAATTTGGTCGCTACAATACATAGTGTCCCAAGAAAAAGAAGGACAAGAAGGGGGAGCAATAGACCATAACTTCGGTAGAGATAGATGAGTTAACCTCTAGGTTAGAGGAGTTTGCATTGATAACAACTATACTCCCAAATGGAGGAGGAGTGTGAGGCTTCAGAGTTGCAGTTTGGGTAGGGTCCATGGAAGATAAATGATAGTTGCAACATATTCTTCATATGGATGTCAAAGGGCACATTCAAATCTTGAGAGACAATGCAAAGACTAGTTGCAGTTAGTTACCAGAGGGGCATAGTGACAGATGAGCACAAACAGTTACTCAGTAGACAATGCAGATACTAGTTGCAATCAGAGATTCAGGAGACAGTTACAGAGCCAATACAGAGATACAATAGATTAGTTCTCAGTTGCAATAGTTGCAACAACAACAACAACAACATGAGATCATATGTAGTGCAGGTAGCAGTGCAGGGAGGCACAATGCAATGTTAACAACAACGCAGATGCAAAATTATTCAGATATAAGGTCAACAGATGAATCAGAGTATACATAGTGTTGATAGACAATGAGATCTAGTTGTATCACAGTTTTTAGACATTAGCAACATGAGTTGGTCCAGCTACATACTTCAGGATATTCATCAAGATAATGGGTATAGTAGTGGAGTGGAGAAGATAGAACACCTTCATCGCTAAGAGGGAGTGTTAGTTTTTATAGCACAAGATAGGTGTTATAGTCTTAATTTATGTTAAAGAGGCTAAAGAACACATAATCTCCAAAATCCAGAAAAGGTTTTAGGAGAAAACACATAGAGACAACTCAGTTAAGTTAATTAATAAATAATTGAAAATTCCTAAGTCTAACTTAGGAAAATTGATTAATTAAGAACAATTAATTGAGAAAGATCGAGAAATCTCTAGATACTAACAAATATAAAGTCTAAGATGATCTTAACTATTGATAAATTTTTAATCATGGTCGTCGAAGCTCCAATGAGATATTATAAGAGAAGATCAATGGGGATGGAGATAAACAAATCGATCAAGAGGGAGAGAGAGTTACCTTGGTAGATCGAGCTATCTAGTTGCAATGATTCAACAAGGAAGTGAGTTCGACCCAAAGCAACAATGATTAAGGGAGCAATATGATAATTATGAAGCATTCCAGTCAGTTTCCAGTGTAGGAAAGGGAGGATGCATTATTTCTCAGTGAGGTTGCATAGAGGTAGTGTAGAAGCTTTAGAGGTCCAGTTCGATTCAACTAGAGAGGAGGTCGATTTAGGTGCCACAGGTCAGGAAAATTTCTAGGAGGCCAAGAAAGTCATTCATATGCAAAGTCAAGAAGAATGACAAATTTCAAGCAGTTCCATAGGAAATGTGAGTAGGGCCTGCACAAGCATTGTGCAGAGGTTGACGCAGGGGCATTCGAGTAGCCCAATTGGGCTAGTTTCTAGAGCTAGATTAGTTGTGGAGTGAGACAATTTTTCTCTAAAATATTTTGGCTAGATTATCTCCAAAGGATTTCCAGTTTGGCATCTAAATTTTTCTACTCATATTTTACTATTGCATAATAATAAAATCAAACCCTCATCTGTTGCACCAGTTTTCCCTTCGGGGTTTTTCTGGGGACTTTTGTCCAAAAATATTGGCGTCATTTTTATTTTGTGTGTGCATCTATTTTCTCAATTCTCGCATTTTATTTAGATTCCACAAAATTTATTTGTGAAGAATTGTAGTGTGATTTATTCCTTATTAATCAGAAAATTAATAAACTGCTAACGAGTTAGAGGAGTAAATTCTAGTTATTTTGATTCAAGGAAATTTCACACATCACACAAATGTAGTCTTTGACCTTTGTTCGGTAGTCATTACCATAAAATATCAATATTAGTTGTCAAGCCTCAACCTTTTGATGGATGAAAGACATGAGGTTATTTTGAATTCCCTTTATATATTCACAAATTTGGCCACTTGGGTTTACTCCAATTGGGGTGAAGTGCCTAAGAATAATTATTCTCCATTTTGGTTATGCCTTATAAATATCATGAGCTATCTTTTCAAGGTAGAGCCTAGTGCATCCATAAGGATTCATTGCATGGAGTTGAGAGTCTTTTACATAAGGAGTCACTTTGGGTTGGTTATAAGTTGTGGCTAATGATGAAAAAAATGATGAAATATTGTTATAGAAACAATAATCATGACTTATGGAGTAGAACTAGAGGCACCTATGAGCATGGGGGGGGGGGTCCCTCTTGAGTCGCTTGGCATGATTAACATTCCTAGATGGGGAGTTTGTTGATTTTGTATCTGAGGTTGAGGAGGAATGCTCCCAATCTTTGACTATAATATTGAGACAATCAACCTTAAGAGAGGGGTTGTTAAGTGAATCCCATGATGTCATAATGTTGATTATGGCATCAGTGTTTCCAATGTTTGCAAAATAATCAATGACCTTGTTGCATGCTCATTGTATGTGTGTTGGAATAATGATATATATATATGTGTAAGGAGTTATCTGATTCTGACTATATAATTACCCAATTTCCAACAAGAAGATTTTTATTTATTTATTCTAGAACTAGAGGCACCTATGAGCATAGGGGGGTCCCTCTTGAGTCGCATGGCATGATTAACATTCCTAGATGGGGAGTTTGTTGATTCTGTATTTGAGGTTGAGGAGGAATGCTCCCAATCTTTGACTATAAGATTGAGACAATCGACCTTAAGAGAGGGGTTGTTAAGTGAATCCCATGATGTCATAATGTTGATTATGGCATCAGTGTTTCCAATGTTTGCAAAATAATCAATGACCTTGTTGCATGCTCATTGTATGTGTGTTGGAATAATGATCTATATATGTGTAAGGAGTTCTCTGATTCTAACTATATAATTACCCAATTTCCAACAAGAAGATTTTATATTTTTAATTCATTAATTAATTAATTAATTATTATTATTATTTTTATTTTTATTTAATTTATTTATTTTTAATTTTTTATCTTCTTTATTATTATTATTATTATTATTTTTATTTTTTTAATTTTTTTAATTTTTAATTTTTTAATTATTTTTTAATTTTTATTTTAATTTATTTATTTTTATTTTTTATTTTTTATATTTTATTTTTTAATTTTATTATTATTATTATTATTATTATTATTATTATTATTATTTATTTTTTATTTTTTCAGGTTGAGATACATTCTACAATTTTTTAAGAGTCATGATCACCAAGTGAGAGTTCCCTTTTACGATGATTTTTTGGAATCCCTTCCCATGAGTTGCTCAAAAACCTTGTTCTAGGGTGAAACATTCTGCTGCATTTTTACTGTTGATACCCATAGAATAATCTACAAGGAAAAGAGGATCTCCATTATGGTTTTTAAAGATGCATCAGAAACCAATAGAGCCTGAGTTTCCTTTGGAGGCACCATCAAAATTTTGCTTTATGAAGAGTTGCAGTGCAAGAGACCATAGAGTTGGAGAAGAGTTATTACGAGTTCTAGAGACTTGAGCTAAGCTAGAAACTGACTGAGATATGCCAAGATCATAGAGAATGAAAGATTCCTCTAGGGAGGAGGGTCAATCATCTGCTGACCAATATGAGACAAGGATAGATTCTCAGAAATTAACAAATATTTAAGTCTAAATGTCTGGAGTCTCCCTTGAGAGTCCTTTAAAAAAATTCATTTCCTTTCCTTCCAGAGGGTCCAGGGAAAAAAATCCAGGAGCCAACAAAAAAGCTTTGTTGAGTATAGGAATCTTGAGTGCAACATTTCTCTCAAAAGAGATAGTTTCTACTATGTCCAAGTGAAGGTGACTGCCATATTTCCTGAACAGCGGTGCAAGTTGTGTCTAGTGATACTCTACGTAGGAGAATTCATTAAAAAGATGATTGGTTGTTTCCTATTGATTTGTGCAGAGGTGGAAATAAGATGGACCCTTAAAGCCTCTTTCTTGGAGGTGATCCCATGTTAGTGTTCGTCTACATGATAACATCCAAAGGAAGTGCACTATCTTTCGCCACTAATTTCCATTCCAAATCTATGACCATTATTGGCATTATGATACAAGTGTTGTCCTTGATGGAAACTCACTCAGAGACAGGTACAAGTGATGGCAACTTGATCAAAGGACAGATCTCAGTACAGCAGGACAAGAAAGAGATACACGCAGGTTCATTAAGGAAAACCAGCGTGTACACACAGGTTGGCTTCAGTAAAAGCGCGTACATGTGAAAAGTACCTTTGGTCCGTGGCGGTTAGTCCTTGGAAGTTGTGCCTGTGGTTTTGGACCGTGGTGTCTCGACAGGCGTGTCGATCCCTAGTTTTGAAGTTGATGGTATTGTGTTACTATGGTTTTGGTCCGTGGTATTGTGAAGTGCCTAAGACTATATAAGGAGAAGATCATTAGGCAAAGTGATGTATGCATTGTGTGTCTGATGAAGTGAGAAGATCTGGTATTGCTGGTTATCTGTTCGGGATGCTTGGCAAGGGTCGGATCTGACAGCGAAGGTATAAGTAATTATTTCTAGATCTGCACGCGGGTTGCCTTTGGAGAAAGCGCGTATACACGCAGTTTTGGTACAGTGAAGTAGCGTATGCATAATAAGATTTGATATTTCAGGTTGTTGTTGATTCTGGTGGTTGTTGTAGAGTTCTGGGCTCTGGTTTGGTTTCTGTGGTCTTGGTGACAGGGTTTTAGTGATTCAATATTGGGTTGTTTAATGAATTATGATGCAAGTATAAGTTGATGATTGTATTGCAGTAATGTTTGTTTTGTACTCATGGATCCAGTCTAAAAATTGATGAAACGTGGTCCCTAAAGGAAAGAGGGTTGTAGCCTTCTGTAGGGTCAGCACCTACGTACTAGTAAATGGATCGGCTAGCACAAGAGCTGAGGGGGTTGTAGCTCCCTTCCAAAAGTAGTTGGAAAATGAGAGAGGGTTGTAACCGTCTTCAGGTTGTAGCCTGCGTACTGGTATAAGGCTGCACCAGTACAAAAGATTGTAAACTGAAGTTTCTTATTAAAGAAAGAAAGAGACGACTTGCAGCAGGTGGTTTTCACCCACATTGGGTTTCCACCTTATATCATGGTGTTCATGTGTGTGGCTTTTATGTGATGATCTGTTATGTTATACTGCACCTGTTTACTGTCAATATGGTTAATAATGTTCTGATGCATTTACTGAAGATAAGCTAACTGAATCATAAGATTTCTGCATATACGCTAGTTGCTTTAGACACAGTAGCGTGTACACGCTGGTTCACTTAACTGAAGTAGCGTATATGTTTCTGAGCATGAAATTTGAAAAGTTTTATTGATCTGTTAATACTGATTCACCCCCCCCCCCTCTCAGTATTATTTCCAACAACCATATCTTATCTTTGAGAGGTAAGTTATATGCGAGAATTAAAGAGAAAACTTATTTTACTGAGAATAATGACTTGGAGATGAGTAAGGAGTTGTGTGATTCTAACTATAAAATTACCCAATCACTAGCAAGAAGAATTTTTCTCAAGTTGATATCTATTCTACAAATTTTTAAGATTTTTTATCACCAAGTGATATTCCCCTTTAATGATTAGTTTATGGAATCCCTACCCATGAGCTACTCGGAGACCATGTTCTAGGCCAAAAAACTCTGCAACATTATTATTGTTGATACCCATAGAACCAACTATGACGAAAATAGGATATCTGCCATTATGGTTTCTGGAGATGCCTTTAAAACTAGTAGAGACTGGGTTGCCTTTAGAGGCACCATCAAAATTATATTTTATGGAGAGATGCAGCGGGGGAGACAACAGAGTTAGAGAGGAGGTATTACGATTTCTAAAGACTTAAGCCAAGCTATAAATTAGTTGAGATATGCCAAGAACACAATTACCAATCAAAAAAGAACTAAATCGAGTTCTCACTTTTTTAGAGGTTGCAAAAAATCATCTAATTTTGAAATGTCTTGATTCATAATACACCTTTTATTTATTTACTTTGGAGCATATTTTCGACACTTCAAATTTTCTTATGTATTAAGTATGGACATTTTTTTTAATGTTAGTGATTTTCAAGGTGATTTTGAAAAGTGGTGATTTAGTATCAACCCTTTTTTTTGGAGGGGATAATGTTTCACACTTTAAATTTTATTATGTATCAAGTATGGATACATTTTTTAAAACGTTTGTGATTTTCATACTGATTTTGAGAAGTGTTGATGTAGCATCAACCTTTTTTTGGGGGGCATATTTTTGATACTTTAAATTTTTTCCTATGTCTATGCACATTTTTTTCAAATGTTAGTTATTTAACCCATTTTCAAGTTTTCTTCTTCTTCTTCTTTGTTCTCTTCATGTGGTGTTTGTTACTGAAGTGTTTTTCAAGTTTGTATTTTTTTTTTTGCAATATTTTTTTTAATGAAATTTGCAGGTTTGTTGCATAGTTAAAAAATAATAATAAAATAAATATTTTAAAATTATATATATATATATATATATATATATATATATATATATATATATATATATCATTTTTTTGTTGGTCAAGTGGTTTGAGTTCAATAGATATTACATCAGGCTTGCCCTGTGGCTTGAGAAACCGCGACCTAGGGGCATCTAAGAGGTCAAAATCACCAGGATCGCACCTGGCTTGGGCCACATTAGCACTTAATATGACTGATTTTTTCCCCCAGAGTTTCAAACCAGTGACCTTCACATCACAGAGTGACTTAACAATACACCCCATCGTCGTTTATTCTATGCGTCGTGGACATATATCTATATATCGTTAATCAATACTTTAATACACATAAAATAATTGTCACTAGAATAATAATAATCCTAAATCGTATAAAAAATACACATTTCTATATTTTTTCGCTAAAAATTATAATATGTCAAATAAAATATTGTTATGGAAAAAAATGAATAGAAAAAGGTTTTATTTTTTTGTAAGCTTCATGGGACTACATCTTCATCATGTCCAATATATCACCTCGATCATATGGGGAATTGAACCTATGACTTCACATAAACGAGTGCCTTAACAAAGCACACAATCACCATCTATCCAAGACTCTATGGATATGAATAGAAAAAGTTAAAAAAAATAAAAAATAAAAATTATTAAAATTTTATGAATTTTATGTTCAAAAATAATAATATATGAAGTTTTTTTTCTAAAAATGATGATTTGCATAAAATTTAAAGTAAAAATAGCAAAAACAAATTGTTTAAAAAAATGTAAAAATATTTAAAAAATCAAAAATCAAAACAACGCAATAAAAATGATTTGCTTAAAATAAAATAAAACAATCCAAAAAATAATTTAAAACAAAATTAACAAGAAATTTTAAAAACATTGCAAAGAAGAAAACTAAATAAAAAGAAAAATAACCTAAACAAAAAATCAAATTATTAAAAAATAAATAAAGAATCATAATAAAAAAATAAAATAAAAAGCCACACACAAACAAATAAAAGAAAATGAAAACCAAAAATAAATAAATATATAAATAAATAAATAAATAAATAAATATATATATATATATATATATATATATATATATATATATATATAATAGACAAAATATTAAAATATAAATTTAATAAATTTAGTAAATTATTTTTTTGAAAAAAAATAAAATAACAAACATATATATATAATAATTGCCAAAAAAAAAAAAACATTAAAACAAAAAACAAATAAAAAACATTAAAAACAATTGAAAAAAAAAACCAAAAAATTAACAAAATTAAAAAATAAAATAAAACATCAAAAAATAAATTAAAAAATTTCATAAATGCTAGCGGGTGCCTTGGCCATGACAATAAAGGGCTTTTGGCTGATGGAAAGAGCGGAGATGCTACTCTTGCCACCCATCGGCGACCATTTAGCGTCGCAGCCAGGGTAGCTTGTCGATTCCTAGAATTGGCTAGCCCCCATAGGGCACTAGGTGGTTGGCCAATTCTGGGAATTGGCCAGCCACCCTGACCTTGGAGCCAAAAGTCCCCAACGAAAGGCAAGAGCGGAAACGCTACTCCTTCCACCCGTCGGCGGCCCTTTAGCGTCATAGCCAGGGTGACTTGTCGATTCCTAGAATTGGCTAGGCCCCCATAGGGCACTAGGTGGTTGGCCAATTCTGGGAATCGGCTAGCTATCTCGACCTTGGCTCCAAAATTACCCGACAGGTGACAAGAGCAAGTGTAGTGCCCCGTGGGCGGCTAGCCGATTCCAAGAATTGGCCAGCCGCTCTGGCCAGGGTGCCAAATGCCCCGGACAAGCGGCCGTAGCGAGGGTGCTACTCTTGCCACCCAACAACTACCTTTTGGCATCGGGGTCGGTTGACTCCACCTGTTAGTGACCCTTTGGTTGTAAGGTTTGTGTCGATGTGTGACTAGCAACCTCATCCCACTATATGTTAATTCAATAGTTTATTTTTAAGATTTCGTTACAATAGATCTAGCTGGCCTACAGAAGGCTACAACCTTCTCTTTTTTCCAGGGACCACATTTCATAAATTTTCAAACTGTATCCATCAATAACATCATTCAATCATCAAATATGTCTGCATAAGCCAATCTCCTTTGCACCAACAACAACTGAATCAATCAATCACTCTAACAACCCTTCAATCTGATATTTCATAATGTTGTGACCAGAATACAATAACCAAAACCCAAAACACTACAACAGCAAATAGAAGTAGCTAAAACATATTTTATAAGGTATACGCTACTTCCATGTGTCGAACTTGTGTGTATACGCACTTTCCTCAAGGCGAACCTGCGTACAAATCTATAAATGATGATTTAACCACTACAACAATTCCAGACTTTAGTTATACCCAGGTCATCATATTTAAAGATTACAACATGCGCCAATTATTCAGATAAATGATCAAATCACACAAAGATAATTCATTTCAATCCTTAAGATCTTGACCCATCATCAGATCTTATCCTTCATCAAGTGATAAGGTTCATCCTCGATTCAGATCCAACTATGCACCATAACCCGATAACCTGTATGCTAGATCATACTCTTCATCAGATATTCAATACTTGAGTGAGTTGGCCTAATGATCTTCTCCTCCTTTTATAGTCTTAGGCCTTACTCAATACCATGGACCAAAACCACTTAGGACCAATACCTTGGACCAAATACCTGGGGTCAATACCTTGGACCCGATACCTTGGACCAATACCATGGATTAAAATACCATGGACCAAGTACTTTGGGCCAAACATTTAGTTTTCCAAGGTATATGTGCCTTTCCTTTCGCAAAAGTGCGTGTGTACATATACGCACCTTCAATACTGTGAACCCGCATGTGCACACGACTTGGCCAATAGTGAACCTACATATAACTCTCTTTCTTCATTCTGTGAGATCTGATCTAAACTCTGTGCTGTTAACCTGCTGCACTATGATCTGTCATCTGAGTGAGTTTCCATCAAGGACAACACCTATGTCATAATGCCAACAATCTCCCCCTTTGGGATTGATGGCAACACCAAGTCACTCTTGCCCTTTGTCATCAAGGGCAAAGGGTCACACTCCCCCTGAGTACATGTTGAATTTTCTGATATGCTGAAGAGTATTGATTGAGCTCCATGATGCTCCCCCTAAAAAAAAGCAAGGTCTGCAAAAAGTTGTTCTAAAAGAAGAACATGACTTCATCATAAATGACCTTCCTATCACCAATGACTCATACATACATCCATCTGCCAACCAAGTGGGGATATACCAAGTTTGACTCATCCACCCAACCAAGTGGGGATATACCAATTGGTTATACATGTCAAAACAAGAAATATTACATCATCCATCCCATGCATAGTGGGGTAACAAATTAGGTCATTTCATGACCTTTATAAAAAAAAATTACATGACATATATATCAGAGACCAAGAACATGATAGTAATCAGTAACTATCATCAGCAGCATCTGTTAATCAACAACCATGTTCTCCCCCTGAAACTGTTCCACCTGAAACAAAAACAATTGTGTGAATCTGTACAACGATCTTCTAAGATAATGCCAACAATGCAGTATTAGAAGCATATGCTCCCATTGAACCTGTACCAGATGATCATTGTCAGATCTGATCATATATAATAGAAGAGTTATCAAGACATCATCATCAATTAGATATACAACAAGTTATCAACAACCAATCATATTTCCACATGTCATCCACAGAGTGTAACCATTATCAAGCAACGCAGATAATTCATTGAAAAATATCAGACCCCTTTCTTCTTGAGTCTAGCCCACTTCTTTTCCTCAAACCAACATATACGCGATTGTATCCATAGAAACCAGCGTATGTATGCGACTTCGCTTCATGAAACTCGCGTATACCAACCTTTCTCTAAAACAAATAGGATTTAACAGCAAGATGATGCAACAACTACTCCCAGTTTCTGTTTGAGATATTCAAATGTCTCTCTGGGCAGTGGTTTGGTGAATATATCAACAACCTGTTCTTTGGAGGGAACATACTCCAATTTGACCTTTTGTTCAAGCACTTGTTCACATAGAAAATGATATTTGATGGGTATGTGCTTGTTCTTGGAATGCATGACTAGGTTCTTTGAAATAATGATGGCACTTGTATTATCACATAGAATGGAGATGGGTGGAGTACATGTGATCTCAATGTCTTGCAATATTTGCATCATCCAAAGGAGTTGTGTGTAGCAAGATGCGGCAGCCACATATTCTGCTTTAGCTGTAGATAATTCAATTGAACTTTGTTTCTTGCTGAACCAAGACACTAATCTGGAACCCATATAGAATGCACTGCCACTAGTGATTTTTTTTGTCGTCAATGCTTCCTGCCCAATATGCATCTGTATATCCATGAAGTGTAAGATCTATATGATACCATAAACAAAAATTCTATGTTCCTTGAAGATATTTGAAAATCCTTTTGACTGCCTGAAGGTGCGATTCCTTTGGATTTGCTTGGAATCTTCCAACTATTCCTACTGCATGCAAGATGTCTGGTCGGGTACCTGTTAGATAAAGCATACTGCCAATCATAGATCTGTAAGTTGGTTGATGTACTTATTCTGATTCATCATTTGAGCTGAGACTGCATCCTATTACCATTGGGGTACATATTGGTTTAGAATCTTCCATGCCATATTTTTTCAAGATCTGTTTGAGATATTTGGTTTGTGACAGAAAAATACCATCTTTATTTTGTTAAACTTGTAGACCAAGAAAATATGTAAGCTCACCGAGTAGGGACAATTCAAATTATTGCTGCAATACCGAAGCAAAATTCCAACTCATGGCTTCTTCATTGCTACCAAAAATGATATCATCAACATACACAACAAGTATTAGCAATTTATTATTGTCAATCTTCGTATATAGATTGTTATCAGCTGATCCCTTTGAAAAACCTTTTTAATGGAGATATTTGTCAAGACGGTAATACCAGGCCCTTGGAGCTTGTTTTAGACCATAGAGAGCCTTTTTGAGTCTGCATACAAGTTTTGCATCTTTTCCAAGAATGAATCCGTCTAGTTGCTCAATATAGACTTCTTCTTCTAAGTCTCCATTAAGAAAAGCAGATTTTACATCCATTTGGTATACTTTGAATTTCTGAAAACTAGAAAGAGCAAGGAACATTCTTAGGGATTCAAGTCTAGCAACATGTGCAAAAGTTTCTTCAAAATCTATACCTTCTTGTTGAGCATATCCTTTACACACAAGTTTGGCCTTGTTTCTAACATTCAGCTTGTTTTTGAATATCCATTTAGTTCCTATGATATTCTTATCATGAGGTATAGGAACTAATTCCTAGGTTCTTCATTCATGGCCTTGACCCAACATTCATCTTTTCATGCGTCATTTACATTTTGAGGTTCGGTGGAGGATAGCAATGCTAGATAGATTGAAGCTTCTGTAATAGTTCTTCTTGTCTGCACACCTCCCTCTTTCTGTACCAAGATTTGAGTCTCTGGATGATTTTTCTGAATATACCTGGATGGAGTCTTTTCTTCTACCATTATCTCTTCTTTTGGTGCTTCATTGGTTTCTTCTTCAGAATTAGTCTGATTTGATGTGGGAGGATAATCCTCATCTTCTTCATAATCTTCGGTTTTTATTTGTTTTGGATTTTTGTGTGCCTCATCAACCACAACATCAATACTTTCAATAATTTTCTCAAGTCTTTTATTATAAAATTTATATCCTTTACTTCAGGAAGAGTAACCAAGGAGAATACCTTCATCTGCTCTGGGTTCAAACTTACCAATTTTTTCGTCAGTCCTTTTGATGTAACATTTGCTTCCAAAAACTTTGAAGTATTTTATAGTAGGAGTCTTACCATACCAAAGTTCATGTGGAGTTTGAGTGTTGTTTACCCGAACATTTGTTTTGTTGAGAATAGTGACGACAGTGAATGCAGCTTCACCCCAGAAGGTGGCAGCAGTTCCAGACTCATCTAGCATAGCACGAGCCATTTGTTGAACAGTTCTATTCATCCTTTCTACCACTCCATTTTGCTGAGGAGTCCTTGCAGTGGAGAATTGCCTTTTTATTCCATGTTCTTCACAAAAATCAAAGAATTCATCCAAGGTAAATTCCCCTCCTCGATCAAATCTGAGGCATTTGATTTCGTGATCTGATTCATTTTAAACCAAAGCTTTGAAGGCTTTAAACTTTTCAAATGCTTCATCTTTATGCTTGAGAAGTCTTATCCAACACATTCTGGAAAAATCATCAATGAACAATATAAAGTATTCTTCTCCATGAGGTGAATTTTTCCTTGATGGTCCACATAAATCAGTATGAACAAGTTCAAGAGGCTTACTAGCTGATCCTTCCTTTTCAGGGAAGTGTGATATGGTTTTCTTACCAAATTGAAATGATTTTCGTATTGTATTTTCTGAAATGCTGATATCAGGAAGATCACGAACAACCTGGAATTTGCATGCTTTACTTATTTGAGAGAAGCTTAGATGACCCAATCTTCTGTGCCATAGCCAGTGTTCATCATTTTTTCTTAGATAGCACTGTTGTTGTCCTCCCTTGAGTATGTATAAGTTGTTTGGAGTTCTTATACCTTTGATCACGGTTTCTCCTGTATCAAGCTCACGAACAACGCAACCATTTGATAGAAATACTACTTCATTTCCTTGATCACACTTTTGACTAACACTCAACAGGTTATGCTTTAGACCATCAACATACATAACATTCCCAGCCTTAACCTTTTCTTTTAAGAGAACAGAGCCTTTACCTTTTATGACAGCATTTCCAAATGAGACCCTCTTTTCTTTTTCTAAGGCATTGTATGATTGAAGTTTTTCTTTTTCACCTGTCATGTGTTTTGAGCATCCACTATCGATGTACCACTAATTTTGTTATCCTTCTGCATACACGGCTATAACACATCGTTCTGTTTTCAGTTCTTTCTCCTCCATATTTTGGGACTTAGAGAAGTTTGTTCCTTTTGAGATACTTGCTAAAATTTACTTCTGCATTCAGATTCTTCATGGCCAAAGTTGTTATAGATTGAGCATTCTATTTCATTTTCAAGAGGAGAAAAGTTATTGTAGAACCTTTTCATGATCCCTGTCACATTCCTTTGATTTCGTGCTTCTCTAGTCATGATAGTCTTGTAAACAACACATTGAGCAGCCTTGTGTCCAAAGTTATGACATGAAAAACATTGGCCATTAAAGAAGTTCCGGCGATTATCGAATCTACTCACCTGGTGATTGTAGTTTCTATTCATTCTTGAATAAGATTGAGTATGTTTTACCTGAGGTTGATTATAGCTTCTATTCATCCTTGAAGTAAATTGAGCCTGATTTACCTGGTGATATACTTTATGCCTTTGCTGATAATTGTCAAATTGTTCACTGCTCTTTGCTGCATCAAGATAGCTTTTAGTGGAGGTTGACGAATTCTGTGCTTGAGATGCTTCTTCAGTATATACAAGACCTATCTTTACCAGAGGAGAACACTACACTTTGATAATTTCGTTTAAGGTTTCTGATCTTTTAGCAAATCTAAGATTGAGAGCTTTTGTTTTCTCAATATCCTTTCTTAGACCCACAATTTCACATTCAAGTTTTTCATTGTGTTTTCCTCTTTTAGCGAGTTGGAATGTCAATGTATCTATAATCATATTCTTTTCTTCTAAACAGATTTTGAGTTTAGAGATTTCTTCATAAAGATCATCTTCATCTAAAGCATCCAAGAAATCATCATCTTCAAAAGCCATCAGAAGTTTATAGTCATTACTATTTTCATCTTCATCACTAATTGATAAACCATTGCTATCTTCATGAGTATAGTAGCTCTTCTTACTTACACTTTGTTTTCTATTCCATTTTGCAGATTCCTTACCTTTATCAAACTTATCTTTATGAGGACATTTAGCAGCATAATGATTGACTCTTCCACAAGCAAAACATTTGAAAGGTAGTTTACCTCTGAATCTTCCATAACCCCATTGAAGGTTCTTGACAAAGTTTGCTTCTTCTTCTCCTTCTGTAATATGTCTTGATTCATTGAGTTCTTCTTTTCTTGAAGCTTTAAATGCGTCTTCTCTCATATCTGAGGGACCTCCTTTTCTCATCTCAAAATTAGTTAAGATTCTGTGCAGCTGTGTCATAGTAATAGTCTGAAGGTCCTGCTTTTCTTTTATGGCATATACTTTTTATTCAAACTTAGCAGACAAGGATCTTAAAACTTTTTCAACTAAAGTAACTTCCTTTATCTCTTCACCCAAATTCTTCATGCAATTAACAATCTCATCTATACGTAAGAAGTAACTAGCTATACTTTCATCATTGTGCATCTTGAGAGTTTCATATTGAATTCTGAGAGTTTGTAGTTTTGCACGTTTTACCTGAGAATCTCCTTCATAGCTTAGAAAGATTTTGTCCCATATTTCTTTGGCAGATTTGAGCTGCATAACTTTGACAAACTCTGATTGTGACAGACTTCCCAATAATGTAGTGACAACCTTGGCATTGGTTTCATATTGCTTTTTACCTGTTGTATTTGTAGGAATTTCTGATGGAAATATATATCCTCCTTCCACGATTTCCCAAACATTTGTTCCAAGAGATTGAAAATAGGCTGTGGTTCTTACCTTCCAATAAACGAAGTTGCTTCCATCAAAGATTGGCGATCTGATGGATCCCTCTCTTTCTTGATTACTCATGATGATGGATCTTCCTTTAAGCGATCAAGCTTCTTCTGAAGGACCTACTTGATACCAATTGTTGGAAAAAATACTGAGAGGGGGGGTGAATCAGTATTAGAAAGTCAATAATTTTTCATTTCCATAATCAGATTTATATACGCTACTTCAGATAAAGGAACTCACGTGTATACGCAGTTGTGTTTAAGGCAACTAGCATATATCCAACAAACTTATGATTCAGTTAATTCATCATATGTAGATCTTTAATCAGTGCATCAGAACCATATAAATAGTAACCAAGTGTGCACAGTAAAAACAGAATAGACAATCACACACATGAACACAAGATTTAGGGTGGAAACCCATTGTGGGTGAAAACCACCTACTGCAATCTTCTCTATCTTCTTTTTAATAATAAGAAACTTCCTTTTACAATTTTTGTACTGGCGCAGTATTATACTAGTATGTAGACTTCTACCTACAGAAGGCTACAACCTTCTCTCGTTCTCCAGATTCTCCTAGAAGGGAGCTACAACCCCCTAGCTTTTGTAATAGCTGATGTGTTTACAAGTACGTAGGTGCCAGCCTACAGAGGGCTACAACCTTCTCTTTTCTTCTAGGGATCACATTTCATAATTTTTCAGACTAGATCTATCAATAACATCATTCAATCATCAAATATGTCTGCATAAGTCAATCTCCTTTGTACCAACAACAATTGAATCAATAAATCACTCTAACAACCCTTCATTATGATATTTCAAAATGCTGTGACCAGAATAAAGTAATCAGAACCTAATCCAGAACCCAGAACACTACAACAACAAACAAAAGCAGCTAAAACATATTTTATAAGGTATACACTACTTACATGTGTCGAACCTGCGTGTATATGCGCTTTCCTCAAGGCGAACCTGCGTACAGATCTGTAAATCAAATTTAAGATGTATACGATGTTTTGATATGCAGACCTGGCGTGTATACGTGCCTTTTGTAAAGTGAACCTGCGTATAGATCTGTAAATGATTATTTAACCACTACAACAATTCCAGACTTCAGTTATACCCATATCATCATATCTACAGATTACAACATGCGCCAATTATTCAGATAAATGATCAAATCACACAAAGATAATTCATTTCAAGCCTTAAGATCTTGACCCATCATTAAATCTTATCCTTCATCAAGCGCTAAGGTTCATCCTCTATTCAAATCCAACTATGCACCATAACCCAATAACCTGTATGCTAGATCATACTCTTCATCAGATATTCAATACTTGAGTTAGTTGGCCTAATGATCTTCTCCTCCTTTTATAGTCTTAGTCCTTACTCAATACCATGGACCAAAACCACTTAGGACCAATACCTTAGACCAAATACCTGGGGTCAATACCTCGGAACCGATACCTTGGATCAATACCATGGATTAAGATACCATGGACCAAGTACTTTGGACCAAACATTTAGTTTTCCAAGGTATATGCACTTTTCCTTCTACAAAAGTGCATGTGTACGTATACACGCCTTGAATACTATGAACCCGCATGTGCACGCGGCTTGGCCAATGGCAAACCTGCGTATAACTCTCTTTCTTCATTCTGTGAGGTCTGATCTGAACTCTGTGCTGTTAACCTACTGCTTTGTGATCTGTCATTTGAGTGAGTTGCCATCAATGACAACACCTGTGTCATAATGCCAACACTAGCATCAACACTTTTGTTTTCAGGGTGTTTTTTCATGTTTTTTGCATAGAAAAACTTGGTTTTCACCATCATTTATAAAAACATTGAAACTTTACCCCCAAAAAGTATTCCAACATCAACATTTTTCATTTTCAGGTTGTTTTTTCATGTTTTTTGGGGGATTTTTAGCCATAGTTCTCATTTTTAGGTTAAAGTTCTCGTTTCATTGGTAACTTTGTTCATGAGCAAAGACAATGAAAGATTCTTTTGGGAAGGAAGGTCAATCATCCGTCGACCATTGTGATACAAGTATGGATTCTATGATATTAGCAATGATTTGAGTCCAAATGTTTAGAGGGTTCCCTGGAAGTCTTTTAAATTTTTTATGATTCATTTCCTTCCAGGGGGTCTAGAGAAAAAATTTAGAAGGCAACAACCAAGCTTCGTTGAGTATAAGACTCTTGAACACAAAATTTCTCTAGGAAGAGATAGTTTCGACTATGTCCAAGTGAGGGTGATAGTCGGATTTCTTGAATAGTACTGTAAGTTATGTCCTGTGATAATCTACGTAGGAGTATTCACTAAAAATATGATTGATTGTTTCCTCTTGATCTTTGTAGAGGTGGAAATAGGATGGACCCTCAAAGCCTCTTTTTTGGAAGTGATCCCATGTTAGTGTTCATCTGTGGGATAATATTAAAAAAGAGTGTGCTATCTTTGTGTTAGGTCCCTATACTACTAGTGTAACACCTTATTGATTTTAGTTCAACCCCCT
Organism: Pinus tabuliformis; assembly: GCA_031772625.1. NCBI lineage: Eukaryota > Viridiplantae > Streptophyta > Pinopsida > Pinales > Pinaceae > Pinus > Pinus tabuliformis. The sequence continues at coordinate 871,058,755 of CM062817.1, forward strand.
TATTGTATTATTATGCCCGTATAGTCCCCATGTGGTTATTATTATGCCCCGTAGAAGCCCACTATTGTTATTGGCTTGCCCCTACAATATTATTGTTGTGTAGTGTTTGATTGTGTTGGAACTCTTAGACTCTTATATATAGAAATTAGGTCTTGTCATTTGTATCATCCAAGAATTGTTCATTTGTGTAATGTAAAGGAGGTTTCCCCCTCGAAGAGGCTGATTTTGAAGTCGTTGATCTATATTTCTATATTTTTGTGAGTTGGTTTCTTAACATTTAGTAATGTTAGGTCCCTATATTACTAGTGTAACCCCTTATTGATATTAGTGCAACCCCCGTATTATATTATTGTTCCCATATAGTCCCCATGTGGTTATTATTATGCCCCATAGAATCCCACTATTGTTATTGTTGTGCCCCTACAATATTATTGTTATGTAGGCTCTGATTTTATTGGGACCCATTAGATTCCTATATATAGAAATGAGGTCTTGTCATTTGTATCATCCAAGGATTGTTCATTTGTGTAATGTAAAGGAGGTTGCCCCCTTGAAGAGGCTGATTTTTAAGTCATCGATCTATCTTTTATATCTTTTTGTAGCTGGTTTCTTAACATTTGGTATCAGAGCTTTGGATTCTAGGGTTTCGCTTCTCCAAAGAGGTCATCATGGAATTTTCACTATAACGTTTTCTCTACGAATTTTTAGTAGCTAAAAAAAAAACCCATTTGAGCTGAAATCGTCCTGAACCTCGAGTCTAAATTTTAGAATATTGTATCACTATACTTTCGGAGATATGATCTGAGGAATTTAAGTTTTTTGCAAGCTCCAAAATTCCATCTCAAACATATCATCGTGGAATTTTCATTATAATTTATTTTCTACGAAGGTTCAGACTCCGAAATTAAAACCCATTGGAGCTGAAATTGTGGGGAATCTCGGGCCCTAATTTTGGATCTTGTTTCGCTATATTTTTGGAGATACGGTCCAAGAGATTTAGGGTTTCTGCAGGCTCCTGAATTACATCCCAAATAGGTGACCTTGGGAAAATCGTCATAACTTTCTCTTTGAGCATCATATTGAAATTTCATAAGAAGTTACATAACGAGGGAGGAGTTTACTTTTCTGTGTACTTTACGTGGCACTTCGTACAAGTTCGCTCTACTGAAAAAGTATATAATTAGGTCATCTTGGGAAATTGGGCATAACCCTTTCTTAAAGAATCCCATTTCAATCAGATTGGTGGCATTGGAAAGAGGATGCAGAGGGCTACTTCAGGTCGCAATTTCAAACCTTGGAGATCCAAAATTTCAGAGATACAACATATTCAAGATCGAGCTGCTAAAAGCAATAAAACGAATGACTCGAATCAAGAAAATAGAAACACCTAGTAAGAAAAATTGGATGGATGAATTGAATAATGTGATCGAAGCTAAGATAAATAGTTTTATATGTGCCATGGAAGCTAATAGGGAAGAAGATTTGAAAAAATGCATGGAATATTTGAAGAAAGACATGGAAGGTTTGAAGGAAGGTGGGACAAAGCTGCTACAAGAAAGGCCTTTTAATGATGAAAAGGTAGTAGAGGAAACTCATGATAAGGAAAAAAAATGTTAATCATGATTTCATAGAATCTAACATTGGTTTGAAGATCCACCATATTCCAAAGATCGATATGAGGAAGTTTGATGGAAAGGATCCCATAACATGGATACTACAGATGGAGAAATATTTTGATCTACATGATGTGCAACTGTTACAAAAGGTACGTATTGCATCTTTATATTTAGAACCGAATCAATTTTTATGGTATAAAGGGATTTGTTCTCATAAACCACTTGTCACCTGGCCAATTTTCACAGAGGAAATGATATCACATTATGAGGATACAAAGAACAACACCTTCTTTATCCAATTGATAAATCTCAAACAAAAGGGTTCAATGACATAGCACATTCAGGACTTCCAAAAATTTAATATAAGGGTAAATGATATTCTAGAGAAGCAGAGGATTGATGTATTAATAGGGAAATTAAAGGATAACATTCAACACAAGGTTTGTCTTTGGGAACTGGATTCATTGGAGAAGGCATTCAGGTTGGTAGAAAAAATTGAAAGCAAAATTATGGCAACAAGAAATCCTACCAATCACAATTATAAAGATGGAAGTGTTGTTGCTCCTAGCCTTACACAACCTACAAGGTTGACACCACAACAATTGGAAGAAAAAGGAGAAAATGACCTTTGTTACAGTTGTGATAGCAAATACACTAAATGTCATAAGTGTGCTGAGAAGAAATTATTTTACATTGATTATGAAGAGGAGGAAGAAAAGGATCAAGAAACATCAATGTAAGAGGGTATACACCAAGAACCAACCCCAGAGAAACAAGAAATTAATCCTACCATATCTTGAAATGCATTGGCAGGAATTACCACTCCTCAAACTCTCAAGATAGAAGGACATATCAAGAAGAAAAAGGATAACCTCACTTTTGCATAGAATCGAATGAAACAACAGGCAGATCAACATTGCAGTGAAAGATGTTTTGACATAGGCGACTGTGTATTTTTACGACTACAACCATACAAACAAATGTCCCTCAAGCAAGATAAGAAGGATAATAAATTATCACCAAAGTACTATGGTCCTTATAAAGTGCTACAAAAGATTGGTATTGTGGCATACAATTTGGAGCTTCCTGCATCTTCCTGAGTGTCCCCAGTCTTCCATGTTTCATTAAAGAAGGTTATATGTGACAAGGTCCCAGTTCAAATAATATTGCCAGAACTTGACGAGGAAGGAAAAATCATATTGGAACCAGAAGCAGTCACAAAAACAAGAAATTGACAGCTATGAAATCGATCAATTTTAGAGTATCTCATTAAGTAGAAGAACTTACCCACTGAATATTCCACATGAGAGGATGGCAATTTTATACAAAAGCATCCAGAACTATGCAAGCATCGAGGACAACACTTTTTGAAGGATAGGGGCATGTTAGGTCCCTATACTACTAGTGTAACCCCTTATTGATATTAGTGCAACCCCCTTATTGTATTATTGTTCCCTTATAGTCCCCATGTGGTTATTATTATGCCCCATAAAAGCCCACTATTGTTATTGTTGTGCTCCTACAATATTATTTTTATGTAGGCTCTGATTGTATTGGGACCCCTTAGACTCTTATATATAGAAATGAGTTCTTGTCATTTGTTTCATCCAATAATTTTTCATTTGTGTAATGTAAAGGAGGTTTCCCCCTCGAAGAAGCTGATTTTTAAGTTGTTGATCTATCTTTTCTATTTTTTGTGAGATGGTTTCTTAACACTTTGTCCACCAATTTCCATTCCAAATCTATGAATAGATCTTATCCTTGGGAGGTAAGTTGTCTGTAAGAATGAAAGAGTGAACTTGTTTTACTAATAACATTCTAGTCGACTTGTACCCCCAACTTAGTTTGTCAGGTCCATTTATTATGGGGATTTTTCTTTGTTCAAGCTCATGTTCAAGAGCATGCCATTAATCTTAGGGGATGTAAAATCCCCAGTCTTCCTTGAAATTCTATATCTGTTGGGGAGAATTTTTGTTGTTGGTCTTCCAATAGTGCACCACTTATGTGAATCCTTTTCCTTTCATGAGAGCTAACAACTCAAGGCAAGGGAGTGAGGATTTCGGGGAGGGCGGGGGGGGGAAAGGGTGGGGTGGAGTTGCTTCCAAGAATCCTCCCAGAATTTAGCCTAAACCTCATTGTGTACTTCCCAAAATGAGTGCTTTTGGACCATGAATTTATTTAGATATATCAGGTTCCATATTAATGAACTAAAGATATGTTCAAGGGAGAAGAGCTTGGAGACAAGGCTCTATCCTAGGAAACATTTATTGTTCCATATGAATTCCCACAAATCATCACCTTCTTGGAGCCATTGCCACCACAATTTTTACCCCATTAATTTATTGAGTGTTTTTGGGTATCTTATTCCAAGGCCACCTTGATTGTTTGGTAGGAAAACTTTCTCCCAAGAAACTATTTCCCACTTCCATTCTCTAGTAGTTCTACCCCAAAGAAAAGATCTGTAGAAATTTCATATTGATCTTAGAAATCCTTTGTGCCCTACTAGGACTGATATTTGATAAATAGGCAACACCTATAAAACAAATTTTAGTAAAACAATTCTTTTAACAAGGTTCAAAGATCTGAATTTCCAATTGTCTAGCTTGGTTGCAATTTTATCCAAACGATATTTCCAATGGATGGTTGTTAGAGATTTGTTCGCAAGAGGGGCACCAAGGTAAATGACAAGGAGGGTAGCATTTTTGAAGCCCGTGAATCTAGCAAGGTGATCCCAAATGGTTGCAAGTGTTTTAAAGAAAATTAATTGTGACTTGGAGGGATTTGTTGAGTTCCAAAACTACCTCTCTCTTAAGCAACTTTCTCATCCTTCTTCCTTTGCTTTTCCATGAAAAATGCATCCTTAACAAGCAAAATCCATTACACATTGTCTCAAGGAGTATATTTCATTGATTTACAAGTCATATTGTTATGTTTGTTATTTGGATAGGTTTTTATCTTGCAGCTACGGAACGCAACCACATTCCGCAGCTAATCGACTGTTCCGCGGCCATCTCTGCGCTTTTGTAGGTTACAGGTGTCAAGAGAGGAAATGGACCACATGGGTATCTTAGAAAATGTTAGAGCATGGATGGTATCCTATCCATTTGGCCAAGATCGATGAGGAGGAACCTGGTCAAAGGGAAATCAACTGAAGAAACCTAAGGTAGGTAGAACTCTGTTTTTACACGATTCTCAGTGATGGATCCGAGGTAGTCTCCTGACGCCAAGGACGTCATCTGCCACCTGCATAAACAGAATCCAACAGCCACTATTAGAAGATTTATGTCTCAAGGAAAATGAAGAGAAAAATTCCCGATACATTACCTGTCTACGTGTTTTGCTACAACTGATTTCTCTCTTCAAACAATTTTATATTTTTTTCCTATAAATACCAGCATTTAGAATGCAGAACAAGTTCATGTTTTTGTTGATGTAATAGTTCAGATTTCTGCTTGTAGCTTGAAGAACTCAGTGCTATGTTTTTAATATAAAAAATATTTTTTCAATGGATACCTGAAGCGCTTATGAAAGTTTGATTTCATGTTAATAATCTGAGACCTTGCAAAGGGCCCTTGCGTGGTCAAGGGTACATTTTATTTCTGTTTGTTTTCTTAGTTTAGTTGTAACTTCACTGTGTGTTTTCATCATGTTCATAATCGTTTTCTAACTCTGTATATTGTAGCTTGTGTCATTTGTTTTCACTAACTCAGAGTATTTGTATTCCAACATATAATAGTCCTTTTGTTTTCATTGCTCTCTAGTCTCTTAATTGTAGTTTTAAGTTGATGTTAGTAGCATAATTTGATTTATTTCATCTGTTGTTCCTTAGTTTCTATATTTTAAGTTAAGTTGTTCAATGCCTTTTTCTTATCAGTGTAGTCACTTATGACATAAATGAATATTTCCAAAATCCTCTCATTGATGGTTAATCCTCAAACTAAATGGTGAAATGTTATATTTATGAATGAATCTTTTATTACAATTGCGGTTCATTAGCTTTTGAGTTAAGTTATTCAATGTCATTTTCTTATTAGTGTAGTCACTCATAACATAAATGAATATTTCCAAAATCCTTTCGTTGATGGTTAATCCTCAAACTAAATGGTGAAATGTTGCCTTTATGAATGAGTCTTTCATTACAATTGTTGTTCATTAGTTTTTGAGTCAAGTAGTTCAATGCCATTTTCTCATTATTTTAGTAACTCATGATATAAATGGATAGTTCCAAGAACCCTTTCAGTTGAAGGTTAATCCTAAAACTAAGTGGTGAAATGTTTTATTTATGAATGAGTTTTCCTTTGCATTTTCATGTTTACTTTTCTTAAGAATGATGAAGAATGAAATCTCTCAAATTGCTATCATAAGGAGGTAGTTCTCTCTGAATTATGTAGCTGAGTGATAGCAATACTTCATTTAGCCTTGCTTTCATAATAGAATAGTTGCAATTTCATTTCTATTTCCTCACTTAGTTTAGCTGCAATTTCATCTTCAATTTTTCATTAAGCTTTAATTCTGCAAGTAGATTAGACAATAGAGGTAGTCTTATTTCCAGTATTTCATTTTTGATTTATCATAGATAGCTGCCATTTCATTTTCTCATTTAAGCTTTGGTTTTGTAATTGAGTAGATAGTAGTTTTAAAAGTCCTTTTAGTTCATGTTTTGGAGACAATCATAATAACAAGAAGAGAGGCTCTGTTTTCACTTTCTTGTTTAAAAACTTTACTTCCAAATTTGGCCTAAAAAGCACTTTTAGCTCTCACTTCATTTCTCTATATCATTAGTAGCAGTAGATTAAGATTTTGTAGATTACAATGTAGAAAATTAGGAATCAAAAGAGCTAAACCCCAAAAGAAACATAAATTCAAAAATAGTGAGGTAAGAAAGAGTCATCTACCACATATAGTGCACTACACTTCATCAGTTTACGATACCCGAATTGATATTTTATGTAGAAATTTTGGACACTAAATTTACTGAACATATTGGTGCTGCTGCCAGAAAAGTGTAACTAGGTAGCCTTATCTCTTACATTCAAAAAAAAATCAAAAACAACAAAACAAAACAATGACATTCATAGATAAAGAGACTTTAGGGGTAGATTTATAGCTAGGGGCAGAAGTTCGATTTCCACAACTCCAGCTACTCCACCAAGAGTTAGGAAAGATACATCTCCATCCCAGACTCATACTCCCAGCCTTAGGATTTCTAGAATTCAAGGGGTAGCAACTCAGTTAGAAGATTCTCCCACTTCATCTACTAAAACGAACCTAGGAGAGAATACCTTTTTCACTTCTATAGGGGAGCCTATTGTAGTAGAGGAAGTAGGAATACCTAGTGAAGAGGAAGTAGAAACTCTGTCCCATAATCCATTAATAGAAGAACAAGAGGAATTTGAAGAAACTATAATGCCAGAAGAAGAACAAGATGGAGAATTCTCACTATTTGGAGGAGGGGTAGAGGGAGAGGTAGAGGAGACAATGGAGGAGGTAGAGGTAACAATGGTAGAGGTAATAATGGAGGAGGCAAAGGAAATAGGGAAATAGATAACTCATTTGGATTCCCTATAGTAGATGAGGAAACACATACGACAATTAAAAACATCTCACCATCTGTCCTCCCAAACTTTTATGGGTTGAGAAGTGAGGACCTTGAAAAATTTTTGTTTGAGTTTGAAGTCTTGTGCAGAACTTATGACTATCTAGCAGACTCTCAAAAACTCAAATTGTTCCCTTCAACACTAAAAGGGGTTGCTTTGAAATGGTTTATGGGGTTAGTCACTCAATCCATTAGAACATGGAATGAAATGAAATAGGCATTTTTGGATAGATACTTGGATTATTGTATGCCTACAAATCATAAGGATGAAGTGTTCAAAATTATGCAAAAGGAAGATGAAAACTTAGAGGATTTTCTTGAGATATTTAACTATAATTTGAAAATAGCTAATATGAACAATATAGATGAAGAAACTTTGAAAGTTCTTTTGTTAAAGGCCGTTAGAGATGAATGTATAGATATCCTTAACATGATGGGGAAGGGAGACATCTCTCAACTTCCATTGAGTGACATAGCAGAACTATGTGTCCATCTCTCAAGAGGGAAATCTAAAATTGGGAAAGGACCAAGAGATCCTTCTCTTGTTAGAGCAAACAAATCTACAATCAGATCTGTAAGTAGGGCAGAAATTGGCAATATGCTTGATGAGTTTAAAACTGATATTTTAGGGAGCCTTAGTGAGCAACTAGACACCCTCAAAATCCAAAACAAGCAGAAATAGAGGCTGATGCTTTAGCCATCTTTTGTCCAAAATGCAGAAATAAACATGCTCTAAGGGAATGCCCTTTAGATGCAAAAATTGTAGAAACTTGTATGATTTGTTTAGAAAGTCATGAGACCAAGGGTTGTCCTTCAATCCTAGGTCCTAAGGTTGTCTTTCAAGAAGAAACAATGCCAAATTATGTAGAACCTCTTTGTTCGGCAAGGGCAACAAAATCAAGGATTTAACAATCCAACATATTTTCAGCCCCCACCAAACTGGAATTCTTGGCAGCAACCTTGGCCTCAACCTCAAACTTAGTATCAATCTTAACCATGGGCACAAGGGGTACAAAATCCTTATGGTAGATTTCCTCAATATTATAAATATCCTCCATCTTATCAGAGCTATCCTCCCCCAAAAAATCAGCATCAAAATCAACAATCAAAACTTCCAAATCAAAGCCCTCATCTTTCATTGCCATTTCCACAACAAAGTCAAAATCCTCAACTCTTACTTCCATTTAAAAAAAACCAAATCAACTACCAGCCCAACCATTTCCAAACCCCAATAATAAAATCCCTCAGAATGCTTACATGGTAGAAGGACAACAATTTCCTACTTAGATGATTTCTCCTCTAGATCTTAATGATGTTCAACTTAGATCTGGTAGGATATTAGAAAAGGAAAAAGCTTCTACAGATATTCAAGAGCAAGATGCTTCTAAGGAGGACCCTCTGAAAGTTAATAAAAGTTTTGTTGGAACATCCCTCCAAAACCAAACCATTGAAAAAGGAAAACTAAAAGAGTCAATAAACACAACTCGTATAATTGAGCAACCAACATCTACTTCTACACCTCCTTTTCCTACGAGATTACAAATTCATATAGGAGTAGAAAAATAGATCTTGTTTCCCAATTATGACTTCCTAGATGAATTGAAGAATCTTTGTATCAAGATTCCTTTGTTACAAGCCATTAGAGAAATTCCTATTCTAGCAAAAACAATAAAGGAGTTGAGCATGAAAAGACCAGGAAGAAAACCAAGAGAAACAAAAAGAATTCACCTGGTAGGAAAGATAGCAGATATCATTATCGGAAAGCTTGCCATGCAGAAATATGTGGATCCAGGAAGTCCAATTGTCAAGACACACATAAATGGGATTGAAATTCTAAACACATTGATTGACTTAGGGGCAGTAATAAACATTACGAGTAGACAGACTATGGAGCAGCTTAAACTTCCTAACCTTATTTACACACCTACCTTACTGCAACTTTCAAATAGATCAGTAATCAAACCAGATGGTGTGCTCGAAGACATTTTAGTCTCCTTAGATTTTTGGGAATATCCCATTGATTTCATGGTTTTAACTCCCAAGAATAATCTAGGAGGACACCCACCCATCTTAGGAAGACCTTGGCTAGCCACAACTGATGCTTTTATTAGTTGTAGATCCGGTGACATGTATATTTCTGATGGTAATTCAACAAAGAAATTTACTTTGTATCCTGCAGCAAAAGAAATCACAGAAATAGATGACAAGAAGTGGATTGATGATGAAGATGTTATTCAACCCGTCTTTACTATATCAGAAATTAGTGAAGATAGTCAAATTTTGAACACAATTGAATATTTTGAAACATCTTCAGAATATGATCATGCAAAATTTCAGGAAAAATCTAATGTTGAATACGTTTCATCTAGGTAGATGTCTCTCTATTCTATGGAAGAGTTTGGTAGCTCCAAAATTGAAATTTTTCCAGGTAGAACATTGAACATAAACAAAAACTTGGAGAAACTACAACAAGAAGAGCTAACCAAGATATTACAAAAGAATTCTGCTGCATTTGTATGGGAGTATACTGACATGAAAGGTATTGATCCTAAGACTTGTATCCATCATATCTATATTTAGGAAAATTGTAGACCAATCCGACAACCTCAAAGAAGAATGAATCCAAATCTTAGGGAGATTGTGAAAGAAGAGCTCCAAAAATTACTCAATGTAAACTTCATTTACCCAATCTCAGATAGCCAATGGGTTTCTCCTTTGGTCGTTGTGTCTAAAAAGAATGGGAAATGGAGGGTGTGCATTGATTACAGAGAATTGAATAAAGCAACCTTGAAAGATCACTTTCCTTTGCCATTTATACATCAGGTATTAGATACATTAGCAGGTAAAAAGTATTTCTTGTTCTTGCATGGTTTTAGTGGTTATAATCAAATTCAAGTAGCACCTAAGGATCAAGATAAAACCACATTTACTTGTCCATGGAGAACTTTTGCCTACCGAGTGCTTCCTTTTGGGTTATGTAATGCACTAGCAACATTCCAAAGAGCAGTACTAGGAATTTTTTCTGATCAAATACATGATTGTCTAGAGGTATATATGGATGATTTTACAGTCTATGGTAACAAATTTGAAGAAGCTTTGGAAAATTTGGAAAAAGTCCTTAAAATATGTAAAGAAACAAACCTTTCACTAAGCCATGAAAAATGCTTTATGATGTTTATAGAAGGTATTGTTTTAGGACATCACATTTCAGGAGATGGGATTAAAGTAGACAAATCAAAAGTTGAAGTCATCTCTAAGTTACCAATTCCAAATTGCCAAAAAGATGTTAGAAGTTTTCTGGGATTCACAGGATATTATAGAAGGTTTATGGAAAAATTTACCAAAGTAGCACCTCCACTCTTAAAATTGCTTACAAAAGATTGTGAATTCAAGTGGAATCCTAATTGCCAATTAGCATTTGAAAACTTGAAAGCAAAAATATCTGAAGCACCTATCTTAAGAGGACCAAATTGGAAACTTCCTTTCCATATTTCTATAGATGCTTCAAATACAGCTCTAGGAGCTATATTGGGACAAAAAGATTTGATTCCTTATGCCATTTACTACACAAGTAAAAATTTGACTCCCACTGAGTTGAATTATATTGTGACAGAAAAAGAGTTCTTAGCTATTGTTCATGCAATTAACAAGTTTAGATACTATATAACAGGCTATGAAACTTTTGTTCATACAGATCACTCTGCAATTAGATATTTGATGAATAAACCTATTACTAATGGCAGAGTTACAAGGTGGCTTTTACTTTTGCAAGAGTTCAACATTACTGTGCTAGATAGACCTAGAAAACAAAACACAGTTGCTGATTTCTTGTCCAAGATTCATAATATCAAAGAAGACTCTCTGGTTGAGGATAAGTTTCCTGATGAATATATATTTGCAATAACTACTCAAACTCCTTGGTTTGTAGATGTTTCTAACTACTTGGTTATAGAGAAGTTACCTTCACATTTATTTCCTAGAGAGAAAAGAAATATTATTCAAAATAGTGAAAAATATTCATGGATCACTAACGAATTGTATAAACAGGGCCAGATCTTATGTTCAGAAGGTGTGTCAAGGAAGATGAAATTCCTGATATTCTCAAAGCATGACATGACGAGCCATGTGGTGGACACTTTGCTGACAAGAGGACAGCCTATAAAATCCTTTCTTTAGGATATTATTGGCCATCCATATTTAGAGATGCTAAGGAATATGTCAGAAGGTGCGACAACTGCCAAAGGGTAGGGAAACCTGCTCCCTCAAATGAAATGCCATTACAACCTCAGGTACTTATCGAACTCTTTGAAAAATGGGCTTTAGACTTTATTGGACCTATTAATCCTCCATCCAAGTAGAAAAAGTATATATTGGTATGTACTGATTATGTCACCAAATGGGTAGAAGCCAGAGCATTACTTTTTGCTAACGAAAAATATGTAGTTAGTTTTCTTTTTGAGGATATTTTTACTCGCTTTGGTGTTCCAAGAGAAATTGTGATAGATCAGGGAACTCAATTCACATCCAAAATGATGGAGAGGCTTATGGAAGAGTACAAGATCAAGCATAGGAAATCCACTCCCTATCATCCACAAGAAAATGGTCAAGTGGAGTCTACAAATAAAGTGATTGAAGGAATCCTCACCAAGATTGTGCATCTACATAGAAGAGATTGGGCATAAAGGCTTCTTGAAACCTTGTGGGCTTATAGAACTACATGGAGGAACACAACATGACATACACCTTATGAACTTGTTTATGGAAAGAAAGTCCTGTTCCCCATTGAGTTCCAAGTCAAAACTTTCAAGATGGCAGTTAAGTTGGGGATGGATTTATCAGAAGCTCAAAAGCATAGACTGGAGCAGTTAAATGAACTTGATGAAATCAGAAGAAGTTGTTCAAAGGACTGGTCTAGTTTAGCAACAAAGAGCTAAGTGGCATGAAATTACATCAAGGACAAAAGGTTTCAAGAGGGAGATTGGGCACTGTTATTTGATTCAAAGTTTAAGGCTTTTCAAGGAAAGTTTAAAACTCATTGGCTTGGGCCATATGAGATTGAAAAAGTTTTTAGTAATGGAGCAGTAAGAATCAGAACAATAGATGAGCATCAAACTCTTCTCCTTGTGAATGGTCATAGGTTGAAGATTTATCAAAAACCAATCTCAAGGGAGGAGTTCATCAAGATCTTTCAAAATAATTCTAAAATGAAGTTGGTGAGGAAGAATCCTTCTTCTCCACCAACTTAGTCTTTGTTCTTTTTATCATATCTAAAAAAAAAAAATGTATAAGGTTGAAAACCATTCATTGATTGGCATGCTTATATAGAAAATACAGGGTGAAAATCAGAAGACTCTGACACCCTATATTTTCCAAAAAATGGTGATTTATTGTGCATTCTGAAAAGTTCATTATTTTACTTCATTTCATTATGTTTTACTTCTGCAAGTTTCGCTCCACTCCACCACCATATTCCACCAATAAATTTGTCTTCTTTAGCATTTCTTCCATATCCATTTTTCATTTCCATTCTGTCATATTTTCATCCACACAGTCATCTCCATTTTCATTCATTCATAAATTCACATTTTATTCTCTGTTTTACATTCCGCAATTGTTCTCACGTTCTGTAGTTGTTCCAGTTCCGCAGCTAATCCTGTTTTGCAGCCAATCTAACTCTGCAGTAACAGTTTGATCATTAGCTCAAAAAATAAAAAGGCCAGTTCATAATAAATTTCATATGCAGGTATTGGAGGAGGAAAACAACTCTTGAAGACACATCAACATCTAAGCACCTGAAAAAGAAACAACAAAAGGTTAGCAAGCAGAAAGGTATGGTTCTAGAGGTAAGAAAAAAAACCTATTTCAAATAGCAATATAAAGCATAAGTTGTATAATTTGTATAATCACACTACTCCTTGACTTGTCATCATGCGATTTGATTGCCGTGATTATTCCACCATGCCTTCCGACTTTAATGCCTAACGGTCTTATGATTTGATCTCTGATTTTAACTTGTACTTCACTGTACTTCTCCATAACACCTATTTAATGGCTAATTACATGACATAACCCAATTGGATATGACTCTTCACAATCTTATTGTTCCTTTATTACACCGAGTTCCTCGCTTTTACTTCCACAGCCTTCTTATGTATACAAGCACTCGGATACAGTGAGCACATAATCATTCGTTCTGTTTTCTATTCTCTCTGTGTTTAGCAGTACTCTGTTTTCCACACAGTTTATGTGTGCAACCACTCCACTCTATACATCTTCTGCACTATTTCTCGCATACAATTTCCTTGTTTCATATACAATATATGTTTCATCCCCATATCTATCGTTTTACTTCCACATACTCTGTTTTTTCATCTCTGTATCTATAACTATCATTGATTCCATATACCACTATCGTTTACACAATCTTCTACATATAGACAGTGAAGGAAATTTGAAGAAAATCAGAGAATAGGAGTGATGGGTCTCATTATAAGAACAAAACCTATAGGAGTGAAATATATGGAAGGATATCCTCAGTTGAAAGGGATGTTGAAGAAAGCTGGTTGGCTGAGTTTCATTGAGAAATTCGATGGTCATCATAAAGAAATCACCAAGTCATTTGCTAGATCATTTGATGGGATGGATGTGGAGATTGGCGACATAAAGTTTACAGTGACCGAGTCTTTCATTGTAGTAGCAACCGAGCTACCAAAAGTTGGAGAGAGGTGGTTCAAGAATAAATAATTCCATGATGAAACTTGGAATGTCATTCTCCAAAACCCATGTATGGACACTTCAATTTTGAAGAGAGGAATTCCCATCTTTGCACGTAAGGGTAAATGGAGTAGCATGTTATTGATTGTACAAAAATTCATTACATGCAAGGGTAGATTTGGTTCCATGTATGTGTATCACACAAGACTGTTGATGAATTTTCTTGAAAACAGAACCATCAATCTCCCATTCTTTCTGTTGAATAGTCTAAGGAGAATGGCCTCTACTGTTCAGAAGAAAATGGAAGACATAGAACCTCATCTTTATCACCACGGTCTCATAAAAATTCTCGTTGAATATCACTTAAAGAATGTAGAAGACACATGGGAGAACTTTCTGATCAAATTTTTTTTCCAAGATCCACCAGAATTACCTGAAGGAAGTTCAGTGAAAAAGATTAGGAGAAGGGAAACTAGTCTTACAATTCAAAACACTCCTACAAATTCAGCGAAAAAAAACAGTGAAGAAGAGCCTCTCTCTGAAACATTAACAGAGGTCATAAAGCAAAAAAACAAAGGAGAAATATGAAGGAAAAATTTGAAGAAAACCACAAAAATACTCCTGAACCTTCATCAGAGGAGGAACAATTACTTTCTGAGAGATTAGTCAACATCAAGGATCAATTCAAGAAATAGAAGGAGAAGGGGAAAAGAAAATAGGTTATGGAGGAAGAGATCATAGGCTCACAAAGTCTGAGGAGAAGTTCTAGACTCAAGGGTAGAATGAAGAAACCAAAAAAAAAAGAGGCACAGTTCATAGATTTGGGAGAAGAAACTCCAATATAGTCCCAAGACAATGTCTCATTTTTGCAAAACCCGTATCACTCTCCTCAACAAAACTTTGAAAGAAGCCCAAAGAGAGTCTCTCCAGGGATTGACCCAGTCCAACAACATATTTATGATTATATTGAGTCACTGAAGTAAAGGAATACATGAGTAGATCAAGGGACTTCATCCAACCCTAAGCAGCCAGCTACATCACAAGGGACTTTGATTAGCTCACTTAAGCAGGAAATCTATGAGCTAGAGGTCTTAAATAGGCATATTCAGAAGGAAAATGAAGCTTTAAAGGAACAAAACAAGCTAGATAATATTATTAATGATAGCACCATGCTTCATTTGGGTCTGTGGCATAAGAAGAACAGAAAATTAAAGAGGAAAAACAAGAAGCTAAACCAGGCTCTCATCAACCTTAAGTATAGATCCTCATGAGGAAGCCTAGAATGGCAGTTGCAGCAAAGAGAAGCAAGAAGAGGTTGGATGTTCTAGTTGAATTCTTAGAGAAAATGCAGTAGAAGGAGGGTGTTTACAATTTTGATTGCATGAGGACATGCAATAGTCTCATAGTGGGGGTATGTTGAGCTCCAAAACTGCCTCTCTCTTAAGCAACTTTCTCATCCTTCTTCCTTTGCTTTTCCATGAAAAATGCATCCTTAACCATCACAATCCATTACAAATTGTATCAAGGAGTATATTTCAGTGATTTACAAGTTATATTGTTATGTTTGTTATTTTGATAGGTTTTTATCTTGCAGCTACGGAACGCAACCACATTCTGCAGCTAACCGGCTGTTCCATAGCCATCTCCGCGCTTTTGTAGGTTACAGGTCTCAAGAGAGGAAATGAATCACATGGGTATTTCAGAAAATGTCAAAGCATGGATGGTATCCTATCCATTTGGCCAAGATCGATAAGGAGGACCTCGGTCAAAGGGAAGTCAACTGAAGAAACCTAAGGCAGGTAGAACTCTGTTTTTACACAATTCTCAGTGATGGATTCGAGGTAGTCTCCTAAAGCCAAGGACATCATTTTCCACCTGCATAAACAGAATCCAACAGCCACTATTAGAAGATTTATGTCTCAAGGCAATTGAAGACCAGAATTCTAGATACATTACTTGTCTACGTGTTTTGCCACAACTGATTTCTCTCTTCAAACAGTTGTATTTTTTTCCTATAATTATCGGCATTTAGAACGCAGAACAAGTTCATGTTTTTGCTGATGTAATAGTTCAGATTTCCGCTTGTAGCTTGAAGAACTCAGTGCTCTGTTTTTAATATAAAAACTCTGTTTTCAATGGATACCTGAAGCGCTTGTGAAGTGTTGATTCCGTGTTGATAATCCGAGACCTTGCAGAGGGCCCCTGCGTGGTCAAGGGTACATGTTTTTATTTCTGTTTGTCTTTTTCTTAGTTTAGTTGTAACTTCACTGTGTGTTTTTCATCATGTTCATAATCGTTTTCTAACTCTGTATATTGCAGCTTGTGTCATTTGTTTTCACTAACTCAGAGTAGTTGTATTCCAACATAGAATAGTCCTTTGGTTTTCATTTCTCTCTAATCTCTTAACTGTAGTTTTAATTTGATGTCAGTAGCATAATTTGATTTATTTCATCTGTTGTTCTTTAGTTTATAGATTTTAAATTAAGTTGTTCAATGCCTTTTTTTTATTAGTGTAGTCACTCATGACATAAATGAATATTTCCAAAAGCCTTTCATTGATGGTTAATCCTCAAACTAAATGGTGAAATGTTATATTTATGAATGAGTCTTTCATTACAATTGTGGTTCATTAGCTTTTGAGTTAAGTTGTTCAATGCCACTTTCTTATTAGTGTAGTCACTCATAACATAAATGAATATTTCCAAAAGCCTTTCGTTGATGGTTAATCCTCAAACTAAATGGTGAAATGTTGTATTTATGAATGGGTTTTTCATTACAATTGATGTTCATTAGTTTTTGAGTCAAGTAGTTCAATGCCATTTTCTTATTAGTTTAGTAACTCATGATATAAATGGATATTTCCAAGAACCCTTTCAGTTGAAGGATAATCCTAAAACTAAGTGGTGAAATGTTTTATTTATGAATGAGTTTTCCTTTGCATTTTCATGTTTACTTTTCTTAAGAATGATGAAGAATGAAATCTCTCAAATTGCTATCATAAGGAGGTAGTTCTCCCTGAATTATGTAGCTGAGTGATAATAATACTTCATTTAGCTTTTCTTTCATAATAGAATAGTTGCAATTTCATTTCTAGTTTCTCACTTAGTTTAGCTGCAGTTTCATCTTCAATTGTTCATTAAGCTTTAATTCTGCAAGTAGACTAGACAATAGAGGTAGTCTTATTTCCAGTATTTCATTTTTTGTTTATCATAGATAGCTGCCATTTCATTTTCTCATTTAAGCTTTGGTTTTGTAATTGAGTAGATAGTGGTTTTAAAAGTCCTTTCAGTTCATGTTTTGGAGACAATCATAATAACAAGAAGAGAGGCTCTGTTTTCACTTTCTTGTTTAAAAACTTTACTTCCAAATTTGGCATAAAAAGCACTTTTAACTCTTACTTCATTTCGCTAGATTCTTAGCCGCAGTAGATTGATATTTTGTAGATTACATTGCAAAACATTAGGAATAAAAAGATCAAAACCCCAAAACAAACATAAATTCAAAAATAGTGAGGTAAGAAAGGGTCATCTAGCACATATAGTGCACTACACTTCATCAGTTTACGATACCCTGATTGATATTTTATGTAGCAATTTAGGACACTAAATTGACTGAACAGGATTGATAGAGGTTATAGAGGCTTCCATGAAATCATTGAGGATTATTTTAAGGGAAAGTGATTCATGGATGGTGAATTGACCCGTCAAAATTGTATCATCTACAAATTTCTGATGGGTGATGGGCTTCATATGCCTACCTAGTTTAATGCCATGGATTTTTCCTTTGAGCATCATTTCCTTCATCTAGTGGCCAAGGCCTTTAGTAGCTAGAATGAAGAGGAATGGGATCAAGGATCACCTCGACAGATGGCCATGGAGGCTCCAGTGGGAGAAGGGGACCCATTGATCAAAATTGAGAAAAAAGAGGTGGAAAACATAACTAATAACTAGCTTGTCCATTAGCAAAAGAATCCAAAATATTTGAGAATATTGAAGAGATAAGACCAATTAAATTATCAAAATCATTGGAAAAATTGAGCTTTATTACCATACCTTCATTCTTGACTCCTTTCATGGAGTGAATAAGTTCATGAGCCACCACAATTCCATCCAATATATGTATTCCCTCAAAGTATCCTAAATGTTCTCTAGATATTAAGGTAGGAAGTAGGGGATTTAGTTCTATAGCTATGATCTTGGAAATGATTGTACATATGACATTGCATGAAGCTATGGGCCTACATATTCTCAAATTCGTAGCCTCCATTGTGTCAGGGATCAAAGTAAAGAAGGTGGCATTCAATTCTTTGAGGATTATTATAGAATGATGTGATTCCTCTATGAGAGCGTGGATCTTCTCCGCCATAAAATACCAATAGGCCTAAAATAAAATTGAGGTGAAACCATTCGGGCCCGACACATTATTTTCTGGAAGGCTCGTGACTACTTCTTGCACTTCTTGCATCATAACTTCCCACATTAGGGTTGCATCCTGATCATCACTGAAACTTTTGGGGAAGTGCTTCAAAATCTTCCCAATGGCTAAGAGGTGGTGAGGAACTAGTTCCTTTAACAGATTGTTGTAGAAGGTGGTAAGTTATCTCTTGATCTCAGTGTGGGTTGTTATTCTTTTCCCACTGGAGTTTCTAAAGTAAAAATAATAATTTTGGTTGTCAATGCTTGAGCATAGATGTGTGGAAGAGTCAGGTATTGTGTTCACCTACATTTAACCAGGTAATTATTGACTTCTATCTCTAGAGGACTTCTTCCTACTTCCCTTTTTGTTCTAGCTAAGCAGTAAGCTCCCCCTCCTGTTAATTCAATTCTTGGGTGCATCCCTTTAGGATGAATTTTTGCTGAAATGCCTCTAATTGTGCATCAAGCCATTACTTTTCTTCAAAAATGTTTCCAAACTTTTCTTGATTCCATTTCCATATTTGCGCTTTAAGGATATTGAGATTCTATTGCAAGTTGTACAATGGCAAAGTTCCTAGATATTTAAAGCTTTACTACATATCCTTAGATTTTCCCATAAAATAAGGATTTTTGAGCTAGAAACATTAAAATCAAAAGGGTTTATTTCTTGGGGTCGATTTGAGATCAAATTACAACATGATAGGCTAATGGTATTAGATAGTGCAAGGAAATAGTGAAGGCACCATGAAAAATTTTGTTTCTAGAAGATCTTCCAAGATTAACAAAAAAAAAAAAAAAAACCAATCCATTCTACTAGTTATTTGATTCATGTCGCCTCTCTTATTATTCCACATGTGTGGACCATTGACCACCAAGAAATCCATTGTTTGTACGAATTTGATTGTGTCTCTAAAGAGGGTGGAATCCCCATCCAATATTTGAATACCACCCTTTCCTCCTCAAGAGATAAAATCAGTCTAAAGCCTCCCTAAATGAAGCAAGGATTGAATTGGTAGAGTCTACAAAGTAAAGTAAGATTACTTAGGAAAATTCCTTTAACAACAAAATGATGTTTCCCATAAAAATCCATTAAGGCACAAGAGTCTCTTGAGCCAATGGGTTGCATTCTACCTACTAATATATGGGGTATAGCGATCCAATCATATATATGTACCTCTTCTAGGTTCCACATTATTGAAATTCCCTTTCCAGATTGTTTGAGAAAGGGTATCCATTTTCTTACTTATACATTTCTTTCTTTCTCCTGCAAAATGACAATGTTAGGCTTCTATTTTTTAATGAGGTCCTTAAGGATTAGTTTCTTAGATTTACTATTCATGCCCCTTATATTCCAGGAAAAAATATTCGTGTATAAAGAAGAGAGGGGAGGGTGGAAGAAAGGTCTTTGAAAGCAAATGTACCCTCCCTGAGTTGTCCAAGAAGCTTCATGCTTATTGAATTAGCTCTTGAGTTATCTTCCTACCCCATCTCTTATCTTTGTGGCTAACTTTGAGAGCTAACTTGGATCATGATGACTGAGGTTTAGGAGGAATTCTTGATGGTTATGGCCCTTTTTTAGTGATAACCAAATGGTTTTGAACTTTGAGCGAAGTTTGACTTAGTTGGACCATTTTTGGCACTGGAACTACTTGAGCATATTCATTTTGCAGTTCATCTAGCATTGCCGATAATATTTTCCCATTGATTTCTAGACCCACTGTATTGTTGAAAAATTCAATAAGAAAGTCTCAATTTGACTTTGCCTTGGTAAAATTGAGAAAAATTGAATTTCCACATCAGTATACAACTTGGAGGTAGTTAACTTGTGTGACATGGCTCTTGTCATTTAGTCAACTTGGTAAATTCAATTTGGAGGAGTTAGAGTTCAGTTAAGCATGTGTGATTTCTAATTTGTAGCAATCAAGGCCAGCTATCTCAGGTTTTTTTCAGTTAAACTACTTCTAACTGTTGGAGGAACTAGTGGAATGTCAGTTAAGTAGTGGGACTTCAGTGAAACTTAGTGATCATCTAGTTAACTGATCAATAAGTCCAAAATAGCTAGTGCATGCAAAGAATTCGAGTTCCCCCAGTTTTGGTGGGGATTCCAACACAGTGTAACATCAGTGTTAGACTAGTCTTGAGTGTATAGATGTTGTATGTAGTCAGATGATCAACCCAGGGAATTACACAATACATTTTGGAGAAATTCCTAAATAATAGGGGCCTAATTTCTCAAGGAATTGTGTAATGAAATAGGGGCTCAAGTAGAGGCAGAAATTGACTAAGTTTGGGTTATAGCTTCTTAGTGAGGAGAAATATGTTATTCACTTGGAGGTTGTGCTTAGTTGAACAAATAAATTGTAAAACATATCTATGCATCATATTAATGCAAGTAAGCATTGGGGTTTTTAGTAGATTTCTTTCCCTAAAAAAAGGTTTGTGTGCATGTGTGTTATTTCTTATTGCATGTTTGATACTATCGTTCTAAATTGTGAATTGAATTCCGCAGAGAAATAGAGTAGGTTTGTTTCTTGTGATTTTGATTAAAACTTCATAAGTGGTTGCAAATATACATCATAATTTCTACATGGTATCAGAGAAGGATTCACATTAGAAGAGGAATTTTTAAGTTGTTTCTTAGGAGGTTCAAATTGCAACTTCAGTGTAACAAGATATCTTCAGAGTTGGGAAGAGGACCATCAACGGGCTGAGACTAGAGTATGCCTTGGAAGGTAGATCTAATTTTATTGCATGGAAGGATCACATGGAGGCGGTATTTGATGTCAATGGATTTATAGAATACATCAAGACAGATGTTGCAAAACCACAAGCATATAATGCCCAGAACCTTGCTCAGTGGAAGAAATATGTAGCCAAGGAGAGGAGAATAATCTTGGAGGGAGTACAGGATCATAATGTCTCAAATCTCCACAGAAAAGAAATTTTGTTCATAATGTGGAAAGAACTAACATAATCGTTCGAGAATAGTAGTGACCATAGGAAGCTGAATCTCAAGGATAAACTTTGAAATATCAAGATGCAGAAGAATGACACTATTCTGCAGTATTTGAGTAGGTTCACACAATGTTGTGATGAACTGCGTGGGGTTGGTGTAAATGTTGAAGAAGATGACTTGGTAATCCTATCTCTTCTAGGCCTTCCCAAAAGATGGCATAGCTACCAGGAATTAGTGAACGAGAGGGAGAAATCATTGAAATGGGAACACTTGTGGTATGATTTAGTACAAGAAGAAATCAAGCAGAGTATCAAAGATGGAGTAACATCCACATAAGAGATAGAGGATTTTTCCCTAGTTGGGAAAGGATTGAAGGCCAAGAGAAAGAAGTCCCAAGGTGAGGTTAAATCCATCCAAGGGGGTAAGAATAAATACTTTTCTAAAATAAAATGCTTCAATTATCATGAATTAGGGCACTATGCTACAAAGTGTCCACACAAAAAATCTAGCAAGAAGGAGCCTATAGTGGGAGTAGTAGGTGAAGCATTGGCTTCACAGTTTGAGCTAGATTTCACCCTTATTGCATGCATGGACAACACCATGATGGGGAGTCTATGTTACTTGGAATCTGGTGCCTCATTCCACATGAAAGGGTGTAGATAGTTTTACAGTGACCTGGAGGCGAAAGATCTCTAGTTGCATATTGATTTTGGGGACAAAGGAAGGTACAATTTTACTGGGATTGGTACAGTAACCTTTAAGAGGGAGTCAGGCTCCCCCATTCATCTCAAATATGTCATTTTTGTTCCAGGCATAAAGAAGAATATCATCTCTATAGCATTTTTGGAAGACCGCAGTTATGATGTGATCTTTAGCAAAGGGAAAGCATTCTTGAGACACATAGATACTAGGCAGGTGAAGTTGATCAGGGTTTGAGTCAAGAACCTACATATAATTGAGGTAGAAGATGCATATAGAACCTTGAGGCACAAGGTAGAGATTAGATATATGGTGGTTGAGAGGGAGCAAGATATACCTCTCAAAATGGAGCCTTAGGAGAAGCCTCAGGAAGTTGTCGAGCAACCACAAATGGAGGGGAAAAAGTGGAGGCATCCACTCAAGAAGAGAAATATAGTAGAGGGGGAGTTCAAGCCAGATCGGTAGAGGGATAAATTTCAACTATACCTTGAGGAGTGAGGTGGAGTGATGTAGATCCCTAGCCCTATAGTTGTAGAGATTTAGGCAAGGTCCATTAAGGTGTTCTCCTCATGGATCATTACCTTGCTATAGGGGCTCACAATATTCAGTAGAAGAAGGATTATTTTTAGTCAGATACTGAGGATTGCATAGGAGTGTTGATAGCAGAGCAGGAGGCTCAGTAACAAAGTTAGTAGCAACATATTTTTCCCAGTGGATAGTTGCAGAAACAATTGATTTAGTGTTTTTTTGTCTTTTGGATGCTTCTCAGTTGTAGTTGTTGCAGTGAAAAAACAATAATGAGAGGTAGTGATATAATATATTCCACATGTGTAGGGTACGGGTGGTTGATAATCCCTTTCTTGCTAAGAGGGAGTGTTCAAAAATGTAGTAAGAAAGTCTCAATTTGACTTTGCCTTGGTCAAATTGAGAAAATTCAAATTTCCACATTAATAGACAACTTGGAGGCATTTAACTTATGTGACATGGCTCATTTCATTTAGTTAGTTGAGTGAATTTGAGTTAGAGGAGTTAGAGTTCAGTTAAGCATGTGTGATTTCTAATTTGTAGCAATCAAGGTCAATTATCTCAGGTTGTGCCAAGTTAAACTAGTTCTAACTGTTGGAGGAATTAGTTGAAGCTCAATTAAGTAGTGGGACTTCAGTCAAACTCAATGATCATCCAATTCATTGATCAATCAACGCAAAATAGCTAGTTCATGCAAAGAATTCAGGTTCCCCAGTTGTGGTGAAGATTCTAAGGTAGTGTAACATCATTTGTAGACTAGTCTTGAGTGTATAAGTGTTACATGCAGTCATATGATTAACCCAGGGAATTGTGCAATCCATTTTGGAGAAATTCCTAAATAATAAGGGCCTAATTTATCAAGGAAATGCAAAATGAAATAGGCCCGACTCAAGAAGAGGTAGATTTGACTAAGTCTGGGCTAGGTCTTCTCAATCAACGTAGAGATAGGCTATTCACTTGCACGTTGTGCTTAGTTGAAAAGCAATTGTAATACATTAGGGGACTTTTGAGGTCTAAAATGGGCCTCCTAAGAAAAATGTACAACCAAAATAAAATTTATAAGAACCAATAGGATTCATGATGATGATGTCAACCATGGGGGATGATTCACCATTTTTGGAGTAAATAAGTAAAAAGACTAAAAAATAATAAAATAATAAAACTACTTTTTAAACTCGTATTTTCAACATATCTCCCTAAGGTTTTACTCAAATTTTGAGTGGGAGTACTCATTGTATGCAAAATTTAATTCCTCATCAAAAGAGTACCCATGTTGCATACTTTCAATGGACCCTGCTACACGAAAAATGAGAAATACATGAAAAAACGTGATTGCAATCACGTTTTCATGTATTTCTAAGTTTTCATGTAGAAGGGTCCATCGAAAGTATGTAATATTGATACTCCTTAGATGAGGAATAAAATTATGCATCCAATGAGTGTTTCCGCTTGAAATTTGAGTAAACCCATAGGGAGATAAGTTGAAAATACGAGTTGAAAAAAATAGTTTTTTCTTTTTTCCCTCTAAAATTTGATGATGTCATCTAATATTATTTTATTATTTCCACTATTATTTTATAATTTCCTTAGGAGGTCCATTTTATACCTAAAAAAATCCCCTAATGACATATTTATTCATCATATTAATGCAAGCAAGCATTGGGGTTTTTAGCATATTTCTTTCCCCAGAAAAAATATTGTTTGCATGCGTGTTATTTCTTATTTCGTGTTTGAGATTATTTTTCTAAATTGCGAATTGAATTTCGTAGAGAAGTAGATTAGGTTTGCGTCTTTTGATTTTGATTAAAACTTCATAAGCAGTTGCAAATATACATCATAATTTATACATGTATACTCAATATCAATATGTGTGTTGATTATAGTGTTATCCTATAGGATTATCTATTTTGTAGCAGAAGCTTCAACCTCCATACTTTTTGGAACTAGTGGAGTCAAAGTGTTTGCAACTGAGTCCTTCTAGTTTTTCCTCCTTTTTAGAGGGATATTGAGTTTTTGTGCCTAGAGGGCTCTCATTTTCTTGAGGTGGGTCTACATCCTTATGATATTCCTCCATGTGGGAAAGGGTTTCATAGTAGTTATTGTGCTAAGGGAGCTCCCTATGATTGAGGATTGGAGTTCTTTGGTTTCAACAACGATTATTTTAGGTTTTGACTACATTAAGATATGTTTTCATTGCTTCCACAGGGGGAGAAGGGTGATTTAGGAGAGTGAAATATCAGAAGAGGTGGAAATATTTGTGGCATCAATTGCAATGGAAAGAGGAATTCTCGTAGTCGATGCATTGGATGGTAACCTCATCTTGTAAGGATATTTAAATAGATTATGGGAGAGGATGGGGAATATTTATGTAGACACAAAGTCAAGCATTTTTTGTGTATCTCTTGATTTTGGCACTATCTAAGATTTTGAAGTAGGATCTTAGTGCATTGCCTTTGCCCTCCAAGATATACCCTTGCTAGTATTCCGCTCACAAGGCATAAAACTGAATCCACAGAGGTGAAACCAAGAACTTATCATCATCAGGGTTATATCTATGAGTCCATAAGCATAGAAAGGGACCTGCATTATTTAGGAAATATGGGGCTCCCTTAAAAACTCTATGGTGATCCTCAAGGTTGGTAAAGACTAATGTGAATAATCCCTTGGCATCAACTTGCAAATCAACATGACCTTTGGGATGCCATTTATTTTTAATCCACATGGACAAGGCTTTCTTAGTAGGTGAAAATATGAGAAATTTAAAAATGAGAGTGTGATCTTGCATGTGTTCAATAGTTTACCTTGTAGTGTGGGTTTTCGCATCTTTAGGAAGACACTTTTTCAGCCTCTTGTTTTTCTAGGGGCATTCACCTAGCTCCCTTGGGCTTTCGAACCATAATGTTGAGTCCATGAATTGGAATCAAGATCACAACGACTCGTTGAAGCATCACCTATAGTTACGTTGTGGTAGGAGTGCTTTTAGACCCCTCCTCTTGATGATAAGGTCATGTTGTGGTTAGAAATCAATGCAAAAGGGTGAATTAGTGCTTATAAATGATAATGATCAATCTACAGGGGCAGTTAGAGATGTTTGAAAGAAACCCTCGTTTTCTTCTGAAGTTCAACTCCAAAATCTTCATTAATCAATGTCAACTCCAATAATCATAATTATTAATGATTAATATTGATTATTAATAATTAAACCAAGCCAGATCCATCTTAATTTCAAATATATCAAGCACTGAGAGAGATCAAATCTCACAAGGTGTAAACATTTCCTTATGTTTTCCACTCAAAAACGAGGTTTGCACCTTGAGATATTTGATCCCTCTCGGTGCTTGATAAATCTAAAGCTGAGATGGTTCAAGTTTGGTTAATTAAATTTGATAAGTTTTTATATGTTTCTTAATTATATGTTCTGAAATATCATGATTACAAATATGAATCATTATTATTTAGCTTTATTTTAATATGATATGCATATGATGATTTTTTCGTAGGAAACTTGTTTTTAATTTTACTAATAAAAACTAAAATCACATTATTTTATTACTTATTATTTTTCATTATTTTTTAAATTGAGCAAAAAATAAATAATTTTTAATTTTTTAATATGATGCTTCATTTTAAGCACACTACAACATATCTCCCATATTTAGCCAACATTTAAATGTTTACACTCATTTATGGACACTACAACATCTACCCCATACTAGACTATCGGGCATCTCTCAACACAATAAATATTTTCTAGTGAAGGTTTGGAAGGGAAATAATTTGTATACTTATATTGAAAAATGGAGATGGTAAAGAAGCCTCATTCTAGCCCCAAATCCTCTTTAGAAAGACCATTAGCTACCTTATTCTTGCATATGTGAGAGAAAAAAAACTATAAGAAGGTTTCATTTGTTGTTGTATATCATCAAATAGTGGTTGTAAAGTAAAATTTTGGGGTGATGCTTCCTTTCATAGTCATTGAATAATTAGTATAAAATCTGCAAAGTGTGTAATCCTTGATATAGCTATAGCGTAAATTTGAGAACCACCACTTCATAATAAATGTTATTTTTCTTCTTTATTTCTAAATTTAAAGCTATATTTATGATTTTAGGATCAATACGTGATCGTTACTTAACCTCCTTTCCGAGGATGTACTTAAAAGGCACCATCAAATATGTTTATGGAATGTCCTTATTAATGACTTTTTATTTTGTCCTTTGTTGTTTTCATATTTTTTCACCTATAAATATCCTTGGATATACATTAGGACTAAGATTATATATTTTTTCTATATATCTTAAACCATTTAAAAGTGACCTAAAGAAAAACGTTTATCTAATAAATAAAATTTACCTTTTCAATTATAATTTTAAACTAAATTGTTTTTTTTAACTAAAACAAAAAATTGTATTAAGCAAAAATATTTAGCCATAACACACATCTAAAGTATGTCTAGATGAATACTACAAGGTTCTTCAATGATTCTACAAAGAGGGGGGCCAAAACCCATCCTCCACCTAACAAAAGAGGATGAGGGGGATCCAATACTAGAACTTCTAAGACTTGATCCTACTACTTCTTGGGAACAAGAGTATATTCTCACAAATTGCTTGCAAAAAATGGTACACAAATAAAACGTTTCAAGATTAAATTAAAATCAACCTCCCACTAGAACCATGGGAGGCTAAAGAATGATGGGCACCAGAGTTTTGAGATTTCTTGATTCGATCTTTCTTGGGGGAAGATCATCAATTTCTTTTTAAAATTCCTGAATGTGAAGGAGAAGAAGATGAGAGACTAACCTCTGTCTCTTCCTTCGAACTAGTCTCTTCCTTCAAACTGGTCTCTTCTGCATTTTTATTGAAGGTTGTTTTTTTCAATATCGTTAGTTGTACTCTCTTCCTCAATGAGTGAATTGATGTTCTCTGAAGGAACAAGATCTAGATTTGGTTGATCTCTTCAACTATGATTTCTGTCTCCAAGGACTTCAAAGTGTTATATCTATTACAAGAGCAAGGATGTTGATCATATTCATACTGACTAGAACGAGTCCACTTAAATGGATGATTCTTGTGATTACTTGAAACTAGTTTGAATGATTCTTTCTCATCATTACTTTGAGAATATGGAGGGATAGAAGGAGATTGAGATATTGCATCTTTTGGACCACACTCATGGAAAAAATTGCATTTAAGAGGAACCTACTTATAATACAAAGCCTAAAGATGGGACCAACAATATAAGTCAAGTTGATTCACCCTAGGGAGTATTTTGGTAAAATCCATTTCAACACAAATTATTGCATAGGAGAAGTATTTTCTTTGGAGCCATAAATGTAGCAACCCAATTTTTTAGCTATATATTTGAAAATAACATCACTATGAAGAAAAACAAGTACAAAAATCTAATCTAGAAAGGTGTAAAAGAGGTTTCCATGGAAGTAATAAAATCCATAGTCCAGTAAGCAAGAAACATTTCCCTAGAGCCCATGAAATGGGGCCATATATGTGCATCAAATCCATATCTGTAATATATTGAACTGCAAATATAATAAATTTTCTAATAAAATAAATCCAAGAGCCAATACACAAATAGGATATAAATGCTTCTCTTTATTAATATCTAAACTCTTAAGGTAGGGCAACACCATACAATCACTCATTAAGGATGGAAAATACTCCATAAGATAATGTTTGTCAATACAAACAATACTCGACATGTCTCAATGAAGAGTCTCTAGCTCCTATATAGGCTTCATACATACAATGCCATAGGTAATTACCATGGGTCTCTCAATACCATACATCTAATACAATGGGATTATCACATTATTCCCTAACTACTTTTGGTCCCTTGCATAATGTGGGTTAACCAGTTTATTTATTAACTATGACCCCGTTATTTATTATCATATTATTCCCTTGGGTACCTCCCTTTGTACCCCATATTATCCCCCTAGGTATACTACATTCCACCTCCTTTAAGCATGTTTCATCCCCGAAACATGAGAAGAACACAAATAATAAGATCTACTCAAAAGAGTAGTCCACTAGTACCATGCACATGTGTCCATTCATCCTAGAGAAAGGTGAACACTCTATCTATCAGATGCCTTGCTCGCTCATTAGGGGAATTTTGAGGTCTACAATGAGCCTCCTAAGAAAAATGTACAACCAAAATAAAATTTATAAGAACCTGTTATCACAAAACCAGTACTAGGGCTCCAATCAAGCATGATTTCATGTAACTATTTCAACCAATCTTTAGACCAAAGATTAGCCTCTTTGATCAGAGAGGGCTCTCTCACAATTCTTGATAAAATACTTCAAACACTAGATGGCTAACTCTTTATTCACTTATGAAAGCATAACTGGTTGGAAACACATCAAACTGGCTCTCATTGGGCTATGGAGTCTATAATATCAAGTAAACAAGGAAAACACAGTGACCTCATAGAAATCAAGGCTCTTAGCATTACATGTCAAACATATTTCACCAAAACATAGCTTGCTGTATACACAGGAAGTCAGAGCATATATTTATGAATTCTGAGTGATTGCATACAACAAAACCATAAAATAACATAAAGTACCACACATCATCACTACATTTGATCATGACAATCCTTCGAGAATCTTGAGAAGAGAATAACTCTGTTTTACTATTACTGTCAAAAAGGTCTTACAATGGCCCAAAACAACACTGTTTTTCTATAAAGTATCCAACCCTTTCTACCTCTAACATTCATCCATATATAGGCAAGCAAACTCTATCTATCTTGAGTCTCCTCAACAAGCATGAAGGGAGAACTCGATGATCTACCATTAATTACCCTTATCTATTTCTAAACCAACTCATTAATTACAAAAGTGCTGAGTTATGATTACATAAAGTCCCAATCAAACTAAAATACTAATTCCTTTCTCCTCGTAATATGATTCTTCTTGGATGCTGACACATGTCCTTTTGCTGATTGAGTTGAGAAGGCTGATCTATAGATACAATGAATACTGATATTGGATGCTTGAAAGCGCTGATGGCTCATTAATTGGCCAAAAGATGTGCTCCTATTTTTACGGACTCTGTCTCCCATTATTCTTCATCACTTTAATGACATGTCCCCTGCTCTTTAATTCTTCCCAAACAACGCATATCATCACACTTATTAAATGAGATGGAAGCCTTCTGAGCTGAACATGTGTTCAAACCAAATCACCGAAGACTATAACCAAAACCCTAATAATTCGGTCATAAAGTGACTTTAAGAAGACTTTAACAAAAGACAAAAAATTTCACCTTTTCTTCCAATACTTACACCTGGCACCTTTTTAAACATCTGAATGACTTTCTATAGTCTCCATGCTAGCCTTAAGTCGTTCCTTTAAATATTTGCTGACCTCAGCCTTCAAACTCAAGTTTTCAATATAAACAGTCATCTACAGCAGTTTCGTAGCGCGCTACGAAACTGCTGTAGGTAATCAAAACTAAGATAAGAACCTTAAAGCAACACAGTGATTTCTTCAGTCATTCTACACAGGTGTAAGGATATCAAAAAGTCTCAAAAAGCTTTAAAATGTTGACAGCTAAAATATACCAAAATTTGGAAAGCATATTTGTCCTTGAATCATTTAGCTAGTTTGCCTAGCTTCCCTTTCAAACTGCTGACTTCTTTCCTTAACATCTTGTTTTCTGATCTCAGGCTCATGTTCATCTTTCTGACATGTTTGGCTTGTTTGATGGCTGAAACCGTCCAGGTGTACACCTCAGCCACTGCATCTACCTGACTAGCAAAGCTTTTGCTACCTTTCATTACAGCTACGAAACTGTTATTCTGCCTGAAAAATAGCTCTTGGGACAGAGCTCATAGCTTCTCACAGAAAACGTATTTGGCAAAACTAAAGGAGGTTTTTGTGAACCAACCCGTTCTTAACAAAAACCTCTTTTGGTTTTTTGAAAAACTACTCCAGCTGCCCAGAATCGAGCCTTGAAAAAGATGTGTGAAACAGGAAATTAAAAACTGCATCTACAGCAGTTTTGTAGCGCAACTTTAGTCATTCGATTCTCTCAGCTCGTAACGGATTTGAGGAAACTGAAAGAGGTTTTTCTAGTTCAGTATGTTAGGAATAAAAGCCTCTTTCAATTTTCGAAAATACACTTTCATCTGCTCTAAATACCTCCTGGAAGTTGACAACTTAAAACAGAGAAATATGCCTTGTTTCAATATCATGATGACAGGACCTTGAGTCAATACATGAAGCCTTAATGTAAACATTTGTTACAATATCATCTGCTAGTTCAGTGCCAACAGTCAAAACGCAAGTTTGCTTCACGTTGTCTTGGAGAGAGAAAGCATGTGTGCTTGAAATCATAATCATTGTAATACAATGGTGAACCTTCCAACATGCAGAGAAACTTGGGCATGTCTCAGCAATAGTACGAAGTGATGATGGCACCAAATGGTGGAAAGAAGACCACTCCTACTCAAGCCTAGGAGAAATTGAAACAAAATCATGTGTCTGAGTTGTGAAGATCTCATTGCCAGCCACTTGAATGAGTCGTTGCAATCGATGCTTGTCCTTCAAAAACCGTTGCCAAAACAGAATTGCACAAAAATTTGCCATAAGAGTCTTTGTATGATATGAAGAACCAACAGATCCATTAGCATCATTATAATAGCTGTCCACATATTTATTGAACAAAGATTGCTGCCCAAATGGCTGTATGATAGGCATTGGTCATGCATCCATCAATAAACCAATTATTTCACCCTCTCTAAGAAACCCACACTGACCAAACTGATGACAAGCATACATGTAGGAGCTTGAGAACATGCCACCTGTAAAATGCATCCACCCCAGAGCTATTTTGCATGACAGTTGCTATGGATTCGAACAAATCCCCAATTTCGTAGCGCAGCTAGTGAAAAATATGGATTATGCGCTACGAAATCACCTAGAAGATGTTGCGCTGCGAAACTGTCTTCAAGCTAGTCTGAGAAATTTAGCATTAGAATTTTTAGTGATAACAGAACCAATAGAATTCAAGATGATGATGTCAACCATTGGGGATGATTCACCATTTTTGGATTAAAAAAGTAAAAAGATAAAAAAAAATTAAAAAAAAAATATTAAAACTACTTTTTCAACTAGTATTTTCAATTTATCTCCCTAAGGTTTTACTCAATGTCGAGCGAGATTACTCGTTGGATGCAAAATTTAATGCATCATCCAAGGAGTACCCATGTTTCATACTTTTGATGGACCCACTACACGAAAAATGAGAAATACATGAAAAAATGTGATTGCAATCATGCTTTTCATGTATTTCTCATTTTTCGTGTAGTAGAGTCCATCGAAAGAATGTAGCATGGGTACTCCTTGGATGAGGAATCAAATTATGCATCCAATGAGTGTTTCCACTCGAAATTTGAGTAAACCCATAGGGAGATAAGTTGAAAATACGAGTTGAAAAAAAATAGTTTTTTCTTTTTTTCCTTCTAAAATTTGATGATGTAATCTAATCTCATTTTATTATTTCCACTATTATTTCATAGTTTCCTTAGGAGGCCCATTTTAGACCTCAAAATTCCCCTAATGTGAGATGGAAAGTGGTTCTTGTTGTGCCCATGTGGAAATGTGTTGGAGTTAGCTCATCCTACCTCTTTATCTGTCTTCCATTTTCCATCATCCTGATTGTTAATCATGTGCCATCCTGTGGGTTTTTGTCTTGTTGGGTGGTGCAGGTGGTGATATGTTGAAACCTTTACTGATTGCGTTATTGTCTTTCATTTCCCCATTCTCACTTCCACCACGTACTCCTCATATGATGTGTCAACAACTATGGAGTTTTATGCTTGGGCCTCCTTGGACTCTACCTCTTCACTAATGTAAATATCTTGTAGTGTAATTTCTTCTTTTTGTACCAAAGTTTTAGGAATTTCTTTTGCACATTAATGTTAAAAGTACCAACTGAGTCTGTAACACCCTCCTCCCACATCTACCCAAGCAACTGGCCAGCTAGGGTAAACATGTGACAAGAGGCCACTATGATATGATTCAACCTCCTAAGTCATGTTAAGGAAGTGGAACCGTCGAAAACACACCATACATACATTCAACATCAGCATTAGGACCCTCAGGAATCTATCCAACCTTTCTGCCAACCATCCCCTGGGTCCCACTGAGCTTTTGGGCCACTTGAGCTCTGGACGCTCTCATGCTATGGGCATGCCGGCGTTCAGGGACCTCTGGAAGCTCTCACAGGCATGCAAGCTAGCATTCAGGGACTCTTTTGCACAATTCTATGCTAATGTCCCCGGGATTTGTGCCAATTTTTCTAGCCCAGAGCCTAGGTCACTTCCCAGAATTGAATCACATCTTCAAAATAGTAAAATAACAAGGAAATGAAAGTATAAGTGCAATCACTTGAATGAGACCTTGACTGGACCCCTACTAGCCATGGCAGGAATTTCATCAAACATATCACAAATATGTAATCTATAGGTGTAAATAACATATCTGAGCATAAGGGTCTCATACTTAGTTGAGAATCACTAAGAGACATTAATTCCTCAACATATTAACTGCCATTTCATCCATTAGATCATAGACACATTGATCATTCATTTACAAGTAAAAACATGATGAGAGTCATACATAGCTATTTTCATAAAACACATATATAACCAACATAATAGCAACAAAAATACCAATGAAATCACATATGTATAAACCAAATATAATCCAATATAATACTCATAGAAATACAAGGATAAATAACCTCATATTGATGTTGAAAAATCCAAACCCAGGATGGGACTTCCATGTTCCACCTGACTGTAGAATGGTTGAGCCAAATCTCTCTTCATTCATTCACCCTCGTGCCATATTCCAAGTATGAATGTGGGATCTCATAGAACAACTCAATCCAAAACCATCCAAGGCTTCCAAAGGCCATCCACCTCAACCCATCCAATAGTGATTCCATGTCACGGTCATACATCACAAAACCATCTTCAGATTGAACTCTATCCAAGCCTTTTAGGGATTCCAGAGCATTTTTCCAACCAAGGCTTCCAGAACTAGTAACTCAACCCACAACTTTGACTGGGCTTCCAGAGAGTTTGTCTAACCAAGGCTTCTAGGACTAGTAATTCAACCCACCAAGGGCTTCCAAAACATTTTCCCAACAAAGGCTTCCAGGACTAGTAACTCAACCCAGGCTGTTGTAGGGCTTCTAGAGCATTTTTCCAACTAGGGCTTCTAGGACTAATAACTCAACCCAAGCTAAGGAAACATGAGAACCAACCAAAAATAACAAGGAAAACAAATCTAGAATCACCATGGCTATCTAGGAAATGACAAGGCTATGAAATCCACTGTCAATCCCGCCCATCCTCCATGCCCATGATAGATCACAATCAACAAACCACATGCATATGCCATGCATGCCAAAACTATTGAGGAAAACATACATGCAACATGATACCTGCAAGAAAAATCCAATGTAGTTGTTGATCCTAATGTCCTCTTGTGATTTCCTGCTCTTCCCTTGCCTTCTTGCTCCAAGAATCCAAGTATGCCACACCCTGCAAGAGTGCTCCAAGAAAACTCTATGTATCCAAGAGTATGAGAGAGATAGAATAATGAGAGAGCTCCAAAACTGAACTGATAAAAGGTTACCAATTGATCCTCAAAAACCTTTTTAAGAATGAGGCCTCTATTTTCTTCATTTTCCTCCTCACGTGCAACCTGTGACCTTTCACCTCCCTTTTCTCCTAATTTCCATTATTTTCATAAATAAATGTGCCAAAAATTCCATTTTGCCTTCCCAAATCCTTATCCATTTCCTTAGCCATTAATAATCAAATGAACACCCACACTAGAATGTCTTGCCCAACATTCAGCTTTGAATAATTGTCCCATTAACCATGGTTATTATTTTTTCCTTTATTAACTTTTATTACATGGAATTTTCACTAGGGCTATTACAGAGTCCATCCAAGGGTATCCCAAAATCACATCCACATTATCCATATCTAAAGCATAAAAAATAAAATGCAACACATACTTATCTATATAAATCATCAAATCCTTATAAATTTGAACATCCTCATTATCAACCTGTGTGTTTTCAATATGTTTTGGTGGAACTTGCAATTTTTTTAGCCAATTTAACATTGATAAAATTATGTTGGAAACTAGGATTGATAGACACAATGATCTTCTCTTTCTGAATACATCCCTGAAACTATAAAATAGAAAGATTGGTAGAAAATAAGGCTTTATGTCTCTGAGTGTCCTTTTTTCTAGTATGAGACAACTTGTCCAAGAGGACATTTTTGAATTCTTCATCAAAAAGAGTCACCATCTGCTTAGAATCAAGTGAGACGTTCCACCATATTAGAGCCTCATCTGTGAATTTTAGCCCATATTCCCAATCTCCACATACTTGGGCAATGTGACTTCACCCATTTTAGGGTTTTTTTGATAATAGGACCGTAATCTTTTCTTGTAAAAATCATCTTTCTAGAAACTCTAAAATAGAGTGAGGGTTTAAAAATAACACTTACTTTTAGGTGAAAATTTAAAATGGGCATAACTTGGTTAACATAGCTTCCGAATCCTTATTATAACCTGTTTTCGGAAATGGAATGACCATTTTTCATATTCCCATGTGGATAGAATCATGAGATGGGTACTATGTGAACTCAGATCTGCACTGCAATTGTTTGGTCATCACAAACATTTCTCGAAAAAGAAATGATTTTAAATTAACAATATCTCCCTCATCCGGACTCTGATTCGACCAATTATGTTTTTTAAAATTGGGTGATTTTTCAGGAAGATCTCACATATGAAATTATTTTCTTAAAATTTTGCATAAAAGTCCGTAAAATTTGACTAGAGATCCATCGTCCACGAATTTCTATTAGAAAAATTTCTGCAAAATAATTGATTTTAAATTACCAATATCTCCTCTGTCTAGGCTCCAAATCAGACGATTTTTTTTTGAAATGGGGTATTTTTTTGCAAGGAATTCACATCAACAATTTGTTTTCGAAAAATTTTCACCAAAATTTTCACATGTGATCTGCAAACTCACCACCCACTATTTCCCCCAAAAAATTCTTACAAAAAAGGAAAAAAAATCTCCTTGATTTTCCATAGAAAGAGCTCTAATACCACTTGTAATAGATTTGATCCACAAATACAATAAATTCTCTCATAAAATAACTCCAAGATCTAATACACAAATAAGATAGAAATGCTCCTCTTTATTAATATCAAAACCATTGAGGTAGGGGAACATCATACAATCACTCCTTAAGGAAGGAGAATACTGCACAAGATAATGCTAGTCAATACAAAAAACAATTGACATGTCTCAATGGATAGTTTCTAGCCTCTATATAGGCTTCATACATACAATACCATGGGTCTCGCAATACCATACATCCAATACAATGGGATTATCACATTATTCCCTAACTACATTTGGTCCCTTGCATAATGTGGGTTAACCACTTTATTTATTAACTATGGCCCTTTTATTTATTAACTATGACCATTTTATTTATTATCACACTATTCCCTTGGGTACCTCCCTCTGTACTCCATATTATCCCCCTAGGTATACTACACTATCCGCCCTGCTTTCAAAAAAAAGTAAAAATAATAATTCTATAATATAAAGTACTAATGGGTTCATAATCTGCCCAATTGATAGAGATCCATTCTAAAACAGAGCTATAAGTAGGCCAAAGTCTAGTAAGCTTACCAATAAACACTCTTTCCTTCAGAGAATTAACATTATTCTTCATAGAGATGTAAAACCCAAATCCATAGAATAAATTGTATCTATTCTTTTTACATGTCTACCATGGGGCGGAGAGTGATGACCATCCACACTGAGGTTGGAAATATCATCAAACTCAAAAACCTGCTTGTTTTAATGAGGAACAATGCAATAAACACCACTACATCTAACAAACCATCACAATGTTAGTGAGTTGGGAAACTAAAAACTGAAACTCCAAATTTTCAGCAACAATTGAAACAACCACGAACTACCTTCACAACATATTGATCAATATTATAGACTATTGGGAAGAAGTAGCGACAACTAGGAAATCCTAGCCACACACTCCATGTGCTTAATCAACTCCATTCTAAGCACATTTTATTCTCAACACCTTTGCATTATCAAACTAAGTCATCGAAATATAATTATATTTTTTAAATTAAATTATTTTTAATATGAATTATAATTTAAATAAAAAGTATGTAATAGATATGATTCCAAAATACATTATAAAAATGTCCGCAGGGTCTTGGATAGACGGTGATCAGGTGCTCTGTTAAGGCACTACTTGATCTGAAGTCATCAATTTAATTCCTCTCCCTGATTGGGGTGATATATTGGACATGATGAAGAGGCAGTCCGACCTAAATTACAAAAAAAAAATACTTCAACAAATAATATTAATAAAAAAACAACACAATAATAAATAAATAAATAAATGAGCTTATTTTTATGAATGATTAGTTTAAATATTTTATAATTCAATATTGATTAAATATTTAGAGTACATATATTTCCTAAAATATACTCTTTGGTAGATTTCGATTTTTGATAAATTTCGATTTACATTAGTTAAGTTGCCTCTTTTTCTTGTTAATTTACCAAGCATGCCTAAAAGATAATATCATGTTAAAAAAGTTGTCACGTTAAACTATATATAATAAGATTAATCATATATAATAAGATTAATCACTACAAAGAAACATATTTCTCACTTCTATCCCTAATTAATCGATTAAGGCAATGTTGGGTCAATTTTTGTTGTTATTCCAGAATGATCTGTTTTCGCAATTGTCTCTACAATTTGTCGTTATTCCCACCTTCACGCACACTTTCTCCACACATCCATACTCTTCCCGCCTCCACAACACGCTTTCTCCACACATCCACACTCTTCCCGCCTCCACAACACACTTTCTCCACACATCCACATTTTGCACAACAAAAACCACCTCCACACAACTTCATCCACCTCTGCACAACTTCCTCCATTAACCTCAACACTCTGCCTAAGTTCTCCGCAAAAAACTTATATTGGTACCATTTGTTCCACCCTTAACATGGAGATCAATAGCTCTCACTATATAGCTATGTGGAATGTGGAATCCAAATTTTTGTGGAATGTGGAATCCAGATGTTTGGTGACATTTCATTATGTTAAGTGCAGAAAACCTCCACATTCTACACAATAAACTTCTTTCACCCTCAAAATAAAATACTAATTAATGCTTAACAACATTAGTTAATGAGAGTATTTAATTGATGTTTTTCTTTATTTTTTTCTTAAAAATGTAAGAATTTTTATGATCTTTCAAGAACACCATTTTGCAGACTCTCTATCATCTTTCAATAACACCATTTTGCAGATTCTGTAAATATTTAGAGAGTTAAATCACAAACAAAGGGTTTTAGGCTTTGTTGGGTGATCCATCTCAATTGCTAATGAATAAAATGACCAATACCAAGAAGAGTTACAATATTAGTGTGTGTTTTAAAGTGTTTGATCATGGCTAATTACAGATCTAAACAAGTTCACTTTTTGCATCCAACCGCTCCATAATCAACTTAACCAAAGCTTAAACAATTAATATGCTTGTTTCAATGTACCATATATGGCTTAAATTTCAACATGAAAAACAATTTTAAACATTAGGGTTGGGTAACAATTCATAGAGATCACCCGAATGAAACAATCATGCAAATGCATGCATAGAATGTGAGCAGGGATTTTGACCTCCACAGGCACACGTAAGTTGATATTTGAAATGTTTAAAACGAAATTTTTATGATGAATGGAAGCTATATCATGGAAAGTAAATTTATGGAAGGTACGATAGATCCACTAACTAACTGATGGTTTCAGTGAACAATTAGAGATTTAATCAGCCCTAAAATTTTCCAGACATAACATCTTTTTTAGGTTTTTACTTATTTTTATAATTTATAAAAAATTTAAGATATAGGGATAGACTTGTTAAAATTGTTATTTTGAAGTTATACATATGAGATCTAATTAAGGTGGTTCTTAAAGCATAAAAAATATTTTGGTAAGTAGAACAAAATTGAGTGGTTATGATTCATACTCATGATGGAAGGTCTTGGCTGGTCTATCAAGCATGCCAGAGTTATGGGCAAAATTCAAGGTCTTCCGCTAAAGGAGAATGGTTAGGTTTTGACACATCAACAATTTGTGGATGATACTATGTTATAAGGTATCCCCACAGTAAAAGAGGCTCGGGTGTACAAACAAATTCTGAGTGATTTTGCCATGGCTTCAGGTATGGAAGTTAACCTCTCCAAATCCAATTTTTTTTTCTTTAATACTCATATTGCCATTTAGAGAAATATCTCCAGAATTCTTGACTTCCAGATGGATTCCCTCCCTTCAAAGTATTTATGAGTTCCTCTCGCGGCAAAACCCTTGCAAAAGAGCATTTGGGAATTGTTGATCAACAAAATGCAGGATAAAGTCAGTAATTGGACGATCAGATCCTTAAATCTGGCAAGTAGACTCGTGCTGACAAAGGCAGTGCTCCAATCAATTCCAATTTTCATGCTATCAACACTACCGGCCCCTAAAGGAGTTTTGCAGCAATTCAAAAACATCCAAAGAGATTTTCACTAGGGTAGGGAGGAAGATAGAAAGAAGTGGGCCTTGGTCTCTTGGGAAAAGATTTGTAAACCCAAGAATCATGGGGGCCTTAGCTTAGATGACCAGGAGATCCTAAGTAAGGTTCTAGGGGCCAAACTTTGGTGGAGGTGGGTTAAAAATCCCAAGACCCAATGGGTAAGCATATGGAAAGAAAAATATGCTAGCTCTTGGAATCACATTGAACTCATAAGGATGTCTGGTAACATAAAAGGCTCTACCATCTACAATAAAGCCTAGGTAAACAAAGGTTTAGTTCAACGAAACAGCTTCTGGGAAATCAGAGAAGGTGACCTGGCTCTTTTCTGGGAGGACAAATGGAAACAAGAACCAAAACTGTTAATAGAGGATTTTTGGAATCTCAAACATGAGACTCACACCCAAGGTTTGACTAGAGTGAAAGATTTTTGGGATGATACCCACAATAATGGAAAATGGAGGATATGGAAGAATATAGAATGTAGGAATGATGGAATGCTGAATACAAAAGCAGAGGCTCTTGGAAAAATGTTGGAACAAAGGATGATCTTGGTGTCGAAAGGGCAGGACCAACTCAGATGGGGAAACAACACTAAAGGCATCTTCAATATTAAGGAAGTAAAAAGTGTTCTCCTTGAGCTGGATTCCCAGGCTCTGAACAGAAA
Organism: Pinus tabuliformis; assembly: GCA_031772625.1. Classification (NCBI taxonomy): domain Eukaryota; kingdom Viridiplantae; phylum Streptophyta; class Pinopsida; order Pinales; family Pinaceae; genus Pinus; species Pinus tabuliformis. The sequence goes on from CM062817.1 coordinate 871,098,652, forward strand.
CTGGCTAAACCTTTGGAGACATAAAGATTGGATGAAAATCAAACTCTTCATGTGGTTAGTTCTTCAAAGGAAAATTTTGACTTGGGAAAACATTAGAAAGAGAGGCATACTTGGACCTTCCATATGCCAGCTCTGTGAAGCCCAAGAGGAAACTATGGAACATCTTCTCAATAGCTGTAATTTCACTTCCAGACTATGGGAGGCTTTTGCCAACATCTTTCAATAGTCTGACAGGGACAAGGAGAGTCTTACTAACACCCTTAACAAATGGAGGAGAAATTTTTCGGATAACAAAGTTCTCAACCTTGCTTGGGCCCTCTTACCAAGTTTTATTATTTGGAACATATGGAAGGAAAGGAATAAGAGAATCTTCAAAAATGAAAAGAATCCCGCTCATCACCTGTTTGATCAGATCTTAAAACAGATCAAGGAGACAGTCAGCTCAATAGTCAGGAATCTTCCCAAAAATCCTCCCACAGGAGCAGACTTGAGAACTCTCAGGCTGTTAGGATTGCAGGGGATCATCCCCCTAAGTCAGAACAGAACAGCAAGAAATAGGGAGTCTGAAAAAGAATACTGGCAACCTCCTCCAAGAGGTTTTTTGAAATACAATATAGATGGAGCCTCTAAAGGCAACCCCGAAACAACTGGCTTTGTGGGGGTTCTACGGGATGAAGTAGGTAACATACTCTCTCTCTTCCATTTTCATTTAGGAAGAGCCACCAATAATATGGTGAAATTAATGGCCATGGAGCAATGCTTAGATTTTTGAAGCAAGAAAACCACCACAACATGATCAATGAAGCTAACTCTGAGTTAGTTATTAACTCGGTTAAAAAGATCAATTACGGTTCAAAGCCGGAGAAAGTCTCTCAGCACTGGAAGTTAATCCGGGTTTTTTAGTGTATCCAGGGTCACCTTTAGGGGCTTCTCTCAGTCAGGTTCAATCATGTGCACAGAGAGGATGTTATGAAACCAGCTCAAGAAAAGATAGAAAAGATAGATCAACGCCTTAGAATTCAACCTCTTCGAGGGAGCAACCTCCTTTACATTACATAAATGAACAATTCTTAGATGATTCAAATGACAAAACCTCCTTTCTATATATAGGAGTCTAAGGAGTCACAATATAATCCAGCCGACCTAACAATAATAATATAAAGCCACAAAAATAACAATAGAGGGATTCTATAGAGCACAATAATAACAATATGGGGGCAATAGGGGAACAACAATATTAATAAGGGGTATAACTGCAATAGTAATGGGGTAATCACTAATATTATAGGGACCCAACATGCCCCTCTCCTTCAAAAAAGTGTTGTCCTCAATGCTTGAGTAGTTCTGGATACTTCTGCATAAAATTCTCATCCTCCCATGTGGAATCTTCAGTGGATAAGTTCTTCCACTTGATAAGATACTTTGAAATTGATCGATTTCGTAGCTTTCGAGTTCTTGTTTCTGTGACTGCTTCCGGTTCCAATATAATTTTTCCTTCCTCGTCAAGTTCTGGAAAAATTGTTTGAACTGGGAGCTTGTCGCCTATAACCTTCTTTAAACATGAAACATGGAAAACTGGGTGCAATCGAGAAGCTGCAGGAAGCTCCAATTTGTATGCCATAGTACCAATCTTTTGCAACACCTTGTACGGACCATAATACTTTAGTGATAATTTATTATCCTTCTTAGCTTGCTTGAGGGACATTTTCTTATATGGTTGTAGCCGTAGGAATACCCAATCACCTACATCAAAACTTCTTTCACTGCGATGTTGATCTGCCTGTTGCTTCATTCTATTCTGTGCCAACACGAGGTTATCCTTTAAGAGTTGGAGGACTTGTTGTTGATGTTCAATGTGATGTTCCACTGCCTGAACCTTAGAATTTTCTCTTAAGTATGATGTGATGGATGGTGGTTGATACCCATAAAGTGCCATAAATGGGGTCATTTTTGTTGCTGTATGGAAGGAAGTGTTATACCACCATTCAGCCAGAGGGAACCATTTGACCCATTGTGTCTGTTTATCAGATACAAAGCAACAAAGATATCCTTCCAAACATTTGTTTACTATCTCAGTTTGCCCATCAGATTGAGGATGATAAGATGAGCTATGAGCTAACTGAGTACCAAGACAAGAAAATAATTATGTCCAAAAATTTCCAGTGAAAATGGGATCTCTGTCACTTACAATAATCTTTGGGTTTCCATGTAGCTTTTGAATTGTTTCCATAAATGCAGTAGAAACTGTACTGGCTTTAAATGGATGTGATAATGCACAAAAGTGTGCATACTTGGTAAGTCTATCAACTACCACCATGATGACACTCTTTCCCTCAGACTTGGGTAAACCTGTGATAAAATCCATTGAAACCTCCTCCCAACGTTGGCTTGGAATGGATAAAGGTTGTAATAGACCCGGTGTCTTAATTGTTTCAACTTTATTTTGTTGGCAAACCAAACATTCTACCACAAACTTTTGAATATCTGATTTAAGGCCATCCCAAAAAAATTCCTTCTTAACCCTGTGGTAAGTTTTTAAAAATCTTGAGTGCCCTCCTAAGGGAGAAGTGTGCAATTCCATAAGAATATTTTGTTTTAGTTGGGAATTCTTACAGAGGTATAAGCGATCTTTGTACCATAACGAATCATTTTGCCAACTAAATGTATCAAACGTACTAGAATCTTGTTGTAACTTTCGAATAAGTGCCCACACTTCTTCGTCATTCTTCCATTCATCCATTGCTTCGTTTATCCAATCTGGTTGGATAATAGAAATGGCGCACAACAATGCTTCCACATCCTCATCCTTTCTTGAGAGTGCATCTGCCACCACATTTTGCTTCCATTTTTTGTAGATGATTTCAAAGTCATAACCCAACATCTTTGTGACCCACTTTTGTTGCTCTTCAGAGGATAATCTTTGTTCTAAAAAGTATTTAAGGCTATCATGATCTGTTTTTACCTTGAAGTGTCTTCCCATTAGGTAGGGTCGCCATTTCTTAAGTGCATGGAGTATTGCCAACATTTCCTTCTCATAAACAGCTTTGCTTAAAAACTTTCCCTAGATTGGATGACTTTCAAAAGCAATGGGTCTTTCATCTTGCATTAGAACAACACCAATTCCATTTCCTGAAGCATCACATTCCACAATAAAGGTTTTTGTGAAGTCTGGTGTAGCTAAGACCGGTGTTGGCACATTGCCTCTTTAAGATGTTCAAATGCCTTTGTTGCTTCCAGAGTCCATGAAAATGCATCTTTCTTCAATAATGTTGTTAGAGGTGTTGCTATTCTCCCATAATTCTTAACAAACTTGCGATAATACCCTGTCAACCCGAGAAATCCTCGCAGTTGCTTTATGGATGTGGGGATTTTCCATTCCTTAATGGCTTTAATTTTGCTAGGGTCTACCTTAACTCCTTCATGAGATACAATATGACCCAAATATTCCACCTCCTGGACTCCAAAGAAACATTTGGATCTTTTTGCATATAATTGTTTCTCCTCCAATAGTTGTAGCACCCTGTCAACATGTTCAACATGATCCTTCCAAGACTTGCTGTAGATTAGTATATAATCAAAAAATACTAACACAAATTTTCTAAGGAATGGTTTGAAAATTGAATTCATCAAACCTTGAAATGTTGAAGGTGCATTGGTAAGGCCAAAAGGCATGACCAAAAATTCATAATGACCCTCATGAGTTCTAAATGTTGTTTTCGAAATGTCTTTAGTCTTCATTCTAATTTGATGATATCCTGAACAAAGATCCAACTTGGTGAAGTAAATTGATCCATGCAATTCATCCAGTAATTCATCAATGACAGGAATGGGGAACTTATCTTTAATAGTGAGCTTGTTGAGCTCCCTATAATCCGGACACATGCGCCACGATCCATCCTTCTTGTGCACCAATACTATTGGAGCAGAGAAAGAACTTTGACTCGGTTGAATTATACCATCCTCTAGCATTTCTGCAACCATACGTTCAATTTCACTCTTTTGGACATAGGGATATTTGTACGGCCTGATGTTTGGAGGAACACTTCCTGGAATCAGATGAATAGCATGATCATGATCACGCATAGGTGGGAGACCTTTGGGAGTCTCAAATACCTTGGAATGATTGTCTAGGACTTTTTGGAGATCTGGAGAAATAGATGATTCCGATGTGGAAACATCTAGCGAGCATAATTGTGAAATTACACCTCTTTGCTCCTTTTTTAGAAGCTTTGTCATACCATTAGAGCTGATTATCTTTCCTGGTTTCCTTGCAATACCCCTTAATTCAACTTCCTTTCCTTCCGTAGAAAATTTGATGAAAAGTTCTTGAAAATTAAAAGCTATTTTACCCAAGGATTGTAGCCATCGGACTCCTAGTACAACATCAGCACCTCCCATTGGAATGGAAAGCATTGGGCTAGTCAATACATATTCTCCCATGGATAGCTTGATATTATGGCACTTTCCAGAGCAATTTATTGTTCCTCCATTTGCAATCATCACTTGACACTCTGGTGCTGGATATAAGAAGCAATTCAATTCTTTTGCTACCTTACAATGAATAAAATTATGGGTGCTTCCTGAATCAATCAACACTATTACCTTTTTCTTCTTGATTTGTCCTTCTATCTTGATGGTTTGAGGAGTGGTAATTCCTGCCAATGCATTACAAGATATGGTTGGATTTATTTGTTCTTCATCTAGGCTTTGTTCCTGGAGTATATCCTCTTCTTTTGACCTTTCTTGCTCCTTTTCTTCTTTTTCTTCACAATCTATGTAGAATAATTTCTTCTCAGCACACTTATGACCTTTAGTGTATTTGCTATCACAACTGTAACAAAGCCCTTTTGCTCTTTTTTCTTCCAATTGTTGTGGTGTCAACCCTGTAGGTTGTGGAAGACTAGGGGTAACAACACTTCCTTATTTATAGTTGTGAATGGTATGCTTCCTGGTTGCCATAATTTTGCTTTCCATTTTTCTTGCTAACCTGAATGCCTTCTCTAATGAATCAGGTTCCCAAAGGTGAACATCATGTTGGATATTATCCTTTAAAGACCCTATGAACACATCAATCCTATGCTCCTCTGGAATATCTTTTACCCTTATGTTCAATTTTTGGAACTCCTCAATGTGCTCCATTATTGAACCCTTTTGTTTGAGACTTATCAATTGGCTAAAAAAAGTGTTGCTTTTTGTATCCTCATAATGTGCTACCAATTCTTCCGTAAAAATTTCCCAAGTGATAAATTGTTTACGAGAGCAAAGCCATTGATACCATACAAACTGATTTGGTTCCAAATATAAAGTTGCTATACGTACCTTTTGTGTGTTTTGCACATTATTGAGATGGAAGAATTGCTCCATCTGTAATATCCATGTGGCGGGATCCTTGCCATCAAAATTCCTCATATCGATTTTTGGAATATGGTGAGTCTTCGATCCAACATTAGCGTCTATGGAATCATGATTAACATTTATTTTGTTCTCATCATGAGTTTCCTTTACTACCTTTTCACCATTAGTAAGTATTTCTTGTAGAAAATTTGTCAAATATGTCTTCAAATCTGCCATGCTTGTCTTCAAATTTGTGTTCAAATCTATCTTAAAATTGTCCATCTTAGCTTCCATGCCATTCATCTTAGCTTCCACGCCATTTATCTTAGCTTCTGTTAACTTTTGTGAGCGTGACATTTGTTGCACTTGTTCTTGTAATTTTGATATATCATGTAGCATTTCTTCCTCTTCTTCATGAGTCATGCTAGAGCTTTCAGGTTCCTTACTAGGTGTTTGCATTTTCTTTCCTCGGGGCATCAGTTACTGATAATAATTCTCTACTATGCCCTTTTAATTCCTTCAAAATAAATTTTCAAACCAAGCTTAAGCAAAAATTTAAGAAAATATACACACCTTTTTTTACTTTGTAGGAGCTCGATATTACCTCTGATGTATCTCTGTACTTTCCAATCATCTAGTTTTGAATTTGCGATTTGTAGTAGCCCTTTGTGTCCTCTTTCCAATGCCACAAGTCTGACCCAAATTGGATTCTCCAAGGAAAAGTTATGCGAAATCTCCCACAGTGACTTGATTATAGACTAGTTCAATAGAGCGAACTTGTACGACGTGCCACGAGTCACTGTTTCAACCTTTGGATCTGAAAAATGCATACAAGAAACTACAGCCCGTCCTCTTTCTGTACCTTTTTATGAAATTTCAATCCGATCCCAGAGAGAAAGTTATGATGATTTTCCCCGGGTCACCTGTTTGGAATGTAATTCAGGAGTCTGTTTGGAGCAGCGAAACCCTAGAATCCAAAGCTCTGATACCAAATGTTATGAAACCAGCTCAAGAAAAGATAGAAAAGATAGATCAACGCCTTAGAATTCAACCTCTTCAAGGGGGAAACCTCCTTTACATTACATAAATTAACAATTCTTGGATGATTCAAATGAGAAATCCTCCTTTCTATATATAGGAGTCTAAGGAGTCACAATATAATCCAGCTGACCTAACAATAATAATATAAAGCCACAAAAATAGCAATAGAGGGATTCTATAGGGCACAATAATAACAATATGGGGGCAATAGGGGCACAACAATATTAATAAGGGGTATAACTGCAATAGTAATGGGGTAATCACTAGTATTATAGGGACCCAACAGAGGCTAACAAATTGGTAGATTTCTTAGCCAACCAAGGAGTTAGCTGCAAGGAAGGTAAAGTTGTGACAGGGTGGAAAGCAATGCATCATGACAATTTGAAAACTCTTTGTCACAATCTTGCGGAAGAGGACAAAAAAGTGTTTCAGGATAAAACTAAAAAGGAGAGGTCGCAATGAGCCATTCTTGTCGGGATCCCCTCATTCTGGTCATACATGTAAGTGGAAGGCAAATTAAAGTAGGCTTCAACAGGACTGATAATTCCAACTTCAGGATTCAGTAGCTTTGGCCAAGCGGATGGCTTCATTCCATATAGTTCTACGAAAATCTAGGTTATAAACACTTCAATCATGTTAAGGAGGAATGGAAAGGTGGGCTCAACATCTCAGAGGTAATGAAAGGTGCTTGGGAGTATAATGGAAGCTACTTTTCCTACAGTTTCATCATACAGAAGGAAAAACCACTTCCTAAGCGGTTTCCTGGAGATCACACCACTCTCAAGCGTAAGGTGGTTTCTGTCTTTCGGAAGCGATACCACACACTTGATGACACATGGAGGAGGGAGAGGGATGTAAACTGCCCTCATCGCACGGTAAAGATTGGGCATATCTGTGGTGCGATAACGTTCTTGTCCGTTGGATGCCGAGGCACTAATCAACGGTTAGATTTCATCATGTTGTTTGGTTGGGGCGGAACGTTAATGTTAAGTTTTGGCGGATTGGAATTCTGACTTTTGGGGCCAAGCGATGTGTTTTGGACCATTGGATGTAGAAGCAGAGTTCAACGATTTGGATTGTTCAAGCAGTTGTGTGGGGCCGGGGAGTTGAGCTTTTCTTATCTTTGCGAAGCGATTTTCTCCTCCACAGTTGGGTCCAACAGTGACAGGGTAGTCACAGTTTCTCGTTTGGTTTAGGGGGTCTCAGTTTCAGGTTGGGGGCCTTGCTTCTGGCAGTGTGCAACCTTGTTCTTGGTCCACTTTGTCTAGTGGACAACTGTAATTTTTGTAAATTATTGTCTGATTAATAGATTTGGAAGGAACGTCTCTTGCCTTAGCAAACAAAAAAGGATTAATCATATATTATAAGATTAATCGCTACAAAGCAACATATTTCTCACTTCTATCACTAATTAATTGATTAAGGCAATGTTGGGTCTATTTTTTGTTGTTATTCCAGAATTATCTGTTTTTGCAATTGTCTCTACAATATGTCGTTATTCACGCCTTCACACACACTTTCTCCACACATCCATACTCTTCCCGCCTCCACAACACGCTTTCTCCACACATCCACACTCTACACAACAAAAACCACCTCCGCACAACTTCATCCACCTCTGCACAACTTCCTCCATTAACCCTCAACACTCCGCCTAAGTCCTCTGCAAGAAACTTATATTAGTACCATTTGTTCCACCCTTAACATGGAGATCAATAGCTCTCACTATATAACTGTGTGGAATGTGGAATCCAAATTTTTGTGGAATGTGGAATCTAGATGTTTGGTGAAATTTCATTATGTTAAGTGCAAAAAACCTCCACATTCTACACAATAAACTTCCTTCACCCTCAAAATAAAATACTAATCAATGCTTATCAACATTAGCTAACGAGAGTATTTAATTGATGTTTTTCTTTATTTTTTTCTTAAAAATGTAAGAATTTTTATGATCTTTCAAGAATGCCATTTTGCAGACTCTCTATCATCTTTCAATAACACCATTTTGCAGATTCTGTAAATATTTAGAGATTTAAATCACAAACAAAGGTTTTAGGCTTTGTTGGGTGATCCATCTCAACCGCTAATGAATAAAGCAACCAATACCAAGAAGAGTTACAATATTAGTGTGTGTTTTAAAGTGTTTGATCATGGCTAATTACAGATCTAAACAAGTTCACCTTTTGCGTCCAACCGCTCCGTAATCAACTTATCCAGAGCTTAAACAATTAATATGCTTGTTTCAATGTATCATATATGGCTTAACTTTCAACATGAAAAACAATTTTAAACAGTAGGGTTGGGTAACAATTCATAGACATCACCCGAATGAAGCAGTCATGGAAATGCATGCATAGAATGTGAGCAGGGATTTTGACCTCCACTGGCACACGTAAGTTGATATTTGAAATATTTAAAACGAAATATGTATGATGAATGGAAGCTATATCAAGACAAGCAAATTTATGGAAGGTACGATAGATCCACTAATTGACTTATGGTTTCAGTGAACAATTAGAGATTTAATCAACCCTGAAATTTTCCAGACATAGCATCTTTTTTAGGTTTTTACTTCTTTTTATAATTTATAAAAAATTTAAGATATAGGGATAGACTTGTTAAAATTGTTATTTTGAAGTTATACATATGAGATCTAATTGAGGTAGTTCTTAAAGCATCAAAAATATTTTGGTGAGTAGAACAAAATTGAGTAATTATTATTGATGCTCTCAAAGATTTAACACAAAAGGTGAGTAGAACAAAATTGAGTAATTATTATTGATGCTCTCAAAGATTTAACACAAAAGTTCTATTTGAGGCTTAAACCAACTTTATAAATTTTTAGATCTAAATCACCAAACTAAAACTTGTCCCTAAAATAAACCTTATAACTCAATTTTCATAATAAGATATCAAGATTTTAAAAAAAGTGAAGGAATTGGCTTGCATTAGGAAGTCCTACCTATAATATCTTATTAGAGAACTTGATTGGCTTAAATACGAGAACTTGATTTGCTTAAATACGAATATATTTGGAAGAAAATTAATCCCACCCTTTGAATGTGCTAATCAAAGCAATTTTATATTTAAAATCTACAAATCTCATCACAAAATTTATGTTCACGGACGACTTACTCCAATTTGTATTAAATCATTTAAAGCATAGTTTTTTTTCATGAAGCTAACTAAGGCTCTCATTTAAAATGTGGATTAAGAAGGCTTTTGTATTAAAGTGATTATCATTTACAATGTCCAAGATAAGGTTAGCTTGGGAGGGGATGCACTAATTTTGTTTAGTTTGTTTGCTTTTATCTTATAAATAAAAATTATAATTATATATATAGATATATATAATTTGAATACTTTATTTTTTTTAACCAGTTTCAAATGTAATATCTATTTTTTTCATTATAAATAATATATATATATATATATGATTTTAAAAAATTTAAGAGAAAAAATATATTTTTTTAAAATTAATTTTCTATTGAGAATTCACGAGTTATAAGTTGTTATATATTTCTAGCTTGTTACTTGGTAAATTAAATTAGAGACAAAATAATTGCTTATTAGTTATTATCAAAAAATAAACCGAGGGGTGAAGCATTAGACTATAGAAGATGAGAGTTGTTCTTATAGTGGAAAAACTATCTAAGAGTATAACAAAATGAGTGACTAGAGTTTGTAGCTGCATACACAAAATTTTTGTGATTTGTTATTTTTTAAAAGTAAAAAAATATAATATTTTTTTAAGTTATTTTTCTATTTATAATTCACAAAATTATCAGAGTTATAAGTTGTATCCATCTCTAGTTTGCCACTTGGAAAACCAAACTAGAGATAAAATAATTTCTTATCATTCATTGTCAAAAAATCAACCAAGGGGTGAAGCACTAGACTATAAAAGATGAGAGCTGTCCCTATAACGGATCTAAGAGTATAACAAAATGAGTGACTAGAGTTTGTAGCTGCATACACAAAATTTTCAAGAATCAACTACAAAAAGTATAGGGATATCCCATAAGTGAGAAAAGAAGCCAAGAGAACAACAACATGATTAACTAGAGTTATAAACATTTTAAACAGAACAACAAATAAAAGGAACCCAAGATTTATGACGATAGGGAAGTATCCAATTCTATGGGATGATCTTCGTCCTTGTAGTGCGGCACCACTATCAATCCTAGAGGTGAGTCCATTTCTAGTCAAGCAAGATGGCCCTCAACATCCAACAACAACTTTAATTCATCAAAATTGTGTAGTGTATTATCACATGCATCTATTTTTTCCATCAATACTTTCCCCAAAAGAGTCTTCAATTGTCAATATAAATCCATGATGTACAAGAAGTGCTTCTTCCAACCCCTAGTGTTACCAGTGTCAGAAATCTAGTCAATGAGACCATTTAGAACCTTTGAATCTAGAATTCCCTAACATTTTTTATGAATTCCTTGGCAGAATTGATCTCTAACTAAATATCAGGAGGAATGTGGGCTTGGAAGTAATGCATAAAAGTTTTAGCATAGAATCAATTCCTTAAGCTAGGTATAACATGTCAACCTCTACCACACTCACAACTACAAACATGTTGGAATGTCATCGTTATCCAAGGAGGGAAGAGATGTGATGGATCGATAATCCCCAGGGTTAAAGGATGGAAAAAATGTAGCCTAAAAAAGAGACTCTAACCTTCCAAGAAGATGAAAAATGGGTCTGCAGTATCTAGGGAAAGCCTCTTACCTACAATAGGATCAAACAAGCATGAGAGGAAAGCCAAGAAGAAGTGACAAGGTGGAGACAAGGAAAGGGAGGAGATCCAATTGAAATCCATGATGAGCATAGGAAACAACAAGGAGAAGAGAAACTAGTATGAACAAGGGATCATATCTAGGGGCCTATCACTAAAATACCCCCCAAAAATTTAGGGGGTGCCAGACGCACAATCGAGTTTAATGCAGGATAACATGTAAGGTGGTGAAATTTTCTTGCCAAGTAGGACTTAATATACCATTGGTCCAATTGGCATGTTGGAGGTTGTTATTTCCCAAAGCTAAGGTTGATTTTCTGGCTACCACATCAATGTCAACCATGGAACCCCAACCTAATTCTAATTGGTTATTCCTTCTAGAGGGTTTATATATTGTATTTAAATTCAACAATAATATATCATCATATTTTATGAATCATTTGAATTGTCTCCTTGGTTCATTAGTCAATTTCTGAATAGTTGTACTCTCTCTTCTTTCTTGTTTTGCAAGTAACTAGTTTAGTATTTTTTTCACACTTAGATCCTATGATTGAGCTTAAAATACAACATCATATTAGACCATAAGTGATTTTGTGAAGAATATTGAGTTTTATTGTAGATTTGAAAATATTAGAACAACACATAGAGAATGGACCAACTCCCAGTGATCCTCACTCCTTTCAATTACCTTGAATGGAAGCCAAAGATCCTTCAATTGTTGCATGGTAAGGGACTCTATAGGATTATAGTGGGTATTGAAATTGAGCCCACATCATCCATTTATATATCCAAATACTTCAACAGGATGGTTTAAGTCTACATGATATTTTGTTTTTTGTCTCCCCTTATCTACTCTTTCATGTTGAGTCATGCTCAACACCTAAGGAAGTTTGTAAAAAATTAAAGGGATTGCTTGGAAAGATTTGCGAGGAAATCATCTAGAGAATGAGTTGATTTCTCTAGGTCTTGGCCATTTTGAGATCTTATACAACTTATTCTCAAGATTCAAGAATCTAAGGACATATGTAAAAGTTTGTGGGATAGATAGGAAGGAGGAACAACTTATCTCAAAGATTTTATGTCCTTGATGATGGGTGGAGTGTCCATCTAAAATTTGGACAAACTAAATTCGAAAACACATCTCTTTTCCAAAAATTCATCTTAGAACTTATCCTTTCTATACTTTTTAAACTAATTCCTCAATATTTTTTATTTGACTCTTCTTTCAATATCGCTAAACTCTCCATGGGTAAGAATTGGAAGGTTCCATCTTTGGATGATTTCACTTAGTCCTTAATATGTGAGAAGAATAAGATCATAGAAATTGAGGCTCTTGGGCCTTCCACACCCTATGTGCTTATAATGAAGGATGATAAGAAGAAAGGAAAGAAGGAAACAAGGGATCTTGATCATACAGATGGAGAAAGCTCTCAATCTAGTAAAGAGATTATGATTCCCAAGGGAGAAAAATAATAAGGATGAAAAAGGTGCAACTATTGCAATAGGGGGTTCCATCCAAAGAGATTTTGTATGGTGAATACAATTGATCTAATGGCCAAGGAACTTTAGCAACATAAGCTAGATGATTGTATTCTAGACAATGTCAAGAAGAAGATTGAGGACAATCCATGAGAGGATCAAGGTATGGATCACAATTTCATTGTTATTGTTTTATCATCTAATAATTTAATTTGGAATCAATTTCCTCTAATCATATGTCTGCATCAGATCATTCTTATTTGATACCTTGCACTAATCCTACTACAACAACTTCTCCAACACCTATTTTTGAGGGAAATCTTCAATATGATATTTTTGAGGGAAATCTTCAATATGATTTTGCATACTCTTCGGATCATATTTTTAATTATATTTGAGGATTTTATTTAAAAGTACATAAACATCCCATTATATATTCATATCACATGCTATGGAGGGAACATAATACTCTACAATCAACTCATCAACTAGTGGGTGAAATTGCTACTTGTCATAGGGAACTAATTTTCATTTTTTTGGTACTCCACATGCTCGCATTGCTACTCTAAGCAAGTATAAGGCTCAACTGGTATCAAAAGGATTATCACATCATGGCATTGCATATATCCAATGATAGATTCATGTTTTGGTTTATCGACAACATCATCCTTCTTCATATCAACTACATAGTTGACCTAACATACATTGTATTATTAATTTATTTATTTTTTGGGTGATAGATGGAGGGGGGTCTTCCCACTAGGTTTTCCCTCTTTATCTCAGTCTTCTGAAATTGTGTCTTACATAAATTGTTTCATGATTGCCTAACATGGCCACAAATTGTTGAGACTCAATGATTGTATTCTGTTGTACATGTGTACCTAACATGGCTTAGAATTGGCATGACTCATTCAATGGAATACTCCCCAATTGGGCTTTGGGGGGGGGGGGGGGTGTTAATGTAAATTATGCTCAATAGTTCATCAAGACCTCATCAAGACTTACACTATGTCATTAGTAGACCTTCTTCCATACATTATAAGGGCACATATGACCACTTTTCATTTCACTACTATACATTTCCTGTCTTTTGGAAAATTTCCTATCTTTAAGGTTTCCTATTTTTATAAGGTCTCTTTTCAACGGAGGGTGCCCCTTAAGATGACATGTGGCACTCACTAGACTCTAGTTGGAGGATGACATGGATAATTCCACTCCATTAATTCCTACTATCTCATGTATAGGCCTTCCTAGAGTGAGTATGCACTTCCTCCCTACTTTGTAGCAACTTCCCACCATTTTTCTCTCCTAGCTTTCCAAGTTGAGTTTTACTCCTATTTTGAAGTTTAATTATTTTTCATGCGAGATTTATTAATCTATTCTAAGTGATTTCTAACTCCACTTAGAGTTCGCTCCATTTTAAGATATTTTTCTAATTTTGGGTCTCCTAGTCTAACTTTAATTTGCTTGCCAATTAGGGAAAGAGCTTTTGAGTTATAATAAATGAATGCAAGTGGAATCCGACGATTTTTTCTTCCTCTTTAAGAGTCTATATATTCTACTCATGTTCAACATAATATATCATCAGATTTTAAGAGTGATTTAAATTGTCTCCTTAATTCTTGAGTCAATTTCTTGACAATTTTGTTCTCTCTTCTTTTTGTTTTTGCAAGTAATTAGTTTAATAATTTTCCAGACTTAAATCTTATGATTGTGCCTTTAATTTAATTCTTTTTTATCTTAATTTAATATATTAATTTTTAAAATTCCATCATAAAAAATTTACACTATTTTATAAATAACGAATTAAAATACACATAATTAACATCACGTACAAATGACAATGATATTCATTAAAAATTAAAAATCAAACCATTTGTAAATATCACAAGTGGGTTAAATAACTTAAAATATAATATGATTAAATATAGATCATTTTTCATTCTTTATGATTTAAGAATTATAGATTTTTTTTCCACATCTCAAGTTGAGCCGACCATTAAAAGATATTTAAAACCATGCTTAGCTACAATTGGATTATGAGAATTAGAGAATGGAAAAAACTATGAAAGATTGAATAATCCATAGGAAATTGTGGAAAATTGAGTAATCAATAGGAGACAACACCGTTTGGAAAGCATGTTCGCCATTAAAACATTTTTTTTTTTACTTCCCGTGTAAGAAGTCTTATGACATTATCTTATATCTTATTGTCTAGGTAGGGATCAAATTCGAAGGATAAGGTTTTATATCATTTTGATATATTAAAATAAATTATTAAATTTATAATAAATGAATATCATATTTAATAAATATTCTTCTGCATCTTCAAGAACTCTGGTCGGCCTCTTGCTTCTATTTTGATTTCTATTTCCGGCTACATGCCCTTATCGGAATAATCTCTGGCTTTAATTTTCATATGGGGGTCTTTTTTTTTAGGCAACATGTGTTTATCATCTGTGTTTTTTTATCTATTTTGGACGATTCTGTAGATTCTATTCCTCATCCTTTCTGCTAAATAGCTTCCCACAGGCTTTCTCATGAGTCATTTATCTTGGTTTATAAACTATTTTGAGGGCTCCCAAGCTTTTATCCAGGAAAATCCTTCTGATGGACTGTGGCTCCATCGAATCCCATGTATCAAGATCTTTATATTTTCTTAATATAATCCATTATGCTTTTCTCTGAAAAAAAAATTTAATAAATATTTTTATCGCAAATCAAAATTATACGTTAAACTTTTAAAATTAAATATTAATAAATTTTAATTAAATATTTATAAATTATTATTATTTAAAATCATTTTCGAAATTTTCATATTGGGGAATTAGAATTAAAATAATACTTTAATAGTAAAGTTGGGATTAAAATAATACTTTAATAGTAAAGTTGGGAAGGAAAATCACTTTCATATGTATAAGTTAGTTAATAAAAAAAAAATTAATTAAAATTTTCATTTTTTTAATATATACATTTTTCCATTATAAATTTGATAAATATTTTAGAAATGAAATTATTAAATTTATAATGAATAAATGTATATATTTAATAGATACATTTTTTAATTATAGATTTGGTTTCAAAAATTAAATTATTAAATTTATAATAAATGAGTGCATATATTTGATAATTCTTATTTATTAAAAAATTAAAACCGTTTAAAAAATTTACAAAATTAAATATTAACAAACTACAATTTGAATAATTATTCAAATTTATTTTAGAAATTTTCACAATTAAATATTGAGGAGTTAAAATTATAATAGTTTGGTTAAGAATAAAATATTACTTTTATTTTTTGTGAATGAATAGAATTTTTTTTGTTTATTAGTTTATGTGAGTTTAGAGATTACGTTTGGCATGGGTTATATTAGACATTAGTATGGCTAGATTTTTGTCTACTAAGTTTTGAACGAGTGGCTTTTACATTACTGAGTGCCTTAACAAATTAAGTAGAGTGACCTTTACACCACTGAATGCCTTAACATAACACTTTCTCATATATTGTGCTATATAAGTTAATTATAGTAAAACAACAATAGAGTTCAATGTCATAAATAAAAACCTTGTAGAAACTAGCTTATATGATATTTTTTAATTAGATTGAAAAATAAAAAATATTGATAAATTTTTTTTGTGAAAGTTAAATCCCCACAAAACATCTAATAATAATTATTGATAATTAAATTAAAATTTAAAAAAAAAATCTATTCTAAAATAAACAAGCTTATCAACTGAATTCCAACAACTCGACCAAATTTAATAGAAATGCAAATTGGGTAGAAATACGTAAAGGGGGAAGAACAAGTGGTTCTTAGTCCGATAGCCATAGCCTAGGAGTGAAGACGGTAACACTGTAAATAATTACTTAAAAAATTTCCCTTGCGCTTAGAAAATAAAGGTGATGCATGAGATGGGTTACTACTTTTCATTTTAAAAACTACACACGTAATAGTGTAAATTATCAGGACTCTGTAATTAGCCATCCATGCCCTCGGTTCACATCTCGTGATTTCATTTGAAATATTGAATAGTTATTTTAAATTTTAATTTAATTATTAGTGGAGGAGAGATTTAATTTTTATGAAATATTTTAAATATGTTTATTAATAGTTATATGAATATCAGTTTGAGTGATTTAATGGTTAAAAGTATGTGTTTTATAAGTTTAAAACTAGGACTATGTATGTCTTTGTAAATTTATTAGTGGAATAGCTTGGAGGGTCCCTTATCCCATAAACAAAGGGTATCTTATACACTCAAACATCAATTTAGTGTATGGCCGTGACCTTAAAATTAGATAATAAGGATAATAATTTTTTTCACATGTGATATTAATAAGCATGGTATTAACATAAAAGTTTACATGCTTCTTTTTAATGTATATATGTTTATTTCGTTTATTAATTTTTTTTATAAATAATAATAATAGTAAAAATTATATTTTAGTTAATTTTTATGATTTTTTATTTTTTAAATTTTGGTAATACAAAATACATCATGAAATAAGTGTTAAGTGCTTTAATGTTTCTTTTTATTTAAATTATATGATTGCAATAATTATGAGGTATTTTAATGTAATAACAAACCATTTAACTAAACTTAAGTTATACTTAATAATGAAGTATTTTGAATGTTAGTGCGTAATAAAAAGATATTTAATTAGGTATTGGAGTATGCTTTAATTTTTTTACTTATTTAAGTCTTTATTTTCCATGGATGTAAGAAAATAAGTTAAAAACTTGTAATTTAGAGACATTTAGTAGAAATTAAAGCCATTTCCATCATCAACTAGTCATTTCAAGTGGCATGATTTTCCTTGAATAATAATAATGAGTTAGCTTACATTCAGAGATAATTGTCAATGATAATGGTCCCATCACTAATTTGACAACTAAATTATAATAGATTTTATCACTTTATTAAAAACCTAAAAAAAAGGATAAATAATATATATATATATATATATATATATATATATATATATATATATATATATATATATATATATATTATTTGGGTTTATTTTTTTAGATATATAAATTTATAAATTAATGGTTAATTTTAAACTTTAGAGATATATTATTAGAATGAAAGTTTATCCCTTGTAAATTACTAGCATTCTCTTATAAACATTTAACAACACTTAGATTCATTTCAAAAAATATTTATTAATTTAATAAAATTAAAATGTGTTATATGTATCCCTAATGGGGGTGAGAAACGTGTTAGCTACGACAAAGGTGGATGGGCAATAGGTACGACGCCTGGCCTTGGGTTATCCTGATCAGTTGATATGATGTGTGGAGAAGGATATCGAGGCGGCCACCTCAAGTGGCATTGGTCGAGATGAAGCATCAAGAAGAAGGGAAGGGTTTACTTATACTGCAACCTATATGTCTATCATTGTCTTTGGTTTTTTGGTATGGGAGTTTGGCTAAACGAGGTTGCTAAAACTAAGTATGCATATGATTTTTTCTTGTGCATGCTCGCTGGCCTGGGTCTGACTCTGTCGAAAGGAGTTGATGGGGAGCATAATGTGGTTTTTGTGGGCTTTGTTTATGTGAAGGTGTGAGTGGTGTGGGATCCCAGAGAGCATGACTAGGGAATCTTGTAGGGAAGTTATGATTCAGAGGGTGCAACCATTGAGTTTCGCCTACAAGAGACCTTGCTCTCCACCTGATGAACCTATTGTGTCGATGTTAGTAGTTTGGCAAGATGGATAAGTTCAACCTACCTTATTTTCCTGTGGAATTCAATTTTTCAAAAGTACTGGGCCACCCTGGCTAACCTCCCCTACGGTGAGGACATTGCTAGGCAGAAGCAGAGTGGTGGGTGGAAGTGTTGGGTTGCACCTATGTTTGAAATGCTCGATAGAGGGGCCTTTCTTGGAGAATTGGGGTGACTGGCTTCTGATTTCGTGACCAAAAGTTGTCGAAACATATCATGCATGTTGGGTGGGAGTAACCCCTCTCTTGGGAAGGCCTAATGGGTGGGGTCACACTATAGCAAGATGTTTTTGAAGACGATCATCATGTTGAGACGATTATGGTGGGCATGCCTTGGCGCTAGTCCCCATGGCAAGCATGGAGACTATAATGAAGAGAGGAGGTGCATAGTAATGAGGCACTAAACCAGGAAGGTGTTTTAGTTGCTACAACACCCTCCAAATTTTCACTACATTCTAATTTTGGATCCTACTTCATGGTTGCATCAAGTGTCGCCTTGGTCATCAAGTGTCATTTTGTATTTTTTGATATGTCTTAAGTGTTATTGAGTGTTCTCAAGTGTCATCACATTTATTCAAACATCTCTATATGTGTTTCATGGTCGTAACACCTTTGTTGTTGTAAAACGAAACTTTTGGGTCACAATTGCACACACTTCACCATTTATAGTTTGAGAATGTGTATAAAGTAGCGTTTTGATGTATATTCATTGTTGATCAAGCTTTTCTAAGTTTTCTCTATGAGTTACTATGTGTCACACATGGATTTCTTGAACTCATCTTTCTCACCCCTTGACCAATCATATAGAATTAGACAAATTTCGGTTGCAAAACGAGACCATTAAGGCCAAGAGTGCATAAGCACATTCTGAAGCCTTGATGGGTGACCCTTCATTGTTTAGAAGTGCACCTTGCACCCTCCTTATGAGTTGGGTGCACTCTAAAATCACGAAGCCCCTTCCCTAACTCGAACTCCGCCCTCAAAAAGTGACTAAGTATTCCTTGAGCTTACTCCTTCGACTTGAAGAAGTTTTCCATCCTTGAGCACACTGGCCCATCTTGAGGACCCAAAGCTCAATCCTTTAGCCTTCCCCGTTGCATCATGCGCTCCTGAACTAAATTGAGCGCACTGTCACACCCTGAAGGTATGAAGCCACAACCTTTAACCTTTAAGAGTGTGCCCTGGGTGGTCATCAAGTTGAGACAATGAGGGAAGGCACACCAAGGAGTTAGTGGAGACTGTAATGAAGAGAGGAGGTGCAGAATAAAGAGGGGCTAAACTAGGAAGGTGTTTTTGTTGCTACAACACCCTCCAACTTTTCACTACATTCTAATTTTGGATCCTACTTCAT
The DNA here is from genome assembly GCA_031772625.1 of Pinus tabuliformis. NCBI lineage: Eukaryota > Viridiplantae > Streptophyta > Pinopsida > Pinales > Pinaceae > Pinus > Pinus tabuliformis. The sequence goes on from CM062817.1 coordinate 871,118,333, forward strand.
GTTCACATCAAGTGTCACCTTGGTCATCAAGTTTCATTTTGTGTTGTTTCATATGTCTTACAGGTTCTTGAGTGTTCTCAATTTTCATCGCATTGATTTGAAAATCTCTATATGTGTTTCATGTTCGTAACACCTTTGTTGTTTTAAAATGAAACTTTTGGGTCACAATTGCACACACTTCACCATTGTAGTTTGGGAATGTGTATAAAGTGGTTTTTTGATGTATATTCATTGTTGATAAAGCTTGCCTATGTTTTCTCGACGAGTTACTATGTGTCACACATGAATTTATGTCTTGAACTCATCTTGCTCATCCTTTGACCAATCATCTAGAATTAGACAAATTTTGATTGCAAAACGAGACCATTAAGGCCAAGAGTGCATAAGCACACTTTGAAGCCTTGATGGGTGACCCTTCACTATTTAGAAGTGTGCCCTGCACCCTCCTTATGAGTTGGGTTCACTCTTAAAGCATGAAGCCCCTTCCCTATTCTGAACTACACCCTCAAAAAGCGACTAAGTCTTCCTTGAGCTTACTCCTTCAACTTGAAGAAGTGTGCCATCCTTGAGCACACTGGTGCATCCTGAAGACCTAAAGTTCAATCCTTTAGCCTTCCCTGATGCGTCATGCACCCTCCTAAACTAATTTGAGCACACTATCACACCTTGAAGGCACGAAGCCCCAACCTTCAACCTTCAAGAGTGCTCCCTTCACCCTCCCTGAGGCCTCTAAGGATTCTGAGCACGCCGTGAAGGCATGAAGCCTTAGACTTAAGCCTTCGAGGATGTGTCATGCATCCTCCCTCTTTCCCTTGGGCACATAGCACACTTGGGAAGCCTGAAGCCTCCCCTTCATCCTTCGCACTTATGACATGCACCATGTCTTGATTGCTTTCTTCCTTAGGGCACATGAGCACATGTCGAAGCCTTGAATCTCCTCCTCCATCGTCCTTTAGCCTTTCAGAGTGCACCCTTGCACCTTGAAGCCACTGTAAGTGCATCGAAAGGGCATGAAAAGGAAAATACGCATGAAACGTGGTAGATTAGGATATTTTTAAATTGATAGTTTCCCATCATGAGTGATTAAATAAATGATTATTTCAAGGACCTCATGATGAGCACACACGAGGAAGACCGGGTAAAGAAGATAAACAAAGGAAGCATGAAAGGAACCAAGAACGGACCTGAAACTTAATGATCTAAGAACCCTAAAGACTCCAAGATTGAAGACCCTTTGGAGGCTGGAAGTGCTATGGTTAGAAGATTAACAAAGAACAGATACACTGACAATCATGTCACACTAAAGTAGATCCATGTCATCAATCACTGTCATTCCTAGTCATCCAAGGCAATGACATGTCTAGTTTCATTATATGGTGATGTGGAAGACAAGATGTAATCTTGTAACCATTGTAAAAGGAAAATTAAGTAGAATTCCAAGAGTCACGTGTAAAATTAAAATTCATGGAAGTCCAAAGAACATGTAATACCAAAAGTTATTTGGGACCTCAAAGGTTGTCGAAGTCCAAAGGTTACTAGAAGTTAGAAATTTAAAGAGTCATGAGGATATGAAAGCCCACTCCTCAAGTTATAAATAGATCCTCATTGCTCATGTAAAGGACTTTTAACCTTGGATTCTCCCATAAGGCATAAGGGAGATAAGTTAGTACTTTTGGGGAGCAAGTAGCGGTTCCAACACTCCACTATTAGAGCAAGTGATGTTTGTTGTATTCATGCATCTTGGGACTTTTACTTAATATTTGAAGCCTGATGGCCGACATGTTTTCTTATATGGATTATGAATGTTTGTAAGACTAATCTGTAAATGTTTATGATTTATGTTTTCTTTCACCAGTATTAAGATAGTTGAAATATTTCGGTTATTTTTATTATCTATTGAGAATGTCTTGTAATGTTTATAACGATTGTTGCATATTTGGGGACTATTCCGCTGGATGTTAGATGAAACATTCATGTTCATGTGTGTATTTATCAGGGTGGTACTATTACATGTCTCTTAGAGTCTCACCTTTTCTCCCATCTGCAGTAGAAGAACCTTGATGCACCTACAACTGAACATTCACCAAGCACAGTTGCTTACTTTTTGAAGGCACATCTACAATTCTCTCCCTTGATGACAGCTAAAGCTAAGGAAAATATGTAAGTAAACGACATCTAGGCTGTATTCCTGATGGGGCTCTTATCCCAAATGATGTGAGGTCTAGTTGGGACCACATATTGGGGATACCCATTTGAATGTTGGTAAGTCTAGTGGTGTCAACATTTCTAGTGCTAGGAGGGAAACCAAATTGCTTCCAGGAGGTGTGTCCCTTGTCCCACAAATAAGGGGGCATCTCATTGTGACCTTAAAATTGGATAATAATAATAATAATTTCCACATGTGATATTAATAAGCATGATATTAACATAAAATTTTACATGCTTCTTTTTAATGTATATATGTTTAATTTGTTTATTAATTTTTTTTATAAATAATAATAATAATAATTATACTTTAGTTAATTTTTATAATTTTGTATTTTGTATTTTTATTTTTATTTTTAAAATTTTGGTAATACAAAATGCATCATGAAATAAGTGTTAAGTGCTTTAATGTTTGTTTCTTTTTAACTTATATGATGCAATAATTATGAGGTATTTTATTGTAATAGAAAGACATTTAACTAAACTTAAGTATACTTAATAATGAAGTATAATGAATATAAGTGTGTAATAAAAAGATATTCAATTAAGTATTGGAGTATGATTTTCTTTTTTTACTTAGTTAAGTTTTTATTTTCCTTGGATGTAAGAAAACAAGTTAAAAGTTTATGATCTAGAGACATTTAGTAGAAATGAAAGCCATTCCCATCATCAACTAGTCATTTCAAGTGGCATGATTTTCCTTGAATAAACATGATGAGTTAACTTACATTCACAGATAATTTCCAATGATAATTGTCCCATCACTAATTTGACAACTGAATTATAATAGATTTTATCACTGTATTAAAAACCTAAAAAAAGAGGATAATTAAATATTAAAATATGATATATATATATATATATATATATATATATATATATATATATATATATATATATATATATGAGTTGATTTTTTTAGATATATAAATTTATAAATTAATGGTTTAATAATTTTTAAATTAATAATTTAAAATTTAGAGATATAAAATTAGAATGAGAGTTTATTCCTTGTAAATTACTAGCATTCTCCTATAAACATTTAACAACACTCAAATTCATTTGAAAAAATATTAATTAATTTAATAAAATTAAAATGTGTTATATGTATCCCCATTGAGGGTGAGCTATGTGTTAGCTACGACAGAGGTGGATGGGCAAGAGGTGCAACACCTGACCTCAGGTTATCCTCATTAGTTGATATGATGTGTGGAGAAGGTTATCGAGGCGACCACCCCAAGTGGCTTTGGTCGAGCTGAAGCACCAAGAAGAAAGGAAGGGTTTATTTAAACTACAACCTATTTGTCTATCATTGTCTTTGGTTTTTTGGTATGGGAGTTTGGCTAAAGGAGGTTGCTACAACAAAGTATGCATAGGATTTTCACTTGTGCATGCTCACTGGCCCAGGTTTGATTGTGTTTAAAGGAGTTGGTGGGGAGCGGAATGTGGTTTTTGTGGGCTTTGTTAATGTGAAGGTGTGAGTGGTGTGGGATCTCGAAGAGTGTGATTGAGGAAGCTTGTAGGGAAGCTATGATTCTGAGGGTGCAACCATTGAGTTTCACCTATAAGAGACCTTACTCTGCACCTGATGAACCAATTGTGTCGGTGTTAGTAGTTTGGTAAGTTGGATAAGTTCAACTTGCCTTATTTTCCTATGGAATTTAATTTTCAGAAGTATTGGGCCACCTTGGCTAACCTCCCCTGCAATGAGGACATTGCTAGGTAGAAGCAGAGTGGTGAGTGGAATTGTTGAGTTGCGGCTGTGTTTGAAATGCTCGATAGAGGGGCCTTTCTTGGAGAATTGGGGTGACTGGCTTCTGAATGGGAGCACCCCCTCTCCTGGGCAGGCCTAGTGGATGAGGTCACCCTGTTGCAAGATGTTTTTGAGGGTGGTTGTCATGTTGAGACAATGATGGTGGGCACACCATGGATTTAGTCCCTGTGGGCAACGTGGAGACTGTAATGAAGAGAGGAGGTGCAGAATAAAGAGGGACTGAACTAGGAAGGTGTTTTTGTTGCTACAACACCCTCCAAATTTTCACTACATTCTAATTTTGGATCCTACTTCATGTTCGCATCAAGTGTCTCCTTGGTCATCAAGTTTCATTTATTGTTGTTTCATATGTCTTAAGGTTCTTGAGTGTTCTCAATTGTCATTGCATTGATTCAAACATCTCTATAAGTGTTTCATGGTCATAACACCTTTGTTGTTTTAAAATGACACTTTTGGGTCGCAGTTGCACACACTTCACCATTTGTAGTTTGGGAATGTGTATAAAGTGGTGTTTTGATGTATATTCATTGTTGATCAAGGTTGTCTAAGTTTTCTCGATGAGTCACTATGTGTCACACATGAATTTATGTCTTGAACTCATCTTGCTCACTCTTTGACCAATCATCTAGAATTAGACAAATTTTAATTTCAAAATGGGACCATCAAGACCAAGAGTGCATAAGCACACTCTGAAGCCTTGATGGGTGACCCGTCGTTGTTTATAAGTGCACCTTGCACCCTTGTTATGAGTTGGGCGCACTCTAAAATCATGAATCCCCTTCCCATAACTTGAACTACGCCCTCAAAAAGTGACTAAGTATTCCTTGAGCTTACTCCTACGACTTGAAGAAGTGTGCCATCCTTGAGCACACTGGCCCATCTTGAGGACCCAAAGCTCAATCCTTTAGCATTCCTCATTGCATCATACACCCTCCTAAACTGAATTCAGTGCACTGTCACACCGTGAAGGCATGAAGCCACAACCTTTAACCTTTAAGAGTGTGCCCTGCTGCCTCCTTGATGCCTCTAAGGATTCCGAGGACACCCTAAAGGCACAAAGCCTTAGCCTTCAATCTTCGAGAGTGCACCCTACACCCTCCCTCTTTCCCTTGGGTGAATAGCACACTTGGGAATCCCGTAGCTTTCCCCTTCATCCTTTGGACTTGTGACATGTACCCTACCTTTATTTCTTTCTTCCTTAGGGTGCATGAGTGCATGCCAAAGCCTCAAATCTCCTCCTCCACCGTCTTCAGTGTTTCAGAGTGCACCCTTGTACCCTGAAGCTCCATTGACCATTGTAAGTGCACCGAAAGGGCACGAGTAGGAAAATATGCATGAAACATAGTAGAGTAGGAGATTTTTAAACAGATAGTTTCCCATCATGTTTGATTAAAGAAATGATTATCTCAAGGACCTCATGACAAGCACACACGAGGAAGATTGGGAAAAGAAGATAAACAAAAGGAAGCATGAAAGGAACCAAGAACACACCTGAAACTTTATGATCTAAGAACCCTACAGGCTCTAAGATTGAAGACCCTTTGAGGCTGGAAGTGCTATGATCAAAATATTAACAAAGAATAAACACACTGACAACCATGTCACCACTAAATTAGATCCATGACATCAGTCACTGTCATTCCTAGTCATCCAAGGCAGTGACATATCTAGTTTCATTATATGCTGACGTGGAAGAAAATATGTAATTTTGTAATCATTGTAAAAGGAAAATGAAGTAGAAGCCCAAGAGTCATGTGTACAATTAAAATTCATGGAAGTCCAAAGGACATGTAATACCAAAAGTCACTTGGAATTTCAAAGTTTGTGAAATTCCAAAGGTTATTAGAAGTTTGAAAGTTAAGAGTCACAAGGACATGAAAGGCCACTCCTCAAGTTATAAATAGATCCTCATTTCTCATCTAAAGGAATTTTAACCTTGGATGCTCCCATAAGGCATAAGAGAGATAGGTTAGTACTTTTGGGGAGCAAGTAGTGGTTCGAATGCTCCACTATTAGAGCAAGTGATATTTGTTGTATGCATGCATCTTGGGACTTTAATTAATATTTGAAGCCTGATGGTCACAACGTTTTCATACATGGATTATGAATGTTTGTAAGACTATTATGTAAATGTTTATGGTTTATGTTTTCTTTCACAAGTACTAAGATAGTTGACATATTTCGGTTATTTTGGTGCTTATCTATTGAGAATGTCTTGTAATGTTTATAATGACCATTGCATATTTTGGGGACTATTCCTTTGGATGTTAGACGAAACATTCATGTTCATGTGTGTATTTATTAGGGTGGTACTATTACATCTCTCTTAGAGTTTCAATTTTTCTCCCCTCTGTAGTAGAAGAACCTTGATGCACCTATAACTAAACATTCACCAAGCACACTTGCTTACTTTTCAAAGGCACATATGCGATTATCTCCCTTGCTGACAACTAAACCCAAGGAAAATATTTAAGTAAATGACATCTAGGCTGTATTCCGAATGGGGCTCTTATCCCAAATGGTGTGAGGTCTAGTTGGGACCACATATTAGGGATACCCCTTTGAATGTTGGCAGGTCTAGCAATGTCAACATTTATGGTGCTAGAAGGAGGGAAACCAAATTTTTATTCTTGATAACTCTACCCACCCACAACATACTTCCTATGGACAAGGCAACAACATGCCCAACACCTTTGCGACTTATATTTCTTAAGTATGAAGATCTTCTTAGCCTGAGAACAAAGTTTTGAAATTTCCTACCAGCACATCCAATAAATTCATCCTACAACTCGTCACTTTTCAAAGGCTATTCGATTAATTCTCGGAGCACATAATCTTCCTTACTTTCTGAAGAAAAAAGAAACAACCTCTACTGGGATAGTGGTTTCTACAATAGAAGACTTAGTTTTATCTACCCTCAAAGAGTTAGCGAAATCTATAGAAAACATTGAAAAAGTAGAGCAACCTTCATCTTACAACGGGGTGATGGAGACAACATTATGCTCTTAGGCGACACTTTCCATGGGTTAGGTGGTCTAGGAGAGGACTCCTGAGATTCTGAAGAAGAGGAGGAGTATAGAGATGATAACATGGCAGACCAAGGTCTGGATTGGATGAATTGGGGCCCACTTTCCCTTCTGGGGATTTTACATAAGATGCCAAGGCACATAGAAAAGTTGTTAACAAAATATGACCTTGACAAGACGATCAAAGGAGAATACCACTTTCATAAATTTTACATACACCTATAGACGCTCGAGGTATGTTTATGACGATGTCGCATGCAAACTTTTTCTCTATGCCTTAGATGGTAGAGTGGTTGCTTGGTATCATAGTCTTCCTGCAAATTCAATTTAGAACTAGAGGGAGTTTAAAAGGTTGTTCCTCAAAACGTTTGTCGATGATAAAACCCTAGCTATGTTATTAAAGGAGTTAGAAAATATGAATATGGGGGTGTTATGTTCCTATACCAATAGGTGTCATATATCATGATTGACTTGGTTTAGCTCTGAAATATGTACATACCTTTGCTTGTTGCAAATGTTTTCCATATTTTTAAAAGAACAAAAATAAAAAAATGTAAAGAGGGTATGCCCTAAAATAAAAATCAAAGGGCAAAAAGAATAAAGAAAATGTCAAAAAATGAAAGAAAATGAACCCCAAGAAAAAAAAAAAGATCATGAAAGTGTGCAAGTCCAAATGCTACTACTATTTACTTTCAAATAAAATAGAAGGTTGTGTGTAGCTTGTCACTTATGCCACAATCCATGGTAACCAAATAATTTAATCTTGGCTTTTCCATGTTTTAAATTTCCATGTTACAGATAGAGAATAAAATATGACCAAACTATTTAATCTTGGCAGATAAGTAGATAGGTAGAGTGAATAAAAGGAGCTCAACAGTTTAATATGATCCCTTGGATGTAATAAGGATAGCCTTAGATAGATTTTCAGTGTAAAAGAAAAGAAAAGTTTGATAAGGGTTTGCCAATTTAAGTGCACCCTAATAAAATAAGTAAAAAGTGGTAGGATGAGTAGGTAGGGTAAGTAGATAGATGGTTGCAGAATTGTGTATGATGAATGATTATCTAGAGATCAAGTCATTTACTTTCATCATCAAAAGCACTTAAAGATATGGATGACAATGAGACATTTACATCATAGACAAAGTCAAAATAACTAACCTCGTCACTCATTTTTCCCCTAAAATTTTATTGATTTCCCATAATTACTAAAGGCACCAACAACCTGAAAGTTACAGGGGATCAGAGCATTTCTCTGACTTTTGGAGGGACCAGACCCTCGACCCAATGACTTGTAAGGCCTACGTGCTAAAACCCCTTCATAATTCATTCATTCCCTACAAACCCTTTCCTAAGGTAAAATCACTTTTTTACTTAGGAAAAATAATTATTATTTATAAAAAAAACCCCAAAACACATTTTAGCCTAAGTCATAATTTTGGATGATGAATATATTTTCATAAACATTTACTTAGCACATTTCCTTCTCCATGGTCATATTAACTCTCAATTATTAATATTTATTTAACTCCTGAAACAAAATTCCCCTCTCTCGTATTATTATTAAAAAACCCCAAAATAAGTGAATATCCCACCCCGATGTTTTGAAAAGTAAACCATAATAAAGTTAATTAAAGGGATTAACTAATAACATCTCGTCCAATCATATCATCCCTGATATAATTAAAGTCAGTTTAATTATGATCAGGCCCCTCCATTAACTCCCTAACACTTTTTGCTATTGACTATCACCAGATCTGCCTTCCCTCATCCAACGTCTCTCACTCATATCGCGCGGGCCTTTTGGACGAACGTTAACCACCTGCTGCAAGCTGTTTTGACTCTTCGCCGATGCTACGTGTCATCCAATTTGTGGCATCGCGCGACCCTCTGCCAAAACCACCAACCTCCTAAAAGCAGCGCGATAGATCCCGCTTACCACCTCCGCTACATGACAAACCGTCTACTATTCACTTCATGCCATATTTTAAAAGTTTTCTCGTTAAAGTTAAAACCCCAAGAACCTAGGTTTCCGCGCCCTTCGCCCATTCTACTGTGTAAACTTATGAAACCCTTCTGCTCCACCTGAAGCCTTTGCTAACCAATTCAGGCATGGTTTACTTCTCGAAATCATTTTGGACTCACTCCATAGACCTATAAATCTCAATAAATCCCTTAATGACCCTCCCTGTCAACCCAATGTTTTCCTAATAGTTTGTTTTGTTTTACAGGCGATCAGAAGACCTCAACCTTGGATAAACAGTCTTAATACTAGTCATAAGACCTGTTTACTCCGAGATTGTTACCAAATCTATTCAAACAGAGATGGAAAATAAAACACAAAGTTAAAGGATAAGTAGAGGAAACATGAAATTAAATGATTTATTGTTGAAATAAACAGTAAAAAACCTAAAATATATAGTGAAGGTAAAAGGACAGAGTAAAGAACAATCAAAGTGTATCAGTGTTAAAGAGTATCAGACTGAATACCAAGTCAAGTAAAGCAGCTATCATGAAGACAAATAGCAGGAAGACAGTTGCAAAGCATACAGATTCATGTCAAAGTGAAGATAGATGAAAAGAAAGAGCAGTAAAAGTAAAACAGTAAAAGTAAACTTGGATGCAGTAAGGGTTAAACAGAGATGAAAACACTTTCACTAGCAACACTGAAGTTTATCTAAAGTAAAAGTGCAAAACAGTTAAAAGAAATTTGAGGTTAAAAGATGAAATGTTATGAAACCAGCTCACAAAAAGATAGAAAAGAGAGATCAACGCCTTAGAATTCAGCCTCTTCGAGGGGGCAACCTCCTTTACATTACAGAATTGAGCAATTCTTGGATGATTCAAATGACAAAACCTCCTTTCTATATATAGGAGTCTAAGGAGTCACAATATAACCCAGCCGACCTAACAATAATAATATAAAGCCACAAAAATAACAATAGAGGTATTCTATGGGGCACAGTAATAACAATATGGGGACAATAGGGGCACAACAATATTAATAAGGGGTACAACTACAATAGTAATGGGGTAATCACTAGTATTATAGGGACCCAACATGCACCTCTCCTTCAAAAAAGTGTTGTCCTCAATGCTTCAGTAGTTCTGGATGCTTCTGTATAAAATTCTCATCCTCCCATGTGGAATCTTTAGTGGATAAGTTCTTCCACTTGATAAGATACTCCAAAATTGATCAATTTCATAACTGTCGAGTTCTTTTTTCTGTGACTGCTTCTGGTTCCAATATAATTTTTCCTTCCTCATCAAGTTTTGGCAATATTGTTTGAACTGGGAGCTTTTCGCCTGTAACCTTCTTTAAACATGAAACATGGAAAACTGGGTGCAATCGAGAAGCTGCAGGAAGCTCAAATTTGTATGCCATAGTACCAATCTTTTGCAACACCTTGTATGGACCATAATAATTTGGTGATAATTTATTATCCTTCTTAGCTTGCTTGAGGGACATTTGCTTATATGGTTGTAGCCGTAGGAATACCCAATCACCTACATCAAAACTTCTTTCGCTGCGATGTTGATCTCCCTATTGTTTCATTCTATTATGTGCCAACACGAGGTTATCCTTTAAGAGTTGGAGGACATGTTGTTGATGTTCGATGTGATGTTCCACTGCTTGAACCTTAGACTTTTCTCTTAAATATGATGTGATGGATGGTGGTTGATATCTATAAAGTGCCATAAATGGGGTCATTTATGTTGCTGTATGGAAGGAAGTGTTATGCCACCATTTAGCCAGAGGCAACCATTTGACCCATTGTGTCTGTTTATCAGATACAAAACAACAAATATATCCTTCCAAACATTTGTTTACTATCTCATTTTTCCCATCAGATTGAGGATGATAAGATGAGCTATGAGCTAACTGAGTACCAAGACAAGAAAATAATTCTGTCCAAAAATTTCCAGTGAAAATGGGATCTCTGTCACTTAAAATAATCTTTGGGTTTCCATGTAGCTTTTGAATTGTTTCCATAAATGCAGTAGAAACTGTACTAGCTTTAAATGGATGTGATAATGCACAAAAGTGCGCATACTTGGTAAGTCTGTCAACTACCACCATGATGACACTCTTTCCCTCATACTTAGGTAAACCTGTGATAAAATCCATTGAAACCTCCTCCCAACGTTGGCTTGGAATGGATAAAGGTTGTAATAGACCTGGTGTCTTAATTATTTCAACTTTATTTTGTTGGCAAACCAAACATTCTGCCACAAACTTTTGAATATCTAATTTAAGGCCCTCCAAAAAAATTCCTTCTTAACCCTGTGGTAAGTTTTTAAAAATCCTGAGTGCCCTCCTAAGGGAGAAGTGTGCAATTCCATAAGAATCTTTTGTTTTAGCTGGGAATTCATACAGAGGTATAAGCGATCTTTGTACAATAACAAATCATTTTGCCAGCTAAATGTATCAGATGTACTAGAGTCTTGTTGTAGCTTTCGAATATGTGCCCACACTTCTTCGTCATTCTTCCATTCCTCCATTGCTTCGTTTATCCAATATGGTTGGATAATAGAAATGGCGCACATCAATGCTTCCACATCCTCATCCTTTCTTGAGAGTGCATCTACCACCACATTTTGCTTCCCTTTTTTGTAGATGATTTCAAAGTCATAACCCAACATCTTTGTGACCCACTTTTGTTGCTCTTCAGAGGATAATCTTTGTTCTAAAAAGTATTTAAGGCTATCATGATCTGTTTTTACCTTGAAGTGTCTTCCCATTAGGTAGGGTCACCATTTCTTAAGTGCATGGAGTATTGCCAACATTTCCTTCTCATAAATAGCTTTGTGTAAAAACTTTCCCTTGATTGGACGACTTTCGAAAGCAATGGGTCTTTCATCTTGCATTAAAATAGTACCAATTCCATTTCCTGAAGCATCACATTCCACAATAAAGGTTTTTGTGAAGTCTGGTGTAGCTAAGACCAGTGCTTGGCACATTTCCTATTTAAGATGCTCGAAGGCCTTTGTTGCTTCTGGAGTCCATGAAAATGCATCTTTCTTCAATAATTTTTTTAGAGGTGCTGCTATTCTCCCATAATTCTTAACAAACTTGCGATAATACCCTGTCAACCCGAGAAATCCTCGCAGATGCTTTATGGATGTGGGGATTTTCCATTTCTTAATGGCTTTAATTTTGCTAGGGTCTACCTTAACTCCTTCATGAGATACAATATGACCTAGATATTCCACCTCTTGTACTCCAAAGAAACATTTGGATCTTTTTGCATATAATTGTTTCTCCTCCAATAGTTGTAGCACCCTGTCAACATGTTCAACATGATCCTTCCAAGACTTTCTGTAGATTAGTATATCATCAAAAAATACTAACACAAATTTTCTAAGGAATGGTTTGAAAATGTAATTCATCAAACCTTGAAATGTTGAAGGTGCATTGGTAAGGCCAAAAGGCATGACCAAAAATTCATAATGACCCTCATGAGTTCTAAATGCTATTTTTAGAATTTCTTCAGTCTTCATTCTGATTTGATGATATCCTGAACGAAGATCCAACTTGGTGAAGTAAATTGATCCATGCAATTCATCCAGTAATTCATCAATGACATGAATGGGAAACTTATCTTTAATAGTGAGCTTTTTGAGCTCCCTATAATCCAGACACATGCGCCATGATCCATCCTTCTTGTGCACCAATACTACTGGAGCAGAGAAAGAACTTTGACTCGGTTGAATTATACCAGCCTCTAGCATTTCTGCAATCATACATTCAATTTCACTCTTTTGGGCATAGGGATATCTGTACGGCCTGATGTTTCGAGGAACACTTCCTGGAATCAGATGAATAGCATGATCATGATCACGAATAGGTGGGAGACCTTTGGGAGTCTCAAATACCTTGGAATGATTGTCCAAGACTTTTTGGAGATATGGAGAAATAGATGATTCCAATGTGGAAACATCTAGCGAACATAATTGTGCAATTACACCTCTTTGTTCCTTTTTTAGAAGCTTTGTCACACCGTTAGAGCTGATTATATTTCCCGGTTTCCCTACAATACCCCTTAATTCAACTTCCTTTCCTTCCACAGAAAATTTCATGAAAATTTCTTGAAAATTAAAAGCTATTGTACCCAAGGATTGTAGCCATTGGACTCCTAGAACACCTCCCATTGGAATCGTAAGCATTAGGCCAGTCAATACATATTCTCCCATGGATAGCTTGATAGTATGGCACTTTCTAGAGAAATTTATTGTTCCTCCATTTTCAATCATCACTTGACACTCTGGTGCTGGCTATAAGAAGCAATTCAATTCTTTTGCTACCTTACAATGAATAAAATTGTGGGTACTTCCTGAATCAATCAACACTATTACCTTTTTCTTCTTGAGTTGTCCTTCTATCTTGATGGTTTGAGGAGTGGTAATTCTCACCAATGCATTACAAGATATGGTTGGATTCATTTCTTCTTTATCTAGGCTTTGTTCCTGGAGTATATCCTCTTCTTTTGACCTTTCTTGCTCCTTTTCTTCTCCCTCTTCACAATCTATGTAGAATAATTTCTTCTCAGCACACTTATGACCTTTAGTGTATTTTCTATCACAACTATAACAAAGCCCTTTTGCTCCTTTTTCTTCCAATTGTTGTGGTGTCAACCTTGTAGGTTGTGGAAGACTATGGGCACCAACACTTCCATCTTTATAGTTGTGAGCGGTATGCTTCCTAGTTGCCATAAGTTTGCTTTCCATTTTTCTTGCTAACCTGAATGCCTTCTCTAATGAATCACGTTCCCAAAGGCGAACATCATGTTGGATATTATCCTTTAGAGTCCCTATGAACACATCAATCCTATCCTCCTCTGGAATATTTTTGACTCTTATGTTCAATTTTTGGAACTCCTCAATGTGCTCCATTATTGAACCCTTTTGTTTGATACTTAGCAATTGGCTAAAAAAAGTGTTGCTTTTTGTATCCTCATAATGTGCTGTCAATTCTTCCGTAAAAATTGCCCAAGTGATAATTTGTTTACGAGAGCAAAGCCATTGATACCATACAAACTGATTTGGTTCCAAATATAAAGTTGCAATAAGTACCTTTTGTGTGTTTTGCACATGATTATTGAGATCAAAAAATTGCTCCATCTGTAATATCCATGTTGTGCGATCATTGCCATCAAAATTCCTCATATCAATTTTTGGAATATGGTGGGTCTTAGATTCAACATTAGAGTCTATGGAATCATGATTAACATGCCTTTTTTTCTCATCATGAGTTTCCTTTACTACCCTTTCACCATTAGTGACCATTTCTTGAAGCAACGTATTCATATTTATCTTCAATTCTTCCATCTTATCATCCATGCCATCAATTTTAGCGTCCATGCCATTCATCTTAGCTTCCATGCCATCCATCTTAGCTTCTACGCCTTTCTTTAAACAATCCATATTAGCTTCTACACATTTCTTTAAACCATCCATCTTAGCTTCTACATCTTTCCTTAAACCATCCATCTTAGATTCTGTTGCTTTTTGTGCAAGTGACACTTGTTGCACTTGGTCTCGTAATTTTGATATATCATGTTGAATTTCTTCCTCTTCTTCATGAGTCAGGCTAGAGATTTCAGGTTGCTTACTAGGTGTTTACATTTTCTTTCCTCAGGGCATCAATTACCGATTCAAACTAATTTTTCAAACCAAGCTTATGCAAAAATAAAAAAAAAACTACACACCTTTTTTCACTTTGTAGAAGCTTGATATTGAATCTGATGTATCTCTGCAATTTCGAATCATCTAGTTCTGAAAATTATGACCTATAGTAGCCCTCTGTGTCCTCTTTCCGATGCCACCAGTCTAATCCAAATTGGATTCTCGAAGGAAGAGTTATGCACAATCTCCCAAGATGACCTGATTATAGACTAGTTCAGTAGAACGAACTTGTACGACATGCCACGAGTCACTGTTTCGACTTTTGGATCTGAAAAAGATATACAAGAAACTACAATCCATCCTATTTCTATGCCTTCTTACGAAATTTCAATCTGATGCTCAGAGAGAAAGTTATGACGATTTTCCCCAGGTCCCCTATTTGGAATGTAATTCAGGAGTCTGCAAAAAGACCAACTTCCGCAGATCATATCTCTGCAAATATAGTGCAAAAAGCTCTGAAATTTGGACCCAAGACTCAGCGCGATTTCTTCTCAAATGGGTTTTTTTTTTTAGCTTTTGAAACATCGCAGAAAAAAAGTTATAGCGAAAATGCCACGATGACCTGTTTGGAGCAGCGAAACCCTAGAATCCAAAGCTCTGATACCAAATATTATGAAACCAGCTCACAAAAAGATAGAAAAGAGAGATCAACGCCTTAGAATTCAGCCTCTTCGAGGGGGCAACCTCCTTTACATTACACAATTGAGCAATTCTTGGATGATTCAAATGACAAAACCTCCTTTCTATATATAGGAGTCTAAGGAGTCACAATATAACCCAGCCGACCTAACAATAATAATATAAAGCCACAAAAATAACAATAGAGGGATTCTATGGGGCACAATAATAACAATATGGGGACAATAGGGGCACAACAATATTAATAAGGGATACAACTACAATAGTAATGGGGTAATCACTAGTATTATAGGGACCCAACATGAAATCATAGTAGAAATGGTACATTCTTTATAAATTTCATGTTTAAGTCATAGTTTTGTAGAAACTATTGTGGCCAATCCAAGAAATATTTTGAGAAACTGGAGGAAATATTTGTTCTTAAAATTCCATTCTACAAAAACCCATATCAATTTTTACACAGGTATTACCAAATGTGATATAAGTGCATGTCTTCACAGCCTATTTTTCAGTTTGTGCAAAGTCCTGTTTTTGACCTCCTTTTGTAGAGAATATTGTGAATAGTTGGAGCTGAATGTTGGGAAATGGAGAGAGTTTTATCTCAAAAACATTCTTATCTACAATAACCTCTTTCACGTTTTACATGTCTATCTCGGATTGAGATATACAAGCATATCATTGGACCCCAAGTTTGCAGAATTTCTGGGGCAGAATGCACAAAGGAAGGATGCAGTTAGTAACTGGGAAGCTTCATCATCACTTAAGACTTGCTATCAAATTCGACTTCCTCTTCTTTGTCACCATAAATCCATAAAAATAGTGCCAAGTAGATTCATTAGTTTTGAGTGTCCTTTATTTAAGTTATATTAATGTAAAATAGTTGGAGATATTTGTATAACGAATCTTGATATTTTTTCAAGATATTTGAGTTTAGAATTAGTATGAATACTTCTTCATTTGAAGTATTTTGGGTGGATTCTATAACATCTCTGTAAGTCTATGCTATCAAGCTGAGAAATCTTTTGTACTCAAATTTGGATTTTTGCTGGAAAAGGGATAAAAGTTGAGGACATTTCATCAGATTCTCCCGTAGTATAATTACAAATAAGTATTCTATCCTTGTGATTTAATGTGTTTTATTTATGTTTCAATGTTTCATGTTTCTTAAATCTAAATGGTAAAATAGTCAAAGTATATCAGAATTAGCTTTATTGCTCTCTGTTATCAACAGTCTACCATTTATACGTTTTCTTCTAAACTTTATTGATAAAGGAATTCTTAACTGCTCCTCTATCCCTGTAGTTTTTCGCTAATAGGTCGCTGGCATAAGATTCTTAATTGCCTTCTTCTAGTTGACTTATCTTCCCTTCATCTTTCTAATCCTAACTTGAGGATTCATAATTGACCTCTAGTTTTGAGCAGAACTATCATCCATTCAAGCCCCAAAGTTTGTTTTTACTCTGTTATCCTACCTTTTGAACTCATACCTCAGCAATTTGACTTAATCCAATGAATTATCCTTGATTGAATCCATAGCCCAATGGCATAAAAGCCTAGTTTGCCCATTTGTTTCAGAACTCTACCACTCTCAAACAAAACCACCTCACTGAACATTAATACTAGCCTAAAATAATTTCAAACATAGCTAAATCATAAAGAGAGAGCCCTCTCTGAGTGTAGGTTGGCTAGAACCTTTACTTAAAATATTGGTTTGTGGTTACCTTGGAAATTTCTTTCTTTAACCTTGAGAAAATTCTAAGTGATAACATAGTGGCAACCATACTGGGGAAGAACAATTCCTCACTTGAAATAAACCTTTGAGAAACCATAAAGTTTGAATTTTAAGCATCTTAAAGGGTTATTAGAAGTTATTTCAGAAAGTTCATAAAAAGTAAAATAATCAGATAAAGCTTGAAATCTGACTCCACTAGGGAGAGCTAACATTTTCTTCAGAAATATTTTATAGGTTTAGATCTGATCTATGATGGTGGACAGTGATCAGACACACAAAGGTTAAAATCATCCACCTGGCGACTCCAAAATCAATTCTACAATGAAGACTCCACTGGAGGAATGAACCTGAAAGAACTATGTGAAAATATCAGGCTTTTAACTTGGATTGTTATCTGATACATTATGTTCTTTCTCATCAAGAAAGTCCTTCAATGTATATAGTATTTTAGAGAAGATCTTAGATTAGTGTTTAATTATTTTCTTTTGAAAACCTCCTTGCACATTTGAGCATCATTCTTCTGAATCTTTTGATAATCATTTCCCAATTAAGAAGCTTCAAATAATCAAGACTCCATTTTTCAAAGATCTAGAGCTTCAAATTTCAGAGCAATTCCACAACCAAATAATCCATATTCGAAAGCATTAATAGTGATACAGGATGATAGGGTTTGTGGAAAATCTTTCATTTCATGAAATTTTAAATGAATTTAGGGATGATTTATCAAAATTTAAACCGAATGAAGTTTTTTTAAGAGCTATGTTTATAATTATCAAATCAAGAAAATACTCTCATGAAACTAAAATGTTTTTTCTTAATTTAGTTGCTGAAAAATATGAAAATGAAATTAAACTTTTGCATTCTCAAATTCAGCCATATAATTTCCGAGATCCTAAAGAATTCTTACAAAATCTTCCTTCTCCAAACCAAGAGGAAATTGTACTGCCTTTTGATTTACAGATTGAGGATGATTATGCTTTCAAGAGCAAGACTGAAGAAGTGGTTTCAAGGTTTAGTATTAAGGATACAACTGATCAATTAGACATTGAATGCCTAGAAGAAACTATCATACTTTATGCTTTTGTTGATCCTATAGCAGATTATATGGAGGTTCTTCTCAACTCAAGTTATTTAACATGTTTTCTCTATGAGGACAAAAAACATCAGCAGTGGCCTTTATATATCACAGTTTTGATTATGTGGGTACATGATCAAATTATGCTTCTGACTTTGCTGACAATTAGTCAAGCAGTTCATTTGTTTCTGCAGTTGCTTGACTGGCTTCATTGGCATTTTTGTATTATTTAAGTCAGCCTGATTTTCAACAATATAGAGTAGGTAGCATTTCAGTTTGATTTAATTCAGTTTTCAGTAGATTATGAAATAAATCATAAATGATTTGAATCCAAGAAAAAGGCCCTAAGGTCTTGATGATTTACTAATTTGGTTTGAAGGTTGCAACACCTTTTAGTTTCAGGTCAAATCTCAAGTTGTGCAGGAAAAGGTTAAAAAGATTTTTGATAAAAGGACCAGGGCTGAAGATTCCTACCTAAGTGACAAGGTGTTAAAGTGGGATTCAAGAAGAGAGGACAAAGGGAAACATGGGAAGTTTGACTTCTTATGGAAAGGTCCATACATTATATATGCCTTTAGAGGAAATAATTCATATTTCCTTAAAGAATTGAATGGTGCAGAGATTGAAGGAGGACCAGTCAATGGTCGAATGTTAAAGCACTACATTGACCCAATTTACTAATTTTACAAGTTCAGTTGTACATACTATATCCTTCATAATGTTTAGTGTTGATTGGATGGTAAAAGTTTTGAAGTTGAAGCCCAAAGAGAAGGCCCTAAGCTTCAGAAATATTACTGTCATACATACCAATAAAGTAGCAGGGAAAAAGAAATTACAGAGTAAAATCACAATACTTCAGGAGGCCATTGATCTACTGTTCTTAACTTTTCACCAGGAAAAGCCATCCCCAAGTGGAGCCACTATTATGTTCCTATACCAATAGGTGTCATATATCATGATTGACTTGGTTTAGCTCTGAAATATGTACATACCTTTGCTTGTTGCAAATGTTTTACATATTTGTAAAAAGTCAAAAAATTAAAAAATGTAAAGAGGGTATGCCCTAAAAGAAAAATCAAAGGGAAAAAAGAATAAAGAAAATGTCAAAAAATGAAAGAAAATGAACTCCAAGAAAAAGAAAAAAGACCATGAAAGTGTGCAAGTCCAAAATGCAACTACTATTTACTTTCATAAAAAATAAAAGGTTGTGTGCAGCTTGTCACTTATGCCACAATCCATGGTAACCAAATAATTTAATATTGGTTTTTCCATGTTTTAAATTTCCATGTCAGAGATAGAGAATAAAATCTGAAAACTGTTTAATCTTGGTAGATAAGTAGATAGGTAGAGTGAATAAAAGGAGCTCAACGGTTTAATCTGAGCCCTTGGATGTAATAAGGATAGACTTTCAGTGTAAAAGAAAAGAAAATTTTGATAAGGGTTTGCTAGTTTAAGTGCACCCTAATAAAAGAAGTAAAAAATGGTAGGATGAGTAGGTAGGGTAAGTAGATAGATGGTTGCAGAATTGTGTATGATGAATGATTATCTAGAGATCAAGTCATTTACTTTCATCATCAAAAGCACTTAAAGATATGGATGACAATGAGACATTTATATCATAGAAAAAGTCAAAATAACTAACCTCCTCACTCATTTTTCCCCTGAAATTTTACTGATTTCCCATAAGTACTAAAGGCATCAACAACCTGAAAGTTATAGGGGCCTAGAGCATTTCTCTGACTTTTGGTGGGACCAGACCCTCGGCCCAATGACTTGTAAGGCCTAAGTGCTAAAACCCCTTCATAATTCATTCATTCACTACAACCCCTTTCATAAGGTAAAATCACTCTTTTACTCAGGAGAAATAATTGTTCTTTATAAAAAACCCCCCAAAACACATTTTAGCCTAAGTCATAATGTTGGATGATGAATGTATTTTCAGAAACATTTACTTAGCACATTTCCTTCTCCATGGTCATATTAACTCTTAATTCTTATTATTTATTTAACTCCCAAAACAAAATTCCCCTCTCCCGTATTATATTAAAAAACTCCAAAATAAGTGAATATCCCACCCCGATGGTTTGAAAAATAAACCATAATAAAGTTAATTAAGGGATTAATTAATCACCTTGATTAATTAATAACCTCTCGTCCAATCATATCATCCTCGATATAATTAAAGTCAATTTAATTATGATCGGCCCCCTCCATTAACTCCCTAACACTTTCTGCTGTCAACTACCACCCGATCTGCCTTCCCTCATCCAACGTCTCTCGCTCATATCGTGCGGGCCTTTTGGACAAACATTAACCACCCGATGCAAGTTGTTTTGAATCTTCACTGATGCTACGTGTCATCCAATTTGTGGCATCGCGCGACCCTCTACCAAAACCACCAACCTCCCAAAAGCGGTGCGATGGATCCCGTATATCGCCTCCGCTACACGACAAACCGTCTACTGTTCAGTTCTCACCATATTTTAAAAGTTTTCCCATTAAATTTCAAACCCTAAAAACCCAGGTTTTCATGCCCTTCGCCCATTCTATGGTGTAAACTTATGAAACCCTTCTACTCCACCTGAAGCCTCTGCTAACCAATTCAATCATGGTTTACTTCCTGAAATCATTTTCAACTCACTCCATAGACCTATAAAGCTTGATAAATCCCTTAATGACCCTCTCTGTCAACCCAATGTTTTCTTAACAGTTTGTTTTGTTTTACAGGTGATCAAAAGAATACAACCTTGGATAAATAGTCTTAATACTAGTCATAAGACCTGTTTACTCCGAGATTGTTACTAAATATATTCAAAGAGAGATGGAAAATAAAACATAAAGTTAAAGGACAAGTAGAGGAAACATGAAATTAAATGATTTACTGTTGAAATAGACAGTAAAAACCTAAAATATACAGTGAAGGTAAAAGGAAACAGTAAAGAACAATCAAAGTGTATCAGGGTTAAAGAGTATCAAATTGAAGACCAAGTCAAGTAAAGCAGCTAGCATGAAGACAAACAATAGGGAAGACAGTTACAAAGCATACAGATTCATGTCAAAGTGAAGATAGATGAAAAAATAGAGCAATAAAAGTAAAATAGTAAATGTAAACTTGGATGTAATAAGGGTTAAACAGAGATGAAAAAACTTTCACCAACAACACTGAAGTTTATCCAAAGTAAAAGTGTAAAACAGTTAAAATAAATTTGAGGTTAAAAGATGAAATCAGAGTAGAAATGGTACATTCTTAAGAAATTTCATGTTTAAGTAATAGTTTTGCATAAACTATTGTAGCCAATCCAAGAAGTATTTTGAGAAACTGGAGGAGGGTTTTGTTTACAAAATACCAATCTACAAAAACTCATCTCACTTTTTACATAGGTATTAGCAAACGTGAGATAAGTGCATGTCTTCACATCCTATTGTTTAGTTTGTGCAAAGTCCTGTTTTTGACCTCTTTTTGCAGAGAATATTGTGACCAACTGGAGCTGAATGTTGGGAAACTGAGAGAGGTTTATCTCAAAAACATTCTTATCTACAATAACCTCGTTCACTTTTTACATATATATCTCAGATTGAGATATAAAAGCATATCATTGGACGCCAAGTTTGTAGAATTTCTGGGGTAGAATGCACAAAGGAAGGATGCAGTCAGTGACTAGGAAGCCTCATCATCAGTTAAGACTTGCTATCAAAATTCGACTTCCTCTTCTTTGTCACCATAAATCCATAAAAATAGTGCCAAGTAGATTCATTAGTTTTGAGTGTCTTTTATTTAAGTTCTATTAATGTAAAACAGTTGGAGATATTTGTATAACCAATCTTGATATTTTTTCAAGATATTTTAGTTTAGAATTAGTATAAATACTTCTTCATTTGATGTATTTTGGGTGGATTCTATAACATCTCTGTAAGTCTATGCTATCAAGCTGAGAAAGCTTTTGTACTCAAATTTGGATTTTTGCTGGGAAAGAAATAAAAGTTGAGGACATTTCATCATATTCTCGTGCAATATAATTACAAATAAGTATTCTATCCTTGTGATTTTATGTGTTTTCTTTATGTTTCAATGTTTCATGTGTCTTAAATCTAAATGGTAAAATAGTCAAAGTATATCAGAATTAGCTTTATTGCTCTCTGTCATCAACAATCTACCATTTATATGTTTTCTTCTAAACTATATTGATAAAGGAATTCTTAGTTGCTCCTCTATCCCTGTAGTTTTTCTCTAATAGGTCCCTGGCATAAGATTCTTAATTTCCTTCTGCTAGTTGCCTTATCTTCCCTTCCTCTTTCTAATCCTAACTTGAGGATTTTTAATTGCCCTCTAGTTTTGAGCAGAACTATCATCCATTCAATCCCCAAAGTTTGTTTTTACTCTGTTATCTTGCCTGTTGAACTCATACCTCAGCAATTTGACTTAATCTAGTGAATTATCCTTGATTGACTCCATAGCCCAATGGCATAAAAGCCTAGTTTGCCCATTTGTTTTAGAACTCCACCACTCTCAAACAAAACCACCTCATTGAACATTAATACTATCCTAAAATCATTTCAAACATAGCTAAATCATAAAGAGAGAGCCCTCTCTGAGTGTAGGTTGGATATAACCTATACTTAAAAGATTGGTTTGTGGTTACCTTGGAAATTTATTTCTTTAACCTTGAGAAAATTCCGAGTGATAACAAGGGGAACAAAAAGTCAAATATTTTAATCAGAGGTTCAATTGGGTGTTGAACTATTTCCTCCAAATACGACACCTCATTCCTCCATCACAACCAATTATTACACTTTTTCCTCGCCAACAAGCATTTCACAGCTTTTAAAGAGAGTTGTGAAAGAGAATTTGGATCAGGATTTAAAAGAAACCGTCATAGTTGTAAAGGGATTGCATACAATTGTTTTCATTGTTGACTAGGAATCATGCTAATACACCAAAGTGACAAGTAAAAGGTTCTAGAGTTTCTTATAGATTCAACAACTAGTGTAATGTACTAAAATAAATGACAAGAATCTACTCTACTATTTGACAACGGAAACCAATAGATAGATGAAAAAAATAATCAATAAGAAGAAGATAATCAATGGCTCATAACAAAATATTCCTTTCGGTAAAGAAATTGCTCAAAACCTCGACTATCTATATTACATTAATAAGAAATCTGAGTGAAAATACAAATCGTTTTCTCACAAGAACAATCCTTGCATAAGTATGATCAACTCTCTGTCTTACAAGCCCACTCTAGGAAACACTAGGTCAATTCTGCTGCCTACCAAGCCCCTATTTCCTTGCAAAATTCCTAAGAGAATTATCCCATATTTAATTTGGAAATCTAGTCTCCATAACTGCACAATTCATCCACAGGCCCTCAATTGATTGCATGCACCATTTGTACAACTCGAAAAATTATATAACTAATAGTACATTATCCCTGCACTCGAGTCTCAATTGGGTCTACCTTTGAAATAACATGCATGAATCATTTGTGACTGAATCTTCTATTAACTGATGTGGTACTAGTTGATGCATTGGTGCACTAAGCCACTACTAGACCTCTACTAGTTCCTCCAACCGTTAGAACTAGTTTAACTGACTATAACTCAATTAGACTGAGTTATCTGATTACATATACAAAGACCTCAACTTGGGCCCCTAATATTTACGGAACACTTTACATGACTCTGGATAGACTTCCAACCCAAATTTCCTAAGCTAAATAAGTCAACATAACTCAATTAACTATTACAAGTTGCTATGAGAATAGAATTCAATTTTAATTCAAGGAAAAATTATAATGAATTTCTTGTTGCTATTTTTAATACTCCCTTTAAACAAGAAAGGGATTATCAAATACCCCGATCCTGTCTTTGTGAATATCGAAATTACATCTTAACAATACCTTTGTCAAAATGTCAGCATCAAGCTCCTCTTTTGGAATGTACTCTAACAACATAATTCACCTCTTCACACAATATTGAAGATGATGATACCATATATCAATATACTTGGACCGATCATGAAAAACTGGATTTTTAGAGATTTTGATACAACTTTGGTTATTAGAGTAAATCACATTTGGATCCATCTGTTGACCAAATAAACCAACTAGAATCTTCCTCATCCAGATGACCTCACATGATGCCTGACTAGATGCCATGTACAATACCTTTGCCAAACCGAGTGCAACCGATATTTGTTTTGTGTTGTACCAAGAAAAAATTGCTGACCCATCACTGAAGATCCCTCCTTATATTCTCTTCCTATCGGATGGAATCCCTACCCAATCTGCATCAGTGAAGCCTTGAATTTTCACTCCCTCTGTTCATTTGTACCACAATTAATACTGAGTAGTGCCTATGAGGTATCTCAACACATGCTTTGTTTCCTTCCAATATGTTGAAAATGCAACAAGATGTTGGAGCTTAGTGAAAAGAAGTCGCCTTCACTATGTGGGCCCGCTGGCTATTTTTGGCGCAAAGTCTATTTTTAGACATATGGATCATGGTCTATGAGTTGCAGGATGCTATTTATGGTTGATTGGTAATGTTGGTAAAAATATATGGAACTCTATTTTTAGACATATGGGCGAAGTCTATTTTTAGACCGTTAGTCTAAAAATAGAACAGTTGAATATTATTATCTCTTAATAATATTTGGACTATAAACATTATCCTATCCTCTTACGGCACTTCAGTTCGAGCTACGAATGTGGCTCATGCAACTGCCAGAAGAAAATACGCTTTTCTTGTGGGTTAGTTGAGCTATTGCATGATGGACTTGAGTTAGAACTCAAGTGATTGAGTTTGGTGGAGTTGATTGAGGAGTTGATGGAGTTGTGTTCAATTTGACTTAGTTGAAATAGTTGTATTTAGTCTAACTGCCAAATACACTAGTGATGAGTGATGCGAATTAATTATTAATTAATTCACTAATTATTAACTCATAAATCAACTAAAGAATACATCAATTAACTCAGCGCATGGACAGTTCAGTGGAGACAAGTGTTAGAGGTGAGTGAAAGGGTGAGACTACTATCAGTTGTGACTATAGCTGTGCATGAGATTTGCACAATCATTGATTGAGATTGCTAATGAGGATTGCACAATACAAGCCAAGGAAATTCGAACATGGATCTGATCTATTCTCAACTTGGATTGTGCAGTAGAGGCAGGCAAACAGTGGAGGAGATTTGAACCCGTGACTTGTTCAGATCTGAGCTAGTTTTGTGTGTAGCATGTGGAGATAGTACTGAGTACTTGTGAGGAGTATTGTACTATGTATTGTTACATGTTATCTATCATTATAATATACAGATAGTTGGGGTTTTCAGCTGTATGCTTTCCCCATTACATACTGTGTTGATATGTGTGATTGATGTTTCAATGTGCACATGCGATTGTTTTTTTTTTTTAATTCTGCAAATTGATGATCAATGGTAGAGGAGGTTATGTATTATGCATGCATTCCTCAAATAGTGTATAATCAGGATAATCTCTATGAATAGGTGTTATATTATTCAAATTTCTACATGGTATCGGAGCGAAGTTCATCATTAGATCTATTATTCAGAAAGTGATTATATTTTATTTATTCAGGCAAAGTCTGTAATCGGGCTAGGTAGCCTCTGGATTCATCCTTCTTTTGGAAGGTGAGATATACGGTAAATGCCCATATAGTCAATCTCTGTACGAGAAATACTTTGTTCTCACGAATTTTATATCAAAAGCGGTTGAGTTTTGAGCTGGTGGAATTCGAATTTGCAGAAGTGTTTTCTTGGTGTCGAAGTTGAAATGTCTTTCAACAGATTGCGATTGAAGTATGCCCTTGAAGGTTGCTTGAATTATATTGCATGGAAAGACATGATGGAGGTGGTGTTAGATGACAATGGGTTGAAGGAGTTCATAGATGCTGAGGTCCCAAAGCCTACTGATGCTGCTAAAGTTGAGGCTTGGAAAAAGAAGACAACAAAGTGTCGAAGGATTTTGTTGGAGGGCGTGAAGGATCACATTGCATCCAGCCTGCATGGAAAGGCTTCTCCATACTTGATGTGGAAAGCATTGACAGATTTATTCCAAAGCAAGAGCGACCAGAGGAAGTTAGCGCTCAAGGATAAACTCAGAAGCATTAAGTGTGAGAAAGGAGACAGTATGCCCAAGTATCTCACGAAGTTCACCCAATGTCGGGATGAGCTAGGAAGTGTGGGGGTGATTTTCGATGATGAGGACTTGGTGAGCTTGGCTCTCCTTGGTCTTCCGAAGAGTTGGCATTCCTATCAGGACTCTATCAATGGTCGGGAGAAATTGCCAGGATGGGAGAGACTTTGGTCTGATATTGTGCAAGAGGAAATCAGGCGGAATACCAGGGACAGATCTTCATCAAAGGCATTTGATGAAGAAAATTGCACTTTGTTTGCCAAAATAAAGAAGGGGAAGAACAAGAAAGCTTCTCATTCCAGTGCGAAAGGCAAGAAGCAGGACATGTCCAAGGTGAAGTGCTTTCACTGTCACCAACACGGACATTATGCCACAAATTGTCCGCAGAAGAAGAAAAATAAGCAAGCTGCTGGATCTGCAGCGTGAGAGGCCTTAGCCTCGCAGTTTGAGCTGGATTTTTCGCTGATTGCATGCTTGGTATCTAGTGTGATGGGATCGGTATGGTTCTTGGAAAGTGGTGCATCTTTTCACATGACAGGAGATCGAAATTTGTTTTCTAATCTGGATGAGAAAGATCTTGAAGTGCACATCGAGATGCGCAATGATGGTAGATACACTGCGACTAGTATCGATACCATTTCTTTTGAGAGGGATTTTGGTAAAACCTTAGTGTTGAAGGAAGTATGCATGTTCCAGGATTGAAGAGGAACCTTATCTCTGTGGCGATGTTAGAAGACAAGGGATATGATGTTGTCTTCAGCGAGGGAAAGGCTTTCCAGCACAGTAAGACAACTGGAGAAACCCGGAAGATAGGGGTTCAAGTCAAGAACCTTTATCAATTGCATGTAGATGGCTGCGCAGCAATGACATGCAAGGTAGAAGGATTGGTGAGCCAGGATGATGGCGATCTTTGGCACTGAAGATTGGGCCACCTTCACCATGGAGCCTTGAAGATACTGCAACAGATTTCTACTGGGCTTCCTAAAGGCACTCTTGCGCAGTTAGATCAGTGCAAGGGGTGTACTTTGGGAAAAGTTGTGAAAGCCACCTTTCACGAGAAGGATAGTCATGCCATGACGATCCTTGAGAGAATTCACACAGATGTGTGTGGACCTTTCTCAGTAGCTTCGACAGCAAAGCACAAGTACTATGTGATCTTTGTTGATGATTTCTCTCGAAAGTGCTGGATCTTCTTCATGCAGAAGAAGAGTGAGACATACTCAAAGTTTTGTGAGTTCAAAGCACTGGTCGAGAAGGATTCAGGGAAGAAGGTGAAGGCTCTTAGGAGTGACAATGGTGGTGAATTCGTCTCTGGCGAGTTCAAGGACTTCTGCAGCGCAGAAGGGATTCGAAGAGAGCTCATAGCTCCCATAACCCACAACAGAACGGGGTTGCTGAGCAGAAGAGCAGAACAATCGTGGGTGCTGCACGGGCGATGTTGCATGATCAGGGCCTAACCCTTCACTTGTGGGTGGAGGCATGCAATACTGCAGTATATGTGCAGAACTGTTGTCCTCACAAGATACTTGGCATGAGTACACCCGAGGAGGCTTATTCTGGTAAGAGGCCGGATATTTCCCATTTGAGGATTTTTGGTTCTCCTGTTTACACGCATGTGACGAAGGATGACAGGAAGAAGCTGGAGCCGACCGTAGAGGTTGGGATATTTTTGGGGTACACTGATACACCCCACAACTATCGTGTGTATTTGCCAGATAGTCGCAAGATTGTTGTGCGACGGGATATCAAATTTCAGGAGGAGAAAGCCATGAAGTGTTCACTTGAGAGGGAGCCACACTTGCATGCAGATGAGGAGCTATTAGTTCCTAAGGATGAGCTTCAGGATGTGGATCAGCCATAAGATGAAGTTCATGGAGTGGAAGAGACCACTCATGCAACGCTAACCATCAAAGGGTGAAAGCACACTACGCGACTGGCTCAAGATGTAGAGAAGGTTGTAGGACCACCTACAGCACAGCGCAGACAGAGACAGCCACCTGATCGGTACACTAGATACATGGCTCTTGTGAGCAAATGTGTCATGACTAAGCCATCCTGTTTCAAGGAAGTTGTGGAGGATTCCGCATGGGTAGATGCCATGGTGGAAGAGTATGATTCAATTGTCAAAAACAGTGCATGGGAGATTGTCCCAAGACCGGAAGGGAAATTAGTGGTGGGTTCGAGATGGATCTACAAAGTGAAGCAGGTAGCTGACGGGAGTGTGGAGAGGTACAAGGCAAGATTTGTTGCCCGAGTCTTCTCACAGATAGAGGGGATCGATTATGAGCAGACCTTTGCACCTGTCGCAAGGTATTCTTCCATACGGATGATTCTTTCTCTCTTAGCGCAGATGGGGTGGCACATCCATCAGATGGATGTGAAGACTGCGTTCCTCAATGGAGTCATTAGGAGGAGGTGTACATAGAGCAACCCGAAGGTTTCAAGATTTTCAGTAGAGAGTCGCATGTGTGCAGGCTCAAGAGAGCGCTATATGGGTTGAAACAAGCACCTCGTGCTTGGTACACACGGATAGACAGTTATTTCACCGGACTTGGATTCTCCAAGAGTGAGGCGGATCCTAACATATACCGGATTGTGGTGGAGGGTAAGTTGTTGATCATTGTACTTTATGTAGATGATTTGATTTTGACGGGAGATGAGATGTTGATACTTTCATGCAAGGAGGATCTTGCTAGAGAGTTTGAGATGAAGGACTTGGGCCTCCTTCATTATTTCCTGGGATTGGAAATTTGGCAGCGCAGTGATGGACTATTTGTTTCTCAGGGTAAGTATGCCTGGGAGATACTGGAGAAGTTCAACATGCATGGCTGCAAGCCTGTTGATACTCCTCTTCCTGGAGGTTGGAGGAAGGAGGATGCTACTTCAACGGATGTAGTGGATGCCACTGTTTATCGACAATTGGTGGGGTCGCTTATGTATCTGGTCAATACACGACCCGATATATTCTATGTTGTTAACCGACTTTCACAAGATATGGTTAATCCAACCAAGCTCTTCTGGAAGGCAGGCAAGCATGTATTGCATTATCTCAGAGGCACATCGGGATATGGATTGTGGTACAGACAGGAGGATGAGGTGAAGCTATGTGGCTTCACGGATGCAGATTGGGCAGGGAGCCTAACGGACAGAAAGAGAACATCTGGAGGGATCTTCAGTATCGGGTCGATAGCAGTTTCTTGGTACAGCAGGAAGCAGAGATTTGTGGCACTCAGTTCAGCAGAGGCCGAGTATATGGCAGCAAGTTTGGCTGCATGCGAGGCTACATGGATGAGGAAGATCCTGGTCAGGTTGTTCGGGTCACACTTGGAGCCTACTGTGATTTATTGTGATAACCAGAGTTGCATTAAACTCTTGACTAATCCAGTATTTCATGATAGATCCAAGCACATTAACATCATGTACCATCATATCAGAGATTGTGTACAGCTGAGAATCATGTTACTTTCATACATCCCCACGGAGGATGAGGATGCTGATATCTTGACGAAGGCGCTCACCAGGAGCAAATTCAAATACCACAGAGGCAGAGGGGTTGCAGATAATCCATATCTTGTTGAGAGGGAGTGTTGAAAATGCAACAAGATGATGGAGCTTAGTGAAAAGAAGTCGCCTTCACTAACTGGGCCCGTAGGCTATTTTTGGCGCAATGTCTATTTTTAGACATATGGATCATGGTCTATGAGTTGCAAGATGCTATTTATGGATGATTGGTCATGTTGGTAAAAATAGATGGACCTCTATTTTTAGACATATGGGCAGAGTCTATTTTTATACTGCCAATCTAAAAATAGAACATTCGAATATTATTAGCTCTTAGTAATATTTGGACTATAAACATTATCTTATCCTCTTGCAGCACTTCAATTCGAGCTACGGATGCGGATCATGCAACTGCCAGAAGGAAATATGCTTTTCCTATGGGTTAGTTGAGCTATTGCATGATGGACTTCAGTTAGAACTCAAGTGATTGAGTTTGGTGGAGTTGATTGAGGAGTTGATGGAGTTGTGTTCAATTTGACTTAGTTGAACTAGTTGTATTTAGTCTAACTGCCAAATACACTAGTGATGAGTGATGTGAATTAATTATTAATTAATTCACTAATTATTAACTCATAAATCAACTAAAGAATACATCAGTTAACTCAGTGCATGGACAGTTCAGTGGAGACAAGTGTTAGAGGTGGGTGAAAGGGTGAGACTACTATCAGTTGTGACTATAGCTGTGCATGAGATTTGCACAATCATTGATTGAGATTGCCAATGAGGATTTCGCAGTACAAGCCAAGGAAATTCAAACTTGGATCTGATCTATTCTCAACTTGGATTGCGCAGTAGAGGCAGGCAAACAGTGGAGGAGATTTGAACCAGTGATTTGTTCAGATCTGAGCTAGTTTTGTGTGTAGCATGTGGAGATAGTACTGAGTACTTGTGAGGAGTATTGTACTATGTATTGTTACATTTTCTCTATCATTATAATATACAGATAGTTGGGGTTTTCAGTTGTATGCTTTCCCCATTACATACTGTGTTGATATGTGTGATTGATGTTTCAATGTGCGCATGCGATTGTTTTTTTTTTTAATTTCGAAAATTGATGATCAATGGTAGAGGACGTTATGTATTATGCATGCATTCCAAAAATAGTGTATAATCAGGATAATCTCTATGCATAGGTGTTATATTATTCAAATTTCTACATGGTATCGGAGCGAAGTTGATCATCAGATCTATTATTTAGAAAGTGATTACATTTTATTTCTTTAGGCAGAGTCTGTAATCGGGCCAGGTAGCCTCTCGATTCATCCTTCTTTTGGAAGGTGAGATGTTCGGTAAATGCCCATACAATCAATCTCTGTACGAGAAATATTTTGTTCTCATGAATTTTAGATCAGAAGCGATTGAGTTTTGAGCTGGTGGAATTCGAATCTGCAGAAGTGTTTTCTTGGTGTCGAAGTTGAAATGTCTTTCAACGGATTGCAATTGGAGTATGCCCTTGAAGGTAGCTCGAATTATATTGCATGGAAAGATAGGATGGAGGTGGTGTTAGATGACAATGGGTTAAAGGAGTTCATAGATGTTGAGGTCCCAAAGCCTACTGATGCTGCTCAAGTTGAGGCTTGGAAAAAGAAGACAACAAAGTGTCGAAGGATTTTGTTGGAGGGCGTGAAGGATCACATTGTATCCAGCCTGCATGGAAAGGCTTCTCCACACTTGATGTGGAAAGCATTGACAGATTTATTCCAAAGCAAGAGCGACCAGAGGAAGTTGGCGCTCAAGGATAAACTCAGAAACATTAAGCGTGAGAAAGGAGACAGTATGCCCAAGTATCTCACGAAGTTCACCCAATGCCGGGATGAGCTGGGAAGTGTGGGGGTGACTGTCGATGATGAGGACTTGGTGAGCTTGGCTCTCCTTGGTCTTCCGAAGAGTTGGCATTCCTATCAGGACTCTGTCAATGGTCAGGAGAAATTGCCAGGATGGGAGAGACTTTGGTCTGATCCTATATATACAAAGGAGGATTTTTATTTGTATCATCCAAGAATTTTTCATTTATGTAATGTAAAGGAGGTTTCCCCCTCAAAGAGGATAATTTTTAAGTCATTAATCTATCTATTGTGAGCTGGTTGCATAAAATTTGGTATCAAAGCTTTGGATTCTAAGGTTTTACTGATTCAAACAAGTCATTGTGGAATTTTAGCTATAACGTTTTTTCTACAAAGCTTCAAAAGAAACTACAACCACGTGAAGTTGAATTGTTTTGAATTTCGTGCCAAAATTTTAGATCTTGGTTCACTATATTTTCTAAGATATGGTCTGAAGAAGTTAGGGTTTTTTCATGCTCTAGAATTCAATCTCAAACCAACAACCTAGGGAGAATCATCATAAATTTCGTTTCAGGCATCGGATTTGAATTATGTAAAAAGTGGTTGAAATTGTATAGATTTTAGTTTCTTCTATATAAATTTCAGGGCCGAATGTTGAAACAGTGACACCTGGAATCCCATACAACTTCGATCTACCAAACTAGTCCATAATCAGACCATCATGGGAGATTTGGCATAACTATATATTGAAGAATGTAATATTGGTTTGACTTATGGAATTGGAAACAGAATTCATAGGGACACCACAAAACATAATTTTAGACCTTGGAAATCCAAAATTATAGAGATACAACAATTACAATATCGAGCTCCAAAAAAGAAAGAAAAAGGTGTGTATTTTTAAAATTTTTCATAATTTTTGTTTGAAAAATCAGTTTGAAGTGATTCAAAGGGCATGTTGAAGCATATATATAATTATTTTGTTCTAAAATGCCTCCAAAACAAAAGAATTCTACACCCGTTAATCCCTTAGAAATATCTACTATGATGCATGAAGAGGAAGAATTGCGGCATGATATATCCAAATTAAGGGACAAAGTGCAACAAATCTTGCTCTCAGAAAGAGAAACTAAAGATGATATGGATGGTTTAAAAGAAAAAATGGAAGGTTTGAAGGATGGCATGGAAGCTAATATGTGTGGCTTGAAATCAAACATGGAAGGTTTGAAGGAAGGTTTGATAAAGTTGTTGCAACAAAGGTTTCACGGTCATGACAAGGTATTCCATGAAAATCATATGAGGACAAAATGAATATGAACTATGATTTTAGAGACTCCAATGTGGGGTTTAAGAAAAACCACATTCCAAAGATGGATATGAGGAATTTTGATGGCAAGGATATGGTAACATGGATACCCCAGATGGAGTAATATTTTGATCTACGGGACAAGCAACACTCACAAAAGGTACGCATTTCATCTTTATATTTAGAACCCAATCAATATGTATGGTATAGATAGCTTTGTTCTCATAAAACACTTTTCACCTGGTAAGTTTTATGGAGGAAATGATAGCACA
This sequence comes from Pinus tabuliformis, assembly GCA_031772625.1. Taxonomy (NCBI): domain Eukaryota; kingdom Viridiplantae; phylum Streptophyta; class Pinopsida; order Pinales; family Pinaceae; genus Pinus; species Pinus tabuliformis. The sequence continues at coordinate 871,151,544 of CM062817.1, forward strand.
TTATGAATATTAAAAGAGAAAAACATTTTTCCTTGAATAACAATAATGAGTTAGCTTACATTATTAGAATGAAAGTTTATTCCTTGTAAATTACTAGCATTCTCCTATAAACATTTAACAACACTTAGATTCGTTTGAAAAAATATTTATTAATTTAATAAAATTAAAATGTGTTATATGTATCCCTAATGGGGGTGAGAAATGTGTTAGCTACGACAGAGGTGGATGGGAAATAGGTACGACGCCTGGCCTCGGGTTATCCTGATTAGTTGGTATGATGTGTGGAGAAGGATATCAAGGCGGCCACCTCAAGTGGTGTTGGTTGAGATGAAGCATCAAGAAGGAGGGAAGGGTTTATTTATACTGCAACCTATATGTCTATCATTGTCTCTGGTTTTTTGGTATGGAAGTTTGGTTAAACGAGGTTGCTAAAACTAAGTATGCATAGGATTTTTTCTTGTGCATGCTCGTTGGTTTGGGTCTGACTTTGTCGAAAGGAGTTGGTGGGGAGCAGAATGTGGTTTTTTTGGGCTTGGTTTATGTGAAGGTGTGAGTGGTGTGGGATCCCAAAGAGTGTGACTGGGGAATCTTGTAGGGAAGTTATGATTTAGAGGGTGCAACCATTTAGTTTCACCTACAAGAGACCTTGCTCTCCACCTGATGAACCTATTGTGTCGATGTTAGTAGTTTGGCAAGATGGATAATTTTAACTTCCCTTAGTTTCCCATGGAATTAAATTTTCCAGAAGTATTGGGCCACCCTGGCTAACCTCCCCTGCGATGAGGACATTGCTAGGTAGAAGCAGAGCGGTGGGTGGAAGTGTTGGGCTGCACCTATGTTTGAAATGCTCGTTAGAGGAGACTTTCTTGGAGAATTGGGGTGACTGGCTTCTGATTTCATGACCAAAAGTGTCTGAAACATCATGCCTGTTGGATGGGAGCATCCCCTCTCTTGGGAAGGCCTAATGGGTGGGGTCACACTATTGCAAGATGTTCTTGAAGATGGTCATCATGTTGAGAAAATTATGGTGGGCACTCCATAATGCTAGTCCCCATGGGCAACATGGAGACTATAATGAAGAGAGGAGGTGCATAATAATGAGGCATTGAACCAGGAAGGTGTTTTCATTGCTATAACACCCTCCAAATTTTCACTACATTCTAATTTTGGATCCTACTTCATGGTCGCATCAAGTGTTGCCTTGGTCATCAAGTGTCATTTTGTGTTTTTTTGATATGTCTTAAGTGTTCTTAAGTGTTCTTGAGTGTCATCACATTTATTCGAACATATCTATATGAGTTTCATGGTCGTAACACCTTTGTTGTTGTAAAATGAAACTTTTGGGTCACAGTTGCACACACTTCACCATTTGTAGTTTGAGAATGTGTATAAAGTAGTGTTTTGATGTATATTCATTGTTGATCAAGATTTTCTAAGTTTTCTCAATGAGTTACTATGTGTCACACATGGATTTATGTCTTGAACTCATCTTTCTCACCCCTTGACCAATCATCTAGAATTAGAAAAATTTTGGTTGCAAAACGAGACCATTAAGGCCAAGAGTGCATAAGTGCACTCTGAAGCCTTGATGGGTGACCCTTCGTTGTTTAGAAGTGCACCTTGCACCCTCCTTATGAGTTGGTCACACTCTAAAATCACGAAGCCCCTTCCCTAACTCGAACTGCGCCCTCAAAAAGTGACTAAGTATTCCTTGAGCTTACTCCTTCGACTTGAAGAAGTTTGACATTGTTGAGCACACTAGCCCATCTTGAGGACCCAAAGCTCAATCCTTTAGCCTTCCCCGTTGCATCATGCGCCCTCCTGAACTGAATTGAGCAAACTGTCACACCTTGAAGGCATGAAGCCACAACCTTTAACCTTTAAGAGTGTGCCCTGGGCGGTCATCAAGTTGAGACAATGAGGGCGGACACACCATGGATTTAGTCCCTGTGGGCAGCGTGGAGACTGTAATGAAGAGAGGAGGTGCGGAATAAAGAGGGACTTAACTAGGAAGGTGTTTTTGTTGCTACAACACCCTCCAAATTTTCACTACATTCTATTTCATGTTCGCATCAAGTGTCGCCTTGGTTATGAAGTTTCATTTTGTGTTGTTTCATATAACTTAAGGGTTCTTGAGTGTTCTTAATATTCATCACATTGATTCAAACATCTCTATATGCGTTTCACGGTCGTAACACCTTTGTTGTTTTAAAATGACACTTTTGGGTCGCAGTTGCACACACTTCACCATTTGTAGTTTAGAAATGTGTATAAAGTGGTGTTTTGATGTATATTCATTGTTGATCAAGCTTGTCTAAGTTTTCTCGATGAGTTACTACATGTCACAAATGAATTTATGTCTTGAACTCATCTTGCTCACCCTTTGACCAATCATCTAGAATTAGACAAATTTCGGTTGCAAAATGAGACCATTAAGGCCAAGAGTGCATAAGTGCACTCTGAAGCCTTGATGGGTGACCCTTCACTATTTAGAAGTGTGCCCTACATCCTCCTTATGAGTTGGGCACACTCTTAAAGCATGAAGCCCCTCCCCTGTTTTGAACTACACCCTCAAAAAGTGACTAAGTATTCCTTGAGCTTACTCCTTCAACTTGAAGAAGTGTGCCATCCTTGAGCACATTGGCGCATCTTGAAGACCCAAAGTTCAATCCTTTAGCCTTCCTTGATGCGTCATGCACCCTCCTGAACTAATTTGAGCACACTATCACACCTTGAAGGCATGAAGGCCCAACCTTCAACCTTCAAGAGTGCTCCCTTCGCCCTCCCTGAGGCCTCTAAGGATCTTGAGCACGCTGTGAAGGCATGAAGCCTTAGCCCTGAGCCTTCGAGGGTGTGTCCTGCATCCTCCCTCTTTCCCTTGGGCACATAGCACACTTGGGAAGCCTGAAGCCTCCCCTTCATCCTTCGCACTTACGACATGCACCATGTCTTGATTGCTTTCTTCCTTAGGGCACATGAGCACATTTCGAAGCCTTGAATCTCCTCCTCCATCGTCCTTCAGACTTTCAGAGTGCACCCTTGCACCTTGAAGCTCCATTGACCATTGTAAGCGCATTGAAAGGGCATGAAGAGAAAAATACGCATGAAACATGGTAGAGTAAGATATTTTTAAAATGATAATTTCCCATCATGAGTGATTAAATAAATGATTATTTCAAGGACCTCATGATGAGCACACACGAGGAAGACCGGGTAAAGAATATAAACAAAGGAAGCATGAAAGGAACCAAGAACAAACCTAAAGATTAATGATCTAAGAACCCTAAAGACTCCAAGATTGAAGACCCTTTGGAGGATGGAAGCGCTATGATTAGAAGATTAACAAAGAATAGATACACTGACAATCATGTCACACTAAAGCAGATCCATGTCATCAATCACTGTCATTCCCAGTCATCCAAGGCAGTGACATGTCTAGTTTCATTATATGGTGATGTGGAAGACAAGATGTAATCTTGTAATCATTGTAAATGGAAAATTAAGTAGAATTCCAAGAGTCACGTGTAAAATTAAAATTCATGGAAGTCCAAAGGACATGTAATACCAAAAGTTATTAGGAACTTCAAAGGTTGTCGAAGTCCAAAGGTTACTAGAAGTTAGAAATTTAAGAGTCATGAGGATATGAAAGCCCACTCCTCAAGTTATAAATAGATCCTCATTTATCATGTAAAGTACTTTTAAACTTGGATTCTCCCATAAGGCATAAGAGAGATAAGTTAGTACTTTTGGGGAAGAAGTATTGGTTCCAACGCTCCACTATTAGAGCAAGTGATGTTTGTTGTATTCATGCATCTTGGGGCTTTTACTTAATATTTGAAGCCTAATGGCTGATACGTTTTCATACATGGATTATGAATTTTTGTAAGAATAATCTATAAATGTTTATGATTCATGTTTTATTTCACCAATATTAATATAGTTGAAATATTTCGGTTATTTTCGTTATCTAGAGGGGGTTTAAAAGGTTGTTCCTTAAAATGTTCGTCGATGATAAAACCCCAACTATGTTATTAAAGGAGTTAGCAAATCTGAATATGGGGGAGAAAAGGTCAAATAATTTAATCAGAGGTTCAATCGGGTGTTGAACCTATTTCCTCCAGATACGACACCTCATTCCTCCATCATAATCGATTATTACACTTTTTCCTTGCCAACAAGCATTTCACAGCTTTTAAAGAGAGTTGTGAAAGAGAATTTGGATCACGATTTAAAAGAAACCATCGTAGTTGTAAAGGGATTGCGTACAATTGTTTTCATTGTTGACTAGGAATCATGCTAATACACCAAAGAGACAAGTAAAAGGTTCTAGATTTTCCTATAGATTCAACAACTTGTGTAATGTACTAAAACAAATGACAAGAATCTACTCTACTATTTGACAATGAAAACTAATAGATAGATGAAAAAAATAATCAATAAGAAGAAGATAATCAATGGATCATAACAAAATATTCCTTTCGGTAAAGAAATTGCTCAAAACCTTGACTATCTATATTACATTAATAAGAAATCTGAGTGAAAATACAAATCGTTTTCTCACAAGAACAATCCTTGCAAAAGTATGATCAACTCTCTGCCTTACAAGCCTGCTCTAGGCAACACTAGGCCAATTCTGCTGCCTACCAAGCCCCTATTTCCTTGCAAAATTCCTAGGAGAATTATCCCATATTTAATTTGGAAATCTAGTCTCCATAGCACAATTCATCCACAGGACATCAATTGATTGCATGCACCATTTGTACAACTCAAAAAATTATATAACTAATAGTACATTATCCCTGCACTCGAGTCTCAATTGGGTCTACCTCTGAAATGACATGCATGAATTATTTGCGACTGAATCTTCAGTTAACTAATGTGGTACTAGTTGATGCATTGGTGCACTAAGCCACTACTAGACCTCTACTAGTTCCTCCAACTGTTAGAACTAGTTTAACTGACTATAACTCAATTAGACTAAGTTATCTGATTACATCTACAAAGACCTCAACTTGGGCCCCTACAATTTACGGAACACTTTACATGACTCTGGATAGACTTCCAACCCAAATTTCCTAAGCTAAATAAGTCAACATAACTTAGTTAACTATTACAAGTTGCTATGAGAATAGAATTCAATTTTAATTCACAATTTAATTCAAGGAAAAATTAAATTGGAATTTCTTGTTGCTATTTTTAATATTCCCTCTAAACAAGAAAGGGATTATCAGCTACCTTGATCCTGTCTCTGTGAATATCTAAATTACATCTTAACAATGCCTTTTTCAAAATGTCAGCATCCTGCTCCTCTTTTGGAATGTACTCTAACAACATAATTCACCTCTTCACACAATCTCAAAGATGATGATACTAGATATCAATATATTTGGACCGATCATGAAAAACTGGATTTTTAGAGATTTTGATACAACTTTGATTATTAGAGTAAATCACATTTGGATTCATCTATTGACTAAATAAACCAACTAGAATCTTCCTCATCCAGATGGCCTCACATGATGCTTGACTAGATGCCATGTACTCTGCCTCTGCCGAACTGAGTGCAACCAATATTTGTTTTGTGTTGTACCAAGAAAAAATTGTTGACCCAATACTGAAGATCCCTCTTTATATGCTCTTCCTATCGGATGGAATCCCTACCCAATCTACATCAGTGAAGCCTTGAATTTTCACTCCCTCTATTCATCTATACCACTATCCATACTGAGTAGTGCCTATGAGGTATCTCAACACATGCTTGGTTTCCTTCCAATATAGATTGGTAGGCATAACCATTGCTTGACTAAGCTAGTTAACTGCATAGCACATGTGTCGCTGTGTGTTCACCAAATATGTGAGTGAACCCACAAGCTTCCTGTAAACAGTAGCTTCCACTACTTCACCCGAAGTAGCATCTTCCTTCCTCTAGTTACCTACTAGAGGATTCTACATGGGTTTGTTTATCTCCATGTGGAACCTCCTGAGTTTCTCATTGGCATACTTGCCCTAAGACACAAACAGCTCCCCATCACCCTGCCATACTTCCATGCCCAGAAAGTAATGCATGAGCCCCAAGTCCTTCATCTCAAACTCTCTTGCAAGATCCTCCTTGCAAGACTTAATCAGTTGATCATCATCTGTCATAATCGAATCATCGACATATAAAAAAATGATCAATAATTTACCTTCCACCACAATGTGATATAGGTTCACATCCGCTTCAATTTTGGTGAAGCCCAACCTGGTGAAGTAGCTATCAATCTTGGTGTACCAATCACAAGGTGCTTGCTTAATCACAATACAAAGATATCTTGAGTCGACACATATTCTTAGTCAAAGGTCTCAAAACCTTTAGGCTGCTCAATATACACCTCTTCCTCAATATTTCCACTAAGGAAGGTTGTCTTTACATCCATATGATGTATCTTCCAACCCATCTGTGTTCATAGTGCCAATATGGATCTGATCGATGAGTAACTTGCAATAGGATTAGAGGTCTCATCATAGTTAATCCCCTCTACCTATGAAAATCCACGAGCCACAAACCTAGCCTTATGCTTCTCCACACTAGCATATGATGCTTGCTTTACCTTGTAAAGCCATCGATATTTCACCATTGACTTGTTTGCTAGTCTTGGACCACATCCCAAACACTGTTACGAACTATGGAGTCAGACTCCTCCACCATGGCATCAACCCAAACCAATTGTTGCACTGCCTCCTCAAAGGAATGCGGATTTTTCTCAACGCATCCGTTAATAAGAGACATGTATCCATTGTACCTCTCAGGTGACTTCCTCTATCTGTGCTGTGATGTGGGTGTTCCCACACTCTCTCTGGCATCCTGCAAAAATCTGTTAGCCTCTCTGGTGTGATTTCTCCCATCTTTGGAAGACTTTTCCTCAGTGGATGTCTCCACTCCTAGATCCTCTGCATGTGGTTGCTCCATAAAAATATGAGGCTCCTCAACCTTAGGAGATAAAATCTCCTCAACCGCATGCAGTTGAAGCTCCCTCTCAAGGGAAACTTGCATGGACTTCTCCTCATCGAATCTGACATCCCCATGAACCACTGTCATCCTGTTGGTCAGCATGTACACGTGATAGTTATGAGGTGTATCACTGTACCCCACAAATATCCCCAACTCTATTGTTGGCTCAAGCTTCTTCCATGCATCTTTGGTCACATAATATACTGATGACCCAAAAATACTAAAGTGATCAACATCTGGTCTCTTCCCTGAGAAAGCCTCCTCTAATGTACTCATCCCAAGAATCTAATGCAGGCTTATGTTCTGCAAATAAAAAATGTGTTGCATGCCTCAACCCACAAGTGTAGTGGTAGGCCCTAAACATGCAAAATTTCCCTTGATGCCCCTACAATGCTTATGTTCTTCCTTTCGGCCACCCCATTTTGCTGTGAGTTATGGGGTGTCGTCAACTCCTGTTTAATCCCTTCTACCACTCATAATTTCTTAAACTCATTATACTCAGCACTATTATCACTCTTCATAGCTTTAACCTTATTTCCAGACTCTTTCTCGACCAATGCTTTAAATTGACAAAACCTTGTGAAAGTTTGATCTTTCTTCTGCATGAAAAAGATCCAACCTTTATGAGAAAAATTGTCAACAAATAAAACATAATACCTATGTTTTGTCGTGGCTGTTGTTGAGAATGGTTTGCACACATATGAATGGACTCACACTAGAATCGCTTGAGCTCGATTGTCTCTGTCTTGAAATGAAGTTTTGGTGTATTCTCCCAAAGTACACCCCTTGCATGTATCAAATTGCTCTAACATACCTTTGGGAAGACTGGTAGAAATCTATTGCATGATTTTAAAAGCTCCATTATGCAAGTGACCCAACTGCCTGTGCCAAAACTCACCGATGTGTTGAAGGAATTCCTTTCCTTAGCTAAAGACTACATCATAGCCTCTATCCTCTAGCATGGAAATGGATACCAAGTTCTTATTCATCCTAGGAACATACATATCATCTCTCAAGGTGAGAAGAGCACCTGAGTCCCTCTGAAAGGTACCCGTACCCAATCTCGATATGCATCTAGAGATCCTTCTCCTCTAGGTCACTTACCAACTTCTTGTTGTTATTCATGTGGAATGAATCTCCACTGTCTAGGTACCATACACTACCCATGATTGATGACACCATGCATGAAATGAGGGTAAAGTCCAATTGGAAGTGAGACACAAGAGCCTCACCCATCACTCCTCCTGAGGACTTCTTCTTAGACTTCTTGAGTGGAAAATTTGTAGAAAAATGGCACATCTTGTGACAATGAAAGCGTTTGACTTTTAACATGTCTTTCTTCTTTTTTCCATAACAAGAATCTGATTTGGAATGGGATGCCTTCCCTTTCCCTTTCCTTTCCTTACTTCCTAAGGAACAATTTTCCTCATCATTAGTCTTTGATGAGGAACTATCTCTTGGGTTCCTTTTGATCTCTTGCTGCACCAAAGACGACCATAGTCATTCCCAATCTGGAAGATTCTCCCTCCCATTGACAGAGTCCTGATAACTATGCCAATTCTTGGGGATTGCTAGAAGAGTTAGGCTCATCATATGATCCTGGACAACTATTATTCCAACACTTCCAATCTCATCACGATAATGAGTGAACTTGGTCAAGTATTTTGGAATGGTTTCACCCTTCTCCATCTTGATTTTTCGAAGTTTTTCTTTCAGTGCCAACTTCCTATGGCCAGTTGTTGTTCTAGAATAGTTGTGTCAATGCTTTCCACATAGCATACAAAGTTTCCTTGCCATGGAGACTTGAGACAATGTGATCTCGAACTCCCTCAAGGATAATTCACCTCGCCCTTTCCACACACTTCTTCCATTCATCAATACCTTTGGCATCTGATGTTGGTGGCTTAGGAATCTCTTGATCAATGAATTCCTTGAGGCCATTATCCTCCAACACTTATTCCATTATGCCTTTCCAGGCTATGTAATTTGAGCTTCCATCCAAGGCATACTTGAGTCTCAAACCATAGAATGCCATTTACCGACCCTAAAGTGTGAACTACAAATTCAAATTTCACCTGTAACCCCAAACTCGAAATATCCTTTATTATATTGTTTTCAGCTTTGATACCATGTAGATTTTCCTGTAGATTCAACAACTCATGTAATTTACTAAAACACAAGACAATAATCTACTCTACTCTTTAACATCGTAAACCAATAGATCGATGAAAACAATAATCAACAAGAAGAAGATAATCAAAGGCTCATAACACAATATTTCTCTGGGGAAAGAAACTGCTCAAAACCCCAACTATCTATATTTCATTAATAAGAAATCTGAGTGAAAATACATGCACCATTTGTACAACTCAAAAAAGTATACAATTGATAGTACACTGTCCCTGCACTCTTGTCTCAACTGGGTTTTCCTATGGACTGACATGCATGAATTATTTGTGAGTGAATTTTTAGTTAACTAGTGTGGTACTGGTTGATGCACTAGTGCAATAATCCACTACTAGACGTCTAACAGTTCCTCCAACAATTAGAACTAGTTTAACTGACTATAACTCAATTAGATTGATTTATCTAATTACGACTCCAAATAACTCAACATAGGCCCCTAAAATTTAGGAAACACTTTACATGACTCTAGATAGAATTCCAACTCGAATTCGCTAAGCTAGCTAAGTCAACATAACTCAACTAACTATTATAAGTTGTTATGAGAATAAAATTCGATTTTAATTCACAATTTAATTCAAGGAAAAATTAAATTGGAATTTCTCATTGCTATTTTTAAAAAAGGTCTGAGGCCTCCACAAGCAAGGCCAAAAATAAAGAAGTCACTAATCTGGAAATCTTGACCCAAACTATCAAGACTCCATCCAATGAATTGGAGGAATTAAAACAGAGGACAAGTGAGACCACTATCTGCAACAAGCCTCCAAAATTTAACTTCCCGAGAAGAACTAGTAGCAGCAGCAACAACAACAATCAGTCGAATGATTCTACACATAGATCAAACTTCGTGTTTAAGGTCGAAAGTATGGGAATTTACCAATATTGTTCTTTTTGTTAAGAGTATCACTCAGGAAAGACATGCCCACAGTGGAATCACAACATGAACACTCTGGTTGAGCACATTATTGACTCAGTACTTTCAAATGAGCGAATTGAGTAAACAAAAAAAAAGGGGGAATCTATTATGGCTTAGGAAATTACGGGTGTTGGTCATGCAGTCAACACTTTCAGTTGTGTGTTTAATGATGAGAAGAAAACTGCAAAAGAACGGCCACTGAAAGAGGCCCTGGATCGGAATCAAAATGGTTGATATAAGTTAAGAAGTTAGGGGCCTTCTCCTGAACAAGAGTTGATGAGGTAAAAGTCGAAGGAACATTTGTTAAGGAAAATAACATCACTCGTTAGCCAAGCTCAAAACAAGTCTAGAGATGTTTCCCCACCAATGAACACTTCCAACGTCAAAAGAAAGACTACCACTCTGGAAGTATCATAAAAATCCACTCCTCAAGACATCGCGACAATGTCTCCTATGCTAGACTATAACATCATGAAAGATATGAAGAAATCTCACGCATATATTTCAATCTTTGAGCTTACAAGGATAGCAAGCTAGGGGGAACTCAATAGAAGTTGCACTAAGGTATTTTGCTATTATGAGAGATAGTAAATCTAAGTAGTAAATATACAATGATCCCTTTAACAAACCCTAATGTAATAAGAAGAAATTGTAAAAATGTAACTTCACTTAATGTAGATCACAAGAATACATTCATTAGAGTATACTTTGTACTCTACTCCATGAAAACACCATGAATTCACCAAGTAATTGATATTAAATAACAATAATATATTTATCCAAGTCATGAATTGTTGAGTACATAGGCAAGTATAAATGACACTACTTATCATTATTATACATGAAGGATAAATTGTTAGACCTATTTATGGGAAACTTGAAGGAAATCATCCAACATGAGGTGCATCTTGTTGAACCTAAATCCTTAGAGGATGCTTTCAGTCTAAAGGAACTTGAAAGTAAAAATATGGCTACTAGAAGAGTGGTCACTAATAACTATAGAGAACATTATTCTCCCTCTCCTAACTGTAGTCAACCAACATGGTTGACACCTCAACAAATAGATGAAATAAGAGAAAGGAGACTATGTTTTAATCATGATGGTGAATATAGTAAGGGGCATAAATGTGGAACCATCATAGGATCTAGAGCTAGAAGAGACCACTCCAATAATATCTTTTCATGCATTGACCAACATTAGTTTTCCACAAACCCTCAAGATGGAGGGATACATTAAAAAGAAAAAGGTGACAATGTTGATTGATTTAGGTAGTACATGTAACTTCATTAATTATAAATTGGAAAAACTTCTCAATTTCTTTGCTTGTTGAGCACTAGAATTTCAAGTAATGACTGCAAATGGAGGTACAACAAATTATTCAAGGAAGTGCCATAATATAAAGCTAAGTATTGGAGAGCATTTATTGGATAGTCCCATAATTGCAATACACATGGGGAGTGATGATGTTATATTAGGGATCTATTGGTTATGATAATTGGGAATTTTGGCCCTTAATTTTCATGAGATTTTCCTCAAAAGGCAATGAAAATGATCTTAGAGGTACTCAAGAGAAGCCCTCTAAAGTGATAAGCTCTAATAACATCATGAAAAAATAAAAAAGGACACCATGGTCTAACTGCAAAATTGTGCTTATTAGATGTTCAAACATCTATATCCTCTGCTACATTGGATCTCCAAAAATTTATAAAAATCATTCCAAGTTATTTGAAGATATTGTAGCATCCCTTCTTAATCCCCTACTATTGTAAATGTAAGTAAGCTTGTTAGTGTTAGATAACCAAAATGGATATTATGCTAGAATTTACCATCACACACACACACACACACACACACACATTGTTGGAATTGAAAGGAAAGGGAAACTAATACAAATCCTAATTCCTTGGAGAGAATATTCATTAAAGGGAAAGCTACGAGGGGAGTGGAAAAACTTCTATATTTTTTTAATTTAGTTATACCTTATTTTTCTTAATATGGTAGTTGAACTACCAACTTCCAAAAATTATGACTAAATGGGGAAGAGGGTATCATACCTACTAGAGTATGGACTATGTATAATTGTAGAGCCTTCCAAGAGTTAACCTTTAACTCAAGGTAGGATCCTCAAGCTTTGAGGCTGAGAGTAATGCTTGTGGGGGGGACACAAAAGTAGAGAACATTATAGACAAAAGGAGAGAAAAACCAAAAGATTTCATACAATGAGAAATTTTGACCCATGAATTGGGTGAATATATGTGATCTATGGATGAGTGAAAAAGAGGTGACTCTAAACAATAATTATCCTTCTAAGTCACAACCACTTGGTGTTTGAGTCACTTCTAAAATGAACTGGACTATGAATTAGTGAAGAAACCTTCACCTAAGGTCCCAGAGCTTCGAATTATTTTTGATTATTCTATTTGACAGAGGAATGTAAGGCACAAAGAAGGAAAGCATTGAGGTATTGTTAGAGCAATGAATAATTTTGTGCTATATAGTCCTTGGGTGTCCATATTTTGTTATGCTAATAGGCCCCAAATCAACAATTGAAGTGAAAATCATGAATTACATAAGTTAAGGAGATTGGCCTTCATGTATTCTACCTGAGTTGAAACCTTAAGTAACCCTAAGAAAAGCTTTCTTTAAATAATTTTATCTAGATTAGGGGTATCTAGATACAAAAAGGACTACAATGTTGGTGTGAATAAGGCTGTGTGGAGAGTGGTTTTCTATTCTTAATTTTTTAGCTAGATTAAGTGAAAAAAATAAGTGTAATCTATTTTTGCTGATGAAATGATAATTTTGTTTAATACGTCATGAATGTGGCTATGCTAATTAGATGTGTACGTTCTAATGACGAGTACGAGGGGAAATGTGTATTGTGCTAGAACACTAGTTGTTATTTTTCTCTTGTGAATCAATTATGTATACGGAGGCACGCCTAGATGCATGGTGTGCATAAATAATGAAACATATGATTGTCAAGTTTGATGCATAAGTTAATTTGGGACTATGGATATTCTTGTTTTCTATTATAATGGTAGTTTTACTCAAGCCAATTATGAGATGGAAAAATTGTAACTTTATCCATGTTGGGAGTGAGAGTACTTGAAGGTCCTTCTCTATTTGAAGGTCAAAATTCAACTGATAGTTTGCTACACTTTAGAATAGGTAGCCCGTGAAAGTTAAATTCTGTGAATGGTTTTGAAATGAATTCCAAATAAGTGATCTTGTCATTTTCACTAAAAGAAATTTGGGAAGCTACATACCATGAAATTTTGATTATGTTGAGGAACTTTATGGGATTATGTTGGTAAAAAATTCGATATTTTGGTTTGCTATACTTTTAGAGTTATACCCTGTGGTAGTTAGAATTTTCTAATGGTTTTGTTAGGTCCCTATAATACTAATTTAGCCCCCATATTGTTATTGTTGTGCCCCATAGAAGCCCACTATTGTTACTGTTGTGCCCTTACATTATTGTTATGGAGGATCTGATTATATTGTGACCCCTTAGACTCCTATATATACAAAGGAGGATTTTTATTTGTATCATCCAAGAATTTTTCATTTATGTAATGTAAAGGAGGTTTTCCCCTCAAAGAGGATAATTTTTAAGTCATTAATCCATCTATTTGTGAGCTAGTTGCATAACATTTGGTATCAAAGATTTGGATTCTAAGGTTTTACTGATTCAAACAAGTCATTGTGGAATTTTAGCTATAACCTTTTTTGTAAAAATCTTCAAAATTTGAAACCACAACTACATGAAGCTGAAATTTTTGTGAACTTTGTGCCAAAATTTCAGATCTTGGTTCGCTATATTTTTTGAGATATGGTCTGAAGAAGTTAGGGGTTTTTCATGCTCTAGAATTCAATCTCAAACCAGCGAGCTAGGGAGAATCACCACAAATTTTGTTTCAGGCATCGGATTTGAATTATGTAAAAAGTGGCTAAAATTTTATAGATTTTCGTTTCTTCTATATAAATTTCAGGGCCAAATGTTGAAACATTGACACCTGGAATCCCATACAACTTCGCTCTACCAAAATAGTCCATAATCAGACCATCGTGGGAGATTTGGCATAACTATATATTGAAGAATCTAATATTGGTTTGACTTGTGGAATCAAAAACATGATTCATAGGGATACTAGAAGACATAATTTTAGACCTTGGAAATCCAAAATTATAGAGATACAACAATTACAATATCGAGCTCCAAAAAAGAAAGAAAAAGGTGTGTATTTTTAAATTTTGTCATAATTTTTGTTTGAAAAATCAGTTTGAAGTGATTCAAAGGGCATATTGAAGCATATATATAATTATTTGGTTCTAAAATGCCTCCAAAACAAAAGAATTCTACACCCATTAATCCCCTAGAAATATCTACTATGATGCATGAAGAGGAAGGAGTGTGACATGATATATCCAAATTAAGGGACTAGGTGCAACAAATTTCGCTATCACAAAGAGAAACTAAAGATGATATGGATGGTTTAAAAGCAAAAATGGAAGGTTTTAAGGATGGAATGGAAGCTAATATGTATGGTTTGAAAGAAGACATGGAAGGTTTGAAGGAAGGTTTGACAAAGTTGTTGCAACAAAGGCTTCCCGGTGGTGACAAGGTATTCCATGAAAATCATATGAGGAAAAAACGAATATGAACTATGAGTTTAGAGACTCCAATTTGGAGTTTAAGAAAAACCACATTCCAAAGATGGATATGAGGAATTTTGATGGCAAGGATCTAGTAACATGGATACCACAGTTGGAGCAATATTTTGATCTATGGGATGAGCAACACTCACAAAAGGTATGCATTTCATCTTTATATTTAAAACCCAATCAATATGTATGGTATAGATGGCTTTGTTCTCATAAACCACTTGTCACCTAGTAATTTTTTATGGAGGAAATGATAGCAAATTATGAATATATAAAGAGCAAAACCTTCTTTAGCCAATTGATAAATCTCATACAAAAGGGTTCAATGGTGGAGCACATTGAAGACTTCCAAATTTTGAATATTAGGGCAACTGATATTCCAAAGGAGAATATGATTGATGTCTTCATAGGTACTTTAAAAAATAACATTCAAGATGAGGTTCTCCTTTGGGAACCTGATTCATTAGAGAAGGCATTCAGGGCGGCAAGAAAAGTTGAAAGCAAAATTATGACAACCAGGAAATCTACCACTCACAACTATAAAGATGGAAGTGTTTCTGCTCCTAATATTCGACAACCTACAAGGTTGACACCACAACAATTGGAGGAAAATAGATCAAAAGGTATTTTTTATAGTTGTGATAGAAAATACACTAAAGTTCATAGGTGTGTTGAGATGAATTTATTCTACATAGAATGTGAAGAGGAGGAAGAAAAGGAACAAGAAACATCAAAAGAGGAGGATATACACTAGGAACCAACCTCCGAGAAAGAATAAATGAATATGAAAATATCTTGTAATGCATTGGCAGGAATTACCACTCCTCAAATTCTCAATATAGAAGGATATATGAAGAAGAAAAAGGTAATAATGTTGATTGATTCGGGTAGTACCCATAAATTTATTCATTGCAAGATATCCAAGGAATTGAATTGCTTCCTATATCCAGCACCAAAGTGTCAAGTGATGGTTACAAATGGAGGAGCTATAAATTTCTCTGGAAAGTTCCATAATATCAAGCTAACCACAGGGAAATGTGTATTGAATATTTTAATTCTTTCCATTCCAATGGGTCATGTTGATGTTGTACGAGGAGTCTAATGGTTACAATATTTGAGGATGATAACTTTCAACTTTCAATAACTTTTCTTGAATTTTTTTTGAAAAGGAGAGGAAGTTGAATTAAGGGGTATCACAAGGAAAACAAGAAATATAATCATCTCTAATGGCATGAAAAATCTTCTAAAGAAAGAAAAATGGGGTGTAATTGCACAATTATTCTCATTAGAGGTTTAAACATCGAAATCATCTATTTCTCCAGATCTTCAAAAGGTCTTGGACAATCATTCCAAGGTATTTGAGACTCCCAAAGGCCTCCCACATATTCGTGATCATGATCATGCTATTCATTTGATTATAGGAATTTTTCCTCCAAACATCAGGCCGTATAGATATCCTTCTTCCCAAAAGAGTGAAATTGAACATATGGTTACATAAATTCTAGAGGCTGGTATAATTCAACCTAGTCAAAGTTATTTATTTGCACTAGTAGTATTGGTGCATAAGAAGGATGGATTATGGCGTATGTTTCTGGATTATAGGGAGCTCAAAAAGCTTACTATTAAAGATATATTTCCCATTCCTTTCATTGATGAATTGTTGGATGAATTACGTGGAGCAATTTACTTCACCAAGTTGGATATTCATTCATGATATCATCAGATTAGAATTAAGATGGAAGACATTTTGAAAACAACATTAAGAACACATGAGGGTCATTATGAATTTTTGGTCATGCCTTTTCGCCTTCCTAATGCACCTTACAAATTTCAAGGTTTAATGAATTCCATTTCAAACCCTTCCTTAGAAAATTTGTGTTAGTGTTTTTTGATGATATACTAATATATAGTAATTCTTCGAAGGATCATGTTGACAAGGTACTCAAACTATTGGAAGAAAAATGATTATATGAAGAAAACTCGAAATGTTACTTTCAAGTATAGGTTGTGGAATATTTGGGTCATATTGTATCTCATGAGGATGTTAAGGTAGACCGTAAAAAAATTAAAGCCATTAAGGAATGGAAAATCCCCATATCCATAAAGAATATTTGAGGATTTCTCGAGTTGATAGGGTGTTATCTCAAGTTTGTTAAGAATTATGGGAGAATAGAGACACCTCTAACATCATTATTGAATAAATATGCATTTTCTTGGACTCCAGAAGAAATAAAGGCCTTTTAACATCTTAAAGAGGCAATGTGTCAAGCACCGGTCTTAGCTATGCCAGACTTCACAAAAGCTTTTATTGTGGAATGTGATGCCTCGCAAAATGGAATTGGTATTATTTTAACGCAAGAAGGAAGACCCATTACTTTTTAAAGTCATCCAATCAAATGATGTAGAAATTTTGAATAATTTAACACTTATTCAACATAGATTATCCTGATCATGTACTATTGCAGAATACATACACAATACATAAGCTCCTCTACATTGATCATCAATATAGAAGCATCAATAACAATAAAACATCAAGAGCATTCACACATTAACACAGTATGTAACCCGGGGAAAGCATCTCGCTAAAAACCCCACACTATCTGTATATTAATGATTGAGACCATGTAACATTACAAAGTACAATGCTTATCACAAGCAATCTAGTACCAGATCCACCTGTTACACACAATACAGCTAAGATCTGATCTCCAAATCTATTCCATTGCTTGCCTGCCTCCACTGCTCAATACTTGCTCAAGAATGAATGAGAATGGTCTACCAAACTCGTATTTCACCTCCAAAGAATCACTCACAATGTGTAAGACGTGAGCAGAAGCTACAAACTGGGCAAATACATGAGAAAACTCATTGGCATACTCAATCCCTTGATTGTGCAAGATCTGATGCACAACTATAGTCACAACTGATAGCAATCTGATTCTCTAACACTGTCCCTGCTGAACTGAACATGCACTGACATGCAACTGAGTTAACTGATGTATTCTATAGTTGTATTATGAGTTAATAATTAGTTTAACAACTCATCATTACTCTATTTGTAGTTAGACTAACTACAACTAGTTTAACCAAGTCAAAATGAACACAACTCCATCAACTCCACAATCAACTCCACCAAACTCAACTGATTGAGTTCTAACTGAAGTCATGCATGCAACAACTCAACTGACTCATAAGAAAAGCGTACTTCCTTCTGACAGCTGCATGGGCCACATCTGTAGCTCAAACTGAAGTGTTCCAAGAGAATAAGATCAAGTTTATAGTCCAAATATTATTATAAGACAATAATATTTGACTTTTCTATTTTTGACAGCTAGTCTAAAAATAGACTTTGATCACCCACACTGTGGTCACCCACACTTTGATCAAAAATAGAACTTGCGCCATAATTTTCCTGCAGGTCCACTTAGTGAAGGCGACTCTTTTCACTAAGCTCCATCATCTTGTTACAATCTCAACACTCCCTCTCGACAAGATATGGATTATCAGCAACCCCTATCCTGCCTCGGTGGTACTCAAATTTGCTCCTGGTGAGAGCCTTCGTCAAAATATCAGCATCCTGATCCTCCATTGGAATGTATGAAAGCAACATGATCCTCCGCTGCACACAATCTCTGATATGATGGTACCTAATGTCAATATGCTTAGATCTATCATGAAATACAGGATTTTCCAAGAGTTTAATGCAACTCTGGTTATCACAGTAAATCACAGTAGGATCCAAATGAGAACCGAACAAACCAACCAGGATCTTCCTCATCCATATAGCCTCGCATGCAGCCAAACTTTCTGCCATATACTTAGCCTCCGCTGAACTGAGTGTCACAGATCTCTGCTTCCTGCTGTACTAAGAAACTACTATCGATCCAATACTGAAGACCCCTCCTGATATGCTCTTTCTGTCCGTTGGGCTCCCTGCCCAATCTGCATCCGTGAAGCCACATAGCTTCACCTCATCCTCCTGTCTGTACCACAAACCATATCTCGATGTGCCTCTCAAGTAGTGCAATACATGCTTGCCCGCCTTCTAGAAGAGCTTGGTAGGCTTAACAATAGCTTGTGAAAGCTAGTTAACTGCATAGCATATATCAGGTCGTGTATTGACCAAATACATCAGCGACCCCACCAACTATCGATAAACAGTGGCATCCACTTCTTCTCCCGAAGTGGCATCCTCCTTCCTCCAACCTCCAGGAAGAGGAGTATCAACACGCTTGCAGCCATGCATGTTTAACTTCTCCAGTATCTCCTGAGCATACTTGCCCTGAGAAACAAACAGTCCACCACTGTGCTGCCATATTTCCAATCCTAGGAAATAGTGAAGGAGGCCCAAGTCCTTCATCTCAAACTCTGTAGCAAGATGCTTCTTGCATGACAGTATCAATAGCTCATCACTCGTCAGAATCAAATCATCAACATACAGTACAATGATAAGCAACTTACCCTCCAC
This sequence comes from Pinus tabuliformis, assembly GCA_031772625.1. Taxonomy (NCBI): domain Eukaryota; kingdom Viridiplantae; phylum Streptophyta; class Pinopsida; order Pinales; family Pinaceae; genus Pinus; species Pinus tabuliformis. The sequence continues at coordinate 871,170,775 of CM062817.1, forward strand.
CACAATCTGGTATAGGTTAGGATCCGCCTCGCTCTTGGAGAATCAAAGTCCTGTGAAATAGATGTCTATCCGTGTGTACCAAGCACGTGGTGCTTGCTTCAACCCATACAACGCTCTCTTGAGCCTGCACACATGCGACTCGCTGCTGAAGACCTCAAAGCCTTCGGGTTGCTCAATGTAAACCTCCTCCTCAATGACTCCATTGAGGAACGCAGTCTTCACATCCATCTGATGAATGTGCCATCCCATCTGCGCTGAGAGACCAAGAATCGTCCGTATGGAAGAATACCTTGCGACAGGTGCCAAGGTCTCCTCATAATCGATCCCCTCTATCTGTGAAAAGCCTTGGGCAAAAAATCTTGCCTTGTACTTCTCCACACTCCCGTCAGCTGCCTGCTTGACCTTGTAGATCCATCTTGAACCCACCACTGATTTCCCTTCCGGTCTAGGAACAATCTCCCATGCACTGTTTCTGACGATAGAATCATACTCTTCCACCATGGCGTCTACCCATGCAGGATTTTCCACAGCTTCCTCGAAAGGATGGCTCAGTCACAAGACACTTGCTCATCAAAGCCATGTATCCAGCGTACTGATCAGGTGACTGTCTCTGCCTGCGTTGGGCTGTAGGTGGTCCTACAACTTTCTCTGCATCTTGAGCCAGTCACTCAGCTTCTGTCAAGCGCTTTTGCCCTCTGATGGTTGGCGCTGAATGAGTGGTCTCTTCCACTCCATGAACCTCGTCCTATGGCTGATCCACGTCCTGAAGCTCATCCTTAGGAACTAATAGCTCCTCATCTACATGCAAGTGTAGCTCCCTCTCAAGCGAACACTTCATGGCTTTCTCCTCCTGAAATTTTATATCCCGTCGCACAACAGTTTTACCACTGTCTGGAAAATACACACGATAGTTGTGGGGCATATCAGTGTACCCCACAAATATCCCAACCTCTGCGGTCGGCTCCAACTTCTTCCTTGAATCCTTCGTCACATGCATGTAAATGTTAGCACCAAAAATCCTCAAATGAGAAAGATCAGGCTTCTTACCAGAATAAGCCTCCTCGGGTGTACTCATGCCAAGTATCCTATGAGGAGAACGGTTCTGCACATAAATTGCTGTATTGCATGCTTCCGCCCACAAGTGAAGGGGTAGGCCCTGATCATGCAACATTGCCCGTGCAGCACCCACAATCGTTCTGTTCTTCCGCTCAGCTACCCCGTTCTGCTGTGGGTGATGGGGAGCTATGAGCTCTCTTCGAATCCCTTTTGCCTTGCCGAAATCCTTGAACTCATCCGAGATGTACTCACCACCATTATTGCTCCTAAGAGCCTTCACCTTCTTCCCCGACTCCTTCTCGGCCAGTGCTTTGAATTCACAGAACTTTGAATATGTCTCACTCTTCTTTTGCATGAAGAAGATCCAGCACTTACAAGAGAAATCATCAAAAAAAATCACATAATACCTGTGTTTTGCTGTCGAAGCAACTGAGAAAGGCCCACACAAGTATGTGTGAATTCTCTCAAGGATCGTCGTGGCGTGACTATCCTTCTCGTGAAAGGTGGCTTTCACAAACTTCCCCAAAGTCAAGAATAATTTTAGGGGCGAATGTTCGCCCTTTGGCGAAATTAAGGCGTTTTAAATTTTTAGCGGGCGAATGTTTTGCATCATAGTACATTTTTACAAATCACCTCAAATAGCCCACCTTATTTTAAGGGAGAGGGTAAAAAAGGTAAATTTAGCCCTTGAAATTAGGACTTACAACCTTCCATTCGCCCATTTTCAAGAATAGGTTTTATTTAAGTGAATCCATTCGCCCATTTTCAAGAATAGGTTGTATTTAAGTGAATCCTATGGGCCAAATACCATATTTATAAAAGAGGTATGGTAAATTAATAAAAATATAAATAAATGAGAGGTATGGTAAATAAATAAAGCATTTTTTATATTTACTCCATAAGTCACCTTATATACATGTAAGGGTGTAAACAAATAAAAATACAAGTAAAGTGGAGGTATGGTAAATAAATAAAACGTATTTTTATACTTACTCAAAAGGTATGATAAATAAATAAAAATATAAATAAACTAGACGTATCGTAAATAAATAAAACCTCTTTTTATATTTAGTCCATAACCCTCATTCTATTTATGAAGGCTCAAGAAAGAGGTTTTATTTAAGTAAAATCCTATGGGCCAAATACCATATTTGTAAAAGTGGTATGGTAAATTAATAAAAATATAAATAAACGAGAGGTATGGTAAACAAATAAAACATTTTTTTATATTTACTCCATAAGTCACCTTATATTTACGAACAATCAAAAAATGGGTTATATTTAGGTGAAACCTATGGCCAAAATACTATGGGACAAATACCATGGACTAGATTGTTATTAATACCATGCAAAAAACCATTATTAACCCTAATATTAGAATTAATAAAAATAAAAATGGCGCATGGTATTGACCCATGGTATTCACCAAAATGGCACATGGTATTGACCCATGGTATTCACCTGGAATGTAGCCTATTTAAATGGGGGAATTAAACGAGCATGTAGCCTATGCTAAGATTCACTAGGACTTTACAAAGTTTTATTATTTAGTGAAAGACTCGCCAATATCTTACAAGATTTTATAATTGAGTAAAATATTCGCCATGCGTGGTGAGAGATTCGTCAAAAAATTATATATACATATTATATTATTGATAAAATCGCCTTCCATTTTTCCTATATACCATGGAGATTCGCCCATTTATTATATTTATAAATTTAGGGGGGGTTCTTAAAATTTTCCCTGCCCAAAGTACACCCCTTGCACTGATCTGACTACGCAAGTGTGCCTTTAGGAAGCCCTGTAGTGATCTGTTGCAGTATCTTCAAGGCTCCATGGTGAAGGTGACCCAATCTCCTGTGCCACAACTTGCCATCATCCCGGCTCACCAATCCTTCTGCCTTTCCCGCCATTTCTACGCATCCATCTACATGCAACTGATAAAGGTTCCTCACTCGAACCCCTATCTTCCGGGTCTCACCAGTTGTCTTGTTGCGCAGGAAAGCCTTTACCTCGCTGAAAACAACATCATACCCCTTGTCTTCTAACATCGCCACTAAGATGAGATTCTTCATCAATCCTGGAACATGCATGACTTCCTTCAATACAAAGGGTTTACCAGACTCCCTCTCAAAGGAAATGGTACCGATACCGGTCGCACTGTATCTACCATCATCGCCCATCTCGATGTGCACTCCAAGATCTTTGTCCTCCAAATCAGAGAACAAATCTCTATCTCCCATCATGTGAAAAGACGCACCACTGTCCAAGAACCACACTAATCCCATCACACTTGAAACCAAGCATGCGATCAATGAAAAATCAAGCTCAAACTGTGAGGCTAGAGCCTCTCCTGTTGAAGATCCAACAACCTGCTTGCTCTTCTTCTTCTGTAGACAATTAGTGACATAGTGTCCGTGCTGGTGACAGTGAAAACACTTCACCTTGGACATATCCTGCTTCTTGCCTTTCGCACCAGACTGAGAAGCTTTCTTTCTCTTCCCTTTCTTTGCTTTGGCAGCCAAAGCAAAATTCTCTTCATCAGCTCCCTTTGACGAAGATCCGACCCTAGTACTCCGCCTGATCTCCTCCTGCACAAGATCTGACCATAGTCTTTCCCATCCTGGCAATTTCTCCTAACCATTGACAGAGTCCTGATAGGAATGCCAACTCTTCGGAAGACCATGGAGAGCCAAGCTCACCAAGTCCTCATCATCGACAGTAACCCCCACACTTCCCAGCTCATCTCGACACTGAGTGAAATTCGTGAGATACTTGGGAATACTGTCACCCTTCTCGCATTTGATGTTTCTGAGTTTATCTTTGAGAACCAACTTCCTTTGATCGCTCTTGCTTTGGAATAATTATGTTAATGATTTCCACATCAAATATGGAGTAGCATTTCCATGGAGGTTGGACACAATGTGATCCTTCACGCCCTCCAACAGAATCCTTCGACATTTTGCGGTCTTCTTTTGCCAAACTTCTACCTCAGCAGCATCAGTAGCTTTGGGATATTCGTATCTATGAACTCCTTCAGCTTGTTATCATCGAATACTGCCTCCATCCTGTCCTTCCATGCAATATAGTTTGAGCTGCCCTCAAGAGCATACTCCAATCGCAATCCGTTGAAAGACATTGCTGCGTTGACACCAAGAAAACACTGCTGCAAATTTGAATTCCACCAGCAACCAACTCAACCGCCTCGGATCTAAGATTCGTGAGAACAAAATATTTCTCATACAAAGATTGATTGTATGGGCATTCACCGGATATCTCACCTTCCAAAGGAAGGATGAATCCAGAGGCTACCTGGCCCGATTACAGACTCTGCTTGAAGAAATAGAATGTAAACACTTCCTGAATAGTAGATCTGATGATCAACAGCTTTGATACCATGTAGAAATTTTGAATAATTTAACACATATTCAACAGAGATTATCCTGATCATGTACTATTGCGGAATACATACACAATACATAAGCTCCTCTACGTTGATCATCAATATAGCAGCATCAATAACAATAAAACATCAAGAGAATTCACACATTAACACAATATGTAACCCGAGGAAAGCATCTCGCTAAAAACCCCACACTATATGTATATTAATGATTGAGACCATGTAACATTACAAAGTACAATGCTTATCACAAGAAATCCAGTACCAGCTCCACCTGTTACACACAATACAGCTAAGATCTGATCTCCAAATCTATTCCACTGCTTGCCTGCCTCCACTACTCAATACTTGCTCAAGAATGAATGAGAATGGTCTACCAAACTCGTATTTCACCTCCAAAGAATCACTCACAATGTGTAAGACGTGAGCAGAAGCTAAAAACTGGGCAAATACATGAGCAAACTCATTGGCATACTCAATCCCTTGATTGTGCAAGATCTGATGCACAACTATAGTCACAACTGATAGCAATCTGATTCTCTAACACCTGTCCCTGCTGAACTGAACATGCACTGACATGCAACTGAGTTAACTGATGTATTCTATAGTTGTATTATGAGTTAATAATTAGTTTAACAACTCATCATTAGTCTATTTGCAGTTAGACTAACTACAAGTAGTTTAACCAAGTCAAACTGAACACAACTCCATCAACTCCACAATCAACTCCACCAAACTCAACTGATATAGTTCTAACTGAAGTCATGCATGCAACAACTCAACTGACTCATAAGAAAAGCATACTTCCTTCTGACAGCTGCATGGGCCACATTTGTAGCTCAAACTGAAGTGCTCCAAGAGAATAAGATCAAGTTTATAGTCCAAATATTATTATGAGACAATAATATTTTACTTTTCTATTTTTGACAGCCAGTCTAAAAATAGACTTTGATCACCCACACTTTGATCAAAAATAGAACTTGCGCCATGATTTGCCTACGGGCCCACTTAGTGAAGGCGACTCTTTTCACTAAGCTCCATCATCTTGGTGCAATCTCAACAAATGAAAGTATTTACACAAACCTATTTATGAGAAGGAAATGTTGGCAGTACTACATGCACTAAATAAATGGCAACCTTACCTAATGGGAAGACACTTCAAGGTAAAAAGAGATCATGATAGTCTTAAATACTTTTGGAACAAATATTATCTCTAGAAGAGAAACAAAAATGGGTGACAAAGATGTTGGGTTATGACTTTGAAATCATCTACAAAAAAGGGAAGCAAAAGGCTGTTGCAGATGCACTCAAGAAAGGTTGAGGATGTGGAAGCATTTCTTTGTGCCACTTATATTATCTGACCTAACTGTACAACCAAAGCAAGGGATGAAAGGAAGAATGATGAGAGGTGTGGTCACTCATTCAAAATCTACAAAAATATCCTAGTACATCTGATATATTTAACTATAAAAAATTTCATTATGGTACAAAGATCACTTATATATTTGTAAGAATTCCCAACTCAAACAAAAGATTCTTTTGGAATTGCACACCCTTCCCTTAGGAGCGCACTTAGGATTTTTAATTACTTACCATAGGTTCAAGAAGTAATTTTTTGGGATGGCCTTAAATTTGATATTCAGAAGTTTGTGGCGGAATGTTTGGTTTGCCAACAAAACAAAGTTGAGACAATAAATACCCCCATTTTGTTATAACCTTTAGAAATTCCAAGTCGACATTGGGAGGAGATCTCAATGGATTTTTATCAAAGTTTTACCCAAGTCTGAAGGAAAGAGTGTCGTCATGGTGGTAGTTCCTAAACTTAACAAGTATGCACACTTTTGTGCATTATCTAATCCTTTTAAAGCCAGTACAATTTCCACTGCATTTATGGAAACAATTCAAAAGCTTCATGGAAACCCAAAGATTATAGTATGTGACAGAGATCCCATTTTCACTCGAGAATTTTGGATGGAATTATTTTCTTGTCTTAGTACTCAATTAGCTCATATATCATCTTATTATCCTCAATATTATGGGAAAACAAAGATAATGAACAAATATTTGGAAGGATATCTTTGTTGCTTTGTATCTAGTAAATAAACACAATGAGTCAAGTGGTTACCTCTAGCCGAATGGTGGTATAACACTTCCTTCCATACTGCAGTAAAAATGACCCCATTTATGGAACTTTATGGATATCATCCACCATCCACCTCATCATCTTTAAGAGAAAATTATAAGGTTGAAGCAGTGGAAGATCACATCGAGCATGAAAAACAAGTTCTCCAACTATTAAAGGATAACCTCACTCTAGCACAAAATCAAATGAAACAATAGGCAGATTAGCATCACAATGAAAGAATTTTTGATGTAGGTGACTGGGTATTTTTACGGCTACAACCATACACACAAATGTCTCTCAAGAAATATAAGAAGGATAATAAATTATCACCCAAGTACTACAATCCTTACAAGATTTTGCAAAAGATTGGTACTATGGGATACAAATTGGAGCTACCTACATCTTCTCGAGTACACCCAGTTTTCCATGTTTCATGCTTAAAAAAGGTTATCCGTGGCAATCTTCCAGTTCAAATAGTGTTTCCATAACTTGACGAAGAAGGAGAAATCATATTTGAGCCTAAAGAAATCATGGAAAAAAGAACGCAACAACGACAAAATCAATCAATTTCAGAGTATCTCATTAAGTGGAAGAACTTACCCACTGAATATTCCACAAGGGAGGATGATAATTTTATACAGAAGCATCCAAAATTACTCAAGCATTGAGGACAACACGTTTTTGAAGGAGAGGGGCATGTTGGTCCCTATATTACTAGTGTAGCACCCCTATTGTTTTTGTTGTGCCCATGTAGCCCCCATATGGTTATTTTTGTACCCCATAGTAGCCCACTATTGTTATTATTGTGCCCTTAAATTATTATTTTTATGGAGGTTCTAATTATATTGTGACCCCTTAGACTTCTATATATACAAAGGAGGTCTTGTCATTTGTATCATCCAAGAAATTTTTATTTATGTAATGTAAAGGAGGTTTCCCACTCGAAGAGGATAATTTTTAAGTTGTTGATTTATCTATTTGTGAGTTGGTTGCATAACATTTAACAATGATGGGGCCACACTAGTATTATAGGGACGTAGCAGGTTCTAAAATCAATTTCTTACGAGTGATTTTGGCATTTTCATTATAATATTTTTTCTGGGAATCTGCATATGATGAAATATTGATCATACTTAGAAATTATATGGTATTATATTGGTAAAAATCTCATATTCTTCTCACTATACATTTGGATGTATACCATGTGGAATTTAGGGTTTGTGGCTGGTCTTGAAAACAATTTCAAATGAGTGAAGTTGGAATTTTTGTTATAACTTTTTCTTTGGAACACCTCAAACTATAAAATTTTCAAAGAAATGAGGATACATGGTGAATTAACTCATGTAAAAATTTTAGAATTAGAGTTGAAAATTTGTAAAGTCAGCACACTTTACTAGTACATGTTTTAGAAGAGGTAGCAAAAAACTAGAAAGTTTTGGGAAATTTATCATGACCTTCATTTGACACATTAAATTTTGGTCAGATATATGTAATAACAAAGAATACATATTAAAGTACTGCATGCTAGAATTTAGAATGAAAAATGCTCATATTTCATAGATATGTCAAGACAAAGGTCAACCATATAGATAATCTACAAATTAGGGTTTTAAAAGGTACATAATTTATAATTGTCATAACTATTGATTGGAAAATATAGTTTTAGTTATTGAAAATTTGAGATAAAGAGGAAATATAAGAGTATTATAATTTTCTCATATGGTTTCTAAGGCTTATTCAAAAGTCACCCTTCCACTTAAACCTCTAGAAATCTCATCCATGACTCATGAAGAAATGGAAGATGTTAAATATTGTGTATGCAAGTTGAAGAGCTAAGTTAAATACACAAGTAATACTATTAAGGTTGATTCATCACAGATACAAGAATCATTTAAAATGGATATGGATGGAAATAAGGAAGAAATTGATAAGAAGGTGAAATATTTGGAACGAAAAATGGATGGAATGGATAAAAAGTTTATGGAAGTTGTAAATGGGAGGTTACTTAAAATTGATATTGTATCTGAAGGAATTCATGAAATAAAACTAGTATTCAAGTTGAAAAATTTTCCATTATTAAACATTTTTCAAGTGAACGTAAATCCAATTGTGGAGTTACTCATGGATGGTTTTGATTAGCCATGGTATTGCATCAAGGATGTTGCAACTCCCAAGGGCTTCTCAACTTAATTTATCAACCCAAGGTCCGTACAAACTTAGAGATGACAGTGTTATGTGGACATCAGGTTAGGTTCTACTCATGTCACCCTCAGTCATGAGATCAAATCAATGTTTTTAGATACTACTCCTTCAACTAACTACAAGGATAAAAAAAAATTCACAATTGTAAGAATATGAACTTGATTCTAATATACAAGTGAAAGTGCCCTACATTCAAGTAACTACTGAATCGGAATTGAATGAAAGAAAAAAATTAGTCTAGCTGTGGAAGTAAACCATGTTATTCTACTTGTATACCTAATAAATGTAACAACCTACTTACATGAATCATCTATTTATTTGTACTTGATCTAAAATGAGAAATTCAACCTTCAACACAATTATGAAAAAATGCTAATTCTAATTCGATTTGTTGTCTTATGTTTGCAGTGAGAATAAAATGGAGTTGGAGTGGTCTTAGGGTCTTCCATAATCACGAAATAAAATGTTGGGGATCATTATTCAACTTCAATATGCCAAGGTCAAAATCTGGAGTGAATCTGGTTGAAGGAAAACAATGCTACAGGAGCAGGGTCCGAGAGCTTTTTAATAACTGAAATGGTGTCTTGAAGGTGGAATAAGGTGATTGAAGGTATAATAAAGTGATTTAAGGGTGTGGGAACACCTTGAACAAGCCTACTATGCCTTGGAGGTCTATCTTGCACCAAAGTTTGTGCCCACACTGTCCTCCATTTACCTTAGTAGAGTGATCTCAGTGGCAAAGTTTGGAAGCAAAGTGAGGGGTATAGAAGGGAGATGGAGTGGCCTAGGTGGATGTATAAAGGTGTTCCCACCCTTTGATAATTTCCAAGAAATCATAAACAAATATTTTTTGGCTGTTATTGCGGATCTTCCAATCACTCTTCCCACAAGAGAGGTGATAGGAAAACTTGCAACTACAATTTTTGTAATATAACACCTACTGAAACAAGAAAATAATTGCAATAACTTGATCAGGAATAAGGAAGAAATACAAGAGAGGGATTAAAGCCTCTGGGTTGGGCCAAAACCCAAGGGTTTCAACCCTCCAAAACTAGTTCAGATGTAGAAGAATAGTGAAATTCCCATTAATAGAAAATAAGTCACATACATCATAAGAAAGATGATAACAATTTAAATCACTAGTATCTAATTAGCTACTCCTATATGCAACAAAAAATCAAATCCTAATGATACTTTTGGCTAGTTTATTTAAAAAAGAAGTAGTTGAGAGAAGATCCCTTTAAAAGAGGAGTGATTCCCTCCAAAATCTTGAGAGTTGTGGATATGGTTTCCTTTGGTATTCACATGTACTTAGATTCCTATGGGTACTAGTGAACTTGAGGTGTTGGTGAGGATTATGTGATCTCAGGCCGAGTTGGAGAGTTAATGAGGTGGACAGGCCTCCTATATTCTCGTTGGTTGTCTCTATCAAGCCCCCACATAGTAAATATTTTTAAAAATGCTTCTTTTTCCTGCATATTAATCACATTAAGCTATGAAATATGAAAAACACCCTTTAGTCTTCTTACTAAGCATATTATGGATAAAAATGTGAATTAATGTGAGAAAATGAGAGTTTTAAGGGTTGGAGGATAGCACAATGAACCTCAAAATGTACTTATTAATGGACCTCATCATTACCCCCCTACTAAAGGTGTTTCTCATCCTATGAGCAAATAAATCACTGATATGAAGCTCATTCATGGCCCTAATGGCCTCTCTAACATTCCAAGGCACCTCAAATGGTGTGCCTTCTTGTGGATAAAAACTTGGATTTGCCTCTGTGCCTATCCATTTCTTTTGTTCTTCTACCTAGTTTCTTCTCTCTCGTAGGCCCAATAGTAAGGGAGGACTAAGTTTTGGTCCTATCCAGTTAATCTTCAACACTTGAATGATCCTTTTGTATAGTGGGGTTCTCTCGAAGGAATTCCTTAGTTTTTCTAGAGAGTGATATTGTTTGATTCACAAACTGTGAGGAAGGGCATGCCATCTTCTTTTGCAAGCTTGCAAAATTTTTGTCCCCAACATCTTAAAGGTGTTCACAAAATGTAAGATGGATAATTCTTGGGCTTCCATGTACCTAGGTGCCAATTCAGGATCATAGGAGATGAGATTGTGGTTTTTGATGACAACCTTAGGGGTCACCAATTCTGCTCCGATGTATAAGGGCTCCTTTGCTTCCTTTTCCATCACCTTTTTCACTTCTTTATCGATTGTTTGCTCATTTTTCAACCATGAGGCTAATTCCATCAACTAAATATCTCCCAATATTGAGTTGGGGTCCCATAAATTAATGTCCATGTGGATCATATTGTGCATGTAAAAATCAACCAGTTTGGCTCTGTCCTCTATAGTTTCCTTTTTACAAAATTCAATGAAAAGTTTGTAACCTTGGAAACATAAGGAACCATATTGTGCTAGTATCTTCATATGGATTTGCATCCACTACTCCTTGAGGGAAATGGCATAGGATTTGGATGGCCTCTTGCATTTTATGGCTTCCATAGATAGACTTGCCATAGTGGCAAGTTGTGTCTCTTTTTCTTGTAGCTTCTCTCTTAGCATTGCGTTTTCTGCCTATAACTTCTCCCTCATGAATAAATCCATTAGTCTCAATTCATTCAATTCCTTAATTGTTTCATTGAATTTCTCCTCCATGAGGCCCACATATTCTACCTTTTTGGATTTTGCAATTGTCATCCATATATGTGTTCTTTCTCTTTCCTTCTCTAACTCAAAGAAGAGTGGAATAGAAAATTTCTCAGGTATAATATTACCTCCCTCGATATATTTGTAGTAGGATGCCATAAAAGGTTGTGGATCAGGCTCTTGGAGCTCTTGGAAGGGAATTTTCCTCTTCTTTTGGAGCAGTTTCTTCTTCCTGTAGAACTTCTTCTTGCTCCTATATTAACCCCTATTCCTCCTGTAGCAACCCTTGTTCCTCCTATAGCATCCCCTATTTTTGTTGTAACAACCCTTGTTTCTCCAATAGCTCTTATGTTTCTTCTTATAACAAGGTAGCTTGTGTCTTGAGCCTTTTAATTGTGACTTCTCTAGTGGCGGACCTACCCATGGGTAGGATAGGTTGCTTAGTCTTGGCCTTAATAGAGGTAACTTCCTCCATCTTTCCCTCACTATGTCCCACTTCATTTTTTCTTGTTGATTCATCAATGGTGATAGGGATCATTGAAGGAGGTTGAGGGTTCCCTTGCCTTATCCTAGTGCTCTTCCTTGTTTTAAAAGATAAGGGGCCTTACCTTGGTTTCTTTCTTTTTGGCCTGACAAGTGTACCAAGTGTGGCCAATGTGGCATCTACTTCTTTCTCTGTGTTTCCTAATGAGAGGCTTATATGTTTTCCTTGTCTTTCTATCTCTTGAGGTTTGGTGGTCTCTTCAAGTTTCTCTCCCTTTGTTCTTTTTTCCTCTTCCTATCTTTATTCTTCCTCCTTATATTCCTCCTTTCCTTCCCTACCCCTAATACTAGAGTTTTTTCTTCCTTCTTACAATGTGGAGGTAATGGCTTGTGTTTCAATGAAAATTTCTCTATCCATGTCTACAAATTCATTCCATAACACAGGGTTTCATAAGTGGCTCAGATCATCCATAACAATCAGTTTAATGAGGCCATGGTGGGAAATGCATTGGTGTTTACCTTCTCTCACTTTCTGGCTTATTTCAATGATAGACTGCAAGAGGAAATGTGGAACGCTAAGTCATTGTGGAGTGAGTAATTATGTTTTAAACCTTAGCTCATAAAGTAGCCTAAAATGATAGGCATACAAAATTCTCAACCTCCCCTCAAAAGATATCTATTTTAGGATGTGATATGCCACTTCAGCCCAGGGGTAAGGTCGGCTCTCTCTTCTTAATCGATTTTTATCTTCTACAAAATTTTCTCTATGAACGTAGAAGTTCTTCCTAGCTGTAACACTTCTTTATCCTCCTTGCTCCATGGAACTCCTAAGGGTAGGGTAGTCAATATTCTTATGAGTTCAACATTTAAAGATATGGAGATTCCTCTAACAATAGCAGTGGCACTATTTTCTCCCTGAGAATTAGTGCCATGGAAAACTCTTGAGTGATCTCATCATCATACCCTTTCAAATGCTCAAAGAACCCCATCCACTGATGTCTCGGGAAAATGTCTGGAACAGAGGGATGTTGATGGATTCATTTTGTGTCTATGGGTTCTCTCCTGTTGAAACCTCCCTCCATTTCTCTTACTACTCCTCGGGGTTATTTTGGGTGAATTTCAATTTTGGCCTTAGACAAGTCTCGGGTGTAGAGATAGTGTCAAATTTTCCTTTTTATCAAAGGAGGAGAAGGATGATAATTTTTTTTTAAACAAAATTTTCTCTATCCCTATCTTTCCTTCTCATCAAATAAATTTTAGAGGAAATTATTGCATAATTTCTTTCTACAGGATACCCAATTCAAACATAATTCTTCATGCAACTGTATGGGAATTTAGAGAGGGAGGAGGCCACTTACTCATTCCAAAATGATTTTCTTGTGTGCATGAGGGTTTGAGGATAATCTCTGGTGGCTTTGGCTCTGGTTCCCTTTTAATTTGCCACTGTAGCTTCATATCTATGCTCCTATAGTAGTTCAAACCATTCTAGAGAAATCTAGACCCTCATGTAGCACCTGCAAACACAGTTTGTGGCAGCTTGGTGGAACTCTAGGAACATCTCGCTCGCCCTTCTCCAACAATTTTCTATAAATTAGCGATTATGTGAATGGAGTTGATCCTTGTACATTTTATTCCTTTTGTGGTAAAGGCTTAGAGCACTATGGGTGACTTGGCATATGCTCGAGTTTCCTTGTTTGAACCATTGTCCCCACTCTTCATAATCATAATTCCACTCCTTGTAATCATCACCCTATTTAAATTGACATTTCCACGTTGCATGGTGGTTTAATAAATTGTATTTAACTGATTGAAGGTGGCAAATTTTACTAGCCACCTCCAACCCATAAAAAATTCCATTCACGATCATTAAACACATTTTTCATTATATGCATAGGGAAGAGGTCAGGGGTGTCATACCTGAGCCTACGTCATATTGAAGTATTGGAGATGTCTGCATGTTTCTACTGAGCTTCATATCATGATGAATTTTAAGGTGTTTATTTCCTTTGTTTTCTTCTGCACTGGTCTTCATAACTTGTTATATTTTTTCACTGGTAAATTCCCTTTCCTTTTTGTTGTTATACAAACCTATTCTTAGTGCTCATTCTGTTGTTCCTTTGATGGATGGCTAACCTGTCTTCTGCTCTCTAGGGACAATGTCTGCCTTCTTAGCTTCAATAATATCTTCATGATGCCTCAGGGTTGTTGGATCCTCTACCCTAGGGCTGGAAATAAAATTGGTTCAGAATTATGTTATGATTATGCAGGATGCTACAAGAGGGATCTCCTTCCTGTAGCAGTCACTTCATCCCTCCTTAAGTCCTCATATTTCACTCGAGAACTTGGAAAAATCATCGGATATATGGGAACAAGATAATGATCATCAAAGGGTGGTGTATGCAGTGAAAAGGTTCAAGACAAAGTTTTTTGGGTTTCTTTATTTATGTATGGAAAAGTGGAATTTGGAGGATGAATTTTGGTCGGAGGGAGTGGATGAGTGATCGAGATATTATGGTGGACCTCTCCCAACCTTTCCTAAGAAAAATATGACATGTTTACCCATTTATCCAATTGGATATGCCTCTTTTAGCAATTTAGGTTGCTCCTGTAGCAATTCAGGCTGCTCCTGTAGCAATTCAGGTTGTTCCTATAGCATTTCATGACAATCATGTAGCACTTCAAAAAGGAGGCAAATCATGGTCTAATTGTTGGCTAGATTTTGGAGAGAGGTAGGGAGGTAATTGAAGAGGGTGAAAATGAAATGGATAGCTGGAAATAATGTAGAAATGAATCTATAGAACATGTCTTGTAGCCATTGTTCTTTTGATTGTCTCAAGTCCTGCAAAATAAAAATGTTAGCTATATTGGTGTAAAGACTCCTTCCTTGTCTTATTTATTTTTATTTTTTTCTCTCTTATTTTTTTAAGACATGCAGACTACCTCTACAAAGGTTTTCAACCTGCATGCCTGCCCTAGGCACTTCAGATGAGGTTTTCACCTGGGAATATTTTATTTTCTTTTGTTTGTTTGTTTTTTCTCTTGGGTTTCCTTAGAGAGGTTTTCAACCCTAGATTTGGCCTTAGATTCATCATAGAGGTTTTCATCTAGGCCCCTTATTTTTATTTTTTCTATTTCTTTTTAGAAGAGGTGTGGATTGAGGGTTGTGAGCCTCCAAATCATATTCAATTCTCTTCTTATTGAACTAATAAACTCTTCCTTGGACAAAGGTATTTTATACGTCAAACTATAACCATTGACAAGTAAGGGAATCCCTTCTTCATTAATTTCTCTGATATGGATAGACTGATTCTCGTGACATCTCTCTACTAGTTAGGGACCCAACCATCTTGTCATTAACTTTCCCTTTAAACCCTTGAATCTAGAATCATACAGCAAATCCCAATCTCCTTCTTGAAAAGTTTTCTCTTTAAAGTGTTTGTCATGCCAAATATTCCTTTGTAGTTGAATTACCTCATTGTGCAGGAGAGATTACAACCTAAATTCATCTAGAACATTGATTTGGAGTAGCCTCTCTTGTTGTGTTGTAGTGAGGTCCAATTTTAACTAAGATTCCATCCCTAAGGTGTTGTATTCAAATTCAATGGACAACAGGGCCTTCTTCCCATAGACTAGTTCGAATGGAGTAAATCCAAGTTGTGTTGTGGATCCAAGTGGCTTCTACAAGTTTGTATGTCCAATATTTTCTGATTCTTCTAACAACCTTGGTTAGAATGTTCCCCAATTCTCTTTTTTGACCTCCACTTGCCCATTTTCCTGAGGGGGATAGGCAGTAGATGTCTTCTACTTGATGTGGTGCTACCTAATGAGATCTTTGATCAAATTTTATGTGAATGGTGCTCCTTGGTTAGTTACCAATTCTCTTGGAAAACAAAACTCGTATAAGATGTTCTCCCTCATAAACTCAGCCACCTTTTTCTCAGTTACTGCCTTAACTTCCTTTTTTAGCCTATTTAGTTAGGTAATTATTGAACACAATGATATACTTCTTATGTCCTGATGGGGGATCAGGAGGTCTAATGAAATCCATGCCCCACTTATCAAATGGCTCCATAGTCACTTGAGTTTGTAAGGGAATTTCATCCTTAGGTGTGGGCTCAGCCATCCTTTGGCACTGATCATACCTAGTGGTGTACCTCCTTGCATCTTGATGTAAAGTGGGCATATGGTAACCCACTTGTAGAAATTTGAAGGTTGTCCTCTTAGCAGCAAAGTGGCCTCTACAAGGTCCATCATGGCATGCTGAGAGGATGTCAAAGACATCCTCTTCCCTCACATATCTCCTCGGGATCTGATCTGGCCCCAATCTGAAAATATTTCCCCCAATACAAGTGAATGAGGCACTTTTCCTAACAATCTCGCTTTTCTCCTTAGTAGATAAATGAGGAGGGGAGTTCCCAACAATCAGGTAGTTGGCTATATTAACAAAGCAAGGATAAATCACTGAGATGGAAAAGATGTGTTCATCTAGGAGTTGATCATCCACCATCTCTTCCTTTTCTGTAGGCAAGGTTATTCTTGAAAAGAAATATGCAACCACATTCTCTTTCCCCGGTTTTTCAATAATAGTTAAATCAAATTGTTGCAACAATAACAACCATATAATTATCCTAGCATTGGCATTATGTTTATTCATTAAATACTTAATGGTTGCATGATCAGTGTGAACAAAAGTTTGATAACTAGTGATATAAATCATAAACTTGTTCAAAGAATGTACCACAGCCAAGAGTTCCTTTTCAGTGATAGTATAATTTAACTCGGCTTTAGAAAGGTTCTTATTGATGAAATAGATAATATAAGGCAATTTTTCTTCCACTAGTCCTAAGGCTACTCCTACAACTTTATCTGAGGCATATGTGTGTATTTGGAAAGGTAATGCCCAATTGGGACCTCTAAGGATGGGCAGAGTGGTTAGCTTGTGTTTTAATACTTTGAAGGCTTCTTGACAGTTTTATGTCCAGCAAAAGCCTGAATCTTTAGCAAGTAGTCCAAACAAGGGTGAAGATAGTTTACTAAAGTCTTTAATGAACCTTCTATAATACCTAGCTAATCCAAAAAAATTCATGAAATCTCTTTATTTTTTAGGGATAGGGACCCTTTTGATGATGGAAATTTCTTCGGGTCAACCTATATACCTTCCTTGGATATAGAATGATGGCCAAGGACAGTCCCTGCATTCATAAAAAATTTGCATTTCTCAGGACTCAATGAAAGATTTATTTCAATGCATTTATTTTATACTTTGCACAGATTAGAAAGATCTTCCTCGAAGTCACACCCATAAGAAGTGAAATCCTCCATGTATATCTCGACAGTGTCATGAATAAGTTCAATAAGTATACTTAGAACTTCCCTATGGAAAGTAGGTGGCGCATTGCACAGACCGAGTGGAAGGACTCTATAGGAAAATTTACCGTAAGGACATGTGAATGTGGTCTTATATTAGTCTTTAAGGATGATCTATATTTGGTTGTATCCACTAAATCCATCCAAGAAGGAGAAGAATTTATTTCCTGCAAGCCCATCTAGGACTTGGTCAATGAAGGGAAAAGGAAAATGGTACTTCTTTGTAGCCTTGTTAATCTCTTAGTAATCAACACAAATCCTCCACTTCCCATATTTTTTAGGGACTAAAAAAAGAGGCGACACCCACTCACTATCTGAAATAAGATATATGAACCCTACGTCCAGTAGATTTCATAGTTGCTCTTTCAAAATGTCCTTAAGAGTTGTTTTCATCCTTCTCTAGGGTTGTCACATAGGCTTACATCCCTCTTTGATGTAGAAACAATGAGTATAAACCGATGGATGTACACCTTTCATTTCACTATAATCTCAAGCAAAAGAATCCAAGTGTTGCCTCAACACACTGCAAAAATTTTCTTCGTTCTCTACACAGAGAGGGGTTGATCTTTAGAGTTATGGATGGGCCAATCTCCACAAATTCAGCATGTTCTAGGCTAGAGTCAACAAAGCACAATTCAGTCCGAGGATTACTCTCATATTCTTTCATTAGCTCATCAATCGGTATGGTTATGGGGGGTTGATTCTATAAGATATGGTCAATAAGGTCATCCTCATCAATTTTCCCTCCCCTTATAACAATGTCCAATGTGTAGACTAGGTAGGGGGTTGTTTGATAAAATTGTTCCTCTTCCTCATCCTCTAACCATAGGGGTAAATAACATTCAATAGAGGGTTGAGTAGGAGGATACAACATAAGTTTTTTTGATAAATATCCATTCTTAATAGTCATGTTCCTAACCCTACAACTAATGTAGGCATCAACAGTGGCCAACCAATATCTTCCTAGGATGAGAGGGGAACCATTAAAATTGGTTTTTGGCTGGAGGACTAGAAAGTCAGTGGGGTACGCCAAGGATTCAATGGAGACCATGACATCCTCAATAACTCCCTCAAGAGCTATTGTGGATCTATCTAGAAGCTGCAACATTGTAGTGGTCTTCCTCAAATCCCCTTGGAGATTGAGCTTCAACATGGTTTCCCTAGTCATCACATTGATTGCATCCCCAAGATAAATCAAGGTATTAGGGACCATAAAATCATCGATGTTCACATCCACCAGTAGGTTACCAAGATCCAAGTACTACTGGGAGATCTCCCTCCCAAGCATCAGATCAGATAGTTTTCCAACAACATTGATGGTGGGGGTATCTCGTATTCTTCTCCCAAGTCTATTGAAACATTTCTCTTTAATAATTTTATTGTAAATGGGAACATCTTTGATGGCATGAAGAAGGGTTACCTTGAAACACAAGTTCTTCCATTCTCCTAGAAGTTCAACCTCTTCTGGGGTGTGTTGGTTAGGGTGGAACAACATTTTAGGATAAAGAGGTGAATTAGCTTGAGGGGCAGTTTATTTCTTCTCCTCTTCAATCTCTCTAAGTGGAGAAGGTGGGTTTTTACATGGGATCTTCTTCCCAGAAAATAGGTTGATCTCTTGCATTTCCAAAACGTAAGTAGGATAAGATGTCTCCCCATTGTAAACATGTTGTGTCTGCTTATATTTTGGGTTCAGATTGGGTTGAGCAGGAATTTGAGGTTTCTTAGGTGGATTTTGGTGAGGACACTATGGCTGAGGTTGAGATGGAGGTAGTAAAGTATGAGGCTGGGTTGTTTGAATCCTCCACCCTGGTGAGGTTTTGCCTCAATGGGAATATTAGGGTGGATATGGCTGAAATGGAAAGTTGATAGGTTAATGAGGATATTAAGGATCATAAGGCCAAGGAGGAGGTGTAGACCATGACAGATGAGTGGAAGGGTACCAAGGCTGGAAAGGTGCATTCTGATTTGGATTGTAGTGAGGATAATGTGCACCTTTCATGCATTGTTGATATGGCCGAGGACCTAGAGGCATCCTTTAATTAATGAAGCACAACTGCTCTGACCCACCTTCTACCCCTCCTTGGTATACATCCTTTAGGCCTGGAAGAGAGGGACATTTTTCTATTACATGATTCTCTTCACAGAGTAAGCAAATTCTTATGATATTTAGTGGTAACTTATTCCTAGGATGTCTCTTATTACATCCAGGGAAAAAGATAACTAGTTCCCTTTTTTCTGCATCTTGTCTCCTTTTGATTTGCATAATATCCATTTGCAGGGAAAAGGTATGAAACATTTCTCTCTTAAAATCTTCCAACATACTTCCTATCTCATGCTTGATGTTTGTTGTAGAAGGAGAGCAATTGACCAAGCTTTTGCTATACCTACCCTTTTTCCTAACAACCCTAGAGTGATTACTGAATACAATTTTGATGTCATAATAAGGGAATTAATAGATATCTCCACACAACATGTTGAGGGTTTCCATTACATCCTCCTTGGTCCCTTAGAGAAGAACTTGCTTGAGTGAGTTAGGATTAAGGGTACAATTCTCCCTCCTATAATTGAGTTGAAATATTTCGTCATAGTCATCCAAAGATTCATTAGGTTCGAGGTCCATCCTAAAGATTTCCTCATTTTTTTGTTTGGACCTACAGTAATCCTTGTATTTGTCATTGAAGTCTTGTTGCTTTTGGGCCCAAGTAGTGATGTTTCTTCTAGGTAAACTCATAAACCAACACAAGGTTACATCTTTGAAGGTAGAAGGAAACAACTTCATATTATGTTCATAAAAGGCATAATCATAGGTCCTACAAACAACATCAAACTCAAACATGAAGGTGTCAATATCTTCAGAGGTTAATCCATGGAAATGTGGAATGACAACAAGGCTTATATTCTACATTTTGGCATCTCCATTGGTTTCTCTAATAGGGAAAATCTCACTGTTCTTGTTTTCAACCATGATTTGAGTAGGTGAGGTAGGTTCTTCTTCCCCTATGGGTTTGTAAAAAAAATTCATGTTGCTCACCTAGAGGGTCTTCTAGCTCCCCTATAGTCAAAGATGGATGTTGACAATCACCAAAGAAGAATGAAGGTTTACTGCTTCAAGGGGTGGAGGTTTTTGGTAATAATTTCCCTTGGTTATCCCTACTCCTATGAGGCATAAAGAGCCAGTTTTTATTTTATTTTTCACTTTTATCAAAACAATAAGAATAATGTAAAGTAGGGAAAACAAAAAACAAAAAAACTCTTACGTAGAAGAAAAACCTACTTAGACACCTCCCCATCAACAACACAAAAAAGTGATGAGCCCTAGTAATATTGCACCAAGGATGTTGTAACTCCCAAGGGATTCTCAACTTAAATTATCAACTCGGAGCTCGTACAAACTTAGAGGTGACAATGTTATATGCACAGTAGGTTAGGTTCTACTCATGTCACCCTCATTCATGAGATCATATCAAGGTGTTCAGATATGACTCCTTTAGCTAACTACAAGGACAAAAACAAGTCACAATTTCGAGAAGATGAACATGATTCTAATATAGAAGTGAAAGTGTCCTACATTCAAGGTAACTGCTGAATTGGAATTGCATGAAAGAAAAACACAGTCTAGTTGTAGAAGTAAACCATGTTATTCTACTTGCATACCTAATCAATGTAGCAACCTACTTACATGAATCATCTATCTATTTGTACTTTATTGAAAATGAGAAATTCAACCTTTAACACAATTATGAAAAGAAAATGTTAATTCTAATTCTATTTGTTGTCTTATGTTTGTAGTGAGAAGAAAATGGAGTTGTAGTGGTATTAGGGTCTTCCATAATAATGAAATCAACACTTGGGGATCATTATTCAACTTCAATATGCTAGGGTCAAAATCAGGACCGAATCTGGTTGAAGGAAAACAATGCTACAGATCTCCTACATGAAATGCTATAGGAGGACTTTTCTTGCTACAGGAGGGGGGTCTGAGGGATTTTTAATGACTGTAATGGTCTCTTGAAGGTGGAAGAAGGTGGATGAAGGTAGAATGTGAGTGAAGGGTTGAGAGCCCCTTGGCCAAGCCTAGTACCCCTCGTAGGTCTATCTTGCACCAAATTTTGTGCCCACAATGTCCTCCATTTACTTTAGCAGAGTGGTCTTGGTGGAAGAGTTTGGAAGCAATTTGAGGTGTCTATAAGGGGATGAAGTGGCATAGGTGGATGTAGAAAGTTGTGCCCACCCCATTAGGTAAACACAATCCCTACAAACCAATCATACACATGCATCAAATGATCACTATTATAGTAAATTAAATTAACATGGAAAATATTAGTTGAATTTTATTAAAATCTACTCCAGCCCACAACACAAATCATAAGTGCCAAACCAATGCTACTAACTCCTAAAGTGTAGAAACTAAACATTCAGAAGGATTACAGTCTCACACTTAGCAACTTATAAGAAATCATAAACAAATATTTTTTGGTTGTTATTGCAGATACTCCAATCACTCTTTGCACAAGAGAGGTGATAGAAAAACCTGCAACTACAAGTTTTATAATATAAAACCTACTAAAACAAGAAAATCATTACAATAACTTGAGTAGGAACAAGGAATAAATACAATAGAGGGACTAAATCCTCTGGGTTGGGCCGAAACCCAAGGGTTTCAGCCCTCCAAAACTACTTCATATGTAGACCAATAGTGCAATTCCCATTAACAAAAACTAAGAGTCACATACATATTAATAAAGATGATAACAATGTCAAGCACTAGGCTCTTAGTAGCTACTCCTAGCTGCAACAAAAATTCAAATCCTAATGAGCCTTTTGGCTGGATTTTTTATACAAAATGTAGCTGAGGGTAGATCCCTTGAAAAGAGGAGTGATTCCCTCCAAAATCTTGAGACTTGTGGATATGGTTTCCTTTGGTCTTCACCTGTACTTGGAGTTCCTCGGCTGCTAGTGAATTCGAGTTTTTGGTGAGGATTTCGTGATTTCAAGATGAGTTGGAGAGTTAATGAGGTGGAAAAGCCTCCTATATTCTCTCTCGTTGTCTCCATCAAGCACCTTCAAAGTACATATCACCAAAAATGCTTCTCTTTCCTGCATATTAATTACATTGGGCCATGCAATATGACTAACACCTTTTAGTCTTCTTACTAAGCATATTATGGCTAAAAATGTGAATTAATGTGAGAAAAGGAGAGTTTTAAGGGTTAGAGGATAGAAAAATGTACCTATTGATGGGCCCCATCAAGTTTCGTAAGAAAGTGATCCTTCCCAAGCTTGAATCAAATAAGTTTGATGGAATGGAGATATTTACACAAGTGCACCAAATAAAACAATAATTTGATTTTCATAATATTAAGGATGATAAGCAAAGGATTCACATAGAAACTTCGAAGTTTAAGATAAAAAATTATCAATGGTATTAATGGATAGTTAAAAGAAAACCTCATTCTTATCATTATACTTGGATTTTATTTATAATGTATTTAGAATCACAATATGGAAAAGTTTGTAAATAAGATTACTTGAGTGAACTGATAAGAACCGAGAAATTTGGTGATATTGAAGATTATAATTCATAATTTTGGATTTTGGTCACAAGGGTGGATAACATAAGTGATGAACATTTGTTGTAATCCTACCTAGGTGGACTAAAAGAAGATATTAAACATGAGATTTTCCTAAAACATTCATAAATTGTTATAGAAGTTAGGCAATTATATCATCATATTCATTTAAAAAAATAAGGCTACACACAAGTTTAACATGGAAGCATACACATGAATCAAATATCATTTGGGGTTCATAAGATAACCCTACGTCAACTCGCTTGAATATCATAGAAGGAAATAGAGGAAAGAAGCTCAAACATACTATGCTTTGGTTGTACCAGCAAATAGTTAAAAGGGCATATTGAATGCCAAGAAAAAAGATTAGTCACCTTGGAAAATAATGATGAAGAGGAAAAATGGGAATCGATAAAAGGAAATGAGGACGAATTTTCCAACTTAAAAGAATAGGAAATAGAGATGGAGTTTGTTCCCAACATTGATTTATATAAGAATGATATATTTGTTCATGCATTTGCAGGTTTATCAGATCGTCAAGCCTTGAATATTGTTTGTTACATTAACAAGAAAAGGGTAATAGTTCTTATTGATTCATGTGGTACCCATAACTTGAGTGATCAAATATTTACAGAGTGCTTCAATTGTTTTATATATCAAGTGACATATTTTTATTTTTTAATTGCCAAGAGAAGATATATTCATCATGTGGGAAAATTCCACAACATTGAATTAAGTATGGGAGAATATAATTTGGACTAACAATGGATTCCATTCCAATTGGAGGTGTATATGTTGTTCAAGGGATTAAATGGTGTAGGAAATTGGGTATAATTTATACAAACTATAATGAATTATTCATAACATTTGAATTGTAAGGAATCTGATATGAGCTCAAAGGCTTAAAATATAGACCTTATCAAGTCATAAACTCTTGTAGAGTGGAAAATATGTTAAAAAAGGGTAGTAAGGCAGTTGTGGTTAAACTGTGCTCTATGGAATTTAAGCAAAAAGATGAAAATATTTCCAACAAATTAAAATGCATCTTCGAAAGGCCTTATAAGTTCTTAAAAAAAATTCCTAAAGGTATACCTACATATAGAGATCATGAACATTAATTTAAATTAATACCTAAGAGTAGTCCTAATAAAAGGCCTTACAAATATCCTCATCAACAAAAAGGGGAGATTGAGAACATGGTATAAGACATGCTAGATTTAGGTATTATTCATCATAGTAGGAATTAATTCTCAACTCCACCATGATGATGAGAAAAATTGATAATTCCTTGAGGACGTGTCATGATCATAGAGATTTTATAAAAATCACTATTAAGGATAAATTCTCTATCCCAAATATTGATGAGCTATTAGATGAGCTTCAAAGAGTATCTCACTATACAAAACTTGATCTTAAATTAGTATACCATCATATAATATTAAGAAAAGAAGACATTCTCAAAATAAATTTTAGAACACATGAAGGGCACGACGAGTTCTTGGTCATCCCTTTTGATTTGACTAATGCTTAACATACTTTTCAAATCTTTACAAACAAAAAAACTCAACCCCATGTAACATTAGGAGTGGAAAGGAGATATACTTTGGTACAAGGGTAGAATATTGTTATCACCTCAATTAAAGTTGAAGATAAAAAAATATTTAAGGGAGTCCCATGCAGAGTTCTAATGACAGGACTTGCAGGGTTCTATTGTCGTTGCGACAACGACCCTCCAAAACTTTTTCCTAAGTCAATTTTGGATCCTATACCAACTATCATTTCAAGCCCCCCTTAGTGTCGTCATTTTATTTTATTTTCCATTTGTGTGTTTTCTCCTAATATCACATCCTCCTAAGTCAATGTTTCCTAAA
Organism: Pinus tabuliformis; assembly: GCA_031772625.1. Classification (NCBI taxonomy): domain Eukaryota; kingdom Viridiplantae; phylum Streptophyta; class Pinopsida; order Pinales; family Pinaceae; genus Pinus; species Pinus tabuliformis. Next base: position 871,195,502 of record CM062817.1, read on the forward strand.
TGTCATCACTTAACCATTAGAAGTGCTTTAGTTATCTAGTCCATGGTTAGGTAAACTCATGACTTATCTCGACTTAAAATTTTTCCTTTATTCCATGCACACACTCAAAAAGAACTCAAAATCACATAAAAAGAAAATAAAAGAAAGAAAACCACTCACAAAGGCAAAATCACACTCCAAGTTGATCAAGACATGTCCTTGAGTTGAGAGCACTCCTTCGAGTTGAAGAAGTGTGCCCTCCTTGAGTGCACTCCTTCATAAAGCATGCATGCCTTGAGTGCACTGCTTCATGCCAAGGACATGCACTCTTCTTGGGTGCATGAATGAGCCTCTTGGTTGTATGTGGGTGCACTCCTAGAAAATAGGAGCCCACTTAACTTCCCTTAATTAATCATTTCACTCGTTGACAAGTGGCAATCATGCATGAATCAGTTTTGCATGTAAAGTCTTTTAAATCAACCCAATTAATCATTCATTTGCATAATTATTGTCATATGAGTTAAGCAAACAGTTGTGGATCAAGAAACTCATCAAATAAATTTACAAGTAATTTTTTCCATGTTGAATCTATTCACTGCATTTCATGATTTCACTATCGTTCTTTCATTTCTTGCTGTCGTTTCTTTTTTTTTTGGTGTGTTTTTTGGTGTTTCTGTTCAATCTTCATTCTAAAAGTGTTAATCTGTTATCGCATGTTGAAACTCTTCACATTTTTCAACCATCCATATTCCATCATGAATGCAACAACATCTATATAAGATGGCATATCCTTCTCCTCATTCTCATCATGAAATATTGTTGTAGAAATTGTGCTGGTGCTTTCAATAGGAAGATTGCACTTCTGGAACTCGAAGCCCGATCAGCTTTGAAAAATGTGCCTAGAATAGTCAAGTTTTCCTCTTACGCACACTTCTTCTTCATGAAGAATTGCACCCTTCCTTGAGTGTGTGAGCACACCATGAAGACTTGAAGAACTTACCTTTGTCCCTTCAGCATGTGACAAGGTGCCATCCTTACCTTTGAGCACATGAGCACACTATGAAGGCCTGAAGGCTCAACAACCCTCTGCTTCATCCCTTCGGAGTGCGGTAATGCACCCTATCTCTCTCCTTGAGCACATGAGTGCATTGTGAAGGCCTGAAGGCCCAACAAACCTCTCCTTCATCCATTTGGAGTGTACCAGTGTGCCCTTGATGGATTTTATCTCTTTCTTGAGAACATGAGTGCACTTCAAAGCTCTGAATGACCCTTGACAGTCCTTCGTGCTTTGAAAGTGCACCCTCCTAGTTTGCATGTCTATTTTCTCACACATGCAAGTGATTATGTGTTTTTGTTCATAGATTTTGATGTCTAGTTATATGTGATGTCTCTTTGTACATGATTTATGATATATTTTTGCATAGTTAGGTTACTTTAAGCTAATCTTGTCATTATGAGTTTGTTTCCACAAACATGTGATTGTGTTGCAAGTATTGTCACCCTCTAATCATTTTTTGGAGCCATGTCTCCCCGTAAAGTGACCTCCAAAGAAGTCTCAGAAGCAAGCACTAATGAACCTATTGAAGTTACCAAGCCAACCATTCCCATTTGAGCAGACACACAACGCTTCATTGATAAGTATACTAAGGTCACATGGAGCAGTATATACAACACATTCATGCAAAAAAGTTTTCCTGAGAACTTTGAGGACTTAGAAGTGTACATCAATCTTAGATTGGATGCTCCTATGATTCATGATTTAAGAATATCTTTCAGAGAAATCACATAGAAAATTTAGAATCATTGTGTTTCAAACCTCTATCTAGGTTCATCATCAGGACAAAGATGAGGAGCAAGATCAATAGATCACTAATTTATAACAGAGATGCAACGGTAAATTTCCAATGATAAAAAAGAAAAATAAATGAAAGTATACTTTAAGGGATAAAAAGTGATTAATTTATTAGTTATTTTCAAATTTATTTTTATTTTTATGACTTTGACAATTTTTATTATTTTACTAAGAATCAAATACCTATTTAAAATTATATTAATAATAAATGACGATGGATTGAAAAATATATATATCTAATAAGAAAGGGAAAAATATAAATAAATAAATAAAACCGCTAACAAAATTCAAAATAAAACCGAAACAAAGAAAAGAAAAGAGATCATAGAACAGAACAAACATACACAGACTAGAGAAGGAAACCAAGGAGGGGAGAAAAACCCAGAATGTTAAGAATAAAGTGATGGGAACCATGAGTTTCTTAACTTCCACCCATCATCCCTATTAAGAGTTTTACTTGCTTTTAAATCTCGATGGATTCTCTTAATTTTCAGTGATGGAAATGATCAACTCTAGCGAGGACCTTAGAATCCTCTAAGAAAATGCAGTGTTTCGACAATTCAACATGTTCCACAAGAGGATAGGAGCGAGTACTACAGTGTCTAAGGTCTATTGCATGCTCTTGAATTCTATAAGAAATGGAACAACCAGTCTCACCAATGTAGGGGGTTTCACAAGAACATGGAATTAAATAAACACCCTTCATTCTTTTGGGATTAATAGGGTCTTTGAAAGATCTTAAAGAGCCCCTGATGGTTATTAAAGGTCTAAATGTGGAGCCAATATTTTGTTTCCTTAGAATCCTAGCAGTCTTGTCACTCGTCCCCTAGATAAAGGGAAGTTGGACACTGGAGGCCACCTCTACTGACTCTTTCTTAGTTATGGGTCCCTCACTAGCTTTTACAAAGGCTCAGAAACCCTGAAAATTATTATAGCCATTCTTTCTGAAAACATTCAATAAATGGGTTTTCTCCTCAACCAAATGGTCTTCATCAAAAACCCTTAAAGCCATAGTAGCTAGAGTGTTGAGAACCACTAGTTTATGGGATGGAGAGTGATGAGATTTTGCATGAAGATATTATTCAGTGTGGGTTTCTTACGAAAAACGTGGTGGGATAAGAAACAACCATATTTCCTAGAGATAAGAACATCAAGGAAGGGTAAGCTTCCATTAACCTCACATTCCATGGTAAATTTAATGGAACTAGATTGAATGTTGATATGCTTGAAAAAGGATATTATTTATTCTTGACCATGGGGCCATAAGTTGAAAGTATTATCAACAAACCATTTCCAAATTTTTGTCTTAAATTGAGACGAAGCTAAAGCTCTTGATTCGAAATCTTCCATAAAAAGGTTAGAAACCACAGGAGAGAGGGAAGAACCCATCACTACCCCACATGTTTTCTGTTGGGTCCCTATAATACTAGTGATTACCCCATTACTATTGTAGTTATACCCCCTATTTATATTGTTGTGCCCCTATTACCCCCATATTGTTATTTCTGTGCCCCATAGAATCCCTCTATTGTTATTTTTGTGGCTTTATATTATTATTGTTAGGTCGGCTGGATTATATTGTGACTCCTTAGACTCCTATATATAGAAAGGAGGTTTTGTCATTTGTATCATCCAAGAATTGTTCATTTATGTAATGTAAAGGAGGTTTCCCCCTCGAAGAGGCTGAATTCTAAGGCGTGGATCTCTCTTTTCTATCTTTTTATGAGCTGGTTTCATAACATTTGGTATCAGAGCTTTGGATTCTAGGGTTTCGCTGCTCCAAACAGGTCATCGTGGCATTTTCGCTATAACTTTTTTTCTATGACGTTTCAGAAGTTGCAAAAAAAACCTATTTGAGAAGAAATCGCGCTAAACCTTGGGTCTAAATTTCAGAGCTTTTTGCGCGATATTTGCGGAGATATGATCTGAGGAAGTTGGTCTTTTTGCAGACTCCTGAATTACATTCAAAACATGTGACCTGGGGAAAATCGTCATAACTTTCTCTCTGGGGATCGGATTGAAGTTTCGTAAGAAGGTATAGAAAGAGGACGGACTGTAGTTTCTTGTGGGGGTTTGTCAGATCCAAAGGTCGAAACAGTGACTCGTGGCACACCGTACAAGTTCGCTCCACTGAACTAGTCTATAATAAAGTCACTGTGGGAGATTTCGCATAACTCTTCCTTGGAGAATCCAATTTGGGTTAGACTGGTGGCATTGGAAAGAGAACACAGAGGGCTACAACAGGTCACAAATTCAGGACTAGATAATCAGAGAGTACATAGATACATCAGAGGCAATATCGAGCTCCTACAAAGTGAAAAAAGGTGTGTAGATTTTCTTAAATTTTTGCTTAAGCTTGGTTTGAAAATTTATTTTGAAGGAATTCAAAGGGCATAGTAGAGCATTATTATCGGTAACTGATGCCCCGAGGAAAGAAAATGCAAACACCTAGTAAGGAACCTGAAAGCTCTGGCATGACTCATGAAGAAGAGGAAGAAATGCTACATGATATATCAAAATTACAAGAACAAGTGCAACAAATGTCACACTCACAAAACCAAATAATGTCGAGGTAAGGAGAATCTATAAAAGCTTGGTCATATCAGGATCCATTATGTGATTGATAACACCAATAGCCTCCTTAATAGGGATGTTAGTGTAAAGATAAATAATACCAAAACTTACCATAAAATAGCTAGGCTCAAATTTCACATCCTTCAACTCATTCACGAAAGAGAAAGAGTTCTTAGCAAAAGAACTAGACTTACCTACTAAAGGTTTAAGCTTCCGAGCTAAATACTTATCAAGGAGATATGTAGACTCACCTATGGCATTGGAAATAGGTCTAAGGGGGCACCTTCCTTATGAATCTTAGGAAGCCCATATATCCTAGGGGTGAGAGGGTTAATTTCTAAAAGCCTATGAATTAATGAGCTCATAGATCGATTAAACTTAATAGTTATGGCAACAACTTTTGAAACCTTTTTAATGGGGTTCTTATTTAGATTTCTATAGCTTCCACTATTGCACAGGGTGATATAACATCTTCTTCCAGTAATCATCTCTATATAAATTCACAACCCCTCCTCCTTTATCTGCTTTAAGGACAACAACATCAGGGTTGTTGTTTAAATATTTTAGGGTTGTTGGATTTCAGTCTTTTCCCTTACTGCAATAGACAAGTTTTCCCTTAGAGTAGATTCCTCTTTCCCTCATCAATAATCAAGCTTCTTTTGAATCCATGGAAGTCTGGCTTGAAAAACCCTAGTGGTCTCTCACCAGCTGAATAGTGACAAAAGGTAGAACCATCACTTTTACTTGTGTATACAACACTGTCACCTCCAAGTTTGTGCGAACCCCCGTTGATAAAGCAAAGTTGGTAGCCCTAGGAGTTGAAGCATTCTTGATGCAATACTAGTGCTCATCAGAAGTTATGAAAAGTGGGTGTAGGGAAAAATAGTTATGTATAAGATACTCAATATGTTCAGTTGAATACTCAATTAGAAATGAAAGTTTGAAGACATTTGTAGCCTATAAATGAACTATAATTATCAAACCTAAAATCTATAATTACACCAAATATTGATTTCCCACCTTGTGAATCATGTAAATATGTTGTGACTGCATAAAAATATACCTCTAAAAGACTATTTTTCATGCCAAAAATTTAAAAAAAGAAGAAGCAAATATATATGATGCAATAATGAATAATGAACTACATGCTTGAATCCTACTGGCTATCGGGTCTAGAAAACTAATTGGGAATGCTTCTTGTTATTAATTAATTCAAGATATCAAAATACAACGATCAATAACAATGGTCTTGAAATGTAACTACTAAACAAATGTTAAAATTGTAAGCACAAATTTTGGCTAATATCCATTACACCAACAAAATATCCAAAAATGCATTCAAACACTTCCAAATCCACCCAAGCACGAGTATCCAAAGATGTAATTGCATGGATACAAGGAAAGCACTCTGTACCTATCAATGATAGCCATGCCCTTGCACAAGTACTTCAACTATAAAAGGGGTGTGAAGACAAGAACCTCAAAGAAAAAAGAACTACAGAATACAAAAATACACTTCATCCCCCCTCTACCTTTATGGAATAGATCTAGGGGAATAACAAACATATACATAGAGAATAGGATTAGAGTGGGGAAAATAAAGATGATAAGCAAAAAAATAACCACAACAAAATATACTAATTTAAACATGTGTTCACATGTACTCAAAGATTAGAGGAAGAAAAATAAACCAACATGATTGATTATGCACATGATAAAATGGCATTAACTTCTTTAGTAAAAAGGAAGAAAATCTAAGCTTCTTTTCTATTGTCCTCTAGAATAAGTCCTTTATGTATGTCATTGGAATTTTGTGTTATACTCTATGCTTACTCTCCAACATTAAAACAAGAATTTCCAAATTTGTTTCTAAATATGTCTAATTTGTTTAAGTTTGGGCCAAACTTAGTCAAATATTATCAGGTTAAGCCAAGATGCAATGAGTTTAATTATGTTTTCCTAAGCTAGTCAACAAGATTGACCTAATATTTTGAAAAGGAAGTTTGATAAGGATAATTTCTATGACATATTTTGACAAATTTTCCCTTTATGTATATCTCGAAGAGAGAATTTTAACTAGCCTCCTCTTACAACAATGTAAACTTTGAAATGAGAATTGATACTGATACCCGTTTCCTAGAGATTGCAAAAAAGTGACCCGATTTTGAAAAGGGGTGATGCAGAACACATGTTTTTTTTAGAGAATAGGTTTTGGCACTATAATTTTATTTATGTACATTGCGTTTTAGAATGGTAGTGATTTTCATGCTGATTTAAAAAAGTGGTAATTCTACATCAGACCCTTTTTTTAAAAGACCTATTTTTTGACTTAAAATTTTCTAATGTATGGAATGTAAATAATTATTTTCTAAATATAATAATTTTTTAAGTGGTCTTCTTCTTCATATTTTCTTGTTTATATTTTAATTTTTTTTGTAGTGAGGGTTTTTATTGTCTTGCATATTTAAAGAAGAAAGTGGATATTTTTGAATTTTCGATATTCTACATATTTATACATCGTTAATTAGTTTTTCAATCCACATGAAATAATTGTATCTAAAAAACAATAATTTTTAACAATTGGCATAAAAATAACCATTTTTAACATAAATATAACTAAAAAACTACACATTTTGATAATTTTTTGTAATTTTTTTTGCTAGAAATGACATGTCAAAATCACAATTTTTATAGGAATTTTTAACTAAGAATGGTTAAATAATAGTTTTTTTTTTTATGAATTTCATGTCAAAAAAATAATAATAATCACTATTTTTTTCAAAAAATAATGATTAACATAAAAATTAGTGCGAAAATCACATAATACAAATATTGAACGCATAACAACCTTTATTGAGTGCATATTCTTCTCATAAAATGTCAAAGTCAAAACATTACAAGTATAACTAATTAATAGTTACAAAAAATGAGCTTGATTTCTAAGCATAACTTAAATTTAATCAACAATTTCATGTAATCCAAACTCTTCGTCCTCTAGAGTTTCATCATTGTCTTCTTCCACAATATTTTCTGCTTCATTTTGCTCATTTTCCTCTTCTAATGGATCTTTGATGTCTATGAATCTCCCAATGTATGCCTTTCCAACCATTCCGTGTAATGGTGGTTGGGGTTACTCTGCCTTTTTTTCCACACGTGATTTACTAAAGTCCCATTTCTTCAACCCAATTTCTTGCATTGCATCTGGAAGAAATTGAAGAGCATTAATTCTTTACTAAATGAGATTGCACTATATTGGATCTTTTTCAATGGCAATGCAATTTCTTCCTTTTTGAAGGAAACATGCTAGTGTTATACCTAATTATCAAGCATAAAAGAAATAATGAAGTAAATTATTACAATGACATATAAATTAAGAAATAACATATTGAAATTCAATTCCATATAATAAAACTTACCTAAGCTAGAAAACAAATCCAGAACCCAATCTCTTTCATTTGAACATATGTCTATAAGATAGTTAATCAATAACTGTGGTTTTTGATAAATGTTAACTATCTCTCCTTTTGCCTTTTGTCTTCATATGTTAGTTTTCTCACAACAACATCATAAGTCAGTATTTGGCTATGTAAATTTATGGTATGTTCTATGCTTAGAGAAACTTACTTTTCTTTCTTATTATTATTCATAGATTAGCAATCACATGTGCATAAATAAAGTGCAGATAGAACATTAAACGATCAATAGAAAACAAGCCAAGACAAGAGACACAAGATGTGGCGGCTAGCTAGGGACAAACCCCACAATGTGTGGGGAAACCCTTTGATCAAATATTCTTTTATATTCAATAATTTAGCAGAGAGAAATAGTACAATAAATTTGATTTATATCAGCAGTAGCAAACCCTAGATCAACAACATTAGCATTAGTGGCTTCATCATAAAATTAGGGCAGTCGATATCTCACAAACTGATCTTCGGATTGGATTGATTCCACCACCAAAAGTTGCATCCTCTAGAGGAGGTCGATATGAACATAAAACACAGTTCAGAAGAGAAGGTTTGATGTTCCACGCTAGTCAATGTTTGGATATGTAGTTGTAGCTTTAGTTTCAACAACTTCCTTCAAACTAGGGCAGTCGATATCTCGTAAACCGACTGTCAGATCGACTTGATTCCACCACCAAAAGTTGTGTCCTTCAGAGGAGGTCCAGATGAACCTACAACACAGTTCAGAAGAAGAGGTTTGATGGTTCACGCTGGTCAAAGTTTGGATCTGCAGTTGCAGCTTCAGTTTCAGCAGCTTCCTTCACCATATGTGAGAGAGAGACTCTTTTCTATGCAATAGAGAAGACCCTCTTTTCTGCGCAGGAGAGAGAGAGAGAGATAGAGAGATGTGATGAGATAAGTGAGTGCAAATGAGGAAAATTCCTCATGTATATATACACAATGTTGATGTTTGAATAGATGTGATTGTTGGGCTTCTGAGCCTACATGAGTTGTAGGTCGGCTTGATCATTATTCCATAATCAAAATAACTTCATATCTCCATAAATACTTATCGGAATTGGATGATATTTAGATCAATCCTACACCTCTCGGTGAGAGGAATCTAATAAAAATATTATCAACCATGAATAAGATGACCAACATGGAGTTTGGCCCTAATTTCCAATTTAACACTCCCTCTCAACTAGGGAGAACTCCATCTGCAATATGTCTGTCAGTTGCTACTATCCATCCATCAAATGCACTGTCCTGTATAGCTTGACCCCTGCTCTGCTCTACTCTATCCTACATGCTCTGCTCTATTCTGCCTATTCTACTCTAATTTGTTCTGCCCTGTTCTGATCTGCTTTGCTCTACTCTTGTTCTGTTCTGCTCTGCTTTTGTCCTAATTATGAAGAGGAAGAAATGATCGAGGATGTATCATACTAACTCAAAGTTAGCCTCAGAGTATGTACCAATGGTCCCAGACCAGTCTCAACTAACCCGAAGTCAACGTCATAGTGGGTACAACTCCTACCACTGGTCCTAAACCAGTATCATCCTCCACTGACTCAAAGTCAGTCTCAGAGTGCATACCACTGGTCCCAAACCAGTCTCAACCGACCCGAAGTCAGCGTCATAGTAGGTACCACTCCTACTATTGGTCCTAGACTAGTATTGTAGTCTCGGAGAGTGTACCACTGGTCCCATACCAGTCTCAACCAACCCGCAGTCAGCATCATAGTAGGTACCACTCCTACCACTGGTCCCATACTAGTATCGCAGTCTCAGAGAGTGTACCACTGGTCCCAAACCAATCTCAACCGACTCGAAGTCAGCATCATAGTATGTACCACTCTCACTGGTCCTAGAACAATATTGCACTGACATGAGGTCAGTTTCAGAGTATGTACCATTGGTCCCAGACCAGTCTCAACCAACCCGAAGTCAGCGTCATAGTGGGTACAACTCCTACCACTAGTCCCAGACCAATATCATTCATCCCAGATCAATGAAGGTCATCCTAGCGTAGGGAGTATGATAGATACAACGATGCATCCATCGATACTACTATGGTCCCTAACTTCATTTCCCTACTCATTGATTAGATGAGAGGTACTTCCCATGAGTCCCAGACTGCATGGGTAGGATGCCTTGACAAGAGAACTTAATCAATCTTGTCCTCATAAGAGAACTAATCATCCTGCTACATAATCACCATGCAGAACACATCATCCATGCCTCACAACAGAACTAATCATCCTACTACATAATCGTCATGGAGAACACATCATCCAGACGTCACAAGAGAACCAATCATCCTGCTACATAATCATCATGGGGTGTACATGTATACCATCAAGGGATAGTGAATCATCCTGTGGTCATATGTTTCTCCAAGAAGTACCCCGCACCCCCTGGAGCTCCCAGAGCTCAATGCATCATACAGGACCCTCATCGGAGAGTCTTTGAACAACACCAATTTGTTCTCGGAAAGTCAATAATTTTACTTTCCCTAGGGGCTTTGTCAGAATGTCAACGACCTATTCATCTATACTGATATGTTGGAGCCTGATAACTCCTCGTTGCACCATATCTCGAATATAGTGGTACTTGATATCGATATGCTTGGAGCGATCATGAAATACAGGATTCTCTGAAAAATGAATCCCACCCTAGTTGTCACATAGGATCACGGTGGTATCCAATGTAAATCCCAACAGCTCACTGAAAAGCTTTTGCAACTAGACTACCTCACAGGAGGCCATGCTAGCAGCAATATGCTCTGCTTCGGCGATGCTCAAAGCCACCGACTTCTACCTCTTGTTCATCCAGGATATCAAAGCAGATACCAGGGAGAAGCAGCACCTGGAAGTGCTCTTATGGTCCTCCACATTGCCGGCCCAATCAGCATCAGTGTATCCAAGTAGTCTCACATCTCTAGCAGTGTATCTTAACCCATAAGTGATTGTGCCACAAAGATATCTGAATGGATTCTTGGCATCAATCCATTGTATGTGGTGAGGTTCAACCATATGTTGACTCAATGTGTTGAATGCGAAGCATATACCTGGATGGGAGTCAGGTCCAGTAGCACTACCGCTTAACTTCTTGAAGTCAAGCTCCATCGGGGTAGCTACAGGCTTGTAGTCTACCATGCCAAATCTTTCCAATATCTTCACCACATATTTTCCTTGAGATAGGAAAACTTCCCTTGTCTTCTACCACACTTCAAGTCCTTGGTCCTTCATTTCAAATTCAGAAGCCAACTCCCTCTTACATTTGTGAATGAGAGGGTCTACACTTGTTAGAAAGAGGTCATCCACATACAGCACCAGTATGAGAGGTTTTTCATCTTCAACCTTAAAATAAAGGTTAGGATCGGCTTCACTCCTAGTGAATCCCAACTTCATCAAGTAGCTATCGATCCTCTCATACCATGCTCAAGGTGGTTGCATCAGCCCATAGAGATCTTTCTTCAACCTGCATACATGATATTTTCAATCATAAATCTCAAATACTTTAGGTTGCTCCATGTAGACCTCTTCTTTGATTGAACCATGCAAGAAGGTGGTCTTGACATCCATCTGATTTAGGTTCCATCCTTGTGAAGTTGCAAGGGCTATGATCGAGCGGATGGTCGTATATCTGGCAAAAGGTGCAAATATCACATCATAGTCTATACCTTCCTTCTGGGAGAAACCACAAGCAACAAAACGAGCCTTATACTTATCCGTACTTCTATATGCTACATGATTTATCTAGTAAATCCATTTAGAAGTGACAATTGTCTTGTCTTGGGGTCTGGGAACTACTTCCCAGACATCATTCTCCATAATAGACTCATATTCTTTGGTCATAGCATCCTTCCATACTTGATGCTTGACAGCATCTGAGAATGATGAAGGCTCATTTTGTATGATCGTGCTCATGATGGTCAGGTATCCATAATACCTGTTAGGTTACTTACTTTCACGGAAGGTTCCTCGGAGTGCAACATGTCCTTCAGCATCATCAAGTATCCCCCTAAGCCATGAAGGCCTCTACTTTTGGGTCCCTATAATACTAGTGATTACCCCATTACTATTGTATTTGCATCCCTTATTAATATTTTTGTGCCCCTATTATCCCCATATTTTTATTACTATGCCCCATAGAATCCCTCTATTGTTATTTTTGTGGCTTTATATTATTATTGTTAGGTCGGCTGGGTTATATTGTGACTCCTTAGACTCCTATATATAGAAAGGAGGTTTTGTCATTTGAATCATCCAAGAATTGTTCATTTATGTAATGTAAAGGAGGTTTCCCCCTCGAAGAGGCTGAATTCTAAGGCGTTGATCTATCTTTTCTATCTTTTCTTGAGTTGGTTTCATAACATTCGGTATCAGAGCTTTGGATTCTAGGGTTTCACTGCTCCAAATAGGTCATCGTGGCATTTTCACTATAAATTTTTTTCTGCGATGTTTCAGAAGCTAAAAAAAAAAAATGCATTTGAGAAGAATTGTGCTGAATCTCGGGTCCGAATTTCAGATCTTTTCGCGCTATATTTGCGGATATGATCTGAGGAAGTTGGTCTTTTTGCAGACTCCTGAATTACATTCCAAACAGGTGACCTGGGGAAAATTGTCATAACTTTCTCTCTGAGCATCAGATTGAAATTTCGTAAGAAGGTACAGAAAGAGGACAGACTGTAGTTTCTTGTATATGTTATTTAGAGCCAAAGGTTGAAACAGTGACTCATGGCACGTCGTACAAGTTCGCTCTACTGAACTAGTATATAATCCGGTCATTGTGGGAGATTTTGCATAACTCTTCCTTGGAGAATCCAAATTGGATCAGACTGGTGGCATTGGAAAGAGGACATAGAGGGCTACTGTAGATCACAATTTTAGAACTGGATGATCTGAAAGTACAAAGATACATCAGAGGCAATATCGAGCTCCTACAAAGTGAAAAAAGGTGTGTAGATTCTTTTAAATTTTTGCTTAAGATTGGTTTGAAAATTTATTTTGAAGGAATTCAAAGGGCATAGTAGAGCATTATTATTGGTAACTGATGCTTCGAGGAAAGAAGATGCAAACACCTAGTAAGCAACTTGAAAGCTCTAGCATGGCCCATGAAGAAGCGGAAGAAATACTACATGATATATCAAAATTACAAGAACAAGTGCAACAAATGTCACTCTCACAAAAGCTAACAGAAGCTAAGATAAATGTCGTGGAATCTAAGATAAAGGGTGTGGAAGATAAGATGGAGGATTTGAAGATAGATTTGAAGACATATTTGAAGAGAGACATGGAAGATTTGAAGACAGACATGGCAGATTTGAAGAGATATTTGACAAATTTTCTACAAGAAATACTTACTAATGGTGAAAAGGTAGTAAAGGAAAATCATGATGCGAGCAAAAGAAATGTTAATCATGATTTCATATACTCTAATGTGGGATCAAAGACCCACCATATTCCAAAAATCGATATGAGGAAGTTTGATGGCAAGGATCCCGCAACATGGATATTACATATGGAGCAATTTTTCGATCTCAATAATGTGCAAAACACACAAAAGGTACGTATTGCAACTTTATATTTGGAACCAAATCAGTTTGTATGGCATCAATGGCTTTTCTCTCGTAAACAAATTATCACTTGGGAAATTTTTACATAAGAATTGACAGCACGTTATGAGGATACAAAAAGCAACACTTTTTTTAGCCAATTGATAAGTCTCAAACAAAAGGGTTCAATAATGGAGCACATTGAGGAGTTCCAAAAATTGAACATAAGGGTAAAAAATATTCTAGAGGAGCATAGGATTGATGTGTTCATAGGGACTTTAAAGGATAATATCCAACATGATGTTCGCCTTTGGGAACCTAATTCATTAGAGAAGGCATTCAGGTTAGCAAGAAAAATGGAAAGCAAAATTATGGCAACTAGGAAGCATAACACTCACAACTATAAAGATGGAAGTGTTGTTGCCCCTAGTCTTCCACAACCTATAAGGTTGACACCACAACTATTGGAAGAAAAAATAGCAAAAGGGCTTTGTTACAGTTGTGATAGCAAATACACTAAAGGTCATAAGTGTGCTGAGAAGAAATTATTCTACATAGATTGCGCAGAGGAAGAATAAAAGGAGCAAGAAAGGTCAAAAGAAGAGGATATACTCCAGGAACAAAGCCTAGATAAAGAAGAAATGAATCTGAGAGCTTGAAAAGTTTCGTCGTCGCCCATTTGCAGTCTATCTGACAAATATTATTAGAGATGTATATAAGTATTTAATAGCCATGTGTTGGTAGTTGCATGGGCACAAAAACACTAAGGCGTTTGAGGAAAATTAGATATATATGCTCCATATTATGGTGACCCATGGTAAAGCTTTCAATTGTGTAGATATATTGTCATTAAAATAGCAGCGTCATGTGGGGTAGGAAAAAACGTCTTTGAGGGCGAACTAGGCACCAGAATTCTACATTTCTTCATTTCTTTTAGATGGATTCTACGCACAATATACTTTCCCAACACTATAATGGAACTGAACCCCTGAGAACAAGTTTCCAATTTATTTCCATTACAGATTGTTATCAGAATCAAGATTCAAAGGACCATATGATAAATTGATTGAGCACTTCTTTGCAGATATCTTCCAAATGATATTCAAGATTGATCCTCCTTACATGAACATTTAGGTGGAGGAGTCACTCTGAGATATCATGGATTAGTTTGCAGCTCCTGAGGGTACATACATCAAATATTTTGGTTATCATATATCCCCTCATACCTTATCACATTATGTGACTAATAGGGTGGTCATGTAGGAAGTAGAAAAGAAACTAGACAAGGGATTATTAGGAGTTCTTCACATGAGGAAGAAATCCCCTTGGCCCACCTTCCCATTGAGGATTGGATTGTGTGAGTTAAAGAGCCACAAGGAGAAAACAACATAAATACAAGAGATGGATCACCTACTTATCACGACTAACTACTTTCATGGATACGATCCAAGGAGAGTGTTTAGGCAACATTGTGAAAGGATCGATTTCAATATGAGGTACTCATCAATGTCCAAAACATAAGGTGAGAAGGTGAAGAACTCGTACAATGCAAACATGAAGGCACATCCAAGGATGGAGACTAGTTCTTCCCCTGATCCACCAACTCAATACTTGTAGGTGCAGGAGACAGAATAGATAACCCCCCAAGTAAGGAAAGTAGCTCCTAAGAAGAGGATCATATATGATTCAATAGGAGAGAGAATAAGGAAATGGAAATTTGATCCTTTGAATACAGGATCTATTTAAGTAGAGCGGGAGAGGAGAGAAGAAGAAGAAGAGAGGAGAAGAATATAGGAGGAACAACAGAGGTAGTCCAATGAGCAAGAAGCAACACAAAGACTAGAAGAAGATCAACTGACTTAGGATATAGAAGAGGAAGAGTAAGATGAAGAGGATACCAACCAACCCATGGATGATGAGACAAAAATTCCTTAGGGACCTCCCCTCACAGGTGGTCATCTTCCATTCGAAGAAATGGGAATCACACCTCCACTTGAATACAGATTCAAGGATGTGTCCAGTGTAACATTCGATCAACTTAAGAAGAGGATCGTTTAGTAGAGGCATAGATTCTTCCCGAATGATACTCAAAACTTTTTCTTGGTTGCTACAGAGAATGTGATAACTTCCAACACCATAAGGAATCCCAGAGTGATTATGGTGGAAAATGATATGTTTTCAATAGTGGCACGGGATAATTTTGAGTGCTTGTTAAATGAGAATTTCGGACTGAGAAGAGAACTTGTTGTAGTAAAGCAACAAGCGAAACATGTTCCGACAGAAAGTCAATGATTGTCATAAAAAATCTTCAACATCGCAGAATGGCAGTCATCCATGCAGGAAGAATTGGGGCCAATGGAGGACACCATGACCCTATTGTATGATGAGATGATTCTTCTACAACAAGTGGTGGCTCCTCTTCTTGGCATTCAGAAGAAAGAATAGGAAATAGTGAAAATATTGAAAGTAGAAAATAGAGAAGTTGATCATCTTCAAGAGTGGGCTACCAAGTATTCAGATTCTCTGCAACATTTGGAGAGGAAAGAAAGGAATGTTGCTGAGATAGACAGATTTTAGTTGATACTCCACCATCAAAACTACATGCGTCTTGGAGAATAGTCGACTAGTATTTTCGTTGCATATAATCTATTGCATAATGGTTTTGAGTCTCTAACACATAAACATGAGATGCCTTCGATAGGGACACTTGAACAAATCAAAGGTAGAGAAGTCATCTTCCAGGAGATTAGGAAATACATTAAGCAGATCAAGCTGGAAATAAAATAGGAAGGCTTGGAAGTTACCAAAGACATTACTCTATAGTACACAATCGCACCGATTAAAGCTCATATGAGACTTTCATGGATGTGTAATAGTGTACAATCAAACTGCAAGAACATATTGATGGAGGCATTGGAGGCCAAGATGCGCTACATAGGGGACTTTCCAATTTGGGTCAAATCCATCTCAACAGAATTCAGAGCATGGCACACTTACATTACAAATGATCTCCATGAAGAAGAAAATGACTTATCAATTTGATGAGCCTTTGTTCCATTATCAATTTTGTCTTATGTAGCCACTATCTCATGTGTAATTTGTCTTATGTAATGAATGGTATGTAATGAAGTCCATGTGACACACATGGGACGTGAATAGCCACATTTGGAATGTAATAAGTCATGTATAGAATATGAACATTCATAGAAGTTGAAGAGTCATGAGGAAGCTCAAAGGGCATTGTTATTTGTTACAAATAGCTCCTCATAACTCAAGCGAAAGACTTGGATTCTATATTTCTTACCTTGGATTCTCTTGTAAGACATAAGAGATAGATCATTCTTTGGAGAAGCAAGTTGTGGCTTCATGTTCCACTATTTGATATAGTGTTTCATCTATGTAATAGTGTACATGGTATCTTTCATTCTGAATCATAATCTCAATGAGCTAATACTTCTTCATACATGTATCATAGATATAGTAGGACTAATATTGTTATGTTTATGGTGTATGTTGCTTTAATCACATACTAACTTAATGAACTAATTCGTTACTTAGATATGGTTATTATTAAATGAGAATTGTTATGCTTTAATGATTTTTGTTTATTATGTGGAATAATTTGCAGGTAATCAACAAGTCTTTATCTTCCCTCTCAGGTCCCCATTTAGGATAGTTCTATTATTTTTCTAATTGGTGGCTCGTTTTCCATAGCATCCATGCAAGTCTCCCTCGTACACCTTGCATTAGGTGTCTCACAAAGATCACAGTCTTGCTGCCTCAAAGAGGTGTTGTGTTATCTTGTGTTCTATCATAACCAAGTCATATCTTTAAAAACCTTTCCAACGGTGGCCAGATGGTATGGCCGGATGGGACTCTTACACCAAACAATGTGAGGTCTAATTAGGACTTTACATCGAGTAGATCCCATTACAATGTTGGTGGCATCTAGCATCGTCAACATTTTTGGCACTAGAAGGAGGGCTAGATGACAAGCTGATCCTATGAAGTCTATTTGATTCTCTTACCTCTAATGGCTTCATCCCATATCATAATCCCAAGGTGTTTTTCCAAGCTTTATATATTTCAATCCCAACATATTTTTTACGTAACTTGTCACATTTTAAATTCAATGGAAAGGGTACAATAACCATCCTTGATTATGTAATTGAATTCATTCAATTTTTTTTTTCAAGTGGTGTTTATTCTGAAGACATCCTTGTGTAGTTGTTTACCCTTACATTGGATGGTCATGTGAAGCAATGGTTCTATTCTCTACCCATTGCTTCTATTTCATCTTTCAAGAAATTGGTTGATGAACTTCATCGTGTCTTCGACAAATATGAATATCAAGATGTTCTCAATGAAATTGATTAGCTTAGAATGAAATCAAATGAATCTCTCTAGAATTTTGTTGACCGATTCCTCCATCTTTGTTATGAATTCCCGATAAGGATGTGGACTAGCAGTTCTTGGATGAAAATATCCATTTCTTAGTCTAGATGTCAAGAAAATATTTTGAATTTGTTTCATTATTTCCTCCCAATAAAAAATAATTACAACATCCTAAGGAAGAACCAGAAATGCATTTTGTTCCATGTCCCCCCTCCTTTTGATGTTTTGTTTTTCAAACCTCAATCGATCATTAAACTGGAAAATTAATTTTCTGATGAAGAATCGATTTTTATTTCACATCTTTCCCTTGATGGTGATTCATTTGATATTATCAATCAACCATCCTCGAATCTTGATATCTCACCAGTCAACCCCTCACCCTTTAATCAAGTCAAACCTGTAGACAACCATGACCCTGATAATTTCCTTTTCTCTGAATTATACGATAATGATTGTTCAAGTACTATGGATGAATATTTTTTCCTACATGAAGATTTAGATTTGTAGGAATTTCAAATGGAGTCTAATGCGATTATCAAATATTTTCTTTCAGGTATACCATCTTTTGATCAAGAAAATGGCACGCTTATCATTGAATATTTTTGTATTAATCTAAAAAATATATCTTATTTTGAATCTTATGATTGAAATAATGATTCTTACTTTGATAAAAAGTTGACCGTGTTTTCCTTAAATTCAAAGATAAGTCTGGTGAGTAGGACACTTAAGCCTACGCTCATGGTTATGTTAAGTTCCTTTCACCACGACAGTGTTTGTGATTTCGGTCAGTTCATGTTTCTTTTGTAGAATTTCGTCATTAATTTCATCATGTGGGACGTTGAATCTCTCTTTAAGGATGCTTATTTTCTTCACGTAAAATTCTTCAACCCTCAGGGAACAAAATTTAATATGACTATTGAACTTCCACTGCTATATCCCACCTCAATAAAATCTGTAATTTGTGATGTGGAAATAGAGAAGGACCTTAATGAATCTTTTACAACATCCATCAAACAATGTCACTCCCACAATTAATAGGGATTGTGGTCATCGTGTTAATATTTCTTATGACATGGATCTATCTTTGTTTATTTTTTCCTTTCAATTTTTTCCTAAAGGTTGTTTCCATGATTATATTGCATACTTTTTAGAAGAACCTTACCATTCTAGACCCATGTCTCGTGGCCTATAGTTTCATGTGCTCCATTGAGTCTTGTATGGCCATAAGCCTAGTGATTATTGTTGTTGTGGAGTCTTTCATTTGGTAGAGCAGTTAAGTGTGATACATTGATGTGATTTCACTTCCTATTTTTACATTTCAGTTCATATGTTTGCACAGTTTCTCCTTTTCACTTCACTGTGCTTTATTCGATTTTTATACCAATCAAATCTTTTGATACAAACATCGGTAGAAACTTCTATGGCTACATTGGAAATTCCACTTTACACGACCCAACCCTCTATTGTTTAGTTTAGGATAGAATAGGTTTCATGTAGTTAGATGCACTTCATTCTTGTTATGTGTTTTCATATTTCATGTTTTGATTCTTTTGATTTTAGTTGTTCTTTAATAAAGTTGATTTTAATCTTCCAAATGATGTAGCTAATATTTTGCGAAAGGAAAGTTGTATTAACATGCAACCCTTGGATTATTTGTTACCCTCTTCCTTGATTTGGTTTATCACTTTCAATTTGATGGTTTTTTGATGGAAAATATGATCCTTCAGTCAAGAAGTTGTAATCAAACCATGAAGCCTGCATCTATTTAGGATTATTATTCTTTCACTCGATCCTATTTATATATAATGCGTTCTTGCTTATATATTTTTGTAGAGTAATATAAGGGGAAAATTTTTAGTGAACAAAGCATGAGAGGTCTAAAACATGTCTCCAAAGGAGAAACCTCCTCTACTCTCAATAAGTCTGGATACCTCATCCTCTCGTTGAAATTTAATATGTACCTATGCACAATTCTATGAAAAAGAATGAAAAGTAAAAGGGTTAAAGAAGAGAAAGGCTTCTTGCGCAGGGAGGTGAAGAAAGAGAATTTGCCGAGGTATTTTCCAGGCTCACTGGCAGGGAAGAAACATTTATGTTCCTGGAGTAACTCCATCGGTGTACTATCAAGGCCGACTGGAAATGGAGCAATGCCAGAGATCTAAAACTTATAATCTGATTGTTTTAATTTTTCACACTATATTTCCCTTACTTACATCGATAAGATGATGATTTGGCTTGCTTTATGATTTGTTACACCGAGTAATGGAATAGGGAAGAATACATATTTAATTAGGTAAGAATAGGGAGCTAAGATAACCCACTGATTGAATCAATGCTTCCTGGATAATTAAGACTTTCCACCTAAATGAAAACATTTTAGAGAAGTTGGGGTTCTCCGAGTGTGTTGCCAAGTGTTGTTGTTGCGAGAATGACCCTCCAAAAGTTTTTCCTAACTCAATTTTGGAGCCTACACCAAATGTCATCTCAAGCCACTTAGTGTTGTCATGTTTTTTTTATTTTCTATCTGTGTGTTTCCTCCTAGTGTTGCATCCTCCTAAGTCAATGTTTCCATAGTGTCATCACTTAACCATTAGAAGCACTTGAGTTATCTATTCACTGGTTAGGTGAAATCATGACTTATTAGAAACTTTCCTTTCCACCATGCAGACACTCAAAGCACTCAAATGCATAGAAAAAGAAAACAAAACCAAGAAAATTACTCACAAAGGAAAAAGTGCACTCCAAGTTGATGAATACATGTGCATGAGTTGAGAACACTCCTTTGGGTTGAAGAAGTGTGCCCTTCTTGAGTGCACTCCTTCATGCTGAGTAAGTAGGCCCACCTTGAGTGCACTCCTTTGTGTCAAAGACATGTGCTCTTCGTGGGTGCATGCATGAGCCTCTTAGTTGCATGTGGGTGCACTCCTAGAAAAGAGGAGTCCAATTAACTTCCCTTAACTAATCCTTTCACTCGTCGAAAAGTGGATATCATGCATGAATCCATTTTTCATGTAAAATATTTTAAATCAATTCAGTTGATCATTCATTTGCATAATCATTCTCATCTAAGTTGAGTGCACAACTATGGATAAGGAAAATCTTCATCAACCAACTTTAAAAGTAAGTTTTACATGTCAAATCTATTCATTTCCTTTCATGATTTCACTATCACTCTTGCTTTTCGTGTTGGCATTTCTTTGGTTTTCAGTGTTTTTACTGGCACTTTTGTACAATCTTCATTTTGCAAATGTTAACCTATTGACGCATGTTAAACCTATTCACATTCTTCAACCTTCCATATTCCACCGTGAATGAAACAACATATATATAAGCTTATTGATCCTTCTTCCCCTAATTCTTATCATGAAATCTTTTTGTAGAAATTTTTCCTGAGCTTTCAGCAAGAAGAACGCACTTTTGGGACTCGAAGCTCGATCAACCTTGAAAACTGCACCCAAAATAGTCAACTTTTTCCTCTTGAGGGCACTTCTTCATCACGAAGAACTGCACCCTTCCTTGAGTGCATTAGTGTACCATGAAGACTTGAAGCACTTCCCTTCATCCCATCGACATTCGCCAGTGCACCCTCCTTTCATTTGAGCACATGAGCACACTTTTAAGGCTTGAAGGCTCAACAACCCTCTCCTTCATCCCTTAGTAGTGCACCAGTGCACCCTCTCTCTCTGTCCTTGACTGCATGAGCGCATTATGAAGGCATAAAGGACCAAATCTCCTCTCCTTCATCCCTTCAGAGTGTACCAATGTACCCTTGATGACATTTTCCTCTTTCTTGAGAGCATGAGCGAACTCCAAATCTTTGAATGACCCTTGACATTCCTTTGTGATTTGAAAGTGCACCCTCCTAGATTTCATGTCTATTTTCTCATGTATGCAAGTGATTATGTGTTGTTGTTGATATATTTTCATGTCCACTTACATGTGATGGATATTTGTACATGATTTATGAGATATTGTTGCATAGTTAGGTTTCTCTAAGCTAATCATTTCATTATGAGTGTGCTGCCATAAACAAGTGTTTGTGTTGCAAGTATTGTCACCCTCTCATCATTAGTTGGAGTCATTCCTCCCTATAAAGTGACCTCCAAATAAGTCTCAGAAGCAAACACTGAGTAATATGTTGAAGTTACCAAGCCAACAATTCCCATTATGTAGACATACATTGCTTCATCAATCAGTCTAGTGAGGTCTCATGGAGTGGTATATGCAACAAATTTAGGAAGAAAAAATTTGTTAAGAACTTGGTGGATTTAGAAGCGTACATCAATATCAAGAAGTCTAGAATACATAGAATTTTATGTAGATTCTTGGTCATTTTATGTGCAAATGTAATTGAGTAGATCATCACACACATGGATGACTCTCATTTGGTGCTTCATGGTGACAGTGGAAATCAGTTCACCATTTATTTTGGAGAATACATGCAAAAAAAATACAAGATTCTTAGGCCCACAAAATATGCAAATGAGATGGGGTGACCTCGACACAAGTGACATTATCAAATCATGGTGCCCAGAGCCTGTTAAGTTTCACCATCACCCTTCTGTAGCCTATTAGACAAAGATTCTTAGAGATGTATATTAGTATATGATAGCCATGTGTTTTCAGTTGCAATGGTGTAAGAATGTTGAGGTGTTTGAGGAGAATTGGATATATATGCTCCATATTTACTAAAAATGCAAGTAATAAAATCTTAATTTGACTTTGCCTTAGTCAAACTAGAGAAAATTTGAATTTCTATTTCAGTAGAATTGTTGGAGGTAGTTAACTTAGGTGACATGGCACTTGTCACTTAGTTAACTTAGTCAATTCAAGTTGGGGAAGATTGAGTTCAATTCAGTATGTTTGATTTCTAATTTGTAGCAATCTATTTCAGTTAATTTTAGTTATCACTACAAGAAAAGATATTGGTCAGGGTAGAGAAATGTCACCATAAGCTCATTGGTGATGGTCAAAAGAGCCTCCATCACAAAAAACTGAACGCCACCAAAGGTGGCATCGCCAAAAGTATAGGTGTTATGGTGGCATTCAAATTCGATCACTAGTAATTATTTATAATGATGGATAGTGACCATCACCATTTCATATGGACAATGGTGACGAACCTTAGCTTGTTTCACCAAAAAATTGAATGTCACGAAAGGTGGCATCACCAAAAGTATAGGTGTTGTGGTGAAATTTAATTTTCGTCACAAATAATAGTTATAATGATGCATAGTGACCATCACCATTTCATATGAACAACAACGATTTATTGTGATTGACCTTTCATGGTCATCACTGTTAATGTATATATATGGTGATGTTCATTGAACGTCACCATTTCATATGAATATCAACGATTTATGGTGATGGACCTTTCAAGGTTGTCACTATTGATGCATATATATATGGTAGCATTCATTGACCATTACCATTTCATATTTTAGTGAGTCAAAAATTGTCACCATAAGCTCATTGGTGATGGCCAAAAGAGCCTTTGTCACCAAAAATTGATTGTTTCTATTCCATATGAATATCAGGGCACAAAGGAATCGAACCACCAACCTCCTGCTTGTAAAGAAGATTCTCTTCCATTGAGATAGAACCCTTTAAGGAGTTAGACTTAAAAAAATTAGACCTTGAAACTTTATAAATCGTAAATTCTACAACTTTCAATAAATTATAAAACTTTGGTCTTGGAAAATCTTTTACTAAACAAGCAAAATAGCGTCGAAGTTGTAGATCCCTACTTAATAGTTATGGAAGTTGATGAGCCTCATCATTGGGTAACTATATGGACCTTAATTCATCTCCTAACTTAGTCAAATCAACTCTTCTCACAATTTATTACATGTTTTGATTATATTTTTCTTAATGAGATGAGTCAAAGTGAGATATTATGCCTAGTGGACTAATGTGCATTGAATGCAGGTTTGTGAGAGGAAATCAGGGAATTTTGGCAAGATTAAAAGCTGAAACTCGAATGGGACAAGGAAGAGGGATTGTAGGATGTAAATCCTTCTCATTTACTCCTCCCTCATTCGAATATTCCTCCATCAATCACACTAGCTTAGAGTACAAGCAACCAAGTCATGAAGATCAAAAGGCAGCTGAGCAAGTGACAGTCAAAGAGTTAGTTCATCTTGAGTTTGGGAGTCGAGCCTCCCTAGATTTAAGGAAGTCATTGGAGACTTCAGTTGTATAAATAAAGAGGCCTAGAGCCTCATTAGGATTCAAATTTTTGTTGTAAAAACACTAGTTATTTTTGAGCTCCAGACTTGTGGAAGACATTGCTATGTAATTTTTTGTTTTGATAATGAGAATGAGTTTTTTCTTGATCCAGTACTAAGTTAACTCAGAGGGCTGAAGCTCTTGGGTTAGGTCCCAACCCTAGTAGAAAATACTCCTCTTCTTGTATCTATATGCTTAGATTAATTTCATAGATTCATAGTTAAATTGTCCTTAGAAGTATTTCATTGCAAGTAGTGTATATTTGATTAGTTTGTTTATTAGTTTTCTTCCATTTGTGCATCACTTCAGCAATAGGTTATAAGGGATAAAAGGAGCATCAAAAATCTTTCAGTAGGTGTCTTGGCCTCACCTCTTCCTTCAGGGATCATGGTTTGAGGAAAGGACCCCTGTGCAGCACCAAAAAGACATAATTCTACTTTCTCATAGAATTTGGAGTTTATTGTACTTGAACCAGCATTTGATCAGTTTGGAAGTCTAGGATTTAATTACCATTTCTTCCATATTTAGTCTTATAGTAGATCTCATCAATGATTTCATCTTGTTCTGCAAATTTTCCTCATGCATGAGTAGACAACTAGTTCATTAAACTCTATTTTTCTAGCTTATTGATTTTTGGGCAAATATCAATGTTTGATGTAGTGCAGGTGTTTCAGAAGAAAAGAGAGATCCCATAGCCAGAAACCTACTCCCAACTTCGTCCATCCATGATCATTCGTTGCTTTCACTAAGACCCTCACCATTTTCATCATTTTTTAGGGAAACTCCTCCAAGCATGTTGAACAAATCCAACCATCTCCCAACCTTGGTTTTGAGCTCTGATTGATCCTACGCATTTTATCACTCCATTCCATCCACCAATCAACTTCTCTAAGCCTTCCATCACTTTCATCACCCATCGTTTTGCTCTCAGCTGTATCCTGTAGGTTTTTAGGACATCTTGTAGGTCTTCCTATAGTGACCTGTTTTGAGGCCAAATTGAGGGAAAACCTCTAGAAAACCACACAAGGTCACCTAAAGGTCTCCCAAACCTTTCAACCATCCACCAACATCCCTAAGCCACCTTCCACATCACTAAGAGAGATTAGCTTGCACACTTGTTTTTCCATAAAAAAGACAAAAATAAAAAACATATTTGTTGTAGCCATTTACATGCACAGTAGTAGAATGTTGATGCTTTGAATTTACATGCTTAAGATAGTTGAATTTCATACATGTTAATCTAGCATTCTTTCTGAAACATAGTCTCTTAGCAGTTAGGTAGGAAATGGTGTGTTTTAGCATTGGATTTCAGTCTTTTTCCTTACTGCAATAGACAAGTTTTCTCTTAGAGTAGATTTCTCTTTCCCTCATCAATAATCAAGCTTCTTTTGAATCCATAGAAGTCTGGCTTGAAAAACCCTAGTGGTCTCTCACCAGCTGAATAGTGACAAAAGGTAGAACCATCACTTTTACTTGTGTATACAACACTGTCACCTCCAAGTTTGTGCGAACCCCCGGTTGATAAAGCAAAGTTGGTAGCCCTAGGAGTTGAAGCATTCTTGATGCAATACTAGTGCTCATCAGAAGTTATGAAAAGTGGGTGTAGGGAAAAATAGTTATGTATAAGATACTCAATATGTTCAGTTGAATACTCAATTAGAAATGAAAGTTTGAAGACATTTGTAGCCTATAAATGAACTATAATTATCAAACCTAAAATCTATAATTACACCAAATATTGATTTCCCACCTTGTGAATCATGTAAATATGTTGTGACTGCATAAAAATATACCTCTAAAAGACTATTTTTCATGCCAAAAATTTAAAAAAAGAAGAAGCAAATATATATGATGCAATAATGAATAATGAACTACATGCTTGAATCCTACTGGCTATCGGGTCTAGAAAACTAATTGGGAATGCTTCTTGTTATTAATTAATTCAAGATGTCAAAATACAACGATCAATAACAATGATCTTGAAATGTAACTACTAAACAAATGTTAAAATTGTAAGCACAAATTTTGGCTAATATCCATTACACCAACAAAATATCCAAAAGGCATTCAAACACTTCCAAATCCACCCAAGCACAAGTATCCAAAGATGTAATTGCATGGATACAAGGAAAGCACTCTTTACCTATCAATGATAGCCATGCCCTTGCACAAGTACTTCAACTATAAAAGGGGTGTGAAGACAAGAACCTCAAAGAAAAAAGAACTACACAATACAAAAATACACTTCATCCCCCCTCTACCTTTATAGAATAGATCTAGGGGAATAACAAAAATATCCATAGAGAATAGGATTAGAGTGGGGAAAATAAAGATGATAAGCAAAAAAATAACCACAACAAAATCTACTAATTTGAACATGTGTTCACATGTACTCAAAGATTAGAGGAAAGAAAATAACCCAACATGATTGATTATGCACTTGATAAAATGGCATTTACTTCTTTAGTAAAAAGGAAGAAAATCTAAGCCTCTTCTCTATGGTCTTCTAGAATAAATCCTCTATGTATGTCATTGGCATTTTGTGCTACACTCTATGCTTGCTCTCCAACATTAAAACAAGAATTCCCAAATTTGTTTCTAAATATGTCTAATTTGTTTGAATTTGGGCCAAACCTAGTCAAATCTTATCAAGTTTAGCCAAGATGCAATGAGTTTAATTATGTTTTCCTAAGCTAGTCAACAAGATTGACCTAATATTTTGAAAAGGAAGTTTGATAAGGATAATTTCTATGACATATTTTGACAAATTTTCCCTTTATGTATATCTCGAAGAGAGAATTTTAACTAGCCTCCTCTTACAACAATGTAAACTTTGAAATGAGAATTGATACTGATACCCGTTTCCTAGAGATTGCAAAAAAGTGACCCGATTTTGAAAAGGGGTGATGCAGAACACATGTTTTTTTTAGAGAATAGGTTTTGGCACTATAATTTTATTTATGTACATTGCGTTTTAGAATGGTAGTGATTTTCATGCTGATTTAAAAAAGTGGTAATTCTACATCAGACCCTTTTTTTAAAAGACCTATTTTTTGACTTAAAATTTTCTAATGTATGGAATGTAAATAATTATTTTCTAAATATAATAATTTTTTAAGTGGTCTTCTTCTTCATATTTTCTTGTTTATATTTTAATTTTTTTTGTAGTGAGGGTTTTTATTGTCTTGCATATTTAAAGAAGAAAGTGGATATTTTTGAATTTTCGATATTCTACATATTTATACATCGTTAATTAGTTTTTCAATCCACATGAAATAATTGTATCTAAAAAACAATAATTTTTAACAATTGGCATAAAAATAACCATTTTTAACATAAATATAACTAAAAAACTACACATTTTGATAATTTTTTGTAATTTTTTTTGCTAGAAATGACATGTCAAAATCACAATTTTTATAGGAATTTTTAACTAAGAATGGTTAAATAATAGTTTTTTTTTTTATGAATTTCATGTCAAAAAAATAATAATAATCACTATTTTTTTCAAAAAATAATGATTAACATAAAAATTAGTGCGAAAATCACATAATACAAATATTGAACGCATAACAACCTTTATTGAGTGCATATTCTTCTCATAAAATGTCAAAGTCAAAACATTACAAGTATAACTAATTAATAGTTACAAAAAATGAGCTTGATTTCTAAGCATAACTTAAATTTAATCAACAATTTCATGTAATCCAAACTCTTCGTCCTCTAGAGTTTCATCATTGTCTTCTTCCACAATATTTTCTGCTTCATTTTGCTCATTTTCCTCTTCTAATGGATCTTTGATGTCTATGAATCTCCCAATGTATGCCTTTCCAACCATTCCGTGTAATGGTGGTTGGGGTTACTCTGCCATTTTTTCCACACGTGATTTACTAAAGTCCCATTTCTTCAACCCAATTTCTTGCATTGCATCTGGAAGAAATTGAAGAGCATTAATTCTTTACTAAATGAGATTGCACTATATTGGATCTTTTTCAATGGCAATGCAATTTCTTCCTTTTTGAAGGAAACATGCTAGTGTTATACCTAATTATCAAGCATAAAAGAAATAATGAAGTAAATTATTACAATGACATATAAATTAAGAAATAACATATTGAAATTCAATTCCATATAATAAAACTTACCTAAGCTAGAAAACAAATCCAGAACCCAATCTCTTTCATTTGAACATATGTCTATAAGATAGTTAATCAATAACTGTGGTTTTTGATAAATGTTAACTATCTCTCCTTTTGCCTTTTGTCTTCATATGTTAGTTTTCTCACAACAACATCATAAGTCAGTATTTGGCTATGTAAATTTATGGTATGTTCTATGCTTAGAGAAACTTACTTTTCTTTCTTATTATTATTCATAGATTAGCAATCACATGTGCATAAATAAAGTGCAGATAGAACATTAAACGATCAATAGAAAACAAGCCAAGACAAGAGACACAAGATGTGGCGGCTAGCTAGGGACAAACCCCACAATGTGTGGGGAAACCCTTTGATCAAATATTCTTTTATATTCAATAATTTAGCAGAGAGAAATAGTACAATAAATTTGATTTATATCAGCAGTAGCAAACCCTAGATCAACAACATTAGCATTAGTGGCTTCACCATAAAATTAGGGCAGTCGATATCTCACAAACTGATCTTCGGATTGGATTGATTCCACCACCAAAAGTTGCATCCTCCAGAGGAGGTCGATATGAACATAAAACACAGTTCAGAAGAGAAGGTTTGATGTTCCACGCTAGTCAATGTTTGGATATGTAGTTGTAGCTTTAGTTTCAACAACTTCCTTCAAACTAGGGCAGTCGATATCTCGTAAACCGACTGTCAGATCGACTTGATTCCACCACCAAAAGTTGTGTCCTTCAGAGGAGGTCCAGATGAACCTACAACACAGTTCAGAAGAAGAGGTTTGATGGTTCACGCTGGTCAAAGTTTGGATCTGCAGTTGCAGCTTCAGTTTCAGCAGCTTCCTTCACCATATGTGAGAGAGAGACTCTTTTCTATGCAATAGAGAAGACCCTCTTTTCTGCGCAGGAGAGAGAGAGAGAGATAGAGAGATGTGATGAGATAAGTGAGTGCAAATGAGGAAAATTCCTCATGTATATATACACAATGTTGATGTTTGAATAGATGTGATTGTTGGGCTTCTGAGCCTACATGAGTTGTAGGTCGGCTTGATCATTATTCCATAATCAAAATAACTTCATATCTCCATAAATACTTATCGGAATTGGATGATATTTAGATCAATCCTACACCTCTCGGTGAGAGGAATCTAATAAAAATATTATCAACCATGAATAAGATGACCAACATGGAGTTTGGCCCTAATTTCCAATTTAACACTCCCTCTCAACTAGGGAGAACTCCATCTGCAATATGTCTGTCAGTTGCTACTATCCATCCATCAAATGCACTGTCCTGTATAGCTTGACCCCTGCTCTGCTCTACTCTATCCTACATGCTCTGCTCTATTCTGCCTATTCTACTCTAATTTGTTCTGCCCTGTTCTGATCTGCTTTGCTCTACTCTTGTTCTGTTCTGCTCTGCTTTTGTCCTAATTATGAAGAGGAAGAAATGATCGAGGATGTATCATACTAACTCAAAGTTAGCCTCAGAGTATGTACCAATGGTCCCAGACCAGTCTCAACTAACCCGAAGTCAACGTCATAGTGGGTACAACTCCTACCACTGGTCCTAAACTAGTATCATCCTCCACTGACTCAAAGTCAGTCTCAGAGTGCATACCACTGGTCCCAAACCAGTCTCAACCGACCCGAAGTCAGCGTCATAGTAGGTACCACTCCTACTATTGGTCCTAGACTAGTATTGTAGTCTCGGAGAGTGTACCACTGGTCCCATACCAGTCTCAACCAACCCGCAGTCAGCATCATAGTAGGTACCACTCCTACCACTGGTCCCATACTAGTATCGCAGTCTCAGAGAGTGTACCACTGGTCCCAGACCAATCTCAACCGACTCGAAGTCAGCATCATAGTATGTACCACTCTCACTGGTCCTAGAACAATATTGCACTGACATGAGGTCAGTTTCAGAGTATGTACCATTGGTCCCAGACCAGTCTCAACCAACCCGAAGTCAGCGTCATAGTGGGTACAACTCCTACCACTAGTCCCAGACCAATATCATTCATCCCAGATCAATGAAGGTCATCCTAGCGTAGGGAGTATGATAGATACAACGATGCATCCATCGATACTACTATGGTCCCTAACTTCATTTCCCTACTCATTGATTAGATGAGAGGTACTTCCCATGAGTCCCAGACTGCATGGGTAGGATGCCTTGACAAGAGAACTTAATCAATCTTGTCCTCATAAGAGAACTAATCATCCTGCTACATAATCACCATGCAGAACACATCATCCATGCCTCACAACAGAACTAATCATCCTACTACATAATCGTCATGGAGAACACATCATCCAGACGTCACAAGAGAACCAATCATCCTGCTACATAATCATCATGGGGTGTACATGTATACCATCAAGGGATAGTGAATCATCCTGTGGTCATATGTTTCTCCAAGAAGTACCCCGCACCCCCTGGAGCTCCCAGAGCTCAATGCATCATACAGGACCCTCATCGGAGAGTCTTTGAACAACACCAATTTGTTCTCGGAAAGTCAATAATTTTACTTTCCCTAGGGGCTTTGTCAGAATGTCAACGACCTATTCATCTATACTGATATGTTGGAGCCTGATAACTCCTCGTTGCACCATATCTCGAATATAGTGGTACTTGATATCGATATGCTTGGAGCGATCATGAAATACAGGATTCTCTGAAAAATGAATCCCACCCTAGTTGTCACATAGGATCACGGTGGTATCCAATGTAAATCCCAACAGCTCACTGAAAAGCTTTTGCAACTAGACTACCTCACAGGAGGCCATGCTAGCAGCAATATGCTCTGCTTCGGCGATGCTCAAAGCCACCGACTTCTACCTCTTGTTCATCCAGGATATCAAAGCAGATACCAGGGAGAAGCAGCACCTGGAAGTGCTCTTATGGTCCTCCACATTGCCGGCCCAATCAGCATCAGTGTATCCAAGTAGTCTCACATCTCTAGCAGTGTATCTTAACCCATAAGTGATTGTGCCACAAAGATATCTGAATGGATTCTTGGCATCAATCCATTGTATGTGGTGAGGTTCAACCATATGTTGACTCAATGTGTTGAATGCGAAGCATATACCTGGATGGGAGTCAGGTCCAGTAGCACTACCGCTTAACTTCTTGAAGTCAAGCTCCATCGGGGTAGCTACAGGCTTGTAGTCTACCATGCCAAATCTTTCCAATATCTTCACCACATATTTTCCTTGAGATAGGAAAACTTCCCTTGTCTTCTACCACACTTCAAGTCCTTGGTCCTTCATTTCAAATTCAGAAGCCAACTCCCTCTTACATTTGTGAATGAGAGGGTCTACACTTGTTAGAAAGAGGTCATCCACATACAGCACCAGTATGAGAGGTTTTTCATCTTCAACCTTAAAATAAAGGTTAGGATCGGCTTCACTCCTAGTGAATCCCAACTTCATCAAGTAGCTATCGATCCTCTCATACCATGCTCAAGGTGGTTGCATCAGCCCATAGAGATCTTTCTTCAACCTGCATACATGATATTTTCAATCATAAATCTCAAATACTTTAGGTTGCTCCATGTAGACCTCTTCTTTGATTGAACCATGCAAGAAGGTGGTCTTGACATCCATCTGATTTAGGTTCCATCCTTGTGAAGTTGCAAGGGCTATGATCGAGCGGATGGTCGTATATCTGGCAAAAGGTGCAAATATCACATCATAGTCTATACCTTCCTTCTGGGAGAAACCACAAGCAACAAAACGAGCCTTATACTTATCCGTACTTCTATATGCTACATGATTTATCTAGTAAATCCATTTAGAAGTGACAATTGTCTTGTCTTGGGGTCTGGGAACTACTTCCCAGACATCATTCTCCATAATAGACTCATATTCTTTGGTCATAGCATCCTTCCATACTTGATGCTTGACAGCATCTGAGAATGATGAAGGCTCATTTTGTATGATCGTGCTCATGATGGTCAGGTATCCATAATACCTGTTAGGTTACTTACTTTCACGGAAGGTTCCTCGGAGTGCAACATGTCCTTCAGCATCATCAAGTATCCCCCTAAGCCATGAAGGCCTCTACTTTTGGGTCCCTATAATACTAGTGATTACCCCATTACTATTGTAGTTGCATCCCTTATTAATATTTTTGTGCCCCTATTATCCCCATATTTTTATTACTATGCCCCATAGAATCCCTCTATTGTTATTTTTGTGGCTTTATATTATTATTGTTAGGTCGGCTGGGTTATATTGTGACTCCTTAGACTCCTATATATAGAAAGGAGGTTTTGTCATTTGAATCATCCAAGAATTGTTCATTTATGTAATGTAAAGGAGGTTTCCCCCTCGAAGAGGCTGAATTCTAAGGCGTTGATCTATCTTTTCTATCTTTTCTTGAGTTGGTTTCATAACATTCGGTATCAGAGCTTTGGATTCTAGGGTTTCACTGCTCCAAATAGGTCATCGTGGCATTTTCACTATAAATTTTTTTCTGCGATGTTTCAGAAGCTAAAAAAAAAAAATGCATTTGAGAAGAATTGTGCTGAATCTCGGGTCCGAATTTCAGATCTTTTCGCGCTATATTTGCGGATATGATCTGAGGAAGTTGGTCTTTTTGCAGACTCCTGAATTACATTCCAAACAGGTGACCTGGGGAAAATTGTCATAACTTTCTCTCTGAGCATCAGATTGAAATTTCGTAAGAAGGTACAGAAAGAGGACAGACTGTAGTTTCTTGTATATGTTTTTTAGAGCCAAAGGTTGAAACAGTGACTCATGGCACGTCGTACAAGTTCGCTCTACTGAACTAGTATATAATCCGGTCATTGTGGGAGATTTTGCATAACTCTTCCTTGGAGAATCCAAATTGGATCAGACTGGTGGCATTGGAAAGAGGACATAGAGGGCTACTGTAGATCACAATTTTAGAACTGGATGATCTGAAAGTACAAAGATACATCAGAGGCAATATCGAGCTCCTACAAAGTGAAAAAAGGTGTGTAGATTCTTTTAAATTTTTGCTTAAGATTGGTTTGAAAATTTATTTTGAAGGAATTCAAAGGGCATAGTAGAGCATTATTATTGGTAACTGATGCTTCGAGGAAAGAAGATGCAAACACCTAGTAAGCAACTTGAAAGCTCTAGCATGGCCCATGAAGAAGCGGAAGAAATACTACATGATATATCAAAATTACAAGAACAAGTGCAACAAATGTCACTCTCACAAAAGCTAACAGAAGCTAAGATAAATGTCGTGGAATCTAAGATAAAGGGTGTGGAAGATAAGATGGAGGATTTGAAGATAGATTTGAAGACATATTTGAAGAGAGACATGGAAGATTTGAAGACAGACATGGCAGATTTGAAGAGATATTTGACAAATTTTCTACAAGAAATACTTACTAATGGTGAAAAGGTAGTAAAGGAAAATCATGATGCGAGCAAAAGAAATGTTAATCATGATTTCATATACTCTAATGTGGGATCAAAGACCCACCATATTCCAAAAATCGATATGAGGAAGTTTGATGGCAAGGATCCCGCAACATGGATATTACAGATGGAGCAATTTTTCGATCTCAATAATGTGCAAAACACACAAAAGGTACGTATTGCAACTTTATATTTGGAACCAAATCAGTTTGTATGGCATCAATGGCTTTTCTCTCGTAAACAAATTATCACTTGGGAAATTTTTACATAAGAATTGACAGCACGTTATGAGGATACAAAAAGCAACACTTTTTTTAGCCAATTGATAAGTCTCAAACAAAAGGGTTCAATAATGGAGCACATTGAGGAGTTCCAAAAATTGAACATAAGGGTAAAAAATATTCTAGAGGAGCATAGGATTGATGTGTTCATAGGGACTTTAAAGGATAATATCCAACATGATGTTCGCCTTTGGGAACCTAATTCATTAGAGAAGGCATTCAGGTTAGCAAGAAAAATGGAAAGCAAAATTATGGCAACTAGGAAGCATAACACTCACAACTATAAAGATGGAAGTGTTGTTGCCCCTAGTCTTCCACAACCTATAAGGTTGACACCACAACTATTGGAAGAAAAAATAGCAAAAGGGCTTTGTTACAGTTGTGATAGCAAATACACTAAAGGTCATAAGTGTGCTGAGAAGAAATTATTCTACATAGATTGCGCAGAGGAAGAATAAAAGGAGCAAGAAAGGTCAAAAGAAGAGGATATACTCCAGGAACAAAGCCTAGATAAAGAAGAAATGAATCTGACCATATCTTGTAATGCATTGGCGGGAATTACCACTCCTCAAACCATCAAGATAGAAGGACAAATAAAGAAGAAAAAGGTGATAATGTTGATTGATTCAGGAAGTACCCACAATTTTATTCATTGTAAGGTAGCAAAAGAATTGAATTGCTTCTTATATCCAGCACCAAAGTGCTAAGTGATGGTTGCAAATGGAGGAACAATAAATTTCTCTAGAAAGTGCCATAATATCAAGCTATTGATGGGAGTATGTATTGACTAGCCCAATTCTTTCCATTCCAATGGGAGGTGCTAACGTTGTACTAGGAGTCCAATGGATTCAATCCTTGGGTACAATAACTTTTAATTTTCAAGAACTTTTCATGAAATTTTCTGTGGAAGGAAAGGAATTTGAATTAAGGGGTATTGTAGGGAAACCGGGAAAGATAATTAGCTCTAACGGTATGACAAAGCTTCTAAAAAAGGAACAAAGGGGTGTAATTGCACAATTATGTTCACTTGATGTCTCCACATTGGAATCATCTATTTCTCCAGATCTCCAAAAAGACTTGGACAATCATTCCAAAGTATTTGAGACTCCCAAAGGTCTCCCACCTATTTGTGATCATGATCATGCTATTCATATGATTCTAGGAAGTGTTCCTCCAAACATCAGGCCGTACAGATATCCCTATGCCCAAAAGAGTGAAATTGAACATATGGTTGCAGAAATGCTAGAGGTTGGTATAATTCAACCGAGTCAAAATTATTTCTCTGCTCCATTAGTATTAGTGCACAAGAAGGATGGATCATGGCGCATGTGTCTGGATTATAGGGAGCTCAACAAGCTCACTATTAAAGATAAGTTTCTCATTCCTGTCATTGATGAATTACTAGATGAATTGCATGGATCAATTTACTTCACCAAGTTGGATCTTCGTTCAGGATATCATCAAATCAGAATGAAGACTAAAGACATTCCAAAAACAACATTTAGAACTCATGAGGGTCATTATGAATTTTTGGTCATGCCTTTTGGCCTTAACAATGCAGCTTCAACATTTCAAGGTTTGATGAATTCCATTTTCAAACCATTCCTTAGAAAATTTGTGTTAGCATTTTTTGATGGTATAATAATCTACAACAAGTCTTTGAAGGATCATGTTGAACATGTTGACAGGGTGCTACAACTATTGGAGAAGAAACAATTATATGCAAAAAGATCCAAATGTTTCTTTAGAGTACAAGAGGTGGAATATCTGGGTCATATTGTATCTCATGAAGGAGTTAAGGTAGATCCTAGCAAAATTAAAGACATTAAGGAATGGAAAATCCCCACATCCATAAAGCATCTGCGAGGATTTCTCGGGTTGACAGGGTATTATCGTAATTTTGTTCAGAATTATGGGAGAATAGCAGCACCTCTAACAACATTATTGAAGAAAGATGCATTTTCATGGACTCCAGAAGCAACAAAGAACTTCGAACATCTTAAAGAGGCAATATGCCAAGCACCGATCTTAGCTACACTGGACTTCACAAAAACCTTTATTGTGGAATGTGATGCTTCAGGAAATGGAATTGGTGCTGTTTTAATGCAAGATGAAAGACCCATTTCTTTTGAAAGTCGTCCAATCAAGGGAAAGTTTTTACACAAAGATATTTATGAGAAGGAAATGTTGGCAATACTCCATGCACTTAAGAAATGGCGACCCTACCTAATGGGAAGACACTTCAAGGTAAAAATGGATCACGATAGCTTTAAATACTTTTTAGAACAAATATTATCCTCTTAAGAGCAACAAAAGTGGGTCACAAAGATGTTGGGTTATGATTTTGAAATCATCTACAAAAAAGGGAAGCAAAATGTGGCGGCAGATGCACTCTTAAGAAAGGATGAGGATGTGGAAGCATTGTTGTGCGTCATTTCTATTATCCAACTAGATTGGATAAATGAAGCAAGGGAGGAATGGAAGAATCACGAAGAAGTGTGGGCACTTATTCAAAATTTACAACAAGATTCTAGTACGTATGATACATTTAGCTGGAAAAATGATTCTTTATGGTACAAAGATTACTTATACCTCTGTAAGAATTCCCAACTAAAACAAAAGATTCTTATGGAATTGCACACTTCTCCCTTAGGAGAGCACTCAGGATTTTTAAAAACTTACCACAGGGTTAAAAAGGAATTTTTTTGGGATGTCCTTAAATTGGATATTCAAAATTGTGGCGGAATTTTTGGTTTGCCAACAAAATAAAGTTGAAACAATTAAGACATCGGGTCTATTACAACCTTTATCCATTCCAAGCCAATGTTGGGAGGAGCTTTCAATGGATTTTATCACAGGTTTACCCAAGTCTGAGGAAAAGACTATCATCATGGTGGTAGTTGACAGACTTACCAAGTATGCACACTTTTTTGCATTATCACATCCATTTAAAGCCAATACAGTTTCTACTGCATTTATGGAAACAATTCAAAAGCTACATGGAAACCCAAAAATTACTATAAGTGACAGATATCCCATTTTCACTGGAAATTTTTGGACAGAATCATTTTCTTGTCTTGGTACTCAGCTAGCTCATAGCTCGTCTTATCATCCTCAATATGATGGGCAAACTGAGATAGTAAACAAATGTTTGGAAGGATATCTTCGTTGCTTTGTATCTGATAAACAGACACAATGGGTCAAATGGTTTCCTCTGGCTGAATGGTGGTATAACACTTCCTTCCATACGGCAAAAAAATGACCCCATTTATGGCACTTTATGGATATCAGCCACCATCTATCACTTCATATTTAAGAGAAAATTCTAAGGTTCAAGCAATGGAACATCACATCGAACATCAACAACAAGTCTTCCAACTCTTAAAGGATAACCTCGTGTTGGCACAGAATAGAATGAAACAATAGGCAGGTCAACATCGCAGCGAAAGAAGTTTTGATGTAGGTGATTAGGTATTCCTACGGCTACAACCGTATAAGCAAATGTCCCTCAAGAAAGCTAAGAAGGATAATAAATTATCACCAAAGTATTATGGTCCGTACAAGGTGTTGCAAAAGATTGGTACTATGGCATACAAATTGGAGCTGCTTGCAGCTTCTCGATTGCACCCAGTTTTCCATGTTTCATGTTTAAAGAAGGTTATAGGCGACAAACTCCCAGTTCAAACAATATTTCCCGAACTTGACGAGGAAGGAAAAATTATATTGGAACCGGAAGCAATCACAGAAACAAGAACTCAACAACTACGAAATTGGTCAATTTCGGAGTATCTTATTAAGTGGAAGAACTTATCCGCTAAAGATTCCACATGGGAGGATGAAAATTTTATACAGAAGCATCCAAAACTACTCAAGCGTTGAGGACAACACTTTTTTGAAGGAGAGGGGCATGTTGGGTCCCTATAATACTAGTGATTACCCCATTACTATTGTAGTTGCATCCCTTATTAATATTGTTGTGCCCCTATTATCCCCATATTGTTATTATTGTGCCCCATAGAATCCCTCTATCGTTATTTTTGTGGCTTTATATTATTATTGTTAGGTCGGCTGGTTTATATTGTGACTCCTTAGACTCCTATATATAGAAAGGAGGTTTTGTCATTTGAATCATCCAAGAGTTTTTTATTTATGTAATGTAAAGGAGGTTGCCTCCTCGAAGAGGCTGAATTTCTAAGGCGTTGATCTATATTTTCTTGAGTTGGTTTCATAACATCTTCCTAGAAGAGGAAGGCTCAGGTGAATAAATAGGACCCATGGGTTCCTCCACATCAAGCATTGTTACATCATCTACCCATAGAGACAACTTCCATAATCATACGGTTCTTCCTTTCCACCACACCATTCTGATCAAGAGTATGTGGTGTAGTAGTCTCCCTCTTAATGCCAGCCTCAGATATGCCTGAGTGAACCAACTATAATATATCGGAGGTCTTGCTTTGGCTTGAGGGGAATGGTCCCCTTTTAAGCTTTCCTTCAGCACATCCTGGACATACACCTTGTTTCTCTACTCGGAATTTGGGCATCCCTATCACCATTTGTCTTACACCGGGTAGAGCTTTATAATGAAGGTGGGCAAACCTTAGATGCCAAAGTTCGGATTGAAGAGATGTGTCATAAGACATGACACCTAGAGGACTTACATCGATCTGATATAATGAATCAACATGAAACCCAAGAGAAAATGCATCTTTAACATTATTTTTCCATATACGTACCTTTCCATCACTGAAGGTTACCTTGTAGCCTTTGTCTTCCATTGCCGAGATGGAAAACAACTTCTTTTTTAGGACAGGTGCATTTAATACATCCTGGAATTTCAAGCCTTCTTGAATGGTTGTTCTCTTCCTTGATTTCTAGCACTCCTTTTACCTTTGTGATTGAATTTGTCATTCCTTTGATTGCCATCAGCGGGATTTTGAACATCATCCCAGTGTGAGTCCTTTCTATCAAGGCACTCCCTTGCATAGTGACCTACTTTATTGCAGATGTAACATCGCCCTTTTCTTCCAACCTTAGGTCTAGCCTTTACTTTTGATTTAGTCCCCAAATTATTTCTTTTCTTAGCATGAGAAGAAAAGGTAGCAGGAGGACCTTTAGGCATGGGCATTTCTTGCTCTTCTACCCTTGTTTCTTTTTAAATGCATCTAGCCATTAATTCCTAAAAACTAGGAATTACATTATTGTTCAGAAGAGTAGTCCTGAACATGTACCATTCAGATGGTAATCTTCCAAGAGTCATGAGCACCATTTTCCTATTAGTAATAGTCTCCCCAATCGATAGGAGATGATTCCAGTCTATCGTATATTTCCTTGAAGGTGTTCAGGTCAAAGATGGAGGCCACCAAGTGCTTGTCGATAGAGTCTCGAATGATATTTTTTGTTTTGACTTCTTTGGTTTTCCATTTGTTCCTGGTAGCAACAGATGCATTTGATGGAGGCTCAACAATATTGCCTCTCACATGGTCTAACACTCCTTGATCTTCTAGGTTTAGATCGATAGACATCTTCCATCCATGATAGTCAACTTTCTCACAGAGCTTGTCTTCGGCAAGAAAGAGTGTTGAGGACCCCATAGTTCTTTTAGGATAGCCTTGCCAATCTTCTCTTCGGTGATTGCTCTTGCTCTTGCTCGATCTTTGTCTTCACCTCAGCCCCGATACCATGTAAATTTATGGTATGGTCTATGCTTAGAGAAATTTACTTTTCTTTCTTATTATTATTCATAGATTAGCAATCACATGTGCATAAGTAAAGTGCAGATAGAACATTAAACGATCAATAGAAAACAATCCAAGACAAGAGACACAAGATGTGGCGACTAGCTAGGGACAAACCCCACAGTGTGTGGGGAAACCCTCTGATCAAATATTCTTTTATCTTCAACAATTTAGTAGAGAGAAATAGTACAATAAATCTAATTTATATCAGAAATAGCAAACCCTAGATCAGCAACATCAGCATTAGCGGTTTCATCATCAAAACTAGGGCAGTCAATATCTCGCAAACTGACCGTCGGATCGGCTTGATTCCACCATCAAAAGCTGTGTCCTTTATAAGAGGTCCAGATGAGCCTATAGTGTAGTTTAGAAGAGGAGGTTTGATGGTCCACGCTGGTCAATGTTTGGATCTGCAGTTGCAGCTTTAGTTTCAGTAGATTCCTTAAAACTAGGGCAGTCGATATCTCGTAAACCGACTGTTGAATCGACTTGATTACACCACCAAAAGTTGCATCCTTCAGAGGAGGTCTAGATGAACCTACAATGCAGTTCAAAAGAGAAAGTTTGATGGCCCACACTGGTCAAATTTTGGATCTGCAGTTGCAGCTTCAGTTTCAGCAGCTTCCTTCAACATGTGTGAGAGAGAGACTCTTTTCTGCACAGTAGAGAAGACCCTCTTTTCTGCGCAGGAGAGAGAGAGAGACGTGATGAGATGAGTGAGTGAAAATGAGGAAAATTCCTTCTGTATTTATACACAACGTTGATGTTTGAATATATGCAACTGTTGGGCTTCTGAGCCTACATGAGTTGTAGGTCGGCTTGATAATTATTCCATAATCAAAATAACTTCATATCTCCATAAATACTTATCGGAATCGGATGATCTTTAGATCAATCCTACACCTCTCGATGAGAGGAATCTAATAAACATATTATTAGCCATGAATAATATGACCCACATGGAGTTTGGCCCTAGTTTCCAATTTAACAGGCTATGACTCTTTCCATCTACCCGATTAAAAATCATAGACATATAGCTATCATCTTTGCCCAAGTATCAATATGGATGAACTCACATTCATTTATAAATAGTTGATATTCATGGTTAAGAATATTTGACTTTTTCCTGTAACATGAAATAGTAAAATTTCAATTAACTTGTACATAAATGAATTTTTTAACATTAGTCAAATATACATTTTAAACATATTACCATGTAAGCTGCATCCTTGAACTTGTTTTCCCCTTGAAGCTTGACAATAACATTTCCAATTGTGTGTCTGAATGAAATGTCACAAATCTCCATAATGGTGATGACGTGACTTCTAGAAATCCCGCAACCACTTTACTAAGAGCTTGATAAGTATAAGGGTCACTATCATAGTCAATGTTTGGAATATTGAAACCATGGGGAATATCTGCAATAACTAGGGCATAATCCCTTTTAGGTATGAGTTTAGCAATGTCTTCACAGTCGCCTTGTATTACTTGATATTGAATAGTGTCTAGCCCATTCCAAATGAAATGAGTAAGAGTTGGATCAAGTTCAACATTCTTAAGACATTATTTCTTCAATCTTTCGATCTTTATTTTCTCAATAAAGGTTTTGAAACTATCTGGTGCTCCATTATCATATTTCTTCATCTTTTATAAAATAAACAAATATATGTGTAAGTTATAAATTAAAAATAGTACACAAATGAATAAAAATGAATGTATAAATCAACATACCTTTTTAAATGCAAGATAAAAAAAAAAAATTAATGTTGATGTAGAACTTGAATCTGGATAGTTGCGTACAACATCATCCCAACTATCTTCATTCAACAATTTAACCATTTGTTCTTGAATTTTCATGTAAACTTTGTGACTGCATAGATAAAGTACAAAAAGTTAATATAATGATATGTATAACAAATACTACCAAAAACAATATGTTATATTTAAAAGAAAATTATAATCTATAAATAAATAAAAATAATTCAACAAACTTACTTTTGAAATTCCTCAGACATTTCCTCCAATGATAATTCCCCTGACCTCACACGAGATAATATTTCTTTGAAAAGTTTTTCATCCTTCACTCCTTGCAATTCTCTCCAAGGTGTGATAGTCATATCTTTTGGAAGCTGCTTCATTTCAGGACCTGATTTACTATTGCTACATATGAATGGCTTAGACTTTTTGACCTTCTAGTTTTTAATGCCAATGTTCTCCCACATGCTAAAAATTATCAGTAATCAACTCCCATATCTCTCCAGTTCTAAATGCCAACTGAAAAATGTTATCAACACCTCTAAATAAATCACTAAATTTACCGCCTTTTCCACCTTTTGAATTGATTTTCTCTTCAATTTGATCGCTTATTTCCATACAACATTCCTTTTGGAAATCTATAGTAACATTTATCCTATCCCCACCACATTTTTCTTCAAATTCACTATGAATAAATCTAACCCTTTTGATGAAAGTCATAGACATCCTATATTCATTATTTGAATTATGATCCCACGCCACTAACTTTGCTTTTGTATCTGATAAACCAGCATAAATGATACATTTCATTGTTTCAAAACATGGGTTATTGGGATATTCCTCCATTGATTATCTTTGAGCTTCTATAGAATGGTTCCCCCCAAGCACATAATAATTGTATTCAAAACATTTTGACTTATCAAATTCTTATTTGTTGGGAACTTGAACTGGATCAACAAGAAGCACATAATTAACCACATGAGCATATGGATTGTACCTCACCAATGTCTTCAAGTTGTGAGCATGCAGATGGTGTGGTTTTATGATTTGATATTGACATTGTCCTTCACTTGCCTTATAGATTTGTTTGACATTAAGCTGAAATGTATGACCACCCTCAATTAAGTTTCTCTTTGTCAAGTTCTGTCGAATGGCATTTTCTTTTGTTTTGATAATTCCATCCTCTAAATCAGCTCCTGGTTTAATGATTTCTCTTCTTTCTTTTGAAGTTTCACTAGGTTCTTGACTGTTGGTAATGACTACTTCAAAATGTTCAACTTTACTTTTCTTCTTCATAACTTTCTCATCATTAACTGTAATATATTTATTCTAGGGCATTGTTACTGTCTAGTCAATTTAATGTCTTAAATTGATCTACATAAATTATCAATCCGGGTATCGTAAACTGATGAAGTGTGGTGCACCATATGTGCTTAGTTAACCTTTTTCTTACTTCGTTGTTTTATAGATTTTATTTTGTTTTGGGGTTTTGTTTTTGTTGGTTTCCTAAAGTGTCTAATGCAAATGGAAATCCTATTCTAAGCTCTTAAGAATAATTTTAAAGGACAAGTATGGATAGAGATTTCAAGACAAGGCCTATGTCCCTAATGGTA
The DNA here is from genome assembly GCA_031772625.1 of Pinus tabuliformis. Taxonomy (NCBI): domain Eukaryota; kingdom Viridiplantae; phylum Streptophyta; class Pinopsida; order Pinales; family Pinaceae; genus Pinus; species Pinus tabuliformis. The sequence continues at coordinate 871,238,500 of CM062817.1, forward strand.
ACTTCCAAAACTTAGCACTTCAAAAGATCTCAAAACATGTTATTGATGGAATTAGTACTTAAACAAAAGTGTAAATATGCAGCTACTTCAATCAAAATGGAATGCAACAACCAATCAATGAGCTAGTGACTATGAAACCCAGTATCCTTGCTGCTGTATAAAAAGAAAACTGAACTTAAAGAAATTCAAAAACTGTAAGCAAAGTAAACTAAATCATATTACATCAACTCATATTCTGACCCCTCACCAATCGACTCGCTCTGGCTATAGGAGGTAATCATAAACAAATTGAGCAATCTGATATCTAATTTTCATAAAATGAAACTAATATTAAACTACACATTCATACTTCAATCCCTCACCATTCGACTCACTCTGGCTATAGGAGGTAACTGAAAATGACATGAGCAATTCAATAACTAACTTGCAGAAAAATAAACTAATATCAGACTACGCATTCATACTTCAATCCCTCACCATTTGAGTCGCTCTGGCTATAGGAGGTAACTGAAAATGACATGAGCAATTCAATAACTAACTTGCAGAAAAATAAACTAATATCAAAATACGCATTCATACTTCAATCCCTCACCATTTTAGTCGCTTTGGCTATAGGAGGTAACTGAAAATGACATGAGCAGTCTAATATCTATCTTGCAGAAAAGTAAATGAACAAAACAAAACTGAAAGAAATAACAATGCTGGAATTAGAACTCAGAAAATAAATCAACAGAAAGACAAGATGATTCCATCATGTCATTAGTCATTAAAAAGCTATGTGCATTACTAATCTAGAATCAACTGGTTGAACACACTTGCATGAATAAAAAATTTAATCTATCAAACTTGAAAGCAATCAAATGACATAATGAAATCAAAGTAAAATTTACAAAATGAAATCTACTCTACCTTACATTCTAATATGCTCCATGACATCTACTTCACATCTCCTTCCATGTTGAGACATCAAAGCTTTATTCAAATTCTTCAAAATTACAAAGTACAACAAAGCTCTCCAAAGCTTTCAAAAGTCATCAAGGAAGAACTACAAACTCCAAGCTAAAGAACTTACAAGCTAAAAGACTAACAAGCTAACAAATGAAGGAGAGAGATCTCCTATTTATACAAAAATATGAGAAGCCATCTCATTAATGAGAGTCCATGAATTTCTCCCTCTACTTATAAAGTCCTAATCAAAATAGGAACTAATAAGACACATGTCTTCTTAGAGTTACAATACAATTAGGAGATGTGACACATATCCTCATGATTCCATGATTCTTTCCACTCAAATTCGAATTTGGCCTTAGAGTGCCACATAAGAGTCTTCTAGAAGCCTCCTTTCAACCTACATATGTCAACAATCTCAACCCATTTGTTAGGTATAAGTATATGCACATTATTTTCTAATTTTTAACCACAAATTCACTTAAAAGACTTAGAATTAATAAAGATTGGAAAAACATAAATGTGGCCCAATGATAATGAATGTGGTGACATAGTAGTGAAATGGAGGTGATATAATGGACATAATAGTGAAAGTGTAATGGAAATGACTGACATTTTCAAGACTCAACAGTTACTTTTGGTCTTTTCTCACTCTTCTCAGTTCCAATGTCATCCTCAATAGCGACAACATATTCTTCACTGCCAGTTTCAACTTCCTCGTTTTCAAAAGTAACTTGTCTACCCTTGCTAGATTTATCCACTACAGGTTTTTTTTTTTCTGATCCCTTGGATGTAGTTTTGTAGCATCATGAATTACTAAATTAATGCTTATTTGCAATATCTTCTTCCAACACTGAGTAGAAAATGCTGACAACTTTCATAATATCATGCTCTATGAAATGAATGCCTCCCAACCTTATTGAACAACTTACAAAAAAATTTTGCTAAACAAAATATCATATGTCAATAAAAACAAAGTTAAAAAAATATAGTGAGACAGTTACAAGAACGCAAAACACAAACATAAATAAAAATACTTACGATATTTTGTTTCATCTCATTTATAATTTGTTTACACAACTTTGTAGATACCTCTCTCATGTCATACAATGAATATGATAAATGGTATTTAATCCTTTCATTTGACTTGGGCGGTTTTGTAAGTATGTAAACAACTTCACTGTCCAGTACCAAACACATTTCTATGACTCTTCCCATCACGTCATAAATTCCATTATCATTAGGTATATCAACATATAGATATATTTGTGCATTTTGGGTTTCTCTTTCTTTCACATACCAAAATTTTGATGGAAGTTTCACTTCTTTTGATTTCTTCCAGTACGAAATCATCTTCTTATCATTTGAGCCACTTGAAAGATTTGTAGCCATCAGCTCAGGTGGGGTTCATTCACAAATGTTTTTTGAAGATCCACCTTTAAGAGTCTTTGGTCCAGAAAGATTCACATAAATCTTCTTTGATGGAATTTTTCGGTAAAAAAAAAAAAAAAAAAAAGAAGAAGAAGAAAAAAAGGAAGAAGAAGAAGAATCGCACCGCCACCTCGTAGGTGGGTGGGCCATCAGGGTGGTGCGAGGGGGGGCTGTTGTAGCCCCCCCCCCTTCCCTTGCGCCACTCTGGTGGCCCGCCTGCCAACCCGCCCACGGCATGGCGAGCGATTCTGGGGTGCCCTGCTCGCCTGCTAGGTGGAAAGTGATTCATGGAACCGCTCGCCACCCCGCGGCAGGCATGCTGCCGGGGCGGCGTGGGGGGGAGCTGTTGCAGCTCCCCCCTCGCCACCCCGACAACCCGCGGGTTGCCGGGGTAGGGTGGACATCTGGGCAACCATCCCCATCCCGCCTAACCTACGGGCCTGTTTGGCCACCGTGAGCTTTACCAGGCCCACCATGCCCACTGCGGACGTAGTGGGTAAATTTGGTCCGCAAAAGGTTTTAATTTAAAAAAAAAAAAAAAAAAAAAAACTTCATTAAACTTATTTAATATTAAAATTTGCAAGAAAAAAAATTAACTAACCTTTCAATTGCGATAATTCTTCGTTGAATATGTTGTTGATAACAATGTAGTTGCTCCACAAATTCACTCCAAGTCTTTTAACGAACCTCAGAAAACCTTGATGTGATGTGAGTAATAGTGATAATGAAATTTATTATATAGGTGAAATTACGGAGATGTTTTACCATATGGTTAACGTGGGATTAATTTTCTTTTTAAAAAAAAATAACATGTTAATTTTTTTATGGAAATATAGGAAACTATGATAAAATGAATATTATGGAATTGTTTTACAACGCGGTGAATGTGGGATTAATATGTTTTAGAAGGTATTATAAAAATTTAAAAAAAACATTCAATTGTTTAGTAAATAATATATAGTTTAACTATTAAAATAATTTAAGTAAAATTTTTAGTTTACAATTTTAAATTTAAAGATTTATTTCATAAAAAAATTTAGTTAACATTTTTCAATAAATTGTAGAATAAAATAATGAAGGAAAATACATGAAATGAAATTTTTGGAGGGAAATATTTTGGCAAAACTTTTGGGAGTGAAAATTTTTGGAGGGAAAATTTCATTCTCTAAGTTATAAAATATCTTTAGGAGAGTCTACATTTGTATCATTCAACATCTTCTATTTGAAAGAGATGGATTCTTCTCATAGTGAATTTTCGCTTTGTAAAGCATCAACATCTTCATCATGTAACAACTCTAAGCATATTGATGAATATAAAGGAAATTCTTCCACTATGAATAGAAAGTCAATTCTTCCACTTAGTCCTAATCCTAAGGACTATGAGAGCAACACTGATGAAAGAGGGGATGAAGAATTTCAAATAAATAAAGAGTCACAGATTCCACTTAGTCCTAATCCTAAGGATTATGAGAGCAATAGTGGTGAGGAGCATGATGAAGAATTTCAAAAGAATGGAGTGTCACGATGTCCAATTAGTCCTAATCCTATGGACTATGAGAGTAGCAGTGATGAAGAGCATGATGACAAATTTCAAAAGAATGGAGTGTCACGGTGTCCACTTAGTCCTAATCCTATGGACTATGAGAGCAGCAGTGATGAAGAGCATGATGACAAATTTCAAAAGAATGGAGTGTCATGGTGTCCACTTAGTCCTAATCCTAAGGACTATGAGAGCAACAGTGATGAAGAGCATGATGACGAATTTCAAAAGAATGGAGTGTCACAGTGTCCTCTTAGTCCTAATCCTATGGACTATGAGAGCAGCAGTGATGAAGAGCATGATGACGAATTTCAAAAGAATGGAGTGTCACGATGTCCTCTTAGTCCTAATCCTAAGGACTATGAGAGAAGCAGTGATGAAGAGCATGATGAAGAATTTCAAAAGAATGGAGTGTCACGGTGTCCTCTTAGTCCTAATCCTTTGGACTATGAGAGCAGCAGTGATGAAGAGCATGATGACGAATTTCAAAAGAATGAAGTGTCACGATGTCCTCTTAGTCCTAATCCTATGCACTATGAGAGCAACAGTGATGAAGGGCATGATGACGAATTTCAAAAGAATGGAGTGTCACGGTGTCCACTTAGTCCTAATCCTATGGACTATGAGAGCAGCAGTGATGAAGAGCATGATGATGAATTTCAAAAGAATGGAGTGTCACGGTGTCCACTTAGTCCTAATTCTAAGGACTATGAGAGCAGCAGTGATGAAGAGCATGATGACGAATTTCAAAAGAATGGAGTGTCACGGTGTCCTCTTAGTATTAATCCTATGGACTATGAGAGCAGTAGTGATGAAGAGCATGATGATGAATTTCAAAAGAATGGAGTGTCACGGTGTCCTCTTAGTCCTAATCCTATGGACTATGAGAGCAGCAGTGATGAAGAACATGATGACGAATTTCAAAAGAATGGAGTGTCACGGTGTCCTATTAGTCCTAATCCTATGGACTATGAGAGAAAGAGTGATGAAGAATTTAAAATAAATAGAGTGTCACAATGTCCACTTAGTCCTAAACCTATGCACTATGAAAGCAATAGTGATGAAGAACATGATGAAGAATTTCAAAAGAATGAAGTGTCACAGTGTCAATTTAGTCCTAATCCTATGGACTATGAGAGCAGCAGTGATGAAGAGTGTGATGAAAAATTTCAAAAGAATGGATTGTCATGGTGTCCTCTTAGTCCTAATCCAATGGACTATGATACCAATAGAAGTGATGAAGAGCATGATGACAAATTTCAAAAGAATGGAGTGTCACGGTGTCCACTTAGTCCTAATCCTATGGACTATGAGAGCAGTAGTGATGAAGAGCATGATGAAAATTTTCAAAGGAATGGAGTGTTACGGTGTCCTCTTAGTCCTAATCCTATGGAATATGAGAGCAGTAGTGATGAAGTACATGATGAAGCACTTAGCCCTAATCCTAATGACTATAAAGGTAGCAATGACAAAGGACAGGATGTAGCATTTTCAGTAAGTAAACAGTCACATTTTTTACGTAGTCCTAATTCTATGGACTATGAGACCAACATTGACAATGCACATGAGGAAGAATATCCAATAAACATTGAGTCAAATTTTCCATTTAGTCCTAATTCTAAGGACTATGATAGTAGCACTGAGGAAGGGGAAGATGAAGAATATTCTCCAAGTTAGTATTTGAAAAGCACAGTTGATCATAGTGTGGATAACATTCCTCTTAATGATGATGAAAATGCTTATACAAATGATGATCCAATGATGGAGATGTTGCTAATAAATATTGTATCGAGGAGTAGGAGCAAATCTTTTCGTATCAATGCAAGATGTTCTAGTTATACAAGGGGTAGAGCAAAATATCTTATGAGAAGAAATTCTATCAGCGCTCTCATTTCAAGTGAATGTTGTCAAAAATATTGCTTGAAACATATGGATTTCAAATTTGCATTTGAGAGAAGAAAGAGATATTTGTTAATGAATAAAAGCATGCAAGATTCATATTTAGTTGGGTGCATGCAATCTACATTGTTAGGTTATGATTATCATGGGTCTTTATTTTTCTATAAAAAGGCTTTCAAAATGTTTCATTCAATAGGGAATTTTCATCTCTCGAACGATAGTTTGGGCCATTATCAAATACTGCAATGTCATGGATGAAATATTTCTTTTCAAAGCATGGAGAGTGTATGCCAAATAGAGAGACTATACATATTCCAAATAACTTTTCAAGACGAGAAATCTACAACTTATACAAAAAATATGCAGAATGTGCTGAGGGACATGGTTGGTTTATTACATATCAATATTTTGTGAAAGTATGGAAGAAAGAATTCAACAATGTCTGTATTCCTAAGAAGACAAGGATGGGGATTTGCAGTACATGTGCTTCTCTTAAATAAAAAGGGACAAATGTGAAGGGTGAGAAAGAGGTAAAAATTCATAACTTTAATTTTTAAAATTGTACAGTCATCAACTATGAAAACATATTTCTTAATGGCTTTCTTTTATGTTGTGTAGATTCAATTGTCAAATAACTTCAGGAGCATCGTGAACAACAAACAAATGAAAGGAAAAAGTTGTACAAGCATCAAAATAAGTGTTATGATAATCCAATAAATATTTGGGTTTGATAATTGATGGTATGGACCAGAAGAAAACACTTTTACCACATTTTGTTCGCACACCCAAAAATTTACAGGAGGAAAATTGTATTCAGTATCACTTGGTCGGTTGTATGGTCTTCAATGGGAAAATGTTGCTAATGGTGTACTTCACAGCTCCAAATATTCATAATGATACAAATCTGACAATAACCATAATTCATGATGTGTTTTCTCATTGGTCTGGTAATCTTCCTAAAATTTTGTATCTATAATTGGACAACACTTGCTGTGAAAACAAAAATCAAGTTGTTTTTGGATATCTAAACATGCTTGTCGAATTGAGAATTTTTTAGAAGGTAAAAGTTGGTTTCCTTCTTGTTGGGCACACTCATGACCATATTGATCAGATGTTTAGTCGTTTTTCAGTCACATTGAGGAGGAAGGAAGTTGGGTTCTTGCCGTCATTAATTGAATGTATTAAGAAATCATACATGTCAGCGCCTACTTTTGATATGTTGGAAGAAACTATTGACATGCGAAGGTTTATTCTAGGATTGCATGGTGAGGAGAAATGCATTGAAAAACTTAATGACATTAGCTTCCAACATCAATTTCATATCAAAAAAATTGATGGGAAAAAACTAATATGGGGCAAGAAGTATTCAACTACTGCAGAATGGGCACAGTAATTAGGTTTGGAATTTTTGAAGTTCATTCTAGATCATCAAATCTTTTCATCAAAAATATTGTTATTACAATCATTTGGTGAAGTTCAGAATGCACGAAGACAGAATAGAGATATAAATTATTCTGATTTCCTAGAAGAAATTAAAAAATGTATTAGATATGCATATGAGTACTTTGACATTGCTCATTCAGTTTGGTGGGAGTCATTTTTCAATAATCAAAGTGATATCATTTCAAGAACAACAAATGAATATATACCTTTGAAAAATCCATTTAATTGGCCACAAAATGTGTCGAATGAACATGAGGAAGTAAACATTGTTGAACAACAAAAATCTCAAGGTATTATTAATTCTTCACAAGTAGAGGAAAGGGAGATGTCTATTGGTTCCAGAAGATCTCATGCACAACGTGAAGCCATGGAAGACCTTTACAGGGGTTCAGTATAGGATATTAAGGAGGGTTGCATGATCACAATGCTAGCAGATGGAGATCCCAATGGCTATCCATTCTGGGTTGCTAAGGTTATAAAGGTCTTTACAAAAAATGAGGATGTTACAGGTGTTGAAGTACATTGGTATGCCACAAATACACACCCATTCAATGGTGTGTATAAGCCAGAGATGGTAATTGACAAAAAAAAATGGCAGAAAGAGAAAAAGAAAGGGTACAAATATAAATTACCGCCGCACAGACATCTTAAAATTGGAGGATGTTGACATACTTGCTTATGACTTCAATTTAACAAAGAGAGGAACTCTTCGCTTCAAGACGATAGAGATTCTGAAAAAAAAAATTACCAGAAGGAACAATGTTGAGATGGGAGTCTGCTAAAACCAGTCGTAGATCTAGAAGAATTTTGAAACCTGAAATGGTGGGCATGCATGTGAACTCAGATGGGGCATTAGTTGATGAAAGAGAAGAATACGGAGCATCTTTGTCAGCATCCAGTCATTCATATAAAGATGTGAATTCTGATGGTGTGCAAGAAAATATGAGTGATTTTGAATAATTGTCTAAGACAGTTTATATAACTGATGTTTGCATTGTATCTTGAAATAAAAATTTTGATTTCCATATGGTGTTAAATCAGAAGTTATGAGTCATTTTTATGTTGTTGGATTATATGTCTTAATTATGATCATTTTTATTGTTTAGAATATCTACAATACAACATTAAATTAGAGATATAATGTATGTTTCAATATACAAATAATGACATTTGAGTTTATTTAGTCACGTAATTTGTTCATAATGTCATGGTTTTTTAATTTTATGGTTGAAAATTTTCCAATTTCTTTTGTATCTAGCATGTTATGGTTGAAAACATGTTGAATTTATACTTAGGAAAGAAGAATTTTATTCTACCAAAAACATTATTGTGTTTTTTTCCTCATAAACAACTTTTTTTTTGCACATAAAAATTCGGTTTTACTAGCATTTTTTAAAAATGTTGAAAATTGACCCTCAAAAAAAAATCATCGTTCCAATATCAACACTTTTTCGTTTTCAAGGTTTTTTTTGCATGAAAATTTCGTTTTCACTTCCATTTTTAAAACATGTTAAAAATTGACCCTAAAAAAAACCATCGTTCCAGTATACACACTTTTCATTTTTAGCACTATGTTTGATGTTTTTTCGGGGTTTTTTGGCTAGAGTTCCTATTTTGAGTTTATAGTTCCCATTTCAAAGTTTACATTGTTTTACCACATTGTGGCTAGATAAGTGAGACAAATCAAAACCAATAATATCCACTATGAGATTGTGAGTGAGGAGCATTTATTCTGCCAAAAGATGCCCAAAAATTGCATTTGACTCCAACCATCAAAGAAGAGGTTTTTATTAGAGTGCAAAGAATTTCTAATGAGTGAAATGATTGGTGTCTTAACTCCCATTTATCTTAGTTTTTTGGTAGCCTAGCATAAAAGCTAGTGTTTTCTAGGGTAAGAATGGATCAAAATGTGAACCCACAATAAAAAGTATTGCATCATATGATAAGCGAGATGATTAAACAAAAAACTTACAAGAAACCAAAATGAAATAAACCTACTCGTCCAATGAATTAAAACTTATTTACCTCATGTCATGGATTAAAACTTATTTACCTCATGTCCATCCATGATAGCCATTTCACATATGAGAAGTGAGATGACTAAATGAAAAACTTGCAAGAAGCCAAAATGAAACAAACCTATGTATCCAATGAATTAAAATGTATTTACGTCATCTCCATCCATGACAACCATTTATTTGTCCATGAATAAATGATCATATGTTCTGCTCTACTTGAAGAAATTCACCACTACCTTTCCATTTCCAACTTCTTCACAATGAAGGTTAAGGTTTTCAAGCACCTTCCACAAAATTTATGCTACAAACAATGAACTTCCTTAGGATTAGGTGTGATTGGTAAGAGGAGTTTCTGTTATACCAAAATCACTAGGATTTGCATGTGGTCTTATCCCCTTTAAGACTCATGTCAATATCGATTATCTCCTTACTAGTTAGTTCCTATGAAGTAAATTTTAACAAATTAGTTAATTCTTATGAAATAAACTTTAGAAATTTGATCTTGACACACCCTAGAGATGTAGCCCCAACAAAAGGCCCATTAATGTCAAATAATTCTACATCCACCACAAATGGAGGTTCTTCTATCGTATCATATTCAAATATTTATGTAGAACTATTTCGAGAATGAAAGTCAAATTGAAAATCATGAAACAGGAGCATGGAGAAGCACATAATATCAAGCACAAGTTATGTTAACAATTTTCCTATAACACACACACGTGTGTGGATTGTAGGAAGAAAATCCAAATATAAAATACATATGATTTAAAAGAAAAAATATACATGTGCACCAATGACATAAAATGGAATAGGTGCAAAAAAATTATGTAATGCATTGAAAAACCTCAACTCCATATCATGAGGAGATGTGTCCCTTGTGGGATCATATATATATAATTTTCCTCTTTATCTAGTGGTTGTAACAAAACAAAACACAGTGCTATGTGTCACTATCCATACAATAAGATAGTGTAAGTCGTATGTTTATCCTCAACACAAGTCTAACCTAGGCTTCTTGTTGTTGTGGTATTCAAAAACCCCCCATTTATGAATGATAGTAGTTAATATTACGTTAATAAATGGGGACCCTTCAAAGAATCTATCCAAAAAATAAAACTTAGCATTTAGGCATTTATTTTATTTTTTGGAATAAAGCAAAGATAACAATCAAAACCCTTTTTTTTTAGAAAACTAATAAAACACTTACCTTCTTACATATAGCATGATTAAACCCACTGAAAGACCTTTCTAACCCTCCAAAATCAAGTAAAATGATTAAGTAAGGACTCTATGCTCGAAACTATCATAAAATTCGACATAAACTAAGTCCTTAAGATTTTTAGGCTTAAGTCTCGCATCGCATATCACCATTCATAAAGGACCCACTTTAAAAAGGTTATTGTGAAACATGTGAGATGCGAAACTTCGATGGCATTGTAACCTTTATTGCATCACATTTCAGGCATTCAAATGAAAACCGTATACTTACCACCAACCGATATTGCAAAATGCGAACAAGACCTGGACCCACTCCTTAATATATCATAAGCAAATGTTTTAGGTCCACCACTCAGTAAAAAAGGGTCTTTTACATAGGATAAACCTAGCAAGTAGCTACATTTTGAAACAACTAATGAGCGGCACGCATCTCCCATCTTGCAGAAACACAATAGGAGGTAAGAAAGGAAAAAATGTATATTGTGATATTGCGATCTGCGATATTGCTTCGCCAATCACACAATCGCTATCATTGCAGTTCAAAGGCTCCTCACCATAGAAGCTTTCTTCCCATTTTACAATGCAGACATTTATGAGCATTAAAGCTAAGGGATAATGGATCATAAGTGGGAATTTAGTAAGAGATAATTGCATTTATGTGTGAGAAGCCATGTAGCGTGATATGATATCTTCTTACGTGCGTTCAAATAAAACTCCTTTTATCACCTTTACAAGTTATCTGCATTATTTCATTTTAAGCTCATCTTTGTGTATCGATAGTTGTTGTTCTTCATTTTCAGGAAAAATCCACAGAGCAAAGTGTTGAGAACATTGGTGAAGAAAGGCAAGGTAGTCGCCTCTGAGAAGTCAGAAATGACTCCTTTGTTTATGGATACTACATGCAACAGAGAGGGAGGAACCTCTACATGGGAGGATATGTATAATATACTGGAGGAGGAGCAACCAAGGGTTATGGAAACAAACATTACAGTTGACAGACATGATTCCTCAAATGCTTCTATGTTAGAGATGACATGCTCATTTTTGCACCAAACAGCCGCGTGCCCGAAGATAATCCCTTATACCGCCATGGTTAAATGGGTTATTGATGAAGTCGACATCTCAGACAGAGAATTCAAGACAAGAAGCCAAGAGGTTATGGGATCTTTTACCCCAGACAACCTACGACTTATGTACCACCTACCAGAGCTACAAGTCATCTACAATAGGCATTTCATGGAGAATTTTGTCAAAGAGAACGACGACCCAGTAAACTGCACTCGGGCCTGGTCGAATAATGAGGAAAAAATCAAGAAAGACAAAAATGGTATGTACACTACTTCATCTATTTGTCCCTATCATAGTTTTGCAACAACCATGTTATGTAGACTATTTGACAAACCCAATAGTACTAATTTCTCCCCATAGTGGTTGCCATTAATAGATGCAGTTGTTAACGGAACTGTAATGAATTGGGCACAAATTTTGTTTGACAATTTAGCAAAAACAATTATCGGGTATAGAAGGAAAATAAGTGTTTCTTCGAGGGTTTACCCTCCATTTTTTATGAGCGCCTATGTAATGAATGTAATTTGTTTTAGTTATAAATTCCCTATCATGGGATGGAAATGGATTTTTCGAAGTCCTCTTCCCATTCACATATACCACAAGGACATGTGGGAATCCAATTTTCAACCACATTTTTCAAGATTTGTCATAGATTTATGCTCCCTATTCACAAGTGGCTTTATAATCGAAATGCCCCTAGGTTTTCCCAAGAAGATGAAGTAGACATCCTCCTGGTGGCCAGATGGTTTGGGGAGGAAACATTTACATATATCAGGGTTTTTGGTAGCATCACCTCCCCTCATGTCCTCTCACACTATGTTCCAGACAAATTGATGGCTAGAGAGATAGCCTATCAAATAGCTAGTCAGGGAGGAATGAGCAAGACATTAAAGGAATAAAAAATGCCATTTGGCCTACATTCCCTGTATAGTGTGGAGAATTTGCATTACACAACCTAGGGAATGCATTCAGAGAAGTAGAGAACATGCTATCTTTGTAATTACCTAAATTCCCTAGAAGGCAATATGACCAGTTTGGCATTGTCGAAAATTTCGCCACTCTAGTGAAAATAAAAGTATTTAGTAATGAGGAAGATGCCTTTGATGACATAGTTTTGCAGAAAAAAACATTCACAGAGGTAAAGCATATGGCACAACTACATTTTGACTGTGAAGATTTGGAAAACTTTTACAGTTACAGAGAAAGGAGGTTAGCAAAGGTACCATTGGACCAATTATTGATTGAACTAATAAGGGAGCTGACACCCATTGTGACTATAGAAGGTGACTCCAAAGAAAATTATAAGACTGATTCTAGAGCGGAATCTCAAGAGAATTCTACCAGGGAATCACAACAGTCATCACAAAATGGGAAAAGAAGAAGCATGGAGTCAGTAAAGGATACAACCCAATCTACACAGAAGATAGTTGAAGGAACTTCAGTCAGCAAGTAGGTTGAAATCCCTACTACCTTCGCATAGCTAATAAAACCCCTAGTAATTGATTTAGAGGAAGAGTGGGACAATTTTAATAAAAGTCTCAACACAAAGGAACAGGTGCCAAAGTTTCAAACTCCACAACAAAAAACATCTCAGGAAATTACAATGGAAGAGACCGCATATACACAAAAGGTAGAGCACATCCTATTACCGCCACTTTGGAAATAGTTTTGAGAATTGAAGAAATTCCCCCTCTAGATGTGTTTTATGGCCCACAACATAAGGTTGTGGTGAAAAGACAAAGAAAGAAAATGAAATTGGACTCTACAGCTGCTACTATCCCTGAAAATGAACCAATGGATGTTCAATGGAAAGACTCATCCGTTGACCCATTCGCCAACCTTAATAGACTCTCATAGTTTGCAGGTGCTTACGCTACAACAACCATGGATAAAGAAACAAAAGTACAAATGTTTCTTAGAGAAAAGGAAGATAAAATAACGTCGCTTGAGCAACAATTACAACAAGAAAAATTTGACCAGTAGGCAGAGATACAGTTAGCCAAGCTACAACGGGAATTTGAGCAGATGCAAATATACATCAAACCAGCTTAACCTAGAAGGAAGCACATATACAAGAAATAACTAACCTACACAAAGACGATCCAAAAATTGATCAGTTTGTTACTGAAGCACTCGATCTTAACTCCCAGCTGATGCACCAGAAAGAATTATTGTGCCAGAAGATTTCACAGTGGAAATCTTATTGTGAAACAAGCGATAAACTAACAAGTCAAGTTGTGGAAATGAGACTTGAATACGATGAGATGTTTAAAAAGGTCTCTGATTTCATCGCCTGGTATAATATAGAATATGGGAGAAAATCTGACCTGCCTAAGGTAGAAGAATCACATAAAGAAATCCTATTTGCAAGCTGGGATTCTCGGATTAAAGAAGTAGAAAAGGCAACAGCAAACGTGGTGGCAAAAGAAAACAGTGTCATAGAAAACATCAATGAAAATTTACATAGTGCCAACTTTGTGGCAGAGTCCATTCCAGGTTTCCTTCCTAATTCGAAACATCTTGAACAACAATGGAAACAAGCAATGGAAGAAAATGCAGAAGTGATAAGGCAAACGACCAGGTTAAACTAGGAGGCATATTGACAACATTTGGTAAAACATCACAACCAATGGATGACCCTGTGATGCTTAACCACTTCTACGGAGAAAATAGTGCCGACACTGACTGATTCTGTATTTATGGACAGTTGAAAGCTAAAGTCAGCCAACCAACACAGTTCAAGCCTATGATGGATATTTGTGATCTGAAGGATCAAATGTAGGATAGTTAGTCACCTTGTTTATTTCCATTTGATTTTATTTTTCACAATTTGAGGCAGGTCGTTTAAACCTCCTCAACTCTTTTTGTAATAATATATTTTTAGTTTTATAGTTTAAGTATTTAAACCCCTCTCATGCATTTAGAGAGGGGTCTAGAATTTTATCAGAAACAGACTTCAAAACATGCATTTATGTCCCTTTGAGGAAGTTATGGTGAAATTAATGGAACATGATTTATTTTTATCTCATTTAGCATATTTTACTGAAATTTCACTTTTATACTCTTAGATGGTGCTGAATGGACTGGAGATAGATCAATATTGCTGAAACACATGAGTAGGATGTATTATAAATGTTACTTTTATCTCGTAATCCTTTTTACTTATGTATTAAGAAATGATTCTTTTCGAATTGTTTATGTATGAAAATCTGAATCTTGATTGCCATTATTGCACTTTTGTATGATGATGATCTATATTTTATGCTGAATATATGAATAATTCATTATGCAATATATCTTCCACAATCATGTCGACTAACTTTTTATACAAAACGATTATTGTTAAAAAGGATTCACTTCTCATCACAATTGAATGATATTTATTACCAATTTCTTTCAGATATTATTGTAGATCACATACATCAATTTAATCCCGGGTATATTTATAATTAGATAGTGCTTAAATTAGGATAAAATGCATGTGATTGTTAGTTTAGATTAGATTACTTTTAGCTTGGACATTACTTTAAAACATCACATATCACCCCATTAGCATAAGCATTAAATAGATTTGGAAACTGGTCCCATTATCCCCAGTCGGATCAACTACTCCAAATGGAAAAGGAGTAGACAACCATGGTCTGGACCAGGTGGTTTTCCCCCATGTTGGAGCGACGATTTCTGAGGCTTCAACGTTTTGGTGCTAGAAGGAGGGCCTGACTGTGAATGGAAAGTAAATCTAAATTAACAAGCCATTCTAAGAGTAATACTCCCTCACTATCACCTCCAACTTCTTGAAAGTATTCCAAATCCCTTGATCCCAAGTGAGAACTTGCATAGAAAATTATACAACCCGTTGTTGAAATCCCAAACAAGCTAGAACATTCTTCTTTTACTGAAGCCCTTGGAGTTCAATCTTTGATTCATAATTTACAGGAGATTTCACTATCTCAAGAAGAATCTGTGTTATCCCAGGATAGTGTTACGTCTTAGTTCACTCCATCCCAATGGTTAAATAGAGCACAGAGCGAAAAGTTTAGAATTCCTTTGTTCGAATTTCCTTGGCCAAGCTGGATGAAAGCTAAGAAAACACCATCTGAATCTCACAACGAGGTTCTATCATCATCTTCATTCATTCCATCTATACCCTCACAAGATCAATCATCCACCTTACCACTCTAGATCGTGATTCACACAGGTAAAGGAGCTAAATCTTCTTCTACCCAATCACATTCAACCACTGCCACACCTTCCCCTATCCACATACTGGCAATGGCACAGAATCCTCCAAGGCTATGGACAAACCTAGGGGCTATTAGGATGGCCCAGAGAATGGTTCTGATAATGGCCTATTAGCTGAGGAACATATAAATAATTTTATGTTGTCCATTAACTTGAATGAAGTAGTCCAAGAAGACATAGGTGTAAGATTATTCCCATATACTTTATAGGGAGTAGTAGGATCATGGTACCTTTTGTTACCATCTACAACTACCCTAATCAATGATCTCTCCAACTTGAAAGCCGAACTGAAAGAACCCATTAAGGACTTCAACTCTTTCTTCAATAAATTATTGAATAAGATACCAATGGCATCTAAGCCTAGCGATGAGATCCAAAATGAGTGGTACATCTCTACTCTACCATCAAACATAGCTATCTTCGTTGATGGAGCTTCCAAACCAACTTTGGCAGAAAATATGAAAGAGGCAATAACTGTGGAAAAATGCATTCTAACTGTGGAAAAGAAAAATGCATTAGAAGAATGGAAATCTAAGAAATTAACCTTCAGAGATGACTCTAAGAAGAAACCACCAAAAGATCCTTTTGATCTTGAAGGGTTACAAAAATTCCTCAAGACCATGTCTAACGAAATGGTTGATATTAAAAAATAGGTAGCAAAGACTTCCTCTAAAAAACCTTTTAGACCATTTAAAAGGAATTCCTCTGTTGATCCTAAACCCCCAAATGCCATATCAAATGTTGAATTAGATGGAGAGGAGGACGAAGTCTCAACAAACGAAGAACAAACAGACGATGAAGAAGTAGAAGAGTTACAAGGAATGTGGGATTTTATACTTCCCAATGAAGAAACTCAAGAAGCATTACCTGTTGCTACCTGAAGTAAAAATCCTATTGAATTGTCACAAACAAATCCAAAACAGAAGGCTTCAATGCCACCCCCTAGGGACAAAGCAACATGTAAGCAATCTGTACCAAAATCCACTTAGACTGCACCTACTCAATTGGATCCTTCTCCTTCATCTAAAACTTTGATAGTTTCTAATGAAATGGAATATAATATTATTGATGATATGAAGAAGACTAGGGAAAACATCACATTTCATGAGCTTAGTAAATTGAAACATCAACAGAAGTTACTTCTTAAATAACTTAAAGCAGTACCTACTGCACTGCTTCCTGTTGTCGTGATCTCACAAGCTGCCCAAGAAATGGGAAGACCCCCTAGTGCTTCTTTGAACAAGATTGATCCAACTGATATAGCTTTAATTGGGGGAAGATCAAAATCCCACACTCCGCCATTTCTCCTTACTTTTGAAGTCTTTAACAAAAACTTACACAACTGTCTAGTTGATTATGGAGCTTCATCTAACATCTTGCCTAGAATAGTTTGTGCAAAGTTGAATGTTTAGCCTCAGAAATATGTTGTACGAATAGTTAAGTTAGATCACTCCCAAGTTGAAGTTGTTGGGGAACTTAATCAAGTAACCATAAGACTTTCATCAAACCCTAAATTTTTCCAAGTCATTGACATACTTGTAGCTAACATTCCTGAGTTCTATGGATTAATCCTTAGTAGAGAATGGTCATAAAATCTTCATGGTTATTTTGCAACTGATTGATCTCACATGTGGCTTCCCTATAAATTATGGTAAACCAAATCAAATAAGGGTTGATCACAAGAAACATCAAAATTTCATAGTGATAGAATTAGAAGGAGAAAATGAACCAGTCGCATATAGCAACAATATCATCGGAAATTATTTTGTAGAATCATTTCTAGGGAATTTCATTGCTCACACTTCACCTTTCTTAGAAAACTCTGTTGTCTCTCAAGTTGAAAATTTTTCTCAAACAGACACTTCTACAATCTTGTAGATAAACTTGTAGTTAGATCTTTATTTTGGAAATTATTTTTTGATGGATCTAAATCCAATGATGGAGCAGGAGCAAGTTGCATCTTAGTTAGCCCATAGGGGGAAAAAAATATGTTAGCATGCAAACTTGAATTTGATTGTACAAACAACATCATTGAATATGAGGCACTAGTTCAAGGTTTGTATAAGGCAATTGACCTTAACGTTAAATACCTCCAAGTATTTGGAGATTCAGAGATTGTCATAAAACAGGTGAGAAATACTATACACTATTTGTTAGGACATTTGAAACATTATCAGTCATTAGTCCAAGACCTGACTCTCCACTTTACAGTGTTTAATATTTCCCCTATTCCAAGACTCTAGAATGCTAGTGCCGATCTTCTAGCCAATGTCACTTCCAAGCTTATCCCACCAAAAGATTACAGCCCAGATCGATTTTCCATTGAATTAATTTTTAGGCCTTCTATTCCTGACAATATCACCAACTAGAGAGTCTTTAATAACAATCTGAATATCATAAGATTCCTGACCTCAGAAGGCTCTTACGATGACCAGATAGTTCATGAGGACCAACATGATGACCAACTTAAATAAGAAACAATCATTAATGCTATACCAAAATCTGTAGTTAAGTTGGAAGATTTATGTGACCTTAAAGACAGATTTAAATGATCCACCAATTTAAAACTTCAGATTTCAACTCCAAGGTTTGAATTAATCAATCTTGGGACTGATTTAAAACCTCAAAATATTAACTTAGGTATCAGTCTTACGTCAGATGAAAAAGAAGCTTTTATAGGTTTGTTGAAAAGATACAAGAATGTCTTTGCATGGAACTATGAAGATTTCAAGACATACAACACCTCTATTATTCAACATAATATTCCCATGATATCTGACAAAAGACCTATTCAATAGAAATTGAGGAAGATCCGTCCTAATTTAGAAAGTCAAATTAAATCTGAGTTGAATAAATTGTTGAAAGCCAAAATTATTTTTCCTGTCAGACATTCCCGATGGGTTTCCAATCTTGCCTCAGTCAGAAAAAAGAACGGTGATATTCGGATATGTGTAGATTTCCGCAATCTCAATAAAGCTTGCCAAAAGGACAATTCCCTATTACCCCCTATGGAATAGATTTTGCAATCAGTAGCAGGCTTAGAGCTAATGTCTTTCCTGGATGGATTCTCAGGTTATAATCAAATCTTAGTACACCCAGATGACCAGCTGAAAACTATGTTCAGGACAAAATGGGGCACTTACGCTTATCAGAAGATGCCATTTGGATTGATTAATGTTGGTGCCACTTTCCAAACAGCTATGGATATAGCCTTGAAAGGTTTAGTAAAAAAATCAGTAGTGATCTACTTAGATGATATAATTGTATACTCCAAAAAATGCAATAATCATCTAAGAGATTTAAAACAAATCTTTGAATGTTGCCAAAGGTATGGAATTTCTCTTAACCCCAAGAAGTATTTTTTCACATTAAGTGAAGGAAAGCTTCTTGGATTCATTGTGTCCAAAGTAGGAATTCATATTGACCCTGATAGAATTAGAGAAATTTATGAAATCCCTTTACCCCATAACAAGAAATTAATGCAATCTTTCCTGGGTCAAATAAATTTTGTTAAAATATTTGTCCTTGACTTCTCAAGAATTGTTTTACCTCTTCAATCCATGATAAAGAAAAATTCTCTGTTTAAATGGGGACATTTGGAACATGAAGCTTTTAGCTTGATAAAACAAGCAATTATAAACACCCCATCTTTAGCAATGCCGAATTTTTCCAATCATTTCATTCTATATACTTTTGCTTCCGAGAAATCATATGCGGCCATATTGACACAAGTAAATCAAGAAAAAGTTGAAGCCCCAATCTCTTTCTTTAGCTCCAATTTGCAAGGAGCTGAATTAAATTACTCAAATATTGAAAAACAAGCTTTTTCTGTTTTCAAATCTATAAAACACTTCAGATGTTTTCTCCTCAAAACCCACACTAAAGTAATAGTACCATTCTCAGCAGTGAGAAATCTTTTAATACAAAGGGACGTAGGAGAAAAGAGAGCAAATTGGGTGGCAGCCCTACAAGAATATGACATAGAAATTAAACTAGCGAAAATTGTAAAAGGTTAAGGTTTTTGCAGGATGTTGGCACGAGAATTGAATCTGTCAGAATTATAGCATTCAGGTGACGATGTACAAATCTATGAGGTAAGCCTTAAAAACATAGAATCAAGGTATGTTGATATCATATTTTACTTTAAAAATGGATACGCACCAACCCAATTAAATTACCCAAATAAAAGAGCCTTGAGATTAAAAGCTATGCAATTTCAAATTGTCAAGGATGTGTTGTTTAGAATAAATTATGATTCTGTTTTACTTAGATGCCTTGAAAAATATGAGGTAGAGAAGGTCTTGCAGGAACTTCATGATGGACCAGCTGGTGGTCACTTTGGAGGTGATACTACAACACATAAAATCCTACATGCCGGCTATAACTGGTCAACGTTGTTCAAAGATGCACACATTTATGTAATGAAATGTAAGATTTGTCAAGCTGGAAGACAAAGAAAACCCGCGCTACCATTATAGCCAGTCAACATTGACCAACCATTTGAACAATGGGGATTGGACGTAATATGTGAGATCGTTCTTGATTCTTCTACACAATGTAGGTATATCCTTACAACCATTGATTATTTCACCAAATGGATAGAAGCAATTCCACTCAAGAAAGCCAATTCAGAAAATATTATTGAATTTATAGATTAATTTATCATCACTAGGTTTGGCTTACCATCTGCTTTGATGTTTGATAATGCATCTTATTTTTCAAGCAATGCAATGACATAATTTGCTCTTAAAAGAGGTTTTAAGCTTAAGTATTCTACCAATTACTACCTGCAAGGAAATGGGTTAGCTGAATCCACAAACAAAAATCTCATCAAGATTATTAAATGAACTGTTGACCAAGGCCAAAAGAACTAGCATAAGTCTTTAGTGTTTGCTCTGTGGGCAGATCAAATAACTCAAAAAGCCTCTATTGGCACTTCTCCTTTTATTTTGGTCTATGGGAAAGAAGTAGTATTACCAAAAAACGTAGCTATTGCCTCCTTAGCCTTAGTTCAATTCATTGGAGAAACTCCTTCATCATCTATGCAAGTTAGACAATTACAAATTCTTAAGCTTGAAGAGGAAAGGGAAAAAACCAAAACCATGCATGTGCATCATCAACAGTTAGTCAAAGCCTCCTTTAATTCAAATTTTGTAACTTCAAAGCCTTTTCAACTAGGAGACCTAGTGCTATAATGGGATTAAGCCCACGAAGAGAAAGGTAAGCATACCAAGTTCCAACAAATGTGGCTTGGCCCATTTCAGATTGTGGAACAAATAGGCCCATCGACTTTTTTGGTACAAGATCTATCAGGTAAGAGAGAATATCTACCTGTTAATGAACAGGTTCTAAAAAATAGTTTCCCTAGAAGATGATCTCTTCTATTCACTGTATATTATTGCCTTTAGTTAAAATTTTCTTTTAGAAAGAATAATACCAATTGAAAAGCATTTACTTTTGGTTTTACAAAGGATAGTCTCTTTTTAATTTTGACTTTTCGCTTGTGTAAGTAAAGATTGATATGAAAGTAATCTTCACATATGAAATATATAGTTAAGTTCTACTACTCTTAAATTTCCTGTTTTCTACCTCAATTATCTGATTTTTAATGAAACTTAGCTTTAAGAAAGAAACTTCTCCTTTACATCATTCTAGAAAAGTATCTATAACAAGCCAAAGTCCCTCTCCAGAATGGCATCTTTAAAACTCTACAATTGTCGTCCAGAAACTCTTAGGGAGCCAATGATTCTCCCCACTTAATCAATGTTCATTTTTAGAGTGTAATTCTAAAATATACTTAAACTTAAAGGATAATAGGTCTCATCAAGAGCCAGCTTACCATGATCATAAGATTATAACTTACTGACATTACTAATACTGCATATCAAAACATGGTAATGGCTTAAGATTATATTAATCAAAAGACAATGGATCTCATCACGAGCCAGCTTGTTCAGTTAAGTTACAAATCAAGTGAATGGCATTGTCAATATTGGTCACCAAACCAAGACATCATCCTTTAAGAAATAAAGAGTTGAAGCGACAATGAATTACTTCGGAAAATAAAGAAAGAAATAAGTACACTTACGAGCTTATCTTTAAAATTGCATTTTGATTTAAGTGGGATACTGCATCATTGTTGGTTAAAAGGTAACCTTGGCGAGGCTATGAATGCCTGCTGGCAACAGAGGCTCTACCTACGACAACTGAGTATACCAAAAACCTTATCTAAGGAGATACTTCTTGCTTTTATCTTTAAAAACCAAGTAAAAACTGATGCAGACAAAGTGAATTTTTATGAGAAAAGAATAATCAAAAGAACAATAGTTAAGTAGATGTTGTTTTATTAATAAAGAGAAATATTACTTACCTTATATTCCATGTAATTTATTTTATTTTCAAAAACTATCTTTATTTTGGAAGTTTTAGAAATTTCAAAAAACTCTCAGAGATAACTGGTTCTTCCAAGTGAATCGCCAATTGTTGTGGTATTCAACAACCCCCCATTTATTAATGATAGTAGTTAATATTATGTTAATAAATGGGGACCCTTCAAAAAATCTATCCAAAAAACAAAACTTAGCATTTAGGCATTTCTTTTATTTTTTGGAATAAAGCAAAGATAACAATCAAAACCCCCTTTTTTAGAAAACTACTAAAACACTTACCTTCTCACATATAGCATGATTAAACCCACCAAAAGACCTTTCTAACCCTCCAAAATCAAGTAAAATGATTAATTAAGGACTCTATGCTTGAAACTATCATAAAATCCGACATAAACTAAGTCCTTAAGCTTTTTAGGCTTAAGTCTCGCATCGCATATCACCATTCATAAAGGACCCGCTTTAAAAAGGTTATTGCGAAACATGCGAGATGCGAAACTACGATGGCATTGTAACCTTTATCGCATCGCATTGTGAGCATTCAAATGAACTTCGTATACTTACCACTAGCCAATATTGCAAAATGCAAACAAGACCTGGACCCACTCCTTAATATATCATAAGAAAATGTTTTAGGTTTGCCACTCAGTAAAAAAGGGTCTTTTACATAGGATAAACCTTGCAAGTAGCTACGTTTTGAAACAACTGATGAGTGGCTCGCATCTCACACAATCACAACAGGAGGTAAGAAAGGAAAAAAGGCATATTGCGATATTTTGATTTGCGATATTTCTTCACCAATCGCACAATTGCTATCATTGCAGTTCAAAGGCTCGTCACCCTAGAAGATTTCTTCCCGTTTTACGATGCAGAAATTTATGAGCATTAAAGCTAAGGGATAACGAATAATTAGTGGGCATTTAGTAAGAGATAACTGCATTTATGTGTGAAAAGCCATTTAGTGTGATATGATATCTTCTTAAATGCGTTCAAATAAAACTCCTTTTATCACCTTTACAAGCTATCTGCATTATTTCGTTTTACGTTCATCTTTGCGTATCCGATAGCTATTGTTCTTCATTTTCAGGAAAAATCATTAGAGCAAAGCATTGAGAACAATGGTGAAGAAAGGTGAGGTAGTCGCCTCTGAGAAGTCAAAAATGACTCCTCTATTTACGGATACTACACGCAATAGAGAGGGAGGAACCTCTAAATGGGAGGCTATGTACAATATACTGGAGGAGGAGAAATCAAGGATTATGGAAACAAAAATTATAGTTGACGGACATGATTCCTCAGACGCTTCCATGTTAGATATGGCATGCTCATTTTTTCACCGCATATCTATGCGCTTGAAGATAATCCCTTATACCGACATGGTTAAATGGATTATTGATGAAGTCGACATCTCGGACAGAGAACTCAAGACAAGAAGCCAAGAGGTTATGGGATCTTTTATCCCAGACAACATATGGCTTATGTACCACATACCAAAGCCACAAGTCATCTACAACAGGCAGCTCACGTAGAAGTTTGCCAAAGAGAACGACGTCTCAGCAGACTGCACCCGGGCTTGGTCGAATAATGAGGAAAAAATCAAGAAAGACAAAACTAGTATGTACATTACTTCATCTATTTTTCCCCCTCATAGTTTTGTAGCAGCCATGTTATGTAGACTATTTGGAAGACCCAATAGTACTAAGTTCTCCCCATAGTGGTTGTCATTAATAGATGTCGTTGTTAACGCAACTGTAATGAATTTGGCATAAAGTTTGTATGAAAATTTAGCAAAAACAAATTATCAAGTATAGAACAAAAAGAAGTGTTGCTTTGAGGGTTTACCACAAGGACATGTGGGAATCCAATTTTCAACCACATTTTCTCAAGATTTGTCATGGAGTTATTCTCCCTATTCACAAGCAGCTTTATAATCGAGATGCCCCCAGGTTTTCCCAAGAAGCTGAAGTAGACATCCTCCTAGTGGCTAGATGGTTTGGGGAGGAAACATTTACATATATCTGGTTTTTGGCAGCATCACCTCCCCCCATGTCCTCCCATACTATGTTCCAGAAAAATTGATGCCTAGAGAGATAACCTATCAAACAACTAGTGAGGGAGAACGAGAAAGACATTAACAGAATAAAAAAAGGCCATCTCGCCTACATTCCTTGTATATAAGTGTGGAGAATTTTCATTACATGACCTAGGGCATGCATTCAGAGAAGCAGAGAACATGCTATCTTTGATATTACCTAAATTCCCTGGAAGGAAATATGACCTGTTCAACACTGTCGAAAATTTCACTACTCTAGTGAAAATAAAAGTATTCAGTAATGAGGAAGATGCCTTTGATGACATCTTTTTGTAGAAAAACACCTTCACAGAGGTGAAGCATATGGCACAACTACTTTTTGACCGTGAAGATCTGGAAAAAATTTACAGTTACATAGAAAGGAGGTTAGCAAAGGTCCCATTGGACCAATTATTGATTGAACCAATAAGGGAGCCTACTCCCAGTGTGACTATAGAAGGTGACTCCAAAGAAAATTCTAAGACCGATTCTAGAGTGGAATCTCAAGAGAAATCTACTAGGGAATCACAATAGTCATCTCAAAATGGGAAAAGTAGAAGTATGGAGTCAATAAAGGATACAGCCCAACCTACACAGAAGATAGTTGACGAAACTTCAGTCAACAAGTAGGCTGAAATCCCTACTACCTCCACACAACCAATAAAACCCCTAGTAATTGATTTAGAGGAAGAGTGGGACAATTTTAATAAAAGTCTCAACATAGAGGAACAGGTGCCAAAGTTGCAAACTCCACAATAGAAAAAAACTCAGGAAATTATAGTGGAAGAGACTGCAAATACACAAGAGGTAGAGCACATCCCTGTTACCCCCAATTCCGAAATAGTTTTGAGAATTGAAGAAATCCCCCCTCTAGATGTGTTTTATAGCCCATGGCATAACACTGTGGTGAAAAAACAAAGAAAGAAAAGGAAATTGGACTCTACAGCTCCTACTACCCCTGAAAATGAACCAATGGATGTTCTATGGAAAGACTCATCCGTTGACCCGTCCACCAACCCTACTAGACTCTCACAGTTTGCAGGTGCTTACGCTACAGCGACCATGGACAAAGCAACAAAGGTATAAATGTTGCTTATAGAAAATGAAGATAAAATAACGTTGCTTGAGCAACAATTACAGCAAGCAAAATTTGACCAACAGGTAGAGATACAGTTAGCCAAGCTACAATAGGAATTCGAGCAGATGCAAATAGAACATCAAACCAGCTTAGCCAAGAAGGAAGCACAGATACAGGAAATAACTAACCTACACATAGAGGATCCAAAAATTGATTAGTTTGTTATCAAAGCACTCGGTCTTAACTTCTAGCTAATGCACCAGAAAGAATTACTGTGCCAGAATATTTCACAGTGGAAATCTTATTGCAAAACAAGCAATAAACTGACAAGCCAAGTTGTGGAAATGAGACTTGAATACAATGAGATGTTTAAAAAGGTCCTTCATTTCATCACCTAGAAGAATACAGAAGATGGTAGAAAAGCTGACCTGCCTAAGCTAGAAGAATCGCATAAAGAAATCCTATTTGCAAGTTGGGATTCTTGGCTTAAAGAAGCAGAAAAGGCAACAACAGATGCGGCAGTAGCAACAAACAGTGTCATAGAAAACATCAATGAAAATTTACATAGTGCCAACCTTGTGGCAAAGTCCATTCCAGGTTTCCTTCCTAATGCAAAACAACTTGAACAACAATGGAAACAGGCAATGGAAGAAAAAGCAGAAGTGATAAGGCAAACGACCAGGTTAAACTAGGAGGCATATTGGAAACATTTGGTAAAACCTCATAGCCATTGGATGACCCTGCGATGCCTAACCACTTCTACGAAGAAAATGGTGCCAACACTAACTGATGCCATATTCGTTGGACAGCTGAAAGATGAAATCGACCAACCAACACAGCTCAAGCCCATGATGGATATTTGTGAACTGAAGGATCAAATGCAGGATAGTTAGTCACCTTGCTTATTTCCATTTTGATTTTATTTTTGCACAATCTGAGGCAGGTCGTTTAAACCTCCTCAACTATTTTTGTAATAATCTATTTTTAGTTTTATAGTTTAAGTATTTAAACCCATCTCATGCATTTAGAGAGGGGTCCAGAATTTTATCAGAAACAGTCTTCAAAACATGCACTTCTGTCCCTTTGAGGAAGTTATGGTGAAATTAATGGAACATGATTTATTTTTATCTCATTTAGCATATTCTACTGAAATTGCACTTTTGTACTCTTAGATGGTGTTGAATGGATTGAAGATAGATCAACATTGTTGAAACACATGAGTAGGAAATATTATAAATGGTACTTTTATCTTGTAATCCTTTTTACGTATGTATTAAGCAATGATTCTTTTCGAATTGTTTATGTATGAAATTCTGCATCTTGATTGCCATTATTGCAGTTTTGTATGATGATGATCTATATTTTATGTTGAATATATGAATAATTCGTTATGCGATATATCTTCACAATCGTTTCAACTAAATTTTTATACGAAATGATTATTGTTAAAATAGATTCACTTCTAGTCCTAATTGAATGATCTTTATTACCAATTGCTTTCAGATATTATTATAGATCGCATACATCAATTTAATCTCAAGTATATTTATAATTAGGTAGTGCTTAAATTAAGATAAAATGCATGTGATTGTTAGTTTAGATTAGATTACTTTTAGCTTGGCCATTACTTTAAAACATCACACGTGACATATCACCCCATTAGCACAAGAATTAAATAGATTGGGAAACTGGTCCCATTATCCCCAGTCGAAGCCACTACTCCAAATGAAAAAGGAGCTACCAACCAAGGTTTGGACCGAGTGGTTTTCCCCCATGTTGAAGAAACGATTTTCGAGGCTTCAACACTTGTATACAACAAAAATGCCTCTCCCTTACTCTCTACAAATCTTGATCTTGGAGTAGTCTCTTAAATCCTCAAGTGTAATACATTGTTGTTTCACAATGAAATAATTCTTGTCTAGTAGTACCATGTTTTTCTAGCAATTTTTATTAGCCTCATGAAAGGATCAAACTAGTTTCCTTGCTGCTAGTCAGTACCAGGACAAAAATCAGGACAACTATAGTCATTATTTCTTGTTGCATCTACACTAGGAATTGGGCATGTACCCATTGTGATAGTAAATTCCCTCACCTATAGACCTTGCCAAGATCTCTCCATCAACACACTTGCTATCATTTGAATCAAAAGAGGATTCATCAGCATCCACAACCACAAATTTTCCAAGGTCGCCCCTGACAATGTCCTTCAGAGAGAGAACAGTGATTCCTTGTGCGATAAGTAGTGATTTCTTAGTAACGAAAGATTTTGTTCCTAGGGAAAGTGTGCCATTAATTTCCAGTAATGACCATAATACAACAAATAGCATTAGAAAAATTAGATTGGAGGAGTTCCTTGGGCATCTCCTCCCTAAGGAAGAAATAAAATTTAGAGACGTAGCAATCAAAATTATCTTTTTTATGGTATACTTTTGGTTTTCAAATTTCCCATGTTGTGGTTCCATAGTTTATACAACCAGATTTCTCCATTATCTCCTTGTCTAAATGACATCCATCATAACTTCATTAGTGACTCGGCCTATCATTAAGAATTGCGTAAAAAAATTTAGTAGGGATGTCTTTTTGAGAAACAAGTAATGATTGAATTAGTAAGAGCCACTTCCCATGGGTTACTGAGTTGCATTGTTTATTATATCGGCATGCTCTTACCAAATTAAACCATCGACACAAGAGTTTGTCCGAAACAGCGTAAAAATCATAACAATAACTCAGCAAGAATGAAAAACAAGGAAATGTCATATGAATTGAGATACTTACACTAAAAGGTAATGTTTGTGAATGGACCTTTGTCATGATGGCTTCCTTGACACCAAAAAAGTATCCATAAAAATTGTTTTGGAGATCCTCTAAATCTATTGGTTCTCCATCCTCTACTATTTCCATCTTCTACTCAATGTTGAATGCCCTATTCCTCCATAATGCCATGATTGTCCTATTTGACATATAAATCATAGTTTCTCAGGGATGAGGCAAGAAATATATTTCAAGTTTCGTTTAAAATTCCAAAGTATTTTGTCTCAAATCCATGCACATCCACTCTTTCTTTTCAATTTTCTTTATTGGAATTCATGCAAATCAATCCTATTTTATTGATTTGATATTACTTTTTCCATTTTTACAAGTGGAAAAGGACAATATATGTTTGCTATGATGAGAAAAAAAATCAATGTGTACCTACATGCAACATTGTATGAAACAAAGGATTGAGAATGGAGCGTGAGTCTTCCTTTGACATATGTGTACTTTGCACCATGGCTAGCATCAAGGACTATGCCTTTGCAAAGGAAGATGGCTAGAGATGGACTAATATTGATCCTAAGGAAGGAGAAAACTCCATTATCTCCTCTATATCTTCCCACAAAAAAATTGGTTTTATGTCCAAAGATATTTGCATAGAAACCTAACATCCTCATAGATAAGAATAAGTGACCCCGCAAAACATAAATTCACTTGAGACCTCTATGTTTTAGTTTGTTTCTTGCAACAAATCATGCAAATGTATCTGAGGCATAGATGCTTGTAAAGGAATTTTTTGTTGCAATTAGAATGAAAAATCATTAATCAGAACTTCGTCACATGGAAGTGAAAGCAATTTCTGGAATTTTGAATATATCTAAGGTGAGCGTTGAGAAATTTGCATACAATTGTTTCTCCTTCTCATAATGTCTAAGGTGAGTGTTGAGAAATTTGCATACAATTGTTTCTCATTCTCATAATGTCCAGGCAAATAGAGAAATCTAGTGAGCTATACCATAAGAAACGGAAAAGATAGATATCCACTTGAGATTTTAATGTCGAATAACGAATACCTTTTTTCTAACTTCCTTTTCCATCTTCTTTATGTACTGAGTAACCACATTAGGACCCTTTTTATTTTTAAGAAATATCCTAAGGTGAAAATTTGATTAGCAATCTTCCCTGAAGTGGAATCCACAAATCAATTAGTTCCTATGAAGTAAATTTTAGAAAATTGATCTTGACATACCCTAGAGATGTAGCCTCAGCAAAAGGCCCTTCAAAGTCGAATACTTCTACATCCACCACAGATGGAGGCTCTTCTATCACATCATATTCAAATATTTATGTAGAATTATTTGGAGAATGAAAGTCAGAATGGAAATCATGAAACATAAGCATGGAGAAGCACATAATCTCAAGCACAAATTATGTTAATAGTTTTATGCACAAAAGAAAATATATGTGTGTGTGTATTGTAGGAAGAACATCCAAATATAAAATACATATGATTTAAAAGTAAAAATATACATGTGCACCAATAACATAAAATGGTACAGGTGCATAGACATTTCGTAATGCATTGAAAAACCTCAACCCCATATCTTGAGGAGATGCATCCCTTGTGGCCTTCTATACATATAATTTTCCTCTAGCTGGTGGATGAAATTAAACAAAACACAATGCTATGTGTCACTATCCATATAAGAAGATGGTGTAAACTATATGTTTTATCCTCACCACAAATCTAACCAAGAATTCTTGTATACAACAAAAATGCCTCTCCCTCGCTCTCTACAAACCTTGATCTCGGAGTAGTCTCTTAAATCCTTAAGGGTAATAAATTGTGGTTTCACAACGATGTAATGTTTGTCTTATAGTGCCATGTTTTTCCAACAATTTTTGTTAACCTCAACAAGATTAGAGCTAGTTTCATTGTTGCTAGTCACTACTAGGACAGAAATCAGGACAACTAGTCACTGTTTCTTGCTACATCTACACTAGAGATTAGGCATGTACCCATTGTGCTAGAAAATTCCCTCACCTGTAGACCTTGCCAAGATCTCTCCATAAATGACCGAAGCTCAATTACCCCAAAAGGAAGGCACCATGAAAGTATAAAATGGCAGAATTTAAAGAATGTAAAGATGATATTAAGAAGCCAAATGGTGGAATTTTGTCTTAGGATGTTAATCCTTGCCCTAGTATCAGTTGAATTGGCACCAAAAATAAATCGCAATAGAGTATCAAGTAATTCTACCATACATCAATGATAGAGTACATGAATTCAATAAAATTAATGAAATCTTCCCATCAATATACGTTTCTCTCAATAGTCAGATTTAGCACTTGGAAAGTGAGGAGTAATTGGTCCCTCCAGTTGTAGCGGTTGCGAGATTGAAGAAAAAGATATGAGATCTCATCCTTCTACAGTTATTCTATTGTGAAGGAAACTTGGACCTGGCTAAGGAAAATTTGTGGACAACCATACCTTTAGATGTGGTATATACTAAGTCACTTTGGAAAGTTGAAATATTAAGGCATGTATGGTATATGTTTCACCTAGTCACCAGGTTTTGTTGTTTGGTTTCTATATAAATCAAGGAATAGCCATGCCTTCAGGTTGGTTGTGTAGAAATTTTTAGAAAATACACTAATCCACCTTCAAAAGCTGAAATATTAAATAAGATATGATATACCTCGCAATATTCTCTTTTGTTGTTTATGAAGAGTAAGGAATAGTAAGATTTTGAAGAAAAACATGCCACTACAGAGAAGATTTGGGGAAATATCTTAATCAGCCAACCTGGAGATGACTAAATATAGATGTAAATAGAAATGGTTTGGCCATACATCATTCAAAAAAGTTTGGCATCCTTTAAATGGGTTGCCCCTTTGATTCCTCTTCAAGATAAAGGAAAACGGGTTCGGAAATTTATCTTGCATACAGACTGGGGACCCAAATCCTAAAAATAGATCAAATACAACTTTGAAAGAACCTCCAAAGCTAATCTAGGCCTAGTTGGAGTTGGAAAGTGTTGTATAAATGATTGAAAACACAACCTAGGAATCCTCATGAACTTCCTAGACACCAACACTAACAACCTTGCGGAAGGTGATTCCCTGAGGATGGAAATAGCATAAGCTCTTTATAGAAGTACCAAAACTATGAACCTTGAAGAGGATTCCAAATTGGTTCGGAACATTGCTGATGAAATTATATCTTGTCAATCTTGGGACTTGAACAACAAATTGTTTTAATTGATTCATGAAATGAATTGGTTTGAAGTGTGGGATATCATTTATGTAAGAACGTATGCAAATAAGAAATTTGATCAATTATCCAATCAAGTTTTCCACCAAACAACAAATCTTTCACATTCCCCTTCATTCCTAACCAAAGAATTTTTTCTTTATCTGATAAGACAAGGGTAGGATGAACCTTTTCCCACCATTCCATGGTCATAATGAGAATCTCATGTAGGAAAGCAAGGATGATGAGAAAGAATATCCCATTTATGAAGAGGAATATGGTACAGTCGGCACCCAGGTACTCCATGTGGAGTACTGTGAAATCCATATTAAATTCAATAATCCTAGAGAAGTCAGCATCCTGCCCCCAACTCCAAATTTCATCTGGTTAATGACATGAGTGTTAGTGTAGAAAAGAGCATGCATAATTTTGTTACAAACTAGGTTAGCTTTTACAGTTTCAGACTCACAAATGGAAAAAGGAAATTGCATCTGCTCGAGGGCCAGGATATGAATGCTTATATGTCTTTTATCTGATCAAGCTCCCTACATTTTGGTCTTATTTTCAGGATGTTTCTTTACATGTTGTATAATATTATGCATATGGTTTAAGGAACATAGTCTTTTGGTGGCTCTATAGTAGCAATAGTTTGAGGCTATTTTGACAAATGTAAAATGGAATTCCTAAAGTAGGTTCATGCAACTTATCATGGTTTAGGATGCATAATATGTAATTTTGTGGATGTATCTGGCTGCTCTCATTTTGGGAACAAATATTTATATACTATAATCACATTTTTCCATAAAAAATGAATTACAAACTATAAGGTTGTAACATGTTTGTTGGATGACCTAATCATTATGTGCAAAAAATTTGTTGCTTCCTTGCTATAGAACCAGTAATTGAAGATCATATGGGAAGGTTTAATACTAGGATTTCCAGTTGTTTGTTGTTAATCAATCTTGATTTATGACTTCCAATACTAGGCTTTTGTTGGTTAAAAGTTATTATCTTCTAAGTTAATGTCATTTGCAATAATTTCATAATTGCAAATATATATAGATTGTTGACAACTATATCGTCTCAAACAACAATTACTACAAGGATATCTAAAAGGTAGCTTGGTGAAATATTAACATCCACATAAACGAATGTTGATACAAGATAGACAACAATAAATTTCGATTAACCAGTCAATCATAGAAATTTCATATTGTTATCCTCCATTCTTATTGCAAGCTTTAGAACATCTAGTTCACCCTCATCATCCATCACTTGAAAACAAGACAAATTCGTCCATCTATTATCTTCGAGACAGACATGGAATAAATTGTATGTCTATAACATGAACTTGGTCTCTTTTATTTGAACAAAAACATACCAAATATGATCCAGTAAGATATTTTACAAGTTATATAGCTGCATAAAATTATCAAACCTAAAATTAGATGATTTTCTCCAAAGAAGACAAATTGAAAACAATAAAACAACTAATGTTGAATGAAACAGAATCATGCCCAATCCATTTCAATTTTATCAATCTTTCTAACATAAATTTTATAAGAAAGAGCATTGCTTAAACAATCATGACAATGAATTGACAATATTCAAAGAACATGAACTAGCCACTGATTGACAACTTTGCATTCTCTACATATAACAAGAAGATGTGATATACCCTGTTGTATCTACTACAAGATTATGATGTCAAAATACTCACACCAATAATTTGAATTTAGAAAGTATTTAGTAACTTCATCTCAAACAAAAGTGACTTTTAATACATTTAACAAATAAGATAGTCAGTTTTTTCTTATGTTATAGTGTGATGATAGCAACACCAACGACAAAAACTATTACGTTATACATGTCAAAAGAACCAATGGGTTTCTTATAGTAGTAACATTGGCAATTGCCTTCTAGTGGATAGAATTTCAAATCCCGAGGAGTTATTCCACCATAACAAACAACAAAGGCACTTGACGTGTTTTTTTTATGCATAAAATTGTGATAAGATATGTTAGTTCTAGAGAGTTTGTACTTTCAACAAGGGAACCTGTAATGATTAAGACCTAAAAATAACAATCCGGAAAGGAAATAAAAAGTTGTACTCGAATTATGCCCCCTTTGCATGCCAAACATCATACTTGAGAACTACAATCTGGGATTCATATGGATGTGATGACCACAACTCATGTCATATAGCCTATATGCTAGCATTGTGTTATGCTGACAACTGCACCTATTTCTCCAGTAGACCTTATCAATCTTCCCATTACAACATGTGAGTCTCCCAGGTTAGCAACGTAAAGTGTCTTGTCATACACAAGACCAACTAAATAGAAAGAACCAACCACTGAAAGTTGTGGTTTTGTGGGCCAATCATTTGTCACAAGAGACATAAATCCCTCCTCAGTAGACATTACTAGCTACTTCAATGCAAAGTCTGTGAAAACACAGTGGCTCCTTAGTTGGTAAGCCAACAACAACTCTTATCCATGATATATTGTAGTACTTGATACTTCCAATCAACAAATACTCCTAACAAACAATTTCATCCAATGACATCAACATATAACAACAACCTTAGGAGTTACCCCTACAATGGTAGATGTATGAGCTTTGACCCTAATAAAAAAAAAATAGAAATTAAATGAGTGACAAATCTGAGCTTCCATGTTTATAATGATTTCATGATGTCAATTACTTTCCCTAATGTGGGCCAAGAAAGAGAAAATAAGGGACCCCAATAACCAAATCTCTATATCCGATTGAATGCTAGTTAAGCCATCTCGATAGATATACTTGTTTCAATAAGGCATCAGGCAAAATCCCAAAGGGATTGAACAAAATCAACCATTGCATTCAGGATTCCACATATAATCAATACCAAGAGAGAGATAGAGACAAAAGGAAATTAATTACACTGCTAGAGTGTTTTCATGGACTATAGATTCCAACTAGGGCCGCGTCCAACTTCTATTGTAAGCGTGTATATCTCATATGACATCAGAATCTATTTGATTTGTTTGTCAGGATGAATTTACAGAAAATTATATAATGACCAAGAAATGATAAGGAGTAAACATGTTAACAATTCAATAGACCCATTTTCTGTCCAAGAGAATGATTGTATGTTAGGTTTGAAATATGAATTCAAAGCCTTTATAGTATAGGCTCATTGTGACTACATAACCATAAGACAAAATGAGCATGAAGTAAACCATTAGAAATGGAGGCAAGAGGTAATTTTAAGTTTTAACCTTTAACTACAATCAGTAGATCTCGACCAAAAACTGGTTTTTAGGGAAAGGTTCACTCAACCTAAGTTCTATTAAATTGGATTTGGAAAATTTTCATACCTTTAGCTTCTAGAACATCATGGATAAGCTCAACAATACACAAACACCTAAGAACTAGAAAAATACCCTGTAGTTAGCACCTCAAACGAAATTAAAAATATCTGATACGCTCCAAACCATACGACAATTTTTAATATATTTTAGCAAAATTACATGTGACACCTCAAAGTTTCGGGCAATGTGAGCACTGAAAGTGTTCTGACCGGCATGGACAAATCATATTTCTAGAAAAGATTGGCATGTGTTTGAAACTAACATTAATACATTAAGAGTAACACTAGAGGAAGGCCCACATCTTTAGACATCATGTTGTGACTCGAGTTTTGGATTAAGAAGAAGATTTATGCTGCTATAACATAATCAAAACAATAAGCCAAGTGAGGCATAGTCTAGATGAAGTAAAACCAATTTGGTCACACCATCAATGAGAAACAAATTGGCGCCACATACCTGGAGAACACCCAAAAAACATGCATGGACAAGGAATGATCTAAAGACTAAGTTCGTGACAGATAGAATCACAAAAACAGTCAAGCTTGAATCCCCTTCATTGAAATAGGAAACTCTAAACATAGAGATATATTTAAACAAAAAAAAATGTGGATATAATTAAGACAACAATTAAAGTTTCTGCAATATAAAAATAAAAAACCTCTTGTTAGTTCTCTTGATTGAGTAATGCATCAAGTGATAAATTTAGCTCATGGAAATTTCTCCATGAATGAGCCTTTATTTCAAAAAATATCAAACCCTGCTCACCAAATAGCATTATAGCTCATTGTTCAAGTGTTTTGGGAAAACACATCATGTGTTTCTTTCCATTGCAATTCTATGTGGTTTGCTTATCATACATAATTAATATTGGAATTCTATCTAACCGTTACTAGGTTTGAATTAAAATGACTACAACACAATTTTATCAACATGATTGTTACACAAAGTTTAATATTTTTTTGTTTTCTAATTCATATCAAAAATGAAGAGATGGAGCAAAGATTACAACATAGTCAATTTTCAAAGCTTGGCTTATATGCAGATATGAAAGGAAGAAAAGTACAGTACATTCCACATACCTAGTACCGATCATTCAACTTCTAGATATTATATTTCTTATCGAAATGAAGGTCCTGAACAAGTGATGGATTATGAAGGAAACTAATCAGTGGTGCAACCATTTCTTCCAAAGACTTCATTCTTGAAACTACTTCAATGCACATGTCTTTCATTTCTGCAAAAAATGAAAAAGGAAGCAATGAATGTGAGTGAGAACCATAGTAGCAACATTAAGATACACATGAAATTTAATGGAAATAAAGAATAACCCAAAAACACTATAGATTGAGTAAAGAAATAAACATTATAATGATGAAAAAATAGAGTAATATAGAACATCTTAAAATATCAGTTTAAAAATAGGCAGTAATTGCAATTGCTTCATGACACAACCTATTAATTTTCATCAAGTGAGAATTTCCAGTCTCACTTGGCATGTTAGCTAGGTGGGAATAAATTGGCCATTTCAAGGCCCATTGCCGTTTAATTTTTTCATTAGTTCATCCATGAAGGTTATCCATGTGTTCTCTTCCCTCCCTATCTTTTAGCCAAGTTGTAAGAGAAAAATCTCCCTTATAGGACAAGAAAAGGAAAGAGGGAGGCGTGGCCAATGTTGGGCATGTAACTATTATTTTATATCACTCCAGCACCCACCAACGCCCTTTCCTTATTATGTTTAGATATCATTTCAGCGATGATTCCTACCTTGCAAATTACAGATAGTTGTTACTATATGTTTTGGAGGGGACAACGTTAGTTTTTCTCTCAAGACAATGATTCTTGTGATTTTTTGGCATTGAGAAATGCTCCAACAAGACTATGATTCTACACCATGCATCCGTACTGGGTATAAAATACGGCTAATTCTGTATTGGTCATCATTTTAATGTACAAAAAAGACCAATACTATTAGTAATCAAGTACTAATTTTCCTTAGCATGGATGTTGCCTATGTTTGCTACCAGGTCACAACGCACCGAACCAACACTTAAAATGGTGGCCCAAGCCTTTTGTTCAAGGAATGCAGAGGAAAACTAGGGGTTTTATATTGTTCACATGCCCTTTATGTGAATGTAATTTTGAGCTTACCCTAGGTCACGAGGACTATGAAATGTTGAACGAGAGAACCACAAAAATCTGGTGGAGTCCTCCCAACCAACTCTAAGATTGCAAGTGCATAATAATCTTGGAGTTTACATTTAAGCCTAAGCTTCACCAACTAAAAATAAAAATCAAATCCTTTATTTAAAATGGTCGAGGGATTCATCTCATTGATTACTATTAGATACATGCATACAAAGAAGCAAGGGGGATTAGAACTCAAGATCATTGGATTATGAGTCCCAAATCACTATACCCTATGAACTCCATTACATACAATATAATTCACTATAAAAAATAGGTACATCTATAACTCATGGAACTAAAATATCAAACAAAAACAGAACCAATCACTAATTCTCTTGTCTTCGTTCTGCATCTGAAATCTCCATTGGTGTTTTAGTGTCCTTTTTCTCCAAGATAAATAAATAACAATTAGCATTGAAGGAATGAATTCGTTCATTCATTGAGTACCTTGCGGAATGTCTTCCGTGTAGTAAAGGCTCTTATGGATGTCCATGTCCTAGTCAACCATGTTGGTCTTGCTGAGGAGGTCGATCTTCGACTTGAGAATTTTTTCATCCAGAAAGAGTTGTTTATCTTGTAGAAACTCCAAAAGAGGGAAAACTAGATGTGGTCCAGATGGGAAGCAATATTCGATGTTAGATCGTACTCTTCCATTTCTATTGTTGCTTCCTCATGCAAGGGTTTCGAGTGATTTAGAATTTGGACAACAGACAGAAGTAGTAGAGACAACATGTGGGCCATTTTATTGCTACATAGGGTCATTTTTGGGTAGAGGCATATATCGGGCTCACGCTACGGTCATGTGGGCCCTTAATCCATAAAATTAAGTGCTTACTGTTCTAGAAATGGTAATATTTAAGTGAAATATTATGTTTAATCATTATTAAAATATAAAAATAAAATAAAATATTTTTATTTGTTTTTATATTTTTAATTTTAAATAAAATTTTGAAAATTTTAGTTTTATTAATAATATTTTGTTACTTTTTTTCTGTAAAATATGAAAATAAAATTTTAAGAATCAGTGGTAATTAACTAGTTTTATATCTACATTATATATTTAAGGATAATGTTTAAAGAGTCGTCTATATTTCTTCTCGTATAATATGGGAAGGGATGTGATGCTTGGGATGCAACATGTTGGTCATCTTACCCAACACTAATGTAAGGGGATGTTCCAAGAAACTACCTCCACAACAATCTAATGACACGTCATGGGAATAGGATATTCAAAAAGTTTCATAATTGTAGTATGTTTCCTCCTACCAAGTTCTGCAATTTTTGTCCCGTGATTTTAACACCAACCCTGGTCATTCTCACTTCCATGTTTTCCCTTTACCTTTTTTATCTTTGAAGGCTCTGGTTTATAATGTTTACGTTGCTCGAGTGGTCTAATTCAACAATGTGACCTCTAACCTCCATTGTTTGGGTTGACATTAAGCTTGGTTGTTTCCTTCTTCTTGGTGATTGTGTTGGCACAATTAAAAGTTTTAGAGTTGCCCCTTTTTCCTTGTGTCTTTCCACCTACTCTCCTCTCTCAATATTAAGAACTCCTAATGTTTTGGTCCTAGGTCTAAGAAGATCCCTCTAATTCGATCTACATTCTCTGATCTTTTCTACGCTTCAGCGTCCCCCAACCCCCCAATAAAAACGCTCACTAATTAATAAGAATAGAGAAAACAAACCTCTAGCATTTCGTTCAATCTTGGATTGAGCGGAAGTAGCCAAACGGGAGTAGAAATTGGAGAAGGCAACTTGTTTTTCCTTTTCTTTTATTTTTAATATTTTAATTTTATAAAAGTTATTTTCAGTTTTTATGTTTAAATAGA
The DNA here is from genome assembly GCA_031772625.1 of Pinus tabuliformis. Lineage (NCBI taxonomy): Eukaryota > Viridiplantae > Streptophyta > Pinopsida > Pinales > Pinaceae > Pinus > Pinus tabuliformis. The sequence continues at coordinate 871,277,224 of CM062817.1, forward strand.
AGTTGTCTAGTTTTGGAATAATGTGTTCTTTTACTATAATTAAAAGTGTAAAAAGTTAAAAAAAAATTGATTTTTTTGTTAAATTTTTAATTATTTTAAATGATTTAAGATTAAATATATATATATATATATATATATATATATATATATATATCATTTTATCATGTACAAAATTTGAATAATAGTTAGAAAGAGGATCAGTTTATTACAATATTATCTTACTCTCCCAAATATATCTTTCCCTAAGTACAAAGAATTGTCTTAATATCCCAATGATATATGGCAAATAAGAAACACATGAAAATCTATTAAAATTGTATATTTCAATTTTTCCCAATTTAAAATGATTGAATTGCAATGTGCATACATTTGGAGATAATGTTAGTCTCATTTTCTTTAGATTATTAAACTGATTTTACAAGGCAGTGTTCAACACTTCCATTATGTTAATTAACATATCCTAAGGGGAACATTAGAAAGGAAGTGGGGATGATTGTGGATGAGGTACAATGTCATTGCTTGTTTTATATTTTGTGTTATGAGAAGGAAGATTATATGATTGCAGTGGGCATTAATTAATAAATTATTGATCTTATTGTTTACAAATTTAGCAACCTTGTATTCGAGTTTCATGGGGGTTTGTGGTTTTCATTGGTTCTCTTGTTTATTAGATTGTATCGACTGTAGAAATTTTGAATAATTTAACACATATTCAATAGAGATTATCCTGATCATGTACTATTGCGGAATACATACACAATACATAAGCTCCTCTACGTTGATCATCAATATAGCAACATCAATAACAATAAAACATCAAGAGCATTCACACATTAACACCGTATGTAACCCGGGGAAAGCATCTCTCTAAAAACCCCACACTATCTGTATATTAATAATTGAGACCATGTAACATTACAAAGTACAATGCTTATCACAAGCAATCCAATACCATCTCCACCTGTTACACACAATACAGCTAAGATCTGATCTCCAAATCGATTCCACTGCTTCCCTGGCTCCACTGCTCAATACCTACTCAAGAATGAATGAGAATGGTCTACCAAACTCGTATTTCACCTCCAAAGAATCACTCACAATGTGTAAGACGTGAGCAAAAGCTACAAACTGGGCAAATACATGAGCAAACTCATTGACATACTCAATCCCTTGATTGTGCAAGATCGGATGCACAACTATAGTCACAACCGATAGCAATCTGATTCTCTAACACCTATCCCTGCTGAACTGAACATGTACTGACATGCAACTAAGTTAACTAATGTATTCTATAGTTGTATTATGAATTAATAATTAGTTTAACAACTCATCATTAGTCTATTTGTAGTTAGACTAACTACAACTAGTTTAACCAAGTCAAACTGAACACAACTCCATCAACTCCACAATCAACTCCACCAAACTCAACTGATTAAGTTCTAACTGAAGTCATGAATGCAACAACTCAACTGACTCATAAGAAAACGTACTTCCTTCTGACAGCTACATGGGCCACATCTGTAGCTCAAACTGAAGTGCTCCAAGAGAATAAGATCAAGTTTATAGTCCAAATATTATTATGAGACAATAATATTTGACTTTTCTATTTTTGACAGCTAGTCTAAAAATAGACTTTGATCACCCACACTGTGGTCACCCACACTTTGGTCACCCACATTGTGATCACTCACACTGTGATCACTCATACTGTGGTCATCCACACTGTGATCAAAAAATAGAACTTGCGCCTTAATTTGCCTGCGGGCCCACTTAGTGAAGGCGACTCTTTTCACTAAGCTCCATCATCGTGTTGCAATCTCAACACTCCCTCTCGACAAGATATGGATTATCAGCAACCCCTATCCTGCCTCGGTGGTACTCGAATTTGCTCCTGGTGAGAGCCTTCGTCAGAATATGAGCATCCTGATCCTCCGTTGGAATGTATGAAAGCAAGATGATCCTCCGCTGCACACAATCTCTGATATGATGGTACCTGATGTCAATATGCTTAGATCTATCATGAAATACAAGATTAGCCGAGAGTTTAATGCAACTCTGGTTATCACAATAAATCACAGTAGGATCCAAATGAGAACCGAACAAACCAACCAGGATCTTCCTCATCCATATAGCCTCGCATGCAGCCAAACTTGCTGCCATATACTCGACCTCCGCTGAACTGAGTGCCATGGATCTCTGCTTCCTATTGTACCAAGAAACTGTTGTCGATCCAATACTGAAGACCCCTCCTGATGTGCCCTTTTTGTCCATTGGGCTCCCTGCCCAATCTACATCCGTGAAGCCACATAGCTTCACCTCATCCTCCTGTCTGTACCACAAACCATATCCCGATGTGCCTCTCAAGTAGCGCAATACATGTTTGCCCGCCTTCCAGAAGAGCTTGGTAGGCTTAACCATAGCTTGTGAAAGCTGGTTAACTACATAGCATATATCAGGTCGTGTATTGACCAAATACATCAGCGACCCCACCAACTGTCGATAAACAGTGGCATCCACTTCTTCTCCCGAAGTGGCATCCTCCTTCCTCCAACCTCCAGGAAGAGGAGTATCAACAGGATTGCATCCATGCATGTTGAACTTCTCCAGTATCTCCTGAGCATACTTGCCCTGAGAAACAAACAGTCCACCATTGCGTTGCCATATTTCCAATCCTAGGAAATAGTGAAGGAGGCCCAAGTCCTTCATCTCAAACTCTGTAGCAAGATCCTTCTTGCATGATAGTATCAACAGCTCATCACCCGTTAGAATCAAATCATCAACATACAGTACAATGATAAGCAACTTACCCTCCACCACAATCTGGTATAGGTTAGGATCCACCTCGCTCATGGAGAATCTAAGTCCTGTGAAATAGTTGTCTATCCGTGTGTACCAAGCACGTGGTGCTTGCTTCAACCCATACAACGCTCTCTTGAGCCTGCACACATGCGACTCGCTGCTGAAGACCTCAAAGCCTTCGGTCTGCTCAATGTACACCTCCTCCTCAATGACTCCATTGAGGAACGCAGTCTTCACATCCATCTGATGAATGTGCCATCCCATCTGCGCTGAGAGAGCAAGAATCGTCCGTATGGAAGAATACCTTGCGGCAGGTGCAAAGGTCTCCTCATAATCGATCCCCTCTATCTGTGAAAAGCCTCGGGCAACAAATCTTGCCTTGTACTTCTCCACACTCCCGTCAGCTGCCTGCTTGACCTTGTAGATCCATCTCGAACCCACCACTGGTTTCCCTTCTGGTCTAGGAACAATCTCCCATGCATTGTTTCTAACAATAGAATCATACTCTTCCACCATGGCGTCTACCCATGCGGGATCCTCCACAGCTTCCTCGAAAGAGGATGGCTCAGTCACAACACACTTGCTCATCAGAGCCATGTATCCAGTGTACCGATCAGGTGACCGTCTCTGCCTGCGTTGGCTTGTAGGTGGTCCTACAACTTTCTTTGCATCTTGAGCCAGTCGCTCAGCTTCTGTCAAGCGCTTTCGCCCTCTGATGGTTGGCGCTGCATGAGTGGTCTCTTCCACTCCATGAACCTCGTCCTGTGGCTGATCCACGTCCTGAAGCTCATCCTTAGGAACTAATAGCTCCTCATCTGCATGCAAGTGTATCTCCCTCTCAAGCGAACACTTCATGGCTTTCTCCTCCTGAAAGTTTATATCCCGTCGCACAACAGTTTTACCACTGTCTGGCAAATACACACGATAGTTGTGGGGCGTATCAGTGTACCCCACAAATATCCCAACCTCTGCGGTCGGCTCCAACTTCTTCCTGGCATCCTTCATCACATGCATGTAAACGTTAGCACCAAAAATCCTCAAATGAGAAAGATCAGGCTTCTTACCAGAATAAGTCTCCTCAGGTGTACTCATGCCAAGTATCCTATGAGGACAACGGTTCTGCACATAAACTGTTGTATTGCATGCTTCCGCCCACAAGTGAAGGGGTAGGCCCTAATCATGCAACATTGCCCGTGCAGCACCCACAATCATTCTATTATTCCGCTCAGCTACCCCATTCTGTTGTGGGTTATGGGGAGCTATGAGCTCTCTACGAATCCCTTCTGCCTTGCAGAAATCCTTGAACTCATCCGAGATGTATTCACCACCATTATCGCTCCTAAGAGCCTTCACCTTCTTCCCCGACTCCTTCTCGACCAGTGCTTTGAATTAACAAAACTTTGAATATGTCTCGCTCTTCTTCTGCATGAAGAAGATCCAGCACTTACGAGAGAAATCATCAGCAAAAATCACATAATACCTGTGTTTTGTTGTCAAAGCAACTGAGAAAGGTCCACACACGTCTGTGTGAATTATCTCAAGGATCGTCGTGGTGCGACTATCCTTCTTGTGAAAGGTGGCTTTCACAAACTTCCCCAAAGTACACCCCTTGCACTCATCTGACTGCACAAGTGTGCCTTTAGGAAGCCCTGTAGTGATCTGCTGCAGTATCTTCAAGGCTCCATGGTGAAGGTGACCCAATATCTTGTGCCACAACTCGCCATCATCCCGGCTCACCAATCCTTCTACCTTGCCCGCCATTGCTGCGCATCCATCTACATGCAACTGATAAAGGTTCCTCACTCGAACCCCTATCTTCCGGGTCTCACCAGTTGTCTTGCTGCACAGGAAAGCCTTTCCCTCACTGAAAACAACATCATACCCCTTGTCTTCTAACATCGCCACTGAGATGAGATTCTTCATCAATCCTGGAACATGCATGACTTCCTTCAATACGAAGGGTTTACCAGACTCCCTCTCAAAGGAAATGGTACCGATACCGATCGCACTGTATCTACCATCATCACCCATCTCGATGTGCACTCCAAGATCTTTGTCCTCCAGATCAGAGAACAAATCTCTATCTCCCGTCATGTGAAAAGACGCACCACTGTCCAAGAACCACATTGATCCCATCACACTTGAAACCAAGCATGCGATCAATGAAAAATCAAGCTCAAACTGTGAGGCTAGAGCCTCTCCTGCTGAAGATCCAGCAGCCTGCTTGTTCTTCTTCTTCTGCAGACAATTAGTGGCCTAGTGTCCATGCTGGTGACAGTGAAAACACTTCACCTTGGACATGTCCTGCTTCTTGCCTTTCGCACCAGACTGAGAAGCTTTCTTGCTCTTCCCTTTCTTTGCTTTGGTAGCCAAAGCACAATTCTCTTCATCAGATACCTTTGATGAAGATCCATTCTCACCTTTATTGTTTCTGAGTTTATCCTTGAGCGCTAGGTCGCTCTTGCTTTGGAATAACGTTTTCAATCCATTGAAAGACATTTTCAACAACACTGCTGCAAATTCAATTTCCACCAGCTCAAACTCAACCGCTTCCGATCTAAAATTTGTGAGAACACAATATTTCTCGTACAGAGATTGACTGTATGGGCATTCACCGGATATCTCACCTTCCAAAGGAAGGATGAATCCAGAGGCTACCTGGCCCGATTACAGACTCTGCCTAAAGAAATAGAATGTAAACACTTCCTGAATAGTAGATCTGATGATCAATCCTCGCTTGATATCCTGTAAAAATCTCTTCTACAAATCAAGCAGCTCTGATACCATGTAGAAATTTTGAATAATTTAACACATATTCAATAGAGATTATCTTGATCATGTACTATTTTGGAATGCATACACAATACATAAGCTCCTCTACGTTGATCATCAATATAGCAGCATCAATAACAATAAAACATCAAGAGCATTCACACATTAACACAATATGTAACCCGGGGAAAACATCTCGTTAAAAACCCCACACTATCTGTATATTAATGATTGAGACCATGCAACATTACAAAGTACAATGCTTATCACAAGCAATCCAGTACCAGCTCCACCTGTTACACACAATACAGCTAAGATCTGATCTCCAAATCGATTCCACTGCTTGGCTGCCTCCACTGCTCAATACTTGCTCAAGAATTAATGAGAATGGTCTACCAAACTCGTATTTCACCTCCAAAGAATCACTCACAATGTGTAAGACGTGAGAAAAAGCTACAAACTGGGAAAATACATGAGCAAACTCATTGGCATACTCAATCCCTTGATTGTGCAAGATCTGATGCACAACTATAGTCACAACTGATAGCAATCTGATTCTCTAACACCTGTCCCTGCTGAACTGAACATGCACTGACATGCAACTGAGTTAACTAATGTATTCTATAGTTTTATTATGAGTTAATAATTAGTTTAACAACTCATCATTAGTCTATTTGCAGTTAGACTAACTACAACTAGTTTAACCAAGTCAAACTGAACACAACTCCATCAACTCCACAATCAACTCCACCAAACTCAACTGATTGAGTTCTAACTGAAGTCATGCATGCAACAACTCAAATGACTCATAAGAAAAGCGTACTTCCTTCTGACAGTTGCATGGGCCACATCTATAGCTCAAACTGAAGTGCTCCAAGAGAATAAGATCAAGTTTATAGTCCAAATATTATTATGAGACAATAATATTTGACTTTTCTATTTTTGACAGCCAATCTAAAAATAGACATTGATCACCCGCAATCTGGTCACCCACACTTTGGTCACCCACATTGTGATCACTCACACTGTGATCACTCACACTGTGGTCATCCACAATGTGATCAAAAAATAGAACTTGCGCAATAATTTGCATGCGGGCCCACTTAGTGAAGGCGACTATTTTCACTAAGCTCCATCATCTTGTTGCAATCTCAACATCGACATCCCCCTTTCCATCACAACAAACATAACATGATTATCTCACATGTTCATGGTAGATTGTCTAACATTGAACGATTAAGAGAATTGGTGCACCATAACTTGGGTTCTTGTAAAGGCTTGCAAAGTTCTAAGATGAATAATTAACGCTTATCTTTGTTATAAGCAATTATGTTTCCTAGCACTTCTTTTCATCTACTTAATTAAGGCTAATGGTTAATATTATTGATTCAATATTTTGATGAGGTGGAGATTCTGGTGACACAAAAATAATAGTGGTTGATTGTGGGCTAAAGTACTTTGAGTTTCAATAAGAAATGATGCTTCTGTATTAGGTTCAATTTACTCTTAGTAGTGAAGATCACATAAAAGGATTTTCGAATGCACTTTAGCGATATTTTCTTAGCTCCACTACTGTAGTCAAATATGGCACAATGTAAATCATTAATTCACACCATCCTAAAATTTACTACAAGTAGCAATGTTTTGAACCTGAATGTTGATCACATTATTGTGGGGAGAAAAATCCCCATGCTTTGGTACACAATATGAAAAATATATTATTTAGTGATTCCATTGATAGATAGTACAATATTTACATCTTCTTTGATTTTTTGTCTCCGTGTATCTTACAAAATCATTTGATGTTTGATAAACAACATCCACTAGTAACTTTCTCATCATCATTATTCACCAAGTGAACATGTAATTACTATAATATAAATATTAACACCTATATATTGGATCAGAACAAGAGAAATAACAACAATGTTGCATATTACCCCCTCTAGGGTTTCATATAGATCATTTGAATATATTAAACATTTAAATAGTTTTCACATTAAACTATAATTTGTGGTTATTGTTTTTTAAATGTGAAGGAAAAAATGTGAATATAGTTTAAGCATTATATAAAAGTTGAGAACAAAACATTGAATAACAAAAATCAATGTAATTAAATAAATTGAAACAAAAATCTCTAACATTTTTGTTCATTTTGCAAGACCATGTGGATGTCATATGTCAACACCCATGTTCACGTTGAATGCCTTATGTGTACAACCATGTTCCACACTTCTCAAGCTTATCACATCATAAAGTAAAACTAATTTAGTAGATGAAATTTATTTTTTCATGCATGTTCCATGTTTCTCAAGCATGTTGGATTGTAAAGTAAAACAATAAACAATAGTTGGATTAAGCTATATTTATGTTGAGTCAGTAATTTGGGTGATGCCTAAGACCAAACCTAGTGGTTTCCACTATAACACCAAGAGTTAGTTATACATTCTACCACACAAGGAATCCTTAATATGAAGACTTGAAATCACAAATCCCCTGTAAGTTCTCTCATAACTAGTTTAAATTCAATTTAGGTGACCATGAGAGTAGGGTTAAACTAAAATCCCTTATAATCCATCGTATCTAAGATTAAAAAAATAATGTTCCAAATTAATCTTTATAGAATCTTTATGTTTGAATTCAAGGAATTATGTCTTTTCCTTTTTACATTAGTAGACCTGAATTATTCATATTGTCTAACTATTTAATATGAAACCTACTCAATGGCACAAAAGGATAAAGTTAGGTACAAACATGTCTACATAAAATTGGAGCATAAAATTTGAGAAATCATCCACTGGTTCATATCAAGGCCAAGATGATGACACTTTAGAGGTTTCGTAGAGTATTCCATTGTATAAAACTTGACAAACAAAAGAAGTTTCTCTTGAGTTTTTGGGAATCTACACCCCTTCAAGGGATAGGTCACAGATCAAAAAACACAGCTGACATGGAATAAAATCATTTGTATCAAAATTTCCTATGACAATTGCATTAAAGTATTCCCACCAAAAAGTGTATTAACCATCAAATGTACTAATCATAGAATGAGGTTGATTCTAAAAAATAATCATATCAACCTCCTCTACGAGCCATGAAACACCATCACCAATCTATGCAACATGTAATACCTAGGAGTCATATCACCTAAAAAGCGTCAAGGAGATCCACTAAAGGGGTTAGTCGGGACCATCGACAATTCCAACGCCATAAGAAGGAATTCTGAATACAATCAATTAGCATACTAACAATTTTAGGAATATAACACAAAGTTAGTAATGGTGATAGATACTCATCTTAAAATCAAATTGGCAAACTGAGTTTAAGACAATAACTCTTCGCCCAACTGTACATTGGATTGCATTATGGTTTTTCTTCCAACTCAAACACTCTCGTGCCAAATTCCAGAGCTAATGAGGTATGCTCAAGGGATGAGGCCAACATAGTTTTCACCCCTATGTGTGGAGGAAATATACGATTCCTTCTTAGATGTTATCGTTACTTTTCTTTGGTCCAAGAATCTATACAAAATTTCTTCTCACTTGTTGGGCGCGGGATCCCCCAAGGCAAGTTTTGGGCTTAAAGCCCAGATTTTGACCAAATCCGAGGTAAAGACTCTGCATTTCGTTGGCGCGAAGCGCAAAGATTGTAAATGAGTCATAGGGTTGTCCACCCTCATTTTTGTAATGTAATGTCAGCTTTAGAAATATACCCATGGTCCGAAGACCATGGGATTGTATAACTAGAGCGAGGCTCTAAGTTGTAAATGAAATAAGTCAGTAAGATATGATGATGAAGAATTGAGTCTTATCTAAGAGTAGAGTCGAGTCTTTGGGTCGTAGAGTAGGAGAAGGCTCTTCAGCTGAGTGTGCATAGGCCTACTAGTCCACAGCTGCGTACGCGAACCCCTGCAGCTAAGTGTAGGGACCCCTGCAGTTGAGTGCGCAGGGCAGGTTAAGTCTGTAACCTTTGGAGAAGCAATAAAGAGAAGTTTTACATCATTTTTTGTGTAGCATTTTTCCTGTTTTGTGCATTGAATGTGTTATCACTCATAAAATTTATCAAGGTTAAGGAAAGAAATCATCGAGGTAACCACAAACCTACTTTGGAGATTAGGATCTAGCCTTCCTAATCTTAGAGAGGGCTCTCTCTTTTTTATTTAACTTTGTTTAGTTATTTGATTTTAGGCTAGTTATGATTGTTCTTTGGTTTCGATTTGAATTTGGGTGGTGGGATCACTTACTTAGATGAATAGATGAATGTCTATTTTCCATTGGGTTATGGAGTCAATCAGGCTTGAAGAATAGAACAACAACAAACCATAAAGAAAATGCTATAGGGAAATATAGGTGAGCGATATCAGATCTCAAAGGTTGAAATGATTTCCAATCAAGATCAAGGAGCAGTTAAGGATTCCTTAAACCTGATTATGAAGAGAAGTGCAAGAGGTCAACCGGGATGGGAGAGCAATTAAGGGTTCTCAAATTCGGATATCAGAAGAAAACATATAAATTACCAATTGTGCAAAACAGAGTGTACTTAAACAAGTTCTGAGTTATATTTCGAGTTTGATTCATTCAAATTTGAATAACATTTAAGTTTATGAAAAACTTAGAAAAAGAACATAAAAAATATGAAATTTGTACTTCACTAAGATAGCTCAACACATGAATCTTATAAAAAAGTTTCCTTATAACATGTCTTATCTATCAACTGAAAATTGGTACAATAACCCTTACGTAGTATATCAGTCAGCTATAACCATATTCAGAAATGCCCACACCACCACCAATACTTCGAATTATGAAGTATTTATACAAAAATTAATACAAATTATCTTGTCAACTGACTAGGATTTATTCTAGGAATAAAATATCTGGATGCTAAAAGGTAGTGACACCTTTCAATTGACTAAAAATTGTCCTTGTTATGTAGGTTCTATTGTCTTTTAGTCTTTGATCTTTTTCCCTTTAAGCTGCTTGGTTGTTTGGTCTTCACGCTGGATGTCATATTTACTTATGACCTTTCATCTGATACACTTTATCTACCTCCTCTGTTTAGTCTTTTATGTAAACATGTGAATATGTTGTTGTTGATTTATCTTTGTTTTAACACTCAATGTGAATTCTTCCACCTTATTGCTTTGTTATCTTTTCACTTTTACCTTTTACAATAAGACATAAGTAACAAGGAGTAAAATATGTCCTGGAGAGTTGCTAGTATGAATCTTTCATTATTTGCTAGTGAAAATGATTTCATCTCTATTTTAACCTTTTACTGTGTAAATTGTTTCCTTTTGCTCTGCTGTTGTATTGAATCTTCTGTTGATGAAAACCATTCGAATACATTTCCTGAGAATCTGGAACAAACAGGTTTTTAACTAGTATAAAAATTATTTGTCTAGGTCTTATATGATCACCTGCAAAAATAAACCAATAGTTAATAAGAACACAGGTTTGCAGGGAGGAGATAATGGCTTCAGGGAACAGGGAAGTCTGTGGAAAGAGTCTGAACTGTAATGAGGCTTAGTCAGGTTGGAAATGGTTTTTCACTTTCACAATTCAAACAGAGGTAAGTGTAGCAAGGTTTTGAAACTTGCCGCGAGGATTTATCGCAAATGACGCAGGTGCTATCACAGTGAATTGGAGTTTTTCTCGTGTAGTGGACAGGCGGTTTGGTGGTTTTGTAATTGGTCTATCGCAGAGGTTCAGGGTTTAGAGTTTGTAACGAAATAACAGTAAAAAAGGGTAAAAGTGGGGTTTTAGCTTTTAAATGGGTAATGGTTAACTTTTGGGCGTGGGATTAAAGTGTGAATAGTGGGTGGTTTCATCGTACATGGGGAGGTGGTTTTGGGGGCCATCACATCGCTTTTGGCAGTCGGGCGGTTTTCCCCAAATGCACGCGAGTGAACCCAAAGCTGCCACGTAACCGAAAGGATCCCGAGCAAAACCACGAATCTTGCGTGCTCTCATGCCTTTAACTGTCGGACGATGGGAGTGCACGATATGGATGTGGGTCATTGGATTTTGAAGTGGGTGATTGGATGGTTGTCACGTGATTTAGATGCACTAAGGGAAATAGGGCGGAGATTAGCGGGGCTTGGGGGATTAATTACAAATAATCATAGTTATTTAATGAATATAGTGCGGGTTAAAAATATAATGTGCGGGTTTAATACAGTGGGAGCGGGGTTGTATGTAGAAGGGTTTGTTAATCGCACCAAGAGGGTGGGTTAAACGGGCTTATATGGATTTGGGGTTAATATATATGCGGGAATTATTTTAATACGGGATACATGTATAAGGGGAATTAAATAGTTAGAGTTAATTGTTAATATTAGTATATGAGTGGGATTTAACATATTGCGATGGGTTAATAAAATGCGGGACCCAAGAATAAATATACTAGGGATATAAGTTAAAAGGGTATCAGATAGGGTTTTTTGAATGGGACCCAATACACTATTCAAAATTAGCATAAGGGGTTTTAGTGGCTTTACAAGGGAAAAAGGAAATTAATAGGGGGGGTTGAGTTTTAAAGAGAAATGTCTAGGGAAAAGGGTTGAAATTAATGAAACAAGGTTAAAATGTGGGGAAAGGGTATTTTTCCAAGGGGAATGGGTTTCACACTAGGCAAAAGGGTTTTTGCGTTGGGAAATGACCTTTGGAGGGTAATTTTCTAGGAAAATGTGTGAAACCAAGGGGCAAGGGTCAAAATGAAGGGAAAAGGGTATATTCGTAAGAAATGAGGGGAAAATGGGGAAACTAGTAAATAAGTATGTGGGGGGAAATGAAATGAGGGGAAGTTAACAAAATCAACTTGTGAACATCCTTTTACTTTCATAATTTCTCCTGCACACTCAAACATAAGATTAAGCATGATAAATGTGCTTATGCTTTAACAACCTTGTACTTTTGTAACCTTTCTTGTACCTACCCTTTACTTATCCTAACATTTTTTCTTCACTTTATTGGGTGCATTTAAGCTAGCAGACCCTTTCTTTCCTTTTTCTTTTGTCAAGCAAACTATCTAATTCTAACCTTATATCTTCCAATGGCTCAAATTAAGATATTGAGCACATTTTATTTCTCTACCGAACTACTAATTTGCCAAGATTAAACAGTTTGGCTAGATCTTTATTCTCTAACTATAAACATGAAATTTAAAGCATGAACTAGTCAAGATTAAACTTTTTGACTATTATGGGTTGTGGAATTTATGACAAGCTGCACACAACCATTATTTTGCATAATAAAGTAAAAAGTAGTGGCACTTGGACTTACACACTTTCATGATCTGTTTTTGTTTGGGGTTCATATTTTTTCAAAAAAAAATTCACTTTTGTTTTTCTTTTTGTCCTTTGATTATTCTTTTAGGACATACCCTCTTTACACTTTTTTATTTTTAATATGGAAAACAATTGCAAAAAAGAAAAGGTATGTACAATAGTACAAGACTTTAACATAGTCAATTCAAAATTATGATCCCTATTATTATAGGAACCTAACAGAATGTATCGGATATAAATTACATTTCTATTTTTTATATGATGTGCATGCTTATATGAATGTGTTGATAAAGTGAATATAAGATTAAGTATATGTTTACGTGAAGATAACTAACTATTATAAGAACATAAGTAGGATCCACGGTATAACTTGGGGAAGTAGCGTAGATCAATGCTATGGCAACACGAAATCACCTCAGCCCCTGGTTAGGGTTGCGTGAAGGTGATTATAACAGATCACGAAGGCCTCATAGGTTAGGATAGTGCATGAAGTAACTTGCGCGAAGGTATTTACATTTGGACTAAACTGACCCCTCAAACATCTCAAGGGTGTGAAAACTTGGTTCCAGCACCCCCCATACTGCTTCGGGTGAGACCTCAATCTGTGTTCCACGGGTTGTTGCCGAAAGAGCCAGTAGTATCGGGATTTGTTTGGCTAATTAAATCCGAACCTAGGTCAGGTACCCTCAAGCCAACAAATGGTTCTGTTGTCGGGACTGGAATCTGCATAGAGATGTCTAATATCGTATCTTTGGAATCCAACTAAGAAGGAAATTGAAGGTTGGTTAAACAGAAGTATTCACGAGTTCCCAGCACAGGAGAACAGGAATCCGTAACTGAAAAAAAGAAGATTGGTTAGACTGCTACCTGTGCACAAAGATCCATGAAATCTTTTTCACATCTTTCCCTACTGAGCTATACGAGTGGATCGCGAAGCTAGTAGATAACCAAGGAAGGTGGAAACTCGACAATCCTATTGTGTGGACCCCAGAGTTGGTGTGCAGATTGGAAGCATCGAAGGATAATATCGCACACGTTGTTGATCATTGTCTTGATCGAATTATAGGAGGATGCATTACTGAGTTCGCGGTAGATAGTTCAATCAACTATAGCGAGGCAGAGCGACGCTTTCTCAAAGGACTGCAAGGTAAGCACATAAAGTCTCTGAATACTTGGATTAAAATGCTATTGTGTGAAAAGAGGGTTATGAAATTACCTTGATGTCCGAAGCTACGTGAAGTGGAAAAACCTACAGAAACGAAGGAAGTAAGGGACCAAAGAATAGCCCTTTGATTTCACCTCTGCGAGGGGACGAGGAAGAGCTGACAAAGGTCTCACCGTGAAGTGTGATCAAATTGATAAGGCATAGGATTCCGTGCATACCACCCCCACCCACACCACCACCAGTTTCACCCCCTTCACCTCCATCTTCACCCATACCACCTCCGCTACCACCGCGAGTCAATATGGCAAGCACGATAAAGTTGCCTGTGTTCAAGAGAGTAGGAAATGAAGATCCAGACCAGTTTTGGTTCGTGATAAGAGTCGTATGGGAAGCACAAGGAGTTACAGCTGGTAATATAAAGAAAGCAATGCTGGTCAGCGCTCTACAGGATCGCGCGCTGACCTAGTATATTAAGCATTCTAATGACAATCCGAATGTGGGAATCACAGATATCCAAATTGCGCTAAATAGAGAATTTAGCAGGCTGAAGTGAGAAGCATAGTCGATCACTGGATTCAAAGAGATCAGAATGCTATCAGGCGAGACTCCTTGGGAGCTAGATCAGAGACTAAAGTGTGCAATTCTTGAAGCTAATATGACTTTGACGGATGGAAAGCACCACGAATGGTTTGTAGCATCACTAACACTGCATTTACGGAACGTGTTGTCACAACAGAGGTTAACGACTCAAGAAGAGGCTTTGGATATCGTGATGAGGCTGCACGAGACCATGATGCAGGATCCTAACTTGGGAATTCAGCAGATCCACGTGCCTTTGAAAAACTTATGCCTTGAGATGCAGAGTTTGAAACAGGACTGGACAGCCTGACCAAAAGTGCGCGAAGAGGTGTGGTGCATAAAATGCAAGGGTCAGTGTCATTATAAGGACCACTGCCCTATGTTCACAAATTACCTAACAGGAGGAGGACCAATTCCATTAAGGCTAGAAGCGCAAGCAGGATCTAGCACGACACCTAATTTGTGGTGCACAATTTGTCAAATAGGAGGAAAGCATGCTACAGACACCTGTCATTTGTTACAGAAGTACACGCATATTTCACAATATTTGTTTTTTAATTTTTGTAGATCAGTTAGACATGATGAGCGCACTTGTAGAAGCTATGAGATAATGATGGATAGAACTCCCACCTATAGAGTTCAGGCCGAAACGTGGCCCTTAGACTAGAAATCAGGATTAGCGCGAATCAGATTTCAGGAGCGCAGGCGAGGACGAGGTGGAGGAGGACCTGGAAGAGGTCGCAGACAACTGATATGCTACAATTGCGGAGGGCCAAGACATTATGCCCATTATTGTACAAACCCAATGCGTCCATCATGTCTGTATTATACCTTGTTTGATCATGAGACGAAGGTCGTAGCCACATGCTCTAAGCCTCTGAGCTACAGGGCCCGTCTCCGCTGGATTCGTTCCCAAGAGTCCCTCCCAAAAGGAAGGGATTCCTCTCTTCGGGGTAAGAGGATGCAGAAGAAAATTTATCGCATCGCTATGAGCAAGCGCAGGTATTGAATTTCAAATAAAAGTAAAGTGTGGAGTGGGAAAGAAAATATGTAAGAAATGGGTTTCAAAGAAGACGACCTTCTAATGAGAAGAGGCATTAAGCTTTTTATCATCTTGGCACCGAGCTATTTTCCTGCAGGGCTTCACCTACAGTATCGTCACCGTAGTAGAGTTTAACCACCAAGTTCGGGATGGGTTGGTGTGGTTCCTCTATGCCTGGGACACTAGAATTTCAAACCATGAACCGAGAAGGGCATAAATGCGAGAAAGGCATATTAGCTAATGATTCTGAGGCCCCAATTCTGAAAAGGATTAGGGCCAGGTAGGAAACCCTCCTCTGCCCTTCTATCTATCCAACGAAGAGGGAGGGCAGAGCTTTTGGTTTCATAGTTTCATGTTGTCAAACAATTGAACAAAGAAACGAATAGATGGATAGTACCCGATCAGATCGATCGGGTCATGTAGGAACAAGGTTCAAATCTCTCGGCCTGTTAGGATGCCTCAGCTGCATACATCACTGCACTTCCACTTGACACCTATCATAATAATAAACAGCTCGTCTCGTCATGACCTTATCTTGGATTCTCAATACTTTTGTCGCTCCATCCCCTGCAAGGACAGAGAACCCGTTGTTGTCCCAGCCGTGTTCATGACTAGGGTCTCTCAGGGAAGTAAGAATAGGAGAGCACTCATCTTGGGGTGGGCGTTATACTTATATGCTTTCAGTAGTTATCCGCTCCGCACTTGGCTACCCAGCTTCTATTGTGGGCACGATAACTGGTACACCAGAGGTGCGTCCTTCCCGGTCCTCTCGTACTAGGGAAAGGTCCTCTCAATGCTCTAACGCCCACACCGGATATGGACCAAACTGTCTCACGACGTTCTGAACCCAGCTCACGTACCGCTTTAATGGGCGAACAACCCAACCCTTGGAACGTACTACCGCCCTAGGTGGCAAAGAGCCGACATCGAGGTGCCAAACCTTCCCGTCGATGTGAACTCTTGGGGAAGATCAGCCTGTTATCCCTAGAGTAACTTTTATTCGTTAAGTGCTACCACCTCCCCTGACGCAGAACTTACAGATGGTGAGGTCTGAGTCATGTGAGGAAGATCCAAATGTGAACATTGTGCTCCGAAGTGGAATCGTAATGGGAGATGATAAAGGAAGACAACCCGAAGATAGTACTTGGGTTCAAAAGGCTCTGACGAAAGAAGCAGAGTTTGATTTGGAGTGTGCTAAGAAAACCTTCATGGAATTCAAGAAGAGCTTCCTTGATGCCTCCACTTCAGGAAGAAAATATAGACCAAAGCCATAAATGGACCCATCTATGCTTACGACGTTCCTAGAGACATGCATGAAGCTATTGCATGACAGTAAGGCTATAAACGGACTACAGGAACTCATTAACAGTTGCGTTGGACTACACCAGGAGAACCGTGCGTAGTCAAAAAGATTGAAAAGTATGCAATGTGGATAGGAAGAAAAATGAGGCTAACCATGTAGATTGGAGAATATGAGATGGACCAAGTAATTCTGGACTTAGTCTCGGATGTGAATGTTATATTGAAGCAGACATGGGAGTGCATGGGGAGGCCTATGCTGCATTGGTATCCTATTCAACTGTGAATGGTGAACCAACAAAAGATAATACCCATGGGGCGATTGTAGGGAATCACCATGGATATTGAGGGAGCGAGCACGCTAGCAGACCTTGAAGTAATAGAGATTGTTGATGACAGCAATCCCTACCCCGCACTCTTAGGAATTGATTGGGTCACTGACATGAACGAGGTGATTAATCTGAAGCAGCACAAGATGATTTTTTAGAAGAAGTCTCTATGCATAGCTATACCCTTGGACCCTGCAGAAGGACCACGCTATACAGAGTCGGTGTGTGACTATAAAAGTGACGATGATTTGAAATACATCTACAAGATAACTGTGCAAGAGAAAGATTGGGTAAATCCCACTGCAGATGGACGAATATCATGGGAGCACGAAATCTCCTATACTTTGGATTATGATGAGGAGATAGAGCGATGGCAGAACCAGTTACACGAGGTAACCATGCTGAATTGTAATATGATGACAAGATCATTGCATTGCGTATCGACAAAAGTGAGGGATTTGCCTACTTATTATGGGTTAAGTGAGGTAGATACTTTCCTAGATAAGTTTGAAAGGGAGGTGCCAGAAAAAAAACGTTTCTAGGCCTTGAATTGGGTATTGCGCGCTATGCTCGCAAGGCGGTGGGGTACGCATATAGGAAGCTTTGAAGATTGGTGCGCATGTAGGAGAATGATGTGCACATGGTTTGGGAAACCTATAGTGCAATTGGCAGTTAAATACAATGGACGGGATGGTCCACGCACGCATCTGTCCAGGTGGGTAGAGGCATATAGTAAACAACCTACGCAGATGCGCATGAGCTTCATTGGGAAATATGGGCAATAAGCATGTGTTAGGGGGGTAATTGCGCGAATGGTTCCTCAAGTTGGAATGATAGGGTGTAGAAAGAACGAGCATGTAGAAGGTTATCCACGTGGAAGAATTTAACGAGGTGCACAGAGCGCTGAACAAGGTATATAATGCACAGTGAAGTGATTGGGACCTGCACATACCAACAGTTTTATGGTCTTATAGGGCGGTGTGCAAGAAACTGACGAAACAAATGGCTTCTAGGCTGATCTATGGAGTGAACGCTGTAATACCGATGGAGTCTATCATTCCTATTTCACGCATAGTAGCACCTAAGGATATGATGGATCGTGGAGCCTTGGAAGAAGAGATCGTGCAGTTGAACGAAGAAGAATGCTTGGGACCTGATGAAGAGATCCAGTAGGGTAATCTTAGGCTCCAAGAACTCATGAATGAAAGAGCTCGATTAAGGGAGAAAAGTGCCATGATGGAAGCAGAAGTCAAGAAGCTTGAGGAAGCAATACAGAAGGACTTTCTTGAGAAAAAAACCCTAGTGATAAAACAGGATGCGCATGATTATGTTGACGAATTTGGGGACTACCGCCGAGATTTAATCAATGTGATTCATTGGCTGGGACCGTATGTTATTAAGGGAGTCACAGATGGAGGCGTGGTGCAGTTGGTAAATTTAAATGGAGAACCTTTCCCAAGAAGAGTGAATGGCAGTCGATTGAAGCCATACACGAGTGGCCTGGCTTTCTGACTAGCCCACCGAAGGACAATCTTAGCACTCCAGGTAGCTGAAAGGAGGCGTGGGACTCTAAACAGATGCAGGGAATGTAGGAGCAGATCCAAGGAAGCAGTTCAGATACAACAGTCTCTAAACAATGCGTGTAGGAGATACAACAGGCAACTGCTGAGTGTGTTGCCGATCTTGCGGTAATTCGGATAGAGTTGGGAGGTCTCCATGTGAAGATATCCACATCGATAGAGTGACTCGAGGGTGAGTCATGATGTTTATGTTGGGGGCGGTATCTCCCAAGGAAATTTTTGGGGCTCAAAGCTCAGATTTTGACCAAATCCGATGTAAAGACTCCACGTTTCATGGGCATGGAGCGCGAATATTGTAAATGGGTCATAGGGTTGTCCATCCTCATTTTTGTAATGAAATGTCAGCTTTAGAAATCTACCCATGGTCTGTGGACCATGGGATTGTATAAATAGAGTGAGGCTCTAAGTTGTAAATGAAAGAAGTCGGTAAGATCTGATGATGAAGAATTGAGTCTTATTTAAGAGTAGAGTCGAGTCTTTGGGTCGTAGAGTAGGAGAAGGCTCTGCAGATGAGTGCACAGAGGCCTAGTAGTTCACAGCTAAGTATGCGGACCCCTTCAGCTGAGTGCGTAGGGCAGGTTGAGTCTGTAACATTTGGAGAAGCAATAAAGAGAAGTTTTACATCATTTCTATGTATCTTTTTCCTGTTTTGTGCATTGAATGTATCAGATATAAATTACATTTCTATTGTTTATATGATGCATGAACTTATATGAATGTGTTGATAAATTGAATATAAGATTAAGTATCTGTTTATGCGAAGATAACTAACCGTTATAAGAAGATAAGTAAGATCCGCGGTGTAACTTGGGGAAGTAGTGCAGATTGCTACTAGGGTGGGGCGAAATCACCTTAGCCCCTGGTTAGGGCTACGCGAAGGTAATTATAACATATCGTGAAGGCCTCACAGGTCAGGATAGTGCATGAAGTAACCTGCGCGAAGGAATTTACAGTTGGACTAAACCGACCCCTCGGACATCTCAAAGGTGGTGAAACTTGTTTCTAGCATCCCCCCATACTGCTTCAGGTGAGACCTCAATCTATGCTCCGTGGGTTGTTGCCGAAAGGGCTAGTAGTACAGGGATTTTTTTGGCTAATTAACTCTGAACCTGGGTCAGGTCCCCTCAATCCAACATCAGTACTTAGTTTATTCTTCCCTTAGTCACTTCACCATCAACACATGTTCATTGTCTAGCATAGATTTATAATAGGTTCCATGGTTGTTTCTCCCCAAACTTTCAACAGCTTCCCATGGCAACTTCTCAACTATGAATGGAATTATCTCCTCTAGAAACAAAATATCCCAACAAAAATGCGATGATCACCCTTTGTACAATTATGCACATCTCTTTAGCATATGTATGATGAATCCTCAACATCATGTGATAGTGCATTTTCATTGCACTCTAATCTCAACTTGGTCTTCCTCTGAAATGAGATGCATGATTTATTCTTGAGTTAATATTTAGTTAGCTAGTGTGGCACTGAGGATGCACTGGTGCACTAACTCACTACTAGACAACTACTAGTTCCTCCAATAGTTAGAACTAGTTTAATTGACTATAACTCAGTTGGACTGAGTTATCTAATTACAACTCTAATAAACTCAATCTAGACCCCTAAAATTTAGAGATCACACTTACATGACTCAATATAGACTTCCAACTTGAATTTTCTAAGTCAATTAAGTCAATTTAACTTAATTAACTATTACAATTTGTTATGAGAATAGAATTCCATTTTAATTCACAATTTAATTCAAGGAGAAATTAAATTAGAATTTCTTGTTGCCATTTTTAACAACTTGACCTACTTGTTGATGGTGGCCACACACAACCCTTTCAGTTAACGTGTCCTGAACACATCTGGCAGGTCCTCTTTCTCCCATTCTGCAACTCCTCAACCTACCTCTATCAATGAGCTCAACTCCTTTAGGTTACTAAACTCGGCTCAACAAACTTTTCCCTCTAATTACTTCCTTTCTCCTTCAAGGTCTATAGCACTTGAGGTCTTCGATCAACTTTTTAGAACTCCATCTGTGAAAATATCTTTGTTCTACCCACTTTTTCCATACTACTTCTCCAAGATAACAAGTCTAGGGTTATGGAGGATACCCTTCTTCTCATTGAATCAATCCTTTGTAATACAGTGAACTAGGACTAGCTGGTTGGCCCACTTGACTACTACTTTAGGCCTTCAAATTCTACACATCCTTAAGACCAATACACCTGCCCTTCTACCACTCTTCTTATCCTTCACAAGTACAAGACTTAGGGAACTTCGTTGACAGACACCTAACAACCCTCTAAATGTACTTGGACTGCCATCAATATGCCCAACCACATTCAATTATATTATTGATATAGGGCCCACAACACTATCCTCATCTACAGATCTTCAAATCTTCCACCTAATAATGATTTGGGTCCTCTCAAAATCATTGTTCTTGTGTACCAATTTCTTTGTTGTCCAATCTATGAAGATATTTGAACTACTCCATTTTTCATCCTTCTAACAATTTGTAGATGACTGAGCTAGGGTCACAAATCAACCACTAACATTCCATTGAATAATTATTTATAGGCTACTTCGGATCTCTATCGAAAACTCTATGAACGGTCAACCAAAATCAACTCATGTTCATGTCAATCCATTCTTCATATGGCATATTTCTTCTGCTCAATCTTCTACTTAGGTTACACCCTCCTTTGGATCTCCTATCTCCACACATACTTCTTCAAACCATATTCCATATTTGCGGTCTATATTGCATAAGTAAACCTCGATCTAAGGGTCACAACGCCTCTTCTTGTATGTAGATTTGTGACAACCTTAAGGACATGCCTCATGGACTAAACACATTATGGAACTGCCCTAACTAGGGAATTATACTTCTATTCTAATTGCTTCATAACAAACCCTATCCACCCATATCAAAAACAACAACTCTTGCCTCCATAAGAGGCTCAACCTAGCTCATATGGATCCATAGATTTTGAGCATTTGTTTGACTAAATCTTGGCATTAACTTCAGATCTCTATGACCCTCAAACTAGGTTTACCTTAGTCAATATTACACATGTGGATACTTCTATTCTTACAGTAAATTATAGTGCATTCCCTCCTCCATTTATGTTGGTCTTTATCATAGACCTTGCGGCCTACTAACCACCACAAGATAGGGTTTCAACCTTCTCTTTTATTTCATAATTTGATGTGGCCTTCACATAGAGACACCATTGAAATCACATGCAAAAATTCTCATGATAAACCTATCTTAAACTCGATCTACCAGAAGAGAACCAACAATATGCCATCCTACTTCCTAGCTTGAACCCATTAAGGTATGTGACATTCTTGTGAACCCTCACATGATGATCTTGGTCTTCATGGATGATCATGGCCTCCCTTGAGCAGCCCTTACTCAGTCCTGTAACTTGGCCTACTTTAGGACTACATCTCTCATGGGCTCCTTGATCAAATGAGCTCCTTCTCTCTCGATGTTTGCCTTCATCCTAAGGCCTCCTTAAATAGATTTTCCTAGGCCTCTTAGGAAACCTCTAGAACTTATGAGTTTTATCCACTTAGACCTTAGGAAATATTAATTTTCCTTTTTTATTTTCTTTTATATTTAAACCCAATCTTGGGTCTAGAATTCCTTTGCTTGGGTTCTTGCCCACAAATCCTTTTGTGACCAAAATCACACAAACCCATCTCACTAGGCTTGTGGAGTACCTCCCAAGCTACACAATTCAACAACATAGTCTAGTTGTAGTAATTGTAACTTGGTCAATCTCTTGTAGTTAAGCAAGGACATGGCTAGATTCCCACGTTGAAAATTAAGGGTAGTTGTGAGGGCATGATAGCTAGGGAGGGTCAGAGAATGCCAAGGAATGAAAAGGCATGCTAACACATGTTGGCCAATGTCAATGCATGTTGAGGAGTGTTAGGGAGTGTCATGGTATCACAAGGGAGAACTAGGTCAAAATGCATGGAAAGGAATGAATAAAAGTGTGTTTCAGGGAATGTTAGCGAATTCAAGTGTGTCAAGGATGAAGTGTGTTAGGAGAATTTCATAATAGGATTTGCATAAGGAAAACCTATGGTTGCGATAAGGGGCTTGAAATAGATTTTTTAGACAAAGTGAGGCATTGTGTTGGGCATGACACTGTTTTACCTTTAGCTACTATTTCTATATGAGATTTGGCACACTTTGGCCACATTCTCATGTTTTAAACTATTCTAGATAATTGCATATTGTACATTAGTGTGTATAAGTTTTGGGGCACTTGGCTTTTGTCAGATTTACCTTGTGTGTATTATGGATCTTGTGGTTCTTGTAAACTCATAGTTAATGCTCTACTTTTTATATGAACTTGACATAAATGTAAAATATTTCCTGTGTAAGCTATGTTGCTTAGTTGTTTTATGGCCATGGCTAGATACGATGCTTGTCTTTATAACTAGTTAAGTGGGACAAGTTTATCTTGGACACGAGTGGCCTAAGATGAGTTATAGGTAGTTCTTAGGTGAACAAGGCACAATATACTTGTAGTAGGTGCAATTGGTCAAGTTGTTGCAGTTGAAACAGGCCAATGTCACATGAATAGCAGTAGCCAAGGACTTGATTGGGTTCCAAAGTTGTGAAAAAATGTAAGTCTAGATAGTTGTGAGGGAATTAGTGCTAAGGCATGATAGGGAATGCTAGGGCATGCTAACATGTGCAAGATAATGAGAAGGCATGAACATGCTAGGATGTGCCAAGTGCTAAGGCATGCCAAGATGTGAAAGGGTGTGACAATGCGTGATAGGGAATATCAAGGAAACAAAAGGGAGAAACAAGTTAAACTACAATGAAATTAACACATAAGAGGGCTAATAAGTCATCAATTTACCTTTTCTAAGAGGGGCATGCTAGGAACACTAACACTAGGTGCCAACATGTGCCAAGTGCCAGTCTTAGTGCATTCAAAGTGCCAAATATTCCTTTGTTGTTTCTCATCTACTTTCCAATAATTGATCTCAAATAAATTTAATGTTAAACCATGCCAAAACATATGAATACATCTCAACACATGTGAGACATGCTAAGACTTTCCAAGCGCCAACACATGCCAAGTGCCAATGTGTGTTAGGGATTGTTATGAATGATATGAAATGGCAGGGCATGTCGAAGAGCGCTAAGGTGTGCTAGAGAGTGCCAATACATGTTGAAGAGTGTTAGGGAGTACTAGGAAAACACAATGGCACACTAGGTCAAACTGTATGGAAGTGAATGAATATGAGCGTGTGTCAGGGAGTGTCAATGAGTGCTAGCTTTCATGTCGAGGAGGGAGTGACAAGGTATGCTAAGCACCAGTAAGGCATGCTAAGGAATATCGGGGCATTTCAATAAGTGAAAGAGTGTCCTAGGGAGTTCCATGGTGTGCTAACATGTTCCAAGTAGTGCCAAGGCATGAAAATACATTCCAGGTGCTAAGGAATGTTAGGATGTGTAGGGTGCTAGGTATGTCAATGTGTGTCAAGGAGTGTCAAAGAAAGAAAAGGAAGAACCAAGCTAAAATGTAAGGAAATGAACACATAATATGGTTAATAAGTCAAGACATTATCTTTTTCAAAAGGGTCATGCTAGGCACAGTAATAATAGGTTCCAATACATGAAAAGTGCCAATGTGTGCCAAGTTCTAATGTATGTCAATGCATGCCAAGGTGTTCCAGGGTATGCTAGTGTTGTAGATCTAATATGAAAATATAAGATAAGAGAAATAAACCCAAGAAAGAACAAGATCTGAATATAGATACAAATGATTCACTTTATTGATCAAACCCTTAAGGTAGGGCAACACCATACATTCACTCCTTAAGGAAGGAGAACACTCCACAAGCCATATGTCTGTTCATACAATAATCCTTGACATCTCTCAATGGGGAGTCTCTAGCCTCTATATAGGCCTCATACATACAATACCATGAGTCATTACCATGGTTCCCTCAATACCATCTATCTAATACCATGGGCCCATTACATTATTACTAACTACTTGTGGTCCCTTACATGATACGGGTTAACCACCTTATTTATTACTATGGACCATCACATTATTACATTATTTCCTTGGGTACCTCCCTTTGTACCCCATATTATCCCCCCTAGGTATACTACATTCCACCCCCCTTAATATGTTTCATCCCCGAAACATGGGAAGAACACAAATAATAAGATCTACTCAAAAGAGTAGTCCACTGGTACCATGCACGTGCATCTAGCCATCCAAGAGAAAGGTGAACCCTCGATCTCGCTGGTGCCTCGCTCGATTGAGATGGAAGTTGACCTTGGCAGTGCTTCTAAGTTGATGTGTAGCAGGTGGATCTTCGCTTTTCTCTATCTGTCATGTGCAGGTTGTTGTCCTTGTGGCTAATTCGTTGCCATCTTGTTGATTGTTTTCTTGCAGGGTAATGTGGGTGGTGATATGCTGAAGTGTTAATCAACGATGTATCTTTCTTTAATTCACCACCTAATGGAACCTAATTGGTATTTGGTACATGTTGTGGTGCGTGCTGTTGTTTCTTATCTTCCAATATTACTTCAACCACTGAGTCCTCCTCCAATGTATCAGTACCTGTAACCTTTTCTACTTCAACCTTTGTTTGTGTTTGATTATCAACCATCAAAGGCTCATCATTTGATGTATAAGTGTCATCAGAGCTTTGTGCTTCTGCCTCTATAGTCTCTGCTTAGGTCTTAATGGAAATATACTGCAATGTAATTTTCTTCTTTTTATACTAGAGCTTCAGGAATTTCTTCTACACATTAATATTTACAGTACCCACAAATTCCATCCAAAGATATCCCAAAACAACATCCATGTTATCCATATCTGAAGTATAAAATTCACAATGCAACACTTACTTATCCATAGAAAGTTTCAAATCTTTATAAACTTGAACATCCTCATTATCAGCCTGTATGTTTTCAATGTATTTTGTTGGAACTTGCAATTTTTTTGCCAAATTGACATTTATGAGATTTTGATTGCAACTAGGATTTATACACACAATGATATTCTCCTTTTGAATCAATCCATGAACCTGAAATAAGGATATACCAATAGGAAATAACCCCACATGTTTCTCCTTATCTTGTTTTCTATCCGGAAACCATTTGTCGAAAAGGGCTCTTTCGAATTCTGCATCTGAAAGTTTGGTCAATTGTTTGTTGTCAAGTGAGAACCACCATTTGGCAGCCTCATCTTTGAAACCAAGCCACACTAAATCCTTCCAATATTTTGTCCATAATGACCTTTTTTGTTTTATGAATTCTTCAATAATAGGGCCATTATCTTTTCTTGTAAAAAACATCTTGCTAGATGACACGAAGAAAAAAATCACTTACTTGGTGAAAATTTAGAGTGGTCGCAGTTTAGTCAATATTGCTCAGAACCTTTATTATGACCTATTTTCAGAAATGGAATGACCATTCTGCATATTACCGTGTGATAGAAATCCCGATCTAGGCACTGGAATTTTAGATCCGCGCTGCAACTCTCCCGCCGTCACCAAAAATTCTGAAAAAAAAAAAAAAAGACCTGATTTTAAATCAGCAATATCTCCCTCATCTGAACTCCGATTCTACTGATTTTTTTTTTGAATTTGCGTATTTTTTCACAATCAATCTACATATACAATTAGATTTTGAAAATTTTGTACCAAAACATATAGATATGCTCCGCAAACTCGCCGACCCAAAAATTGTCTACAATAGCATTGATTTTTAAATCAGCGAGATCTCCTTCATCTAGACTCCAATTCCACCGATTTTTTTTTTTAACTTGGGTATTTTTTCACAAATAATCTAGATATGCAATTATATTTAGTATATTTTGCCCCAAATCATATAGATCTTATCTGCAAATTCTCCGCCCCGAAAAATGTCTACAACACCACTGATTTTTAGTTTAGCGATATCTACAAACTCGCCACCCTAGAAAGTTCCTGCAAAAATTTAAAAAAAAATTCTCCACTTTTTCCCAAGAAAGTGCTCTGATACCACTTGTTATAGCTCTAATACCACTTGTTATAGACCTAATCCAAAAATATATGATAATATAAATAAACCCAAGAATAACAAGATCTGAATATAGAAATGCTTCACTTTATTAATATCAAACCCTTAAGGAAGGGCAACACCATACATTCACTCCTTAAGGAAGGAGAACACTTCACAAGCCATATGCATGTTCATACAATAATCCTCGACATCTCTCAATGGGGACTCTCTAGCCTCTATATACGCCTCATACATACAATACCATGGGTCATTACCATGGTTCTCTCAATACCATCTATCTAATACCATGGGCCCATTACATTATTACTAACTACTTGTGGCCCCTTACATGATACGAGTTAACCACCTTATTTATTACTATGGCCCATCACATTATTACATTATTCCCTTGGGTACCTCCCTTTGTACGCCATATTATCCCCCCTAGGTATACTACAACTAAGAACTACAGGGCATGCCAACACATGCTAGGAGAATTCTATTTTGTGCTAGGGAATTCCAACATGTGCTTCTGCATCCTAGTCATGGAAAGATGTTCTAGGTACAAAGATGTTCCAAGACATGTGTGGTGCCAAGGAATGTTAGTGTGTGCGAAAACATGTTAAGGTGTGCTAGGACTGTTGAGGAGTGCTAGATCTCTCTAATTACTAGAATTGACAGAGCTTGATTGTGTATTAAATAATATAGTTCTTACACACACTAGTGGAACTTTATCTTAAGGGAATATTCTAGATAATAAACCTAATAGAGATGAATAATATCTTGACTCATAGGAAAACTATATTCTCATTACTTGAGGGAAATGAGACACACTAATTACTTCTTAGAAAATTGACTGACTCTAACCACAATGGCCTTGGACACATAATGAAAAATATTCCACAAAAATGGTCTTAAATCATTATCTTTTGACAAAAAAAAAGTAACAAATACATAACGTCATCAACACCTCATTGGAATAATCAATGATGACAAACATTTTTTGACCGTCAACAAAAGTAACCAAAAAGAACATTGGTGAGGGTCAATAAATTATCGTCACTAGAAGTGTCACCAAAGAGAGAATTTGTGATGGGCCTTTAGTGACCCTCACCAAAAGTGTCATTGAAAATGTCTTTGGTGACAAACCTTAAAGGACCATCACTATATACACTTACAACAACGCTTTTTTAAGTATTGTCACCATATGTGACATTGGTGACGAACCTTAAAGATCTGTCACAAGAATGACCCTCAACAATCGTTTTTTTTGTTGTAGTGTATTGTTAGCTTAACTAGCTCTAATTGTTAGAAGAACTAGTAGAGGTCAAGTTGTGGAAGTAGAACTTCAACCACACTAAGTGATAAACTAGTTAACTAATCAATCAACCCAAACTAATTTTTGCATGCAGAGAATTCGAGTTACCCATTTGAGATGGAGATTCCAAGGAAGTGTACTATCAAGTGTAGTATATTTCAATGTTCACAGGTGGTGCATGCAATCAAAGGAAGGACCTAAGAAAATTGCACAATTCCATGGTGTGAAATTCCTAAAAAATAGGGGTAATTTCCCAAGGGAACAATGCAAAGAAATATGATATTAGAGGGATTGAAAATTGGCTAAGTTTTGGCCAGAGTTAGTCAACTAGGAAGAGGGATAGACTATACACTTGCAGGTGTTTCTTGGGCTTGAGAAAGCATATATATTTCATCTCTATTCTTTGATTAATGCAATATAGATAGTAAGGGGTTTTGAGCAGTTGATTTCCCCTAGATAATTCCTTCTGCATGTGTGATGTTTCCTTTTCCATGTCTATAATTCTTGTTTTACATGGTGAACTAACTTTCGTGGATCAGTAGATTAGATTCAAGTCTTGTGATTTATTAAATTTCATGAGCAGTATTGAATCTACACATTAATTTCTACATGGTATCAGAGCCAGAATGACGGTAGAGAAAATATTTTAAAGTTGTCATTGGAGGAGATACGAAGTTGAAGATAAGTGTTGCAGGTTTTCTTCAGGACTAATAAGATGGATTTCATAGGACTAAGGCTTGAGTATGCTCTTGAAGGAATCTTGAATTATGTTTCATGGAAGGACCACATGGAGGTAATACTGGAGGATAATGGGTTGAAGGAATTCATCGATGATGATATTCCGAAACCAGTAGCATCTGATGCAAATGATAGACTAGCAGAATGGAAGAAGTGTGTTATAATCATATTGGAGGGAGTATGAGATCATATTGTCTCAAATCTCCATGGAAAAGAGATTCAGTATGCAATATGGTAAGTGATACTATATTTGTTCCAGAATAGTAGTGACCACAAGAAATTGGCACTCAAGGACAAACTTCAAAATCTCAAGATGCAAAGGAATGAGACCATTCCACAATAATTGAGCAAGTTCACACAATTTCATGATGAACTTGGTCAAGTTGGCATTATTATAGCAGAGGATGACTTGGTGAGCCTATCCCTTTTAGTCCTTCCCAAGATCTGGCACAAATACCAATATTTCATGAACGAGAGGGAGAAACTACCAAATTGGGAACGCCTATGGTATGATTTGGTACAGAAGGAGATAAGGTAGAATACCAGATATGATAATTCATCCAAGGGAAAGAGTTTGGAGAATTGTTCCTTGGATGGAAAGAAAAAGAAAGAGAAAGGGAAGAAACTAGTTAAGGGGGGCAAAAAGAAAGACTTGTCCAAAATCAAGTGCTTTCGTTGCCATAAATTTGGATACTATGCCACGAAATGTCCATGCAAGAAGACAAGAAAGAATACCTCAAGAGGAGAACAAGGTGAAGCTTTGGCTTCATAGTTCGAGCTTGATTTCACTCTCATTGCATGCATTGCCAACATAGTGATGGGAAGTATGTGGTATCTCAAAAGCGATGTCTCGGTCCATATGACGACGAACAAAGATTTTTTCAGTGATTTGGAGGAGAATGATATCCAGCTGAAAATTGATATGGAAGATTATGAAAGGTATAACGTGACCAATATTGGTACATTCACCTTTTAGAGGGAGTTGGGCTCCCCTCTCAGGATCAAGTATGTGAAGTCTTTTCTAGGACTAAAGAAGAATCATGTCTCCATTGTAGTTTTGGAAGATCGTGGCTACGATGTGATCTTTGTAAAAGGAAAGGCATTCCTGAGACACATAGCCACAGGATAGGTGAATCAAACCGAATTTCATGTGAAGAACATATACAAACTAGATGTGGAAGGTTGTGTTTCATTGAGCATAAAGGAAAAGAAGGTGCAGAGTTGTGATGTCAATGAACTTTGGCATAGAAGACTTGGCCATTTTCATCGTGGCACTTTGAACATCATGCGAAAGATTACCACATATGCCTCCTCAAAGGACAAATAGAGAAACAGGATACATGCAAGGGTGTAACTTGGGGAAGACAAAAAAGCCATTTTCCATGATCGGGACACAATAACACATGCAATCCTTGAAAGGATCCACTTTGATGTTTGTGGACCTTTCTTGATAGCCACAAGTGTTTTGTCTTCTTTATTAATGACTATTCATAGAATTGTCAGATCTTCTTCATGGGGAAGAAGGGTGAGACTTTATCTAAGGAGAAAGAAGCAGGTGAGAAGGTGGAGGCTCTCAGGAGCGATAATGAAGGTGATTACGTGTCAAATGAGTTTAAAAATGTATGTGAAAAATAAGTCATTCGACGGGATTTAACAGCACCCCACAACCCACAACATAATGGGAGGCTAAGAGGAAGAACAATAGCATTATGGGAGCAAAACAGGCGATGTTTCATGACCAAATCCTGCCTTTGCACTTTTGGTTTGAAGCATGCAACACATCAGTGTATTTGCAGAATAGGAGTCCTCATCGAATTCTTGGAATGATCACACCAGAGGAGGCTTTCTCAGGGAGGAAGCTAGATGTGTCACACTTTAGGATATTTGGAGCCTTTTTTTATTTTCATGTCTCCAAATATTCAAAGAAGGAGTTGGAGCTACCAGCACAGTTGGGGGTATTTGTGGGTTATAATCCCCACAACTACTATGTGTATTTTCCATCCCTCAGAATGAAAATTGGCCAAGTGATGTAAAATTTGATGAAGACAAATACAAGTGGTGCTCTCATGAGAGGGAGCTTTAGATCCCACCAAAGGGGGAGCTTCTAGCTCCAAAGGAGGATCCTCGGGATGTTTTGGAGAAACCACAAGTTAAGGAGAAGAGAGTGGATATAGCCACTCAATTAGAATCATCCAGAGAAGTTAGGAAGAGAACCAGGGAAGTTGAGCTACTTGTGCAATATGCGAGGGAGAATGTGGTTTCTCCTTCAAATTAGCGCAGGTAGAGGAGGTCACCAAATTAGTACACTGCCTACATGGCTCTAACGACTAAGATAGTAGAGACTGAGCCATATTGTTTCGAGGAAGAAGTAGAGAAACCAATATGGGTTGATGCAAAGGTGGAGGAGTACGAATACATTATGAAGAAAAGTGTTTGGGAAGTGGTCCCAAGGCTAGCAAACAAGTTGGTTGTGGGTTTGAGATGGATCTTCAAGGTGAAGCATGCAACAAATGGAAGCATAGAAAAGTACAAGGCCAGATTTATGTCCAAGGGGTGCTCTCCAGTTGAGGGTATTGACTATGAGGAGACCTTTTCTCCTATATAAAGGTACTCATCCATTAGGTCAATCCTTGCTTTAGCTGCACAGATGGGGTGGAAGATCCACCAGATGGATGTGAAAACAACATTCCTCAATGGATTTATTGAGGAGGAGGTGTATAGCAATCAAAAATAAAGCTTTGAGACTTTTGATCTAGAGTCTCATGTGTGCATATTCAAGTGAGCTTTGTATGGTCTCAAGCAATCACCTTGTGCTTGGTACACTAGGATCGATATTTATCTCACTAGTTTTGGCTTCACCAAAAGTGAAGCAGAATGAAAACCTCTATCATATTTTGGTAGCAGGTAAATTGTTGATTATTTTTTTATATGTTGATGACCTGATCCTAACTCGTGATGAGTAGTTGATCAGATATTGTAGGGAGGAGATTACAAGAGAGTTTGAGATGAAGGACATGGGGCTTGTGCACTACTTCCTTGGATTGAAGTATGGTATAGTGATGAGGATTTTTTTTTATCTCTTAGGGAAAGTATGCCAATGAGATACTTCAAAGGTTCTTCATGGACAGGTGCAAACCCATGGAGACTCCTCTAGTGACAAACTAGAGGAAAGAGTATGCCACTTCAAGTGAGGAAGTGGATGTGATTGTTTACTAGTAGTTGGTGGGTTCACTTTTTTATTTTGTGAAAACATGACTAGACATGCATTATGTAGTCAACCAACTTAGCCAAGTTATGGTTAGGCCAGCCAAACTATTTTGGAGGGAAGTTAAGCATGTTCTATGGTACCTTAGATGCACTACCCAGTTTGGAACTTGGTACAAATAGATAGAGGGAGTGAAGTTGTGTGGATTCATAGATGCATATTGGGAGGGAAGTCCATCAAACCAGACGAGTACATCAGGTGGAATTTGTAGTGTTGGGTTTGCGATGGTTTTTTGGTACAATGAGAAGTAGACATTAGTGGCACTTAGCTCAATAGAAGCAGAATGGATGGATGCAATTCAAGAAACATGCGAGGAAACCTAGATGAGAAAGATACTTGTTGGATTTTTTGGTCAGATGATGGATCATACTATCATTTACTATGATAATCAGAGTTGTATCAAACTCTATGAAAATCCTATTTTTCATGATTTACCAAGCATATTGATATCTGGTATCACTAGTAGTAGGAAGTGGAAAGATGATCCTTTGAATACAGGAGTTATTCAAGTAGAGTGGGAGAGGAGAGAAGAAGAATAACCGAGGAGAAGAATAGATGAGAGGAATTCCCAGGAGGAAGAAGCAACACAGAGACTGGAAGAAGAGAAGCTGACTCAGGATATAGAAGAGGAAGAGTTAGAGGAAGAGGATACCATCCAACGCATAGATGATGAGCTAGACACTCTAAAGGAGCCTTCCCTCACAAGTGGTCATCTTCCATTCAGATAAATTGGAATCACACCTTGACTGAAAGACAGATTCATGGACATGTGCAGTGTAACATTTTATTATATTAAGAAAAGGATAGTGCAACAGAGGCATATATTCTTCTCGAATGATCCTAAAAACCAAATCTCGGTTGCTATAGAGAAGGTGATAACTGCCAACACTAGAAGGAAAACCAGAGTGATTATGATGTAAAATGTTGCATTTGATAAAGCGAAACAAGATCATTCTAAGTACTTGTTGAATGAGAATTCCAGACTGAGAAGATAACTTGTTGCAGTAAAGAAAAAGGGGGGAAATTCTGCACCGGAGAATCGATGGTTTTCATAAAAAATATTCAACACCGTAGAATGGAAGTCAACCATGTAGGAAGAACTAGGGCCAATGGAGGACTACATGGCCCTATTGTATGGTGATATGATTCTTCTACAGCTAGTATTGACCCCTCTTGTCAGAATTCATAAGAAAACATAACAAGTGGTGAAAATATTGAAAGTAGAAAATAGACAAGTCAATCATCTTCAAGAGTGGTCTGCCAAGTATCTGGATGCTCTGCAACATTTGGAGAAGAAATACAAGATTATCACCAAGATAAATAGAGTTTAGCTGAGACTCCACCATTAAAACTACATGTATCTTGGAGAATAGACAATTAGTACTGTCACTATGTTACACAAAATATTGTCACCATGACTATTTGCAGTTAGTATGGGTCTATCATCATTCATACTGTCCTCCTAAGCAAGTCTCAAACCTCAGCTCTTCATGTCAAGCTTTGAAAATGAGAGAAAGACATTAAAAATCAATAAACCTCTGGTTCTGCACTTTCTCTCACTATTGCCTGCGGTCCTGCACCCCCTGTTCATATTACCTGCGGACATACCCGCTCTGTCTCTAAAGGAGTGGGTGCGGACCCCTGTGAAAGTCAAAAAGTGCAAGTTAATTGTAAAAAACTAACTTTGGGTTAATTCTAGGTGATTCTAGAAGGAATTTTGACGTGGATGGTTTTCTCTTAGGTGGTTCATGCATCCCAAAAGAGAAGGAGCTAATCCCTTGATGAGAGGAGCTATCCCTTTGAAGGAGGGATTTATCCCTTTGAAGGTGGACCTAGTAACTTCCCTCCATTGCACTATAAATTAAGGCATTGGGCTGGTTGCTAGAGAGGTTAGAAGCTGAACATTTTTTAGGGTAAATGTTGGTGGAATTGAGACTTCCTAGTTAAGCTTGAGAGGAGAGATCACATACCTTTTGGCTTCATTGGGAAGAGAGTGAAACTTGTCAAAGTAGAGGAGACTTCTTGTTGGACCCTGGGAGAAGCTTGTACAGCATCAAGGCACAGGTTGTAAAGTTCTTCTTTGATTTGAATTAATACAATCAAATTCATTTTTCTCAACAAATTGTCTTATGTCACTTGTTTTATGAATTCCTTGATCATCATAATAAGTATGCTTTATCATATTGGCTTTTCAGGTGCTATTTAATTTGTGTGCTTGTTTTTGTTTGCAGATTCGCTACAAGGGAGCTCATTTGGATCAAAGGAGCGAGGCTTCCACAAACTTGCATTGGACCCAAGATAGGCCTAAAACACTTGTTTGCCTTTGTTTATAAATTTCATATTTAGAGAAAGATAGAGTTTGATTGGCTTGCTTGTCACTAGATATCATTAGATACTAGGGAGGTCGGTCTTGTCCGCAAGAACGACTCATTCCGTGTGACAAAATGGCAACTCCGTTGGGGACTTGATTCCTTGATTTTCTTTAGTTTGACTTGAGAAACTGTGTTTTTGTTTTTGGTTTTGGCTTGTTGTGTGTGGAATTGGGTAGATTTAGTAGATCTTGGATTATTTTTTGTTTTTCATAACTTTGGGAGAGGACCGCACCCTCGGCTTGCAACATAGTGCGGACCTATCCGCACTTCTGCTTTGCACACAGAGCAGTACCGCACCTGTGTGGTCTGCGGGCCTGCAGACCCTGTCAAAATTTTGGAAAACTTAAGATTTTCTCTTTTAGTCAGCTTATTTTTTGTTTAGATATTGTTATCCCCTGCCCAGACCTGCATGTGACTTGTCAGGAACTTTTCTTAGGTTAATTCCATTGGTATTAGGGTTTTAGGTGAAATTCCTAAAAGTTTTCGTTACCGGGCTTGATTTTCATTTTGGTCTTGTAGTAGCTCAAGAGCTTAGAAGCTGTAGAAGCCTCAGATCACCTTGGTTTGTACTGGCCTTGTTATGAGTCTGACCATTTGCAAAATCTACCTTTTTTGAGGAATCCATCTTGTGTTTCTCTTTGCAAAACTTCGAAAATACTTGCGTTAAAATTTTGGATTTCATTTTTAGAAAAGAAAACAAAAATTGGTTGTTTTTTGACTAATTTTTTATTATGGAAAAATTAGTCCTTAGTTTGGTTATAGCTAAGTAAAACATCCTTGAAAAGAAATCTTGTAAGCTTTTACTTCAAATAGTTCTTAGAATTTATAGATCTTAAAATTAGATTTTTCCATAGTTTTGAGTGTTTTATAAAAATAAAAAAATCTCTTTTGGAAAAAGTTTGTTTTTGTAGTATTTGAGTGTTTGAAAGAAAAGGGAATTTTTTGTGAATATAACTAGTTGTCTCATTTTTTAGTGCATTGGAAAAGACAAAAATCTCTTCTGTTGATTTATTTGTTAAGGAAAAGATTTGTGTTTACAAGCATTTGCATTCTCAAACTCTTTCCTAGCTAGAAATTCATTGAAGGGAAAAGATTGCTTACCATCTTAAGTGCATTCTTTTTAGTGATTTCGAGTTGAGTCTTCACACCATAAGTTTCATATCCGCACCTCTTGACTTAAAGAAAAACCAATAAAATAACGCTTAACGTAAATCTATCTAGTAATCTTTTTATTTCTAGGGCTCTATTACACCAACATAGCTTAGGCTAGTATTTTGGAGTAGGGAGTAATTAACTCTCCAAGATAGTAAAACAAACAAGTAGTTGTATCTTGCGGTAGGAGAAAAATCCAATTGTTACATCTATTCTCTAGGAAAGCTCCTCTTAAAGGAGAAGCACGAGATCGTGTCCGAACCAGTGTGGGAATCAATCCTTCCTTATTGGGAACAACGCCAGATATTCACGTATTAAAAACGGTAAACCTCAGATTAACCATTGTCGAGGAGCCTGGGGTCACTTGTTGGTAAACCTTAGATTATGTCAAGGAGCCTTCAAGGGATTGAGCTTGTTACTCTGCTCTTGCATGAGTATCGGATCGTAGACTGTTTCCCCCAGGTATATTTGTTTCCGTTGGTAACCATAGTGACCATATTCTATAGGATTCTTCCTAAGGTGATGGTGGAGGGAAGATCCCACTGTACCTGGAGCAGACGTCGGCTAGACTCACTTGGATTTTTTGGGGGGTTCTCTTCACTCGAGACAGTTTAGTGGAGAAACTTGTGCCAGTCTATTCATTAAGCAGGTTGTCGGGGTAACTGTTCCAACCGCCATTTCTGTATTGAACTCTGCGACGTTGGATTTCATCACCAGCTAGTGTTTTCAGTATGGAAAGTTACTGTTTGTGTGTGGTTTGATCTCCTGGATTCTTTAGGTGTGTGATTCAAAATTGTTTGGTTCTTTAGAGCCTTTAGGTGGTTTTCATTAAGATTTTTCTTTGTTTGCGTGTGAAGTAGTTAAAATATTTAATCGTGGCTGAATTACCGAGAAAGTCCAATAGACTTCGGGGCCAACCTCCTGAGTTTTCATCGAGCCAACCTGAAGGGTTACGAGCCCTTGTAACTCCTAGAGACAGTCGAGTTGGGTCACCTAAAGAAGGAGAATCTTCTTTAGTGGTACATCCTGATTATCAAGCTTTAGTAGCAGATTATAATCCACAATCTGTGTCTGTTTCCAAAGTTATTGGTAGTTTTTCATCTACTAGTGATTTAAGTGAGGAACCTGAAATATCTGAACATGAAACTAAATTTGCTGCTACTCCAACATCGGGATTTACCTCTCCAACTTCTAGTGGTCCTGGTTCACCCAGGGTAGAAAGAATAATTACCCAAAATCTTCCTTCTGGACTTATAGCTATTGAAGAACTTGCTACTCCAGAAGAAGAAGGTATCCCTATCCCTGAAAATCAACCTATTATAGAACTTAGGGAGTGTGAATCAATCTTTTTACAGTCCACCTAGGAGCAGTGCTTGGTATCTTTCATTGACCAATTTTTTGGAAAACCCGGGACTAAGTTTTTCACCACCTCGTATTCCTTTTCACCCAACACCTAGAGGTTACTATCCTCCGTTAAATATGTCAAGACAGTCGTCCATGTTTTCTCAATCTCTAGAAACCTTTTTATACGGCGGTCCTTCTGTTCCCTCTGGGTATCAGTCACTTACTGGTACTTTTTCGGGAGCATCTCCTCAACCTATTGAACAAGGGTTATTAACTGGAAATAATGGAACTAAGCCGTTGAGTGTAGAAGATATTCTCATGATGTCAGGTACTATTCCTAACCCTCAACCTCAAGGTGGCCAGTTACCGCCTGGGGGGCAGCCTCAAAGTCCTCAATTATCGCCTGGGGGGCAACCTCAAGGTACCCAATTTCGGCCTTGGGGGCAACCTCAAGGACAGTACATACCTATGGGACAGTACATTCTTCAAGGTCAACCCCAGACTCAATATGTACCTCAAGGTCAACCCCAGTATCAATATGTACCTCAAGGTCAACCCCAGTATCAGTACGTGCCTCAAGGTTATCAACCTCAAGGTCATTACCCAAACCAAGGTTTCCAACCTCCTTCCGGTCAATCATATGTCCAAGGAGCTGGAAATGTACCTTTGAATTATCAACCCTACCCTCAACCCGGTTATGGTCCTCAATATTCTCAACCTGTTATGGGTCCGTACCCTGGAATAAATTTAGTGTGGGATCCATCTCAATCTCAATAGGTCTTGCAACCGGATGTACAGTTGTCATCTCAAACTAGACAACCCTTGGTTTCTGGTTCACCCCAGCAACCCATCCAATCTACTATTCAAACTTCTGCACCTTCAGTAGTTTCTCAGCCTGGGCCTAGTACGCCTTGTACTCCACCTCAAACGACTGCTGCAGCTGCTACAACATCTGTTCAATCTACCCCACCTACTTCTGGAGTATCGACAGCTCCGGTTTCTACTATTCCTGTATCAACTCCTCAGACATCTTTACCTCAGTCTGGATCCACAATTCAAACTTCGATTCAGATGCTTGTAGGACAACCTGGTCCAGGTACATTTGTCACAAGTCAACCTCAATTTACTTATCAACCGTACCAGGGACAGTACCAATTCGATCCTACTGTGCAGCAGCCAATCTATTAGTATCAACCGTACCCTGGGTATACACCTCAACAACCCCAGTACGGTCTGGTTAATCCTGGTTTTCCGGGAGGATATAATATCCCAAATGCAATTCCAATTCCTAGTTATCCTGGATATCCTCCTCTTGGGGCTGCTCTCATGACCCAGGGTTTCGGGGACCCTAATCTTCAGTTACCATTTATTGCAACTTTGGACTTGCCTAACTTGTCGCGCCTTATGAACGATCCAATTAACTATCTTCCGTTTTGGCCACTAATGCCAAATAAGTTTCCTAGTGATATTCCTAAGTTTGAAGGCAAATCAAGAGAGGACCCGTCGAACCATGTGATGACTTATCACCTCTGGTGTGCCTCTAACTCTATTTCAGATGATTCAATCCATTTAAGGCTTTTCCAGCGCACTCTAATTGGTCTTGCGGCCAAGTGGTACATTGAGTTACCGCGAGCCACTTTTTATAACTTTATTCAGTTAGCTACTTCGTTTTTAACTCATTTTCAGTTGCCAGTCAGATATGACAATGGCATGGAACTATTAACTTCATTAAAGCAATCTACGTCCACTTATATTTCAGATCACATTCATGAATGGAGACGTCGACGGCGTTTAGTGAAGGTTTTTATTCCAGATTAGTTCTTAGCCGAATGGTTTGTAAAATCTTTGTTACCGAAGATCACTGAGGATGTAGCTAAGGTCGAAGTCGTTACTGAGGAGCAAGTAATTTCTCAAGCTCAGTACCTTGACTTAGTTTATACGCAGTCAGGTACGTTACATGAGAAAATCCCCGATCTTCCCAAACAAAATCAGATAAACGCAGCTCCTTCAGGGTCTCATGCCGCTGATGGTATGATTGGTACAGTTAATACCAAAAGTAAGAAGAAATCTTCCAAGAATTCTTCTCCTATCATAATCTTGCCAGATTCCCTGACAGGAGATTCTTTCGTGGAAATTTCCGCCGATATTCATGTTGTAGAGTCATCTACAGCCAAATCAAAATCCGAGGGTAAGAAGAAAGGGAAGAAGAAAAATAAAAAAGATAAAAATTCGAAAGAGAAACCAGGAAAAGTGGAATCAAATGATGAGAAATGCAAACCTTGTTATCCTTGTCTCATTTGTGACGAAGATCATTTTACAAGAGACTGCCCTCATCGTGCAGAGGTTGCAAAAATTGTCGAAGGTTCCCAAACGCCTGTTGTTTTGAAGGTTCCTTTTCCAAGTCAAGACAGTAAGATGATAGGTTCTTCCTCAAATGCCTCCGAGGAACCCATAATGATGATGTCCCATGTTAGGATTGTGACTCGATCGCATGATTATGGAAGTAAAAGTCCTGTTGATGGTAAAGAAGCAAAATCTTCTCATTCGAATCCATCAACCTCAGCTCCCGGTTCCGATCCATTACAGATCGAGAAACCTAACCCAGGCTTAGTAATCAAACCACCCGCCAAGGGTATACTTCGAAAGTCAGCTTTCAATCCACATGCGAGAGTGGCTCAGAACTATAACATTGTTGAAGATTTGGTTGTTTCACCTTCAGCAATGTTGGTTTTGGAAGTGCTGCAATCATGTCCAGCACAACATAAATTACTATTGTCGGCTATAGGAGCTGTTGACGTTCAGGACTCGAACCTTATAATTTTTGATCTAGAAAATAGTACACCATGCTTACCTCATCAAATGGCTTTCCAGATCCCAATGTTAGTCAAAAACAAACCTTGTTATAGTACTGTGATTGATGAGGGAGCCTCAACGTGTATTATGTCGATACAGTGCTGGAGATCGCTTGGTTCTCCTTCGCTAAATCAATGCCCGACGATTCTAAAGGCCTTTGATGGTCGTGGGTTTCATCCTTTTGGCATTCTAGAGGATTTACCTATAGGGGTTAAATGCAAAACTGTTAATCTAGATGTGGAGGTCATTGATGCCCCTCTAGATTACAACCTTCTCTTGGGTCGTAGTTGGTCTTACGCTATGACAGCTGTCGTTTCATCAGTCTTTCGGCTTATAAAATTCCCTCATAATGGAAATATCGTAACTATAGACCAACTGACTTACTTTTTGTCCAACCCAGCCTCTTCTGAAAGTATTCAGCATGTCGGCAAAACAACTATCCCGTATAAGGATGTTGGAGTAGGACTAGTTAAAGATTCTAGTTTACTGGGAACTTTTCCTTTTCCTCCTATCAACGCATCGTCTTCTACTGCAACCATTCATATGATTTCGTCAGACACTATTGTTTATGATGATCCTTGGATCGTACCTTCTGAATCTGAGATAGACTCATTTTGTGATGTTATGCCTTTGAGTCGATATGAAATTGTGTATCAGGCTGTGCAGTCGTTTTCCGACCCATCTTCAACCAAAATTGACTTAATGAATGTGGTCCATGAGGAATCACTTTCAACATCAAACCCGAATTCAACAACGTTTTCTGAACTTGTTCACACTGATAAGCAAATTCGTGAAATCCTATGTGTCGATGATTTACCATGGGAAGATCTTCATCATAGATCTTCGTTTTACCCGAGATTGATCATTTTTAAAATGATTTTTCATCTATCTTTACGACTAAATATGTCAAGGAACCTCATAATCCAATGAAAATCCATAATTCAGAGTTAAATTTGGTAAACATTTCTCGAACTATTCCTATTGATATTTCGGTTAAGCCCGGAGTTGTTGAAAACATTCATATAGGTGCCTGTTGTACGGAAGATGAAATTCAAACATATAAGGCCCTATTTCAAGAATTTCGCGACGTGTTTTCCTGGTCATATGAGGAAATTCCAAGAATTGACCCAGCAATTGTTGTTCATGAAATCAAAACTTACCCGGATGCTAAACCTGTCCGGCAACGTTTGCGTTAGATCCACCCGCGAAAAGCTACTGCTATTAAAGCAGAAGTTGAAAAAATACTCAAAGTAGGTTTCATTTATCTGATTCCGTTAACGGATTGGGTATCGAATATTGTTCCTGTTAACAAAAAGCAAGGGACAATAAGAATATGTATCGATTATAGGGACATTAATCGAGCCTGTCCAAAAGACAATTACCCAACTCCCTATATCGATCAAATCATTGATGATTGTGCTGGCAGTGAGATATTCTCCTTCATTGATGGTTTTTTCGGATACAATCAATTCAATATTCTACCTGCTGATCAACCAAAGACGGCTTTCATTTGTCCATGGGGGACATTTGCTTATTGCAAAATACCTTTTGGGCTCAAGAACGCCGAGGAAACTTTTCAAAGGGCCATGTCTTACGCGTTTCATGACATCAAGCACATTGTGCAACCCTATCTCGATGATTTGCTTGCTCATTCATTACATCGAGCTGATCAGCTCATCCATTTACGAGCAATCTTTATGAGGTGTAGGCATTATCGGATTAGGTTGAATCCACACAAGTGTGTTTTCTGTATAGGAACGGGTCGGTTACTGGGGTTTGTTGTTTCGAAAGCCGGAATTCACGTCGATCCCTCGAAGGTTGAAGCTATTGTCAAATTGCCTCCTCCTTCGAGTCTTCGCCAACTCCAAAGTTTGCAAGGGAAAGCAAACTTTTTACGTCGATTCATTCCTAACTACGCCGAGATCACAAAGGGTTTTACCCGGTTGTTGAAACAAAATACTCCATTCTTTTGGGATGAGATAGCTGATAAATCTTTTGATGAACTAAAACACGCGTTGACCCATGCACCGTTATTGCATCCTCCCAACTACAACTAGGAC
The DNA here is from genome assembly GCA_031772625.1 of Pinus tabuliformis. Taxonomy (NCBI): domain Eukaryota; kingdom Viridiplantae; phylum Streptophyta; class Pinopsida; order Pinales; family Pinaceae; genus Pinus; species Pinus tabuliformis. Next base: position 871,319,226 of record CM062817.1, read on the forward strand.
TACTTCTTGTATCTCACCGCTTCCCATTCCACCATCGGAATGGTGTTAGTTCAGGAAGATGAATTCGGTACTGAACATGTGATATATTACCTTAGTCGAACTTTAAATCCAACTGAGCTAAAATACTCACATGTGGAGAAATTGGCATTGGCAGCTGCTCAAGATTTCCAACGATTTCGTCATTACATTTTACTACGTAAAACTACATTAATTTCTAATTGCAACCCTATGATCTATATTTTGACAAAGAAATTGCTGGGGGGCAAGTACTCTAAATGGATTGTGATCCTGCAAGAGTTCGACTTGGAATTTGAAAAGTCTAGGTCAAAGAAATCTTTAGTTTTTGTAGAGTTAATGTGTGACTTCCCGCGTGCTGACACGGAAACTATGGCGGAGGAGCCCATTGCAGACGAATCCTTGTTTCTAATCAGCACTTTAGATCCATGGTATGGGGATATCATCGTTTATCTCCAGACCCAATCCTTTCGGCTAGAAATTTCAAGGTAAGAACATCGAAAAATATGATTCCAGTCCCAACAATTTAGAATTATTGGAGATACTCTTTATCGCCATGGGGCGGACTCCGTTTTTCGACGTTGTTTAACTCATGAGGAAGCTGAAAGGGTTCTGAATGACTGTCACTCTAGAGCATGTGGTGGTCATATGTCTGGGTTTGCCACAGCCCAAAAAATATTGCGCACTGGCTACTTCTGGCCGTCGTTGTTTAAAGATTGTATTAACGTGGTCTAAAAATGCCACAACTGCCAAATTTTTAATCGAAAGATGCGCACTCCACCTCTAATTGTCGTCGGTCCTTTCACGGAATGGGGTATCGATTTTATTACATGTAACCCTCACTCGTCTGGGGGGCATGCGTATATCATCCTTGTGGTAGATTATTTTACCAAGTGGGCCGAGGCGATGTCTACGTTTGAGGTAGACGGCAAAACAACTGCGATTTTCATGTTCAATCATATAATTGCTAGGTTTGGTGTTCCACAAGCGATTATCACTGATCATGGGCGTCATTTTCGAAATGTTATGATGACTGAACTTACAGGCCAACTTGGCTTGCATCACGACAGTTCAACTCCATATTATCCACAAGCTAATGGTCTGGTTGAAGCCATCAACAAATTTCTAGTCATCATGATCGGACGAATCATTGGGATTCATAGGTCGAATTGGCATAACATGCTATTTTCAGCGCTTTGGGCGATCGAACCTCGGTAAAAATGTCAATAGTGTTCACTCCTTTCCAACTAGTTTATGGTTTGGAAGCTGTGTTACCCATTGAATGCGAAATCCCGTCATTGCAAATGGCCATCGAGTTACTTCCAGCCACTTCCGAAGAGGAAAGACGTTTGTTATACTTGGCTTAGCTAGATGAGAATCGACGTGATGCTGCATTAGCAATCAAAGCTCATGCCAAACGTATTAAAGCTCAGTATGAGTGAAATGTTACCCCTCGAAATTTTTCGGAAGGAGACCTAGTCTTATTGTACGATCAACCAAATCAATAATTAGGCGCTGGAAAATTCGTACCTATGTGGCATGGTCCTTATGTTGTCAAGCGAAAGCTGGCAAAAGGAGACTATGAATTGGTAGACTTTGATGGGGTCTCTTTAGGTAAACCCAGAAATGGTCTTTACCTGAAGAGGTATTATGCTTAAAATTTGGGTGTGGAGATTTTTAGTTAGGTTAGTTTTCTTTCTAGCTGGTGTGTTTTAGATTTAAAAGTGTGCTTGGCTTAGAGAGTGTTTTTCATCATTATTCCTGCTTATCTTGGTTTTACTCTTGATATTGCAGATGTCAACGCCTCTCCAAACATACATTGGTTTTGCTGATGGTGCTTGTCGTAATACACAGAACATTTCTTCCGCAGCTTGGGTGATCTATTCACCCTCTGACGAGTTGGTATTTATGCATGGGGTAAGACTCGGTCAAAAAACGAACAACATTGCCGAGTATAGTGTAGTGATTGAGTTATTATCTGAATCTATTTCATTTGGGATTCGGACTTTGATAGTGAGGTTAGATTCTTAACTCATTGTATTACAGCTTAATAGAGTATATGCCATTAGAAATCCAGTGTTATCGAGATTATTTTTGAGAGTTCGTCTATTGGAACATGAGTTTGATTATATTGAATATCAACATATTCCAAGATATTTAAATACATTAGCAGATGCAATTGCTTCTCGAATGTTAAGTAGACATTTGCAATAATCATACAAGTAAATTTAAAAACATTCCATAACATGTTTTACAAGATAAGTCAGTAATAGTGATATAGTATAATATAAGAGTGTGTCAAAATATACATCGTCCTCGATCATAGGTTGGAAAACACCTTATGATCGGCAAAAATGATAGTACAAAAAGCAAAAAATGTAATATGTGTCTACAATAGGTGATCATCCTATCACTGGTGATGATCTCGATAAGAAACCACTGTACGGGCCACCTTACAAAGGAACCTCCTGAAAGGTCCTGGGACCCCAATCACATAGCGATGTAGTCGAAGAGGAATGTCATCTATGCCGATCTCGGGAATGTCTCTTGTCAAACGCTCTAGATGGCTCTCCAATTCGGCCAAGGTCTCTGTTGATTCGTCCTGTGGGGTTGGTACCGCTGCAGCTGGTTGTTTCCTCTCGTAGGGCCGAAGAGCGGCTGGTCGTCGTGGACCTACATCTGCATTTGAAACTTTTACTGTCAATTTTGGGACGAGATAAAAACAAAAAAAAATTAAAATAGGAAAATGTTGAAAATGATTTTACCTGAGTCATCCCATTGCTCTCCTGGTGGAAGAGCCATGTCTGGGTCACCACGAAAATCTACCCCAGCATAAGGAAAGTCCTAAATAGCAAAAACCTAGTTTTCCAACCAATGGAAATACTCAAGAGTGAATCAAACAACCTCTGTCCCCTCCTCAGGATGATGGGCCATAATTGCAACCCATCGCATCAATTTGGGCTCTCGAGGAAGTCCAGCTCCAACAGTGAGGTGCTGTGGGACCAAAATTGGGACCCTCTCCAGAGCAAAGCTCATGACTAAAGCACCATATCCAAAGGTCTTCAGTTGTCCATTCTTGGCTCTAGTCAGTTGGCCTTTTATATTAGCCAACACAGCACCGCACCGGTTGAAGATGGTGCCTCGAAAGCAGTCAACTGCCATCCGCATCTAGGATCCAGTGGCTACATGTAGTATTGCGCTCCCGCAGAGCCTGGTAACAGTAAACAAAATTACCTTGAGTTCAGGAAGGGATATGGTTTTGATATCTATCCCTTTGTCTCTAGTCTGGTTGTTATAGAACTCTAACCAGAGGCTATCAACAAACTGGCCACCTGGCCTAGTCCCGAATAGAGTCAAATGTTCACCTATCTTAGGCAAACCACTAAAACATTATATGTCTACCGGCTCCATTTCGAGCTGGTGACCACCAATGAAGAAACACTGGTCCTATATGCTCCACCTGTCTACCAGCCACTACAAAAAGTCCACCTAGGCCCTCATGCCAGGTATGGCCTAGAATTTGTATAAGCAGCATGCCTTCAATGCATCAATTGAAGGTTGATGATTTATCGCGGCGAGATCTAAGTCCTCATGCTCCCGTTCCCGCCAATCAAGCATGATGTATACTCTACATTCAACAAAAAAGGCGAATTAGAATATGTAAAATTGAAATTTTTGGGTGAAATTTGAGTTTGTTATGTTTAAAAAACCTTTGTGCGGGGTACGCACCCTCTCTATTAGAGACAGTGCGTGGGTCCGCACGTTGCCTTAAGGGCAGGTGCGGACCCCCAACTTTTTTCCTTGTGCAAAAAAGTCGGGGTCCGCGGGTCCCCTGTGTTATACCTGCGGACCCCCGCGCACGGTTTTTTGACCTAAAAGCTCCTAAAATTGAAATTGAAACCCCAAAAATAAATTTGAAATGGATGAAATTAAAAAGTAGGATGGTGTAGATTACCTGGAGGAGACGACGCTCGATTCCAACGGACGGATTTTCCGCAATCTTCATGGGAAGTTTCTGACCAAAAGCTCTATTTTCTCACCCAAAACTCAAACGGGCAAAATGAATTTACAAAAGCCCTTTTTATAAGTTTTTTGAATAAATGATTTTTTAATTTGTTTATGTTTCACTTTAAAGAGGTAACTTTTGCAGCGTTTTTATCCATTTTAAACAGGTATGCGTAATGTTTGAGTTTTTGTTCAAGATAATAGATTTTTCAGGCGAAATCGGTCATTTTCGACGAAAAAACATTAGAGTCACCTTTAAGCTCTTTTCTAACTCCTAAAACATGAAAATATCGCCGAGTTTTTCTTTTTAAACTCGTTAAAACGGGACTAAAAAGACGGTCCACTTACAGCTCTTTTTCTGACCATAAAAACATGAAAAGACTGCCGGATTTTTGTCGTTTCAAATTCGATATTGGTTATAAAACAACGTGTCATTGATCGCTTTTTTACTTTTTCGGATCAGAGGCACTAATTACGAAAAGTACTCCTTGGTTGTAATGATCAAGCGATTCTCTCAAGTATTGTTTTATACTTTTTCAGGCTTGGGAGACACAAATTTACGAAAAAGGACAACCATGGAGTCTTCTTAAGTTTCTAAGACTCTAAAATTGAAAAACACCAAGTTTCTCCTATACTGGACTCATTAAAATTTAACAGTAAAGGACCTGTTCAATTACAAACAGGAACAGACCACTCCTTCTTAGGGTTTGAATTTAAACTAAGTTGAACTCATCCGAAGGATGAACTTATAATCAAGAAAATTTTATCCTCCTCAAGCTTGTCAAAAATAAAGAGGTACTTGCCAGAAATGGTGGGGGAAAAGAGAGAAAAATGAGCCTGTTTGTCATACTTTGTAACCACTCTTGAACACGGCACTTTTATTCACCTGGGTTGGGGAATCCTTTGCCTAACAGTTGATGGGGGTGGTTAATCTATTGGTAATGCTTTTTTACAGTTTCTCCGCTCTCATGGCATCTTTTGGCAGAGGATTGTCCCCTATACTCCTCAGCGAAATGGTGTGGCTGAGCGAAGGAATAGGGCTATCATGGAAATGGCCGACTGTATGCTTCACTCTCGGAACATGAAGCTTCCTTTTTGGGAAGAAGCGGTTGTTTTTGTGGCATTGATAAGAAACCCCACACCTACTCGTGCATTTTATGGTATGACTCCTTATGAGCGCTTACATGGGCAGAAGCCCTATATTTGACATTTAAGGAGTTTTGAATCGGGTGCACGGGTCTACCCACCTCATGGAAGGCGTGATATATCACTTGTCTAGTATACTCCTCGCCATACTATGGCTGGCTACAATTAGTCCTTTTCAGTTTCTTTTCTCTATGACCCCACTACTAACCGTGTGACTGAGCATCATGAGGCTATCTTTGATGAGCCTTTTCCTCATGGTCCAAAAGGAGCTCTACCGTCACTTGTTTCCAACGATGGTTCAAGTGATGATTGTAAGCATGTATCTATGGAACATGCGTCTTCTTGCCCAGCTGGGTTACTTTTTGATGACTCCTAGCTGGTTGTAGTGGATCTTTCCACCTCTTAATCGAGTATCGGTCCACCCATGGGAACTTCTCCGAGCTGCTCTTCCGCACTTATTGGACAGTCCCCGGGGACTTATGGGACTACTTGTTCCTCGGGGCCCTCTCCTTTTCTAGAGGTTTCTTCTAGCCTTCCCTCATCTGACACGGATATGTAGCCAGTGATGAACCCTCTCTCGATGAGCAGACTAGTAACGAGCCCTCTCTCGATGAGTAGCCTAGTGACGAGCTCTCTCTGGATGTGCAACATAGTGATGGGCCTGGTGATGTGTCATTATGTATTCAAGAGGTCAATGCAAATAATCCATTCATCTGCAAAATATCTGTCATCCATATTGACCATCCCTGAGAAAGTCCTTGCAACTAAATTTCTTCAAACTTGATCTATGATTTCATGTTGTGGGCTTGCCTACAACGGATCGCTTTCTATCTACTTCAGCTAATTATCTAGAAAGATGATCTAGAAATCGTCAGTACCTTGGGATCTGCATGCCTCAATGGCAAGTTTCTCGCCTTCGATGATAGGTTGCATCATTGACCTTCGATCAAAGGATTCCATGACATGTTCGACCTCAACACATCTATTCACATCTCATGGATTGTACTGAGTACTTTGAGAGCCATTGACATTACTGGTGGTTTCTCTCACACTTGTTAACAATTTACATCATTGACTGGTAATCAAATGGTTTCTACCATGTTTGACTTCAACACATTCATTCGCATGGATAGAATCGTATTGTTTCGGGAAGTAGAAATGAAGACCCTGGATCTAGTTTCTGCCATCCAGGCTGCGAGGAATTTTGTATTCATTATACTGTGGACTATTCATAAACAGATGGTTGCTTCCATACTGTGTCTACATGTGTCTATACTTGTGATGTATTACAAGATCATTCCTATATTAGAGCAGTAGTTAGTTTTCTAGTCAGTTTTGATCTGAGTATGGGAATACCTACCTCAGCGATGATATGATCTCATATATATATATATATATATATATATATATATATATATATATATATTGCATTGAATGTTTTTACAGGTTCCAATCGGGCTCTCCACAAGATGATCCTCGAAATGATAAAGTACTTCACTCTTCCTAGATGGTAAATGAAATCCTCATCTACTACAGACTTCGCACTTTAGGGGAAAATCTGTTACACAAAATATTGTCACCATGACTATTTGCAGTCAGTATGAGTCTATCATCATTCATACTATCCTCCTAAGCAAGTCTCAGACCTCAGCTCTTCATGTCAAGCTTTGAAAATGAGAGAAAGACATTAAAAATCAATAAACATCTGGTTCCGCACTTTCTCTCACTATTGCCTATGGTCCCGCACCCCCTGTTCATATTACCTGTGGACCTGCCTGCTTTGTCTCTAAAGGAGTGGGTGCGGACCCCTGTGAAAGTCAAAAAGCGCAAGTTTATTCTAAAAAACTCACTTTGGGTTAATTCTAGGTGATTCTAGAAGGAATTTTGACATGGATGGTTCACTCTTAGGTGGTTCATGCATCCCAAAAGAGAAAGAGCTAATCCCTTGATGAGAGGAGCTATCCCTTTGAAGGAGGGATTTATCCCTTTGAAGGTGGACCTAGTAACTTCCCTCCATTGCACTATAAATTAAGGCATTGGGCTAGTTGCTAGAGAGGTTAGAAGCTGAACATTTTTTAGGGTAAATGCTGGTGGAATTGAGACTTCCTAGTTAAGCTTGAGAGGAGAGATCACATACCTTTTGGCTTCATTGGGAAGAGAGTGAAACTTGTCAAAGTAGAGGAGACTTCTTGTTGGACCCTGGGAGGAGCTTGTACAGCATCAAGGTACAGGTTGTAAAGTTATTCTTTGATTTGAATTAATACAATCAGATTCATTTTTCTCAACAAATTGTCATATGTCATTTTTTTATGAATTCCTTGATCATCATAATAAGTATGCTTTATGATATTGGCTTTTCAGGTGCTATTTAATTTGTGTGCTTGTTTGTGTTTGCAGATTCGCTACAAGGGAGCTCATTTGGATCAAATGAGCGAGGCTTCCACAAACTTGCATTGGACCCAAGGTAGGCCCAAAACACTTGTTTGCCTTTGTTTATAAATTGCATATTTAGAGAAAGATAGAGTTTGATTGGCTTGCTTGTCACTAGATATCATTAGATACTAGGGAGGTCGGTCTTGTCTGCAAGAATGACTCATTCCATGTGACACACTATATATAATTGGCTGCTTAATGGTTTTGAACCTCTAACACAAAAATATGGGATTCCTTCGATAGGGACACTCAAAACAATCAGAGGTAGAGAAGTCATCTTCCAAGAGATCAAGAAATACAATGAGAATATCAAGTAACAAAAAAAATAGAAAGTCTTGGAGGTTACCAAAGAAATTATTCTACAATACACCATCACACCAGTTAAAGCTCATATGAAACCTTCATGGTTTTGGAATAATGTACAGTCAAACTCCAAGAACATATTGGTGGAGGAACTAGAGGCCAAGATGTGCTACATAAGGTACTTTCATGTTCATGTCAAATCCATCCCAACGGAGTTCAGGGCATGGGACAATTACATTACAAATGAGCTCCATAAAGAAGCAAATGACTTATCAATTTGATGAGCCTTTGTCCCATTATCAATTTTTTGTTATATAGCCACTGTCTCATATGTAATTTGTCTTATGTAATAAAGGGTATGTAGTTAATTCCAAGGGACACATATGGGATGTGAATAGCCACATTTGGAATGTAATAGGTCATGTATAGAATATTAATAGTCATATAACTTGAAGAGTCATGAGGAAGCTCAAAGGTCATTGTTATTTTTTTATAAATAATTCCTCATAACTCAAGCAAAAGGCTTAGATTCTAGAGATCTTTCCTAGGCTTCTCTTGTAGTACATAGGAGATATATCATTATTTGGAGAAGCAAGGTGTGGCTTCATGTTCCACTATTGGATATAGTGTTTCATCTGTGGAACAGTGTACCTGGGATCTTTCATTCTTAATCATAAGATCAATGAGCTGACACTTATTCATACATGTATTGTGGATACAGTAGGACTAATCTTTTTATGTTTATAGTATATGTTTCTTTAATCACATACTAAGTTAATGAAATAATTCAATTCTTAGCAATGGATATTATTGAATGAGTGCTATTATTCTTTAATGATTGTTTTTTGTTATGTGGAACAATCTGTAGGTAATTAGCAAGAATTTTTCTTCCCTCTTGGGTCCCCCTTTAGGATGGTACTATTACTTTTCTAACCAGTGGCTTGTTTTACCTGTGAAAGTCAACCTAGTACACCTTGCATTAGGTGTCTCACAAAGCTCACATTCTTACTGACCCAAAGAGGTGTTGTGTTCTGTCGTGTTCGATCGTAACCAAGGCATATCTTTAAAAAAAAAAATCAATGGTGGGCGGACCATATGATTGGACAGGACTCCTACACCAAACAGTGTGAGGTCTAATTTGGAATTAAAATCAAGGAGATCCCATTACAATTTTGGTGGCATCTAACATCGACAATATTTTTGGCATTAGAAGGAGGTCCAGATCACAAGCTAAGCTTTTGAAATCTGTTTGAATCTTATACCTTTAATGGCTTCGTCCCATATCATAATCTTGAGGTCCTGAAGCTTTAGATATTTCAATCCCCCGCAGAATTTCTACATAACTTGTTACATTTTACATTTGATGGAAAGGGTGCAGCAACCATCCATGATTATGTATTTGAATTCATTCAAATTTTTTTTCAAGTGGTGTTTGTTCTGAAGACATCCTCACGCAGTTGTTTACCCTTACATTGGATGGTCGTGCGAAGAAATGGTGCTATTCTCTACCCACTACTTCTATTTCATATTTAAAGTAATTTGTTAATGCGATTCATTGCACCTTTGAAAAATATGAATATTAAGATGTTCTCAATGAAATTGGTCAAATTAGAATGGAATCGAATGAATCTCTCAAGAATTTTATTGACTGATTCCTCCATATTTATTATGAATTCCTGAATGAGGATGTGGACTAGCAGTTCTTGGATGAAAAATTTTGTTTCTTAGTCTAGATGTCAAGAAAATATTTTGAATCTATTTCATTATGTCCTCCTCATCAAAAATAATTAAAACATCCTATGGAAGAACTAGAACTGCCCTTTGCTCTATGTCCCCCTCCTTTTGATGTTCTATGTTTCAAACCTCAATCGATCATTGAACCAGAAAATCAATTCGTTGATGAAGAATTGATTTTTCATTCACATATTTCCCCTGATGGTGATTCATATGATCTTATCAATCAACCATATTTGAATCTTGATATCTCACTATTCGACCCTTCACCCATTAATCAAGTCAAACCCTTAAACAACTATGACCCTGATGATTTCCTTTTCTCTGAATTATGGATAATGATTATTCAAGTAATATGGATGAATATTTGTTCCTACATCAAGATTTATATTTTTGGAAATTTCAAATGGATTCTGATGTGATTATCGAATATTTTCTTTTAGATATACCCCCTTTTGATCAAGAAAATGGCATGCTTATCATTGAAGATTTTTGCAGTAATCTCAAAATTCTATCTTCTTTTGAATCTTATGATTTCAATAATGATTCTATTTTTGATAAGAAGTTGATCTTGTTTTCTTGAAATTTAAAGATAATTCAGGTGAGTAGAACATTTCAACCTACGCTGATGGTTATGTCAAGTTCTTATCACCATGGCATTATATGTGATTTCGGTTAGTTCATGATTCTTTTGTACAATTTCGTCATTAATGTCATCATGAGGGATGTTGAATCTCTCCTGAGGGATGCTTATTTTATTCACGTGAAATTATTCAACCCTCAGGAAATAAAATTTAGTGTAACTATTGAACTTCCTCCACTATATCCACCTCAAGCAAATCTTTAATCCTTGATGTTGAAACAGAGAAGGATATTAATGAATATTTTACATCATCCATAAAATCATCTCACTTGCACAACAACATGGATTGTGGTAAGCCCATTAATATATATTATGACATGGATCTAAATTTTTCAATTTTTCTTATCAAAGTTTCCCTAAATATTGTTTCCATGATCCTATTACAGATGTTTTAGAAGAATCTTACCAGTATGTACCCATGTCTCATGGATTGTACTTGCATACACTCCATCAAGTCTTGTATGGCCATAGGTTTGGTGATTAGTGTTGTTGTGGTGTCGTTAATTTGGTAAAGAAGTTGAGTGTGATACACTATTGTGATTTCATTTCTTACTTTTATGTGTCAATGCATATGTTTCCACAATTTCTCCTTTTCACCGCACTACACTTTATTTTTGTTTTGCGTGATCATATCTTTCGATCCAAATGTCGATAGAAACTTCTATTGGTGCATTGGAAATTCCACTTTACATGACCCAACCCTCTACTGTGTAGTTTAATATAGGATAGCTTGCATGTAGCTAGATGCACTGCATTCTTGTTGTGTGTTTTCATCTTTCATGTTTCAATTCTTTTTCTTTTAGTTGTTCTCTAATAAAGTCGGTTTTGCGCTTCCAAATTATGTGGCTAATATTTTTCGAAATGAAATTTTTAGCAACACAAAACCCTTGGCTTATCTGTTACCCTCTTCCTTGATTTGGTTCCTCACTTTATAGTCGATGAATTTTCGATGGAAATACGAATCTTCAGTTGGGAAGTTGTAAGCAAACTATGAATCCTGCATCTATTTATGATTCTCATTCCTACACTCGGTCTCGTTTATGAATAATGTGTTATTTCTTATCTATATTTTTAGAGTAAGAAAGAGGAAATATTTTAGCAAACAAGTCATGAGAGGTATAAAATCTATCTCTAAAGGAGAAACCTCCTTTGCTCTCAATAATTCAAGATCCCTCTTCCACCCGTCAAAAAATAATAAGTGCCTATGCATAGTTCTATGAAAAACAAAGAAAAATAAATGGGTGAAATAAGAGAAATGATTCTTGCGCGGGGAAGTGAAGTAAGAGACTTCTCCAGGGTACTGTCTAGGTTCATTGGCAGCGAAGAAATCTTTGTGTTCCTGAGGTGACTCTATTAGGGTATTGTTCAAGCTTGTTGGCAAAGGAGAAATGCCAGATATGTAAAACTCATACTTTGACTGTTTTTAATCACCATACTATACTACCCTTACTTACATCGACATGATGATGATATGGCTTACTTTATGTTGTGTTACGCCAAGTAATGGAGCAGGGAAGACTACATCTTTAACTAGGTAAGAATGGGGAGCTAAGGTAACCCACTCATTGAATCAATGCTTCCTGGAGAATTGAGACTTTTCTCCTAAATGAAACCATTTTATAGAAGTTACGGTTCTTCTAGTGTGTCACCAAGTGTTTTCGTTGTGACAATGATGCTCCAAAAAAATTTCCTAAGTCAATTTTGGAGCCTACAACAACTGTTGTTTCAATCACCTTAGTGTCGTCATGTTTTTCTATTTTATATTTGTATGTTTTATCATAATGTCGCATCATCCTAAGTCAATGATTCCCAAATTTTGTCACTTAACTGTTAGAAGCACTTGAGTTATCTATTCCATGATTAGGTGAACTCGTGACTTGTCTTGACTTAGAAATTTTGCTTTCCGCCATGCGAACACTCGAAAAGCACTTGAAATCATAGAAAAAGGAAACAAAATCAAGAAAATAACTCACAAAGGAAAAAGCACACTCCAAGTTAATGAAGACATGTGCTTGATTTGAGTGCACTCCTTCGGGCTGAAGCAGTGTGCCCTCCTTGAGAACACTCCATGTCGATCAATTGTGCCTACCTTGAGCACACTCCTTCATGACAAAGACATGTTCTCTTCCTGGGTGCATTCATGAGCCTCTTGGTTGCATGTGGGCGCACTCCTATAAAATAGGAGCACACTTAAATTCCCTTAACTAATCCTTCCACTCGTCGAAAAATGGCAATCATGCATGAATCAGTTTTACCTAAAAACTCTTTTAAATCAACCCAATTAATCATTCATTTTAATAATCATTCATTTTCACAATCATTCTCATCTGAGTTGAGCACACAAATGTGGATCAAGAAACTCTTCACTAACTAGCTTTACAATTCAGTTTTGCAGGTCGAATCTATTCCTTGCCTTTCATGATTTCACTACCATTCTTGCTTTTCTTTTTTTTGTTTCATTGTTTTTCAATGTGATTTCTGGAAAAAAATCAAACTTCATTTTACAAGTGTTAATCTGTTGTCGCATGTTGAAACTCTTCACATTATTCAACCTTCCATATTCCACCATGAATGCGACAACATCTATATAAGTTTGCAAATTCTTCTTCCCCTCATTCTTATCATGAAATCTTGTTGTAGAGCTTGTTCCTAAGAATTTCACATGAAAATATTACTTCTGGAACACAAAGCCCGATCATCCTTGAAAAATGCACCCAAAATAGTTAATTTTTCCTATTGAACACACTTATTCGTCATGAATAATTCGCCCTTCCTTGAGTACATGAGCGCACCACTAAGACTCGAAGCACTTCCCTTCATCCCTTTGGAATGTTCTAGAGAGCCCTCCTTGAATTTGAGAGCATGAGCATAATGTGAAGGCCTGAAGCCTCAACAACCCTCTCCTTTGTCCCTTAGGTGTGCGCCAGTGCACCCTCTCTCTCCTTAACCACATGAGAACACTATGAAGGCCTGAAGGCCCAACGACCCTCTCTTTCATCCCTTCAGAGTGCACTAGTTCTCCCTTGATTAATTTTTCCTCTTGCTTGAGTGCATGAGCATAGTGAAAATCTATAAATGACCCTTGACACTCCTTCGTGCTTTGAAAGTACGCCCTCCTAGCTTGCATGTCTATTTTCTCATGCATGAAAGTGATTATGTGTTGTCGTTGATAGGTTTTCATGTCCACTTACATGTGATGGCTCTTTGTACATGATTTATGATATATTGTTGAATAGTTAGGTTTCTTTAAACTAATCATGTCATTATGAGTGTGCTTCTATAAATAGGTGTTCATGTTGCAAGTACTGTCACCCTCTCATCATCAGTTGGAGCCATGTGTCCCCGTAAAGTGACCTCAAAATAAGTCTCAAAAGAAAGCACTAGAGAACTTATTGAAGTTACCAAGCCAACTATTCCCATTTATGAAAACACACAATGCTTCATTGATAAGTCTATTTAGGTCAAATGGAGTGGTATATACAACACAGGTATATACAACACATTCATGCAAAAAAGTGTTGTTGAGAACTTGTAGGGCTTAGAAGAGTACATAGAAATCAAGAAGTAAAGAATGCATAGAATTGCATGCAGATTCCCAATCATTCCATGTGCAGACATGGTTGAGTGGATTATCACACACATGGATGACTCTCATTTGGTGCTTCGTATTGGAGTGGCGGTTAGCTCGCCACTTATTTCGGAGAAGATAAGAATACATACTATAAGATTCTTACGCCTATAGAATATGGAAATGATAACTTCTACATGAGATGGGTCGACCTCAACATAAGCAACATTATCAAATCATGGTGTCAAGATCCTACCAAGTTTCTCCATCACCCATCTACATTTTATCTGACAAATATTCTTACATATGTATATCCATATCTAATATCCATGTGTTCATAATTCCACGGGCACAAGAACGTTGCGGTGTTTGAGGAAAATTGGATATATTATATGCTCCATATTGTGGTAACCCATGGTAAAGCTTTCAGTTGGTAAGATATATTTTCATTCGAATTGTGGCGTCACATGGGGCAGGTAAAATCATCTTTGAGGGCGAACCTAGCAATGAAATTCTACATGTATGAATTTCCCTTAGATGGAATCTGTGCACAATATACCTTCCTAACATTGTACTAGAATTGGACCCCTGAGAACAAGTTTCTATTTTACTTCCACTATAGAGTGTTATCAAAATCAAGCTTCAGAGGTGTATATGACACATTGGTTGAGCACTTCTTTGCATTTATCTTCCAAATGATATTTGAGATCTATCCTCCTTGCTTGACCGATCAAGTGAAGGAGTCACTCTGAGATATTGCATATTGGTTTTCAGCTTTTAAGGGCACATACATTAGATGTTTTGGTTGCTAGATATCCTATCATATCTTGAATCGATATGTGACCAATAAGGTGGTGATGCATGAAGTAGAAAATTAGTTGGACAAGGGATTATCAGGAGTTCTTCACAAGAGGAAAAAATCCCCTTTGCCACCTTCTCGTTGAGTATTATATTATATGATTTAAAGATCCATAAGTCTACAACAAAAGAAATAAAAGAGTTGGATTGCATCCACCTCATGACTAAAGACTTACATGGATATGATCACAGGAGAGTGTGCAGGCAACATTGTGAAAGGATCGGTTTCAATACGAAGCACTCATCAATGTCCACAAAAGAAGATGATAAGGTGAATAACTATTACAATGAAAATGTGAAGGCATGGGGATGGAGACCAGTTCACCCCAATATACACCATCTCAAAATTTGCAGATGTAGGGGGAAAAACAGATAACCTGTCAAGCAAGGAAAGTAGCTCCTATGAAGAGGATCTGAAATGATTCAACATGATAGAGAAATAGGAAGAGGAAATATGATCCTTTGAATACAAGATTTATTAAAGGAGAGAAGGAGAGAAGAGAAGAATGAGAAGAGAGGAGAAGAATAGAGGAGGAACAACAGATGCAACAATAGGAGGAAGAAGCAACATAGAGACTAGAAGAAGAAGAACTGACTCAAGAGATAGAAGAGGAAGAGTTGGAGGAATAGGATATCATCCAACCCATGGATGATGAGCTAAGAACTCTAGAGGAGCCTCCCCTCATAGGTGGCCATCTTCCATTCAGAGAAATGGGAATCACACCTCCATTGGTAGACAGATTCATGGGCATGTGCAGTGTAACGTTCGATCAACTTAAGAAGAGGATCATGCATCAGAGGCATAGATTCTTCCCTAATGATCCTCATATTCCAGTATCAGTTTCTATAAAGAAGGTGATAATTTCCAACACTAGAAGGAATCTCAGAGATATTATAGTGGAAAATGTTGTGTTTGCTATAGTGGCATAGGATAATTCTAAGTACTTATTGAACGTGAATATCAGATTTATAAGAGAACTTGTTGTGATAAATCAATAGGCGGAACATCTTCCGACAGGGAATCAACGGTTGTCATCACAAAGCTTCATCACCATAGAATGACAGTCGTCCATGTAGGAAGAATTGGGCTCAATGGAGGACACCATGGCGCGAGTGTATGATGAGATGATTCTTCCACAACAAGTGATGGCTCCTCTTGTTGGAATTCAGAAGAAAGCACAGGAAGTGGTGAAATGTGTGAAAGTATCAAACAGAGTAGTCGATCATCTTTAATAGTGGGCTGCTAAGTATCTGGATTCTCTGCAACATTTGGAGAAGAAAGACAAGATTTTTGTTGATATAAATAGAGTTCAGCTAAGGCTCCTCCATCAAAATTACATGTGTCTTAGAGAGATGTTGATTAGTACTGTCGCTGCATATAATCGGCTACATAATGGTTTAGATTCTCTAACACATAAATATGGGATGCCTTTGATAGGGACACTTGAAGTAATCAGAGGTAGAGAAGTCATCTTCCAAGAGATCAGGCAATACATTGAGCAGATCAAGTAGGAAACATAATAGTAAGGCTTAGAGGTTACCAAAGAAATTTTTCTACAGTACACCATTGCACCAGTTAAATCACATATGAAGCCTTCATGGTTGTGGAATAATGTACAATCAAACTCCAAAAACATATTGACGGAGGCATTGGAGGTAAAGATGTGCTACATAGGGGACTTTCCTATTCAGGTCAAATACATCTTAACAGAGTTCAGAGCATTGCACATTTACATTACAATTGAGCTCCATGAAGAAGAAAATTACTTACCAATTTGATGACCATTTTTCCCTTTATCAGTTTTGTTTTATATAGCTATCGTCTCATGTGTAATTTGTCTTATGTAAAATATGGTATGTAGTGAAGTCCAAGGGGACACATGTGGGATGCAAATAACCACATTTGGAATGTAATAAGTCATGTATAGAATATGAATAATCATAGAATTCAAAGAGTCATGAAGAACCTCAAAGGTCATTGTTATTTGTTATAAATAACTCTTCACAACCCAAGAAAAGGGCTTGGATTCTAGAGGCCTTGCCTTGGCTTCTCTTGAAGTACATAGGAGATAGATCATTCATTGGAGAAGAAAGTTGTGGCTTCATGTTCTACTATTGGATATAGTGTTTCATCTATGTAATAGTGTACCAGGGATATTTCATTATTAATCAAAATACCAATGAGGTAATACTTCTTCATACATGTATCATAGATATAACATGACTAATATTATTATGTTTATGGTATATGTTGCTTTAATCACATACTAAGGTAATGAAATAATTCATTTCTTGCCTATGGTTATTATTGAATGAGTGGTGTTATGCTTTAATTATTGTTTTTTTATTATCTAGACTACTTTGTAGGTAACCAACAACTCTTTCTCCTCCCTCTCAGGTCCCCCTTTAGGATAGTACTATTACTTTTCTAACTGGTGGCTCATTTTCACTACCAGCCATGGAAGTCTCCCTCGTACACCTTGCATTAGGTGTCTCACAAAGCTTACATTCTTACTACCCCAAAGATTTGTTGTGTTCTCTTGTGTTCAATTGTAACCAAGGAACATATTTAAAAACATTTCCTATAGTGGCCAAACCGTATGACCGGATGGGACTCCTACACCAAACGGTGTGAGGTCTAATTGGGAGTTTACATTAGGGAGATCCCCTTACAATGTTGGTGCCATCCATTGGGTGTGGAGCATGATTGTTCAGAGGTCTTTGTTTCAACCGGATGTATACCCCAGGAAGTTTGTACACCCCTCCACGCGGGGGGGTGCGGGGGGGACTTGTCCCCCCCACGGGGGTTCGGGGGGGCTGATCCCCCTCGGCTGGGAGGTTCGGGGGACAGTGGTCCCCCGGTGGCACTGCCCCCGAAGCTAAAAACAGATGTAAAATTGCCTTGTAAAAGTATAGTAATTTCTAGTCAATCTGGGCCATTCATTAGGCGAATGATCTGACGGTAGAACTTATGTTTAGTTTATGGTTTTTTGCCCTAGAAGGCAGCCCCTCTCTTTGTATGAGGGTATTGTATTGAGGTTGTGTAATAGATGTGTATTCTCCGAGCGAGAAACAGAGAGGTGAGACTATAAGAGAAAACAGAGGATATTACAGCGGATCGGCTATAAGTTGTGTCTCTTCATTTCGCTGGATAATAGAAAGGAAGGATTGGTTGTTCGAGGTGGACGTAGCCCAAACTGGGTGAACCACGTATATACGTTACTCTCTGGTTTTATGTGTTTTCTTTGTTTATATTTATGCAATATTCTATGTGTTTCATTGCTCTGTAATATATAATTTTCTAACACCAACCAACACTATCAACAGGTTCCTTAAAACATATCAAATGATTAAAAGAGTTCGTTTTGGAAGGAAAGAAGAATGATATTCTAAAAGTTGTAAGAGACTATGAGGTTTGCCAAAGAAATAAAGGATAGATAATAAAATATCTAGTGTTTCTTCAACCATCACACATACCCAATCAAATATGACAATAGATATCAATGTACTTCATTACAAGGTTACCAAAATATGAAGGTAAACATTCCATTTTTATGGTTGTTAACTTAATGAAATTAAAAGTACATAAACATATATACATACCAAACCAAGTGGAAAAAGTGTTCATGAAGGAAATTCATAGATTTAGGGCTTTCTTAAGGTAATAGTGAGTGGTAGAGATCCAAAACTCTTTGGAATTTTCTACAAAGAATAAAGAAAATGATTGGAACAACACTAGCGATTGGTTCATTGTATCATCTACAAATAGATGGCCAAATAGAAATAGTTAACAAATGTTTAGAGTTTTATCTACAATGTTATTCTTAAAATAAGAAATATCAACATTGAATGAATTGGATTCTTCATGCAAAATGGTGGTATAATAGAATCTATTGTACATCTACAAAAATGACCCCATTTGAGGCTCTTAATGGATATCTAGCTCCTGGTATCTCATATTGTTTGCAAGATAAGTCCAAAGTACATGTAATAGAGTCATATATGGTGAAGAATAAGGAAAAATTTGAAATTCTTAAGGAAAACCTTCAAATGGTTCAAGACATGATAAATCGGAAAGCATATCAACATCGAAGTGAAATACAATTTGAGGAGGGTGATTGGGTATTTCAAAGACTACAAGCTTATAAGAAATCTATACTAAAGTAAAATAAGGCTAAGAAATTAGCTCCAAAATCTCATGGACCCTACAATATTATTCATAGGATTAGGCAAGTGGTAAATGAGTTAGATTTTCCTTCTACTTGCATTCACAAAGTTTTCATGTATCTTGCCTAAAAAAGGTGTTGCGACAAACAACACCAGTGCAAAAAGAACTTCAAGGATTAGAAAAAGAAGGCAAGTTGATTCTTGAACAAAAAAAAAATCATGGATAAAAATTCTCTATCTCTCAAGAATAAAAAACATTATGGAGTACCTAATCAAGTGGAAGAATAAGCCTATAGAAGAAGCTACATGAAAAATTGAGCAATTCATGAAGAAAAAACCTCAATTACAAGTTTTGAGGGAAAAGTTTTTTTAAAAGAGGGGGTTTGTGTTAAAGCCCTTAGGTCCCTATATTAAGGCCCTTATAAGCTTTCATTATTATATTATTTGTTATATTAAGAGGTTAGTGTTGGGAGCGAGATCCCCCAAGGGCAGTTTTGGGCTAAAAGCCCATGTTTTGTAATATTATTGTAAAGACTCTGCATTTTGTGGTTGTGGAGCGTGAAGGTATTATGTGTCATAAAGGGTAGTATTTCCTTATTTTTGTAAAGTAAGTTCAACTGTAATAGATCTACCCATGGTCCGCGGACCATGGGATTGCATAAAAAGAGCTAAGCTATAAGTAGTTAATAGTATGGGACGAGGAAGAGAGTCATAGCTTTAGAGCAAGAGGTCTAAGTCTTGGGTTGTAACGTAGGTAGAGGCTCTGCAGCTGAGTGCACAAAGGCCTAGGGTAGAAGTCCGCAGCTGAGTGCACGGACCCCTACAACTATGTGCGCAGGGTGAATAGAGTCTGTAACACTTGGAAGATATTAATAAAAGGAGTTATTTTGAAATTTCTATGTATTTGTTTTGTTAATGGGTTTGGATATGTTGTGTATGAATTTCTGTTATTATGCTTATATGATGCGCGACTGAATGTAATTACATTGAATAATTGAACGCAATCATGAATATTTGCTTACGTGGTGATAACTTTAAGTATTGACAAGATAAGCAAATCACTCAGGATAATTGAGGAATCTGCACAGCATGCTACTATAGCAACGCGAAAGTACCTAAGCTATAGGTTAGAGCTGCTCAAAGGTTGCGATAGAAGAGATCAAACGACATCACAACCATCTCAAGGGTGCAGAAACTTGGTTCCAGCATCCCCCCATAATGCTTCAGGTGAGACTTCAGTCCACGCTCTGCGGGCTGATGTTGAAAGGACCAGTAGTGTAGGGATTTGTTCGGCTAATTAACGTTGAACCTGGGTCAGGCCCCCTCAATCCAACAAATGGTTTTGTTGCTAGGATCGGAATCTTCATAAGATATGTGTAATATCATATCACTGGAATCCAACTAAGAAGGAGATTGGAAATTGGTTGGATAGAAATATCCACGAATTCGCAGCACATGAGAACAGAAACCAACGACTGTCAAAAGAATAGTGGTTGGACTAATACTTGTATATAGAGATCAACAAAATATTTCTCTTCTCTTTCCTATTGAGCTATACAAGTGGATCGCGAAGCTAGTAGATAGCCAAGGAAGGTGGAAACTTGATGGTCCTATTGTGTGGACCCCTAGAGCTAGTGAGAAGCATCAGAGGATAAGATCACCTGCGCTATCGATCATTGGCTCGATCATGTCATAGGAGGATTTGTGACTGAATTCGTGGTTGACACCTCAATCAGCTATAGCGAGTTGGAGCGACGCTTTTTCAAAGGACAACAAGATAAGTACGTAAAATCTTTGAATACTTGGATTAAAAAAATTTTGTGCAAAAAATAGGTCATGCAACTACTTTGATGTTCGAGAGTACGTAAAGCAGAAAAACATACATCAATGAAGGAAATAAGGGTCCGGAGTTGGTGGGCTCCAGTATTGTAGCAATAATGCTACAACTCCTGGAGCTCCCTATCTCTAATTTTATAAACCCGGTAGTTCGTACAAACTTGGAAGCGACGGTGCTGTATGCACAAGTACTAGCTCTTGTCGCAGCTGTCACTTGGTCAGCTGGCACAAGTCCGCTAGGGCTCAAGCCAACTTCTATATGCTCTCAGAAGAAGCTTTATGAGTGATGGACGAAAGCTATCTTGAAGGAAGCTAACCTACTTTGCAAAAAGGAAATTGAAAGCCAACGAAGCATGGAAACCCTAATAAACCCTAATTTAACTAGCTTGACCCTTACAATGCAAAAATGTGAATGAAACTTCTACCAATGATGCCATTACTTGCAGTGAGTTGAAATACATGAATCTAAGCTATTTGCATCTAGAAAGACATGTTTTTGTATTTTGTCATTAAGTGGTTGGATTTATTGTGATGGTGCTTTTGATTAGGGTTTGACTGTGCAGGAGCGGTTCAAATGGAAGGAAAGCATGGGCAAGGTCAGGATGGCTAGGGGAGGTCCCAGAGGGTCTCTAGCATCAATCCACAGAAGTCTACCACGCTCGGATGCTCGGATGCTCTGCAGGGGATCCTACAGGAAAATCAGGGGTTCTACAGGAAATCTGTGAAATTCTACAGGATGGTCGGCCGTGGGAGTTTTGGGAGATGGTGAAGTGATGGAGTGGTGTGGGAGGATAGGTGAGATGGAGATGGAACTGGTGATGGCTCAGGAGCAAAGAAGTCAGATGGAGAAAGAGTGCATGCTGTGGGTTGATGGCTGGAAGGATGGGATCAATGAAAGGTCAAGTAAATGGAGTTACGTGAGTAACGGAAGAGTTGGAAGGTAAACGAGCTGAACAGAGGTCGGTTGAGTGGCTTCAGGGGTGGTTGACTAGAAGAGGAAGGTAATGGAATGGTGTGGAGAAGTGTAGATGAAACAAATTGTCTATGAATGTCACCAAAACAAGAACTCTTTAACCTATGTTAACTGTGCTATTTTGAACCAATGAACAGCAGTGAAATTTGTGAAAGAAACTCGTGCATGGAAGTGGAATGAAGAAGTAATGATCAAGACCAAAGTGCATGGATGGATCTATGACTAAAGTAACTGTTGCAGCTTGCATGGACGTGAAAAGAACTGCGTTTCTTTTTGGTGGTTGATATAGACTGCACCCCAATCCCTAAGCAGAGATGGCAGTGATCTCTAACAACCTTTTTCTGGAGCTACAATGAATTATAACTATCCTCTTCTAACCTAAGCAACTGGAAGCAACTTCACCATAACCTAATCCTATTCAATCTCATAAAAACTAAATCAGCAAACTATAAATTCGAATTGCATGTCAAAGTAAAGAACGAAGTGCTGGAACGAAAGGCAAATAACATTACAACACAGAGGAGGTCTATTGCTCTCAGGTTGGGCCCTAACCTGAGAGCTATAGCTCCCTTAGAAACTCAGAATGAGATCAAAATCTGCCTGCCTTTATTCATAACCAAAAATCTGATGTCATGCCAAAACTGGCTTACAAAAAGAACCAACACCGAGCTGTAGCTCGTACTTAGAAATTACAAGAGTAATACAAAAGTTCAAAAAGCTCCTATCAAAGGCTACGGCCTCAGTATTTATGCAAAATGATAATCCAACAGGTTTCCTTGATTTGTGGAGCTCGGCTGTCCAACTGAAGGTTAACTGCTGATCCTGTAGAACAGTTGTAACTGTTGTTCCTGTAGAACGGTTGGCTGCCTCTAAGCTCGGTGGGGAGATTGGTTGGAGCTCGGAGCTATGGTGGGAATCACGAGGAAGGTCCCCAAGACTGTGGACATCCTCTCCTAAAAACCAGCAATGCCACCTTACTGTCTCCTTGTCTCCTTTCTCGTGGTCTTTGCTCCCTTTTAATGCCAAAAACCTGAAAGCATCTTGTATTAGTCACGTAGATAGAATGCCTACCCTTCTTCCTACAAACAACACGAATAAACCAAGAAATGAATGCATAAGCAATAAAAGATGAATGGTTTGAGCAAAGCAAGTAGGCCAAATGAGCCCAAATTGTACCAAAAATTGGGGCTCATCATCACCCCCCAGCTAAACTATTTGCTCATCCTTGAGCAACTTAGTCCAAATCCTCATCCTTCATTGCTTTCACTTCTTCCCTTGCATCCCAAGGCTCTGTGGTAGTGTCCTCTCTGTGGATATGAAACCCTGCTTTCCTGTTCACCTCTTCCCATTGTTGACTGTCATCCTCCTTTGTATTGCCTTCAGTCAATCCTAGCAGTAGTGGTGGGCTGAGTTTAAGGCCAATCCAGCTGGCCTGGAGGCTTTGCATGGATTTCTTGTAAAGGTCAACCTGTTATCACAAAATCAAGCACTGAAGGCTGCCAATCAGCAAGACTCTGTGTAACTATTTCAAACCAGGCTTTTGACTAAGGCTTAGCCTCCTTAGTCTGAGAGGGCTCTCTCAAAGGTTATGAATGTAGACTAATGAAAAGTGGCTAACTCTTATAAGACACATAAACAAGTATACTGGCTGCAAAAAATTGAATTGATTCCCATTGGGCTTATGGAGTCACTCATATCTCAGTAAACAACAACACTATCTTTCATAGAAGTCAGGGCACTTTACATCTAAATGTTCAAACATAACTTACATGAAACCACAGTTTGCAAAGGCATACAGGAAGTCAGAGCATGATCCATGAGTTCTGAGTGATTATGCATTTACCAAACTGTAAAAGAACATTAAAGAAACTATACCATCACACATTTGAACAAGAAGATCCATTGTGAATCCTGAGAAGAAAAACAGTCCTCTGTATTACTAAAACTCTGTTTACACACAAGCCAAAACAGTCTTCCAAAATATCCAACCCTTTCTCTATCTCTGTTTCAGCTATTTATAAAGTTCTTCTACCTGACTCCCATTCATCTGAGGGGAACTCGAAGTCCTTTTCTAATGACACCTATTCATCTTTAAACTAACTAATAAAAGTCACTTACTACTAACTGACAGCTCTAGAAACCTAAAACAACTAGGATTCTAATCCTACATCATGCTGGACATAGTATTTATTACAATCAAGATTCATTCTCTGCCAAGTGGATTACTATAGCTGTAGCTTTGATGGCTTTAATTACAATGAACTTCGTTCTTTGACATCTGCTCTCCTTCTGGCGGTGGCTGTGATAGCATGAGAAGAGTATGCAATGAACAAGCTAGCTTTGGATACTGGATGCATTAATGGTTCAATAGTATTCGGATAAAACCCCTGTTTTTCCGGTCTTTGTCTTCCACCACTCTTCGAAAATGTAGCAGCATGTCCCCAGCTCTTTAATAACCCAAGGTATGGAACGCTGCCATGTTTCTTATGTGTTGTAGGTTGTTGATGAACAGGTGTGCGGACCAAAACTCCTTGTACGCAATTCCTTCCAAACCCTAATGACCGGTCATAAAGTACCTTTATCAAAGCTTTAACTTAAGACAAAACATTTCACCTTTACAAAAAGGTACACTTGTCATTATCTGAATGGCTATGCTAGCCTCATGTTGTCTCCTAAATGTCCCTTAGACATTTCCTTTGAAAATTTTCTGATCATCATATCAAACTGTATGTCTGCGTTCAAAAACAAAACCTACAGCAGTTTCGTAGCGCGCTACGAAACTGCTGTGTAATTTCAAAAACATAACTTCAACCCAAAATCCTTATCAACTGAATATTGCCAGTGGAATTTGCAGTCACCATTATTTTTTATTTCCTTCTCCAGCATACACTTGAAACAAACTAACCACTATCATCTTCCATTCCTTGACTAGATATAGGGTCTTCAAATCCAAATCTATGTGATCCCATAGCCATAGGCAGAGATTTGTAGTAGGCAAAAACAGAATTGATCTCTGAACCACATGCAATATATCCATTCATGACAGAAAACCCCACAACAATCTTCTCATTGGTATGACCAGTATAGGTCAGAGTATAAGCATTATTGGATAA
The DNA here is from genome assembly GCA_031772625.1 of Pinus tabuliformis. Taxonomy (NCBI): domain Eukaryota; kingdom Viridiplantae; phylum Streptophyta; class Pinopsida; order Pinales; family Pinaceae; genus Pinus; species Pinus tabuliformis. Next base: position 871,344,020 of record CM062817.1, read on the forward strand.
CCCAGAAGGATTGGCTTTTGTAAAATCCCACAACTTGAGTGTGTTATCTGTAGATGCAGAAATTTCACTCTCTCTATTGCTAAATTCCAACGTTCCTATGTTTCTCATCTTTAGCTTCTCCATTTCAAACTCCATTTTGATCAGTTTCATCTCAAACAACATGGAATCCACTGCTGCTTCAGCATCACTCCACAGACTCTTGTAGAGACAAATCCTTTCATCCCTTTCCTTCAGTTCAGACCTAAAATCTTGTTTCAAATTCTTCAAGAAGTTTTGCAACTTATTGTGCATCATCTCAGAACACTTTACCTGTTAAGATTGAGAAAATATCATGGATGTCAAACCTTTTGAGTGCTCCTTAAATTGCCAGAAATAGAGGACATCTCAGGCTTTGATGCATCTCCAATATTTGATATAGGAAACTCCATCTTTTTTACAAGATACTCGTTTGTTATTATTGTACTTTCTGAAGGGGAACCATCATCAGTCGCAGAAAAACCTTGAGAACATTCAACTGCTGCAGTTTCATTGAAATAGAGAGTTGGTAACTGACAAACCTCTAACTTCTGATATTCTGACGAATCTTTTAAAAACTCTGGCTCAGAAACTGTAAAATCCATTAAAGAGGGATGAAGCAGTGAGTTTAATCCTAAATTAATAGGTCTTGTTGATCTTTTTACAAGCTGTGTATTTGAAACAATAGGCGTATTCTCCCTTGAAGACAAAGGAAATAGTCTTTTAGGTGTAGGCGGGTGGTAGTCCGAGGATAAAATATCCAAAACTGGAATAAATTGGCTATGATTGGCTGCAGTATCTCAATAAACGCCGGTGGAGACAAAACTGTTGGGTTTCTTGATTCATGGAAATCATTAATAAAAGTTGGTGAATGATAACTTAGGAGAGAATCAATGCCTAGACTTATTGGATTGGCAGTGGAAATATACGCTTGTGAATTAGCTGGACAAGATGTCGTCGCTTGTGAATTAGCTGGACAAGATGCCGCTTGTCCAGATTTTGGATCCGCTAATTCAACTGATTGTTGCAGTTGGCTAGAAGGAGGCCCATATACTTTTGACTTCAAGTCTTTTTGAAAAGAGAGAGTTGAGATATCTTGTGTCGATTTGCCTGCTGTCTATTGCCCAGAATCTGGATGTCCATGTTCAGAAAGGGTGATATTGACCTTGTCTTCAAACGGCTTCTCCTGTGTGTGCTCGCTTTGACACCATGTATAGAAATTGGAACTGTCACTCTGAATTGGACAATCAAGGCTACTTGTGTTATCGGTATTTGGAGAATGGGAAGTTGAAGCCAAGGACCAATCCTCCTGAGAAGTAATACAAGTGGTTGAAGATACTGGATCTTGCACATATGGAAATAAATAACAATAAGGACTGAGATCACTAGCAACAGGCGGGTAATATGAGCTTGACGGAGCTTCAATCCCCAAGTACCACGGTTGATTATGAGATGGCAGAGGATTACGATACCAATCACCACTGTAATCAGAAGTATTTACATGAGAAGATGAAACAGAATGCTCAGGTAAGTAAGGGACATAGTAACAAGAAGGATCATAGTAATATTCATTTGGATCCATTGAATCGTATTGTTCAGAGCCACTTTCTGGATATGTATATGGCAGGACAAAGGCTCGGAGCTCTGAATTAGTTGAGAATGGCATGGGGTATAACATACAAGAATAAAAGCTGCTTACGTATTCGTTGCTTTGCCTCTAGCAGATACAGTCACAATACCGTTTGCATCAATGTGCTGGTGGAATGACCTTGACTAATACGACCCCTTTTCTGGCAAAGAAAAACAAATGTCAACCAGGTGTCTATGTCCTCTGTCGGTGGAAGAACTAATGCACGAACAGCTAGTAATGTTTGCCAAAGCCCAACATCTCGTTTGGTTCCTTGTATCGATCAAAACACAAAGATTAGAACATGAGGCACATACTTAAATGCAAACACATTTCGTTTGTCAAAAACTCATCACTGACACGTACACGATCCCCCAACCATGTATTCCCAATGTACTTGGAGATGATATATACACTACCACTTAGTCGATAACCAGCTTCATATATATTTGTTGCTTTTCCAGCATAATTAACCTGAGTTGGGATCAGAAGGGCTTCATTGACTTGAGAAAGGTGATTGTCCCAGGAAAGGATCTTCAAGGTATTCGTCTCAGGGAGAGCACTGAGCAAATCTGTGTTGCTACAAACGAGCTTAATGCACTGCTTCCTTAAAAACACTGTCGCTGCTCTCATCTGCATTTCTGGAGGGAAACAGAACTCTGTACAATAGGCATGCTAGGATTTTGGCCTCCACTGAAAACTCGAACAAATCCCCAATTTCGTAGCACGCTACGAAACCACCTAAACATGTAGCGCTGCGAAACTGCTAAAGGATTTATGCGCTGCGAAAACACTTTGTCCTTAAGCTAGTCAGAGCAATTTTTGGAAACAGAATTTTCACTGATAACAGTGGCTCCACTTGGGATAGTGTGCCCTTGTGGTACACTAAGAACTTGCAGGTCCAGTGCCTTATCTATTTATGACAAACAGAAATTTACTTGACAAGCATGACTGTAGGAGAAAGAAAGCTACATCTACTGAAAAATGCTCAGTTAACCTTGAGCTTATTTGCATTTACCTACCTACCTACCCTAACAATTTCAACTTCTTTCTGCTCAATCAATATGAAATTTCCAATGTAGCCAATCCTCTGTTTTATCTGATATTTGAGTTTTTTGACTGCATCGGAGTTCAGAGCCACAATAATATTGTGATGACCACTGCCACTGAAATTGCCTCTGATCTTCATAGAAAAACTGAAAAACTTGAGAGTAAAACTCTTCCATGTAGTCAGCTACAGGATCCCAGAATACATAATCAGCTTGATGACTCTTGTAACTTTCAGGTTGTGCAAACTGATCTTCAACAACAGTGTACAGTTCCTTAATCGTGAAAGAAAAAGGAAGCGGCACTCTCTCCTTGTGTTCTGCCATAGAAAGCTTCTGAAAATAATGATCATGATTATGAAGATTATATGCCTGAATTTGACCTTCTAAACCTTCAATGTCTTTCTCAATGTCTTTGGCAAATTCATCCAAAAATTTCATCTTATCCTCTGCCTTGCAGTCACATGACTTTAGATACGAGGACAAGGACAAAGAAAAATTTTCATCTGTTTCTCCATTACTATGATCATTATTCCATTGTTTGAAACCTTGAATTGAAGGAGAGTTTGCCACCGCATCTGATCTATCCATCCATTCCTCCAAAAACATAAGCCAAAAGTCTTGAAATGACTTAATGGATTTGACAGGAAAGCTTTCAACCCATTGTTTACATTTCCCTTGAAGTGAATCATAGAATAACATAATGCAAACATCCTCATGTTTAACTCTAAGAAGCTTTGAAAATTCACAAAAATCTGTTATATGCTTCAAAGTTAAACTCAAATCTTCTCCGTTGAATTTTGGACCATTCCTTAGAAAATATGCATCCTTGGGAAAATGATTTGGGAAACCATGAATTCCTGAAAAATCTATGCATGCATACCTTGAAATAAGAATGGTAGCATCTGGGTCCTTCATAACTCCAGTGGAATCACCATGAATCTATGAATTTCGAATTCTTCAACAATGGAGTCGCCAAGGTAGTTTTGCAGCCTCAAAAACCTTCTGAGCTCCTGCTACCTTCAGAAGTTCAGCTTCATAATTTCGGGAATGAATAATCTTCAGACTCCCGGCAGACACACCAAAATGTTATCACAAAATCAAGCACTGAAGGCTGCCAATCAGCAAGACTCTGTGTAACTATTTCAAACCAGGCTTAGCCTCCTTAGTCTAAGAGGGCTCTCTCAAAGGTTATGAATGTAGACTAATGACAAGATGGCTAACTCTTATAAGACACATAAACAAGTATACTGGTTGGACAACATTGAATTGATTCCCATTGGGCTTATGGAGTCACTCATATCTCAGTAAACAACAACACTATCTTTCATAGAAGTCAGGGCATTTTACATCTAAATGTTCAAACATAACTTACATGAAACCACAGTTTGCAAAGGCATACAGGAAGTCAGAGCATGATCCATGAGTTCTGAGTGATTATGCATTTACCAAACTGTAAAAGAACATTAAAGAAACTATACCATCACACATTTGAACAAGAAGATCCATTGTGAATCCTGAGAAGAAAAACAGTCCTCTGTATTACCAAAACTCTATTTACACACAAGCCAAAACAGTCTTCCAAAATATCCAACCCTTTCTCTATCTCTGTTTCAGCTATTTATAAAGCTCTTCTACCTGACTCCCATTCATCTGAGGGGAACTCGAAGTCCTTTTCTAATGACACCTATTCATCTTTAAACTAACTAATAAAAGTCACTTACTACTAACTGACAGCTCTAGAAACCTAAAACAACTAGGATTCTAATCCTACATCATGCTGGACATAGTATTTATTACAATCAAGATTCATTCTCTGCCAAGTGGATTACTATAGCTGTAGCTTTGATGTCTTTAATTACAATGAACTTCGTTCTTTGACATCTGCTCTCCTTCTGGTGGTGGTTGTGATAGCATGAGAAGAGTATGCAATGAACAAGCTAGCTTTGGATACTGGATGCATTAATGGTTCAATAGTATTTAGATAAAACCCTTGTTTTTCCGGTCTTTGTCTTCCACCACTCTTCGAAAATGTAGCAGCATGTCCCCAGCTCTTTAATAACCCAAGGTATGGAACGCTGCCATGTTTCTTATGTGCTGTAGGCTGTTGATGAACAGGTGTGAAGACCAAAACTCCTTGTACGCAATTCCTTCCAAACCCTAATGACCGGTCATAAAGTACCTTTATCAAAGCTTTAACTTAAGACAAAACATTTCACCTTTACAAAAAGGTACACTTGTCATTATCTGAATGGCTATGCTAGCCTCATGTTGTCTCCTAAATGTCCCTTAGACATTCCCTTTGAAAATTTTCTGATCATCATATCAAACTGTATGTCTGCATTCAAAAACAAAACCTCCAACAGTTTCGTAGCGCGCTACGAAACTGCTGTGTAATTTCAAAAACATAAATTCAACCCAAAATTCTTATCAACTGAATATTCCCAGTGGAATTTGCAGTCACCATTATTTTTTATTTCCTTCTCCAGCATACACTTGAAACAAACTAACCACTATCATCTTCCATTCCTTGACTAGATATAGGGTCTTCAAATCCAAATCTATGTGATCCCATAGGCATAGGCAGAGATTTGTAGTAGGCAAAAACAGAATTGATCTCTGAACCACATGCAATATATCCATTCATGACAGAAAACCCCACAACAATCTTCTCATTGGTATGACCAGTATAGGTCAGAGTATAAGCATTATTGGATAACCCAGAAGGATTGGCTTTTGTAAAATCCCACAACTTGAGTGTGTTATCTGTAGATGCAGAAATTTCACTCTCTCTATTGCTAAATTCCAACGTTCCTCTGTTTCTCATCTTTAGCTTCTCCATTTCAAACTCCATTTTGATCAGTTTCATCTCAAACAACATGGAATCCACTGCTGCTTCAGCATCACTCCACAGACTCTTGTAGAGACAAATCCTTTCATCCCTTTCCTTCAGTTCAGACCTAAAATCTTGTTTCAAATTCTTCAAGAAGTTTTGCAGCTTATTGTGCATCATCTCAAAACACTTTACCTGTTAAGATTGAGAAAATCTCATGGATTTCAAACCTTTTGAGTGCTCCTTAAATTGCCAGAAATAGAGGACATCTCAAGCTTTGATGCATCTCCAATATTTGATATAGGAAACTCCATCTTTTTTACAAGATACTCGTTTGTTATTATTGTAATTTCTGAAGGGGAACCATCATCAGTCGCAGAAAAACCTTGAGAACATTCAACTGCTACAGTTTCATTGAAATAGAGAGTTGGTAACTGACAAACCTCTAACTTCTGATATTCTGACGAATCTTTTAAAAACTCTGGCTCAGAAACTGTAAAATCCATTAAAGAGGGATGAAGCAGTGAGTTTAATCCTAAATTAATAGGTCTTGTTGATCTTTTTACAAGCTGTGTATTTGAAACAATAGGCGTATTCTCCCTTGAAGACAAAGGAAATAGTCTTTTAGGCGTAGGCGGGTGGTAGTCCGAGGATAAAATATCCAAAACTGGAATAAATTGGCTATGATTGGCTGCAGTATCTCAATAAATGCCGGTGGAGACAAAATTGTTGGGTTTCTTGATTCATGAAAATCATTAATAAAAGTTGGTGAATGATAACTTAGGAGAGAATCAATGCCTAGACTTATTGGATTGGCAGTGGAAATATACGCTTGTGAATTAGCTGGACAAGATGCCGTCGCTTGTGAATTAGCTGGACAAGATGTCGCTTGTCCAGATTTTGGATCCGCTAATTCAACTGATTGTTGCAGTTGGGTAGAAGGAGGCCCATATACTTTTGACTTCAAGTCTTTTTGAAAAGAGAGAGTTGAGATATCTTGTGTCGATTTTCCTGCTGCCTATTGCCCAGAATCTGGATGTCCATGTTCAGAAAGGGAGATATTGACCTTGTCTTCAAACGGCTTCTCTTGTGTGTGCTCGCTTTGACACCATGTATAGAAATTGGAACTGTCACTCTGAATTGGACAATCAAGGCTACTTGTGTTATCGGTATTTAGAGAATGGGAAGTTGAAGCCAAGGACCAATCCTCCTGAGAAGTAATACAAGTGGTTGAAGATACTGGATCTTGCACATATGGAAATAAATAACAATAAGGACTGAGATCACTAGCAACAGGCAGGTAATATGAGCTTGACAGAGCTTCAATCCCCAAGTACCACGGTTGATTATGAGATGGTAGAGGATTACGATACCAATCACCACTGTAATCAGAAGTATTTACATGAGAAGATGAAACAGAATGCTCAGGTAAGTAAGGGACATAGTAACAAGAAGGATCATAGTAATATTCATTTGGATCCATTGAATCGTATTGTTCAGAGCCACTTTCTGGATATGTATATTGCAGGACAGAGGCTCGGAGCTCTAAATTAGTTGAGGATGGCATGGGGTATAACATACAAGAATAAAAGCTGCTTACGTATTCGTTGCTTTGCCTCTAGCAGATACAGTCACAATACCGTTTGCATCAATGTGCTGGTGGAATGACCTTGACTAATACGACCCCTTTTCTGGCAAAGAAAAACAAATGTCAACCAGGTGTCTATGTCCTCTGTCGATGGAAGAACTAATGCACGAACAGCTAGTAATGTTTGCCAAAGCCCAACATCTCGTTTGGTTCCTTGTATCGATCAAAACACAAAGATTAGAACATGAGGCACATACTTAAATGCAAACACATTTCGTTTGTCAAAAACTCATCACTGACACGTACACGATCCCCCAACCATGTATTCCCAATGTACTTGGAGATGATATATACACTACCACTTAGTCGATAACCAGCTTCATATATATTTGCTTCTTTTCCAACATAATTAACCTGAGTTGGGATCAGAAGGGCTTCATTGACTTGACAAAGGCGATTGTCCCAGGAAAGGATCTTCAAGGTATTCGTCTCAGGGAGAGCACTGAGCAAATCTGTGTTGCTACAAACGAGCTTAATGCATTGCTTCCTTAAAAACACTGTCGCTGCTCTCATCTGCATTTCTAGAGGGAAACAGAACTCTGTACAATAGGCATGCTAGGATTTTGGCCTCCACTGAAAACTCGAACAAGTCCCCAATTTCGTAGCACGCTATGAAGCCACCTAAACATGTAGCGCTGCGAAACTGCTAAAGGATTTATGCGCTGCGAAAACACTTTGTCCTTAAGCTAGTCAGAGCAATTTTTGGAAACAGAATTTTCAGTGATAACACAACCCTTGCCAAAGCTTCCCTCATCCGAATGGGGGTATGGTACTCTCGGATTTTCAAGCTGTGGGCCAGAATATTCCATCTGCGTGCACATGCTTGGGCAGCACTTTCTCCCAACAACCTTTCCATGTCTTCAAAGTGAGCTATGGCTTGGGCCTGTTGGTCCATAAATCTCAAGGAAGCTGTGGGATCCGTAGCCAACTGTTGGTGGGCTGAGATGAGTGCCACCGGATCCTCTAGTTCTGGCCTAATGAACAGTGGCTCGCTCACTTCTCGGTTCATGACCGATTTTGCTTCAGCTGCTCTTTGATCCTCATGGTTTAACCATGAGGCGAACGCCATCAATTTCATATCACCCAAGGCAATATTGGGATCCCAAGAGACTTCATTAGGCAAAGCCAAATTGTGGAGGTAAAACTCTACTAATTTGGCTTTGTCTTCTGACGAACTAGTACTGCACAATTCAGAAAATTGTTGTGGGTTTTGGATATGTGAAATACCTCCTTGTGCCAAGGTGTTTTTTTGGACCTGCAGCCATTGATCTTTTAAGAACAATTCATAGGATTTTGCAGGCGGTCTGCACTGAATTGCCTCCATGGCCCAACTGGCCATGCAGGCCAATTGTGCTTCCTTTTGTTGCAGCTGTTCTTTTAGGGCTTGCACTTCAATTTTTGTTTGTTGTTCTCCTTCCTGTAGAAGTGTCATTGGCTCTTCAAGACTGGTGATCAGCTCCTTTTTGCTTGGTTGTTCTTTTTTGATGTCCTTAGAGGATGTTCCTGCTCCTGCCCTTAGTTCTTGTAGCTGCAACCTTAGCTTCTGATTTTCTTCCTGTAGAAGCACACGTTGGCAATTAGCCACATGTTTAGCCATGGTGAATTCACTCCTGACCTCCTTGAGTTGCTCTTGTAAAGGGCCTATGTCCGCCACACCCTTTGATTTGGCGATCTGCATCCATGTGTGGGAACGGACTCTCTCTTCCTCTAGTGCAAAAAATAGAGGCACAGTAAATTTCTGCGGTATGATTTTGCCCGCCTCTAAAAAGGTGTAGTATGAACTCAGATTAGGCGAAGGGCTAGGTTTTGGTATATGTTCTCTTGCTATCTCTTCAGGCGATACTACCTCACCCTCCCTTGGTGGTGATGAGGGTCCTTCTCCTTCCCTCTTTTCCGTTTCCTGTAGCCGGGCCAGAGTATCGTGTAGAACATTTTCAGCTTCCTGTAGCTGATTTTTTTCTAACCTTTCTTGCCACGTATTTTTCTTTGGACTCCCCTTCTCGTAGGTGACTGTGATCGTGGAGGGTGACTTTTCCTTGGGAGAAGCAGGTGTATCTTCGATGACAATCGAGCTGCTGGATTGAGGTTGTGGCTTGCCCGTCTTTATCCTAACACTTCTTCGAGCTTTAAAGTATAGAGGGGTCTCCCTCTTCCTCTTTTCTTTTGGCTTAGGTGGCGTGCTGAGGCCAGCTAATACAGCTGCTGCCTCCCGTGCCAGAATATCCACCTTCTTCTCTTTGGGTTGCACCTTTTCGGGGCTTCCTGTAGAAGCCTGTTTTTGCAATTTCGGGCTTCCTGTAGAAGCCTTTGTCTCTGTTTTCGGGCTTCCTGTAGAAGCCTGTTTCTTAATGATTTTCGGGCTTCCTGTAGAAGCCTGTTTCTGCTTTCCTGTAGACACAGGTGTCTCCATCTTTGCTTGCTTACCTGCCTGAGTTTTGCTTTTTGCTTTGGTTGCAGGTACTGTTGAGGTACTTGGGCTGACGTGGACCACCTCAGCTTTGTCCATTCTGCTCTTCAGCCTCTTTTCTCTTGCTGACAAGATAGGTGTGCCACCTTTTTCTTTGTCCTCCTTTTCCTCATACTTCTTCTTTTGTTCTTTCTTCTGCACCGTGGTCGGGGTCTTCTGGCCTTTTTCTTTCTGTCCCTCGGCCACTGCTTCTTGTTCCTCACTGCTGGAGGAACCCGTTTCTTCGATCAACATCTTAATGTCTCCATCTTTTGTCAAATTACGGAAGGATTCCCATGAGAGGCGAACCTTATATGAATGCAGCACATCCTCCACAAGAAGCTTGATCAACCCATGGTGGGCTATCTGATCTGGTAAGCCCTCTCTTAGCTTTGTGGCACACTCCATTAGAGACTGCAATAGGAAATAGGGGATGCTCAGTTTTTGTTCTACAGGAAGATCAATCCGGTGCCTCAATTCAGTGAGCAACCGAAAGTGATATGCATACACGATGCTAAAACGGTCTTCACAAGTGATATATTTCATGATTTGCAAACTGACTTCATTCCATGGTGGCAACAGACTCGTTCTTCGCACCCCATTTTTGTCCTCCGAGAATTCCTCCTCAGGTGGAAAGAATTCTTTCTTTGCCTGCTTGCTCAGCTTTCTTTCGTCCTTATCCCATGGCAAACCCATAGGAAGTTCTGTGATCCGACTGATATGTTGCGGGGCGAGCTTGAGGCTTAGGCCTCTGAAGTTCACTGTGGCCAGTGTCTGCGATTTCGGCCTCAGAGCCTGCAAGAATTTTTCGGCCACTTCATCATCGTAACCCTGCAGCTTATCACAAAAATACATCCACTGTGCTCGTGTAAAGAGCTCTACCACTTCCTGGTTTTCCCTTAATTTGGTTGAATCAGTGGGTTCCCGTCTTATAAACCCACCCGGCATGATGAACACGATTGTTTTAACTAAAGGTGGCAAATGCGAAGGAGATTTCGTCTATTGAGACAGAGCATGCACATAATCCACAAAATTCAACAAAGTCTAATTATACTGACATCTTGTAGACCGACAGTATAGGCACAACAAACAACAATTTCACCGATATCTTTATGACCAGACTGTGGACGATGATCTTGCCACTCTTACTAACCAGTTGCATGAAGAGTTCAGGGTTACCTCTTTAATTGGCCACCTTTTTCGTGAGGCACCCGCTTCCCTGTAGAAGACTGCGTTCCTGTAGAGACTGCGTTCCTGTAGAAACTGCGTTCCTGTAGAACTGTGTTCCTGTAGGAGCAGTGCGCAAATTTCGGGGAGGACTGTAATTGGCCTGCGCTCGAGGTGTGCTTCACCGGCGTTCTGGTAGCCAAAATCTCGGCGTATCAAAGTGCAGAGGAGATCAGAATAGCCACTCGAGTTTGAAGTGGTGGTTGATAAATGCATGCGCATAATCTAGCCGATTAGATTTTGAATCAGCGCAATCCGTGGCGCGGGGGGTGAGCTGTCCCCGCCGGACCGTTGGGCGATGTCATCCATCATTCGCCTGCGTATTCACTTGCTGCTGCATCCATTCCCACAAATCTGTCGCCGCCTCTTTCTGTTAAACTCATTGCTTCCGACGGGAGTGTTCTCACGTGCGTGCTGCTCATTCTCTTTGTCATGGCCGCCACCCAAACATCCAACTATACCATAACTAGCCGACGTGGCCAGTCGACTGGCCATACGGCCGCTCAACCATTCACTTTTACGCTGTGCAAACAATTCAAAGTAAAATTCATGCGATTTGATGGAAGGAAGGGTCAAGACACTTACCTGCGTGGCTGCACACGATTTTTCCAGTTTTTGGACGACGGTGAGTGGATCTACCTACTGCATGTGAACTTACACAGACCCGGAGGCTCATGGTTACAGGCTGCCAACGATGGAGTGGATGCTTTGGTTGCATGTGCCCGCGTTTCATTGTAGATGGCGGTGCTGTGAATGGTATCCACTCTAGCAGGTATAACTGTTACAGGATTCCCGCGGAGTGTCTCGTAACAGTTCTTCCTCCTTGGGTGCATGCTGCACGACGGAGGATCTGGCCTTTCGATCACGCTCCTGGAGCTTCTGATGCCTGTGGTATGAGATCTCAGCATTTGTTTATCTTTGAAAATGGCTTTTCCCGCGAGAACTCATCAATCTGCTTTGTTGGTGCAGGGGACTTGGTTGCATGTCGACAAGGATGGTGGAGCAAGGTAACAGCGTTGTGCACAGGTGCCAACAGAGGCTTGCATGCGTCCAAACCAATCTGTAGTCATTATATCTCCTTTTAAAATGAATTCTGGGCCGTCCCAAACTTCTACAGGAAGTTTCCTATAGAACACAGAGCTTTCTATAGAAAGTATGCACTTTCCTGTAGAAAATATGCGTCTTCCTGTAGAAAGACTGCATCTTCCTGTAGAAGATTCAAACCATGATAAAATTGCACATACCTTGAGAAAACATGGGTATCCTTGGAGGAGGTGCTGGTGAGGTCCCTTGATAGCATGATACGGACCCTTGGCTTTGAGTTGAAGGGCTTCCTCTCCTCCATAGAACATCTTCAACCTGCATGCAATTTTACCATATTTTGCTTATTGTTTTTTTTTATTTTTTTCTTTTCTCTTTTTTTTTGAAAGATAACAGGGGCGCCTCAAAGAGGTTTTCACCCGTGCCATCTGCCCTGAGCGCCTCAGAGAGGTTTTCACTCAAGGATCTTTTTCAAACCTTTTCCCTTTTTTTTTTTTTTTTTTTTTTTTTTGAAAGACAATAGGGGCGCCTCAATGAGGTTTTCACCCCTACTACCTGCCTTGGGCGCCTCAGAGAGGTTTTCACCCAAGGATCTTTATTATTTTTTCCTTTTTTTTTTCTCTTTTTTTTTTTTTTTTTTTTATATCCTTCAGGGTATGCCAAAAGCAGAGGCAGAACCCTTCTCTATGACCAATACAGATTTCTCCATAGTTTTGATGAACTCTTGTCTTGAGAGAGGTCTCCTGTAGATCTTCAACCGATGCCCATTGACAAGCATGGGAATGGCTTCCTCATCAATGGTTTGAATAAGGACAGATCCATTGTCATGGCATCTTTCCACTGCATATGGTCCTAGCCATCTGGTTCTCAGCTTCCCCTTGAAATCTTTGTATCTGGAGTCATACAACAAAGCCCAATCTCCCGGCTGAAATTGCTTGTCATGGAGATGTTGGTCATGCCACACCTTTCTCTGAAGTTGCACCACTTCTGAGTGAAGGAGGGCCTGCATTCGGTGCTCATCCAGGCCATTCAGCTGCAATAGCCTTTCTTGTTGTGCATGGCTGAGATCTAGGTCCAGCTGAGCTGCCATCCTCAAAGTGTTGTATTCAAACTCAATGGACAGCAAAGCTTTCTTCCCATAGACCAGCTCATACGATGTGAAGCCGGTGGTGGTCTTCCAAGTGGTGTTGTAAGCCCATGTGGCTTCAACCAGGCGATCTGCCCAGTCCTTTCTGCTACTGCTCACCACCTTAGTCAAGATCCCTTCTAATGCTCTATTGGTGACTTCCACCTGCCCATTTGCTTGAGGGTGATAAGGGGTGGAAGTCCTATGCTTGATCTTGTGATGAGCTAGTAGATCTTCAACCAGGTTGGAGGTGAACTGGCTCCCTTGATCGGTGACCAGCTCTCTTGGATAGCCAAACTTATAGAAGATGTTTTCTCTTAGGAACTCGGCCACCTTTTCTTCTGTTGCTGCTTTGATTGCTTTGGTCTCTGCCCACTTTGTCAAATAGTCAGTACACACAATGATGTAAGACCTTTGCCTCGAAGAGGGGTTGATTGGTCCCACAAAGTCCATGCCCCACTTCTCAAATGGCTCAAGAGTCACTTGAGGTTGGAGAGGCATCTCATCCCTTTGGGTCGGTTTCCCCATTCTTTGGCATTGGTCACACTGACTGACATATCTTCTGACATCTTGATGAAGTGTGGGCTAGTAGTAGCCTGCCTGCAGGATTTTGAAGGTAGTTCTCTTTGCTGCAAAATGTCCTCCACAAGGCCCATCATGACAAGTGAGGAGGATATCAAAGACTTCCTCCTCCCTTACACAACGCCTTAAGATCTGATCGGGGCCAAGCTTGAACAGATTTCCCCCGATCCAAGTAAATGAGGTACTTTTTCTGATGATTCTGCTCTTCTCTCTGGAAGATAGGTGCAGAGGGAACTGTGCTGAAACAAGATAGTTTGCTATATCAGCAAACCATGGAGAGAATACTGAAATAGCAAACAGATGTTCATCGGGCATCTGGTCATCCACTGTTCCATCCTCATCTGCAGACAAATCCAATCTCGATAAAAAGTCAGCAACAACATTTTCTCAACATGGCTTGTCAACAATGGTAAAATCAAACTGCTGCAATAAAAGTAACCATCTAATAATGCGAGCATTCACATCTAGTTTATTCATTAAATATCTAATTGCAGCATGGTAAGTATGTACAAAGGTCTGGTAACCAGTAATATAATGTCAGAACTTGTTCAGTGCATCGACCACAGCCAAGAATTCTTTCTCGGTTACAGTGTAATTCAGCTCAGCTTTGGACAAGTTTTTGCTAACAAAGTAAATGGAATATGGAAGTTTTTGCTCAACTTGTCCTAAAGCTGCACCTATGGCTTTGTTCGAGGCATCAGTGTGGATGTGGAAAGGTAGGGCCCAGTTTGGACCTCTCAGGATTGGGGCTGACACCAACTTGTCCTTCAATTCATTTAAAGCCCTCTGACAATCGTCAGTCCATTTAAACTCCACATCTTTTGCCAACAGACCAAACAATGGCGAGGCTAGCTTGCTGAAATCTTTAATGAATCTCCGGTAGTATCCTGCTAATCCCAAGAAACTCCGGACATCCCTTACCTTTTGAGGAGGTGGAACCCTCTTGATGAGAGCAATTTTGTTAGGATCCACCTGCAACCCTTGGCAAGAAATGGTATGGCCTAGCACGGTCCCTTCAGTCATTAGGAATTCACATTTTTCAGGACTAAGGGACAAGTTCATCTCGGTGCATTTGGTTAGGACTTTTCCCAGGTTGGACAATGCTTCCTGGAAGTTGGCCCCATAAGGGGTAAAGTCATCCATATAGATTTCTACTGCATCATGGACCAGCTCCGAGAAGATGCTCAAGACAGCTCTCTGGAAGGTAGCAGGAGCATTGCATAGCCCAAAGGGAAGGACTCGGTAGGCAAAGGTACCCCAAGGACAAGTGAAGGTGGTCTTATCTTGGTCTTCCGGGCTGATTTGGATTTGGTTGTACCCGCTAAACCCATCCAGGAAAGAGAAGAACTTCTTTCCTGCCAGTCCATCCAACACTTGATCTATGAAAGGTAGAGGGAAATGGTCTTTCTTGGTAGCTTTGTTCAGTTCTCGGTAGTCCACACAGATTCTCCATTTCCCATTTTTCTTGGGAACCAACACTAGAGGGGACACCCATTCACTATCTGAGATGGGGTAGATGAACCCGGCATCCAACAGTTTTTGCAATTCTTCCTTGACAATGTCCTTAAGGGCTGGATTCATTCTCCTCTGAGGTTGCCTTACCGGTTTACAATCCTCTTTGATGTATATATGATGGGTACAGACCGAAGGATGGACTCCTTTCATTTCCTTATAGCTCCAAGCAAAAGCATCTAGGTGGTTGGCCAACAGACTACACAGCTCCTTTTCCTGGGAAGGAGATAGGGAGGAACTGATCTTCAATGCTTTCTCAGGGTCGAACTCCACATTCTTGATTCTGGGAGTAACAGGGTTGGTTGTACAAAGATCCACTAAGGTGCTAGCTTGGGCGTCCTCCACCAATTTCTCTAAGGGTAGTGCACTGGAAGGTGGATTCTGGATCAAGGTCTCGATCAAGTCATCCTCGGTTGGGGGGTCTCTTCTAGTGGTATCTAGGGTGCACAGAGGTGCTGAGTACACCTCGTCTTCCTCTCCTTCTTCCAACCAGAGTGGTAAGTCATGCTCTAAGGAGGGTTGGGCAGGAGGGTATAGGACTAGTTGCTTGGACATGGGACCATTTTTGATGGTCATGTTTCCTGCACGACAACTTATGTAAGCATCTGCAGTAGCTAACCAAGGCCTTCCCAAAATGAGAGGATATCCAGTAAGCTTTGCCTTTGGTTGCAGAACCAGGAAGTCTGCAGGGTATTCCCAAGAGTCAATAGAGACCAAGACATCCTCCACAATCCCTTCGGGAGTCACGGTGGAGCGATCTGCTAATTGCAGTACTGTCGAGGTCTTCCTCAAGGAACCCTGAAGATTGAGTTTAAGCATGGTATCCCTGGTCATCACATTAATGGCAGCCCCCAGATCAATCAAGGTGTGAGGTATAATGGTGCCATTGATGTGGACATCTACTACAGGACTTCCAGGATCCAAGTACTTTGGGCAGATGACTTGTCCTAACATAAGGTCAGACAGTTGTCCTATGACATTGATAGTTGAAGCATCTTTCTTTCGTCTGCCTGGGTGTTTGAAACACTTCTCCTTAACCAGTTTGTTGTATATTGGCACATCCTTGATGGCTTGGAGAAGTGGTATTTTACACACAACTGCTTGAGCTCACCCAGAAGCTCATCTTCCTCTGGGTTGGGTTGTGTGGTGGCTATTAGTCTCTCAGGAAAGGGTGGAATAGTCTTTGGTTCACTTTCATGTTTATCTTCCTCATCCTCTGGGGGAGGAGGTTGGCGATCTGGTAGATTCTTTCCAGATCGAAGATTGATCTCCTGGACCTCCACAGCATAGGTAGGGCATGAGGTTTCCCCAGTGTATACCTGTTGGGCCGGTCTATTTTGGGGTTCGGGTTCGGTTGAGCAGGCATTTGAGGTTGCCTTGGAGGAGCAGGAGGTAATGGCTGAGGTTGAACTAGTGGTGGAGGCAAGATGGCAGGAGGAGTGTTGTATTGGGGCCTCTACCCTGACTGAGGTGCATTCCATTGAGGCTGTGGTTGGGCATGTGAGTGATATGAATGAGAAGTAGGTTGAGTGGGGTACTGAGGTGGGTAAGACCATGGAGGAGGCATGGACCATGAAGGATGAGCAGGGGGACCCCAGGAAGACATAGGAGTCGACTGGTTGGGGCTGTAATAAGCTTGAGATACCCCTTGCATCCCCTACTGATAAGGTCTAGATCCTTGTGGCCTCCTTTGGTTGAGGTAATAGAGAGGTTCAGTGGGAGCTTTTGTCCCTTGGTACATGGCTTTAAACCCAGGTAAGGTTGGACACTGATTTGTGGGATGGTCCTCCTCACAAACGAAACACACTTCAACAGAATGCAATGGACATTCGTTCTTAGGGTGTCTCCTTGTGCACCTAGGGCAGAAGACAGCCAAGGCTCTCTCAGCTTCTTCTTTCTTTTGCTGAATCATGAATGTGTCAAGCTGCATGGCAATGGTCTGTCTCACCTCACTCTTAAGATCTTCTAATTGTTTTGCAAGCTCATGTTTGGAGAAAGGGACACTAGTTGAGAGGAGGTTTCCTCTACCTCGTTTCTGAGCTGCCCTGGAGTGGTTTCTAAACACAGTCTTGATGTCCTCATAAGGCAGTTGGTAAATGTCCCCCCCAGCTAACATGTGAAGGGTATCTAAGAGGTCTTCAGGGACTCCTCGGAGTAGGACCAACTTGAGGGATTCAGGGTCAAGTGTGCACCTGGCCCGCTTATAGCTTAGTTGGAACCTCTCCTCATAATCCTCTAAGGACTCATCATTTCCCATGGTCATTCGAAAGATTTCCCCCTTTGTTTCCTTGGACCTACAGTAATCCCGGTACTTGGTATTGAAAGCTTGCTGCATCTGAGCCCAAGTGGTGATACTATTCCCAGGTAAGCCCATGAACCAGCGTAATGCTGCATCCTTAAGAGTGGAAGGGAAAAGTTTCAGCTTTTGCTCATCTTCAGTATAGTCATAGGTTCTACAAAGGAAAGCAAACTCAAACAGGAAGGTATCTGGATCTTCAGTAGTCAGCCCATGGAAGTGAGGTAAGGCGGAGGGGCTAATGTTCTTCATTTTCATTTCTCCATTGGTCTCTCAGATGGGGAAGGCACCTTCTATTCTCTCATCTTCTCTTCTATTGTCAGCCATAGCTTCAGATGGAGTGGTCTCTAACTCTTCTTCTACTATAGGATCTTTGGATATCTCAGGATGTTCACCTATAGGTTCTTCTGGGTCACTGTCACCAAAGAAGAGAGAAGGGCGACTCAGTGATGTGGTAGGGGTGTTTGGTAGGAATCTGCCTGATCTATCTCGGTTCCTACGAGGCATGAAATGGAAAAGACTTTCTTTTTATTTTGATTGTTTTTGCTTTTTTTTCTTTGGTACCTGCAAAACTGAAACAGACTGATCTACAACTAACTATGAAAGATGCAGAATTAAACTGAAAGCAGGAAAGAACTAATCTACTTTGCTCAAATGAAATTGCAAGAATGGAAATGCTAGTCTACGCTTGCAGAAAGGAAATGCTATTCTATGAAAGCAGGAAATGCTAATCTATGAAAGCAGGAAATGCTAATCTATGAAAGCAGGAAATGCTATTCTATGAAAGCAGGAAATGTCTATTCTACTTTTGCAGAATGGAAATGAAATAAACTACTTAGCAGAAGGCAAGAGTAAGAAAGTAGAAGAAAAGCAACAATTACTAATACTCTGACGCTTCCCCGGAAACGGCGCCAAAAAGATGGTGGGCTCCAGTATTGTAGCAATAATGCTACAACTCCTGGAGCTCCCTATCTCTAATTTTATCAACCCGGTAGTTCGTACAAACTTGGAAGCGACGGTGCTGTATGCACAAGTACTAGCTCTTGTCGCAGCTGTCACTTGGTCAGCTGGCACAAGTCCGCTAGGGCTCAAGCCAACTTCTATATGCTCTCAGAAGAAGCTTTATGAGTGATGGACGAAAGCTGTCTTGAAGGAAGCTAACCTACTTTGCAAAAATGAAATTGAAAGCCAACGAAGCATGGAAACCCTAATAAACCCTAATTTAACTA
The DNA here is from genome assembly GCA_031772625.1 of Pinus tabuliformis. Taxonomy (NCBI): domain Eukaryota; kingdom Viridiplantae; phylum Streptophyta; class Pinopsida; order Pinales; family Pinaceae; genus Pinus; species Pinus tabuliformis. Next base: position 871,362,648 of record CM062817.1, read on the forward strand.
GCTTGACCCTTACAATGCAAAAATGTGAATGAAACTTCTACCAATGATGCCATTACTTGCAGTGAGTTGAAATACATGAATCTAAGCTATTTGCATCTGAAAAGACATGTTTTTGTATTTTGTCATTAAGTGGTTGGATTTATTGTGATGGTGCTTTTGATTAGGGTTTGACTGTGCAGGAGCGGTTCAAATGGAAGGAAAGCATGGGCAAGGTCAGGATGGCTAGGGGAGGTCCCAGAGGGTCTCTAGCATCAGTCCACAGAAGTCTACCACGTTCGGATGCTCAGCAACCGAGTTTGCAGGCTTCTACAGGAAGTCTGCAGGGGATCCTACAGGAAACTCAGGGATTCTACAGGAAGTCTGTGAAATTCTACAGGATGGTCGACCGTGGGAGTTTTGGGAGATGGTGAAGTGATGGAGTGGTGTGGGAGGATAGGTGAGATGGAGATGGAACTGGTGATGGCTCAGGAGCAGAGAAGTCAGATGGAGAAAGAGTGCATGTTGTGGGTTGATGGCTGGAAGGATGGGATCAATGAAAGGTCAAGTAAATGGAGTTACGTGAGTAATGGAAGAGCTGGAAGGTAAACGAGCTGAAAAGAGGTCGGTTGAGTGGCTTCAGGGGTGGTTGACCAGAAGAGGAAGGTAATGGAACGGTGTGGAGCAGTGTAGATAAAACAAATTGTCTATGAATGTCACCAAAACGAGAACTCTTTAACCTATGTTAACTGTGCTATTTTGAACCAATGAACAGCAGTGAAATTTGTGAAAGAAACTCGTGCATGGAAGTGGAATGAAGAAGTAATGATAGAGACCAAAGTGCATGGATGGATCTACGACTAAAGTAACTGTTGCAGCTTGCATGGACGTGAAAAGAACTGCGTTTCTTTTTGGTGGTTGATATAGACTGCACCCCAATCCCTAAGCAGAGATGGCAGTGATCTCTAACAACCTTTTTCTGGAGCTCCAATGAATTATAACTATCCTCTTCTAACCTAAGCAACTGGAAGCAACTTCACCATAACCTAATCCTATTCAATCTCATAAAAACTAAATCAGCAAACTGTAAATTCGAATTGCATGTCAAAGTAAAGAACGAAGTGCTGGAACGAAAGGCAAATAACATTACAACACAGAGGAGGTCTATTGCTCTCAGGTTGGGCCCTAACCTAAGAGCTATAGCTCCCTTAGAAACTCAGAATGAGATCAAAATCTGCCTGCCTTTATTCATAACCAAAAATCTGATGTCATGCCAAAACTGGCTTACAAAAAGAACCAACACCGAGCTGTAGCTCGTACTTCGAAATTAGAAGAGTAATACAAAAGTTCAAAAAGCTCCTATCAAAGGCTACAGCCTCAGTATTTATGCAAAATGATAATCCAACAGGTTTCCTTGATTTGTGGAGCTCGGCTGTCCAACTGAAGGTTAAACTGCTGATCCTGTAGAATAGTTGTAACTGTTGTTCCTGTAGAACAGTTGGCTGCCTCTAAGCTCGGTGGGGAGATTGGTTGGAGCTCGGAGCTATGGTGGGAATCACGAGGAAGGTCCCCAAGACTGTGGACATCCTCTCCTAAAAACCAGCAATGCCACCTTACTGTCTCCTTTCTCGTGGTCTTTGCTCCCTTTTAATGCCAAAAACCTGAAAGCATCATGTATTAGTCACGTAGATAGAATGCCTACCCTTCTTCCTACAAACAACACGAATAAACCAAGAAATGAATGCATAAGCAATAAAAGATGAATGGTTTGAGCAAAGCAAGTAGGCCAAATGAGCCCAAATTGTACCAAAAATTGGGGCTCATCAGGAGTATAGCCCCTTGATTTCACCTCCACGAAGAGATGAAGAAGGGAGAGCGAAGGTTTCTCCGAAAAGTGCTATCCAATTAATAAGACAAGGATTCCCCTGAATACCACCTCCACCCACACCACCTCCGACTTCACCTCCATCACCTCTAACTTTTCTTGTACCACCTCCACCTCCATCGCGGTTCAGTATGGATAACATAGTGAAGTTGCCTTTGTTCAAAGGCTTGGGAAATGAGGACTTGGACCAATTATGGTTCATTGTGAGGGCTATATGGGAAGCTTAGGGTGTTACAGATGATCATATAAAGAAGGCGACACTGGTTAGTGCTCTCCAAGATCACGTGATAACCTAGTATATTAAGTACTCTAATGATAACTTGAATGTTGGAGTAGCAGACATCCAGGAAACACTAAATAGGGAATTTAGTAGGTCTAAATCTGAGGCGTAGTTGATTGTGGGATTCAAAGAGATCTCGATGCAACCAGGCGAGTTGCCTTGGGAACTAGATCAGAGGATGAAATTACAATCTGCGAAGCAAACATGAATTTGACAGATGGACAGCATCACGAGTGGTTTATGGCTTTGCTACTACCACACTTAAGGAGTGCGTTGTCACAGGAGAAGATAAAATCTCAAGTAGAGGCCTTGGAGATTGCCATGAGACTACATGACACTCTGATGCACGATCCTAATCTAGGAGTTTAGCAGATCCATGTGTGGCTGAAGAACCTGTGCCTGGAGATGCAAAGTCTGAAGCAGGACAGGACAGTTCGACTAAAGGTACACAAGGAGGTATGGTGCCTGAAATGCAAGAGTCAAGGTCAACCATTGCCCGGTCTTTGAAAATTACTTTGCAGGAGGAGGATCGATGCCTTTAAGTCCAGAAGCTAAAGCAGGACCTAGCGTGGGGCCTGCCTTATGGTGCACTATTTGTCAGGTAGCCAGAAAACATGCCACAAATAATTGTCACTTGCTACAGAAGTATCTGCAAGCACCACAACAGTTGCTTTGCAAATTTTGTAGGTCTGTAGGACATGATGAGCGTACTTGCAGGATCTATAAATTGATGATGGATAGAACTCCCGCCTATAGGGTTCATGCCGAAACACGGCCCTTTGACTAGAAAACAGGGATGGCATGGATAGGATTTCAGGGTCGCGAACAAGGCCGGAGCAGAGGAGGACCTGGTAGAGGTCGAGGACAGTTGATTTGCTACAATTGTAGAGGACTAGGACATTATGCCCGCAATTGCACTAATCCAATGCGTTCATCATGCAAGTATTGCATGTTCTTTGATCATGAAATAGAAGATTGTCCTATGCTGATAGCTAGGAAATGTGACAAAGGAGCGCTACCACCTCCACCAACTTATACCCTACAGATAATGAGATCTGAGTCGCGCGAGGAATATCCAAACGTAAATATAGTACTCATAAGTGTAATCTCGATGAGAGATGACAAAGGGAAACAACCAGAAGACAGTACATGGGTTCATAAAGCCTCGGTGAAAGAGGCTAAGTTCAATTTGGAGCGTGCTCGTGAAGCCTTCATGGAAGCTAAGAAGAGCTTCACGGAGGCCTCCACCTTAGGAAGCAAGGATAAGCATGAGCCAGAGATGGACCCATCTGTGCTCACAACATTCTTGGAAACCTCTATAAATTTACTGTGAGATAGTAAGGCTATGAAAGGATTACACGAACTCATCAATAGATGCGTTGGAACCACGCTAGGTGAGCCGCACGTAGTACAAAATATTGGCAAGCACAAAACAAGGACGGGATGGGAGATGAGACTGACCGCACAAATAGGAGAGTATGAAATGGATCAAGTTATTTTGGACCTGGGGTTAGATGCAAATGTCCTACCAAAGCAGACTTGGGAGCGAATGGGGAGACCTGCACTGCAATGGTCTCCAATTCAGCTAAGGATGGAAAAAAAGCAAAAAATCATCCCCATGGGGCGGTTGCAAGGGGTGACCATGGATATTGAGGGAGCGAGTGTGCTGACCGATTTTGAAGTAATAGAGATAGTGGATGACATCAGTCCCTACCCTGCTCCTCGGAATTGACAAGGCTAATGATATGAATAGGGTAATCAATCTGAAGAAGAAAAAGATGGTCTTTGAGAAGAAATAGTTGCGCGTAATAATACCCCTAGATCCTGCTGAAGGATCGCGCTATACAGAACTAGTCTGCAACTATGATAGTGATGACGACCTGGACTGTATCTATAAAATAACAACATGAAACCAAGATTGGGTGAATCCCACCACGGATGGATGGACTACATGGGACCACGAGAGTTACTACACTTTGGACTCCTATGAAGAGATAGAGTGCTGGAAAAATCAGTTACATGAAGTAACTATGTTGAATTGCAACATGATGACCTAGTCAATGCACTATGTGTCCTCAAAGGTAAGAGATATACCTACTTATGATGGTCTGAATGAGGTAGATATCTTTTTGGATGCATTTGAAAGAGAGGTACCAAAAAAGTAGCACTTCCAAGCCTTAGACTGGGTACTGCGCGCTACGCCTGCAAGATGGTGGGGTACGCACAAGGGAAGCTTTGATGATTGGCGTGAATGTAGGAAGATGATGAGAACATGATTTGGGAAGCCTAAGATGTGACTGATAGACAAGTACGATGGGTAGAATGATCCACATGCGCATCTAGACAAATGGACGCAGACTTATGGAGAAAAACCCCAACCTGAATGGGTGCACCTGTTCTGTCATACCCTGTATGTTATCCCAATTAATTGGTATATAGAAACAGAGCTCTACCATGGGACAGGTGAATGGGATATCCTATGCGAAGGATTCATGATGACATTCAGTTTTGAGGATGGGTTTGGCAGTATTGACGAAGCACTATAAGAGGTGAAAGCAACCATCTTTAGGATACCGCAGGATCCTTTAGACCTGATTCCGCCTGAATGGGCTACTCAGATAAGTCACACTCTCAAAGGTTATAATGTAATTGTTGAAGATGAGGATGAGGATCTGCGGAAGATCAACATTCCAGAAATAGAAGGACACCGTGAGGTTCAAGGACCGTAGATTAAGAACCCTAATATAATCACGTCGGTGAAAACAAGACAAGTGAACATCAGTACAGAGGCAAAACCCAAATTCGCAAAGATTGGAGACTACAGGGATGACACGGCAGTGGATAAGGTCGTTGATTTGCTCCACGAATACTAGGACTTATTCCCTACCAAGTTTACAGATCTAAAAGGAATAATCGGAAACCTAGGAGTGATGAAGATCACGTTAAAGCCCGACGCAAAGCCAATTAAGCAGTGGCCTTACCGCCTCAATCCAAAATACAAGGAGAAGGTCCGCTTAGAGCTAGAAAAAATGCTAGTGGTAGGCATCATTGAGCATGTGGAAGAATCTGATTGGGTAAGCCCAATGGTGGTGCAAGAGAAGAAGCAGAAGGATGAAATAAGGATATGTGTGGATCTCAGAAAACTAAATGATGCTTGCGTGCACGATCCTTTCTTGATTCCATTCACAGATGAAGTGTTGGAAAATGTAGGCAGCCAGGAAGCATATTCCTTTTCTAATGGGTTCTCTGGGTACCACCAAACGCACCGAAGGATAGGAGCAAGACAACCTTCACGGCTGAGTGGGGTTGTTTTCAATACACTCTAATGCCATTTGGATTGAAGAATGCTCCTGCAATCTTTCCGTGCATGGTTGTTGCGACATTCAAGGAATTTATTCATAAGTTCCTAGAGGTATATTTTGATAACTGGACTGTATTTGTGCTGGTTAAGCACCACGTAGCGAGATTGCGCCTGATGCTGGATACCTACTGAAGATACCAGATCGCCCTCAATATCAAGAAGTGTCTTTTTTGTGTTCCTTTTGGGAACCTATTGGGGCATGTGGTTTGCAGACAAGGATTGATGGTTGACCCCAGGAAGATCACGGTGATACTGAAATTGGAAGCGTCGAGGAGTGTGAAATAGTTGCGTGCTACTCTGGGACATACGGGATATTACAGAAAGTTTATCAAAAGATATGCCTAGATCACCGCCCCGATGGAAAATTGTTGAAGAAGGATGTCACGTTCTGCTGGAATGATGACTGTAAGAAAAGCTTGGATATATTGAAAGAAAAGATGTTTATCGTGTTGATTCTAGTCTTCCCGGACTAGAAGAAAGAGTTTCATGTACATGTCGATGCATCATGTATAGCGCTGGGGGAAGTACTAACACAAGATGGTGGTAAAGGCTTGGACCATCCTATCACATTCGCAAGCTACAAATTATCCAAAGCAGAGAAGAACTATTCTACCACTGAATGCGAGGAGCTAGCTATGGTGTATGCGCTCCAGAAGTACTGGCACTACTTGCTAGGAGGCCATTTTAAGATGTATATGGATCACTCCATGTTGAAATGCCTAGTCAATAAGCTTGTGTTGGGGGGTGAATCTGTAGATGGATCTTATTGTTCCGGGAGTACAATTTTGAAGTTGTTGTGAAGCCTGGAAGATTAAACGCGGGACCAAACCATTTGTCACGCATCGAAACAGGGGAGGAACCTACTAACTTGGAAGAAGGATTACCTAACACACAACCATTTGCAATGCATGTCATAGATGGTCATTTCAAGGATATAATACACTTCCTAACAACAAGAACTACACCGAAAGGATACTCTGTCCAGCAAAAGAAGGAATTAGTGGTGCGCGCAACATATTTCTCTGTCATTGTTAGGCATATATATAAGATGGGGGTTGATGAGATATTGTGACGGTATGTACCTAAGTTCAAACGAAGTAGCATCCTTGCAGATGCTCATGGGGGCACCTTGGGAGGACACTATGCAGGGAGAGAAACTGTGCAGAAGATTCTACCCGCAGGGTTGTGGTGGCCAACCCTCATCAAGATTCAAAAGCATATTGTAAGGCGAGTGATGTATGTCAATGAGCAGGCAGGCCATCGCGGAGGGATGAAATGCCTTTGAATCCACAAATGATGTTGCAACCTTTAGAGAAGTGGGCAATAGATTTTGTAGGACCCATTCCGTCACAAGGGAAGACAAGAGCGAGGTACATTATCACTGCGACAGACTATTTGAGTCGTTGGGAAAAAGCGTAGTCGGTGAAGGATTGCATGGGTACGATGGCCACGAAGTTCTTATTTGAACATGTACTGACGTGATTTGGATGTCCAAGGATCTTAACGAGTGATCGTGGTACGCACTTCCTGAATGAGATGATCAGCACAGTAACGGAGGAATTTAAGTATATCACCAGAAAATCACACCTTATCACCCACAGGCTAACGGGACAGTGGAGGCGTTCAACAAAGTGCTTGAAAATGCACTGACCAAGGTTTGCAATGCTCAGTGAAGTGATTGGGACCTACAAATACCTGCAACATTGTGGGCTTATCGAATGACATGCAAGAAGTTGATAGGACAAACCCCTTTTAGGCTTGTCTATGGTGTGGAAGCCATAATTCCTATGGAATACATCGTGCCTAGTTTGTGCATAGCAGCACTCACAGGTATGACGGATCGCGGAGCCTTACAAGAGAGGCTCGCACAGCTGGATGATCTCGAAGAAGGAATTTTTTTGGTTGGATTTCACCAGTAGGTCAAAAAGCAATGTGAAAAGGCATGGCATGATCGACACATCAAGTTGCACACATTTAAGGAGATTACCGACTGAGGAGTGGTACAGTTGGTCAAGTTAAATGGAGAACCCTTTCCAGGAAAGGTGAATGGTAGTCGCTTGAAGCCATACACCGGCAGTCTGGCCAAGAGACTAAATGAAAATAGCACAATCTTAGCACTCCAGGCATATGAAAGGAGGCGCAGGACTATAAACCACACTGCCCAAGTTGGGGAGCTACATGATTGTAATATGGTGTGAAGCAAGTACATGTCACTGGGTCCGCGATAGTGCAAAGGGGGCTACGCTACCCAGGGAGAAATCATGCAGGTCAGCTGGAAAGTGACTGTTAAGGACATTGTTCATGAAAAGATGGCAGAAGTGAGGCCAAATGGAGTGGGCGGCCGGCATTTATGTTGTGGGGAAAAGTATCCGACTCGGATGACTCTATCCCTACTCTAAAGGTGACAGTCTTTAGCAACAACTGAAAGTAAAGCTTTGATATTTTCCTTTATGAAAGTACAGAGAGAAGGAAGAAAAGATTAACCAACCTGGTGTCTTTCGCTTAGTCGATCCTTATCCTCTCTCTTTGTCTCTTGTTCCCAGCTCCTTGCTCTCTTGGCCGGTCCAGCTACACACAGATCCTGCACAAAACAAGAGAGGAAACTACAAGATACATGTACTCATAACTGATGCATGGATTAGAGTGAATCAAATATACAAGTAAATACAATACATCAATGCAATACAAGTATATAGGAGAACATGCAAAACTTTATTGACAGAAGTAACAGGGTTCTGAGAAGGTTACAACCATTGATGGCTCCAATCCAGCAGCACCTCCCCAGCAGCAATAACTCTCCTCTTCACCTCTAGTAAAACAATCACCCAATAGCTCTAACTGTAAACCAACAGCACCTCCTTGCTTTACACCAAATTCCAGCCCCCTTAGACCTCATAGAAGAGCTCTATATATAGGAGAGAAGAAGAGAGGATGAGTCAGCTTGAGGCTGGCATAGAGCTGACTAGTGTCCTCTCCCTCTTCAGTTAATCTTCAGTTCTTGAGTCCACTTGGAGATCCTTGCTTACACATGGTGATCAAGTACCTCTTACTCATCACAGGGCGAATCTCATGAACCAAGTGTCAGTTTGGAAGCTTCCTGGGCAGTTGACACCTTGCAGAATGACTGTGCCACTTGGCCAATCTCGCCCAGCGCAGGTAGCCTTCATTAGATTTGACTTCCAGCGCAGGTACAAGGAGGAGCAGTTGCATTCCAGTGCAGATGCTCAGTGGAGCAGCTGACATGATCCAAAATTAGCCTGTTTTGAAGTGTTTTCAGGTGGAGAACTGATTGGAAGTGCTGTTGTTTGATGACCTTGTTCTTTTAGGGGTAAGAACAACATGTTTAGGGACTGAGGATCCCTGTAATTATTGACATTTCATGCTCAATGTCGCGAGGCACAAAAATGTCTATAACAATTTAAGACAAAATTTATGGCTTATATCCTTGAAAAGTTGTCTCCAATCTGGCATTAATGAACCAATTCTGGGGGGAAAGGTCGGATTTGAATTCAAACTACCCTGTAAATTACAAGTGGTTGTCGAACAAGAAACACTTGACATTTTTAGTATTCAGCTATTGAGCTCTCAGACGCCTATGGACCCAGATTTTTTCGCAACTCTCAAACAAACCCCTACATTTGCGAAATTTCCTGAGACATCATGAGTACTGATAGAGAGTGTTATGTCATCACCCCCAGAAGTTATCAATACACAGCAAGTGATAGAAGAGTCAACTCAAGAGATGGAGAAACAGGCTGAAGAAGCTACCACATAAGTAGCCGAAGTACTGGCAGCGGTCCCTAAATCTCCGAGAACACCAAGACCGAAGCCAACCCCAACCAAGGAGACCATGACAGTTAATAAGGGCAAGCAACCAGTCGTCCTAGTGCGCGTGTCACCGACACGAACCCCAACCAAGCCCACTACCCGAGAGAAAGGCAGGACTATAAACCTCGAGCCAGAAGAGGAGGATATCAAAGACATCCCCATGGACAATGAATATGTGAGAGTGGAAATAGAAGAGGTTGAAGCCTAGGGTGCGGACCTTATTACACAGTTGTCAGAGTATGTCCCTCTGCGTAAGCCTAAGTCCAAGGTCCCCAAGGACATTGATGAAGGTAAGACTCCCTTGCAAACCCCATTGCTACCAGATGAGATCACTTTTGATGGTCCACGTTTGGCACGGGTGCCGATTTTGAATCTTGAAGACTCGGACTTGGCGGACCATGAGAATTTCCCACACCTGGCGACCGAACAATTGATGTGCCACATCATAGACACATAAACGGGGATGATTGCACTGGAGCCGCGGAAGTGGCTTAGAGGAGTAGAGAAGGCAGGATTACTCAACCTGCTCTGGGTGTTGCACTATAACCACACCCCTGTGACAGTTTTAGTCATGAAGAAGCTGATTTGGTTGGTGCATGATGGGTGTCTATGGCTGGAGGAGTTGATACCCACCACCAATATGTTGATTCACTGCATCACACACCTTCCGTATACAGGCAAAAATCCAGCGATGATTTTTTGTGACAAGGGTGGCGAGCTCGCACTCTCATAATCAATGAAAGGGAAGTTTAAATTGGTGAAGAAGTCACGCGGGCATGTAATCTCCAGCATCTGCGACCCCGCTGTGAAGGTGGAAACACAGATCCTTGCAGGAAAGGTGTTGCAGAAGTGCCACGCCGACGAGGTGTCATCGCACTCACATAGTAGTGCGTGGAAGGATTCCATTTTACCTAATCAGACTACCTTCACAACGACTTCCTGGCCAACTACCACGAAGCGTAGGAGCAAAGCAAGACGTTCCACTACATGTGGCTCTTGCTCTCAATTGTTATTGTAGCACTGGAGCTATTGGAAGAAAGCCAATTCCCCTCGGTCATGCCAAACCTCCCTGAAGCAGCGAAGTACACTTCGCTGTGGGAAACCAAGGACGTGGAGCGCGTTTGCAAAAATAAAATCTTTTGGATCCTAATGGAAATCAATATCAGGATAGCTATCAATCGCAAGCCATGATTGTCATCAATGGTATATGCTAACTTGCAGATCTATGCCGAATTCAAAGCTGATTTCCATTGGATCTCAATCAGGGTGCAAAAGGACCCTGTGCAGAAGTGGTACAATCTATCATACCTAGCCACAGATGATGCCATCGATGTGGTAGACTGATAATTTTCTGCTGAAATTATCATCCTTTGAATAGGATGATCATCTGCTGCAATGATGTACATGAGAAATGCTTTTATATTTCCTGAATATATATCGCAGCCCGGATGGATGAAACTAGATCCGGGGTCTTCAAACTCGTTCAATCTTCACTCTAAGTACAAGTCGATCCATGTGATAATTTCGTTGAAGTCGAACATGGAAAGACATCGCTTGATTACCGGCCAATAATGAAAACCGTTAACAAGCGCGAGAGGAATCACCGATAATGATGATGACCCTCAAGGTACTGCAGTACAATTCACGTGGCGTGAATAAAGGACTTGGCGTCGAACGCCACGCAAAATCTTCTGGTCGAAGGTCATTGATGTATACCTGTCGCCGGAAGTGAGAAACTTGCCATTGAGGCATGCAAGCTTCAAAGTACTGATGGGGTTGTTCCTAGATCAACTTCTTGGATAATGAGCTGAAGTCGACAAGAAGCGATCCGTCAAAGGAGGGCCTTAATGAATCCCACATCAATGACACGGAACGGAGCTAATGATTTTAGTGGAGGTGAAAACAAACTGTGACATATGATTCAGGGTGGCGATCATGAATGGATGAAGGATAATGTATGGCAGTGGATGGGACACGGTTGACACTTTCAGAATGACCCCTCTTGAACATATAACGACACTGATGCGATGGATCGGTAGCATTACCCCAAATGTGGATGGTTTGGCGAGGACCATGGCGATGAGACCGGCGAATGAAACAACCCAACCCGATGTGGTACGGAGGAAAAGTGTCATGTTCAAGAGTGACTTGCTACCATTAAACTTTGATGTTCTCCCAATTTTTCCCCAGTCATTTCTGACCAGTACCTCTTTATTTTGTCAAGCTTGAGGAGGATAACATATGCTTGTTCTATAACCTGCCCTTCGGGCAAGCCCATCGCTATGATTTAACGAGCCTAGCGATAGGGAAACTCGTTCTCGTCTAAAGACAAGTTTGTCGCTATTTAATCATTTTAACGAGTCTAACGACAAGGAAAACTCGGTCCTTTTCTTTTTTAGAGAGTCTGAAAAGGTACAGAAAGTTAACTCCATGATTCCTTTTTCGTCATCTAATCCCTTAAGTCCGAAAAAGTATAAAACAATACAGAAGGGATGGCTATTCGGTACTTTTACGAGCCGAACAAGACAAGCGCTCGATCTTTTTGTGCAATAATCCCTCAGGTCCAAAAAGATTAAAATCTAGAGGAGGGATAGCGTTCCGGTCGTTTAACGAGCTGGAAGGCCAAAACTCGGCAAACTTTTCATATTTTACGAGTCAGTGAAAAGAGCTCAAAGAAGACTCGTTTTTTGAGGAACGAGTGATAAACAGGGATAGCAGCAGATTCCAGGTACAAATTGGAATTTTCCAATCACGGTAATGTTGCAAGGATGGCTAGGTGAAATCACTCTTCGCAGATGTTCCTCAAAATGGGTAAACACACATATGGGGGTGAACGACCGGCCAAATGACAGTGGAGGTGATGGATGAAAACACGACCAAGGTTTTTAAGGCTGATAACTCTACGATCGCAATGGTTGTCTACCGGGATAAGTTCATTTTTTTTTAATGAGCTTGGACTCTGCTTGGAAACTTTGCTCATACTTTTCTATTTTTTAACGAGCATAAATTATGTGGTAAAACTGCTCGATTCATGGTCAAATTTAATTTTTTACTTTTACTAGCTTTTCTCTTTTCAAATGTAGTACTTCATCTTCAATTGCTGCAACAAATTTTGTTAGAAATGGGTAATATTTGCATGAAAACGAGATTATAACCCTAATATTTAACTTTAAACTGTGTAAAAAGTCATAAAAGGGGTTTTTACCTCTCATTTACCATTTCATTTGCATTTTGCTTGTTGGAGCTCTGGAGGTGCCTCTTCTTCCTTGATTTTCACCAGCTGATTCCGGGAGATCCTGTGGACGATTTTCGGCGCCGTTTGGACCAGGTAGGAGCTAAACCTTAGCCCTTCACTTTCATGGTTTCCTTTTTCAGTTTCATGCATGTTTTTCAGGGTTTCTGAGCCCCAGGGGTTTCATCAGGGCACCCTGGCATCAGCGCAGGTTCCCCTTTCGAAACTTGCGCTGTATTTCAGGCAGCCTTATGGCAGACTGACTCTCAGCACAAGGGGAAGACTCTCTGCCTGCTCTGGGCCTAGAAAAGCTGATCCTGCATGAGTTTTTTTATGATTTTTCGCTAGATTTTCATCAAAATCAGGAACTTACTCCTTCTCTTGTTTGATTGTAGGGAACTTTGGACAAAATGTCCCTTACATGGTGAGAACGAGAACATGAAGCAGAAGACATGGTTGCACTCCACGACCCGGTCACGCTGAACGCGCTTCGGAACTGTGGCCTACTGAAGTTCTTCCGTATCTCTAGCATGAGAGCACAGATTTCTTTACTGCAGTATATGCTTGATGCTTGGGATCCTGTTAACCAAGTATTCCAGATTAGGGGGAAGACCATCCCCTTGACCATAGAGGACATGTACTTCTTGACTGGGTTGTCAAGGCGGGGTGCCCCCATTTCTTTGTCAGGTACGGTCCGAGGGACTAATTCCACCAGAGATTACATTCGTCAGTATTGCCGGGAAGGTTCACAGCCGAGCAAAGACGGCAAGATCAATACCCGTGACATCACTGACAGGTCTCTTAGGTCCATTCTGTTTACTATTGGTAGGATGGCCGGTAGCGCAGCTTTACATGTTGCCAACAGATCTTACATGCAGCACGCTTTGGAGTGTCTCCAACCGAAAGTGTTTAACTGGTGTGATGCAGTACTTGTTCAGATGAAAAGTCAATTGACCAAGGTAAAGGACGGGGGGCTGAAGAACTTTGGATTTGGTTCTATTCTGACTGCCTTTGTCTTGGAGAAAATCCCATTGATGCAACCTCAGTACATCATGCTTGATTTGCCTTCTCCGACCGAGCCACGCATGCAGAGGTGGGTTGACCATATGTCCCGGCATGCTGGTCAACCTCATATTACTTTCACTGAGTCCTTCTTTAGGTGGTTCGAGCGTCAGGAGATGGCATTTTCTGAGTATCCATATGTGGGTATGGACTACCGAGGTGATCCGGACTTGGTGCTTCCGGATGGCGAGCAATGGGGCGCTATTGGTAAAATCTCTGACCATATCACTGTTTATTGTTTTTATTCATGATGTTACTGTTCAAAACTGATCAAACTCTTGGGTGCATGCAGATGTTGGTCCTGTTCATCCAGTAGTTCGTCCACGATCGCCAGTTGCTGCCCCAGCAGCAGAGCCTGCTAGGAGAGTTGTTATTCGCGACCTTGGTGATACTGAGATACTTGCAGCTGTGCAGGAGCAGGTTGAGAGCCTTACTCGTGGTCTTCCGGATGTACAGATTGACGAGTTACCTTTACAGTTGCAGCGGCACACTATTGGCGTGCCTAGACGATGGACTCGTCTCTTGCGCATGATCGCACAGACCGTGACGTACTTTCATGAGCACCACTAGGCTAGGGTGCCCCCTAGCATCTTTTTGAGTTCTAGGTCATATGACCAATTTTGTTTTGATTACAGCACATTATGTACAAACTATAAACAGCTTTATATATTTTGATTTTCGGAGTTTATTTCAGTTTATTTGTGATCCACTTGCATAGCACCGATGTATCTCTTTTTATATATGTTGTAAATGTCTATCTAATACATAGTTTGCTAATGAATCTGTTAATGTGTTCAAGTTTCTGGAAACATGTTGGTATTGAATTAAATCAAACTCTCTTTCCAAAATCTTAACCCTTAGAAACATACGATAAATAGCTGGATTGCGGACTGAATATATACCAGTGAGTTGTAGTATCACAAGTTGTGAGTCTAGCCTAACAATTAGTTGGCGTATACCATGAGCGATGGTATCAGAGAGGAGTTCAATCAACGCGCTATACTCAGCGATATTGTTCGTTGACCGCCCAATACACACACCTCTGAAACTCACTAACTCGCCGCTTGGATCAAAAATGGCCCAGGCTGCGGAGGACAAATTCCGCGTACTACGACTCGCTCCGTCAGCATATCCCACATATGTCTCAGAATAATTCGACATCTGCAACAAATGAGAAGGGCGGATTACTTAACCGAAACAAACATTTTAGCGAAAACAAAATACAACAAAAGCACTCAGGTTACTATTTAGGCATAGTAACGCTTGAGGTACAACCCGTTACGGGGGTGCGCCAGTGGTATTCCGTCATAATCCATTAACTCGTAGGCTCCTTTTGCTAACACCCTTTTAACAATATAGGGACCCATCCATAAGGACTGAAATTTTCCTGCTCCTAATTTGTCGGATTCTTGGTCGTAAAGCAAAACCAAGTCACCCTCAGAGAAGATGCGAGGTTTGACATTCTTGTCGAACTGTGCTTTGACTTGTTTCTTATGGGCTTCGTTCGCCAAAGCGGCATCACGATGGTTTTCATCCAATTGGATTAACTCCAAGAAACGAGCCTCTTCTTCTGAGGTTCCGGGGAGGAGGTCAATTGCGAGTTTAAGAGACGAAATTTCGCACTGGATCGGTAATACTGCCTCTAGGCCATACACCAATTGGAATGGTGTGAACCCAGTGGCGTTTTTTTACCGAGGTTCGGTAAGCCCATAATGCTGAGTACAGGATTAGATGCCATCTTCTCTTGTGAACCCCGATCATCCTTTGCAACATACGCTTTAGGACCTTGTTGATTGCCTCAACTTGTCCGTTGGCTTGTGGATAATATGGGGTAGAGCTGTTGTGAGATAGCCCTAGTTTGGCAGCTAATTCAACCATCATGTGATTGCGAAAATGCGATCCATGATCTGTCACTATAGCTTGCGGAACGCCGAACCTGGCGACTACATGATTGAAAAAGAAAAGGGCAGCTGTTTCACCAGTGTTATCCAATGTAGGCATCGCCTCGGCCCATTTGGTAAAATAGTCAACAGCGACTATAATATACCCATGCCCCCCGGTCGAGGTGGGGTTACATTGCATGAAATCGATGCCCCACTTGGCAAAAGGCCCAACAGCAACTATAGGCTGCAAGGGTGCGGGTGGTCTCCTGGTTTTGCTATCAAAGATCTGACATGCATGGCAACTTCTGACAGCTATTATGCAATCTTTAAACATAGTTGGCCAGAAGTATCCTGCTCGTAAGATTCTTTGTGCTATTGCATATCCAGATTGATGCCCCCCGCACGCGCCTGAATGACAATCATTCAGGGCTTTTTCGGCCTCCTCATGGGTAAGGCACCTCCTCAGAACCGTATCGACACCACGACGGTAAAGTGTATCACCGATGATCATGTAGTCTTTAGATTGGTATCGTATACGCTTTCGTTCCGAGTGTGAGGTATTAGGCCTAAATTTTTGGGTTTGGAGATAAACAATGATGTCTCCATACCACTCATCGCTTACTAATATCAGAAACAAATGTTCATCCACGATTGACTCTTCTGATGTTTCATCGTTGGACGACGATGGGAGATCGCATAATAATTCCGCGAAAACTAGAGCTTTCTTCGATTTGGATTTTACCAAATCCAAATCAAACTCTTGAAGGATGGCTATCCATTTTGAATATTTGCCCCCAAGCAACTGTCGCGACAGTATATACGTCATGGGGTTACAATCGGACAGAATGGTAGTTTTCCTAAAGAGGACATAATGTCGAAACCTTTGAATCGCTTGAACAGCAGCAAGCGCTAGTTTTTCAACATAGGAATATTTACTTTCTGTGTCATTTAAGTTTTTACTTAAATAATAAATAGGATGTTCAATTCCATCGACTTCTTGCACTAAGACCATCGCAATGGTCGTATCTGCTGCAGCTAGATACAGGTTAAAATCTCTTTGATAGTCCGGGGCGTACATTAATGATGCTCTTACTAGAGAATCTTTCAGAGCGTCAAAGGAAGCTTGCGCAACCTGGTCCCAGACAAAAGGCACATCCTTTTTCAAAAGACGAGTATAACCTTTGGCAAGTTCTGCGTAATTTGGAATGAACCTCCTCAGAAAGTTTGCTTTCCCTTGGAGTTTCTGAATCTGAAGCAAATTTGAAGGTGGAGGCAAATTAATGATTGCCTGAACCTTACAGGGGTCGAGACGAATCCCATCCTTAGAAACAACAAAGCCAAGTAAACGACCAGAACCGACGCAAAACACACACTTGTGCGGATTGAGTCTTATCTTGTAATGTCGGCAACGTAGAAATATTGCTCTCAAATGCCGCGGATGATCAGTCCGCTTCCGCGAATGAGCCGGAAGATCGTCGAGGTAAGGTTGAACGATGTTCTTGATGTCATGGAAGGCATAATTCATTGCCCTCTGAAACGTCGCCCCTGCGTTCTTTAAACCAAAGGGTAATTTTCGATAAGCGAATGTGCCCCACGGACAAATAAATGCAGTCTTAGACTGGTCCTGTGGGCGGATATTTATTTGATTATACCCGGAAAATCCATCCATAAAGGAAAAGATTTCACATCCGGCGCATTCATCAATTATCTGGTCGATGAAGGGTGTAGGGTAGTTGTCCTTTGGACAAGCTTGGTTTACATCCCTATAGTCGACGCACACTCTTATCGTCCCTTGTTTTTTCATAACAGGGACAATATTCGATACCCAATCGGTTAGAGGAACCGGGTAGATGAATCCAGCATGGAGAAGTTTTTCAACTTCTGCCTTAATGGCAGCGGCTTTCTTGGGATGAACCTGGCGAAGCCGTTGTCTTACTGGTTTGACATCAGGATACATTTTAATCTCATGTTCAACTATGCTCGAGTCAATGCCTGGCATTTCATCATATGACCATGCAAAGACATCTCTAAATTCGCGAAAGAGAGCGCTATATATTTCCAGTTCTGAAGGGGAACAACTTTTGCCGACATGAATATTCTCTACAACATCAGATTTTGTTGAGATGTTTACGGCTACGGTCTCTTCAATATTGGATAGGTTTCTCTCTGAATCCACCGTATTTACAGTATTTGTCAGGAATTCAAACACTGAAGGGTGATATAGGTCGTGATGAGTTTCTTCTTCACATTCTGGAAGAAGGGAACGATGGTGGTGATCGTTCCATGGTGCCCCCTCAATCATTAATGATTGTAAGATCCCTTCGTCAGTCCCATGAACTTTTGACCATGGGTCTAATGGGGTACCATATTCTTCGGACCTATCTACCCAAACGCTTGACGAGCGTTGATTTGGGCTCGCCTTCCATGCCTGAAAAATTGATTGCTACAATATTTCAATAGGGCTAGGTGGCAAAACCACTTGATAATCCATGACGACTTTGTCTTCTGCGACCTTTGACGAAGATACCATGTTGCATGTTGCTACAAACGGGATATTCCCTTCATGGAAAGGAGGTGGCAACGTGAAAGTTCCCATCATTGTGGGATCTTTTAGCAAGCCTACTCCGATATCTTGTATTGAGTGGTCGCTCCCATGGATCAGGGGAATGCTTCCAGTAACTTGTGAACCATTAGGGAGGAAATTCTGTTGGTCGACGATCGTAATCCCTCCTTCAAACGGGAATGCGATCTTCCTAAAATATGTCGACACTACAGCTGCCATGGCATATATCCATGGTCTTCCCAGTAGGATGTTATAGTCAAGATTGCCATCAATGACCTCAACATCAATTTCCACTGTTTTTCCTCCTAGTTCCACCTTAAAGTTATTTAGGATTCCGTACGGAGTGTACGACCTACCGTCAAATGCTTTCAATGTCGTCGAAGATCGCGACAAGGTTGGAGATCCAAGAGTTTTCCAGCAACTCATCGACATGATACATGTCGACGCTCCCTCATCAATAATCGTTCTATGAACAGTTTTGTTGAGTGCTTTCACTTGAATAAGGAAAGCTAATTGCGCTGGTAACTGAGGATCATATCCTTTGTGATCAAAGGATACAAGATTGGAATCTTTAGGATCCACTCCACCAATTGCTGATAACAATGCCTGCCTTTGGGATGGACAATTTTGTAGTACCTCAAGAGTCGACATAGCAGATGGCGATTGGGCCAAATCCTCCACTATATTATAGTGTTGCGCCGCTCTGGCGCGAGGGTTAAATGTCGACTTGTGTACTACTCCCTTAGGTGGCTTTATTGTTAATTCATGCGTGAGGGGGGGTACAACTTCTGCCGAAGTTGTTGTCGAACTACTGGGTTGATCTTTCCCTTTGTCGTTCGACACCGGCGGATTCCCATAATCTTTATTCCTTGTCGAGATCAAAGCATCATTTTGCTTAGAAACCGACAACATAAGCACTTGAGACGGGGAAGCATTTCCACTATCAACCATATTCTGACCTGGGGCGGGAAATGGATCAGTTAACACAGCTGAAGTTTGGGAACTTTTAAAGAACCTCTTTAACTCAGCTTTGAACGGACAGTTCTTTGTCAAATGATTTTCATCGCATATTTGACATGGATAAAATTGTTTCCCTTGCCCAGGAGGGTTTGAAGAAGTTTTTTGAGGGGATGACCCACCTTGTTTCTTCTTCTTCCCTTTGTTTTGTTTCTTCTTGCTTCCTGGTTGATTGGAGTTTTTGTCTTTATCCGTAGATACAGCGTTTACCTCCGAAGCAAGAATCTCTTGATTTGCTTTTTGATTCGAAGTCTTACGGGCTTTCTTATTCGAATCCCTTGTCGACTTAGCGTTTGCAGTTCCAATCACGCCATCACCGGCATGAGAGTCACTATTCGATCCGGGAGGAGGAGGGATTGAAAATTCTGGTCTGGGGGCGTCAGGTATCTTATCATAGAGCGTGCCCGACTGAGTATATACTAAGTCTAAATATTGAGCACGAGCAATAACTTGCTCCTCTGTTACGACGCCTCCCTTGGCCACATCTTCTGTTATAGCAGGCAGAAGCGACTTTATAAACCACTCAGCTAATAGCTGATCTGGAACATAGGTTTTTACCATTCTGCGCCGACGACGCCACTCATGTATATGATCTGATATATGTGTGGCCGTTGTCTGCTTAAAATTGGTCAAGATCTCTGTTCCAGTTTCGTACCTTATAGGTAACTGAAAGTGTGTTAAGAAAGTCGTGGCTAGGGAACTAAAATTGTCGAACGAGGCTCTAGGTAATTCAATATACCATTTAGCCGCCGGACCAGTCAATGTCCTCTGGAAAAGGCGAAGCCTTATCGAATCATCATTCAAGGTATTCGACGAACACCACAGATGGAATGTCATCACATGATTCGACGGGTCTTCGCCCGGATTTCCATTGAATTTAGGAATGTCCGAAGGAAGTTTGTGAGGGATCGCTAGCCACCAATGGGCATAGGCGATTGGATCGTTCGTCAATCGATGTAAGTCTGGTAATTCTAAGGTCGCCACGAATGGCAACTGCTGATTCAGGTTTGGCGAGGCGTACCCAGGATACGATGGAATCGCCTGAGCAGTAGGCCTTTGCACACCAGCATAATGCAACTGATGTTGATATGACTGATATGGTTGGTGGGCTTGGCCACTGTAAAGTGGTTGATTTAACCCGTTCTGAATATAGGGTTGCCCACTATTCGCAAAGATCTGTTGCTCAGATCCCTGGTACACCTGTTGAAACTGAGGTTGTTGGTATTGCACCATCCATGGTTGTGAAGCCATGTTTTGCTGTGCGACACTAACCGACGGACCAAGATGCGGGGTTATGGTTCCCGTTTGTATCTGTGTCGTCCCGGCAGTCGGCGATTGTGGTTGTGTTGCAGGGTCAATAGGCTGTTGCATTACAACTTGGGGTTGACATACAACAGGCATCGATTGAACTTGCGACACGGTTACAATTGCTGGCGTCGTCGGGATACTAGACATAGGTACACATTGTTGCATGGAATATACAACTCTTGGTTGTTGGGATAACATAGGTACCCAACCACTCGTCGTTACTTCAGTCAAACCTGAATGTGGTTGAAAACTGCCGTATGGGTATCCCCCCGGAAGAGGAAGTGAAAGGGCATATTGCCCCCCATACGGTAACAATCCGGAGCTCAAGGGTGTAGATTGCCTTTGAGGACTGGATGGTCTAAACTGATTCCCAAAGGGATCAATTTGTCTAGTTTCAACATAAGAATTACCGGGTATTAAATCGGAAGAACAAACTGGAACAGACCAAGTTGTCATAATAGTCCCTGGGTGGACTCCTTCTAGTTGATGAGAACTAGTTGGGACAGTTGGTATGCCGGCAAACATCGTTGGGTTGGCAGCAGGAGCTTCTGCTGTCGCTGTGTCGTTTGGCACAGTTCTAGATGTCGACGGTTGTTCAGACATTTTAAGTCTATCCAATAAACTGCCTATCGATTCTACAGGAACTTCCTGTGGCGATGGACAAACTTCTGATGCAGAAGGAAAAAGAGTGGTGCCTACTCCAAAATGAGTTGGAGTATTTGCTTGCTGGTCCTCTACGATTTCCTCTATTGCAATCAGACCAGGAGGAAGAGGAAGACCGTCAGGTCCGTAAAAGATTTCTGGTGCCGAAGAAGGGGTTGCTTCGACAGCGACAGTTGTTTGAACAACAAGACTCTGTGGACCGGTTTCAGATGGAACTGGTTCAGTTATGCAAGTACTTGTCTTCAGACTAGGATCAGTACAACTATCCTTCTGTTGCTGTTGAACTTCTTCAATAGAGGCAGGGATTCCAGAAATATTGGGAGTGACCAGAATCTCAGATGTTGTTGGAACTTCCGTTCTAACTTTAACAGGAGATTTTGACCTGGTCCAGTGAGTTCGCTTCGTCCGTACTACTCTCGGTTCCGGAGACAAAGGCGGTTGACTCGCAAGTCTCCCCGAACGACGGAGTTTTAATTGACTTTCCTCCACAGTTGCGGATTACTTGATCAACTAAAATACAAAAAGGGGAATTATGTTTCCGTATTGAATGAATTTTATTAGACGCTTTTAGACACAACTTTGCTTTTTCATGTTTTAAGAGTCGAGAAAAAGCTAAAGATGACTCTAGTCGCCTTCGATGTATTAACGAGCCCGAAGTGACAAATGCTCGGTTGGACCTTTTCAGTTATAGAGTTTGAAAAGGGCCAAAAGAAACTGCTCTGGAGATCTAGGCAGAGGGTGTGCCAAACCTTTCGCGAAACCACAGAATACGTTTTACGGTACGGGTGGTCGATCTTCGTGAATGCTGTGTTCACTGCATCGCGATCAGTAGGGCGGTCGACACGGCTTCCTAAGGATAAAGGATAATTGCCTATAGGGGTCTCCCAATATACGTGACGGTACGCGGGAGCTCAAGTCCGTATTAGTGCTATCGTCCCTCAGGAGGAATCACCCACCTTCGTAGAGATCGACAGTCACTACGTTTAACGACGCCGGAACACGTCTCTACCTAGACCTCTATTGTGAGCGTTATGTTACAATGCGTTTTTAGATTCATTCAATATATTTTAAGTTGATCTTGTTTAGCAGTTTGTCTTTCAGGATCACCACGAGATGTATTGGTACAAATTCCTAAATGCAGCTAAAATGATAAGCAAGCTTTACAATCTTTTTAGCTTTGAAAATCCTAACTACTGAGGGGAGAGAAAAGACACTATCTTTCCACACAGAGCACAAAGCACAAACTAATGCACTTTCTCCTAGATCAATCACGCAAACTTATCAAAATGCAAATGCAAGATGCATGTATTTCTTTTCTTTTCCCTTAATGTTGATGTAGACAAAAGGAAACTGTTGTATAATTTTCGAATTCAATTTGAAGCGTAAACAAACAAGTTTTGTCTAAAATGAAAAGACGCCTTACAGGTACTTGTTTCAACACTAAAAATGTATGAATTCAAACCATAAAATGAAAAGCAAACAAACTCAAACAGCCATGAACAGTAATAAAACTAGCTCTTAAGATCACAAAGACACTTTTACAGTTCAGGATCTAAGAGGCCACAGCTATACTGGTTCGCTTTTCACAATGGGAAACTGTAACTAAAACAAGAAATACTGAAAGAACATTCACAGTTTCATCACACAACTGAGGCGGAATAATGTCAAGGAGAATGGTTTACAGCAAGTACAATGACCAGCAAGCAATCAGCAAAAAATCAGTGAAAACAGGGCTCAGACACAAAGGGAAACCTCAGCAAGACACTGGCTAACTGGACCAGCGCAGGCTCTGGTCTGTCAGTTTGATTCTCAGCGCAGTTCCCGAAGGGAGTACCTGCGCTGAAATGCAGACTGCCTGTGGACAGCCTGCACTGAGACACGAGAGTTGCGTTTACAAGGAATTCCGGGTCATAAAAAGCTCAAAAATGCACTGTTTTTGCTGAAATAAAAAGCTATAGGTCAAGTACAGGCTAAGGGATGATCAAGAGGATGAAAAGCTATCACAAAGAGTAAAGAGTCTTTTGTAGATAAGCTCTTCAAATCTTGAATTTGCTCAGCAAATGAGCAAGAGTAGCAGTCCCTCTACTTCGCTTTTGATATAGTCAAAAGCTTTTCGATTTGGTACTCTTTTCTTCAAGAAATGAATAGTAAAATACTACAAACACCAACAAGATACTAGGCTCCCCAGCGGAGTCGCCAGTTTGTTGTGGGGAAAAGTATCCGACTCGGATGACTCTATCCCTACTCTAAAGGTGACAGTCTTTAGCAACAACTGAAAGTAAAGCTTTGATATTTTCCTTTATGAAAGTACAGAGAGAAGGAAGAAAAGATTAACCAACCTGGTGTCTTTCGCTTAGTCGATCCTTATCCTCTCTCTTTGTCTCTTGTTCCCAGCTCCTTGCTCTCTTGGCCGGTCCAGCTACACACAGATCCTGCACAAAACAAGAGAGGAAACTACAAGATACATGTACTCATAACTGATGCATGGATTAGAGTGAATCAAATATACAAGTAAATACAATACATCAATGCAATACAAGTATATAGGAGAACATGCAAAACTTTATTGATAGAAGTAACAGGGTTCTGAGAAGGTTACAACCATTGATGGCTCCAATCCAGCAGCACCTCCCCAGCAGCAAGAACTCTCCTCTTCACCTCTAGTAAAACAATCACCCAATAGCTCTAACTGTAAACCAACAGCACCTCCTTGCTTTACACCAAATTCCAGCCCCCTTAGACCTCATAGAAGAGCTCTATATATAGGAGAGAAGAAGAGAGGATGAGTCAGCTTGAGGCTGGCATAGAGCTGACTAGTTTCCTCTCCCTCTTCAGTTAATCTTCAGTTCTTGAGTCCACTTGGAGATCCTTGCTTACACATGGTGATCAAGTACCTCTTACTCATCACAGGGCGAATCTCATGAACCAAGTGTCAGTTTGGAAGCTTCCTGGGCAGTTGACACCTTGCAGAATGACTGTGCCACTTGGCCAATCTCGCCCAGCGCAGGTAGCCTTCATTAGATTTGACTTCCAGCGCAGGTACAAGGAGGAGCAGTTGCATTCCAGCGCAGATGCTCAGTGGAGCAGCTGACATGATCCAAAATTAGCCTGTTTTGAAGTGTTTTCAGGTGGAGAACTGATTGGAAGTGCTATTGTTTGATGACCTTGTTCTTTTAGGGGTAAGAACAACATGTTTAGGGACTGAGGATCCCTGTAATTATTGACATTTCATGCTCCATGTCGCGAGGCACAAAAATGTCTATAACAATTTAAGACAAAATTTATGGCTTATATCCTTGAAAAGTTGTCTCCAATCTGGCATTAATGAACCAATTCTGGGGGGAAAGGTCGGATTTGAATTCAAACTACCCTGTAAATTACAAGTGGTTGTCGAACAAGAAACACTTGACATTTTTAGTATTCAGCTATTGAGCTCTCAGACGCCTATGGACCCAGATTTTTTTCGCAACTCTCAAACAAACCCCTACATTTGCGAAATTTCCTGAGACATCATGAGTACTGATAGAGAGTGTTATGTCATCACCCCCAGAAGTTATCAATACACAGCAAGTGATAGAAGAGTCAACTCAAGAGATGGAGAAACAGGCTGAAGAAGCTACCACATAAGTAGCCGAAGTACTGGCAGCGGTCCCTAAATCTCCGAGAACACCAAGACCGAAGCCAACCCCAACCAAGGAGACCATGACAGTTAATAAGGGCAAGCAACCAGTCGTCCCAATGCGCGTGTCACCGACACGAACCCCAACCAAGCCCACTACCCAGGAGAAAGGCAGGGCTATAAACCTCGAGCCAGAAGAGGAGGATATCAAAGACATCCCCATGGACAATGAAGATGTGAGAGTGGAAATAGAAGAGGTTGAAGCCTAGGGTGCGGACCTTATTACGCAGTTGTCAGAGTATGTCCCTCTGCGTAAGCCTAAGTCCAAGGTCCCCAAGGACATTGATGAAGGTAAGACTCCCTTGCAAACCCCATTGCTACCAGATGAGATCACTTTTGACGGTCCACGTTTGGCACGGGTGCCGATTTTGAATCTTGAAGACTCGGACTTGGCAGACCATGAGAATTTCCCACACCTGGCGACCGAACAATTGATGTGCCACATCATAGACACATAAACGGGGATGATTGCACTGGAGCCGCGGAAGTGGCTTAGAGGAGTAGAGAAGGCAGGATTACTCAACCTGCTCTGGGTGTTGCACTATAACCACACCCCTGTGACAGTTTTAGTCATGAAGAAGCTGATTTGGTTGGTGCATGATGGGTGTCTATGGCTGGAGGAGTTGATACCCACCACCAATATGTTGATTCACTGCATCACACACCTTTCGTATACAGGCAAAAATCCAGCGATGATTTTTTGTGACAAGGGTGGCGAGCTCGCACTCTCATAATCAATGAAAGGGAAGTTTAAATTGGTGAAGAAGTCATGCGGGCATGTAATCTCCAGCATCTGCGACCCCGCTGTGAAGGTGGAAACACAGATCCTTGCAGGAAAGGTGTTGCAGAAGTGCCACGCCGACGAGGTGTCATCGCACTCACATAGTAGTGCGTGGAAGGATTCCATTTTACCTAATCAGACTACCTTCACAACGACTTCCTGGCCAACTACCACGAAGCGTAGGAGCAAAGCAAGACGTTCCACTACATGTGGCTCTTGCTCTCAATTGTTATTGTAGCACGGGAGCTATCGGAAGAAAGCCAATTCCCCTCGGTGATGCCAAACCTCCCTGAAGCAGCGAAGTACACTTCGCTGTGGGAAACCAAGGACGTGGAGCGCGTTTGCAAAAATAAAATCTTTTGGATCCTAATGGAAATCAATATCAGGATAGCTATCAATCATAAGCCATGATTGTCATCAATGGTATATGCTAACTTGCAGATCTATGCCGAATTCAAAGCTGATTTCCATTGGATCTCAATCAGGGTGCAAAAGGACCCTGTGCAGAAGTGGTACAATCTATCATACCTAGCCACAGATGATGCCATCGATGTGGTGTTGGATAAATGGCCGATGGAGTGGTGCATATCCATGAACTTGGTGGTGGGTGGAAGCAAGTCTGCCACACAAAAGAAGAAAGACGAGGCCAAGCTGAAGATGGCGCAGCTAGATGAGAAGAGGAAGAAGGAGGCCACTGAGAAGGCCAAGGTAGAGCAGACAAGAAAGGAGGCAAGAAAAAAGATAGGAGGCACAAAGCGGGGCTCTAACAAAGGCGCGTGGTCACCTTCACCTAGAACTGAAGAAGAGGACATAGGCAGCACGACGCAAACCCTCAAGAGACGTCCAACCGTATCAAGCACCTGAGAGAGCAGGAAAAGGTAGGGTCCAGAAAGAAGTCCAAGGTGATCAAGACCTCGCTGGACCCCATCACACTAATGGAGGGAGACTTATATGACATCAGTGACAAAGTCAGAGAAATCACCGTGGAGGCCCTGCAGCAATTTGAAAAGTAGCAACATATCATCCTAGGGGCCATCCAGACTGGGCTACAGGAGTTGCAGGCCCACGCATCGCAAGTTCATACACCGTCTACCAGCTTGGCTATCGGCACATCAAAGGCTTTTGATATGTTGCGTACGAAGGCTTCCAATGTGCTAGTGCTGCTGGATGAAGCATTGACAACAAAAAATGATGCTGACAAGCCCACAGTCAGTGCCTTGATGGCAGTAGGATTGAACCTGGCAACGCTCCTGTGCGAAGCACTCCACTCTTTGCACGATGGAGTAATTGCATAGCTAAGGGCCCACGAGCACCATGCCCTCCAAGTGATCAACGAGCAAAGAATAAACAATGAGCAGATGGCCCTGAAAAGGATTGTTTCCATCGCTGCGGAGGCCAAGGCAACAATTCAGAGACAGAATATCATACAAATGGTGGAGGAGGCCTTCAGAATGGTCCTAGAATTGGCCATTCTAAAGGAGGAGCCATTCCAGGTCCACATTCGTAGATTGTACACCACAGGGGTGCGCAACACTTGGACGAAGATGGCATGGGTTTAGTTGGAGTTGAACTTGCATATTATAGAGCTCCAGTTGAGGGCTCAACCTTCGACACCACCAGAGGTAAAGGAACAGTGGGTGGTTGTTGTCACAGAAGCAGTCGCGGCAGTGGAAAGTGCAGTAGTAGACTGCACACAATTGTTTGAATAGTCATTTGAGTTATTGACCGGCTTGTAGGAGGAACCAAACATCCAGAGGCTTGAGACAGAAGCACGCGAACTCCAACAATTCTATGATGAATTTAAGGGCACAGCGCGAACCATCGCGCTGACACAGAGGCTAGCCAAACTGTCGGAAGCAAAGTAGCTGAAGGAACAGGTGGACGCAACGATGCACAAGGAAGAAATGTTGAAGGTGAGACTCAAGCCCTGGCTGGAGGAAGCTTATGCGGTTATAGGAAACATTGAAGGAAAGTTTGTGACTCTGCAAGTGAGGCAGCAATAGCTTCGGGTCGACAGTGCAGAGGAAATAACTAAGAAGACAGTCGAAGAAGCGAAGCAAGCAGCAACTTAGTGCACAACCGAAGTTTCGGTCATCAGGGTCGAGTTGGACGAGATTCACACAAAGATCTCTATGCCTACCAAGTGACTTGAGGGTGAGTCACAATGTTTGTGTTGGTGGCCTGTTGGGAGCGGGATCCCCCAAGGGCAGTTTTGGGGCTAAAAGCCCATGTTTTTGTAATATTATTGTAAAGACTCCGCATTTTTTGGTTGCAGAGTGCGAAGGTATTATGTGTCATAAAGGGTAGTCTGCCTTTATTTTTGTAAAGTAAGGTCGGTTGTAAGAGATCTACCCATGGTCTACGGACCATGGGATTGTATAAAAAGAGCTAAGCTCTAAGTAGTTAATAGTATGGGACGAGGAAGAGAGTCATAGCTTTAGAGCAAGAAGTCTAAGTCTTGGGTTGTAATGTAGGAAGAGTTTCTGCAACTGAGTGCGCAAAGGCCTAGGGTAGGAGTCCGCAGCTGAGTGCACGAACCCCTGCAGCTGTGTGCGTAGGGTGAATATAGTCTGTAAAACTTGGAAGATATTAATAAAAGGAGTTATTCTGGAATTTCTGTGTATTTTTTCTATTAATGGGTTTGGATATGTTGTGTATGAATTTCCGTTATTATGCTTATATGATGCACAACTGAATGTAATTACATTGAATAATTGAACACAATCACGAATATCTTCTTATGCAGTGATAAATTTAAGTATTTGACAATAAAAGCAAATCAATTAGGATAATTGAGGAATATGCATGGCACATTGCTATAGCAGCATGAAAGTACCTGAGCTATAGGTTAGAGTTGCGCAAAGGTCGGGATAGAAGAGATCAAACGACATCACAACCATCTGAAGGGTGTAGAAACTTGGTTCCAAAATCCCCCCATACTACTTCGAGTGAGACTTAGGTCCATGTTCCGCGGGATGATGCTGAAAGGGCCAGTAGTGTAGGGATTTGTTTGGCTAATTAACATTGAACCTAGGTGTTACAAACATTTTTTTGCCTTACAGCTTTGAGCATGAAATGTCCATAATCCAAGGGATCCAAAGTCCCTAAAAGAGTTGTTCATGCCCCTAAAGGAACAAGGTCAACCAATGACAGCTTCTCCCAGAAGTTCTCCACCAAAAACTACTCAGAACCAGTCAAATCAAGATCAATTCAGATGCTCTACTAGCTGCCTGCGTTGCAAAGCACCCCAGTACACTAGCTAGGTGTGTTGCAACGCACCTAAATTCACTACCAGGGTGCGTTGAGCGAGAAATGCCAAATGGCAGTGTCATTCCGCGAGGTGTACAGACAATGGAAGCTTCCAGAATCTTCCTCAATGACACTTGCCTCACTGAGTTCGACCAAGGATGAGTAAGAGGCTCTCAGCCTCCAAGTGGAAGCAAGAACTGACAGAGAGAAGCCATAAGTCAAAACATAAGCTGACTCATCCTCTTTGCTTACATCTATATATGGATCCCTCATCCCAGAGATCCAGAGGCTGGAATTTTGTACTTTGCAGAGAATTGTTGTTGGTTTGAGATTGAGATTAGTGCATTGGGTGATTTATGCTTTGTTGGAGGTGAGGAAGGGATTCCTTTGCTGGGAGGTAGATGTTGGATCGGGACTCACTTGGTTGTATCTCCTCTTGGACTTTCTTATCATACCAATAAAACTATTTGAGTTTCTCCTACATGCTGTGTATCAATGATGCTTTGTTATATTTGCATGTTTAGCTTAAATCTGATCCTAAGCTAGTTATGAATGTAAATCTATGTCTTTTGTGTAGTTTTCCTGTTCTGTGATCTTGCAGGAACTTAGTGAAGCTGGGCCAGTAAGGGAGCAGGCAGTGGGAAGCGAACAAAGAGAAGAACGATTGGATCAACAAACTAGTGAAAGACACAGGTTAGTTGCATCCTTCCTCTTCATTTACATTTCATAAAGAAGAATACGAAAATAGTTTTCCTTGTTTGTTGCTAAGGCACTATCACACCTTAGAGTGGGATAGGGGCGTTCTGAATAGATACTTTTCCCAACAACAAAATGGTGACTTCGCTGGGGAGCGTATCTAGTTAGTTTATTTGTGTTTCCATTGTTGTTCTTCTCATAAACTTAGGAGTGGTGAATCGAACTGCATTTTCCATTTACAAATGTAAAGTAGAGATCTGCTACTCTAGTCCATTCACTGGGCCTGTTTATGATCTGAACAGCTGATCCACAAATGCTCTAATTTCCCTTTGTGATAGCTCTTAGTCCTCCTTTAAATCATCCCTCTAATTGTACCTTATTGATAGCTTTTATCCGGCCAAAAACCATAGATTAAACTGCAAACCGTGACCCAGAACCCAGAGAAAATTCTCGTTTCTGCTTCAGCGCGGGCTCTGTGAAGAGGTTCTGCATTTCAACGCAGGTCCCGAGAGGGCTACCTGCACTGCAATTCAGTTTCTCTGTGCAACAGGTGCGCTAATCAACCTTTGCCCTGTGCAGCTGTGGTTCACTGCTTCATTTTGTTCAGTTTTGTCTCTGATTTTTACAGCCTGTTATCAGTGTGTGTACCTATCTGAAAACCCCTTTTCTTTGCCTTAATTCCGCCTCAGTTGTATAAAAGAAACTGTACTTGTTTTTGTGTATTTGTTACATCATTTGCAGTTTCCCATTACAAAAGTAAACTAGTCATACTGTCGCCCTTAGATCTAGACCTGTCGTAAGTGTCGTTTTGATCTTAGGAGTAAGTTTGTTTGTTGTTGACAGTTGATTACGCTTTTACTTTTGTCTTTTGGTTTGAATTTATGAATTTCTAGTGTCGAAACAAGTGTTTATTTCAAAATCATAAAGTGTCGTAATCGTCTCTACTTTGTTGATTTCGAAAAGAAGCTTGTTTGTGTTTTTCACTTGAAATCGAATTCAAATTTGTACAACAACTTTCTTTTTAGGCATCAATATTAAGAAAGTGAAAACAAATACATGCATATGTGCATTTGCATTTTGACAGTTTGTATGGCTTGATTTAGGAAAATTTCATTTACAGTGTGCTCTTTGCTCTTTGAGAAAAGATTGTGTCTTTCTTTTCCCCTTGTAGCTAGGATTTTCATTGTTGAAAAGAGATAAAAGCTTTCTTATCATCTTTAGACTGCATTTAGGAATTACATCTACATCTCGTGGTGATCCAAAAAGGCAAACTTCTAAGAAAGATCAACCTAAAATAAATTGAATGAACTTAACAACGCTTTGTAACTTAACGCACAACATAGAGGTCTAGGCTAGAGACGTGTTCCGACGTCGTAAAGCCTGGTAACTGTTGTCCTCACTGTTGGTTGGGTGATTCCTCCACTGTGAGACGATAAGTGCCCGTACGGATTGTGCTCCCACGTACCGTCGAGTATATATTGGGAGACCCCTATAGGCATAAAACCTTTATCCATAGGAAGTCGTGTCGGCCGCCCTACTGATCGCAATGCACTGAACACAGCATTCGAGAAGATTGACTGCCCGTACCTTAAAAAGTATTCTGCAGTTTTGCGATTGGTTTGGCACACCCTCTACCTAGATCTCTAGAGCAGTCCCTTTCGTTCCTTTTCAGACTCCTTAACAGAAAAGGTCCATCTGAGCACTTGTCACTTCAGGCTCATTAAAAATCGAAGGAGACTAGAATCATCTTTTGCTTTTTCTCGACTCTTTAAAATTGAAAAAGCAAGTTGTGTCCAAGCGTTGTTAAAATTTATTTTAAACGGAATATTCATACCCTTTTTCCTGCTTTGATCTTTAGGTTGAGAAAATGGAGCCTACCAACCAAGGAAATCCCCTTGGTGGAAATCCTAGTCCCTTCTCCTCTTGGGGAGATGTTGGTGCGCCCCATATGGCCACATTGTCGCTTCCAGGATTGACAATTGGCTTGTCGGTCTGGCTCTTCTCAACCAATGTCGTTCAGAACACCACTATTCCTGAACAGTCGAATCAGCAGTTAGACGAGTCCAAAATTTCCCACCAACCTTCTACTTCCTCTAATTCTTCCTCTCTTCCTTCCTCTTCGCGTGACGGGACTGGTAAAACTAAAAACCAAGTTCCTAAGGAGAAGAAGGAAAAGAAGAAGAAAGAGAAAAAGAAGAAGGAGCCAAAGGCAAATAAGGGAAAACAAGTGTCGTCTAATGAAAATCCACACACAGCACTGACCAGGCATAAATCGCCATGTGTCATTTGTAGAGGAGACCACTTTCACAGAGATTTTCCTTGCATCCCTCGGATACTAAGGGACTAGTCTCCTCGTTTGCACAATTCGGTGTCGTCAACCTCTGATAGCCATGTTGAAAGCACACCGTCAACTAGCGAAAGTGAAGTCCCAGGACAAAAAGGGAGAGTTATACCTCCCTATAGATTGTGCGAAGGCGACCATGCCCTCCACCGTTGTCCCTTCTTAGACGAGGCTAAAAGAGTCTTGGATGATCGTCTGGTTTCATCGTTACGACTCCCTCCTGGATATAAAAAACTCTTGCCGAGTCCTTCGTTATATGAGAATCCAGCTGTCCCGCTCAAGTGGTCAGCTGAAGCATCTATCATTGAAGATAAACCAACTGAATCCATACCAGACGAAAGTCAAAAGGTCGAGGCGGCAGTTGACCCGGTTTTGCCTTCAGAGGTTTTATCTTCGAATGATACAGTCACTGAAGAGGATAAAGATGACACCATCCAAATTCTCTTCATCAACACAGACTCCGACGAGCACGGGGGAAATCCACCCATTTCTTTATCGCAGGAAGGAAGTTCGTCAGAGCCATACCCGGCCGTCTACTCGGTCCCACCTCCAAGCAACCTAGTTGTGTCCTTCGACTGGAACCAACTAGGCAGACCCCGCTTGCCAGCAAGCATACCATTCCGAATTATCGTTCAAATATACAGAATGGTCATGGCTGGCACCATCATATATGAGAGGGCATCTGTGAGTATCCATTCCTCTATTGCTTGGAAATCGCTTGGTTCGCCATCGCTTTTGCCTGAGATGAGAAATCTGACAGGCTTTGATAAAGGAACCAGTCGACCTTTAGGGATCCTCCCCAATGTGCCCATAACATTGAAAGGGAAGACCGTTCAAATGAGCGTGATGGTCGCTCAAGGACCCTTGGATTATAACCTACTCCTTGGACGAGACTATATTTATTGCATGGGAGCCATCGTCTCCTCACTCTTTAGAGTAATGTGTTTTCCGCACGAAGGAAGAGTGGTCAAGCTCGTGGACCAGCTTTCATTTCCCGGATCACGCATCGCAAATAGTCATATACCATCCCTAAATGGTCTCTTCACGCAAGAAATGTCTCAACCCATGGTCCATTCTCCCGATGAGCGCGAGTAATTCGGAGGGATATGATTGGAACCCAGGGGGCATGCGTCCTGTTCTGCTTCAGCAGGAAAACTTTAGGTATAGGGAGGTTTTCGTGGGAGAATATGACTAGTCCGTACCCCATCCGTGATTGGAAGAGGGGTTGTTCTAGAATAATATTCTTTTGTCAAAGTTATGTGTTTGGTGCTCATTGTCACTCACCTTTGTCTATCTCGGTAGACATCGTCGAAGAAGTGTTTGGTTTGCTGCGCAAATGAGACAATCTTTGGTAACCTGAAAGAGGTAGGCCTTTCCTAGTAGAACAAATGTTTTATCTGCAAATTGAGGGGTAACCTTTAAATCGTACTTTATACCTGGGGGCATGCAAACCTTTTGGAGTGCAAGCAAAGAGCGGTTATTTATCTGTTTTTTGGATTAGTCGTTTCCTAACTTGCATAATGAAAGGATGCAGGGCAAAGCTTTGTAAGGTGCAAGCTCCATAAAAAATGGCATCTTCAATGAGACATTCTTATCATATTACTGGATTTATCGAGCAGTTTTAGCACATAGTTCATGCTCGTTAAAAAATAAACATAAGATCGAGCAGTTTTAGCACATAGTTCATGCTCGTTAAAAAATAAACATAAGATCGAGCAGTTTTAGCACATAGTTCATGCTCGTTAAAAAATAAACATAAGATCGAGCAATTTTAGCACATAGTTCATGCTCGTTAAAAAATAAACATAAGATCGAGCAAGTGTTTCAACCCGCGTTTAAGCTCGTTAAAAAATGAACTATCCTCCGGTAAATAACCACCGTCAATGTAACATTATCAGCCATTAAAGCCTTGGTCGTGTTTGCACCGTCACCTCCACTTTTCCATTGGTCGATCATTCACCTCAATTTGATTGTTTACCCATTTTTAGGAACAACTGCGAAGAGTGATTTCACTAGCCATCCTTGTGACACTGCCGTGATTGGAAAATTCCAACCCTTACCTGGAATCAGTTGTTACCCATCTTATCACTCGTTCCTCAAAAAACAAGTCTTCTTTAAGCTCTTTTCATCTGACTCGTAAAATATGAAAAGATTGCCGAGTTTTGGCCTTCCAGCTCGTTAAAGCGACCGGAAGTGCTATCCCTCCTCTAGATTTTAATCTTTTTGGACCTGAGGGATTATTGCACAAAAAGATCGAGCGCTTGTTTTGTTCGGCTCGTTAAAACTATCGAAAATTCATCCCTTCTGTATTGTTTTATACTTTTTCGGACTTAAGGGATTAGATGACGAAAAAGGACTTCCGGAGTTACCTTTACGTTCCTTTTCAGACTCCCTAAAAAGGAAAAGGACCGAGTTATCTTTGTCGTTAAACTCGTTAAAAACATTAATAGCAACAAACTTGTCCTTAGACGAGAACGAGTTTCACTATCGCTAGGCTCGTTAAAACATAGCGATGGGTTTGCCCGAAGGGAAAATTATAGAACAAGCATATGTTATCTTCCTCAAGCTTGACAAAAATAAAGAGGTACTGGTCAGCAATGACTGGGGAAAAATCGGGAAGAAACTCAAAGAACCTTTATTGGTAGCAAGTCGCTCTTGAACATGACACTTCCACTCCGTGCCTGAGTCGGGTTGGGTTGTTTCATTCACCGGTCACATCACCATGGTCTCGCCATACCATCCACCTTTAAGGTAAATGCTACCAATCCATCATATAAGTGTCGCCGATATGTTCAAGAGAAGTCATCCAGAGAAGTCACCCGTGTCCCATCCACTACCATACATTATACTTCATTCTTTCATGACCGCCACCCTGAACCATATATCATCAGATCGTTTTCACCTCCATCAAAATCATTTGCTCTGTTCCGTGTCACTGATGTGGGATACATTAAGGCCCTCCTTTGACGGATCGCTTCTTGTCGACATCAGCTCATTATCCAAGAAGTTGATCTAGGAACACCCCCTTCAGTACTTTGAAGCTTGCATGCCTCAATGGCAAGTTTCTCACTTCCGGCGACAGGTATACATCAATGACCTTCGATCGAAAGATTTTGCGTGGTGTTCGACGCCAAGTCCTTTATTCACACCACGTGAATTGTACTGCAGTACCTTGAGGGTCATTATCATTATCGGTGATTCCTCTCGCGCTTGTTAACAGTTTACATCATTGACTGGTAATCAAGCGATGTCTTTCCATGTTCGACTTCAGAACATTTCTCACATGGATCGACTTGTACTTAGAGTGAAGATCGGACGAGATTGAAGACCCCGGATCTAGTTTCATCCATCCGGGCTGCGATATATATTCAGGAAAAATAAAGACATTGACATGTACAGCATTGCAACACAGATAATCATCCGACCACAAGGATGATGACTTCATCAGAATCATCAGTCTACCATCAGACGAGTGTCTGTCCTATGCACATGAAAATGAATTTATAAAGCTGAGCATGGGAATACCCACCTCAGCTAGATCATGAAAACAGTATGAAAATAATGTATTGTATTGTATCTTATTACAGGTCTCCTCCCAGCATTGAAAGAACTTCGGATCCTCCTAATAAAGCATTTCACCCGATAAACGGCCTCATACTTTAGGGGGCAACTGTTATAGACATTTTTGTGCCTTACAGCTTTGAGCATGAAATGTCCATAATCCAAGGGATCCAAAGTCCCTAAAAGAGTTGTTCCTGCCCCTAAAGGAACAAGGTCAACCAATGACAACTTCGCCCAGAATTTCTCCACCAAAAACTACTCAGAACCAGTCAAATCAGGATCAATTCAGATGCTCTACTAGCTACCTGCGTTTCAAAGCACCCCAGTACACTAGCTAGGTGCGTTGCAACGCACCTAAATGCACTACTAGGGTGCGCTGAGCGAGAAATGCCAAATGGCAGTGTCATTCCGCGAGGTGTACAGACAATGGAAGCTTCCAGAATCTTCCTCAATGACACTTGCCTCACTGAGTTCGACCAAGGATGAGTAAGAGGCTCTCAGCCTCCAAGTGGAAGCAAGAACTGACAGAGAGAAGCCACAAGTCAAAACATAAGCTGACTCATCCTCTCTGCTTACATCTATATATGGATCCCTCATCCCAGAGATCCAGAGGCTGGAATTTTGTACTTTGCAGAGAATTGATGTTGGTTTGAGATTGAGATTAGTGCATTGGGTGATTTATGCTTTGTTGGAGGTGAGGAAGGGATTCCTTTGCTGGGAGGTAGATGCTGGATCAGGACTCACTTGGTTGTATCTCCTCTTGGACTTTCTTATCATACCAATAAAACTATTTGAGTTTCTCCTACATGTTGTGTATCAATGATGCTTTGTTATATTTGCATGTTTAGCTTAAATATGATCCTAAGCTAGTTATGAATGTAAATCTATGTCTTTTGTGTAGTTTTCCTCTTCTGTGATCTTGCAGGAACTTAGTGAAGCTGGGCCAGTAAGGGAGCAGGCAGCGGGAAGCGAACAAAGAGAAGAACGATTGGATCAACAAACTAGCGAAAGACACAGGTTAGTTGCATCCTTCCTCTTCATTTACATTTCATAAAGAAGAATACGAAAATAGTTTTCCTTGTTTGTTGCTAAGGAACTATCACACCTTAGAGTGGATAGGGGCGTTCTGAATAGATACTTTTTCCAGCAACACTAGGTCAGGCCCCCTCAAGCCAACAGTTAGTAGAAACTTTGATTGTAATTTTACCCTTTGTCTCCAAAATATACACAAAGGAGAGCTAGTCCGAGTATCATCATATCTTGTCTTGTCTTGTATTCATTGTAAAAGGAGGTTCCACCCTTAAAATGGATTGCATTCATTGACTTCTTATCATTTTTAAAGTGAAAAGTTCATAACACATCACTAATTTTCAAATAAAATAATTTGAATTAATATACCTTTGTGCTTTTTATTAATAACATTAATATGAAATCCCCTTAAACTTCTTTGGCATCCCCATTTATCCATTATGAGGTATGCTAGTTTATTATATTCACTTTTATATGTCAAGCATCTTAATGCTTATACAAACAATGAATCATTGGTTGACACTTACTATAATAAAATTAAATTTCATGACATTTTTCATGCTATTTGATAATACTAAATTTCTTATACATGAATTTGTCATCAAGCTACCTATAAACACCTTATCAATAGGCATGGGTCCTATGAATCCTAGAATCCTCCTTAAATTCTAGTATTGTCTATGATGTGGGAATTGATGGGTAATATTCTGATAAGAAAGTGAGTTCTTACATAAACTTATGCTTTCAACTTGAAGATTTCAATTCTTTGTGGTTTTTAAGCTTTTTATTTAACTTAACAATGTAAACTTTGAAACGGGAACTATAAACTCAAAACGAGAAATACAGCCAAAAATCTCCATAAAAACATGGAAAACATCTTAAAAACGAAAATGTTGATGCTGGAATACTGGAATGCCAGAAAATTTTAAACTTTTGACAATTTTTCAACCATTACATTATGGAAAAAATTTATGATAAAAAAACTTTAAAAATGAACACTTGAATGAAAGAGTCATTATACTAGGAGAAATTTCTTTTTTAAATGCTAAAAATATGAAGACTTTAAAATCTTAGGCTAAGACAATTTGACGCATTGCAAAAAAATTTAAAAGTCAACCATCAAATTTACACACAGTGTAAGCAAACTCGACCCACTGTACTCAAAACTTAAATACCAACCATGAAATTGGCAAATTGTGAGGGAAAACTTGATCCTTTATAACAAAAACTTTAAAATCAACAATCGAATTGAGATATAATGGGATTGGGCTACTAGTCGAAGATCGATACCTACCCTATAGGAAAAAATAATAAATAAATAAACAGTCAGCTAAAGAGGCCCAACCCAGCGGCCCAAGCCCAAGGCTACTCTGCCACTAGGTTGGGCAGCCTTCGCAGCTCTGTGCAGCCACCAAGGCAGCCCAGCCCAACGATACAATGACCCTAGGCTGACTAGCTGATTCCCAGCCCAAAGACACTTGGTTGCTGGTCTGGGCCGCCTTGGCAGCTGCGTGCAGCCACAAAGGTGACCCAATGGCCCTAGGTTGGCTAGCCGATTCTAAGAATCGTCCAACTAGGCAACGATTGTTGGGCCGCCAAGGCGACCTAGCCAAGCGGCTAAGCGGTCATGGGTCGACCGACCGATTCCGAAAATTGTCCAGCCAGGCTAAGACCGCCTTAGTGGTTACGAATAGCCAGCTAAGGCGGCCCAACCTAGGGCCAGTTGGTCACTGTGCTGGGCCACCTTGGCCGATTGCACACATCCGCTAAGGCGGCCCAACCCAGCGGCCCTGGGCTAGACAATCAATTCCGAGAATTGCCAACTCAGGGCCGCTTAATCACTAGGTTGGGCTGCCTTGGCAGGCTGTGCACAGACTGACAAGGTGGCCCAATCCAACAATCGAGTGGCCCTGGGCTGGTCAGCTAATTCTCATAATCAACCTACCATGACTAGGCTTCAATTTTTATTTATTTTTTATTAATGTTAATAAATTATTTTTTTATTTTTAATTCTCGTTTTTTAATGTTTTAAATTTTATTTTATTGTTTTTTATGTTGTATTTTTTTATCTTTATAATTTTTTTAATGTTTTTTATAATTATTTGAAATTGTTTTTTTTGGATTATTTTTTCATTTTTTTAATTATGCGTGTTTTGAAATATATATAACTTTTTTATAGCTTTTTTTTTCAATATTTTTACAAGTTAATTTTGTCTCTTTTTTTTGTTTTTCTTGTCTCTTTTATATATATTTTTATATTTTTTTTTAATATTTTTTTTTAAGTTATTATTTTTTTTTGGCAAAAAAAATTAAAATTTCTTAAAAAAACATTTCGAAGAAAACAAAAAAACATATGTTTGGAAATCCCTTTAAAAAATTAACATCCTAGAACGAAAAATAAGTAGAGAAATAAGACAACTTGAAATTTTTTTAAATAATCAACATTTAAAAGAACTTGTCCATACTAAGGACACAAGAAAATTTAAAGTGTCAAAAATGTCTTTAAAAAAAAATGAATGCTTATGTTGAATGTTTTTCAAAATCCGCAGGAAAATCACCAACATTTTAAAAAAAATGTTTATATTCGATACATAAAAAAAAAATTAAAGTGTCAAAATTATGGTCCAAAAAAAAGATGTATTATGAACCAACAGTTTTCAAAATCGATTGATTTTTTTGCTTGCGGGTAATCGTATCAATTCTCATTTCAAAGTTTACTTTGTTATTTGTAAATAAATGATTTTAAATAATTTGCATTTTAAAAGATTTGATTTATCTTTATATTTAGTAGCTTTGAGATTAAGATAAATTTTAAAAATATAATGTAAATAAATTTATCAAACACTAAAAGGGATCAAATTCTTGAAATGTAATTTTTTTTCATTTATATACATAACAACATTTTAAAAAATAAAATAATTACATTTTAAACTCAAATCTATTAACCATTTAGAAATATCAAATTCCTTAAAATATAATTTTATATATATGATTTTTTTATCATTTATTTATATATGTATTGTTTGTATCCACTAAATAAAAAAAAATGCCACAATATAAGGTGGTAGTCAATATCCTTCCAATGTAATTGTAAAACTAAGAATGCTCACCTTCTAAAAACAAAATGAGGGTCACAATGAGATTTGAAAATAAAGTAACATATAAAAATAACAAGCTTTTTTAACTAACCAATTGTTTTATATGACATTCAATAAGAAAATTGTTTTTAATTCAATTCTTAAAATTATTTAATCATGTATTAATCTTTTAAATTCTATATAAATAAAAACAGTTATTTTATCTCATATATACTTTTAAATATTAACAATACTTTTTAAAACCACAAATACCATATTTTTATTAATTTTAAAATCAATAATAATAATAATATTGTTAATTTTAATATATTTAAAATCTATTAAAAATATTAAAATAAATAACTAAAACTTATGATAATTAGAATATATTTTGTATTTTTAAAATATAAATTTATAATTTTTTATATATTAATTTTTTTCTTAATTTCATAATAATTAACTTTCATTTTTATTATGACTTAAATATGTATTTTTTCTACATAGTCATCATTTTCATTATGACTAAAATATGTATTTTTTCTACATAGTTATCATTTTCATTATATTTCTTTTACATAGTCATAATAATGAGATTAACTTTCATTTTCATTATGACTAGACTATGTAGTCATATCATTATTAACCTTCACTTTCTTTTACAACATGGTCACAAATGATAAGGGAACCAAAATGTAAATTTCCTCTTACAATTAATAAACATGACGGGATGAAAATGGATAACCTCATTTTCTTAATAAAGGTTACAGTGATAGGAATGTATAACAAAATGGATAACCCTCATTTTCTTGTGATGGCAATGTACCCTACTAAGACCCATAGAAATGTATAACCCTCATTTTCTTAATAAAGATAAGAGTGACGGAAATCTACCCTAGTAAAATTGATGAAAATGTGTAACCATCACCCTTTTAATAAAGGTGAGAATACAGACCGATCTACATATTTTTTACATTTCATTTTTTATAATAAAGTTGAGAGGATATAAGTATATAACTTTCATCTTTTTAATAAAGCAAAGGAAAAATGTTTTCAATTAAATAATTGTTTTATTTAATATTTAATTTAATAACTTAAAATTTATGTATTTTTTAATTATATATTTATTTTAAAATTCATATACTCAAAGATTTATTTATGGGAAAATAAACTGCTCAAAACCCCATCTTATATATATTATCTTAGTCAGAAAACAGAGAAGAAATGCAATGCCTGTTCAATCCTAAACAATCTTTGCTCAAGTATAATCTATCTCGCTGACTCTAGCCAATGCTTAGCCAATTTTGCTACTTGCCAAACTCCTATTTCTTTGGAAATTAGCCCCCTATTAATTAGGGAAATTCCCAAATAGAATTGTGCAGTCCTTGTAGGCCCTTCTCTGACTGCATGCACCACTTGTATAACTCGAAAACTTATACAACTGATAATACATTGCCCTTGAACTCCAATATCGACTGGGTAACTCGAATTTCATGCATGCATGAGTTATTTATGGTTGATTTATCAGTTAACTGGTTGAACACTGAAGCTCCACCCCACTGCTAGACCTCCTACAAGTTCCTCCAACAGTTGGAACTAGTTTAACTAAATTTAACGTAGTTTAATAGAATTAAATTATTACAACTCAAACAAAACTCAACCTAGGATCCTAAAATTTAGGAACCACTCTACATGACTCAAGTTAGGCCCTCAACTTGAATTAATTGAACTAACTAAGTCGAATTAAATTAGTTAACTAATTCTTGTTGTCTTGTGATGTGGAATTACAATTTTCTCCTAATTTAATTCAAGGGAAAATTAAATCAGATTT
The DNA here is from genome assembly GCA_031772625.1 of Pinus tabuliformis. Classification (NCBI taxonomy): domain Eukaryota; kingdom Viridiplantae; phylum Streptophyta; class Pinopsida; order Pinales; family Pinaceae; genus Pinus; species Pinus tabuliformis. Next base: position 871,403,947 of record CM062817.1, read on the forward strand.
TCTTGTTGTCATTTTCAACACTACCATTCAACAAGAAAGGGATTATTAGATGCCCCAATCCTGTCTCTATGGAACTCGAATTTTCCTCTTGACAATGCCTTTGTCAAAATATCTGCATCATGTTCCTCTGTAGGAATGTATTCCAATAACATGATCCTCCTCTGCACACAATCTCGTAGATGGTGATACCAAATGTTGATATGCTTGGATCGATCATGAAAAAATGGATTTTCAGAGAGTTTGATACAACTCCAATTGTCTCAGTAAATCATGATTGGATCCATTATCTGACCAAATAATCCAATAAGAATCTTCCTCATCCAGATAGCTTGACAACCTACTTGACTAGCAACCATGTACTCTTATTTTGCTGAGCTAAGTGCAACTGATCTCTGCTTCATGTTGTACCAAGAAACATCTTCTGACCTAATACTAAAGATTCCTCCTGATGTGGTCTTCCTATCTGATGGAGTACCCACCCAATATGCATCTGTGAATCCTTACAGCTTCACTCCCTTTATCCGCTTGTACTAAAGACCAAACTAAGTGGTGCCACTGAGGTATCTCAGAACATGCTTTGTTGCCTTCCAATGCAGTTTGGTTGGCTTAACCATAGCTTGACTAAGCTGGTTAACTACATAACACATGTTCGTTCGTGTTTTCACCAAATACATAAGTGAACCTCACAAGTTTCCTCTAGATGGTAGCTTCCACTACTTCACCTAAAGTAGCATTTTCCTTCTTGCAATTTCTTGCTAAAGGAGTGTCCATGGGTTTGCTACTCTCCATGCAAAACTGCTTCAGTATCTTGTTGGCATACTTTCCCTGAGAGGAAAACAGTTCTCCATCTCCTTTCCATACTTCCAAACCGAGGAAATAATGCATGATTCTGATGTTCGTCATCTCGAATTCTCTTTCAAGATCCTTTTTGCAAGATTTTATCAACTTCTTATCACCGGTTAAAATCAAATCATTGGCATATAATACTATAATCAACAATTTACCTTCAACAACAATATGTTAACAGTTTTCTTATGCTTCACTTTTAGTGAATCCCAACCTGGCGAAATAGTTGTTGATCCTAGTGTACCAAGCACAAGGTTCTTGTTTCAATTCATACAATGATCACTTGGGTTTGTACACATGCGACTCTTTATCGAAGGTCTCAAATCATTCCAGTTGTTCAATGTACACCTCCTCCTCAATTACTCCATTTAGGAATGTTGTCGTCACATCCATCTAATGGATCTTCCATCCCATCTCTGTTGCAAGTGATAGAATTGATCTAACAGAAGAGTAAATTGCTAGTAGATCAAAGGTCTCCTCGTAATCAATTCCATCCACTTGAGAGAACCCTTGGCCACAAATCTAGCCTTGTGTTTCTCGATGCTTTCATCTGCTGCTTGATTCACCCTATAGATCCACCTCGAAACCACCACTGAATTGTTCTTTGGTCTTAGGACACTTCCCAAACATTTTTTTGACTAGGGAATCATATTCCTCTACCATGGAATCAACCCATACTGTCGTCTGCATTTCTTCCTCGAATGAGGATAGTTCTATCTCAACTAGCTCACTCATAAGAGCCATGTACCTAGGGTACCTATCTAGAGACCTCCTATTCCTGCGCTATGATGTGGGTGATCCCACATTTTCTCTAGCATCATGCAATAATTTTCCATCTTACTTGGTATGCTTCCTCCAATCTCTAGATGTCTCTACATGAGTGGGTGTTTCCATCTCCTCTCCTATTCTTGTGGTTGCTCCACAGCATCCTCAGGTTCTTCCTTTGGAGCCAAAATCTCCTCATCTACATGCAACTGAATCTCCCTCTCAGTGTAAAATCTCATGGCCTTCTCTTCATCAAACTTCACATCTCTATGAACAATTGTCATCCTGTGAGATTGAAGGTACACCCGATAGTTGTGAGGTGTATCAATGTACCCCACAAATATGCCCAAATCAGCTGCCAACTCTAGCTTTTTCCTTGTATCTTTGGAATTATGTCAGTAAATTGATGAATCAAAGATCCTGAAGTGTGACACATATGGTTTCTTCCCTGAAAAGGATTCTCCTGGTCTACTCATCCCGAGAACCCAATGAGGACTCCTCTTCTACACATATATCGTTGTCTTGCATCCCTCAACCCATAAGTGCAACTAGAGGCCCTGATCATGTGACATCACCTATGAAGCTCCCATAATACTTGTATTCTTCCTTTCAGCCACCCCATTTTACTGTGGGTTATGTGATTCTATTAACTCCTGTCGAATGCCTTCCTTTTCACATAAGTTCTTGAACTCATTCGACACATATTCACCCCCATTATCACTCTTGAGAGCCTTCACTTTCCTGCAAATGTCTTTCTCAATAAGTTCTTTAAATTCACAAAATTTGGAGAATGTATGGTCTTTATTCTGCATGAATAAAATCCAACATTTACGATCTACAAATATAGCATAATACATGTGCTTGACCGTGGAGGATGTCAAGAAGGGTCCACACACATCTGAATGAACACTTTCAAGGACTGCTTGCACTCTATTTTCCTTATCATGAAAACTGGAATTGTTGTATTTCCCCATCGTACACCCTTGGCATGTATCCTGCTTTTTTAGTGCACCCTTGGGAAGTTCTGTAGAAATCCGTTGCATGATCTTCAAGGATCCATGGTGAAAATTCCCAATTATCCCATTCCATAATTCATCAATGTATCATCTCTGCACCTTCTCTGCTTTCATGCTTAACGCAGCAAAGTGTTCTACATCCAATTTCTAGAGGTTCTTCACGCGAACCTCGATTTGCTTCATTTTTCCTCTAGCGATATGTCTAAGGAAAGCCTTTCCTTTGCTAAATATCACATCGTATCCATGGTCTTCCAACATAGAAACTGAAACTAAATTCTTCTTCAAACTCAGAACATACATGACATATTTTAATGTGAGAGGAGAACCAAACTCCCTCTGAAAATTAATTGTACTGATATTGGTCGTGTTGTACCTTCCATCATCTCCCATCTCAATGTGCATCTCTAGGTCCTTCTCCTCCCAGTCACTGAAAAATTCTTTTTTGCCCGTCATATGGAATGAAGCTCCACTATCTAGATACCACACACTACCAATCACTGATGTCACCATGCATGCAATGAGTGTGAAATCCAACTTGAATTGTGAAGCTAAAGCTTCACATGTCACTCCTGTTGAGTGCTTCTTGTCGGCCTTCTTGTGTGAACACTTCATGGCATAGTGTCCCAGCTCATGACAATGAAAAAATTTAATCTTTGACAATTATTTCTTCTTGCCCCCCTAAACAGAATATCCTTTGGATTTGGATTTCTTTGCTTTCCCTTTCTTTTCCTTTCCATCCAAGGCAGAATTATCTTCATCCTCAACCTTAGATAAATTTCCATCTCTGTTTCCCCTCCTAATCTCTTCTTTCACGAGATTAGACCATAACCACTCTTAGTTTGGTAGTTTGTCTCTAACATTCACAGAATCTTGATAATAATGCCAGCTCTTGAGAAGACCCAACAGAGCTAGAGCTACCATATCTTCTTCTGGAACAGTAACACTCACCTCACCAAGTTCATCACGACACTATGTGAATTTTCTTAGGTACTGTGGAATTAGTTATCATGCTATGAAGCTTATCCTTTAGTGCCAGCTTCCTATGGTCACTGTTGTTCTCAAACAAGTCCGTGAGTGTTTTCCACATTGTGAATGTATTTTTTTTCCCATGGAAATTCGAGACAATATGATCCTCCAATATGATCCTCCTCGCTTTAGCTACATCCTTCTCCCATTAAGAAAGATCATGGGCATCAACTACTAGGTGTTTAACTTCTTCTGTCTTGATGTAATCTATTAGCATGTTATAATCTAATACCACCTCTATATGAATCTTCCATGCCACAAAATTTGTGGTTCTTTCCAAATCATACTCGAGCATACGTTTAGTGGAAGTCATGTTCTTAGTCTTGGAGAAAACCTGGAACATTGATCTTGTAATTCAAACCTCCTGCACAAAATTCGAATTATCTTTTCTACCCTTACTCTAGCTTTGATACCATGTAGAAATTCCTTGTAGATTCAAACTGCTTATGTAATTTTCTTAAACAAAAGACTTGAATCTACTCTACTCATCAGCAGAAACAATTAATCGATCAAGAAATCACAACATAAAGATGAGATAAGATTCAATCACATATGCTCAGAGATTTATAGAAGGGGAAACCAATTGCTCAAAAAACCTTCCTATCTATATTGCATTAGTCAGAAAATAGAGAAGAAATACAATGTGTGTTCAAGCCTGAACAATCTCTGCACATGTATAATCTATCTCACTACCTCACAAGCTGACTCTGGCCAATTTTGTTGCCTTCCAAGCTCTTATTTACTTGTGTTGTTTCCTTGGGAATTATCCCACTATTAGTTAGGGAAATTCCCAATTAGAATTGCGCAATCCACATAATCTCTTCTCTCACTACATGCACCACCTATACAACTTGGAAAATTATACAACTGATAGTACACTGCCCTTGAACTCCAATATCAACTAGGTAACAAAAATTTCATGTATGCATGAGTCAATTATGGTTGATTTATTAGTTAATTGGTTGAACACTAAATTTTCACCCCACTGCTAGACCTCCTACAAGTTCCTCCAATAGTTGGAACTAGTTTAACTGAATTAAATTATTACAACTCAAACAAAACTCAACCTAGGCTCCTAAAATTTAAGAACCACTCTACATAACTCAAGTTAGGCCCTCAACTTGAATTAACTAAGCCAACTAAGTGAAATTAACTTAGTTAAATAATTATTTTTCTCTTGTGATGTGGAATTACAATTTTATCCTAATTTAATTCAAGGGAAAATTAAATCAGGATTTTCTTGTTGCCATTTTCAATAGGTTTGCCCAACGACTTTTCAATTTCATATTTACAAATATTTACAATTCACTGTAATCTCAGAGGATTAGGTGTCTAACACTCTTCCCCTTAATTTGAAGGGGTGTTTGTGAGTCCAAGCATCGTTTTGAACTTTTAAAATTTTTATCTTCCACATGCTTTGGTGAAGATGTCTGCAATTTATTCATTCGTGGAACAATGTATTAAATGAACACTTTTATCCTTTACATGGTATTAAATCAAATAATACTTAGAGTTTATGTGCTTGGTTCATTCATGGGATCTACTCTCCTTGACCAACTTGATTGCATAAGTATTGTCAACAAGTAGAGGAGTTGAGTTCACTTGTTTCTCATGTAAGTATTCATGTATTTTCGAGAGCCACACAATTTTCTTTGTTGCTTTTGTGGCCACCAAAAATTATGCCTTTGTTCTAGAATCTGTTGGAACTGAATGTTTACATGACCTCTAGTAGATATTTATTGATCCTAGACTCATGAGATATCCTGAGTTGATACTCCATTTTCATTGTCCCCATTGAATTATGAATTAGAATGTCCAATAAGATTGAATTCATCCGCCTTGGTGTGCTTGAGTCCATAATCATGAGTTCCCTTTAAGTATCTCAAGACTCTTCTTGTAGCATGGTTTTTTGCATGAATATGGAAAGGATTCTAACACCACATGAGGTATATGGTCTGGTTGTGGCAAAGTAGATGAGGCTTCCTACTTGAAGTTGTTTTTACTTCGTTGCATCCTCAAATTCATGCTCTTCTTTCAATGTAAGCTTCAAGTTATGTTCCATTGGAGTGGAGAGAGGGTTGCATTTTTCCATGCCAAATCCATTCAATAGTTCTCCAATATATTTTCATTAGGGGAAATGGACCTCCTAAGGAAAAAAAAAAAAAAAAAACAATAGTTAAAATAATAAAATAATACTTGTGAATCAAGAAAAAAAACCTACTATTATTTTAATTGTAATTTTAGCTTATCCCCTTGTAGGTTCACTCAAATGGAAATAGTAGACACTCGTTTGATTTGGAACTAAATTCCACATCCTACGAGTACCCACTCTACATACTTCTGAGTAGATCCACATCGAAAAAATTGAAAATACGTGAAAAACGTGTGTTCAACACACTTTTTTCATGTATTTTCAATGTGGATCTACTCATAAGTATGCATAGTGGGTACTCGTTGGATGTAGAATTTAAGTCTTCATCCAACGCATGTCTACTCTTGAAATTTGAGTGAACCTACAAGGAGATAAGTCGAAAATAAAATTAAAAAAAGTAGTTTTCTTCTTTTCCCTCCAAAACATTTTCCCCCAAGGATGACACCACCATATTGAATCTTATTAGTTATTTAATAGTGAATTTTGTTAGTACATTTTTTTTTTGAAACTCGTTTGTGACCTCAAAATTCCCCTAATGTTTTGGGAAATGAATATGTATTTTGGATTTGACTGACTTCAATGCCCAAGTAATAATGAAGATGTCCCAAGTATGTCATTTCAAAACCTTTCTTCAGTTCTTTCTTCATAGATGCAATATAGGTTTCATTGTTTCCAATTATTAACAAATCATCTACATATACTACAAGATACACAACTATTTTTCCAACATTTTTTACAAACAAAGTTGCATAATCAAGATTGTAGTGTTTGAAATTTAGCTTCAGAAGATGCTCAATTAGATTTTCATACCATGCTCGTGGTCCCTGTTATAGGACATACAGGGATTTGATGAGTTTACACACCTTTTTTTCTTGTCCCTTCACAACAAAACCCTCTGTTTGAGACATAAAAAGGAAATATTTCAAATTCCCATTGAAGAAATATGTCTTAGCATCCATTTAATGGATTTTCCATCCATTCTATGCTGCCAAAGAGAATATGGTATGGATGGTTGCCCATTTTGTTGTCGGAATGAAGATTTCATCATAGTCAACACCTTCTTTTTGTGCAAATCCTTTTTCCATGAGCCTTGCTTTTTTCTTCTCAAGTGAGTCACTTGATTTATACTTATTTTTGAAGACCCACTTACAACTTATTGTTTTGGTTTTGTATGGATGATTCACCAACTTCCAAGACCCATTTTTTACGAGTGCATCATATTCCTTTTGCATGTATTTCCATTCATCATGAGAAGCATCTTATTTGAAGGAAGTGGGTTCAAAGTCATTGGAAAATTTTAGTTCACAATTATATGAAATATCTGCGTCATCTACATCACATAAATTTGCACCTCCATTTTCATCTCTAGCAGAACTCCTAGTTTTAGTCTTTCTGATATCATCATGATGGACACTTTCAAGAGTCTTGATCAACCACTTTGGTCATTTTAGAGATGGACTCGGCTAAAGTAGAGGATTTTGTCCTCCCATGTTTGATATTAGCCGCATGTTCTTTAATCTTTTGGTTAATAGACCAACCTGTTTTGCTAATGTATGAGGTCCCACACGAATATGGGATGACATAAACACCTTTCAAATCCATGGGATTTTACCTGGTCTTTAACCAACTTTAGGGAGCTTATAATGGTGTTGAGGGGTCTAAAGGTTGAGGGAACATTATGTTTCTACAAGATTCTCGCAATCTTGTCAGTCGTTCCTTGGATGAAGGGGAGGTGAACTCCTGAACGTCGATCAATCATGTCAGTCTTAACCCTGGGACCCTTACCAGCTTTGAGGAAAGCTTTAGCACCCCGCTGCCTGCTATAACCATTCTGAACAAATACATTAAGAATATGGGACTTTTCTTTAGAAAGGTGGTCCTCATCTAAAATCCTTAAAGCACGGGTGGCTAACGTGCTAAGAACACCTATATTCTGAGCAAGAAAATGATTGGAACTTACATGAAGATACTGCTCAGTATGAGTCGTTTTTCGATAAACCTAGTGGGAGAAAGATCCATCAACCTTCCTAGAAAGATCCATACACCTGATGTATTAAATTTTTAAATTCTATATAAATAAAAGTAGTTATTTTATTTCATATATATTTTTAAATATTAATAACACTTTTTAAAACCACAAATACCATAATTTTATTAATTTCAAAATCAATAATAATAATAATATCGTTAAGTTTAATATATTTAAAATCTGTTAAAAATGTTAAAATTAATAACTAAAACTTATGATAATTACAATATACTTTGCATTTTTGAAATATAAATTCATAATTTTTTATATATTAATTTTTTCCTTAATTTCATAATGATTAACTTTCATTTTCATTATGACTAAAAATATGTATTTTTTCTACATAGTCATAATAATGAGATTAACTTCCATTTTCATTATGACTAAAATATGTATTTTTTTTGGTACATAATCATCATTTTCATTATAACTAAAATATGTATTAGTCATAATAATGAGATTAACTTCCATTTTCATTATGACTAAAATATGTATTTTTTTTTTGTACATAGTCATCATTTTCATTATAACTAAAATATGTATTAGTCATAATAATGAGATTAACTTCCATTTTCATTATGACTAAAATATGTATTTTTTTTTTGTACATAGTCATCATTTTCATTATAACTAAAATATGTATTTTTTCGACATAGTCATAATAATGAGATTAACTTTCATTTTCATTAGGACTAAACTATGTATTTTTTCTACATAGTCATATCATTATTAACCTTCACTTTCTTTTACAACATGGTCACAAATGATGAGGGAACCAAAATGTAAATTTCCTCTCACAATTATCTTCTTAATAAACATGACGTGATGAAAATGGATAACCTCATTTTCTTAATAAAGTTTAGAGTGATAGGAATGTATAACACAATGGATAACCCTCATTTTCTTGATAAAGATAAGAGTGATAGAAAAATTGATGGAAATGTGTAACCCTCACCTTTTTAATAAAGGTGAGAATAGAGACCAAACTACATATTTGTTTACATTTCATTTTTTTTCATAAAGTTGAGAGGATATAAGTATATAACTTACATCATTTTAATAAAGTAAAGAAAAATGTTAGAAAAAATGCTTTTAATTAAATAATTGTTTTATTTAATATTTAATATAATAACTTAAAAATTATGTATTTTTTAATTATATATTTATTTTTAAATTCAAATTTTTTTCTATTATTTTAGACATTATTTTATTAATTTTAAAACTAATATTTTTTTTTGTTAATGCAAGAGATGTGCTTTCTATTCTAAATAATCAAAAGGATAAATTTACATATAATACAAACAACCAAAGGCTAAATCATTTAGCCTAAGGTTTTAATTCCTAACCCAAAGGTTGGAGTAACTAGAGACTCATACAACAGAGCAAAAGTAACCCGGATCGGAAAAAGAAATGCACCCCCAGTTAAACAGAATTTTAGTTCCGCAGAGAGAAAAAAAGAAAAGCGTGAGTGGCCCGCCCGGACATCCTTGAGACCTGGACCCACCAACATGCACATCGTATCATGGTCGTTGATTCGCCTTGCCAGATCCAATGGTGGAGGATCAAAACGCATGAACAAGAAGCTCAGAGAATCGGGCGGTATTCTCTCTCCTACCTTGGCCACGTGTAGAATGGTGAGTGGAATTGTGCTCATCTCAGAGAAATCGCTCGCGGGTTTAAGGGCACGCGATAAACCATAAACCACCCTAAGGCCGGTATTGACACCGCGGGCGGACCCACCAATATGCACGCCTTATCATGGCCATTGATTATCCTCGCCAAATCCAACGGTGGAGGATCATATCGCATGAACAATAAGCTCAAAGAATACCCACCTGATGAGGGCGGTATTCTCTCTCATACCTTGGCCACGTGTAGGGCGGTGAGTGGAATCACGCTCAACTCAGAGAAACCGCTTCTGGCTTTAAGGGCGCATGATAAATCACAAACCACCCCATAGCCGGTATTAACACCATATGTAGTAATGCGGAGGGTTTCATGTCGACTGAGAAAGCCGTGTTGAAAAGTGTGCAACAAGAAATGCTTGTTGAGAATGCAACAAGATGATGGAGCTTAGTGGAAAGGATTTGCCTTCATTAAGTGGGCCCACATGCAAATTATGGCGCAAAGTATATTTTTGGATCACATCAAGAGTGATCACATCAAGAGTGATCACAGCAGGAGTGATCAGAGTCTATTTTTAGACTGTTAGTCAAAAATAGAAAAGTCAAATATTATTGTCTCATAATAATATTTAGACTATAAACTTTATCTTATCCTCTTGGAGCACTTTAGTTTGAGCTACAGATGTGGCACATGTAGCTGTCAGAAGGAAATACCCTTTCTTTGTGAGTCAATTGAGCTATTGCATGCAGGACATTAGTTAGAACTCATGTGGTTGAGTTCTGTGGAGTTGGATGAGCAGTTAATGGAGTTGTGTTCTGTTTGACTTAGTTGAACTAGTTGTATTTAGTCTAACTGATCAATAGACTAAGTGATGAGTTGTGTGAATTAGTTATTAATTAATTCACTAATTATTAACTCATAATGCAACTGAAGAATACATCAGTTAACTAAGTGCATGTACAGTTCAGTCGAGACAGGTGTTAGAGGTTGAGATTGTTATTAGTTGTGCATGAGATTGTGCACATGCATGGGATCGAGTTATGCCAATGATCTCTACGTAGTGTGGGCCAATACCAAGTGAAATATAGCTTGTGCTCACGTGATTTACAGTGTGGGTGATTTTCACAAGGTAAATAGGAGTTTGGATCAGCCATTCTCATTCATTCTCTCGCAGGATTGTGCAGTGGAGGCAGGCAAAGCAACGGGGGAGATTTGGAGATCAGATCTGAGCTGTATTGTGTGTAACAGGTGGAGATAGTATTGAGTACTTGTGAGGAGTATTTTACTATGTTTGTTACATGTTCTCAATCAATATAATATACAGATAGTTGGGGTTTTTAGCGAGATGCTTTCCCCGGGAAAACACTGTGTTGATATGTGTGATTGATTCTTTTATGTGCGCATGTTATTGTTTATGCTTCTGTAAATTGATGATCAACGTAGAGGAGGTTATGTATTATGCATGTTTTCCGAAATAGTGTATAATTGGGATAATCTCTGTTGAATAAGTGTTTATTATTCAAAATTTCTACATGGTATCAGAGTTGTTGATCATCAGATCTACTATTCAGGAAGTGTTTACATTCTATTTCTTCAGGCAAATTCTGTAATCGGGCCAGGTAGCCTCTGGATTCATTCTTATTTTGGAAGGTGAGATATCTGATGAATGCACATACAGTCGATCTCTGTACAAGAAATACTTTGTTCTCACGAATTCTAGATCAGAGGCGGTTGAGTTGTTGAGCTGATGGAATTCGAATTTGCAGCAGTGTTTTCTTGGTGTCAAAGTTGAAATGTCTTTCAACAGATTGCGATTGGAGTATGCCCTTGAGGGTAGCTCGAACTATATTGCATGGAAGGATAGGATGGAGGCGGTGTTAGATGATAATGGGTTGAAGGAGTTCATAGATGTGGATGTCCCAAAAACTACTGATGCTACTCAAGTCGGGGATTGGCAAAGAAGACAGCAAAGTGTCGAAGGATTTTGTTGGAGGGCGTGAGGGATCACATTGTGTCCAGCCTCCATGGAAAGGCTTCTCCATATTTGATGTGGAAAACGTTGACAGAATTATTCCAAAGCAAGAGCGACCAGAGGAAGTTGGCGCTCAAGGATAAACTCAGAAACGTTAGGTGTGAGAATGGAGACAGTATGCCCTAGTATCTCATGAAGTTCACCCAATGTCGGGATGAGCTGGGAAGTGTGGGGGTAACTGTTGAGGATGAGGATATGGTGAGTCTAGCACTCCTTGGCCTTCCTAAGAGTTGGCATAGCTACCAGGACTCGGTGAATGGAAGGGATAAATTACCAGGATGGGAGAGACTTTGGTCGGATCTTGTGCAAGAGGAGATTAGACGGCGCACCAGAGACAGTTCTTCATCTATGCATGATGAGGAGAACTGTGCCTTAGCGAGTAAGGCGAAGAAGGGGAAAGGGAAGGTTTCTCTTTCCGAATCCAGTTATTCAAATGATGGGAAGAAGGTTGACAATTCGAAGGTGTGATGCTTTCGTTGTCATAAGCTGGGCCATTATGTTACTAATTGCCCAAAGAAGAATTCCAAGAAGGGATCCGGGGAAGGATCTGGAGGTGAGGCAGCCTCACTTGCTTCACAGTTTGAGTTGGACTTCACACTCTTCGCATGCATGGTTTCATCCATGATGGGAAGTGGTTGGTTTCTTGATAGTGGAGCTTCTTTCCACATGACCGGTGACAAAAGTTTGTTCAATACTTTGGAGGAGAAATATCTCCAGATACTCATAGCGATGGGTAATGATGAGAAGTATAGTGTCTCAGGTATAGGCACAGTTATTTTTCAGAGGGAGCATGGAGCTCGCCTTACCTTGACCGATGTCAAGTATGTACCAGGACTGAAGAGAAACTTGGTGTCGATCGCGATGCTGGAAGACAGAGGCTATGATGTAGTCTTCTGTAAGGGAAAGGTTTTCCTTAGACACATCATCACTAGATAGGTGAAGCAGATTGGTTCACAGGTCAAGAACTTGTATGCTTTTGAGGTTCAAGATGCATGCAAAGCCTTGAGCAGCGAGGCAACTGATGGAGACTTGGTGGTTGAGAGGGAGCGTATATTACCTCTTAACATGCAGAGCCAAAAGAAGTCTTAGACGATTGTGGAGGAGCCACGATTGGTGCAGCAGCTTCAGGAGGTTGTGGAGCAGCCACAACAAGGGAAGCTGAGAGGAGATCGAGTATAGACATCTACTCATGCAGAGACCTCCAGTAGGGGGAAACTTCGAGCCAGGTGGGCTGAGGGATTGCATACAGCCATACCTCCAGGTAGGAGGTGGGGTGATGTGGATTGATCATCCCAAGGAGGAGGGGCAGGATCCTTGAGGTACCCAACCTCTTGGATGAGACCTTGCTACGGGAGCCCCGATGTGGAGTAGCAGGAACTGATTGATTGGGTAGAGACAGATGCGGATGGAGTGGTAGAGAGAGCGACAGTGCAGGGAATCCCAGGACAGCGCATAGCATGCAGGCTACAGCAATACGAGAGGCGCAAGTGTTTTGCACAGTGCTAGGTGGCACAGAGAGGTGTGCAATGGTGCGAGATGCATGCAGATGTTGCAGTAGCGCAGATGTCAGAGAGGGAGCACTTGTCAGCAGCAAGTAGAGCTTCAGCATCAGAGTATGTTCCTAGCCCAAAAGAGTGGTCAGTTGGGAGTGTTTTTTTTGTTCCAAGTGTTGTTGGAGAAAAGTGGACTAGGCAGATGTGTTGCATGCAGAACATTCCAGAGTTATAGGATCGGGTTTGAGAGGAAGCCTTTCTTGTTGAGAGGGAGTGTTGAAAAGTGTGCAACAAGAAATGCTTGTTGAGAATGCAACAAGATGATGGAGCTTAGTGGAAAGGAGTCGCCTTCACTAAGTGGGCCCGCAGGAAAATTATGGCGCAAAGTCTATTTTTGGATCACAACAGGAGTGATCACAGCAGGAGTGATCACAGCAGGAGTGATCACAGTAGGAGTGATCAGAGTCTATTTTTAGACTGCTAGTAAAAAATAGAAAAGTCAAATATTATTGTCTCATAATAATATTTAGACTATAAACTTTATCTTATCCTCTTGGAGCACTTCAGTTTGAGCTACAGATGTGGCACATGCAGCTGTCAGAAGGAAATACCCTTTCTTTGTGAGTCAGTTGAGCTATTGCATGCAGGACATCAGTTAGAACTCATGTGGTTGAGTTCTGTGGAGTTGGATGAGCAGTTAATGGAGTTGTGTTCAGTTTGACTTAGTTGAACTAGTTGTATTTAGTCTAACTGATCAATAGACTAAGTGATGAGTTGTGTGAATTAGTTATTAACTAATTCACTAATTATTAACTCGTAATGCAACTGAAGAATACATCAGTTAACTCAGTGCATGTACAGTTCAGTGGAGACAGGTGTTAGAGGTTGAGATTGATATCAGTTGTGCATGAGATTGTGCACATGCATGGGATTGAGTTATGCCAATGATCACTACATAGTGTGGGCCAATACCAAGTGAAATATAGCTTTTTCTCACGTGATTTACAATGTGGGTGATTTTCACAAGGTAAATAGGAGTTTGGATCAGCCATTCTTATTCATTCTCTTGCAGGATTGTGCAGTGGAGGCAGGCAAAGCAGCGGGGGAGATTTGGAGATCAGATCTGAGTTGTATTATGTGTAACAGGTGGAGATAATACTGAGTACTTGTGAGGAGTATTGTACTATGTTTGTTAAATGCTCTCAATCAATATAATATACAGATAGTTGGGGTTTTTAGCGAGATGCTTTCCCCGGGAAAACACTGTGTTGATATGTGTGATTGATGCTTCTATGTGCGCATGTTATTGTTTCTGCTTCTGTAAATTGATGATCAATGTAGAGGAGGTTATGTATTATGCATGTTTTTCGCAATAGTGTATAATCGAGATAATCTCTGTTGAATAAGTGTTTATTATTCAAAATTTCTACAAGTCGAGACTCTAGTTCTTCACATCACCCCTACTCCTCATTCTCTTGATCCCAAGGAAGAAGGGAATTTTCTTACCACCCTTGATATTCGTCGTCTGAACATCCGAGAATCGCTGGCTGCCAAGCAACTTCCACCTAAGACCCCTGTGTTCGCAGTTTCCTGGGCTAATAAAGTTAGCAGAGACCTGCACCCCCATTGCAAAATCACCTTTGAAACACCACTTCATATTGGATCTGTATCTACTAGACCCAATCTCTGCGGCTGATGACCAACTATTTTTCGGTATAGCGTTCGGTCCTCATTCACCTGGTTGAGACAATTCTCCCTCAAACTACCCTGTGGCATCTCTTACCATCTAAACTTAACACTACTTTTGGTGTAGAGAGCCTCTTTATTAGCTAGAATGTCCACCAATTTATTGGTCGTCCTTCCCACTTGAGTGAAACTTACGGTTCTCAAGTGCAGAAGGTGGAACTGTATCCTTTGAAAGACCTAAAATAGCCTCCAGTCCCTTGAGACCTTTTCTGATGCCGAACCACAACAGATTCTCTTAACCGAATTGATAATTAGCTCAAAGTCAACTTCAATTATGATGTTCTGAAGATTGTCCTGCTTTAGGATTTCTAAACATTATTCTAGTGCTATTAGCTCCGCCATATTGTTTATGGCTCTTCCCAGATGGAATTAATAAATAAAATGGATGCAGCCGTTTTCATCCCTTAACACCCCACCATAACCAGCAATACCTATATTACCTTTTGAGGCTCCATCTATGTTGAATTTCATAAAGCCATGAGGGGGAGGATGCCAGAAGTCTTTCTCAGTGACCAATTTCTTTAGCTTTGTGTCCATGCCTTGAGGAATAAGCCCCTGCATACCCAACTGAAGAAGTATCTATGTATCAGCTTCTGAAGGGGGATTTTTTGGGTAAGTTTGCATTAAAGTTCCCACCATCTCCTTAATCTGACTTAAGATCTACGCCATGATGTTCTGATAGCAACATTTTTATTTTTGAAGATTTTGTTGTTCCTTCCTTTCCAGACATTCCATATTATGAAGCTTGGAGTTAAAGCCCAAGCTTTGCTGATTATTTCATAATCAGATAAGTTTCTTCCCCAGTTATTAAGGGTATTGGTGATGCTCCCTCTATCCATGTCTGTCTTTCTGAAGATGAAGGCAAAAGCATCCCACAACTCGGAGGTGAATATGCAGGTATTGAGTAGGTGCTCCATCATTTCCTCTTGAGACTCACAAAACTGGCATCTAGATGGTCCCAGAACACCCCTCTTCTGAATGTTCTCCCAAGTAAGAATTTTCTTATGATGTACCAGCCACATGAAAAGTTTGGTTTTCATCCATCCTTGGTGCCTCCATAGGTTCTACCAAACCCTATCCAGTTCATTAGAATCAAGTTCCAGGATTAAGCGCTTTGCCTCCTTAATATTAAAGGTGCCTTCATTATTATTTCCCCATCTGAGTTGGTCATGATCCTCTGATACCAGTATTTTCCTTTGGTCCAACATTGTTAGAAGTGCATCAACTTTTGCTTTCAAGAGGTTGTCATCCCTATATTCCATATTCTTCCAAGTACGCCATTTTCCTTCACTACTTGTCTGATCCCAAAATTCTTTTACCCTAAGTAGTCCTTTGGTGTCAATTTCATTCTTGAGATCCACAAAGTCCTCTCTTAGCAGTATAGGTTCTTGTTGCCATTTATCCTCCCAAAAACTATTTTTTTGAACTATGCTTGTATTCTCCCACACTTTATTCCAGATGTAGGAGCCTTTTATGATTCTAGACATCCTTATGTGGTCACTTTTTTTCCAATTGATAGAGTATTTTTCTTTCCAAATGCGAGCCCACTAAACCTATGGATCTTTTACCCATCTCCACCATAATTTTTCCCCTAAAACTTTTTTTAGCACTTCCGGATCATCCAGACCAAGACCTCCGTGGTTTTTAGGTCTGCAAATAGTATCCCAGGCTACCAAGGCCCATTTCTTTTTCTCCTCCCCCTTACCCCAAAGAAAGTCTCTTTGAATGATTCTAAATTGATGCTAGACTCTTTTTGGAGTTGGAAGGGCTGAAAGCATGAAGATGGGGATTGATTGAAGGACATCTTTTGTAAGCACCAGTCGGCCTGCCAAGTTCAAATATCTAATTGTCCATTTCCAGGTCTTGTCCCGCATCTTGTTAATCATTGGCTCCCAAATACTCTTAGCACATCTCCCAAGTATTTGGAAGGTAGCACATCTCTTTGAAAGCCTAGAAATTCTGGATATATTCCGCTGAATAGCAATATTAGTATTAAAGAATAAAATCTTAGATTTGGAGAGGCTTACCTCTGTACCCGCTGCCATGGCATCAACTACTATTGACTTGTTCTTTGGCCTTGGGACACTTCCCAAACATTGTTTCTGACTAGGGATTCATATTCTTCTACCATGACATCAACCCATACTGGCTTTTGCATTTCTTGCTCGAATAAGGAAGGTTCTATCTCAAGTAGCTCACTCATAAGAGCCACGTTCCTAGTGTACCTATCTAGAGACCTCTTATTCCTGCCCTATGATGTGGGTGCTCCCACATTTTCTCTAGCATCATGCAATAATATTTCATCTTACCTAGTATGATTCCTTCCAGCTCTGGATGTCTCTACATGATTAGATGCTTCCACTCTCTTCTCTTATGCTTGTGGTTGCTCCACGGCATCCTGAGTTTCTTCATTTCGAGCCAAAATCTCCTCATCTGCATACAACTAAATCTCTCTCTCAATGGAAAATTTCACGGCCTTCTCTTCATCAAACTTCACATCTCTATGAACAATTGTGATCCTGTGAGATGGAAGGTGCACCCGATAGTTGTGAGGTGTATCAGTGTACCCCAAAAATATGCCCAAATCAGCTGTCAACTCTAGCCTTTTCCTTGTATCCATGGAATTATGACAGTAAACTGATGAACCAAAGATCCTGAAGTGTGACACATCTGGTTTCTTTGCTGAAAAGGATTCTCCTAGTGTACTCATCCTGAGAACCAAATGAGGACTCCTCTTCTACACATATACTGTTGTCTTGCATGCTTCAGCCCACAGGTGATGTAGAAATTTTGAATAATTTAACACATATTCAACAGAGATTATCCTGATCATGTACTATTGCGGAATACATACACAATACATAAGCTCCTCTACGTTTAATATGTGTTAAATTATTCAAAATTTCTACATGGTATCAGAGCTGCTTGATTTGTAGAAGAGATTTTTACAAGATATCGAGCGAGGATTGATCATCAGATCTACTATTCAGGAAGTGTTTACATTCTATTTCTTCAGGCAGAGTCTGTAATCGGGCCAGGTAGCCTCTGGATTCATCCTTCCTTTGGAAGGTGAGATATCCGGTGAATGCCCATATAGTCAATCTCTGTACGAGAAATATTGTGTTCTCACGAATCTTAGATCCGAGGCGGTTGAGTTGGTTGCTGGTGGAATTCGAATTTGCAGCAGTGTTTTCTTGGTGACAACGCATCAATGTCTTTCAACGGATTGCGATTGGAGTATGCTCTTGAGGGAAACTCAAACTATATTGCATGGAATGACAGGATGGAGGCAGTATTGGATGATAACGGGCTGAAGGAGTTCATAGATACGGATATCTCAAAGCCTACTGATGTTGCTGAGGCGGAAGTTTGGCAAAAGAAGACTGCAAAATGTCGAAGGATTATGTTGGAGGGCGTGAAGGATCACATTGTGTCCAACCTCCATGGAAAGTCTACTCCATATTTGATGTGGAAACCATTAACAGAATTATTCCAAAGCAAGAGAAATCATAGGAAGCTGGCACTCAAAGATAAACTCAGAAACATCAAATGCGAGAAGGGTGACATTATTCCCAAGTATCTCACGAAGTTCACTTAGTGTCGAGATGAGATGGGAAGTGTGGGGGTTACTGTCGATGATGAGGACTTGGTGAGCTTAGCTCTCCTTGGTCTTCCAAAGAGTTGGCATTCCTATCAGGACTCTGTCAGTGGTCAGGAGAAATTTCCAAGATGGGAAAGACTATGGTCAGATCTTGTGCAGGAGGAGATCAGGCGGAGTACCAGGGACGGATCTTCGTCAAAGGGAGCTAATGAAGAGAATTGTCCTTTGGCTGCCAAAGCAAAGAAAGGGAAGAGCAAGAAAGCTTCTCAGTCTGGTGCGAAAGGCAAGAAGCAGGATATGTCCAAGGTGAAGTGTTTTCACTGTCACCAGCACGGACACTATGCCACTAATTGTCTGCAGAAGAAGAAGAACAAGCAGGCTGCTGGATCTTCAGTAGGAGAGGCTCTAGCCTCACAGTTTGAGCTTTATTTTTCATTGATCGCATGCTTGGTTTCAAGTGTGATGGGATCAGTGTGGTTCTTGGACAGTGGTGCGTCTTTTCACATGACGGGAGATAGAGATTTGTTCTCTGATCTGGAGGACAAAGATCTTGGAGTGCACATCGAGATGGGCGATGATGGTAGATACAGTGTGACCGGTATTGGTACCATTTCCTTTGAGAGGGAGTCTGGTAAACCCTTCGTATTGAAGGAAGTCATGCATGTTCCAGGATTGACGAAGAATCTCATCTCAGTGGCGATGTTAGAAGACAAGGGGTATGATGTTGTTTTCAGTGAGGGAAAGGCTTTCCTGCGGAGAAAGACAACTGGTGAGACCCGGAAGATAGGGTTCGAGTGAGGAACCTTTATCAGTTTCATGTAGATGGATTCGCAGCAATGGCGGGCAAGGCAGAAGGATTGGTGAGCCGGGATGATGGCGAGTTGTGGCACAGGAGATTGGGTCACCTTCACCATGGAGCCTTGAAGATACTGCAGCAGATCACTACAAGGCTTCCTAAAGGCACACTTGCGCAATCAGATCAGTGCAAGGGGTGTGCTTTGGGGAAGTTTGTGAAATCCACCTTTCACGAGAAGGATAGTCGCGCCACGATGATCCTTGAGAGAATTCACACAGACGTGTGTGGACCTTTCTCAGTTGCTTCGACAGCAAAACACAGGTATTATGTGATTTTTGTTGATGATTTCTCTCATAAGTGTTGGATCTTCTTCATGCAGAAGAAGAGCGAGACATATTCAAAGTTCTGTGAATTCAAAGCACTGGTCGAGAAGGAGTCGGGGAAGAAGGTGAAGGCTCTTAGGAGCGATAATGGTGGTGAATACATCTCAGACGAGTTCAAGGATTTCTGCAAGGCAGAAGGGATTCGTAGAGAACTCATAGCTCCCCATAACCCACAGCAGAACGGGGTAGCTGAGCGGAAGAACAGAACAATTGTGGGTGCTGCACGGGCAATGTTGCATGATCAGGGCCTACCCCTTCACTTGTGGGTGGAAGCATGCAATACAATAGTTTATGTGCAAAACCATTGTCCTCATAGGATACTTGGCATGAGTACACCTGAGGAGAATTATTCTGGTAAGAAGCCTGATCTTTCTCATTTGAGGATTTTTGGTGCTAACGTTTACATGCATGTGACGAAGGATGCCAGGAAGAAGTTGGAGCTGACCGCAGAGGTTGGGATATTTGTGGGGTACACTGATACGCCCCACAACTATCGTGTGTATTTGCCAGACAGTGGTAAAACTTTTGTGCGACGGGATATAAAATTTCAGGAGGAGAAAGCCATGAAGTGTTCGCTTGAGAGGGAGCTACACTTGCATGCAGATGAGGAGCTATTAGTTCCTAAGGATGAGCCTCAGGACGTGTATCAGCCACAGGACGAGGTTCATGGAGTGGAAGATACCACTCATGCAGCGCCAACCATCAGAGGGCGAAAGTTCTTGACAGAAGCTGAGCGACTGGCTCAAGATGCAGAGAAAGTTGTAGGACCACCTACAGCCCAACGCAGGCAGAGACAGTCACCTGATCAGTACATTGGATACATGGCTCTGATGAGCAAGTGTGTTGTGACTGAGCCATCCTCTTTCGAGGAAGTTGTGGAGGATCCCTCATGGGAAGACGCCATGGTGGAAGAGTATGATTCTATTGTCAGAAACAATGCATGGGAGATTGTTCCTAGACCGGAAGGGAAATCAGTGGTGGGTTTGAGATGGATCTACAAGGTCAAGCAGGCAGCTGACAGGAGTGTGGAGAAGTACAAGGCAAGATTTGTTGCCCGAGGCTTTTCACAGATAGAGGGGATCGATTATGAGGAGACCTTTGCACCTGTCGCAAGGTATTCTTTCCATATGGAGGATTCTTGCTCTCTCAGCGCAGATGGGATGGCACATTCATCAGATGGATGTGAAGAATGTGTTCCTCAATGGAGTCATTGAGGAGGAGGTGTACATTGAGCAGCCCGAAGGCTTTGAGGTCTTCAGTAGCGAGTCGCATGTGTGCAGGCTCAAGAGAGCGCTGTATGGGTTGAAGCAAGCACCACGTGCTTGGTACACATGGATAGACAGCTATTTCACAGGACTTGGATTCTCCAAGAGCGAGGCGGATCCTAACCTATACCAGATTGTGGTGGAGGGTAAGTTGCTTATCATTGTACTGTATGTTGATGATTTGATTCTAACGGGTGATGAGCTGTTGATACTGTCATGCAAGAAGGATCTTGCTACAAAGTTTGAGATGAAGGACTTGGGCCTCCTTCACTATTTCCTAGGATTGGAAATATGGCAGCGCAGTGGTGGACTGTTTGTTTCTCAGGGCAAGTATGCTCGGGAGATACTGGAGAAGTTCAACATGCATGGCTGCAAGCCTGTTGATACTCCTCTTCCTGGAGGTTAGAGGAAGGAGGATGCCACTTCGGGAGAAGAAGTGGATGCCACTGTTTATCGACAGTTGGTGGAGTCGCTGATGTATTTGGTCAATACATGACCTGATATATGCTATGCAGTTAACCAACTTTCATAAGCTATGGTTAAGCCTACCAAGCTCTTCTGGAAGGAGAGCAAGCATGTATTGCGCTACTTGAGAGGTACATCGGGATATGGTTTGTGGTACAGACATGAGGATGAGGTGAAGCTATGTGGCTTCACGGATGCAGATTGGGAAGGGATCCCAACGGACAGAAAGAGCACATCAAGAGGGGTCTTCAGTATTGGATCGGCAGCAGTTTCTTGGTACAGCAGGAAGCAGAGATCCGTGGCACTCAGTTCAACGAAGGCCGAGTATATGGAAGCAAGTTTGGCTGCATGCGAGGCTATATGGATGAGGAAGATCCTGGTTCGTTTGTTCGGTTCTCATTTGGATCCTACTGTGATAACCAGAGTTGCATTAAACTCTCGGCTAATCATGTATTTCATGATATATCTAAGCATATTGACATCAGGCACCATCATATCAGAGATTGTGTGCAGCAGAGGATCATGTTGCTTTCATACATTCAAACGGAGGATCAGGATGCTGATATTCTGACGAAGGCTCTCACCAGGAGAAAATTCGAGTACCACCGAGGCAGGATAGGGGTTGTTGATAATCCATATCTTGTCGAGAGGGAGTGTTGAGATTGCAACAAGATGATGGAGCTTAGTGAAAAGAGACGCCTTCACTAAGTGGGCCCGCAGGAAAGTTATGGCGTAAGTTCTATTTTTGATCACAGTGTGGATGATCACAGTGTGGGTGATCACAGTGTGAGTGATCACAGTGTGGGTTATTAAAATGTGGGTGACCAAAGTGTGGGTGACCACAGTGTGGGTGATCAAAGTCTATTTTTAGACTGGCTGTCAAAAATAGAAAAGTCAAATATTATTGTCTCATAATAATATTTGGACTATAAACTTGATCTTATTCTCTTGGAGCACTTCAGTTTGAGCTATAGATGTGGCCCATGCAACTGTCAGAAGGAAGTACGCTTTTCTTATGAGTCAGTTGAGTTGTTGCATGCATGACTTCAGTTAGAACTCAATCAGTTGAGTTTGGTGGAGTTGATTGTGGAGTTGATGGAGTTGTGTTCAGTTTGACTTGGTTAAACTAGTTGTAGTTAGTCTAACTGCAAATAGACTAATGATGAGTTGTTAAACTAATTATTAACTAATAATACAACTATAGAATACATCAGTTAACTCAGTTGCATGTCAGTGCATGTTCAGTTCAGCAGGGACAAGTGTTAGAGAATCATATTGCTATCAGTTGTGACTATAGTTGTGCATCAGTTCTTGCACAATCAAGGGATTGAGTATGCCAATGTGTTTGCTCATGTATTTTCCCAGTTTGTAGCTTCTGCTCATGTCTTACACATTGTGAGTGATTCTTTGGAGGTGAAATACGAGTTTGGTAGACCATTCTCATTCATTCTTGATCAGGTATTGAGCAGTGGAGGCAGGCAAGCAGTGGAATAGATTTGGAGATCAGATCTTAGTTGTATTGTGTGTAACAGGTGGAGCTGGTACTGGATTGCTTGTGATAAGCATTGCACTTTGTAATGTTACATGGTCTCAATCATTAATATACAGATAGTGTGGGGTTTTTAGAGAGATGCTTTCCCCAGGTTACATATTGTGTTAATATGTGAATGCTCTTGATGTTTTATTGTTATTGATGTTGCTATATTGATGATCAGCGTAGAGGATCTTATGTATTGTGTATGTATTCCGCAATAGTACATGATCAGGATAATCTCTGTTGAATATGTGTTAAATTATTCAAAATTTCTACAAGTGAAACAGTAGGCCCTGATCATGCAACATCACCTGTGAAGCTCCCATAATACTTATATTCTTCCTTTCAGCCACCCCATTTTGTTGTGGGTTATGTGATTCTATTAACTCCCGTTGAATGCCTTCTTTTTCACATAAGTTCTTGAACTCATTCAACACATATTCACCCCCATTATCACTCCCGAGAGCCTTCACTATCCTACCAATGTCTTTCTCAATAAGTTCTTTAAATTCACAAAATTTGGAGAATGTCTGGTGTTTCTTTTGCATCAAGAAAATCCAACACTTATGTGAGAAATCATCTACAAATATAACATAATACATGTGCTTGATCGTGGAGGATGTCGAGAAGGGTCCACACACATCTGAATGAACTCTTTCAAGAACTGCTTGCACTCTATTGCTCTTATCATGAAAATTGGATTTGGTTTATTTCCCCAGTGTACACCCTTGGCATGTATCCTTCTTTTTTAGTGCACCCTTGGGAATTTCTGTAGAAATCTGTTGCATGATCTTCAAGGATCCATGGTGAAAATGCCTAATTATCATATTCCATAATTCACTAATGTCTCATCTCTGCACTTTCTCTGCTTTCGTGCTCAATGCAACAAAGTGTTCTACATCCAACTTGTAGAGGTTCTTCACATGAACCTCGATCTGCTTCACTTGTCCCATGGTGATATGTCTAAGGAAATCCTTTCCTTTGCTAAATATCACATCGTAGCCATGGTCTTCCAACATAGAAACTGAAACTAAATTCTTCTTCATTCCCGGAACATACATGACATATTTTAATGTGAGAGGAGAACTAAACTCCCTCTGAAAAGTAATTGTACTGATATTTTTCATGTTATACCTTCCATCATCTCCCATCTTAATGTGCATCTTGAGGTCCTTCTCCTCCAAGTCACTGAAAAATTCTTTGTTGCCCGTCATATGGAATGAAGCTCCACTATCTAGATACCACACACTACCAATCACTGATGTCACCATGCATGAAAAGATTATGAAATCCAACTTGAATTTTGAAGCTAAAGCTTCACATGTCGCTCCTCCTAGGGGCTTCTTGTTGGCCTTCTTGTGCGAACACTTCATGGCATAGTGTCCCAACTCATGACAATGAAAAAATTTAATCTTCGACAAGTATTTCTTCTTGCCCCCCTGAACAGAATATCCTTTAGATTTGGATTTCTTCCCTTTCCCTTTCTTGTCCTTTCTAACCAAGGAAAAATTATCCTCATCCTCAACCATAGATGAATTTCCATCCTTGTTGCCCCTCCTGATCTCTTCTTGCACGAGATCAGACCATAACCACTCTTAGTTTGGTAGTTTGTCTCTAACATTCACGGAATCTCGATAACTGTGCTAGCTCTTGGGAAGACCCAACAAAGCTAGAGCTACCATATCTTCTTTTGGAACAGTAATACTGACCTCACCAAGTTCATGACAACACTGTGTGAATTTTCTCTGGTACTATGGAACTGATTATCATGCTATGAAGCTTATCCTTCAGTGCCAGCTTCCTATGGTCATTGTTGTTCTCAAACAAGTCGGTCAGTGTTTTCCACATTATGAATGGAGCTTTTTTCCCATGGAAATTCGAGACAATATGATCTCGAACTCCCTCCAATATGATCCTGGTCACTTTAGCTACATCCTTCTTCCATTGAGCAAGATCATGGGCATCAACTGCTAGGGGTTTAACTTCTTTTGTCTTGATGTGATCTAGTAGCATGTTATAATCTAATACTACCTCCATACAAATCTTGGATGCCACAAAATTTGTGGTTCCTTCCAAATCATACTTGAGCCTGAGTTTAGTGGAAGTCATGTTCTCAGTCCTGGAGAAAACCTGGAACATTGATCTTGTAATTCGAACCTCCTGCACAAAATTTGAATTATCTTTTCTACTCTGACTCTAGCTTTAGTACCATGTAGAAATTCCTTGTAGATTCAAATTGCTTATGTAATTTTCTAACACAAAATACTTGAATCTACTCTACTCATCAGCGGAAACAACTAATCGATCGAGAAATCACATCATAAACATGAGATAAGATTCAATCACATATGCTCAGAGATTTATATAAGGGGAAAGCAATTTCTCAAAACCCCTTCCTATCTATATTGCATTAGTCAGAAAATAGAGAATAAATACAATGTATGTTCAAGCCTGAACAATCTATGCACATGTATAATCTATCTCACAACCTCACAAGATGACTCTAGCCAATTTTTTTGCCTTCCATGCTCTTATTTACTTATGTTGTTTCCTTGGGAATTATCCCACTATTAATTATGGAAATTCCCAATTAGAATTGTGCAATCCCTATAGTCTATTCTCTCACTGCAAGAACCACCTGTACAACTTGGAAAATTCTACAACTGATAGTACGTTTCCCTTGAACTCCAATATCAACTAGGTAACATGAATTTCATGTATGCATGAGTTAATTATGGTGATTTATCATTTAACTGGTTGAACACTAAATTTTCACCCCACTGCTAGACCTCCTACAAGTTCCTCCAATAGTTGGAACTAGTTTAACTGACTTTAACTCAGTTTAACTGAATTAAATTATTACAACTCAAACAAAACTCAACCTAGGCTCCTAAAATTTAGAAAACACTCTACATGACTCAAGTTAGGCCCTCAACTCGAATTAACTGAGCCAACTAAGTTAAATTAACTTAGTTAAATAATTACTTTTCTCTTGCGATGTGGAATTACAATTTTATCCTAATTTAATTCAAGGGAAAATTAAATCAGGATTTTCTTGTTGCCATTTTCAACAAGTTTGCCCAATGACTTTTCATTTTCATATTTACAACTATTTACAATTCACCATAATCTCAGAGGATTAGGTGTCTAACATTCTTCCCCTTAATCTAAAGGGGTGTTTGTGGGTCCAAGTAGTGTTTAGAACTTTTAAAATTTTTATCTTCCACGTGCTTTGGTGAAGATGTTTGCAATTTACTCATTCGTGGAACAATGTATTAAATGAATACTTTAATCCTCTACATGGTATTAAATAAAATAATACTTAGTTTTTATGTGCTTGGTTCATTCATGGAATCTACTATCCTTAACCAACTTGATTGCATAAGTATTGTCAACAAGTAGAGGAGTTGAGTTCACTTGTTATCATTGATTGCATTCATTGACTTCTTATCATTTTTAAAATGCAAAGTTCATAACACATCACCAATTTTCAAATAAAATAATTTGAATTAATATACCTTTATGCTTTTTATTAATAACATTAATATGACCCCGATCAGGGTGGGGAAAAGGACTATGTGTGAATAAATGATGGAGGTCAGTGCGTGGAAGCACAAGCCACCTCCTAAGTTAATCATACTCAAGTATGCAGAGCCAGCATGCAGGTGTGATTGAGACCCGAGGCGAGGAAGTGAAAGAATAATGGAAAAGACAAGGGAAGAGGACGACATCGTTTGGTTGGTGGAGCGCAAGATAGGTGTTGATAAATCAATAAGAGATGGGGAATGCAAAGTAGTAGACAGTCCGAGGTTAAGTAAGGTGGTGAAGGATGAGAGTATTAGGCAAAGAAACCGGCTTAGAAGAGGGCAGAAGGCAATGGCGGAGAGAAGAAGGAAGGCAGGAGAAAACACTGAAGAGGAAGGAAGACGGAAGGGCCACGATAAGGATAAGCAGGGAGTTCAGAACGTAAGAGAGAATGATAAGCAGAGGGCCGAGGAGAGAGAAAGTCCCTAGGAGGCCAAAAAGCATCTGCTATCCAAAGGAAGAGTGGTGAGGGTTAATAAGCCGGAGAAGGAGCAGTCGGAAGAGGAAGAAATTCGAGGTGAGGAGGAAATGGAGGTTGGCAGGAAGGAGTTCACGAAGAAGGTGACATTCGAGGTTGGACAGGGTAGTTGGGGTACCATCAGAGGAAGACCCTCCAGAAGAGGCAAAGGCAGAAGACGCAGGGGTGGTGGGAGAGTTAGGCAAACAGACAGTCATGAAGCTGAGGCGCCATCACCAACCCGACAGAAAAGAGGCCGAAGAACATTGGAGCAGATGGCTCAGGAAGCGGAAAGGGCGTATAAAGAAGGGACTAATGTAGAGATCAGAAGAATTATCCAGGAGTTGGAAAATAATGTACTGCAGGATGCCTCAGACCCAGAAATGGAGGATTGGAGCATTCTATTATCGGACCCAGGAAAAAAAGGGGACATTTATCCCTGTAAAAACAAGCTCTGCATATCTATTGGGTGATGAAACATTTATTAGCTAAGTCCATGGAATAGATTGCTGAGGAGATGACTGAAATGGCTCAAGGAATCCCCATCCTAAAAAGGGAGATGGAAAACCTCCAACTCACTCTTCTGATGCAGGACAACAGGCTAGAGGAAATTCAAATTCTGTTGAAAAAGATAACTACTGTGCAGAGCAAGGAGGAGATCAAGCCAGAAACCATGGTAGACTGAACCTTGCAGTTCTGATTTCAAATGATCCTTCTGTTAGGCCTATGAGAACCAGTTTTTTTTTTAAATGTTTTTGAACTGTTGTTGCTGATAGGAATCCAGAGTAGTCTATTGATAGGGTATGTTATATGGTATAGACTAGGTGGTTTATGTTCATATGGTATGGGTTGTCATTTACAGACTTATGGTGACCAACAGACCCAGTTTCCCTCCGAGGCGAGTTGAGGTCACCAAATTATTGTACATATTAATATTGGTTGAATATAATAGAGAAGACCCTACACTAGCTTACAAAAAAAAATAACATTAATATGAAATCCCCTTAAACTTCTTTGGCATCCCCATTTATCCATTATGAGGTATGCTAGCTTATTATATTCACTTTTATATCTCAATCATCTTAATGCTTATACAAACAATGAATCATTGGTTGACACTTACTATAATAAAGCTAACTTTCATGACATTTTTCATGCTATTTGATAATACTAAATTTCTTATACATGAATTTCTCATCAAGCTACCTATAAACACCTTTTCAATAGGCATGGGTCCAATGAATCCTAGAATCCTCCTTAAATTCCAGTATTGTCTATGATGTGGGAATTGATGGGTAATATTCTGATAAGAAAGTGAGCTTTTACATAAACTTATGCTTTCAACTTGAAGATTTCAATTCTTTGTGGTTTTTAAGCTTTTTATTTAACTTAACAATGTAAACTTTGAAACGGGAACTATAAACTCAAAACGAGAAATCTAACCAAAAATCCCCATAAAAACATGGAAAACATTTTAAAAACGAAAAATGTTGATGTTGGAATATTGGAAAGCCGGAAAATTTTAAACTTTTGACAATTTTTCAACCATTACATTATGGAAAAAAATTATGATTAAAAAAACTTTAAAAATGAACACTTGAATGAAAGAGTCATTATACCAGGAGCAATTTCTTTTTTAAATGCTCAAAATATGACGACTTTAAAATCTTAGCCTAAGACAATTTGACACATTGCAACAAAAATTTAAAAGTCAACCATCAAATTTACACACAGTGTAAGCAAACTCAACCGACTGTAATCAAAACTTAAATACCAACCATGAAATTGGCAAATTGTGAGGGAAAACTTGATCCTTTATAACGAAAACTTTAAAATCAACAACCAAATTGAGATATAATGGGACTGGGTTACTAGTCGAATATCAATACCGAACCTATAGGAAAAAATAATAAATAAATAAACAGTCAGCCAAAGAGGCCCAACCCAGCAGCCGAGCAGCCCTCGGCTGGGCAGGCTAATTAAAAAAAAAAATTATGAACATTATTAAAAAAAAATTGAAGTTGTGGGCTTGTAGGCTGATTCCTGGAATCAGCCTGCAAGCCCCAGGCTACTCTGCCACTGGGTTGGGCAGCCTTCGCAGCTCCGTGCAGCCACCAAGGCGGCCCAGCCCAACGATACAATGACCCTAGGCTGACTGGCTGATTCCCAACCCAAAGACACTTGGTTGCTGGTCTGGGCCGCCTTGGTAACTGCGTGCAGCCGTAAAGGTGACCCAATGGCCCTGGGTTGGCTAGTCGATTCGGAGAATCGTCCAACTAGGCAACGATTGTTGGGACGCCAAGGTGACCTAGCCAAGCGGCTGAGCGGTCATGGGTTGACCGACCGATTCCGAGAATCGGCTAGCCAGGCCAAGACCGCCTTAGTGGTTACACATAGCCGGCTAAGGCGGCCCAAACTAGGGCTAGTTGGTCACTGTGCTGGGCCACCTTGGCTAATTGCACACATCCGCTAAGGCGGCCCAACCCAGCGGCCCTGGGCTGGACAATCAATTCCGAGAATTGCCAACTCAGGGCCGCTCAATCACTAGGTTGGGCTGCCTTGGCAGGCTGTGCACAGACTGACAAGGTGGCCCAATCCAATAGTCGAGTGGCCCTGGGCTGGTCAGCTGATTCTCAGAATCGACCTACCATGACTAGGCTTCAATTTTTATTTATTTTTTATTAATGTTAATAAATTATTTTTATTTTTTTTTAATTCTCATTTTTTTAATGTTTTTAAATTTTATTTTATTGTTTTTTATGTTTTTTCCGTTGTATTTTTTTATCTTTATAAATTTTTTTAATGTTTTTTTTTAATTATTTGAATTTATTTTTTTTGGATTATTTTTTCATTTTTTTTTAATTATGCGTGTTTTGAAATATATATAACTTTTTTATAGCTTTTTTTTCAACATTTTCTACAAGTTAATTTTGTCCTTTTTTTTTTGTTTTTTTTGTTTGTCTCTTTTATATATTTTTTTAATATATTTTTTAATGTTATTATTTTTTTTTTGCAAAAAAAATAAAAAATTTCTTTAAAAAAAAGCATTTCAAAGAAAAACAAAAAAACATATGTTTGGAAATCCCTTTAAAAAATTAACATGCTAAGATGAAAAATAAATAGAGAAATACTAAGGACACAAGAAAATTTAAAGTGTCAAAAATGTCTTTAAAAAAGAATGAATGCTTATGTTGAATGTTTTTCAAAATCCGCATGAAAATCACCAACATTTTAAAAAAATTGTTTATATTCGATACATACAAAAAAAAAAAAATTAAAGTGTCAAAATTATGGTTCAAAAAAAAGATGTATTATGAATCAACACTTTTCAAAATCGATTGTTTTTTTGCTACCTCAAAAAAGTGGATAATCGTATCAATTTTCATTTCAAAGTTTACATTGTTATTTGTAAATAAATGATTAAATAATTTACATTTTAAGAGATTTGATTCATCTTTATATTTAGTAGCTTTGAGATTAAGATAAATTTTTAAAATATAATGTAAATAAATTTATCAAACACTAAGAGAGATCAAATTTTTGAAGTGTAATTTTTTATCATTTATATACATAACAACATCTTAAAAAAATAACATAATTACATTTTAAACTCAAATCTATTAAACGTTTAGAAATATAAATTCATTAAAATGTAATTTTTTTATCATTTATATATATATCAAATTCCTTAAAATGTGATTTTTTTTTATCATTTATATATGTATTGTTTGTATCTACTAAGTAAAGAAAAATGCCACAGATATTGGAAGAGCACCTTATGTATATAAGGTGGTAGTCAATATCCTTCCCAATGTAATTGTAAAACTAAGGATGCTCACCTTCTAAAAGCAAAATGAGGGGATGAGTTTACAATGAGATTTGAAAATAAAGTAACATATAAAAA
Organism: Pinus tabuliformis; assembly: GCA_031772625.1. Classification (NCBI taxonomy): domain Eukaryota; kingdom Viridiplantae; phylum Streptophyta; class Pinopsida; order Pinales; family Pinaceae; genus Pinus; species Pinus tabuliformis. The sequence goes on from CM062817.1 coordinate 871,434,668, forward strand.
TAACAAGCTTTTTTAACTAACCAATTGTTTTATATGACATTCAATAAGAAAAATGTTTTTAATTCAATTCTTAAAATTATTTAATCATGTATTAATCTTTTAAATTCTATATAAATAAAAACAGTTATTTTATTTCATATATACTTTTAAATATTAACAATACTTTTTAAAACCACAAATACCATATTTTTATTAATTTTGATAAAAATCAATAATAATAATATTATTAATTTTAATTTATTTAAAATCTATTAAAAATATTAAAATAAATAACTAAAATTTATGATAATTACAATATACTTTGCATTTTTAAAATATAAATTCATAATTTTTTATATATTAAAAGATTAACTTTCGTTTTTGCTCGAGACATTAGAGGTGATGGGAGCGGTTCGTCAGATTTCGCAGCAGAGGAGATTAATAGAGAAATGATGGTCGAAGGTAGTGACATATCGGAAATCTACCGGCGGCAATCGGAAGTTGAACCCAAGTGGTACCCCGCGGACAGGAAAACGCTTTATTTCCAAAGTAGGATGAACGCAAAATCCCTATATGATTTCCTAATTTGGGGAGGTTCGGAGAATGCAGTTGAGGGGAAGCAGCGACGAACTAAGACCTTAGAAAACCAGAGATTGGTGAGTGACAGAGCCATGGGTAACATGGAAACCAGACAGAAATTGAGAGGGGCAGAGGAGCAGCACAACGCAGAGGTGGGAAACAGGAGCTGGAAGGGTAAAAGCATTCTGCAGGACGAGCAGCCGTTTAAGATATGGGATGTTGAAGATGATTCAGAAGAAGACCTGGGTCCTGATGAAGGGAGAGAATGCCTTCACCCTCAGGAGAACTCTGCGGATGATGTTAATCAGCAGACGGGGGAGGACCAGGCCGAGTCGCTGGATATGAATGTCCGACGATATGGCTTGAGGAAACGAAGCAGAACTCCCAATAGGGAAGGGGACTCGGAGCGGAAAAAAGGCCGAGGGCAGAGGAAGAAAGCGCAGGAAGAGGGGGAGAATTCCAAGCGCGACCAGAAAAAAGATAAAAAGCAAAAGAAGACTGTGAACCATAGGATTCGAAGGGCTGAACAGGCATATTACCGCAACTCCAATCCTGCTGTGCGCAGAATTATGCAGTATCTTGAAGAGGAATCGCTACAGGATCAATCTGCAGAGGAGATGGAAGAGTGGGAGTTCCTGCTTCATGACCCTGGTCACACCAGGGGGCGAATGTCATTATTCAAACAGTCTCTTCATATCTATTGGGTAATGAAGGGGCTAATGGCAAAGGCTTTGGAACAAGTGGCAAAGGAGATGGTTGAGTTGGCCCAAGAAAAGCCAGACATTCGCAGAGAATTGAGCTTCATTCGAATAGTAATGGCGAGGCAGGAGGAGAAGCTGGATGCTATCCAGCAAATGCTGAACCGGGACCATCCAGAACCAGCGGGAGCAGCCAACCAGCAACCAGATGGGGGCAACGATTGACATAAGATATGTTTAGAAACTGCAATAGTTTTTTTTATTATGGCTTTTTACATGTTAAAGATAGGGAAAAGCAAGTAGTGCAGATCAGTAGTATTAGTAAGTCTCAAGACTGCATAGTTTATTTAGCTAAGACAAACAGACTGTGGACCTTCTATTTTTTGGCTGCAATTAAAAACTATAGGTGGATTTCTGACCCGGTTTCCCCACGTGGGCGGGCTGCAATATTTTTGAAATGATGTAATGTTTTGTTGATCAAAGTAATAGAAAGAGTACCATCCTAGCTTACAAAAAAAAAAAGATTAACTTTCGTTTTTATTATGACTAAAATATGTATTTTTCTACATGGTCATCATTTTCATTAGGACTACATAGTCATAATAATGAGATTAACTTTCATTTTCATTATGACTAGACTATGTATTTTTTCACAGTGACATCATTATTAACCTTCACTTTCTTTTACAACATGGTCACAAATGATAAGGGAACCAAAATGTAAATTTACTCTTACAATTATCTTCTCAATAAACATGACGGGATGAAAATGGATAACCTCATTTTCTTAATAAAGGTTACAGTGATAGGAATGTATAACAAAATGGATAACCCTCATTTTCTTGTGATGGCAATGTACCCTACTAAGACCCATAGAAATGTATAACCCTCATTTTCTTAATAAAGATAAGAGTGACGGAAATCTACCCTAGTAAAATTGATGAAAATGTGTAACCATCACCCTTTTAATAAAGGTGAGAATACAGACCGATCTACATATTTTTTACATTTCATTTTTTATAATAAAGTTGAGAGGATATAAGTATATAACTTTCATCTTTTTAATAAAGCAAAGGAAAAATGTTTTCAATTAAATAATTGTTTTATTTAATATTTAATTTAATAACTTAAAATTTATGTATTTTTTTAATTATATATTAATTTTTAAATTCATTTTTTTCTATTATTTTAGATATATTTTAAAATTTTAACCTTACTTTTTAAATTCACCATGATTTTATTAATTTTAAAACTAATATTAATAATAGTGTCAAATTTAATATACTTAAAATTAATAGTTAGTATTAAAAAAACAATAAAATTAATAAGTAGAAAATTACCATGTTTAGAATATGTTTTTTATTTTTAAATTAAAAAATCATTATTTTTTATATGTTAATTTTATTTTAATTATTATTAACTTTTATTCTCGTTGGATTGAGGATTGCTCAAAAACTCTAATGTAGTATTCATGAATGAGAGGCACAAATTTATTATAATGGAGAAATAATTTTGCTTCATTTTTTATGTGAGTTTTTGGTTTTGTACAAATTCTTTGTAGATTCAAATTGTTTGTGTAATTTTCTAAAACAAAAGACTTGAATCTACTCTACTCATTAGCGAAAACAATTAATCAATTGAGAAATCACAACATAAACATGAGACAAGATTCAATCACATATGCTCAAAGATTTATCTAAGGGGAAATCAACTACTCAAAACCCCATCTTATATATATTGCCGTAGTCAGAAAACAGAGAAGAAATACAATGCATGTTCAATCCTAAACAATCTCTGCACAAGTATAATCTATCTCGCTGACTCTAGCCAATGCTTAGCCAATTCTGCTACTTGCCAAGCTCCTATTTCTTTGGAAATTAGCCCCCTATTAATTAGGGAAATTCCCAAATAGAATTGTGCAGTCCTTGTAGGCCCTTCTTTGACTGCATGCACCACTTGTATAGCTCGAAAGATTATACAACTGATAATACATTGCCCTTGAACTCCAATCTCAACTGGGTAACTCGAATTTCATGCATGCATGAGTTAATTATAGTTGATTTATCAGTTAACTGGTTGAACACTGAAGCTCCACCCCATTGCTAGACCTCCTACAAGTTCCTCCAACAGTTGGAACTAGTTTAACTAAATTTAACGCAGTTTAATAGAATTAAATTATTAAAACTCAAACAAAACTCAACCTAGGATCCTAAAATTTAGGAACCACTCTACATGACTCAAGTTAGGCCCTCAACTTGAATTAATTGAGCTAACTAGGTAGAATTAAATTAGTTAACTAATTCTTGTTGTCTTCTGATGTGGAATTACAATTTTCTCCAAATTTATCTCAAGGGAAAATTAAATAAGATTTTATTGTTGTCATTTTCAACATTACCACTCAACAAGAAAGGGAAGATGAAGTGTCAATGCCACATCGCTAAACCGTGCAATATAATCTCCATGCCAATAGTAGAGGAAAAGAAAAATACAAGAATCTATATGATAACAACAAGAGGGGTTTAGAGTTACCTAGGTTGTGGTGACCTCTTTGCATTAAGGGTGAACAATTGAAGAGGATACTTGCATGACAATTTCTTTGAGAGCATGCGAGATGATGTGGTCTTCGTTTAGAGAGTGTTTAATTCTCCATGCATTGTGTATCCTCGTGCCCCACAGTACCAACACCAAATTCTCCCCCACACTTCCTACTCGCAAAGCCACTCTTTTATCAGTTCTCTCCAGAGCCTCTCGCAGGTATGATAGACATTATTACCCTGACTTGCTTGTAATCAAATGCTTATAGCAACCCAAGATTTCTCATGAGCATCTATCTAGGTCACCTTCACCAAGATCCTGAGCTTTTTCCCCTCAACTCTGTGACTCTACCAAACTCTCTGACCTCCTTTCCTCTTTTGTATGTTGCATCCCATGGTCGATAAGTTAATAAATACTCACATGCTTATGCATGCATGGCCACCCCCTCCATTTAATGCGTTCATCTTTACAGGGTGGTAGGAACGATCCTAAGCCCACCATTCTCCTTGATTGACATCTCATCAGAGATAGATATTTTAAATTTTATATACAGATAAATCTCTAAATTCTTTATTTATATAATTAAAATACCCATATTAATTTTTAATATATTATAAAGAATTGTGTAATTTTAGGATATAAGGAAAGAAAATATATAGTGGAGAGAGTCACACCAATAGCTATTATTTTAACTTATTTAAATAATATATTATTTTAGATTTTATTATTTTATATAAAATTAAATGTTTATTTTTTATATAATTTAATTTTTAGAAAGAAACTCAATTTACAATCAATGTAATAATATAATATATATATATATATATATATATATATATGTATGACATAATCCCAACGGATCACATCAACTCAAAAGACTATATTTTTTTTCCAGGAAAATGAATCATATTAGTTATATCTTTGGTTATGAGAATGCCCATTTCATCAAAGTAGGTATGGATTTTCATATCTATTTTATCATAGTGGGTTTGGAATTTCAGTTGAGTCGCATGTTAATCTTATCGAAGTAGGTTGGTAATATCATGCGAGACAAAATTAGGTAGCAATGTAGGTTTGGAATTTCAACCAAGTCGCATGGTAATCTTATCAAAGTAGGTTGGTAATATCACGGGGGAAATATTAGGTAGGTTGGTAATATTATCCATATGGAAAAGTTGTATTCGAGATATGAAAAATGATATTAGTTATATCTTTGGCTATGAAAATGCCCATCCCATGGGCTATGAAAATGCCCATCCCATCGAAGTAGGTATGTATTTTCATATCTATCTCATCGAAGTAACTTTGGAATTTCAGTCGAGTCACATGTTAATTTTATCGAAGTAGGTTGGTAATATCATGTGAGGTAGGCTCACGGTGATGGGGTGTACTGTTAAGTCACTTTTTATGTGAAGGTCATCAGTTCGAAACTCCGTGGAAAAAAATCTAGCCATGTTAAGGGTTGGTGTGGCCTAGGTCAGGTGCAATCCTCAAGTGATTTTGATGGCTTAGATGTCCCTAAGTTGCATTTTTTCAAGACATAGGTCAAACCTGATGTAATATCTAAGAACTTAGACCACTAGACAAAAAAAAAATATCAAACAAAGAAAAATTAGGTAGGTTGGTAATATTAGTTATTGAAATAGGTTGAAAATATCACATGAGGCAAAATTAGGTAGGATGGTAATATTATCTATATGGAGAATTTGTATTTGAAATAGAAAGTGCATGAAGAGAAAGTTATGTTTGAATAATATTTTGAAAATTTAATTGAAATAAACCAAAAAATAAAAGAAAGGAATGAGATTAACTGCTCCATTTTTATCATATTTCAAATTTCCAAAATACAATAAAATCAATTAAATGTAAAAATTAAATTAATGTGTGTATATTTCGTAGATCTATCCAAAATTTGAAAAAATCCATAGGAAAAGTTGTTACATGAATAGATATCCAAGACTAATGTGTAATCTATCCAAAAATTTAGTATCACATATAAAGGTGTTGATATAATAATCAAAACATATGAAGGCCATTTAGTCTATTATATACAATCGCTTTAAAAATCCATAACAGAAAGTCTAACATATGGTGCATCTAGAATTTAGACCCCTATCAAGGAAAGGTATATGAAAATACTCACGTAATCTGTCATTTTGAGACTCTAAAATCATCCAGATAGCATGACTCAGCCTAAGGCCCTCCTGAGAGAGGGAGTATGCCTTGGTGTTGACTTCCTTGTAGACATGAGAAATTGTGAACATTTTAAATTAATCTTTTGAACTATAAATCTCATTGACAAGAGGCACAACCCCAAAATTATGAAATATGAATGCTCCAATGAACCAATTGATAACCAACATTGAGTCTCCAAAAAATTGCAAAGATTGAATATCTTTTTCAAGGGAAAAAGTAAGGAGGAGCTTCAATGCCATTAATTCTTTGAAGTTGTTTGTACCTTCACCCAGTCCTATTTTCATGTGGAAGAAATGAGACTGAATCAAAAATAATATCGCACCTTCTCCACAAAGTTTCTACTCACCCTAGGCTTCCCCATCAAAAAAAGCCCATGACCTAGATTTATCTCTTTGAGCTTGTGTAATAGTCTTGCTACAATGATATCTTTGAGGCTTTGATAGAAAATCTAATATAGTAATGGATTAAGACGCAGTGATCTTCGAAAGTGATGATCGATCATTAAAGATGGATTTATTCCTAGAAATCCATATACCCCCACATATTAACAGAGGCACCACCTTGAAGGATCTAACCCGCCTAATAGAACACCATTCCAATAGATCCTCTCCTTGCCACTAACACTTCAGGCCAAGTTTATTAGAAACTAATTTCCAAGCAAATTTTTTGTACGGGAAAGTGACCAGCATATGATTCACATTTTCCTCTGCATCTTTATACAAAACACATCACTTGGGTCCTTCAAATTTCCTCTTACATAAATGTTAAGGGAATAAGTCCCCTAGGGCTTTGGGTCAGAACCCCAACAGAGCAAGAGTAATCTACAGCAAGAAACACGCATACAACTCAGGCAACATGCTTAAATAAACAAACTATGCGAGGATGAACATACCCGGATGTCCTTCGTTTGGGTAGTTCCATCCAGGGTTCAAACCCTCTGCAACTCCTGACGATCTTCGAATCTGCAAATCAACCAATTCAAATACACATAGCAGCATATAGATAAAGCATTTTAGTGAAATCAACTTTATATCATATAAGTAAATAGTTAGTTATACATCAAAATAGTCATTCATACATAAACCATAACAATAACATCTGATGCATAAACAAAGTCGATCTCAGGAACAAGACAACGTTTCTTTTTATTGTAGAAAACTATAATAAACATGGAAAGAGTTCACCTGAGTCTTCCTCTTCCGGCTCCAAGCGGAACCGTCCTCCAGGTCTATCCAGTCCTAGTCTTCAACATCCTCCTCCCATAACCAATACCATGATATCTCAAGCAAGTGAGAGAATATCAACACTCAAGGAAACAAGGGTTTCCTGAACTTGGGTAAGTGCTTGACGCACGGGGATACTTCATACTTGATCAGGGGATAATCTCAGTATAGTAATTCTATCATTTCTCTCCTCCTTAAAGCCTTCCCATTGAAGTCTTTTTATACTTCTCCCAAATTATTTTTTTAGTTGGGAAATAGTTGGGAACAGTTGGGCCATGGGCACTAGGAGGTAATCAACAAGTAAAACAAGTGATATCTGCCCATACTTAAGGAAATTTAATTTTTTTAAGTGTTTTAACACATATACACAGGTTGGGTATAGACTAACCCGCGTGTACATGCTTTTATCACAGGGCAAAGTAGTGTATAGGAAATAGAACACTGTTTTTCAAATATTTAGACCAAGTTTGGAAGGAGGGGTTTCCCTAGGCCATAAACCAAGCATCACAAATACCAAGGGTGATATTTGGCGCTATAATAGATGCCCCCTAATATATGAGGTCAAAAGGGGTACATGATGGCCGAAATGTATTAAGTATATGGAAAGGAAACTTGTCAAAAACTGAGAAGGACTTCACCAAATTTCAGCCTGCCAAGCCATCAAAAAGAAGAACAAAAAGAAACTGTTGTCTGAGGCGGGCATACCCATGCTCAGAGAAAGTAAATCATGTCCGCATATCAAGTACAAGCGGATCCACTATGTGTATAAGTATAAAGAATTGAAAGTACATAATGGATCATCTGATCGTGATCAAACAAGTACATGTTTGAATATCACATATAAGAAGATGATCAATGAAGCTGGAAGATGAAGTTGATCACTGATGTCAAAACTGATCCCAATAGTACCAAATGAACATGATGGAATGAGATGATACTACATTGCAAATCAGATGCCAACATATAAGATGTCGTTGTGAAGGACTGCAACATATAATGTGAAATGGTGTCAACTAGCAGCAACAGGAGCAACTGACAAGTGAACCAAAGAATGTTGATGCAACCCAAGGTCTTCACCGACCGCCGTGGTACATTTCTACATAATGGGAATAAATGATCTGAATTTGACCATGTGAGAAATTGTTTGATTACCAGTCATTTATGTATACTGTTAACAAACGCGAGACTACTCACTGATAATGATAATGAGAGTCAAGGTACCCAATACAATCTAACAAGTGCGAATAAATGAGCTGAGGTCAAAAACTTGGAAGAATCTATCAATCAAGGGACAATGATGGTTTCCCACTGTCGATAGCAAAGGATCTGCCACTGACGATTGCAAACCCCAAGGTACTGCCAAATGGACTCTAGATCTTTGCCCCATAGCAATGAGTCGTAGTCGATAGGAAAAGATCCACTAGAAGGAAGGCATTAAGGCATCCTTCATCAATCTAGTGCGAGTGTAACCCATAGGCCAATAATGTGGAAGGAATCGAACGAAAAGGATGTAGTAACTTGACCAAAGCACGTTTCTGACGTACACGAGATGTAGCTAGCGTAAAATAGAAACCCTTTGAACCAACCAATAATAAAAGCTGACACAGAGGCGAGGAATCCACCAATAGGGTCAAATGGAAACCAAGGCACTGCACGAATCCCAATGTGTGATAATGAAAGCTGATGTCGAACACAAGGGAAACCACTCAGTCAAAGACCCATGATACTGATCGATGTTGAGCACAAGGTGACCTATCAATAATGAAAATAGGGCCAGGGTGCGGCTCTAGGCCTACCCTTAGAGCAATATGTCATCGTCGATAAGGACAAGACCCGCCAACAAGAAGTCAATGGAGACCTTCTCAAACCAGCACAAGCGAAGGACCAATATAACTGATGTGATGAAAAACAAGACACTGACAACCATGGATGGCCGACTGAAAAATAAGTCAAGGGACACTGCAGAGAGGCCGACTCAGGCTTACTTCCCTTGAACAAAAGCACGACTCAATGATGACTATGTGGCAGCATATGATAACTCTGTATAAGTTCGTCATGCAGGAGGCATGAACGAACTCTTCATATGATTGGAAGAGATAACCAATCGGAGGAGAACTGATTAAATAACAAGGTTAAGGCTTACCTAAGTCAAACTAAATCCCGCCCAAAATGGAGGATAGAATTTCTTTTGAGTTCTTTGTTCAAGGGCAACAGAACTGACTCTAGCTACCGATAATATATGGAAATTTTGTCCCGTTCCCACTCTTTTTGGAATATATAATTTCTTTTGTCTTTTTCTTTAAGCTAGAAAAAGAATAAAAGAATGATATAGTACAGTGGAAAGAACGAGTGTCAGTGAAATAGATGATCTAGTTCCTGGGATGGGAACATTCCTATGCTCAATGCAGGGAGGCGAAGCTAGTCAAGGACACTCAAAGGGATGTTCCTTCCACGGGTCTGAGGGTGTGTCAAGTTGCAGAAGCTAAGGGATTGCAAGTTTGAGTTTGCAGAAGACATGGTCAAAAAGTGGCTTAAACACGAGTCCAAGTGAAGCCGACTCAAGGCCAAAAGGTGCAAATGGTCAAAATGCAATGCAGTAGTACAACTCAACACAAAGGAGCCTCTAGGGTATAAGTCCAGAATGAAGCGAAGAAGCAAAGAGGAATGAGTCTTCAATGCAAAATTCATGGCGAGACTAAAGAGGACTCCTGAGACTACTCAATAAAACAGCATGGGCTACCAATGTCAGCGAGGTGCTAACTATGATGCCCATGTAAAGGATGGCTCTACCATCGTGTCATGATTTAAAAATCGGTGAGTGAACATGGTTTACTAACCATAACATGATGGGATCGACCCTATGGTAGGTGTATCGACAAATGGAGGCTAGTATGCAAAATGCAACGGAAAAAATGGTTTCCCTAACCTATATGCCAGTGAGTAAACGATACCTACCATGACAGGTCAATAGTCATGGAACCGATGTGAAATTTCTGAAGAAGTGTCCAAAATTTCCTGAAAAAACAACCTATTCCCGAAAATCCAAGCTCACAAGTTAAAAGATTCATGAGATGAAAAAAATCAAGTTTTGAAAAAAAAAATTGACATTTCCAAAGCTATAAAATGACCTTTTGACTCACCATTTGTACCATTTGTGTTGAGAGCAAAAACTGTGGAGAAAAAGAGAGCAAAATTGCCCTCCAAAGAATTGGACCGTTCAAATTGGATCAAAATCATCAGGTAACCCCCAATTCAAGCTTGCATTACTTTATGATTGTTTTTAGAAATTTTTATTAAGGTTTGACCGTATAATTTATGTTAAAAATTTCAATGTGGCGTATACGCGGGTTGGATATAGACTAACCTGCATGTACATGCTTTTATCACAAGGCAAAGTAGTGTACAAGAAATAAAACACTGTTTTTTAAATATTTAGACCAAGTCTAGAAGGAGGGGTTGCCCTAGGCCATAAACCAAGCATCACAAATACCAAGGGTGATATTTGGAGCTATAACAATAAATTATCCCAAGTTGGGAATTTGTTCTCGAAGTCATACCATATGAATAATCTAGATGTTGTTGGGCATTTTAGTTTCCAAAGTGGCTTCCACTATCCAACCTGTGCCTCAGGAAGTCTATCTACAATAATATGAGAGTATCCTAGTTTTGGAGAATAAAAACCATTTGGATAAAATGACCAAAGTAATTCATCTTCTACTTCATCAAACCTGATATGATTTTCCCTTAACACCTTTATATAACCATTCCATGCTAATTACATATCCTAAAGAAGGGTCAATTGTCTTCACGATAACCATCCTAGGGCCCATAAATTATTTCAAGTTGGGTCTATTACTTGATTCAATGTGATCATACCTACTTTTTGTAGATAAGTTGTCAGATCCAGGGGCAATTTGTGATCATTATTACTTCCAAACCATGGGTTTAAACCGATTCTTATGTGGGATCCATCTCCAATTTTCCATGCTAGACAAAAAGTTATCAATGGAAAGGAAGAAATGAAAATTTTCCATATGATTAATGCATTCATACTCTCCTTATTTGGAATTTGAAACCATTCCTCTATGGACAGTGGATAAATATATTTCTTATGGACTATCTTTGTCCATAAAATCTGAGTGGTGAACAATCTCTAGCTAACTTTTGCAGCTAGTCCTTTTGAAAAGAGTGGGATTTTTTTTAGTCCCCATCCTCCCCAAGCCTCCGGAAGAGAAATTCAGTCCCATTTAACCCAAGGAAGAACAAAATGATCAAATGACCCTAATCAAAGAAATTTTAGATAGAGTTTCCTCATACTTTTCATAATGCCCTTTGGAATCTAGGAGAGAAACATCCAGTAAATTGGAATGGCTTCAAGGACAAACTTAATTAAAGCTAATCTTCCTACTCTAGACAACCATCTTAGGCTCCATATTTTTAACATCTTTTCCATTTTGGCAATTAGTCAATTCTAGTCTATTGTATTATAGGAATTAGGCTTTAAAATAAATCATAGGCATTTTAACCTTCTTCCACAATGGACAAAGTAAGTGGAAATTATTCATACAAAATAAGGCGCTCGTCATTGCTCAGACTAGAAGATGAAAAAATAGACATTGAAATTTATGATCATACCTATAACTACTCCAAAAATGATGAGAACCTCCATTAACACCATTGCATCTATTCTTGACCAGTCGTAGAAAATAAGAACTTCATCAATGAACAACAAATGTGTGATACTTAGACCAGTGGTAAAAATTAGACTATGTAATTCCCCACTTTGTTTGGCCTCCCCAAAGATCCAAATAAGGCCTTATGCAACCAAAAAGAAGAGGAGGGGAGATAATGGGCACCCTTGATGTAGTCCTCTTTGTGCATGAAAATAAGAGGCAAGGCCATTTATGAGAACAACAAATGAGACAATATATATATGAAACTCATGAACCAATTTACAAAATCCAATCCAAAACCTAGATGCCTAAGAAGATTTTATATATATAGCCAACTAAATTGGTCACAGGCTTTGGATAGGTCAATTTTCATAATTGCATTGTTTAAATTCCTCTATTTTATACAGTGAATACCTCCCTAAGCCACCCCTATAGTCTCATGAATATGTATCCCTTCCGAAAGACCAATTTTTTCTTTTGAGGTTGTTTTAGATGAGATTGGCTTTAGACGACAAGCAATTACTTTAGAAATAACCTTATAAATACAGTTGCATAATTATATGGGCCAGAAATCATCAAATGTAGAATGTTAGTCCATCTTCATAATCAAGGAAATGAAGGTGGTATTGAAAGAGGCGTGGACATGACCAATAGACCTTAATTGTTCCACTACCCATACAAGATCTTCCCCCATAATCTAAAAAAAGGTCCAGAAAAAATTCAACAGACCATCCGTATGGACCTGAGCTTTTGTTCTTTTTAAAACTTGACAGAATTTCCTTCAACTCTTCCACATTTACTACCTACATCAAGTGTGCATTGTCCTTCTCATTATTGAAGCTAGGGAATTAAATATCCAAATGAGCCACCTCTACAATTATAACTCCTGGAGTAGACTTAAAAAGATTCCCAAAGTGGATTTCCCCCATATTAGCCAACTCTTTGAATGAAGATGCATTATTTCCTTCTTGGTCCTATAGATTCCATATAGTGTTTCTTAATTTCCTTCCTTTGGTGAACTTTTGGAAAAAAAAATAATGCTCTCATCTATGAATGCTAACCATATTGCTCGGTTCTTGAGTCTCCATGTAGCCTCTTTTTCCTCTAAAATACGTCTTTTCCTAGCTTCAAAACTGACAAGCCTTTCTTTGTATTCTTTTGAAGAGAACCCCTCTAAGTCTTCCTCAGAGATTTAATTGATTTCATCTTCCATTGCATGAAGGTCATGTGAATCTCTTTTTCATTTGAGAACAAACCAATCAATGGTAGCCATTTCCACTTATTTAAGGTTCTCAACAAATTGGAAAGTTGTGGACACATTAGAGAGAAAAATGAATTGACACCATTTGGCCTAAACCAAAACTTAAAACTCTTCATTATTTATCCAATTTTCATTTAATTTAAATGGACAAGGTGGATTCCTTACATGGTATTTTATTTCCATAAATCTTGGTGAATGATCAGATCCACCACCCACCCCAATCCATTGAAAAAATAATGGCAGAGCTTCCACCATATTCTCAACTATCAAAAAGTGGTCAAGTCTTTTAATGATCCTATCCTCCCCTATCCTATTGTTCCTCCAAGTAGGTTTTAATTTTTCCAGTTCTAAATCAACTAAGTTAAGCTACATCAAAAAATGTTTGAAAAAATCAATAGAGTTGTCTTCCTGAACCCTCGGTCCCCAAATCTCTGCCACTCCCAATGAAAAGTTTAAGTCCCCTCTAATTATCAAATCATCAAATGAGGTAAAGGATTTCCAAGATAGGTATTCCTAGAAAAGTGTATTGTCCATATATGGCCCATAAACATTTAGGACTAGAAATTTTGTTTATCTCCACTAATAAAAATTTCATACCTAGTGTTATCGGGAAAAGTGTCTATCTAGATCTGCTCTATCCCACTAAGGTGTGACAGCGACCTTAGAAACAAACAGAGAAAACTACTTTTGTATTCTTCTTTATGAACTATAAACAAAAAGGAATAGGATGAACCAACCTGTGTCTTGCGCTAGTCCTTTGATCCAATCTCTCTCCTCTTTGACAGCTTCCAGCTACCTGCTCTCTCACTTGCCCAGCTTCACCAAGTACCTGTAAGATCACAGAAGAAAGAAACTATACAAAGACATGGGTTTATATTCACAAATAACTTAGGATCAGATTTAAGTTAACCATACAAATGTAACAAGCATCAATGAAACACAAGCATGGAGAAGAAACTCAAATAGTTTTATTGATATACAAGAAGATCCAGGAGGAGTTACAACCGATGATTCCTGACCCAGCGTCAACCTCCCAGCAAAGAAGTCCCTTCTTCAACCCCAACAAAGCATAGATCACCCAATTCTCTGATATGTATCTCAAAACCAACAACAATTCCTTACAATGTGCAAAATTCCAGCCTCTAACCTCTGGATCTCTGGGATGAGAGATCTATATATAGATATTTGCAGAGGTGTGAGTCAGCTCTGGGTTTTTTATTAGTGTCTTCTCTCTGATAGTTCTTGATGCCACTTGGAGATCTCATTGATCTCTTACTCATCCTTGGGCGATTTTGAGAGGTAAGTGTCCCAGGAGAAGTTTTTGGAAGATTCCATGATCTCTCCACCTCGTGGAATGACTCTGCCACTTGTCATTTCCCACTCAACACACCCTGGTAGTGCATTTAGGTGTGTTGCAACGCACCTAGCTAGTGGACTTAGGTGCTATGCAACGCACTTGGCTAGTGGAGCAGCTGAAATGATCCTGATTTGACTTATTCTGAGCAGTTTCTGGTGGAGAACTTCTGGGAGAAGCTGTAATTTGTTGACCTTGTTCCTTTAGGAGTTAGAACAACACTTTTAGGGACTTAGGAGCCCTTGGTTTATGGACATTTCATGCTTGGTGCTGTAAGGCACAAAAATGTCTATAACACCTAGAACCAAGTCCAACCCCCAAGTGCTTATAGATTTAACAAACCGAGGGTTCCATCCAAATGCTAGACCCCCATATCTACCTCAAGTATCCAAGCAATGAAACTCCCATCTAGCTAACAATGACCCAAGCACCCTTGCTACCACATCCCCCTCTCCTTGATCCAAGTTCGGGTGTGAAGAAGGACCTTCCCAAGACCTTTTACTTTCTCGATGTGTTAAAATTGCTTTTAAAGCAAAATTAAGGAATCCATCTAGATACTGTAAAGAACAGGAACATAACAATCATCAGCACATGAAAACAAAAGCCGTTGATAACAAAGTTCGTCTAGGAGGGACTACATCTCCGGGCCCCGGTGTCACAATGGTGTAGGCCGCTGCATTATGTGTTGTCAATAAAGATGATGTACACAGAGATGATGTCTTGATCATACAAGGATGAATTCCCTCACGCAAGAGTGGCTCTAAAAGATGTTCCGCAACTAGAACTCTCAATCAAAATCCTCCTATCAGTATGACACAAAAACAAGCATGGTGCGCATCCCGCCAACATGGCACAAAAGGGATGTCAAATCAAAACACATGCATGACGACAACAAGAGTATCCCAACAACATACAACAAGGGATCTCAAAGAATAACATAAAGAGTTATGACAGAAAGTACATCATATGAAAGATTCCGCATAACATGAAGCAAGGAATCGTGACAACATGAAATAACAAGATCTTGCATCAATCATCAAACATGGATCTGTACAACATAATGCAGAAAGAAGAAGTACATGAATACATCATATACCTCACCACCAAGGGCCACCTAAAGCAAAGGTTGTCAAAGTGCTGAAGCTTGCTGAAACATCGAACTCACATCATCGATCACAAGAAGAAGATTGTTCGCACATGAAGATGGACATCTGCACTAGCACTTAGAAAAGTGACTGAAAGAAGAAATGAGAGAAAGACAAATCTAAATACACCATCAGATTTGTGGCGTCAAGTAGTGCTAAAATGACTATCCAAAATCCAAATTCAGAGAATTTGAAAATTTGGAGCATAAAGAATCTTTTAGATTCCTTCGGGATTCCTCAAAGATTCTGTTTCAGGGATGCGCTGAAAATCCGCTGCTCAAATGTCAAATCTGATTTCCCATTAGCATCCCTGTGAAAAACCATGGAAAACAAGTATAAACTCGACCATATTCTAACAAAGTGAAATTTTACCTCGGGAAAATTTCATTGCTCATGGTTCTGCTCCCTGTTTTTGTTGAAATCATGGTTCCACGTGCATTTTAGAATTTACTGGAAGATGCAGACCTCAGATTGAAAAACAGATAGCACCATCATGTTCGTGGCGACGAGAGGTGTAAAATCCATATAAAATTTGTCAATTTCTGAGAAGTTGAAAATTTTACCCTCTTGCAAAATCCATGATTCTTGCATTAAAAAATTATTACACTGACTCGATTTGCGTGCCAGCTCTTGTTTCAAAATTCATGCCATCCTTCTCTTCCCAGCTTTGGTAAAAATCTGAGTTCATATAAATTCTTGAGCGAATTTACCAAACAATTTGTTGTAGTGTAATTGGTAAATTATTAAAATAGTGTGGTTAATTTTAAATAAGGTCGATTTTTTTGGTTTAATTACCAACCCAATATCATATGATATAATTTTAAAGTCGAACTTGGGGTGGCAGGCCCGTACATCACATGGCCCGCACCCATCCCATGAATTCTCCACCTTTTAGAATGCACGTGGCTTTAAGTAATACATAACTGTATACCTTTTTGACTATAACCATATGCATTGATTTTTGAACTGCTCCACCATGCGTTGGTTTTTTTTTTTGAAGTTTGTTATAACAAAAACTATATATAAAATAACTTTGTCATATAGCTTTGCTTAATAATTTGGTTTTGATTATATATACAGATATTATATATTAACCTTTTTCCCCTTTTTAGTTAATATATAGTTTTTTGGTTTAATTGTTTTATATAGTTATTAACTATATTAAAACAATTTTGTTATATGGTTTTCTTAATTCAAAATGATTTTTGTTGCTTGTGCAGGGTTAAGAGCTACTGGAGGGATGCCAAGTGTCAAGTTGCCATGTGGGTCTCACACGCTGATTGGGATGCCATGTGGCGCACTGTAGGCCTAATTTTTCTCTTGCCATAACAATTTCTGAAGAGCTCTATCTTTTGCATACGAGCTCAATTTGACGAACCGTTCACACCACCGAGATCAAGAAGACGAGCCCTCTCAACTGATGCCATCACATTCTCCTCTCTGCCATTTTGAATTTCAAGCCTTATTCATCCCCTTGATGTCTCGAGATCCACCTAGATCAATCCTCCCCACTAAGGAGCTTTTGGTCCTCCAAAAGCATGAAAAATAATCTACATCTTTCTCTGTACCCTTTTTGCACCACAAATGTCCTAAAAAGGTCTCGCTTCCATCTCCTTCACCTTTGTTCTTCGGAGCCTTAAGCGACGAACCGACACCTGCTACTTCTACAACCTGTAGTACATTGTTTGCAAATCACATGCTTTGAATAACATGACCAAACTAAAGACCTAAACATCCCATACTTTCCACGAGTTTATAACACATACTCGATGGTTAAGTTTACAACAAGATGGACGTAATACCCCAGCTATGACAACAAGGCCAACTCATCATGGTTGCTTCAAAAGTGACGAAAAACACATCATCACTACAACACATGATTTACATTCACAAGGCCAAACACTTATTGTTTCGACAAGTGATGGAAACATAACATCATTGTTAGAGTTTTAACATGCAACTCAGAATATGACTCAAAACATGACCAAACATCATTCTTGTTGACCAAGTGATGGAAGACACATCATCACTTTTACACTTTAAAATGCAATAAATGATTTACAAAAGAATGACCATGAAATGACAACATGTCTAAAAACCATTTTTCACTGATCAATGTGAATGGGTCACCTCCTTGTGGTGATTTTTCTTGTCGAACAACTGCTCTTCTTGCTTCTCGCACCAACGCTTTGTCATTAAGGCACTGCTCTGGATGAAGCTTCCAACAAGTGGCTCTTTGATGGCCATTTCTGTCGCAATGACTGCAGTAGGTTTTATTCCTCCATATCTGCTTAACATGTTTATTTTCATGCTGTCGAGAGGGTCTTTCACGCCTCATGAGTGTTGCCATTCTTTTCCAACACTTAGAAAAGGTATGGTTAGGTAAACCACAAAAAGTGCATGTTTTTCGATGCCTTTATCTTCGTTCATTATTAACAACATGATCATAATCAAAATGAGCATTTGAAGATCGAAAGTGATTATACCTTCCTTTGTTGTTTCTGATGTCAGCATGGTGATGAGAGCTTACCTCAGCTCTCTCCCTACAATGGGAATTGCCCTAGGATGATGGGGGTGCTTTCCCATCATTCTCTTTTGATTTGGAAAGAATTGACGAGGGCTTCTCATCTGTCGTTAGTGGTTTGCAAACTGTCTCAACACACTCTTTCCTGAAATACCCAAGTCCTGCTTGACGAGGTAATTCCTCTACTTTGATGCGGCTGACAATGCCTTGGCCATTAACGCCCAAGCCTTTTCCTTCATACCCCATTCTCTTCAATAATTTGGAGCCAATTCCTATGGAGAACTACTTTTTACCTCACATGAGTCACGCTGCAGCGTTTCCAAGGCCTCGTCCTTTGATTGTAGTTGTCGTAGCAAACTTTGTTTTTCCTCTTTTTCTTCATGCAAGCGCGAGAGGAATCACCGATAATGATAATGATCCTCAAGGTACTGCAGTACAATTCACGTGGTGTGAATAAAGGACTTGGCGTCGAACACCACGCAAAATCTTTCGGTCGAAGGTCATTGATGTATACCTGTCGCCGAAAGTGAGAAACTTGCCATTGAGGCATGCAAGCTTCAAAGTACTAAATGGGGTGTTCCTAGATCAACTTCTTGGATAATGAGCTGATGTCGACAAGAAATGAACCGTCATAGGAGGGCCTTAATGAATCCCACATCAATGACACGGAACGGAGCAAATGATTTTGATGGAGGTGAAAACGATCTGATGATATATGGTTCAGGGTGCCGGTCATGAAAGAATGGAGTATAATGTATGGTAGTGGGCGGGACACAGGTGGCCTTTCAGGATGACTTCTCTTGAACATGTCAGCGACACTTAATGTGATGGATTGGTAGCATTAACCCCAAATGTGGATGGTATGGCGAGACCATGGCGATGTGACCGGTGAATGAAACAACCCAACCCGACTCGGGCACGGAGTGGAAGTGTCATGTTCAAGAGCGACTTGCTACCAATAAAGATTCTTTGAGTTTTCTTCCCAATTTTTCCCCAGTCATTGCTGACCAGTACCTCTTTATTTTTGTCAAGCTTGAGGAGGATAACATATGCTTGTTCTATAATCTGCCCTTCGGGAAAACCCATCGCTACGTTTTAACGAGCCTAGCGATAGTGAAACTCGTTCTCGTCTAAAGACAAGTTTGTCGCTATTAATCTTTTTAACGAGTCTAACGACAAAGATAACTCGGTCCTTTTCATTTTTAGAGAGTCTGAAAAGGTACGTAAAGGTAACTCCAAAATTCCTTTTTCGTCATCTAATCCCTTAAGTCCGAAAAAGTATAAAACAATACAGAAGGGATGAATTTTCGATTAGCTTTAACGAGCCGAACAAAACAAGCGCTCGATCTTTTTGTGCAATAATCCCTCAGGTCCAAAAAGATTAAAATCTAGAGGAGGGATAGCACTTCCGGTTGCTTTAACAAGCTGGAAGGCCAAAACTCGGCAATCTTTTCATATTTTACAAGTCAGTTGAAAAGAGCTTAAAGAAGACTCGTCTTTTGAGGAACGAGTGATAAAAAGGGTAGCAGCTGATTCCAGGTACGGTTTGGAATTTTCCAATCATGACAGTGTCACAAGGATGGCTAGTGAAATCACTCTTCGCAGCTATTCCTCAAAATGGGTAAACAATCAAATGGAGGTGAATGATCGGCCAATGGAAAAGTGGAGGTGACGGTGCAAACACGACCAAGGCTTTAATGGTTGAAATGCTACATTCACGGTGGTTATTTACCAAGGGGATAGTTCATTTTTTAACGAGCTTAAACGCGGGTGGAAACATTTGCTCGGTCTTATGTTTATTTTTTAAACGAGCTTGAACTATGCGCTAAAACTACTCGACTAATCCAGCCATATGATAAGAATGTCTCATATAAAAACGGCAACTTTTAGAGTTTTGCCCCACATCCTTTCTTTATGAAAGTTAGGCGACGACTAATCCTACGAGTTTAAAGGGTTAGAGGTCCTAAAAATTTAAAAAATAAATAGCCGCCCATCGCTTGCACTCCAAAAGGTTTGCATGCCCCCAGGTATAAAACAGAGTTTCAAAGTTGCCTCTACTTCACTTCCGCCAAAACATTTGTTTTACCGAGAGAGGCCTACCTCTTACATGTTACCCAAAGATTGTTCTATTCACACAGCAAACAAAACACTTCTTCGGCAATGTCTACCGAGATAAACAAAGGTAAGCGACGATGCCCGCCAACTCACATAACTTTGACAAGAGAATCTTATTCTAGAATAACCCCTCTTCCAATCACGGACGGGGTACAGACTAGTCATATTCTCCCGCGGAAACCTACCCTATACCCAAAGTTTTCCTGCCGAAGCAGGCCAGGACGCATGCCCCCTGGGTTTCAGTCATATCCCTCTGAATTACTCGCGCTCATCGGGAGGACGGACTGGGGATTGAGACATTTCTTGCGTGAAGAGACCATTTAGGGACAATATATGACTATTTGCTATGCGCGATCCGGGAAATGAAAGCTGGTCCACGAGCTTGACCACTCTTCCTTCGTGCGGAAAGCACATTACTCTAAAGAGTGAGGAGACAATCGCTTCCATGCAATAAATATAGTCTCGTCCAAGGAGTAGGTTATAATCCAAGGGTCCTTGAACTACCATTACGTTCATGCGAACTGTCTTCCCTCTCAATGTTATGGGCACATCGGGAAGGATCCCTAAAGGTCGATTGGTTCCTTTATCAAAGCCTGTCAGATTTCTCATCTCAGACAAAAGCGATGGTGAACCAAGCGCTTTCCAAGAAGTAGAGGAAAGGATACTCACAGAAGCCCCCTCATCTATGATGGTACCAGCCATGACCATTGTATATATTTGAATGATAATTCGGAATGGTATGCTCGCTGGTAGGCGGGCTCTGCCTAGTTGATTCCAGTCGAAGGAGACAACTAGGTTGCTTGGAGGTGGGACTGAGTAGATGGCCGGGTATGGCTCTGACGAAGTTCCTTCCTGCGGTAAAGGAACAGGTAGATTGCCCCCATGTTCGTTGGAGTCTGTGTTTATGAAGAGAATTTGGACGGTGTCATCCTTGTTCTCTTCAGTGACTGTATCATCTGAAGATAAAACCTCTGAAGGCAAGACCGGGTCAACTGCCGCCTTGACCTTTTGACTTTCGTCTGGTATGGATTCAGTTGGTTTATCTTCAATGATAGGTGCTTCAGCCGACCACCTGAGCGGGCCAGCTGGATTCTCAACTAGTGACGGACTCGGCAAGAGTTTTTTATATCCAGGAGGAAGTCGTAACGGTGAAACCGGACGATCATCCAAAACTCTTTTAGCTTCGTCTAAGAAGGGACAACAGTGGAGGGCATGATTGCCTTTGCACAGTCTACAGGGAAATCTAGCTTTCCCTTTTTGTCCTGGGGCTTCACTTTCACTAGTTGACGGTGTGCTTTCAACATGATCATCAGAGGTTGACGACACCGGGTTGTGCAAACGAGGAGACCAGTCCCTTAGTATCCGGGGGATGCAAGGACAATCTCTGTGAAAGTGGTCTCCTTTGCAAATGACGCATGGCGATTTAGGCCTAGTCGGTGCAGTGTGTGGATTTTTGTTAGACGACACTCGTTTTCCCCCATTCGCCTTTGGCTCCTTCTTCTTCTTCTCTTTCTTCTTCTTTTCCTTCTTCTCCTTAGGAACTTGGCTTTTAGCTTTACCAGTTTCGTCAAGCGAAGAGGAAGGAGGAGAGGAAGAATTATAGGAAGTAGAAGGCTGGTGGGTAACTCTGGAGTCGTCTAATTGCTGATTCGATTGTTCAGGAATGGTGGTGTTCTAAACGACATTGGTTGAGAAGAGCCATACTGGCAAGCCAATTGTCAGTCCTGGAAGCGACAATGTAGCCATATGGGGCGCACCAACATCTCCCCAAGAGGAGAAGGGACTAGGATTTCCACCAAGGGGAATTCCTTGGTTGGTAGGTTCCATTTTCTCAACCTAAGATCAACGTAGGAAAAGGGTATGAATATTCCGTTTAAAATAAATTTTAACACGCTTTGACACAACTTGTTTTTTCAATTTTTAAGAGTCGAGAAAAAACAAAAGATGACTCTAGTCTCCTTCGATTTTTAATGAGCGTGAAGTGACAAGTGCTCAGATGGACCTTTTCTGTTAAGGAGTCTGAAAAGGAACGAAAAGGACTGCTCTGGAGGTCTAGGTAGAGGGAGTACCAAACCAATCGCAAAACTGCGGAATACGTTTTACGGTACGGCAGTCAATCTTCCCGAATGTTGTGTTCGGTGCATTGCGATCAGTAGGGCGGCCGACATGGCTTCCTATGGATAAAGGATTTAAGCCTATAGGGGTCTCCCAATATATACTCGACGGTACGTGGGAGCACAAGTCCGTACTGGCACTTATCGTCTCAAAGTGGAGGAATCACCCAACCATCAGTGAGGACAACAGTTACCAGGCTTTACGACGCCAGAATACGTTTCTATCCTATACCTCTAAATGTTGTGCGTTAAGTTCCGAAGCGTTGTTAAGTTCATTGAATTTATTTTAAGTTGATCTTTCTTATGAAGTTTGCCTTTTGGGATCACCACGAGATGTAGATGTAATTCCTAAAATGCAATCTAAAGATGATAAACAAACTTTTATCTCTTTTTAGCAATGAAAATCCTAGCTACTAAGGGAAAATAAAGACACAATCTTTTCGCAAAGAGCAAAGAGCACACTGTAAATGCACTTTTCCTAAATCAAGCCAAATAGTCTGCCAATATGCAAATGCACATGCATGTGTTTTGTTTTTCACTTTCTTAATATTGATGCCTAAAAAGAAAGTTGTTGTACAAATCTGAATTTGCTTTCAAGTGACAAACACAAACAAGCTTCTTTTCGAAATCAAAAGGTAGAGATGATTACGACACTTTATGATTTTGAAATAAATACTCGTTTCGACACTATAAAGTCACAAATTCGAGCCAAAGGCAAAAGTAAAAGCATAATCGACTATCAACAGCAAATAAACTTTCTCCTATGATCAAAATCGACACTTGCGACAGATCTAAATCAAAGGACGACAGTACGACTATTCTACTTTTGCAATGGAAAATTGTAAACAACGCAAAAAACACATAAAAACATCTACAGATTCTTTTATACAACTGAGGCGGAATATCAGTAAGGAAAAGGGGTTTGAAACAGTGAAATATTGATCACAGGCTGTAAAAATCAGAGACAAAACTGAAAAAAATGAAGCAAAGAACCTCAGCTGCACAAGGCTAGGCTGATCAACGCACCTATTACACAGAGAAATTGCATTGCAGCGCAGGTTTCCCTCTCGGGAAGTGCGTTGAAATGCAGAACCTCTTCACAGTGCCTGCGCTGGGGTAGAAACGAGAATTCTATCCGGGTTTTGGGTCACAGTTTGCAGTTTTATCTTTGGTTTTTGGCCGAGTAAAAGCAATCAGTAATGCACAATCAGAGGCAGATCTAAGGGGGGTCTAAGAGCTATCACAAGGGCAATCAGTTAGTCTATGAATCAGATGTTCAAATCATAAACAGATCCAGTGAATGGACTAAAGCAGCAGATGTCTACTTTGCATTTGTTAAGGCAAATGCAGTTCGATTGCTACTTATAAGTTTATGAAATAAACAACAAGAGATACATAAACAAACTAATTAGACACGATCCCCAGCGGAGTCGCCATTTTGTTATCGGGAAAAGTGTCTATCTAGATCTGCTCTATCCCACTAAGGTGTGACAGCGACCTTAGAAACAAACAGAGAAAACTACTTTTGTATTCTTCTTTATGAACTATAAACAAAGAGGAATAGGATGAACCAACCTGTGTCTTGCGCTAGTCCTTTGATCCAATCTCTCTCCTCTTTGACAGCTTCCAGCTACCTGCTCTCTCACTTGCCCAGCTTCACCAAGTACCTGTAAGATCACAGAAGAAAGAAACTATACAAAGACATGGGTTTATATTCACAAATAACTTAGGATCAGATTTAAGTTAACCATACAAATGTAACAAGCATCAATGAAACACAAGCATGGAGAAGAAACTCAAATAGTTTTATTGATATACAAGAAGATCCAGGAGGAGTTACAACCGATGATTCCTGACCCAGCATCAACCTCTCAGCAAAGAAGTCCCTTCTTCAACCCCAACAAAGCATAGATCACCCAATTCTCTGATATGTATCTCAAAACCAACAGCAATTCCTTACAATGTGCAAAATTCCAGCCTCTAACCTCTGGATCTCCGGGATGAGAGATCTATATATAGATATTCGTAGAGGTGTGAGTCAGCTCTGGGTTTTTTATTAGTGTCTTCTCTCTGATAGTTCTTGATGCCACTTGGAGATCTCATTGATCTCTTACTCATCCTTGGGCGATCTTGAGAGGCAAGTGTCCCAGGAGAAGTTTCTGGAAGATTCCATGATCTCTCCACCTCGTGGAATGACTCTGCCACTTGTCATTTCCCGTTCAACGCACCCTGGTAGTGCATTTAGGTGCGTTGCAACGCACCTAGCTAGTGGACTTAGGTGCTATGCAACGCACTTGGCTAGTGGAGCAGCTGAAATGATCCTGATTTGACTTATTCTGAGCAGTTTCTGGTGGAGAACTTCTGGGAGAAGCTGTAATTTGTTGACCTTGTTCCTTTAGGAGTTAGAACAACACTTTTAGGGACTTAGGAGCCCTTGGTTTATGGACATTTCATGCTTGGTGCTGTAAGGCACAAAAATGTCTATAACACCTAGAACCAAGTCCAACCCACAAGTGCTTATAGATTTAACAAACCGAGGGTTCCATCCAAACGCTAGACCCCCATATCTACCTCAAGTATCAAAGAAATGAAACTCCCATCTAGCTAACAATGACCCAAGCACCCTTACTACCACATCCCCCTCTCCTTGATCCAAGTTCGGGTGTGAAGAAGGACCTTCCCAAGACCTTTTACTTTCTCAATGTGTTAAAATTGCTTTTAAAGCAACATTAAGGAATCCATCTACATATTGTAAAGAACAGGAACATAACAATCATCAGCACATGAAAACAAAAGCCGTTGATAACAGATTTCGTCCAGGAGGGACTACATCTCCGGGCCCCGGTGTCACAATGGTGTAGGCCGCTGCATTATGTGTTGTCAATAAAGATGATGTACACAGAGATGATGTCTTGATCATACAAGGATGAATTCCCTCACGCAAGAGTGGCTCTAAAAGATGTTCCGCAACTAGAAATCTCAATCAAAATCCTCCTATCAGTATGACACAAAAACAAGCATGGTGCGCATCCCGCCAACATGGCACAAAAGGGATGTCAAATCAAAACACATGCATGACGACAACAAGAGTATCCCAACAACATACAACAAGGGATCTCAAAGAATAACATAAAGAGTTATGACAGAAAGTACATCATATGAAAGATTCCGCATAACATGAAGCAAGGAATCGTGACAACATGAAATAACAAGATCTTGCATCAATCATCAAACATGGATCTGTACAACATAATGCAGAAAGAAGAAGTACATGAATACATCATATACCTCACCACCAAGGGCCACCTGAAGCAAAGGTTGTCAAAGTGCTGAAGCTTGCTGAAACATCGAATTCACATCATCGATCACAAGAAGAAGACTGTTCGCACATGAAGATGGACATCTGCACTAGCACTTAGAAAAGTGACTGAAAGAAGAAATGAGAGAAAGACAAATCTAAATACACCATCAGATTTGTGGCGTCAAGTAGTGCTAAAATGACTATCCAAAATCCAAATTCTGAGAATTTGAAAATTCAGAGCATAAAGAATCTTTTAGGTTCCTTCGGGATTCCTTAAAGATTTTGTTTCAGGGATGAGCTGAAAATCCGCTGCTCAGATGTCAAATCTGATTTCCCATTAGCATGCCTGTGAAAAACCATGGAAAACAAGTATAAACTCGACCATATTCTAACAAAGTGAAATTTTACCTCGGGAAAATTTCATGGCTCATGGTTCCGCTCCCTGTTTTTGTTGAAATCATGGTTCCACGTGCATTTTAGAATTTACTGGAAGATGCAGACCTCAGATTGAAAAACAGATATCACCATCATGTTCGTGGCGACGAGAGATGTAAAATCCATATAAAATTTGTCAATTTCTAAAAAATTGAAAATTTTACCCTCTTGCAAAATTCATGATCCCTGCGCTAAAAAATTATTACTCTGACTCGATTTGCTTGCCAACACCTATTTCGAAATTCATGCCATCCTTCTCTTCCCAGCGTTGGTAAAAATCTGAGTTCATATAAATTCTTGAGCGGATTTACCAAAAAATTTGTTGTAGTGTAATTGGTAAATTATTAAAATATTGTGGTTAATTTTAAATAAGGTCGATTTTTTTGGTTTAATTACCAACCCAATATCATATGATATAATTTTAAAGTCGAACTTGGGGTGGCAGGCCCGTACATCACATGGCCCGCACCCATGCCATGAATTCTCCACCTTTTAGAATGCACGTGGCTTTAGGTAATACATAACTGTATACCTTTTTGACTATAACCATATGCATTGATTTTTGAACTGCTCCACCTTGCGTTGGTTTTTTTTTTTGAAGTTTGTTATAACAAAAACTATATATAAAATAACTTTGTCATATAGCTTTGCTTAATAATTTGGTTTTGATTATATATACAGATATTATATATTAACCTTTTTCCCCTTTTAGTTAATATATAGTTTTTTTTGGTTTAATTGTTTTATATAGTTATTAACTATATTAAAACAATTTTGTTATATGGTTTTCTTAATTCAAAATGATTTTTGTTAGTTGTGCAGGGTTAGGAGCTACTGGAGGGATGCCAAGTGTCAAGTTGCCATGTGGGTCTCACACGCTGATTGGGATGCCATGTAGCACACTGTGGGTCTAATTTTTCTCTTGCCATAACAATCTTTGAAGAGCTCTATCTTTTGCATACGAGCTCAAATTGACGAACCGTTCACACCACCGCGATCAAGAAGACGAGCCCTCTCAACTGATGCCATCACATTCTCCTCTCTGCCATTTTGAATTTCAAGCCTTATTCATCCCCTTGATGTCTCGAGATCCACCTAGATCAATCCTCCCCACTAAGGAGCTTTTGGTCCTCCAAAAGCATGAAAAATAATCTACATCTTTCTCTGTACCCTTTTTGCACCACAAATGTCCTAAAAAGGTCTCGCTTCCATCTCCTTCACCTTTGTTCTTCGGAGCCTTAAGCGACGAACCGACACTTGCTACTTCTACAACCTGTAGTACATTGTTTGCAAATCACATGCTTTGAATAACATGACCAAACTAAAGACCTAAACGTCCCATACTTTCCACGAGTTTATAACACATACTCGATGGTTAAGTTTACAACAATATGGACGTAATACCCCAGCTATGACAACAAGGCCAACTCATCATGGTTGCTTCAAAAGTGACGAAAAACACATCATCACTACAACACATGATTTACATTCACAAGGCCAAACACTTATTGTTTCGACAAGTGATGGAAACATAACATCACTGTTAGAGTTTTAACATGCAACTCAGAATATGACTCAAAACATGACCAAACATCATTCTTGTTGACCAAGTGATGGAAGACACATCATCACTTTTACACTTTAAAATGCAATAAATGATTTACAAAAGAATGACCATGAAATGACAACATGTCTAAAAACCATTTTTCACCGATCAATGTGAATGGGTCACCTCCTTGTGGTGATTTTTCTTGTCGAACAACTGCTCTTCTTGCTTCTCGCACCAACGCTTTGTCATTAAGGCACTGCTTTGGATGGAGCTTCCAACAAGTGGCTCTTTGATGGCCATTTCTGTCGCAATGACTGCAGTAGGTTTTCTTCCTCCATATCTGCTTAACATGTTTATTTTCATGCTGTCGAGAGGGTCTTTAACGCCTCATGAGTGTTGCCATTCTTTTCCAACACTTAGAAAAGGTATGGTTAGGTAAACCACAAAAGTGCATGTTTTTCGATGCCTTTGTCTTCGTTCATTATTAACAACATGATCATAATCAAAATAAGCATTTGAAGATCGAAAGTGATTATACCTTCCTTTGTTGTTTCTGATGTCAGTATGGTGATGAGAGCTTACCTCAGCTCTCTCCCTACAATGGGAATTGCCCTAGGATGATGGGGGTGCTTTCCCATCATTCTCTTTTGATTTGGAAAGAATTGACGAGGGCTTCTCATCATCTGTCGTTAGTGGTTTTCTAACTGTCTCAGCACACTCTTTCCTGAAATACCCAAGTCCTGCTTGACGAGGTAATTCCTCTTTGATGCGGTTGACAATGCCTTGGCCATTAACGCCCAAGTCTTTTCCTTCATACCCCATTCTCTTCAATAATTTGGAGCCAATTCCAATGGAGAACTACTTTTTACCTCACATGAGTCACGCTGCAGCGTTTCCAAGGCCTCGTCCTTTGATTGTAGCTGTCGTAGCAAACTTTGTTTTTCCTCTTTTTCTTCATGTAAGCGCATCTTCAATTCATCGTTCTCTGTTTGAAGATTATTCTTCTTTTGCTTCAGTTCTTCCATGGCCTCTTCTGTGGCTTGCAACTGACGCTGCAATAGCTCCTTTTCCTTTTTCTCTTTCTGTAGAGTTTCATACATGATTTCCACTCTCTTGGAAATGTTGACCATGGTCTCGTACATTTCTCTTTCATTCTCTGTTGCTGCAAGTTCCATTGTTCACATTGAAATTCACGTACACGAAAAGACCGCTCTGATACCACTTGATCCAGGTCCGAGTGTGAAGAAGGACCTTCCCAAGACCTTTTACTTTCGCGATGTGTTAAAATTGCTTTTAAAGGAACATTAATGAATCCATCTACATACTGTAAAGAACAGGAACATAAAAATCATCAACACATGAAAACAAAAGCCGTTGATAACACAATTCGTCCAGGAGGGACTACGTCTCCGACCCCTAGTGTCACGATGGTTTAGGCCGCTGCATTATGTGTTGTCAATAAAGATGATGTGCACAACGATGATGTCTTGATCATACAAGGAAGAATGCCCTCACGCAGAAGTGGGTCTAAAAGATGTTCCGCAACTAGAACTCTCAATCAAAAGCTTCATATCAGTATGACACAAAAACAAGCATGGTGTGCATCCCGCCAACATGGCACAAAAGGGATGTCAAAGCAAAACACATACATGATGACAACAAGAGTATCCCAACAACATACAACAAGGGATCTCAAAGAATAACATAAATATTTATGACAGAAAGTACATCATATGAAAGATTCCGCATAACATGAAGCAAGGAATCGTGACAACATGAAATAACAAGATCATGCATCAATCATCAAGCATGGATCTGTACAACATAATGCAGAAAAAAGAAGTACATGAATACATCATATACCTCACCACCAAGGGCCACCTGAAGCAAAGGTTGTCAAAGTACTGAAGCTTGCTGAAAAATCGAACTCACATCATCGATCGCAAGAAGAAGACTGTTCGCACATGAAGATGGACATCTGCACTGGCACTTAGAAAAGTGACTAAAAGAAGAAATGAGAGAAAGACAAATCTAAATACACCATCAGATTTGTGGCGTCAAGTAGTGCTAAAACAACTATCCAAAATCCGAATTCTAAGAATTTGAAAATTCGGAGCACAAGGAATCTTTTATATTCCCTCGGGATTCCTCAAAGATTCTATTTTAGGGATGAGCTGAAAATCCGTTACTCAGATGTCAAATCTGATTTCATCATTAGGATCCTTGCGAAAAGCCATGGAAAACAAGTATAAACTTGACCATATTCTAACAAAGTGAAATTTTACCTTGGGAAAATTTCATGGCTCATGGTTCTGCTCCTTGTTTTTGTTGAAATCATGGTTCCACGTGCATTCTAGAATTGACTGGAAGATGCAGACCTCAGATTGAAAAACGGATAGTGCCATCGTGTTCGTGGCGACCAGAGGTGTAAAATCCATATAAAATTTGTCAATTTCTAAGAAGTTGAAAATTTTTCCCTCCTGCAAAATTCATGGTTCCTATGTTAAAAAATTATTAAACTGCCTCGATTTGTGTGCCACCTCCTATTTCGAAATTCGTGCAGTCCTTCTCTTCCCAACTCTGGTAAAAATATGAGTTTATATAAATTCATGAGCAGATTTACCAAAAGATTTGTGGGAGTGTAATTGGTAAATTATTAAAATAGTGTGGTTAATTTTAAATAAGGTCGATTTTTTTGGTTTAATTACCAACCCAATATCATATGATATAATTTTAAAGTCAAACTTGTGGTGGGGGGCCCGTACATCACATGGCCCGCACCCATCCCATGAATCCTCCACCTTTTAGAATGCACGTGGCTTTGGGTAATACATAACCGTATACCTTTTTGACTATAACCATATGCATTGATTTTTGAACTGCTCCACCATGCGTTGGTGTTTTTTTTTTTTTTTTTTTTTTTTTAAACAAAAACTATATATAAAATAACTTTGTCATATAGCTTTGCTTAATAATTCGGTTTTGATTAATTATATATATATATATATATTAACCTTTTTCCCCTTTTTACTTAATATATAGTTTTTTGGTTTAATTGTTTTATATAGTTATTAATTATATTAAGACAATTTTATTATATGGTTTTCTTAATTTAAAATGATTTTTGTTGCTTGTGCAAGGTTAGGAAGCCACTGGAGGGACGTCAAATGTCAAGCTGATATGTGGGTCTCACGCGCTGACTGGGATGTCATGTGGCGCACTGTGGGTCCCATTTTTCTCCTGCCATACCAATCTTTGAAGAGCTCTATCTTTTGCATACGAGCTCAGATTGACGAACCGTTCACGCCACCGCGATCAAGAAGACGAGCCCTCTCAACTGATGCCATCACATTCTCCTTTCTACCATTTTGAATTTTGAGCCTTATTCATCCCCTTGATGTCTTGAGATCCACCTAGATCACTCCTAGAGTTTCTTGGAGAAGTATTAGAGGGTGTTTTAGCTCAACTAACCTATGCAAGACAATTTTTTGGATGGCCTAGCTAGGCCCCTATAATTAAAGGATTGAATAATCTTGAGGTAACCCATTCACAAGCTTTCACTACTCTAAGCACCCCAATAATTGAGTTGTTTCTTGGAAACCAAATCTAGTCGAGCCTTGTCTTAGGATTTGGCTAATTTAGAGTTTTGTCCCTAACCTTTACTAGCATTCACACTCTTAGGATTACGACCAAGCCCCCCTGGTTTTCAAATGAAGAATTCTGGACACAAGTAAGATCATAATAAAAGGAACAAGAACTCCAGGCAATGTTTATATCTTGTAAGGCAGCCAAGAACAATGTTACTTAAGAAAATATGAAGAAAGCTAGCTTTGGCACAAAAGATCGGGACACCTTAGCTTTTCTCAATTATGCAAATCAAGCGGAATGGGAGTAGTAGGTGACTTACCCAACATCTCTCCACCAGAAAATAGCATTTGTAAATCATGCCAATTTGATAAGAAAACAACAGTTTAGTTTAATGCTAAAGAAGGTACTTCAAGTAAGCCACATGAACTTATTCATACTGATTTGTGTGGTCCTATGAGAAATAAGTCTCCTTGGGGTGAAAAATACTTCATATTATTCATTGATGGTTTTAAAAATAAGTGTTGGATTGACTTTCTTAAACATAAAGATGAAGCATTTGATAAATTTAAAGTATTTAAGGCTCTCGTAGAAAATGAGTTAGATTTGAAAATCAAATGTCTTAGATCTGAT
Organism: Pinus tabuliformis; assembly: GCA_031772625.1. NCBI lineage: Eukaryota > Viridiplantae > Streptophyta > Pinopsida > Pinales > Pinaceae > Pinus > Pinus tabuliformis. Next base: position 871,466,567 of record CM062817.1, read on the forward strand.
AGAGGAGGGGAGTTTATATCAAATGAGTTTTTCAATTTCTATGAAAAACATGGCATCAAATGACGTGTTTTATAGCTAAGACTTCTCAACATAATGGAGTGGTAGAAAGAATGAACAGAGCAATCCAACAAATGGGACGTGCCATGTTTCATGAATCACGAACTCCACATACCTTTTGGGGGAAGCAACACATACAACCGTGAGTATACTTAAGAAAGCTCATGTTCAAGTAAACAGTGATAAAAAATCCTTATGAACTATGGTTTGGTAAGCCTCCAATTGTCAAACATTTTAGAGCAAATGTTACATAAAGAAAAATGATGATAAGTTTGGAAAGTTTGAATCTAGAGTTGATGAAGGAATCCTCATTGGATACTCTTCTAGAAGCAAGGGATATAAATGATATAATAAAAGGATTCAAAAGATTGTTGAATGGATTGATGTTGTGATTGATGAAGCATCCACAGGTACCAAAAGGGAGCTCCAATGCCCTGACTTTGTTGATTGGCTCCTACCAAAAGGGTGGACCATTTTTCATAATATTTCATATTAGATCCATTTTCACCATTAAGCCTAAACCAAGTAAGAATTCTGAAACCAATCACTAAATCAAATCACCCAATCACTGAACCAACTGAATCATTGAATCAATCATTGAAGCTTAATCAACCAATGCGACTAGATCAAACAGATCAAATCAATGAACAACCATTCATAAGTATACCTTACCATGTATTGTTCATCACAGAAACCAAATGTTATTGCAAATCCTGATCAAATATATGTTAGAATGTATACACTACTGTTCAGAACCATACCCACGTATGTACATGCTTCCCCTTAAGAAGACCTACATATAGATCTCAAATTATTGATACCTGAATTTGAATCACTGTAGCACTAAATCAATCGTTGGATCTTATACTGAATCCATCACAGATCACTTAATCAAATACATATCACCATACACTAGCATCATCCATAATCAATATTCCATTCCATGACCAAATCAATCGAACCAGTACTATCAAACATAGATTATTATGGGAGAGACACCATTGACAGACAACATCAAACATAACAAACTGATCAAATATCATCAACAACCCATACTGCAAAACCATAGCATGTATACACGACTTTTACAAAGCACATTCACATATGTACGTGCTTACCATTCTTAACACCTGCATATAAATTCTGAGTTTTCGCAAAATATATGTGCGACTACTTAGAAGTAGATACATGTATGTACATGACTTCGCAGAGGAAAACCAACATACAGATATAAAATCATTGAATCATACCTTCGTTGCAACCACAACATCTATCAAACCCAAATCTCAACTACACACCATTACAGTCACACATCATTATACCATTATCATAGATCTATCAAATCATAAATAGATTAACCAATATGTATTCATTTCAGATCTATCAGATTTGATCCATCTCCAAGTTCCCTGGTGCACACCTGTTTCAAATCAAATCATTCATAAACAATTCAAAATTTGCACACCCAACACCTTGATATTTATCTCTTTAGATAGTATTTTCCTTAGCCAATACCTTAGGTAAATACCTTGGTTAAGTTATAAGTATTATTTGATAGGATCAAATATTCATTGTTGCTTCCAAATACTATGGGCCAATAGTAACCATGGTAAAGGCCCCTGGTATTCATAATACCATGGTGTGGATTATGTATGCGACTTCTCTTCACCATACCTGTGTATGTACGTGATCTTGCTTCACAGGACTCGCATATACTTTCTTACACTTTATCTGTGCCATCCATTTGTCTCTGACTTGATATTTCTTTGTTCATATCTGCATAACCATCATGTTGACATCTTTATCAAGTAGGTTGTCATCAATGAGAACACATTAGATAATGCCAACACATTGATGATTGCAAAACAAAGTGCTTGCATCTAAATAATTGTTATAAAAAACAAGAAAATTTTTGGGTTATAAGTCACCATTTGTGTTAAAATTTACTTGCAAGGGTTCAATCAATATTCACTACGTAAGTTATAACAATATACATCATTGGTTTTAAAAAGTTGATTGGTCTTGTTTTCATCACAAAAAAAATATTCCTATATGTAGATAGACGTGGAATATGTTTCTTTAATATTAATTGGTAATTTATTCCTCAGGTCATATGAATAGTAGATATGATTGCCATAACACATAAATGATTCATTAATAACATAATTAACAGTGTATCACTTGAAACATTACACTATTAAATGTAAACTAATCCATATAAATTAATTAAATTATTAATAAACAAAATGAAATAAAAAATTTAATTTCAAACGTAAAACTAATTCAATATCAAAATAGATAATAATAAAAATACATTATTTAAAAATTATGAAATTATATACTTTATCACCCATAAAATCATTTTTTAATATAAATGATAAAAGTTTTCCACAAAATCTGAGAAGAAGAGATCATTCATGCACAAGACTTGCTGATAGACTGGAAAAAGCCCTCCAAACTATATCTAATGTGCACGAATAAGTTGTTAAATTAAAATAATTGGCCTACAAGCAAAAGACATTAAAATAGAAATATACAAAAGATTTATGATGGATTACGTATTATAAACTATATTAAAAATGATGAATGATGTGAAAAGGCATAGGAAATCTCCCCATATCAATCGTATCTCACCAAATGTTGAATACAATTCTCAGGTCTGTATTACCGTAACGTTGCAAAATAAGAGTAATGCCCATAAACCAATCAAACTGCACATAAATGAATGAATTGAAGAAAATAAATTAATTTGATTTTATAAAGTTAATATTATGTATGGTTATTTGATTTTTAAGTTAAATCAGGAGATAAAAGAATGGGTTACAGCTTGGAATAATAATGATGATAAAAAATAAATGTAAGGATAATAATGATATAAAAAATAAAATAATTATATTATTAATTTTTTTTTAATAATATTGTGTAATGTGTGATTTGTTTAATTTTTTGATAGTGATTTTATTTATTATTAGAAAATCACGGAGTAAAATTTTGGACAGATCACATAAAGTATAATTCAAGGAATTAAGTAATTTTTAATAATATAACAAATTGCTAAAGTCTTCCATTCCTTATAATTACACTACACAATATTATTCGGGAAATCTCTTCAATCACTTTCCATAAAAATTATAAAAATAAAATAAAAATTATATTAGCATTTGCACCTGATGTTGCAAAGAAAACGCCGTAAGGCATAGAGTGTGGAAGAATAGGGACATGTGAATGGGCATTGTTGAAAGCAAGGGTGGATAATAATGAGTTGCAATTGAAATTGTTAGTTATGTGTATACTGAATATAGATATTTTTTAAATAATAGTGTGTAGAAGAATAGTGATATGTGAATGGACATTGTTGAAAGCAACGGTGGATGATATTGAGTTACACTTGAAACTATTAGTTATGTGTGTTTTGAATATGGATAACTAATAGTAGTGTGTGGAAGAATAGAAACATGTGAATGGAAATTCTTGAAAGCAAGGGTGGATGATAATGAGTTATAGTCAATGTCATATAGAGGTTATCCATTATTCATGTAGCAGTTGTTGTTTATGTGAACATGTTTTTGTACATTATTTTAAGTTTTTTGTTTTGTATTTAGAGATTTTGTTTTTCCATATGTTACATATTTAAGAATGAATTGTCACTTTTAAATAGGGCACACAAGGTTGCTAGCTGTCACAAAATATTCCACTGACTATAAATATGATTTTACTTGTTGTATAATTCGATTTACCATCATGCGAGTAAAAATTAAATATCCTTTTCCTACTACGTGGTTCTGTCAACTAGGGGTTTCCAAAAATACAAGTGAATTCCATCAAACTCCTCACTAAAATCAACTCTCGGTGAAATTTTCGTAGATATAGGGATGCACAAATTCCTTAACTTGCCAAAACTCTATTAAAATGACATTTTTCTCTACTAACTTCATATGAGATGTCGTGAACTTTATTTTGGATAAAAATTTGACTGTGTTTTTAATATCCCAATTCATGTTCTGTATCACTCACTTTTAAAGGCTTGAAATGCAAATTATGGTTCAAGCCACAACTTTATAAGGAACATATGCACAGAACATGCTTAGGACAACCAATGCAAATTATATTTGCATTATTTAACAAATCCTGCTTAGTAGAAACACTTGTGATAGCTATCAAATTTCCAATTTGTCTATCTTCAACTAAACCCCTCTGACAATACTGAGATTGCCCAAGAAAGAGCAACTAGAATGAAATAACAAGTTGAAATATCATCGAAAATCTATACCTCTGATTGTATATGATGGCTGAAATGTATCATAAAGATACACTTTTGTCAAAGATAGTTAAAAATAATGCTAGAAAGTAGCAACCATAAGCTTAACTGACAACCTCTGCCCACTCATTTCCATTCAAATCCCATGGCAGCAAGGCCTAAAGTGCCTACCAATAAAAAAATTGCTTCGATGAAATAAGTTGAAAAAGACCCCATCCGACAACATACGATACGAATACTATCTTCCCCTGCCTGTCACAGACCAAAAAAGGCCACATATCATATACAATAAATGTAAATGTGTCAGCTGAGGGAACCAATTACCCAATATTATAGATCAAGTCCTAACAAAACTCCAAAAAAAGGCCACATATCATATACAGTAAATGTGTCTGAGAAACCCAATTACCCAGTATTACAGATGAAGTCTGAACACAACTCCATTGTTCTACGTGCTCGGTAGAATAGGAATGGTCACTGCACCAAACCCCATTTTCTTGAGTACAATATATCCATTATAGTAAGTTTTAGATTAAATTTAAAACATGTTAATTAAATTTTAATATGAAATTTTAATGGTTATGAAGATGAAGCATTAACAATATGATTCCTTTCTAAAAAATTGTTTATAATTTTGTTAATATAAAAGTGAAAAATTAATATAATAAATTGAATTAAATTGTTTTATTATTATTATTATTTTAATTTAATGTTTCGTTATGCATACTAAATATTTTTTTCATATAAAACTAAATTTTAAATGTTTACTCATTTACAAATACTACAACACATACCCCTTTTTCGGATTGATGTTTATGAGTAGTAGGCCAAAACTTGCCAAATGCTTCAATTTCTTTTCCAAAATTTCAGAGATGCCTATTTGAAAACCCTTGATATATCAGTGTTTGATCTGAACAGGTTTCGAACATACTGGTTGTTGGGTTATAGAGATTTTTGTAAATTGCTACCAAGCAAGGAAGAAGTCAAAAGCAGATTGGTATTAAAACCATGGCTGCAGCTCAAGGACTTGTGTTCTTGTCCCCAAATAAGACACTGCAACTGACATATGAGGGTGAGTTTTATGAGGTACTCATAGCAAAAGCCCAGCTCTCTGTTATAGCAGAAAAATGGGGCATACCCTCATCTACAGATATTGTAAAGCAAACGTAGCCACATTTTGAATATTGCTACAGGGGCTTAGAGCACACTATATTGCAGGCTGTAAAGACTCCTCTTTCAAAACAAAATGGAAAGATAAGATGAGAAAAATATTGGATCATAAAGCAATAGAGAGTATAGTGGAAGCATGGGATCCTTATAGTTATTGTTGGTCCTCCTTAAGCCTTGCTAGGATTGGTGGCTTAGGCAAGAATAGTGATTTTCTAGGTATCATTTTTATTTTGTTGCTCCTATGGGGCTTCTTAGATTCAGAATTTGAAGGGACCCAACATGGGAAAAGTGTTGTTTGGTGGCTTGCCTGTAACACATGAACTAGTACTTAGCGCCAGACAACTCAAGAGTGTACAAATTTCGAAGGACAAAGGATAAAAAGGAGTTACTATTAGAATTTAAAATACCCTCTTAAAAAACTCTACCTGGGATTTCTTGAAAATTTTAATTTACCAGGCTCTTCATTTCATCAAAAGATAAGAGCATTAGGGTAAAAGAAGGATTGAAACTGAAAAGTAATGAACTGTTATCATTTTTTTCCATTCTAACAGCGTCACAAAACATGTATGTACTAGTTCACTCTAAATGATGCATGATTTATTGCAGAGATGGTAAAAAACTCAATGCTCATTTCTTTTGATCTCACCGGAAATTCGCATTTTAAAATCTTCTAAATCTATTAAAATAGTAACAATATTACAAAATTATATCCTATTTTCCAGTGATTAGGAACTTTACGGCCCTAAAAGCTTTATTATGAGTAAAATATTATGTTTTCATTGTCTTCTAATAGTTTTGTCTGAACAAACTCCAAATTTTTTGCACCATTCTGACTTGAACTAAATGTGCAGGTGGTATATGGTAGGTAGACAGAGTAAACCTGCAATTGTTTTGGAGAAATCTGTAGAGCTTGTCAATCAGTAATCCTTCAAAAGGACCAATGCTCTTATTAGTCTTCAATGTGATTTTTCCTAGAACATACACAACCCTTGTATTCTTTGCCAATTCAAGCTACTGCAATTCCTCATCTACTGATCCAGGTGGATATTGGTGGCCACCTGCCAAGTCCACCTGGACCCCCACCATTGTCTTTCTCAGCATTTTCAGTTTCCTTAATTGTAGCACAACTTACTATTTTTAGCAGTTTTTCGGGTCCTGAACTTCCGGAGCCGTTTTGAGGCCCTAAACGACGTTTTTTGGGGAATCCGGGGGCAACACGAGTCCATGGAATGGACTGGTGTTTCCCGTTCCAACAATGATAGTGCTCGGATAGATCTTTCTAATGAGATATTGTACGCGTCAAACGGAGATCATATGCCAAAGTTACGACCCCGGGAAGTTGATGTACCAACTTACCCCCAAACGGGGCCCACAGTTTGGCGTTTCATCTCCTATGGTTAGGTTTTGGAATGTTAAGGGTTTTTCCATTGTTTATCAACAATAAATAGGCCTTCGAGCCTCATTGTAACACAGTTCAGAGGCATGTGGCCATCACATCTCTTCTCAGAGATAAGCTACCATCGCCCTAGCTAGTTTATTTCCATTTCTGTTTGTAAGCATATTTCAGTATTTTCCATTAATGAAATGAAGTATTATTTCCGCTGCATCTTTGTGTATATGGTTATCTCTGTAATTTGTTGTGTTCCTGTTTAAATCTGGATCAGTGGTATCAGAGCGGTCTGCTTTTTCTCTGTTTTTCTTTGCATGTCCCCAACAAGGTCGGGATATAAGGAGTTAGGGCTTGAACTGGTTGAACCTTTGCAAGACCAGCGTCGCAAATCCCGACGGCCTCCCATGGTGGATGAGAAGAAAGACGAGGGGGCAGGAGATCCCATCAAAATCTTGCTCGAAGAAGCGCTCGAGCGACAACGGAACGCGATGATGGACAGCTTTGCGCAGATCCTTCAGCGGCTACCCAGAAGCGGCGCATCGGCTTCCAGCAGCTCCTCTGGAAACGCCACACCCTTTAAGGTACAAGTTAATTTTGAAATCCCCATATTCGAGGGTCAGATAGACGCCGATGCCGTAGATAAATGGTTAAATCTGCTAGAGGGTTATTTTTTTGTTCATGAATTTTCGAGTCGGGAAAAGATTGTTTTTGCTCTTCTCAAAGCAGCCCCCCACGTCAAGGACTGGTGGGAAACCTACTGCGAGCAGAAGGATGAAAGTACTGTCTCACTATTTTCAGCTGCACCCACCTGGGATTCGTTCCGGGATGGCATCAAGGAGCAGTACTACCCTGTCGGAAGCTATGAGGATGAATACATAAAGTGGACCACGCTGCGGCAGGGAAGGGACCAAGACGTGTCGGAGTTCACCAATCTTTTCCATACCCTTCACACAAAGTTGAGTATCAAGGATTCGGAGCAACATTTGATACTCAAATACCGTGGCTGCCTGCACAAGTACATCCAGGAAGAAATACAGTTCCTAAACATCCCCTCGCTCGGCACAGCATACCGGTATGCCGTCAAGGTCGAGCAGAAGTTTAAACAAAAGAAGCGAGACTTTGGATCGGCGAATCCAAAGCAGGGGAAAGGTGCCCCTAAACCACAGAACAAAGGACAAAGCCAAGGCGGGACAGCCCAAGACAACCAGCCGAAGCTGCAAGCAAAGAGCAACGCCGCGAAGCCGAGAAAGGACACTGGAAAATGGTGCGAGTTCCATAAGAGCTCCACTCACAACACAAGTGAGTGTCGGGACAAGCAGTCACTGGTGGCTGAGCTAAAGGTTTCAGAATCAGATGCATTTTCCGACTCTGAGTCAGAACCCGATAAGGGGTATGAAAAAGGGAAGCAGATCATTGATGCGGATCCCAGCGCCACTGTTGCTACCGCAAAGATCCAGAAAAATGAACCCGAAGATCCAGAGGAGGAGGAGCGTCTCTTCCACTCCCAGATGTGGGTAAAGGGCTCCCCGATACAGTTCATTGTTGATAGCGGGAGTCAAAAGAACCTCATTTCGGCAGAGGTCGTGAAGCGGTTGGGCTTACCGACCACAGCACATCCACAACCATACACCATTGGGTGGCTTCACCAAGGTCGAGATCTTCGCGTGAGCCAGCAGTGTCGCCTTCCATACAACATCAAGCCCTTCACGGATGAGGTATTGTGTGACATTGCTCCCCTTGAAGTTTGTGATGTATTACTAGGACAACCATACTTGTGGAAGCGACATGCTGTGTATGAATCAAGGCCCCGTGTTGTTATTATTACATTGGGAAATAAGTTGTTCAGGATACCAGAGGTAGCACCACCTGCCGCCATCTCTTTGATTACTGCAAAACAATGCAGTAAGATCATTTCCAAAACCAGGAAATTTGTTTTCCTGATGATACGCCCTCAAGGGAAGAAGAAGACAGTGGCCGCGGCCTCCAAACGGGGTCCCTCTGCACGGCAGCTACAGATGGACAAGATTGTGGAGGAGTACAAAGACATCTTCACCTCCTCGGCAGGGGTTCCTCTGCACTGTCAAGTCAAGCACTCCATCGATCTGACCCCAGGTGCGCCGCTACCCAATGGACCAATTTATCGGCGCTCCGTTCTGGAGAACAATGAAATCAAGAGGCAGATTCAGGAGCTCCTGCAGAAAGGTCACATCCGTCCGAGTTCTTCGCCCTGTGGGAGCCCGATAGTGTTGGTACAGAAGAAGGATGGGACGTGGAGACTCTGTATTGACTATCGGGCGCTGAACAAGATCATTGTTCGTAATAGGTACCCGATCCCGCGGATTGATGACCTCCTAGACCAACTAAAGGGGGCGAAATATTTCAGCAAGATCGATCTGAAGTCAGGATATCACCAGGTACCAATTGAACCCTCAGATGTGTGGAAGACTGCCTTCAAATCCAAGGAGGGCCTCTTCGAATGGTTGGTCATGCCTTTCGGATTGACGAATGCTCCTGCAACCTTTATGAGGCTAATGGATGACATCTTGCGGCCATTCACCAACTCCTTTGTAGTAGTATACTTGGATGACATTCTGATCTTCAACCAGAGTTGGGAAGAGCACCTCCACCACATCCGACAGGTTCTCCAAACACTGCGGCAACACAAGCTATGTGCCAATTTGGAGAAATGCACTTTTGGCATGACCGAGGTTCAGTATCTGGGATACATCATTGATGAACAGGGGGTGCATGTCGATCCAGCCAAGGTCCAAGTCATTCGGGATTGGCCCTCTCCAACCACTCTAACAGAGCTCCGCAGCTTTCTAGGTCTTGCCAACTTCTACTGCAGGTTTGTGTTGGGATTTTCTCATATTTCTTGGCCCTTGAGTCAAGTCACCAAGGGCGGGGCGAAAGCAAAATTCTTTTGGTCTGAATCTCAACAGAAGGCATTCAGGGAGTTGAAGGATCCCCTCTGCACGGCACCAGTGCTCGCGTTACCAGATTTACAACAACCATTTGAGGTCGAGACAGATGCCTCTGACTATGCTATTGGGGCAGTCCTTACTCAACATGGACATCCAGTGGCATATCACAGTGAAACACTTTCAGACACAGTCCGGAAGTACCCCACTTATGATAAAGAGATGTATTCCATTGTACAGGCCTGCCGACAATGGAAGCATTACATTTTGGGGAAGGAAACAGTCATCCACACAGACCACCGACCTCTGCAGTTCATACAGACCCAAGGGAAATTGCAGAATGATCGCCATCAGAAGTGGTCTACATACCTGCAACAGTTTCACTTGAATATCAAGTATAAAAAGGGCAGCACCAATAATGTTGCAGATTGCCTCAGTCGACCACCGATCATGGCGCTAACCACCGTGCTCAACTCTTGCGGGCACGAGACTTCTGATTGGCCACTTCTCTACAAAAGCGACCCAGAATTCGGCCACACATACCAGACACTCTTGGAGGGTCGGCAGGTTGCAGATTTTCACCTCCAGGATGCCCTATTATGCCACCTCGGTCACCTTTGCGTTCCTTCAAGCGAGCGTGCCAAGATGATTTGGGAAGCACACTACAGTCGGGTTGCTGGGCATTTCGGGGTCGAGAAAACAGTGGCAGTACTGCAAAACTATTTCTATTGGCCGAATCTTCGACAGGATGTTGGGAAGTACATCCGATCATGTACTGCCTGTGCCATTGCCAAACCGACCATTAAGAAGCAAGGCCTCTATACCCCGTTGCCTACCCCTAGTCGACCTTGGGAATCCATCTCCATGGATTACATGTCAGGCCTTCCTTCCACTAAGCATGGAAATGATTGTGTTTTTGTGGTCGTCGACAGGTTCTCAAAGATGGCCATTATGATGGCCTGCAAGAAGAATATCACAGCAGAAGCCACTGCTAAACTCTTCTTTGAACGAGTGTGGGTGCACTTTGGGATCCCACAGTCTATCATCTCAGATCGGGACAGTCGGTTTCTCAGCACCTTTTGGTCCAGTCTCTGGTCAATGCTGGACACCAAACTCACGAAGTCCACAGCCTTCCATCCTCAAACTGATGGCCAGACAGAGGTTGTCAATAGGATGATTGTGCACATTCTGCGCATGTATAACTCAAAGCATCCACGCACATGGGACGAGAGCCTCCCCTACGTTCAGCACAGCTACAACCGAGCTCTTCACAGCTCCACTGGCCATAGCCCTTTTTAGGTGGGTTTGGGATTCCAGCCACTATGCCCCATTGATGTGGCCATGCCACTTGCAGCTACTCACATGAATTCAGCTCATGTCCAGTCCGAAACAGATAAGGCCACCAACTTCATTGAGCGCATCCAACATATTCGCCAACAGGTCCATGACATTCTTGAGAAATCAAATGCCAAGTACAAGCAGCGACATGATCAACATCGGGTGCCACACAAGTTTCAGGTGGGCGACAAAGTCTGGTTGCATTTGCAAAAGGAACGTCTTACTGGAGCCTATCGGAAATTGAAACCACTCCGATATGGTCCTTACACCATTACTAAGGCTATGGGAGACAATGCATTTGAGCTCAACATTCCCCCATTCCTTGGCCTGCACCCAGTATTCAATGTGGACCGCCTTCGGCCATACTTTCCACCATTGCTAGACACATCCGACATTGCAGAACAGCTCAAACCCACAGAATTAAATCCAGATTGCATGGAACAAGCTGCAACTAATCGGATCATGGACACACAGATCAAGAACACTCGCCAACAGAATATCCAACTGTATCGAGTTGTCAAAGCGGGCCAACTCCTTCAGCAGGGCAAGTGGCTCACCAGGGAACAAGTTCAGCAGAAGTTTCCTCATCTCATGGAGGAGCTCAACGCAATGGGGACCATTGCTTCCTAAGGGGGGAGGAATGATCCAGGTGGATATTGGTGGCCACCTGCCAAGTCCACCTGGACCCCCACCATTGTCTTTCTCAGCATTTTCAGTTTCCTTAATTGTAGCACAACTTACTATTTTTAGCAGTTTTTCGGGTCCTGAACTTCCGGAGCCGTTTTCAGGCCCTAAACGACGTTTTTTGGGGAATCCGGGGGCAACACGAGTCCATGGAATGGACTGGTGTTGCCCGTTCCAACAATGATAGTGCTCGGATAGATCTTTCTAATGAGCTATTGTACGCGTCAAACGGAGATCATATGCCAAAGTTACGACCCCGGGAAGTTGATGTACCAACTTACCCCCAAACGGGGCCCACAGTTTGGCGTTTCATCTCCTAGGGTTAGGTTTTGGAATGTTAAGGGTTTTTCCATTGTTTCTCAACAATAAATAGGCCTTCGAGCCTCATTGTAACACAGTTCAGAGGCATGTAGCCATCACATCTCTTCTCAGAGATAAGCTACCATCGCCCTAGCTAGTTTATTTCCATTTCTGTTTGTAAGCATATTTCAGTATTTTCCATTAATGAAATGAAGTATTATTTCCGCTGCATCTTTGTGTATATGGTTATCTCTGTAATTTGTTGTGTTCCTGTTTAAATCTGGATCATCTACAGAGGAGTTACTTTCTACCAATGTATTTTTGCTTGCATAACTTCTGTCATGTGAGGAGGAATGAGTTCCTCTGAGCTTGAGATAGTCTTTTATGCTTTCAACAACTTGGTTGATAAATTCAGATCCTTTAAATTGTTGGGGCATCTTTGTAGCCATATTGGGCTATGCATTTATATACACTCTTTGGCTCTAGTTTTCCAACTATAAATCTCTTCGAAAAAATCATTGTCTTGACTGGAATCATTCTTATGATGACAATGACAAGAACTTCATGCAGAGACCCCACATTCTTTTCATAATGTTCAATAATCGATGGTAAGCCAGAAATAAGGTCACTGTAGAAGAAACAAGTTCCTGGTACATGTGAATTCACTCGGGTAACCAATCCATTCAAAACTTCTATGCTGAGTTTTCTTCGTGCTAAATTTTTATACTTTTTCTACCTTCCATATTTCCAAGAGAAGATTATGGTCAGAAAATTAGGAAGGGACACCAACTTCCTTGTGGAAACTTATTCAATATAGATGATAGATAAACGCCTTCAAAGATAGAAAAAAAATAGAATGAAGGGTAGTATAAGAAAAACATGTATGTTCAAAACCACAAGCATGACCAAGGTTACTATGCACATTGTAATGAACATAACCCCAACAACTGCAACCCCTGCACCACCAAACACCTAAAATTATCCTTGGAAACTCAAAAGAATCCATAAGAAATACCAAATTCTGTTGTCAAATATAAATTTGGATATTCTTACCATGTGCATTACCAATTTGTGTTCCATCCCAGAATCCTACGATAATTGCAATGTAGATAACCATGAGAACATAGTTAACTTCATGTGAATAGATTTGACCCTCGTAATTTTGGGAGGTATGCAAAATCTTCACTTGAGGGAAGCAGCTAAGAGCCATGGATTATTTTATGATTGAGAATGTTGTTGCAATCAATGCTTTGCTAGCTACAATGGCTGCTAAAGTGGCAACATTCCATCCATAGAAAAATGAAAAAACATAACTATTCAACCTATCTTTTACATAGATTTTGAAGGGTTACAATCAGAAGCATCCAAGGGGTGGTAGGAATGAGAGGCAGAGGGGGGAAAGGTTATCTTTTACTCCAATCGAACTACATAATCAACCTTTTCTTGGGGTCTACTATTGAGATCAAATAATTAGGCTCAAGCCTATGCTCTCCTTCAAGTATTATCTTTGGCCCATTCTCACAATATTTTTAACCTTGTGAATATTAGGGATTCTAAAATTATCATATGGTACTAAGAATTCTTCCAAAGGATATGTATCTGAAGAAAATTCTCAAGCGAGTTTGAGCCCTATTATGATTTTTCATTCTTACAAATTGTACCATGTGTTGAGGTAGAATAATAGTGAAGATGATAAGTATGATAATCAAGGCACATCCCTGGCCTTGGGTAAAATATTAATCAGTGACAAAGAAAAAATATATTACATTATTTAATGAAATTGTTGTGGGTTAAAAATTATCAAATTTTGAAAAGAAAGTGTGTCAAGTGGTGTTTCAAAAAGATAATATTAGTCTCCTCTTCCCAGTGCTTGTTAGGGCTTGTTTGAGTTTTGGGTATGTGAATCTGGTGCCAACAACATGTAAGGGGTCATATCAAATAATATTCATGACCACCTCCTTTCTAATTTCATTAACTCTGTGAATAATAATTCAAGATGGTCTTTTGTCATCTTAGAAATGACACATTTTAGGGCTTTTGGGCCCTATTTGATTGATTATTACAAGGGATTTGGGCATAGCTTAGCATGTGGAAATATTTTGGTAGTGATTTGAGATGTCATTTCCATGATTCAGGTTATTTGGAAGAGATTATATCATGATTAGGAATTAAATTTTAATTGTGGTTTGTATTATTTCCTTGCAAAAAGCATTGCAATGACCATAGGAAGGTAGATAGATTTATGGGTACACATATATTACCTCCCAGTTCTTCAGCGTTGCAAGGTGTGTGACATTATTATTCATTATAATTCACTTCAATTTATTTCTATGTACCTTTTTTCCCCAGTGTAGGCTCCTCTCTTCAACTTGTTTTTTGGACTCCATTGGATTTTTAATGGAAAGTAAGGCCTAGATTAGTAGAATTTTGTTGCCGTTTTTTGATATTTCACATGGAGTGGTTGAGGTAGAACATTTAGGATGAAAACCAATGCATCAATGGGAATACAAATATAAGAACATTTCTACTTATTCATGCAAGTGGTAAGCCCCTTCTTTGTCAATTCAATGCAATATTTAGAAATGCTTTATGTCTGGCAGTCATGTTGGGTTCTTTCATTCCCTTTTATTCTGTCATTGAAATTTTGTTGAGTTTGTTTTTGGCCTGTATTTAGGTTGGTATAAACCCTTGCTGGAATTTTAATTTGAATTTGAAGTTGATGCTCCTAAGAAAGAAATTTTTCAAAGAATTTCTATTATGGCTCACCATTTTGGTAAATTTAGTGTCAACTGATGGAGTAGATGCAACAACTTCATGAGGAAGTTTTTACTCTGTTGTTAAAATATAATCATATACAATGGAAATATTCTCAGGTCTGTATGACCGTAACGTTGCAAAATAAGAGTAATGCCCATAAACCAATCAAACTGCACATAAATGAATGAATTGAAGAAAATAAATTAATTTGATTTTATAAAGTTAATATTATGTATGGTTATTTGATTTTTAAGTTAAATAAGGAGATAAAAGAATGGGTTACGGCTTGGAATAATAATGATGATAAAAAATAAATGTAAGGATAATAATGATATAAAAAATAAAATAATTATATTATTAATTTTTTTTAATAATATTGTGTAATGTGTAATTTGTTTAATTTTTTTGATAGTGATTTTATTTATTATTAGAAAATCACGGAGTAAAATTTTGGACAGATCACATAGAGTATAATTCAAAGAATTAAATAATTTTTAATAATATAACAAATTGCTAAAGTCTTCCATCCCTCATAATTACACTACACAATATTATTCGGGAAATCTCTTCAATCACTTTTCATAAAAATTATAAAAATAAAATAAAAATTATTATTCGGGAAATCTCTTCAATCACTTTCCATAAAAATTATAAAAATAAAATAAAAATTATAATATCTCACAGATTCCACCTTATCAATTAAAAACTGCTACACAATTTCGAAAAAGTAATTATTTATTCGTTGCATTGGATGCCCATCTTCCTCAAGAATTTTACAGCAATTCTAAGATTTTTGCATACATCTTCGAAAGGCAAGGGGGTGTTTTTCGTTTTACCGGGGGTGTTTTTCATTTTACTGGAAAAACCATGGCTGACCCGGGTTTCGTCTCTGGATTTATTGGAGTGGGTATCGACAGGCTAACACAGCAGATCTGTGATTACATTAGCGTTGCAGTGCGGTGCAAAAAAGAATTGGCGTGTCTGAAAGATCTGGTAATAAAAATTGAGCCTATCATCATGCAAATTCAGCAACACCGCCAAGAATTCAATACGAAGAAAGATATAAAAGAGAAAAATATGAAGGCTTCAGCGATTAACGAATGGCTTAGAGAGTTAGAGGCGCTTCTACGACAAGCATCAGTGATGGTCCAACAGTGCACAATATCAACGTGGGACCCTATTTCTCGGTACCAAACCAGCATGAAAATCACTCGTCTGATTTCAGGTATCAATGAACATCTAAAGTTGTCTCCTTTGGTTCTGATGGCTCAAACTCAGGAGCTAGTAGCTGATGCACTTGAGCGGATCAATGCCCACATGGATTCAGGTTCGTCCACTTTTAATGCAAGCACTTCCCATGCCTCTTTTTCTCCATCCGCTTCTGCAACTGTGAAGTTGATCGACGAACCCCTGATAGTGGGACAAGACAAAGCTTTAGCAAGCCTCCACAGGTTGGTGATAGATGATGCAGAGGCTAGCAAAATTGGCGTGCTTGGGAAGGGTGGATCAGGAAAAACTCTTCTTCTCAAGACACTTTTCAACAGCCAAGAGGTGCGCAATCACTTTAGTGAAGGTTTATTATTTTGGCTCACTGTTTCCCAAACTCCATCTGTTTCAAGCCTTAGGAACGAACTCCGTAGACAAGTAGCCATACAAAAGAATGTAAATTTGGTTGAGAATATAGATGAAGAAGGTGCAAAAATATGGTTGAACCAGGCTTTGCAGCAGAGTAGAAGATTTGCGTTATTCCTAGATGATGTATGGGAAAAAGATGCTGCGGAATTGTTGGAGGGATTGGGCATAGTGCGTGCTGTAAGAGAACACCAGTGGAAGTCCAAAGTCATAGTAAGTTCGAGGGATCGCTGTGCAGTCTTAAGAATGGGAGTTGCAGATAAGCACAGGATAACAATGGAAGACTTGGTCGAAGATGACAGTTGGACGTTGTTCGTCGATCATGCATTTCCATATAATAATAATAGTAGAAATCCGCCATCAAATATAAATGTGGAGAAGGCGAAGCACGTGTGTCTGAAGTGTGGAGGGCTTCCCCTCGCAATAAAAGTAGTAGGTAGGGCAATGGCTGGTATAACAGATACACAACAGTGGGAATGGGCTGCCCAGAGGCTGCCAAGCTCCAACAGCCTCTACGATTGCTTAAGGTTGAGCTATGACGCACTGGGTAAGGGGGCCTTTCAGGCGCAACTGTGCTTTCTATACTTAGCTGCAGCTTTCGTAGAAGATGAAATTATTCGTCCCTACGACGTGATTAAGTTGTGGGTAGCAGAAGGGCTGCTCACAAGGAAGATGCTACAAAATCATCATCAGTCTCTCGATGATCCATTCGAGATGGGAAGGCTCTATCTGAACCTTTTAGCAGATCGTTGTTTGGTTGAACCGATCATAAGAGATGTTGAAGGGCGCGTAGAGTTCTTCAGAGTGCATGACACCCTGCGTGATTTGGGAGTCCGAATTGCCGAGGAGGAAGAAAAATTCTACTGCCGTGTCGGTTGGGATTTGACAGTGTTTAAATGGAAATGAATGTGCAGGACGGACCCGAATTTTGTTGAATAAAAATAAGTTGAGTTCTCTTCCTATGTCATTCAGAGCTCCAGAGATATATTCACTTTTAATGGATGGAAACAAAGATTTAACATCAATTCCCAAAAGGGTTATTGGAAGTATGATCTCTCTCAAAGTTTTGAATTTGAGTTGGACATCAGTGCACAAGTTGCCAGAAAGTCTAGGCTGTTTGAAACAGCTAGGATGCCTCAGGCTAATAGGTACGCCAATCAAGACACTACCTGCCTCTATTACAAATCTTGTAAACCTAGAGATCCTCGATCTCTACCGCTCTAGCATCAAAGAATTACCATCTCAGCTCCATAAGTTGAGATCCCTTAGGTATCTAGACATGGAGCGCTGTAAAGATTTGCAGTTTCTTCCTTGTACTATCTCACGGCTTACCTCTCTGCAGTATTTATCAGTGTATGAATGCACAACTCTTTGGAAGAAGAGTGAACGCCAAAGAATCCAGAAAGTCGCTTCCATTAACAACTTGGCCAGTCTCAAGCATCTCATAAGGTTACATCTATCCAACAATGGAGAAACTGTCACCGAGGGCACATTTGGGAGTATGACTCAAATGGATACTCTCATCATAGCACTCACAAGGATGGAAGGTCTACCGAGTGACTTCAGTAACATGTCAAAGTTGAGGCGACTGTATCTAGAATGTGCTCACTTGGTTAAACTGGACAGAAGTTTTTGTGAATTCCAAAATATGAGCAGTCTTCTATTCGACAACTGCAGTATGTTGGAAGAGCTTCCACGTGATTTGCACACCCTGAGAAGTCTAAGGCGATTAGAAATACTTTCATGTCCTCAGTTAAGGGAATTTCCTCCAGAATTTGGCGATGAAGGGGCGTTTCCCTTGCTGGAGATATTTTCGCTTGTTGGATTGGATAAATTGGAGGAGCTGCCAATACTAAAAGATGGAGCAATGCCTTCGCTTCAAACATTTACCATGATGGAATGCTATTCAGTCAGAGAACTGCCAAAATGTTATTTTCATCTAAGGTCACTTAGAAAAATAAGAATCTATGGCGGTTCAATAATAATGGAAAGTTCACCAGTGGAAGAAGCAAATATGAGAACAGAAGTGGTATTAATGTCTACAGAGGATACTAAAGAAGCTAAAAGGAAATACCTTGGAGCAAGGCAAGAAATTATAAAAAGTTGGCTTTACAGTGAATTATGGTGTAACGAAATTCAGATTTTTCAAAAAAGTGTAGATACACCATTTTCATGAATATTATTAAATTGTTTATTATTAAAATATTTATGAGTTCTTAATTGCACAAGTTTAAGGATTTTTCTTCATAAAAAAACCTTCATACAACAATAAAAGATATCATACTAATGAAAATTCCAAAAATATTAATAAGTGACACAATCAGAGTGGCATTTGTACTCTTTGGAAAACATTAGTATGTGACACACTCAGAGTAGGCATTCTAGTCATTGCAAAGTTATGCAAACTTAAACTTTCAAGACGGTTTTCATAATGAATTTTCGTTATATCACACTGAATATATTTACAATTATATTCAATTTTTTAGTCCCTGCCGACATGGATTATAGTAATCAAAAACAAAGAAGATAGCATTATTTGATCTGTTTTTAATTCGGGCTCATGAGCTAATTCGGGCTCATGAGCTATAAACAAAGTTTTTAGAGACATTAATTTATCGTGTTATTTGGCCTTTTCCCAGGACCGAAACTGAACCAAAGCTAAAACAATAAGTTATATTTTTGTTTGTTTGATATTTTCAAACTTGTAAATCCTACAACCTAAACTAACGTTAACATTATGAGAGGAAATTAAATATTAGCTCAACTCTCAAAAACATGCTAGTATATATGAACATATAAGCATATAAGCATCCGAAGGTTCCTGGCTACTCTACATGGTGATTTCACGGCACATCTATATTGCATGTGAGTGCTGTTGCTTCTGCTGGGTCCAATCCCACAATGTAGGAGAGGGGAACCATGTTGGGGTAGCCTCATCTCCGGTGTTTACAAATGGGTTTTGATTTCTTTATGCCGAATATATAGATACCAACTATATTTTTGGTTTCGTGGTTTTTGTATAATTGCATAATTGTCTGTACAAGGTTTTCCTACTAACTCATTTCTCGTCTTGTTCTGAGCATATCCGAAGATGGCGCCAAGCTCTATCTCTGATTCCTGCATTTTCTCATAGGTAACATGGCTGGCATCCCTATTTTAGCCTCTTAATGGTTTCCCATTTTCTGGTCTTTATCTTCATTCAAGGATTTGATTCTTACTGCGTTTTCTTTTTCTTTTCCTATATACTCTTGGATGCACGTATCCATCTCTCACTGGTCTAAGATTTGTGTACGATGTGACCAAGGTTTCTTTCTCTGATTACTTATGGGTTAACCTGAATTCTTCTCAAGGTCGGTGGAATTTCTTCATCTCGTTGGAGTTTTGGTACCACAATTTCTAAAAAAAAAAATGTTTTCTTACCTATGCTACCGACACTAGGGTTCAACATTTCCGTTGAAAACCCTCAGGGCTAGATGCATTTGCTACCGACACTAGGGTTCAACATTTCCGTTGAAAACCCTCAGGGCTAGATGCATTTGTTGCCTGTTCTACGGGAATCTTCCTAGTGTATACTTGTCTATGATACTTTGCATGGCAGTTTATAACCAGCCTTTCTTGTACTTTGGCCCTATATCTACCATGATTGACTCTATTTTAATTTTGGTACTGAGTTTATCTGATCAATTTATTTTGGTGGAGAAGGAGTGCACGTCCTTGGCTTATGTTAACTTGACAAACATATTTAAAATACATTCAATTATTATGATGTTGTTAATGGGTCTGTGTCGATATCACGATGAGGGACTCCCTTAGTGCTCTGTTTTTATCTGTATAACGAAGATATTATTTCTGCTTTTATATATGGTTCTGTGATACACAGTTATTTCTATGGCAACAAACAGTGCTGTGGAAAAAAGTTATTTCTTTACTGATATGTTGCGTCTGTCAAGATTTAATGATTCCAGAATAGTTTACTGTTTATTACCTATTGGATAGCTATTATTGTTCTACTTCCGGTTTCACACATGCACCATTGGTTTCTCCTTTTTCCTGAATTATAAACGAAAACCCAAGGAAATTATATATGGAGTATTTTTCATTCTTTTGATCACGTTGAAATGTTGAGGTTAATACCATCCCTTTAGATGTTAACCTACCACATATACCACATATATCTACTAGCGTAGTTTATAATTCATGTTTTCAAGCCAAATTTATCTCTCTGATTACTGTTGTTTCCGCATCTCCAGTCTGTCGATTGTCTTAGTTGGAATATGATTCCTCAACCCCAGATCGAGCTGTTGTGTTTGCTTTTGCTCCCCGAAGGGGTTTGATCTGGGGGACTATGGAAAAGCCTCAATCCATCTCTCAAGCGATCAATGAACCTGTAACACTCGTGTGTTAGTGTGTTATTCTATTCTTCTAATGCTACGATCAAGATTCGGGAACAAGCTGTTATATTTGTTTGCTAACATCACTAGAGAAATTCAATTAGAAACATAGCCCTCTTTAATAAGAGTACATAATAAAATGGATATCATTGTTACAAATACCTATAATTTTCGTAGGAGTACTCTATTTGTCTTCCATAATTCTGTTCTTAACTAAATCTTCATTATATACAATTCATATATTTCAATTGGTTATAATCTTAAAAGGACTAATTTTTTTTCTTTATTATATATAAAATCTTCTCTTTCATTCCTACTGTAAATTCTCATTATTTATTTCTTCCCCTTTACCAAAATACTTGTGGTTCAGTAATATATAACTTCTAGTCATACTTTCCACACTCAGTCTATAATAACTCGTCTTAGGATCACAATTCATAAAGATAAGGATAATGATAATATCTCGAGAGGTGCCACAATATAAAAGCGTTCAATTTGTAAATACTGACCTCGATTCCGGGTTTTGAAAAGATCGGGAGAGAGTAAGTTCCGAATGCGAAAATTGGAATTCCGACACTTTAATGCTGGCTATACATAACTCCTTTAGAGTGGTTACCTAACTTAAGGACAGAGGCCCAACCAGCGACAGGCAGAGGGATCTCCACAAATTAACCGATACTGATGCAACAATTGCTGCATTAGAAGAGCAGCGTCAGAATGTGCAACAGTCCATTGAAAATCTTGTACTTCCTCTTCCCAATGAGGTTAGATTATCGGATTTCAGTAGAGCTCCACAACTAACAAGGAGTAGAAGTTGTATAGCTGAAATAATGACTAGCCCTCCATCCTCTCCCTCTTCTTGGGTGACAGATAGTTTTGGGCATAACGAAAACACTCCACCAGAAACAGCTGGCTGGAAGAGACCCGGGAGCTTGAGGAAGAATCTTTTTCATAAAAATGAGGGTAAAGAACGCAATGTGTTATCCACAGACAGCACTGAAATGCTTGAACGAAGTGCTTCTTTTGACATAAAAAATGTTAAGAATATGTTCAAGGTTGCCTACCTTAACCAAGCTCCTTCAGATTATCCCAAACAGGATGTATTGTAAGTAAGAAAGTAGCAGCTATACAGCTGAAATATCGGGGCCTGGCCCCTCTCCCATTAAGCTTTAGAGGTACCACTCCCTAGAAGCAGCACCAGATTAGGGGATGGAGTCTCTAGAAGCCAGGAATACGACAGTTGCTGGAAGGTATAGCCTCTATTAACTTCTACCTTTGTTTAGTCTTTCACCTTACAGAAATACAGTCTATGTTGGTGTCCTAGAACATGAGGTCTTTAAGTTACCTGTTACCTTTTAGAGCCACTCTTACAAAGACGGAAAAAGCAGACATATTAGGGGATGCGTCGGGATACACTAGAAGCCAGGCTTGCCAAGTAAGACTCCAAACTGTTTGCTCTTTACTACTTTCGAAAAAGAAATCTGTTTGATTGGTTAAAGCTTAAAAGATTTCTTTATATCTTTTTCTATCCTTAATTTCAGCACAAGATTCTATTGAAGTACAATCCTATTATATACAGTTTCAGGTTTTAGGTCTTTCTGCATCTTGCTTGATTCTTTTGAAGTACAATCCTATTATATACAGTTTCAGGTTTTAGGTCTTTCTGCATCTTGCTTGATGTACATTGCACTGGCTGGGGGATTTCATAAATTATATCATATTCTCTCAGTCTCTCTGAAAGCTTTAGGATGTGTTCACATTGAATGCTCACCATCCTTTGCTAGAGTATTGTGTTTCATTTGTGCCGTCGTGAGACAACTCTGGAAGAGATCTCACATATATCTAATTTACTTAACATGTAAATGTTCTAGGTTTGACTTTGTTTTTTTCGAAGAAGTGGAATGGAATAGTGCACTGAAATTGCTGGACTGCAAATTACCATTGTCAATGCTGTTGTCACCTGCATGGGAATGGTCTGAGATCTCTTATGGCACATAAGCAACAATCCTAGACTACTTACTTTATCTTTCTGGTGGTGTTTCTTTGCACTGAAATTGCTGAACTGCAAATTACCAATGTCAATGCTGCTGTCACCTGCATGGGAATGGTCGGAGATTTCTTATGGCAAATAAGAAACAATTCTAGACTACTTATTTTACCTTTCTAGTGGTGTTTCTTTTTTTTCAAGCCCGCTCATGGCAGGGACTTGCTGCCATGCAGCTTCTCTTATTTATTATTGAAAATGCATTTAACTTCCAACCTGTTACTTGAAAGATTTCCTACCAAAGATCCCTTTGAAAAGCATTAGTATGTGATACAACAAGGCCAGGCACTGTCTTAATTTTTAATTATTCTTTAGGCAGTTCATTATGAACGATACCATCACATTGCACAAGAGGATAACAATCCATTACACGGATCCTATATTCTATGTAAGAAGACATTTGGAATTGAATTCATATTTGTTTCTGTGTATATACAAATTTTATAGAAGGTAAAGGATGCTGAAATCATTTTTTTAACCGAAAATAAAGATTGTTGAGATCATTTTATTTCTCTTCACTTAATTGAATGATTGAGACATCTTTTCTTCCATCTATGGCTCACATTTATTTATGTGGTATGTGTTTTTAGAAGAAAGAAAATGTAAAATACTAAGCAACATCACCATCTCTCAACTTCATTATCCAAGTCCTTGTAAATCATTGTTCTTCTCCGCAATAATATAACTATTAATTAAAGGAATGAATACTCAATTGATATCAAACACTATTTCATTTACCTTAATATGATTTTTAGAATTTCGGTTTTGCAGGACTAGCAGGGCCTTTAATCAACAATGCTCTTTTACCCAGCGAATTATTTTAACGGATTACATTGTAATTTTTTTATTTAATTATTTGTTAGAAGTATATAATAATTCACATTACTTGTCTCTCATTAAAATTTTGCCAATGTTTTTATAATTTAATTGTGTAATTTTTTTTTAATAAATAAGTTTTTAAAGATTATAAATTAAAAAGTGATAATTATACTTTTAAATTACTTATTTAGATCAAATTTATTATTATTGAAAAAAATAATCACATATTTAAGAAAATGGTAATGGTATAATCCAATCAAATTTTAATTTTTGAAAAAATAATCATTACACAAATAAAAATGTTAATAATACTCTTACAAAAGATTAAAAGATATAACATTGAAATAAGTGAGTGATTTAAAAAATATAATATTAAAAGAGGTATTGTTAAACTAACTTAAATGCTAAATGAAAGCATTATAGGTTAAGAACTAAAAAAAAGTTACATATTTCTTCAGCTTACTTTAACAGAACTTATTATGAAGAGAGTTTTTCAAGTTTAATGAAAATCTCTTTTCTATAATGCCTAATTTGCAGCCATCTTCTATGGCTGTGCTGATTTTTATTTTCACTTTTTTTTATAATGATTTTATTTTAGTTTCTTCTTATTCATATGATGGTAGTGAAGATGAGAATCTATTATTGCCTACTCAAACTCCTTTGATTGAGTTCATTGAACATGATCCTACACAAACACCACAACTTTTTAAATGGATCCATACACCAAGAGAAGAACATGGTGATCTGGTTGGTGACCCTTTATATTAGTAACGTACATGTTCACATTACAATGAGATTCCTCTCTTTTATCTTAAGTTTCAGATACTTATGTTAATTGTCCCATAACTAGTATTAAACTTCATTCTTATTATCACTAAAATATATATTTTTCTCCATGGCTTTCTCATTATTAATTTTAGCTTTATTAATAAAAATGATAAGGAAAACCAAAATGCAGACTTCTTCTTAAAATTATTTTTTTAATAAACATGAAGGGATGAAAATTGCTAACCCTCACAACAAATGTGATGGTAATGGATGGTAATAGAAATGGGTAAAATTCACTTTTTTAATAAAGGCGAAAATAAAAACCAAATTACATATTGTTTCCCACATATCCTAATTTTTAATAAAGATGAGAGTAGAGACCAAACTGGATACATTTTCCCACATGTCATCCCTTTTAATAAAAATGAAATGATGAAAGTAGAAACCAAAGTATACACTTTCTTCCACACTTCAGCTTCAAAAAAAAAAAAAAAAAAAATATATATATATATATATATATATATATATATGATGAAAGTAAGTATTTCTCACATGAGAGTGAATACCAAAATACACATTTTTTTCCAAATAAAAATGATGTTATGGAAGTCAGTAATCCTCACCCTTTTAATAAAACTAAAAGTAGAAATACATAGTTTTTTCCATTGCCCATCTTTTTAATTAGTTAAAGTGATGGAAGCTAATAACTATCCCATGAAAGTAAAAATCAAAATACACACTTCTGCCACAACCTCATTTTTTAATAAAATAAAAGAAATAATCTTCATTGTTTTATAAAAGTGAATAATATATCAAATAATATGTAAAAACCTAAATACACATGTTTTCCCATACCTCATCCTTGTAATAAAGATGAAGTTAGAAATATAAATAACTAGACACCTTCTCTCCGTTTTTTAATATAAAAAGGAAATGATGAAACATTTTAACAAAGATGAAAATCAAAATACACTTCTTTTTTCATATTTCAAATTTTTAATAAAAATCAAATAATAAAAATAAATAAAACTCATCCATTTTATAAAAGTAAATAAAATAAATGATATTATTAATAATATATAAAACCTATATAGATATATATATTCCATTTTCTATTTTTTTAAATTGAAAAATGCAAATAATCTTTATAAAAAATCAAAATCAAAATATACTTTATTACTGGAATCTTATTAGACACATTGTAACCAAGAAACCAACAACCAATTATTACTAGAATCTTAATAGACACGTTGTAACCAACAAACCATTATTATTAGAATGACATTTGTATGGTTAATTTGTTAAATAAATAATATATATATATATATATATATATATATATATATATATATATATATAGTTTTTTTTCATTAAGATGAAAGGGAGTAGTTTTTAAGTGTGATTTCTATGGTATTTTGATTGTGAACTTGTGATTTCAATGAATCTCTGTTTACAAATTAAATCAGAAAATAAATATGAAAACTTTCCAAAAATTCACACTTAAAGACTACTCTAAAATAAAAGTAACCCTTTGTGACAAAGCCACAAACTACTATTTGTATCTTTTTAAAATATAATTAGAAAAAATAAATTTATTTAAATATTTTAAATTTTATATAAAAATAAATTTATAAATTTTTATTTATATCATGGTTGCAAGTGGTGATTTGGTCCCAGCAAGTGTGAGGTCCATTCCCAAGTAGAGCTATGTAGTGACTCTTCTTTAATTCTTGTGAATGATAGAAAAATATAAGAGTAATCTATACATAGGAAATAGCATTTTTCACCAGAATTCACTAAAATCCAATAATACAATTTCAAGATTTTTTTGTTGTTTAAAGTATATTTTTGAATGCATCAAAGTCCTGAAAGAAAACCCCTTAAGTACTCGAATTATACAAATTAAAAAACTTAAAATCAAATTTTTAAAAATCTCTTTAAGATTTTGATTAAAATTAACCAAAAAAAAAAAAAAATATCGTAAAAAAATAATACATTTTATTATTTTTTAAATATTTTATAACAGTAAATCGTGTGTAATTTTATTACATGTAAAAAGAAAAAACATGGGGCCTGGAGTATGCCCTAAAACTGCTTCTGCTTGGCTAAGAGCTCGTCTTCCTCGGACGTAAGGAAACAGGTTAACGGCCCAAGACCCAGAGGCATCTGGCAGGAGTGAAAGCCTGCTCCCTTACGGACCACCAGCGGGTTATTTCAGGTGGCGTGGTTTTCCTTGATAACAGTGATGTGTCAACTGACATTTGCTCACTGTTGGTTTGACAAACTGAGTTTGATAGGTTTTTCCACCTTTTGCAAAAAAAAAAAAAAAAAAAAAAAAAAAAAAACATGATCCCGAGGGGTAACATCAATTTAAAAATTATTTTATAACCTATTATAATAACTTGTATAATTTTATCATATCGAAAATGAAAGGACATAATCCCGAGGGGGGTCACATCAATTTAAAATCTATTATTAGCTTGTATTTATTTTATATAAAAAGAAATGTTTAATTTCTTTGTATATAATTAAATTAATTTATATTAATTTTTTAATATTTTTATAATCGAAAAAAAAATTATCATATATAAAATAAAAGCACATAAACTTAACGGATCGCACAATTCAAAAGCCATTATTTTCCTACCTGATTTTAAATGAAAAATATTATTAGTAATATATTAAATGAAAAATATTATTAGTTATATATTTCGTTATGAAAATTCCTATTTTTGGATTTTCATATCTATCTCATCAAAGTAGGTTTGGAATTTCTGGTTAAGCTTAATCTTATTGAAATAGGTTGCTAATATCATTAGATGCGCATGTTGATTTTATCAAATAAGTTTGTAATATCATTTATGTGGAGAGGGGTTGTATTTGAGATGGAAAGTGTTAGAAGATCAATATTATTGTATTTGAGATGGAAAGTGTTAGAAGATTAACATTATTGTATTTGAGATGGAAAATATTAGAAACTCAATAATTTTGGAATATTTTAGAAATTTGATATATATATATATATATAGATAGTAAGTTTGGTAGGACTATATTTTCATCATGTCTAATTTCTCACCCCGATCAGGGGATAGTACAAGGTTTGAACCTAAGACTTCCAGTTCAGTGAGACTTCATTTCTATGGCTATTGCCAATTGAACTATCCCAAGTGGACATAAATTTGATGAATATGAGTGAAATCAATTATTTCACTTTTTTTATGCTCCTCAAATTTTCAAAATATTACAAAATCTACAACAACAAAAATTGTAAGTTAATTTTGCATTACCTCAAATTTTCAAAATACATCATCCCAAACATCATAGTTCAAACTATTACCGGTCTCAATTTGTCTAAATGGAAACCATATTGTAATTTAAAAGAAAGTTTGGAAAAATAAAACATCTACAGCTAAAAACTACAAGAACTAACTGAGATTGAGCTACATAGATAGTCAAAATAACTACATGGAGACTTAATATGAAGTCAAGAGTCAAAAGAAGTCATTGAAGAAAGGTCTTGTGCACTTGTACTAGCTGGAGGAGAGGGCTTAAGTTCACATTGGAGATGGAATTCAAGTTGAGCCAAGAGAGCATCCAAGCTAGCCAAACATGAGCACTGATATTGCTTCACCTGCTTGATCTCGTTAAGGGAAGAAATGAGGTCATTGTTATCTTCATTCTTCTCTTTCACAACTCTGCCGAAAAGAGTTTTAATTTTCCAATGGAGGGTGATGGAATTTAGGAGCTTGTTCCATCTTCCCCTGGTGTGGCCAGGGTCAGGAACCCAATTGGCCACCTCCTCTATAATTTCATAATCAGAGTATGCCTAGCATTTTTTGGTGGTAAGAATTTCAAGTTGACGGATTTCTTCATGAATGTCTGGAGGTGTCGCAGAGTGGAAAATAGCAGTGGTGTCCTAGGCCTGGGCCCGGGCATGCGACTAACCTTGTGGCCCTCTACCACCAACTCCCTTGTGGCTACACATATGTTTTTAGGGCATTCCAGACCAATAGGAAAGAATCCAAACACGATCACTGAACCCTAACAAACACAAACTAAGGGAATCAAGACTAAACATGTCGAGATAGAAGATAGGACAAAAGATATAGGGAATTTGGGACAACCCTACCAAACACACATCAAAAGACCAATACACCACAAACACAGAAGGCCAACTCTTGGCAGAAACACCGACTTTCTAGGAAACCCCAAGTCATAGGACATAGTGAACCCCCGTGAAAGTTAAGAGGAAATCACCAAACTTGAACCAAACAAGATCACAAAAATAAGAACCGGTAATGAGGGTTGACAGAAAATCTTGTACCTTGAAAGCGATATCCCATTATGCTGGAGTCGATAAGGTTTCATACAATGAGTGCAAGGTGGTGACATCGACATCCTCCCCTTTTAGCTCAAGTGAAATCTATAGAGTTGCAAGGTATGAAGGCTTTATAATCTAAATTTCTAGCTCTGGTCCATAAACCAACATCCCAAACCAAGAGTTCTTTCTACTAGACTCAAAAATTCAAGTTGGCTTGTATGTAATCCCAAGTCACTGGCATTGCATCTCGAGAGGCAAGCGACCCCTTCTCAAGAAGAGGCCAAATATCACACCATAATAAAAAACTGAGAGAATAACCCCACTAGTGGCGGGGGAGGATATCAGGCCCAACATAAATTTTGGAGAGAAACATTATTCTTCATAAGACAAGGGAACTACATGTGGCTTAATATCGCCGTGAATGAAGAATAAAATCACATGCGTTCTACATGGGGTGGGTTGGCCATGCCACCCCCCCATCTTAAATGCAGTGGGAGTGTTAGGCCGAACCAACTCACAAAAAGATAGAAAAGATAGATCAACGCCTTATAATTCAGCCTCTTCGAGGGGGCAACCTCCTTTACATTACACAAATGAACAATTCTTGGATGATACAAATGAAAAGACCTCCTTTCTATATATAGGAGTCTAAGGGGTCATAACATAATCAGAGCCGACATAACAATAATAATGTAAGGGCACAATATTAACAATAGTGGGCTTCTATGGGGCACAATAGTAACAATATGGGCACTACATGGGTACATCAATATAATAAGTGGGTTGTACTAATAACAATAAGGGGTTACACTAGTAGTAAAGGGGCCTAACAGACTTCCAAAATATATTCGATGTTACGTGGAAGTGCAATCCATAGTAGTGTTGTCTAACACATAATTATTCAATGAGAGCATTCACATATACTTATCATGCGTGGAGCACTATACAATACACCCAAAGGAAGGCGAAGAACAATCCTATACACTTACGTACATTGAATGGGATATCACCCCCAGGATACATCGCTGGAAAACAACGACAACTCCTATGTTTAACGACGTGGGAACACGTCTTTAGCCTAGACCTCTAAGTGTTTGTGTTATTGTTACAAATGCTCCTTCAGTTGATTCAGTAAATTTTAATGTCTATATTCAATTAAGTTTCAATTTTGGGGCTCACCGCGAGTTTCACCTGAATTTGCAAAGATGCAAGCTAGCATGAAGAAATGAAATCTTTCACTTTCAATGAAAATCTATCTAACGGAGGGAAGAGACAAAGAGTACGCAGCATACAAAATGTAACAATGTAACTGTTCCAAAATTGATGCACACACAAACACTATATGTCATTGCAAAGAGATTTTTCTTTTCAATTCCACTTAATTTTCAAATATGAAGAAAACTAAGATGTGTGTCTAATCATTGATAAAAGAAAACTTTTTTCAGAACGATGACTAGAACACCAATTCATTCAAGCACTCAATGATCAAACAAATTAGTTCGCTAATGACCTAATGATGAGAAAAAAGGAAAATATAAACAAATCCTTATCATAGGCACTCAAAACCAAAAGAAAACAAAATGGAGGCTTCTGAGAGACCATACGACACTTAGGGAGTCAAGGAAGAGCAGCTAGAACAAAATTGAACAGAGAGAAATTCAAACAAAAGAAAATTTGTGCATGAACAGGGGCCAACGCAGGTGCTAAAAGGGCACCATTTCTCTGCAACGTAGGCACAGAGAAGGCTTAGGATCGTTTCAACGCTCTATCTCTAGACCAGAGGGAGCATTGATCACAGGACGAAAGGTTCTGACACAAAAATTGTAGTTGAAACTCAATGAAATGTATTCCTAGGTCTATTCTTGACTGAGTAATATAGTGAAGGCCTGAAGAAGAGCTAAAGCAAGCACTAATGACAAGGAAACTACCAAGTGAATACATTGATCCCCAGTATGGTCACCAATTTGTTATACAGAATCTACGACTGCAGACAGAAGTATCTTCCCTAGACTTGATGGCCTAGTCTAAAACAACATAAAGCAAAGAAACCAATGTTTTCCTTAAAGTAAATGGACAACGGGATGAAGCCTACCTGGAATCTGTCGTAAGCTTCACTCCTCTCTTGGCTTGTATGATCCAATCCTAGCTCCAATCACTATAATTATAACTTGCACAATCAAACAACACAAGCCAACAATCTACGACATCTATGTAGTATCATCCAATGACTTTATTCAATGGATCAACATGGCATTGAAATATATGAAATCATAACACCAGATATAGGAAAACAATGAACTCTTTGTATTAATATAAATAGAGAGAGCTACAACCAAATATAGGAGTTGATCTTGTATAAGAGCTCCTCCAAGTTGACTTGTCCTTCCTTGTCACAAAGTGTACCTCTATGTCACCCTAATGCATGGAATAATGACTCTCACAACAGCAGCATGAGGGTAGAATCTATCTCCAAAAGCCAACCCCTAGCTTTTGGATGGCAGTAAATATATAGGAGAGGATGGTAGTTTAGGAATTTTTATCCATTTACCAATATAGGCTTGAGATCCACTCTTAATGGGAGGATGAACTCAAGGGATAAGGGGTGAAATATCCAAGGTAGGATAGGATAGGATTCGAGACTTTCATCCAAGCTAAATGGTTAGAACAACCTCTGGAATCTTCTAGAAGAGGAAGATTTGGGATTCTTATTATTTTTCCCAAATTTTTAGAATCAGTGCACCCTAGCAAGGGGAAACCTACTAGTGATCAACACAGGTCTAGAGAGGGTCAACCTGCTAGTGAACGCAGTGTCCTAAGGCAACAGGGTGTGATAGGCCTTAAAAGCATTGAAATGAAGTAGTTCAAAGGCAGAAATTCAAGGATTAGGGAGATTCATGCTTAGGGATTTGTATAAGGGTGGTGACAAGGAGTAAGAGGATGTTAATTAATCCAGTTAACAGGCCTATTGACCAGATGTGACAAAATGGCCTATAATAGTTATGGCACATGATGATAATTCAGTTATGGAGATTACAAATCTTTTTGATATCACGATGTCTTCTATGGATGAGGGTTTTAAGTACCTTGGTTTCAATCTGAAACCAAACAATTATGGTGTCAAAGATTGGGAGTGGTTGTTAAATAAATTTGAGAAACGTTTTTCTATTTGGTCTCATAAATGGCTTACTATGGGAGGTCAGTTAATCATGGTCCATTCTATTTTTAAAAGCATCTCTGTTTACTAAATGCATCTATATTTGATGCCAAAGAATATTATTTGTCGGATCAGCTCATTTATCTCTTGACTTATTTGGGTTGGCACTGGGGATACTTAAAAGATCCATTTAGTGAGGTCGGAAGTTCTTTCTTTGTGGAAGGAGGATGGGGGATGGGGTATAAAAAACACGAAACTTTTTGGTTGGGATTCACTGTCAAAGAGCCTAGGGTGGGCTTTTTCTGGTAAAGGTTTATGGCGGAGTATAATAAAAGAACAATATCTTAGAAATTTGTCATATTTAGAGTGGATTAAAGATCGAGATCAGGTTCCAAATATTGTTTCATATATATGGAACAGTTTGATTCTATTATTTGAATCAGATCTATATCCCTCTTGACGGGGAAAATTTTAAGGATGGAAATTATTTTGAAGTTTAAACACATTGGTGTATCTCACTAGTCCCTAATATGCAAACTACAAAATTTTTATTGATATATTTGTAAAATTATTAAAATTTATAATGATTTTATATATAGCCTCTATATAATGTTGGTTATTTTTAAGGTAACATAATTTTATATTGTAAAATTTGGAAATGTTGGGTTGTGTTATATTCTTTCCACGTAGTTAACAGGGGGTTTGAAGGGCACCCGTAACCCCACTTTATGGAGTCCGGGGCAGCGTCCCGGAAAATTTTGGTTTTGGACCCTATGTTAGGTTGGGCGGACCCACCTATGGTTTTGTGCATGATTTTCGCACATGTTTTTTGGACGCGATGGTTTTCGGTCCATGGTATTGGACGCGATGGTTTTTCAGTCCATGGTATTGGATGCTTCGGCATGTATAAATATGTATTGTAACATTGAAAGGAACATAATGAAAAATCAAGCTGGTAGTCCTGGTTTTGGGATCTAGGGGAAAATCTCTGTGTATATGTGTTTTAAGTGTTATGCTCTTGCATTGTTTATTTTCTGTGTTTTATGTGTTATGCTCTTGCATTGTTTATTTTTTGTGTTTTAGAATTCGTATGTAGGTAATTTCTGTATGGGGTTAAAACCTACATTTGGTATCAGAGTTGTTTTGGCTTCAAGGGGACGCCTTTGCTGCTCAGGGGTTTCGCTTGAGCCTGTGGTAGACCCTGTTCAGTGGGAGATCTGCGAGATCAATTCCAGTGGTGAAAGAAGATGGCGAGCAGTGGAAAGAAAGAGATCGAGAAATTTAATGGTCAGATTTTTGAGTTGTGGAAACTCAAGATGGAGGATCTGTTGGTGGATAAAGACCAGTGGATCGCAGTAGATCCGGGTACTAAACCAACGGGAGTGTCCGATGAAGAATGGAAGAAGTTGGATCGGAAGGCAAAGAGCACAATACAATTGTGTGTCTCAGATTCAGTATTGCTGAATGTATCGGGGGAAGCTACGGCGAAGGCTTTGTGGAACAAGTTAGGGACTTTGTACCAATCTAAGTCTCTGGTGAATAAACTATTCCTGTGGAAAAAGCTGTATAACCTGAGGATGAAAGATGGAGACTCGATTACAGAGCATCTGAATGCATTTAATACTGTGGTAAGTCAGTTAGCATCTATTGATATTAAAAATTTAGATGAAGATAAGTGCATCAGTTTGTTGTGTTCTCTACCAGATTCGTGGGATAGTCTGGTTATTGCAATAGGTAGCAATGCAATTGCCTTGCATTATGATGAAATAGTCTCATCCTTGCTGACAGAGGAGATGAGACGGAAAAATATGGAGAGCCAAAATGGTGATGCCTTGTCTATACGAGGGCAGACCCAGAACAGAAACAAAAATAAGTCATCGAGTGGGAGATCTAAATCTCCAAGAAAACCTGTAAAGGTGGTGCATTGGAAATGTGGAAAGGAAGGGCACTACAAAAGGGACTGTAAATCTAAAGCTCCTGACAAAGGAAAGGGATCTGATGAGGCTCCTTCTGCAGAGGCGAAAACCACCTCAGATGAAGGAGGGGATGTGTACTTGGATTCTTCAAGTACACATGTAGATCATGAGGCATGATTGATTGACTCAGGTGCATCCTTTCACTTCACTCCCCATAGAGAGTGGTTCTGCGAGTATGAGAAATATGATGTTGGTGATGTCTTCTTGGGGGATGACAGGAAGGCTAGAATCGTTGGTCGCGGAAAAGCAAAGTTGAAGTTGCAAGGTGGAAGGGTTAGAACACTTCCAGGTGTTCTACATATTCCTGCATTAGCCAAAAAGCTGATTTCTGTTAGCAAGCTAGATGATGCAAGTGTAAAAACAGTGTTCAAGAAGGATACCTGCAATATGGTTTGGGGAGCACTGGTATTGATGCGGGAGTTCGGATTGGAACTTTGTACAAGCTGCAAGGTAGCACTATTATTGATGGGTGCAATAGTTCTGTGGTTCTTGAAAGTGGAGCAGAAAATCTAGTGGTCTCTGGAGAGAAAACCATGCTGTGGCATCAAAGGCTTGGACATATTGGAGAAAAGGGCCTTTGGATACTTCATGGTAAAGGTATGGTAGAAGGTATGAATAATATCTCTCTGGATTTTGATTTCTGTGAAAATTGTGTATATGGGAAGTAGAATTGGGTGAGTTTCCCCTCTGGTAGTAAGAGGGCGAAACAGATATTAGAACTTGTGCACAGTGATGTGTTTGGACCTGTGAAGGTTCCATCACTAGGTAAGTTTGTGTACTATGTATCATTTATAGATGACTTCTCAAGGAATACATGGATATATTTCCTTAAGAAGAAATTTGAAGTCTTTGACAGGTTTAAAGAATTTAAAGCTCTGGTGGAAAACTAGACAGAGAAGAAGATAAGGTGTTGAGGACAGATAACAGTGGAGAGTTTTGCAGTAAGGAATTTGAAGAATTCTGTAAGAAGTGTGGTATAGCATGATAGAAGACTACTCCATATACACCTCAGCAAAATGGAGTTGCAAAAAGAATGAATAAGACGTTCATGGAAAGGGCAAGAAGCATGTTCAGTGGTGCCGAGCTAGAACAGGAATTCTGGGCAGAGGCGGTAGATACTGCATGTTACCTGGTCAACAGGGCACCGTCATCAGCGTTGGAGGATAAGACTCCACAAGAGGTATGGACTGGTAAGAAACCCTCTCTTTCACATCTACGGGTATTTGGATGTGATGCATATGTGCATGTTCCAAAGGAGAAACGAACCAAGTTGGACAGTAAATCTAAAAAGTGCATCTTTATTGGGTATAAGGATGGTTTAAAGGGTTATAAGCTTTGGAACCTAGTCACACGGAAGGTTGTGTACAGCCAAGATGTGGTGTTCAGAGAGGTGAAAGATTTTATTAAACATGAAGTCCAACGAAAGGAACCTGAGAAGATAGAGTTTGAGCTAAAGGAGGAAGAATCAAACTCTACAGCAGAGGAGGAATCAGAAGATGAAGAGCCACAAACTCTGGTTGTGAGAGGATCAGTTCGAGAAAGAAGGCAGCCTGAAAAGTATAGTCCATCTACTTCTCGTCCAAATTTTGCTTTATATATTACTGACGATGATCCTAGAACTGTGAAGGAAGCAGTAGATTCAGAGGATGGAAAACTCTGGAAAGAGGCCATGGTTGATGAAATGGCATCTTTGCACAAAAATGAGGCTTGGGATCTGGTGGAGTTGTCGGCTCGAAGGAAACCCATTGGCAACAAATGGGTGTTCAAAAAGAAGACAAATGCAGAAGGAAAAGTGGAGAAATACAAAGCTCGGTTGGTAGCAAAAGGTTATTCCCAAGTGTCGGGAATTGATTTTGGTGATATTTTTTCTCATGTTTCCAAGGTAACTTCTATTAGATTACTTTTATCTGTTGTTGCTGCTTTTGATTTTGAGGTAGAACAGATGGATGTGAAGACAACATTTCTTCACGGGGATCTGGAAGAGGAAATCTACATGAAGCAACCTGAAGGCTTTGCAACGAAGGGTAAGAAAGAACTGGTATGCAAGTTAAAGAAGTCTCTGTATGGGTTAAAACAGTCACCAAGGATGTGGTATCAGAAATTTGATACATTTATACCAGGGACTTGGCTACACCAGAAGCAAAGTAGATCACTGTGTGTATTTTAAATTAATTGGTGACCGTGTTATTTATCTGGTCTTGTATGTAGATGATATGTTACTGGTTGGAAATGACAAAGAAATTATCCAGGAATTGAAGACCCAATTGTCCTCCAAATTCGACATGAAAGATCTTGGTGTTGCAAACTATATTTTGGGCATGAAAATTTAAAGAAATAGGGCAAAGAGGAAGCTCTGGTTAAACCAGAGGAAGTATGTCGAGACAATACTGCAGAGGTTTAATATGCAAGATAGTAAACCGGTGAAGGTTCATATTCCTGTAGGTGTGAGGTTATCTGCTAAACAATGTCCCAAGACACAAGAAGAGGAAGAGGACATGTCCCATGTTCCATATGCAAGTGTAGTCGGTAGCCTGATGTATCCAATGGTCTGTACTAGACCAGACATTGCACATGCAGTGGGAGTATTGAGCAGGTTTATGTCAAAACCAGGAAAGGAGCATTGGACAGCAGTGAAGCGGGTTTTAAGGTATTTGCGTGGCACTAGTGATTATGGTCTGCGCTACCAAGGAAGACCAGGATTGGACAGAGTGTTGGATATTCGTGGCTTTGTTGATGCAGACTGGGCTGGAGATCTGGATTAGAGAAGATCTACAAGTGGGTATGTGTCTAACCTATTTGGAGGTGTATTCAGTTGGATGAGTAAGAAACAATTTGTAGTGGCACTATCAACTATAGAGGCAGAATACATGGAAGCCACTCATGCAATCAAGGAAGCAGTTTAGTTGCAGAGATTGTGTTCAAGTATGGGGTTAGTACAGGAAGCTATAAGGATAGACCGTGACAACCAAAGTGCAATTTTCTTGGCAAAGAACCCTGCATATCATTCAAAGACAAAGCACATTGACGTTCAATATCACTTTGTGAGGGATATGATAGAAGAAAAAAAGGTTTTGCTGGTAAAGGTGGACACTTTGAAGAATACCGCAGATGCATTGACAAAATCTGTGAGCTCTGAGAAGTTCTCTTGGTGTAGAGAGACAATGGGCATTTCAGGGCTGGGAAAATGACTAAACTCTCTTGTGGCCCCTTGTGGAAAGAAAACAACAAGAGGGAGAATGTTGGGTTGTGTTATATTCTTTCCACATAGTTAACAGGGGGTTTGAAGGGCACCCGTAACCCCACTTTATGGGGTCCGGGGCAGTGCCACGGAAAATTTTGGTTTTGGACCCTATGTTAGGTTGGGTGGACCCACCTATGGTTTTGTGCATGAGGAAAAACCATTTTTATAAAAAATGGAAATTGGCGAATCTTTTTTGTGGAAAAATCATGGAAAATTAGTCCACTTGTGAATATTAGCCCCTAAAATTTTCCATGCCTATTGATATCATTTCTAGGTCTCCTTCTTGGCTACATGCTAGATATATTGGTTTATATGGCATTCTAGCAGATATATAGGATAGTCATATATTCTAAACATATCAAAGGCAGACATCTCTCTCAGAGAACATGAGGGCGTATTTGTATGGGATGGATTTTATAAAGACGGAGAGATCATGGTTACGGAGGCATAAAGTTACATTTCTCCAACACTATTTTCAAAAGAAATCAAAGTTGGTTCTAGAAAATGTGGAATTGGAATCTCCCACTCAAGTTCAAAGTTTTTGACTGGTTGACATGGCAGAACAAGATCCTTACATGGGACAATTTATGTAAGAGAGGATTCAATGAACAAGGGAGATGTGCCTTGTGTAATATGGAGTAAGAGGGTGTCATTCATCTCTTCCTCCAATGTCCTTTTGTTGTTTTCATCTGGTATGGTTTTCTAAACTTTCTTCATTTAAATGTATATTGGAATGTCAGGTCTTTGGAAGTATGCCTCACAAAGTGGTACATGCACTACAAAGTCTTCCGTACACTCCCCTTTTACATTTTTTGGGGTATATAGAGGTGTCAAAATGCATTGATTTTTTAGGGTAAATCTCCAAACATCAAAAATACTTGTTTAAAGATCATGGGCTATTAAAATGGAATATGCCCTAATATGGAGATTGAAAAATCAATAAAATTTGAATATGTGGGGCATAGATATCATGTTGGATTCTTTGATGGGCAGCACAAAATTACACATGGTTGTGGAGATTTTATTGTCATTAAACCAGGTTCATTTTTCCTTTTCGTATGGAATGGTGGGGAGGGTATAAATAGTAAGGCGTTGATCATTACTCTCTGGGGGGGTCCTTTTCTGTGCGCAATGGTTGTCTACTGATCAGATAATCGTATTTGGAGATTACAAGGTTGTCATAGACTAGGCGCATATGAGAACAAAACTAGCACCACCCTTGCTTATTAAGTGGATGAATCGTATTAAAAAGTTGATTGATGTTTTTCAGGTTGTATTTTTTGAACATATCTACGGGAAGCAAAACGATGTGGCAGATGCATTATCAAAACAAGGATGCTACAAAAATTATGGAGTCATCTATTACACTGCTTTTCATAATCACACTCTACATAGAGAGGGCAACATTCATTTTATATGGAATATGTTTGTATAGAGGAATTTATGCCAAATTTGGTTAAAGTTTTTTTTTTCATGTCAAAGAAGATATTGTATAAGTTAAAATTATAGAGAAATGGTTGGGACAGGGCCTATTGATTTCTAGAAGCATCAGATGTGCTTTAAGCCTCAAAATTTGCAGGGAGGCTTGGACACATGTATTCCACAATACATGGAAATCGTTTTGGGAAATTATACCTGGAGACAGTTTTATTAAAATAATTAATTAATTTTAATGGGTGCCTAAGTCTAAACTTAGGAAATTAAAATAACTAAAGGGTATTAATCAAACTGTGGGTGAAACTTCTAGAAGAAGACGAGGATCAAGCCAAAATGATCTGAGCCATTGATTAGAATCTAATCTGGTTCGTTGGTTCTCAACTGAAGGATTATAAGAGAAGGCTTGATGGGCATTTGGAAATACATCAGTGAGAGATCAAGAGATCGAATTTCTGAAAGAGGGAAACGTGGCAGTTGCTAGAGAATCGATTGAGGAGATTTCTTGCAGTGAGGGGCAGGGATAGTTCCGGTTGGAGAATTTCCTGATCTAGGAATACATCACAAAGGAGGCAAAGAGAGATCTGGAAGAGGCTACGCTGGGCAGCATAGGCTGACGCAGAAGTAGTGCAGAGCCTCAGAGGAGATACATATTTTGCTAGAGAGGTTGATTTCTGAAGCCGAAATATGGGGTATGAGACCAGGAGGGAAAAAATCTAAGTTCCAGAAGAAAAACGATCGGCAGAAGGAGTGACGCAGTCCCCAAAAGTTGTGACGTAGGGCCTATGCAGTGATTGCGCGGACGTGACAAGGGACTAGCCATTATGTGGTTGGATCAGTCGGGATCACCAGTGATAGTGTGAGGTATATCTCACGCATCTCTCTGTCAGTCATATTATCTATATTGGATAGCCAACAAGGCGTCCAAAGATTGTATTCAAAAAACTACTACTTAATAATACAAACCCTTAGTTGTTGCATCGGTTTTCCCGCATTGGGTTTTTCCAGGGACATTTGTCCAAAAATAACAGTGTCATGTGTTGTGTATTTATTTCTCGCTCATTTTCTTGTTTCCGCATATAATTTTAATTGATGAAGGTTGCAGTGTATTAGTTTCGGTATTTGATGTAGAAAGCAGTAAATAATGTGTTCAGTAATTAACAAATAGAAAAAAAATTAATCAGTTGCCGCAGTAGTGATTCGGTGTTTCTCGAATTTTCACATGGTATCAGAGGTGCAGGGGAAGAAAGAGAGCAGAGCCAGAAGAACCCAACACTGAAGAGGAGGAGGGAATTCGAAGTGTTGCCTCAGAAGGATTGCACAGTCCAGGCCAGGAGGGAAAACTTTTCGAGGAAGGTCTCTCTCTGAGTGAGTCGACAAAGAGGTAAGTCTTCCAGATTAAATTTTTCCAGTGTCAGAGGGAGCAGTGCAGAAGCTTTAGCGAAGAGGAGGTTTATGGTGTGATGTAGTTTTCTGTAGTA
This sequence comes from Pinus tabuliformis, assembly GCA_031772625.1. Classification (NCBI taxonomy): domain Eukaryota; kingdom Viridiplantae; phylum Streptophyta; class Pinopsida; order Pinales; family Pinaceae; genus Pinus; species Pinus tabuliformis. The sequence continues at coordinate 871,506,703 of CM062817.1, forward strand.
GTTGTTGGGGCAGAAATACGTCAAAAGGAAGAAGAGAGACATTGATGATGGAATTATTCCTCAGAGGACTTACAACTTCCAAGAAGTCTAAATTCTCATTTGTTGAGCAGTAGCAGGGAAAATCATATCTACTAACTCCAATATGGGGTGCATAGGACATCCCAATAGCAACGCAGAGGAGAGAGGAGGCAGTTCGAAATTTCGTTGGTAGATATGGCAGCTCATGGGTTGCGAGATTAGGATTGGTTGGAGTTTGCATCCAACTATGTGATCTGGAATGCAAGGATCTCATGCCTTCTAGATGAGCATGATCTCAAAACCTATGTCGATAGTATGGTAGTTATACTCACGAATCCAGATCCACTCAAGAAGTACAAGGGTGAAATGTGAAAATTTCTAAACTAAAATTCTACTGCAGCAACTGATTTATTTCACCTACTTATTCTTCACAATAAGTTATTTATGAAATCAATTCAGCAAATATTAAAATAAATTCTACTGTAGCTATCACATAATTACACAAAGAAAATACATGCACAAGAACAAATCACATCAACACAGTTGTTTTTGGACAATTGTTCACAAAAAAACCCAATGTGGAGAAAACGGTGTAGCAAATGAGTATTTTATTAATCTTCAACAAAAATCACTTTTACAAGGAATGATTTTACATAGAAACTAAAAGAAAACACCTGAGACTTTCCCTTTCTGACTTTCTTACACTTTGGAGACCCTTCTCTCACTTGTGTGTCACCTCTGTGTGACTTAGTGTGGCTCTAAGTGGCTCTACATCCCTCTGCGTCAGCCTGCGTGAGGGCTACGTCTCTCCTTTGGACTGCGTCTCTCCCTGTGTTGTCTCTCATTGTCCCTGCGTCACCTCCTCCTCAGTCACAGACTACTGCTGTTGCCCTCCTCTTCCTCCACCTTGCAACTCTCCCTCTGAAATCGATCTTCTTCTCTTGAGAATTGATTTTCCTTGAGATATTGAGTATCTGTCGATGTGTCTCCAAATGGTCCTCAAGTCTTCTCTTATAATTTTTTTGTTGATGAATCAACAGCCGAGATTAAGTCTCTAATAAAAGGCTAATATTAAGACATACTTGATCCTTATCTCTTAGAAGTTTCTCACACTTATCTTTATTAATACCCGTTAATATTTTTATTTTCCTAAGTTTAGACTTAGGAACCCATTAAAAATATTAATTATTTTAATAACTCTTCATTCTGGTGGAATTTCTCCAAACAATTTTTGGGTCTTGATGATCTCATGCGCCTTAGCCTCTCCACCAATATTCATGGCTATAGCACATCTGATGCTACCAAAAATAAACACTCCCTCTTAGCGAGGAATGTGCTCTAGTAATGCTTTACCATATAAACATCAAACTGATCTTCCGCATCGGTACATGTGCTGATGCTTAGTCTGCTGCCTCAAATCCCCTGCATTGCTGCTTCCTTTACCGCTACCCGTGACACTACCACTACCACTGCTACATCTGTACTACAACTCCCTCTCAATATGCTACATCATGTTGCCCATAGCATTGCCACTACTAATAGTTGCATTGCAACTCTGATACTTATCCATTTCTGCTACTAAAATGGATTCTTCATCATCCCCATCTTCTCCCTGAAATAAACAAACTTTGTTCTTCCTAGAGCCTTGGTGAGTATGTTTTCCACCTGTTCTCTTGTAGGAGTGTACCTCAACTATACTGCTCCTCGTTGGACACAGTCTCTGACAAAGTGACACCTGATATCAATGTGCCTTGACCGATCATGAAATACCAGATTCTCAAAGAGCTTCATGCAACTCTAATTATCCAACAAAATTCTGGTCGCTTTCATCCTTCTCTTGAATAGATTCACAAGCAATTTCCTAAGTCATATGGCTTCACACGAAGTTGTGCTAGCTTCCATATATTCTACTTCAGTTGAGCTCAGTGCCACGAATTTTTGTTTCCTACTACACCAAGAGGTCATTCCTGATCCAATGCTGAAACAATACCCAGTTGTATTTTTCTAATCTTCTAAACTTCCATCCCAATCTACGTTAGTGAACCCACTCAACCTGATGTCATTGTCTTGGGTGTACAATAGTCCATGCTCAATTGTTCCTTGAATATACCTGAGAACATGTTTGGTTGTTGCCTAATGCGCCCTCTTGGGTTCCACCATTAACTGACTGAGGGTGTGGACAGCGTAACAAATGTCTGGCCCGGTATTGACCAGATACATCAAGGACCCTATAAGCTGCCTGTAAAAGGTGGGATCAACGTCTTCATCTTTTGATGCACCAATCTTCTTCCAGTTGGTGATAATTAGAGTACCATAGGTCTACAGTCCTGCATCCTGAATCTCTTCAAGATCTCTGTAGCATATCTCCCTTGTCCAAGGAGATCTTACCCTTCTGCTGCCAAACTTCCAACCCCAGGAAATAATGCATTTGTCCCAAATCCTTCATGTCGAATTATGTGGCTAAGTTCTTCTTGCAATCTTTGATGAGCCTAGATGATCCTTTCAGGAAAAGATCATCCACATATAATAATAGGATTAGAGGCTCATTCTCTACGACAAGATAGTAGATATTAGGGTTTGTGTCACTCTTGACGAACCTCGTCTTCTGCAAGAAGCCATCAATTCGACCGTACCATGCTCTAGGTGCATGTTTAATCCCATACAAGGATTTCTTTAATCTGCATACATGAGATTTATTCTCATGTGTCTCAAAACCCTCTGGTTGTTCAATGTAGACTTCCTCTTCTATTACCCCGTTCAAGAATGTCGTCTTCAAATCCATCTGGTGAATCTCCCACCCCATTTGTGCTGCAAGAGATATCATGGTTCTAATAGAAGTATACCTGGCTACTGGGGTGAAGGTTTCTTCATAATCTATCACTTCCTTCTAAGCATAGCCCTTAGCCACAAACCTACCTTTGTGTTTCTCCACACTGTTTTCTGCAGCATATTTGACCTTGTAGATCCACCTCGAACCTACCATTGGCATGTCCTGCCTAGGTACCACTTCCTAGACATCATTGACCATTATAGAACTGTATTCCTCCACCATAGCATCCACCCATACTTGATGTTGAATGGCCCCCTGAAAACTAAAGGTTCCCCAACCTGAGCTAATAGGGCCTGGTATATGTTTGGTTGTCTTCGCTCCTTTTTATTATTCCTGGGTGCACTAATGAAGGCCTCTGCATCCCATAGAATCTGGCAGAGTTCTCGGCTCGTTCTTCCACTAGTAGCGGGCACATTCATCAGCTCTTCCTCTTCCTGAGATTCCTCATGTTCCGAAGCTTTGTCTTCAGGAGAATTTCTAGTACTAGTTTCTAGTTGTTGAAGTGGTTGGACCAACGAATCATCTTTCGATTGCTCCTTGGAAGGTATTTCTTGGGATTTCCTAAAAGATTTGTCTTCCATGAACTTTACATCCCGTCGAACTACTACATTCCTACTCCCTGGAAGATAGACTCTATATGTCGTAGCATTTTCGCTATATCCTAAACCTGGTTCATTTTTCCTTTTCGTGTGGAATGGTGGGGAGGGTATAAATAGTAAGGCATTAATCATTACTCTCTGGGGGGGTCCCTTTTTGTGTGCAATGGTTGTCTACTGATCAGATAATCGTATTTGAAGATTACAAGGTTGTCATAGACTAGGTGCATAGGAGAACAAAACTAGCACCACCCTTGCTTATTAATTGGATGAATCATATTAACAAGTTGATTGATATTTTTCAGCTTCTATTTTTTGAACATTTCTACAGGGAGAGGAACAATGTGGCAGATGCATTATCAAAACAAGGATGCTACAAAAAATATGGAGTGATCCATTACACTGCTTTTCATAATGACACTCTACACAGAGAGGGCAACATTCATTTTATATAGAATCTATTTGTATAGAGGGATTTATGCCGAATTTGGTTAAAGTTATTTTTTTCATGTCAAAGAAGGTATTGTATAAGTTAAAATTATAGAGAAATGGTTGGGACAGTTCCTGTTGATTTCTGGTAGCATCGAATGTGGTTTAAGCGTCAAAATTTGCAGGGAGGCTTGGACACATGTATTCCACAATACCCAGAAATCGTTTTGGGAAATTATACCCGAATACAGTTTTATTAAAATAATTAATTATTTTTAATGGGTGCCTAAGTCTAAACTTAGGAAATTAAAATAACTAAAGGGTATTAATCAAACTGTGGGTGAAACTTCTAGAATAAGACAAGGATCAAGCCAAAATGATTTGAGCCATTGATTAGAATCTAATCTGGTTCGTTGGTTCTCAACTGAAGGATTATAAGAAGAGGCTTGATGGGCATTTGGAAATACATCATTGAGAGATCAAGAGATCGAATTTCTCAAAGAGGGAAACGCGGCAGTTGCTAGAGAATCGATTGAGGATATTTCTTGCAGTGAGGGGCAGGGATAGTTCTGGTTGGAGAATTTCCTGATCTAGGAATACATTGCAGAGGAGGCAAAGAGAGATCTGGAAGAGGCTACGCAGAGGGTACGATGGGCAGCGTAGGTTGACACAGAAGTAGTGCAGAGCCTCAGAGGAGATACATATTTTGCTAGAGAGGTTGAGTTCTAAAGCCGGAATCGGGGGTATGAGACCAAGAGGGAAAAAATCGAAGTTCCAGAAGAAAAACGATCAGCAGAAGGAGTGGCGCAGTCCCCAGAAGTTGTGACGCAGGGCTTACACAGTGATTGCACGGAGGCGACAAGGGACTAGCCATTCGGTGGTTAGATCAATTAGGATCACCAGTGATAGTGTAAGGTATATCTCACGCATCTATCTGTTAGTCATATTCTTTGTATTGGATAGCCAACAAGGCGTTCGAAGATTGTATTCAGAAAATTACTACTTAATAATACAAACCCTTAGTTGTTGCATTGGTTTTCCCGCATTGGATTTTTCCAGGGACATTTGTCCAAAAATAACAGTGTCATGTGTTGTGTATTTATTTCTCGCTCATTTTCTTGTTTCCACATATAATTTTAATTGGTGAAGGTTGCAATGTATTAGTTTTGGTATTTGATGTAGGAAGCAATAAATAATGTGTTCAGTAATTAACAAATAGAAAAAAAAAATTAATCAGTTGTTTCAGTAGTGATTCGGGGTTTCTCGAATTTTCACATGGTATCAGAGGTGCAGGGGAAGAAAGAGAGCAGAGCCATAAGAATCCAGCACTGAAGAGGAGGAGGGAAGTCGAAGTGTTGCCTCAAAAGGATTGCACAGTCCAGGCCAGGAGGGAAAACGTTTTGAGGAAGGTCTCTCTCTGAGTGAGTCGACAAAGAGGTAAGTCTTCTAGATTAAAGTTTTCCAGTGTCAGAGGGAGCAATGTAGAAGCTTCAGCGAAGAGGAGGTTTCTGGTGTGATGTAGTTTTTTGTAGCAGTTGTTAGGGCAGAAATACGTCAAAAACAAGAAGAGAGATATTAATGATGGAATTATTCCTCAGAGGACTTACAACCAAGAAGCCTAAATTCTCATTTGTTAAGCAGTAACAGGGAAAATCATATCTACTAACTCCAGTATGGAGTGCATAGGCCATCCCAACAACAACGCAGAGGAGAGAGGAGGCAGTTCGACATTTCGTTGGTAGATATGGCAGCTCATGGGTTGCCAGATTAGGATTGGTTGGAGTTTGCATCCAACTACATGATCTGGAATGCAATGATCTCATGCCTTCTGGATGAGCACGATCTCAAAACCTATATCGACAGTGTGGTAGTTGTACTCGCAGATCCAGATCCGCTCAAGAAGTACAAGGCTGAAATGTGAAAATTTCCAAACTGAAATTCTACTACATCAACTGATTTATTTCACCTACTTATTCTTCACAATAAGTTATTTACAAAATCCCTTCAAAAAATATTAAAATAAATTCTACTCTAACTATCACATAATTACAGAGAGAAAATACATGCACAAGAACAAATCACATCAACACAGTTGTTTTTGGACAATTGTCCGCAGAAAAACCCAATGCAGGGAAAACGGTGCAGCAAATGAGGGTTTTATTAATCTTCAACAACAATCACTTTTAAACTGAAAGAAAACACCTGAGACTTTCCCTTTCTAACTTTATTACACTTTGGAGACCCTTCTCTCACTCCTGTGTCACCTCTGTGTGACTTAGCGTAGCTCTGAGTGGCTCTACATCCCTCTGCGTCAGCCTGCATGAGGGCTACGTCTCTCCTCTAGACTGTGTCTCTCCTTGCGTTGTCTCTCATTGTCCTTGGGTCACCTCCTCCTCAGTCACGGACCACTGCTACTGCCCTCCTCTTCCTCCACCCTGCAACTCTCCCTCTGAAATCGATCTCATTCTCTTGAGAATTGATTTTCCTTGAGATATTGAGTATCTGTCGATGTGTCTCCAAATGGTCCTCAAGTCTTCTCTTATACTTTTTTTGTTGATGAATCAACGGCCGAGATTAAGTCTCTAATCAAAGGCTAATATTAAGACATACTTGATCCTTGTCTCTTAGAATATTCTCACACTTATCTTTATTAATACCCATTAATATTTTTATTTTCCTAAGTTTAGACTTAGGAACCCATTAAAAATATTAATTATTTTAATAACCCTTCATCCGGGTGGAATTTCTCCAAACAATTCTGGGTCTTGGAGATCTCATGCGCCTTAGCCTCTTCACCAATTTTCATGGCTATAACACATTCGATGCTACCAAAAATAAACACTCCCTCTTAGTGAGGAATGTGCTCTAGTAATGCTTCACCATAGAAACATCACATTGATCTTCCGCATCGGTACCTGTGTTGATTCTTGGCCTGCTGCCTCACATCCCCTGCACTACTGCTTCCTACATTGCTACCCGTGACACTACCACTGCCACTGCTACATCTGTACTACAGCTCCCTCTCAATATGCTACATCATGTTGCCCATAGCACTGCCACTACTAATAGTTGCATTGCAACTCCGATACTTATCCATTTCTGCTACTAAAATGGATTCTTCACCATCCCCATCTTCTCCGTGAAATAAACAAACTTTGTTCTTCCTAGAGTCTTGGTGAGTATTTTTTCCACCTGTTCTCTTGTAGGAGTGTACCTCAACTATACTGCTCCTCGTTGGACACAGTCTCTGACAAAGTGACCCCTGATATCAATGTGCTTCGACCGATCATGAAATACCATATTCTCAAAGAGCTTCATGCAACTCTAATTATCGCACAAAATTATGGTCGCTTCCATCCTTCTCTTGAATAGATTCACAAGCAATTTCCTAAGCCATATGGCTTCGCACAAAGTTGTGCTAGGTTCCATATATTCTACTTCAGTTGAGCTCAGTGCCACGAATTTTTGTTTCCTACTACACCAAGAGGTCATTCCTGATACAATGTTGAAACAATACCCAGTTGTACTTTTCCGATCTACTGAACTTCCAACCCAATCTGCGTCAGTGAACCCACTCAGCCTGATTTCATTGCCTTGGGTGTACAATAGTCCATGCTCAATTGTTCCTTGAATATACCTGAGAACATGTTTGGTTGCTTCCCAATGCACCCTCTTGGGTTCCACCATTAACTGACTAAGGGTGTGGACAGCGTAACAAATGTCTGGCCCGGTATTGACCAGATACATCAAGGACCATATAAGCTGCCTGTACAAGGTGGGATCAACGTCTTCATCTTTTGATGCATCAATCTTCTTCCAGTTGGTGATCATTGCAGTAGCCATAGGTCTACAATCCTCCATCCTGAATCTCTTCAAGATCTCTGTAGCATATCTCCCTTGTCCAAGGAGATCTCACCCTTCTGTTGCCAAACCTCCAACTCCAGGAAACAATGCATTTGTCCCAAATCCTTCATGTAGAATTATGTGGCTAGGTTCTTCTTGCAGTCTTTGATGAGCCTCGATGATCCTTTTAGGAAAGGATCATCCACATATAACAATAGGATTAGAGGCTCATTCTCTACGACAAGATAGTAGATATTAGGGTTTGTGTCACTCTTGACGAACCTTGTCTTCTGCAAGTAGCCATCAATTCGATCGTACCATGCTCTAGGTGCATGTTTCAGCCCATACAAGGCTTTCTTTAATCTACATACATGATATTTATTCTCATGTGTCTCAAAACCCTCTGGTTGTTCAATGTAGACTTCCTCTTCTATTACCCCGTTCAAGAATGTCGTCTTCACATCCATCTGGTGAATCTCCCACCCCATCTGTGCTGCAAGAGATATCATGGTTCTAATAGAAGTATACTTGGCTATTGGGGTGAATGTTTCTTCATAGTCTATCCCTTCCTTCTAAGCATACCCCTTAGCCACAAACCTGCCTTCGTATTTCTCCACATTGTTGTCTGCAGCATATTTGACCTTGTAGATCCATCTTGAACCTACCATTGACCTGTCCTGAGGCCTAGGTACCACTTCCTAGACATCATTGACCATTATAGAACTGTATTCCTCCACCATAGCATCTACCCATACTTGATGTTGAACGGCCTCCTGAAAACTAGAAGGTTCCTCAACCTAAGCTAATAGGGCCTGGTATATGTCTGGTTGTCTTCGCTCCCTTTTATTATTCCTATCTATACCAATGAAGGCCTCTGCGTCCCGTGGAATCTGGCAGAGTTCTCGGCTCGTTCTTCCACTAGAAATGGGCACATTCATCAGCTCTTCCTCTTCCTAAGATTCCTCATTTCTGAAGCTTTGTCTTTAGGATAATTTCTAGTATTAGTTTCTGTTGGTCGAAGTGGTTGGACCAACGAATCATCTTTTGATTGCTCCTCGGAAGGCATTTCTTGGGATTTCCTGAAAGATTTGTCTTCCAGGAACTTTACATCGCGTCGAACTACTACCTTCCTACTCCCTGGAAGATAGACTCTATATGCCTTAGCATTTTTTCTATATCCCACAAGATATCATTTCTCGACATTTTGATCTAATTTCTTTCTCTTTTCTTCCAGTATACGAAAATACGTTAAACTCCCAAATATCATGAAATGACTGACTTCAGGTGTCTTCTCAGTGAAGACCCTTTCCGGAGTGATTTTGCCCAATGCCCTGTGAGGAGTTCTTTTCTGGACATAAACTGTCGTGCTGCATGCTTCTACCCACAAAAATTTCTACATATCCTAATCATACAGCATTGCCCTAGTTGCTTCCACAATAGTCCTATTTTTCCTTTCTGCCACCCCATTTTGCTCTGGATTGTAGGGAGTTGTCCACTCTCTTTTGATGGCTTCCTTAGCGCAAAAATCGATGAAGTCCTTGTCAACATACTCTCCACCATTTTCTGAGCACAACACTTTTATCTTCTTTCTTGTCAGATTCTCCACAAGAGCCTTGAACTCTTTGAATTGACCCAAAACCTCATCCTTGGTTTTCATAAAGTAGATCCAAGTTTTCCTGGAATCGTCATCAATGAAGGTGACGAAGTATTCGGCACCACTAAGAGATTTTGTGGACATCGGTCCACAGATGTCTGAGTGTATCAATCCTAGCACACTCATAGCTTTATTGTTACTTCTTGAAAACGTTGCTTTGGCATACTTTCCCAGAGCGCACCCTCTGCATACATCATCTCGTTCGGTACTTAGTTCTGGAACCCATGATATTGTTTTCCTGAGAATTCTTAGAGCCCCATAGTGTAAGTGTCCCATCCTTTTGTGCCATAGTTCATTCAAATATTTGTCTCCATTACTTCCTATCAGTGCCATTGGTGATTCTAGTTGTAACATGTACATCTTGTTACTTTTGATTCCAATCTGAGCCTTCCTTTTCCAACTCGGGTGTTTGACATATACTTTCTCCTTAATGAAGAAAACGTCATAGCCCTTGTTTTGAAGTTGAGATACGGAGAGTAAGTTCATCCCCAATCTTGGCACATGCAGCACATTAGTTGCTCGAAGCCACTCTCCTACTTCGGTTTGAAAGACTATAGTACCTCTTCCTACTAGGGTACACTTTAACTTATTTCCCATGGTGATCTAAAAATTCATTCTCTCTTCCTGATAATCTGAAAAACATTCTCGAATTCTTGTCATATGCCAGGAAGCTCCACTGTCTATATACCAAACCTCAGAGGAGGCAGAGCTTTTAAGGCAAGCGACTTCTTCTTCCAATCTGGAAGCTAACATAGAATAATCGTGATCTATGTCCCTAGTGCATTCTTCAGGAAATTTGTGTGAGTAGCTTTGAGTTGATGCCTTTGCCTCATGCTCTTGAACCATAGTTGATTTTTCTATCATGTTTCTAGATCTCTGCTCTGATACCATGTGAAAATTTCTAAACTGAAATTCTACTGCAGCAATTGATTTATTTCACCTACTTATTATTCACAATAAGTTACTTATGAAATCCCTTCAGCAAATATTAAAATAAATTCTACTGTAGTAATCACATAATTACACAGAGAAAATACATGCACAAGAAAAAATAACATCAACACAGTTGTTTTTGGACAATTGTCCCTGGAAAAAACCAATGCTGGAAAACCGATGCAACAGATGAGGGTTTTATTAATCTTTAGCAACAATTGCTTTTACAAGGAATGGTTTTACAAATAAACTGAAAGAAACCACCTGAGACTTTCCCTTTTTCACTTTCTGACACTTTGGAGACACTTCTCTCACTCCTGCGTCACTCTGCATTGACTCAATGTGGCTCTGAGTGGCTCTGCGTCCCTCTGCGTCAACCTGCGTGAGGGCTACGTCTCTCCTCTGGATTGCATCCCTCTGCATCAACTTGTGTGAGGGCTACGTCTCTCCTCTGGACTGCGTTTCTCCCTGCGTTGTCTCTCACTGTCCCTACGTCACCTCCTCCTCAGTGACGCACTGTTGTTGTTGCCCTCCTCTTCCTCCACCCTACAGCTCTCCCTCTAAAATCGATCTCCTTCTCTTGAGAATCGATTTTCCTTGAGACACTGAATATTTGTCGATGTGTCTCTAAATGATCCTCAATTCTTTTCTTATACTTTTCTTGTTCATGATTCAACGACTGAGATTAAGTCTCTAATCAATGACTAAGATTAATACAGACTTGATCCTCGTCTCTTAGAAGTTTCTCACCCTTATCTTTATTAATACCCATTAATATTTTTATTTTCCTAAGTTTAGACTTAGGAACCCATTAAAAATATTAATTATTTTAATAACTCTTCATTCGAGTGGAATTTATCCAAACGATTTCTGGGTCTTGGAAATCTCATGTGCCTTAGTCTCTCCACCAATTTTCATGGCTAGAGCACATCTGATGCTACGAAATATCAACATAAAATGGCAAAGCCCAAACGATTTATCCTCGGTAGAGTGAGAGATTATGAAGTGTGTCACATTGCTAGCAAGGATACTGCCCAACAGATGTGGGAAGCATTAGCCATGCTATAAAAAGGTTCTTTCGAGCAGCGAAAGATGTACTTGTAGTAGAAGATGAGATCCACGCAGATGTAGAAAGGGGAACGCATTGATCTGTTCCTAATGAAGCTTCAGGAGATCCGAGACTCGTTCCCAGCTGTGGGGTCAACACCTTAGCCTACCGAGACGCTAAGGCTGGCCCTAAATTATGTTCCAGAAGAATGGAAAGTGTTTGTCCAGAGTATCTTGGGCAGAGAAAGATTGTCAGATTGAGAAGGAATGTGGGCCACTCTTCAGCAAGAAGAGATGAGGAGAGACTTAGTCAAGTGAAAACTTGATAGTAGCAACAGCAGCAGTAGAGCGAAGCCAAAGGAGGAAGAGAATGCATCCCTTGCATCTAAGGGGCAGCAGGAGCAGTGGAAGAAAAAGAAAGATGTTTCAAAGGTCAAATGCTTTCGGTGTGGTGAACTTGGTCACTACGCTACACATTATCCTCTCAAGAAGAAGGATAAGGACGAGAATCATGATCCGTAGGCTACATCCGCAAAGATCGAGAAGAAGGTGTTTTCCATGGTTGCCCATATACCTCCAAGGGAGAGGTGGGGTGATGTAGAACTGTAGTTCGAAAGAACTGCAGATGGGTAAGATCCTTAAGGAGTCCACCTCTCGGATCAATACCTTGCTACGGGATTCCATATCAGAAGTAGCAGGATGGACCAGGATCATTTGGTGTAGAGGAGTGTCGGAGTGACAGTTGTAGTGGCTAGGAGCACCAGAGATTGAGCAGCGCAGAGCAGAGTTGGCAGCAGTGCAGTTGGCACAGTGCAGAGTCAGCAGCAACACAGAGGCTTCAGAGGGTCAGCATAGAGACTAGCAGTAGTCAGAACTCCAGCAATAGATGCATCATGTTAAACACTTGTTCAGTAATTTTGGATGTTTTTCCGTTGCTGATGCAGTAGCAGTAGCAGTTGGAGAAGGTTGTAGTGTAGATGTGTTGGCAGTGGCAGTGCCAGCAGCGACACAAATGCAGAACTTATGAGGGTTGCAGTACAGATGCAGTGTTCGCAACGGCATGGTCAACAGTAGTACATATGTAGCATTTGCGCAGTGGTTGGTGGGAAACAATGTTAGACATCAACAACATAAAGGGAGATGTTATAGAGAAGGGTGATGCTTCAACGGGTTGCATTACTAAAGCACATTCCTCGCTAAGATGGAGAGTTGATTTACGGTAGAATCAAATGTGCTCTAAGCCTCAAAATTTGCAGGGAAACTTGGACACATGTATTCCACAATACCCAGAAATTGTTTTGGGAAATTCAACCTGGAGACAATTTTATTAAAATAATTAATTTTTTTAATGGGTATCTAAGTCTAAACTTAGGAAATTAAAATAATTAAAGGGTATTAATCAAATTATGGGTGAAACTTCTAGAAGAAGACAAGGATCAAGCCAAAATGATCTGAGCCATTGATTAGAATCTAATCTGGGTCGTTGGTTCTCAACTGAAGGATTATAAGAAGAGGTTTGATGGGCATTTGGAAATTACATCAGTGAGAGATCAAGAGATCGAATTCTAAAAGAGGGCAGTGCAGTAGTTGCTAGAGAATTGATTGAGGAGATTCCTTGCAATGAGCGGCAGGGATAGTTCTGTTGGAGAATTTCTTGATCCAGTAATACATCCCAGAGGAGGCAGAGAGAGTTCTGGAAGAGGCTATGCTGGGCAGCGTAGGTTAACACAGAAGCAACAGAACCTGAGAGGAGATCTGTATTTTGCTGGAGAGGTTAAATTCTGAAGCTGGAAGCCGGGTTGTGAGACTGGGAGGGAAGACATCGAAGTTCTAGAAGCAAAACGATCAACAGGAGCAGTGACGCAGTCCCCATACGCTGTGACGCAAGGCCTACGCAGTGATTGCGCAGAGGTAGCAAGGGACTAAACATTATGTGGTTGTATCAGTCAGGATCACCAGTGATAGTGTGAGGTATATCTCACTCATCTCTCTGTCAGTGATATTATCTATATTGGATAGCCAGCAAGGCATCCAGATATTGTATTCAAAAAACCACTGCTTAATAATGCAAACCCTCAGTTGTTGCATTGGTTTTCCCGCATTGGGTTTTTCTAGGGACATTTGTCCAAAAATAACGATGTCATGTGTTGTGTATTTCTTTCCTACTCAGTTTCTTGTTTCCGCATATAATTTTAATTGGTGAAGGTTGTAGTGTAGTTTTGGTATTTGCTGTAGGAAGCAGTGAATAATTTGTTTAGTAATTAACAAATAGAAGAAACTTAATCAGTTGTTGCAGTAGTGATTCGAGGTTTCTCGAATTTTCACAGTGCCAAAGCTTGTATGTGAAGTCAAATATTTTTTGGATTTTAGACACATCTATGTATTGTATGTTTTTATTCTATGAGAAATATAGGGTATAGATAGTGGAATATGAGAGAATGAGACATATCTATACTAATTTAGAATATGTAAACATCTTTTTAATAGAAATCATGTTGTTTTTTTCTCTTGAAAAAGATAAAATCATCAAATTGCTTGATTCTTGTCAATTGACTAAAGTGGTCTTATTTCCAAACTTTCCATGTTGTGCTTCAAAATATCTTGTAAATAAACCCCCAGTATATTGATAATAATGGGGCTTCCTTTTAACTACCAATTGATACTATTGATAATGTTTTATCTCAAACTTCAAAGTTGATATGTAATCCTCCGCTTATCATCCATAATATTATGCAAATCAAATTATTGCTTTATATGCTGCACTTGGGTATTTATCTTTATCCCATCAAACTTCTTTAATTCAAGCTTAGGATAGGTTCACTTTCTTACAAAACCATCCATGAGTAACTCCACAATTGGAGTTAAATCCACTTGAAAAAATCTTATTATTGGCAAGTTGTTCAACTTGAATACTAGTTTTATTTTCATGAATTCCTTCAGATACAATATCAATTTCAAGGAACCTCCCATTTACAACTTCTATAAACTTTTGCTCCATTCCATCCATGTTTTTTTCTAACTATTTCTTCTTGTCAATTTCTTCCTTATTTTCATCTATATCCCTTCTAAATAATTCTTGCATCTATGATTAATCAACCTTCATAGTATTGCTTGTGTCCTTAACTTAGCTATTCAACTTGCATATACATTATTTCACGTATTCCATTTCTTCATGAGCCGTTTATGAGCTTTCTAGAGGTTTAAGTGGAAAAGTAACTTTTGAAGTACCCTTGTAAACAATATGAGCAAATGATAATGCTCTTTTATTTCCTCTTTATCTCAAATTTTGAATCACCAAAACTATATTTTCCAATCAAAAGTTATGACAATTATAAATTACACACCTTTTAAAACCCTAATTTGTAGATTATCTACATGGTTAATCTTTGTCTTGACATATCTATGAGATTTGAGCCATTATCAATCTAAAACTTGGGTTGTAATACTTTAATGTCTTCTCTACTATTGCATATATTTGACCAAAATTTGATGTGGCAAATGAAAGTCATGCTAACTTTCCCAAAACTTGCTAGTTTTTATTACCTATTTTCAGAAATGAACTTGTAAAGTGTGCTAAATGTCCAATTTTTCAACTCTAATTCTAAATTATTTATAAGAGGTACTTTCAATATGTATCCTCAAATCTCTAAAAACATTATAGTTTGAAGTGTCCCAAAGAAAAAATAACAAAAATTCCAATATCACTCATTTGAAATTGTTTTCAAGGCTATCCACAAACCCTAACTTCCACATGGTATGTCTCTGAATGTATAGTGAAGCAAAATATGAAATTTTTACCATAATAATCCAATATAATTCCTTAGTATGATCAATATTTCATCGTTCGCAACTTCTAAGGAACATATTATAATGAAATGCCAAGGTCAATCATAGAAACCGATTTTACAACCATTAGAAAATGCTAACTTCTACAGGGTATAACCCTGAAAGTATGGCAAACCAAAATCTAAAATTTTGACTAGCATACTCCCATAAAGTTCCTCAACATAATGGTATGTAACTTCCCAATTTTCTTTTAGCGAAAATGCCAAGATCACTTGTTTGAAATTGATTTCAAAACTATTCACAAACTTTTAACTTTCACAATATATATATTTGAAAGTACAGCAAACTAGCATTTGAATTTTGACCTTCAAATAGAGAAGGACCTTCAAGTCCTCTCACTCCCAACAAGGATATAGTTACAATTGTTCCATCCCATAACTAGCTTGAGTAAAACTAATTATTCTAATAGAAAACAAGAGACTTAGGCCCAAATTAAGTTATGCATCAAACTTCACAACCATATGTTCGTGTCCTTTACAAGCAACATGCCTCCAGATGTACCTCCATACACATATTTCATTCATAGGAGAAAAATAACCAGTGGCCAAGAACAATACACATTTTCCCTCATCATTAGAATGTACACATCAAATCATCACAACCACATTCATGATGTATTAAACAACGTTATCATTTCATTAGCAAGAAAGAGATTACACTTATTTGTTTCACTTAAGCTACCTAAACACAGAAGAAAAGAAATCCACTCTCCACCCAACCTTATGCACAAATACAATGTAGTCTTTCTTGCAGAAAACTACCCTCATGCTAGATCAAATGATTTGAAGGAAAGCTTCACTTGGGGTTACTTGAGGATGCCACTCAGGCATAATACATGAAGACCACTCTCTTTCACTTACGTAATTCATGATTTGCGCTTCAATCGTTGAGTTAGGGCCTCTTAGCATAGCAAAATATGTCCATCCAAGGTCTGTATAGCACAAAAGGCTTTACCGATTTAACAATCCCTCAATGCTTCCCTTCTCTAGTGCCTTACATGTCTCCTTCAAATAGACTATTCAAAAAATCTTCCAAGCCTTGGGACCTTAGATCAATATTTCTTCACTAATTCATAGTCCAATTAATTTTAGAACTAACTCACACACCAATTGGTTTAGAGTTTATCACTTTTGAGGGTTTCTCTTGAATACCAGTATGCTCAATCTCATTTCCTTCTAAGGAAAATCTCATGAAAAATACATGTCAATGTTCTCGATGATTGTAACCATTTGATCCCTAATATAATATCACCACTACGCATTTGTATTGCATTATGGGGCTATCCAATAAATACTCTCCCATACCTAAGCTTAATACTATGACACGTCCTTGAATAATTTATGGTACCTCCATCTGGAGTCATTACTTGAAATTTTGGTGCTCAATAAACAAAGCAATTGAGAATTTTTTCCAATTTATAATTAGTGAAGTTACGAGTACTACCTAAATCAATCAACACTATTACGTTTTTCTTTTTAATGTATCCCTCCATCTTGAGGGTTTGTGGAAAACTAATGTTGGCCAATGCATGAAAAGATATTGTTGGAGTGGTCTCTTCTAGCTTTAGATCTTATGATGGTTCCACATCTATGCCCCTTATTGTACTTTCCATCACAATTAAAACATAGTTCCCTTGTAGTTCCCTTTCTCTTCTTTCATCCATTTGTTGAGGTGTTAACCTTGTTGGTTGACTAAGGTTAGGGGAGGGAGCATAATGTTATTTGTAATTGTTATTGACCATTCTTCTAATAGCCATATTTTTATTTTAACCTTCCTTGCTACACTGAAAGCATGCTCTGGGGATTTAGGTTCAACAAAATGCACCTCATGTTGGATGATTTCCTTCAAATTTCCCATATAGAGGTCTAATAAAATTATCCTTCATGTATAATAATGATAAATAGTGTCATTTATACATGCCTATGTACTCAACAATTCATGCCTTGGACAAATATATTCTTGTACTTTAATATCAATTGCTTGGTGTATTCTTGATGTTTTCATGGAGTAGAGTACCAAGTATACTCTAATGAATGTCTTCTTGAGATCTACGTTATGTGAAGTTACATTTCTACAATTTCTTCTTATTACATTAGGGTTTGTTATAAAGGTCATGTATATTTACTACTTAGATTTAATATATTTATCATTTATACATGCTTATGTACTCAACAATTCATGCCTTGGACAAATATATTCTTGTAATTTAATATCAATTGCTTGGTGTATTCCTGATGTTTTCATGGAGTAGAGTACCAAGTATACTGTAATGAATGTCTTATATTTACTACTTGGATTTAATATCTCTAATCTCAAAAGAATTTAGTGCACCTTCTACTTAGTATAAAAACTACCATATACCAACTTTAGCCCAAATGAGTTTTGAAAGGTTTTTCCCTTCCATTTCTATCATGATCTCAATTTTTCTCACTATAACAAAGTTTATTTTGGAGTATATGACAAAGTAAATTATTTGCAAATAACATTTATTTTGCAATACTTATGAAAGTGATTAGAGAAGTATTCTCCTCCACTATTTGGCTATCTTGATAACCTTAATCTTCTTCTTACCTCATCTCATGGCTTGAAATCCAAGAATGTTCTTAGAAGAATTTGACAAGTACATAAAAAGTAGAACAAAACTTTTGCTAACAATGGGATTCTCAATGAACCATAAAGATCATTCTACACCAACAATTGCATGTTTGCTCTCTGTGCACCTTGTCAAATATATCTCTATGTCACTTGCCCAAAATGCAAGTTTCACAAAGGCTTCTTTTTACTATTAAGTTGGAGAAAACTAACTCAAATGAGATTAGATATATAGCGACCAACTTTGAGCTCCAAAGCTATGATTATATAATGCCATGATTACCTTCATACCATACACACAATTAATCTTATACAATATTGAACTTCAAAGCAAACAAGTATGAAATAAAGAGGGCAACTTGTGATATTTTGAAATTGAATTCTCTCATTATTGAAGAATATCACATATATCAAATAAATTGTATGGGGTTAGCTTAATCGATCGTCACAAATGTGTTGGCATATTTGATTAATTCCATGCAAACAAGTGCCTGGTTCAAATTGTTGGAGAATGCAACTAAGTTCGGTCTTCATAATTGTATCAATATATATTTTGTTAAAATAAAAAGAAGAAAAAAAAATTGTTATTATTACATTTCTAATAGGCATGCATTTCATGCCCCTAGGATTATTGAGTCAATAAGAATATGTCAAAGTCCCATTTGGACTAATTTGTAAAAGAAAAGAAAATATTTATTTTGAAGTTAAATTCTCAAAACCAAGTAGACTCTCAGAGGATCAAGTCGACCAACTCAAGGGACGTGACCCTTTGCACAGGCAGTTAACTATACATTGGCAAGTGTGCACCTCCATTTGAATAGGACTTTGTTGCTCTTCAATGGAAAGGCATGCAAATCTAGTGAAGCTAAATATGCGAGTTTCTTGGAGGTAAAAGAAGAGAAGGGTCTAAAACTCTTGAGAAAGCACCAATCTGAGTTCTATAATATTATGTCTCAAGAAAAGGATATTCGAAGTTATGTTTCAAGTCTAATATGATACCCGAGTTAGAAGACTCATTAGAGTTGGAAGCTTATGAAAGACAGAGATTATTACAATTGGAAGGCTTGTAAGGTAATGAACAGAAGGGAGGGTTGACTTGGTTCTTGAGGTGGTTTTTAAGTCTTGGATTTCTCATTTGATTTGATTATATAAGAAGAGAAGAATTTTTTCTGGGTTTTCCCCTTGGAGGGGTTTTGCCCTGGCTTAGAGCATATATCTTGTCTATTATTTTTTGTAATCTTCATGATGTATGATTTTGATAGTTGTTTGACGAAAAAACATAACATAAAGCAATAAATGGCTTAACATATTCACAAGTAATTATCAAATGAGAACCAAATTTAATTTGTAAAACTCCCATTTCTCCAACACAAATTTCCCTAGTCAGGGCACACTAATCTACATAAACGGGTTTACTATGAATGGCATCTACAAATATGGAAAAACAACTCTTTAAGTTTCATGAGAAGATTATCCTTACATAGATATTCGCACATAAAATAGAAAGTTTATAATAAAATATTATCTAAATTTCATTTAATCTAATCTAATCAAATCTTAAATGCCCTTAAGTTTCACCATTAAATAAATATTTGCATATATAAAATATAAATTTTACTAATCAGATCTTATCTAATCAAAATCTTATGATAATAATAATTTAATTTTAAGGTCATGGCCATGCTAGATACCAAATTGGTGTATAAGACCCCCTTGTTTATAGGGAAAAGGATCCACTTCCGAGCAGCGATTTGATTGCTAAAGTTTATAGAGGTACACACACTCTACCCTTTTTTTATTTGAACTTGTAATCTCTTATAAGGAAGCTCATCTTCTTAACCATTAGACTCGCTCAAACTAAGGCATACACACTTTACCCCTTTTGAATTTAAATTTGTGATCTCTTATGAAGAAGCACATCTTCTTAACTGTTAAACTCACTCAAACTATAAACTCAAATATAATCACAATATTATATAAACTCAAATCTAATCCATTTAAATTTTTTGTCTTCACTAACCAATAACCATTAAACTCACTCAAACTATAAACTCAAATATAATCATAATATTATATAAACTCAAATCTAATCCATTCAAATCTGATGTCTTCACTGACCATTGTTGTACACAATATTAACGTAGTAATTACAATACAAAATGGGCATTAAATCACCAGCTAGAGACCAATTCAGCTAGCAATAAAATGTAATCAATCCATAATGTCTTGGGCAAAAACCTCATTTAAACCTTTTTATCTTTTTAGAAAATAACAATGTGTAAGTTCCCAATAACATGTATTCGGTGAATAAATCATAAATATCTCGTCAATAAACCAGATAAAAATAAAAAGTTTCGGGACACAAACTAATGGCCAATAGACAGAGAATAGAGATAGAAATAAAGTCCTCGTCAGCATTGAACCAAAGCACTGGAAATACATGCCCAATCATGTAAAAGCAAGTTTTTTAATAATCGAACTGGAATTTACGTTGATGAGTTGGGCACACCCTTGTCTTAAATATCATTTTTTTTTCTCTAAGCATCTAGTGATATTCAACATGAGTGACAACACGTATTTCCATACCCAATCATGTAAAAGCAAGTTTTTTAATAATCGAACCGGAATTTACGTTAATGAGTTGGGCACACCCTTGTCTTAAATATCATTTCTTTTCTCTAAGCATCTAGTGATATTCAACACGAGTGACAACACGACGTACGGAGCTCTAACTACCAATATAGATCAGAAGGAATGCTTCGTGAAATAGCAACAAGGAATAACACAATTTTAAACTTTTCATGCTTATTTTGCATCAAAAATCATTAAATAAATATTCGGTCATGCCAAAAATGAGATTATAAATGTTACAAATAAATTAACGCCCATTTTGTAATATCCTATTCCATAAATATGGTAGTCAATGAACGAGTTCAAATATACAATCCAGTATAAACCAAAATGTCCATTTAAACACAAACAGGATTCTAAGTGTCCCGAGTAGTTGATGTCCTAAGTAGTAATGAATGCTCTATGTGACCAATTTGGTGCTAAATCATGGCCTTCTTATAGGCAGTACAAAGAAAATCAGAATTCCTTGCAAACAAATGAACTGCGCTGTCTAACTAGTCTAAGCTTTGAACCATTTTGGTCATATCGTAGAATAGTTAGATAGCACCCAAATGAACAGCCAAATTTTTCTAAAATTAGGACTTGAAAACTACTAAATTTTTTTACTCCATATTCATACAATTTGGAAAAAGATGATTCCCTTAACAATACAAACGTATGGCTTCAAATATTAGTAATTACCATAACGCTAGCTGACAAAGGATAGCACATCAATTACTATGTTGTTGTAGAAAAACTCGAAAACCTAGTCTTCTAAAATAAAATTGTTACCGGTGAAGTCTGTAAATCTGCAATGATGTCCAGCCTCATAAAATTTCCAATAGTTGGTCCATCCCACTGTATGTAATGCTTAGCCATATGTTTCCTCAATAAAGAATACTCATCAAAAATATAACACATCAATAAGTAGCCAAAACATATCTTAGAAGGAATAAGCAAGCCAGACATGGTGCCCAGTTATCAAATAAACAAAATTACCAGAATTAATTATCAATGATCATAGTTAGTGGAACCTATGTGGAATTCCAAATAGAGCATGTTAGGTAACAAAAAACTCCACCTTCACCAACAGCATGTTCCCCAAAAGTGGTAAAATACGAATCACGAGCCATCATTATCATCTGGGCAAAGAGGCAATGATGGAACCCAACGCCAATTAGAAAGTCAGCAAGTCCAAGATGCATCACATTTTATGTTCCATCAGTAGCATCTGACCATTAACACAAGTGCATGCGTTGACTTTATACACAAAAAAAGAAAACAAATATATTGACTCAGGCAATCCATTGATATGCACTTGAGAACTTAAGAGTGCTTATAATTTCTCATCCTCTCTCCATACATTAACATGCAGAGAAAAATAAACATTAAAAATTAATTACTGTAGAATCAACAAAGCGAAACCATGGGAACACACAGTAAGCAGTACTGAGAATGCATTATTAGATTAAAAGATAACACACAACAAATATAATACTCATCCCATCCCACAGCTAAGGACTTCCACACATAACAGAAGAAATTAGAGATTATTCTCAGCCATGGGAAATCCTAAATTATTATGGCACAGAAATCCATGCACAAGAATGTTACAACATACAAGCAGATATTTGAATTCCAATAACAAGCCTTAAGCTGAAGTCAAATGCTCGTGAAGATACATTCATTTTAAATGTCCGTGGCAATATTAATACTTTATAGGCATCATTGATGAATAATAAGTATGTGTCGCATTGCTATCATGCACAAGCAAGACATGGTAAATAGCATAACAGAAGCTTCACTCAATGAAAACAATTATGATCTGATTCTAAAAAGTTACTTGAGTCCACGACTTAGAAAAAAAAATTGTTCCAAGAAACAGAAAATAAAAGAATTTTGAAAATAAGATTTAGTTCACAGTTAGATGTCAATTCACTTTAATTTTGAAATTAAGGCCATCAAAATCCCCGTTAAAAGGAATATGGAATTCACTACCTTTCGTTGTTAGATTGATCCTTCTTAGATTGAACTCAATGTATTGCCGAAAGTTACCCAGTTTGAAAAATCAGGTAGGTTCTGGAGGAGGCAAGGTTCGAAAAGTTTGGGATTTCAGAAAAAAGTTTAAAAAGTTTGGGAATATGGGGCAATATAAAATCAAAATCATTCTAGGATTTTAGCATATTAAGGAATTGGCACTGGAAACATGGTGGTCTAAAATAGTTTCTTTCTCTTTTAAATCATTTTTTAGAGTCTTGTTCTTGCATACTTTAGGAAAGGTAATAGGCCTGGTCTGTGACTGGTACAGCCGAACCTGGTAACTATATTTACTGTGTAAGATAGAATAGGCATCCATCAAGAGAATTTCTTTTCCATTCTGTGATGGAATAAAAACCATCTGTTCAGTATATATTACAACTTGTTCAGGGTACTTCAGATTGAAGTTGGTTCCACATGCAATAATACTTTTTCTCTCTATGCTAAGTAGACAATACGTATTGCCTCCAAAAAACAGCAACATGTATTATTTAAATTTAACATTTGCATACTTTTCACACTTACCTTTGATATGTTAATTTTCTTAACCTAGCAATCCAGCAGTTAGTTCTGAGCAGAATTACGTCTACTGAATAAAAGCACAGCAGGGTATTGCAACATTCAATACAGGGAAAGCAAATTCACCAATCTCAATAACATAAATTGGCACACAGATTCTGCTCAATCACAGTTCTTCATTAAACTTTTGAACTTACTTGGGCTCCCATCCTAGGAAAATGGCTCAATTGAGAAATTACATACAACATTGGATCTGATCCAGCTGATCAACCCTCCATGGCTAATCTGGATCTCCTTGCTACTCCTTCCTCAAACCCAACACATTTTGACACTGAGAAGCTTCTCTCAATCTTGTGTTGTTGTATTGTGTCTTTCTCCTCCCTTGTTTCCATAAATTTACATTGAGGTAAATCCCTGACCCTAATCTTGGAAGTGATTAATAACCGAGATTAGTTCTCGCCTCACTTGAGATCAATGACTAAGATTAAAACATATCACTAAAGTACTTTACTTTTACTTTGTTTACTTTAGCTCAATTAGCCAACATAATAATTATGTGTTTTCCCTAAGTTTAAAACTTCAGCTAAGTTACATTAGCAACTTGCTCACTCTTGAGCAAGTGTTATAAGGAGATCATGGGCGACTTCTCGCATGCCTAGTCACATAGGCACGTGCAGAAGTACTTGCCTGAGCTACAAACATCAACACTCCTTCTTAACGAGGGATGTCCTTCTAACCCTCTGGAACTGCCCTTGATCCTCGACTGCATTCGTTACCATGGTTGCTCCCTCTAAATTGGATGACTTCCCTGCCATCATCCACGAAGACCTGCTCCCTATGAACTTGTCCCTAGAAGCCTCCTACTGAACATTTTGTAAGGTCATCTCATACCAAGAAACCTTGACAGATTTGGAGGAATCTGCTAATTGCTCTTCCCCACTTGAATCTGAGGGGTCGACTCCCTTTGAACTATTTAACCTTCAAAGCTACCTGCTCCCTGTTCTCTATCACTACTCTACTTCCTGAAATTGCTCGAATAGGTTGGCCCTTTAGCCTATACATGTTTCTCTCTCTAACTCCAATGAGGTGGCCACTGTCTGAGCTAGATCCCCTAGGTCTGATTAGTGCATGTCCATCCTAGAACATTACACCAAACCCCGTCTTCTCAATCATCAAGATAGAGAGCAAACTTCACCTCCGTTCTGGCACCCATATCACGTTTGAGCTTCTATGCTAAGTCATTCTAGCACTATTGTGGGTCTATCTCAATCCTCTGAGACACCCACGAAACCTGATGCCAACCCCCAAATAGTACTGTCTCCCTCTCTTCCTTTGAGATCCGACCTCCGCCAATCCTACTGGCAAATGTCGATGGTATTGTCCTTCATACCTACTGCTGGTTGCTATGAGCTCTATAGGCCTCTACTAACTCGCTCTATAGGCCTCTACTAACTCATGTCAGTCTTGGCAAATCCCCTACACGACTTTTTGTTGGCCATTACGTCCCGCAACAACTTGACCATGCCCAGCACTGTATTCTGCCGGCGGCATGATCCTCTGCCATGTTATATCATTCATGGCCCACTCAACACCTGTTCTAGGTTGCCCTTCGTGGCCCCGTGCTAGCCCCTCACTGCATGTTGGTTGCACTCTCACAATTTTTTTTTTTTCTTTTTCACCGGATAGACCCCCTGTTGTCCTCACGATCATCGCACGCACCCTCTGCAATACGGCGCAGGGCCTCCCCAAGGTCCCAGCAACCACAGAAACAAGCACTAGAATTGTGCCTGTTTGTGAAATTAGAATCATCTTCCGGCATCAATGCCTTGCTCTCATCTATGAAATCCACGTCGTGGCTTCCACAATCTGGGCCTCCAGGAAATGTCTAATCTAGACACAAGTTACGACAGGAATAATGATGGATTTCTTAATCATCTAAAACAGACTCGGATCGATCACTCTGTCAATGACGTCCCCTAGCAGTCCCATCGTCGTCACTGTTATAGCTTTGACCTCTTCTGCAATTCGGGCCTACCTAGGATTATTCATGTCAACAATCACACCACCTCAAAGCATCTGGGCCAAGGCAAATTTCATAGCATATGACAGATTTCTTTGAATCATTGCCAACACAATCCAGCAAGGCCACCACACCGATGTTTTCGCTCCCAGACATTGTAGGCACAGGTCGAGTGTTTGAAACTCGGGGAGATTTTTTCGAAGAATTCAATTGCTCACAGAAATGGCTTGAATCTTAAACTTGTGACTGCAACTGTTGATGGTGGCTGGTGACTAGCTAGCTGTCGGCCTTTTCTTGCTTGTCAGCTGCCATCATCGGCTGATGGATCCAGCCATGGACCCCAAATAATCCCTGTGTTCCTATGTGTGCAATCAGCTAGCCGCTACGACCCACTCCTACCGCAATGTTCTACCAGTCTTCATTTTCTTACCTACTAGCCGACCCAATCTCTGTCACAAGTTTTCAAGCCAACATTTTAGTTGTTTTGGTCAGTGTTTCAGTCACTAAAACAGGTAAAAGTTCAGAAATTTGTTAAATTTGTAGCCCTTCCAGTTTCAAGTTTTTACCATAAAGTTTAATGCCCACAACCCCCACAAGTTAGCTGATATGTAAACTGTTAATACAACTTTTTTTGAAACATTCAGGACGGTTCTACTTTTTTATTTTTCTTTCCAGCTGATAAGAAAATAAATAGACAAGCACACACAGAATTTGACACAAATTTTACATAGATATTTTGGTCAAAACTGATCCTGGAAAAGCCCATAAATGGAAAACCAGTTCTAAGGAGATTTTATTTGTTTTCTCACGAAATTTTTGCAGCATAAGAAAAATCACATTCAAGGGTACTTATTTCCCCTTGAAATTTGTGCTCTACTGCTCTGGAAGCTTGAGCCATAGTCTGATGATTGACCCACAGTCTACAATCTCTGCCTCCTCGAACTGTGTGCTCTATCAGACCTTCTCAATTTGTGTGTCACAAAACCAGCAACTATAGACCCAGAAATTCATCTCACTATTTGCCTTTGACTGTCTTAAAACTCGGGCCAGTCAACCAGCATTTAATGCATTGAAAACAGAGTTATTGTCAAACCTCCTCCTGACTAGAAAAATGTGTCTGACAGGCCTGCTCTTTCCTGGAAATTTAGGCCTCCTTCAGCCTTGAAAAACAAGTCGAAATTGCCTCCATTTCAATGCTGGTAGCTACTGATCTTCCCTTGATTTTCAGACCTGCCTTTTCCTCTAGATCTGCGCTGGAAATGCACTCAAATCTACAAGAAAAACATGATGAAGTTAGTCACTGAAGCTTGCCTGAACATTCCTGAATTTGCAAGATGAAATCTCCTAGAAATTTGGGCCAGTGTTGGACTTCTTCTCTGTTGTGGTTTGATTCCTCCTGCAAACTTGTGCTCCTATCTAGCTCTATTCCTTTCACTTCTCCAAATGCACATTGAAGAATGAATGTGCACTTCTACCTTTTTCTCCCTCTTTAGCTTCATTAAGATAGGAAACCGTCACCCTTTTGATCAAGGGCTGAGAATAGATCTCAGCCCTCTAGATCAATGGTGGAGATCATTCTCTCACTTGACCCCCATTTCATGTGGTCCTCCTCATTAATGACTCTTAGTCACTTTATCACTTGTACCATGTACTTTTTATCTACATAAAGTAACTTTAATATTAAAAGTACATAGTACATAACGTACTTTATAAAGTGACTTTATCATGACTTTAATAAAACTCATAAAGTCACATGCTAAAAGTGTTTTCCTAGGTAAAATGGCAAAAGCACTAGGAAACACCTCCTTGGTACCCTTTTCTTCAACACTCCCTCTTACCGAGGAAGGTGTTTCTCACCACTCCTATCCTATCTCTGAAATACACATGCTTGCTTGCCCCTTGGCAATGACTTGGTGAGAATATCTACAACCTGTTCATCAATGGACATATGTTGAAGCCTCACTGCTGCTCTTTGAATCCAATCCCTGATGAAGTGGTACTTGATCTCTGTGTGCTTTGACCAATCATGAAATACTGGATTCTCCGTGAGTTTAATGCAACTTTGATTATCACATCATATCGTAGTTAGTCTCAGCCTCTGGCCAAATAAGCCACATATCATCTTACGAAGCCAAATAGCCTCGCAACCGGCCTTACTACCTGCAATATACTCAACTTCCGCTGAGCACAGTGCCACTGATCTCTGCTTTTTGTTGAACCATGACACCACTATCGAACCCCACATGAAACAACATCCAAAAGTACTATTCTAGTCACTAACACTGCCTACCCAATCTGAGCCTATACAACCTGTTAATCTGACTCTACCTCCTCAGATATAGTCCAAACCATAGTCCATTATGCCCTGTAGGTACCTCATCACATGTTTCACAGCCACCCAATGCAGTCTCCTAGGCTCCATTATAAGCTGACTCAATGTGTTGACTGCGAAACAAATATTTTTTCTAGTGTTGACCAACGAACCGATCAACTGACAATACAAAGTGGGCTTCACCAACTCGAAATTTGAAGCATGCAGCTTCTTCCAATTGGTGATCATCGAAGTAGACATAGGCCTACAATCCTCCATACGAAATCTCCTCAGTATGTCCCTTGCATATCTACCCTGGCCCACGAAGATATGCCCATCCTCCTACCAAACCTCCAACCCTAAAAAGTAATGCATCAATCCCATATCGGTCATGTCAAACTCTAAAGCAAGGTCCCTCTTGCAGTGTTGGATGAGTCTCTCCTCTCTTGTAATAAACAAATCATCCACATACAGAACCAGAATGAGTGGATCGTCACCAACCATGACGAAGTATAGGTTCAGATCTGCATCACTCTTCTGGATACCCATATGCTGCAAGAAGGCATCTATCCTCGCGTACCATGCTCTCAGCGGCTGCTTCAATCTATATAAGGCTTCCTTAAGCCTACACACATGAGACTCTCTCCCATGCACCTCAAAGCCCTGTGGTTGCTCAATGTATACCTCCTCATGTATGACCCCATTGAGAAAGGTGGTCTTCACATCCATCTGGTGAATCCTCCAACCCATCTCAGTTGCTATAGATATCACTGCTCTAATAGAGGTATAACAAGCAACTGGTGGGAAGACCTTGTCATAGTCAACTCCCTCAACCTATGAGAAGCCCCGCACCACAAAACGAGCTTTGAACTTCTCCACGCTACCATCTGCAGCATGTTTGATCTTGTAGATCCACCTGGAAGTCACCACTGACTTCCCCTCAGGTCTCGACACTATCTCCCATACATCATTCTTCATGATGGAGGCATACTCCACCATGGCATCCTTCCAGATATGTTGACAAGCATCCTCCTCGTAGCTACTTGGCTCAATCTCCACAACATTTGCCACATAAACACCTAGCCTCTCTGGTGATCTTCTCTCCCTCACTAACCACGTGGGTTTCCCCACTGCCTATTGTGCTTCCTTCAGGGTCTCTCGAAGTCATTTTGGCTTCCTCTTCCCTGTAGTAGCCTCCTCTATTGGTATGGGAAAATCCTCCACAAGAACCTCTCCTCCTGATGGGGAATCCCCTCCTGTGGTCTATGGTAAACCTGTAATCTGAGATCCTATGCCTAGTGATCCTAGACTTTGTGAACCTGTCACCCCAGACATAGGTGATCCTTGTTACGTATGTGTTATATTCTTTCCACAACTAGTCGCATGCGCAGGGCGGTCACAGGGGGGGCGTTAACCCCCCCTGTTTGTTGCATCGGATGCAGCAAGGGGGTCACAGGTGGGGTGCAGCCTCGCCTGTCAGGGGGTTTCAGGAGGGCGATAGCCCCCCCGCACGAGGTCCGGGGCAACGCCCTGAGAGAAAAAAATTAGACCTTAAATTATGTGGGCAAACCTACCTATGGTTTTGTGCATGGGTTTTGCACATGGTTTTGGGCATGTTGGTTTTCTGCCCATGGTATTTTGTAGATCCAGTCAAGGGAACCACAGTTACGTTCTAATCCAAGGTTAATGGATTGGGGTTTAAGAATGCTTCAGCA
Source organism: Pinus tabuliformis (assembly GCA_031772625.1). Taxonomy (NCBI): domain Eukaryota; kingdom Viridiplantae; phylum Streptophyta; class Pinopsida; order Pinales; family Pinaceae; genus Pinus; species Pinus tabuliformis. The sequence goes on from CM062817.1 coordinate 871,535,703, forward strand.
TGTATATATATGTATTGTAACATTGAAAGGAAAATAATGAAAAATCAATCTAGTAGTCCCGGTTTTGGCATCCAAGGGAAAATCTCTTTGTATATTTGTTTTATGTGTTATGTTCTTGCCATGGTTTATTTTATGTTTTTAGAATTTGTATGCAGGTAATTTCTGTACAAGGTTCAAACCTACAATCCTCATGTACCACATGAAGATCCTGATATTTGTGGTGTGGCTCCCTGCCAAGGTTACAGGGGAGTATCCCCCCCCCTCCGAATCTGCTTCTGAAGTGTGCTCCGAGCGGGAGTAGATCGGGAGTGCGCTCCCGCATAAAAAATTCCGCTCCCTAGCTTTTTTCGCAAAAAAAAAATTGCAAACGCATTCCAAATGCAATTTTTTTCAAAGAAATGAGATTTTTTTAGTGGGGCAACCTAATATTCAAGCCTATGGCCCTAGTATTGATGTGCAATTCATGGTAATGTTAAATTCTTGAAGTAAAAGTGACATTGTCCTTTATATTTCATTTTCATCCTTTTACTTAAATTTTTAACATTACCATTAAATGACTCGAGATGTTTGACAGTGGTTCTAACCTCATTGAATTTCATATGGAGAATGTAGAATTTTAGATCTCACTCAAAATCCAGCAGACTTATTAGTTTTTTCAGGATTTCAGGACTAGGGGGATTGCAATGTTTCCACTGGATTTTGTCATGTACTAGGGTATGTACGATGGAACATGTATTTAATCAAGAGCACCAAGCCCTCTATGTACCTTCATGTTAGTGACATTGGTTGTCGTGTTAGAAAATTAGAAAGGCAGAAAGATTTTCTTATATAGATAATTACTTGTGATTCCTTTATCTTTATGTTCTTTTATCTTTTAATTCATCAAACAATTACCAAAACAATCGCACAAGGACAACAAATGTAGGCGGACAATCAGGGCAAAACCCCTGTCTAGGGGAAAACCCAATGAACAATTCTTCCTTCAATAGTTTCTCGAGATAATCCATGACTCTAGACCCAAAAAGAGACTTCCTCCACACCAAGTCAGCCCCAATCCTTCTTGTAGATGACAACCCTTCAAAAGCAACTTCGACCTAGCAGCATCAGCAGCAACTTCGACCCAGTAGTAGCAGCAGCAGCAGCTTCGACCAGACTAGAAAAACTTCGATCTCCCTTGATACACCTCAGAAGTGAGTGAGAGTTGTCCCAAAATTTCAATCTTGAGGTCTTCTATCTTCCTACAGAAACTCGCACTCCTTTCCAGCTCTTCTTCTAGGCCTTTCTCAATTTCGCACTTCCCAGCTTCCATCTTCAAATATCAAACTATGCTTGAGAGAATGAGATGCTCCAAATGAATACGAACTGCCTTGTATATATAGCCTTCCAGGTGTTGAGAAATCTAGGGCATAGCAATTAGGTGATTTCTCTTCTTCAGATAATTGCTTGTGAATGCTTTTTACTTCATAGATTAGAATTATTATAGTGTTCTTATTCATCAAATAACTACCAATGCATAAACCATAAGAGACAAGAGACACAGTATATAGGTTCTCAACAAAGGCCAAAACCTCTCCCACTTGACAGGAAAAACCCGAACAAATTCTTCTTCTTATAGAGACTCCAATTGACGAATACCAAGACCAAGACCCTTGACCTATTTGCCACTCCAAGACCAAGACACAAAGCTTCCTTGATGAAGTCCTTCCTTGAGTCAACGATAGTCAACCTTCTGCTCCTTCCTTCTTCTCGGCTTCTCTTCAACTTCGGCTACCCTCTACTTTAGACCTTCACTAGTTTCGACTTCCTTGAATTAGGCCTTCTTTGCATAGTGACTCCTTCTAGCTTGCCTCGACTTCCTCTTCAACTTGCCCTACTTCCAACTCGGCTACCTAAGAGGATTGTACTTCCTCTCGGTTCTTTCTGCAACAAATATCCACTTCCTTCTTTGCACGTGTGTCCTAAAACATACCCAAAACAGATCCAAATGACACCAAAGACCTCACTCTCCTTCTCTCCCTTCTTCGTTGATGATAAGTCTCCTTCCTAAGTGATCTTCGCACCTTTTGATTTCAGACTTGCTTCATTGAAATTATGTATCTGAAATGAGGTCAAGCTGCCTATTTATAGTTGTTGGAGCCTCCATAATGAGCCGACATGAACTAAGGGTGAGCTGACGTGTCCTTTTGAGAGATTTCATTTTTTTTAAGCCGACTCAAAGGAGGGGACTTGTGCTTGTCGTGGAGGGCTATTTGACACTTTCATTGACTCATATAGAAATGTAACATGCCCAAGTAGGGTCCTTCATACATGACATTGACTCAAATTGACTTTTATGACTAGATGACAAATCCTAAAGGTTCACAATGGGAACCTTAACTAAAATAAAATTCCTTGATCATGAAACCCATGATTCAAGTACTTACAAAAATAATTTTATTTTCTTCTTTTCATCAATTACATATGTCATTATGAAGACCGAACCTAGTTACACTTTTCAACACTCCCTCTTAACTAGGGAGGTATTCATAATGGTACTTGGTCATTCTCAATCTGAAGAATTCTCATAAGAAGAGTCGAATTGGTAACCCATCTGTTTAGCATCATATCAACCAGCATTGTCACATAGCAGGGCCTTGACTAACAACTCTATATGTCCACGAGATCTGAGCACAATGTTGGCGAGACCGATGATGTATAGACACCCTCATCATTGTCTCCCTCGGAACATAACCCACCCGGGTTTTCTCAGATTGTGTTCCACCAAGATTATTCTTATCTTGGATTCCCAATCCTCAAAGGATATCGGTCCTCTACGACTACTCTTATCTTGGATGCCCTAACTCGTCCTTAAAGAGCATTGGATACCAAATGTTTACCCAATCCTCCATTATGTCTTCCCAAATGAAGACAAGAATGATGTGTCTATTTCTCCCTCTTAATTCTGGAGGACATACCTATTCCAATAAAGGAATGTACTCATTCCTATGGAAGGAATGTACCTAAGCTCTGTCTTCGCTTAGGAATTTTTCTTCCAAGTAAGAAACTTGTTTCTAGGCTCCCTCTTAATTAGGGACATACAACAGCTCCTCAGGTGGAGATGATGGGACAACCAGTTGCTTGAAGAACTCCTCCTCACGATGCCATGAACTTATTTTCGTTATCTAGGAGTCTTTATGCTTGGGACTTCTTCATAGGGCACAGACCATCCATCACTTTCATCCATAAGTTAGTCAGGTCATCGTCGGAAAGTGATCCATCGGTTCATATCTAGCCTTTCTTCATGCCATGTTCCTATAAGGATCTTTCATCCTACTACATGGGCATCAGTGGTGGAAGTTATCCAAAATCTTCCCTCAGCAGACCTGCATAAGCCCACCAGATATTCGCTCAAAAAATAAGAAATAAACACTTTAAATCAAAATTACCTTTGTGATGATCTTTCATCATGACATCTTCTAGTTTGCATGAGCATTCTGCATACATATCAACACATCTCCCAAAGATATATATTGTCAAGGGTCTCTTTACTTTTCAAACTCCATCAGAGTCTTCATATCTTTTATGGAGATATCCTAGTCAAATTTTCTTGGCCTTTCGGATGTCGATTGCCTTTACCATGGTTGCATATTCCACAATCTCTTCCTTCCTTTCTTTACACATTTCATTCCCGGGAATTTCCAATCAGAACTCCTCTTGTTGTTGTCCACCTCATATTACATATAAGGAAATATTATGTTGATTTCATCTAGACAATGTGTGACTAACGCCTTCTTGTATCCTTTCATATGAGGAGATCCTTTTCTTTTGATCATGCTCTCAAGATAGAGCATTGATCCATGTTGCCTGTAACCATATGACATGACTCTTCAATATTGAAGATAAGCATCCATACCTCATTTTCCTTTGGGTCATCCAGACTTCTTGTAGCAGCTTCCTTAATTGAAAGAGCTTCAATCCCTTGATCTTCTTCACCTTTTATGTCATCATACCATCATCCCATGAATTCCACAAGTTTGGAATTCTCGATGAAACACTTGCTTCCTTTCTTGATCAATGAACCTTTTAATGAAGATTCCATCAGAGAATCTTGAGGATCTAGAATATCCCCATCTAACAGATGTTTCCTTTTGACAAATGTATGATGAGCCTTGTACTAGATGACCTTTTTCCTTCTCTTCCATAAGTGCCACCTATGTTACAAATGAGGTTTCCAAGAGCTATATCCTTCCATAGTTGACTGCCATGCTTCGACCATCTTTCATGCTTTTCTATGTTGATGTCACGAGCTCTTGCTTTCAATGCTTCTATGATGCATTCCATCATTTTTTTCCTTAGTGAACCATGATAACCATATCTTACAACAGAAGACTTAAGAACTTGAAAAGAAGTTAGGTGAGGAAGACTATCTCAATCATAATAGAGATCTCTTACCTCCTCATTCTTGGATTTCTTCTTTTTAGCTTCCTCCACTTCTTCGGTGATATGGGCTTCTTCTCTTCCTCTTTTGTTATTCTCCTTCTCGATCTTACAACAATCTCTTTTGTAGTGCCCATATTCTTGACACTCATAGCATTGAATCTTGGCCATGTCCCTCTTCTTTTTCCGAGAACCAGACTTTTCAAATTTTCCCTTTCTTCTTGTCATGTAGCATAAGCTTGATTTTTCTCACCTGCTCCCACATAAGATTTGGCCTTTAGTCTAGATTCTTCAATCTTGCACGGTGACCATAGATCCTGGAATGGAGTAGCTTCTTTCTTCCCATAAATACTTGAAGTAAAGTTACCCCACTCCTCCGGTAGTACATTTAATATAACTGTAGTCATTTCTCTGTTAGACATGCCTTCTCCTAGATCTTGTAGTTGATCCTGGATTTCAGATATCCTCATAGAGGTATGAGGTTATTCCATCTTCCCTTGACATCTTCAGCTTGTAGAGTTCTTGCCTTAATGAGAGGACTTCTCCAGCAGTGCTTATGGAATACAACTCTACTAGTTTGTCTTAGATTTCTTTTGAAGTTTCGAGTTTGGATACATATGGGATGAGGGGATCTTTGATGGATTCTATGAGAATCCTTTGAGCCCTAACTTCCCCTTTCGTATATTTTGCAAGAGCTTAAGCATCTTCTTTTCCTGGTTTTGAACAAATCTATCCTTTTCTTCCATGCAAGATAGTTTGAAGCCCCAACCAATTTGTTGCCTTCCTGATCCAGGGGGATATTGGTGGCCACCTACCTATTCCACTTGGACCCCCGACACTGTCTCTTTTAGTTTTTTGGTTTCCTTAATTGTAACATTGTTTACTATTTTTGGCAATTTTTTGGGTACTAAACTTCCGGAGCTGTTTTGAGGCCCCAAACGACGTTTTTACAAAAAACGGAGAGACCGAAAACGTCCCAAATTGGCTTGCCAGTTTGTTTTTGGCCTTCTCTTCGAGATCTTCGAAACGAGGTATTATGATAGCCAAACGGAGATCGTATGCCAAAGTTACAACCCCGGAAGTTGATGTACCAATTTACCCAAATGGGGCCCGCAGTTTTGGCGCTTCATCTCCTAAGGTTAGGTTTTTGGATGTTTAGGGTTTTCCATTGTTTCTCAATAATAAATAGGCCTTTGAGCCTCATTGTAACACAACTCAGAGGCATGTAGCCGCCACATCTCTCCTCAAAGATAAGCTACCATCGCCCAAGCTATCTCATTTCCATTCTGTTTGTAAGCTTAGTTCAGTATTTTTCCATTAATGAAATGAAGTGTTTTTCTGCTGCATCTCTGTGTTTATGATTATATCTGTAAGTTGTTGCGTTCATGTTTAAGTTCGGATCACTTCCTTGCAAAAAGACATTTTGACAGATTCAGATGTGGACATAAATATACTTACTTGATAGGATGCTCCTTCTCCTTGCTGCTTCCTTGATGTTGATGATAATATAGAGAATAGAAAAACTTCTCCTTGATGAAGATAGTTTTTCTTCAATAATGATCCTTGATCTCATAGAGATGAAGATCCCTTAGGATCCTTTGATGGTGAAGTCTTGTTGATGAAGATCAATAATGACTTCTTGATGATGTCTTTAATGGTAGGAATCTTGAGAGAGAGATCACCTTAGAGTCTTGATGACAACGCCTTTTGATCTAGCTTCCTTTGAATGAATAGTCTTCAAAACACTTCAACTTCAAAGTGATTGAGAGCAAATCCCATGAATGCTTCTTTGATTGATGATGATATGATCTTGATCTTGAAGTGCTTTTCTTTGATGAATAAACTTTAAGCTTACCTTGATTCGTAGATCTCTTTGAGTAGATGTAGGGTTTTGGCCTTCTTTTCTTGATGATGATCCCAATACTTCTTTATTGACTTCTTCTTTGGTCTAGGGTTATGATGCTTCCTTTGTAGATCCTGACTTCAAGATGATCTTTGCTTTGATGCCTTCCTCGAGATTTGATCCTTGAGTGTCCCTTGATAAGATGCCCTTCCTTGACTTTGTTATCTTAGCTCTAATACCATGTTGATAAATCTAGGGCATAACAATTAGGTGATTTCTCTTCTTTAGATAATTGCTTGTGAATGCTTTTTACTTCTTAGATTAGAATTATTATAGTGTTCTTATTCATCAAACAACTACCCATGCATAAACCATAAAGCGACAAGAGACACAGAATATAGGCTATCAACTAGGACCAAAACCTCTCCCACTTGATAGGAAAAACCCGAACAAATTTTTCTTCTTATAGAGACTCCAATTGACGAATACCAAGACCAAGACCCTTGACCTATTTGCCACTCCAAGACCAAGACACAAAGCTTCCTTGATTAAGTCCTTCCTTGAGTCAACGATAGTCAACCTTCTGTTACTTCCTTCTTCTTTGCTTCTCTTCAACGTTAGCTACCCTCTGCTTTAGACCTTCACTAGTTTCGACTTCCTTGAATTAGGCATTCTTTGCATAGTGACTCCTTCTAGCTTGCCTCGACTTCCTCTTCAACTTGCCCTACTACCAACTTAGCTACCTAGAAGGATTGTACTTCCTCTCGACGCTTTCTGCAACAAATGTCCACTTCCTTCTTCGCACATGTGTCCTAAAACAGACCCAAAACAGATCCAAATGATACCAAAGACCTCACTCTCCTCCTCTCCCTTCTTCGTTGATGACAAGTCTCCTTTCTAAGTGATATTCGCACATTTTGATTTCAGACTTGATTCACCAAAATTGTGTATCTGAAATGAGGTTGAGTTGCCTATTTATAGTCGTTGGAGTATGCATAATGAACCAACATGAACTAAGGGTGAGCCGACGTGTCCTTTTGAGAGATTTCATTATTCTTTTGAAACTGAGTTGAAGGAGGTGACTTGTGCTTGCCTTGGAGGGCTATTTGACACTTTCATTGACTCATACACAAATGTAACATGCCCAAGAGGGGTCCTTCATACATGACATTGACTCCAATTGACTTTTATGACTAAATGACAAATCCTAAAAGTTCACAATGGGAACCTTAACTAAAATCAAATCCCTTGATCATGAAACCCATGATTCAAGTGCTTACAAAAATAATTTTATTTTCTTATTTTCATCAATTACATAAAATCACAATTATATATGTCATTATCAAGACCGAACCTAGTTACACTTTTCAACACTAGGGATGTCGAATTACTCTTCTTGAGATCGACTTGATCTTCTTGAGGCCGAATTGGCGTGGAGGAGACTAAATTCATTTTTGACTCAAAAATAATTCTTTTTACATGATTCGAAAGCCCAAGAAGTGTCTCTTTTAATGTACAATGACTCTAATGACTCGGAATAAATCCTAGAAGTCCTCAATGGGGACTTTGACCTAAAACATTATGACCCAAGCATGAAACCCATGCTTTAATAAATCATAATAATAAAAATAAAAATATTTTCTTCATTCTTTTGATAAGTACATCTCAAATACATTTATGAAGACCCAACCTAGTTACATATTTCAACACTCCTCGTAACTAGGGAGTTATTCATCAGAACAAGTACAAGGAAGATCTCAGAACACATGAACCATGAAGAATTTTAGGCACCACAATGCCATGGACTAGATTCCTGACCAGGGCAATCTATCCAAGGTCCTCCAACAGTTTAGGCACCGCAATGCCATGGACTAGATTCTTGACCAGGGAAATCTATCCAAGTGGGACTAAGATGGACTAAAGTTATCAGCCTCTTCAAACTTACTTACTAACCATCAACCCAGGGATCTAGGTGCGTATCTAAGTTCAGAGCTCCATGACCAATGCCACCCTCCCCACTTCGGGAACTAGACATCAACACAAAGTGTAGGCCAGATGTCCTCCCAGGCAATGTCTCACTCACAAAGCCTCAACTTCCCGATTATTCCAATCGGTAACAAATCCTCCTTGATCAAATGGATCGGCAACAAATCTCTCCCAAACAAACTAATTGACAACTCTTAAGCATGTAAAACATGCTATCAAACCTTAGAGAGATTTACATGTACAAACACAACCCTAATCAGTAACTAACTTTCAAATG